>BRKX01000005.1:25328333-27985000 GCA_026008535.1 Perilla frutescens
ACGTGTGTAGATACTTCCCAAGTGTAGGAGGGTTAATTCAGCACCGGATCTACACCATTAGGCAGTCAAACGAATTAATCTTGACCTTCCAAACAAGTTCGGCGCAAGATCTTTCCAACAAGGAAACTGCCATAAATAGAGTGTCCCTGGTTCTGTCTGGGACATAATCTGGAACAGTTGACCAACTGTTCTTCTTGTCTTGCACAGCGGAAAACAACACTTCGTGGAACATACCCAGGCACACATTATCGAACATATCTCGCTAATTTCAACAACACAACTACTTAGTGTATGATGGTGGCACTAACAATCTCCCCCTTTGGCATTTATGGTCGACAATTATCATCACGATCTGCACACCACTCAAACAAACTTTCGCAGATCAAAATATATCAAAAAGAGCGATATATTAAAAGAAAACTGTCAGAGACAGAGGAAGCACTCGACACATCAAGCGATGATGCAAGTCTAAGGGCTCTGGCTCGGAGATCAGTCAACAAAGCCTCCAACTCCTGCTTCCGGGTTTTGAAAGTCTGAATGGACTTGCTCAGGAATACCACTTCGCATTCCAAGGACTTTATGTGCCTGTCAAAGAAAACAGATGTGACAGAAAAAGAGGCTGCAGATCTGTCTGGGACAGAGGATGGCATAGATGCAGAGCGTTCATCAGCATCTCGGGCAGGGACATCCGGAGCATGCTGGGAAGAAAAGAGCTTGAGGCTTATTGTCAGCGGCTGTGAAACGGGAGCATACATGTCATTGGCAGAAACCACATCATGTTGAGCCATGATAACGCTGAAGATGAGTCCTGGAAAGCCAACAGATTGCTGAGCATGCGAGGATTCCGCATGAGCAAACACATGCTCAAAGATAATCAACCCCAGGTTGAACGCACGACGAGTGCCAATTTTGAATAGCAACAACGCCATCGGTTTGCCCACAGTAGAATTATGAGTGTTGGGTAACCAATTTCTAACAGCAACTTTGTGAAGAATCGAATACTTCACACTCAGATTAGAAGCTAAGAAAGCACGCCCAAAGGGCCAAACACACCGACTTCCCCTAGTCAATTCCGACACAACCACATTCATATCAAAGACTGGCGCAAGAGCAACAAGATTCTCATGTCCCAAAAACTCATTAATCACGGTAGGAGAGAAGGCAATCCAATTACCACGCACAAAAATAGAGAAAGCATGTTCATACGAGGCATCATGCATACGCTTAGACAAGTTGGCATAAAATTCATGTACAACAACAGTAATGAATGGATGAGCAGAATAAGCAGATTTTTCCAAGCGAAGATCATGCAATAGGGTATCAACACCCGTCCCCTCTATATCAGACTTAATTAAGCAATGTTCGGAAACTAACGAGCGACCAACAACAATCTTGAATTGCGATTGATGAAAAGCACAGATGAACTTACTAGAATCAAAGGCTTCTGATTCAGAATCTGATCTATCCGGAACAGACTTAGAGACATCCTCAGCTTCTTCTTCAGAGGAGGAAGTAGCTCTGGCTTGCTTCATCAGCGGGCGATGACGTCCCGACATCAACCCCATCCTCTGCTCGGACACACTCCGTGTAACACGGCGAGCAGGAACAACATCAGGCTTCTTAGCCAAAGCTTTTTTCCCATAGGGCTTCACTGATTTAGGGGTTTTTGATGTAGACCCCTTCTTAGCAGCAACTTTCTTCGATTTGGGGGGTTTTAGAGGGAGGCCCCTTCTTCTCGGCAACTTTTGCTAACACCTTGGATTTCAACTTGGCTATAGGCGTGTCATCTTCATCATTAGACACCTGAGGAGGCAGGAACATCTCTCAACTCCAATTTGTCTTTGGACCCGCGGGTCTTGGAGGAGGTAGCCTTTTGAGATGGTTGAGGTGGAACAGAATCAGCCTTAAGAACAAGAGAATCTTCATCTAGGAAGGAGATCTCAACATCTTCTTTACCTTGACCTTGATCAAAGGTTTAACAGCAGCAGCAGGTGACACTTCACCAAGAGGAACTTGAACAGTGACGATGGGCGAGTCACTAAACACAGGGGTGGCAGCAAGAATAGACGGAGTTTGTGTTGGGGTTTTTTCGAAAAAAACCACCACAGAATCATTTGGTTGTTCGTTAATCTGTGTTCATGCAAAACATATTTTTATGTCACATGCATGTTTATCACAGTCTAACAGAATAAGCATGCATAGCAGATTCAAATCTAATAAAGCGGAAACATAGAAACAAATCTACTTACAAATCGATAGACGGTCTGTGGACAAGATTAAAGATCTAATCTTGCTGCTGAATGAATATAGTAAATGGCGCCACCTATCTCACAAAATTCGACCACCACAGTATTCTACTCCAAGATCTTCTGTTGTATTCCCGGATTGTTTCTAGATTCAGAGTCGGCTGAAATCTACTAGATAGGGTTGTGGAATCTGTGGATAACTTTGAGAGACAAAGAGGGGTTGATTTCTAACAGTGAAATTTTCGCCCCCCCTTCCCCTTTATATAGGGAAGTGGGCGAAAATTCCCTTCTCAAACTCTACTGGGTTTGGGCCTCTATCTCAAGTTCAATATCCAGTCCACTATCAGTCAATTGGGCTACAACAAGGATCTAGAAGAATATTAAATTGGCCCACTAATTTATTTAATATTCAATGTCCAATAAACTTAGGATATAATTAAATAAATTAAGTTTTACTTTTATTCCACTAAAGAAGTAAAACTGACCTACCAATTTAATACATATTTATGAATATGCTTTCTCCTGTAGTCCAGCCATTCTCCGTGTTTAAGATATAATGTTCATTAATTAATTATGTCAGCCTCTGACAGCTATAATTAATTAACATCTAAAACCTTGAGTAGTACCACACAAGCTTTATTCAAGTACGGAATAAATTCCACCTGCAAGGTTTCAACATGAACTTGTGTTTCCTCAAGAGAACATCATCAACTTGGCGCACCAGGACACGGTGCTCATGCACCACGAGACATCATGTATATATTGTTATAACCCAAGATATCAAATTCAATCTATGAAAAGATCTTGCTCATTGATAAATCAAAGTAATAGACAACGCACATATATGCTCGCCAATATCACATGAGTTCAGAACCCGAACTCTGTGGATCTTTATTCTCTCAGTAACTGGGTCAGAGCCAGAGAATAGTATCCTATCGTGATCCTCCTCAATACACTAACGAGTGTACTAGAATAATCAGTTAGTCAAAATATACTAACTTGTCAAATTATTCTACAGTGTACCGATGGTGTGTTCAGGACCATCTAAGCCGTGAGCTCTTTAATACATTACAAGGTTCTAATGATATGATCTTACCGTGTGACTCCCACACCATATCATCTACAATGTAAGTATATGGAACATTGCATAAAATAATTATAGAACATAATCTAAATGCAAATAGTGACTGCAATAACTTTCATTTCATATCATCATATCATCAGAAAAGTATACAAACACAAGTCTTTCAGTATACAAAACTAACAATCTCCCACTTATACTTGAAGCATGTCTTTCAAGCATAATAACTAACCGGCTAACTCTCCAATCAAAACTATCAACTCAAACTGCGCCACCAGGTCTGCATCTCACTCCCATTTTCTCCACGTGACCATCAAAGGTCTTAGCCGGCAGGCTCTTCATGAATGGATCAGCTAGGTTGTCCTCCGATGCAATCTTGACCACCGCCATGTCTCCTCCCTTAACAATTTCTCATATAAGATGGTACTTTCTCTCTATGTGCTTACTTGTCTTGTGAGCTCTGGGTTCCTTCGAATTTGCCACTGCACCAGAGTTATCACAGTATATCATGATAGTCTTAGGCAAATCAAAAACCACGCTCAAGCCCACTAGGAACCCGCGGAGCCAGACAGCCTCTTTTACAGCTTCAGAGGCAGCTACATACTCGGCTTCCATGGTAGAATCCGCAATGCATTTCTGCTTAATGCTCCTCTATGTGATGGCTCCACCTCCTAATGTAAACACATAGCCCGAGGTAGACTTACTCTGATCTTTGTCGGATTGAAAATCTGAGTCCGTGTAACCCAAAGGTACTAGACTATCAGAGCGGAAAACCAACATGTAATTTCGAGTCCTTTTAAGGTACTTGAGAATGTTTTTGATCGCAGTCCAGTGACCTTGTCCAGGGTTAGACTGATATCTACTTACCATGCCAACGACATAGCATATATCAGGCCTAGTGCATAGCATAGCATACATCAAACTTCCCACAGCCGAAGCATATGGTACTTTCTTCATTTCCTCTATCTCAGACTGTGTTTGGGGACACATTTCCTTAGATAGATAAATTCCATGCCTGTAAGGTATAAAACCTTTCTTGGAATCTTGCATGCCAAATCTAGCTAGCACTGTATCGATATAAGTCGCCTGGGACAGACATAACATTATTTTCTGGTGATCTCGAACGATCTTGATGCCAAGGACATGTCCGGCTTCACCCAGATTCTTCATATCGAGCTGCTCGGACAGCCACACCCTAATGTTCGATAACGCCTTCTTACTGTTTCCAATAAGAAAGATGTCATCAATATAAAGTACGAGGAATGCCACCACGTTTCCGTCACATTTCTTATACACACAGCTCTCATCCGGACTTTGCACGAATCCATATGACTAGATAACCTCATCAAATCGGATGTTCCAAGATCTCGATGCCTGCTTAAGTCCATAAATGGATCTCTTAAGCTTACACACCAAGTGCTCTTGGCCCTTAGCAATGAATCCCTCTGGTTGCTTCATGTGAATGTTTTCCTCAAGACTTCTGTTCAGGAAAGCTGTCTTGACATCCATCTGCCAAATCTCATAATCCAAATGAGCGGCAATAGACAAGAGAATCCGGATTGACTTAAGCATGGTTACCGGTGAAAAGGTTTTCTCATAATCGATCCCTTCTTTCTGAGTATACCCTTTTACCACCAATCTTGCCTTGAAGGTTTCAACCTTCCCGTCAGATCCTCTCTTGCGCTTGTAGACCCAGTTACAGCCAATGGGTTTTACCCCATCTTGTGGTTCTACAAGTTCCCAGACTTGATTGCGATCCATAGATCCAATCTCAGACTCCAATGCAGTTTTCCAAGAATTCGCATTATGATCTCGAATTGCCTCGTCATAGGTCCTGGGATCCAATTCATTGAGAGCCTCTGGGAAATCTGAAGCCTCTCCCAGACCAATGAATCTATCAGGTTGGCATACAACCCTCCCACTGCGATGAGGCAGTTCATGTACTTCCGTGACACGTTGTGCAGTGTTTGGTGGTTCCTCTTCTTGTACAACCGGTATAGGATTTGATCCTCTCCTTAACTCCTCAAGGATGATTTGACTTCTTGGTTTGTAGTTTATGACATAGTCTTCCTCTAAGAATCGAGCATTGGTGCTAACAATGATCTTCTGATCCTTAGGACTATAAAATAACGCACCTTTCGTTCCTCTAGGATATCCAACGGACAGCCTTACATCAGTACGAGGAGCCAGCTTATCAGCTTCCTTGTCGAACACGTGTGCTGGGCTACCCCAAATCCGAATATGGTTCAAACTGGGCTTTTGTCCAGTCCATAGTTCTGTGGGTGTAGTAGGAACTGATTTCGATAGAACCAAGTTAAGAATATAGGCAGCTGTTTCCAGGGCATATCCCCAGAACGAAATGGGCAACTAAGAATAATTCATCATCAATCTAACCATCTCTAACAGTGTACGATTCCTTCTTTCCGTCACGCCATTCTGCTGTGGCGTTCCAGGCGCAGTCAACTAGGATGTAATCCCATTCTCTGCCATGTAATCCATAAATTCCCTTGAGAGGTACTCACCACCACGATCAAAACGTAGTGACTTGATACTTCTGCCTATTCGTTTCTCCCCTTCCACCTTAAACTCTTTGAATTTTTCAAAGCATTTAGACTTGCGACGTAACAGGTAGATATAACCGTATCTAGAGTAGTCATCAATGAGAGTGATGAAATACTCGAACCCTCCTCGAGCTTGAACTAACATAGGGCCGCACAGGTTAGAGTGAATCAAATCTAATAGCCCTTCGGATCTATTTCCTTTTGACTGGAAAGGACGCTTGGTCATTTTACCTTCCAAACAGGATTCACACAAAGGAAATGATTCCAATACCAAAGAAGACAATGGTCCATCGTTTACAAGCCTTTGTATCCTCTTAAGGTTAATATGACCTAGCCTTAGATGCCAAAGATAGGTTTCATTCAATTCCGAAGGTTCTATTCTCTTGTTAGAGTTTATGATCGATGTATTCAACAGTTGTCTTTGTGTAGTGTTTTCAATTGGTTTAAGAAAGTATAAGTATCCATCCAATGTTCCAGAACAGATAAAATGTTTACCACTAAAGATAACTACTTTGTTATTAAAAGAAACAGAATATCCATCCATAATCAATTTAGAAACTGAAATCAAGTTTCGCCTAAAACCAGGCACATAAACACAATCTTTCAAAACCAAAGTTCTATCACTACTGAAAGGTAAAACAACGTCTCCAACTACAACAGCCGCCACTCTCGTAGCATTGCCCATGTAGATGGTGATCTCATCCTCCCTCAGCTGTCTTTTTACCAGGAACCCCTGTAAAGACATGCAAACATGATCAATAGCTCCAGTATCTACTACCCATGACTGGGTAGAACAAGTTGCTAAACATGTTTCCACAACCACAGTGTGAGATATACCTCTCTTCTTATTCTTGTTAGGACACGCCGCCTTCCAGTGACCTGGTTGGCCGCACTTGAAGCACTTAGTCTTTGACTTGAACTCCTCAGGAGGAATCTTTGCCTTTGGCTTCTTTGCCTTAGGCGCCTCATCCGCAACCTTCTTAGGTGCGTTTATCCTCTTCCTTTTTCCACCAGAAGAAGACGCTCCTTTTTCAGCTATGTGGGCCTCAGGATTGCTCTTTTGGAGCAATTCAGCCGCCTGAATATCTATGAGCAGTTCAGTTAGGCTGACATCCCTTTTAATCATGTTAAAATTTAGCCTGAACTGCTCAAACTTTGAGGACAAGCTATGAAGAACAATGTCGATTTGAGAATCACCATCTAGCTCTCCACCCAAGGTCTCGATCTCAGATAAATACCCCATCATCATGAGAACGTGATCCCTAACAGGTGTGGAGTCAGACATTTTCGCATCCATTAGCTTTTTCATTGCCAAATGTCGTGCCGAGCAGTTCTGATGACTGAATAGCTGCCTAAGGTTGTACATGATATCATAAGCGGTTTTCATAAGCTCATGCTGATGTTGCAACACACTTGACATAGATGCCAAGATGTAACAGCGCGCTATCTCATTAGACCTAACCCACTTATCATATGCAACCTTTTGGGCTTCGTCAGAACCCTCATCTAGCTGTGGAGGACAAACCTCATCAAGCACAAACTTGTGTCCCTCAGCAACAAGAACTAAGCTAAGGTTACGAAGCTAGTCATTGTAGTTTTCACCGACAATTTTATTTTCTTTGAGTTGAGGACACATTGGAGAGTGCCATTGATGATATAAAATAACTGAAATTAAAACATGCAGTACAGTCACAAAACACGTTTAGGATAAACAGTATATAATCGAAAATCTCATAAAAATTATATACTTTTCCACCGACACATTAAAAACATCTTTTATAAGCCACGATAGTGTGGATGTTTATAAAATTCATTTTTAAATAGGTTAAACCTTTAATTTGCCTCCAGTTGAGTTTCCTTACAACAAGCAAATTAATAGCCGGATAATAAACACGGTCATGTAATCGTCTAACTGATAAGCCATGATCGTGTGGACGTTTATCAATAAATTACATCTAAGTGTGCACACCATTATCTTCGCACCAAGATCACTACTCGAATTTAACCGTTCTAGATAAAGGAGTCAGTTAGTCCTAATAGTGTTATGCAGCTATTCTTTTAGGAGATTTAATTTCTAGAGAAATCTGTGATATGACACATCCGATATGGAGGAAGACCGATGTCAACGCGCATGCCCATCACTTCTCAATTAAACCAGATTTTAATGGAGACCATATGAGATTTTTCACATACTTTGGTATGAATCTCTCCCACTTAGTTATTTATGTTTGAGGTTTCATTTTATCCCATTATCGAACATGCAAACATCACATAAAATGATAAACAACCATTGCATGCTTCAACATAATAAGCAATAGTAATATTCCAACTATCATGGCTTATATCTCATGTTGATTGATGAGATAAAACTGGTAAGTCAGCTCCAGAACAGGGCTATGGCCGCCGCCCCCTTCACCGCGCCTCGCCGAAAACCCTAGCTCCATTTTAGGGTTTCGGGACGTGAACCGGTGAACCTTCCTTTTTGGTGCTGAACCACTTTCCTTCTTTGAGTTGATCTCCGATATTTATTCAATACAGACTATCTATTCCAAAAGAAAAAATCTAATATTGCTAGAATAAAAATTACAACTCAAAAACTCGGTCTAACAGCTTTATATCTATTACATTAAAACAACGTAAAATAAAATCTAGACCTAATCCATGGATTTTCTCATGGATTAAAATCACGTAGCCAAACCGGCATACGGCCAACATTCATTCAACATAAACATACATCACATAAAATAAAGGAGCCATGATAGTTGGTAAATCTGCAAACAAACGCAGTCTACAAATCCAACAATCATGTATTATATGATCCACATAAAATAACATATGATATCTATGGATGAATATTAAATAATAATCGAATTTAACAATTAATTAAATTAATTAATTCGATATTATCCACAAGATAAAAACTGGAAATTAAAATAATTATCCACCAATTTTAACTTGTGATTTTCGAAAATATTCCTTAAAATAAATATGGAAATTATTTAAAATTATCCACCAAATTTATTTAATATTTTCAAGCCACGCTAATTAAATAATAATTGGATATATTGATATAAATCAAAAATCTAATCCAAATATTATCCATAAGAATCTAAATCTTTAAGGATAAGTGTAACGCCCCGGTCCTGAGGATTAGGACGGGGACACTACGGGAAAAAATAGAAGGAAAAAGGTAGCATAATCAAAAATCCAGAGGGTCCTCTGTAATGTCCCGGTCCCAAAAGGAATAATAAATGAGGGTCGGGGTGTTACTAAAAAAGGAAGTACTATTTATGATAATCAAATGAAATGGCTTTAGAATAAGAATATGTTATATGCCACAGAAATTTGGGCAGTATAACCTCTGTAACTGAAAGAGATCCACGTCTTTCAACGTATCAACGAAGTCAAATGATTCAATCAAGGCAAAAAAATGCCTATTCATAGGCCAATCGAATTTAAACAGAATCCAACAATTAACAAATAAGATTCTGACTCCTCAAATAAACAAGACCTCTTCATAGGTCACAACAACTAAGACCCATCAATTGGTCAGAGGCAAATAAACTATTTTATGTCTCATTCATAGGACAGAAGCAATTAATCAAGATAAGACCCATTCATAGGTCAACTGAAAAGTAAACAGAATCCAAGACTCAACCAAATATGACCAACTCATAGGTCGAAAACTGTAATGAAATATGCTTGGATTTATGAAAAGAAATGGGGCTTTATTTATCATGATTCAATTAAGGTATATAATTCAGATAAGCCCAAAAATAAAACATAGCATACAATCATACTATGGGGTAACTGTATCAGAGTTTAAGCGGAAAAATAATGGAGTAATATTGTATCATATAACAACATACTAATGAGCAATACATTAGTCTGAACGAGACAGCAAGACATGATCAACCCACGACAGTACATCGACCCATCACCTCCAGCATCTCAACCTGTGAAAAAAATTTTGAAAATATTTTGGGCGTGAGTACTAAAGCACTCAGTGGGTTAAACTTTTAACTCAATCTTTAATAAAAACTGTAACAGAATATCCAAAATATTAATACAGATAATGGAAAGCAAAACGTGAAAGCCCTTCCCATTTCTGCAAACCTTTACTTCTCTTTGGTACCCTGTAGCTCCTTCTGTCGTCTACTGCACTCTATGACATGTTGCTGATAGGAAAAGGGAGGGGTTACCTCGCTAATCCGAGAAGAGTGTACCAGGGATCGCCTAGCATTGACCCTGAGTATACCAGGGGTTACCTAGCATAGACCCCTATAGTGATGCTCAAATCACGTGTATGTGTAGGGGTTACCTCACAGTGACACCTTTAGTGATTAACATCACAACTGCAAGAATCACAGTTCCTGCCTATCCTTTGCTCTAAGTTCTCTATAAAGCGCGTAATATGACATAAGCACATAAACTATGTCATCCTCTTAATATAGCAACTATGCTAACCTTTAATTACTCTAGCAACTTAGTTCAATTATGCTTCTTATTCCTTAAACGGAAATCATTCTATAACTTGAGTTTAAATTAAAAGCACAAGCTAAAAATTATAACTCATTATACACAAGTATAATCAATACACAATAAACATTTAATATACTGTAACTTTAAGCTATGACTTTTAGACTTTAAATATAACCTCTAACCTTAATCTATATACTATGAACTTTAAACTCTACACCTTAACTTTTAACCCATAGACTTTAGTTATGATAAGGCATAATCTATTCTATTTAATTATGTCGAAGCATAATCTATATTCGTTTATTGTGATAAATCATAATCTATATTCTCAATAATTATGATGAAGCATAATCTATGTTCTTAGTAATTATGGAAAAGCATAATCTATGTTCTCAATAATTATGGCACAGCATAATCTATGTTCTCAATAATTATACAACAGTATAATACTATTACTCTAGCAGAGACTTGAGCAGATAATTTCTTAAATATTTTATTTGGATATTCTAACTATGACTATCACATTTATGAGTTAATAACTCAAATATAGATAGGTTTTGCAAATAAACCCACCTCAATTAGATCAACTCAGGTGATCAAACTTCTCGATATTCATCCGTCAGCTCCTCTGACTGGCTCAACAGGTCCTACAAGGTCAAACCTTATTTTAGGACTGTTGCTCTAATTTTCAGAACTCGACTTTAATTTAATTGGAGCTTTTATTCACTTTAATTATATTTCAATTAAGAATGCGCGACTCTAGAGACCTCGAACAACTTCAACACAGAAGGAAATAAATTCCAAAATATAATTTTCGATTTATTGGGATCAAAAGATTTGACAGAGGTCATTTTCCGTAACTTGCCATTTTAATTAAATTTTACACAGCAAACCTCGATTGCACTTTTTATTTGTCCAAAAATTATGAAAATAATCAGACATGACCCCACATATATCTTTATTAAACTATACAATTTTTGAAATTTTCTGAAATCACATGCTTTAATTATAAAAATAACCGCCTGATTAAAATAATCGACTTTAATCAAAACTTATCGGAAAATTATGAAACTTGGCAGTCCTATAGGAAATAATTTTTCGAGCAACTTTACAGAAGAAACTTTTTCGATTCGACGACCCGAAATGGGCGAAAATGGGCAAAAACTAAGACTGATCGTCGCCCCTTTATTTTTCATGTTTTCCGGCGTTTTCGCCGGTTTCCGGCCACCGGACGACAACACACTCAAAATACGAAATGAAGCACTATTTAAAACACACAACATATTAAAATTTCAACTATAAAGGATAAGAAATGGACCGAAACGAGATGCCCGAAGTAGCGGCGCGACGACGGCACAACGACGGCAATTCCGGCCATCCACGGCAGCGGCGGCGGCGGCACTCCGGCAGCCTTCCGGCGCTCTATACCTGCTCCCGCAGCAGCAACACCCCTCCCCCCAAATAAAACTTAACCTGGGCCCGCATGCGCGATTTACTCGGCGCAAGCCCGGGTTTTTCTCTCGTTCGTCAACACGAATGAGAGAGAAAGAGAGAGAAGAGAGAATGAGCAAGTGAAAATGAGCCCCAAGCCCCCCTATTTATAGGAAAATCAAGGCTTGGGCGGGTATAACTTTTTCGGATATAAAATACTGATAAAGTGATTTTCGGATTCAATTAAAGTTGCTTTATTCGATGTCGAGGTCCAAATGACCTCCGACACAAAATCTGAAAATATCGAGAGACTCGTTGGCTCGAGTACTATTGAACCAATCTGACTCGGGATGACGAGGAAGTCATCTCAAGAGAAACGAGAAAAGATTCCCTTTCAAAAAGTACTTTTACTATTCATTTTGACTGACAGATTTTGCTCCCGAGCGCTCGATTGACCTCAGATTGGCAATCCGTGAACGCGAACGGATTCCTTGGGTCATTTCCTATAAGGTAGGCTTGATAGAACAAGTCTCAGATCAATAAGGAGGATTTCGTAAATTTTTCGAATCACGAACGCTCGCATAAATTACTATTCACAGGTTTTCCCTTTACGATTTTTAATTCCGGGACTTCTGTAGAGGTCAGAATAAAACTCTGATAGTGCCAACAGCTTCCTTTAGGTCATTACATTTCAGAAAAGACCAATATTGACTATCTTCCGACGGCAAATGCAAAATATCATAATTGATTTTCACATAAAATACACGAAAAGGTCGCGACTTACATCTGTTTTACTTTATTTTAGCTCCAATAATTTTCTTTAGTCTTCTAAATAAATTTAGAAAACTTACTAAGATATTCTGAAATTCTGGGATGTTGCAATAAGGTTTGAAGATTTGATCCACTTCAAAATCTTCCAAAACCTATCCAAAATTAAATTCTTATCACAATTGGATTTTGATAATTATTTGTATATATCCAAAAATCACCTTATCTAATTTTAATCACTAGATTTCGAAAATCATCAAAATAATAAATCTGGAAATTTGATCCACTTCAAATTTTTCCAAATTTAAAATTCTATTTTCAAATCCATTTAGATTAAAATTAGGTAAATTAAGATATACATCAAATAATATCAAATCTTAATCCAATACACAAATTTTCGGTCCATCTTAATAAATAAATCTGGAAATTTGATTTTCATCAAAATCTTCTCCAAATTAATTCATTAAAAATTGAAAATTACACCATTTATCACATTTGGAAATTTTGACATTCCAAATAAAATAGCTAGGTTTCGAAATTTACAAGAAAAATAAATCTGGAAATTTTGATCCACTTCAAAAATTACCAAATTTAAAATTCTAATTTCAAACCTATTTAGATTAGAATTAGACAACTTTTGATATACATAAAAAATCACCAAATCCAATTCTAATCACTGAAATTTTCGACCCTACCCTAAATTAAAGCTGGAAATTTTGATCTTGATAAAAAAACCATCCAAACATTAATTCATGATGACCGAAAATTGTAACACAAAATTAGGGAATTTTATATATCAAAATTCGAAAATTTTGAACACCAAATTTTCGAAAGTTATGAGACATAAATCTGGAAATTTGAAGAGCATCAAATATCATCCCAAATCTATATCTCATCATGATCGAAAATTCCAACAATTCAAAACTAGAATTTTCGAATTCAATCCAAAAATTCTTCCAAGTTTCGAATACCATAAAATCGACATACATGCATATTTAAATCCGAAAATTTAAGAACTATAAATTTAACATCAAATTTAAATATATATGTCGAATTCATGCTTGGATTAATCATAGAACAGTGCCAAAACCCGCTCTGATACCAGTGGTTGGGGTTTTTTCGAAAAAAAACCACCGCAGAATCATTTGGTTGTTCAATAATCCGTGTTCATGCAAATCATATTTTTATGTCACATGCATGTTTATCACAGTCTAACAGCAAAAGCATGCATAGCAGATTCGAATCTAATAAAGCGGAAACATAGAAACGAATCTACTTACAAATCGATAGACGGTCTGTGGACAAGATTAAAGATCTAATCTTGCTGCTGAATGAATACAGTAAATGGCGCCACCTATCTCACAAAATTCGACCACCACAGTATTCTACTCCAAGATCTTCTGTTGTATTCCCGGACTGTATCTAGATTCAGAGTGGGCTGAAATCTACTAGATAGGGTTGTGGAATCTGTGGATAACTTTGAGAGACAAAGAGGGGCTGATTTCTAACAGTGAAATTTTCGCCCCACCTTCCCCTTTACATAGGGAAGTGGGCGAAAATTCCCTTCTCAAACCCTACTGGGTTTGGGCCTCTATCTCAAGTTCAATATCCAGTCCACTATCAGTCAATTGGGCTACAACAGGGATCTAGAAGAATATTAAATTGGCCCACTAATTTATTTAATATCCAATATCCAATAAACTTAGGATATAATTAAATAAATTAAGTTTTACTTTTATTCCACTAAAGAAGTAAAACTGACCTACCAATTTAATACATATTTACGAATATGCTTTCTCCTTTAGTCCAGCCATTCTCCGTGTTTAAGATATAATGTTCATTAATTAATTATGCCAGCCTCTGATAGCTATAATTAATTAACATCTAAAACCTTGAGTAGTACCACAAAAGCTTTATTCATGTACGGAATAAATTCCACCTGCAGGGTTTCAATATAAACTTGTGTTTCCTCAAGAGAACATCATCAACCTGGCGCACCAGGACACGGTGCTCATGCACACTGCTCGAGAGATCATGTATACATTGTTATTACTCAAGATATCGAATTCAATCTACGAAAAGATCTTGCTCATTGATAAATCAAAGTAATAGACAACGCACACACATGCTCGCCAATATCACATGAGTTCAGAACCCGAACTCTGTGGATCTTTATTCTCTCAGTAACTGGGTCAGAGCCAGAGAATAGTATCCTATCGTGATCCTCCTCAATACACTAACGAGTGTACTAGAATAATCAGTTAGTCAAGATAAACTAACTTGTCAGATTATTCTACGGTGTACCGATGGTGTGTTCAGGATCATCTAAGCCGTGAGCTCTTTAATACATTACAAGGTTCTAATGATATGATCTTACCGTGTGACTCCCCACACTATATTATCTACGATGTAAGTATATAGAACATTGCATAAAATAATTATAGAACATAATCTAAATGCAAATAGTGACTACAATAACTTTCATTTCATATCATCATATCATCAGAAAAAGTATACAAAGGTAAGTCTTCCAGTATACAAAACTAACATTTTGAACAAACTTTAGAGCGTCAAGAGATGCAGTAAATTCCTCAATTGAGGTAGACTCTTCGCCAACAGCAGAGGCAGTGGCAACATCTTCATCAGGGGCCATGGAGACTTCAGATCCTTCAACATTCTCTATAACGGCCGCAATTGAAGCATCCAAGATATCCGCAGACACCATGGGCGGAGAGGAAGGCCCTTAAGAAGCCCTAGGAGAGGGTTGAACAGGGAGATCTGTCTCAGACACAGACCTAGACGGTGAAACAGTAGGAGGCGCCACAGATGTAGGCACAGAAGCAAAGGCTTCGGGGGAAGAGACAGACGGCTCCTCTGGAGCAGGGACAGAGGCACTCATCAGAGAGAACACAATTGGTTGTGAAAGCTCCGCTAGCTGTCGACGCAAGTCTTGAGTGGAGATTCTGGGTTTCTTGGCTTGAGAGGGCTTAGAGGAAACAACTTTGTCCGCCATTAGAGATTGAGCAAACACGATTCAAGCAACCACCAGAGAAAGAGTGACTTGGAAATTTTGCAAAGATTCTGTCTCCTTTTTGTTTAAAAAAATAAGGTAAAGACCTCAATTGGGAAATTCTGTAAGGAAATTTCCTTAACCAACTTATTCGACACACACCACCCCACTGTTTGGTATGGGGGAGTGGAATCGATCATGGTGCGAAAAATAAGGCACTACTAGCCATTAAAAAGTAACCGTTTCTCCATAGCAAAGTCTGTCCGGGACAGATATTGGCACAACATTTCACAGACCATATTAACCATGGTCATTTTATACGCTTTATACTTACATCACCAAAGGAGGATCTTAGTGTTTCAAACCCTGCACTAACAAGTGCCTTAGTGAAGATATCCGCAAGCTGTGCCTCTGTTGCAACATAATCAATCACGAGAGATCCGTCTTTAACAAGTTCCTAGATGAAGTGGTGACGAATGTCTATGTGCTTAGTTCGAGAGTGCTGAACAAGATTCTTCGAAATGTTTATTGCACTCATATTGTCACAGTATACGGTAAGGATAGATTGTGGGATACCATAGTCAAGCAACATTTGCTTTATCCACAAGAGTTGAGTACAACAACTCCCAGCAGCAATATATTCTGCCTCGGCAGTAGACAGTGAGATTGAATTTTGCTTCTTGCTAAACCATGAGACCATATTATTTCTAAGGAAGAAACATCCACCTGAGATACTCTTCCGATCTTCAGTACATCCGGCCCAATCTGCATCACAAAACCCCACCAAACTAGGGTTTGTATCATAAGAAAACCAAAGTCCCAACTCAGCTGTACCTTTTACGTACTTGATTATGTTCTTGACAGATTTCAAGTGACTTTCTTTGGGATCAGATTGGTAGCGTGCACAAACTTCAATGCTGTAACTGATATCAGGCTGACTTGCAGTGAGGTATAGTAAGCTACCGATCATGCTTCGGTACAAGGTTTGCTCAATGGACACACCAGCTTCATCTTTGGTTAACTTCAAGTGAGTTCCCATGGGTGTTCTCTTCGGGCTGCAACTTTCCATGCCAAATTTAGTGATCAAATTCCTTGCATACTTTGTTTGAGACACAAAGATGCCATCATCCTTTTACTTTACTTGAAGCCCCAGAAAATAGGTTATCTCACCAACCAGACTCATCTCGAACTTAGATATCATGTCTTTGACAAACTCCTTCACCAATCTGTCTGAGATAGATCCAAAGACAATATCATCGACATAAATCTGAACAATGATCACTTCAGCTTTTTCTCTTTTAACAAAGAGTGTTCGATCAGATCCTCTATGAACATACCCTTTCTCCAACAGAAACTTTGTGAGTCGCTCATACCAAGCACGAGGGGCTTGTTTGAGTCCGTACAATGCCTTCTTCAATTTATACACATAATCAGGATGGTGAGGGTCTTCAAAGCCTTTAGGTTGATACACAAAAACATCTTTGGATAAATACCCATTTAGAAGGCACTTTTTACGTCCATTTGGTACAATTTGAACTTCATCCATACAGCCATGGCCAGAAGCAACCTGACAGATTCAAGGCGAGTAACTGGAGTGAAAGTCTCGTCAAAATCCACATCTTTAACTTGGGAATAGCCCTGAGCCACAAGTCTTACCTTATTTCTGGTTATGTTCCCTTCTTCATCGGTTTTATTCTTGAAGATCCACTTCGTGCCGATCACATTTACATCTTTAGGACATGAAACCAAATCCCATACTTCATTTCTTTCAAACTGCAAGAGCTCTTCTTGCATGGCATGAATCTATCGATCATTTTGTAAGGCCTCTTTAACATTCTTGGGCTCAGTTGTAGAAGTGTAGCAGACATTTGCAATCATCTCACGATAGTTCTTTCGAACTCCTCTAGTTCTAACTCCTTCACTCACATCACCAATTATGTCCGCTGCAGAATGATGTTTCTGCACACCTTTTGAAGGTTTGAAATTATCCAGTTTTTCATTCCTCACCTTAGGCTGATCATTGTGTTCCGAACTGTCTGGCAGAAGCTGGCACATGAATGTTGACATCAATACTTTCCTCATTAATTTGGGCAACAGGTTCTTCCAGATCATTAACAACAATGTTAATTGACTCCATCACCGTCTTGGTCCTCTTGTTGAAAACTCAATAGGCCCGACTATTCCTCGAGTACCCGAGACAAATACATTCATCTCCTTTGGCATCAAATTTTCCAAGTTGCTCTCGGTCTCTTAACATATAGCAAGTACTTCCGAAGATGTGTAAGTACTTTAAATTTGGTTTCTTTCATTTTCACAGCTCGTAGGGAGTGACTCTTGTCTTGGGTCTGAAATACGCCCGATTGATAACATGACATGTTGTGTTCACCGCTTCTACCCATAAGTTATCAGGGGCAAATTTTACCTTCAACATGACTCGGCTCATTTCTTGAAGAGTCCGATTTTTCCTCTCAACAACACCATTTTGTTGAGGTGTTTTTGGTGCAAACAACTCCTGAGCAATACCTCTTTCTTCACAAAAATATTTGAAATAAGCATTTTCAAATTCACGACCGTGATCACTTCAAATTCTCAACACAGCTGTTGCTTTCTCCATTTCGAGCATGAGACAAAGATTCTTGGATGTCTCAAAGGTTTCTCTCTTATCTCTCAGGAACTCAACCCATGTGAATCGTGTGAAGTCATCCACACATACAAAAATAAACTTTTTCCGCCAATACTTTCTGTTTGAACTGGCCCCATCAAATCCATATGCAACAGCTCCAAAGCTTTTGAAGTGGTAATCTTCTTAACAGATTTATGTGACGTATAAATCTATTTTCCCACTTGACACGGTCCACAAATTTTTCCACGGTCAATATCAAACTTTGGGACTCCATTCACAGCTTCTGTCTTCATGAGACGTTGTATGTTTCTGTAACTCGCATGGCCAAGCTTTTCATGCCATACGTTTACTTCATCAAGCTGAGTTCTGAAGCAATTACCTTTCATGTTGAGAAGGTCACCATTGTCCCTTGATCTATCTCCATCAATCAACAACACACATTCTTTGTTCTTTACAAGACATTTGTCTCTAGTAAAGTGGACCAAGAGACCTTGATCGCAGAGTTGACTTATGCTAATTAAGTTAGCTTTTAGTCCTTCAACAAGTAGAACATCCTTCAAGTTGGGCATCCCTTCAACATTTAGATGACCATGGCCAAGAACTCTTCCCTTGACACCGTCTCCAAAAGTAACGGATTGATAAGAACAATCCTTTTGGATATTCTTCAGCATACTGGCATCTCCAGTCATGTGTCGCAAGCATCCGCTGTCAAAGTACCAGCTGCTCTTTGCATGAATATTAAGGGCAGTGTGAACAACATAGTTCCTGTGATTGTTCCAAGATCTGTTCCGCACAGTTTGTCTTTTAAAATTCAGGTCATTCTAGGATAGACCTTTCCTCCTAATTCTTCTGAGATCATTGATATAGTTCCTACAGTATGGTCGAATGTGACCAGGCTTTTCACAGTAGTGGCAGACAACTCCAATCTTTCGAGGCTGTGGCTGCTTGATCTCTGGTTTAAATTCAGATTCAGGAACAGATTCATCATGCGTTCCAGATGTTTGTCCTTGACAGAAACGGTTAAAAACCTTCCCACCAGTGTATCCAAGTCCTGTATGGTCCTGCGGACTTTTTCCTTTAGAAAGGATGTCATCGAGTTGAGATGATCCATAGTTCATCATCTTGACGAGTTTCTTTAGATGAAGCAGTTCACCATTCTGAGAGTGAGTATTGTTTCTGGATTGTTGAAGATCATTCTGCAACTCACTGAGGCGCATGGACAGACTATCTCTTTCTTTAATAAGATCACCATTCTCTTTCATCAGCCATTCATTGACTTTTACCACCATGATCTAGCTCTCATGAAGCTTTTTGTATGCTTCTATGGCAGACTCTTCAGTGAATTCTTCATCGTCACTGCATTCAGATACTTTGTCATTCTGTCTGTCAGAGACAGAATTAGGCACAGGTTCTTTGTGAGAATGTGTCATAAAAGTAATATCATTGCTCACGCATTCTTCATCACTCCTACTATCATCTGGATCATCACTTTCACTAACAGTGGAACTGTAGGATTTATTTTTCTTCTTTAGGGTGTTAGCACACTCGGCTTAATAGTGCCCAAGACCACCACAATCTCTACACTTGACCTCCTTGTGTTTTTCTTCACCGGGATCTTCATCTTTAGTTCTTCGAGGTTTGGAAAATCGATTCTTGACGGAATTGTCCTGTGAAGACTTCTCATAACGTTTGACAAATTTCGAGAAATTCTTTGTCAGCAAGGCAATTAACTCAGCCAGATCATGTTTGTCAGAGACATTACTTGGCACATCAGAACTGGAGCCGGCTTGAAAAGCTATGCTTTTCTTCTTAACTGTCTCTTCATCTGTTAGTCCCATTTCAAAAGTCCTCAGTGACCTCATCAGCTCCTGTAACTTCATCTTGCTCACATCCTTGGCCTCTTCGATTGCCGTGACTTTGTATGCGAATCTCTTGGGAAGAGATCGCAAAACTTTCCGCACAAGTTTCTCCTCAGAGATGGCATCACCAAGTGCAAAGATTTCATTAGCTATGTCACACATCTTGGCATTGAAATCAGCAAGCTTTTCACCTTTATCCATTCGAAGGTTTTCAAATCTGGTAGTAAGAAGCTGCATACGAGATGCACGAACACTGCTCATTCCTTTGAAAGTAGTTTGAAGGATATCCCATGCATCCTTTGCCTTGTCATATGTGGAGATGTGTTTGAACATGTTCATGTCCACTACAGAGAAGATGGCGTTCATGGCTTTAGCATTCAGCCCCATGATCTGATAATCAGCATCGTCAAACTCTTCTTCTGGCTTCAGCACCGCTTTGCTTTTCTCATCCCTCTTGGTAGGAGGCTTCCACCCTTCAGTCACCATCTTCCAGGCACGCTCATCAATTGAGTGAATGAAAGCTGTCATTCGAGCTTTTCAATAGGTATAGTTATTGCCATCAAGGAGCGGAGGTCGTACCGTCGAGGCTCCTTCTTTCTTCAAATCCATCTCGGCAAAACAACACAAGAACACGGATTAATACCCTAAGATCAACCCTGAATACAGGCAACCTGCTCTGATGCCAATTGAAAAATAATAATCCGTGCTTATACGAGTTTTAGTTAACTGCTTAAAAACTGTTCTATGATATGTGTGGAACATATGCAAGAACATAAAAGAATAAAGCAGTAAAAACGCACGAGATGGTAACCCAGTTCAGTTCAAACAACCTACTCTGGGGGGATTGCTCCCAAACTTGAAGTTCCGACTGTTACTCTTTCGAAGAGTGTATTAAGGATCTTATACATACAAGCCTCCAACTTTATATTGCCCGTTCTTCTCTTCGAACTCTTTCGCTAGCCCAAAGTTGTAAGATCCCCTCACAACCGTGACACTAGACTCCCTCTAACTACCCATGACTTCAACATACAATCTCTCCCGAGATTGCGTACAAAATGGAATAAAAATCCCCTCATGTGTTTCACTCGAAAACACTCATACTAGTCTATCACGTTGCACTGTTTAAAGAACAACTACTAGTTACAAACGACCACAAACTGACTCTCAAACAATCTAAGAGAATCTAAACAAAGATAAGTGGTACCGATTGCTGCACAAATCGGCCTTCATAAATAGTCTTCACTTCAGCTTGGCGTCGATCTCTTTCTTCCGCCAACTAGGTAAGTGGATTGTGGTTTGTGGCCTTTCAAATGTGTGTAGATACTTCCCAAGTGTAGGAGGGTTAATTCAGCACCGGATCTACACCATAAGGCAGTCAAACGAATTAATCTTGACCTTCCAAACAAGTTCGGCGCAAGATCTTTCCAACAATGAAACCGCCATAAATAGAGTGTCCCTGGTTCTGTCTGGGACATAATCTGGAACAGTTCACCAACTGTTCTTCTTGTCTTGCACAGCGGAAAACAACACTTCGTGGAACATACCCAAGCACACATTGTCGAACATATCTCACCAATTTCAACAACACAACTACTTAGTGCATGATGGTGGCACTAACAATGTCTTAAACGCTATGATTTCTAAACCTCAATAAAGTCTTTGAGAAGAAGAAGCATGTTCTTTTGTCATACCAATTATTCCTTTGTTAATTCCAAGCTATTTAAAAGGTCATACTTGTTGAGCTTATTGGTATCTATTCATTTTTAGTTGACCTATGAATGGGTCTTGCTTGCTTCTTATTGTTGTTCGCCTATGAAGGGGCTTTACTGTTCATGCATGATTCTGCTTATCTTCTGTTATTCTTAAGTTGCTTTCTTGTTTCATCCAATGAATGGGACATTATGATTTATTTGCCTCTGACCTATTGATGGGGCTTAGCTGTTGTGACCTATGAAGATGTTTTGTTTATTAAATGAGTCAATTTCCTATTTATTAGTCATTGGATTCTGTTTAAATTTCGATTGGCCTATGATTAGGCATTCCTTTGACTCGATTGAACCCTTTAACTCCTTAATTCATTGAAAATGATAATTCTTCTAAGTCATAAAGTTAAGTTGCCTAAGTTTTTGAGGTGCTAACTTAGTTTGATTTTAGAAACACCCCCCTGGATTTCCGATTAATCTACCTTTTTCCTTCAGTTTTTCTTCATAATAACCCCGTCCCTATTCTCGGGACCGGGCTGTTACATTTAGTCACAAAGTAAACCGTCTATGCTTGTAAGTCGGAATTCCTATGTACATAAAGTCTCATAACATCCAATCATTGCGTAAATAATGTTATTAAAATATTTAACATGCTTTTCATGGATGAATTTAAAAATATAGTTGTGAGTTATAGAAAATCCACCTTGATGATATCAAAGTGCAGTGCAATTCATGCGTGAAATGCTATTATGCTTCAAGCTCGTCTCGACCTACAAAATTGGAATTCTAACTTAAAATCCTAATATAGGTTAATAAAATAATAACTTAGGTCATAAATAACTTAAATAAGAGTCTCCTATGACTTGGGATCATTTGGAATTGAAATGGAGTCAAACGGGTGAATAATGTTCATTTGACAGACTAATTCAAATTATTGACCCGTTTTAAAATTTATCAGACCTTTCTGGTCTAATTAAGTGATATGGAAGATAATATGTCATTTTAAGTTTTGGGGATCTTGATTTAACCCCAGAGATGAAGTGATGAAATTTCAAAATTTAATGGGGTTAAATTAAGTGAATTCAAAAATTGAAGGACAAACTAGAACTTGGGGTACTTAATTGAAGAATTGGACTCAATTTAAGTGTTATGGACTTATGGCCCAAATTTGAAAACCAGCTATAAAATAATTTCAGTCCAATACAAATTTACACTTTGTTTTCATCCTAAAATTAGATAAACTCATGACCATCATATTCTCTCTTCTCTCGCCATCCTTTGTTCGAGACCTCTCGCCGCCGACAATCACCCTCACTCACACATAACACTCCCAACTGACCACACAACACAACCTCAACGCACAGCAGCAACAGCCCAAGAGAAAACAGATGAAACAAAGAAAGAAAATCAGTTTTGAACATGGTTTTCCGACAGATTTTTCGATGAAATTTTGATAGATAAACGAGGGTTCAAATGATGTCTGATTGAACATCCAAGACCATATATTGAAATCCTGATAAGAGAGGTTCGAAACAGTATAAAATACATCAAAATTCAATGGTCGAATCATCAGGAAAAAGCCGAACTAGTCGCTGCGTCGCACAACGATGTACAGCTGCGGCAGCAGCTGTTCATGGCTAGGGATGTCAATTTTACCCGCGGGTAAAAATTACCCACGGGTAAATGGGTTATAGGGTAGGGTACTGCCCGTAGATTCGGGTAACCGGTAGGGTACTGCCCGTACCCGCTAATTTTTATTAGGGTAAGGGTAGGGTATGGGATTAAAGTTTTACCCAATTACCCTACCCGATTACCCTAACATATTAAAAATATATATATATATATATGTATATATTTATTTCTAAAATTTTTACTTTTAATTTTTAATAATTTGATGAAACAGAATATACCAAACCTTTTGCAATACATTCCAAAATGAGCTTTTCTCTTCCAATATTTTCAGACGAGCTTGCATATCATATTTCTCATATTTGTTGTTCATAGGCATTTAATTTTTGAAATGCAGCAGATTGTTTTTGAGGCAAAAGTGCATTTGAAGAACTTATTTAATGCAGCAGATCATGTGAAACAGTCTTTATATCGCACATAAGTTTTCTTTCTCTAAAAAATCAGTAACTAAAATAAGTAAAATAAGTAAATAACTAAAATAACTCGTGTATTAATTTTTTTCGTGTTTTTTAGATTTTTTATTGTGATATATTAATATTATTAAATAAATCTAAACGGGTAACCCGTTTTACCCGCGGGTACCCGATTACTCGTAGGTAATACCCGTACCCTACCCGTTATAAAAAATAGGGTAATAAGGTAGGGTATGGGTAGGGCATTTTATATTAGGGTAGGGTATGGGGAAGGCATACCCGTACCCTACCCTACCCATTGACATCCCTATTCATGGCTTCGTTCCCAACTATCAGTGCGTGAATTTAAGGATATATTTACATGACTGTGTTCTAAACTCCATGGTTAACATCTGGTTAAAATTTTATGAATTTAGGACATGATTTGGTTAATGAAAATGATGTCAAAATGTGATGACCTATAATGTTACAACATGACTCCCGGATTGATTTCAATGCAGAAAATGAAAGGCCAAATAAGTCTGGACCAAAAATCTTAAACCATGGAGATAAAGGTTATAGCAAGAGGTTTGCAATGACGTAAAGATTGTAAATTTTGAATGATTGGTTTGATCAGAAATTAAATCGGAAGAAAGCTTCGGTGTCAAAGAACTCACCTATTCTCCTCCCTTCTTCCCTTTCTCCTTCATTTCGTTTTTTTTTTTAACTTCTAATCTCACCCAACAAAAAAAACCCCAACTGATTATACATATTTTTATCTAAATAACTATACATCCACACGTGTACACATTAGTACACTAATCCCCCCTAAACCATTTCGAAATGGTAACAGTCGATTAGCCATAGTTTGGAATTTATCCACATAAACACTTTGACACATAGATGTAAATTTCCTCTTCTATTTATTCTCTAAGTAACTAGACCTATTAATAGATACATATTTATTTGTACACATTAATAATAGAATGATTGAAAATCAGCTTGAATAAATGGGCCGAAAGTAATTGGGTTTGAATTGAAATATTTTTGGGTTCAAATTGCTAAATTGAATAAATTTCATTGAAAAAGGTCAAATGATATATGAGTTTGATGATCATGATGTCAAAACGATCCCATTGATGTCTATTTTAATAATATAAATTCTAATTTTATCTTAGATGTTCAACTAAGGTCGAAACTTTTCTTCATCTTATAGTGCCTCTAAGACCATAATTCAACTAACCCAAAATAATTTGGATTCTAATTTCATGAAATTTCTTACTACATAATAAATTTCAATACTATATTTTTTTCGGGGTGTTACATATATAGAATTAAATCTTTTATGGTCATTGTGCGCATTTATTTATTGTTATATTTTCGCATAGTCTATATAATTTGCATTGTAGATGATATGGTGTGTGGATCAACAACAAGATCATATCAATTGTGTTTTGCACTGTATTAAAGATTCATGGCTTAGATGGTCTTAGACACACCATCGGTACTTTGTTGAATAATCTGGAGATTAGTTTATCTTGACTAACAAATTATTCTAGTACACTAACGTGTGTATTCAATTAAATCATGATAAGATACTAAAAGAACAAAGATCTATAGAACTCAGGTGCCTAATCTATATATGAATGGCGGACAAATATATGTTACGTTTACTACTTTGATTTATCAATAGGTGAGATTATTAGATAGGATTAACAATATCGATATCTTGGGTAGTGGTGTTTTCATATATGATGGGTCGTGCATTATATATTGAAACCATGTCCCAATGCGTCAGGTTGATAGTGTCCCCTTGTATTTTTTTATTTTTAGCTATGGAATTAGCGACGGAAAATTTCGTACCTAAAAATAAATTTAATTTTTTACACTTTTTAAATTTTAACAATGGAAATTTCGTAGCTAAAAATATTTTTTTTAATTTTTCTTTATTTTTTTTATTCTCTAAACATATAATTATAATATTTTACTTTTACTTTTAATTAGAGACATAATTTAACACGAACATTAGAAAATAATAATAATAATAATAATAATAATATATGAAATATTTATTCTTTATTGAAAATTAAAGCTTTATTAATTGAGAATAATATGAAATGAATATAATATCATATCATTATATTATATACATATATTCATTGATAAATGTTTAAATAATATATAATAGACAAAGAAAGATAAATAAAATGTATACATATATTCAATATTTAAAATTATAATTAAAATTAAAAGAAATTGAAAAATAAAAAATATATAATTTAACATTTAGATTATAAAAATAAAGTATGATTTTGATCGGTCAAAATTTAGCACTCTCTCAAGAGGACGGGGTTGTGTAGATAGTGGTGAGCAAGTGTCGTATCCACAGCAACTAACTATAATTAATTGTGCGTACTCTGACATCAAATCTTGATTATTATGTAGACGACGAATAAAAAGAGAAACTAACTAATCAAAACTAAGGAAAACAACAAATAAATGGGAAAAATAAATGGAGAAGAAAACATGAAGGCAGAGATACTCTCGGGATTGATTTCTTTGGGTACTTAGCACTAATGATCCTATTGAATGTCTATTTGCAGTGTCAAATTTCACTAGGAAAATCTCTATTGCATCTTAAGTCCTCTCTCGAGACACTCAAGTTGTGGGGTACACTATAGATTCCCTGTCTCCGATTAAATCTTACACATGTACTTACCAAAAGCTCCTAAGATTTCTATCCCTCACACTAAGCCTCAATTCTCTTGAATTTATCGATATAGGTGTCTTGTGCCTATGGTTCATCTATTAAGACTCATCTTTCGAATTATGAATTAATAGATAAAATTGTGTCAATTAGTGATCAATTAACTAACACCCATATATAGCATAAACACAAGAAATGAAATAGGGTCATAAACAATCAATAGAAAAAGAAATGCATAAATACCCAAATAATCGCAATCCAACAATACAAAATAATTTAACCTAACATTATACAAATACTAGGATTAAATCATCTCAAAGAAAATCAAAGTAAAAATAAGAATAGACACTAGGTACAACCCAGAAGTTGGGCCTCGACTCCACCCTTGCATCTACTCTTCTCCTCCTTGCTCCATCTTCAAACTCTAACTCTAGCTCCTTATTCACACTAACTAGGTAGAAATCCTAACTAGGGTGTGGGTTTGATTGGTGGTTAGGGCTTTGAGGTGTAGGAGGGGAGAGATTTGTGTTTTTGTGGAATTGAGACTGTGTGTATGCTTTTTTTTTCATTTCAAATGGGAGGAGTGTAAAATGGAAGGAAAGCTTGAAAATCCGCAAATCAAGGCTGGGGGTGTGATATGGGCTGCGTCGCACCCCCATTCGAGTTGTAGGTCACGTTTGAGATAAAGAAAAACAAGCCCCATTATTAGAACAGGTCACTTGCGCCTCCGGTTGAGCTTCAGGCCGCGCCTAAGTGCGCGAGTGCGGCGGTTGCGCTTTGACTCGCGCCTTCGGTTATGCTCCGACACCTTTAACGGTTTTGCTTCATTCTTCCTTGTTTTTTGTCCGATTAAGGTGATTCAACTTGCAACGTATTTCTAATTTGATTCTTTATCTTTCCATGGCATTGAATCACTTAAAAATGCATTGATTAATTATCCATTTCCTGTAAAACTCAAATAAGAAATAAAACTTCCAAATATTGAGGTTAAAAAGCAAGAGGGGATGGAAACACACATTTAACTCATCAAAAGACATCATGTCAAGCTCAATAAATGAAAAACCCTAGCCGCCAAGGAGTAAAATTTTGAAATCATCTCCCCAAAAGAAAGAAATTTTTGAAAATGTATTAGTAAGGGTTCTTCATCTCCAAGTTTCTTCAAGGTCTAGAGAATCTTCATCCACACGACATTTGGATCGTGGTTCGGTCATACAATAGTAGATCATGGAGTGCATCTAAATTTAATGTAGAGTATTTCATTTTTGAATGTAATAGGTTGAATAAATTTACTGTAGTGTATGTTAGTGCCATTATTTAGCACTAGTTTGTTTTGGCGATTTATGTACGACAAAGTATTCGAGAATTAGTTCCTGATGTGGTCACTAATTCCACTGTGCGAAGAAGGAACAAGTTGTGACTGTTCCCTCTGATGTTTCAGAAATGTCCCCAAAATAGTTATTTGGCAAGCCAGGAGCGATCGTTTGACTACCTCAAGGAGTACATGTTGTGCTGAAATATAGCCTCATATACATGGAAAATATCTACACCAACATGTAAAGAATCACAAACCTTAAATTACCTTCCAAGTAGAAGAAGATCGAAGATCAAGTCAACTTGAAGTGAAGAAGTATAAGAAGACCTATTTTTCACATAATCGGTGTGTAAATTAATGTTGATTCTCTGAGTTTATTATTTGAGAATCATTGGTTTGTGAATTTTGTAATAACTAGAAGTTGTTCCTTAAACTGTTCAACGTGATAGTCTAGCATTGGGTATTTTCGTGAGAGAAAAATGTGAGGGGTTTTTAATCCATTTTGTTCGTGATCACAGGAGAGATTGCAAGTTGAAGTCGTGGATAGCTAGAGGGACTCTAGTATCACGGTTGTGAGGGAAGCTCACAACTTTCGTTCATCAAAGAGTTCGTGTTGTAACAAAGGGCAACATAAGGAAGGATTCCTTTATGTATAAGTTTTCTGAATAGTCTTCACGAAGAAGTAGTGGATAAAACTTCAAGTTTGGACGAAGTCTCCCAGAGTAGGTTGATTAACCGAAATGGGTTACCAATCTCGGGCGTATTTTACTGCTTTCTTACATTATGTTCTTGTTTCTATTCTTGTGATTTTTCAAGAACATATGTATGCAATAATCTAAAAACAATTAAGTACACAGATTGTTTAATTTCAGTGTATTTCATTAGACATATAACGACATATGAATACCGATTCAATAAAAATATAGATATTTATTATACTTTTTGAAAAATAAATACAAAACAAACCAAGAGTATCTGCACAATGAATTATTTTCATTTTTTATTTTATTTTCTACACTTGTAATTAATTAATTCTAAAATAATTCAACAATCGTTCAACAGTTAATTTAAATAATTAAAATTATGATAAAAATTAAATGAAATGTAAAATACACTTATTAAGATTTATTTATTAAAGCTCAACATTTTTTAAATTCCACACCCGTCTAAGAGGTATCTGTCCGCACATTGTTCACACAAAAGTTGTTTGAACATTATAGAGATGTTCACAATAAAGTTCAAGAACGTTAGTGTGAACGTTATGTTGTTTGCAGAAAGTAAAGCACGCAGAGGCTTGGTAACCATATTTGATCAATCGATCTATGTCAGGGAGATTTGTCAAGTCCGTGGGAAACAATTCACTACTTCTTTATCACATTTACTTAGAATTTTACACGACGCTGACCTCCCGTCACTCAAAACATGTTCTACCCATACACCCTCTTTCACTGAATTGAATCGTGAGATCCCCTCACAACCTAGATATCTTATCATATCTAATTCCCATAGAAAATCTCTTCCGAGACTCCTTTTTAACAGTGTATGAACAAGTGTATTTCAATACATGATGACCAGAACATTAATTTCTAGTCTAAGGCACAACCGTAACTATGTGGCTCAAAACAGTTAGAGCTCTTAAAACTATTCTTGTGCAGTACTTCTATTCGATGTGTGCTCGACTCCCTAAAAAGTTTGTATCTCATGCTATTTATAGAAGAACAATGATAGCCTAAACATGGGAACAGACGACCTAATCTGATTCAGAAACTAACAAGGAAACTTTCCTTGTTAAGAACCGAGACCAAGATTGATCCATGTTAGTATTTCTTCCATCTTTAGGAATTTGCCTTTGACTTCAGTCTTGATCTCTTCAGTTTGAATATGGCAACTTCTAGATAAATCTCTGAATCTCTCATTGGTTGTAAACCTTGGACAGCTTCATCGATCTTGGAAGAATAATCTAGATAAATAATGTTCATTGCAGACGTTACAATGAGCATTGTTGATCTTTAAGTTTTCTCTTTATTGCAGACGTTCATGTACTTTGCAATATACATTGTTGATCCTGAATCTTCTCATTAGGTAACACAGCGGAATCTTTTGTATGTTCACAGGCTGACTTCAGGTTATCACTTAAGCTAGCTGGCAGTACTTAGAATGTTGAACTATCTCTGTTATGGCATGATGCACAACAGTCTTCTTCTCAGCTCAATCCAAACTCCTTACTTTGAGCTGTCTTTAGAAAGTTCAAATCACGTTCATGCACATTGTTATGAACGTTGTCTAGAATAGTGGTAATGTACTTGGAAAAACCAAATACTGAAGTGATTATCAATTGCCATAAAGATGAATGACAATCAATCACTTATAACAAGAGCAATGTAGATCTCTTGATAAACTGTCATATCACAATGACACTATTGAATCATTCTTAACTCATCAAAAGACATCATGTCAAGCTCAATAAATGAAAAACCCTAGCCGCCAAGGAGTAAAATTTTGAAATCATCTCCCCAAGAGAAAGAAATTTTTAAAAATTTATTAGTAAGGGTTCTTCATCTCCAAGTTTCTTCAAGGTCTAGAGAATCTTCATCCACACGACATTTGGATCGTGGTTCGGTCATACAATAGTAGATCATGGAGTGCGTCTAAATTTAATGTAGAGTATTTCATTTTAGAATGTAATAGGTTGAATAAATTTACTGTAGTGTATGTTAGTGCCATTATTTAGCACTAGTTTGTTTTGGCGATTTATGTACGACAAAGTATTCGAGAATTAGTTCCTGATGTGGTCACTAATTCCACTGTGCGAAGAAGGAACAAGTTGTGACTGTTCCCTCTGATGTTTCAGAAGTGTCCCCAAAATAGTTATTTGGCAAGCCAGGAGCGATCGTTTGACTACCTCAAGGAGTACATGTTGTGCTGAAATATACCCTCATATACATGGAAAATATCTACACCAACATGTAAAGAATAACAAACCTTAAATTACCTTCCAAGTAGACGAAGATCGAAGATCAAGTCAACTTGAAGTGAAGAAGTATAAGAAGACCTATTTTTCACATAATCGGTGTGTAAATTAATGTTGATTCTCTTAGTTTATTATTTGAGAATCATTGGTTTGTGAATTTTGTAATAACTAGAAGTTGTTCCTTAAACTGTTCAACGTGATAGTCTAGCATTGGGTATTTTCGTGAGAGAAAAATGTGCGGGCTTTTTAATCCATTTTGTTCGTGATCTCAGGAGAGATTGCAAGTTGAAGTCGTGGATAGCTAGAGGGAGTCTAGTATCACAGTTGTGAGGGAAGCTCACAACTTTCGTTCATCAAAGAGTTCGTGTTGTAACAAAGGGCAACATAAGGAAGGATTCCTTTATGTATAAGTTTTCTGAATAGTCTTCACGAAGGAGTAGTGGACAAAACTTCAAGTTTGGACGAAGTCTCCTAGAGTAGGTTGATTAACCGAACTGGGTTACCAATCTCGGGCGTATTTTACTGCTTTCTTTCATTATGTTCTTGTTTCTATTCTTGTGATTTTTCAAGAACATATGTATGCAATAATCTAAAAACAATTAAGTACACAGATTGTTTAATTTCAGTGTATTTCATTAGACATATAACGACATATGAATATCGATTCAATAAAAATATAGATATTTATTATACTTTTTGAAAAATAAATACAAAACAAACCAAGAGTATCCTGTATAATGAATTATTTTCATTTTTTATTTTATTTTCTACACTTGTAATTAATTAATTCTAAAACAATTTAAAAATCGTTCAACAGTTAATTTAAATAATTAAAATTATGATAAAAATTAAATGAAATGTAAAATACACTTATTAAGATTTATTTATTAAAGCTCAACATTTTTTAAATTCCACACCCGTCTAAGAGGTATCTGTCCGCACATTGTTCACACAAAAGTTGTTTGAACATTATAGAGATGTTCACAATAAAGTTCAAGAACGTTAGTGTGAACGTTATGTTGTTTGCAGAAAGTAAAGCACGCAGAGGTTTGGTAACCCTATTTGATCAATCGATCTATGTCAGGGAGATTTGTCAAGTCCGTGGGAAACAATTCACTACTTCTTTATCACATTTACTTAGAATTTTACACGACGCTGACCTCCCGTCACTCAAAACATGTTCTACCCATACACCCTCTTTCACTGAATTGAATCGTGAGATCCCCTCACAACCTAGATATCTTATCATATCTAATTCCCATAGAAAATCTCTTCCGAGACTCCTTTTTAACAGTGTATGAACAAGTGTATTTCAATACATGATGACCAGAACATTAATTTCTAGTCTAAGGCACAACCGTAACTATGTGGCTCAAAACAGTTAGAGCTCTTAAAACTATTCTTGTGTAGTACTTCTATTCGATGTGTGCTCGACTCCCTAAAAAGTTTGTATCTCATGCTATTTATAGAAGAACAATGATAGCCTAAACATGGGAACAGACGACCTAATCTGATTCAGAAACGAACAAGGAAACTTTCCTTGTTAAGAACCGAGACCAAGATTGATCCATGTTAGTATTTCTTCCATCTTTAGGAATTTGCCTTTGACTTCAGTCTTGATCTCTTCAGTTTGAATATGGCAACTTCTAGATAAATCTCTGAATCTCTAATTGGTTGTAAACCTTGGACAGCTTCATCGATCTTGGAAGAATAATCTAGATAAAGAATGTTCATTGCAGACGTTACAATGAACATTGTTAATCTTTAAGTTTTCTCTTTATTGCAGACGTTCATGTACTTTGCAATATACATTGTTGATCCTGAATCTTCTCATTAGGTAACACAGCGGAATCTTTTGTATGTTCACAGGCTGACTTCAGGTTATCACTTAAGCTAGCTGGCAGTACTCAGAATGTTGAACTATCTCTGTTATGGCATGATGCACAACAGTCTTCTTCTCAGCTCAATCCAAACTCCTTACTTTGAGCTGTCTTTATAAAGTTCAAATCACGTTCATGCACATTGTTATGAACGTTGTCTAGAATAGTGGTAATGTACTTGGAAAAACCAAATACTGAAGTGATTATCAATTGCCATAAAGATGAATGACAATCAATCACTTATAACAAGAGCAATGTAGATCTCTTGATAAACTGTCATATCACAATGACACTATTGAATCATTCTTAACTCATCAAAAGACATCATGTCAAGCTCAATAAATGAAAAACCCTAGCCGCCAAGGAGTAAAATTTTGAAATCATCTCCCCAAAAGAAAGAAATTTTTGAAAATTTATTAGTAAGGGTTCTTCATCTCCAAGTTTCTTCAAGGTCTAGAGAATCTTCATCCACACGACATTTGGATCGTGGTTCGGTCATACAATAGTAGATCATGGAGTGCATCTAAATTTAATGTAGAGTATTTCATTTTAGAATGTAATAGGTTGAATAAATTTACTGTAGTGTATGTTAGTGCCATTATTTAGCACTAGTTTGTTTTGGCGATTTATGTACGACAAAGTATTCGAGAATTAGTTCCTGATGTGGTCACTAATTCCACTATGTGAAGAAGGAACAAGTTTTGACTGTTCCCTCTGATGTTTCAGAAGTGTCCCCAAAATAGTTATTTGGCAAGCCAGGAGCGATCGTTTGACTACCTCAAGGAGTACATGTTGTGCTGAAATATACCCTCATATACATGGAAAATATCTACACCAACATGTAAAGAATCACAAACCTTAAATTACCTTCCAAGTAGAAGAAGATTGAAGATCAAGTCAACTTGAAGTGAAGAAGTATAAGAAGACCTATTTTTCACATAATCGGTTTGTAAATTAATGTTGATTCGCTGAGTTTATTATTTGAGAATCATTGGTTTGTGAATTTTGTAATAACTAGAAGTTGTTCCTTAAACTGTTCAACGTGATAGTCTAGCATTGGGTATTTTCGTGAGAGAAAAATGTGCGGGGTTTTTAATCCATTTTGTTCGTGATCTCAGGAGAGATTGCAAGTTGAAGTTGTGGATAGCTAGAGGGAGTCTAGTATCACTGTTGTGAGGGAAGCTCACAACTTTCGTTCATCAAAGAGTTCGTGTTGTAACAAAGGGAAACATAAGGAAGGATTCCTTTATGTATAAGTTTTCTGAATAGTCTTCACGAAGGAGTAGTGGACAAAACTTCAAGTTTGGACGAAGTCTGACACTATTGAATCATTCTTAACCAAACTTTTATGATTGGTGTCACGTATGGCACTAACAATCTCCCTCTTTGTCTTTATCTGTTGGTGAATCAGCTCCTTTGTTTTTCCAGGTGCAACTCCTTCATATTTCCTTGAATGTCTTCAGCAGCAGCAAGGACATTCACTTAGATCTTCATGAACTTCGCAATGAACTTCATCTCTGTTTTTATTTCTTTTTCTTTTATTTTCATATTTTTTTTATTTTTATCATAGCATTTTTAGAAGATCATTAACATTTCAATGGTAAAGATAAAAGTATCAAAGATTGAGGATTGTGGAATGATGTTATGATGATGGGGCGATTACAAAAAGATTACATCATATTTGAAGCTCAATGTAGAGAGCTTCACAAAAATAACTAAGACTCAACCAGAGAGTCTTTGAAGATAGAGAAAAAAAAAATATAAAATTTTGAAAAACTAATACTCCCCATATTTGCCTGCAGATTTAAGCAAAGGAGCTTCAGTCAGCAGATCATCAGCTTCAATCAGACTTGTTTGCATCAGATTGTGCAGACTCAAAGTCTCCTTCTTCTTCTTCCTCTTCCTTCTTTTCCTCCTCTTCCTCTTCCTTCTCATCTTCTGCTTTCTCTTCTTCATCCTCTCCTGCATCCTCAGCTGCTTCAACATCAGCATTGTCACCTTCTTCTTCTTTCTCTTCTTTCTCCTCTTCTTCCATGCCTTGCTCCTCTTCATGCGCAAACACTGATGCTTGCTCTTCTATGCGGGCTGATATGCTGAGATGACCTTTCTTCCTTTCTGTTTCTTCACTTTCCTTGACTGCAGTTTCAGTAAGAGTGTGAAGAGGCTGATCCTTTTCTGCAGTAGGCCTTGAGAACTCTTCCTCCTGAAAAAGTTCGTGAAGAAGTTCCTAAACCTTCTTCCTCTCAGTGGTATGGTCCACACTTTTCTGGGCATGGAAGTGATGTGACCCAGACAAATAATCCAAGACATGAGAAACACGCAAGCGAAAGACTTTTAGATTGAAACACGTCAGGCGAATGAAGGATTCAATCCGACAGATAACAAGACACAAATAAATGACGAACAAGGAAAATAAGACTCGATTATACGCTAGACACCTAAGATACTTAGAAATATGACTCAACTAAGACAAAACACAATCAAATAAATAATGGATTGGGCAAATTTGGACAGATTGGTTATATATGTTAATTAGGACGAATTAAGCATGTATAACTTAGAACTGATTTATGGACGAATTGTAGAGTGAACTATGGATGAAATTTTGATTGTTGGATGATGATAATACGTGCGTAATGTAGGAATGAAGGTAGATGAACGATGGAGATGTAATTGAAAGGTAGAAGAAGATTACTTACTCGAACCCCATTTTGTGGTGAAGACGAAACGCGATTTCTCGTAAACTTCAAGTTGGATAGCACTCCCCCCTAGACTCGATGGAATAGAAAAGAGCTTAAAATAGGACTTTGATTTGCTAGATCAAAAGAACTTGATAAATGAGTGATCAACCAAAGGATCGTGAGACAATTGAGAAATTAATCTTTTATTTCATGCAACGTCTGAAAAATAAAGTTCACAACTGATCCCCTTATATAGGTGAAGGGGGTGGACAAAAATAAAGTCCTAAAATACTAAGAAATTGAAAATAAAAAGGTTTCCTAATCTAACAAGGATTCCTACCTTAATTAGAACTCTAGTTAAGGTAAAAATTAAAAAGACCAAAAATAAAATAGTAAAAATCTAAACTAGATAAACATAAATCTGAATTGGATTTGGGCTTTCAATCTTCAACTTGGACTTCAAAATTTTTGATCATGGGCTGAATCAATTCTCAAATTCATGTGGCCCATTCTCGAATAAGATTAATTCCATGCATGAAAATTCGAGATCCACTGTTTCCCATGCAAATTTCCATGCACACGTCCAAATTGACTCGAACTTCTTCCTAAGCTCTTGAACAACCTTCCTCGTCATTAATGGACGTAAAGTTGATCCATCTTTGATACCTAGGCTGCTCGTCATTCACTGGAGTCTTCCAAACACTTGCGTTCTTCATGCCTTGATCTTCTTCATCTTTTGTGGACAACATAGCAATCCACTTAGGGCTACCATGGTGCATTTTTTCTTCTTTTGTTGGCATGATCTTATTCTCATCATTCCCCTCCTCTTGAAAAGAATTCATTCTCAAATTCGAACCTCCGGGATCAAAGACGAACACGATCTGACCATCAAATTCCTTTTGCACAAACTACATAAAATGCATCTTCATGATCATGAACATCCACTCGATGAAAAGTGGTCGAAATTTCAGCTCCTTAGAACACGTGGCATGTGCGAACAAATTTGGAGGTACACTAATATCCAATGGAACATTTTCAACAACCTGTATAATATAGACATCACAAGAAAATGATGAACAAATAATGTTAGAACTAGTCAGCTCCTCCATGCTTGCTTGATCGAGCTCTGCATGATCTTCAACCATTTCTTCACGGATGTCATTCTTCTTTTCATAACAAGACTGTATCTCCATCAACTTCTCAACTATTTCGGATTCCTCAACAGTGGCAATAATCTCCATTTCTTCTTCATCGACTTCTCCAACGTCTAAGCACATAGGAACAAATGGCAATGAGATAATGGGTACTTCAACGAAGTCTAGAATTGGTACCTTGGAAGTAGAATCGTCATTAGTGGCAATGAACTCAGATGGTAACACAACATTCGACTCTACTTAAACCACTACGTTTTGCCTCATCGCTGGACTCTCCAACCACTTCTCTATCTCAATGGCGTATTGCACCATGTCTTTCAACTTGTTGAAGTGATACAATACTACCTTTTCTTGGATTGCCTTTCGTAGACCAGTTAAGAATCTATCCATTGTATCTTCTAGATACTCCTCTATATCAGCTCGTCTCATGGCTTCAATCATTTTGTTATAGTAGGCATCTACACTTCGATCTCTTTGCCTAAGCTTGTATAGCTTCTCCTCCAACTGCCATTGGTAGTGGTCTGGAATGAAGCATTTCCGCATCAAATCTTTCAACTCATGCCATGTGTCGATAGGTGGAAGGTGATCTCAGTGGCACCGGTTCTACTGAAATTCCCACCATGTTGCTACGTAGCCTCTAAACTTCAAGGAAACTAATTACACCTTCTTTGGCTCGGGGAAGTAGTAGCACTCAAAAATCTTATCAACTTTGCGTTCCCAATCTAGGTACGCATCTGGATCGTGTAGACCCTTAAACTCTGGGATGGTTATCTTGTTGCGGTGTAGACCATCGGCATCTCTGAATTGATTCAGGCAGGCTCGGACTGGATCCATCTAACTTGATGATGTGAGGCTGCTGTATGGATGGGGTAGGTAAACCGGTTATTTTTGGTGTATGGTGTATGGTGTACTGGTGTAGGGACCGTGTGGGTGTATGGATGTATGGTCCAGATGGTGTACGGATGGTGTATGGTGCACACAGTGGTGTATGGAAGGATTTTCGATCCACAAGGGAGGATATAGATGCAAATTAATATTATGGCGAAGGATAAGGATGGTAGAGAAAGATTAGGATGAAATAAAGCTAGATAAGGAAAGAAAAGATATAGATAAGGTAGTATATATTTGGATGTGTTTCACCTAGATGGACACAATCTAAATAGTCTAAGTTACCTAATATAAATGGTAGGAGTCTAAAACAACTAGGAAAGAACAAGGAATTTCAAAAATCAAATCTGGTTTTTTTTTTTTTTTCAGATTTTTTTTTTATTGGCAGATTTTTTTTTTGTGCTGAAGGGATCGAGTCCCTTTGCTCTTTTCTCTTTTTTGTTTTTAATTGAATATTCAGATTACAACTCAAGACACGTAGATAAATTACTGACACGTAGATTGACACGCGTATGACACGTCGGATTGAACCACGACCAGCAGAGCTGACGTGGCTCTGATGCTAAATTTATGATGTGACCCAGACAAATAATCCAAGACACGAGAAACACGCAAGTGGAAGACTTTTAGATCGAAACACGTCAGGCGAATGAAGGATTCAATCCGACAGATAACAAGACACAAATAAATGACGAACAAGGAAAATAAGACTCGATTATATGCTAGACACCTAAGATACTTAGAAATATGACTCAACTAAGACAAAACACAATCAAATAAACAATGGATTGGGCGAATTTGGATAGATTGGTTATACGTGTTAATTAGGACGAATTAAGCATTTATAACTTAGAACTGATTTATGGATGAATTGTAGAGTGAACTATGGACGAAATTATGATTGTTGGATGATGATGATACGTGCGTAATGTATGGATGAAGGTAGATGAACGATGGAGATGTAATTGAAAGGTAGAAGAAGATTACTTACTCAAACCCCGTCTTGTGGTGAAGACGAAACGTGATTTCTCGTAAACTCCAAGTTGGATAGCACTCCCCCTAGACTCAATGGAATAGAAAAGATCTTGAAATAGGACTTATGATTTGCTAGATCAAAAGAACTTGATAAATGGGTGATCAACCAAAGGATTGTGAGACAATTGAGAAATTAATCTTTTATTTCATACAACGTCTGAAAAATAAAGTTCACAACTGATCCCCTTATATAGGTGAAGGGGGTGGACGAAAATAAAGTCCTAAAATACTAAGAAATTGAAAATAAAAAAGTTTCCTAATCTAATAAGGATTCCTACCTTAATAAGAACTCTATTTAAGGTAAAAATCAAAAAGACCAAAAATAAAATAGTAAAAATCTAAACTAGATAAACATAAATCCCAATTGGATTTGGGCCTTCAATCTTCAACTTGAACATCAATATTTTCGATCATGGGCTGAATCAATTCTCAAATTCATGCGGCCTATTTTCAAATAAGATTAATTCCATGCATGAAAATTCGAGATCCACTGTTTCCCATGCAAATTTCCATGCACACGTCCAAATTGACTCGAACTTTTTCCTAAGCTCTTGAACAACCTTTCTCATCATTAATAGACGTAAAGTTGATCCATCTTTGATGCCTAGGTTGCTCGTCATTCACTGGAGTCTTCCAAACACTTGCGTTCTTCATGCCTTGATCTTCTTCATCTTCTATGGACAACATAGCAATCCACTTGGGGCTGCCATGGTGCATTTCTTCTTCTTTTGTTGGCATGATCTTATTCTCATCATGGAGAGAAGTTGGTCATCTCTTCTCTCATGTATACCTTCTGATAGTTCTCAAAAGATAGGTCATCCATGTATCTTTTCAGATTGCAGTAGAATTAACTTACGACCATGGGAACAAATTCTCCCACCTTCAATACCATTTGAAGGAAACCTATAGCTTCAATCAGATTATAAACACCTGCCTCAACCAACACTGAGGTGTCTACTTTCTTCTCAGGAATCACATTTCTCTTCTTCACTCTATCCCAGAGTGAGGCATGAAAAACTGATCTAAAAAGACCATAAGAAGTGCCTTCTTCTTGAATTACGTTTAGCTTTCTAGAATGTCCACCAACTTGTTCAGGAACATCATCACAAACTTTCTTCTTCTTGGCAGTAGCCTTGGTTTTGGTCTCCCTTCCGATTTGAGATTTCTTTAAGAAGCTTTTCAGAATTTCTTCTGAGGCTTGGCTTCTGGTCATCGGAGACCTGGTGGACACACGTGTAGATCCCTTAGTAGACTTCCGAATGACTTTCTTCTTTATGGATACTCCTGGAAATGGAGATCCAACAGTGAAGGGATCGATTGTATACTGAGCACTGATGAGTAGCTTTTCTCCTTGTGGTATGAAGGCTTCCTTCTCTGAAGATGAAGAGCTTTGAATTTCTTCATCTGGTTCTTCAGCGACCACAAATCTTTGGATGATCTTGGTCTTTCCCTTCTTTTTAGCAACTTTCTTGAAAGAGATCTTGTATTTTTGAGTAAGTGGAATGTGCACATCTTCATCAGCAGGTTCAAGAACTTGTTCTTAAACATCTTTGGTAAGTTCTGCAGCAACTTTCGGTGAGGTTTCTTTCTCAGCAACAATAAAAGCTTTCTCAGCTTCTTGATCGAGGTTCTTGGAAACCTCTTCCATTATCTTCTTTGATTTCTTTGCAATGGCCTTCTTCTTGATACTGTCTTTTGTTCTAGCTTTCGTAGCAGCAGTAGGCTTGCAGGTCTGAGTAACTTGCTTTATCAGATCATCAAGCTTTAGTGGCTTGCTTTTTTTAACCTTCTTTGAAGAAGCGACCTCTACTTCTTTTTCTTTCTCGGAGATGACTTCCTCATCATCACTTTCATTATATTCTTCAATAAAACGATCTTCAGAGTCTCCAGTCTCTTTTTCTTCATCTCGGAGGCACCTAGACATCTTCTGCTTCTTAGAATCAAATCCCATAACTTATTTATCAAAATCATCCAAACTCGCGTGTTCATCCATTATTCTTCCAACATATGTGACCTTTCCAGGTATTTTCCTAAGCCTAGAAGAAGCTTTCCTTTTGGGAGCCATATAGATTTTTAGATGTAAGAATGAAGGTTTAGAGAATGCAAAGAATTCAAGAGCAACGGTAACAATTTTGCAGAAAGGGAAAGAGAGAAAGAGAGCTTGAAGTTAGAATTTTAGAACTGAAAAATGAGATTTTGAATGGGGTGCTGATCCTTTTAAATGAATGATCTCTTCTCTCTTGTGACGTCATTTTATAATTTCATTACGCTACGAAAAAAATTTGGAGCGAAATCCGTATTTTTCGATTTGAAATTGCAGAGACGTCGACTAGTTGTTACTAACAAAGTACATGATCATCTTCTGGGAGATGTTCATGAACATCTTTGGTGAACTATTTCACACATTCTCCTATTCAGTTTATCCTTTTTGCAGGTTCTTCCAATGACCTGCTGAGTGTGAAATAAACACACTCGCACATCATTAGGCCGATTAATGGTGAATGCAAAGACCCAATGAGGATCTTAGCTTTTCAAATCTTGCAATATCCAAGCCTCTGGTAAATAGATCTGCTAGTTGATCTTATGTGTTGACATGCTCAATCTTCAGAACTTCTTCTTCAATTAGACTTCTGATGTAGTGATGTCTGGTATCAATATGTTTGGTCCTTGATTGCTGAACTAGATTCTTTGATATTTTGATTGCACTCATGTTGTCACAGAATAGAATGGGGACATCATGAGCTGCTTCATAGTTCTTCATCATCTATAGAATCCACACGATTTGAGTACAACTGCTTCCTGCTGCTATGTACTCAGCTTCAGCTGTAGAGAAAGATATGCTACTTTGCTTCTTGTTGAACCAGGAAACAAGATTGTTCCCTACAAAGAAACAAGCACCTGATGTGCTTTTTCTGTCATCTGGAGAGCTTGCCCAGTCAGCATCATTGTATGCCATAATGCTTGAATTAGTATCAGTGGAATACCTAAGACTATACTCAATTATCCCATTGACATATTTGATGATGTTCTTCACAGCGTTCAAATGACTTTTCTTTGGACATGCTTGATATCTGGCACATACTCCCACACTGTATGCTATGTCCGGTCTACTAGCTATTAGATATAGCAAACTTCCAATCATGTTTCCGTAGAGAGTCTGATTAACTTCTGTTCCAGCATCATCCCTTGTGATCTTGGTTGTTGTCCCTATAGGAGTCCTCTTGTGCTTGCTTCTCTCAAGTCTAAATTTTTTGACATGAACTTTAGTATATTTGGACTGAGATATGAAATTACCTTCTTCTGTTTGCTTGATCTGCAGCCCTAGAAAGTATTTCAGATCTCCTACCAAGCTCATCTCAAATTCAATTTCTATTTCCTTGATGAAGTTCATGACCACCTTCTCTGACTTTGATCCAAATTTGATCTTATCCACATATACTTGAACAATGATCACAGTCTTGTTCACCTTTATGATGAATATAGTCTTGTCATCTCCTTCTTTTCAATATCTTTTGCTTAGCAGATAGTTTGCAAGCCTTCATACCATGCTCTAGGAGCTTGTTTTAGACCATAGAGAACTTTCTTAAGCTTGTAAACATAGTCTGGACAGTGAGGATCTTCAAACCCTTTTGGTTGAGCAACATACACTAGTTTGTTGAGAAAACTATTAAGGAAGGCACTCTTCACATCCATTTGATTTAACTTGAACTTCAGTTGGCAGACTATGGCAAGATGTAATCTTACATTCTAGTCTTGTCACAGGAGCAAATATCTCATCAAAGTCAATTCCTTCAATCTGAGAGTAGCCTTGAGTACCAGTCTTGCCTTATTCCTTGTGATGTTTCCTTCTTCATCAGACTTGTTTCTGAAAATCCACTTTGGCCCAACAATGTTGACATCATCTGGAGCTAGAACTAGATCCCAAACATCATTCTTTTTTCTTGAATTGTAACAATTATTCCTGCATGGTCTCGATACAGTACTGACCTTGCAGAGCTTCCTTCACATTCTTAAGCTTAGTCTTTGATGTGAAGTAGACATTAGAAATTAGATCCTGAACTTTTACTCTGCTTCTTATCTTCAGCGAGTCATGCACATCTCCTATGATTGCTATTGTTGGATGACTATTAACAATATATTTGTATGTCCTTTTGGGAGTTACAATCGATTCTTTATTGGCTAAGTCTGACTTTTCTGAATGTTCTTCAGAATGTTCAAAAATATCGATATGAACATCTTCATCATCACTCCTAATGTCTTAAGCATCATCAAATTTTTGATATTGGCAGACTCAATAACAACTCTTGTTTCAGTGCTGTAGACCCAGTAGGACTTGTTGTTCCTTAAATATCCAAGAAAGATACCTTCAACTCCTCTGTTTTCCATCTTGGTTAGATATTCTCTATCATTGAGAATGTAACAGGTGCACTTGAAGATATGGAAGTATTTGATAGTATACTTCATTTTCTTCCATAGCTCATATGGAGTGACTAATGTTCCAGGTTTGCTATGAACCTGATTGCTGATATGGTAAACTGTGTTGATTGCTACAGCCTAGAAGTGAGTAGCAATGTTGTTTTTTGTAATCATTGCTCTAGCCATCTCTTGAAGAGTCCTATTATTTCTTTCAAAAATTCCATTTTGCTGAGGAGTCTTTGGTGCAGAATATTCATGACTGATTCTAAGCTCTTCACAGAAGTCATCAAACAGCTTGTTCTCAAACTCCTTCCCATGATCACTTTATTGTCCTTCTTGCAGACCTTGCAATCATCTTTGGTGAAGATCACAATCATATCATCAACACAGAGCCGACTGATGCTGATCAGATTGGCTTTCTTTAAGTTAGGCATTCCTTCGACATTCAGAACTCCTTTGCCCATGACTTTGCCCTTCTTTCCATCTCTGAAAGTAACAAAATCAGATGTGCAGGTCTTCAAATCTTTCACTGCTACTCTGTCACCTATCATATGTCATGAGCATCCACTATCAAAGTACCAACTGTTGGTACTTTCTGCTCTGAGAGATGTGTGGGCTATCATGCTCGCATGTTGTTTCTTAACTGCCCATTACTTCTTGGGTGAGTGTTGTTCCTTTCTTCTGTTCTGACATGGTGCTGCAGCTTTGGCTTTGGCAGGAACAAACCTTCTCCTCATTCTTTTAAGATCTTTGAGATAATCTTTACAATGAGATCTGATGTGGCCTGCAACCTCACTATAGTGACAGATTATCTTTCATTTATCTGATGTGTTGTGGAAAGCAATGTTGGAGATGTTTTTGTTGAAGATCTTCTTATGAGATATATTTGGAGGATGAATGTTCTTAGAAACATTCAGCACATTCTTCTGGATTTCTTCCTTTTTCTCAGGTTCCTCCTTTGCTTGACAAACTTGATCTCTTATGAGTTTTGTCCAGAATACCTAAGACCATGTCGAACCTTCATGGTCTGTCTTGAGTTTAGAATTTCATCCAGATTCTTAGTACCATTATTGAGCATCCTAATGTTTCTCATAAATACCTTCAGATCTTCATTAGATTGCTCAAGCTCCTTTTTCTGATCATGGATCTTTTCTTGCAAAGCTGCTTTTTTGATAATTAGTTGACAATTCTCTTGACTGATCTTTTGGTTCTGTTCAACAAGTTGTTTGTTGATCTCCACAACCTACAGCCACTTGTTGAACATCTCTTGAAAGGTGTTCTCAACATCTAAGTCACTGACATCATCATCATCAGCTAATTCTTGGTTGATTGTAAAAGTATCAGTATGAGATGCTTGTTTTTATGTGGCTGTGAAGGCATTGGTTTCATCTTCTGAGTCTGATTTACTGGAGCTTGATCCTTCATCACTCATTGAGGTATTGTAGCTCTTCTTCTTCTTCAGAGTATTGGCACATTCTCTCTGAATGTGTCCGTAACCTTTATATTTTCTGCACTTTATTTCTTTATCTTGATCTTCATCTTGATCAGGGATGTTCTTGTTAGAAGACTTACGAGAAAACTATTTCCTATTATTGTTCTTGTTGATGCCTTGACTTCCAGCTCTTCTCAGCATCTTTGTGAAATTCTTGGTAATCAGAACCATAGAATTCATTAGTTCTTTATCAAGAACATCTTTAAGAACTTTTTCAGGAACTTTCTCTGATGTTTTAGCTTTTAAGACATATCATTTGCCTTTCTCCATGTATTTTGTATTCTTCAAGATTCATCTCAAAGGACTGAGAGATCCCATTAATTCATCCGGTCTCATCCATCTGACATCCTTAGCTTCTTCTATGGCAGCAACTTTATAGGCAAATCTTTTTGATAAAGACCTCAAGACTTTCTGATGCGATCCTCGCCGGCAGATGACGATGATGGCGTTGTTTTCCCAGGAGTATCAGGTTACACGAATAGATGCGGATGAAATTGAACCACGAATTTGCTTGAATCCGCGACCCTAGCCCTAGCCTCACAATGAAATTGAACCACGAATTTGCTTGAATCCGCGACCCTCGATCAATTAGAAACATGAACTCGGATGGTATTGAAGACACCACAAACGGGGATGTGAATCTGTTTGATAAGTCGGTTGAATCTCACGTGGTGTTGTGAAACTTGGATAATTCTCTCAGAGAGAAAAGTGAAAACTCATGTTTAAAATTAATATCAAAGTTGTGTATCAAATAATGTACTGAGCCCCCTTATATAGGTGGGACAAAATAAAGAAAACCTTAATTAAGTTCTGAACTGAATGGGAAATAAAACAGAGTCCAAAACAGATAAAATCCGAAACTGTACGGATATGGACGCGATACGGTCATGCCTTAGACCCACTCGGGTTGCGCCTCCCAGCGCGGATGAGCTGGTCGCGCCGCTTAGACCCACTCGGGTCACACCGTCTGGACCCACTTGGGTCTGGCCGCCTGTGCATTCGAGCCTCCTCTGCGCGATGCGATCGGACTTGTGAACTAGTTCATCGGCACCCCCTTTGATATCGTATCATTCCCCTTCTCTTGAAAAGGATTTGTCCTCAAATCCGTACCTCCTCCTGGATCAAAGACGAACATTAACCAATCATCAAAATATTCCACCACAGGCTGTATAAGAGACATCTTCAAGATCATCCAGCCTGTGCCAAATGGATGCCACTTCAACACCATAGAATGCATGTTCATAGGATTCAACAATAAATTTGGTGACACTTCTAAGTTTGGCGGTACGTCTGCATCAACCTGTAAGACAAAAACATCACAAGAAACTCGTGGATGACAAATGTTAGAGTTTATTTCTTCCACTTCTGGCTGCCCTCCATTAACTGGCTCTAGCTTTGGCTCGTCAACATCAATCGAAATTAACTGTTCTGGAGTTGCTTCTTCAATCTCACAAGCTTCAGAAACTGAATCATCTATGGTTGTCTCCCCCACATTTGAATTGTTAGGAAAAACTATAAAGGAACCTCTAGATAAGGTTTTGATGAGATGTCAAAACTATTTATGAAAAACTGACTAAAATTCAAGCTGTAGATCTGAGCTGACCAATCCAGAGCATCAAAGAGAAACTCAATCAGAACTGAAGTCAACCAAACTGGAGTATGGTCTACCAGCTGGGAGGATACGTCAACCAGTCAGAACTCAATTCAATTGAGGATTCGAAGAGATGAACCAGTCGAAACAAACTGACAGCTAAGTCAGCTGAGCTGAGGGAGAAAAGAATTGACTAGACTGAAGAAACTGATAAGAGATCAGTTTAAACTGAAGACTGGAAGTATCCAACTGATGGCCAAACTGAAGTGAACAGACAAACCAGCTAAAGGCCAGAACTGAAGTCAGTCAGCTTCTGATTAGTCAAGCTGACAAGAAAGCTCAAGAGAAAGCAGTCAAACTGACAAGCTAGTCAACAGCTTGTGAATAGTCTAACTGACAAGCTAGCCAAAAACTTGAGATCAGCCAAACTGGAGGAACAAGCTCAGAACTGCCAGCTGGAGAAATAGCCTAACTGAGCAAACAAGTTCAGAACTACCAACTGGAGTAACAATCGAACTGGAGCAGACAAGCTCAGAACTGCCAGCTGGAGCAATAGCCCAACTGGAGCAGACAAGTTCAGAACTGCTAACTGGAGTAACAACCAAACTGAGCAGACAAGCTTAGAACTGCCAGCTGGAGTAATAGCCGAACTGAACAGACAAGTTCAGAACTGCCAACTGTAACTCAAAGTTGCTAAAACTAAGGTTCAGAACTGCCAGTCAGAGAACCCTGGAGTTATTGCCCAACTGACGAATCTTGGAATAAATGCTTCAACGGAGATCCTGGAATTAAATATCCAATGGAGATCGATTGGTAAAGTAACGGCTACTTCAATCAAAAGCTCCAGCGATCAATAAAGACCATCTGCCATTGATGAACCAACAGAGCCACCGATCAATGGAACTCAACGGTCGTAAAATCACTCCTCTATAAAAGATGAGTGAATCAAAGTTTTAAACACTCTTGCCTCCGAGACTTTTAGCAATCCTTATTCTTGAAGCCTTCATTCAAGCAGAGCTTTCTTTCTCCCACCCACATAGCTCAAGTTCAGCATTTGCTAAAAACTGCGAGAGTCCAACTGAGAAGAAGAATTCACAGAGTCAAAACATTCAGCCAGCTGTTGATAAACCAGCCAGGGCAGCCTTCTCAGTTTCAGCAATACAACGATAAACTATCCAGCTCAATTGAAGGAGCACATCAGTTGATACCCCTTGTTCAAGACTAACCTCTTGAAGATCGAAAGAGATCTAAAATCTTGTAAAGACATCAATAGCACCTTCCTTCCTAGCGAGCAGTTATGGAGTTCAAGTGTGAGCCGTCGACCCGCTGAGGTAGTGAGCAGTTACCAGGTTCAGCCAACTATCCTTCATTGTGTAATTTGTAAAGAAACTCAAGTTATATAGTGAAGTTGCCCTTCTGCGGAAGGAAGAGAGGATATAGAAGTTTGAGACTTCGAACCTCTATAAATCATTTGTGTGCTATACTATTTTGATTACTTGCATATTTATGAACTGTACACAAGCTCACACAATCCGCACTCAAGCTGTCAAAAGAGCTCAACTACATTGTGCATAGATAAGTCACTAAGCGAGTCAAGGGCCCTTATTATTCCGCAATTTGAAGTAAAATTTTTTTATCAGTTTATTTACCTCCCCTCTAAACTGATATCAACTCGCCCGGGACCAACAAGTGTTATCAGAGCAGTTGATTCTAAAGATCAGCCGTTTCTGCAGATCAACTGAATCAGATCTACTTATCTGTGCTAACATTTCCTGCTATGGGAAACCATAAGCTACCTTTGTTTTCAGTTGAAAATTATGATAATTGGAGCAGGAGAATGAAGGCACATCTCTACTCGATCCATGAGAATATGTGGAAAGTTATTGAAGATGGTTCAATCATCATCATGATGGACAATGATGCTCACATAGTTGATATCAATCAACCAGCAAGGATCCCAAAGCCAACTAATCTTCTCACCAGTGAAGAGAAGAAGTTGAAGAATCTAAAGTTGGTTGCTCAAGCTGCACTATTTCAAACTCTAGATGAGGACAGAATGAAGGACACAAAGAACTGCACAACTGCCAAGGAGATATGGGATTTACTAGCTCATCTATGCCAAGAATCCAAAGCCATCAAAGGAAACAAGCTCCAGCTACAAGTCAACAGATATGAATCCTTCAAAATGCAGCCAGAAGAGCCCATCTCAAGCCTTGAAACCAGATTTCTAGGCATCATCAGTGAGATGACCAACCTAGGGAGAAGTTATCCCAATTCTGAGATGAATTCCAAAATATTGGACAATCTCACCGAAGAATGGGATATGAAAGTGATAGCTACAAAAGAATCAAGAAATCTCAACAGCATCACTCCCAGAGAACTGTTTGGTTCTCTCAAAGCTCATGAGTACAGTCTAAACTGAAAGAAGGAAGCATCAACATCATCGGCTCAAGATGTAGCCTTTTATGGTGAAAGGAACCGGTTTAGAGACACTCGAGAAAGGAACAACTTCCGGCCCAGGAGCTCACCAGCCAGAGAAAATCAAGGCGGATCTTCATCCGAACGAAAAAGAGAAACAACCGAAAAGAAGAAAAACTTGACTGAAGACATCAATGATCAAATTCAGTCAGTTACCAGGTTGTTAGAAAAACTGAAGAGAGTCCGAGATAAACAATCAGTTCCACCTCAAACTGATGAGATCCCAAAAGATGAGAGAACTCATCAACCAACTGAATGATCAGCTGAACCGTTCAGGGGTGGCAATCGAAATCTAGGAGAATGTTTTCACTGCCACAAACAAGGACATTACAGATATGAATGTCCAGAACTCCCTGAAGACAAGAAAGCCAAAGTGAGGAGGAGCTTCTTTAAAAGAAAAGTAATGGTTGCAAACTATGAGAATGCCATGCTAGACGATTTAGACTATCCATCTGGAATTGATTCTGACGGCTACAGCTCAGATGATGAAGCACTATTTCACCTCATGGCTAACAATGATGAAGAGGTTAGTACAGCTGATTCTCAAACCTCCTTCTATCATATTAATGAAGCAACTGTTTGTAGCAATGAACTTGATATGAAACTTATAATGCTAGAAAATCAATTAGATTCAATATCCTGCTTGCATGTTGAACTGAAAGATGAAAATGATGAACTGAGAAATAGAGTTAGAAAACTGAGCATTGATCATGAAAGAATGAATTATCTTGAGTCTCAGTTTGTGGAATTTGAAAAGTTGAAACTAAGAACTGTTGACCTAGAAGCTAAGAATAAAAAACTCAAGCAAGAGATCCATGAGAGAGAAAAAGTAACTCTTAAGTTCAAAAAGAGATCTCAAACTCTAGATGAGATATTAAATCATCAGAGAACTGGAACCAGTAGCACAGAACTAGGCTATAGCAAGTTCACTGCCTTAGAGAAAGGAAAGGCAGTTGCTCAATCCAGTGATAAAGGAACCCTAAAAGGATTCACTAGATCAACTCATGATCAGCTAGCCGAGCCAACTAAGGGCAAAGGAATATTGAGAAATCCTCAAACTCAGCCCAGACAATTCAGTCCGTTTTCCCAACCAAAAACACCAGGTCAACTGAAGCCAAAATTCCAGCCAAGACCATCAGTTCACTCAAACCAATCTATTCATCCAAAGCCTTCAGCTCAACAGGGACCACTAGCTCAACATAGAATGTCCCCAAGGCAAAATGATAGATTAGTCCACTTTAGAAAGAAAAACCAGTTTAGATCTCAAGCCTATTCTACTAAGAAGTTCAATCAGAACACCTATAGGAGAGATCAAAGAAACTCGTTTGAAACCTACCATCACTATAACGAGTACCTGGATTCCAGAAATGAACCAAAAGGGTTCAATCCAGTAAACTGGAAACATACAAGGCACTGGCCTGATCAAAGAGCTCAAAGGTCTCAAGACCAAAGCATTTTAGTTGAATTGTTTTATCCAACTAACTCTCAACGCAAGTACCATTCAACTGATTCAACTCAAAATAGAAGAGTTGAAAGAAAATCTAAACTGATCAGGCGATCCAAATCAGTTAGATCTCTGAATGATAAAAAGTCGAAAGTTTGGCAAGTTTGGATTCCAAAAAGCTTAATGTATCAACAAGGACCCGATATGAAACGGGTCCCTAAATGCTAATCCTTGTTTTTCCAGGATAAGAGCATCCTATCTATGAAGAAAACTAAAGATATCTGGTATCTAGATAGCGGGTGCTCTAAGCACATGACCGGAGATAGAGAAGATCTCGACGGTTATGAAGAAGTCAAAGGTCCACTTGTCACATTTGGAGACAACTCCAAAAGCCGAACCATTGGAGAAGGGTTCGTGGTCAAAGGAAATGTTGTAGTAAATGGAGTCTCCCATGTGGATGGACTAAAACACAAACTGCTCAGCATCAGCCAGTTGTGCGACAATGGCCATTCAGTTGACTTCACCAAAGACTCCTGCAACATAACAGACAAGTCAACTGGAGTAATTCTTCTTACTGGCATAAGGAGAGGCAACATGTATATTGTTGACTGGTCAACCGGCTACTCAGAAGCTTGCTTTCTTTCAAAGGGATCAACTGAAGAAAGCTGGCTATGGCATCGACGACTGAACCACCTCAACTTCAAAACAATCAACTACCTAGCCAAGAAAGAGCTAGTTGAGGGGCTTCCCAAGGAGATATATAAGAAAACAGGTGTGTGTGGACCATGCCAAAAAGGGAAGCAAGTGAAGTCATCCTTCAAGAATAGGAGTCATCCACCAGGAATAATTGATTGCCTCCAACTGCTACATATGGATCTGTTTGGTCCAGTCAGACCATAGACCCCAAAAGGCAAAAGATTCACTCTTGTAGTAGTTGATGATTTCTCAAGATATATGTGGGTGGAATTCTTGAGGAGCAAAGATGAAACTTACGACAAGCTAATGGCGCTGATCAGAAGGCTACAAACTGAAAAAGAGAGATCAGTTCAAAGGATCCGCTCCGACAATGGAACTAAATTTGTGAATTAACAACTGATCAGTTTTCTCAGCCAACTTGGAATCACTCATGAACACTCAGCTGCAAGAACTCCACAACAAAATGGTGTAGCTGAACGGCGAAACCGGACACTTAAAGAAGCAGCTCGAGCAATAATAGCTGATGCCAACATAGCTGAAGGTTATTGGGCTGAAGCAGTCAACACAGCCTGCCACACTCAAAATCGAAGTGCCATCGTCATCGCACATGACAAAACACCTTATGAACTATATAAGGGTCGTAAGCCTTCCATCTTATACTTTAAAATATTTGGCTGTAAATGTTATATTCACAAAAATGACAAGACTCAACTGAAAGCTTTCAGTGCTAAAGCTGATGAGGGAATATTCCTTAGGTATAATTCACCTCACGCACAAGCTTACAGAGTGTTCAATAAACGAACTCTTGTTGTGGAAATAACATGTCATGTGGTATTTGATGAATTTGCTAATGAATACAGGAACAAAGAAATAATAGACACATCAGTTCAAGTACTACCTAGTGAAACTGAGAACTCGCAGGACTATGTGGATCATATTGTTCCAGAACGGCTTGAGGTTTCACTAGAAGAAGGTGATAAAACTGGTACTAAACCAGTTGAGAACAATCTGGTAAATGAAGACACAAATCGTGCTGAGACCATAAACCCCACAACTGAAACAGGGGGAAGAACTGATGAAGATGCCGAACCAACTGATGAAAGGGTGACTGATGACGTCACCACAGTAGAACCAGCTGCAGACCCAGCTGAAGCTATCTTGCCCAAATGGCTCCAAAGCCATCCAACTGACAAGATAGTTGGTGATCCAAGAAGTCGAGTTCAAACCAGAAGTTCAACTGAGCATGCATTATTCACATGCTTCATATCTCAAATAGAACCAGCAAACGTCAAAGAAGCCTTAGAAGATTCAGACTGGATCATGGCCATGCAAGAAGAACTGAATCAGTTCACAAGAAATGACGTATGGTTTCTTGTCGATAGACCAAAAACCTAGAAGGTTATTGGTACAAAATGGGTTTTTCACAACAAGCTGGATGAACAAGGTGTGATCACAAGGAACAAGGCAAGACTGGTAGCCAAAGGATACTCACAAAGTGAAGGGATCGACTTTGATGAGACATTCGCACCAGTTGCAAGATTAGAAGCCATCAGACTGTTCCTAGCCTATGCAGCTCACTTCAACTTCACAGTCTATCAAATGGATTTCAAGAGTGTTTTTCTTCAAGGAATGCTCAAGGAGGACGTGTATGTCGAGCAACCGCCAGGATTTGAAATTGGGGATCAAGTCTTCAAGCTGAAGAAAGCCCTCTACGGACTGAAACAAGCTCCTAGAGCATGGTATGAAACTCTCACAACATTCTTGCTGAAAAATAGGTTTCAAAAGGGAGTCATTGATCGAAATCTATTCCGAATAGAACGATCAACTGAGATCTTAATGGTTCAAATTTATGTGGATGACATAATTTTTGGATCAAAAAGCAAAGATCTATGCATACGATTCGCTTAACTAATGTAAAGCGAATTCGAGATGAGCATGATGGGAGAAATGACATTCTTCCTAGGACTCCAAGTGAAGCAGCTGAAAGATGGGATCTTTATCAGCCAGGCCAAGTACACTAAAGAGCTAGTCAAGAAGTTTGGAGTTAATAAAGGAAAAAGTCTCAAGATTCCTATGAATACATCAGTTCAGCTAACTCTTGATGAAGAAGGAGAATCAGTTAGCCAAACATATTACAGAGGAATCATTGGGTCGCTACTTTACCTAACAGATAGCCAACCAGACATCTCCTATTCAGTCGGTCTATGCGCACGGTTCCAAGCCAAGCCAAAGAAAAGTCATCTTGAAGCAGCAAAGAGGATTATCAAATACCTCAAAGGAACCATAAATCTTGGACTATGGTATCCCAGAGATGACAGTTTGAGTCTAATTGGTTATTCAGATTCAGACTTTGGGGGATGCAAGATCGACAGAAAAAGCACCAGTGGAACATGTCAGTTTCTTGGAAGCAAACTGATATCCTGGTTTAGCAAGAAGCAGCACTCAATTGCCACGTCAACAACTGAAGCAGAATATGTAGCTGCAGGAAGCTGCTGTGCTCAGATACTCTGGATGAAGCAACAGTTGAAGGACTACAAAGTCCAAACTGAAGAAGTACCTATAATCTGCGACAACAATAGTGCAATTGCAATATCTTAAAATCCAGTTCTACATTCAAGAACTAAGCACATTGACATAAGACATCACTTCATTAGAGATCACATCGAGAAAAAGGATATATACATCAAATATGTCAACACTGAGAAGCAGATAGCTGACATCTTCACCAAACCATTGCCTGAAGCAAGGTTTATGGAGCTATGCATACAACTGGGCTACTTTAGCTAGCATCAAAGGATGAAGACGGTCAACTAGAAGAAAAAGGCCAAGAAACCATTCCAGCTGAAGAGAAGAACTGAACCGAAAGGCTTCAACTCATCCGAATGAGTAGTTCATAACTGAAAAAGTCGTTAAACTGATCAGTTGGACACATAAGTTATCAGTTTGAAATGAAGCAAGAAGCTGTGCAAAGAAAGTAAACTGAGGCTGATCAGTCTACCCCATCAGCTCAACTGAATCATCAGTTCATTTGCTCAAACTGAGACAAGGAGCAGGGCATAGTTAGTCAAATGGTCTCAACTGATGATCCAGCAAGTCAAGCAGAACGTACCAACAGCAAAACATTCAAACTGATGAAGACGTCAAGGGAACTGGAATCAACTCAATAAGGAGACATCAGTTCAAGAACCAGCTGAAGGAAAGCAGCAGAACTGAGGGATTAGTTGTACTGAGAAACAGCTGAATTCAAAGTTCAAGCAGTTGAGGAAGTAAGGAACTGATGAGAAAATATCTTAGTTGGAACTGATCAACATGGAGATCATCAGCTACAGTCGAAGCCAACTGATGACGTAATAAGTTTCAAGCTAAGAAGAAACCGCTAGAGAGAAAAGATAAGTTCAAAATTTTCAATAGTGGAAATGGTAAAAACACGTGTCATTCAAATATTACCGTTGAACTCTCTCTCTCTTTCTTCATTCATCTCCAACGGATAGAATTGAAAGGACCATTGACGTGTTGATTGAATTAATCCGACCGTTGAAATCAAGGCATACGAAATGTCCCAACCGTTGGATGAACCCCATCTCCTCCTATAAAAAGGATGGCTGAATTCTAATTTCACTTTTACCGATCCAAAACTCAGTAAAGAATTAAAGCCTTTCTTTTCCTTCGTTTTCTCAAACTGCTCTGCAAAAATAGTTACGAAAGTTAAAGATCCAGTCCCAAATACAGTCAAAACCAATTTATTTGTTTCTCCAAATCATTCGTCAAACTTCACTAAAAACTCCATGGCTGAAAGGAGCGCACCAACTGTTCGATGAAAGTTCAACTTCAGAAGAACTGGTGAATCCTCAAGAAAATTCCAAGTGAATCTATACAGAGATAAGTTCCTAAATCTAATCGCATACAGAGAAAAATGCTCGAATTCTCCACTCTGCGACTCATTGATCTCAAAGATCGATAAGTCAGGACTAAAGCAATTCACTGAAGTCTATCCATCAAAGATCTATCTTGAAGCAGTAGTTGAGTTCTATTTGAACTCAAAAGGATATGACGACAGGATCATAATTGAAGTTCATGGAGTTGAACTGATAATAACTCCAGAACTGCTTGGAAGGATATTTCAACTGCCCACTGATGGGATAAGATTGCAAGACATGGAAATGGATCAAGAACAGGCCTACCATCTCTGGAAGAGAGCGAACTGCGAAGATCCCTACAAAAGCAGTACACTCATGTCCTGCTTCAAGGAAGAATACAGAATTCTAGCATCAATTGCAGCTAGAATGATTGTTGGCACAACTGAAAGTCACTCAGAGATGTCAGAGCACAAATATAAAGCCTGTGAAGCAATCACCAGAAGCGTCAGAGTAAACTGGGCCTAGTACTTCTTTGACCAAATCAAGAAGTATGTCGATGTTGTTGAAAAACATTGGAAAGAAACTGAGTTCCATCAGAAGATGTGCTATGCCTGCAGGATCAACAGCATACTGGATAGCACACTTAACTCCATGGCAGAAGAAACTGACATGTTGATGATTGATAAACTGGATTTCATACCCTCAACTGGCAAAAGACAACCAGCTTCAAAATCCATAAGCATCAAAAGAAGTCGCCAAACTGATCTCCCCTCAAAGCAAGCAGAGGAATCTGCTAAGAGAAAAGACAAAGAGATCGCTACAGAGATACATCAAGAGGACTCTGACTCAGAAGACAGTGTCCCAATAAGCCAAATGTTGGGAACCACAATCAGATCCAAGCCTCTGCGACAAGTTCGATGTGGTTCAACGGTTGATTCACCTGAAGAAGAACCCTCTACTAGACCAGTTCAAACTTAGGAAGGAACTGGCAGAGCAAAGAAGAAGCCCGCAGCATCTCAACCAAAAGGGAAGAAGAAGCAATCAGGGCCTCCACCCCCTCCAAAACTACCTCCTTTTAACATCAAGGTGTTTGATATGGCACCAGTTAAAGGAGATGACATTGTGCCTCTCAAGGGAGTTCCACTACGGGACACAAGAGCTGACTTCTTTAGAACTGCGTGTCCCCCGATGGCAGAGACTGAAGAGAATATTAGAGCTCTATCAAAAGCTGAAGTCATCAAGAGCTGGGCTGATGAACAAGTGACCAAGTTCATTGCTGAAAACTTTGTTGAAGATGTGATTGGCACGACTACTCTGTATAAAGCTCTCTCAAGGTACGTATACTGGTACCTATGGAGACACTGATTCAACTCTGAAGCCCACTTTCTCCTAACCACCCTTCATGGGATGAGCTTCTGGAGAAGAGAAGAGAGATGGAGCATGCAATGGGCTGGACAAGAGACTCCTGAACAAAATCCAGTTATCACACTGAAGAGAATGCTTGCCATTCGAAGGAACCACCCTCACCCAGAACAACAAACATTGATGAAAGTGATGAACAATCTGCTCATCTGGGCCAACATCCGACTGCCACCTATACAAACTGAGGCTGAACAGCAATATTGGAAGAATCTCCAAGTTCAACAGCATTGGTTGCTTAGGGAACTGCTCATCCTCAGACAACAACAGCATCAGCAGGGACAGACTCTGTTCAACAGAGAAGCCCAGAGCAGTCAACAAGGTGCTGAAACTGCGGAAGTTTACAGCTCAAGGCAAACTGTCATAGCATATGTTGCTAGGCAGTTAACTTTCGAAGAATCCCCTCGACCAGATGACATCATCATCAATCTCCTTGATGATTCTCCAGAGGTGCAAGTAATTGATGAGCGAACTGCCAGTGATCTCGAGTTCGAAGAAATGCTCAAATCTCTTATTCCACCAGTTCTTCCAAGTGATGAAGAGTCAGAGAAGTCAGCTGAAAAGGCTCGATTGGTTGAGGAGCCAACTGAACCCGAAACTGCTCCTCCTTAAGAGTCAACTCCAGGGACAGCTGAGTCTGATCAGCCAGCTGAACAGACAGCTCAAGTCAATGATCAACCTGCCTATCAAGGTAAACTAGCAATAACTGTGTACTTTGATCCAATTTAAAGAGCTCTCCAAGCTGCTGCCCAAGTCACTGTACCAGAGATATCATCAGAGTCAAGCTATGATGAAACTATCATCATGGAGAAGGACGAGCTGACCCACACTGTCCCTTGTGAGGAACTGATTGGAACTGAAGCAGGAGAAGAGGTCGACTCAAGAGTAGTTCAGTTCAATGCTCAACTAAGCAGTTCGACAGTTCAGCTCCCAGCTTACTATGTGGAACTGATCCACAGCCTGCAGTAACAGGTTAAACTACACACGGAGCAAATCCAGCGGTTGCAAGCTCATCCAAGACTCCAGTCAGCTGAAACTGAGTCATCAAGCAGCGATGAAGATGAGGAAGGTGACGTCACAGAACCGCTTGCCAAGAGGAGGAAAACTGATCACAAGAAGGACTAGTGGCTGATCAAGTTCAAACTGATTAGAAAGCCCTTAGTCTACTTCTTGTAATTCAGTTTGTCATTATTTATTTTTGATATATAAAAAGATTATCTTTTTATTTTCAAATAAATGTCGAACTTCGCATTTATTTAAATATTTTGACCGTTGCAAAATAATGACACGTCTCAAAGTCAATAAATGCTAACGACCAAAAGAGGCCAGAGGCTAGTCTCATTCCAACCATTAGATCTATGAGCCTGCCCAAACACTCATAAAAAGCCCTCTCTTTCAAGCCTCTTAGAAATACTCCTCATTCGCTCTCAAAAAAAATTCTCTCTCTCTCAAAGCTCTTGAAATTCCTCAAAATCTCAGCCAATCCCAAAGATGGCCGAATTATCCAGATCTCTAAATTCCTTCAAAGAGCAACTTATGAGAGACAAATTCCTTGATAGGAAGAAATTTCAAATGATTCTAAATGAATCGAACAATCCAATCCTTCTGTCAAATCTTCACAAAACAGGAATTCTTCACTACCTGGAAACACCACCAAAGTTCTTTAGTCAAAATTTGGTGAGTGAATTTTTGCTTCAAGCAAAATTGTCTGCAAATGGAAAGACAGTATCATCAGTGATTCAAGGACGGCTACTCCAAATCACTGAAAGAACAATTGCAGAAGTGTTCGAGCTTCCACAAGAAGGTTTATCCGTTTAAGAACTAAAGGAATCTGTAGAACTATACTGGAGAGAATGGAAAGCTTCCACCTGAAACAAGCAATTCAGCTTTACGACAGCTAAAACTGATCTGAAGCCTGAGTATGGCGTCCTACTCGATATAACGAACAAGATGATGTTCGGGGCCATTGGAAGCCTGAGTCAACTCACCCAAGAGAGATACAAAGTCATGATTCACCTTGCTGAAGGGCGACAAACAAACTGGGCAGAATTTGTTTTCCAATAATTCAAGAATCAAGTCACCAAGGCCTCTGACTCAAAGAAATCTGGTAAATTTGAGTCCAAGGTAGGACTTGTTCTAAGAATGAGCAAAGTGCTTGAAGACCTGCTGAAGCTCCCAAGTGATGAAGCACTACCAGTTCTCATCTCTGATCGGATTCCTAAGAAGGGAACTGCCCATCTTCAGTCACTAAGAAAGAAAAGAAAAGCCAAGGCAAAGATAAGCAACAACACTTCGAGCAACTCAACTGCCAACACCGTTCATTCTCCAAAATAAAAGAACGGATCGCCAGTTGACTTCCAGGTTTGCTCTGATCCAGATGAGCTTATTCCATTCATTGGAATCCCTCATCCAAACTATGGAGCGGACTATTTCAGAAGCACAAGCCCTCCTCTCCAGCTGACTGAAGAAAATATTCGCACTTTCTATAGTGGTGAATATACAGTCAAAAGCGCACAAAAGGAAGTGACTAATCTCCTTCTCACACACTTTGCTTTTGTTGCACAAATTGACCAAGAGTTGTTCAAACAACTCCACCGATATTTCTATTGGTATAACTGGAGACATTCCATGTCCATCCAGTCTCATTTTCTGCTAACTGCCTTTCATGGCATGAGCTACTGGCAACGTGAAGAAACTTGGAGCATTAAATGGATAGGATCATCAAATCCATTCCCTCCAGCCATTGTGCAAGTCCAGCACATCATGAATCACCGGCTTGTCAACAAGATTCCAGCAACTGCCTTGTTAGCTGAATTCAAAACCAGTTGTGCAAGTGCCCAACTGGCTCGCTTTGCCGAAAACTGAACTTTGATAATTTATCAAGTCAGTCAGCTGAGCCACCATGATGAACTCCAACTGCCACAGAGAGGATACAACCACATCTATCACATACTGAAGTCGTGGCTCCTCAGAAGAATACAAGGCATGATGAGAGCAACAGTGATGATGAGGATACTGCCACATCACCAAGTCTACTATCCAAGAGCTACGTCACTCCCCTACTCACATCCAACTCAAAAGGCGTGCAGTTGATTATGAAAAATGATCAGTTCAGATCGTTGCCAAAGGGAACTTCACAATCCCTCAACCAAAGGATGAAAAACTCATCAGTTGCTATTCAGCAGTTTCACCAAGCCCGGAAGACAGCAAGGCCCGCACTGTCAAAGAACAGAACTGGATCTGTATCAATGTCAAAGCGATCAAACTGCTTGAAAGGAAGCAGTGGAACTAGTCCAGCTCGGCCTTTCAAAAAGAGGAAACTGACTCAAGAAAGTCAAGCAGCTGACCAAACGAACTGATCAGTTCAGATCAGTTAGAGCTTCAATTAGCTCATCAGCGGTAACTGAGAATCATGACGAAACTGATCATCCAACCGCTGAATCATCAAGCCAATCAGTTGGACTGTATCCCAACTGACTCCGGATAAGTTTTCCTTAATCTTCAAGCTTATCATATTTAAATTGTTACCGTTGTGATTATAAAATTTCTTATATTATATTCAACGGCTACAATTTGAAAATAGGGTTCTTTCTCACAAGCTGCCATTAATATCTCTGCATCGATATTAAATCAATTCTTCAAAGAAGAAAAGGGAAATATATTTTTCTGATGTGATATAAATAGCAAAATCTGCAGAAAATATTTTGCTATTTATGGCAACTATCCCATTTTCAAAATAACTCCATCTCAGCCACATGATCATAAAGCTACTTCACAATCGAACGGTTGGGATGCATGCATCATTAATTCAGCTAATCATCCATCAAATCGGACAGCTGATCAACTAAGAGAAGCAATCGAGTGTCCTCGATCAATGCATGCAAAGCTGAATATATTTATGCAAGGAGATGAAGGCTCTGATCATCTGCAAATTCTCTCTCTCTCAACACACTTGCATATCTAACAACACCATCTCTTTACAGAAATGAAGCCTTCATTTCAGATGGTAAATGTAAAATTGCTTATAAAGAAGCTGAGGAAAGATAAGACTCTTAATTTAGAGCTTCTTAACGCACGTCTCGGCCCAGACAACTTTCAAAGAATTTATCGGCCATTGGAGGAGACTGGATTGCTGCCATTCTTGACAAGAATATACCTTCCCATGTTGCGGAGTTCTACCACAACGCAACCATCTCCAGCAACAACATCATCTCCACTGTCCAGAACAAAGTAATCACGGTGACAAAAGATACAATGATGTCTACACTTCTCCTCCCCGGCGAAGGCCCAGACGTGATGGAACTGGAACTACCGTGCAAATATGCACTGTGGGGTCTTTGGAAACATCCTCACGTACACCATCATGACTGCTCACACAGGCTGAAGGAAAGCCTGCCAAGCGAGATCATCCAACTCCTGGATGTCACCGGCCATATCCTGCATGGGAACTTTGATACATTCCAATTCTCGGAACTCAACGCCCATCTAACGGCCGCTCTCTACTTCGGGTGTAAAGCCGACTGGTCCTCCTTTATTCTTGCTCAACTACGAGCAAATGTTGAGCGAGCAAAATATGATCCCACAACTGGCTCGTTCCAAGAGAATGTTGGGTTTATGGGTCGCATAAGCCACAGCATTCTAAGCCAGTTTGATGAGATCATTCCAACTGGCGAACAGATCAGATGAAGGGACATGCTCCCGACCATCTACTACCATCCGATCCCGAAGAGATCCCGCCAACCAAGAACTCCCGACTCAAGTCATGGAAAGTAACCGGTGGTCGCCCATGCCAGCTCCTCAGAAGAAAGGTAGCTGATGATTGAGAATGAGCCCCTCTCTAGACTGAGTGATCAGTCTACAATACCAGCCAGCTCACAACCTCTAACATTAGTCAATCGCGACTCAACTGAGGTTGAGTTTGAGGCAGTTCTAGACCATTAGCTAAGAAGCTGCTTCGGTCTCATTGAGGGCACCGATCCCTCCTTATTCGAGCAACTGAAACGGTACCTCCAGTACCACATCTGGCGATTCCAACTCGATGAGGTCACAATGTTCCACCTCATCCGCACTCGTGGATCCCACTTCTGGATCAACGAAGGAAAATGGAGTATACATTGGATGAATCATCCACTCTGCTCATCGCCAACGCTCTCGGAGATAATGGATTCGATGATCAAACGAATCTAGCTCAGTATACCAGCCGATGCTCCCCTTCCCCACAACGAACCAGCCAACTCCTCCTGCACCCCATTTCTCGAAGATCTACCAATCGCTTCACCCAATGAGATCTTCACCAACTTGGCCTCCATTGACTTCAGAGAGCAAGAAGTCTCTCTCACCACTGATCGTGGTCAATTCATGACAACTGAAGAGGCCTATGCATGGTTCTCCTCGCCCATGCCCATTCCTTTAGTTTCCTCAGTCCATGATGACAATTTGGCAACTGCCTTCACCTTCTTGCCAAACCTATCAATACCATCATGCGATCCACCCCAGCTTTTGGATGATGCCAAAAAGGGGGAAGATGGAAAGTATGATGATGAAAACTTAACTCTTTGGGATCAGATCCAAAGAGAAATACATCATGAGGGGGAAGCTCAGCTTCTGGGGGAAGCTTAAAGAACACAAAGAGTCCAAGAAAGAGGAGAATCAAGCAGGAAGAGAAGGAGCAGCTAAGGAAGTAAATTAGTAGTTTTAACTACTATTGAGAATCGAAAGATGATATAATATGCTTTGATTGAATTATTTAAATATCATGCTTTGATTGAATATATAATACATACTTCAAATATTCAAATATCATGCTTAAACTTCATATCAAGCCTTGATCATGCTTATAAACATTCGTTGATACTCTGATAACCATGCATATAAACTTTGCTCTGATATTTAGATAATCATGCTTTAATAAAATGAAAGCATGCCCAAAATGAAAGTATATCTTGAATGCTCTGATACTTGGATTTTGAATGCTCTGATACTTGAATTTCATGCTCTAACGTGCTCTGATTTCAAGAATTTGCCTAAGCAAACTACAGCATGTCTATCAAATGAACATTTGCAGTTTTTCCACCATCATTGACAAGGTTTTGACATCATCAAAAAGGGGGAAATTGTTAGGAAAAACTATCAAGGAACCTCTAGATAAGGTTTTGATGAGATGTCAAAACTATTTATGAAAAACTGACTAAAATTCAAGCTATAGATCTGAGCCGACCAATCCAGAGCATCAAAGAGGAACTCAATCAGAACTGAAGTCAACCAAACTGGAGTATGGTCTACCAGCTGGGAGGATACGTCAACCAGTCAGAACTCAATTCAACTGAGGATTCGAAGAGACGAACCAGTCGAAACAAACTGACAGCGAAGTCAGCTGAGCTGAGGGAGAAAAGAATCGACTAAACTGAAGAAACTGATAAGAGATCAGTTTAAACTGAAGACTGGAAGTATCCAACTGATGGCCAAACTGAAGTGAACAGACAAACCAGCTAAAGGCCAGAACTGAAGTCAGCCAGCTTGTGATTAGTCAAGCTGACAAGAAAGCTCAAGAGAAAGCAGTCAAACTGACAAGCTAGTCAACAGCTTGTGAATAGTCAAACTGACAAGCTAACCAAAAACTTGAGATCAGCCGAACTGGAGGAACAAGCTCGGAATTGCCAGCTGGAGCAATAGCCTAACTGAGCAAACAAGTTCAGAACTGCCAACTGGAGTAACAACCGAACTGGAGCAGACAAGTTCAGAACTGCCAGCTAGAGCAATAGCCCAACTGGAGCAGACAAGTTCAGAACTGCCAACTGGAGTAACAACCAAACTGAGTAGACAAGCTTAGAACTGCCAGCTGGAGTAATAGCCGAACTGAACAGACAAGTTCAGAACTGCCAACTGTAACTCAAAGTTGCTAAAACTAAGGCTCAGAACTGCCAGCCAGAGAACCCTGGAGTTATTGCTCAACTGACGAATCTTGGAATAAATGCTTCAACGGAGATCCTGGAATTAAATATCCAATGGAGATCGATTGGCAAAGCAACGGCTACTTCAATCAAAAGCTCCAGCGATCAATAAAGACCATCTGCCATTGATGAACCAACAGAGCCACCGATCAATGGAACTCAACGGTCATAAAATCACTCCTCTATAAAAGACGAGTGAATTAAAGTTTTAAACACTCTTGCCTTCGAGACTTTTAGCAATCCTTATTCTTGAAGCCTTCATTCAAGCAGAGCTTTCTTTCTCCCTCCCACATAGCTCAAGTTCAGCATTTGCTAAAAACTGCGAGAGTCCAACTGAGAAGAAGAATTCACAGAGTCAAAACATTCAGCCAGCTGTTGATAAACCAGCCAGGGCAGCCTTCTCAGTTTCAGCAATACAACGATCAACTATCCAGCTCAATTGAAGGAGCACATCAGTTGATAGCCCTTGTTCAAGACTAACCTCTTGAAGATCGAAAGAGCTCTAAAATCTTGTAAAGACGTCAATAGCACCTACCTTCCTAGCGAGAAGTTAGGGACTTCAAGTGTGAGCCGTCGACCCGCTGAGGTAGTGAGCAGTTACCAGGTTCAGTCAACTGTCCTTCATTGTGTAATTTGTAAAGAAACTCAAGTTATATAGTGGAGTTGCCCTTCTGCGGAAGGAAGAGAGGACGTTGAAGTTTGAGACTTCGAACCTCTATAAATAATTTGTGTGCTGTACTGTTTTGATTACTTGCATATTTATGAACTGTACATAAGCTCACACAATCCGCACTCAAGCTGTCAAAAGAGCTCAACCAAATTGTGCATAGATAAGTCACTAAGCGAGTCAAGGGCCCTTATTATTCCGTAATTTGAAGTAAAAGTTTTTTATCAGTTTATTCACCCCCCCCCTCTAAACTGATATTGACTCGCCCGGGACCAACATGAATAATCCTCAACGAGCCCCTCCGGACCATCAACATCTTCAACAATCGCGTTTTCTCTATTGCAAATGTCTGAATTGTAGGAGGTCGCCATCTCTAAACCCGACTCTAGCACGCTTGTGATAGCACATCAATTAAAATTCCATGTAGAGGATTTTGTAGGTGTAGTATTATCATCCCTCCGCCTAAGCCGTTTCTCTACTTTGATTGCTCCTTGCACCATATCCTCCAGCTTCCGTTGATAAGAATAAGGCACGTGACGCCTTCTCAGCACCCTCTTCATCGCCTGCCATGTATCAATTAGCTCTCCAATACATCACCTCATGGAATAAAACTGATTTCACCAGGTAAGCACTTCATCACAGAATCCACTAGCAGCGATCTTGACCTTCCTCCGTTCAGGATAATCGTGACAGTCAAACAACAGTTCTATCTTCTTTTCCCACTCTAGGTACGACTCAGGATCTCTCATACCTTGGAACAGTGGAACTCCTGTTTCCTAATACTCCTCACATTCCTCTCTATGATATTTTCTACCACTATAACCAGCATAATCAATCATCTCTTCTTTTCTTCTTTTTTCTTTTCTTTTTTTTCACATTTTTTTGTAACATTTTTTTTTCTTTTTTTAACACCAAAAATACTCTCCCTCAATAATGAAATTGAAAGATCCAAACCCTAGCCTCACAATGAAATTGAACCACGAATTTGCTTGAATCTGCGACCCTCGACCAATTGGAAACACGAACTCGGATGGTATTGAAGACGCCACAAATGGGGATGTGAATCCGTTTGATAAGTCAGTTGAATCTCACATTGTGTTGTGAAACTCGGATAATTCTTTCAAAGAGAAAAGTGAAAACTCACGTTTAAAATTAATATCAAAGTTGTGTATCAAATAATGCACTGAGCCCCCTTATATAGGTGGGACAAAATAAAGAAAACCCTAATTAAGGTGCCTATGGAGGTGTCGGATCCAATCAAGGTGCCTAAAGGACCCGTGACGCGATCGCGAGCTAAGAGGTTCAAGGAGAGCCTCAACGGGTTCATACGAGAGGTTTGGGAACAAGAGACATCAAGGAAACCCATGGAAGGAGCCAATGAGGGGGAACCAAGCTGGAAGGTGTTGATATCGACACAAGGTTATCAAGGGTTGGAGTTGGAGTACATTGCATGAAGATGGAAAATAGTCGGTATGCCCATACCGCGCGATTGTCAGTATGCCCATACCGACTAGGAATAATATCGGCCCTTAATATTTTAATTAAGGGGATTGATTTATTAGACTATAGTATTTATTTTATTTAATTTAGACTATAGTCCAAGTCAGATTTTTATTTATTTTTATTTCTTAATTTTCGGTTATTAAGATTCATAGTTTGAGTAGGATTTATTTAAGGCATATTCCTACTTTGAATAGAATTCTAGTTTAGGCAGTTTCCTAGTCTAGTAAGGATTTCTTTTTGGATCAGATTTTTAAGTCCTTTTAGCATTAAATTTCGTCCATCCCTACACTATAAATAGGGATCCATTGTGAACATTATTAAGAAGACCATTATTGAATTCAATTATAAACTTGTGAGTTTATTTTCTCTCTAGATAACTTTTATCCGAATTTCATAATATTTGTGAGATTCAACTTCGACTTATCAAACGGGTTCTTCATCCTCTCTTGTAGCGTCTACATCAAATCCAAGTTCGTGTTTCCAATTGATCACGGGTTATGAATTCGACTAATTCGAGGTTCAACATTGTTGTGAGGCTAGGGTTTGGATCCATCCATCCAAATTGGCGCAACTGATACAAGTCCTGGGAAGTTCTACAACTTATTAATTCCGATATTATTCCACTAAAAATTCAGAATTGCACTCTCTTTAATTATAGAACATATTTACTCTACGAATTTGAGCAGTCCATTGATTTAATCATTTCATATGAATTAATCCTCCATAGATAATTCATAATTGAAGACAAGTAATATCCGTTAACCTCTTCAATTATTTCTTTTCCTCATTTACCATTAATTCACCAGTGAGCGATTAATTTATAAACAATTTATAAATTAGAGATCTCAAATCACTCAGTTCCAGAATTAACAAATGAGAGAATTATCTTTCTACTTCTCAAAAGAAGGAATGGATTCCATATCTATAAATTACATTCCCAGCTATTTAATTCAAATGTGAATCTAAAATGCAAGTTTAGATAATGTTGGCAAACAAACTTTAACGAAAAAATCAAGAATCACATTGAAATAAACAGGAGTCTATAATCACTCAGGATTAAGATTATTCATATATGATCATCTTGTGATTTAATTTAATATTCCTTTTCTTTAACGGAATTTGAAGGAATAATTAAATTAAATAGGTCCAAGTCCTATATGATCATAACATGTATAAATGCACCCAACTGGATGTCTCCACATCAACGGTTTAGATAAAACGGTCACATTCATAATGTCATTAGGCTGCATTAGTGACATTTTAATTAAAGATCTCATACTTTAATTAAATTCATCACGGACTTAATTTTTAGTTTATTTTCCATAATCTTAATCCTCTTGTATATAACACTTATATACTAAGATTATGGTAACATTAAATTAACTAGGGATTTTCTGTAATGTAAAATTAATACATACAAGAAGCATATTAGTTCGAAAATAAATGTCACTTTTATAAATAAGATAAAAATAATTTACAATTGCTTTAAGGGCACAATCCCCAACAATCTCCCACTTGCCCTAATGCATATGGGACATGTCTCTAAGTCCAAAATTATGAATATGCCTCTCAAACACTTTTGCAGGTAGAGTCTTGGTGAAAGGATAAGCAAGGTTGTCAGCAGACGCAATCTTGAGAATTGCCGCATCTCTTCTTTGTACTATCTCTCGGATCAGATGATAATTCCTCTCTATATACTTTGACCTCTTGTGACTTCAAGGTTCCTTTGAATTGGCCACTACCCCACTATTGTCACAATATAAGGTGACTGGTCTATCCAAATTTGGAACAACTTCCAAATCAGTAAGGAACTTCTTTAGCCATACTGCTTCTTTAGCAGCTTCAGAAGTTGCTATATATTCAGCCTCCATAATGGAGTCTGCAGTACTGGATTGCTTGATACTTCTCCAGACTATGGCAAAGCCACCAAGAGTAAACACTGACCCAGATATCGACTTTCGATTATCCTTGTCTGATTGAAAATCAAAATCAGTGTATCCATCTATTTGAAGGTTATCACCCGAATAGATAAGCATATAGTTTATCGTTATCTGAAGATACTTGAAAATATACTTCACTGCTATCCAATGATCAATTCCTGGATTTGATTGAAAATGACTGACTATACCCACCGCATAACAAATGTTGGGCCTAGTACACAACATGGCATACATTAGTCTGCCTTCTGCAGAGGCATAGGGTATGTGTCTCATGTTGTCTTCCTCTTCAGGTGTCTTAGGACACTGTTCCTTGGAGAGAACGACTCCATGTCAAGTTGGTAGGTAACCCTTTTTGGAATCTTGCATTCTATAACGCAACATCATCATATCAATATAAGATGTTTGAGATAGTGCCAACAATTTATTCTTACGATCTCGAACAATTCGAATTCCAAGAATATAATTCACTTCTCCCAAATCTTTCATTTGGAATTGCTTGGCCAGCCAATCTTTAATTGCAGATAACGTTTCCACATCATTCCCAATGAGTAGAATATCATCCACATAAAGCACTAAAAATGCCACTTTACCATCCTTGATTCTCTTGTAGACACAAGGTTCATCAATGTTTTGGTCAAAACCATATGATTTAACGGTCTCATCAAATCTACGGTTCCAAGACCGAGAGGCTTGCTTTAGTCCGTAAATGGATCTAAGCAATTTGCAGACTTTCTGCTCTTGCCCTTCAGCTACAAAACCCTTTGGTTGCTGCATGTAGATATCTTCATCTAGATAGCCATTCAAAAATGCTGTCGTGACATCCATCTGCCATATTTCATAGTCAAGACATGCAGCAATTGAAAGAAGTATACAGATGGATTTAAGCATGGCTACAGGAGAGTAAGTCTCCTCTTAGTCGACTCCTTCCTTTTGGGTATAACCCTTAGCCACAAGCCTTGCTTTGAAAGTCTCTACTTTCCCATCCACACCTCTTTTTCTCTTATAGATCCATTTGCGCGTTATTGGTCTGACACCTTATGGTAGATCTACAAGAGCCCAGACAGAATTGGAATACATAGACAACATTTCTTGGTTCATAGCCTCAAGCCATTTCTCTTTATCAGAATCTTCCATTGCATATTTAAATGTTAATGGATCATCATCGAATCCATCAGAAATGGCAACATTTGCCTCTTCATCTTGACGATAGCAGATTGGTAGAACAATCACCCTCCCACTGCATCTAGGTGCCATGATATTCTGATTTGGTTCAGTGGTATCATTAGTGGTTTCTCCAACAATTTTTGTGGGTTGTGGTTTGATCTTATCATTAACTAACTCCTCGAGTACAACTTTACTATGAGGGCAAAAGTTTTGCTTATAATCATTTTCAAGAAAGATAACATTAGTCGAAACTATTACTTTCTTTTCTTGTGGATCATAAAACAAACATCCTCTTGTTTCTGTAGGATATCCTATGAACAAACACACTTCTGAAACTAGGTTTACTTCCTTTTCACAACTCTAGAGGTGTCTTTAGGATTGACTTAGACGGAACTACATTCAAAATGTATACCGCTGTTTGCAACGCATATCCCCAGAACATATCGGGAAGTGTAGAGTAGCTCATCATGGATCTAACCATATCAAGCAAAGTCCGGTTTCTCCTTTCAGCAACACCATTTTGCTGAGGGGTGCCAGGTGTTGTGAGTTGGTATAAAATACCATGCACTATCAAATAGTCTTTAAACTCGGCATCAATATACTCACCTCCTTGATCAAATCGAAGGCACTTCAAAGATTTACCTAGCTGCTTTTCAGCTTCTACATGGAATTCCTTAAACTTCTCAAAAGTTTTGGATTTCCTATGCATAAGATTAAGATATCCATATCTAGATTAATCATCAATAAAAGTGACGAAGTACTCAAAACCACCTCTAGCTTGTGTGGACAAAGGACCACAAACATCACTATGTACAAGCTCAAGAGGTTCTTTGGCTCTAGACCCCTTTGCCGTGAAAGCTCTCTTAGTCATTTTTCCTTCTAGACAGGATTCACAAATAGGTAGAGTGCTAACATTTAGCTCTCTTAAAGGACCATCCTTTACTAGCCTATTTATCATATCTAGTGAAATATGACCTAATCTAAGATGCCAAAGATATGTATCATTATCATGAAAAACCTTTTGCCTTTTAGGATGTTCTACTCTAAATATTTGGGCATTTAGCAGTGGTTGTTCGTTTGGCTTAATCAAATAGAGTCCATTTTCAACTTTTGCACTACAAATATTACGCCCATTCTTGGAAATAATAATCTCATTATTACTGAAGGAAAGGGAAAACAATTGTTCATGCAACTTTGAAACAGAAATCAAATTTCTACGAAAACTAGGAATGTAATAAACATTGTTCAAAACCAGATTCCTATCTATGAAATCAAGTTTAACAACTCCCACCGCTCTTGCCGAAACCACTGCACCATTGCCTACTCGCATAGTGAAAGAACCATCTGCTAGCTCTTCATAAGAGCTAAGCATCTGCAAAGAAGAACAAACGTGATTAGTAGCGCCCGAGTCAACTACCCAAGTAGAAGAATCTTTAGCCACTAAACAAGATTCAAGAACAAGTAAATCAAATTTACCTTTCTTTTTCTACTTTAACTGAGCAAGGTACTTGGGACAATTTCTTTTCCAATGTCCATCCTCACTGCAATGGAAACATTTTCCTTTTGGTTTCTTTGAAGAGCTGTTCTTCTTTTCATAAGAAACTTTCCTTTTCTATTGTTTTGATTGTCCACCTTGCCCTTTGCCTTTTCTCTTCTTAGAAGAAGATTGCTTATTCTCGGCAACATTTGCCTCCCCTTCTTTGACCTTTTCAATTGAAATGGCCTTAAAAGTTTGCAATTCATTCAGCAACTGAGTTAATGTATAACTCAACTTATTCATCACATAGTTGCTTTTGAATTGCAGGAAAGTAGGTGAGAGTGATTCCAAAATCATACTCACTTGGGTTCCATCATCAATTGTTGCACCATGGGTTTCGGCTTTAGTGAAGTAGTTCATCATGTTCAAAACATGTTCTCCTACTGACTGTCCCTTCTTCATCTTAGCATTCATAGCCATCTTAATAGCCTCATGCCTTGATTGAAAACAAGTTTGACCAAACATCTCATTCAGAGACTCCATCATTTCACGGGCAGTCTCTGTATTCTCATGTTTTAGTCTAAGCACATCATTCATACCGTCAAGCATATAGGCACGAGCTTTATTGCTTGCCATAACCCATCTTTCATAATTATCTCGTACATTACGAGCGGCGTTTGCAGGGGGTTCAGGCGGAACATTCTCAGTCAAAACAAATTTCAGGTTCTCACATGCAAGTGCAATATTAATATTACTTTTCCACTTGATAAAGTTGTCACCAAATAATTTTTCATGAAGCAGTGCAAGCATTGGACTAGACATATTGCTGAAAAATAAATAAAGCGACATAAATTTATGAACAAACATCACATAACATGTACTTTAGGAATCATAAATGTGATGCATGATGCAATAACAATTTATCCTACCAATTCCAAGGTAATTTAATCTCACAATTGATATGCCACCGTAGGGTAGGTCAAATCAAAAGATAATTAAATAGAGACAATCTCCATTAATAAAATAAATTATCAAGACATTTCATATCTTCATATATTTTATTAATCACCTTTTATTTTAGTCAAAAATAATAACAAACAATTTATTAATATTTTTATGTGTGTGACCCACTATTTCAGTCTTTTAAAATTAATTCATAATTGCCGTCGTAGGGTAGGAAGATTCAGAATTAAATTTCAAAAACTTATCCTTTCGGAGACAAAGCCTTGATTATTAATTTTTAGTGAAAACCTTCCGTAGGGGGACGAAAGCTAGTCGTCGCGAGGCGTCACTAAAATCTCACCTTGCTTTTATCAGTAGTGGAGACTGTAGATATTATTGTCATAAAACCTTCTCCCACTCATTATTTTATAATAAAAGTTTTAAAAACTTTTAAGTTATAAAACATCAAATGTTTTAACAAAATACAATCTTATTGGTTTACTTGGTTAAAAAATAATTATATTTCAATCTAACAATTACATTAAAACAAATTATCTAACCAAAATTTAATAATAAAAGTTTCATAAACTTTTAAGTTATAAAACATCATATGTTTTAACAAAAACCAATCTCATTGATTATTTGATTAAAATTAATTTTCCACAATCTAACTTTTAGAGTACAAAAATTAAATTTTTAATCAAATCCTTAAATTATCAAAATAATTAACGAATTAGGATGATAAAAAAAGAACAAAAATAAACACAAGAAAAATACAGAATTAGTCCATCTTAAAATTAGAACAATTCGATTGTTGCCCCCGATAGACCATACCCGTATTTTTATTTTATTTTCATTTTTTTTTTGTGAAAATCAAATTTTTCATAAAAATCAGATTTAAATAATCCATCACAAAAAAATAAAATAATAATCTATCTCATAGATTATATCTATCTTATAGATCAATCATAATATTAAACTCTTTAAAATTATGAACATGCTCGGAGTGGGTTTCATGAATGACATAATAATGCATGGCACATATATCACATATACATAAAAATAATTTGCAAGAAATTATAAACGATGAATTGGATCGATGTCTTAAATTACACTCCTAAATCTAAACAGAAAAAAGTAAATTACATAGCGGGGTAATCGGGGAGTGATAGGCAAAAACCAAACTATATAAAATTACAACTTCTATACCCTTTTAAACTTAGGGTCTACATCATGATCCTATCAAAACCAATTTAAGGCATCCATCAAAAAACATCCATGCATCCATTCATCCATTCATCACAAAAATAAGATCAAATCCTATAGCCCACTCCTAAATAAATTTAATTCCATGGAATCATATTCTTATATCAAAACAACCTCGCTCTGATACCATTTGTTGGAAATTAAACCGCTCCGAAACAATTTCGGATCAAATAAAATCCGTCTTTTCGATCAAATCGAACTGGAGCGGAAGCGGTATTAATCAGAATATAGATCGTGATATAAGAACATAATATCCATGCAAATTAAATTTATTTAAAGCTAAAAAAGAGATAAAGAAAGTACCTTTTTCTTAAACCTCCTTTGAATCTTGAAGCTCGTAAACACCACGATCTTCCGATTCAATCCTCCCTTTGTACGGTAGTGAGTGGGCACCGAAATAAATCTATTAAGTTCCTAACTTAATTTTTCTATGATTATTTCAACACATGAAATCGTAGAATTGGGCTACAGTATGAGTAGGATTTTTAATCTATATTAAAAATAAACATAAGAAGAAAAGAGATTAGCAACTAAGCTTTTTGATTTCGTAAATCAAAACAGCCGAGAATTGATTATGGAGACAATCAATTCCTTTTTCTTTCTCTCACAAAGCAAACGTCTCACGTTTGTTTTTATTTTTTAGTCGGCGTCGCTTTTGATCCCTTTTTTATCTTATATTTATAATCTGATTTAGGTCAAATCCTAATACATATTAGTTTCCTATCTTAAACAGATTCAGAATCACGAAGATAAGGAAACAAATTAATAATTATATCTAATAATTATTAATTATTACTAATATGTAAATAATATAAATATCTTATATTTATTTAATTCCTAACACAGTCAAACTGTGGAATATCATATATTCCCGGAATTAATTAATATTTACACATAAGTCCAAACTTTATGAAAACTTATTTTTCATAACACTTTAGGAACTTAAATATTATTATCAACCCGTCAATAAAGTAGGAAGGCGAATCGGGGACCATGGACCTATAATCAAGAGCTCTAATAAATTGAATAAATAATTAAACTCTTTAATTAATTTATTCAACTTATTAATTCCGATATTATTCCACTAAAAATTCAGAATTGAGCAGTCCATTGATTTAATCATTTCATATAAATTAATCCTCCATAGATAATTCATAATTGAAGATAGGTAATATCCGTTAACCTCTTCAATTATTTCTTTTCCTCATTTACCATTAATTCACCAGTGAGCGATTAATTTATAAACAATTTATAAATTAGAGATCTCAAATCACTCAGTTCCAGAATTAACAAATGAGAGAATTATCTTTCTACTTCTCAAAATAAGGAAAGGATTCCATATCTATAAATTACATTCCCAGTTATTTAATTCAAATGTGAATCTAAAATGCAAGTTTAGACAATGTTGGCAAACAAACTTTAACGAGCAAATCAAGAATCACATTGAAATAAACAGGAGTCTATAATCACTCAGGATTAAGATTATTCATATATGATCATCTTGTGATTTAATTTAATATTCCTTTTCTGTAACGGAATTTGAAGGAATAATTAAATTAAATCGGTCCAAGTCCTATATGATCATATCATATATAAATGCACCCAACTGGATGTTTCCACATCAACGGTTTGGATAAAACGGTCACATTCATAATGTCATTGGGCTGCATTAGTGACATTTTAATTAAAGATCCCATACTTTAATTAAATTCATCACGGACTTCATTTTTAGTTTATTTTCCATAATCTTAATCCTCTTGTATAAACCACTTATATACTAAGATTATGGTAACATTAAATAAACTAGGGATTTTCTGTGATATAAAATAAATACATACAAGAAGCATATTAGTTCAAAAATAAATGTAGCTTTTATAAATAAGATAAAAATAATTCACAATTGCTTTAAGGGCACAATCCCCAACAATCTCCCACTTGCCCTAAAGCATATGGGACATGTCTCTAAGTCCAAAATTATGAATATGCCTCTCAAACACTTTTTGCAAGCAGAGTCTTGGTGAAAGGATCAGCAAGGTTGTCAGCAGACGCAATCTTGAGAATTGCCGCATCTCTTCTTTGTACTATCTCTCGGATCAGATGATACTTCCTCTCTATATGCTTTGACCTCTTGTGACTTCGAGGTTCCTTTGAATTGGCCACTGCACTACTATTGTCACAATATAAGGTGACTGGTCTATCCAAATTTGGAACTACTTCCAAATCAGTAAGGAACTTCTTTAGTTGCTTAGAAGCTGCTATATATTCAGCCTCCATAGTGGAGTCTGCAGTACTGGATTGCTTGATACTTCTCCAGACTATGGCACCGCCACCAAGAGTAAACACTGACCCAGATATCGACTTTCGATTATCCTTGTCTGATTGAAAATCAGAATCAGTGTATCCATCTATTTGAAGGTTATCACCCGAATATATAAGCATATAGTTTCTCGTTATCCGAAGATACTTGAGAATATACTTCACTGCTATCCAATGATCAATTCCTGGATTTGATTGAAAACGACTGACTATACCCACCGCATAACAAATGTTGGGCCTAGTACACAACATGGCATACATTAGTCTGTCTTCTGTAGAGGCATAGGGTATGTGTCTCATGTTTTCTTCCTCTTCAGGTGTCTTAGGACACTGTTCCTTGGAGAGAACGACTCTATGTCGAGTTGGTAGGTAACCCTTTTTGGAATCTTGCATTCTATAACGCAACATCATCTTATCAATATAAGATGTTTGAGACAGTGCCAACAATTTATTCTTACGATCTCGAACAATTCGAATTCCAAGAATATAATTCGCTTCTCCTAAATCTTTCATTTGGAATTGCTTGGCCAGCCAATCTTTAATTGCAGATAACGTTTCCACATCATTCCCAATGAGTAGAATATCATCCACATAAAGCACTAAAAATGCCACTTTACCATCCTTGATTCTCTTGTAGACACAAGGTTCATTAATGTTTTGGTCAAAACCATATGATTTAACGGTCTCATCAAATCTATGGTTCCAAGACCGAGAGGCTTGCTTTAGTCTGTAAATGGATCTAAGCAATTTGTAGACTTTCTGCTCTTGCCCTTCAGCTACAAAACCCTCTGGTTGCTGCATGTAGATATCTTCATCTAGATAGCCATTCAAAAATGCTGTCTTGACATCCATCTGCCATATTTCATAGTCAAGACATGCAGCAATTGAAAGAAGTATACGGATGGATTTAAGCATGGCTACAAGAGAGAAAATCTCCTAATAGTCGACTCCTTCCTTTTGGGTATAACCCTTAGCCACAAGCCTTGCTTTGAAAGTCTCTACTTTCCCATCCACACCTCTCTTTCTCTTATAGATCCATTTGCACCTTATTGGTCTAACACCTTCAGGTAGATCTACAAGAGCCCAGACGGAATTGGAATACATAGACTCCATTTCTTGGTTCATAGCCTCAAGCCATTTCTCTTTATCAAAATCTTCCATTGCATATTTAAATGTTAATGGATCATCATCGACTCCATCAGAAATGCCAGCATTTGCCTCTTCATCTTGACGATAATGGATTGGTGGAACAATCACCCTCCCACTGCATCTAGGTGCCATTATATTCTGATTTGGTTCAGTGGTATCATTAGTGTTTTCTCCACAACTTTTGTGGGTTGTGGTTTGATCTTATCATTAAGTAACTCCTCGAGTACAACTTTACTACGAGGGCAAAAGTTTTGCATATAATCATTTTCAAGAAAGATAACATTAGTCGAAACTATTACTTTCTTTTCTTGTGGATCATAAAACAAACATCCTCTTGTTCCTGTGGGATATCCTATGAACAGACACACTTCTGAAACTAGGTTTACTTCCTTTCCACAACTCTAGAGGTGTCTTTAGGATTGACTTAGACGGAACTACATTCAAAATGTATACCGCTGTTTGCAACGCATATCCCCAGAACATATCGGGCAGTGTAGAGTAGCTCATCATGGATCTAACCATATCAAGCAAAGTCCGGTTTCTCCTTTCAGCAACACCATTTTGCTGAGGGGTGCCAGGTGTTGTGAGTTGGTATAAAATACCATGCACTATCAAATAGTCTTTGAACTCGGCATCAATATACTCACCTCCTTGATCAAATCGAAGGCACTTCAAAGATTTACCTAGCTGCTTTTCAGTTTCTACATGGAATTCCTTAAACTTCTTAAAAGTTTCGGATTTCCTATGCATATGATTAAGATATCCATATCTAGATTAATCATCAATAAAAGTGACGAAGTACTCAAAATCACCTCTAGCTTGTGTAGACAAAGGACCACAAACATCACTATGTACAAGCTCAAGAGGTTCTCTGGCTCTAGACCCCTTTGCCGTGAAAGCTCTCTTAGTCATTTTTCCTTCTAGACAGGATTCACAAATAGGGAGAGTGCTAACATTTAGCTCTCTTAAAGGACCATCCTTTACTAGCCTATTTATCCTATCTAGTGAAATATGACATAATCTAAGATGCCAAAGATATGTATCATTATCATGAAAAACCTTTTGCCTTTTAGGATGTTCTACTCTAAATATTTCGGCATTTAGCAGTGGTTGTTCGTTTGGCTTAATCAAATAGAGTCCATTTTCAACTTTTGCACTACAAATATTACGCCCATTCTTGGAAATAATAATCTCATTATTACTGAAAGAAAGGGAAAACAATTGTTCATGCAACTTTGAAACAGAAATCAAATTTCTACGAAAACTAGGAATGTAATAAACATTGTTCAAAACCAGATTCCTATCTATGAAATCAAGTTTAACAACTCCCACCGCTCTTGCTGAAACCACTGCACCATTGCCTACTCGCATAGTGAAAGAACCATCTGCTAGCTCTTCATAAGAGCTAAGCATCTGCAAAGAAGAACAAACGTGATTAGTAGCGCCCGAGTCAACTACCCAAGTAGAAGAATCTTTAGCCACTAAACAAGATTCAAGAACAAGTAAATCAAATTTACCTTTCTTTTTCTACTTTAACTGAGCAAGGTACTTGGGACAATTTCTTTTCCAATGTCCATCCTCACTGCAATGGAAACATTTTCCTTTTGGTTTCTTTGAAGAGCTGTTCTTCTTTTCATAAGAAACTTTCCTTTTCTTTTGTTTTGATTGTCCACCTTGCCCTTTGCCTTTTCTCTTCTTAGAAGAAGATTGCTTATTCTCGGCAACATTTGCCTCCCCTTCTTTGACCTTTTCAATTGAAATGGCCTTAAAAGTTTGCAATTCATTCAGCAACTGAGTTAATGTATAACTCAACTTATTCATCACATAGTTGCTTTTGAATTGCAGGAAAGCAGGTGAGAGTGATTCCAAAATCATACTCACTTGGGTTCCATCATCAATTGTTGCACCATGGGTTTCGGCTTCAGTGAAGTAGTTCATCATGTTCAAAACATGTTCTCCCACTGACTGTCCCTTCTTCATCTTAGCATTCATAGCCATCTTAATAGCCTCATGCCTTGATTGAATAGAAGGTTGACCAAACATCTCATTCAGAGACTCCATCATTCCACGGGCAGTCTCTGTATTCTCATGTTTTAGTCTAAGCACATCATTCATACCGGCAAGCATATAGGCACGAGCCTTATTGCTTGCCATAACCCATCTTTCATAATTATCTCGTACATTACGAGCGGCGTTTGCAGGGGGTTCAGGCGGAACATTCTCAGTCAAAACAAATTTCAGGTTCTCACATGCAAGTGCAATATTAATGTTACTTTTCCACTTGATAAAGTTGTCACCAGATAATTTTTCATGAAGCAGTGCAAGCATTGGACTAGACATATTGCTGAAAAATAAATAAAGCGACATAAATTTATGAACAAACATCACATAACATGTACTTTAGGAATCATAAATGTGATGCATGATGCAATAACAATTTATCCTACCAATTCCAAGGTAATTTAATCTCACAATTGATATGCCACCGTAGGGTAGGTCAAATCAAAAGATAATTGAATAGAGACAATCTCCATTAATAAAATAAATTCTCAAGACATCTCATATCTTCATATATTTTATTAATCACCTTTTATTTTAGTCAAAAATATTAACAAACAATTTATTAATATTTTTATGAGTGTGTCCCACTATTTCAGTCTTTTAAAATTAATTCATAATCGCCGTCGTAGGGTAGGAAGATTGAGAATTAAATTTCAAAAACTTATCCTTTCGGAGACAAAGCCTTGATTATTAATTTTTAGTGAAAACCTTCCGTAGGGGGACGAAAGCTAGTCGTCGCGAGGCGTCACTAAAATCTCACCTTGCTTTTATCAGTAGTGGAGACTGTAGATATTATTATCATAAAACCTTCTCCCACTCATTATTTTATAATAAAAGTTTTAAAAACTTTTAAGTTATAAAACATCAAATGTTTTAACAAAATACAATCTTATTGGTTTACTTGGTTAAAAAATAATTATATTTCAATCTAACAATTAGATTAAAACAAATTATCTAACCAAAATTTAATAATAAAAGTTTCATAAACTTTTAAGTTATAAAACATCATATGTTTTAACAAAAACCAATCTCATTGATTATTTGATTAAAATTAATTTTCCACAATCTAACTTTTAGAGTACAAAAATTAAATTTTTAATCAAATCCTTAAATTATCAAAATAATTAACGAATTAGGATGATAAAAAAAGAACAAAAATAAACACAAGAAAAATACAGAATTAGTCCATCTTAAAATTCGAACAATTCGATTGTTGCCCCCGATAGACCATACCCGTATTTTTATTTTATTTTCATTTTTTTTTTGTGAAAATCAAATTTTTCATAAAAATCAGATTTAAATAATCCATCACAAAAAAATAAAATAATAATCTATCTCATAGATTATATCTATCTTATAGATCAATCATAATATTAAACTCTTTAAAATTATGAACATGCTCGGAGTGGGTTTCATGAATGACATAATAATGCATGGCACATATATCACATATACATAAAAATAATTTGCAAGAAATTATAAACGATGAATTGGATCGATGCCTTAAATTACACCCCTAAATCTAAACAGAAAAAAGTAAATTACATAGCGGGGTAATCAGGGAGGGATAGGCAAAAACCAAACTATATAAAATTACAACTTCTATACCCTTTTAAACTTAGGGTGTACATCATGATCCTATCAAAACCAATTTAAGGCATCGATCCAAAAACATCCATGCATCCATTCATCCATTCATCATAAAAATAAGATCAAATCCTATAGCCCACTCCTAAATAAATTTAATTCCATGGAATCATATTCTTATATCAAAACAACCTCGCTCTGATACCATTTGTTGGAAATTAAACCGCTCCGAAACAATTTCGGATCAAATAAAATCCGTCTTTTCGATCAAATCGAACTGGAGCGGAAGCGGTATTAATCAGAATATAGATCGTGATATAAGAACATAATATCCATGCAAATTAAATTTATTTAAAGCTAAAAAAGAGATAAAGAAAGTACCTTTTTCTTAAACCTCCTTTGAATCTTGAAGCTCGTAAACACCACGATCTTCCGATTCAATCCTCCCTTTGAACGGTAGTGAGTGGGCACCGAAATAAATCTATTAAGTTCCTAACTTAATTTTTCTATGATTATTTCAACACATGAAATCGTAGAATTGGGCTATAGTATGAGTAGAATTTTTAATCTATATTAAAACTAAACATAAGAAGAAAAGAGATTAGCAACTAAGCTTTTTGATTTCGTAAATCAAAACAGCCGAGAATTGATTATGGAGACAATCAATTCCTTTTTCTTTCTCTCACAAAGCAAACATCTCACGTTTGTTTTTATTTTTTAGTCGGTGTCGCTTTTGATCCCTTTTTTATCTTATATTTATAATCAGATTTAGGTCAAATCCCAATACATATCAGTTTCCTATCTTAAACAGATTCATAATCATGAAGATAAGGAAACAAATTAATAATTATCTCTAATAATTATTAATTATTACTAATATGTAAATAATATAAATATCTTATATTTATTTAATTCCTAACACAGTCAAACTGTGGAATATCATATATTCCTGGAATTAATTAATATTTACACATAAGCCCAAACTTTATGAAAACTTATTTTTCATAACACTTTAGGAACTTAAATATTATTATCAACCCGTCAATAAAGTAGGAAGGCGAATCGGGGACCATGGACCTATAATCAAGAGCTCCAATAAATTGAATAAATAATTAAACTCTTTAATTAATTTATTCAACTTATTAATTCCGATATTATTCCACTAAAATTTCTGAATTGCACTCTCTTTAATTATAGAACGTATTTACTCTACGAATTTGAGCAGCCCATTGATTTAATCATTTCATATGAATTAATCCTCCATAGATAAGTCATAATTGAAGACAGGTAATATTCGTTAACCTCTTCAATTATTTCTTTTCCTCATTTACCATTAATTCACCAGTGAGCGATTAATTTATAAACAATTTATAAATTAGAGATCTCAAATCACTCAGTTCCAGAATTAACAAATGAGAGAATTATCTTTCTACTTCTCAAAAGAAGGAATAGATTCCATATATCTATAAATTACATTCCCAGCTATTTAATTCAAATGTGAATCTAAAATGCAAGTTTAGAGAATGTTGGCAAACAAACTTTAACGAGCAAATCAAGAATCACATTGAAATAAATAGGAGTCTATAATCACTCAGGATTAAGATTATTCATATATGATCATCTTGTGATTTAATTTAATATTCCTTTTCTTTAACGGAATTTGAAGGAATAATTAAATTAAATCGGTCCAAGTCCTATATGATCATATCATATATAAATGCACCCAACTGGATGTCTCCACATCAACGGTTTGGATAAAATGGTCACATTCATAATGTCATTGGGCTGCATTAGTGACATTTTAATTAAAGATCCCATACTTTAATTAAATTCATCACAGACTTCATTTTTAGTTTATTTTCCATAATCTTAATCCTCTTGTATATAACACTTATATACTAAGATTATGGTAACATTAAATAAACTAGGAATTTTCTGTGATGTAAAATAAATGCATACAAGAAGCATATTAGTTCAAAAATAAATGTCGCTTTTATAAATAAGATAAAAACAATTCACAATTGCTTTAAGGGCACAATCCCCAATAGTTAGCACCTTGATTCTTAACTTCTTGAATTCCTATCGAAGCTCCTTCTTGACTTGTACGAGTTCTAATTCTACCTTCTCCTCCCTACTTAAGGCATCAGCTACCGCACTTGCCTTGCCTAGGTGGTAGTAAGTCCTGCATTTGTAATCCTTTACAAGTTCTAGCCATCCTTCATGCCTTATGCTAAGATCCTTTTACTTGAAGAAATACTTTAAGCTTTTGTGATCTGAGAAGATTCTCACACTTGGCTCCGTAGAGATAGTGCCTCCAGATCTTCAGCGCATAAACAACCGCTGCTAGCTCTAGGTCATGCGTGGGATAGTTCTACTCGTGATTCTTAAGCTGCCTCAAAGCATAAGCAATCACCTTCCTTTACTACATCAGCACACATCTTAATCCTTTTCTCGAGGCATCAGCGTAAACCACGAAATCTTCATTCCCTTCCGGAATGGCCAACACTGGGGTTGTGGTTAGCATCTTCTCCAAGGTTTGGAAACCTTCCTCGTACTCGGGCATCCACTTGAACTTGGAGTCCTTATTTCACAGTCGCGTCATGGGCTTAGACATCGACGAGAATCCTTTAATGAATCTGCGATAATATGCAGCGAGTCGTGGGAAACTTCTTATCTCATTCACGTTCCTTAGAGACTTCCAGCTGCTTACTACTTTAATCTTAGCTGGATCCACCTTGATTCCTTCTACTGAAACTATATGTCCTAGAAACATAACTTCCTTGAGCCAAAACTCACACTTACTGAACTAAGCGTAAAGCCTTTCTCTCATTAACGTCTCCAGCACCATTCTTAGGTGCTCTTAGTGTTCCTCTTCGTCCTTTGAATAGATGAGGATATTATCCATGAAAACTAGCACAAACTTATCTAGATACGGGTGAAAAACCTCTGTTCATTAAATCCATGAACACCTCTGGGGCGTTGGTCAATCCAAATGGTATTACTACTAACTCGTAATGTCCATTGTGAGTTCTAAAAGCGGTTTTAGGAATATCCTCCTTTCGGATCTTCAGTTGAAGATACCCAGATATGGGGCATGCCTCGATAACTGGTCTATACGCGTTTTCTTCTCGTCTGAAACCACAAATATGGGGCATGCCTCGATAACTAGTTGAACTCTTGATCGTACTTTGACAACGTCTTCTTTCCTTGCCTAAAGTTCCAGATCTCCATCTCATTTGCCTTACGATAGCAATTCGGGATATACTTCTGATATAACTTGTACTTGAAGTCTTCACAACCATTCTCTGTCCATTGCTCCAAAGTTATCGTCCTTCGAACGGACTCTCACTAGTAGTCCGTACCATCCATACGCATAAAAGAGCACAACCAAGCTATAAAATCGAAAATTCACTTATAAGGAAGAAACCCATTTCTCGACTCCCATTAGGTCTCCTAAACTATGAAAAGACGGAGGGTTGTGTTTGAGAAACACATTCTTGGCTTTCGAGCCGCGGTTCAGGACTTGCTTGTGTGTCCTTGCTTTCTCCTTTGATTTCGGCTTGACGTCTTCTTGACGGCATTCTAAAGAATCTTAAGTATTAGCGACGCTCGCTCGAATTTGCACAAAGCAAAATAAAATGCCTTTCGATAAGGTCTTTAGATTACGCAGGATAGATCAAGAAAAGTGGGAAAATTACCTCATAAGAGGACTTTTTGGCATTAATAAGAAAGAGGTTCTTGGTTACATCCGAAAATAGGGCAGCCTTTGGAGAATTACTGCCACTATTAAAATCTAAAGGGTCGATTAATACATTTACAGAATAAGATCTAGATTAAAGCGGACAGACAGATCAGCAAGGTGTTCTAACAACAACACCTCCTTTACCTAGTTCTAAAGCTTAACTATATGATGGGCCCTTTCATTTCCTTTTGCATGATGATTCCACCTCTTTATCGCTTTTCTTCTCTGGGTCTTCTTCTTCCTCATCTTCATCTGTCTCTGGTACCTCGACCTTGAATTTCCTTATGCTTCCTTCAGGGAACTGATGGGGCATACACTGTCCCAGACTCTGAGGGGCAAACATTTGATAGGCAGGGGCCCACTGATGCATTCTGGAGGATAAAGACTCGGTGTCCCGGACGATCAAGGGTCTCGCTTCTAAGGTTCCTTCAGTACGAGGGCACAGTGCTTGAAATCCAGGGGAACTGTTCCTAGTCGCCCTTAGTAGTTATGGTTCCACCATGGAGGAGGGATTTTGCTCGGCTAGAGCATTCATGTGGCCATACTTTGACTCCCAAAGAGCCATCAAGGCTAAGGAGAATTCCGTCAGATTCCCGATTACAGCATACGTCTCGGGATCACGGGTGATGGTGCTCTGCAGGATGCGATACATTGCTGGCCTGTCAGCGGGCGGTGCTTGTTCACACATACGGATGCATGTTTCCAAGTCGAATACATTTCCTGGCGTTCCTCCAAAGTCGTTCCTTTCTTGAACAGGGCGGAAAAGAGGCACATTATTCCTAGTAGTCGATCGACGCTTCACCATCTAGGAACATGAAGCTTAATCAGTCTAGATTATAAAAGGGAGACCTAAGGTTCTCCTGAGATCACGCTAATGTCTAGATTCAGACTACTTATCTTGCATGCATGGCTCCTTTTAAACAGTTGATTTTTACAAAAATTTTGGTGCCCAAGTCTTTAATCATAAATTTTACCTTTTCCTTTAAAACAAAAATTTGAGAATGAGTCAACCCTTTTCTTTTAAATCGAGAACTCTTCCTCGAAACTTTTATCTTTTCTTTAAGACATAGGTTTAAAAATAAATTTTTAAACACTTTTCTTTGTGATCCCAGTCCACTTAGGTCATATTGGACTACAACAAGGATCTAAAAGAATATTAAATTGGCCTACTAATTTATTTAATTTATAATATACATAACTAGGATATAATAAATAAATTAAGTATTAATTTTATTCCACTAAAGAAATAATACTGACCTACTAATTTAATACATATTTACTAATATGTTTTCTCCTTTAGTTCAACAATTCCCCATGTTTAAGATATAATGTCCATTAATTAATTATGTAAGCTTCTGACAGCTATAATTAATTAATATCTTGTTCTAAGAGTAGTACATCATGACTTCCGTATCATGTAAGAATAAATTAATAATCTGCATGCAGGGCTTCCCATGATCTTTGTGCTTCCTCTCGGGGACATCATCAACTTGGCACACCAGGACACAATGGTTATATATAATGCACGACCCATCATATATGTAAATACCACTGTCCAAAATATCGAGGTTGTTGATCCTATGAAAGAATCTTACTCATTGATAAATCAAAGCAGTTGACACAATATATATATATATGTCCGCTAATATATATGGGTTAAGAACCCAAACTATGTGGATCTTTATTTTCTCACTTAAGGTCATAATAGAGAATAGTATCCTGTCGTGATCCTCCTCAATACACAAGCTGGTGTACTAGAATAATCAGCTGGTCAAGATAAACTAACTATCAGATTATTCTACGGTGTACCGATGGTGGGTTCAGGACCATCTAAGCTGTGAGCCTTTTAATATAATGCAAGGAATCCGATGATATGATCTTTACCTTGCGTTTACCCACATCATATCATCTACATTGCAAGTATATGGAATGTGCAATTAAATATAAGAATAATTAAATGCACACAGTGACTGCAATAATTATTCAATCTATATGATCTTAATATTATTTAATGTATACGAAGACAAGCTTTCCAGTATACAAAACCAACAAATTGTGGATTGTTGCAAAGTTTACAAATTGAGGCTAAAGTGGTTAAGTAATTTAGAGCTCAAGAAGTATGCTAGAATGAATAATGTAGGCTATGACCCTTGTGTTTTGAAGTTTTAACTACTTTCAAACTGAATGCGAGTCAGAACCCTTGTGTTGTAACTTACCCGATTATGAGAGAGTTTTTTAGGTTTCCAACTTCTGAGGTTCGAAATCAGCCTTCCGATTTTGGCACTAAAGCCACATGGATGGAACTTAGGGGCTTTGAGAATTAGAGTTCCATTGGGATGCCTAATGGCTTAATGAGCCGGCTTTGGCTTTGGGGCATAAATTTCTTGCCTACCATGTCTTCGAAAAGGAGCAGGCAAACAAGGTGAACACCACTGAGGTGTATCTGCTATGGTGTGCCAAGCACAAACCAAGATTTGCCCTTCTGATTTCATTTGGGCAATGACGGAGCAAATGCAGCGCCGCACTACTCAACATGCCTCTTTCGGCCTCATTATCACTGCATTGGCCGTGCATTTTGGTGTCTTGGATGATAGAGGACCGATGCCGTAGGTGCAGTCCAAGATCAAGCCTTATTATGTCGACCTCAGTGAGCTTAAAGGTGCTATGTTTGTCTTTGATGAAAGGCAACTTGTGCCTCACCTTGAGAAGCACTGTGTTCGGGAGTACATGTGTAATATCCCAAACTTTTTAGAATTAAAATAATAACCTATGTTTACCTGAAGGATAAGTTAGGAAGGAAAATGGATCCTCATAGGTCCCTTTTTCGGGTGAAGTGTGACCGTTGAGATGGTTTCAGATACCTCGAGACATTCTCATAACTAACTAAATCTGATGGAACCCTTGAGAAACTCAAGGCAAGGCTGGTTGCTAGGGGGTTTGAACAGTTTGCTGGAGTGGATTTTCTTGAAACCTTTAGTCTGGTGGTTAAATTCTCCACAATCAGATTACATGGCTTCTATAAACGGTTGGTGTGTGAGACAGATTGACATCAACAATGCCTTTCTTAATGGAGAGCTTGAAGAAACAATCTATATGACTCAACCAAGTGGTTTTGAAGATAAAAGGTTTCCTTAGCATGTCTGTAAGCTTTCTAAAGCTATCTATGGGCTCAAACAAGCACCGAGGGCCTGGTACAACACTTTAAAGTCATATCTCAACACAGTTTGCTTTGTTAGATCACAGTTTGATTTCTCATTGTTCTTCAGAGTTTCTGCTACTAATGTTGTTCTAATCTTGGTTTATGTTGATGATATTTTAGTCACTGGCGATAGTGCTGCAGAAATACAATCAGTTATACAAGATATTCATGGGAAGTTTGCACTGAAAGATTTAGGAAATGTTCACTATTTTCTGGGAATTGAAGTATCTCATAAACTTGGTGTTTTTGAGCTGTCTCAAGGAAAGTATATTGATGAACTGCTGGATCGCACAAATATCACAGACAGCAAACCAACTCCTATTCCCATGTAACCTGCTATCAGGCTATCTAAACAGGAAGAGTCCCTCTTTACCTATCCCACTCTTTATAGAAGCACCATGGGTATTTTACAATACCTGACATTAACTCGACCTGATATAGCCTTTTCCGTAAATAAGCTTAGCTAATTTCTTCATCAACCTTTAGATACGCATTGGGCAGCCTGCAAGACTCTTCTTCGCTATCTGAAAGGAACGTCTGATTTCTCCTTGTGTTTCAGTCCATCTTCAGCTGCCAAGATTGAAGCATTTTCAGACACTGACTGGGCTACCTGTGTTGATGATCGATGCTCTACTAGGGGGCATTGTGCTTTCCTAGGAAACAATATACTCACATGGAGTTCTAAAATTCAACAAGTAGTCTCAAGGAGCAGTGCTGAATCAGAGTATCACTCGCTTGTGAATGTTACTGCCGACGTCATTTGGTTACAAGTTGTTTGCAAAGAGCTAGGGTTTTCAGTTGCCAATCCAGCAAGAATTTGGTGTGATAACAACAGTGTAATTTCCCTTGCTTCTAATCTAGTTTTCCATGCACGTACAAAGCACATTGAAGTCGATGTCCACTTTGTGAGAGATAAGGTGCAAGAAAAAGTTGTGGAAGTAGGTCATGTACAATTCGTTGATCAGATAGCCGATTTATTCACTAAAGCACTGTCTGAATCAAGATTTTAATCCTTGCGTGATCGGTTAAAGCACAAGCAATAATATTTGGTTTCTGAATGGGAGTGTTAAGATATTTATGAGTGCATGGACGTTTGCATGGCATGGCAGTTAGCAGCGGTTGTGATTAAATCCACGTGGCAGTGGTTCCTTGATTCAAGGAGTTAGTTAGTTAGATAGTTAGACTTTCATTGTTCTATAAATATCTGTATATAGTTATAGTTTGTAATCAGTTTACATTCAATGAAATACAATAGAAAATTTCCTCAAATTCTCTCTTATGCATTTCTACAAACACCTTCAGCTTCTCTAGATATTTATAGTTTTCTATAGATTTTAACATATATATACTAATTACCTCCGTATCGCCTCAGTGAATAGCTCGAGTTCTTCTAAGGTACCATAGACATCGTAAACATCATCTATCGTGGCTACTAGAGCGTTAACTTTAGCCAACATTATCCTTGCATTTTCATGTTGACAAGGCTGAATAATGCCAACACTCCAAAAGTAGGATTCCATGAGCCTATCCCTTATAAAGGGGAGCTTCTCAGCAATACATGTATTTTTCCACCACCTATATATATATATATGTATTTACATTACATGAGATTAATTAGAAGAACAATATATGTATACATATACATTTGTATGTGTTCTAGCTAGTTGGTGTTGCATGCACTTGGATATATCATGCCCCAAGTCTTGTTGGAGTTCTTGTTAATATTGTGCTTGAAAAATATTTAAGTCGACTTTGGCAAGCTCCAACAAAAGTGGATTTATGAGAGTTCTCCTCTGATAGGCATCAATCCACCAACTTGCATTTGGCCTTTGAATCCTCCAATGAATTGGGATGTCCAAAGAGTGGCGCACACATGATATAAGATAATTAGTGTCATCGTCATCATCATCGCTTGTTCCATCATTGAGTTTTTCTGCAGATATTTGGTGGTGAATTCTCTTACTAGCTCAAGTGTCATTTCGCCTTCTGTCAGTAGGAAGGAAGCTTCATACAGTTACAACAATCCTTTGGTGTCGTTGCTAAGGCTTGTTTTGAACTCACCGTTGTCGTTCTTAAAACAGTCAAATACCTCTGCCAATATATAATATAAATATATATTTATATAGCTGCAGTTTGTTGTATCTATATATTAATGAATTATTATTATTATTATTATTATTATTACCTTGAGGAACTTTAAAACCGTGTTGTCTAAGAAGTCTGAATGCAAGAGCTGTCGAGTACAAATCCCTCTCCACCATGATCTTGTGATCATATATACTTGTTAGTGCCACCATTATGCACTAAGTGTTCGTGTTGTGTTGTTGGCGAGATATGTTCGACAATGTGTGCTTGGGTATGTCCGGAAGCCATTTGTTCCGTTGTGCAAGAAAAGAAGAACAGTTGGCGAACTGTTCCCTCTGATGTCCCAGACATATCCAGGAACACATTTATATGGCAGTTTCCATAAATAGAAGATCTTGCGAGGATCCTTTCTTGGAAGGCAAGATGTGTTCGATTGACTACCTTGTGGAGTAGATACCGATCTGCTAATAACCCTCCTATCCAAGAAAAGTATCTGGACACATTTGGGAAGATCACAAACCATAATCTACCTACCATATTGGTGACGATGAAGATCGGCGACAATTGTAAAGTGAAGAATATAAGAAGGCCGATTATGTTCAGCAATCGGTGGCCACTTAAACTTGTTTATATTCTCTTAAAAGATTATTTGAGAGTCATTTCGTTTGTGGTCTCTATTTAGCTAGTTACTGTCCCACAGTATGTTCTAGTATTTGAGTGTTTTCAGTTAAACACGTGAGGGTTTTATTAATCCATTTCGTACGCAATCTCGGGAGAGATTGTAAGTTGAAGTTGTGGGTAGCTAGAGGAAGTCTAGTATCATGGTTGTAAGGGGATCTTACAGCTTTCGGCTAGAGAAAGAGTTCGTGGAGAAGAACAGACGACATAAGGAGGGAGTCCTGTATGTGTAAGAACCCTAATACACTTCATGAAGGAGTAACAGTCGAATCTTCAAGTTTGGGAGCAATCCCCCCAGAGTAGGTTGATTAACCGAACTGGGTTACCAATCTCGTGCGTATTTTACTTCTTTATTTTTTATGTTCTTACATCTATCCCACACATATCGTAGAACAATTGTTAGCAGTATTGATTAAACACTTGTGAGCACGGATTATTATTTTTCAATTGGCACCAGAGCAGGTCACCTTTCTTAAGGTGTGATCGTGGGTTTTTAATCCGTGTATTTTGTGTTGTTTTTCCGAGATGGACACAATGAAAGAAGGAGCCTCGATGGTGAGACCTCCGCTCCTGGATGGTAACAATTATGCCTACTAGAAAGCTAGAATGACAGCTTTCATACGTTTGATTGATGAACGGGCCTGGAAGATGGTGATTGAAGGCTGGAAGCCCCCCACCAAGAAGCATGACAAAGGAAAAGTGGTGCTGAAGCCGAAAGAAGAATGGGAGGATACCGACTACCATGTCATGGGGCTGAATGCTAAAGCCATGAATGCTATCTTCTTTGCTGTTGACATGAATGTCTTCAAGCTTATATCCACCTGTGACAAAGCCAAAGATGCGTGGGATATCTTGCAGACCACGTTTAAAGGAACAAGCAGTGTTCGTGCCTCTCGAATGCAACTGCTTACCACCAGATTTGAGAACCTTCGGATGGATGAGGGTGAAAGAATTGCTGATTTCAATGCCAAGATTTGGGACATTGCTAATGAAAGCTTTGCTCTCGGAGATGCGATCTCTGAAGAGAAACTTTTGCGAAAGGTTATGCGATCCTCGCCTAGAAGATTCGCGTATAAAGTCACGGCCATTGAAGAGGCCAAAGACATGAGCAAGATGAAGTTACAAGAGCTGATGGGATCTCTGCGAACATTTGAAATGGGGCCAACAGATGATGAAACAGTGCAGAAGAAAAGCATAGCTTTTCAGGCAGGTTCCAGTACTGATGTGCCGAGCAATGTCCCTGACAAAAATGATCTTGCCGAGACAATTGCTATGCTGTCTAAGAACTTCTCAAGATTTGCCAAATGATATGAGAAGTCCTCACAAAACAATTCTGGCAAAAATAAGGTTTTTAAACCTCGAAGATCAAAAGATGAAGATTCAAATGAAGATAAACATAAAGATGTCAAGTGTAGAGAGTGCGGTGGTTTTGGTCACTACCAAGCCGAGTGTGCCAATACTCTTAAAAAGAAGAACAAATCATATTGTTCTATTCTCAGTGAGAGTGATCATCCTGATGATAGTGGAAGTGATGAAGAATGTGTGAGTAATCATATTGCTTTCATGACACAGTCTGTCAAAGAAACTGTGTCTGAGTCTGTTCCTGACAGTCAGGATGACAAGGTGTCTGAATGCAGTGATGGAGAAGAATTCACTGAAGAATCTGCCATGGAAGCATATAAAAAACTTCATACGAGTTGGATCATGGTGGTTCAAGCCAATGAAGAGCTGATGAAAGAAAATGCCGATCTCTTGAAAGAAAGAGATAGTCTTGCCACTCGGCTCGAGGAAGTGCAAAGTGACTTGCTGTAGTTCAGAAACAACAGTCATTCTCAGACTGGTGAGCTTCAACATCTGAAGAAGCTCGTGAAGATGATGAACTCTGGATCATCTCAACTGGATGAGATTTTTTCCAATGGAAAGAGTCCTCAGGATCATTCGGGTCTCGAATACAATGGTGGTCATACTTATGGCAGATTCTGTCAAGGACAGTCCTCTGGAACAAAAGATTCAAGAGTTTCAGAATCGAGAGCTGAGCCAATGAACAAACAGCGGCGAATGAAGTCTCCTCTAAAGACACGTGTTGTGTGTCATTACTGTGAGAAACCTGGTCACATTCGACCACATTGCAGAAACTATATCAATGACCTCCGAAGGATGAAAAGAAGAGGTTTTGCATAATCTAATCAGTTTTCCAGAAGAAATATCTGGAACAGATCCAGGAACAACCACAGAAATTATGTGGTTCATACTGCCCTCAATATTCATGCAAAAAGTAGCTGGTACTTTGACAACGGATGCTCTCGGCATATGATCGGAGATGCTAGCATGCTGAGCAACATTCAAAAAGATTACTCATATCAATCTGTTACCTTTGGAGATGGTGTTAAAGGTAGAGTGCTTGGCCATGGATGTCTAAATGTGCATGGGATGCCCAACCTGGAGGACATGCTGCTTGTAGAAAGACTAAAAGCTAATTTAATTAGCATTAGTCAGTTGTGTGACCAAGGTCTCTTGGTGCATTTCACTCAAGACAAATGTTTTGTCAAGAACAAAGAAAGTGTTCTTCTAATGGACAGGGACAAATCGAGGGATAACTGTTATCTCCTTAACATAAAGAGGACTTACTTCAGATCTCAGATTTGTGAAGCAAATTTATGGCATGAAAAGCTTGGCCATATTAGTTTTCAAAACCTTAAGAGACTCATGAAGACTGAAGCTGTGATTGGTGTTACAAAATTGAGTATTGATCGGAGGAAAGTCTGCGGACCATGTCAAGTTGGAAAACAAATTCACACATCTCATAAATCTGTTAAGAAGATTACCACTTCAAACGCCTTGGAGCTGTTGCATATAGACTTGAAGGGGCCTGTCCAAACTAAGAGTATTGGATGGAAAAAGTTCATATTTGTTTGTGTGGATGACTACACACGATTCACATGGGTGGAATTTCTAAGAGATAAGGGAGAGACCTTCGAGATATTTAAGAAATTGTGTCTCAAACTTGAAGTGGAGAAAGGAACCAATGTTGTAAGAATAAGAAGTGATCATGGTCGAGAGTTTGAAAATGCTTTCTTCAGATGTTTCTGTGAAGAAAGAGGAATCGGTCAAGAGTTCTCAGCACCAAAAACACCTCAACAAAACGGTGTTGTTGAGAGGAAAAATCGAACACTTCAAGAAATGAGTCGAGCCATGATGAAGGTGAAATTTGTCCCTAACAATCTCTAGGCTGAAACGGTGAATACAGCCTGTCATGTTATTAATCGGGTGTACTTCAGACCCAAGACGAGAGTTACTCCCTACGCATTGTGGAAAGGGAAAAAGTCAAACTTAAAGTACTTTCATATCTTTGGGAGTATTTGTTACATGTTGAGAGACCGAGAGCAGCTTGGCAAGTTTGATGCCAAAGGAGATGAATGTATGTTTCTCAGGTACTCGAGGAATAGTCGCGCCTATCGTATTTTCAACAAAAGAACCAAGACTGTGATGGAGTCCATTAATATTTTTGTTGATGATCTGGAAAAATCTGCTGCCCAGATTGATGATGAAAGCATTGTTGCTGTTATCCATGTCCCAGTATCTGTTCCAGACAGTTCAGAACACAGTATCCCGACAGAAGTAAGAAGTGAGAAACTGGACGTTTGCAAACCTTCGAAAGGTGTTCAGAAGAATCATTCTACTTCAGACATCATCGGTGATATAAGTGAAAGAGTTCAAACAAGAGGAGTTCGAAAAAACTATCGTGAATTGATAGTCAATATGTGTTACACCTCAACTGTGGAGCCCAAGAGTGTTAAGGAGGCATTGCAAGATAACCGATGGATTCAAGCCATGCAAGAAGAGCTCTTGCAATTTGAAAGAAATGAAGTGTGAGATCTTGTACCACAACCTAAAGATGCTAATGTTATCGGCACAAAGTAGATCTTCAAGAATAAAACCGATGAGGAAGGAAACATAACCAGAAATAAGGCAAGACTTGTTGCCCAAGGTTATTTCCAAGTTGAAGGTGTGGATTTCGACGAGACTTTTGCTCCAGTTACTCGTCTTGAATCAGTACGTTTACTCCTTGCCATGGCTGCTTGGATGAAGTTCAAATTATACCAAATGGACGTGAAGAGTGCCTTCTTGAATGGGTACTTATCTAGAGACGTGTTTGTTAGCCAACCCAAAGGTTTTGAAGACCCTTACCATCCTGAGTTTGTGTACAAACTGAAAAAGGTCCTTTACGGTCTCAAACAAGCTCCTCGAGCTTGGTATGAATGGCTAACCAAGTTCCTTCTAGAGAAAGGATATGTACGTGGTGGAGCTGATAGAACTCTCTTCATCAAGAGAGAAAAATCTGATGTGATCATCGTCTAGATCTATGTCGATGATATTGTCTTTGGATCTGTCTCAAACAGAATGGTGGACAAGTTTGTGAAGCACATGACTTTTGAATTTGAGATGAGTCTTGTAGGTGAACTAACCTACTTTCTGGGGCTTCAAGTGAAGAAAAAAAAATGATGGAATCTTTGTGCCTCAAACGAAGTATGCAAGGAACTTGATAAGCAAGTTTGGTCTAGATAGCTGCAGCCCAAAAAGAACACCGATGGGGACGTCTTTGAAGTTGTCAAAAGATGAAGCTGGTGTGTCTATTGAGAAAACCTTGTACCGGAGTATGATTGGCAGTCTGCTCTACCTTACTGCAAGTAGGCCAGACATTTGCTACAGTGTGGGAGTTTGTGCTCGGTATCAATCTGATCCCAAAGAAAGTCATCTAAAATCTGTCAAGCACATAGTCAAGTACATAAAAGGTACTGCTGAGTTAGGACTTTGGTTTTCCTATGATACAAACCCTAGTTTGGTGGGGTTTTGTGATGCAAATTGGACTGGTTGTACTGAAGATCAGAAGAGTACTTCAGGAGGATGTTTCTTTCTTGGAAACAACATGGTTTCATGGTTTAGTAAGAAACAGAATTCGATCTCTCTATCTACTGCAGAAGCGGAGTACATTGCGGCTGACAGTTGTTGTAATCAACTTCTTTGGATGAAGCAAATGTTGCTCGACTATGGTGTGCCAAAATCTGTCCTCATCATCTTCTGTGACAATATGAGTGCAATAAATATTTTAAAAAATCCTGTCCAGCACTCACGAACAAAACACATAGATATTTGTCACCATTTCATCTGTGAACTTGTTGAAGATGGATCGTTTGTGATTGAATATGTTGGAATTGATGCCCAACTTGCGGATATCTTTACGAAGGCACTTGGAACTGCAAAGTTTGAAACACTTAGATCCTCTTTAGGTCTTTATGTTCTCTGAACTTCTGCTCTGAGAGAAGCCTCTCTGTACTGTCTTGGTCAGTGATGTGTGTACAGAGAGAGTAAAATGACCAAGTTGGTGTGGTCGATGCAGTGTGTGACACAGTATGTCTCAGACAGATATTGGGACAGTTTGAACGGTTATTTCTCAATGGCTAGTGGTTCCTTGTTTCCCGCACTGAGTTCGGTTCCACTTCCCAAGAATGAGCAGAAGTGTACTGGTTATGGGATGTGACAGTTATTGAAATTTCCTTCTTGAATTCTCTAATTAAGAGCAAAATCTACTGTTCAAATTTTCATAAGGCGACGGAATTTTTTTAAAAAAAATTCTCTTTCTCCTCAAAGCCTTTCTCTCTTGAATTTTCTACTCTCAAGAGTCATTCTCCTCAGAAATCAATGGCGTACAAATCTGAGTCTTCCAAGCCATCTCTTTTCAAGAAGCCGAAGATTTCTACGCAAGATTTGTGGCGTAAACTGGGTGAGCTTTCAAAACCGTTGGTGTTTGCTCCTTTTGGCTCTCCTGCCTCTGCTTCGGAATAGCCAATTGAGCTTGTTCCCGCTGTCGTTGCTTCAGAACACTCGAGTGAGGCTGTTCCCATTACCGCTGCTTCAGAGCAGACGAGTGAGGTGGTTCTCAGTACCCCTCCTTCTGAGAAGCCGATTGAGGTGATTCACGATGTCCCTGCTTCTGTGCCTCTTTCTGTGGCACCTTCTGTAGAAGTAATTGACCGATCTGTGTCTGAGATAGATCCAGTACCTATTCCCTCTCCTAGGGCTTCTGTTGATCCTCCCTTGCCACCTCTGGAGAATGCTGAAACGGTTGAAGCTTTGATCGCCTGTAACACCCACCCCAATAAAATAAATGTAAAATATAAAGTAATGTAAAAATTTGGGTGAATTACGTTGTCTATTAAAAAGTGTTAAGATTAAAAATTTAGGTTAACATGAGGTGTATTTAAAGTGGTCATTGATTATAAAAATATAATTTACTAAAGAGTATAAAGAAATTATTGCTTTCTTTTTAGAAATATTCTAAGAATATATAGATAAATTTGACTTCAAACCTATGACATCTAAGCAGTAAAATATAATAAAATAAGCCCTTGCCCTCCTCACAGGTCATCATCCATGTATACACTTCTCAGGACTTATCAGAGCTTTCAGCATTCATGCATTAATGCACCACACGTTATCACTTTTACCTACAATGCATGAACTACATGAGCTAAAGCTCAGTAAGCAGAAATCATGCACATGTATGTTCACTGGCATCACAACACGTGCAAGACACAACACACCACAAATGTGAAATGCTCGTGTATAAAATCCTTTCATGCCATCTCAAAAGTATTTTCATCGTTTAGAAACTTGGCTCCCTTCACTAGACACCAACATGAGTCATGAGCTCATAATATAATCAATATCACTTGGCCAGAATGTGATTAGTGCACTCACGTGGCTCATCCTTCCTGGACCCCAAGGGACACGCCCCCTGCCTGTTCCCTTTGATCCCACATGAAAGTCATCCCACATCAGCCACTCATCACCTCAAAGATGCAGTCGAAGTGGACCATCCTCCCTGGACCCCAAAGGACACGTCCCCTGCCTATTCCCTTAGATCCCGCATGGAAGTCATCCCACTCGAGGCACAAATATCAACACATCACAACACGGGCTGGTGGTGACCAATCCTAAACAAAATATTTTCTCTCTCTGAAAACCATTTCATGCACGCAACCTCGACAATATCTACATGACGTGCATGCATATGCTCATGCTCATGTACAAGATATTTAATGCAAAGAAATACAATATAACACAATAATAAATAATAAATAATAAACAAATAGTCAAATAATAATATGTTCATGCATTGTAGTTGAGGATGGATTTCTACTTACCTCGAGTCCAGAGCTTATAATATTTGGAGTCTTAATGTGTTTGCTTTCTCAAGAGAATCTAATTAAGATAGAACATGAATTAATAACAATTGATACAAAATTAATTAAAATTTACTAATTATTGTGAAATCTAACTTTAATAGAAAATATTGTAATATTATAGAATATAATTTTATTAGGATAACAACTTCGTACCTTTTAACTAAACTCATAAAATTAGTTAAATAAAATTATGCTAAACCCATTTTAATTTAAGTCAAAATTACTTAATTAATGTTAATTACGAAATATTTCACGTCGAACTAATATTATTCATTAGACAAGTTTTACCAATTCAATTTATACCACCTATTAAATAATTAGATGATAATAGTTCATTTCCGTAACTGATATAATAATTAAGTCTATGAGTTTTTCTTTTCTAATTTACACATTGTTGAGTATGATGTGTTCCAGATGATGTTATCACTTTTTTTGATAACATCGCAATCAATGTCGTACATAATGTTGTTCCGTCATTCTCATCACATCGAGTATAACACTCGGAATATTAATCTTATCCTTTCCTAGTATTTTGGATTAATTTATTTTAAATTAATCTGAATAAATTGTGATTTTTGTCACATACCATTTTCCACATTTTTAGGGATTTATTATATATTTTATTTTGAATTAAAACGTGGATAATGATTGATTTTGACTTGTTCAAAATCTGTTCCGGATTTCATGGGGACATGATGTTCCCACTCCTTCTTGGACACTAACTGTTGCAGGAGATCGTGGGTCACTGGAGTAACCGCTACTATTGCACGATGTTGAAGAACATGTGCCACGCAATGCAGAAGACGGTTATCTCAAGTCCACTTCAGCAATGGGTAGTGGAAGGCGGTTGATTCAAGTCCAAGTCATCTAGGATCGTGAAGCAACTGCCAATACAAGATGGAGGAAGTATTTCAGGTCTTCTTAGACCTTAAAATCATTTATGCATGCAGGTTATCACCGTGGTTTGTGAGAAGCTCTGAACCTTGCATCTAGTGTCATCTCTGAAATCCAAGACATCTTCCTCGACATCTACCTAGCATCCCAATCAGCTGGAGACTTTCATTCCAGTTGTGTGTGTAGGTTAGATAGTCAACTTTGAGAAGTCTAGGATTTAGAGTGACTGATTGTAATCTATCTATGTGTTTAGATCGGTTTGTTTTTGAGTGATTATTCGAGTGAGTGAAGCTAGGATAGTCCTCTGTATGTTTTATGCAGTGTTGTCAAGGGAGTGAACCGAGACAACATCAGCATTATTTTTGTATTTCACTTGTGATAGTGAATTTCGCCATGAGGCAATCACACACTGTAAGGAGTGTGATTTAAAACTTATTTTGTGCAAAGTTCTGTTTACGTTTCCGCTGCATGTTGAAGGTAATGTGGTAACACTAGCTTCAACATTACATTTAACTTTGCAATTTACATCCGTAATTCACATTATTTCAGGCAACAAATTCTAACAAGTGGCATCAAGAGCCGGTACTTGACACACTAAGTACTCGATCCGGTGTTGCTTGAAATCTGTGATGGATATTCAGATTAATCAATGTCATCCTCCTGCTCTAGATAGCAATGGTGGTAACTATGTCATGTGGAAATCTCGAATGAAGATTTACATCAAATCTATCGATGAAAGAGCATGGATGGCAGTTATTGTACAATGGAGCCCTCCTAGGATGGAAGGTCCGAATGGAGATTTTGTGTTAACTCCAGAATCTCAATGGACAAATGATGAGAGAATAATCTCAAATTTTAATGGTCGCGCTCTGAATGCGATTTTTGTTTCAGTCGATGTTCCATGCTTCAAGATGATTTGCAATTGTGTTACTGCATATCAAGCATAGACCATTTTTCAGGAACATTGTGAAGGGTCTGCCAGAGTAAGGAAGACCAAACTGAGGTTACTCACATCAAAATTTGAAAATTTGCGCATGCTTGAAGATGAAACTATTTCATCTTATGCTGAAAAATTATGTGTGATCTCAAATCAATCGACCGCTCTTGGGAGTCCAATCTCTAATGAGAACATGGTTAGCAAGTTGCTTCGAACTCTCCCGGAAAGATTCAATATGAAAATTTCTGCAATTGAAGAAGCACATGATGTAGGAACCATGAGTATGAGTGAAGCGGTCAGCATCTTGCTAACGTTTGAAATGAACCTGCAAAATCAGAAAGCAAACTCAACTTCAAGGGGAATTGCTCTCCAGACAACAACTGTGTCATCTAATGTTCATGATGATGTTGACAGTGTTCAGGAAATCAACGAGGAAGAGAATCTAAGTGTTGCACTCTTGACAAAGAAGTTCGACTCACTGGTTCATTCCATGAAGAAAAGCCCCCCAAATATCAAACCTCGACGGCTGTTTGACTCTCCATCCTTATCAACATCAAATTCTAGAAGATCAAATGTCAAGAAAGAAGTTGCTGACACTGGGAAAGACATTGATTCAGTTCAATGTACAGCATGCTCTGGGTATGGAGATTATTCAAATGAATGTCCAACAGCACGAAGAAGACAAAGAAATAGTTTTAATGCTATTCTCAGTGATGATTCTGATGCTGAAAATGATTCAGATCAGAGAGTGTTGTTCATCAATGTCATGGAAGAAGATGATCAGATTATTGATGCTCTGAATGATATTGATGAACTTGATGAACTTGACATTGAAAAATGTGAAGTTGAAGATGAAGTTCTTCCAGATGTTGAAGCAGAAGCTACTAAGATTTTACCCAATACGACGAATTGGTATGATATGACTCTTCTGGATGAATTCAATCAGGCTTCTGAAATCAGAGGACATAATCCACATGAAGAACAACCTACTGCCTCACTCCAAGAACTCAACAAAGTTGTGAATGAAGTCTGCACTCAGTGGACAAGTACTCAATCAAAAGAGCTGAGATTTCTCATGGAAGAAAATCAGTTTCTAAGAGAAAAGGTTGTAAGTCTGGAAATTAGACTTACCAGGAGTGATGTTGAAATCAGCAAACTAAAGAAGGAAGTGGAGGACACCTCAAGAACATTTCAGAAGTAGAATCAAGGAACGAATGTCATAAATGAAGCCTGAACATTGGTACAGACAGATAGAGCTGGACTGGGATTCTCTAATAAATCCTCCATGTCTTTCTCAAACAACAATGTTGTTCAGTTTGTGAAAGGTAACAATTCAAGCACAACTACAAGGAACAATGTTGAAGATGATGATCATAAGCAATGTAAGGGCTCAAAGGTGGGGAAATATGTGTGCCATTACTGTCAGGAGCCTGGACATATCAAACCACATTGCTTCAAGTTTCACGATGATGTTGCAACTGGAAGAACAATACCAGGGATCACATCTAGGAACAAGAATCTGAAGAAGTCAAAAAAGATGAAGGTTACATGCAATGTTGTGTACACATCACTGAAGGCCAACATTACCGGAACATGGTACTTCAACAGTGGATGTTCTCGACACATGACAGGAAATCAGGAGTTTCTTGAAGAATATACCACTACAAACAAAGGCAAAGTCAGTTACGGAGGAGGAGCTCAAGGAAACATTGTTGGAAAAGGTACATTAAATGTCAAACATTTTCCCAAGCTTCAGAATGTCCTACATGTTGAAGGATTGACGGCCAATTTTATCAGTATTAGTCAGCTTTGTGACGATGGTATCCATGTCAAGTTTGACAAAAATACTTGTGAAGTGTTTTACAAACACGACAACTGCATAATGTTTAGGAGCCATGCATCTGACAATTGCTACCATGCTGACAAAGATGAAACCTGCAACATGACTGTAAATGATAAAACAAAGTTGATTCATCAAAAACTCGGTCATGTGAGCATGGTAAATTTGAAAAAGCTGATTATGTCTGATGCTGTTCGTGGCCTACCAAAACTGAATGTTGATCACGATGTTGTATGTGGTGCCTGCCAAAAGGGAAAACAAATAAGAATTCCTCACAAAAGCCTGGGTGGTTGTCAAACAACAAGATGTTTTCAACTCTTACACATGGACATCATGGGACCAGTCGATACAAAGAGTATGAGTGGTAAGATTTTCATCCTTGTCATTGTTGATGATTTCTCAAGGTATACTTGGGTTGAATTTCTGCAGGAAAAATCTGAAACTTTCAAGGTCTTCAAAAGATTCTGCCGCACAATGTGTCTGTAATTTGACACCAACATTGCATGCGTAAGAACAGATCATGGAAGAGAATTTGAGAATGCTGCATTCGATGATTTTTGTGAAAGGGAAGGAATACTCCATGAGTATTCAGCTCCCAAAACTCCACGACAAAACGGAGTAGTGGAAAGAAAGAATCGAACTCTGCAGGAAATGTCATATGCAATGTTACAGGCCAAAGGGCTTTCAAAGAAGTTGTGGGCTGAAGCTGTTAACACAGCGTGTCACATTGGAAACAGAGTCTATGTTCGACCAGGAAGAAAGGAGACTCCGTATGAACTTCTCAGAGAGAGAAAGCCAAATCTCAAATATTTTCATGTGTTTGGATGTGTCTGTTACATCCTGAATGACAGAGATCACCTTGGAAAGTTTGACTCCAAGAGTGACAAAGGACTGTTCTTGGGATATGCTCAAAACAGCAGAGCATATCGGGTTCTTAATCTAAGAGCTAAGGCCGTACAAGAATCTGTCAATGTTGTGTTTGATGATCTTGCAGGTCTGGCAACTAGAACTGAAGAAGATGATGTGTCATTTCTCTTACATGAACCAGATGTTGCCGATAAGGAGTCCAGTAACACTGACAAAAGTCCTATGAAAAGTCTTGATGTCAAAACCAATGTTTCTTCTCCGTCAGTGAAGGAATCAACATCACCCCAGACACCAGATTCAGACTTCTCAAGTGAAAGTGATGATGAACAACTTCCACTGGCTCAGTATGAACCAAGACGTGATCCTCCAAGGAGAATCAAAAGAGATCACCCAAATTCTCAAATCATCGGTAATAGATCTCAAGGAGTCAAAACCAGAACAAAGAGCTCAGCCGATGTTGCTGAATTGGTCAAATAGGTTTGCATGTCATCAGTTATTAACCTTGTGTCTATTTCATGCTTTCTATCCAGTGTTGAACCCAAAAATGTCAAAGAAGCATTAAAAGATGAATTCTGGGTAGAAGCAATGCATGATGAGCTGATTCAGTTTCTTCGAAATAATGTGTGGGAATTAGTTTCAAGGCCTGAAAATAAAAATGTAATTGGAACTAAATGGATTTTTAAGAACAAGACTGATGAGTCTGGGAATGTGGTTAGAAACAAAGTCAGGCTAGTGGCACAAGGTTATACACAAGTAGAAGGAATAGACTATGATGAAACATTCGCTCCTGTTGCTAGAATAGAGTCTATCCGTCTCCTACTTGCCATTGCTTGCCACATTGGATTTACATTGCATCAAATGGATGTCAAAAGCTCCTTTCTGAATGGCATTTTGAATGAGGAAGCCTATGTTGAACAACCAAAAGGCTTTGAATATCATGAAAAACCAAACCATGTGCTGAAACTACACAAGGCTTTGTATGGGCTTAAACAAGCTCCTAGAGCTTGGTATGCTCGCCTTATGGAGTTTTTAATTGACTTTGGCTTTTCAAGAGGCGTGGTTGATAAAACATTGTTTATCAAAAGGATTCACAAACACATCAATGTTGCACAAATCGATGTTGAAGATAGGAAGAGCACAAGTGGTGGTTGCTTCTTTTTGGGGAGCAATATGGTTTCTTGGTCAAGCAAGAAACAAAATTGCATCTCCTTGTCAACAGCTGAATCTGAATATGTTGCAGCTGCTAGTTGTTGTGCTCAGTTGGTGTGGTTGAACCAAATGATGAAGGACTATGGCATGACAAGCTCATCACTTACCTTGTTGTGTGATAATGCCAGTGCTATTGAAATTTCTAAGAATCCTGTTCAACATTCACGCACTAAGGACATCGACATTCGCTATCACTTTATCAGAGACTTGGTGGAAAAGGAGATCATAAACATCAAGTATATATCCACTGAAAATCAAACAGCGAATATTTTTACCAAGCCCCTTCATTTCGAGAGATTTTCTGCTTTGAGAAAGTCTCTTGGAATGTACTCTGTTTAATCAGATCTTTCTGTTTACTGATGTTGAACTCGATGTGAGTATGTTTTTATCAACATCAATTGTCTATCTTATTAGCTTTTATCTTTTTCTTTTTAGTAAAGGTCAAGCTTTATTTAATGAAATTATGGTTGATCTGCTCGTAATTTAACAAAATCAGCTACTTGAAATTATGTATCTGTGTTTGTGAATGAAATGCCCTTGACCTTAAAAAGGTAAACTATAAAAATTTTGGGTTTATTTCATTCATTGTTCGTAAATATTGTAGCTGATGTCGTGTGCAAGATTGCAGAGAAACCATACTCTTCAGAAGATATGTGCCTAGAATTATTATTTTTGTGTGGTTTCTGTCTTTTTATTCCTTTATATATATAAAAAAATAAAAACTATTTTGGGGCCCATAAAGATTTACTGTTTGAATTTTTGTGATAAATACACGTTTTGATATGGTGTATCCCTATCCACTAGTTTTGTTTTATTTAAATATTTTCTTTGATAAGGAAAATAGAAAAAGTGGGTGATGTGACAGGAGGCTGTTCCAATTTTTGAGGGTGAGAGAGTATATCAACTCTTTTTGGAAATCTTTTGTTCTTTATTTCTCTCACTCATTTCTTCTCGAGCCTCTTCGTCTTCCTGTTTCCTTTTTCAAGCTCGTGCAGAAAAATCAATCGCGGAACCCAAAGACCTCTCAGCCATGTTTGAAATGATGAAACAAATGTTTGAGAAAACAATGGGGACACCGTCCTCTGCCTCCACACCAGCTGGAACCTCGGCCCTCACTCCTTCTGTAACTTCTACTCCAGCAGTAACTGCAACAGCTGAAGGTACTTCCGAAGAACCAAAATCAGAATCTGAAAAACCCTCTTCTCCGACAACATTACATGCAGCATCTGCCATGGAAGAAGGAGATGCACCAGACTCTACCTTGGTGTTAAACTCTACTCTCCTTCAGCAAGTAAATCTTGGTGAAGAGAGAAACCCTATTGATCCAGATCTAGGGTTACACACTCAGATTCTCACTGAGAAAAAAAAGAGTGGTCCTACTCGGAAGTCCAAACGACTTTACAGCCAACAGGTGCAGGTCAATGAGAAAGTTGGTGAAGGAACAACCAAAAAGGCAAGAAAAACTTTGCAAATGGAGGAGGTACCCATGCGCTCCCTAAGAGATGAGTCTGAAGAAGAAGAGAATCCACAAGAAAAACCCTCTGAGAAAGCTGAGGAGGATGTACTTGTTGATGTTGTACATCAAGAAGAGCTTCAGATTACCGAAGCTGAAATTGATGTTCCTGCCAAGCCTGCGCCTTTAGGAAAAACATCAAAAGACAAAGGAAAGCAAGGTGTCCCCTCTGATTCCAAAAAGAAAGCCACATCTCAAGAGTCTTCTCCAGAAATGGTCTCCTCTGAAACTGCTAGACAGATTGTCTCTCCCTCGCCTTCATAGTCTGGTGATGTCAAAGATGAAGTCAACTCAGGTGACTCCGATCCGGTCTACCCTCCAGGTTCCCCTCATAATGCTTCCTCTGCTTTTAGTAAAATTTTTTACTCTAAGCATGCTAAGTCCCTACATCAGTCTATTGTCCTTCGACCTATGAGAGTTGAAAAGCAAATAGATGTTCTTAGTTTTAAAAAATATGGGATGGATGTTTTCTTGAAAGAAAGGGGTCTCTGGAAATCTGTGACTACTTTATCTTCATTTGAGCCTGATGTTGTTGCTGAGTTTTATTCAAATGTTTCTCCTGAGATGGGTGATAGGTCTAAGCGCAAATATGGGGAAATCTATGTGAGGGATAAGGTTTACCATTTTAACCCCATACTGATCAATGAATTTTTATGTCTAGGCTGTGACTCTGATGTTGTTAGTCTAGATATTATAGATGATGTTGTGTCAACTGTGATTGGTGGTTTGGTGACTAAGTGGACAAACAAAATTTCCACTTCAAAGCTCACCTTCTTTTATACCGTTTTACACAAATTAATTGTGTATAATTGGTTGTCTACCACTAACTCTTCAGTCCTCACTGTTGATCAAGCTGTGTTGCTCTTCAAGCTTGGGACTAAAATTCCCTTTAATCTCGGAGAATGCATTTTCGACTGTATGCTGAAAGCTGCTGCCAAGTCAAACACTACCAGCATCTTACCTTTTCCCTGCCTCATCTATGCCATCCTCATCGAACAAGGTGTAAAGTCCAGCAAAAAGAAGATAGTCACTGAAACCTAGACTATCTCCATCATCAAACCAAAAGGCAATGAAGATCGTGTGATTGATCTTCCTTACACCTCTGTTCTAAGCTCAGCTGCTGCCTCAATGGATGTTGTTCAGGATGTTGCTGCAGATTGTGCACTCTCTCCTCCTCTTTCAAGAAGTGATATAGCAAGTGCTTCCTCACGCTTGATGACAATTTCTGTGCAGGTGTTAAATTCCTATATGTCACAGATGGATTCAATGATCCATCAAAGCACAATGCTCACCAATGCAATGGTTGAGCTTCGTCATGCTCTTCGAGGAACTCTTTCTACACAAAAAGGGGGAGTAGATGTCGCTGCTGCTGCTGGTGATGCTGCTGGTGATGATGGTGCTGAAGGGAAGAAGGCTAGAAAGTCCGTGGCTAAGGCAAAGGGGAAGAAGAAAATATGATATTTTCTTTATCAAAAACAATTTTATTTCAAGTTTATGTATTGTGCTGGACACAATCTTGTTTTGGATGTGTTTACATCCTTGTTTATTTTTGATGTGCTAGACATATTTATTTTTGTTGTTGGGTATCCGTGATTGGATATCCTTGGATATTTTTATTTTAAATCATCAGCATGGTTGGATGATTTTGCTATATAATTTCTGTTCACATATTTTGTTATGTGATGTTTTTGTTGAGAATGATCTCAACAATATTGTGAGTATTTTCACATGTTTTATGATATGTGATGTTTGCTATGTTGAGAATATTCTCAACATTATATTTCTGTATAGGGGATAATTACCCACCTATTTTTTCTGTACAGGGCTAAATACCCAACTTGTTGTATACTATTGTATAGGCGATTATACCCACTAACATTGTATATTTTTTTATAGATAATAACTTAAGGAGGAGCAGACCTTAAGGGGGTGTTTTTGAACTCCAATATTTTTGATCGTATTCCGCTGCGGCTCTAATCATATATATATTGAGCTTTATGTTTTCTGCAGAAAGGATAAGCTTAAGGGGGAGATTGTTGAGTATGACGTGTTCCAGATGATGTTATCACTTCGTTTGATAACATTGCAATCAATGTCGTATATAATGTTGTTCCATCATTCTCGTCACATCGAGTATAACACTCGGAACATTAATCTTATCCTTTCCTAGTATTTTGGATTAATTTATTTTAAATTAATCTGAATAAATTGTGATTTTTGTCACATATCATTTTCCACGTTTTTAGGGATGTATTATATATTTTATTTTGAATTAAAACGTGGATAATGAATTATTTTGACTTGTTCAAAATCTATTCCGGATTTCATGGGGACGTGATGTTCCCACTCCTTCTTGGACACTAACTGTTGCAGGAGATCGTGGGTCACTGGAGTAACTGCTACTATTGCACGATGTTGAAGAACGTGTGCCACGCAATGCAGAAGACGGTTATCTCAAGTCCACTTCAGCAATGGGTAGTGGAAGGTGGTTGATTCAAGTCCAAGTCATCTAGGATCGTGAAGCAACTGCCAATACAAGATGGAGGAAGTATTTAAGGTCTCCTTAGACCTTAAAATCATTTATGCAAGCAGGTTATCACCGTGGTTTATGAGAAGCTCTGAATCTTGCATCTACTGTCATCTCTGAAATCCAAGACATCTTCCTCGACATCTACCTAGCGTCCCAATCAGCTGGAGACTTTCATTCCAGTTGTGTGTGTAGGTTAGATAGTCAACTTTGAGAAGTCTAGGATTTAGAGTAACTGATTGTAATCTATCTATGTGTGTAGATAGGTTTGTTTTTGAGTGATTATTCGAGTGAGTGAAGCTATGATAGCCCTCTGTATGTTTTATGCAGTGTTGTCAAGGGAGTGAACCGAGACAACATCAGCATTGTTTTTGTATTTCACTTGTGATAGTGAATTTCACCTTGAGGCAATCACACACCGTAAGGAGTGTGATTTAAAACTTATTTTGTGTAAAGTTCTGTTTACGTTTCTGCTGCATGTTGAAGGCAATGTGGTAACACTAGCTTCAACATTACATTTAACTTTGCAATTTACATCCGTAATTCACATTGTTTCAGGCAACAAATTCTAACACACATATATTCTTATCTATATAAAAATAATATTATGAAATAGTAGAGATTCAATAAATAAAACACTAATCTAATTTAGACCTTTCTTAAGTAAAGAATTAAATTAGCACAAAATGATTGAATCACAAATCTTAAAGTATATGATTGTCAATTTTTCTACCAAAGTATAATTAGATGCATAGGAATTAATTTACTCTTAATCTTTAAAATGAAAACACTAACCTGAATATATATATATTCCTCGCTTCCCCTTCCTCTAATTTCATTTCATTTTTTCTAGGATATATATATATATATATATATATATCTAAGCTATACCTTAAAATCTTAACATTATTAGTATTAATAATATATGGTACACTAATTAGCATTTGCCATCTATCCTAGCTACGTGGAGAACATGCAAAGTAATTAAACTAATTCCATGCCAACTAGAATGTATAAGTAATCTATCTCTTTATTAATTCTTATCTGGATAGACACACACACACACACACACACACACACATATATATATATATGATATCTACTTAGAAATTTATCTAAATATAATATTAATTAAATTAAATTACACACACACACGCACATATATATATAATATTTTTTTTCAATAATCTATAACCAATTAATATTCATACATATATCATATAGATAAATAGACATGCTCATGTCGAGACATATATCTGTAAGAATTTAATCGGCACATAAATAAGTACATAATACTTATATGAAATATATATTACAAGATAGTTATTAAATGGTGAGAAACTTGGATATTACATCGCCTCTGCCGTAGATGATATGTCTGCCTCAATGGAGGAATTTGCAGCATCAATTGATGCTTTGAAGTTTGTTCAAGAACATTCTGTTCTCGCCGCCGCTCCGCTGGTTAGTGACTCGCCTATGGTCACCATTCAAGTTCTATTAGGGGAAGCTTCGCCCCTTGTTGCTGCTGAAACCCTTGATAAAGGGGAAGGAGTAGAAGATGTTGATATCTCCTTCTTGGATGATGATTCCCCCATGGCTGAGTCTGGATCTGTTCCACCCAGACTAAATTAAGAAGACCCTTCCGTAAAAACTCGCGGGACCAAACGCAAGCTACAGTTGCGTGATGTACCAGTCATCCCTCCAGTGTTTGATGATGAAGATGACACACCTATCACCCACCTAAAATCAAAGGTGCTGGCGAAAGTTGCTGAGAAGAAGGGGACATCTTCCAAAACCCCCAAATCTAAAAAGGTTGCTGCAAAGAAGGGGTCATCCTCAAAAGCCCCCAAATCCTCGAAGGCTTCTGGTAAAAAGGTTCCGGCTAGAAAGCCTGCTGTTGTTGCTGCTCACCGTGTTACACGGAGCTTGTCTGAGCTGCGGATGGGGTTGATGTCGGCTCCTCGCCGACGATTGATGAAGCAGGCCAGAGCTCCTTCTCTCTCTGATGATGAAGCAGAGGATGTGACTGCAGATGTCCCTGACAGATCTGATTCTGAATCTGAAGCCTATGATTTGAGTAAGTTCCTTTCTGCCTTTCACCAGAGTCAGTTTAAGTTGGTTGTTGGTCGCTCCTTAGTGTCTGAGTGAAAGTTGGTTAAATCGGATGTGGAAGGTACTGGAGTGATTGAAATTTTGCATGATTTAAGATTGGAGAAGTCTGCCTATACTACCAATGTCTTTGTTGCTGCAATTGTGTATGAATTTTATGCCAATTTGTCTAAGTCTATTCGTGATGCAACTTCTGAGCATGCATTTTCTGTATTTGTGCGGGGTCATTGGATACTCTTTTCTCCTTCTGTGATTATGCATATTTGGGTAGTGAGCATGTGGTTGCTCCTGCACCGGTGTTTGATTTGGATGGGGTTGTTGCTGAGTTGACGAGAGGCAGTAGATGTGTATGGCCATCAGGCCATGCTTTGATCGGCTCAATCTTTGTCTGTCACTTCTGTTTTCTTTGACAGACACATAAAATCATTGGAGCGTGAAGTGTAGCTTCTAAAGAAGTCCATCAGGTCTTTCAAGACTCGTCAGCAGGAATTGGAGTCTCTCCTGATTGATCTTCGAGCTAGAGCTCTTGGTATAGCTTCGCCATTTGATGATGTTGCTGCTGGCCCTTCTATGCATAATTCTCCTGCCGCTCCGCATTGAAAGCTTTTGCCATTTTTGGCAACAATTAAGGGGGAGAAAAGAAAGGAGTAGAGAAGAAAGGGGGAGAGAAGGTCAAGTTTGCTGCTGCTGCTGTTGTCCGCTGCTACTGCTGCTAAGAGCTTGTGTGCTCTTCTTATGTTTTTGCAAAAAACTTGTTGAACAATTTTTATTTGGGGATGTTTGTTTACCCCATTTTTTTCTGTTGGTCTGTACTTAACTTTTGACCCATCTGACAATGCGGTCGTGACCGCGAAAACATTGTTCGTGATGTTTGAAGGCACTCCCAGATCAGACTCAGGGGGAGTGTGCTTGGAACTGTCCTAGACAGTTTTTAAATATAGCGTTTGCTTTGATATATTTTGATCTGCGAAGTTTATTCAAGTGTTGTGCAGATTGAGATGATAATTGTCAACCATAAACACTAAAGGGGGAGATTATTAGTGCCACCATTATGCACTAAGTGTTCGTATTGTGTTGTTGGCGAGATATGTTCGACAATGTGTGCTTGGGTATGTCCCCGAAGCCATTTGTTCCGCTGTGCAAGAAAAGAAGAACAGTTGGCGAACTGTTCCCTCTGATGTCCCAAACATATCTAGAGACACATTTATATGGCAGTTTCCATAAATAGAAGATCTTGCGAGGATCCGTTCTTGGAAGGCAAGATGTGTTCGATTGATTGCCTTGTGGAGTAGATACCGAGCTGCTAATAACCCTCATATCCAAGGAAAGTATCTACACACATTTGGAAAGATTACAAACCATAATCTACCTACCATATTGGCGACGATGAAGATTGACAACAATTGTGAAGTGAAGAATATAAGAAGGCCGATTATGTTCAGCAATCGGTAGCCACTTACACTTGTTTAGATTCTCTTAAAAGATTAATTGAGAGTCATTTCGTTTGTGGTCTCTATTTAGCTAGTTACTGTCTCATAGTATGTTCTAGCATTTGAGTGTTTTGAGTGAAACATGTGAGGGGTCATATTAATCCATTTTGTACGCAATCTCAGGAGAGATTGTAAGTTGAAGTCGTGGGTAACTAGAGAGAGTCTAGTATCACAGTTGTAAGGGGATCTTACAGCTTTCGGCTAGTGAAAGAGTTCGTGGAGAAGAACGGGCGATATAAGGAGGGAGTCCTGTATGTGTAAGAACTCTAATACACTTCATGAAGGAGTAACAGTCGAATCTTTAAGTTTGGAAGCAATCCCCCCAGAGTAGGTTGATTAACCGAACTGGGTTACCAATCTCGTGCGTATTTTACTGCTTTATTTTTTATGTTCTTATATCTGTCCCACACATATCATATAACAATTGTTAGCAGTATTGATTAAACACTTTTGAGCATGGATTATCATTTTTCAATACTGAAGTTGAATAATATTTCTTTGATTTATTTCTCAAAATGGTGAGAGAGAGATAGCTTCTGAAGGTCATCAATCAACTCAAGTTGTACAACGGGAACTGTTTCTTTCCCCATCAGCATCTTCACTTGTACAATCAGCTCACCAGCCCATCTCATGTGCCTCTAGATTAAGATTAGAGGGGTGTCATGTGAGATAATCTAATGGATCTCAATTCGATAAACTGTTCATTTTTGACCCACCCAGTAGCTTGTCTCCCCTCCTTTAATTTTTTCCATTTTTCTTTTCTTTCTAATTTTTCTTTTTCAATAGTCTCTCCTCTCCTTTTTCTTTTCTTTTTAGTTTTTTTATCCGACGACTCGTGTGTGCTCGATAATTAATTAAAATGAAATAAAAGGTTTTTTAAAAAAAATTAAAACAAACTAAAAATATTAAAAATAAAAGCAGGATAAGGGAAAAAGGTGGGCCCTCTCAGGTGGCACATGTTAGTGCCACCATCATGCACTAAGTAGTTGTGGTGTTGAAATTGGTGAGATATGTTCGACAATGTGTGCCTGGGTATGTTCCACGAAGTGTTGTTTTCCACTGTGCAAGACAAGAAGCACAGTTGGTGAACTGTTCCAGATGATGTCCCAGACAAAACCAAGGACACTCTATTTATGGCAATTTCCTTGTTGGAAAGATCTTGCGCCGAACTTGTTTAGAAGGTCAAGATTAATTCGTTTGACTGCCTTATGGTGTAGATCCAGTGCTGAATTAACCCTTCTACACTTGGGAAGTATCTACACACATTTGGAAGGCCACAGACCACAATCCACTTACGTAGTTGGCAGAAGAAAGAGATCGACGCCAAGCTGAAGTGAAGACTATTTATGAAGGCCGATTTGTGCAGTAATTGATTTGAGTCAGTTTGTGGTCGTTTGTAACTAGTAGTTGTTCTTTAAATAGTGCAACGTGATAGACTAGTATGAGTGTTTTCGAGTGAAACACGTGAGGAGATTTTTATTCCGTTTTGTATGCAATCTCGGGAGAGATTGTAAGTTGAAGTCGTGGGTAGCTAGAGGGATTCTAGTGTCACGGTTGTGAGGGGATCTTACAACTTTTGGCTAGCGAAAGAGTTCGAGGAGAAGAACAGGCGACATAAGGCGGGAGGCTTGTGTGTGTAAGATCCTTAATACACTCTTCGAAGGAGTAACAGTCGGAACTTCAAGTTTAGGAGCAATCCCCCCAGAGTAGGTTGTTTGAACCGAACTGGGTTACCATCTCGTGCATTTTTACTACTTTATTCTTTTATGTTCTTGCATCTGTTCCACACATATCATAGAACAGTTTTTAAGCAGTTAACTAAAACTCGTATAAGCACGGATTACTATTTTTCAATTGGTATCAGAGCGGGTTGGCTGTATTCAGGGTTGATCATGGGGTATTAATCCGTGTTCTTGTGTTATTTTGCCGAGATGCATTCGATGAAAGAAGGAGCCTCGACGGTGCGATCTCCGCTCCTTGATGGCAATAACTATGCCTATTGAAAAGCTCGAATGATAGCTTTCATTCGCTTAATTGATGAGCATGCCTGGAAGATGGTGACTGAAGGGTGGAAGCCTCCTACCAAGAGGGATGAGAAAGGAAAAGCGGTGCTGAAGCCAGAAGAAGAGTTTGACGATGCTGAATATCAGATCATGGGGCTGAATGCTAAAGCCATGAACGCCATCTTCTCTGCAGTCGACATGAACGTGTTCAAACTCATCTCCATATGTGACAAGGCAAAGGATGCATGGGATATCCTTCAAACTACTTTCGAAGGAACGAGCAGTGTTCGTGCATCTCGTATGCAGCTTCTTACTACCAGATTTGAAAACCTTCGAATGGATGAAGGTGAAAAGCTTGCTGATTTCAATGCTAAGATTTGTGACATAGCTAATGAAAGCTTTGCACTTGGTGATGCCATCTCTGAGGAGAAACTTGTGCGGAAAGTTCTGCGATCTCTTTCCAAGAGATTCGCATACAAAGTCACGGCAATCGCAGAGGCCAAGGACGTGAGCAAGATGAAGTTACAGGAGCTGATGGGGTCCCTGAGGACTTTTGAAATGGGACTAACAGATGAAGAGACAGTTCAGAAGAAAAGCATAGCTTTTCAAGCCGGCTCCAGTTCTGATGTGCCAAGTAATGTGTCTAACAAACATGATCTGGCTGAGTCAATTGCCTTGCTGACAAAGAATTTCTCGAAATTTGTTAAACGTTATGAGAAGTTTTCACAGAACAATTCTGTCAAGAACAGATTTTCCAAACCTCGGAGAACTAAAGATGAAGATCCCGATGAAGAAAAACACAAGGAGGTCAAGTGTAGAGAATGTGGTGGTCTTGGGCACTATCAAGCCGAGTGTGCTTGTAACAGTCCGGTCCTGAGAAAGGGATTAATGAATGGGGACGGGGTGCTATTGAGGGATTAACGAATAAGACGGAAGATTAACAAAGAAGGTTTGGGAATAAAGATATACTTTTGAAAGATAGACGATGATACTCGGGTTTACTTAATTAAGAAGGAAACATGCTTTAGTGGAATAAAACGGCTAACCTAATCAGATACCAACAAACATAGACCCATTCATAGGCCAAAGTGAATAAACAGATACCAACATGAACAAGCCTCTTCATAGGTGAAAGGAAAGTATACTCGAGAAGCAAGAATAAAACTTATAATGCATCTGTATATATAGATAACCATGTCTGGGAAAATATTCATAGAGTCTCCATAATCATAATAGAACTTGAACGGAATTAAAAAGATTGAATTAGAGTAGCAGAACACATAATGGGATTTCAAAAGAAACTTATATAATGGCAAAACAATCTTAGCAGCCAACCCACATCCACAGCCACCATCATCCTCAGCATCTGAACCTGAAAATATTTGAAAAAGAGGGCGTGAGTACTAATATACTCAGTGGGTTTTAATAAAAGCTTCTTTAATAACTCGAGAAATATCCAATAATAAACTGGCGGTATATGAAGAGCAAAACGCAAAAGCCCTCTCCATATCCGCAAAACCTTTTCTTTACTTTTGGGCCCAACCTTGGCTCAAACTTGATGTCAATTGTACCCTTAGGCATGCCATAGGATAGAAGAGGGGTTACATCAAATATCCAAATGAGTTTGCGAGGGAATTAACCCAGCAGTGACTTACTTTAATGATCAAAGATCATGAATTCTGAGCTCAATCCTGGCTATAAAAGCTATATTCTTCCTTTCTTAACTTAACCTTCCTTTCTCAACCTTAATCCTTAATTCCTTAGCTTCCTTAATCTTACTAGAATCTTACAGCAATGTCTAAGGCTAATCCTTTACTTAAGCATGACTTCGGCCTATAAGGGATTTATCACTACCCTAAAAGGCAATGCTTAATTAGCTAAATAAACTTTAGCACAATCCAACATTCAGATACGAGAAAATGAATGTGCATAAACATAAATTCCAATTAAAGCAATTCTAATTATCTTATGCTAAGCATAAACAATACTTTAACATTTTTAGCATTTCTAAACATGCTCGAGAGCTCAATCAACATATAATATCTTTCCTTTCCTTCCTTCCTTGTACAGAGATCAATCAAGCAGAGCAAAAATGCTTTATTGGATATCTCATTTACCCTAACATGCTTCTAGAGCTTATTAGCTCAAACTTTAGATGAGTATAGATTTACCCACCTCGATCACGGAGCAAAAGATGAGGCAAAGAGTTGACGATCCTTCTCCGAATTTTCACGGGGCTCACTTCCTCCTACAAAAGTTGAATCATCGACTTAGCGACCTTTTTCGAAGAAATCGAACATCTAGAATGAGAAATAGCAATAACTAACCTAGAGACCTTAATCTAAGACTTGTATACAGATTGCACGACTTAATGACTTTATAAAATTCGAGAAGAATTTACTTGGAGAAATCATATTTTGATACTCGAATTTTAGACAAAAACAACTTGAAAATCTTCTTAAATTAAACCTGGAAATAACTCGGGAAAAACATGAGTTGAAAAGCTCGAAAAGAGGGTATGAAAATAGCCGAAAGAATCGGCATGGAACAACACGGGGGGGGGGGAGCACCGCCGCGGCGCACACCGGTGCCAACGGGCAGCCCCCCGCCGCGGCGCGCTCTTGCCCCGGCGGGCAGGCTGCTGGCCATGGGGGGTGTTGCGCGGTGGCGCATCCCCCCACCTCGGCGGCCTCTCTCTACGCCCAATTTCTGGGCAATCTTTTCTGGGTTTCTTCAAATGTTCGTCGATTCCTTCGATGAAAACTTTAAAATTTTTTAAAAAACATGCTTCGATAATTTAATTTAACATTAAATGGCATGCTTTAACTTAAAAAGAAATCGGCGTTATAACGGCATAAACACGATAATCCTCTTTAAATATTTAGAATAACGACGAAATCTTTAAATATAACTTGGACAAGACTTAAACGGAATAAATGAGACTAATCTCAAGAAATAATAACGAGAATTATAACGACAGGAATAAAGCGAGCAATATAACGTAACGTTATTAACTTGGAACTTCAATAAGAATCGAAATACAACTTTAGACGGAAGGTAAATGAGTAATAATGAAGAACAAGAAAAACATGAAGAACATAAAGAACGGAAAGTAAATGCGGAATTGAAAGATGGAAAAGAAATGGAAATCAAGACCGATGAAAAAGAATGGACGGGGTTAGGTGCGTCGAAGGAAGGTGGCTAGCTTGGCATCTCGTCGAGTTGCAACGGCGGCAGAGCCACCTACTACAACCCAATGGCGCCCCTAGCACCTTCCCTCACCACATCCCTTCCACGCCACTCCACTCGTCGTCTTGCAGAACACTCACGAAGAACGCTTTTTACTTCGACAGAACTTTCTCGGCTCTCAACGCTTTCTCACTCTCTCAACTTGGAAGTGAATGAATTGGAAATGAGCAAAATGAATGGAGGGGTGGCCTTGTATTTATAGGAAAAGCTTTGCCTTCCAAGGGAAGCCACTTCAGTGCAAGAATACTACAAAAGTTACCCCGGGTTCGGTTAAAAGCTGCTTTATTCGATGTCAAGGTCCAAATGACCTCAGACATGAAATCTAAAAATACCGGGAGACTCGTTGGCTCGAATAATAGTGAACCAACTTGATTTGTGAAGAATACGGGGTCGTCAAAAGAAAGACGAGCAAAGATTCCCTTTTTGGAATTACTTTTTTCTATTCACTCAGACTGACAGATTTTACTCCCGAGCGTTCGATTGACTTCAGAATGGAAATCCGTGAACTCCAACGGAATCCTTGAGTCATTTTCCATAAGAGGGGCCTGACAGAACTAGACTCGAATCAATGAGGAGGATTTCGTAAATTTCTCAAAACACGAACGCACGTAAAAGTTACTATTCATTTACTCTTTAAATACGTTTTTCATCACCGGGAACTCAAATGACTTCAGAATTAAAATCCGAAAACACCGGCATACTCCTTGAGTTAAAACCTTTCTAACGAGACCACAAATGGCCAAAACAGAGTTAAGATCAAAATTTCCGAAAAGACAATTTCACGAAAATTGACCCCTAAAGTCGTGACTGACATCTGACCTCAATTAACCTTATTTAAATTTCTTCCTTAAGTAATTTAATTATCATTAAGAATCCTCTAAACCTTAATCAAAAATCTGGGGTGTTACAGTGCTAACACCCTAAAGAAGAATAATAAATCCTACAGTTCCACTCTTAGTGAAAGTGATGATCCAGATGATAGTGGGAGTGATGAAGAATGCGTGAGCAATCATATTGCTTTTATGTCACATTCTCACAAAGAACCTGTGCCTAATTTTATCTCTGACAGACAGAATGACAAAGTATCTGAATGCAGTGACGATGAAGAATTCACTGAAGAGTCTGCCATAGAAGCATATAAAAAGCTTCATGAGAGCTGGATCATGGTGGTAAAAGTCAATGTAGGGCTGATGAAAGAGAATGGCGATCTTATTAAAGAAAGAGATAGTCTGTCCATGCGCCTCAGTGAGTTGCAGAATGATCTTCAACAATCCAGAAACAATACTCACTCTTAGAATGGTGAACTGCTTCATCTAAAGAAACTCGTCAAGATGATGAACTCTGGATCATCTCAGCTCGATGGCATCCTTTCTAAAGGAAAAAGTCCGCAGGACCATACAGGACTTGGATACACTGGTGGAATGGTTTTTGACCGTTTCTGTCAAGGACAAATATCTGGAACGCATGATGAATCTATTCCTGAATCTGAATTTAAACCAGAGATCAAGTAGCCACATCCTCAAAAGCCACTGCCTCGAAAGATTGGAGTTGTCTGCCACTACTGTGAAAAGCCTGGTCACATTCGACCATACTGTAATAACTACATCAATGATCTCAGAAGAATGAGGAGGAAAGGTCTATCTCAGAATGACCTGAATTTCAGAAGACGAACTGTGCGGAACAAATCCTGGAACAATCACAGGAACTATGTTGTTCACACTGCCCTCAATATTCATGCAAAGAGCAGCTGGTACTTTGACAGTGGATGCTCGCGACACATGACTGGAGATGCCAGTATGCTAAAGAATATCCAAAAAGATTGTTCTTATCAATCCGTTACTCTTAGAGACGGTGTCAAGGGAAGAGTTCTTGGCCGTGGTCATCTAAATGTTGAAGGGATGCCCAACTTGGAGGATGTTCTGCTTGTTGAAGGACTAAAAGCTAACTTAATTAGCATAAGTCAACTCTGCGATCAAGGTCTCTTGGTCCACTTTACTAGAGACAAATGTCTTGTGAAGAACAAAGAATGCGTGTTGTTGATGGATGGAGATAGATCAAGGGACAATTGTTACCTTCTCAACATGAAAGGTAATTGCTTTAGAACTCAGCTTGATGAAGCAAACGTATGGCATGAAAAGCTTGGCCATGTGAGTTACAGAAACATGCAACGTCTTATGAAGACAGAAGCTGTGAATGGAGTCCCGAAGTTTGATATTGATCTTGGTAAAATTTGTGGATCGTGTCAAGTGGGAAAACAGATTCATACATCACATAAATCTGTTAAGAAGATTACCACTTCAAAAGCTTTGGAGCTGTTGCATATGGATTTGATGGGGCCTGTTCAAACAGAAAGTATTGGCTGGAAAAAGTTTATTTCTGTATGTGTGGATGACTTCACACGATTCTCATGGGTTGAGTTCCTGAGAGATAAGGGAGAAACCTTTGAGACATTCAAGAATCTTTGTCTCAAGCTTGAAGTGGAGAAAGCAATAGCTATGATGAGAATTCGAAGTGATCACGGTCGTGAATTTGAAAATGCTTATTTCAAATGTTTTTGTGAAGAAAGAGGTATTACTCAGGAGTTTTCTACACCAAAAACACCTCAACAAAATGGTGTTGTTGAGAGGAAAAATCGGACTCTTCAAGAAATGAGCCGAGTCATGTTGAAGGCAAAATCTGTCTCTGACAACTTATGGGCAGAAGCGGTGAACACAGCATGTCATGTTATCAATCGGGTATATTTCAGACCCAAAGACGAGAGTCACTCCCTACGAGCTGTGGAAAGGAAAGAAACCAAATTTAAATTACTTACACATCTTCAGAAGTACTTGCTATATGTTAAGAGACCGAGAGCAGCTTGGCAAATTTGATGCCAAAGGAGATGAATGCATTTTTCTCGGGTACTCGAGGAATAGTCGGGCCTATCGAGTTTTCAACAAGAGGACCAAGATGGTGATGGAGTCAATTAACATTGTTGTTAATGATCGGGAAGAACATGTTGCCCAGATTGATGAGGAAAGTATTGATGTCAACATTCATGTGCCAGCTTCTATTCCAGACAGTTCGGAGCACAATGATCAGCCTGAGGTGAGGAATGAAAAACTGGATAATTTCAAACCTTCAAAAGGTGTGCAGAAGCATCATTCTGCAGCAGACATAATTGGTGATGTGAGTGAAGGAGTTAGAACCAGAGGAGTTCGAAAGAACTATCGTGAGATGATTGTAAATATCTGCTACACTTCTACAACTGAGCCCAAGAATGTTAAAGAGGCCTTACAAGATGATCGATGGATTCATGCTATGCAAGAAGAGCTCTTGCAGTTTGAAAGAAATGAAGTATGGAATTTGGTTCCATGTCCTAAAGGTGTAAATGTGATCGGCACGAAGTGGATCTTCAAGAATAAAACTGATGAAGAAGGGAACATAACCAGAAATAAGGCAAGACTTGTGGCTCAGGGCTATTCCCAAGTTAAAGGTGTGGATTTCGATGAGACTTTCACTTCAGTTACTCACCTTGAATCTGTCAGGTTGCTTCTCGCCATGGCTGCATGGTTGAAGTTCAAATTGTACCAAATGGACGTAAAAAGTGTCTTCCTAAATGGGTATTTATCAAAAGATATTTTTGTGTGTCAACCTAAAGGCTTTGAAGACCCTCACCATCTTGATTATGTGTATAAATTGAAGAAGGCATTGTACGGACTCAAACAAGCCCCTCGTGCTTGGTATGAGCGACTCACAAAGTTTCTGTTGGAGAAATGGTATGTTTGTGGAGGATCTGATCAAACACTCTTTGTTAAAAGAGAAAAATCTGAAGTGATCATTGTTCAGATTTATGTCGATGATATTGTCTTTCGATCTGTCTCAGACAGATTGGTGAAGGAGTTTGTCAAAGACATGACATCTTAGTTCGAGATGAGTCTGGTTGGTGAGATGACCTATTTTCTGGGGCTTCAAGTAAAGCAAAAGGATGATGGCATCTTTGTGTCTCAAACAAAGTATGCAAGGAATTTGATCACTAAATTTGGCATGGAAAGTTGCAGCCCGAAGAGAACACCCATGGGAACTCACTTGAAGTTAACTAATGATGAAGCTGGTGTGTCCATTGAGCAAACCTTGTACCGAAGCATGATCGGTAGCTTACTGTACCTCACTGCAAGTCGGCCTGATATCAGTTACAGCGTTGGAGTTTGTGCACGCTACCAATCTGATCCCAAAGAAAGTGACTTGAAATCTGTCAAGAACATAATCAAGTACGTAAAAGGTACAGCTGAGTTGGGACTTTGGTTTTCTTATGATACAAACCCTAGTTTGGTGGGGTTTTGTGATGCAGATTGGGCCGGATGTACTAAAGATCGGAAGAGTACCTCAGGTGGATGTTTCTTCTTTGGAAATAATATGGTCTCATGGTTTAACAAGAAGGAAAATTCAATCTCACTATCTACTGCCGAGGCAGAATATATTGCTGATGGGAATTGTTGTACTCAACTCTTGTGGATGAAGCAAATGTTGCTTGACTATGGTGTCCCACAATCTGTCCTTACCATATAGTGTGATAATATGAGTGCAATAAACATTTCAAAGAATCCTGTTCAGCACTCTCAAACTAAGCACATAGACATTCGTCACCACTTCATCCGGGAACTTGTTGAAGACGGATCTCTCGTGATTGATTATGCTGCAACAGAGGCACAGCTTGCGGATATCTTCACTAAGGCGCTTGATAGTGCAAGGTTTGAAACACTAAGATCCTCATTGGGTCTTTGTGTTATCTAAATCTTCTCCTCTGTGAGAAAACTCTCTATACAGTCTTGGTTAGTGATGTAAGTATAGAGAGTATAAAATGACCATGGTTAATATGGTCTGTGAAATGTTGTGCCAATACCTGTCCCGGACAGACTTTGCTATGAAGAAACGGTTACTTTTTAACGACTAGTAGTGCCTTGTTTTTCGCGCCATGATCGATTCCACTCCCCCATACCAAACAGTGGGGTGGTGTGTGTGAAATAAGTTGGTTAAGGAAATTTCCTTACAAAATTTTCCAATTAAGGTCTTAACCTTATTTTTTTAAACAAAATGGAGACAAAATCTTTGCAAAATTTCCAAGTCACTCTTTCTCTTATGGTTGTTTGAATCATGTTTGCTCAATCTCTAATGGCAGACAAAGCTGTTTTCTCTAAGCCCTCTCAAGCCAAGAAACCCAGAATCTCCACTCAAGACTTGCTTTCACAACTAATTGTGTTTTCTCCGACGAGTGCCTCTGTCCCTGCTCCAGAGGAGCCGTCTGTCTCTTCCCCTGAAGCCTTTGCTTCTGTGCCTACATCTGTGGCGCCTCCTGCTGTTTTTCCGCCTAGGCCTGTGTCTGAGACAGATCTCCCTGTTCAACCCTCTCCTAGGATTTCGGAAGAGCCATCCTCTCCGCCCATGGTGTCTGCGGACATCTTGGATGCTTCAATTGCGGCCGTTATAGAGAATGTTGGACGATCTAAAGTCTCCTTGGCCCCTGATGAAGATGTTGCCACTCCCTCTGCTGTTGGCGAAGAGTCTACCTCAATTGAGGAATTTTCTGCATCTCTTGATGCTCTAAAGTTTGTTCAAGCTCCGTCTATTCTTGCTGCCGCCCCTGTGTTTAGTGACACGCCCATCGTCATTCTTCAAGTTCCTCTTGGTGAAGTGTCACCTGCTGCTACTGTTAAAACCCTTGATCAAGGTCAAGGTGAAGAAGATGTTGATATCTCCTTCCTAGATGAAGATTCTCCTATTCTTGAGGCTGATTCTGTTCCACCTCAACCATCTAAAAAAGCTACCTCCTCCAAGGCCCGCGGGTCCAAATGCAAATTGGAGTTGAGAGATGTTCCTGCCTCTCCCTAGGTGTCTGATGATGAAGATGACACGCCTATAGCCAAGTTAAAATCTAAGGTGTTAGCAAAAGTTGCCGAGAAGAAGGGGCCTCCCTCTAAAACCCCCAAAATCGAAGAAAGTTGCTGCCAAGAAGGGGTCAACATCAAAAACTCCCAAATCAGTGAAGCCCTCTAGGAAAAAGACTTTCACTAAGAAGCCTGATGTTGTTCCTGCTCGCCGTATTACACGGAGTGTGTCCGAGCAGAGGATGGAGTTGATGTCGGGACGATGTCACCCGCTGATGAAGCAAGCCAGAGCTCCTTCCTCCTCTGAAAAAGAAGCAGAGGATGTCCCTGAGTCTGTTTCGGACAGATCAGATTCCGATTCAGAGGCCTTTGATTCTAATAAGTTCATCTCTGCTTTTCATCAATCGCAATTCAAGATTGTTGCTGGTCGCTCATTAGTTTCCGAGCGTTGCTTAATTAAGTCTGATATAGAGGGGACGGGTGTTGATACCCTGTTGCATGATCTTCGTTTGGAAAAATCTGCTTATTCTGCTCCTCCATTCATTACTGCTGTTGTACATGAATTTTATGCCAACTTGTCTAAGAGCCTGCGTGATGCCTCGTATGAACATGCTTTCTCTATTTTTGTGCGTGGTAATTGGATTGTCTTCTCTCCTGCTGTGATTAATAAGTTTTTGGGACGTGAAAATCTTGTTGCTCCTGCGCCAATCTTTGATATGAATGAGGTTGTGTCAGAATTGACTGGGGGAAGTCGGTGTGTTTGGCCCTCTGGGCGTGCTTTCTTAGCTTCTGATCTGAGTGTGAAGTACTCGATTCTTTACAAAGTTGCTGTTAGAAATTGGTTGCCCAGCACTCATGATTCTACTGTGGGCAAACCTATGGCGTTGTTGCTATTCAAAATTGGCACTCGTCGTGCGTTCAACCTGGGGTTGATTATCTTTGAGCATGTGTTTGCTCATGCGGAATCCTCGCGTGCTCAGCAACTTATTGGCTTTCCAGGACTCATCTTCAGCATCATCATGGCTCAACATGATGTGGTTTCTGCCAATGACATATATACTCCCGTTTCACAGCCGCTGACAATAAGCCACAAGCTCTTTTCTTCCCGGCATGCTCCGGATGTCCCTGCCCGAGATGCTGATGAACGCTCTGCATCTGTGCCGTCCTCTGTCCCAGACAGATCTGCAGCCTCTTTTTCTGTCACATCTATTTTCTTTGACAGGCACATAAAGTCCTTGGAACGCGAAGTGGTGTTCCTGAGCAAATCCATTCAAACTTTCAAAACCCGGAAGCAGGAGTTGGAGGCTTTGCTGACTGATCTCCGAGCCAGAGCCCTTGGACTTGCATCGCCGCTTGATGTGCCGAGTGCTTCCTCTATCCCTGCTGCTGATAAGCCGGCTGATGCTGATGTTGATGATGCTAATGATGCTGCTGCCTCCCTGGTCTGAAGATTGGTGTTTGCCATTTTTGGCAATAATTAAGGGGGAGAAGGATGTTGGTGAACGAAGGCCACGGTTGGATGAAAGATGGCCTTTTTGCTGCTGCTATGATGAGCGTGTGCTCATTTTTTTAATGTTTGATGGTTTTTGAACAAACAATTTATTAGGGATGCTGTTTACCCCACTTTAATTTTTTGTTGGTCTGTACTATATTTTTTATCAACTGACAATGCAGTTCTAAACTGCGAAATAATGCTCTGATCGGGTTGAAGACACTCCCATAATAGATTTAGGGGGAGTGTGGTTGGAACTGTCCCTGACAGTTTTCTTTTAATATATCACTCTTTTTGATATATTTTGATCTGCGAAAGTTTGTTCGAGTGGTGTGCAGATCGTGATAATAATTGTCGACCATAAACACCAAAGGGAGAGATTGTTAGTGTCACCATCATGCACTAAGTAGTTGTGGTGTTGAAATTGGCGAGATATGTTAGACAATGTGTGCCTGGGTATGTTCCACGAAGTGTTGTTTTCCGCTGTGCAAGACAAGAAGAACAGTTGGTGAACTGTTCCAGATTATGTCCTAGACAGAATCGGGGACACTCTATTTATGGCAGTTTCCTTATTGGAAAGATCTTGCGCCGAACTTGTTTAGAAGGTCAAGATTAATTCGTTTGACTGCCTTATGGTGTAGATCCGATGCTGAATTAACCCTCCTACACTTGGAAAGTATCTACACACGTTTGGAAGGCCACAAACCACAATCCAGTTACCTAGTTGGCGGAAGAAAGAGATCGACGCCAAGCTGAAGTGAAGACTATTTATGAAGGCCGATTTGCGCAGCAATCGGTACCACTCATATTTGTTTAGATTCTCTTAGATTGTTTGAGAGTCAGTTTGTGGTCGTTTGTAACTAGTAGTTGTTCTTTAAACAGTGCAACGTGATAGACTAGTATGAATGTTTTCGAGTGAAACACGTGAGGGGATTTTTATTCCGTTTTGTACGCAATCTCGGGAGAGATTGTAAGTTGAGGTCGTAGATAGCTAGAGGGAGTCTAGTCTCACGGTTGTGAGGGGATCTTACAACTTTCGGCTAGCGAAAGAGTTCGAGGAGAAGAACGGGCGACATAAGGCGGGAGGCTTGTATGTGTAAGATCCTTAATACACTCTTCGAAGGAGTAACAGTCGGAACTTCAAGTTTGGGAGCAATCCCCCCAGAGTAGGTTGTTTGAACCGAACTGGGTTACCATTTCGTGCGCTTTTACTGCTTTATTCTTTTATGTTCTTGCATCTGTTCCACACATATCATAGAACAGTTTTTTAAGCAGTTAACTAAAACTCGTATAAGCACGGATTACTTTTTTCAGCGCACACGGCAAGGAATTGGGTGGGTTTGGAGCGGTTCCGAGCCTATTTTGAGTTGGTTTGACTCGTTTAACGGATTGTTACCGTTAGGCCATTTATTATAGGTTTTTGTCATAAAATTAATTAATATACGTACCTTATAATGACTGTTGAGCGATAGAATATAGTCTGCATTCCAAAAAGGACCGTAGTTAATTTCCAGATCGTCGTTGATCACTGACTTGCAAGGAGCAACGCAACCGAAGGCGGAAGGGGAGGCGAGCGGTAGCTGCTCTACTACTAGTAGAAGAGAAACCTCACAGTTTTGAAGAGTAGCTGTTGCCGGAGTTATGAAGATAAGGAGCTGGCTTAATAGGAATCGCCATATGCATTACACCGGTATACATTTTGTGATCGATTAATCTATTCTTTTCCTTTTTTTTCTCTGTTTTTTTCTTTGATCGCTTTCTGTTGATACATCCAATTTATAGGTCTTAAGTTTTTAAAATTCGTTTGTAGCTTAGCTTTCACGTTTTTATATATTTTAATATTTTATTTCCTTATGATTACAAATGCTCATTCCTCCAGCTATGCATCCTAATACCCTAGAAGATAGATCAGGACTATTGATCGATTTTAGTTAATTACATTATTCAAGTTGTGAGGAATAAGTAGTGCATCTATATACCTATCTATGTGACAAGACGCAAGTACTTCAAGCATTAGAAATAAATACTCTATATTCTACACGGTGGGAATTAGAGAAATGGGCTAATTCTTTAATTCTTTTAATTAACTAGCATAGATAACGTGCGTTGCACGTAATTTGTATAATTTTAATTACTAAATAATGATATAATATGTATAATTAACAATTATAAGTTATATTATAAACTCCATACAAGCTTCAAATTTCACTTGCTCTCCAATTTGGGCAACAATTGCCCTAAGCTTCAGACAAAAATACAGTAATTTAATGTTGGTAAAAAGCTTACTTGAATTAACTAATTAAAATTATGATAAAAATTAAATGAAATGTAAAATGCACTTATTAAGATTTATTTATTAAAAGGTCAACATTTTTTTAATAATTTAATTAACATTTTATAATTACCATGTACCTGATAACATTTAATTTTACCTTTTGAAAAATAAAACTTTTAACTATATGTATTATAATTCTTTTATGAAAATCATAAAATTACGTGCAACATAGATGTGATCTCTGCTGGTTTAGTAAAGTGACTAAAATGATATATAATATTCAATTGAAGTAGCTAAAATATATAACTCCTCCAAAAAATAAAATAAGTAACCAAATGAAATAAAATAAATCACCCTCCTCCAAAAAACAAACAAAATAAAATTAAACAAAAAAAATATTAAAAATAAAATGAGAACAATGTATTCATAATCTCAAGAAACTATTGGGTGGTTTGCAGATACAAGCCATGAATGAAGCAAGAGATTAATTAACAAAAAAAAAAAAATAGAATTGAAAAAAAAAAAAAAGTAAATCCATACTCCGAAACCTTACATGTTTTTGGTAGCCATTGGTAACATCATGAATCATCATTATTTACTGAACATTTCGGTTTCTATGACTTTCTATATTCTAACTAAATTTTCAACTCACTTTCAGAGTTTTTCCATCACAGTTGTGCACTTTCGGTCTCATGTGTGGGCCACTTCTCTGTTTTTTTTTTCTTTAAATTTCGGCGACCAATTTTAGCGGCATAATTTTTAATCCATCGTCATTGCATCGTTAAAATAGCTGACCATGACTTTTTAAAAAGGGATAGTGTTCGTTGTTAGTCCGTTTTTTGAGGCATATTTTTGATGTTTAGAAACGGATTTTTCCATTACTAAAACATTATTTTTTTCATGTCTCCTAGAATTTTCTAGATTGGTGGCTTATCTGCAAAATATGGGGAAAATAATAATATACAATTGAAGTAGCTAAAATATATAACTCCTCCAAAATATAAAGGGTTAATTGCCAAATAAATCATCACGCTTCCACTCTTTTGCAAATTAGACACCACGTTTAAATCTAGTCAATTATAACACCACATTTTAATTTGTGAGGGATTAAACATCTCAATTTTTCCGGCGAGTTAAGCATGACGTATTTGGTCTAAAAATCACATTGGCAGCCACATCAACACACACGTGTAACGAACAACGTCGATTTTATTAGTTTTCTCAATATATTTTATATTTTAGAAATAAATAATTATATAAAAAATGATTTTTTCAACAAAAAGAAGAAGAAAAAGTAACAAAAACGGCGTCATTTGTTACATGTGTATGTTGACGAGGCTGTCAAAGTGTTTTAGACCAAATACGTCATTCTTAACTCGCCGGAAAATTTAGGGATGTTTAATCCCACACAAGTTAAAACGTGGTGTTATAATTGACTAGATTCAAACGTGGTGTCTAATTTGCAAAACAGTGTAAACGTGGTGATTTATTTAGAAATTAAACCAAAAATAAATAAGTGTTGGTCCCGGTGCGAGTTTATGTCAGTTTAGAGGGGGGGTGAATAAACTGACTTCAAAAACTTAAACTGATTGCGGAATGCTAAGGGCCCTGACTCGCTTTCGATATATTATCTGTGCACTATTCAGATGAGAGAGAGGTTGACTTAGAGCTTAGCTGATGAGCTGATCAGTTAGAACTGATAGCTTGAGAAGATAGCTTAGCTTGTCAGTGTAGCTCGTGTGCTAAAGTGTGCAGTTGAAGAACATGCAAAGCTTAAGGCAATAAGTAAAGCACACACAAGAGTTATAGGGTTCGAAGCTTCCTGCTTCTACGTCCTCTCTTCCTTCAGTAGAAGGGTAATCCACTATGCAAGAGTAAAGTTTCTTTATTACAATTACATAGTGAAGAAATTATGTTGGACCTGAAAACGGCACCCTTCAAACCGAGCGCGGCCTCCTTTCCAACTGTTACTGTCCCGGAAGAACAGATCCGTCGGTACACGCTCCTCCTCAGCCGGTTTCTGGTTCGACAGCTCACACTTACCGATCTCAACTGCTCGTTGAGACTTTAGGTGTTATTGCCCGTCTTTTCACGATTTTAGATCTCGCTCGATCTTCAAGAGTACAGTCTTGAAATTGGTATCAACTGAAATGCTCATTTGCGCGTCTGCGTCTGAGCTGGGTAGTTGATCTTTGAAGGACTGAACTGAGAAGCTTTGCTCTGGCTGGAATTCTTCAGCAGCTAGCTGCTTGCTTGCTTGAGACTTGAAGCACGCCTTCTCAGTTGGGACTTTTCGCACTTAAGAAGTTTAAGCTTTGAGCTGTGGGTGTTGGGGTTTTTTCGAATTAAACCTCCGCAGGATCATTTGGATGTTCATTAATCCACGTTCATACAAATCATATTTTTATGTCACATACATGTTTATCACAGTCTAGCACAATTAACAAGTATAGCAAAACGAATCTAATAAAACGGAAAGATAGATTCGAATTAATTACAAATTGGTAGACGGTCTGAGGACAAGATTACAGGACTAATCTTGCTGTTGAATGAACAGGAACAGGCGTCCCTTTCTTCTAAAAAATCGGCCACCACAGATATTCTACTCCGAGATCTTCTATTGTATTCCCGGACTGTATCTAGATTCAAGGTGGGCTGAAAGCTCCTAGATAGGTATGGAATCTGTGGAGATAAAGAGAACACAAGAGGGGCTGACTACAGAGTACTGAATTTCGAACACCCCACCCTCTTATTTATCAGGGGATGGTAGAAAATCAGTGTCCCAACCCTACTGGGTTTGGGCCTCTATCTCTTTTTCTATCTCCAGTCCATTAAAGTCATATTGGGCTACAACAGGGATCTAGAAAAATATTAAATTGGCCCACAGATTTATTTAATATCCAATATCCAATGAACTTAGGATATAATTAAATAAATTATGTATTACTTTTATTCCACTAAAGAAGTAATACTGACCTACCAATTTAATACATATTTGTGAATATGCTTTCTGCTTTAGTTCAGCCATTCCCCGAGTTTAAGATATAATGTTCATTAATTAATTATGTCAGTCTCTGACAGCTATAATTAATTAACATCTAAAACTTTGAGTAGTACCACACAAGCTTTACTCATATACGTAATAAATTCCACCTGCAGGGTTTCAACATGAACTTGTGTTTCCTCAAGAGAACATCATCAACCTGGCACACCAGGACACGGTGCTCATGCATACTGCTCGACACATCATGTATACACTGTTATTACCCAAGATATCGAGTTTACTGATCTACGAAAAGATCTCACCCATCAATAAATCAAAGTAACAAACAACGTACACATATGCTCGCCAATATCGCATGAGTTCAGAACCCGAATTCTGTGGATCTTTATTCTCTCACTAACTGGGTCAGAGACAGAGAATAGTATCCTATCGTGATCCTTCTCAATACACTAACAAGTGTACTAGAATAATCAGTGAGTAAAGATAAACTAACTTATCAGATTATTCTACGGTGTACCGATGGTGTGTTCAGGACCATCTAAGCCATGAACTCTTTAATACAATACAAGGTTCTAATGATAAGATCTTACCGTGTGACTGACGCGCGGTCGTTTCGCGGTTAGAATAAATCTCAAGAGAGACTTATCCTTGTGCCCACAGCGGGCGTAGCCAGCAATGTGAGTAAAGGGTCGATCCCATGAGGAGCTGCGAATTCTACCTTCCAATGTCACCAATTCCAAAGTTTTGAGAGTTGTTGTGGTCTCCGTACTTCGTATGTAAATACTTTAAAGTAAATCTTGCAAAAAATAGAAATAAAAAGAAACAAAGAAAAAGAAAGAAAATAATTAGTAGTAAAGTATTCCGGATTAGAACTTCGAATCAAACTTAACAAACATTTTTCCGATCATGGGCACACCGATTTCTTATGTGAATTAAATCATCCAGTTATAGGCACCCGAATTTCTTCATTTGTGCCCAATCTATCCTTTCATATTAGATTAGAGGTGATTTCTTGTCCCCTAAACCGTAACTTGTGACCCAACCCCGATTTCTCATTTGATTGTAAGCAACAAGCAGCTTTATGCTCTAGACAGACCCAGATCTATTGCAAACACTGATTTCTCGTGTGCCCACTAGACCCCGTGATGTACCCAGTCTCTTTATGATCAACACACAGTTACGATTCATTGACCATGTATAGATTTAGCGTGCCCAATTCTAATTAACGAGTGGCCAGCCACATTAACCAGCTTAACATGCTTTAGTGCAACAAAGAAAATAATACACGACGGAAACCAAATTCACACAGTGTTATGCCCAAACTGCCTCACGGTTTTTACATGTTTGTTAAGTTATCATCTCCATTCAATCCGGAATAAAAGATCTAGCCACGCATGCTAGACATAAACATAAAGACAATATTTAAAGACATGAAATTAAATAAAAACTTACTGAAATAAATAAGATACGAGTCTTGACTTCAACGTCAAACTTAACAACATAAACTGGAAATTAATAAATACAAGTAAAAAGTAAAATAACAATGTAACACCCCAGATTTTTGGATAACGTTTAGAGGATTGTTAATGGTAATTAATTAGTTAAGGAAGAAATTTAAATAAGGTTAATTGAGGTCGGATGTCAGTCACGACTTTAAGGGTCAGTTTTCATGAAAATCGTCTTTTCGGAAAATGTGATCTTAATTCTTTTATGGACATTCGTGGTTTCGTTAGAAAGCTTTTAACTCAAGGAGTATGCTGATGTTTTCGGATTTTAATTCGGAAGTCATTTGAGTTCCCGGTGATGAAAAACGTATTTAAGGAGTGAATGAATAGTAACTTTTGCGTGCGTTCGCGTTTTGAGAAATTTACGAAATCCTCCTCGTTGATCCGAGTCTAGTTCTGTCAGGCCCCTCTTATGGGAAATGACTCTAGGATTCCGTTGGCATTCACAGATTTCCATTTTGAGGTCAATCGAACGCTCGACAGCAAAATCTGTCAGTCTGAGTGAATAGTAAAAAGTAATTCCAAAAAGGGAATCTTTGCTCGTCTTTCTTCTGACGACCCCGTCTTCTTCACGAATCAAGTTGGTTCACTAGTATTCGAACCAACGAGTCTCTCGGTATTTTAGATTTCGTGTCTAAGGTCATTTGGACCTCGACATCGAATAAAGCAGCTTTTAACCGAACCCGGGGTAACTTTTGCAGTGTTTCCGCACTGGAGTGGCTTCTCAAGGAAGCCAAAATCCCTCCTATAAATAGGGGACCACCCCTTTTGCTTTCCCTTGCTCATTTACCATCCATTCACTTCCAAGTTGAGAGAGTGAGAAAGCTTTGAGAGCCGAGAAAGTTCTGTCGAAGTAAAAAGCGTTCTTCATGAGTATTCCGCAAGACGACGAGCGGAGTGGCGTGGAAGGAATGTGGTGAGGAAATGTGCTAGGGGCGCCATGGGGTCGTAGCAGGCGGCTCTGCCGCCGTTGCAACTCGACGAGACGCCGAGCTAGCCACCTTCCTTCGACGCACCTAACCCCGTCCATTCTTGTTCGTCGGTCTCGATTCCATTTCTTTTTCCGTCTTTTAATTCCGCATTTACTTTTCGTTCTTCATGTTCTTCGTGTTCTTCATTATTGCTCGTTTACCTTCCATCTAAGTTGTATTTAGATTCTTATTGAAGTTCCAAGTTAATAACGTTTACGTTATATTTCTCACTTTATTCCTGTCGTTATAATTCTCGTCATTATTTCATGTATTTAGTCCCGTTATTCCGTTTAAATTCCGTTCAAGCTATATTTGAAGATTTCGTCATTATTCTAAATATTAAGGCGGATTATCGTGTTTATGCCGTTATAATGCCAAAATTCTTTTTAAGATAAAGCATGCCATTTCGTGTTAATTTAAATTATTGATGCATGTTTTAAAAAAATTTTGGTAAAGTGTTCTTCTTGTTCGTCGAAGGAATCAACGAACACGAAGAACCCAGATGAAGATTGCCCAGAAACTGGGCGGCAGAGAGAGAAAGAAGGAGCCCCGCCGCGGGGGGGGGGGGGGTGCGCTGCCGCGCCACACCCCCGTCGGCCCGGGGGGGGTGCCCACCGGCGCAGGGGTGCACCGCGGCGCCCTCCCTCCCCCGTGTTGTTTCACACTGATTTTTCGTGCTATTTTTCATACCCTCTTTTCGTGCTTTTCGAGCTTTTCGAGTCGTGTTATTTCCGAGTTATTTCCAAGTTTAAATTAAGAAGATCTTCAAGTTATTTCTGATTTATTTCGAGTAAACTTTTCAAGTTGTTTTCCGTCTAGAACTTGAGAAATCAAGATGTGATGTTCTTCAAATAAATCCTTCTCGGAACCTTATAAAGTCGTAAAGTCGTGCTATCCATGTTTAAGTCCTAGTTAAGAGTATTTAAGTTGGGTATTATTTAAATTCATGTTAATAGTTAGAAATCTTCGAAGGAGGCCGCTAAGTCGATGATTCGACTTTTGTAGGAGGAAGTGAGCCTCGTGGGAATTCGAAGAAGGATCATCAGCTCGTTGCCTCATCTTCTGCTCCGTGATCGAGGTGGGTAAATCTATACTCATCTAAAGTTTGAGATAATAAGCTCTAGAAGTACATAGGACAAATGAGATATCCAATAAAGCATTTTTGCTCTGCCTGATTGATCTCTGTATAAGGAAGGACGGAAAGGAAGATATTATGTTATATTTGAGCTCTTGAGCATGTTTAGAAATGCTAGAAATGTTACAGTATTGCTTATGCTTAGCATGAGATATTTAGAATTGTCTTTAGTTACAATTCGTATTTATTTACGTTCACTTCTTCGTATTTGAATGTTTATGCTTTGTTAAGGCTCGAATAGTTAAGGATTAAGGATTGCCTTGTTAGGGTAGCGTTAAATCCCTTATAGGCCGAGATCATGCTATATTAAAGGATTAGCCCTTAGACATTGCTCTAAGATTGGTTTTGCTAGCAAGATTAAGGAAGGAAGGAACTTAGCATTTCGCTTAAGCAGGAATTGAGCTCAAAACTTTTAAGGGAGTTACTGCTGGGTTAATTCCCTCGCAAACTCATTTGGATATTTGAGGTAACCCCTCTTCTATCCTATGGCATGCCTAAGGGCGCAGTTGACATCAGGTTTGAGCCAGGATGGGCCCAAAAGAAAAGAAAAAGGTTTTACGGATATGGAGAGGGCTTTTGCGTTTTGCTCTCCATATACCGTCAGTTAATTGTTGGATATCTTGAGGTTATTAAAGTGTTTTTGTTAAAGCCCACTGAGTACATCAGTACTCATGCCCCCTCTTTTTCAAATGTTTCAGGTTGAGATGCTGAGGATGTTGGTGGCTATGGATGTGGGTTGGCTGCCAAGATTGTTTTGCTATTATCTAAGTTCTTTTAAAATCCCATTACGTGTTCTGCTACTCTGATACACTATTTCTAAAAATTTCGTTCAAAGTTCTATTATGTTTATCAAAATTCTAAGAATATTTCCCAGACATGATTATCTATATATAAGTGATGCATATTAAGTTTATTTCCACTTTCGAGTATATTTTCCTTTCACCTATGAAGAGGCTTATCCACGTTGATATCTTTTTATTCGCTTTGACCTATGAATAGGTCTATGCTTATTGGTATCTGATTAGTTAGCCGTTTTATTCCGCTAAAGCATGGTTCTCTCTTAATCGAGTAATCCCGAGTATCGCCGCCTATCTTTCAAAGTATATCTTTATTCGTAAACCATCTTCGTTAATCTTCCGACTTTATTCATTAATCCCTTAATAACACCCTGTCCCCATTCGTTAATCCCTATCTCGGGACCGGGCTGTTACAAATAATGTATATGGCGTTTGTGGTGTTTTTCTGGCATCTATTAATGATCCTCTCTAGTGGTATTTATACAGGTAGGTCGAATCCCTAGCATCCTTGGGCCACAAGTAAGTTTGAAGCTCAAATCGGCCCATGAAATACTTAATTCTGGACTGTCTGTCGGCGTGCCCATTCTTTCCTTTTCTGGCAGCTGCACTTTCCTTGTATGGATAGATCAACTTTCCTTGTAGAGACATGTCAACTTTCCTTGCAGAGTAGATTCTGATTCTATCTCTTCAGCTCGCGCCCACAGGAGGACGCTTTCCTTGTGGAAAAGATTGATCTTCTAGAAGCTTCAAGATATCATCTCCAGATTTGGTAATATCCTCTTTGATATGATCTTCTTTCCTTATTGAACGAAATCTGGAATATCTTGGATGACATCTGCCGAACTTCTCGCGTTGTGCCCATAACAAGTCTGCCAAGTTTAGAATCTCTTCGAGCCTTGTGGGAAAATGGCCATTTCTCAGCAACATTGAAATGCGATGGACTCTACAAGCTGGCACCTTTCATGTAGATTAGTTCTATGAAAATCTCATCGAGCTTCCATCATCGTATTTCAGCTCCAAAATGCCCATAGTGCGTGATTTTGCTCTCTTCATGCCCCTGCTCATATTTCTGGCTCTTTCCGACTCTAAAGAACAAAAACAAGGACAAAAGAACGAGAAAAAGACTCTAGAAATATGAGAGAAATTGGACTTATCACACCCACCCACTTGAGTTATGCTTGTCCTCAAGCATGGGGTACAACGTGCCCAAAAGAAAAGAAAGAAAATAAAAAAAAGGCGGAAAAGACAGACACACAAAGACTCGACACAAAGCATGGATAGGCATAATCCCTTTCGGGCACAGAGGTTAGGTTACTGATCTCATAAAACAACATGCAAACTGCTTAACACATCATTGTGCCCACTGCATCATCAAAATATTTGGATCTGGGCTCAATTTAGTCAGGTTTTCCCTTTGGGAGGGTTTATTTTGACTCTTACTGGCCTTTGCCACCGTGCCCATTTTATGAAGCACATGTCCCATATTTTTTGTGGGCATTCTGTACTTTATTTTCTTGGGGTTTCTTTATCATGTTTTTTCCTTTTTGTTTCGACCCCTTTTTCTTTTTTTTCTTTTTTTTTCTTCTTGTGCACTTCGTGCCTTGTAACACACCATATTATATGTTAGGAAAAACTATCAAGGAACCCCTAGATAAGATTTTGATGAGATGTCAAAACTATTCCTGAAAAATTGATCAAGATCCAAGCTGTAGATCTGAGCTGACCAATCCAGAGCCTGAAGAAAGAACTCAACTGAAGCCAGAGTCAACCCAACTGGAGCATGGTCAACCAGCTGGAAGGATACGCCAACCCGTCAGAACTCAATCCAATTGAGGGTTAAAGGAGTCGAACTAGTCAAAACAAACTGACAGCTAAGTGAGCTGAGCTGAGAGAAAAATCCACAAGACTGAAGAAACTGATACGAGATCAGTTTAACTGAAGACTAGAAATATCTAGCTGATGGAAAAACTTAACTTCAGCCGAACTGAAGTAGATAGACAAATCAATCAAAGGCCAGAACTGAAGTCAGCCAGCTTGTAGGAGAAAACAAGCAAACATCTGACCAGGAAGCTCGGAGAAAGATTAGTCAAACTGACAAGCTAGCCAACAGCTTGTGATCAGTTAAGCTGACAAGAAAGCTCAAGAAAGGCCAGTCGAACTGACAAGCTATTCAACAGCTTGTGATCAGTCGAACTGGAGGAAGAAGCTCAGAACTGCCAACTGGAGTGATAGCCGAACTAAGCAGACAAGCTTAGAACTGCCAACTGGAGTGATAGCCGAACTAAGCAGACAAGCTCAGAACTGCTAACTGGAACTCAAACTTGCTAAACAGGAGCTCAGAACTACCAGCCAGAGAGTCCTGGAGTTAATGCTCCAATGAAGATCTTAGAATAAATGCTCTAGCGGAGATCCTGGAATTAAATATCCAACAGAGATCGATTGGCAAAGCAACGGCTACTGGAATTGAATAGCCAACAGAGATCAATTGGCAAAGCAACGGCTACTTCAACCAAAAGCTCCAACAATCATAAAGACCATCTACCATTGATGAGCCAACAGAGCCACCGATCAATGGAACTCAACGGTCACAAAATCACTCATGTATAAAAGACGAGTGAATCAAAGTTTTCAAATGACTTTTTGTGACTTTCATTCTTGAAACCTTCATTCAAGTAACTTACAACTGAGATTTCTTTCTCCCTCCCACATAGCTCAAGTTCAGCATCTGCTAAACCTGCAAGAGTCCAACTGAGAAGAAGAATCCACAGAATCAAAACATTCAGCTAGCTGTTGATAATCCAGCCAGAGCAACCTTCTCAGTTTCAGCAATACACCGATCAACTACCCAGCTCAATTGAAGGAGAACATCAGTTGATATCCCCTGTTCAAGACTAACCTCTTGAAGATCGAAAGAGATCTAAAACCTTGTAAAGACGTCAATAGCACCTACCTCCCTAGCGAGCAGTTAGGGACTGCAAGTGTGAGCAGTCGACCCGCTGAGGTAGCGAGCAGTTACCAGGTTCAGCCAACTGTCCTTCATTGTATAATTTGAAAAGAAACTCAAGTTATATAGTGGAGTTGCCCTTCTGCAGAAGGAAGAGAGGACGTAGAAGTTTGAGACTTCGAACCTCTATAAATCGTCTGTGTGCTGTACTGTTTTGCTTATACTGGCATATGTTTGAATTGCACACAAGCTCACACAATCTGCACCCTAGCTGTCTAAAAAGTGCTCAACTGATCTGTGCATAGATAAGTTACTAAGCGAGTCAAGGGCCCTTATCATTCCGCATTTGAAGTAAAGTTTTTGTATCAATTTATTCACCCCCTCTCTAAACTGACATCGACTCGCCCGGGACCAACAAGTGGTATCATAGCGGTTGATTCTAAGGATCAGCCGTTTCTGCAGATTAACTGAATCAGATCTACTTATCTGTGCTAACATTTCAAGCTATGGGAAAACATAAGCTACCTTTATTTTCAGTTGAGAATTATGATAATTGGAGCAGGAGAATGAAGGCACATCTCTGCTCGATCCATGAGAACATGTGGGAAGTTATTGAAGATGGTCCAATCATTATCATGATGGACAATGAAGCCCACATAGTTGATCTCAATCAACCAGCCAGGATCCCAAAGCCAACTAATCTTCTCACAAGTGAAGAGAAGAAGTTGAAGAATCTAGAGTTTGTTGCTCATGCTGCACTATTTCAAACTCTAGATGAAAACAGAATGAAGGACACAAAGAACTGCACAACTGCCAAGAAGATATTGGACTTACTAGCAGATCTATGCCAAGAGTCCGAAGCCATTAAAGGAAACAAGCTCCAACTAGCAGTCGACAGATATGAGTCCTTCAAAATGCAGCCAGAAGAGTCCATCTCAAGCCTTGAAACCAGATTTCTAGGCATCATAAGTGAGATGACCAACCTGGGAAGAAGTTATCCCAATTCTGAGATGAACTCCAAAATTTTAGATAATCTCTCCGAAGAATGGGACATGAAAGTGATAGCTACAAAAGAATCAAGAAATCTGAACAGCATCACTCCTAGAGAATTGTTTGGTTCTCTCAAAGCTCATGAGTACAACCTAAACCGGAAGAAGGAAGCATCAACATCATCAGCTCAAGATGCAGCCTTCTATGGTGAAAGGAACCGGTTTAGAGATACTCGAGGAAGGAACAACTTCCGGCCTAGAAGCTCACCAGCCAGAGAGAATCAAGGCGGATCTTCGTCCGAACGAAGAAGAGACACAACCGAAAAGAAGGAAAACCTGACTGAGGACATCAATGATCAAATTCAGTCAGTTACCATGTTGTTAGAAAAGCTGAAGAAAGTCAGGGATAAACAATCAGTTCCACTTCAAACTGATGAAGTCCCAAAAGTTGAGAGAACTCATCAACCGGTTGAACGATCAGCTGAACCATTCAAGGGTGGCAATCGAAATCTAGGAGAATGCTTTCACTGCCACAAACAAGGACATTATAGATATGAATGTCCAGAACTTCCTGAAGACAAGAAGGCCAAAGTGAGGAGAAGCTTCTTCAAAAGGAAAGCAATGTTTGCAAACTTCGAGAATGCTGTGCTAGACGATTCAGACTATCCATCTGGAATTGATTCTGACGGCTACAGCTCCGATGATGAACCGTTATTTTGCCTCATGGCTGACAATGATGAAGAGGTTAGTACAGCTAACTCTCAAACCTCTTTCTATCATATTAATGAAGCAACTATCTCTAGCAATGAACTTGACATGAAACTTATGATGCTAGAAGATCAATTAGCTTCAATATCCTGCTTGCATGTTGAATTGAGAGATGAAAACAATGAACTGAGAAATAGAGTTAGAAAACTGAGCATTGATCATGAAAGAATGAATTATCTTGAATCTCAGTTTGTGGAATTTGAAAAGTTGAAATTGAGAACTGTTGATCTAGAAGCTGAGAATCAAAAACTCAAGCAAGAGATCCATGAGACAGAAAAAGTAACTCTCAAGTTCAAAAAGGGATCTCAAACTCTAGATGAGATATTGAATCATCAGAGAACTGGAACGAGCAGCACAGGGCTGGGATTCAGCAAGTTCACTACCTTAGAGAAAGGAAAGGTAGTTGCTCAACCCAGTGATAAAGGAATCCTAAAAGGATTCACCAGATCAACTCATGATCAGCCAGCTGAGACATCCAAAGGCAAAGGAATATTGAGAAATCCTCAAACTCAGCCCAGACAATTCAAACAGTTCTCCCAACCAAAAACACCAGGTCAACTGAAGCCAAAATTCCAGTCAAGACCATCAGTTCATCCAAACCAATCCTTTCATTCAAGGTCTTCAGTTCAACAGAGACCATCAGCTCACAAAAAACCACCAGCTCAACACAGAATGCCCCAAGGCAAACTGATAGATCAGTCCACTTCAGAAAGAAAAACCAGTTTAGATCTCAAGCCTATCCTACCAAGAAGTTCAATCAAAACACCTTTAGGAGAGATCAAAGAAACTCGTTTGAACCCTATCATCACTATAACGAGTACCTGGATTCCAGAAATGAACCAAGAGTTGATACAAAAGGGTTCAATCCAGTAAACTGAAAACATACAAGGCATTAGCCTGATCAAAGAGCTCAAAGGTCTCAAGACAAAAGCATTTTAGTTGAATTGTTTTATCCTACTAACTCCCAATGCAGGTACCATTCAACTAATTCAACTCAAAATAGAAGAGTTGAAAGAAAATCTAAACTGATCAAGCGATCCAAATCAGTTAGATCTCTGAATGATAAAAAGCCGAAAGTTTTGCAAGTTTGGATTCCAAAGAGCTTGATTTATCAACAAGGACCCGATATGAAACGGGTCCCTAAATGCTAATCCTCATTTTTGCAGGATAAGAGCATCCTATCTATGAAGAAAACTAAAGATATCTGGTATCTAGATAGCGGGTGCTCCAAGCACATGACCGGAGACAGAGAAGATCTCGATGGTTATGAAGAAGTCAAAGGTCCACTTGTCACATTTGGAGACAACTCCAAAAGTCGAACCATTGGAGAAGGGTTCGTGGTCAAAGGAAAAATTGTAGTAAATGGAGTCTCCCATGTGGATGGACTAAAACACAAACTACTCAGCATCAGCCAGCTGTGCGACAATGGCCACTCAGTTGACTTCAGCAAAAACTCCTGCAACATAAGAGACAAGTCAACTGGAGCAATTCTTCTTACTGGCATAAGGAGAGGCAACATGTATATTGTTGACTGGTCAACCGGCTACTCAGAAGCTTGCTTCCTTTCAAAAAGATCGACTGAAGCAAGCTGGCTATGGCATCGACGACTGAACCACCTCAACTTCAAAACCATCAACTACCTGGCCAATAAAGAGCTAGTTGAGAGGCTTTCCAAGGAGATATATAAGAAAACAGGCGTGTGTGGACCATACCAAAAAGGGAAGCAAGTGAAGTCATCCTTCAAGAATAGGAGTCATACACCAGTAACAACTGAATGCCTCCAACTGCAGCATATGGATCTGTTTGGTCCAGTCAGACCACAGACCCCAAAAGGCAAAGAATTCACACTCGTAGTAGTTGATGATTTCTCAAGATATACGTAGGTGGAATTCTTGAGGAGCAAAGATGAAACTTATGCCAAGCTAACAGCGCTGCTCAGAAGGCTACAAACTGAAAAAGAGAGATCAGTTCAAAGGATTCGCTCCGACAATGGAACTAAATTTGTGAATCAGCAAATGATCAGTTTTCTCAGCAAACTTGGAATCACTCACGAACACTCAGCTGTAAGAACTCCACAACAAAACGGTGTAGCTGAACAGCGAAACCGGACACTCAAAGAAGCAGCTCGAGCAATGATAGCTGATGCCAACATAGATGAAGGTTACTGGGCTGAAGCAGTCAACACAGCCTGCCACACTCAAACTTGAAGTGCCATCGTCACCGCACATGACAAAACACCTTATGAACTGTATAAGGGTTGTAAGCCTTCTATCTCATACTTTAAAATATTCGGCTGTAAATGTTATATTCACAACAATGGCAAGACTCAACTAAAAGCTTTCAGTGCTAAAGCTGATGAGGGAATATTTCTTGGGTATAATTCACCTCACGCACAAGCTGATAGAGTGTTCAATAAACGAACTCTTGTTGTGGAAATAACATGTCATATGGTATTTGATGAATTTGCTAATGAGTAGAGGAGCAAAGAAACAATAGACACATCCGTTCAAGTACTACCTAGTGAAACTGAAAACTCACAGGACTATATGGATCACATTATTCCAGAGTAGCTTGAAGCTTCACTAGAAGAAGGCAATGAAACTGGCACTAGACCAGTTGAGAACAATCTGGTCAATGACGACACAAATCTTGCTGAGATCATAAACCCCACAACTGAAACAGGGGGAAGAACTGATGAAGATGCCGAACCAACTGATGAAATGACGACTGATGACGTCACCACAGTAGAACCAGCTGAAGCTATCTTGCCCAAATGGCTCCGAAGCCATCCAACTGACAAGATAGTTGGTGATCCAAGAAGCCGAGTCCAAACCAGAAGTTCAACTGAGCATGCACTATTCACATGCTTCATATCTCAGACGGAACCAACAAACGTCAAAGAAGCCTTAGAAGATTCAGACTGGATCATGGCCATGCAAGAAGAACTGAATCAATTCACAAGAAATGACGTATGGTTTCTTGTTGATAGACCAAAAATCCAGAAGGTCATTGGCACAAAATGGGTTTTTCGCAACAAGCTGGATGAACAAGGTGTGATCACAAGGAACAAGGCAAGACTGGTAGCCAAGGGATACTCACAAAGTGAAGGGATCGACTTTGATGAGACATTCACACCAATTGCAAGATTGGAAGCCATCAGAGTGTTCCTAGCCTATGCAGCTCACTTCAACTTCACAGTCTATCAAATGGATGTCAAGAGTGCGTTTCTTCAAGGAATGCTCAAGGAGGACGTATATGTCGAGCAACCGCCAGGCTTCGAAATTGGTGATCAAGTCTTCAAGCTGAAGAAAGCTCTCTACGGACTAAAGCAAGCTCCTCGAGTGTGGTATGAAACTCTCACAACCTTCTTGTTGAAGAATGGGTTTCAAAAAAGAGTCATTGATCGAACTCTATTCCGGATAGAACAATCAACTGAGATCTTAATGGTTCAAATTTATGTGGATGACATAATTTTTGGATCAAAAAGCAAAGATCTATGCACACGATTCGCTCAACTGATGCAAAGCGAATTCGAGATGAGCATGATGGGAGAAATGACATTCTTCCTAGGACTCCAAGTGAAGCAGCTGAAAGATGGGATCTTTATCAGCCAGGCCAAGTACACTAAGGAGCTAGTCAAGAAGTTTGGAGCTGATAAAGGAAAAACTCTCAAGATTCCTATGAACACATCAGTTCAGCTAACTCTTGATGAAGAATAAGAATCAGTTAGCCAGACATACTACAGAGGAATCATTGGGTCGCTACTCTACCTAACGGCTAGCCGACCAGACATCTCCTATTCAGTCGGTCTATGCGCGCGGTTCCAAGCCAACCCGAAGAAAAGTCATCTTGAAGCGGCAAAGAGGATTATCAAATACCTCAAAGGAACCATAAATCTTGGACTATGGTATCCCAGAGACGACAGTTTGAGTCTAATTGGCTATTCAGACTCAGACTTTGGAGGATGCAAGATTGACAGAAAAAGCACCAGTGGAACATGTCAGTTTCTTGGAAGCAAACTGATATCCTGGTTCAGCAAGAAGCAGCACTCAGTTGCTACGTCAACAATTGAAGCAGAATATGTAGCTGCAGGAAGCTGCTGTGCTCAGATACTCTGGATGAAGCAACAGTTGAAGGACTACAAAGTCGAAACTGAAAGAGTACCTATATTCTGTGATAACAATAGTGCAATTGTAATATCTCATAATCCAGTTCTGCATTCAAGAACTAAGCACATTGACATAAGACACTACTTCATCAGAGATCACATCGAGAAGAAGGACATATGCATCAAATACGTCAACACGGAGAAGCAGATAACTGACATCTTCACCAAACCATTGCCTGAAGCAAGGTTTATGGAGCTATGTATACAACTGGGACTACTTGAACTAGCATCAAAGGATGAAGATAGTCGACTGGAAGAAAAAGGTCAGAAAACTATTCCAGTTGAAAAGAGGAACTGAACCAAAAAGCTTCAACTCATCAGAATGAGTAGTTCACAACTGAGAAAGTTGTTGAACTGATCAGTTGGACACATAAGCTATCAGTTCGAACTGAAGCGAGAAGCTGTGCAAAGAAAGTAAACTGAAGCTGATCACCCTACCCCATCAGCTCAACTGAATCATCAGTTCATTTGCTCAAGCTGAGGCAAGGAGCAAGGCAGAATTAGCCAAATGATCTCAACTGATGATCCAGCCAGTCAAGCAGAACGTACCAGCTGCAAAATGCTCAAACTGATGGAGAAGTTAAAGGAACTGGAATCAACTCAGCAGGAGACATCAGTTCAAAAATCAGCTGAAGGAGAGCAGCTAAACTGAGAAGCAGCTGAATTAAAATTCCAGCAGGCAAGGCCAGGAAGGAACTGATGAGAAAACTTCTCAGTTGGAGCTGATCAACATGGAATCATCAGCTACAGTCGAAGCCAACTGATGACGTAATTAGTTTCAAGCCAGGAGGAAGCCACAAGAGAGAAACAGATAAGTTCTAAATTTTCAATAGTGGGAACAGTAAAAATACGTGTCACTCCAATATTACTGTTGGACTCACTCTCTCTCTCCTCATTAATCCCCAATGGATAGAATCGAAAAGCCAATCGACGGGTCGATTGAATAAATCTGACCGTTGAAATTAGGACACCCGAAATGTCCCAACCATTGGATGAGCTTCACCTCTCTATATAATTAAGTCGGCTGAATCTTCGAGATAAGCTTCACACTTTTTACTGCCGACTTACCTCTCTCTTCTCCAGCCGGAGCTTTTAGCCTTCCAGATTAACTCCCCACGCCAAAATCTCTCCCTCGTAAATCATGTCTCTATTCTCTGCCAATCCTCATCGAAGGAAGTTCAATTTCAAAATCACCGGTGAAGACTCAACAGTCTTCTGCAAGGATCTGTATCATGACAAGATACTCAGCAGAGACAACTTCAAAAAATTCTCTAATATTCCCAGCTATTGTGAAAGAATCATTCAGTCAATTGAAAATTCTGGGTTGAAGACATTCGCTGAGGGTATTCCCACTCAGGTATATCCAGAGGCAGTTGCCGAGTTTTTCCTCAACTCAACAAGCACAGAGAACCCTCTGGAATTCAAAACAGAAGTTCAAGGACAAGAGATCATAATCACCCCATCAGTGTTGAAAAGGGTATTTGATCTCCCAGACGAAGGAGATAATGTTGAAGAAGTAGAAGTTGATGCTAAAGACTGCTACGATAGATGGACAACGATTTACTTTAAGGGAAGGTATCACATCAATCATTCTGTGTTCAATTTTGGAAAAGAGTTTCAAGTACTAGCACCGGTGGCTGTAAGAATGATGATGGAATCATGTGAAGATCACTCCAGCATGTGGGAAATAAAGTACAGAATCTGCAATGCAATCTGGGAAGAAAATGAGATCAATTGGTGTCTATACTTCTTTCGACAATTAAAGAAGATTGTAGACAGTGTCGAAACTGGAACCAAAAGCTCAGGGCGCTTTCCACAAAAGATGAATTTTCTCAACAGAGTGAGCTCCATCCTGGAGTACCTGCTTCCTGATGAGATGATAAAGGAGACTCATCCTCAACAGATTGACCTAGACGATTTTATCCCCAGAGTAAATACAACTGCACTACCTCCACTAACGATCAGGGAATCACAACCAAAATTAAGGAAGAAGCTAATCCCATCCACTCCAATGACAAGGGGTAAAGGAAAAGCTATAATGGTGGAGTCAGAAGTTCAATCAAACTCCGACTCAGATGATGTCTTTCGCACCATTCAGAGATACAAGTCATCAAACGCAGGGGATGATGATAAAGAGAACTCTAGAAAGGGTCAAACTGGGCAGAAAGCAGCATCACCGACTCAATCTGAGACAGTTGAGAAACTAGCTGCTAATTACCAAGTTGTAGAGCATCAGCTGGATGCGGATCAAGAGACTGAAGAGCATCAGCCAATGGCAGAAAAGACTCGATGATGTGTCAAACAGGCTAAGAAGCAGCAACCAGGCAAAGCGTCAAAACAGTTCAAGAAATTGATCGAAAACATGAAAGTCCAGGTAAAGCTGCTCTCTGAATTGATCCTACAACTGGAAGCATACTCTGGAACAGAAAGCTCTGAGGAAGACTCCTCCAATAATGAGGACATGCCAGACAGTTCCAGAAAGGCTAAGAGGAGGAAAACTGAGCACAAGAAGGACTAGTGGCTGATCAAGTTCAATTGATTAGAAAGCCCTAAGTTTACTTCTTGTAACTCAGTTTGTCAAAAATTCTATTTGATCTATAAAAAGATTATCCTTTTACTTTCAAATAAATGTCGACTCAGCATTTATTTTGAATATTTTGACCGTTGAAAAACAATGACACGTTTCAAAGTCATTAAATGCCAACGACCAAAATAAAAGAGGCCAGGGCCAGTACCATTCCAACCATCAGATTTATGAGCCTGCCCAATCACTCATAAAAACCCCTCTCTTATAAGCCTCTTAGAAATACCCCTCATACGCTCTCAAAAGCTCTTTCTCTCTCTCAAAGCTCTTGAAATCCCCTAAAATTTCAGCCAACCCCAAAGATGGCCGAATTACCTAGATCTCTAAATTCCTTCAAAGAGCAACTACTGAGAGACAAATTCCTAGAAAGGAAGAAATTTCAGTTGATTCTAAACGAATCAAACAACTCAACCCTTCTGTCAAATCTTCACAAGACAGGAATTCTTCACTACCTGGAAACACCACCAAAGTTCTTCAGACAAAATTTGGTGAGTGAGTTTTTACTTCAAGAAAAACTGTCTACAGATGGAAAGACAGTGTCATCAGTGACTCAAGGAAGGCTACTCCAAATCACTGAAAGAACAATTGCAGAAGTCTTCCAACTTCCACGGAAAGGATCATCCGTTCAAGAATTGAAGGAACCTGCAGAATCATACTGGAGAGAATGGAAAGCTCCCACCTGCAACAAGCAATTCAGTTTTACGACAGCTAAAACTGATCTGAAGCCCGAGTATGGCGTTCTACTCGACATAACGAACAAGATGATGTTTGGGGCAATTGGAAGCCTGAGTCAACTCACCCAAGAGAGATACAAGGTTATGATTCACCTTGCTGAAGGACGACAAACAAACTGGGCAGAATTTGTCTTCCAACAATTCAAGCATCAAGTAGTCAAGGCCTCTGACTCGAAGAAATCTGGCAAATTTGAGTCCAAGGTAGGACTTGTTCTAAGGATGAGCAAAATGATTGAAGACCTGCTGAATCTTCCAAGTGATGAAGCACTACTAGTCCTCATCTCTGACTGGATTCCCAAGAAAGAAAATGCCCATCTTCAGTCACTCAGAAAGAAACGAAGAGCCAAGGAAAAAACGAGCAACATCACTTCGAGAAATTCAACTGCCAACGCCGTTCATTCTCCGAAATCAAAGAACGGATCACCAATTGATTTCCAGGTTTGCTCTAATCCAGATGAGCTTATTCCATTCATCAGAATTCCTCATTTAAATTATGGAGCTGATTACTTCAGAAGCACATGCCCTCCCCTCCAGCTGACTGAAGAAAATATTCGCACCTTCTATAGTGGTGAATATGCAGTCAAAAGTGCACAAAAGGAAGTGACTAATCTTCTTCTCACACACTTCGCTTTTGTTGCACAACGTGACCAAGAGTTGTTCAAACAACTCCACCGGTACTTCTATTGGTACAACTGGAGACATTCTATGTCCATCCAGTCTCATTTTCTGCTAACTGCCTTTCATGGCATGAGCTACTGGCAACGTAAAGAAACTTGAAGCATTAAATGGATAGGATCGTCAAATCCATTTCCTCCAACCATTGTGCAAGCTCAGCACATCATGAATCACAGACTCACCAACAAAATTCCAGCAGCTGTCTTGTTAGCTGAATTCAAAACCAGCATCATGCCTCAAGGAGCTGTGGTCGCAAATCAATCAGTCGACTGCCCAACTGGCTCCTTCTGCCGAAAACTGAACTTTGATGATTTATCAAGGCAGTCAGATGAGCCATCACGATGAACTCTAACTGCCACAAAGAGAATAAAACCACATCTATCACATACTGAAGTCGTGACTCCTCAGAAGGATCAAAGGCATGATGATGAAAGAGAGAGTGATGATGAGGATACTGCCATATCACCAAGTCTCCTATCCAAGAGCTATGTCACTCCCCTACTCAAATCTAGCTCAAAAGGCGTGCAACTGAGTCTGAACATTGATCAGTTCAGACATTCACCGAAGGGAATTTCACAATCCCTTAATCAAAGGCTGAAAAACTCATTAGTTGCTATTCAGCAACTTCACCAAGCCGGAAGGACAGCAAGGCCCGAACTGCCAAAGCACGAAACTGGATCTGCATCGATGAGAAAGCGATCAAACTGCTCGAAAGAAAGCAGTGCAGCTAGTCCAGTTCGGCCCTTCAAGAAGAGGAAACTGACTCAAGGAAGGCCAAGCAACTGACCAAACGAACTGATCAATTTAGTTCAGTTAGAGCCTCAAAGTAAGTTCATCAGCGGAAACTGGAAAAGTGATGAAACTGATCATCCAACCGCTGAATTATCAAGCCAATCAGTTGGCCTGTATTCCAACTGACTCAGGATAAGTTTTTCTTAATCCACAAGCTTATCTTAACTTAATTGTTTCCGTTGTGATTATAAAATTCCTTATATTACATCCAACGGTTACAATTTGAAAATGGGGTCCTCTCTCACAAGTTGCCATTAATATCTCTGCGATAATATTAAAACAACTCCACAAAGGTGAACATGAGGGAGTAATTATCTATGAGATATGAATAGCAACATCTGCAGAAAATATTTTGCTATTTATGACAACCTCCCCATTTTTAAATTTACTCTCTCTCAGCCACATGATCATAAAGTTGCTTCACAATCAGATGGCCGGGATGCATGCATCATTTATTCAGCTAATCGTCCATCAAATTAGATAGCTGATCAGCTAAGATAGCAATTGAGTGTCCTCGATCAATGCATGCAGAGCTGAATATATATATACAAGGAGATGAAGGCTCATATCATCTGCAAAATCTCTCTCTCTCCCCTTGCATAGATATCGCCTAACCAGAGCACTTGCAAATCTAACGCAACCATTTCTTCGCAGAAATGAAACCCTCATTTCAGATGGTGAATGTCAAGTCACTGGTAAGCAAGCTGAAGAAAGACAAGACTCTTAATCTAGAGCTTCTTCACGCACGCCTAGGTTCAGAGAAATTCCACAGGATCATTCGGCCATTAGAGGAAACTGGGTTGTTGCCATTCTTGACGCTCATGCCAGCCAAGAATCTACCCACTCATGTTGCGGAGTTCTACCACAATCCAACCATATCCGACAACAACATCATCTCCACCGTTCAGAACCAAGTCATAACGGTGATGAAAGACACTATGATGTCTACACTCCTCCTCCCCGGCAAAGGCCAAGACGTGCTGGATCTAGAGCTTCCGAGCAAATATGCACTATGGAGTCTATGGAAACATCCACACATGCACCACCACGACTGCTCATACATGGTGAGGGAAAGTCTGCCTAGTGAGATCATCCTACTCCTGGATATCGCAGGTCACATCCTGCACAGAAACTTTGAGACGGTCCAGTTCTCCTAACTCAAAGCTCATCTAATGGCCGCTCTATTCCTCGGATGCAAAGCCGACTGGGCTTCCTTCATCCTTGTTCAACTGCGACGAAATGTAGACCGAGCAGAATATGATCCGACAATTGGCACATTCCGAGAGAATGTTGGGTTTATGGGTCGCATAAGCCACATCATTTTGAGTCAATTTGACGAGACGATTCCAATCGGAGAGCAAATCGCATGAAGGGATATGCTCCCGACCATCTACTACCATCCAGTCCCGAAGAAATCGCAACAACCGGGAACTGCCGACTTAAGTTGTGGAAAGAGACCGTTGGTCGCAGCTGCCAGCTCCTCAGAAGAAAGGTAGTTGTTGGTTGAGAGTTAGCATCTCTCTAAACTGAGCGATCAGTCTACAATACCCGCCAACTCACAACCTCTCACCTCAGTCCATCACGACTTAATAGAGGATGAGTTCGAGCAAGTTCTAGACCATCAGCTACGAAGCTGTTTCAGTCTAATTGAGAGCAGCAACCCCTCATTATTCGAGCACTTGAGAAGATACCTCCAGTATCATCTCTAGAGATTTCAAATCGATGAGGCCACTCTGTTCCACCTCATCCACACTCGTGGATCCTTCTTCTAGATCAAAGAAGGCCACTGGAGTAGAAATTGGATGAACCATCCACTCAGCTCGCCGCCAACGTTCTCGAAAATAATGGATTCAATGATCAAACGAATCCAGTACAGCGTACCAGCTGACGCTCCTCTTCCAGACAATGAGCCAGCCAACTCCTCCTGCACCCCATTTATTGAAGACCTATCAATCGTCTCAAATGATGAGATCTTCTCCAACCTGGCATCCATGGACTTCAGAAAGCAAGATCTCTCTCTCACCACTGATCGTGGTCAGTTCATGACGACTGAAGAAGCTTATGCATGGTTCTCTTCGCCTATGCCCATTCCTTCAGTTCCCTCAGTCTGTGATGACAACTTGGCAACTGCATTCACCTTCTTGCCAAATCTATTAATGCCATCATACGATCTACACTAGTTTACCCTTTTGGATGATGCCAAAAAGGGAGAAGATGGAAGGTAAGATGATGAAAATTTAACTCTTTGGGAGCAGATCTAAAGAGAAGCATAGCTTGAGGGGGAAGCTCAGCTTCAGAGAGAAGATTGGAGAACACATGAAGTTAAAGAAAAAGGAGAATCAAGTAGGAAAAGAAGGAGCAGCTGAGGATGTGAACATGTCTCTCAGACGAACATTTGCAGTATTTCCATCATCATTGACAAGGTTTTGACATCATCAAAAAGGGAGAAATTGTTAGGAAAAACTATCAAGGAACCCCTAGATAAGGTTTTGATGAGATGTCAAAACTATTCCTGAAAAACTGATCAAGATCCAAGCTGTAGATCTGAGCTGACCAATCGAGAGCCTCAAGAAGGAACTCAACTGAAGCCAAAGTTAACCCAACTAGAGCATGGTCAACTAGCTGGAAGGATACGACAACCAGTCAGAACTCAATCCAACTGAGGGTTAAAGGAGTCGAACCAGTCAAAACAAACTGATAGCTAAGTCAGCTGAGCTGAGAGAAAAATCAACAAGACTGAAGAAACTGATAAGATATCAGTTTAACTGAAGACTGGAAGTATCCAGCTGATGGCCAAACTTAACTTCAGCCGAACTGAAGTAGACAGTCAAATCAATCAAAGGCCAGAACTGAAGTTAGCTAGCTTGTAGGAGAAAACAAGCAAACATCTGACTAGGAAGCTCGGAGAAAGATCAGTCAAACTGACAAGCTAGCCAACAGCTTGTGATCAGTTAAGCTGATAAGAAAGCTCAAGAAAGGCCAGTCGAACTGACAAGCTATTCAATGGCTTGTGATCAGTCGAACTGGAGGAAGAAGATCAGAACTGCCAACTGGAGTGATAGCCAAACTAAGTAGACAAGCATAGAACTGCCAACTGGAGTGATAGCCGAACTAAGCAGACAAGCTCAGAACTGCCAACTGGAACTCAAACTTGCTAAACTGGAGCTCAGAACTGCCAGCCAGAGAGTCCTGGAGTTAATGCTCCAATAAAGATCTTGGAATAAATGCTCTAGCGGAGATCCTGGAATTAAATATCCAACAGAGATCGATTGGCAAAGCAACGGCTACTGGAATTGAATATCCAACAGAGATCGATTGGCAAAGCAACAACTACTTCAACCAAAAGCTCCAACGATCATAAAGACCATCTGCCATTGATGAGCCAATAGAGCCACCGATCAATAGAACTCAACGGTCACAAAATCATTCCTCTATAAAAGACGAGTGAATCAAAGTTTTCAAATGACTTTTCACGACTTTCATTCTTGAAACCTTCATTCAAGTAACTCACAACTGAGCTTTCTTTCTCCCTCCCACATAGCTCAAGTTCAGCATCTGCTAAACCTGCGAGAGTCCAACTGAGAAGAAGAATCCACAGAATCAAAGCATTCAGCTAGCTGTTGATAATCCAGCCAGAGCAACCTTCTCAGTTCCAGCAATACACCGATCAACTACCTAGCTCAATTGAAGGAGCACATCAGTTGATATCCCCTGTTCAAGACTAACCTCTTGAAGATCGAAAGAGATCTAAAACCTTGTAAAGACGTCAGTAGCACCTACCTCCCTAGCGAGCAGTTAGGGACTGCAAGTGTGAGCCGTCAACCCGCTGAGGTAGCGAGCAGTTACCAGGTTCAGCCAACTGTCCTTCATTGTATAATTTGTAAAGAAACTCAAGTTATATAGTGGAGTTGCCCTTCTGCGGAAGGAAGAGAGGACGTAGAAGTTTGAGACTTCGAACCTCTATAAATCGTCTGTGTGCTGTACTGTTTTGCTTATACTCGCATATGTTTGAACTGCACACAAGCTCACACAATCTGCACCCAAGCTGTCTAAAAAGTGCTCAACTGATCTGTGCATAGATAAGTTACTAAGCGAGTCAAGGGCCCTTATCATTCCGCATTTGAAGTAAAGTTTTTTTATCAGTTTATTCACCCCCCCTCTAAACTGACATCGACTCGCCCGGGACCAACATTATCCTTCCTTTGTGCCCATGGTCCTTTTTTGTAGGTTTCGTGAAAGGAACTTGACCAATGCAAAGATAATTTAAAGGGTGGTTTTATTTGGTCTTGTGGGTTCAGAAAGAAAATTGCCTAAGCATTTTTGTGTATCCCCAAATTCATTGTGACCTCGGAACAGAGCAGAAGCAAATTCTGGTTCTCTTAAATTCAAAGATGCAAAACATCACACAAGAAAGAATTATTGCAGGCATCATGAAGATAGGCTCAATTCCTCACAGGGTACTTTGATCATTCATCATTTAATCAGTGTTACGGGCATGCTGACATGAATATGCAAATAAACAGGCTGCTTAATGGTCACAGGACCTTAGACTCCATGCTTTCAAGTTCAAATATCTATACATGCTTGACTAAACTCTAACCAACAAAAGAAAGTGAAATAACCCTCACCCACACACTTTGCCTTAGGCAAAGTGGGTGTGAAAGAGTTATTTCACGAACCAAAAACTCAACAAAAACTAAGTGGCCATCCCACCCACACACTTTGCCTTAGGCAAAGTGGGTGAATAAGGTGGTCACCGAAACAAACAAAACCAAATAGACTTCAAATGCCCTCGCGCACCCACACACTTTGCTGTAGGCAAAGTGGGTGAACAAGGGCGACTCTAGAAAGATAAAAAAAAAACTAAACTAATGGGAAGAGGGAACCAGATCAGAGAGGGCACGGTGTTCGGTAAATCAGGCTTGCTTGAAGTGGCGTCGCGAGCATTTGCCAATGCATTCCAGAATGGTAGCCATTTGTTTCCCGTGCCCTGTACTGTAAAAAACACAACTAGAGAAAACCGTAAAATTCATCCTATACACTAGAAAAAAAAACTTAAAAGGAAATAACATAATTAAAATAAATTGCAAGAAAATAAATAAAAAAACCTGGGTTGCCTCCCAGTCAGGACCCTAGTTATTGTCGCGGGCATGACGCTTACTTCTTTCTTCACATGTAGATGGGCTCGACGAGCCTGACAGATCCTAAAACAGGATCCTTATGCCCATAGTAATGCTTCAGTCACTGTCCATTGACCTTGAACCTTCCTCCAGTATTCATGTCTATTAACTCCACGGCTCCATTTGGGCATGAGGTGTGGAACAGAAAAGGACCAGTCCATTTGGACTTGAGGTTCCCTCCTAGCAGCTTGAGTCTGGAATTAAACAGCAGAACCTTTTGCCCATGCTCGAAACTTTTATGTCGAATGATTTGATCATGAGCCTTCTTCATTCTCTCTTTGTGGAGCACTGCATTATCATAGGCTTCAAGCCTAATCTCTTCTAACTCTTGCAACTGAAGCTTTCTTTCATTCCCGGCCTCATCAAATTTCATGTTGAACTTCTGTATTGCCCAAAACGCCTTATGCTCTATCTCAACAGGTAGATGGCAATTCTTTCCAAAAATAAGGTGGAATGGGGACATCCCAATGGGTGTTTTGTAGGCAGTGCGATATGCCCATAATGCATCTTCCAACTTGAAACTCCAATCCTTGCTCTTCGGATTTACCACTTTTTGCAAAATGGATTTGACTTCTCGGTTGGACACTTCGGCCTGCCCATTAGCTTGAGGATGATATGCCGTGGTCACACTATACCTCACTCCATATTTCCTGAGAAGATCCCTTATGACCATATTGCAGAAATGGGTTCCCTGGTCACTGATGAGCGCTTTGGGCATACCGAATCGGCTGAACACATTGGCCTTCAGATATGCCTTGACCACACGAGCATCATTAGTGGTAGTAGCTTTTGCCTCGACCCACTTTGACACATACTCTACTGCCAAAATGATGTATAAATGCCCATTTGATTTGGTCATTAGACCAATAAAGTCTATTCCCCAAACGTCAAAAACTTCAACTGGCATAATTGGCATCATGGGCATTTCATTCCTCTTCGAGGTACTCCCAGTCATTTGGCAGCGTGGGCATCTTCTGCAAACTTCATAGGCATCTTTGTGTAAGGTTGGCCAAAAGAACCCGCAATCCAACACTTTCTTTGCGGTTCTTTTTACTCCAAAATGCCCTTCACATGCTTCTGAATGACAATGATCAAGGATGCTCTCTGTTTCCTCGGTGGGCACACATCGTCTGATCACTTGGTCTGCACACCTTCTCCACAGTATGGGCTCGTCCCAGACATAGTACCGACTCTCACTTCGAATTTTGTTCTTCTGATAAGTTGTGAGCCTGTTGGGCAGTTCTCCTGCAATCATGTAATTTACCAAGTCTGCGTACCAAGGCATTGTGCCCATGAAAGAAAACAGGTGTTCATCTGGAAAGGTGTCCACGATGGGCACATCATCTTCTTCATTGATAACCCGGCTCAAATGGTCTGCAACTTGATTTTGGGCACCACTTTTGTCTTTTATTTCCCAATCAAACTCTTGCAAGAGTAAGATCCACCGTATTAGCTTTGGCTTTGATTCCTTTTTTGCGAGCAAATGCTTCAAAGTGGAATGATCGGTGTAGACGACACTCTTGGCTCCAAGCAAATATAAACAAAATTTTTCAAAGGCAAATACTACTGCCAAAAGCTCTTTTTCAGTAGTGGTATAGTTTGCTCGGGCATGATTCAAAGTCTTGGAAGCATAGTAGATTACATAATTTTCTTTTCCTCATTTTTGTCCAAGCACTGCGCCCACGGCATAACCACTGGCATCACAGATAATTTCAAACGACATGCCCCAGTCTGGTGGTTGGATGATGGGGGCTGTGACCAACTTATTCTTCAAGGTTCGGAACGCATCTCTACATGCCTCATCAAATACGAAGGGCACATCATTTTGAAGAAGATGTGTGATCGGTTGGGTAATTTTTGCAAAATCTTGGATAAATCACCGGTAAAATCCAGCGTGCCCAAGGAACCCTCGTACTTGCTTCACTGAGGTGGGGTATGGCAGCTTCTCAATGATGTCCACCTTCGCTTTGTCCACTTCTATGCCTCTTTCTGAAATGAAGTGCCCAAGAACAATCCCCTCACGAACCATGAAATGACACTTTTCATAGTTCAAAACCAAGCATTTGTCCACGCATCTTTTTAACACTTTTTCAAGGTGCCCAAGGCAAGTATCAAATGAACTCCCATACACTGTAAAGTCATCCATGAACACTTCAATGCAATTCTCTAAAAGATCCGAAAAAATGCTCATCATGCACCTTTGAAAAGTGTTTGGGGCATTGCAGAGCCCAAAAGGCATTCTCCGATAGGCAAATGTTCCGAATGGGCACGTGAATGTGGTCTTCTCTTGATCTTCTTGATCCACCACAATTTGCATGTAGCCTGAATATCTATCAAGGAAATAAAAGAACTTGTTTCCGGCCAATCGTTCCAACATCTGATTTATGAAAGGAAGTGGGAAGTAATCCTTCCTTGTGACCATGTTGAGTTTCTTGTAGTCTATGCAGACTCTCCATCCAGTTTGTACACAAGCTCATTTTTTTCATTTTTCACCACTTGGATCCCTGACTTCTTGGGCACGACAAGTATTGGGCTGACCCATTTGCTGTCTGAAATGGGGTAGATGATGCCCATGTCTAGCAACTTGAGTATCTCTTTGAGCACGACCTCTTTCATGGCGGGGTTCAACTTGCATTGTGGATCCCGAACTGGCTTTGCATCATCTTCCAAAAGGATTTTATGCATGCACACAGCAGGGCTAATGCCCTTGATGTCGGCTAAAGTCCATCCAATGGCTTCCTTGTATAATCTCAAAAGTCTAAGCAACCGATTTTCTTCAGTGAGGGTCAGACCCTTATTTATGATCACCGGTAAAGTCTCATTCTCTCCTAGATAGGCACACTTCAAGTGTCCGGGAAGATCTTTCAGTTCCAGCTGTGGTGCCCTCTGCACAGAGGGTATCATTTTTTCAGTCTGACTCGTGGTGGGCAACTTGTAATCCCCCACTCCACATGGCATTTTCTCCAGAGAATACAGCATCATGATAGCTTCTCTGATGTTGTCATCTTCATTGATGGCATCGCAATCAGTTAAGCCAGCCTGTAATGCCCATTCCAGTGGTTCTTGATTGTTCATTTTGGAAACCGTGGCTTGGGCATGACATTGGCTCACAAAGTTGACTGACTACGGGTCTTGAGGGTATTTCATTACTTCAAAAATATTGAATACAACAATCTGCCCATCAAATTCACACATTAGTGTGCCCTCATCGACATCAATCTTGGTACGAGCAGTCTTCATGAATGGTCTTTCGAGTAATAACACTGATGAGGTGAGTGTTGCTGTGCCCATATCGAGCACGTAAAAATCAGCTGGGAAAATCAATTCCCCCACCTTGACTGGGACATCTTCTATCAGGCCTTCTAGGTAGACATTAGATCTGTCTGTGAGCTGAATGATCACCCTTGTTTGCTTAAGTGGTCCCAATTTTAGTTCCTCATAAATCGTCATGGGCATGACATTTATGGATGCTCCGAGATCTAACATTGTCTTCTCAATCCTTCTATGGCCAATGATGCATGGTATGATAAACATACCAGGATCTTCACACTTATTGGGCATTTTCTTTTGTAAAACTGCCGAAACATTATCTCTCACGAATAGTTTGGTGTCATCTTCACATCGTACCTTTTTGGTGCAGAGTTCCTTGAGGAATCGGGCATATCGAGGTACTTCCCTAACTGCATCCAATAGTGGAATATTGATTTCCACTTTTCAAAAAATCTTGAGAACATCTTTCATTTCTTCCTCCTTTCTGTTGTGGGCAAGACGCTCTGGAAAAGGTGATTTTCCGACAGCCTTTGTTTTTTTCATCTTGGGCTCTGCAACCTTTTCTTTCTCTTTTTGCTCCTCTTCTTTTGTGCCCTCAGTGTTTTCTGTCTTCTCAGCTTCTGGTTCTGCAACAGCTTCTTGTAGCTCTTTCCTACTTCTCAAGGTCACAACATTCACTTGCTCTTGGGGGTTTACCACTTGAGATGGTAATTGCCTATTTTTCTCTTCAAGTTGCTTGATGGCTTAGGTAAGCTGTGAAAGTTGTTCGCCAACATAGTGCTTGAATTGTTCAGTTTCTTGTTGTGCCCTCAACATTTGTTGATGTGCTTTCAATGTTTCCTGTGCCATGGTTTAGACCAGCTCCTCCAAAGAAGGTCCTTGCCTTCGATTTTGAAAAGGTGGCTGCATAGGAAGGTTTTATGGTTCGGCTTGATCTGACCTTTTCCACTTGAAGTTCTCATGATATGAAGTATTGAATCAGATCATGATCTGGGATCTGATGTTGTGGGCACTTTATCAACATGATCTGAAAGCGACTCCAATAGTCGTAGAAGCTCTCGTTTGTGCCCATCTTCAGACTTCCAATTCTTCTTCTCATCTCTTGCACTCTGGATGCGGGAAAATATTTCTCCAAAAACTTTTGTTGCAGCTGCACCCATGTGGTCACGCTGACAGTTGACAGAGTGTACAACCAGTCTCGTGCTTCGTCTTGTAGAGTAAATGGAAATGACACCAGTCGTACATATTGATCTTTTTCCCCTTCCGCGGTTTGGGTTTGACATACCATCTCAAAATCTTGTATGTGCCTCTGAGGATCTTCTCCAGTCGTCCCATAAAACTTAGGCAAAATTTGGATGAAATTTACCTTTAGTTCCCAATTTCCAGTGATAGTTGGGAGCGAAATGCCCATGGGACAGAGGTTCATGTTAGTCAGAAAGACTAACTGCCTTAGTTTTCGACTCTCTCCAGCCATAGTTTCTCTTCCTTGCTGCTCTTCTCTTACTTCGTGCTCTGGTTGAGAATGTTCTTCTTTCTCCAGGATGGTTTCACGAGCAAGTCTTTCGGCTTGTCGTGCCCTCCGTGCTTCTGCCTTTCTCCTTCGTAAAGTCCTTTCTAGTTCTGGATCGTACTCGTAGAACTCTGTAGAGGAGTTGTGCATCCACTGGCCAGGCTAACAAGTTGGGAAATAGAATTACTTGAATTAGCTCCCCGGCAACGGCGCCAATTTTGATGCGCGGTCGTTTCGCGGTCAGAATAAATCTCAAGAGAGACTTATCCTTGTGCCCACAGCGGGCGTAGCCAGCAATGTGAGTAAAGGGTCGATCCCACGAGGAGCTGCGAATTCTACCTTCCAATGTCACCAATTCCAAAGTTTTGAGAGTTGTTGTGGTCTTCGTACTTCGTATGTAAATACTTTAAAGTAAATCTTGCAAAAAATAGAAATAAAAAGACACAAAGAAAAACAAAGAAAATAATTAGTAGTAAAGTATTCCGGATTAGAACTTCGAATCAAACTTCACAAACATTTTCCCGATCATGGGCACACCGATTTCTTATGTGAATTAAATCATCCAGTTATAGGCACCCGAATTTCTTCATTTGTGCCCAATCTATCCTTTCAGATTAGATTAGAGGTGATTTCTCGTCCCCTAAACCCTAACTTGTGACCCAACCCCGATTTTTCATTTGATTGTAAGCAACAAGCAGCTTTATGCTCTAGACAGACCCAGATCTATTGCAAACACTGATTTCTCGTGTGCCCACAATACCCCGTGATGTACCCAGTCCCTTTATGATCAACACACAGTTACGATTCATTGACCATGTATAGATTTAGCGTGCCCAATTCTAATTAACGAGTGGCCAGCCACATTAACCAGCTTAACATGCTTTAGTGCAACAAAGAAAATAATACACGACGGAAACCAAATTCACACAGTGTTATGCCCAAATTGCCTCACGGTTTTTACATGTTTGTTAAGTTATCATCTCCATTCAATCCGGAATAAAAGATCTAGCCACGCATGCTAGACATAAACATAAAGACAATATTTAAAGACATGAAATTAAATAAAAACTTACTGAAATAAATAAGATACGAGTCTTGACTTCAACGTCAAACTTAACAACATAAACTGGAAATTAATAAATACAAGTAAAAAGTAAAATAATAATGTATATGGCGTCTATCAATGATCCTCTCTAGTGGTATTTATATAGGTAGGACGAATCCCTAGCATCCTTGGGCCACAAGTAAGTTTGAAGCTCAAATCGGCCCATGAAAGACTCAATTCTGGACTGTCTGTCGGTGTGCCCATTCTTTCCTTTTCTGGCAGCTGCACTTTCCTTGTATGGATAGATCAACTTTCCTTGTAGAGACATGTCAACTTTCCTTGCAGAGTAGATTCTGATTCTATCTCTTCAGCTCGAGCCCACAGGAGGACACTTTCCTTGTGGAGAAGATTGATCTTCTAGAAGCTTCAAGATATCATCTCCAGATTTGGTAATATCCTCTTTGATATGATCTTCTTTCCTTATTGAACGAAATCTGGAATATCTTGGATAACTTCTGCCGAACTTCTCGCGTTGTGCCCATAACAAGTCTGCCAAGTTTAGAATCTCTTCGAGCCTTGTGGGCAAACGGACATTTCTCAGCAACATTGAAATGCGATGAACTCTACAAGCTGGCACCTTTCATGTAGATTAGTGCTATGAAAATCTCATCGAGCTTGCATCATCGTATTTCAGCTCCAAAATGCCCATAGTGCGTGATTTTGCTCTCTTCATTCCCCTGCTCATATTTCTGGCTCTTTCCGACTCTAAAGAACAAAAATAAGGACAAAAGAACGAGAAAAAGACTCTAGAAATAAGAGAGAAATTGGACTTGTCAGTGACTCCCCACACCATATCATCTACAATGTAAGTATATGGAACATTGCATAGAACAATTATATAACATAATCTAAATGCAAACAGTGACTGCAATAACTTTCATTTCATATCATCATAACATTAGAAAAGTATACAAAGATATGTCTTCCCAGTATACAAAACTAACAATCTCCCACTTATACTTGAAGCATGTCTTTCAAGCATAAAAACTAACTGGCCAACTCTCCAATCTAAACTATCAACTCAAACTGCGCCTCCAGGTCTGCATCTCACTCCCATTTTCTCCACGTGACCATGGCCAACTCTCCAATCTAAACTATCAACTCAAACTGTGCCTCCAGGTCTGCATCTCACTCCCATTTGCTCCACGTGACCATCAAAGGTCTTAGCCGACAGGCTCTTCGTGAATGGATCAGCCAGGTTGTCCTCCAATGCAATCTTGACCACTAGGAACCCGCGGAGCCAGACAGCTTCTTTTACAGCCTCAGAGGTAGCCACATACTTAGCTTCCATGGTGGAATCAGAAATGCATTTCTGCTTTATGCTCCTCCATACGATGGCTCCACCTCCTAATGTAAACACATAGCCCGAGGTAGATTTATTCTGATCTTTGTCTGATTGAAAATCTGACTCTGTGTAACCCAAAGGCACTAGACTATCAGAGCGGAATACCAACATGTAACCTCGAGTCCTTTTAAGGTACTTGAGAATGTTTTTGACCGCAGTCCAGTGACCTTATCCAGGGTTAGACTGATATCTGCTTACCATGCCTACGGCATAGTATATATCAGGCCTAGTGCATAGCATAGCATACATCAAACTTCCCACAGCCGAAACATATTGTACTTTCTTCATTTCCTCTATCTCAGACTGTGTTTAAGGACACATTTTCTTGGATAGATGAATTCCATGCCTGTAAGTTATAAAACCTTTCTTGGAATCTTGCATGCCAAACCTAGCTAGCACTGTATCTATAAAAGTCATCTGGGACAGACATAACATCCTTTTCTGGTGATCTCGAATGATCTTGATGCTAAGAACATGTCCGGCTTCTCCCAAATCCTTCATATCGAACTGCTCAGACAACCACACCCTAATGTTTGACAACGCCTTCTTACTGTTTTCAATAAGCAAGATGTCATCAACATAAAGTACGAGGAATACCACCACATTTCATCACGTTTCTTGTACACACAGCTCTCATCCGGACTTTGTACGAATCCATATGATTGAATAACCTCATCAAATCGGATGTTCCAAGATCTCGATGCTTGCTTAAGTCCATAAATGGATCTCTTAAGCTTACACACCAAGTGCTCTTGGCCCTTAGCAATGAATCCCTCTGATTGCTTCATGTGAATGTTTTCTTCAAGACTTCCATTTAGGAAAGCTGTCTTGACATCCATCTGCCAGATCTCATAATCCAAATTAGCGGTAATTGACAAGAGAATCCGGATTGACTTAAGCATGGCTACCAGTGAAAAGGTTTCCTCATAATCGATCCCCTCTTTTTGAGTGTACCCTTTCACCACCAATCTAGCCTTGAAGGTTTCAACCTTCCCGTCAGCTCCTCTTTTGCGCTTATTGATCCACTTACAGCCAATGGGTTTTACCCCATCAAGTGGTTCTACGAGCTCCCAGACTTGATTGCCATCCGTAGATCCAATCTCAGACTCCATTGCAGTTTTCCAAGAATCTGCATCTTTATCTTGAATTGCCTCATCATAGGTCCTGAGATCTAATTCATTTAGTCCCTCTAGGAAATCTGAAGCCTCTCCCAGACCAATGAATCTATCAGGTTGGCGTACAACCCTCCCACTGCGACGAGGCAGTTCCTGTACTTCTGTGACACATTGTACAGTGTCTGGTGGTACCTCTTCTTGTACAACTGGTGTAGGACTCGATCCTTCTCCTCGTAACTCTTCAAGGATGATTTGACTCCTTGGTTTGTGGTTTATAACATAGTCTTCTTCTAAGAATTGAGCATTGGTGCTGACAATGATCTTCTAATCCTTAGGACTATAAAATAAACCACCTTTCGTTCCCCTAGGATATCCAACGAACAGCCTCACATTAGTATGAGGAGCCAGCTTATCAGCTTCCTTATCCAACATGTGTGCTGGGCTACCCCAAATCCGAATATGGTTCAAACTGGGCTTTCGTCCAGTCCATAATTCTGTGGGCATAGAAGAAACTGATTTTGATGGAACCAAGTTGAGAATATAGGCCGCTGTTTTTAGGGAATATCCCCAGAACGAAATAAGCAACTCAGAATAACTCATCATCGATCTGACCATCTCTAACAGAGTTCTATTCCTTCTTTCCGCCACGCCATTCTGCTGTGGCATTCTAGGCGCAGTCAACTAGAAGGTAATCCTATTCTCTGCCATGTAATCCCTAAATTAGCTTGAGAGGTACTCGCCACCATGATCAGAATATAGTGACTTGATACTTCTTCCTGTTCGTTTCTCCACTTCCGCCTTAAACTCTTTGAATTTCTCAAAGCATTCAGACTTGTGACGCAATAGGTAGTTATAACCGTATCTAGAGTAATCATCAATGAGAGTGATGAAATACTCGAACCCTCCTCGAGCTTGAACTGACATAGGGCCGCACAGGTCAGAGTGAATCAAATCTAATATCCCTTCGGATCTATTTCCTTTTGACTGGAAAGGACGCTTGGTTATTTTACCTTCCAAACAGGATTCACACAAAGGAAACGATCCCAGTACCAAAGAAGACAATGGTCCATTGTTTACAAGCTTTTGTATCCTCTTAAGGTTAATATGACCTGGCCTTAGATGCCAAAGATAGGTTTGATTCAGTTCCAAAGGTTCTTTTCTCTTGTTAGGGTTTATGATCGATGTATTCAACAGTTGTCTTTGCGTAGTGTTTTCAGTTGGTTTAAGAAAGTATAAGTGTCCATCCAATGTACCAGAATAGATAAAATGTTTACCACTAAAGATAACTACTTTGTTATCAAAAGAAACAGAATATCCATCCATAATCAATTTAGAAACTGAAACCAAGTTTCGCCTAAAACCAGGCACATAAAGACAATCTTTCAAAACCAAAGTTCTATCACTACTGAAAGGTAAAACAACGTCTCCCACTGCAACAGCCGCCACTCTCGTAGCATTGCCCATGTAGACGGTGATCTCATCCTCACTCAGCTGTCTTTTTACCAGGAACCCCTGTAAAGACATGCAAACATGATCAGTAGCTCCAGTATCTACTACCCATGACTGAGTAGAACAAGTTGCTAAACATGTTTCCACAACTAGAGTGTGAGATATACCTCTCTTCTTCTTCTTGTTGGGACACGCCGATTTCCAGTGACCTGGTTGGCCGCACTTGAAGCACTTAGTCTTCGACTTAAACTCCTTAGGATGAATCTTCGCCTTTGGCTTCTTCACCTTAGGTGCCGCATCTTCAGCCTTTTTAGGTGTGTATCTCTTCTTCCTTTTTCCACCAGAAGAAGACGCCCCTTTCTCAGCTATGTGGGCCTGAAGGTCGCTCTTTTGGAGCAATTCCGCTACCTGAAGATCTATGAGCAGTTCAGTCAGGCTGACATCCCTTTTGATCATGTTAAAGTTCAGCCTGAACTACTCAAACTTCGAGGACAAGCTATGAAGAATAATGTTGATTTGAGAATCGGTGTCCAGCTCTCCATCCAAGGTCTCGATCTCAGCCAGATACCCCATCATCATGAGAACGTGATCCCTGACAGGTGTGGAGTCAGCCATTCTCGCATCCATTAACTTCTTCATTGCCAAATGGCGTGCTGAGCAGTTCTGATGACCGAAGAGCTGTCTAAGGTTGTACATGATATCATAAGCGGTTTTCATAGGCTCATGCTGATGTTGCAACACATTCGACATGGATGCCAGAATGTAACAACGCGCTATCTCATTAGACCTAACCCATTTATCATATGCAACCTTTTAGACTTCTTCAGAACCCTCATCTGGCTTCTGAGGACAAACCTCTTCAAGTACAAACTTGTGTCCCTCAGCAACTAGAATGAGGTTAAGGTTACGAATCCAATCATTGTAGTTTTCACCGACGAGTTTGTTTTCTTTGAGGATTGAGGACAGATTGGAGAGTGTCATTGATAATATGAAATAACTGAAATTTAAACATGTAGTATAGTCACAAACTTTAGGATAAACAGTATATAATCGAAAGCCTCATAAAAATTATATAATTTTCCACCGACACTTTAAAAACATCTTCTATAAGCCACGATAGTGTGGACGTTTATAAAATCCATTTTTAAATAGGTTATAAACCTTTAACTTGCCTCCAGTTGAGTGGACGGATAATGAACACGGTCATGTAATCATCTAACTGATAAGCCACGATCGTGTGGACGTTTATCAATAAATTATATCTAGGTGTGCACACCATTATCTTCGCACCAAGATCACTATTCGAATTTAACTACTCCAGATGGAGGAGTCAATTAGTTCTAATAGTGTTCTACAGCTATCCATTGAGGAGATTTAATTTCTAGAGAAATCTGTGATATGACACATCCGATATGGAGGAAGACCGATGTCAACGCGCATGCCCATCACTTCTCAATTAAATCAGATTTAATGGAGACCGTATGAGATTTCTACATACTTTGGTATGAATCTCTTCCACTTAGTTATTTATGCTTGAGATTTCATTTTATCCCATTATTAAGAACATGCAAACATCATCACATAAAATGATAAACAACCATTGCACGCTTCACAACAACATAATAAGCAACAGTAATATTCCAACTATCATGGCTTATATCTCATGTTGATTGATGAGATAAAACAGGAAAGTCAGCTCCGGAAACAGGGCTATGGCCGCCCCCCTTCACAGCACCTCGCCGAAATCCTAGCTCCATTTAGGGTTTCGGAACGTGAACTGGTGAACCTTCCTTCTTGGTTGTACTACTTTCCTTCTTTGAGTTGATCTCTGATCTTTATTCAATACAGACTATCTATTCCAAAAGGAAAAATCTAATATTGCTAGAATAAAAAATACAACTTAAAAACTCGGTCTAACAGCTTTATATCTATTACATTAAAACAATGTAAAATAAAACCTAGACCTAATCCATGAATTTTCTCATGGATTAAAATCACGTAGCTAAACCGGCATACGGCCAACATCTATTCAACATAAACATACATCTCATAAAATAAAGGAGCCATCATAGTTGGTAAACCTGCAAACAAACACAGTCTACAAATCCAACAATCATATTATATGATTCACATAAAATAACATATGATATCTATGCATGAATAATAATATTCGAATTTTACAATTAATTAAATTAATTAATTCGATATTATCCACAAGATAAAAATTGGAAATTAAAATAATTATCCACCAATTTTAAACTTGTAATTTTTGAAAATAATTCCAAAATAAATCTAGAAATTAATTAAAATTATCCACCAAATTTATTTAATATTTTCGCACCACCCTAATTAAATAATATTTGGATATCTTGATATAAATAAAAAATCCAATCCAAATATTACCCATAGGGATCGAAATCTTTCAAGGATAGGCTTTGGAGATTTGATCCACTTCAAAATCTTATCCTAATTTAAATCCTTATCACAATTGCATTTTGATAATTATTTATATATATCCAAAATTACCTTATTTAATTTTAATTACATAGATTTTCGAAAATCCCAAATAATAGATTTGGAAATTTGATCCACTTCAAATTCTTCCAAATCTAAAATTCTATTTTCAAATTTATCTAGATTAAAATTAGGTAAATTGAGATATACATCAAACAATATCAAATCTTAATCCAAAACATGTAATTTTCGATCCACTTCAATAGATAAATCTCGAAATTTGATTTTGATCAAAATCTACTCCAAATTTATTCATCAAAATCGAAAATAACATAACTTACACATATTTGGAAATTTTGACATTAATCAAAAAACTATTCCAAATAAAATACCATAGATTTCGAAAATAACTAGAATAATAAATCTGGAAATTTTGATCCACTTCAAATTCTTCCAAATTTAAAATTCTATTTTCAAATCTATTTGGATTAGAATTAGGTAACTTTTGATATACATCAAAAATTACATAATCTCATTCTAATCATTCAAAATTTTCGAACCACACTAAAATAAATCTGGAAATTTTTATGTTGATCAAAAACCATCCAAATTTAATTTCCATAGTGCCGAAAATTTTAAGACAAAATTAGGGAATTTTACAACATTAATTTTTCAAAAAATTGAACTCAAAATTTCGAACACCATCAACATTAAATCTGGAAATTTGATGAACATCAAATATCAATCCAAATAATAATTTAATGATGGTCGAAATTCTTAGCAACATCAAAACTATGATTTTCGAACCAAATCAAAAATCCATCCAAGTTTTGAACACATAAAAATCGACACACGTGCATATTTAAATCTAAAAATTTAATAACATTAAATTTAACATCATATTTAAATATATGTGTCAAATTTATGTATGGAATAAAACAAGAACAGTGCCAAAATCCGCTCTGATACCAATTGTTGGGGTTTTTTCGAATCAAATCACCGCAAGATCATTTGGATGTTCATTAATCCACGTTAATGCAAATCATATTTTTATGTCACATGCATGTTTATCATAGTCTAGCACAATTAACAAGTATAGCAAAACGAATCTAATAAAGCGGAAAGATATATTCGAATTACTTACAAATCGGTAGACGATCTGAGGACAAGATTACAGGACTAATCTTGCTGTTGAATGAACTGGAACAGGCGTCCCTTTCTTCTCAAAAATCGGCAACCATAGATATTCTACTCCAAGATCTTCTGTTGTATTCCTGGACTGTATCTAGATTCAGGGTGGGCTGAAAGCTACTAGATAGGTATAGAATCTGTGGAGATAAAGAGAACACAAGAGGGGCTGATTACACAGTACTGAATTTCGAACTCCCCACCCTCTTATTTATAAGGGGGTGGTCAAAACTCAGTGTCCCAACCCTACTGGGTTTGTGCCTCTATCTCTTTTTCTATCTCTAGTCCATTAAAGTCATATTGGGCTACAACAGGGATCTAGAAGAATATTAAATTGGCCCACTAATTTATTTAATATCCAATATCTAATAAATTTAGGATATAATTAAATAAATTAAGTATTACTTTTATTCCACTAAAGAAGTAATACTGACCTACCAATTTAATACATATTTCCGAATATGCTTTCTCCTTTTGTTCAGCCATTTCCCGTGTTTAAGATATAATGTTCATTAATTAATTATGTTAGCCTCTGACAGCTATAATTAATTAATATCTAAAACGTTGAGTAGTACCATACAAGCTTTACTCATGTACGGAATAAATTCCACATGCAGGGTTTCAACATGAACTTGTGTTTCCTCAAGAGAACATCATCAACCTGGCGCACCAGGACACGGTGCTCATGCATACTGCTTGACAAATCATGCATACACTGTTATTACCCAAGATATCGAGTTTATTGATCTATGGAAAGATCTCACCCATCGATAAATCAAAGTAACAAACAACGTACACATATGCTCGCCAATATCACATGAGTTCAGAACCCGAATTCTGTGGATCTTGATTCTCTCACTAACTGGATCAGAGACAGAGAATAGTATCCTATTGTGATCTTCCTCAATACACTAACAAGTGTACTAGAATAATCAGTGAGTCAAGATAAACTAACTTATCAGATTATTCTACGGTGTACCGATGGTGTGTTCAGGACCATCTAAGCCGTGAACTCTTTAATACAATACAAGGTTATAATGATATGATCTTACCGTGTGACTCCCCACACCATATCATCTACAATGTAAGTATATGGAATATTGCACAGAACAATTATATAACATAATCTAAATGCAAACAGTGACTGTAATAACTTTCATTTCATATCATCATACCATTAGAAAAGTATACAAAGACATGTCTTTCTAGTATACAAAACTAACAGTGGGGAGGTAGAAAGAAGAACTCAATATCTGCAAGATAACAAAAGTTAGATTGGCGAAAGTCTTAATCAAAATTGTGTTTACTCTCTTTTTATAGATGAGTGACATTTTGACCATTGTGATTGGTGAATTTGTTGAATCCACCGGCAGCAGTTTAATGTCTGTAGCCATTTGAAGCTTTAAATGAACTATTTGTTTGGCTTTAATGACTTCTGCTCAAAGATGTAACATCCCAGAATTTCAGAGAGTTCTCTAAATTTATTTAGAAGACTAAAGAAAATAATTGGAGTTAAAATAAAGTAAAACAGATGTAAGTCGCGACCTTTTCGTGTATTTTATGTGAAAATTGATTATGAGATTTTGCGTTTGCCGTCGGAAGATAGTCAATATTGGTCTTTTCTGGAATGTAACAACCTAAAGGAAGTTGTTGATGCTTTTAGAATTTTATTCTGACCTCTACAGGAGTCCCGTAATTGAAAATCGTAAAGGGAAAACCTGTGAATAGTAATTTATGCGAGCGTTCGTGATTTGAAAAATTTATGAAATCATCATCATTGATCTGAGACTTGTTCTATCAATCCTATTTTATAGGAAATGACCCAAGGAATCCGTTCGCGTTCACAGATTGCCAATCCGAGGTCAATCGAACGCTCGGGAGCAAAATCTGGCAATCGAAATGAATAGTAAAAGTAATTTTTGAAAGGGAATCTTTCTTCGATTTCCCTCAGACGACTTCCTCGTCATCCCGATTCGGGTTAGTTCAATAGTACTCGAGCCAATGAGTCTCCCGATATTTTCAGATTTTGTGTCAGAGGTCATTTGGAGCTCGCCATTGAATAAAGCAGCTTTAATTGAATCCGAAAATCACTTTATCAGTATTTTATTTCCGAAAAAGTTATACCCGCCCTGAAGTCCCTTTTCCTATAAATAGGGGAGGGGGGAGCTCATTTCTCCTTGCTCATTCTCTCTCTTCTCTCTTTTTCTCTCTCGTTCGTGTTGACGAACGAGAGAAACCCGGGCCTGCGCCGAGTAAATCGCGCATGCGGGCCCAGGTTATGTTTTATTTGGGGGGAGGGGTGCTGCTGCTGCGGGAGCAGCTATCGAGCGCCGGAAGGCTGCCAGAGAGCCGCCGCCGCCGCTGCCGTGGATGGCCGGAATCGCCGTCGCCGTGCCGCTGTCGCGCCGCCGCTTTGGATGTCTCGTTTCGGTCCATTTCTCATCCTTTATAGTTGAAATTTAAATATGTTGTGTGTTTTAAATAGTGCTTCATTTCGTATGTTGAGTGCGTTGTCGTCCGGTGGCCGGAAACCGGCGAAAACGCCGGAAAACGTGAGAAATAAAGAGGGCCGATCAAATCACATTTTTGCCCCATTTCGCCCATTTGGGATCATCAAATCGAAAAATTTTCTTCTGTAAAGTTGCTCAAAAAATTATTTCCTATAGGACTGCCAAGTTTTGTAATTTTCCGATAAGTTTTGATTAAAGTCGATTATTTTAATCAGGCGGTTATTTTTATAATTAAAGCATGTGATTTTAGAAAATTCCAAAAATTGTATAGTTTAATAAAGATATATGTGGGGTCATGTCTGATTATTTTCATAATTTTTGGATAAGTGAAAAGTGCAATCGAGGTTTGCTGTGTAAAATTTGATTAAAAAGGCAAGTTACGGAAAGTGATCTCTGTCAAATCTTTTGTTCCATTAAATCGAAAATTATATTTTGGAATTTATTTCCTTCTATGTGGAAGTTGTACGAGGTCTCTAGAGTCGCGCATTCTTAGTTGAAATATAATTAAAGTGAATAAAAGCTCCAATTAAATTAAAGTCGAGTTCTGAAAATTAGAGTAGCAGTCCTAAAATAAGGTTTGACCTTGTAGGACTTGTTGAGCCGGTCAGAGAAGCTGACAGATGAGTATCGAGAAGTTTGATCACCTGAGTTGGTCTAATCGAGGTGGGTTTATTTGCAAAACCTATCTATATTTGAGTTATTAACTCGTAAATATGATAGTCATAGTTGGAATATCCAAATAAAATATTTGAGGAATTATCTGCTCAAGTCTCTGCTAGAGTAATAGTATTATACTGTTATATAATTAAAGAGAACGTAGTATTATACTGTTGTATAATTATCGAGAATATAGATTATGCTTTGCCATAATTATTGAGAACATAGATTATGCTTTGCCATAATTATCGAGAACATAGATTATGCTTCATCATGATTATTGAGAATATAGATTATAATTTATCACAATAAGCGAATATAGATTATGCTTCGACATAATTAAATAGAATAGATTATGCCTTGTCATAACTAAAGTCTATGGGTTAAAAGTTAAGGTTATAGTTTAAAGTTCATAGTATATAGATTAAGGTTAGAGTTTATATTTAAAGTCTAAAAGTCATAGTTTAAAGTTACAGTATATTAAATGTTATTGTGTATTGATTATACTTGTGTATAATGAGTTGTACTTTTTAGCTTGTGCTTTTAGTATTAAACTCAAGTTATAGAATGTTTTCCATTTAAAGAATATGAAGCATAATTGAACTAAGTTGCTAGAGTAATTAGAGGATGACATAGTTTTATGCTGATGTCATATTACGTGCTTTATCGAGAGAACATAGAACAAAGGATAGGCAGGAATTGTGATTCTTGCAGTTGTGATGTTAATCACTAAAGGTGTCACTGTGCGGTAACCCCTGCACATACACGTGATCTGGGCATCACTATAGGAGTCAACGCTAGGTAACCCCTGGTATACTCAGGGTCAATGCTAGGTGATCCCTGGTACACTCTTCTCGGATTAGCGAGGTAACCCCTCCCTTTTCCTATCAGCGGCATGTCATAGAGTGCAGTAGACGACAGAAGGAGCTACAGGGTACCAAAGAGAAGTAAAGGTTTGCAAAAATGGAAAGGGCTTTCGCGTTTTGCTTTCCATTATCTGTATTTATATTTTGGATATTCTGTTACAGATTTTATTAAAGATTGAGTTAAAAGTTTAACCCACTGAGTGCTTTAGTACTCACGCCCAAAATATTTTCAAAATGTTTTTCACAGGTTGAGATGCTGGAGGTGATGGCTCAATGTACTGTTGTTGGTTGATCATGCCTTCCCGTCTCGTTCAGGCTAAATTATTGCGTATGAGTATGTTGTTATGTGATACAATATTGCTCCATTGTTTTCCGTTTAAACTCTGATACAGTTGCCCCATAGTATGATTGCATACTATGTTTTATTTTTGGGCTTATCTGAATTGTATTCTTTATTGAATCATGATAAATAAAGTCCCATTTCTTTTTCTTAGATCCAAGCATGTCTCTTTACAGTTTTCGACCTATGGATAGGTCATATTTGGTTGAGTCTTGGATTCTGTTTATTTTCCAGTTGACCTATGAATGGGTCTTATCTTGATTAATTCTTCTATCCTATGAATGGGACATAAAATAGTTTATTTGCCTCTAACCTATTGATGGGTCTTAGTTGTTGTGACCTATGGAGAGGTCTTGTTTATTAAAGAGTCAGAATCTTATCTATTAATTGTTGAATTCTGTTTGAATTTGATTAGCCTATGATTAGGTATTCTTTTGACTTGATTGAATCATTTGACTTCGCTGATACGTTGAAAGACGTGAATTTCTTCCAGTTATAGAGGTTATGCTACCCAAATTTCTGGGGAATATGACCTATTCTTGTTCTAAAGTCATTTCATCTGATTATTCTGAATAGTACTTCCTTTTTTAGTAACACCCCCGACCCTCATTATTTTCCTTTCGGGACCGGGACATTACAGAGGACCCCCTGAATTTTGGATTATGTTACCTTTTTCCTTCTATTTTTCCCGTAGTGTCCCCGTCCTAATCCTCGGGATCAGGGCGTTACAGAATGGTATCAGAGCAGGCTGCAACTCTGCGACCTGTCTCTTATGTTTGTTTGCTTAAAGTGATTATGTGAATTCGAATTACATTCTTAAAGGATTTCTACAGAGCAACCCACAGTACATCATCACCCCACATTTTCAACAAAGTTCAAAGGTATGGAAAATTTTAAAAGCTTTGGTTATATTGTATTATAACTTTTTAAAGTACAAGTGAATGGTAAGTCATTCATAAGTGAGCTTTGAGCAAGGCAAGGAAACTTAAAGGATGTGTTTTCTAGTAAGTCATACATCTAAAAGTTTAAAGGGTAAAAGTAATTTTGGATGAATCCAAAATATAGTCTAAAGTTGTTTTAAAAGACAAAAGTTAATTTATAGTTATTCTTTTCAAAAAGGATTTTAAAGATATAATCATTTTGATATCAAAATCTTCTAGTCATTATTGAAACCTGCATTTTGATTTGAAAGTCTTCTCTTTGGGAAAAAGGACTATCTACTGCTAGAAAGTATTGTGATTCTAAGGATAGAGAATGACTAAGGTAAAGGATCAAGGATAGATAATCTAAAGATAGAGTTTAGTCGAGAACATAGACTATAGATGCTTGAACTTAGAAGAACTCTAAGTTTTTTCTGTATGATTAAAGAGGCTTTATGAATTAAGTTCCATAGCTAGAGAGTTTAAGAGGCGTGTGGTTGGGTGAGCCCTTCACACTGTGTGGGAATCATGGTAGAGAGAAGAAGCTTCGTTGTTTGAAAAAAATCCTACAAATTGTAAAGATTGATCGCAAGAGTTCAACCTATCAGACCAGAAGAGTATAGTTATCTCAGGCAAGCCGGTACAATGAAGAAAGCAACCATCAAGGGTGCATCATTGCAATTTCAGGGCCTCTGGGCATCTTGATACAATGCGAGTGTTGTGCAACCCGAAAGAAAAGAAAGAGTTCCACTACAGACAAGTACATAGAGCTAAAGAAGTTCCAAGCGGCGGGAGAATGCTCGGAAAAATTGTGAATCATCAAAGAAGCGTTATAGAAGTCAAGACGTCATAACCAGCCGATGAATGTATGACAGAATTTCGAAAAACCCAAGGAAGCGTTATAGAAGTTAAATGCATTTCTAGGCTTTGAACTTAGAAAGAACATAGATAACAGAAGCTTTAACATAGGGTGAACTTTAAGTTATCCTTTGATAAGAATCACTTTGAACTTAGACTGAATAAGTTATCCCCTTTCTTAAAGTTGCGAGTCGTTCGAGCAGCGATGAAGCACGAGTTTCAAAAGATGTGACAAGGAGTCTCATGCGATAGTTAAAGTGTAGAAGTACGAGATAAAGCTAGTACTAGAAAAGCTGAGAGCTACCGATCAATCAAGGCATAGACAAAGTTCGATCAAGGCGGATAAAGACTCGGAACGTATAGTATGCGGGTAAAAGACGGTTATATATACGATTGCAAGTAAAGAAAGTTGAGCCAAGATAAAGGATCGACCAAAGTTCACCAAGATAGCTGAGCTACCAAGAAAAAGCTTGAAAGACCGAAGGAATGATTAGCAGTTCCAGGTGGAAGACATGGTCTTCTCAAAGGTATCTTCAACCAATGGAAGAGTTCGTATCGCTAAGAGATTAAAGCTAAAGGTTCGATGAACCTATTGGAAATCCTCGAAGAGGATAAAGACATAGACCAGAGGTAGGGTTTGACGCCTGACCTTATTGTTGTGCATGACGTGTCTCACGTCCTAATGCTATGGAAATATGTGTTTGAGATAAATACATCTTACCAAAGGAAAGAGATAGTTCTGAATGAGAACTAATCCCTAAAGAAAGGCCTCAAGCTATTAAGAGGATGACATAGTTTTATGCTGATGTCATATTACGTGCTTTATAGAGAGAACATAGAACAAAGAATAGGCAGGAACTGTGATTCTTGCAGTTGTGATGTTAATCACTAAAGGTGTCACTGTGAGGTAACCCCTGCACATACACGTGATCTGGGCATCACTATAGGAGTCAATGCTAGGTAACCCCTGGTATACTCAGGGTCAATGCTAGGTGATCCCTGGTACACTCTTCTCGGATTAGCGAGGTAACCCCTCCCTTTTCCTATCAGCGACATGTCATAGAGTGCAGTAGACGACAGAAGGAGCTACAGGGTACCAAAGAGAAGTAAAGGTTTGCAGAAATGGGAAGGGCTTTCGAGTTTTGCTTTCCATTATCTGTATTTATATTTTGGATATTCTGTTACAGATTTTATTAAAGATTGAGTTAAAAGTTTAACCCACTGAGTGCTTTAGTACTCACGCCCAAAATATTTTCAAAATGTTTTTCACAGGTTGAGATGCTGGAGGTTATGGCTTGATGTACTGTTGTGGGTTGATCATGCCTTGCCGTCTTGTTCAGGCTAAATTATTGTGTATGAGTATGTTGTTATGTGATACAATATTACTCCATTGTTTTCCGCTTAAACTCTGATACAGTTGCCCCATAGTATGATTGCATACTATGTTTTATTTTTGAGCTTATATGAATTGTATTCTTTATTGAATCATGATAAATAAAGTGCCATTTCTTTTTCTTAGATCCAAGCATGTCTCTTTACAGTTTTCGACCTATGGGTAGGTCATATTTAGTTGAGTCTTGGATTCTGTTTATTTTCCAGTTGACCTATGAATGGGTCTTATCTTGATTAATTCTTCTGTCCTATGAATGGGACTTAAAATAGTTTATTTACCTCTGACCTATTGATGGGTCTTAGTTGTTGTGACCTATGGAGAGGTCTTGTTTATTGAAGAGTCAGAATCTTATCTATTAATTGTTGAATTCTGTTTGAATTTGATTGGCCTATGATTAGGTATTCTTTTGACTTGATTGAATCATTTGACTTCGTTGATACGTTGAAAGACGTGGATTTCTTCCAGTTATAGAGGTTATGCTGCCCAAATTTCTGGGGAATATGACCTATTCTTGTTCTAAAGTCATTTCATCTGATTATTCTGAATAGTACTTCCTTTTTTAGTAACACCCCCGACCCTCATTATTTTCCTTTCGGGACCGGGACATTACAGAGGACCCCCTGAATTTTGGATTATGCTACCTTTTTCCTTCTATTTTTCTCGTAGTGTCCCCGTCCTAATCCTCGGGACCGGGGCGTTACAAAAGATCATCAGGATCTTTTCAAGATTTCCTGTCAAGATCTTCATTCACTGCTTGTCACAGAGAGCAGGTATTTCGGCTATCGGTTTTGGACATTCAGCTGATGGGCTTTCAGCTATCTCGGCTTTCAACTCTGAGATTGTCCAGTTGGCAGTTCCTTAGCTGCCTTAAGCTTCAGTTCTGGATCAGTCTAGTAAAGCTGCCTTGGCAACTTAGCTTTAAAAGCTTTCAGTTTTGCACTGCCAATTGGCTGATCATTTAAGCTTCTCTTTCATTAAACTGAGCATCGGTCAGTTCAGTATTGGCTCAATGCTTCTTTGAGCTTTCTCCCAATCAAACTGATCTTTGATCAGTTTTAGGATTGTCTGACTGATTCTTGATCAGTTTAGCTTCAGTTTTTCAAGCTGGCTATGCTCTCATCAGCCTTTCTTGGCTTTCAGCTAGACTGATGGTTACTCATCTGTGGATGCCTTCCAGTCTCCAGAGTTCTCTTCCCCCTCTAGCTTTTTAAGCTTTGAAGAGTTGACTCTTACTGGTCTGATCAAGGCAACCTTTAAGCTGGTTGATCATGCTTCAGTACAACTGACTCTCTTTTCAGCTTAACTTTGTCTGAAGTCTTACTTGATCATTACCCCTGATTTCCAGCTTTAAATAATCTACAGTTTTTCATAAGATCATCAAATATGTTTTGATATTTCATCAAAACCATCAGTTGGATCTTTCCAACAATTTTCCCAACAATTTCCCCCTTTTTGATGATGTCAAAACTAGTTGGTTTGATGATGTAAAACTGTATGAGGTTATTTTTCATGAATGACCATCTGAGCTTGTACCAGTATTTGGTATCAAAGCTAATATCAGACCCTGTTCCTAAGAACAGTCTTAGATGCTTATAGCTTTTAAAAGCTTATAAGTATTGACATTCATGAATATCAAGGCTTTGACATAAGTATCAGAGCCCCCAAAAAAATAGATGAGTATTAGAGCTTTAAGCATAATTAACATTTGAGCTTAACGAGTTTTATCTTTCAGGCATCAGGGTTTTTGCTGTCAAAAGTTGCAGCTAAAGTGGCCTTAAGATATTTTAATACTCGTTTGCACAACTTTGAAGAAGCTTTAAATATTTCAGTTCTAAAGCAGCTCAGTTCTAAAGCACATTGAAAGCACTAAGCTATTCAGAAGAATATCAGCATGATCAGAATGTATTTGTATTATTAACAAGGAGCATGTTTAGAAACTGATTGAGCAAAGAAGATGAAGAATTTTAAGGAAGTAACAGAGAGAGAGAATATCAAGAACTGATATTTTAACTTCCTTCTTCAGTTGGAACTGTTCACCATTCAGTTCCTTCTTCTTTTGCTCGATTCTCCCTTCTCCCACTTGCAGGAAGAGATGCCCGGTATACTGTGGATACCCCAAAGTTGCTGTTGTTCCAGCTGGGCATTCTCCCATGTCCAAATACCACTTTGAGCTTGCGATTGCTCCATTTGGACTTCCCCCTGATGAATAGCTTCCCCTTGAAAGATAGCTATTGCTTCCCTTTGAAAGGTAGCTTTCCTCTGAAGTTGTACCTCTCTTTATACTTCTCTTTAGATACCTTCCTCCTTTTTGGCATCATCCAAAAGGACAAGCTGATGGAAATCATGGTTTGGCAGTGACAACTGTGGCAGAAAAGAGAAAGAAGTGGCCAGCAAGTTGTCGGTAATGTGGGGAGCTTGGGGTGCATGCATGGGAGTGGACAGCCACGCACAAGATTCCTCAATCGGCATCATTTGGTCAAGATCAGGTAGAAAGAAGAGATCTTGGCCGGTGGTAGAAGCTGATGCGAGTTCGAGAAGTGGCTCGTTCGGGAGGGTGAAGGGGGGATCTTCTTGAAGAGGCGTTGTAGATGAATTCGAGGGCTCATGGTTTGGATGGGGTGCATCATGAGGCACCGAGGTTTGAAACCTCTTAATCATGGAATCCATGATTTCAGGAAGAGATGGAGGTGAATTGAGTGGATAGTTCATCCAGCTCCAACTCCATTGTCCCTCTTCTATCCAATATGAGTAACCTCGCTTGTTCGCCATGTGCAACATGATGGCATCATCCACTTGGAATCTCCATAAGTGATACTGGAGATATCTTCGAAGATGCTCGAAGAGAAAGGGACTGAGATCCCTAATTTGACCAAAATAGCTCTGCAGCTGATGGTCAAGGCTTGCATTGAAGCCTTCTTCCAGAAGTTCTGGGGCAGCGATGTAGGGAGGCTCAATTATTGAAGCAATATCAGCACATACGTTACCGTAATTAATTAAAATTACAACCTAACATAACCAATTCATGATTGATCTCGATTTGCGTGAAAACATTATAAGCAATTCTTAATATAAAGAAATCAATTCACGCAATCAAATAACCAATAATCGAACCATCTGAATTTCATGATTTCGCAAATTAACAAAATTCTCGTATGTGAATCCAAAGCTAAAAACGAGATTCACCAAAAAACCAAAATTCAAGATTTATCAATCTTTATTCATAGATCTCAGAGAATCATACATAGAGTGACTCTGATACCACCTGTTAGAAAAATAAACTACATAGGGTATGCAATAATCCAGATTCACACCCTAAATACATTAACCCTATGATGATAAATCGAGATATAATCTATGGCGGAAGCGTACCTGAATCCATAGTTCTTGAATCTCGAATTCTTGATGTGGTATGGATCTTCCAAACGATCGACACTGTTAGGAAAAACTATCAAGGAACCCCTAGATGAGGTTTTGATGAGATGTCAAAACTATTCTTGAAAAACTGATCAAGATCTAAGCTGTAGATCTGAGCTGACCAATCCCTTGCCTCAAAAAGGAATTCAACTGAAACTAGAGTCAACCCAACTAGAGCATGGTCTACCAGCTGAGAGTATACACCAACCAGTCAGAACTCAATCCAACTGAGGGTTAATGGAGTCAAACCAGTCAAAACAAACTGACAGCTAAGTCAGCAGAGCTGAAAGAAAAATCAACAAGACTGAAAAAACTGATAAGAGATCAGTTTAACTAAAGACTGGAAGTATCCAGCTGATGGTCAAACTTAACTTCAGCCAAACTGAATAGACGAATCAATCAAAGGCCAGAACTGAAGTCAGCCAGCTTGTAGGAGAAAACAAGCAAAACATCTGACAAGAAAGCTCAAGAAAGACCAGTCGAACTGACAAGCTATTCAACAGCTTGTGATCAGTCGAACTGGAGGAAGAAACTCAGAACTGCCAACTGGAGTGATAGCTGAACTGAGCAAACAAGCTCAGAACTGCCAACTGGAAGTGATAGCCTAACTGAGCAGACAAGCTCAGATCTGCCAACTGGAACTCAAACTTGCTAAACTGGAGCTCAGAACTGTCAGTCAGAGAGTCCTGGAGTTAATGCTCAAATGAAGATCTTGGAATAAATGCTTCAGCAGAGATCCTGGAATTAAATATCCAACAGAGATCGATTGACAAAGCAACGGCTACTTCAACCAAAAGCTCTAACGATTATAAAGACCATCTGCCATTGATGAGCCAATAGAGCCACTGATCAATGGAACTCAATAGTCACAAAATCACTCCTCTATAAAAGAAGAGTGAATTAAAGTTTTCAAATGACTTTTCGCGACTTTTATTCTTGAAACCTTCATTCAAGCTACTTACAACTGAGCTTTCTTTCTCCCTCCCACACAGCTCAAGTTCAGCATTTGCTAAATCTACGAGAGTCTAACTGAGAAGAAGAATCCACAGAATCAAAGCATTCAGCTAGCTGTTGATAATCCAGCGAGAGCAACCTTCTCAGTTCCAGCAATACACCGATCAACTACCCAGCTCAATTGAAGGAGCACATCAGTTGATATCCCCTGTTCAAGACTAACCTCTTGAAGATTGAAAGAGATCTAAAACCTTGTAAAGACGTCAATAGCACCTACCTCCCTAGCGAGCAGTTAGGGACTGCAAGTGTGAGCCGTCGACCCGCTGAGGTAGCGAGCAGTTACCAGGTTCAGCCAACTGTCCTTCATTGTATAATTTGTAAAGAAACTCAAGTTATATAGTGGAGTTACCCTTCTACGGAAGGAAGAGAGGACGTAGAAGTTTGAGACTTCGAACCTCTATAAATCATCTGTGTGCTGTACTGTTTTGCTTATACTCGCATATCTTTGAACTGTACACAAGCTCACACAATCTGCACTCAAGCTATCTAAAAGTGCTCAACTGATCTGTACATAGATAAGTTACTAAGCGAGTCAAAGGGCCCCTATCATTCCGCATTTGAAGTGAAAGTTTTTATATCAGTTTATTCACCCCCCCTCTAAACTGACATCGACTCGTCCGGGACCAACAAGTGGTATCAGAGCGGTTGATTCTAAGGATTAGCCGTTTTTGCAGATCAACTGAATCAGATCTACTTATCTGTGCTAACATCTCAAGCTATGGGAAACCATAAGCTACCTTTGTTTTCAGTTGAGAATTATGATAATTGGAGTAGGAGAATGAAGGCGCATCTCTGCTCGATCCATGAGAACATGTGGAAAGTTATTGAAGAAGGTCCAATCATTATCATGATGGACAATGAAGCCCACATAGTTGATATCAATCAACCAGCAAGGATCCTAAAGCCAACTAATCTTCTCACAAGTGAAGAGAAGAAGTTGAAGAATCTAGAGTTTGTTGCTCAGGCTGCACTATTTCAAACTCTAGATGAAGACAGAATGAAGGACACAAAGAATTGCACAACTGCCAAGGAGATATGAGACTTACTAGCAGATCTATGCCAAGAGTCTGAAGCCATCAAAGGAAACAAGCTCCAACTAGCAGTCGACAGATAGGAGTCCTTCAAAATGCAGCCAGAAGAGTTGCAGCCAGAAGAGTCCATCTCAAGTCTTGAAACCAGATTTCTAGGCATCATCAATGAGATGACCAACCTGGGAAGAAGCTATCCCAATTCTGAGATGAACTCTAAAATTTTGGATAATCTCACCGAAGAATGGGACATGAAAGTGATAGCAACAAAAGAATCAAGAAATCTGAACAGCATCACTTCCAGAGAATTGTTTGGTTCTCTCAAAGCTCATGAGTACAGCCTAAACTGGAAGAAGGAAGCATCAACATCGTCAGCTCAAGATGCGGCCTTCTATGGTGAAAGGAACCGGTTTAGAGATAATCGAGAAAGGAACAACTTCCGGCCTAGAAGCTCACCAGCCAAAGAAAATCAAGGTGGATCTTCATCAGAACAAAGAAGAGACACAACCAAAAAGAAGGAAAATCTGACTGAAGACATCAATGATCAAATTCAGACAGTTACCAGGTTGTTAGAAAAGCTGAAGAAAGTCAGGGATAAACAATCAGTTCCACTTAAAATTGATGAAGTCCCAAAAGATGAGAAAACTCATCAACCAGCTGAAGGACCAGCTGAACCATTCAGGGGTGGCAATCGAAATCTAGGAGAATGTTTTCACTGCCACAAACAATGACATTACAGATATGAATGTCCAGAACTTCCTGAACACAAGAAGGCCAAAGTGATGAGAAGCTTCTTCAAAAGAAAAGCAATGATGGCAAACTTTGAGAATGTCGTGCTAGACGATTTAGACTATCCATCTGGAATTGATTTTGACGGCTACAGCTCAGATGATGAAGCGTTATTCTGCCTCATGGATGGCAATGATAAAGAGGTTAGTACAGCTGACTCTCAAACCTCTTTCTATCATATTAATGAAGCAACTATCTCTAGCAATGAACTTGACATGAAACTTATGATGCTAGAAGATCAATTAGCTTCAATATCCTGCTTGCATGTTGAATTGAGAGATGAAAACAATGAACTGAGAAATAGAGTTAGAAAACTGAGCATTGATCATGAAAGAATTGTGGAATTTGAAAAGTTGAAATTGAGAACTGTTGATCTAGAAGCTGAGAATCAAAAACTCAAGCAAGAGATCCATGAGAGAGAAAAAGTAACTCTCAAGTTCAAAAAGGGATCTCAAATTCTAGATGAGATATTGAATCATCAAAGAACCGGAACCAGCAGCACAGGGCTGGGATACAGCAAGTTCACTGCCTTAGAGAAAGGAAAGGCAGTTGCTCAATCCAGTGATAAAGGAATCCTAAAAGGATTCACCAGATCAACTTATGATCAGCCAGCTGAGACACCCAAAGGCAAAGGAATATTGAGAAATCCTCAAACTCAGCCCAGACAGTTTAGACAGTTCTCCTAACCAAAAACACCAGGTCAACTGAAGCCAAAATTCCAGTCAAGACCATCAATTCATCCAAACCAATCCTTTCATTCAAGGCCTTTAGTTCAACAAAGACCACCAGCTCAACACAGAATGCCCCCAAGGCAAACTGATAGATCAACCCACTTTAGAAAGAAAAACCAGTTTAGATCTCAAGCCTATCTTACCAAGAAGTTCAACCAGAATATCTATAAGACAGATCAAAGAAACTCGTTTGAACCCTATCATCACTATAACGAGTACCTGGATTCAAAGAATGAACCAAAAGGGTTCAATCCAATAAACTGGAAACATACAAGGCACTGGCCTGATCAAAGAGCTCAAAGGTCTCAAGACCAAAGCATTTTAGTTGAATTGTTTTATCCTACTAATTCTCAACGCAGGTACCATTCAACTGATTCAACTCAAAATAGAAGAGTTGAAAGAAAATCTAAACTTATCAAACGATCCAAATCAGTTGGATCTTTGAATGATAAAAAGCTGAAAGTTTGGCAAGTTTGGATTCCAAAGAACTTGATGTATCAACAAGGACCCGATATGAAATGGGTCCCTAAATGCTAATCCTTGTTTTTGCAGGATAACAGCATCCTATCTATGAAGAAAACCAAAGATATCTTGTATCTAGATAGCGGGTGCTCCAAGCACATGACCGGAGACAGAGAAGATCTCGACAGTTATGAAGAAGTCAAAGGTCCACTTGTCATATTTGGAGACAACTCCAAAAGCCGAACCATTGGAGAAGGGTTCGTGGTTAAAGGAAAAGTTGTAGTAAATGGAGTCTCCCATGTGGATGGACTAAAACACAAACTACTCAGCATCAGCCAGCTGTGCGACAATGGCCACTCAGTTGACTTCAGCAAAAACTCCTGTAACATAAGAGACAAGTCAACTGGAGCAATTCTCCTTACAGGCATAAGGAGAGGCAATATGTATATTGTTGACTGGTCAACCGGCTACTCAGAAGCTTGTTTCCTTTCAAAAGGATCGACTGAAGTAAGCTGGCTATGGCATCGATGACTGAACCACCTCAATTTCAAAACCATCAACTACCTGGCTAAGAAAGAGCTAGTTGAGGGGCTTCCCAAGGAGATATATAAGAAAACAGACGTGTGTGGACCATGCCAAAAAGGGAAGCAAATGAAGTCATCCTTCATAAATAGGAGTCATCCACCAGGAACAACTAAAAGCCTCCAACTGCTATATATGGATCTGTTTGGACCAGTCAGACACAGACAGCAAAAGGCAAAAGATTCACACTCGTAGTAGTTGATGATTTCTCAAAATACACGTGGGTGGAATTCTTGAGGAGCAAAGATGAAACTTACGCCAAGCTAACAGCGCTGATCAGAAGGCTGCAAACTGAAAAAGAAAGATCAGTTCAAAGAATTCACTCCGACAACGGAACTGAATTTGTGAATCAGCAAATGATCAGTTTCCTCAGAGAACTTGGAATCACTCACGAACACTCAGCTGCAAGAACTCCACAACAAAATGGTGTAGCTGAACGGTGAAACTAGACACTCAAAGAAGCATCTCGAGCAATAATAGCTGATGCCAACATAGCTGAAGGTTACTGGGCTGAAGCAGTCAACACAGCCTGCCACACTTAAAATCGAAGTGCCATCGTCAACGCACATGACGAAACACCTTATGAACTGTATAAGGGTCGTAAGCCTTCTATCTCATACTTTAAAATATTTGGCTGTAAATGTTATATTCACAACAATGGCAAGACTCAACTGAAAACTTTCAGTGCAAAAGCTGATGAGGGAATATTTCTTGGGTATAATTCACCTCATGCACAAGCTTACAGAGTGTTCAATAAATGAACTCTTGTTGTGGAAATAACATGTCATATGGTATTTGATGAATTTGCTAATGAGTACAGGAACAAAGAAATAATAGACACATCAGTTCAAGTACTACTTAGTGAAACTGAAAACTCGCAGGACTATGTGGATCACATTGTTCCAGAGCAGTTTGAAGCTTCACTAGAAGAAAGCAATGAAACTGGCACTAAACCAGTTGAGAACAATCTGGTCAATGAGGACACAAATCGTGCTGAGATCATAAACCCCACAACTAAAACAAGGGGAAGAACTAATGAAGATGTCGAACTAACTGATGAAAGCACGGCTGATAACGTCACCACGGTAGAACCAACTGAAGACCCAGCTGAAGCTATCTTGCCCAAATGGCTCCGAAGCCATCCAACTGACAAGATAGTTGGAGATCCAAGAAGCCAAGTTCAAACCAGAAGTTCAACAGGACATGCACTATTCACATGCTTCATATCCCAGACGGAACCAGCAAACATCAAAGAAGCCTTAGAAGATTCAGACTGGATCATGGCCATGCAAGAAGAACTGAATCAATTCACAAAAAATGACATATGGTTTCTTGTTGATAAACCAAAAACCCAGAAAGTCATTGGCACAAAATGGGTTTTCCGCAACAAGCTGGATGAACAAGGTGTGATCACAAGGAACAAAGCAAGACTGCTAGCCAAAGGATACTCACAAAGTGAAGGGATCGACTTTGATGAGACATTCGCACCAGTTGCAAGATTGGAAGCCATCAGACTTTTCCTAGCCTATGCAGCTCACTTCAACTTCACAGTCTATCAAATGGATGTCAAGAGTGCGTTTCTTCAAGGAATGCTCAAGGAAGACGTGTATGTCGAGCAACCGCCAGGCTTCGAAATTCGTGATCAAGTTTTCTAGCTGAAGAAAGCTCTCTACGGACTGAAGCAAGCTACTCGAGCGTGGTATGAAACTCTCACAACTTTCTTGCTGAAGAATGGATTTCAAAAGGGAGTCATTGATTGAACTCTATTACGGATAGAACGATCAACTGAGATCTTAATGGTTCAAATTTATGTGGATGGCATAATTTTTGGATCACAAAGCAAAGATCTATGCACAAGATTCGCTCAACTAATGCAAAGTCAATTTAAGATGAGCATGATGTGAGAAATGACATTTTTCCTAGGACTCCAAGTGAAGCAGCTGAAAGATGGGATCTTTATCAGCCAGGCCAAGTACACTAAGGAGCTAGTCAAGAAGTTTGGAGCTGATAAAGGAAAAACTCTCAAGATTCCTATGAACACATCAGTTCAGCTAACTCTTGATGAAGAACGAGAATCAGTTAGCCAGACGTACTACAAAGGAATCATTGGGTCGCTACTCTACCTAACGGCTAGTCGACCAGACATCTCCTATTCAGTCGGTCTATGCGCGCGGTTCCAAGCCAACCCGAAGAAAAATCATTTTGAATCGGCAAAGAGGATTATCAAATACCTCAAAGGAACCATAAATCTTGGACTATGGTATCCCAGAGACGACAGTTTGAGTCTAATTGGCTATTCAGACTCAGACTTTGGAGGATGCAAGATTGACAGAAAAAGCACCAGTGGAACATGTCAGTTTCTTGGAAGCAAACTGATATCCTGGTTCAGCAAGAAGCAGCACTCAGTTGCCACATCAACAACTGAAGCAGAATATGTAGCTGTAGGAAGCTGCTATGCTCAGATACTCTGGATGAAGCAACAGTTGAAGGATTACAAAGTCGAAACTGAAGAAGTGCCTATATTCTGTGATAACAATAGTGCAATTGCAATATCTCAGAATCCAGTTCTGCATTCAAGAACTAAACACATTGACATAAGGCACCACTTCATCAAAGATCACATAGAGAAGAAGGACATATGCATCAAATATATCAACACGGAGAAGTAGATAGCTGACATCTTCACCAAACCATTGCCTGAAGCAAGGTTTATGGAGCTATGCATACAATTGGGATTACTTGAACTAGCACCAAAGGATGAAAATAGTCGACTGGAAGAAAAAGGTTAGAAAACTGTTCCAGCTGAAGAGAGGAACTGAACCGAAAGGCTTCAACTCATCAAAATGAGTAGTTCACAACTGAGAAAGTTGTTGAACTAACCAGTTGGACATTTAAGCTATCAGTTCGAACTGAAGCAAGAAGCTGTGCAAAGAAAGTAAACTAAAGTTGATCATTTTACCCCATCAGCTCAACTGAATCATTAGTTCATTTGCTCAAACTAAGGCAAGGAACAAGGCAGAGTCAGCCAAATGGTCTCAACTGATGATCCAGCCAGTTAAGCAGAACGTACCAGCTGCAAAATGATCAAGCTGAAGGAGAAAATAAAGGAACTGGAGTCAACTCAACAGGAGACATCAGTTCAAGAATCAGCTGAAGGAGAGCAGCTGAACTGAGAAGCAGCTGAATCTAAATTCCAGCAAGCAAGGCCAGGAAGGAACTGATGAGAAAACATCTCAGTTGGAGTTGATCAATCTGGAAATCATCAGCTACAGTCAAAGCCAACTGATGACGTAATTAGTTTCAAGCTAAGAGGAAGCCACAAGAGAGAAAAAGATAAGTTCAAAACTTTCAATAGTGGGAACGGTAAAAATACGTGTCACTCCAATATTACCGTTGGACTCACTCTCTCTCCTCATTTATCCCTAACGGATAGAATCGTAAGCCAATCAATGGATCGATTGAATGAATCTGACCGTTGAAATCAGGGCATGCGAAACGTCCCAACCGTTGGATGAGCTCCACCTCCTTTTATAAAAAGGATGGCTGAATTCTAGTATCACTTTTACTGACCCAAGACTGAGTCCAAAAATTCAAGCCTCTCTCTCCTTCCATTTTTCTCAAAAAGTTCTGCGAAACAGTTGCTAGAATCAAAAACTCAGTCTCAAAACCAGTTCAGTCAAAACCAGATCATATCCTTTTCCTCAAAACGCTCTTCAAGCCTCATAAAAAAAATCATGGCTAAAAGGAGCGCACCAGCTATTCGACGAAAGTTCAACTTCAGAAGAACTGGTGAATCATCTCGAAGATTCCAAATGAATCTATACAGAGACAAATTTCTAGATCAAACGGCGTATAGAAAAAGGTGCTCAAATTCTCCACTCTGCAACTCGTTAATCACGAAGATCGAACAAGCAGGATTGAAGAGATTCACTGAAGTCACTCCGACACAGATCTATCCTGAACCAGTAGTTGAGTTCTATTTGAACTCAAAAGGATATGATAACAGAATCACAACTGAAGTTCGTGGAATAGAACTGGAAATTACTCCAGATCTGCTCGGGAGGATATTTCAACTTCCCACCTCTGGTATAAGACTGCAAGACGTGGAAGTGGATCAAGAACAAGCCTACAATCTCTGGAAGCGAGCAAACTGCAATGATCCCTACAAAAGCAGTACACTTATTTCCTGCTTCCAGGAAAAATATAAAATTCTAGCATCAGTTTCAGCTAGAATGATTGTCGGCACAACAGGAAGCCATTCAGAGATGTCTGAGCACAAATACAAAGCATGTGCGGCAATCACCACAAATGTCAAAGTAAACTGGGCTCAGTATTTCTTTGAACAAATCAAGAAGTACGTAGATATTGTGGAAAAACACTGGAACAAAACTGAGTTCCATCAAAAGATGTGCTATGCCTGCAGGATCAGCAGCATACTGGAAAGCACTCTCAACTTCATGGCAGAAGAAACTGAAACACTGATGATTGAGAATCTGGACCTCATACCATCAACTGGCAGAAGACAACCAGCTTCAAACAGCGTAAGCATCAAAAGCTCTCAGCAAACTGATGCTCCCCCAAAGAAAGCAGAGAAGTCTGCTCAAAGAAAAGACAAGGAGATCACCACAGAGGTATAGCAAGAGGACTCCGACTCTGAAGACAACATCCCAATCAGCCAAATGATGGGAACTCCAATCAGTGCCAAGCCGCTACAGCAAGTTCGATTTAGATCAACGGCTGCCTCATCTAAAGTAGGAACCTCTACCAAACCAATTCAAACTAAGGAAGAAACTGGCAAAGCAAAGAAGAAGTCAGCAAAGAAAAAGCTATCAGGACCTCCATCTCCTCCAAAACTGCCTCCCTTCAACATCAAAGCATTTGATATGGCATCAGTTCAAGGAGATGATATTGTACCATTCAGGGGAGTTCCACCACGAGGCACAGGAGCTGACTACTTCAGAACTGCCTGTCCCCCAATGGCAGAAACTGATGAAAACATAAGAGCTCTCTCAAGGGCTGAGGTCATCAAAAGCTGGGCCGATGAACAAGTAACCAAATTCATATCTGAAAACTTTGTTGAGGATGTGGTGGGCACAGCTGCTCTATACAAAGCTCTCTTGAGGTTCGTGTATTGGTACTTGTGGAGACATTGCTTCAATTCTGAAGCCCACTTTCTCCTAACCACCCTTCATGGGATGAGCTTCTAGAGAAGATAAGAGAGATGGAGCATGCAATGGGCTGGACAAGAAACTCCTTAACAGAATCCAATCATTACTCTAAAAAGAATGCTTGCCATACGAAGAAATCATCCTCACCAGATCAACAAACGCTTTTCGAAGTAATGAATGATCTACTCACTTGGGCAAATATCCAGCTACCACCACTACAAACAGAAGCTGAATGGTAACATTGGCGCAATCCCCAAGTAAAACAGCATTGGTTGCTTAGGGAAATACTCATCCTCAGGCAACAACAGCACCAGCAGGTACATGAACAACTTCACAGAGAAGTTCCGAGCAATCACCAAAGAGCTAAAACTGCAGAAGCATCCAACTCAAGGTAAACTGTCTTAGCATCTGTTGCTAAGCAGTTAACCTTTGAAGAATCCCCACGACCAGCCGAAGTCATCATTAATCTCCTTGATGACTCTTCAGAAGTAGAAGTAGCTGATGAGCGAATTGCCAATGATCTGGAGTTCGAAGAACTGCTCAAATCACCTACTCTACCAGTTCTGCCGAATGAAGAGCAGTCTGAAGAGCCAGCTGAGAAGGCTGAACAGTTTGAGGAGTCCACTCCCCAAGAGCCAACTGCTGATGAAGGAGCTCCCTTCACTATTTCCCCCACTGCTCCAGTTGCAGAGCCAGCTGAATCTGAAGAGCCAGCTGATCAGACAGCTCAAAAGGAAGATCAACCAGCCTACCAAGGTACGCTAGCTATAACTGCGTACTTTGATCCAGTTCAAAGGGCTCTTCATGCTGAAGCCCAAGCTGCTACACCGGAAACTCCACCAGAGCCGAGCCATGATAAATCAATCAGTATGGAGCAGACTGATCAATCCCACACAGTTCCATGTGAGAAACTGATCGGAACTGCAGCTGGAAAAGAGGTTGACTCGAGAGTAGCTCAGTTTGATGATCAATCAAGCAGCTTATCAGTCCAGCTCTCTGCCTACTATGTGAACTTGATCCACAGCCTACAGCAACAGGTAAAGCTGAACACATAGCAAATTCAGAGGCTGCAAGGTCACCCCAGACTCCAGTCCACAGAAACTGAGTCTTCAAGTAGTGACGAGGATGATGAAGGTGACTCCATCGAACCACTTGCTAAGAGGAGGAAAACTGAGCACAAGAAGGACTAGTGGCTGATCAAGTTCAACTGATTAGAAAGCCCTAAGTTTACTTCTTGTAACTCAGTTTGTCAACATATTTTTGATCTATAAAAAGATTATTTTTTTTCAAATATATGTTGACTCAGCATTGATTTTAAATATTTTGACCGTTGCAACGTCATTAAAATGCCAACGAGCAAAATAAAAGAGGGTAGGGCCAGTACCATTCCAACCATCAGATTTATGAGCCTGCCCAAACACTCATAAAAACCCCTCTCTTATAAGCCTCTCAAAAATACTCCTTCTACGCTCTCAAAAGCTATCTCTCACTCTCAAAGCTCTTGAAATCCCCCAAAATTTCAGCCAACCCCAAAGATGGCCGAATTACCCAGATCTTTAAATTCCTTCAAAGAGCAACTACTGAGAGACAAATTCCTAGAAAGGAAGAAATTTCAGTTGATTCTGAACGAATCAAACAACCCAACTCTTCTGTCAAATCTCCACAAGACAGAAATTCTTCACTACCTGGAAACACCACCAAAGTTCTTCAGACAAAATTTGGTGAGTGAGTTTTTGCTTCAAGCAAAACTGTCTGCAGATGGAAAGAAAATGTCATCAGTGATTCAAGGACGGCTACTCCAAATGACTGAAAGAACAATTGCGGAAGTCTTCCAACTTCCACGGAAAGGATCATCCGTTCAAGAATTGAAGGAATCTGCAGAATCATACTGGAGAAAATGGAAAGCTCCCACCTGCAACAAGCAATTCAGTTTTACAACAACTAAAACTGATCTGAAGCTCGAGTATGGCGTTCTACTCGACATAACGAACAAGATGATGTTTGGGGCAATTGGAAGCCTGAGTCAGCTCACCCAAGAGCGATACAAGGTTATGATTCACCTTGCTGAAGGACGATAAACAAACTGGGCCGAATTTGTCTTCCAACAATTCAAACATCAAGTCATTAAGGCCTCTGACTCGAAGAAATCTGGCAAATTTGAGTCCAAGGTAGGACTTGTTCTAAGGATGAGCAAAATGATTGAAGACCTGCTGAAACTTCCAAGTGACGAAGCACTACCAGTCCTCATCTCTGACTAGATTCCCAAGAAGGAAAATGCTCATCTTCAGTCACTCAGAAAGAAACGAAGAGCCAAGGCAAAGTCGAGCCACATCACTTCGAGCAATTCAACTGCCAACGCCGTTCATTCTCTGAAATCAAAGAACGGATCACCAATTGATTTCCAGATTTGCTCTAATCCAGATGAGCATATTCCATTCATCGGAATCCCTCATCCAAATTATGGAGCTGACTACTTCAGGAGCACATGCCCTCCCTTCCAGCTGACTGAAGAAAATATTCGCACTTTCTATAGTGGTGAATATGCAGTCAAAAGTGCACAGAAGGAAGTGACTAATCTTCTTCTCTCGCACTTCGCTTTTGTTGCACAACGTGACCAAGAGTTGTTCAAACAACTCCACCGATATTTCTATTGGTACAACTGGAGACATTCTATGTCCATCCAGTCTCATTTTCTGCTAACTGCCTTTCATGGCATGAGCTACTGGCAACGTGAAGAAACTTGGAGCATTAAATGGATAGGCTCGTCAAATCCATTCCCTCCAACCATTGTGCAAGTTCAGCACATCATGAACCACAGGCTCGCCAACAAAATTCCAGCAGCTGCCTTGCTAGCTGAATTCAAAACCAGCGTCATGCCTCAAGGAGTTGTGGTCGCAAATCGATCAGTCGACTGCCCAATTGGCTCTCTCTTCCGAAAGCTGAACTTTGATGATTTATCAAGTTAGTCAGCTAAGCCATCACGACGAACTTCAACTGCCACAGAGAAGATAGACCCACATCCATCACACACTGAAGTCATGGCTTCTCAGAAGGATCAAAGGCATAATGATGAAAGAGATAGTGATGATGAGGATACTGCCACATCACCCAATCTCTTATCCAAGAGCTATGTCCTCGCCGAAGGGAATTTCACAATCCCTTCATCAAAGGCTGAAACACTCATCAGTTGCCATTCAACAACTTCACCAAACCGGGAGGACAGCAAGGCTCGAACTGCCAAGGCATGAAACTGGATCTGCATCGACAAAAAAGCGATCAAATTGCTCAAAAGGAAGTAGTGCAGCTAGTCCAGTTCGGCCCTTCAAGAAGAGGAAACTGACTCAAAGCAGGATAAGTAACTGACCAACCAACCTGCTTAACTCAGTTTAGTTAGAGCCTCAACATCAGTTCATCAGCGGTAACTGGCAAAGTGCTGAAACCAAGCATCCAACCGCTGAGTCATCAAGCCAATCAGTTGGACTGTATCCCAACTGACGCAGGATAAGTTTTTCTTAATCCTCAAGTTTATCTTAACTTAATTGGCTCCGTTGTGATTATAAAATTTCTTATATTACAGCCAACGGTTACACTTTGAAAATGGGGTCCTCTTTCTCTAGTTGGCATTAATATCTCTGTGATAATATTAAATCGACTCCACAAAAGTGAACAGGAAGAAAAGATTATCTCTGTGATTTAAATAGCCAAATCTGCAAAAGATATCTTGCTATTTATGATAATTACCTCATTTTTGAATTTGCTCTCTCTTAGCCACATGATCATAAAGTTACTCCATCATCAGACGGCTGAGATGTATGCATCATTTATTCAGCTAATTGTCCATCAAATCAGATAGCTGATCAGCTAAGATAGCAATCGAGTGTCCTCGATCAATGCATGCAGAGCTGAATAAATATATGCAAGGAGATGAAGACTCAGATCATCTGCAAAATCTCTCTCTCCCTTTGCATTGACATCACCTAACCAAAGCACTTGCAAATCTAACGCAACCATTTCTTTGCAGAAATAAAACCCTCATTCCAGATGGTGAATGTCGATTCGCTGGTAAGCAAGCTGAAGAAAGATAAGACTCTTAACCTAGAGCTTCTTCACGCATGCCTAGGTCCAGAGAAATTCCACAGGTTCTTTCGGCCATTGGAGGAAACTGGGTTGTTGCCATTCTTGACTATCATGCCAGTCAAGAATCTACCCACTCATGTTGCAGAATTCTACCACAATGCAACAGTCTCCGGCAACAACATCATCTCCACCGTTCAGAACCAAGTTATAATGGTGACGAAAGACACTATGATGTCTACACTCCTCTTCCCCGGCGAATGGCCAAGACGTGCTGGATCTAGAGCTTCCAAGCAAATCTGAACTATGGAGTCTATGGAGACATCCACACGTGCAACACCACGACTGCTCACACAGGTTGAATGAAAGTCTGCCTAGTGAGATCATCCAACTCCTGGATATCGCAGGTCACATCCTGCATGGAAACTGTGAGACGGTCCACTTCTCCGAACTCAAAGCTCATCTAATGGCCGCTCTCTTCTGCGGATGCAAAGCTAACTGGGCTTCCTTTATCCTTGCTCAACTGCGAAGAAATATAGACAGAGCAGAATATGATCAGACAACTGGCACATTCCGAGAGAATATTGGGTTCATGAGTCGCATAAGCCACATCATTCGGAGTCAATTTGACGAGGCGATTCCAACCGGAGAACAAATCGGACGACGGGATATGCTACCGACCATCTACTGCCATCCAGTCCCGAAGAAATCGCAACAACCGGAAGCTGCCGACTCAAGTCATGGAAAGAGACCGTTGGTCGCCACTGCCAGCTCCTCAGACGAAAGGCAGCTGTTGATTGAGAGTGAGCATCTCTCCAAACTGAGCGATCAGTCTACCATACCCGCCAGCTCACAACCACTCATCTTAGTCCATCACGACCTAATTGAGGATGAGTTCGAGCAAGTTCTAGATCATTAGCTAAGAAGCTGTTTCGGTCTAATTGAGAGCAGCAACCCCTCATTATTCGAGCACTTGAGAAGGTATCTCCAGTATCATCTTTGGAGATTTCAAATCGATGAGGCCACTATGTTCCACCTCATCCACACTCGTGGATCCTTCTTCTGGATCAACGAAGGCCAATGGAGTAGAAATTGGATGAACCATCCACTCAGCTCGCCGCCAACGCTCTCGGAGATAATGGATTCATTGATAAAATGAATCCAGTACAGCGTTCCAGCCAATGTTCCTCTTCTAGACACTGAGCCAGCCAACTCCTCCTGCACTCTATTTATTGACGACCTACCAATCATCTCCAACGATGAGATCTTCTCCAACCTGGCATCCATGGACTTCAGAGAGTAAGATCTTTCTCTCACCGATGATCCTGATCGTGGTCAGTTCATGCCAACTGAAGAAGCTTATGCATGGTTCTCTTCGCCCATGCCCATTCCTTCAGTTCCCTCAGTCTGCAATGATAACTTGGCAACTGCATTCACCTTCTTGCCAAAGCTATCAATGCCATCATACGATCTAAACCCGTTTACCCTTTTGGATGATGCTAAAAAGGGGGAAGATGGAAGGTATGATGATGAAAATCTAACTCCTTGGGAGCAGATCCAAGGAGAAGTACAGCTTGAGGGGGAAGCTCAGCTTCAGGGGGAAGCTTGGAGAACACATGGAGTTAAAGAAAAAGGAGAATCAAGTAGGAAAAGAAGGAGCAGCTGAGGAAGTGAAGTAGTAGTAACTACTATCAAGAGCTGATATGATAGCTATGATATTAAAGCAATATGCTCTGATCTATATGCTCTAATCTATTTGATTGATCTGATCTATATGCTCTGATTTAATCCCTCAATATCATGCTTCAATATCATATCAAGCCTTGCTCATGCTCATGCACATTCTCTGATACCTTGATAATCATGCTCTGATAATTCAAAATGAAAGCATGTTTAAAATGAAAGTATGCTCTGATACTTGAATTCCTGCTCTAACTTGGTGTGATATCAAGCTTTGCCTATAAGCGAACTACAGTACGTCTCTCAGACAAACATTTGCAGTTTTTCCATCATCATTGACAAGGTTTTGACATCATCAAAAAGGGGAAAATTGTTAGGAAAAATTATCAAGGAACCCCTAGATGAGGTTTTGATGAGATGTCAAAACTATTCTTGAAAAACTCATCAAGATCTAAGCTGTAGATCTGAGCTGACCAATCCAGAGCCTCAAAAAGGAATTCAACTGAAACCAAAGTCAACCTAACTAGAGCATGGTCTACTAGCTGGGAGTATACGCCAACCAGTCAGAACTCAATCCAACTGAGGGTTAAAGGAGTCAAACCAGTCAAAACAAACTAACAGCTAAGTCAGCAGAGCTGAAAGAAAAATCAACAAGACTGAAGAAACTGATAAGAGATCAGTTTAACTAAAGACTGGAAGTATCCAGCTGATGGTCAAACTTAACTTCAGCCAAACTGAAGAGACGAATCAATCAAAGGCCAGAACTGAAGTCAGCCAGCTTGTCGGAGAAAACAAGCAAAACATCTGACAGGAAAGCTCAAGAAAGACCAGTCGAACTGACAAGCTATTCAACAGCTTGTGATCAGTCGAACTGGAGGAAGAAACTCAGAACTGCCAACTGGAGTGATAGCCGAACTAAGCAGATAAGCTCAGAACTGCCAACTGGAAGTGATAGCCGAACTTAGCAGACAAGCTCAGAGCTGCCAACTGGAACTCAAACTTGCTAAACTGGAGCTCAGAACTGCCAGTCATAGAGTCCTGGAGTTAATGCTCAAATGAAGATCTTGGAATAAATGCTTCAGCAGAGATCCTGGAATTAAATATCCAACAGAGATCGATTGACAAAGCAACGGCTACTTCAACCAAAAGCTCCAACGATCATAAAGACCATCTACCATTGATGAGCCAACAGAGCCACCGATCAATGGAACTCAACGGTCACAAAATCACTCCTCTATAAAAGAAGAGTGAATTAAAGTTTTCAAATAACTCTTCGCGACTTTTATTCTTGAAACCTTCATTCAAGCTACTCACAACTGAGCTTTCTTTCTCCCTCCCACACAGCTCAAGTTCAGCATTTGCTAAATCTGCGAGAGTCCAACAAAGAAGAAGAATCCACAGAATCAAAGCATTCAGCTAGCTGTTGATAATCCAGCCAGAGCAACCTTCTCAGTTCCAGCAATACACCGATCAACTAACCAGCTCAATTGAAGGAGCACATCAGTTGATATCCCCTATTCAAGACTAATCTCTTGAAGATCGAAAGAGATCTAAAACCTTGTAAAGACGTCAATAGCACCTACCTCCCTAGCGAGCAGTTAGGGACTGCAAGTGTGAGCCGTCGACCCGCTGAGGTAGCGAGCAGTTACCAGGTTCAGCCAACTGTCCTTCATTGTATAATTTGTAAAGAAACTCAAGTTATATAGTGGAGTTGCCCTTCTGCGGAAGGAAGAGAGGACGTAGAAGTTTGAGACTTCGAACCTCTATAAATCGTCTGTGTGCTGTACTGTTTTGCTTATACTTGCATATCTTTGAACTATACACAAGCTCACACAATCTGCACTCAAGCTATCTAAAAGTGCTCAACTGATCTGTGCATAGATAAGTTACTAAGCGAGTCAAAGGGCCCCTATCATTCCGCATTTGAAGTGAAAGTTTTTATATCAGTTTATTCACCCCCCCCCCTCTAAACTGACATCGACTCGCCCGGGACCAACAGACACCTTATGGTTTGCTGTAGAGAATTCTGTAGAAGGAATACATATTCTATTTTTCTGTCTGCCGTCGTTTGGGGACCATAACCCTAACTTATAATAACAAGTTATCTGGGATTTGCCATTCGGTCCCTCAACAAATTACAAATCTATTAATAGTATCTACACATTAAAATTCCATGACAATATTAATACCCTTTAATCCATAATTATAACCTTAGTAGATCACTTTAATTGGATTACTTCAAGACATCTATACACATTTAATTAACATATATTAGTCCACAAAAAAATATTCCAACATTTTGATCATATTCTTACGAGATTATAAGTGAAATTTTCCCATTATATTTTCATCAGGACTTCTCGTATGTGCATGTTAAGCTGTTTGTTAGAGTATATAATAACAAGTTTAAAACATATCTATTTGGATAAAAAACATTAATATTGGAAGAACATTTTTCTCGTAAATTGTAATCATGCCACTTCGCCACTACACCATTAATAATTACATTTTTTCATTAGGTTGGAAGAAGTGTATGAAGTGATGAATCTCAAATTCAAAATGTCTCTTTTTTTTTGTGCAGGGTTCTATCTTGCGATTAATCGGAATTTTATAAGATCATCTTCAATCGGGGCATAAACAAGAAATTTACGTAAGGACTAGTAGCGTCACCGGGTATTTTTCACAGTTTAAAATATTTTTTCAGTATTGAACATGTATTTGGCTTATGACATATAAGACGAAGTATAAAACTTAAACTGAAAAAAAAAAATTGACCAATTTACGCAAGGACTAGTAGCGTCACGTGTATTTTCCACATTTTAAAATATTTTTTTAGTATTGAACATATAGTTGGCACGTGACATATAAGACAGTATATAAAACTTAAAACTGAAAAAAAAAAATATATATATATATATATATATTGACCAGATAATATCGCCTATAAAAATGTTTTAGGAAATCAATTCCACTTGAAATTGATTAGGTTTTTTTTTTTTTTTCTCCCATCCTTATGAGTAGCTGAAGGTACAGATGTTCTGAAATTTAAATATTGTGATATATCTACTTATGTGATGAATATTGTCTTATGATGCACCAAGTTTAGTTCCAAGTCAAAATAATGTTCAAATTAATTGACACTTCAATTCTATCATTAATCTCACTTAAACACTGAAGTTAAGGAGCTGAATTCCTTCTCCCCCAACTATAGTAAGGTGCAAGTAAACATTCACTTCCGTAAAATTAATTAATGATTTTTTTTTTCTGTTAGTAATTAAATCTAGTGATTCTGGGCAATCAAATTCCGGCTAATTTTGGCAGTGATAATATCATGCATTGTATGTATGGTTAGTTAGAATTGAAAGCTCTTGTGGTGGGCTTTCTGAAAATTAAATATCATTAATGTGTGATTTAGACTGAAAATTCTTGCGTGGAATCAACATCGAATATTGATTAAATCGAATAAGGGGTTGAAACTTTAATTAATGAGTGTGCTATGTAACTGTGGTTTTAATTTGTTCGTTTGATAATTATAGACAATATAATTGAGCATTAATTACTAATTAACAGAAATACTACTCCCTCCATTTGATAATGGTTGTTGTTTTAAGAATTTTATTTTGTGTTAAAATGTTTGTTGTTTTAGATATTTTCACACACTCTCTTTCAAGTTTAACCCTACAAATGTATGGAGAGAGAATTTTTTTTTTCAACTTTTTAGGAAAATATAAGTGAATATGATTTTATATAACAATAATGCTAGCCAGCCAGATTCTGGCTAGCCAGAATCTGATTTTTTAATAATTAATAAAATTATATTATTAATAGATTAATTATGTTAATTATTAAATGTTATGTTTTTACTATATTGCCCTTCTGTCATGAAATTAGTGATTGTAATTAATTACTAAAACGGCTGTATCTATAGATCAGTGAGCTTGACTGTGACTGAACAAAATTAATTCTTGATTTTTCCAAATCTTTTCACATTTTTTTTTCTTCCCTTAAACCCATTTAAGCTCAATTAACACGCCTCTTAATTTTAGCAGTAAAGAACCCGTATCAGTAAGTGATTTCATTCCCACACATGAGATAATCTTCATTTAAGATTTCATTCATGGGTGTTATTCAGCAAGGTAGAATTCATTGTCACATTTAAACTGGGAATTAAATCACCTAATTCATTTTGATTTGGCTATTTAGTCTTCATTTTTTTTTTATTTGGGTGTTTGATTTTACCGTTCTTGATTCTGTTTTTTCTTTCCATTTTCAGTTTATGGAGAGCTATCTGCAAGCACTGTTCAAAACAAACATGCTGATCATCATCTCATACAACTACAAAAAAAATGAATGAATATCAACACCAATCCTTCATATTTCCAATTCTTGCATCTCTAATCTTGTTATGGTCTATTTGCAGATGGAATATTCACGAACGAAATGGAATGAAGAATCCACCACCATCTCTTGCAATGCTACCGATGATCGGAAATCTCCACCAACTCGGCTCATTAGCTCACCAAAATCTTGGAATCTTGGCCAGAAAGCACGGCCTGATCATGCTGCTCCACTTCGGCAGCGTCTCTGTCCTCATGATCTCGTCGGCCGGCCGACGCAGATCATAAGAATGAGTTGCAGGTTTAAGCATGTTGGAAACACTTATTATTATTATTATTATTATTATTATTATTATTATTTACACAAACTAAAACAAGTGTAAATAATAATAAATAATAAATATATAATTACATATATGTGAGTATGGGACAGGGTGGGCACTAAGTTACCCACACCCGTCCACAAAAAAAATTGTATTAAAGGATTTGATAGGTTTAAGCATGTTGGAAACACTTGTTTTAGTTTGTGTAAATAATAATAATAAGTGTTTCCAACATGCTTAAACCTACAAATCCTTAAGATCTAGCTCTTCGACTATACAAACTCATTTTTATATAGACTTGGAATCTCTCTTTCATGTAGATTCGGTTCATTCATATACACTTTTACTTAAAGGTCTAATAGGAGCCATTTTTTGTTCATGTCTATGAACCAACGATCACTCCATGCTTCGGTATCAGGCTTCACAATTCATATATTGTAAATTTGATTACACATATAATAAATATTGATACCCATACATGTATTACGACGGGTACAAGTATTTTTTTTTGAATGTGGATATGACGATGCGTACTATAGTACCAAACCCATTATCATTCCTAAGTGATAAATTTTGTACAAAAACTGGTGAACTACATTCATGATTGCAAGAAAAAAACCCAAAGAAAATAGGACTGCAATATATGTAAAAATATTTGTGTAGATGAGCTACCATTCTTCCAGAAGGAAGCATCTATACAACAGTTAAATAAAACTACAGACATATACTTATACTCAATTTTAAAAAGTTTTGCCAACTATCATGTGGCTAGGTTTTTTGAAAGGTACAACACTTAAAACTCGCGATATTACAAATTAAACTCTTGTTCTCATGATCGAGTGATGATGCTAAACATTACTTCTAAGACATCTCTTCAAAATGGTAATTAACTATCAAAATTACTTCACAGAACATCTGTCTATGCATAAGAAAAAAACAACACAAACGAAATATCGTCGGACAAAACTTATTTTGGCAACAAAGAATACGGGAGTAAAAGAAAACACATTGGAGTGAAGAGGGATTTCTAGTCTAAAGATGGGCCGTATCTTAATTTATAAAAATGTGTGGCTTTGATTGAAAAGTAATTTGATAATGAGTCATATATATATATAGGGGTGGGGTTATATAAAAACAACCCCTTGTGTGAGAAATGAGAACACATCTCACACCACACATCCATAAAAAATCAAAGGTCCAGATTTGATGAAAAAGGCGGTGACAATTTTGTAAAATCTGAAAAGTTTTTCGCGCAGGGGTATTAACGTAATTTGGTAATTCTTATATAAATCGCGGAGGATTTGATAACAGATCATTATGCTAATGAAGTATTATCATAATTCTAACAAAGCATTATAGTTATGCTAATTAAAGTTTTTAAATATTGTTAGCAAAAAAAATATTCTAAAAATTAATTATAAACCTAATTTGATTTAATAAACCCTAATTAAATGGAAAAAATCATAATTGGATGAAATAAATCTAATTATATGAAATAAATATTGATTGGATGTGGTAAATCCTAAATGAGTTGGAACAAATCATAATAATAATATATTTGTACTACGTTAGCATTATAGTTTTGCTTCGTCAGCATTGTGAATACACTAATGACAATACCTTGTCAACATACGTTATTAACCATAATTGGATGGGATAAACCATAATAATCAATTAAGAACTATAAATAAAAAATTAAATTTTAAAAAAATAATGATAATTAGATGGAATAAACCATAATCGAGATTAAATAAACCATAATTGAGATTTAATAAACCCTAATAAATTTATACAACACTAGCATTATGATAATTCTTTGTTAGCACAGCGAATACATTATGTTAGCATATGATAAATGCTTCGTTAGCATACGTTATCATATGTTATCATAATGCTGACGAAAAATTATTATATGCTAACGAAAGCATTTACAATCTGGGCACGCGTAAAAAATTTTCTTTTTTTTTTCGTTCATATTTTTTCATCTAAACATAGCCTTTCGAGATCTTAAACGAAAGAGCATGAAGAGAGCTTTAATTTGATATATTTTTTGTGTGCGTTGGATTAAAAACGAGCCAGTTATGGTCGGTTAAAGTTTTTAAGATTTTTTTTTAATTGCCGACATCATCATTTTTAATGGGTTTGGATGAAAATAGCCCTCATTTCTTTATTTTTTACCCTATTATTTACGAAATTGTCACCTTAAATCTCAACTATTGGATCATTAAATTGGATGGTGTAAGATGAGTTCTCATTTCTCACACCAACAAAGTGTTCTCATATGATCCATATCATATATATATATATATATGTATATGATAGAAATCTATTTGAGTCTCAAATAAAATGTACAAATAAAAGAAAAGAGAAAAGAGACCAAATCCTAGAAATTTCAGAAATCAGAACATGATAAAGTTAGCAATAAAAAATAAATTTCCAAAAAACATTATATGTGAAGGCAGTTCTTGTGGTTTTAATGATGACTGTCATATTTTTTTAAGTGACGCTCATGAGAGGGACACGAGCATACGCGAGTTCATTTTTTTCATGAAAGGGACAATTTTTAGTGAGAGAAATTCTATATCATGTGATGATACACAACAGTACTCCTCACACACATTGCACATAATTTAATCATTTTTAAATAATAAGTTCACTTATTTTTTAAAATGTGTGCATTATTTAAAAATTATTGTGATGTTTATAAGAGGTATGGTGTGTGTCATCACATGACATGTAATTTACCCTAAAACTATTGAATTTCATAATACACATGTGAATTAAGTGCAAAGGCGACAAACATAATGTGATATCAATGGTACTTTGGTATGGATTTTTGTGAAACCAAGTAAAATTGCCTACGAATTGTGTAAGAATTTGAGAAAATTTCACTTTTGGTCTCATAAGACACGCTTTGCTCCCCTTTTGGTCCCAGCAGTCTCGATTTTGGTCCCAAAAATTACGAACTATCAGTTTTGACCTCGGCGTTACGGTTTCCGTTAAATTTGCTATCAATTTTGGTCCCATTGCACTATAAATTTTGGTCCCAAATGAAAACTTAACCAAATGACAGTAACATTCATTGGAGGGAATTTCATAGCTTTTTGTCATGCTTTTGGAGGGAAAGTTTCACAGATTTTGCTATGACAGTAACCAAAGTTTCACAAATACCCAAGCAAAAAGGTGTAGTTTGAGAATTCTGTATATATGAAAATTGCATTTTCTTGAAGATCAAATCCTCACAAAAGGAGAAACCAATCAATATAGAACAAATTGAAAATATGTCTTTAACAACAAAATACTATTAGGCAAGGGATTCCAATCAAAGCCAGTGCAGTCTACTAGAGAAAAATATGCATCCATCTAAAGAATCATGCATTTTGACTAATCTAATTTCTATGCTCTATTGTATATCTAGCACAGATTCCACCAATAGGAATCATTATTAATTTGACGATGCATCAACCAGAATATTCAAACATACATAAAAAAGAAATTAGCAAGATTTCATAACATATTAGATTTAAAATGGTGTCTAAAATGGCAGGATCGGCACTATCAGAGCTTTTTGATGTTGAAGGTTGTGATGACACCAGAGGTAGGTGCAATAACTTGGAAGAAACTGACAACAATTACTCGGAGTTAAACATTACAGACAGATCAAAATTATAATAAAATTCCATGCAGAACAAGCATAACTACATAATTTCTGTAACAAAACCAGTCAGAGAGAAAGAAAAAAAAAACCAAGAAGAAGACACCTCCCTCCATAAATGTTTTCTTCTTGCAAATGAGACAGCAACTGCATTCAGATCAAATCATAAAAACGAATCAAACACACAAAGATCAAATTTTTACCATGATTGCCACCGTGTTTCTTTTTATATGGAAGCTTCCCAACCTGAAGAAACTTGGCGAACTCACTCCCAGATTCGGAAGCCCGCTCAAATTGGAGTCGAATCTCCCTCATAACTTCAGAATCGGCTTTGAACTCATGCGGATTAAACCCAGCAGCATTGCCCCGATCTTTCGACCTCTCCTCGGCATCAACAACCTTCTTATCCACCATATGCACCTCATACTCAATCAGATCACTCTCCATTCCAACACTAGACCTCGCTCTATACTGTAATTCTGCTTTATTTACGCCTCAGGGCATCTTCTTCCGATACCCTAGGCTTGGGGTAACTGCTGCTTCCACTTTCTGCAAACTTCTGATGGCTGTGAACTTCTTTCACAACCTCATCTTCCTCATCCTCCAAATCCAGAATCCCCTCCTCTCTCACCTCCCTCGAGTTGTGGCTAGGAGTATATGCTGTGATGAGATCGAGCAAGGCAAAGAACAAGATGATCCGGAGCTGCAGTTCAAAGGTCCTATGACGCGTTTGCGAGCTAAGAAGTTGCAAGCTTATCTACAAGCTTCATTAAGGCGCAAATTCGAATTACATGAAGATGAAGTGAAGAGCAGCTCGAGATTGATCACCATGCTATCCATTGATGATGAAAAAGGAAGCATGAAGACGTGAGAAGAAGAATGACGCCATTTTGACGTGTGTATTAAAAGTTATACGCGTTTGCATGGGAAATCGGGAGTTGCTGTTTTTCATGAAAAGGTGGAAAGGACATAGGCCACGAATTAACCTAATTAATTGCAGCCCATGGTCGAGTATTTTGGATCCAAGATGGCGAGATTTACAAGCCCAAATCTACTTTGGGATTTATCCTTATCTAGTTAGATTTAGATAGATTTTTCTTATCTTATTTTTGGTAACTTTTGATTTTATTCTAGTTTGATTAGGACTAGGTAATTTTCATCCTTATCATATTCTAAAGGCCCTAGGATTCGATTTCTAGCTATTATAAATAGGAGTATTATGTGACATTCAAAAGTTAGACAATTGCATGAATTCAAGAAGTTATTTCTCTTTTGTCTCCTAGATCTTTTGTTGATCGAAAATTACCCCAACCAATTCTATTGATCTAGCAATTCAATAGTCTTAATCAAGTTCTTCAGGGTACATCGAGTACTTGGGAGAATTGCTATCTGAAGAAGTTAGACGAGTGCGTTCAGGTTGATTCAACACGGGTTCGCCACATAACCAATCCTTCTACCTTCCACCGCCGCCGCCAACACCATCACCGCCGCCATCACCACCGTTCGCCACCGAGTTCCAGCCATCATCGAAGTGTTCCAAGTGTCATCCATCGAGTCCTTGTCCATGTTCAAGTTTTCTAGTAAGTTTTGTCTTTATTTTTGAGTCGGATTGCATCCATTGTTCTAGCTGACGTAGTTCGTTCTTGAAGTCTTCCGCGTGCATAAATCTCGTGTCTTGGATATACTATCTGGGTCACATCATAAATTTGGCATCAGAGCCACGTCAGCTCTGCTTGTCGTGGTTCAATCCGATGTGTCAAATACGTGTCATTTATCTGTCGTACGTGTCATTTAATTTTCGTATTGTTTCGAGTCTTTTGTAATCTGATTTATATTCATTGAAAAAAAAGGCATCGGCTATACAAAAAAAAATAATAAAAAATCGCCGATAAAAAAAAATCAGATTGTTATTTAAATTTTCGAATTTCATTCCTTGTTTTTAGATTTGTTTCCATATATTTAGGGATTCTTAGATTGTGTTCACATTGGTCAAACACATCCAAAAGTCTCTTTCCTTATCTATTAGATTTCCTACCTTGTTTAGATTCTTTCCATCCTCATCTAAATCTAATCAAGATCCTCCATCCTCATCCACCATAATTTCGATCCTTACACCTTGTAGGATTTAAAATTTTCATTCCACACACACCTACACCCGGTTCACCCTATACACCACATAGTCCATACACCCATATACCCATACACCCATACACCATACACCCGTGGTCCACATACACCATCTAGCTGAAACATTCATTCCACACGCTTACTTCTACTCTGAGCAACCTTCCGGCTTGATTCTATCCGTTGGAGCTTGAAGAAGACCCAGAGGAGCTAGTCAAGAGAAGCTGCTGATATTTTCAATCCACCCACCCCCATATATTCACTCCACATGTGCACCACATCAATTTGAGAGATATACACGAGTGAAAAAATCAAGAGTGACATACACGAGTGTTTGTGAGGAATTGTGAGGTTCTACTTTGCTTTTTCTTCACGTTTGTTTGTTTTGCAGGTACAATGAAGAAAGGTACCAACAAAGAGGCGTCTACTCTACCTCTTAAGGAGCCTAGATCGCCAAATACACCAGGCGAGCAGTCCTACTCGTCCGAACCTTCCTGGGATGCCAAGTACCAATATGAAACTCTAGTGAAGCATTTTGAGTGACAAAATCATCTACTGAAAGACGAACTTGGCAACCAAGTAGCTGAATTGCAAGAGGAGCTTGCAAGGCTCAAAACCCAGTCGACCGCGTCCCAAACGGTCCAAGGAGAGCCTGAGAGGCAACCCGAGCCTCAAGATAACACCAAGAGGTAATCTGAGCCTCAAATCCATGCAGCGAGGGAACCTGAGCCTCAAAATAATGCAGAGAGTCATCCCGAGCCTCAAGTGGGGCACCCTGGCCGACGCCAACAGTAGAGGAATGTTCAAAGGCCACCCCCTGAGCCTGCCTTTGAAGAAGACAATGACTATGGATATGATTCCTATGCAGCCAGTGGTTATGAAGCTGATTACGTACCACAAGGGTGAAGAAACCGCCATGACTAACCCCGAGGTCCTCATAGACGTGCACACCATGATGATTATGAAGATGGTAGGCTCAACAACATCAAAACGAGCATACCCGAGTTTGAAGGCCTTCACGATCCCGATATCTACTTAGATTGGGAACGTAAGGTAGAGAAGATCTTTGCATGCTATAACTTTTCAGAGCAAAAGAAGGTGCAGCTAGCATGTTTAGAGTTTAGAGGCTACGCAGCTTCATGGTGGGAAATGCAACAAGAAAGAAGGTGCAAAAATCACAATCCTCCAATCGACAATTGGGAAGAAATGAAAGGCTTCATGCGCGGCCGTTTCATTCCCATGCACTATAAAAGAGAGCTCGAGAAGAAGCTCAACCGGGTCAAGTAAGGTACTAGATCGATTGAAGAGTACCACAAGGAGTTGGAGACCCTTTTGAACAGAGTCGGGAAGCAGGAGACCTTAAATGCTACCATCATTCGGTACATTGAAGGTATGAATCCTGATATTGCATGTGAAGTCGAGCTCAGAGACTTCACTAGTGTAGAAAGGATGGTGCAGTACGCATCGATCGTGGAAAGGCAGCTAAGAGAGGGCCGCCGTCGATCCCACTTCAATGCAGCCCCTACACGTTCTTCATGGAATAAAGGTACACCTTCCACATCACTTTCTACCCCTTCTACTGATTCTACTTGACCAAGAGGTCCATCCGGGCCACCCGAACAGCGTTTCGACCGTTCTACACCACACTCCAGCTGTAGACCCGAGTCTACGCCACCAAGTCAGCCACGGCCGACCCCTACACAGCCAAACCAAGGTGCAACGCCCCCTAATGCAGCCCCTAATCGAGCTCGTGACATCCAGTGTCATAAGTGTCAAGGTTGGGGTCATTTCCAAGCTCAATGTCCAAACCGGCGAATTCTATACTTAACGGAGTCAAATGAAGTCGAATCAGCCAGTGAGGATGAAAAGGAGCCCGTGGGCGATGCCACACTTGAAGAAGAGGTCGTGAATGATGCACCCCATGCAGTGGTCGATCCGGAAGCTCAACAAGTCAGTTTGGTCACAATCCGGAGTTTAAGCATCATTCGAGAAGAAGAACAAGAACACCAATGGGAGAACATCTTCTACACCCGTGCAGTGATCCAAGGTCACACGTGTTCTATGATTATTGACAGTGGCAGTGTGATCAATTCCATCAGTTAATATGCAGTGGAAAAGCTTGGTCTACCAGTTCAACAACATGCAAAGCCTTACAGATTGTAGTGGCTTACAGATAGAGGCGAGATACGCGTGGTTCACTAGGTAAGTGTCTCATTCTCAATCCATAAGTTTTCTGACACTAATTTGTGTGACGTTATCCCTATGGATGCGGCACACTTGTTGTTAGGCAGACCTTGGCAGTATGATCGACGTGTTGTCTACGATGGACGTTTGAACACTTACACCATCGACTTAGATGGCCGAACCAGCACCCTGAGGCCATTATCACCTAAAGACGTTGCTATGGATTAGCAACACATGCAAGAGAGGTTCAAAGAGGAAAAGGCGAAGCAAGCAGCCGCAAAACGGGCTCCGAAGGCCACGGCCGAAACCCCAACCACTGGACAGCACCTTGTCGTCGCTACTTCCCCTTCCAAACCATCTCATTCGGATTCCTTAACTGTGGAAAAGAAGAAAGAACCGAGTTCAAACAAGCCACACATGCAGAGCTTGTTTATTTCAGTGAAAGGAGTTCAAAAAGCCGTCAAAGCAGGTATGCCCCTTGTCCTACTCACATTTAAGAGCAGTGCTACTAATGATTGTTTACCTAGTGATGTGCAGTCCTTACTTGATGAGTTCAAGGACGTATTTCCCGAGGAGATACCCGGCGGACTTCCACCAGTGCGAAGAATCGAACATCAGATCGATTTCATCCCCGGAGCAGTATTACCCAACCGACCAGCCTATAGGACATCTTCCGATGAGACTAAGGAGATTTATAGGCAAGTCAAAGAGCTGTTGGAGAAGAATCAAATCTGTGAAAGCCTCAGCCCGTGCGCCGTTCCAGTGATCTTAGTGCCAAAGAAGAACAATGAATGGCGTATGTGCATGGATTGTAGAGCAATCAACAAAATCATGATAAAGTATCGTTTTCCCATCCCTAGATTAGATGATATGCTTGATGAGTTGTCTGGTTCGCGTGTCTTTTCTAAAATTGATTTGCGTTCTGGTTACTTTCAAGTACGTATGTAAGAAGGTGATGAATGGAAAACTGCATTTAAAACAAAGCATGGTTTGTATGAATGGCTTGTTATGCCTTTTGGTCTCACTAATGCACCAAGCACATTTATGCGTCTGATGAATCATGTTTTGCGTGAAGTGATTGGAAAGTATGTTGTTGTGTATTTTGATGACATTCTGATTTACAGTGACACGACACATACACATATGCAGCACCTTAGACATGTTTTTGAGTTACTTAGAGAGTCAAGACTTTATGGTAACTTGTCTAAGTGTTCTTTTTGCATGAGTGAAGTCATTTTTCTAGGCTTCGTTGTGAGTATACGTGGTATAGAAGTAGACCGTTCCAAAATCAAGGCGATTGAGGAATGGCCCACTCCTAAGTCTGCGAGTGATGTGAGATCGGGATGTGAGATCTTTCCACAGCCTTGCTAGCTTTTATCGTCACTTTGTGCGTGATTTTTCCAGTATAGCTGCGCCACTTACTGAGTTAAGCAAGAAAGATCGAAAGTTTGAATGAGGTCCTGTTCAAGAGCATGCGTTTAACACTTTAAAGTCTTGTTTATGTAATGCGCTTGTTCTTGCTCTTCTGGACATTAATAAAACTTTTGAGATTGAATGTGATGCCTCGGGCAAAGGGATTGGTGCTGTTTTGATGCAGGAACGGCGTCCAGTCGCCTATTTCAGTGAGAAAATCCATGATGCAGCCCTTCGTTATTCCACCTATGATAAGGAGCTGTACGCACTCAAGAGAGCTTTAGAGACGTGGCAGCACTACTTATGGCCTAAAGAGTTCGTGATTCACACGGATCACGAGAGTTTGAAGTATTTGAAAGGCCAACAAAATCTGAACAAGCGTCATGCACGATGGGTAGAGTTTATCGAGTCCTTTCCGTACATCATCAAGTACAAGAAAGGTGCCGAAAACACGGTAGCTGATGCATTGTCGAGAAGGTACGTTCTCTTGAACCTTATGCATGCTAAGATGTTGGGATTTGATGCAATTAAGGAGTTATATGCATGTGATGAATTTTTCGCACCCATATATGCTGAATGTTGCTCAAAATCTCGTGCTCATGATGGATATTTCGTGTATGAGGGGTTCTTGTTCAAAGGTTCACAGTTGTGTATTCCTAAGTCTTCTATGCGTGAGTTGTTAGTTCTAGAATCGCATGCGGGAGGTTTAATGGGTCACTTTGGTGTGTCTAAAACGTTAAACTTGCTGCATGAACATTTCTTTTGGCCACGTATGAAGCATGATGTTGAGAATGTGTGTAGTAGATGCATTACATGTAGGAGATCGAAATCTACTTCACATCCATTCGGTTTGTACACTCCTCTACCAGCCCCGTCTTCCCCGTGGATTGATTTATCTATGGATTTCATACTAGGATTACCACGGTCTAGGTCTGGTCGAGATTCTATATTTTTTGTCGTTGATAGGTTTTCCAAGATGTTTCATTTCATTGCATGTAGGAAAACTGATGATGTTGTACACATTGCCAATCTATTCTTTATACATGTTGTGCGTTTACATGGAATACCTAGAACTATTATTAGTGATAGGGATTCTAAGTTTCTAGCACATTTTTGGCGTGTACTTTGGGGTAAGCTAGGTACCAAGTTGTTATTTTCTACTGCATGTCATCCGCAAACTGATGGACAAACTGAGGTAGTTAATCGCACTCTAGGTACTTTGCTGCGTTCTTTAGTTAAAAATAACTTGAAACCATGGGAAGATTGTTTGCCATATTCTGAATTTGCTTATAATCGTGTTGTGCATTCATCTACCAACATGTCTCCATTTGAAGTTGTTTATGGTTTTAATCCGCTAACGCCCAATGATCTTTTACCTTTACCTGTTGAGCATCTAACAAGTGTTAAAGGTTCCAAAAGAGTGGAACAAGTAAAGGAGATGCATGAGAAAGTACGTGCGCGAATTGAAGCCGTTGGCGCACGCAATGCAGTCCAAAAGAACAAACGGCGCAAACAGTTGATTTTTCAGCCCGGAGATCACGTTTGGATTCATCTGAGTCCTGGACGATTTCCTAACTTGAGAAAATCGAAATTGATGCCTAGAGGAGATGGACCATTCACCGTGTTGAGTTGAGTCAATGACAAGGCATATCGCATTGATTTACCCGGTGAGTATAAGTGTTCATCTACATTCAGTGTTGCTGATTTATCTCCCTTTTCTGCAAATGATGTGTTCGATGAAAATGAGTCCCCGAATTCGAGGATGAATTCTTTTCAGCAAGGAGGGAATGATGAGATCGAGCAAGGCAAAGAACAAGATGATCCGGAGCTGCAGTTCAAAGGTCCTATAACGCGTTTGCGAGCTAAGAAGTTGCAAGCTTATCTACAAACTTCATTAAGGCGCAAATTCGAATTACATGAAGATGAAGTGAAGAGCAGCTCGAGATTGATCACCATGCTATCCATTGATGATGAAGAAGGAAGCATGAAGACATGAGAAGAAGAATGACGCCATTTGGACGTGTGCATTAAAAGTTATACGCATTTGCATGGGAAATCGGGAGTCGTTATTTTTCATACAAAGGTGGTAAGGACATGGGCCACGAATTAATCTAATTAATTGCAGCCCATGGTCGAGTATTTTGGATCCAAGATGGCGAGATTTACAAGCCCAAATCTACTTTGAAATTTATCCTTATCTAGTTAGATTTAGATAGATTTTTCTTATCTTATTTTTGGTAACTTTTGATTTTATTCTAGTTTGATTAGGACTAGGTAATTTTCGGCCTTGTCATGTTCTAAAGGCCCTAGGATTCGATTTCTAGCTATTATAAATGGGAGTATTATGTGACATTCAAAAGTTAGACAATTGCAAGAATTCAAGAAGTTATTTCTCTTTTGTCTCCTAGATCTTTTGTTGATCGAAAATTACCCCAACAAATTCTGTTGATCTAGCAATTCAATAGTCTTAATCAAGTTCTTCAGGGTACATCGAGTACTTGGGAGAATTGCTATCTGGAGAAGTTAGACGAGTGCGTTCGGGTTGATTCAACACGGGTTCGCCGCATAACCAATCCTTCTACCTTCCACCGCCGCCGCCAACACCATCACCGCCGCCATCACCACCATTCACCACTGAGTTCCAGCCATCATCGAAGTGTTCCAAGTGTCATCCATTGAGTCCTTATCCATGTTCGAGTTTTCTAGTAAGTTTTGTCTTTATTTTTTAGTCGTATTGCATCCATTGTTCTAGCTGACGTAGTTCATTCTTGAAGTCTTCCACGTGCATAAATCTCGTGTCTTGGATATACTGTCCGGGTCACATCATGCTGGATAAAATTTATCATAGCTCTCGAAAGGGTTCAAGAAATCCCAAGCAGACGAACCCGGCGGTGAAGGCGGAGGTGGCGGTGGTTTAGAAGTCGAAGCCACCGCGGGAGGTGATGAATAGCCGCCGCCACCGTACGGTACCGGTGGTGAAGAACCACCATAATACCCACCTCTAGCGCCGCCGTCTCATGATGGGTTTGATTTGGGTGCAAATTGAAAGTGATAATCGAATTGCGTGGGAATTTAAGGCGAAATGAAGGATCCGAATCGGGTGGAATTTGTGATTTTCTTCAGAAATTTGAGTGTGAATTGTGAAATTAGGGATTTGGCTCGAATCCGACTCAAAAGGGGCACACGTGCGACCCTTACGTTAATTCGTCTAACTGGCGTTAAATATCCAAGGACCAAAATTGATACAGTCAAACCAATGGGACTAAAACTGAGCGATTTTTTTGAAAAATGACCACAATAGATATCAATGGGACCAAAAGGGGAGCAAGGTGTGTCCTATGGGACCAAAAGTGAAATTTTCTCGTAAGAATTTACACTGAATTATGGTAATTGTTGAATTTCCATAATAAAGTGGATAATATTAGGAGTATATATATATATATATATATATATATATATATATATATATATATATATATAGGATATGGATCATATGAGAACACTTTGTTGGTGTGAGAAATGAGAACCCATCTTACACCATCCAATTTAATGATCCAATGGTTGAGATTTAAGATTGCAATTTCGTAAATAATAGGGCAAAAAATAAAGGAAGGAAGGCTATTTTCGTCCAAACCCATTAAAAATGATGATGTCAGCAATTAAAAAAATCTTAAAAACTTTAATCGACTATAACTTGCTCATTTTTAATTCAATGCACACAAAAAATATATCAAATTAAAGCTCTCTTCATGCTATTTCATTTAAAATGTCGAAAGACTATGTTTAGATGAAAAAATATGAACGAAAAATAAAAAAGAAAATTTTTTACGCGTGCCTAGGTTGTAAATGCTTTCGTTAGCATATAATAATTCTTCGTCAGCATTATGATAACATATGATAACGTATGCTAACGAAGCATTTGTCATATGCTAACATAATGTAGTCGCTGTGCTAACAAAGAATTATCATAATGCTAGCGTAATATAAATTTATTAGTGTTTATTAAATCTCAATTATGATTTATTTAATCTCGATTATGGTTTATTCCATCTAATTATCATTATTTTTTTTAAATTTAATTTTTTGTTTACAGTTCTTAATTGATTATTATAGTTTATCCCATCCAATTATGATTTATAACGTATGTTGACAGAGTATTGTTATATGCTAACATAGTGTATTCACAATGCTAACCAAGCAAAACCATAATGCTAACGTAGTACAAATATATTATTATTATGATTTGTTCCAACTCATTTAGGCTTTACAACATCCAATCAATATTTATTTCATCTAATTAGATTTATTTCATCCAATTATGATTTTTTCCATTTAATTAAGATTTATTAAATCAAATTAGGTTTATAATTAATTTTTAGAATATTTTTTTCGCAAACAATATTTAAAAACTTTAATTAGCATAACTATAATGCTTGAAATAAACCTAATTAGATGAAATAAACATTGATTGGATGTGGTAAACCCTAAATGAGTTGGAACAAATCATAATAATAATATATTTGTACTACGTTAGCATTATGGTTTTGCTTCGTCAGCATTGCGAATACACTATGTTAGCATATGACAATATTTTGTCAACATACGTTATAAACCATAATTGGATGGGATAAACCATAATAATCAATTAAGAACTATAAATAAAAAATTAAATTTTAAAAAAATAATGATAATTAGATGAAATAAACCATAATCGAGATTAAATAAACCATAATTGAGATTTAATAAACCCTAATAAATTTATACTACACTAGCATTATGATAATTCTTTGTTAGCACAACGAATACATTATGTTAGCATATGACAAATGCTTCGTTAGCATACGTTATCATATGTTATCATAATACTAACTAAGAATTAATATGTGCTAACGAAAGCATTTACAACCTGGGCACGCGTAAAAAATTTTCTTTTTTATTTTTCGTTCATATTTTTTCATCTAAACATAGCCTTTCGAGATCTTAAATGAAAGAGCATGAAGAGAGCTTTAATTTGATATATTTTTTGTGTACATTGGATTAAAAACGAGCAAGTTATGGTCGGTTAAAGTTTTTAAGATTTTTTTTTTAATTGCTGGCATCATCATTTTTAATGGGGTTGGACGAAAATAGCCCTCCTTCCTTTATTTTTTGACCTATTATTTACGAAATTACCACCTTAAATCTCAACCATTGGATCATTAAATTGGATAGTGTAAGATGGGTTCTCATTTCTCACACCAACAAAGTGTTCTCATATGATCCATATCCTATATATATATATATATATATATATATATATATATATATATATATATATAGGGGTGAGGTTATATAAAACAATCCCTTGTGTGGGAAATGAGAACACATCTCACACCACACATCCATCAAAAATCAAAGGTCCAGATTTGATGAAAAAGGCGGTGGCAATTCTGTAATATCTGAAAAGTTTTTCGCGCGGGGTATTAACGTAATTGGGTAATTCTTATAAAAATCGCGGAGGATTTAATTACAGATCATTATGCTAACGAAGTATTATCATAATGCTAACGAAGCATTATAGTTATGCTAATTAAAGTTTTCAAATATTGTTAGCGAAAAAAATATTCTAAAAATTAATTATAAACCTAATTTGATTTAATAAACCCTAATTAAATGGAAAAAATCATAAGTGGATTAAATAAACCTAATTAGATGAAATAAACATTGATTGGATGTGGTAAACCCTAAATAAGTTGGAACAAATCATAATAATAATATATTTGTACTACGTTAGCATTATGATTTTGCTTCGTCAGCATTGCGAATACACTATGTTAGCATTTGACAATACTCTGTCAACATACATTATAAACCATAATAATCAATTAAGAACTATAAACAAAAAATTAAATTTTAAAAAAATAATGATAATTAGATAGAATAAACCATAATCGAGATTAAATAAACCATAATTGAGATTTAATAAACCCTAATAAATTTATACTACGCTAGCATTATGATAATTCTCTGTTAGCACATCGAATACATTATGTTAGCATATGATAAATGTTTCGTTAGCATACGTTATCATATGTTATCATAATGCTGACGAAGAATTATTATATGCTAACGAAAATATTTACAACCTGGGCACGCGTAAAAAAATTTCTTTTTTATTTTTCGTTCATATTTTTTCATCTAAACATAGCCTTTCGACATCTTAAATGAAAGAGCATGAAGAGAGCTTTAATTTGATATATTTTTTGTGTGCATTGGATTAAAAATGAGGAAGTTATGATCGGTTAAAGTTTTTAAGATTTTTTTTAATTTCTGACATCATCATTTTTAATGGGTTTGGACGAAAATAGCCCTCCTTCCTTTATTTTTTGCCCTATTATTTACCAAATTGCCACCTTAAATCTCAACCATTGGATCATTAAATTGGATGGTGTAAGATGGGTTATCATTTCTCACACCAACAAAGTATTCTCATATGATCCATATTCTATATATATATATATATATATATATATATATATATATGTTTCATCCTCTACCATTTTTATCGGAGTTCTTCAATTTTTTTTATTTCATCCTCCCATTGTTTAATTAACAAGAATAGATTTTCTTGATTTTCATGATTTCTAAAACATGTTTGACAATATACATTAAATACATGAAGAACATTTGTATGAATTATTTATTAATTTCTGCAAAACCAACAATGAATTATTTGAACTTACTAAATTCCTAATTTGCAGGGTGATCGATATGATTTTAGCAATGATTTGATATTCTGTAAGCAATGTTTTGATTTTAAATAAGCAATGATTTGATGTCCAAGTAATATGGTTTTTTAAAAAATATATTGATAAGTAAATATTTTCTCATAAATAAGTAACAAATAACACTTAACAAAGCATGAATTTTCATCATATATATTTTTTTTTAAAAATCAAAATGTTACGCATTATGCAATGAAATAATATTTGAGAAGCAATGAATATTTCTGATTTAAAAAATCTTAATTCTTAGGTTGATCAACATGAATTTAGCAATGATTTAGTGTTTTGCAAGCAAGGTATTAATTCTACATAAACAATGATTTGATAACCAGTAATTATAATTTTTTTATAATTTAATTTGTAAGCGATAATTTTCTCATAAATAAGCAACAAACAACACTCAACAAAACATCAATTGTCATCATATATATTATTATTTTTTAAATCGAAATGTTCAACATCATGCAATGAAATCGTATTGGAGAAACAATAAAACGTTACAATAGAAGTAATGAATTAATTCCGACTAAAATTCAAAAAATTATAATATTAGAATCATTGAAATGGTACATCTCGATCAATTTATACCATGAATTTCGAATGTTCAAACAAGTAATGAGGAGTTTGTTGCTTATATTGTTAGATTTTATTGCTTAGAATGTTTGAATTGATATTATTTTAATTTCGTTGCTTAGATGGTAATTTGTCATGGTTCGACCCTGATGGACCATTAAGAGAGAAAGAAGAGGGGGTGGGAACATGTGTGTGTGTGAGAGAGAGAGAAATAGAGAGAGAGAGAGAGAGGAGAGACGTGAGGGAGGTGCGTGTGTGTGTGTGTGTGTGTGAGAGAGAGAGAGAGAGAGAGAGAGAGAGAGAGAGAGAGAGAGAGAGGAGAGAGGGGATATGTGGAAGGTGAGAGAAAATGGGATATGAGATTTAATTGGGTGATTACATATCACAAATTATACTAATATCTTTATATTTATGATTTATATATTAAATCTATAATTGTAATATCTTTTTCAATTTTAATCTCAACCATCAATCAACATAAATTAAAAAGTTATGATTTGTTCCTAGTTCTCACATGGAGAATAGTACTCATTATAACCCACCCCTTATCTATATATATATATATAGAGAGGAAAGATCAAATGTAAACATTGCTCTACTGTATAGTTCAATTAAGAGTGGCCAAATACCTAACCTTACTATTATCATGTCATCTTTCTGCCCAGAATGAAGTTGGGAATCAATGCAAGATAAATTAAGAACAATTAGCCTCGTGCATACCTTCTACCTTAATCCTATTCACATTCGATTTGAACAGTGATTATTACTTAGCCAGAAAACATATTAAATAACAAAGCAAAATTAAATAAACAACACATGATGAAAAAAATATAGATTAAAATCTGGACCAAACTCCAGATTTAGGCAAAACAGGTACGGGTATCAACTGAGGGCAAACTGCCGACTGCTATGCAGAATATTCAAGAACTACAAAAACAGAAAAACTAAGTGCGGAAATGAAAGTAATATCCAATGTGTCTAAACTGAAAATGATGACTAGTATTTATAGTTGTTAATCGGCCACAACTTGGCCCAGCCCAGCCCACGTAGAGGTGTGCTTTAGTTAGAGAGATCCACTTCAATCATGCTCCCTAAATTATAGGGATGAGTTGTTCTATCTCTTCTCTCTATTTTATCTTTTCTCTTCTCTCTCCTCCACGTCTTCTCTCTCCTCTAGCTGAACTTCCCCAAGCTTCGGAACTGCTGTGCACGTGGGTCTACGCCAATTTGGAAGGAGTCGCTGTTCAACTTCCGCACTAAATCCGCAACAGACTGTCAAAGCTTCAGCGGTTGATCCCCTTTATGCCCTCAATCAAATTGGCACTTGGTTATGCCCATAATGAGTACAAACGTGCTTCTTCTCTCCCATGTTACACTTTTTCCTAACAAGACTCTAGACACTACTAAAATTACTACAAACGAGTAAAAAGATAAAGTAAAAAGATGCGAAATTGAGTCTGTATCAGCGCGCATGCGCACACAAGGCATGCGCGAGCGAAGATGGATATGCATACAACAATAAACATAGACAGACATCGGCAGACATCGATAAGACATCGGCAGAACATCGACTTATAATTTGGCACGCACAAGATGGTTCCGCACACAACAACAAACATCGACATACATTAGATAACAATTTGAGCTCGGATAAGGCATGCACACAACTACAAATATCGGCATATGTCGATGCATGCACATTGACTTCATAGTAGTAATTGCGCACTAGGCTCCATGCGCAGTTAAGAACTTAATTTTTCTAGATTTTTTGAAGGTTGCAGAAATACTTCATTTTTTTCCAGATTTTAAAAAATGAACTATATTAGGGATAATTTTTAAATACTTCAAAGCATGTTTATTATGTTTAGAAAATTCTTCTGCTCAATTTTTCTCCCAAATCAAACTTAAAAAACAAACCATACCAAACAATCTAAAAATATTATTAATAATTAGATCTGAAAGCACATAGGGAGAACTTTTGTCAAAATTTTCGACAGATATTGGGTAACAATTTCCAGAGTGCTTGACGGGCTGGGAAAGGATTTTCTATTTCTTCTCTTGAATTTTCGGTGGTCGACGGAGGCTGTAGATTGTGTAGATCGACGACATGAGAAGAATTCTTGACAAAATCCATTACTACTGCAGATTATGTAGATCGATGATGTGAGATTGTAGAGGAGAGGGAAAAATTTCAAAATTTGTTTTTTGAAATGTGATGTGGGCGGTGGTGGGAAGGGGATATAAAGTAGGGTTTATTTTTAAAAATAAATATAAAGGTATTTTAATAATTATGGCTAAAAAAATATATTTGAAAATTAGTGACTAAAATAATTTTTTAAAAAATTTAAGTGGCTACTTTAATCCATTGCCCGAAGATATATTAATGCTTAGGGAACAAAAATGAAACACAACTTAAATATGCATGCCACAAGAACTACTTTTCTTGACAAGACTACTCAAAGTTGGTATTTATGGTTTCTTTTGAAAATCTAATAATCCCTTTCCTCTCTCTTACGACAACGAAGCAGCAAAATAAAATGGGACTTCATATATCTATTTTTTTTTTCTCTACTCTTCGGGGAACAGAAACAACAAGATCCTACTCCTCTCCCTCTCCAACAGCTTAGTTCAAATTTATGCAGCAGCAAGGAGTAGTGGAAACTCCATACCTTTCGAAAATATTTCGTGAAAACTCTAAACTCTTGCTCTTTTTTTTTTTCTTTTTTCTTTTCTTTGGTGTGAGAAAATATAGAGGTGGTGAGATCGTCTATTTATGCTAGTTTTTAGGGTTAGATGTCATAGAGAAGGGATTTTATTACATAGCGCTATCGAAAGCACATCGAGTAAATTACACTTTTAGTCCCGTAAGAATAGGGTCCAAACACTTTTAGTCCCACAATGCACAATTTTGGTCCCAAGTTTGATTTTTTCGACACTTTTGGTCCCGCAGTTTATATTTGGACACTTTTAGTCCTAAAAACTAACAAATTACTTAACGGATCTTAACATCCGTTAAGTGCTTATTTTGGAGGAAATTTTTCACTATATTCCCTCTATTTTTCACCAACTATTATATATACAAGCACACAAAAGACATTTTACCTTCATTTTAACCTTATTTTTTACCCTAGTTTACGGTTGCCTAATCATTTCACTGAGTTCAAAATATTTGTGGTTGTCTAACATCCTCAGTATCAACAAAAAATGAACAAAAAATGAAATGCGAAAAAAAAAAAGAATGAGGGATGTAGGTTAATTACGTAAGAAAATGAAACACATATATAATGTTCTTTAATTTTTTACCCGCATCATTCCCAAACATTTTCCTTGATTTTGGATTTTGAGTTTAGGGATTTGATTTACCTTAGATTTTTGGCAGATAGATTTTAGGGAATTTTTTTTAAAGTAATTTGTTAGTTTTTGGGACTAAAAGTGTCCAAATATAAACTGCGGGATCAAAAGTGTCGAAAAAATTAAACCTGGAACCAAAATTGTACATTGTGGGACTAAAAGTGTTTGGACCCTATTCTTGCGGGACCAAAAATGTAATTTACTCAAAGCACATCTGATAAAGTCGAAAGATTATAAACTTTGAGATTTTGAGAGATATCTGCTATTCAATTTCGTGAAGAAGAAGAAGAAAGGAAAAAAGTTCTATAATTCTGGCCTTCATAACATTGGGCTTGAAGACTTGGGCTCTAAATAAAAAAATATTATTTCAATTAGGCTATAATAACTTGGCTAAAGATAATTCAAGTGTCTCTAATTAAATAAATAAATAAAACATATGCTCAGAAAATAACAATATACTATAATTAATTCATGCTATATTTAATAAACTTATCAAGATGCAACTTATTAGACTTAAGCAATTAATATCGCATATAGATAAATATAAAATAAAATATGTGAAGGAATTGATCATGCTATTTGTGCACGTGTGCATGATATTTTGTTATTTCTAGATCCTTCCAGCTGTGTGTAGTAGCTGATCATATATGTGTATTTTCTCCTTTCCCTTTGTATAAGTAGCAGAAATACAGTTTGTAGAACTATTTTTCTCTAGATTGCATGAACTTTAACAAAATCTTGTGCGAAATGAAATATTCCAAGCCGAAGTAATATATGATCATATATATTATTGTTTACACTGTCATGATGAATACAAGGTCTTCTTATTTTTTGGCCGAGATGATTAATTCCTTGATATAGTTATTTAGTTTTGAGTTGGGGCCACTAAGACAATGAGGAAGAACATGTGATCTCTTACAACCATTGCTCGAACAAGATGTCTGTCATCTGTTGATGTATTTGAGGGTTTTGTATGCCATGTCCATCTCCATTGTGGTACATAAATTGTGCCATTCTTCCCATATCAGCTGCACATGCGATGAAATCTTTGCAAAATGGAGAATCCACAGACCACACTTCCTCATTAATCTTTTTCCATGTCTCTGCTATAAGCCATCTGATGTGGCGTCGCGCCTCTTCTTCCGAAGCATTGTTGTCATTCATGTAGCACTGAATTGATTTCGGCACATCGACTCGACTCACCTCCTCCTATATATATATATATATATGTATGTATATTTTTTTTAAAATAATTTGTACGTGAATAAATTAATTAAATGCATGCATGCATGAATGTTTAATTTAATTAATTACCAGCGAGGTTCCCAAATCATCAGCAAGCCGCAAAATGGTTGATGAATAACGAATTAAATCGTGGTATTTGAATAAACTCTCAACAGTCTCCCTCGTAATCGAATCTGTTACTCGGAAAAAAACATGGCAAAGCATTACAGGGCCGCTAATTGAAATCCAAGCGTTGTTGAGATACTCTTCCAAATTTGGTTTATGTCCGCTGTAGAACCATTTTGCCTCTACCAGATATGTCTCAGCCAAATCCAACCACTGCAAGTATATTTATTTACTCAAAATTTTGTTAAATAAATAAATTAGTAATTAATCTGCTATATAGTCTGACCCAGTTAAGTGTAGTTACCGATTTGCGTAGATACGGGATGATGTTAATATCTTTCTCTTTCATGACATCATAAGCTGTGTCGTCCACGAAATTGTTGAGTGCAAGAAAACAGAGTTGCATGTAATTAGGAAGATGGTCAATTGAACTAACATCCCATCTGCAAAAAAATAAATAAATTAATTCATTCCACATTAATGCTCCGTCTCATTTTAATTTGATAGGCTGATTGAGATTTTTCACGAGATTAAGATAAAGATTGGGAAATACAATTAATCAAGAAACTTCCAAATATACCCCTATTTATTTATGTGACAGTGAATTAATGCTTAATGTAAACATATTAAATAGAATATATACTAGTAAATTAGCTAAATATATATAAAAACATGCCCCGGGACATTGCAAAACGACAAACAAGCCTATTAAAATAGGACGGAGGGAGTATATGTATAAGTATAGACACATTAGCATGATATTAATTACCTCCGAATCGCCTCGGTGAATAGCTCGAGTTCTTCTAAGGTACCATAGACATCGTAAATATCATCTAACGTGGTTATTAGAGCGTTAACTTTGGCCAGCGTTACCCTTGCATTTTCATGTTAAAGAGGCTGAATGATCCCAGTACACCAAAAGTAGCATTCCACAAGCCTATCCCTTACAAAGGGGAGCTTCTCAGCAAGGCATGTATTTTTCCACCACCTATATACACATACATACATACATATATAACATGAGATAATTAATTAGAAGAACAATAAATATATATATATATATATACACAATATTTTCACTTGGATATATCATACCCTAAGTCTTGTTTGAGTTCTTGTTGAAACTGTGCTTGAAAAATATTTAAGTCGAGTTTGGCAAGCTCCAACACAAGTGGATTCATGTGACTTCTCCTCTTATAGGCATCAATCCACCAGCTTGCATTTGGCCTTTGAATCCTCCAATGAATTGGGATGTCCAAAGAGTGGCGCACACATGATATAAGATTAGTGTCTGCATCATCATCATCATCGATTGTTTTCTCATTGAGTTTTTCCTGCAGAGATTTGGTGGCGAATTCCCTTGCTAGCTCGAGTGTCATTTCGCCTTCTGTCAGTAGGAAGGAAGCTTCGTACAGTTGCAACAATCCTTTGGTGTCGCTGCTGAGGCTTCTTTTGAACTCACCATTGTCGTTCTTGAAACAGTCGAAAACCTCTGCCAATATATAATATAAGGCAAAGTATTCGGTACTTCCGATGTACTGAGTTACTCAGTACAATGGGTCAAAATTTGATCAATTTCGCGGGTCAACCCGCCACAGTTCAAGTGTTGACTAGCCTTATTCCAAAAAGGTTGCCAAAACAAGCAATATCACATGACGTCCAAAAGTATATATCACTCGAATCCTTAAAAGTATCAGATGCTACTTGTCTTTAATAAGTTTTATTTAATCCAAATTAGATTTTATTCCATCACAATTACCGACGGCAAGTTTTCGGGTCGTATTTACCGACAGACTTGCGACAGACATTCTGTCGGCAGTTTTAACGACGGAATACAGACGGAAATTCAGTCGGTAAAGCTTACGACGGACAATTTCTCTCGTTAATAATAGGATTTTTGAATTATATAAATTCCAGAAAATTTAACGACGAACATTTTAGTCGTTAAAATTTAAATTTTCGAATTATTTAAATTCTAGAAAATTTAACGACGGAACTATCCGTCGTTAATATTAGGATTTTCGAATTAATTAATTTACAGAAACGTTAACGACGGAAGTGATCCATCGTTAATATTAAAATTTTGAATTATATAAATTCCAGAAAAGTTAACGACGGAAGTGATCCGTCGTTAATATTAAAATTTTGAATTATATAAATTCCAGAAAATTTAACGACGGCATTTTTCGTCGTTAATATTAGGATTTTTGAATTATATAAATTCCAGAAAATTTAACGACGGTAATTTCCGTCGTTAATATTAGGTTTTTCGAATTATTTAAATTCTGGAAAAGCTAACGACGGACAGGTCCATCGTTAATATTAGGATTTTTTAAATTATTTAAATTCTAGAAAATTTAACGACAGCACGGGCCGTCGTTAATCCGTCGTAAATTCCCGATATAGAAAAAAAATTCGGCCTTCTTCTTCATTTTTGCCCAAATCGCACGGAGCCCTAGCCCTCACCACCGCCGTGCGCCACCTCTTCCGGCCACCCCCGCCGCCGCCGCATCTCTCTCCGTCCGTCCCCCCACTCTCTCTCTCTCTCTCTCTCTCTCACCACCGCCCCCAACCCCTGCCGTCCACCGCCGTCGCAGCCCTGCCGCCTGACGCCTGCCTCCGCCGTCGCCGCCCTGCCGCGCTGCTGCCAACGTCGTCGACCGCCGACGTGTAGAAGGTAAGTCTGCCATTTTTTTTTTTTTTAAATTTTCAGTAATAGGTATAATTTTTGAATTCATATATGTTAATTGATATGCTAAAATGCAAAGTTTGCAAAAGCTTAAATTTCAGTTACATATATTTTCATATTCTATGCTAAAAAGTGACGAGAAAACAAAGTTTATAAATTTATATACTTTTTTTTGGGTAAGGTTTCTCACTCTAACACTAATTAATTAGATGTTCATATGAGACTCTATTTAATGTAGAGATAAATCTGTGAAAGATAAGTTTTTGTATGCCTAAAGGGACATAAATTGTATTTCTCCATAGTTGCAAGATTGTGTGTGTGTGTGTGTGTGTGTGAGAGAGAGAGAGAGAGAGAGTAATTTGATCTTATATTTACATATGGATTGAGTGGTGATGTGGGCTAATATTCAAGAGAAGATCATGCAAAACGATCATATGAAATGATAGAGAATTAACTAGAAAAATGCGAATTAAATTTCCTATGAGGATTTAGAAGAAAATTTTATGCCATAACTGATGTAAAATAATTTAATGATGAAGTAGGAACGAAATGATGATGTACAAAGAATGGGATTGTATTTTATTTTATATTTTGTTCAAAAAAACTTTCTTTAATTTGAATCAAATTGTTTATATAATTCTATGATTACGTTTGCTAAAATGTTTCACCTATTTTTTTTCCATTTTTATTGATCATCAATTAAATCGTTACCTAAGAGCTAAAATGTGTAGTAATAAGTAATTGCTTGAAAAATGAAAATTTGGGTGAAAAACATTTCCTTCCAAACACAAATATTTTAATTAGTTGTCCCGAACTAAAATAAATGAGCAAAAATCCTTCACAAAATATCCTACTTTTTTCTAAAAAAAAATCCATAAATTTGCATATCATTTACAAATCATTAATGCCACCGTCAATTAAATATCCTACTTTTTTTATGCATTTATATGTCAATTAATTATGTTAAATTTATTTGGGCAATTTAGGCTAATTAAGCTTGTTATTTAGGCAATTATCATTCTAAGTATGTTATTTATGGATTTATTATGCTAAGTATGTCAATTATGTTAAATGGGATGAGCGCTCCTGGATCCCTCTTTATTGAATTGTTGGTTTTTATTTGGAATGAGGGCCCCTGGATCCCTCTTTATTGAATTGTTAGCTTTTGTTGGTATTACTGTTTTGAATCGATTAGAAGAACATAGATCAATTAGCGTAGAGTCGAGAAGGGTATGCAGCCCAATGACGTGGCGTGAGAGACATTCAGGAGGCTGCACGACAATCCTGATGGATCCCACACAGATGGGAAGTCTGCTCGTATAGCTGTAAGTTAATTTATCAATATTTATAAATTTATTAATAACATAGAAATTTAATATTTAATCATTCTTATTTGATTTTGTGAATAGGCTGATGTATTGGCTTGGGTTGAGGAGTTGAGCCAGCCGATTCCTGGCACAGATGAGGCGCCACCACCAGTGGACATGAGCGTTGTATATGTCGATGCTGCCCTCCGACACTTGAAGAAGAATCGAGTGTTTGGGCTCGGCAGTCGATCACGGAGTTATTCAACTCCTAGCGTCTCATCTGCAGCTCCTCCACAGCCCGACACTCAGGCTGCCATCAGGGCTCTCCAGGAGAAGATGGACGCCCAGCAGGAGGCTCTCCAGGAGAAGATGGACGCACAAGCAGCGCTTCCCCAAGCCCAGCAGGAGAAGATCCATCAGCAGCAGGAGATGCTACGCCAGCAGGCCGAGATGTTCAAGCTGATGCGGGCGCAGTTTAGGGGCCCTCCTCCATCTTCATCTTGACATTACTATTATTATTTGTATTTTATACACTCTTTATTATATTTTATGACATTTTATGTATTTTATTGGAGATTTATATATGTTATTTTACGTGTTTATTAAAGTTCTTCCATAATTTATTTACAAACAATAATCAAAATTACAAAAAAAAATAAAAATAAAAATAAATACAAATAAATAAAAATAAATAAAATCTTAACGACGGACTTTGGCCCTCGTTAAATTTTTTCAATTTTTATTTTTTATTTATTTTTAATTATTAACGACGGACATATGCCGTCGTTAAATTAATCCGATTTTTATTTTTTATTTATTTTTCGTTATTTTTTTGGGAATTTTATTTTTTTTATTTTTAATTATTAACGACGGACTATGTCCGTCGTTAGTTCCGTCGTAAGACTTAACGACTGTAGACGACACAAGACTTAACGACGGCCACATTCCGTCATTATGGCCGTCGTTAAGGTCAACGACTGACATTATCCGTCGTAAACTTGGTTTGCCGACTAAAGAGCTAACGACGGCCACAGTTCGTCGTTAATCCGTCGGTAGTTAAAAATAACGACGGAAAATGTGGGTATATCGACGGAATATTCCGTCGCGAATCAGCGAATTTTTTGTAGTGATTAGGTTTTTAGGTGTTAGATTTTGTAGGGTTTATTAATCTCAATTAGGATTTATATTTAATTAGAAAATATTAATTATCGAGTGCAGTGTACGAGCCCAAGCATTAGCAGGCTAGTGCACTGCACGAGACGCTAGATAATTAAAAAATTAAATTAATTTACTTTTATTTTAGGGTTCACTAATTTCATTTTATGAAACATATTTATTTCAAAAAATTAATTATCGAGCACAGTGCACGAGACACACGTTAGCGTCGGGCGAGAGTGCACTGTGCGAGTCATTGAATTTAATTTAATAGTATTTATTTTTGTGGAAAAAAAAAACAAAAAAATACGGGCGCGTGTTTCTGACACACCGTCTGACCGCTAGTGCACAGAATACCCACCCATAATATAAATATGTATCTACCAGGATTTAATTTAGATTTCTATGATATTTAGATATATATAATTACAGTTGTATATATTAATGAATTATTATTATTATTATTACCTTGAGGAACTTTAAAACCGTATTGTCTTAGGAGTCTGAATGCAAGAGCTGTCGAGTACAAATCCCTCTCCACCATGATCTTGTGATCATATGTACTGATTTTGAATAATATTTCTTTGATTTCTTTCTCGAAATGGTGAGAGACAGCGAGCTTCTGAAGGTCATCAATCAACTCAAGTTGTACAACGGGATCTGTTTCTTTCCCCATCACCATCTTCACTTGCACAATCAGCTCACCAGCCTGTTTCATGTGACTTTTGTCCTACACAAGTATAATACAGTTAAACATGCATATATCATATATTATACATATTGCACACCCATTAATTAACTATTCTCGCTCTAAATTAAGTGTATAATAAGAAAGAAAAAAAAAAATAGTAGATTAAGATTAGAGGGGGTGGCCTTTGAGACGACTGTGTAATGGATCTCAATCCGTTAAACGGATCTTATTTGACCTAAGAGATCATCTCCCCCTTCTTTTTTTCCGTTTCTTTTTAATTTTTATTTTTCAATGGTCTCCCCCTTTTTCCTTTTCTTTTCAATTTTTAATTTCTTTTTTTTTTGTTTTTTTTAACAAATACATATTTAATTTTTTTTAATTTGGGTCTCACACAGTTTTGTCCGACACTAACGTGTGAGCTTGTGTGCTATACTCGCTAATTAGTTTTTTTGAAATAAATATATACCCTAAAATGGAATTAGTTAATCCTAAAATTAAATTGAATTAATTTTTTTTATCAGATGGATTGTGCAGTATGCTCAATAATTAATTTGGGTGAAATAATATATATATTTTTTAAGGGAAAAGGGTCTTGCAGGCCCCTGAACTTTTTGGCGGGGACCTCGCAGGCCCCTGTACTTTTTTTTGGTTCAATTGAGCCCTTGAACTTTTTTTTTTGGGTCTATTGGGCCCCTCCGTCAAGCCCTTCTTGACGGGGCCGTTAGTTCGACCTAAAACGACGTCGTTTTAGAGTTTATTCGAATTAAAAAAATTCTAAATTCAATTAAAAATGCACCCAACCCATTTTAATAGAAACCCGCCCCGACAAAAGCATCCTCTACTCTCTCTTTCCCACAAACCCACACACACATTACACATACAGAGAGAGTGAGAGGGAGAGAGAGAGAGAGAGGGAGAGAATGGCAGTTTCAATCGGCCAATTCCAGCCAGGCTTCCCGTCAACAATCAGCGTGAGGTCCCCCAAATCCAGGCGTGTAGCAAAACCCACAACAATCTTGAGCAAAGAGGCCCCTACGTTCCCAGTATTTGCATCGAAGCCCCGCCCGCAGCGTGACCACAATCCGAAATGTTTTTGGATTTTTTTATTTTTTTGGTCTAGATGAAATGTTGGGATTTGGTTGTTTGGGGGAGGAATGGTTATTTTGTAGATCTGTTTCTGGGAGCTCATAATTGTTGTCCAGATTTAGGGTCTGTTCTGGGTTTCCAGAACAAGAACTGGGAAATGGAGCTGATTTTTTAAATGTGTTTTTTGCAGATTTTCTGGAAGAGGTGAAGGCAATTTTCGCCAGTTTCTTTGATGATTTTTTTGAACTGGCGCTGGGAGAAGATGCCATAATCTGGGCAGGCTTGCTTGAACTGGGTTTTTTTCGACCCATAACAGAAGATTTACCAAGAAGATGACCAAAACATGCCCAGAACTTGAATTTTGGAATGAAGAACCGAAAAAATGAAAATTAATCTAAATGGGGCGGGTTTAATTAGTATCGGATCGGGTATTTTTTAAAATGGGTCGGGAGAATTTTTAATTGAATTTAGAATTTTTTTTAATACGAATAACCCCTAAAACGACGTCGTTTTAGGTAGAACTAACGGCCCCGTCAAGAGGCTTGACGGAGGGGCTCAATAGATCCGAAAAAAAAAGTTCAGGGGCTTAATTAAGCCAAAAAAAAGTTCAGGGGCCTGAGAGGTCCCCGCCAAAAAGTTCAGGGGCCTGCGAGGCCCTTTTCCCTTTTTTTAAAGTAAAGAAACTAAAAAAGTGAAAAAAAGAAGGAAAAAGAAAACGGGGGGCCTGGTGCGTGGCGCACACACGCCAGGCTGGATGGGCTGAATTGAGCGGTTCTGGGCCTATTTTAGGTTGGTTTGACTCGTTTAACGGATTGTGTTAGAAAGGAAATAATTTAGCAGAATAAAAATCCCATAAATTATGGGATTAGATTAGGGAAGAGATATTTTCCTTTTACATTGTTTTGTTTAGCTATATAGAATGCTTATGTATCTGTATTCAAAACAACAAGAAATACACAATTACAATTTAGATCCATCGTCTACAAATCCTTACAACACCCATTCATCATGTTTCAATATATCTTTCATCAGATACCAAAGTTCAACTTGGTATCAGAGCAGGTTGCTCTGGTATAAGTAGGACTCAGAAATCTCTCATCATCGTCCATACCATTCTCGGTTCAATTAAGCCACAGATCAGGAGCTATGCAAAAACCAGTTTAAATGTCAGAAAACAACCAACTTTCAGAAACCAATCAAACAGACTTAACTCAACAGATTGCTAATCTGTTTCGAGGAACAGAAAGCATCACATTAGGTCTCAAACATGATGGTACAAATTATCCCCTCTGGTCAAGACTCATGAGAGTCGCAATTGGCAGTCGAGGGAAGTCCAGCCATGTCACCGGAGTCCCGTCTCCTCCAAAATCTGACGATACAAAATATATATACAGTGGGAGGAAAGTGACCTCACGGTGTTTTCATGGATCATACAGAACATGGAAACCAAGTTAATTCACAATTTTGCTCAACATCAAACATCAAAGGCAATATGGGACAGTTTAGCCGTAACTTACGGGAGTGGAGCAGATCCCATGCAGATTTATGACTTAGAAACACGAGCAAACAAAGTAGTTCAAGGCAGCCATACCTTAGAAGATTATTGGAATGAACTACAGAGTCTGTGGATCAACATCGATCGACGGCAACCAGAGCCCATAGATTGTTGTGAAAAGGACATCAACCAGTACCGGAAACTTACCGAGACTCGCCGGCTCTATCAATTTCTGGCCGGACTCAGCGACCAATTCGACAATATCCGGCGAGACATCATCAAAACCTCTCCACCGTCCTCAGTCGAGGTCGTCTTCGCCACTGTGAAACGAGAAGCTACACGGCTTCAAATTCTGAAGCCGGCAACTGTCACTGGCAACGGCAGCGCGGACTCTTCTTCATCGGGCATAGGTGCAGGCCTCGCCGCTCGAGGCGGATCCGGGCACCCACAGTGGACCAAACCCAAGAACAGAGACCGTGAGAACAAGGACTTACTCCTTTGTAGCCATTGTGGGATGAAAAGGCACACGAAGGAGCAGTGCTTTCAGATCGTCGGATTTCCCGATTGGTGGGAAGATAACCATAAGAAACCAAAAAATCAGAAGGGGAAATCTACGGTCACCGGCGCCGCCATGATGGTGGGTGGCTCTGCGGCCGCCAGCAACCCCAGTGGCGACACAGCTGGGTTTCAGGAAGCATCTATGAGAGATAACAATGGAGAACACTCGGCGGCTAGGGTTGAGAATGAGAAAGGCGGAAGAGAAAATGAGAAAGGCGGAAGAAACGGTGCTCAAATAGGTAAAGGGCTCAAAATGCAATTGAGCCCTTCTACTTTTCCTTTTAATAATTTTATCCCTTGTGATGTTGCACCTTTATTAACGACTGGGAATGTGTCTACCGCATGCACTACTCAAGCCACTAGTGGTGATAAATCTAGTCAATGGATTTTTGACTGTGGTGCTACTGACACGATGACATTTGAAGCCTCAGATATTATACAGACTTCTGTACCCCTTAAGACACATGTGCAGACTGCTAATGGTGCCATCACTCCGGTCCACGGGGCCGGGACAGTAGAAATTTCCCCTACATTGAAAATTTCAAACTACTTATATGTGCCGTCGTTATCTCACAAGTTGCTCTCTATAAGTCATGTTACCAGAGAATTAAATTGTACTGTTCTCATGCTTCCTCATTTCTGTCTCTTACAGGATATCAGGACGGGAAAGATTATTGGGCGTGGGACTGAGAGACGGGGATTGTACTATGTGGATGAAATTGCTCAACAAGGCACTGTGATGCTGGCTCACGGATCTCAAAATCGGGACGTTTGGCTTTGGCATAGACGTCTGGGACATCCGTCTTCGGGTTATTTAAAGCTTCTTTTCCCTAGTTTAGATTTTTCCCAACATTTATTTTGTCAGACATGTGTTTTAGCCAAAAATCATCGGCAATCTTTTAAACCAACCAATACTAAAGTCGATTCACTGTTTGCTTTAGTTCATTCTGATGTTTGGGGTCCTGCTCCGGTTTTAGGGGGACAAGCTTTTCAATATTTTTTGATATTTGTTGATGATTGCACTCGTATGACCTGGATTTACTTCTTGAAACATAAATCTGAGGTTTTTTCTAAATTTGTTCAATTTTACAATATGATCCTAACTCAGTTCCAAACCACTATAAAAACTCTTCGCTCCGATAATGGGGGTGAATTTGTCAACAATTCTATGACCCAATTCTTCCAAGCCAAAGGCTTAGTTCACCAAACCACGTGCCCTTATACTCTTGAACAAAATGGCGTTGCCGAATGGAAAAACCGAATCCTTCTTGAAATCACCAGAGCTCTACTCCTTGAATCCCGAGTACCCACTCATTTCTGGCCTGAAGCCTTAGCCACTGCTACCTACCTCCTTAATCGACTACCCACAAAAATCCATAACTTTCAAACACCTCTCCAGGTCCTATCCGCTCACTCCCACGTTCCACCTGCCTTAAACCTTCAGCCACGAGTCTTTGGTTGTTCTGTTTTTATTCATGTTCCTAAACACGAGCGCACCAAGTTCTCTCCTTGTGCTATCAAATGCGTATTTGTGGGTTATGGAGTTAATCAAAAAGGGTATCGTTGCTATGACCCAAATACTGGTCGCATCCTCACCACTCTCAATTGTGACTTCCTGGAGACTGAATACTTTTATCATCACCATCTTAGTCGTCAGGGGGAGAAGGACAACACTTCTGTTTCTGACTCACTAAGCTGGTGTTCTATGCCAAATTCAGACCTAGTGCGAGAACCAACAGAGACAGTTAACAGTTCCGCTGCGCAACCTTCAGAAATAGAAATGCAAACTCCAACTCTCAGTGACACTGTCCCACCATCTTCGCCGCTTCTGATACTCGCGGTAAGTGATACTTTTGAGGATAATAATACTGAGATTTCTCATGTGCACTCTGATTCTTCTGATTTACTTGTGTCACCTGAGATAGTGGAGCCGAAACAAGAGGAGAATACTGCTGTTGATGGGGATACAGGGCAGTATGTTCTACCACCACGGAGTAACAGAGGGGTCCCACCTAAACGGTACACTCCAGAGAGGAATATAAGGAAGACACGATATTCTGTGGCGAATATTGTCAAAGGAAATCTCTCTGAAACTGCAAAGGCCTTTGAAACTTCCCTATATGAAGAAGAAAGTATACCAAGGAATGCCAGAGAGGCTGTGGAATCTGAACAGTGGAAGAATGCAATGGACAAGGAAATGGAAGCACTGGCAAGGAATAACACGTGGGAGAAGTGTAAACTACCTTTAGGAAAAAGGCCAGTTGGGTGTCGGTGGGTTTTCACTATAAAAAGAAAACCAGACGGAACAATTGAAAGATACAAGGCTCGATTAGTGGCAAAGGGGTATACTCAGACTTATGGGATAGACTACTCAGAGACCTTCTCACCTGTGGCCAAAATGAACACTGTCAGAGTTTTACTCTCAATAGCTGCCAACGAAGACTGGCCACTCCATCAGTTTGATGTCACCAATGCATTCTTACATGGTGATCTAAATAAAGAAGTTTACATGGAGACACCACCTGGCTTCCAAGATGAGTTTGGACATGGGAAAGTGTGCAAACTGAAGAAAACCCTATATGGTCTCAAACAATCACCAAGAGCATGGTTTGGGAGGTTCACCACAACTATGAAAAGTTATGGGTTCTGTCAGAGTAATTCAGATCATACGCTATTCCTGAAGAATAGAGGAGAGCTGATCACATGTCTCATCATTTACGTCGATGATATGATTATCACTGGTAGCGACGCTGAAGAAATCAAAAGGCTCAAAAAGAATTTGTTCACTAAATTTGAAATGAAGGATTTAGGTGCTCTCAAGTATTTCCTTGGCATTGAAGTCCTTAGGTCAGCTAAAGGAATTTTCATTTGCCAGAAAAAGTATACCCTGGATCTCCTTGCAGAAACCGGGATGGTAGACTGCAAGCCGGCTGACACACCCATAGCAGTAAATCACGGCCTGCAACTTGTTGAGGGTGCGGAGTTGGCCGACCAGAGTCGATATCAACGACTAGTGGGAAAGCTTATTTATTTATCCCACACAAGACCTGATATTGCGTATGCTGTAGGAGTGGTGAGTCAATTCATGCACCAGCCACAAGCTGATCATCTGGAGGCAGCAATCAGGATTGTCCGGTATCTTAAAGGCACTTTTTCACATGGGTTGTTGTTTGAGAAATACGGCCATTCCGGGATTCAGGGATACACAGATGCAGATTGGACAAGTAATTTGACAGACAGATGGTCTACTAATGGATACTTTACCTTTGTTGGTGGAAACCTTGTTACTTGGAGGAGCAAGAAACAAAAGGTAGTGGCCCTCTCCAGTGCAGAGGCAGAATTTCGAGGCATCAAGAGTGGGCTAACAGAAATTTTATGGCTGCGGAAATTATTGAAAGAAATTGGGTATTGTCCTACCGAAACGTGCCAGTTGTTTTGTGACAATAAAGCAGCAATAAGTATTTCTGAGAATCCGGTGCAACACGATCGTACCAAGCATGTGGAGATTGACAGGCACTTTATTAAAGAGAAGCTAGAAGCTGGTATTGTGGAATTGCCCTTTATTCGCTCTGAAGACCAGTTAGCTGACATTTTAACAAAGGCCGTTAGCTCCAAGGTCTTCAAGGAAGTGCTAAGCAAGTTAAGTTTCGGTAATCCGGTAACTTAACTTGAGGGGGAGTGTTAGAAAGGAAATAATTTAGCAGAATAAAAATCCCATAAATTATGGGATTAGATTAGGGAAGAGATATTTTCCTTTTACATTGTTTTGTTTAGCTATATAGAATGCTTATGTATCTGTATTCAAAACAACAAGAAATACACAATTACAATTTAGATCCATCGTCTACAAATCCTTACAACACCCATTCATCATGTTTCAATATATCTTTCATCAGATACCAAAGTTCAACTGATTGTTACCCGTTAGACCGTCTGATGATATATGTTTTTGTCTTAAGATTAATGTACGTGCGTACCTTATAATGACTGTTGAGCGGTAGAATATAGTCCGCATTCCAAAAAGAAGGACTGTAGTTTCCGGATCGTCGTTGATCACTGGCTTGCAAGGAGCAACGGAACCGGAGGCAGAGGGGGAGGCGAGCAATAGCTGCTCTAGTACTAGTAGAGGAGAAACCACACAGTTGTGAAGCGTAGCTTCTGCCGGAGTTATGTAGATAATGAGCTGGCTTAATAGGAATCGCCATATGCATTATTGCACCGGTATACATTTTGTGATCGATTAATCTTTTCTTTTCGCTTTTTTTTTTTCTCTGATTGCTTTCTGTTGATACATGCAATTTATAGGTCTCAGTTTTTAAAATTGGTTGGTAGTTAGCATTTCACGATTTTATATATATTAATAATTTTATTTCCTTATAATATTCCAAATGCACATTCCTCCAACTATGCATCTTAATACCCTAGAAAATAGACCAGGACTGTTGATCGATCTTAGTTAATTAATTACATTATTCGAGTTGTATGCGGGATAAGTAGTGCATCTATATACCCTATCTATGTGACAAGACGTTAGTAATTCAAGCATTAGAAATAAATACTCTATAGTCTACGCTATGGGAATTAGAGAAATGGGCTAATTCTGTAATTCTTATAATTAATTTGGCGGTTATCGTTTTAATTTCTCTGATTTTTGTTAGGGATGATATTCTACAACTCAATCTATTTAGTTTGAGTAAACTTCACTCTTAGTCCTAATCGTAACTTTTTTGGTCCCAAATTTAATTTTATTGATATTTTTTGTCCTAAATGATATGTTTTGACTTTTTGGTCCCATAACTAATCGGATACTTAACGGCCATTAAATTTTGGGACAAAAACCGTCGAAACATGTCATTTGGAACAAAAAAATTCAGAAAGATTTAAATTTGGGATAAAAAATGTTACTATCGGGATAAAAAAAGTACATATCAATTTTTTTTTTCATTTTTTCTTCGATTTCAATATCTTGTGATTTAGTTTAATTTTATAATTGATATTTAGGGTTCATCCCCCCAATTAGAATTTATTATAATATTTTTAGCATTTATTTTTCAAATAATCAATTAATTTTTTTTGTTATTTTCTTTATTTTTATTTTTATCAAACAATACCAAATAAAATATTTAGCAATAAATATTGAGGGGTATTTTAGTAAGAGTGACTAAAATAATTTGTTTGATAATATTAAGATGTGTGTAATTTGCATTAAATTACTTGAGTTTTATAATAATAAGGGCTAACTGCCTTAAAATACATAAATTTTGGGTTGTTTTTTTATTTTTTTCATACATTTTAAAAAATGTAGTTCTTGTTTCGGTTTTCACATGATTTTCAAATTCCAACCAATTGAATCTGACGTGACAGTCGGCCAATTCCTACTAAGAATGACATTATGGTCCACTACATATATGATATCTTTGGCAGTAACTTTGGCATTGCATATACAATTTATTGACTTGTTGACCGCATATATTTGTATGGGTCATTGAGGATAATATTTATATTAAAATTTCTTGTATAACATCGCAACATCTATTATGAGAAAAGTTAAATCATGCCTAAATATGGAGTTCTTGAAATGAAAAACATAGGTAAAGCTAAACATTGCATTGACCTATAGATCGAGCATCTCTCTAAATGAATTTTATATACCAGTCAACCTATCTAATTGTTAGAAAAAACTATCAAGAGTGACCTATCAAAATATCCCTATTATGGTTTTGATGAAATGTCAAAACATGCCAAAATGCTTTGAAAAACTGAAGGAAAAATCAAGCAGAAAACTATGATTGATCAATCAAAAAGTTGAGATGAAAGCATTCAGAGCATGATCAATATGAAGAAGAGAAATAAGTAGATCAAAACCAGTCAAAGAACTAGAAATAAAAGGAAGCAGAAGCATGTTTGCTAAAATAGTTAGCAAAGGAAACTAAAGCTACAGGTAGTCAGAAAGAGGAACTGATAAGCTTAAAGTACCAGCTGAAAAAATGCTAGCTCAGGATCCCAACTGAAGAAGAATGCCAGTTCAGGATCTCAACTGAAGAAGAATTCCAGCTCAGGATCCCAACTGAAGAAGAATGCCAGTTCAGGATTCCAACTGAAGAAATGCCAGTTCAGAATCCCAACTGAAGAGAAATACCAGTTCAGGATCCCAACTGAAGAAATGCCAGTTCAGAATCCCAACTGAAGAGACCAGTTCAGAATCCCAACTGAAGAGAAATACCAGTTCAGGATTCCAACTGATGAAATACCAGTTCAGAATCCCAACTGAAGAGAAAGGCCAGCTCAGAGTTCCAGCTGAAGAGATACCAGTTCAGAATTCAAACTGAAGACATTCCAGCTGAAGAAAGGCCAGTTCAGAACATCAGCTGAAAAGACATCAGCTCTAGAGATTATAACTACCAGCCCAGAATTGACATTCAAGACAGCAGCCAAAACTGGAATTCAAATTATCCAGAAGCCGACATAAGGATCTTGGAGTTAATAAAGATCTTGAAGTAAAAGCTTGTCAGAGATCAAGCTACGTTGCAACGGCTACTTCAACATAAAGCCTCTCAACAGCTTTAAAAATTAATGAATCATTTATGATCATTCGTTGATTCACAAACGGTCACAAGCTCACTCCTCTATAAAAGATGGGTGATTCAACTTGTGAAAGTGACTTTTTGCAAACCAGACTTTTGCCAATTAGACTTTCTGCAAAAAGAGAGAGACTCTTACCAAGACAAATTGTCAAAAAGATATTTGAAGACCTCACTTTCTCTCCAGAATAGCTAGAAGCTCAAAAGCATCAAACTGCTGCAAAAGTCTCAACTGAGAAGGAGAAGCCGAACGCTCATCATCTTGCCAGTTGTTGACAAAGTCCAGCCAGAGCAAGCCTCTCAGTTTGAAGATATACATCGATCAACTACCCAGCTCAAGCTTAAGGAGCACATCAGTTGATACTAGTTTCAAGACTATATTCTTGAAGATCAAAAGAGATCTAAAACTTTGAAAAGATGAATAATAGCACCTTATCTCTCCAGCAAGCAGTTGGGGATCGCAAGTGTGAGTTTGTCGACCTACCGATTGAGGGGACTGCATTCGTTGGATTGCCATTTCCGAGACAGCAACAGTTGAAAATGAGGCCGTAACTTGTAAAGTTGCCGTTAGCCAGGTTCAACACTTATTTTCATTGTGTAATTGTAATAAAAAAACTTTACCATTATATAGTGAATTACCTTTTTCAGTAAGGAAGAGAGGACGTAGAAGTTTTAGCTTCGAACCTCTATAAACCGCTTGTGTGTGCTCAACTTATTGCTTTTAGTTGCATTGCTTAAACTGCACACATACATCATATAAGTTGCACTTTGAGCCAATTGATCACCTCAACTGATCAAGTGCACAGATAATTTGTGTGCAAGTCAAGGGCCCTATCTATTCCACAATTATTGTTAAGAATTGGAGTCAGTTTATTCACCCCCCTCTAAACTGATTCAGACTCGCCCAGGACCAACACTAATAAAGGTTTTGGATATATTTTATCTATGAATAATTTTATGCATTTAGCACATCAATGGTTGTCTGATCACATGAAGTGAATGAGAACTAATTTATTGATAATGAGGATATTTTAGAACTAGAAATTCCTTATAATCTTTTATCTTGCAAGATTACCTGGCAAGACAATTCATTCAAAATTAATTTGCTAGCAAGATTTAGTATTTTCTAGAATGAGACACTAGAATGACATTTAGTACATCCTTCATTATTTTCAAGTTATAAATATTATTTGTTCAAATCAACAATGACATGTCATTGATGAACTATTAAAATGTTGGCCATATGTGTCATTCTTTGCCCTTATTACCACTCATCAGCTGCAATTACATAGCAGCCAAGGTGCTGGAAAGACATTTAAAACTTGCACTCATAACTGTGTAGATTTCAGTTATTTGCTCTTGAAATTTTATTTAAGTTGCATCCCACTTCATGATTTCAATCTCCATTATCTGATAAATTTTTTCTTGGCTTTCTTGCAGCTGCTTAAGCAAGGTGTCATCTGCCACATCCGAGGAAAAGTGGCTCTGGATGCCAACTGTTGTGATCCCAGCATTTATAGTCATCATTTACAGCTTTTTATGTTTCTTTCTAGAAAATGTATGAAGTAATAGCAAGTAAAATTTGTATTTTGATAATTTATAACAGTGGAACTGTTGAGATCTGCAATAAAGTTGAAATCTTAGTGTAATTTTATGTAATAGAAATGGGAGAAAATATTAGAAGAAATAGGGGAATATTGTAGAAGAAAGGTGGCGAGAAAGGGAGAATAAGAGGGGATAAAACTTTAGGTTAATTGTTCTCTACCTTTTTCATTTCATGAAAAGTATATATACAAACCCTACAATACTGGGCCTCACTAAAGCATATTGGGTCATTTCATTGAAAAGAAAATTAATTAACATAACAACCCAACTAGCAACACTTAACCCACATGAATATAAATTCACCCGGGTCGGATCTAATCTTAAGACCTGGATTTTGAGAGGCCATGAATATTTTAAATTGATGACTGATATTCCAGATGATCAAAAAATGATCCTTGCTGCAAAGAATTTAGAGGATAAGGCTCCTACAGGGTTTCATAATTTCAGCTCCAAATATGGGGATATATCATGGGCATAGTTTGTGTAGGTGGTGGCTATAAGGTTTGAGAACCTGAAGGAATCTAAGATAGTTGTAGAAATTAATAAATTGAAATACACTAGAAATTATTTAGATTATGCTAACAGATTTGAAGAGTTGAAGGAATGTTTGTTAAAGTGTAATAGGGAAGCCTACTCTGAGGCATGTTTTGTATCAGGCTTTTTGAGTGGATTGAGTGATGAATTAAGCGCTGCGATCCTCATGTTTAACCCCACTATACTTGAATGAGCTATTGAGTTGGGAAAAGGTGAACTTATCACATTAGAGGCAATCACTCTAAAATTAAAGGGGACTGCCCAAGCATATTTTCAGAGCTAGACCAACTTCTATCCTAAAGAAGTCACTTCTAGTTCCTTATTCTCATCTCACACATTTATAAATGAACCAGTTTGTATACAGTCTTTCAGCATAATAGAAGATGATCCAGGACCTAAGGAATTTAATGTTGCTTTTAAGATGTCTGAGGAGGAAAAGCTTGCATATGTGCAGCCTCTAATTACTTTAGAAAATGACCCTGGTCCAGAGGTGCTTATAGGCGAGGGATGGATTACCCTTAATGCACCTAAAGAAAGTGATATCATAACTACAAGGAGGTTTAATGGAAATGTAGATGGTCACAATTTGCAAATCATGCTAGACTCATGTACTACACTATGTTTTATCAAAGAAAAAACATAAAAAAAATTAGGTTGTGAGATTAAGGAAGCTACATCTTGACTGATTCAGGTAGCAAGTGATCATAAGTTGATCAACTTTTCTAAGAGGTTGGCATGAAAATGCAGGGACATCTTCTAAATCATTCATCGAGACTCGTGTAGCATGAAGATTGTGAGATTAATTTAGGAGACCATTAGTTCAAAGTTTGAATTCCTATCAAATTGGATTATAACATGATTACATTAACTATTAAGAGAATGAGAAAAAAAATCAAGCTGTTTCTTGACAAGTTATTGGCAGAATCTCAGTTCATCTTTCGCCACTCATTGTTTACTTTGGAAAAGAATGAGTTGGGGGAAATAAATTTGGTCTATGTGCCGATCTCATCACATCAAGAAAATCTAGAGGGCTGTCAAACTATAAGTATTGTATCATTTTCTCAGGTATAAGAGGTGATTTTCAACTATGAATTTGATCCTTATTTTGAGAAGGTTAGGACTTCCAAGATTGAGGATCCTACCACCCGTTCAAAGTTTAAATTGGCTGGTGGGTTGCAGAGATATAAAAGGAGTTTGGTAGTACCAAACAATCAAGAGCTTATCATGGGGCAATCTCTAGGCAAACATTGGCATGCTATCTATTGCCATACAACCCATAAAATGACCTCATTACATGCACTTAATGGTTGCCAATTACCATATATGGATACTAATATGAGAGAGTTCAATGATGCAGTGCAAGAAAGAAAAATCATGATGCAACTCCTACGTGAAAGTTCACAACCATCCAAAAACAAAAGAAAAATCTATGCTAACAAATCGAGATCAAAGAAATATTTTGAAGTGGGAGATCAGTCACCTCCTCTCTTGCACATAAAAACACATACACACTTTATCTCTCTCTCTCTCTAGAGTTTTACCAAATTTTCATGGCACAAGAGGTTGAATCAATTACTGAAGGTGAGAACAGAGCAACAAAGGTGTCTCTAGTGGTCTTCACCATGGCGAGTCAATGGCTGGTGGTGGAATCTCTGAAGGCAAACGACATCGTGTTGTTCTACAAGGCGGTATTCAGTACAGAGGACGTTAGCCATCTGAATCATCTTAAGAGAATGGCAGAGCATGACCTTACTGACAACTTATCCCCTCCCATCAGATATATTATAAGTGGCAACGTGTTCAACTTGGAGACCTAAAATGTTGAAGCTGCAGTCGCAAAAATCATGGCGACCGGTGAGGTTTCAGTAGACGGGAAATTTGTGAAGATGAAATTCCCAGCTATAGATCCTTGGGGACAATGATCTAAAAATGGGGGTGGAAATGTTGTGTGCACAACATTTATTGATATGATATGTGTTGACGAGTTTGGAAAATAGTTGGAGAAGAAGACATCGGTAGTCACGCAGAGAGTCGTTTGAGAGATTCAGAATATTTAGTGATAAAGTCGGGGTTGACTCTCTGTTGGCAGTCTTTCAGTTGCTTGTTTGTTTAGTATTCTTCAATTCGGGAACTCTCAGTCTAGGAGTCTTCATACTTCTGTTGCGACACTCTTCAGTTCGGCCTTCTTGTGAACTTGTTTGATGGCTCTTCTTCAGTTCAGTCAAGTTCCAAAGGTGAACTTGATGTCTTTGCTTTAGTTTAGTTGAGTTCCAAACTGAACTTGATTGATGTCTCTTTTTCAGTTCAGTCAAGTTCTAAGAATAAACTTGGCTTTTTCAGTTCGGTCTTCTTGTGAACTTGTTTGATTGCTTCTCTTCAGTTCAATCAAGTTCCAGGATGAACTTGGACTCTTCAGTTTAGTTTTCTTGTGAACTTTGAATTCTATTGGTTTTCCGACATGTCATCAAAACCTTTTTCTTTTTGACATCTCATCAAAACCTTTTTCTTCATTATTTTGCCTAACAATTTCCCTCTTTTTGATGATGTCAAAACCATTAAGTTTAATGATGGAAAGCTGATGAAACTAAACTCTTTGATAAATTGAAGCCTTTTTATACAAGGAGGTACAAGAGGGGATTTTTTAGAGGGTTACAATTAGGAACTGAAAAAAGGCTCTAATTTAGTCAAGCTATTCTCATCTTGCTTGACTCGCCTTCCCCCTGAAATTAATAGTGCTTTTTTTCTTTATTTTCATCATTCATTCATTCCTTCTTTTTCGCATCATCTAAAAAGGTCTATGGCTGGATAGATGAGGCTGAGTATGGAGCCAGAATGCTCGGAGTCATGGTAAATGTTGTGGCAAGAGCATTTGTGTATGTGGGCAAGGCTATAGCTGAAGGCTGAGGAGGGGATAGCCATTTAAGGTCTGCTTTCAAAGGGTAGTTGATCATCCAGATCTGGGAGATGTGAGAAGAGGTAACTTGGAAAGTCCATGTAGGGCAGGTTGGAAAACAACTCATCATTTGAGAGGATGTAGTTTGTGTCCCCAACAGATAGGATTGCTGAAGATGTCGCTGAAATGGCAGTCGGGGTAGGGGCTTCTGGTGGAATATCCTCTTGGACTCTCAGGATCATTTGATCCAGTATCTCCACCATGGTGAGAGGCATTATGGAAGGATGATTAAGCCATGCTCGACTCCAAATGGTTTTATGCTGGACAAGATGAAGCATAACAACTTCATCTACTTGGAATCTCTAGAGGTGCCATTGGAGAAACCATCTAAGTTGTAGAAAGAGATGATGGCTGATCTCTTCAAGAAGCCCAAACTGATCTCTTAACTACTGTTTGAAAGTTTGTTGGAAGGTAGTTTCGATGGAATCGGTGGGGTATGGGTTGAACTGAAAAGGAGGAGTACTGAACTGAACGAGAGGTGCATTGAACTGAGTATGAGAGTTGAGGTAAATGGATGGCTGAGTGACTGAGATAGCAAGAGAGTCAGTTTCACCCACTAGTTTTTTTCCACGAGCTTTCTCAGTTCACCACTTTTTAGAGGATGGGAAGCTTATAGCTCGCTCATGCAGCTCGTACACCGTAGGTAGTCAATCTCTTCTAGATATTGGCTCTCCAAGGTGAGGTTGCAGAGCCAGTTGTACTTTAAGAATGCGACTCATTCTTAGAGCGAACCCGACTAGCTTGGTGAACATACCAGTTTTTAGATCGATTCTGATGCGGATGACTTGCTTCTGGAGCTGATGGAAAAAGTAGAAAGCCCAGCCAGACTTGTAGCTGTAGAAGATGGCTCCTAGTACATGGGCCTTGGTTTGAGACAGGCTTAATTGTTAGACGTTTCCATGTATAATGTGAACAATGATGTCGAGCATTTGTGCATACTCAGCTTTAAGGCTTTGCTTTACCCTGTGGGTGAAGTCATCGTTGTCGATGTTTGGGAGTTTTTAATCTATCCAGCATGTGTCATGGTGAGACAGATTGAGTGCTTTGACTTGCGATCCTTCAGTTGGTAGTTGGAATAAGTTGGCGATGAAATCACGAGTGATGATCACCGATTGGCCTTGAACTATTGAGACGATTATGTTGCCAAGGTTTTTAGCATTAACGTAAAATTTGGCGAGAAAGGCTATCCATTACTTGCACGGTTGTGCTTCGAAGAAAAGAATAAGGCCAGTTGCTTCGACTGCGTGCTTGATGTGAATTTCAACTTCGTGGAGAACGAACGGAGGGATTGTAGATATGTGCAAGAATTTATCCTTCTGTAACCACTTGAGAAGAAGTCTCAGGTTGAGGTCGCTAAATCTTGGGCGAGCTATTTTTGTGAAAGAGAAAGATATGAGATGTGAGTTTTGAAAATGTGGAGAAGATGAAGTATGTTTGCAGAAAAAGATTGATGTGAATTCAGTTGAGTGGGCTTCATTTAAGGAGTTCTGTATGCATGGATATTTAGAGTTCTTAAGTACATAGCTATTTAGCCATTTGGTGATTTGAAAAGGATAGTTGGCTGATATCCAATGCTTTCAACTTCACCGTTTAAGTTCAAATTTCTTTTTTGATCTTATGGCTGTGAATCGGCTGAGTTAAATTGAGGGTGGTTGACATTAATTGAGAAGATATTTGAGATAGATGTGGTGATATATGGTGTGTGTACTTTCCCTAACTATCATCATTAGAGATGGCCACTTGGCTGAATTATATTAGAGAGTGGTTATCGAAGGGTTTTGATTGCAGAATTTGAATTATCACTCAACCTTAGTCATTGGATGTGGTATTAAGATCATTTAATGGTAACAACAGAAATGAGTGCATTTAATGCAATAAAAAGAAAATATAGATTAAATAATCACTTATACTTAATTTAGTTGGGATAGAGTCCAACTAATTGGAGAGTTAAACTGAACTGAATGTGACACCATTTGAAGGGAACTGGATTCAGTTCGGTCCCAACTGAACTCAGTTCGGTGCTTCTTTTAGAGTTGTCTGATCGTTTAGTTTGATTTTTTTCAGTCAGCCTTGTTCAGTTTTATTTTCTTTTATGGTCGAACTGAACTCAGTTCAGTGCTTCTTTTGGAGTTGTCTGATCATTTGTGCTTGGACTGAGATCCTGGTGTGGTAAGTTTCAACTGAGTGCTTGCTTCTTTATTGATCAGTTAGAGGTCTTTGAGAGTAGCTAATTGATTGATCAGTTCTTGAGAGTAAATTTCATATTGATCTCTCAGTTGGAAGAGAAGCTCTTCATGAGACTTGGTGAACTAACGGCTGTCGATTGATGTGTCCAAAGGTATGTCCAAACTAGATTGGACTAACTGAGTTTTGGGAGGGTTCAGTTGACCTTGAGGGGCTCTCAAGGTTAGCACAGGAGTGCGATATTGTGTGGAGAAGAGTGGGTTGGGGGAGGTTGATGTATCTTCTTCGTCTTCTTCTCTAGCTGGATAGTCCACTTGGATGGCTTGTACAATTACAACTTAAAATAAGGGTGAACTGATGATTGTACCTTTATTTCTAAATTCTCTTGACATCTAGAGAGATGCAGATGTGTTCTTCTGAGGAGTGGTCGACTGATTTGATATATCATCAAAATTCCTGACATTGGGTTGATGCCCGAAGGTCTACCAGTAGGGCTTTGGTAGGGATTTTGTTGGCCATTCGTTAGCTCATGATATGCTGAACTTGGACGACTGTTGGAGGAAATAGGTTTGATGACCTGACACATTTAATGCTCCAAGTTTCTTCTCTTTGCCAAAAGCTCATTCCGTGGAATGCAGTGAGAAGAAAGTGGGATTGAATGGAAGCCGTGTGACGCCAATTGAACTAATAAAAATAGTGTTGAAGTTGTTTGAAAAACTTCTTGTCACTTTTTTACAACAAATAAAAAGTATGGTAGGAGATGATTGGTTACCACTTTGTGTGCGTTCTTGACAGGATGTTCGGTACTGTAGAAGGTGCGAACGTTCTCTTCAGTCAGCTGAAGTGGAGGACAAGTAGTCTTGAAGTAGTCAGCACCGAAATCTGGATGTGTAAGTCTAACGAACGAAATTAATTCATCTAGGTTGGAGTAATTTTTGAGGTCAGCTGAATTGCAGTTGTGTGGAGCCGGCGACTGAGTGGATTCCTCGGTTGAGTAGTCGGTTGTTGGCATTTTGCTGGAGGTGGAGTCAGTTTTCTTAATTTTCGAGTCTCTCACTTTTTGAAAGATCGAAGATGTACACCTCATTTCTTGGGTATCTAGTCGGAGATGAGGATTGGAAAAGCATCATTATTTTGTAGATTAAGCATTTTTTCAAGTAGTTTGCTCATCCTCAGAACAAGTCCTACCTTGGACTCAAATTTCCCAGATTCCTTTGAATTTGAGGCCTTCACAATTTGATGCTTGAGTTGGATGAAGATAAAATCTGCCAAGTTTGTAGTTCTTCCTTCGGCAAGGTGGATCATAACCTTGTAGCGATCTTGGATTAACTGACCCAAGATCCTAATGGCTCCAAACAATATCTTGTTTATTATATTTAACAGAACACCATATTCAGGTTTCAGATCATTTTTCGCTGTGGTGAAACTGAACTATTTGTCATACTTAGGAAGTTTACATTCGTTCCAGTAAGCTTCTGTGCGCTCCTTTGCTTCTAGTACATTGGAGCCATTTCTGAGAAGTTTAAAGATCTGCCCTATTATTTCTTTAGTGATCTGAATCGGTTTTCCTTGGACGGTTGATGATACAATTTTTCCATCCGCAGTTGCCTTTGCCTGGATCATAAATTCAGTGACACGTTCTTGTCTAAAGAATCTTAGAGGAGTTTCCAGATAGTGTAGAACTCCTGTTTTGTGAAGATTCACAAGTGGCACTGGATTGTTGGAGATTTCCAGAATTGCTTGAAATTTCTTACGGTCAAGAAATTTATCTCTCATCATCTGACTTTTTAAGGATTTCAGAATTTGGGATGAATTAGCCATTTGAGATTTCTGGATATAGCTTATTTTGAGAGAGTACTGAATTTGTGATGTATTTTTTATTTGTGGATGTGGGAGAGAATGGTTTTATGAGGGCATAGAATTGCTCATTAAAAGTGGTGGTTGGGTGTGTTTCCTCAAACAGTATCTCTTTTAGTCTTTTATTTTGGGCCGTTGGATTTTACGTGTGTGATTAACACGTGTCGTGTCTTTGCAATAGTAATAATTCAAATAAATGATGACTACACATTCATTTGTTTAATAACTTAGCCATAATTACATACTTGACTAAACTCAGTCAAGTGATTTGTACAAAAGATTTTGGAGATAATGACATTAAACATTTGAACAGTTGGCGCTGGTCAGTTAGCAGGCCCAATTATCACAATCTGTTTAAGTGATATTGGACCCAGTAGTAGTTTTAATTAGCCCAGTTTGAATTCTAGGACCAAGATACTTTAATTTTCGTTCCTTAGGTTTATTATTTAGGGATTTTCGTTCCTATTGAAGATTAGACACGTTTTGAATGAAATACAGTGCAAAGCTTTTCAACTTGTCTAAAAAATCAATAGTTCTTTGGTAGAGTTTGTTTCTGGCGAATTCAATCTTGAAATCAATTGATTCGTTCGTGCATCCAGTAGTGTATGGGTTAATCAAGCCATCGAAGATTGCTCCATAGGCGCGTTTCGGATTCTCATCGATCCGGGGTTCGTTTCGGGTAAGATTCGCTTCTATCCTTCGTGTGCATCGTTCCACTTCATCCCAACCACCATCATGCCTCCACACACCCTCCAAATCATCCATAATCATCACCATACACGTTCCATTAGCCACCAAGTTCAGATTCCATCCATACAAGCCCTAAGTCCAATTATAAGCCGAAAACAGTCCGAAATTTGACCACCGAGCCATCTCCCAATTTACTAGTGCGTTTCTTCTGAATTTTGGATATGTTGTTCAAGACTTATGATTGTACCTTGTGTTACAATTTGAGCTTAATCCAAGTTGTTTAGCATTAGTTTCTGTTCACATCTTTCTTAGGGTTTTTAGGGCTTTAATTTGGGGTTTTGCTATTTAATTCTTGTTCGAATTTAATTGAGTGTTTAGGACAGTTTATTTATTCATATTTAAGTGTTATTACAGTAGATATCTTGGGTTGAATCATAGTTAAAGTTGGCGTGTGTTTTCGATCTTTGCTTCCGCTTATTGTTAGTCGTATCATAAATTTTGGTACCAGAGCCATGTCGACTTCGGTTGGTCGTGGTTCAATCCAAATTCGTGTGACACAGTAGGGGCAAAAAGAGATTCGATCGTTGTTAAAAAAAAATAGTTCGTACACAAAAAAAAAAGAGGAAGCTGATCGAGCCCTATTGTGTTCACCGTGTTTCTTGAGAATTTTGAATTCATTATTGAAGTTCTTGGTTGATCTTATCTGGTCTTGTTGAGTTGGGTAGCTAGTAGTCTTGGTTTCATTGAGTCGTGTCGCGATTTGTCGTTCTTCATCGTATAGCGATTGGGGACGTCACATTGCAGTTTCTTGTGTTGTTGGGGAGTCATGATTTTCGGTCCTATTGCTGGAGAAGAGAGGGAGGGTCAAAAATTTTGTGTCTAGTGTTATAGGAGTTGATTTATTTGTTTCCTAGTAGGATTGGGATTTGTTTCCTAGTAGGTTTTGATTTTTATTTCTTTGTTCAGCTCGTATTCACAATTGGTACAATCTAGCCCCATAATTCAGCACATATCCACCCATATTCCGGCATTATTCTCACCATTGCCTCCCACACTTATCCACTGAAAATTCATCCACTGATCACTCCGCAGCCAAAAATCGATTTTCTGCCAAATTTGCTCCAGAACTCCGATTTTCACCCATAATACCATTCCGGAAGCGGAACAACGTGCTGATCAAAAATCATCACTTTGCCATGATATAATCCTACTTTTGGCCAAATTCGGCCATCTTCAAGGTCAAATTGTCCAGTGAAGTTTTTTAGTTTTTCCTGTTTCTTCAAATTTTCCTACATTTCCACCCATACAGCCGACCTATACCCATTGCAGCCTATCTCGTGGTGTTTCGAATACCCCGTGGTACTTTGGAAGTCACGTTTGAGCTCTTGACTAGAGTTGGACGAGCTAGCATCAGTTCTACCGAGGATTTGAAGTATAGAATTGAGTGATATACACGAGAGTTTAAAAAAAAGTGAGGTCCTGTTCTTTTGTTTTCTTTCGTTTCTTTGTTTTATTTGTTTTGCAGGTACCAATGAAATCCAGAGATGGATATAACAAGGCGAATGATAAGGCACCCGCATCTCCTAGTACTCCTACAGACGCGGTTTCATCAATGCCACATCCGTGGGATGCCCAGTACCACCATCAAGAACTGGAGCATAAGCTGGATAGTTCATTGGCCAAAGTGATGGCACAGCTCGAGCTTATTGCTGCTCGAATTCCTACACCACCACAAGTTCAAGCCCAACCTGTCCAGCCAGAAGGAGCAGACCGACAACCAGCAGCAGCTCATAAGCCAGAAGTTGTTGTAGTCAAGCCAGCCAGAGCAAATGCTAGAGCACCACAAGCTCAGCGTCACCAGCCTCAAGTGCAGTTTAACGATCCCTATGATCGAGATGCTGCTGGAGCTTTTGGTGATATTGCAGAGGAATTTGAAGCTGAATACGATCCGTTTCAAAGACATGACCGACCAATTCAGCCTTACAGACATGCAGCCCGACGTGCGGAACCTGACAATTTGTTGAATAACATCAAGACAAGCATTCCGGAGTTTGAGGGACTACATGATCCCGACCTCTATCTCGACTGGGAGAGAAAGGTTGACAAGATCTTCGACTGCTATGATTTTCCTGAGCAGAAGAAGGTCCAGTTAGCTTCGTTAGAGTTCAGAGGATATGCAGCCACCTGGTGGGAGTTCCAGCAGAACCGACGATGTCGAGAATGCCACCCGTCTATTGATTCGTGGCATGAGATGAAAGACGTCATGAGAAGATGCTTCATTCTGGTACATTATGAGCGTGACCTCGAGAAGAGACTGAACCAAATCAGACAGGGTACACGTTTCATAGAGGAGTACCACAAAGAACTCGAGACAACCCTCAATCGAGTTGGAAAAGAAGAGACGTTGATTGCTACAATCAACCGCTACATTGAGGGAATGAATCCAGACATCGCCTATGAAGTCGAGTTGAGGGACTTCACTAGTATTGAGGCCATGGTCCATTATGCCTCAATAGTAGAGCGGCAGCTCAGAGATGGCCGCATGAGACAATCACAGTCGACGCCAGCATGGACACAGTGGGGTTGAGGTGAGTCTTCCACACCTAGGACAGCCCCTACACATCATCAAGACCAGCAGTCCCAGCCCGTTCACCGTTTTGAGCAGTCTGCACCGCAGCCGAGCCGCAGACCTGAGTACAATTCGCCTGCACTGAACAGAAAAAATCCAAATCAAATAGTGCAGCCTAGTCAGTCTTCGAATAGTACTCCGGGGAGAGCACATGACGTTCAATGTCACTAGTGCAGAGGATGGGGACACTTCCAAGCCCAGTGTCCGAACCGCTGAGTTCTTTTCCTTACTGAGCAGAATGAGCTGGAGTCAGTAAGTGAGGAAGAGCTCGATGAAGCAGAAGTGGAAGGGGGCGCTGAACAGCCCCTTGACCATCTACGTGTGGACGAGGTTGAAGATGAGAAGCCGAAGCAAGCCCACGTCAGTCTTGTTTCGATCCGAGCACTGAGTCTGATTCGAGAGGAGGATCAGAATGACCAGCGTGAGAACATCTTCTATGCGCGCAGTGAAATCCAGGATAAGACGTGCTCACTCATCATTGACAGTGGTAGCATCATGAACGCGATCAGCCAGTACGCAGTGTTGGGATTTTTTCGAATTAAACCACCGCAGGATCTAATTGGATGTTCATTAATCCTAATGTCATGTAGATCATAAATTCATACATCTCATATGTTTTAATAAACCGAGTTTAATTAACATGCAAATCCGGTTTAAACGATTCTACTAAAGCGGAAATATAGAATCGAAAATGACTTACAAATCAAACGACGGGTAGAGGACAAGATTAAAGGTCTAATCTTGTTGTTGTGTATGATGATAATCGGCGCCCACTGTGATATTCCACTCCTTGATCTTCTGTTGTATTCCCGGACTGAATCTAGTTTCAGGATGGGCTGAAATCTACTAGATCGGTATGGAATCTGTGGAGATAAAGAGAACACAAGAGGAACTGATCTGTAACCCCAAAATTTCGTCCCCACCTCCTTATTTATAAGGGGGGTGGGCGAAATTTCAGTGTCCCAACCCTACTGAGTTTGGGCCTCTATCCATTTTTCTATCTCCAGTCCATTAAAGTCATATTGGGCTACAACAGGGATCTAGAAGAATATTAAATTGGCCTGCTAATTTATTTAATTTCCAATATCCAATAAAATTAGGATATTATTAAATAAATTAAGTATTATTTTTATTCCACTAAAGAAATAATACTGACCTACCAATTTAATACATATTTCTGAATATGCTTTCTCCTTTAGTCCAGCCATTCCCCGTGTTTAAGATATAATGCCCATTAATTAATTATGTAAGCTTCTGACAGCTATAATTAATTAATATCTTATCCTTGAGTAGTACCACACAAGCTTTACTTATGCGTGGAATAAATTCCACATGTAGGGTTTCAGCATGAACTTGCATTTCCTCAAGGGGACACCATCAAACTGGCGCACCAGGACACGGTGCCCCGACATATTGCACGGTCCATCATATGTGTAAATGTCACAACCCAAGATATCGAGATTATTGATCCTATGAAAGAATCTCATCCTTTGATAAATCAAAGCTGCAAACACTACACGTATATGTCCGCCAACATATAAGGGTTAAGAACCCGAACTCTGTGGATTCTTATTCTCTCATTTAAGGTCAGAATAGAGAATAGAATCCTAAGTAGATCCTCCTCAATACACTTGACCGTGTATTAGAATAATCAGTTAGTCAAGACAAACTAACTATCAAATTATTCTACGGCGTACCGATAGCAGGTTCAGTGCTATCTAGACCGTGAGCCTTTTAATACATTACAAGGAACTGATGATATGATCTAACCGTGTGTTTACCCACACCATATCATCTACAATGTAAGTATAGTGAACATGCATGTAAATATAACAATTTAAATGCAAACAGTGACTGCAATTGTATTCATTCTATATCATCATAAAACCATCATCAATAAAGTATACAAAAGACAGGTCTTCTAGTATACGAAACCAACAATCTCCCACTTATACTTGAAGCATGTCTTTCAAATATAAAATAAAACTGGCTAACTCTCAAACTCTAACTAAAATCTCAAACGGCAACCCCAGGTCTGTATCTCACTCCCATTTTCTCCACGTGACCGTAGAAGATCTTAGCTTGAAGGCTCTTCGTGATTGGATCAGCTAAATTGCCCTCCGATGCAATCTTGACCACTGCCACATCTCCTCTCTTAACGATTTCTCGTATAAGATGGTACTTTCTCTCTATGTGTTTACTTGCCTTATGGGCTTTGGGTTCCTTCGAATTTGCCACTGCACCCGAGTCATCACAATATACCGTGATACTCTTAGGCAAATCAGGAACCACGCTCAAGTCCAACAAGAAGCTCTTGAGCCAGACGGCCTCTTTTGTAGCCTTAGAGGCAGCTACATATTCGGCCTCCATGGTGGAATCCGCAATGCATTTCTGCTTTATGCTCCTCCATGCAATGGCTCCGCCTCCCAAGGTAAACACATAGCCTGAGGTAGATTTACTCTGATCTTTATCGGATTGAAAATCTGAGTCCGTGTAACCCAAAGGCACTAGACTATCAGAGCGGTATACTAGCATATAATCTCGAGTTCTTTTCAGGTACTTGAGTATATTCTTAACCGCAGTCCACTGACCTTGTCCAGGGTTAGACTGATATCTGCTTACCATGCTGACTGCATAGCATATATCAGGTCTAGTGCATAGCATAGCATACAAAAGACTTCCCACAGCCGAAGCATATGGAACGCCCTTCATCTCATCTATCTTAGCCTGTGTGTGGGGACACATATCTTTGGATAGATGAATTCCATGCCTGAAAGGTATAAAACCTTTCTTGGAATCCTGTATGTTAAACCTAGCTAGCACTGTGTCGATATATGTCGCTTGGGATAAGCACAACATCCTTTTCTAGCGATCTCAAATTATCTTGATGCCAAGGACGTGTTCGGCTTCTCCTAGATCTTTCATATCAAACTGCTTGGACAACCACACCCTTATGTTAGATAATATTTTCTTACTGTTTCCAATAAGATATCATCAATATATAGCACCAGGAAAGCCACTACGTTTCCGTCACTCTTCTTGTACACACAGCTCTCATCCGGACATTGTACGAATCCATATGACTGGATAACCTCATCAAACTGAATGTTCCAAGACCTTGATGCCTACTTAAGTCCATAAATGGATCTCTTAAGCTTGCACACTAGGTGCTCTTGACCTTTAGCAATGAAACCCTCTGGTTGCTTTATGTGGATGTTTTCCTCAAGACTTCCATTCAGGAAAGCTGTCTTGACATCCATCTGCCAAATCTCATAATCCAAATGAGCGGCAATAGACAAGAGAATCCGAATTGACTTAAGCATAGCTACCGGTGAAAAGGTCTCCTCATAATCGATCCCTTCTTTCTGAGTATACCCTTTCACCACCAATCTTGCCTTGAAGGTTTCAACCTTCCCGTCAGCTCCTCTCTTGCGTTTATAAACCCACTTACACCCAATGGGTTTTACCCCATCTTGTGGTTCTACAAGCTCCCAGACTTGATTGTGATCCATAGATCCAATCTCAGACTCCATTGCAATTTTTCAAGAATCTGCATCTTTGTCTTGGATCGCTTCGTCGTAGGTCCTAGGATCCAATTCATTTAGTCCTTCAGGGAAATCCGAAGATTTACCCAAACCAATGAATCTGTCAGGTTGGCGTACAACCCTCCTACTGCGAAGAGGCAGTTCTTGTACTTCTGTGACACATTGTGCAGTAAATTGTGATTCCTCTTCTTGTACTTCTGTGACACATTGTGCATAGCCTGAACTCGCGCCATGCTCGATGGGTGGAGTTCATAGAATCGTTCCCTTATGTGATCAAGTACAAGAAGGGGGAGGAGAATGTGGTTGCTAATGCACTCTCCCACAGGTATGCTTTGATTTCTGTTATGCATGCACAGTGTCTAGGTCTTGAGCATGTTAAGAGTTTTTATGCTTCTGATCCATTCTTTAGACCTATTTTTGCATCTTGTGTTGGTCAATCTCGTGCTGTGGATTCATATTACATTGTTGATGGATTTCTGCTTAAGGATGCAAAATTGTGTGTGCCTGATTGTTGTATGCGAGAGTTGTTTATTTTGGAGTCACATGCAGGGGGTCTTATGGGTCATTTCGGTGTCAATAAGACGTTAGATCTTTTGCATGAGCATTTTTATTGGCCTCACATGAAAAGGGATGTTGACAGAGTCTGTGCTAGATGTATTACATGTAGGAAGGCTAAATCCACTTCGAGTCCATTTGGTCTTTATACGCCTTTGCCGGCGCCATCTGCTCCTTGGGTAGATATCTCTATGGATTTCATTTTGGGTTTGCCTCGATCGAAGTCTGGCAAAGATTCTGTGTTTGTGGTAGTTGATAGGTTTTCCAAAATGTCTCATTTTATTGCCTGCAGAAAAACTAATGATGTTGTTAATATTGCTAATTTGTTCTTTCGTGAAATAGTTCGTCTGTATGGCATCCCTAAAACCATTGTTTCTGATAGGGACTCGAAATTTTTGAGGAATTTTTGGAGAGTTTTGTGGGGGAAGTTGGGTACTAAACTATTATTTTCTACTGCATGTCATCCATAGACAGATGGCCAGACTGAGGTAATAAATAGGACGTTAGGTACTCTTCTGCGTGCATTAGTGAAAAATAATCTGAAATCGTGGGAAGAATGTTTACCATTTGGTGAGTTTGCATATAATAGGGTCGTGCATTCTTCTACACATATGTCGCCTTTTGAGGTAGTTTATGGTTTCAATCCGTTGACTCCAACGGATCTTATTCATTTGCCTATTGATCATCTTTCGAGTTTGCAAGGTATTCGTAGGGCTGAACAGGTTCGAGAGATGCATGAAAAGGTGAAGATGAGGATCGAGCTTCAAGGAGTTCGAAATGCAGCTAAGGCGAACACGCAGCGCAAGCAAGTGTTATTCAAACCCGGTGATAAGGTTTGGGTTCACTTCAGCCCGGGACGTTTCCCTAACATGAGGAAGTCGAAGCTGATGCCTCGTGGAGATGGACCGTTTACTGTGGTTGCTCGAGTCAACGACAATGCTTACCAACTTGATCTGCCTAGTGAGTACAAATGTTCTTCCACATTTAATATCTCTGACTTGTCTCCTTTTCCTGCAGATGATGTCGACGCCGAGAAGGAGCTGAATTCAAGGTCGAATTCTTTTTAGGAGGGGAGGAATGATGAGATCGAGACAAGCACTGAGGATTTGAATCCAGAGTTGCAGCTGAGAGGTCCAGTGACGAGATTAAGAGCCAAGAAGCTGCAAGGTTACTTCCAGTGCTATGTTGGAAAGAAGTTGGAAGATGATGGAACTGATTTCAAGTAGTCCAAGTTGGTGACTATTTTAAGCATCGAGGAGCTTGATTGAAGTCATGGCAAAGTCGTTCCTTGCTGATTTAATTAGTTATTTTCTTTATTTCCAGTCTATTATTTCAGTTGTGGTTTTATTTATTTAGCAGACCCAATTATCACAATCTGTTTATGTGATATTGGACCAAGTAGTAGTTTTAATTAGCCCAGTTCGAATTCTAGGCCCAAGACACTTTAATTTTCGTTCCTTAGGTTTATTATTTAGGGATTTTCGTTCCTATTGAAGATTAGACACGTTTTGAATGAAATACAACGCAAAGCTTTTCAACTTGTCTAAAAAATCAATGGTTCTTTGGTAGAGTTTGTTTCTGGCGAATTCAAGCTTGAAATCAATTGATTCGTTCATGCATCCAGTAGTGTACGGGTTAATCACTACCAAAAAAACGCTCATAGATAACGGATTTTATCCGTTATGTATGTGAAAAAAGCACTGTTATGTATACTGGTGTTATCTATGCTGCGCTCATACATAACGGAATAATATTCGTTATCTATGTTATTAAACATAACAGTTGTAGCAACAAACATGACATCGGATATTACGTTATCTATAACTCTCATACATAACGGTTTCTTCCGTTATGAAAGTTTAACTATCTCCGTTATCTATGAACGTTTACATAACGGTTTTTTTTCCATACATAACACTCTTCATTGCGTGATCTATTACTGTTATATATAACGGTTTTTACCATTATGAAAATTCATTTTTCTCCGTTATGAAATATACCACATGGATTAATACATAACGTTGTTTGTAGTTTAGATAACGATTTTTTACGTTATGTATGTTTTGATATATAACAGAATTTTACCGTTATTAAATATTTTTAGCTTTCGTTATCTTTAGGTCTTATACATAACGGTCTTATAGATTTTCAGCAATTAAAATAAGTCCAAAATAATAAAAATAACTGAAATTCCCATAAATCATCGTATATCTAATTCAAAAAATATTCATACATTCATCCGAATATAATCAACATTCTACACATGTTTATATTGTACTAATGTCAAAACAAAGATAACATATATATTGCAACTAGCTAGCTAGCCATTTCGATCGGAACAACTTTTTCGGTGATTGAGAGGCGCCCATAAAACTCAACTGCTCAACTATAAACCTGTCACGGTTGGAGAAATAAGTGGTAACAATTTAATCAACACAATACTCAACAACAACCCAATCTCAACTAAGAAGACATAAAATATATTCCATGAGTAACAAATAAAAAGGATAATCATTTGTCTTAAGCAAAAATAATTGAACTGGAAGCAATACCTATCAATCGAAGATATGTTTTATCACACATTTTGCACATTCTTTACGAACCTCATTGAGTTGAGCTTGAGAATAAGTACTAACACCCTTGAACTACAAATAAAAACAGATCATATTTGATTAATATGATCCTACTCCTTCACTAGCAAATGGGAAATCAGTTCCTACAGCAGTGCCCCCCTGTGCAAGCTGTATATATTTTCCAAATTCTTAGGACCAAAGAGAGAAGCTAGATGAAAAACCAGAATACAAGGCCATTGAACTGATCTGTTAACCTGATAGATACGAGGGAGGGTGCATAAGACTCTATCAATTCCATACTTCACCTACAACCACAGACAATTGTATGATTTATCAAAATCATTTTGGCGGCCCTCAGAATTAGATTAAAATACATTCACTATAGCATAACAATCCATCTCAGTAAAGGTATTAAAAAGGCTTACTTGTGTTGTATGGCCACTAAACTCTTGTCCAAGTGCCAAAGGGGTAGCATCTTGTGTGTGCGTACGACCAATTTTTTAACAATGTCATTGAACTCAGCAGACTTAAACACATTCAAAATAATAGTAAGTTAACATTTAGTATTAATGTAAATCCAAGAATGAACAAAATGGGAAAATAATATTACCAAAGAAAACCAATTCGTATTTAACATTTATTAACACAAAACCACATAACCTATACCATAAGATGGATAAAAAGAACCCAGTACATACAATTGCAACATGAAAACATGCAAAAGGAAAAAAACTCAACCACAATTATGAACTTTTGGATATATATATATATATATGCAGTTACGTAACAAAAATTACAAGTCCACCTTAGATATGAATAATTAATCTTAATTAATGTTGTTGATGACTCCTTTTTAGATATCTAAAAATATTGAGGATAGGAATTGAAGAATATATATGTAAAATATTATTCCAATATATGAATTCCCTATTACATATTATTTCTTCGTTTTTTAGTTATGTGATTGTGATCACATATAGCTGGATAACTTCGAAATAAAGGAAAGTAAAATTTGAGGTTGGGATTCTAGCTAGTTCAGATTTATAAAATTGTGCCCATGGAAATTGAATTGCTACGAAAGTCATTAAAGAGACAAAATTGAGATTAGTGGGAGATCGATCAACTAAACTAAGGAAAACATAACCCCATGTTGGGAAAGGTATCAAAGCTGGAATACTAATTAGGACGACGGTGCCACCATTAGTGTGGAAAAGGATAATCTCAATGCATCAAACTCTCTGCTATCTCATACACAATCAAATCAAAAGATAAGGACTTCTAATTCACACACAAGTTTCACTTAATTGCTTAATTGATGTAAATTTGTTTAACTTTTGGACTATTCATTTTATTAAGCATATAATTTAACATCAGGTTTTAATTTAACTCTGTTTTATGAATTTTGAACTCCAGAACATGTTTTATAAATGAATTTACAAATCAATTTACCTTCACTGGAGATGCTATCAACGAAAGAGCATGAGCAGGCGACAGGACCACCTCTTCTTTTATTCCCTCCACATATGTTCCCTGATAATATTCATCAGTCCCAAATTAACTAATTTATAAGCAGTATAGTTTATGCCACATTGCATCCATGGTACTGGTACTAAACGTGCAGAGCATGAAATATGCAAAAAAAAAAACTGAATGCAGAAGGAAGCTAGTAGAGATACACAAAGCACCAGACTCTAACTAATCTACCCATGCAAGAAGAATAATCTAAGATACTGCCTAGAAATAGAAGGAGCAGATCATTTAATTGAAATTATTTAAGCACATCAACCACTCTTAACAAATTTGTGATCCTCAATTCTTAAATAGCACTATCATAGCTAGTTGCAACATTATCAATATACATCTAACATAATTTATGAAACTGGAAATACAACCAAAAAACAATGCCGAAAATCACAAAAAGTCCAGCAAAAACACAATCTAGTTTCACAATTAATCATGAATTACTACTATGACAAACAGAAACAGGCAGACAAGATGCTCATTAACATTTTACAAACATCATCATTCAAATAAAAATGAACAAACGACTGCAACGGCCGAGCCCTGCACAGGCAGAGGAACGAACAGATGGATCCCAACACAATCATCTGTCACAAGAGAGCAGGGGAAGACGTACCGGGAGGCACTATCTATCACGGACTAAATGAAACAAAGTTCTGACTGGTCTGGTAATTGTGATTTCAGCATCCAAATAGTATATGAAAGCTATACCACATTCGCCAGCTTAAGGAATTTTGAGATATCGAGGGTTCTCAGAAGCAAAGGCATTCACTGCATATTGGTTTGCACTTTTTTTCGAAACCACCCAAATATCACAACTCCACTATACACATCATATAATCTGCATATATATTAGAAATTCTAATAGACAAATAAAAACCTCAAGCATATCAACATTTAACTAATCGCACAAAAAGTAACTGGAATGGAATTTGGTCACTAACTACGAAAATAGAAATAAAACATACAGGAATTTTAGAAATTTATAAATTGGGAATCTAAAATCTGACTTGAACCTAAATTAAAATTAGGGCTCACAAGCAAATTAATGCATATGATACTATTAATTCCCAAACATCTAAACAACTGTTATACACCCAAAAAAGGAAAAGAAATAAAGAAACCCCACAATTGGAGATTGCCATCTTGGCCAGAAATTGCTGAACTAAAGTTGAAGAAAATCAAAAATCACAAACTTAAAACTTTACCGCATAGTCGGTTCTTGCAATTGAGGTACTTCAACTGGCGAACCCTTCTCTTAACAACAGTGTCGTCAGCTTCGCTGTCATCGGTTGTACCTTGTGCTTCGCCGACATTCTGCGTAATACTTCGAGCAATCCGACTGCTGCCGTTAATCATCTCCTTCTTAACTGTTCGACTGTTCATAAAATTAGGGCTGGAGATTTGGGAGAACGAGGAAAAAAAGAGGAACAAAATCGAAACCCTAAAATAGAGGCTCAATTTTTGGGGTTGTGTATGAATTATACGGCGAAATAGTGAAATTGAGGGAAATTATAGGAATTCGAAAAAACAGAGGGAATTGTGAAAAAAAGGGAAGAGGCTCATGAAGAGGGGAGCGGGAAAGATATATATTTCGAAATTTTTTGATGTATATAATTTAATTTTGAATTAAAAAATAATAAATAACATATATACATAACATATATTCATAACGGTTAATTTTACCATTATATAATGTGTTTAAACATAACACAACACATAACGGTACCAAATAAGCGTTATAATTGTGAACAATATGTAACACTCACAGATAACGCAAGACTCGAAAACGTTATATATGATCGGAGATAACACTTCTCTCGTAACGGATTTTTGAAATATCCGTTATCTATACCAAAAATGCGCTCATAGATAACGGATTTTTAAAATATCCGTTATGTATGAAGTGTTATGTATGAGAGTATTTTTGGTAGTGAATCAAGCCATCGAAGATTGCTCCATAGGCGCGTTTCGGATTCTCGTCGATCCGGGGTTCGTTTCGGGTAAGATTCACTTCTATAATTCGTTTCCATCGTTCCACTTCATCCCAGCCACCATCATGCCTCCACACACCCTCCAAATCATCCATAATCATCACCATACATGTTTCGTTAGCCACCAAGTTCAGATTCCATCCATACAAGCCCTAAGTCCAATTATAAGTCGAAAATAGTCCAAAATTTAACCATCGAGCTATCTCCCAATTTTCTCGTGCGTTTCTTCTGAATTTTGGATATGTTGTTAAAGACTTATGATTGTACCTTGTGTTAAAATTTCAGCTTAATCCGAGTTGGTTAGCATCAGTTTATATTCACGTCTTTCTTAGGGTTTTTAGGGCTTTAATTTGGGGTTTTGCTATTTAATTCTTGTTCGAATTTAATTGAGTGTTTAGGACAGTTTATTTATTCATATTTAAGTGTTATTACAGTAGATATCTTTGGTTGAATCATAGTTAAAGTTGGTGTATGTTTTCGATCTTTGCTTCCGCTTATTGTTAGTCGTATCAATTGCTCTTAAAACTGAAGTTTCAGAAGATGCACCTGAACATGTACAGAAATAAAAGACTATACTTGATTCAGATACAATGAATACTATGGTCTTGATCACCAAGAACTTCAGTCGAATGTTGAAAAGAGCCAACAAATAATCTTCAAGGAGGTCCAACAACAGAAGATAACCAACTGGTAATTCTCTACAAGATAAAAACTCAAGCAATGATCAGAACGAGTTTCAGCAGTCAAATGCCAGAGGAGAAATTCAGTGCAGAGAATGTGATGGATTTGGGCACATTCAAGCTGAATGTGCAAACACACTGAAGAAAACAAAAAAGAATTACAATGCATCTCTCAGTGACAATGATTCTGAAGAAAATAGCAGTGGTTCAGATAAAGAAACAATTGCTTTTACAGTAAAAATCTATGAATTCCAGGATCCATTCGACTATGCAGAAGATGATGAGCCAGACAATGAAAACTTCAACCAAGAAGAATTTGTCAAAACATATAAGGAGATATATGCAAAATGGCTGGAAGTAGTGGAGATCAACAAGACACTTCAGTCTCATAACAAAAATCTTCTAGATGAGAAAGAGAAGCTGATCAAGACTGATGCTAAACAGAAGAATACAATCCAGCAGCAAAAAAAGGAGATTTATGAACTGTCTGTAGAGCTCAAATCCATCAAAAGGAATGTTACCATGCTGAATAGTGGAACAAAGAATCTTGATAAGATTCGTACAACTCCAGGACATTTAGGGAAGAGTCATCCAAGTCTTGGATAGAGTGGTGGACAGTCCAAAATAGTGTTTGTCAAAGAAAGTGCAAGCCAGCCAGTGCATGTATAAGATAATGTTCAATTCATCCAGACGAACATTATTGACAAGAAGATGACTTCTTATAATGGCAACAGAAAATAAATTATCTGCCATTATTGTGAGGAGAAAGGCCACATTCAACCACATTGTGAGAAATATCTTCATGATCTCAAAAGGATGAGAAGGAGATTTGTGGTTCAGCATTCCAGCAGCAGGAACAGAAGACCGACTGCACAGAAAAGGAAGAAGCCTGCACAGAAGAAGCAATAGGTTGTCAAGCAGACCAGTCTGATTGCTCACACATCCTTGAGAGTTGAAGACAAGAGCAACTAGTATTTTGATTATAGTTGTTCAAGACACATGACTGGGGATTGCTCAGTTGTGCAGAACTTAAAGGCTTGTTCATCTGACTTTGTCACCCTTGGAGATGGAAAAAGGGGAAAAGTAATGGGTAAAAGAGAGCTGGTTGTCGAAGGAATGTCTAAACTGAAGAAGGCTATGCTAGTTGATGGACTCAAAGCTAATCTTATCAGCATCAGTCAACTATGTGATGATGACATGAAAGTAGTCTTCATTGAAGAGAATTGTAAGGTAATGAATAAGAACAATGATTTATTCATGGAAAGAAAAAGATCAGCTAACAACTACTATCAACTACATGTACCTGCACAATGTTCTTTAACATGTCAAAGAACATCTGTAGAAGAGTTAGAGATCTGGCATCAGAAGCTGAGACACATCAACTTCAAGAATCTCCAGAGGATTATTAGAAAGGAGATTGTCAGAGGACTTCCCCAGATCAAGGTTGACAGAGATAAAGTATATGGTCCATGCCAGATTGGGAAGCAATCAAGATGTCAGCATAAAGAAGTGCAGGACAAAACTTCTAAAAGAATTTTAGATCTTATTCATATGGATCTAATGGGCCCAATGGCTGTGGAGAGTTACGGAGGAAAGAAGTATGTTCTTGTCTGCATAGATAACTTCTCAAGATTTATATGGGTAGACTTTCTCAGAGACAAGAGTGAAGCATTCATGGCATTAAAGAAACTAGCTTGCAAGATCACAGTCGAGAAGGATCAACAAATCATCAAAATCAGAAGTGATTATGGCAAAGAATTTGAGAATTAGTACTTCGATAATTTTTGCCATGAGTATTCAGCCCCCAAGACTTCTCAGCAAAATGGAGTAGTTGAAAAAAAGAACAGAACTCTCCAGGAGATGGCTAGAACCATGATTGCTACCAAAGGAGTTGCTGCTATGTTCTGGGCAGAAGCTATCAATACTGCATGCCATATCAGCAACAGAGTTCATCTCAGACTAGGTACTTTCACTACGCCTTATTAGATTTGGTGTGAAAAGAAACATACAGTGAAGTACTTCCATGTGTTTGGTACTACCTACTATATACTCAATGATAGAGAGTATCTCAACAAGATGAACAATAGGGGAGTAGAAGGGATGTTTGTTAGATACTCCAGAAATAGTAAATCATACAAGATTTACAACAAGGAGACACAGGCTATAGTAGAATCAGTGAATGTCAGATTTGATGATCAGAATGATGCTGTCAAACCCATAAAAGAATATGTACACTCAGATGTAATTGGACATTCTGATGTACATGATGATACAGACAGAGAATCTGAAGATCAAGGAGAAGCACAAGAAGCTCTCACGGCAGATTATTAAGGATCATCCTACTACAGAACTCATAGGAGATATCCATGAATAAAGAATGACCAGAAGCAGATTCAGAAAGAGACTTCATGAGAAAATATCCAATGTATGCTTCACATCCAACATAAAGCCCAAAAATGTTCAAGAAGCTCTTAAAGATGTCTACTGGATTGAAGCTATACAAGAAGAGCTTCTACAATTTAAGAAGAATGATGTATGAGATTTAGTGCAGAAACCTGAAGGAGTGAATATCGTTGAGACTAAGTGGATATTCAAGAACAAAACTGATAAATCTGGGAACATCAGAATAATGCCAGACTGGTTGCACAAGGGTATTCACAGATTGAAGGAATAGATTTTGATGAGATTTTTGCTCCAGTCACAAGGATAGAATCAGTCAGACTTCTGCTAGTAATGGCCTGCATGATGAAGTTCAAGCTATATCAGATGGATGTCAAGAGTGCATTCTTGAATAGATTTCTGAAGAAGGAAGTGTATGTTGCACAACCTAAAGGATTTGAAGATCCACATCATCTAGATTATGTTTTTAAACGTAAAAAGGCTTTATATGGTTTGAAGCAGGCTCCTCGAGCATGGTATGAAAGACTGGCTACATAGCTGGTTAGCAAAGGATACAACAAAGGAGGAGAGGACAGAACACTATTCATCAGAAAGGACAAATCACAAGTGATTGTGGTTCAAGTGTATGTAGATGATATAGTGGTTAGCTCAGTGTCTGAAAAGATGATCAAGGACTTGATGAGGGACATGGAAACTGAGTTTGAGATGAGTCTGGTTGGAGATTTGAAGTATTTTCTTGGACTTTAGGTGAAGCAATCAGAAGAAGGAATTTTCATCTCACAGTCTAAGTATGCAAGAAACTTAGTCAAGAAGTTCGAGTTAGAGAATTTTAAGCACAAAAGAATTTCTATCAGTACCACTGTCAAGATTGATAAGGATGATACTGGAGAAGAAGTAGATCAGACACTTTACAGAAGCATGATTGGAAGTCTTCTCTACCTTACAGCAAGCAGACCTAATATATCTTACAGTGTAGGTGTATGTGCCAGATATCAGTCATGCCTCAAAGAAAGTCACTTGAAAGTCGTCAAGCACATCATCAAGTACATCAGTGGAACTGCAGATTATGGACTATGGTACACTTCAGATATAAATTCTAGTCTTACGGCCTACTGTGATGCTCATTAGGCAGGATCTCCAGATAATAGAAAAAGCACATCAGGTGCTTGTTTCTTTTTAGAAAACAATGTTGTTTCCTGGTTCAGTAAGAAGCGGAATAGTATCTTATTATCAACCGCAGGAACTGAATACATTGCAGCTGAGAGCAGCTCTACACAGATCATATGGATGATGCAGATGATGAACGACTATGAAGTTGCTCATGATACACATATTCTATTTTATGACAATATGAGTGCTATCAATATATCCAAGAATCCAGTTCAACATTCAAGGACAAAGCACATCGACATCAGACATCACTTCATTAGAGAGTTAGTTGAGGAATAAATTCTGAAGATTGAGCATGTGTAAACAGAAGACCAACTAGTTGATCTATTCACCAAGGGATTGGATGCTGCTTGATTTGAGAAACTCAGAGCATCCCTTGGGGTTTGCTTGGTTCAGTTTCTAAGAAAATGGGTATGAGTGTGTTTATTTCACACTCCATAGGAAAAAACCATTCCTGCACAAAGGGACTGAACATTCCCATAAATGTTCATCAACATGTACATGAACAATTTTCAAATTCTTGTGTACATTCTTGTCAACGGCTAGTTCTAACTTACAAACATCATCACTGGTTTTCCGGGATTTTCCTCCAATTTCTCTGTCTAACGAATACCTGGAATACGTATAGAACGAAGTTCTCTCTTATATATATATTTAGCCATTTTGAAATATCATTATACACTTCTAAATCCCAAATTTTCGAAGCTGCTTTCTCATAAATTCTGATATCTCTCTTTTATTCTTTTCTTCTTTCTCCCATTGTCATCCCATTGATCATACTCAGAAATATTTTCTATTCTTTTTCAATGGCACCCAAAAGAAAACTTGTTCGTCCAAAGAAGGTTGTTAAACTAAGAATGAGGTATAAAAAGGTGACTTATTCCAAACCTCAGGATCAGTTCTATGAAAAAGATGAATTTGACAGAGAAGTTTGTGGAGAATCATCATACAAGAAACCTGCTCAGAGGGCACTACGCGATGAATCCTCTAGCAAAGATACTGAAGAGTACATTGAGACATTCCATTGAGAGGAAGAAGAAGACTTGGAGGAAGAAGAACCAGAAGTTGCATCTTTTGTAAAGAAATCAAAGACTTGGAATCTTACACTCCAAGATCTTTTGAAAGAAACAGCAAGATCATAAAACGTCAACAAGAAAGTTGTTATGAAGAAGGCCAGAACAAAGGGCGTTGTAGCTAAGAAACCAAAGAAGACTACAACCCCTATCACAGAGAAGATCATCGCAGCACCTACTGAATGAGGACTTCAAAAAGAGAAGGGATTTGCTGCTGATGAAGCTGTTGTGCCTGAAGATGTTCCTATACATGAATAGGAACATGTTTCTGAAGAAAGTGCTATCAAGTAGACATTACCTGTCAAAGCTTTTCAAGAGAAGGTGATTTCAGAACAACCACCTACTACTGAAGGAGAAGTTATTTCAGAGGAGGATGATATTCCTTTGAGTATCAAGATGAAGACTATTGCTGTTGCTGCAAAGGGAAAGAAGAATGTCATCAAATGGCCTTTAGTTGCTGACCCTGAAGAAACAGAAGATGTTTATAGTTCATCTTCTGAATCTGCTGAAAGGACTCCTATTCTACAGCAAGAGAAGCTATTAGCATCGGCTCAGTATGATCTGTTTACCAGATCACCTGTGAAGAAGAAGACACCAAGGAAGAAGTCTTCTACTGCAATTGTTCAGATTGTTCAGAGAACCCCTTGAGAAGAAGCAGAGCCTCAGCCACTCCACCATCCACAACACCATCAACAAGGAAGTGGAGAGCAATTATAATTGCTGGTCCACCCAAGAAGGCAAAGAAAGTTGTTTATCCCAAGCATGACCTGAAGATGTTCACTCTGAATCAAGTGAATATGATGCTGATATTCACAAACAGATCATCAATTTGCCACGTATCTCTAAACATGCTTTATTTTGATCAACAAAGCATGTTGAGCTATGGGATAATGTGAAGAAGAGGTCGTTAATCTCTGAGAAGAAGGTGGATAAGGATACACTCCTAGCTACAAGGGTATATTCTTTGTTGGAGGAAGGAGGTTTGCTAGGATCTGTGCAGAGGGTGTATGAATCTGCTCCTTTGGTTGTATCTAAATTTTATTGCAACCTAACTAAGGAGATTGAGGATCCTGAATCTGAAGACTTTCACAAAGTCTTTGTCCAAGGTTAAATATTTTTTGGGTGTTTTTTGTTTATAGAAAATTAACATTTAGTATATAGCAAATTTACATTTGTTTATAGCAGATTAGTAAGATATGATTATCATTTTTTATAGGTATTAATTTTTGCTTAATCGATCTATTTATTGATTTTGATTTTATTTGGTTTGATGTATTTAGAAAATTAATAAGAAATGATTAGCAAATTAGTTGGACATTATTAACATATTAGTAAGATATGTTTTTATTTTATGGTGGTTTTTGTTTATAGCAAATTAACATTTATTTATATCAAATTAGTAAGATATGATTATCATTTTTTATGGGTTTTGGTTTTCGATTATTCGATCTATTTATTGATTTTGATTTTATCTGGTTTGATGCATTTAGCACATTATAAAGATATAATTAGCAAATTAGTTAGATGTTAATAGTAGATTAGTAATATATATTTTTATTTTATGGGTGTTTTTTATTTATAGCAAATTAACATTTAGTATTTAGCTAATTTACATTTGGTTTATTGCAAATGAATTTGATATGATTAGAGAAAGTTGTGCGTATTGGTTTTCGATTAATCATTCCATTTATATGTTTTTATTTGATATGGTTTGATGTATTTAGCAAATTATAAAGGTATAATTAGCAAATTAGTTAGATATTATTAACAAATTAGTAAGATAAATTTTACGATCTTTTTAGGTGGTTTTTGTTTATAGCAAATTAACATTTAGTATATAGCAAATTTACATTTGTTTATAGTAAATGAGTTACATATGATTATAAAAGTGTTATAGCCGGGTATTGGGTTTTGCTTAATCATTCTATGTATTGGTTTTTATTTGATATGGTTTTGCATATAATGTTGATAATGTTGTGTATTTTTTCCTGTATTATAATGCAGAAGCAAAATGAAAGCAACCGGAACGAGAGGATAGGAAGAGAAGACGATTTAGCATATTATGCATTGGTAGCAAATTATTCATTTGTTTTTAGCATATTATGGTTCGAATTATAGCAGAACATTAATGTTTTAATAGAACAATTTTATTCTTTTATATATAGTTGTTATGTTTTGATAACAAACTAATGATCCATGGCGATGAAGTTATTACTGATCGATGATCGATGGCGATGAATGAGTAAGTATTTGCTCTGTTTAACCAATTATTACTAAAATAATATCAAATTCTCCAATTTATCTTAGCAAATTATTATTCATTTTCTAGCAAATAATTTCATAAGGTGTACCAAATCATTCAATCGAATTATTATCTGTTTAAACTAAAATATTTTGGTAGTCATATTATATTATTTAGTTAGTGATATGCGATTATAATAATATTATTTAGTAATATTATAGCCAATTATTATAATATATATAGCAAACTAGCGTACACGTGATATTTCGAGAAAACTATAATAATCTGACCGCACAAAAACTGCTAATCCATGTACAAATATTTGCTAATAGCATATAAATTATTTGCTAATAATAAGAAAACATAACTTCCAAGTAATAATACACCATCAGGAGACTTTTTTTCAGATCCAAGACGAATATCAAAACCACCTGCTTCATCATAAACTCTATAAAAGATAATCGCCTCTTCGAGATTTTTAAATTGCTAACCAACAAAGGGCTACAAGGATTGATTACATTCTGGTATGTAACTTCCAAAAGAACCCAAATGTGAATCAGCATGAATTCCTGCTATTTAAAAATAATGTTATTTCATAAAAAAAAATCATATTTTCACATAAAAATATTACCAATTTGCTATTAACACATCTATAATGTGCTAATTACACTTAAACAATTTGCTAAAAGTAGTACATACGCGTCCCTAACAGATTCTGCCCATATTCCTACACCTACAAAGATACATTAATGGATAACATAATACCTAAATCTTGCATAATCAGACGATAACCGGCGTGATGATAATATATGATGGAGTAAGAACTTGTGAAAAAAAATACATTCTTATTTTGCACACAACAATTTATGCCATTTTAACTATTTTTTTTTCTTAATAACTTGAAAACGTCGACAGCCAAATACGAAAAGTATCTATCGTCTATAATAAATATGAAATGTCCATTATCTGCGAACATCTCACTATCATGTAAAGCACATTGAAACCATTTAAAAAAAAATAAGAGGCCATCCTATCATCAAAAAAATAAATCATATTTTCACATAAAAATATTACCGATTTGCTATTAACACATCTATAATGTGCTAATTACACATAACAAATTTGCTAAAAATCGTACATACGCGTCTCTAACATATTCTGCTCATATCCGCACACCTACAAAGATACATTAATGGATAACATAATACCTGTATCTTCCATAATCAGAAGATAACCGACGTGATGATAATACACGATGGAGTAAGAACTTGTGAAAAAAAATACATTCTTATTTTGCACACAACAATTCATGCCATGTTAACTATTTTTTTTAATAACTTGAAAACTTCCACAACCAAATACAAAAAGCATCTATTGTCTATAATAATTATGAAATGCTCATTGTCTGTGAACATCTCTGTATCATGTAAAGCACATTGAAACCATTTAAAAAAATCATATTTTCACATAAAAATATTACCGATTTGCTATTAACACATCTATAATTTGCTAATTACGCATAAAAAATTTGCTCAACGTCGTACATAAGCGTCCCTACCAGAATCCACTCATATCTCTACACCTACAAAGATACATTAACGGAGAACATAATACCTGTATCTTTCATAATCAGACGATAACTGGAGTGATGATAATATACGATGTAATAAGAACTTGTGAAAAATGACTTCTGCAGATGAACACACAGACTGATGAAAATCTGACAAAGTGGACGCCGATAAAAAAATAATCTGGAACGACTTCTCAACCGTAAGAGACGCAGGCAACAAGAATTTTGAACAGGTGTGATGAATTAAAATATGAAACACCGATAGATACAACTCTGTAAAAAAATGAGTTGTAAAAACCGTCCAAAAAAAAACCATTCCCATATAAATCCCACTATATATGGAACATATATATTTACTGCAAATTTTTAATATGCATTACAATGACATATATACCCTTAACTTAATATAATTCTTAAGATATTGCATTTTTTACCCCATTTTTTTTAAATTAATCTGAGCCTTAGAAAATAACTGATCCAACGCTCCATATTAGTTCCTAGTTCCTACACAAGGAATTGGTTCTCATTTGATCTCTCTCTCTCTCTCTCTCTCTCTATATATATATATATATATATATATATATATATATATATATAGGGGTTGGTTATAATAAAAACTTATCTTGGTGTGAAAACATGCGGACTGTGCTTGTTTAGTGTACTTTTAGTGCTTTTCTTACTGTATTTTGGTGCTAAAAACATCTAGCACCAAAACACAATAAGAAAAGCATTAAAAAAAAAAAATTAGCATCAAAATACATAAAGAAAAGCACTAAAAATACACTAAAGAAGCACAGTCCGCAGTTTTCACACCAAGATAAGTTTTTATTTGAACCAACTCCTATATATATATATATATATATGACGGAAATTTTACTCAACTGTACTTTTTTTAGTGTTTTAAAATTATAGGGGGTTACAAGGGGATAAAAAGTGTAACGAAATAATATTTTTGATTTCATTAATTAATTTAGTCGGCTATAATTAAAAATATTTAGCTGGGAATAGAATCACTAGAGTCAATTATTATGATGGGAAAAGGTGCAAATAGCCCCTTCGACTATTATGTGGAGTGCTTATTGCCCCTTCCTTGATTATTTGGATTAAATAGCCCCTCTACATTAAAAGTTGGATTATGTGGACCCTTTCTTGGATGAAAAAATTAATGGTGTTAGAAAACACACACTCACACACATTTATTTCACATACTTAGATATTTTCACATAATAATACACTTTTTACTCATTAAATATTTATATTTTAAAAAAATATTTTTTTATAATTTCATAAGTTCTTTTTTTAAAAAATATTTTTATTTTTATTTTAATTGTTTATCAATTCAAATGTGTTTAACTCATAATATTTCATGCATTTTATTATAGATCAATTATTTGCTCACATCATATTTACTCCTTACAAGTCTAATGCCGAGACCCATTATTTGATTCATGTTGTCATGTATCCAAAAATTATGGTGAATAATTATTTATACTTCACTTTCATGTAAATTTTTTAGGTATATATTTTTTGTTATTATTTAATCAAGATCATAAGTTTTGAAATTACGTATTTGTATTTACAAATAATTTATATCCGTGCATCACACAAAGGAAATATAAGTTTAATTTACATCGAATTCTCGGTAAAACAATAAGATATACATGAGAAATAAAATTATATCAATACATTACGAAAAAAAAAGAAAAAAGTTTAATTACATTTATAAAAATTGAATAAAGTTAAATTTGAAAAACTACATGACAAATTAATTGTTAGGAAAAACTATCAAGGAACCCCTAGATAAGGTTTTGATGAGATGTCAAAACTATTCTTGAAAAACTGACCAAGATTCAAGCTGTAGATCTGAGCTGACCAATCCAGAGCCTCAAGAAGGAACTCAACTGAAGCCAGAGTCAACCCAACTGGAGCATGGTCAACCAGCTGGAAGGATACGCCAATCAGTCAGAACTCAATCCAACTGACGGTTAAAGGAGTCGAACCAGTCAAAACAAACTGACAACTAAGTCAGCTGAGCTGAGAGAAAAATCAAAAAGACTGAAGAAACTGATAAGAGATCAGTTTAACTGAAGACTGGAAGTATCTAGCTGATGGCCAAACTTAACTTCAGCCGAACTGAAGTAGACAGACGAATCAATCAAAGGCCAGAACTGAAGTCAGCCAGCTTGTAGGAGAAAACAAGCAAACATCTGACTAGGAAGCTCGGAGAAAGATCAGTCAAACTGACAAGCAAGCCAACAGCTTGTGATCAGTTAAGCTGACAAGAAAGCTCAAGAAAGGCCAGTCGAACTGACAAGCTATTCAACAGCTTGTGATCAGTCGAACTGGAGGAAGAAGCTCAGAACTGCCAACTGGAGTGATAGCCGAACTAAGCAGACAAGCTCAGAACTGCCAACTGGAGTGATAGCCGAACTAAGCAGATAAGCTCAGAACTGCCAACTGGAACTCAAACTTGCTAAACTGGAGCTCAGAACTGCCAGCCAGAGAGTCCTGGAGTTAATGCTCAAATCAAGATCTTGGAATAAATGCTTCAGCAGAGATCCTGGAATTAAATATTCAACGGAGATCGATTGGCAAAGCAACGGCTACTGGAATTAAATATCCAACAGAGATCGATTGGCAAAGCAACGGCTACTTCAACTAAAAGCTCGAACGATCATAAAGACCATCTGCCATTGATGAACCAACAGAGCCATCAATCAATGGAACTCAACGGTCACAAAATCACTTCTCTATAAAAGACGAGTGAATCAAAGTTTTCAAAAGAGTTTTCACGACTTTCAACTTACAACTGAGATTTCTTTCTTCCTCCCACATAGCTCAAGTTCAGCATCTGCTAAACCTGCGAGAGTTTAACTGAGAAGAAAAATCCACAGAATCAAAGCATTCAGCTAGCTGTTGATAATCCAGCCAGAGCAACCTTCTCATTTCCAGCAATACACCGATCAACTACCTAACTCAATTGAAGGAGCACATCAGTTGATATTCCCTGTTCAAGACTAACCTCTTGAAGATTGAAAGAGATCTAAAACCTTGTAAAGACGTCAATAAGACCTACCTCCCTAGCGAGCAGTTAGGGACTGCAAGTGTGAGCCGTCGACCCGCTGAGGTAGCGAGCAGTTACCAGGTTCAGCCAACTGTCCCTCATTGTATAATTTGTAAAAAAACTCAAGTTATATAATGGAGTTGCCCTTCTATGGAAGGAAGAGAGGACGTAGAAGTTTGAGACTTCGAACCTCTATAAATCGTCTGTGTGTTGTACTGTTTTGCTTATACTCGCATATCTTTGAACTGCACATAAGCTTACACAATCTGCACCTAAGCTGTCTAAAAAGTGCTCAACTGATCTATGCATAGATAAGTTACTAAGCGAGTCAAGGGCCCTTATCATTCCGCATTTGAAGTAAAGTTTTTGTATCAGTTTATTCACCCCCCCTCTAAACTGACATCGACTCGCCCGGGACCAACAAGTGGTATCAGAGCGGTTGATTCTAAGGATCAGCCGTTTCTGCAGATCAATTGAATCAGATCTACTTATCTGTGCTAACATTTCAAGCTATGGGAAACCATAAGCTACCTTTGTTTTCAGTTGAGAATTATGATAATTGGAGCAGGAGAATGAAGGCGCATCTCTGCTCGATCCATGAGAACATGTGGGAAGTTATTGAAGATGTTCCAATCATTATCATGATGGACAATGAAGCCCACATAGTTGATCTTAATCAACCAGCCAGGATCCCAAAGCCAACTCATCTTCTCACCAGCGAAGAAAAGAAGTTGAAGAACCTAGAGTTTGTTGCTCAGGCTGCACTATTTCAAACTCTAGATGAAGACAGAATGAAGGACATAAAGAACTACACAACTACCAAGGAGATATGGGACTTACTAGCAGATCTATGCCAAGAGTCCGTAGCCATCAAAGGAAACAAACTCCAACTAGCAGTTGACAGATACGAGTCCATCAAAATGCAGCCAGAAGAGTCCATCTCAAGCCTTGAAACCAGATTTCTAAGCATCATCAGTGAGATGACCAACCTGGGAAGAAGCTATCCCAACTTTGAGATGAACTCCAAAATTTTAGATAATCTCACCGAAGAATGGGATATGAAAGTGATAGCTATAAAAGAATCAAGAAATCTGAACAGCATCACTCCAGAGAATTGTTTGGTTCTCTCAAAGCTCATGAGTACAGCCTAAACCGGAAGAAGGAAACATCAATATCATCAGCTCAAGATGCAGCCTTCTATCGTGAAAGGAACCGGTTTAGAGATACTCGAGGAATGAACAACTTCCGGCCCAGAAGCTCACCAGCCAGAGAGAATCAAGGCGGATCTTCATCCGAACGAAGAAGAGACACAACCGAAAAGAAGGAAAACCTGACTGAGGACATCAATGATCAAATTCAGTCAGTTACCAGGTTGTTAGAAAAGCTAAAGAAAGTCAGGGATAAACAATCAGTTCCACTGCAAACTGATGAAGTCCCAAAAGATGAGAGAACTCATCAATTGGCTGAATGACCAGCTGAACCATTCAGGGGTGGTAATTGAAATCTAGGAGAATGCTTTCACTGCCAAAAACAGGGACATTACAGATATGAATGTCCAGAACTCCCTGAAGACAAGAAGGCCAAAGTGAGGAGAAGCTTCTTCAAAAGGAAAGCAATGATTGCAAACTTCGAGAATGCCGTGCTAGACGATTCAGACTATCCATCTGGAATTGATTCTGACGGCTACAGCTTAGATGATGAAGCGTTATTCTGCCTCATGGCTGACAATGATCAAGAGGTTAGTACAGCTGACTCTCAAACCTCTTTCTATCATATTAATGAAGCAACTATCTCTAGCAATGAACTTGACATGAAACTTATGATGCTAGAAGATCAATTAGCCTCAATATCCTGCTTGCATGTTGAATTGAGAGATGAAAACAATGAACTGAGAAATAGAGTTAGAAAACTGAGCATTGATCATGAAAGAATGAATTATCTTGAATATCAGTTTGTGGAATTTGAAAAGTTGAAATTGAGAACTGTTGATCTAGAAGCTGAGAATCAAAAACTCAAGCAAGAGATCCATGAGAGAGAAAAAGTAACTTTCAAGTTCAAAAGGGGATCTCAAACTCTAGATGAGATATTGAATCATCAGAGAACTGGAACCAGCAGCACAGGGCTGGGATACAGCAAGTTCACTGCCTTAGAGAAAGGAAAGGCAGTTGCTCAATCCAGTGATAAAGGAATCCTAAAAGGATTCACCAGATCAACTCATGATCAGCCAGCTGAGACATCCAAAGGCAAAGGAATATTGAGAAATCCTCAAACTCAGCCCAGACAATTCAGACAGTTCTCCCAACCAAAAACACCAGGTCAACTGAAGCCAAAATTCCAGTCAAGACCATCAGTTCATCCAAATCAATCCTTTCATTCAAGGTCTTCAGTTCAACAGAGACCATCGGCTCACAAAAAACCACCAGCTCAACACAGAATGCCCCCAAGGCAAACTGATAGATCAGTCCACTTTAGAAAGAAAAACCAGTTTAGATCTCAAGCCTATCCTACCAAGAAGCTCAATCAGAACACCTTTAAGAAAGATCAAAGAAACTCGTTTAAACCCTATCATCACTATAATGAGTACCTGGATTCCAAAAATGAACCAAGAGTTGATACAAAATGGTTCAATCCAGTAAACTGAAAACATACAAGGCATTGGCCTGATCAAAGAGCTCAAAGGTCTCAAGACAAAAGCATTTTAGTTGAATTGTTTTATCCTACTAACTCCCAACGCAGATACCATTCAACTGATTCAACTCAAAATAGAAGAGTTTAAAGAAAATCTAAACTGATCAAGCGATCCAAATCAGTTGGATCTCTGAATGATAAATAGCCGAAAGTTTGGCAAGTTTGGATTCCAAAGAGCTTGATGTATCAACAAGGACCCGATATGAAACGGGTCCCTAAATGCTAATCCTCGTTTTTGCAGGATAAGAGCATCCTATCTATGAAGAAAACCAAAGATATCTGGTACCTAGATAGCGGGTGCTCCAAGCACATGACCGGAGACACAGAAGATCTCGATGGTTATGAAGAAGTCAAAGGTCCACTTGTCACATTTGGAGACAACTCCAAAAGCCGAACCATTGGAGAAGGGTTCGTGGTTAAAGGAAAAATTATAGTAAATGGAGTCTCCCATGTGGATAGACTAAAACACAAACTACTCAGCATCAGCCAGCTGTGCGACAATGGCCACTCAGTTGACTTCAGCAAAAACTCCTGCAACATAAGAGACAAGTCAACTGGAGCAATTCTTCTTACTGGCATAAGGAGAGGCAACATGTATATTGTTTACTGGTCAACCGGCTACTTAGAAGCTTGCTTCCTTTCAAAAGGATCGACTGAAACAAGATGGCTATGGCATCGACGACTGAACCACCTCAACTTCAAAACCATCAACTACCTGGCCAAGAAAGAGCTAGTTGAGGGGATTCCCAAGGAGATATATAAGAAAACAGGCGTGTGTGGACCATGCCAAAAAGGGAAGCAAGTGAAGTTATCCTTCAAGAAAAGGAGTCATACACCAGGAACAACTGAATGCCTCCAACTGCTGCATATAGATCTATTTGGTCCAGTCAGACCACAGACCCCAAAAGGCAAAAGATTCACACTCATAGTAGTTGATGATTTCTCAAGATATACGTGGGTGGAATTCTTGAGGAGCAAAGATGAAACTTGTGCCAAGCTAACAGCGCTGATCAGAAGGCTGCAAACTGAAAAAGATAGATCAGTTCAAAGGATTTGCTCCAACAATGGAACTGAATTTGTGAATCAGCAAATGATCAGTTTTCTCAGCAAACTTGGAATCACTCACGAACACTCAGCTGCAAGAACTCCACAACAAAACAGTGTAGCTGAACGGTGAAACCGGACACTCAAAGAAGTAGCTCGAGCAATGATAGCTGATGCCAACATAGCTGAAGGTTACTGGGCTGAAGCAGTCAACACAGCCTGCCACACTCAAAATCGAAGTGCCATCATCACCGCACATGACAAAACACCTTATGAACTGTATAAGGGTCGTAAGCTTTCTATCTCATACTTTAAAATATTTGGCTGTAAATGTTATATTCACAACAATGGCAAGACTCAACTAAAAGCTTTCAGTGCTAAAGCTGATGAGGGAATATTTCTTGGGTATAATTCGCCTCACGCACAAGCTTACAGAGTGTTCAATAAATGAACTCTTGTTGTGGAAATAACATATCATATGGTATTTGATGAATTTGCTAATGAGTACAGGAACAAAGAAACAATAGACACATCAGTTCAAGTACTACCTAGTGAAACTGAAAACTCGCAGGACTATGTGGATCACATTGTTCCAGAGCAGCTTGAAGCCTCACTAGAAGAAGGCAATGAAACTGGCACTAGACCAGTTGAGAATAATCTGGTCAATGAGGACACAAATCGTGCTGAGACCATAAAGCCCACAACTGAAACAGGAAGAAGAACTGATGAAGATGCCGAACCAACTGATGAAAGGACGACTGATGACGTCACCACAGTAGAACCAGCTGAAGCTATCTTGCCCAAATGGCTCCGAAGCCATCCAACTGACAAGATAGTTGGTGATCCAAGAAGCCGAGTCCAAACCAGAAGTTCAACTGAGCATGCACTATTCACATGCTTCATATCTCAGACGGAACTAGCAAACATCAAAGAAGCCTTAGAAGATTCAGACTGGATCATGGCCATGCAAGAAGAAATGAATCAATTCACAAGAAATGACGTATGGTTTCTTGTTGATAGACCAAAAACCTAGAAGGTCATTGGCACAAAATGGGTTTTTTCGTAACAAGCTGGACGAACAAGGTGTGATCACAAAGAACAAGGCAAGACTGGTAGCCAAGGGATACTCACAAAGTGAAGGGATCGACTTTGATGAGACATTTGCACCAGTTGCAAGATTAGAAGCCATCAGACTGTTCCTAGCCTATGCAGCTCACTTCAACTTCACAGTCTATCAAATGGATGTCAAGAGTGCGTTTCTTCAAGGAATGCTCAAAGAGGACGTATATGTCGAGCAACCGCCAGGCTTCGAAATTGGTGATCAAGTCTTCAAGCTGAAGAAAGCTCTCTACGGACTGAAGCAAGCTCCTCGAGCATGATATGAAACTCTCACAACCTTCTTGCTGAAGAATGGGTTTCAAAAGGGAGTCATTGATCGAACTCTATTCCAGATAGAATGATCAACTGAGATCTTAATAGTTCAAATTTATGTGGATGACATAATTTTTGGATCAAAAAGCAAAGATCTATACACACGATTCGCTCAACTGATGCAAAGCGAATTCGAGATGAGCATGATGGGAGAAATGACATTCTTCCTAGGACTCCAAGTAAAGCAGCTGAAAGATGGGATCTTTATCAGCCAGGCCAACTACACTAAGGAGCTAGTCAAGAAGTTCGGAGCTGATAAAGGAAAAACTCTCAAGATTCCTATGAACACATCAGTACAGCTAACTCTTGATGAAGAAGGAGAATCAGTTAGCCAGACATACTACAGAGAAATCATTGGGTCGCTACTCTACCTAATGGCTAGCCGACCAGACATCTCCTATTCAGTCGGTCTATGCGCGCGATTCCAAGCCAACCCGAAGAAAAGTCATCTTGAAGCGGCAAAGAGGATTATCAAATACCTCAAAGGAACCATAAATCTTGGACTATGGTATCCCAGAGACGATAGTTTGAGTCTAATTGGCTATTCAGACTCAGACTTTGGAGGATGCAAGATTGACAGAAAAAACACCAGTGGAACATGTCAGTTTCTTGGAAGCAAACTGATATCCTGGTTCAGCAAGAAGCAACACTCAGTTGCCACATCAACAACTGAAACAGAATATGTAGCTGCAGGAAGCTGCTGTGCTCAGATACTCTGGATGAAGCAACAGTTGAAGGACTACAAAGTCGAAATTGAAGAAGTACCTATATTCTGTGACAACAATAGTGCAATTGCAATATCTCAGAATCCAGTTCTGCATTCAAGAACTAAGCACATTGACATAAGGCACCACTTCATCAGAGATCACATCGAGAAGAAGGACATATGCATCAAATACGTCAACACGGAGAAGTAGATAGCTGACATCTTTACCACACCATTGCCTGAAGCAAGGTTTATGGAGCTATGCATACAACTGGGACTACTTAAACTAGCATCAAAGGATGAAGATAGTCAACTGGAAGAAAAAGGTCAGAAAACTATTCCAGCTGAAGAGAGGAACTGAACCAAAAAGCTTCAACTCATCAGAATGAGTAGTTCACAACTGAGAAAGTTGTTGAACTGATCAGTTGGACACATAAGCTATCAGTTCGAACTGAAGCGAGATGCTGTGCAAAGAAAGTAAACTGAAGTTGATCACCCTACCCCATCAGCTCAACTGAATCATCAGTTCATTTGCTCAAGCTGAGGCAAGGAGCAAGGCAGAGTCAGCCAAATGGTCTCAACTGATGATCCAGCTAGTCAAGCAGAACGTACTAGCTGCAAAATACTCAAACTGATGCAGAAGTCAAAGGAACTGGAATAAACTCCACAGGAGACATCAGTTCAAAAATCAGCTGGAGGAAAGCAGCAGAACTGAAGGAGCAGCTGAACTGAGAAGCAGCTGAATTAAAACTCCAGCAGGCAAGTTCAGGAAGGAACTGATGAGAAAACATCTCAGTTGGAGCTGATCAATCTGGAAATCATCAGCTACAGTCGAAGCCAACTGATGACGTAATCAGTTTCAAGCCAAGAGGAAGCCACAAGAGAAAAACAGATAAGTTCAAAATTTTCAATAGTGGGAACGGTAAAAATACGTGTCACTCCAATATTACCGTTGGACTTACTCTCTCTCTTCATTAATCCCCAACGGATAGAATCGAAAGCCAATCGACGGGTCAATTGAATAAATCTGACCGTTGAAATCAGGGCATACGAAACGTTCCAACCGTTGGATGAGCTCTATCTCCTTTTATAAAAAGGATGGCTGAATTCTAGTATCACTTTTGCTGATCCAAGACTTAGTCAAGAATTTAAGCCTCTCTCTCCATCCGTTTCCTCAAAAGTTCTGCAAAATAGTTGCGAGAATCAAGCATTCAGTTTCAAATCCAGTTCAGTCAAAACCAGATCATACCCTTTTCTTGAAATTGCTCTCCAAGCCTCACAAAAACTCCATGGCTAAAAGGAGCGCACCAGCTGTTCGATGAAAGTTCAACTTCAGAAGAACTGGTGAATCATCTCAAAGATTCCAAATGAATCTATACAGAGACAAATTTTTAGATCAAGGTGCATATAGAGAAAGGTGCTCAAATTCTCCACTCTGCAACTCATTAATCTCGAAGATCGAACAATCAGGATTGAAGAGATTCACTGAAGTCTTTCCGGAAAAGATCTATCCTGAACCAGTAGTTGAGTTCTATTTGAACTCAAAAGGATATGATGACAGAATCACAACTGAAGTTCACGGAATAGAACTGGAAATCACTCCAGATCTGCTCGGAAGGATATTTCAACTTCCCACCTCAGGTATAAGACTACAAGACGTGGAAGTCAACCAAGAACAAGCCTACAATCTCTGGAAGCGAGCAAACTGCGATGATCCCTACAAAAGCAGTACACTCATTTCCTGCTTCCAGGAAGAATATAGAATTCTAGCATCAGTTTCAGCTAGAATGATTGTCGGCACAACAGGAAGTCATTCAGAGATGGCTGAGCACAAATACAAAGCATGTGCAGCAATCACCACGAATGTCAAAGTAAACTGGGCTCAGTATTTCTTTGAACAAATCAAGAAGTACGTAGATATTGTGGAAAAACACTGGAAAGAAACTGAGTTCCATCAAAAGATGTGCTATGCCTGCAGGATCAGCAGTATACTGGAAAACACTCTCAACTTCATGGCAGAAGAAACTGAAACACTGATGATTGACAAGTTGGACTTCATACCATCAACTACCAGAAGACAACCAGCTTCAAAAACCATAAGCATCAAAAGCACTCAGCGAACTGATGTTCCCTCAAAGAAAGCAGAGAAGTTTGCTAAAAGAAAAGACAAGGAGATCGCCACAGAGGTATAGCAAGAGGACTCAGACTCTGAAGACAACATCCCAATCAGCCAAATGATAGGAACTCCAATCAGAGCCAAGCCGCTACAGCAAGTTCAATTTGGATCAACGGCTGCCTCACCTGAAGCATGAACCTCTACCAGACCAGTTCAAACCAAGGAAGAAACTAGCCAAGCAAAGAAAAAGTCAGCAACACCTCAACCTAGAGGAAAGAAGAAGCAATCAGGACCTCCACCTCCTCCAAAACTGCCTCCCTTCAACATCAAAGCATTTGATATGGCATCAGTTCAGGGGGATGACATTGTGCCCTTCAGGGGAATTCCACCACGAGGCACAGGGGCTGACTACTTCAGAACTGCCTGTCCTCCAATGGCAAAAACTGATGAAAATATAAGAGCTCTCACAAAAGCTGAGGTCATCAAAAGCTGGGCCAATGAACAAGTAACCAAATTCATATCTGAGAATTTTGCTGAGGATGTGATTGGCACAGCTGCTCTATACAAAGCTCTCTCGAGGTATGTATATTGGTACTTATGGAGACATTGCTTGAATTCTGAAGCCCACTTTCTCCTAACCACCCTTCATGGGATGAGCTTCTGGAGAAGAGAAGAGAGATGGAGCATGAACTGGGCTGGACAAGCGACTCCTGAACAAAATCCAATCATAACTCTGCAAAGAATGCTTGCCATACGAAGAAATCATCCCCACCCAGATCAACAAACACTGTTAGAAGTAATGGACGATCTGCTCAATTGGGCTAATATCCAACTGCCACCACTACAAACAGAGGCTGAACAACAACATTGGAGAAATCCCCAAGTACGACAGCATTGGTTGCTTAGGAAAATACTCATCTTCAGGCAACAACAGCACCAGCAGGTACAGGAGCAACTTTACAGTGAAGCCCAGAGCAGTCACCAAGGAGCTGAAACTGCAGAAGCCTCCAACTCAAGGCAAACTGTCTTAGCATCTGTTGCTAGGAAGTTAACTTTTGAAGAATCCCCTCGACCAGCCGAAGTTATCATTAATCTCCTTGATGACTCTCCAGAAGTAGAAGTAGCTGATGAGCGAACTGCCAGTGATCTGGAGTTCGAAGAACTGCTCAAATCACCTACTCTACCAGTTCTGCCAAGTGAAGAGCAGTCAGAAGAGCCAGCTGAGAAGGCTCAACAGTTTGAGGAGTCAACTGAACCCTAAATCGCTCTTCCCTAAGAGCCAACTGCTGATGAAGGAGCTCCCTCAACTATTCCTCTCACTGCTCCAGTAACAGAGCCAGCTGAGTCTGACGAGCCAGCTGATCAGACAGCTCAAGAGGATGATCAACCTGCCTACCAAGGTACGCTAGCTATAACTGCGTACTTTGATCCAGTTCAAAGGGCTCTTCAAGCTAAAGCCCAAGTTGCTGCACCGGAGACTCTACCAGAGCCGAGCTATGATGAATCAATCAGTATGGAGAAGGCTGAGCAATCCCACACAGTTCCACGTGAGGAACTGATAGGAACTGAAGATGGAGAAGAAGTTGACTCGAGAGTAGCTCAGTTCGATGATCAACCAAGCAGCTTATCAGTCCAGCTCTCTGCCTACTATGCAGACTTGATCCACAGCCTGCAGCAACAGATAAAACTGAACACAGAGCAAATTCAGAAGCTGCAAGCTCACCCCAGACTCCAGTCAATAGGAACTGAGTCTTCAAGCAGTGACGAGGATGGTGAAGGTGACTCCATCGAACCACTTGCTTAGAAGAGGAAAACTGAACACAAGAAGGACTAGTGGTTGATCAAGTTCAACTGATTAGAAAGCCCTAAGTTTACTTCTTGTAACTCAGTTTGTCAAACATTCTTTTTGATCTATAAAAAGATTATCTTTTTACTTTCAAATAAATGTCGACTCAGCATTTATTTTGAATATTTTGACCGTTGCAAAACAATGACACGTTTCAAAGTCATTAAATGCTAAAAACCAAAATAAAAGAGGCCAGGGCCAGTACTATTCCAACCATCAGATTTATGAGCCTGCCCAATCACTCATAAAAACCCCTCTCTTATAAGCCTGTCAGAAATACCCCTTCTACGCTCTCAAAAGCTATCTCTCTCTCTTTGAAAGCTCTTACAATCCCCCAAAATTTTAGCCAACCCCAAAGATGGCCGAATTACCCAGATCTCTAAATTCCTTCAAAGAGCAACTACTGAGAGACAAATTCCTAGAAAGGAAGAAATTTCAGTTGATTCTAAACGAATCAAACAACCCAACCCTTCTGTCAAATCTTCACAAGACAGGAATTCTTTACTACCTGGAAACACCAGCAAAGTTCTTCAGACAAAATTTGGTGAGTGAGTTTTTGCTTCAAGCAAAACTGTCTACAGATGGAAAGACAATGTCATCAGTGATTCAAGGAAAGCTACTCCAAATCACTGAAAGAACAATTGCAGAAGTCTTCCAACTTCCACGGAAAGGATCATCCGTTCAAGAATTGAAGGAACCTGCAGAATCATACTAGAGAGAATGGAAAGCTCCCACTTGCAACAAGCAATTCAGTTTTACGACAGCTAAAACTGATCTGAAGCCCGAGTATGGCATTCTACTCGACATAATGAACAAGATGATGTTCGGGGCAATTGGAAGCCTGAGTCAACTCACCCAAGAGAGATACAAGGTTATGATTCACCTTGCTAAAGGACGACAAACAAACTGGGCAGAATTTGTCTTCCAACAATTCAAGCATCAAGTAGTCAAGGCCTCTGACTCGAAGAAATCTGGAAAATTTGAGTCCAAGGTAGGGCTTGTTCTAAGGATGAGCAAAATGATTGAAGACCTGCTGAATCTTCCAAGTGATGAAGCACTACCAGTCCTCATCTCTGACTGGATTCCCAAGAAGGGAAATGCCCATCTTCAGTCACTCAGAAAGAAACGAAGAGCAAAGGCTAAAACGAGCAACATCACTTCGAGCAATTCAACTGCCAACGCCGTTCATTCTCCGAAATCAAAGAACGGATCACCAGTTGATTTCCAGGTTTGCTATGATCCAGATGAGCTTATTCCATTCATCGGAATCCCTCATTCAAATTATGGAGCTGACTACTTCAGAAGCACATGCCTTCCCCTCCAGCTGACTGAAGAAAATATTCGCACCTTCTATAGTGGTGAATATGCAGTCAAAAGTGCACAAAAGGAAGTGACTAATCTTCTTCTCACGCACTTCGCTTTTGTTACACAACGTGACCAAGAGTTGTTCAAACAACTCCATCGGTATTTCTATTGGTACAACTGGAGACATTCTATGTCCATCCAGTCTCATTTTCTGCTAACTGCCTTTCATGGCATGAGCTACTGGCAACGTGAAGAAACTTGGAGCATTAAATGGATAGGATCGTCAAATCCATTTCCTTCAACCATTGTGCAAGCTCAGCACATCATGAATCACAGGCTCGCCAACAAAATTCCAGCAGCTGCCTTGTTAGCTGAATTCAAAACCAGCATCATGCCTCAAGGAGCTGTGGTCGCAAATCAATCAGTCGACTGCCCAACTGGCTCCCTCTGCCGAAAACTGAACTTTGATGATTTATTAAGGCAGTCAGCTGAGCCATCACGATGAACTCCAACTGCCATAGAGAGGATAGAACCACATCTATCACATACTGAAGTCGTGGCTCCTCAGAAGGATCAAAGGCATGATGATGAAAGAGATAGTGATGATGAGGATACTGTCACATCACCAAGTCTCCTATCCAAGAGCTATGTCACTCCCCTACTCAAATCCAGTTCAAAACGCGTGCAACTGAGTCTGAACATTGATCAGTTCAGACATTCGCCGAAGGGAATTTCACAATCCCTTAATCAAAGGCTGAAAAACTCATCAGTTGCTATTCAGCAACTTCACCAAGCCGGAAGGACAGCAAGGCCCGAACTGCCAAAGAACAAAACTGGATCTGCATCAATGAGAAAGCGATCAAACTGCTCGAAAGGAAGCAGTGCTGCTAGTCCAGTTCGGCCCTTCAAGAAGAGGAAACTGACTCAAAGAAGGCCAAGCAACTGACCAAACGAACTGATCAATTCAATTCAGATAGAGCCTCAAAGTCAGCTCATCAGCAGCAACTGGAAAAGTGATGAAACTGATCATCCAACCGCTGAATCATCAAGCCAATCAGTTGGACTGTATCCCAACTGACTCCGGATAAGTTTTTCTTAATTCTCAAGCCTATCTTAACTTAATTGTTTCCGTTGTGATTATAAAATTCCTTATATTGCATCCAACGGTTACAATTTGAAAATGGGTTCCTCTCTCAGAAGTTGTCATTAATATCTCTGTGATGATATTAAAGAAAAATCTGCAGAAAATATTTTGCTATTTATGGCAACCACCCCATTTTTAAATTTGCTCTCTCTCAGCCACATGATCATAAAGTTGCTTCACAATCAGACGGCTGGGATGCATGCATCATTTATTCAGCTAATCGTCCATCAAATCAGATAGCTGATCAGCTTAGATAGCAATCGAGTGTCCTCGATCAATGCATGCAGAGCTGAATATATATATGCAAGGAGATGAAGGCTCGGATCATCTGCAAAATTTCTCTCTCTCCACTTGTAAATCTAACACAACCATTTCTTTGAAGAAATGAAACCCTCATTTCATTTGGTGAATGTCAAATCGCTAGTAAGCAAGCTGAAGAAAGACAAGTCTCTTAACCTAGAGCTTCTTCACGCACGCCTAGGTCCAGAGAAATTCCAAAGGATCTTTCGGCCATTGGAGAAACCTGGGTTGTTGCCATTCTTGATGATCATGCCAGTCAAGAATCTACCCACCCATGTTGCGGAGTTCTACCACAATGCAACCGTCTCCGGTAATAACATCATCTCCACCGTTCAGCACCAAGTCATAACGGTGACAAAAGACACTATGATGTCTACACTCCTCCTCCCCGACGAAGGCCAAGACGTGCTGGATCTAGAGCTTCTGAGCAAATCTGCACTGTGGAGTCTATGGAAACATCCTCACGTGCATCACCACGACTGCTCACATAGGTTGAAGGAAAGTCTGCCTAGTGAGATCATCCAACTCCTGGATATCGCAGGTCACATCCTGCACGGAAACTTTGAGACGGTCCAGTTCTCCAACCTCAAAGCTCATCTAATGGCCGCTCTATTCCTCGGATGCAAAGCCGACTGCGCTTCCTTCATCCTTGCTCAACTGTGAAGAAATGTAGACCGAGCAGAATATGACCCGACAACTGGCACATTTCGAGAGAATATTGGGTTTATGGATCGCATAAGCCACATCATTCTGAGTTAATTTGACGAGACAATTCCAATCGGAGAGCAAATCAGATGAAGAGATATGCTCCCGACCATCTACTGCCATCCAGTCCCGAAGAAATCGCAACAACCGGGAACTGCCGACTCAAGTCGTGGAAAGAGACCGTTGGTCGCAGCTGCCAGCTCCTCAGAAGAAAGGCAGTTGTTGGTTGAGAGTGAGCATCTCTCTAAACTGAGTGATCAGTCTACAATACCCGCCAGCTTACAACCTCTCACCTTGGTCCATCGCGACTTAATTGAGGATGAGTTTGAGCAAGTTCTAGACCATCAGCTACGAAGCTGTTTCGGTCTAATTGAGGGCAGCAACCCCTCATTATTCGAGCACTTGAGAAGATACCTTCAGTATCATCTCTGGAGATTTCAAATCGATGAGGCCACTATGTTCCACCTCATCCACACTTGTGGATCCTTCTTCTGGATCAACGAAGGCCACTGGAGTAGAAATTGGATGAACCGTCCACTCAGCTCGCCGCCAACGCTCTCGAAAATAATGGATTAAATAATCAAATGAATCCAGTACAGCGTACCAGCCGACGCCCCTCTTCCAGACAATGAGCCAGCCAACTCCTCCTACACCCCTTTTATTGAAGATCTACCAATCGTCTCACGCGATGAGATCTTCTCCAACCTGGCATCCATGGACTTCAGAAAGCAAGATCTCTCTCTCACCACTGATCGTGGTCAGTTCATGACGACTGAAGAAGCTTATGCATGGTTCTCCTCGCCCATGCCCATTCCTTCAGTTCCCTCAGTCTGTGATGACAACTTGGCAACTGCATTTATCTTCTTGCCAAATCTATCACTGCCATCATACGATCTACACCAGTTTACCCTTTTGGATGATGCCAAAAAGGGGGAAGATGGAAGGTATGATGATGAAAATTTAACTCTTTCGGATGAGATCCAAAGAGAAGGACAGCTTGAGGGGGAAGCTCAGCTTCAGGGAGAAGCTTGGAGAACACATGGAGTTAAAGAAAAAGGAGAATCAAGCAGGAAAAGAAGGAGCAGCTGAGGAAGTGAACACGTCTCTCCGACGAACATTTGCAGTTTTTCCATCATCATTGACAAGGTTTTGACATCATCAAAAAGGGGGAAATTGTTAGGAAAAACTATCAAGGAACCCCTAGATAAGGTTTTGATGAAATGTCAAAACTATTCTTGAAAAACTGACCAAGATTCAAGCTGTAGATCTGAGCTGACCAATCCAGAGCCTCAAGAAGGAACTCAACTGAAGCCAGAGTCAACCCAACTGGAGCATGGTCAACCAGCTGGAAGGATACGCCAACCAGTCAGAACTCAATCCAACTGAAAGTTAAAGGAGTCGAACCAGTCAAAACAAACTGACAGCTAAGTCAGCTGAGCTGAGAGAAAAATCAACAAGACTGAAGAAACTGATAAGAGATCAGTTTAACTGAAGACTGGAAGTATCCAGTTGATGGCCAAACTTAACTTCAGCCGAACTGAAGTAGACAGACGAATCAATCAAAGGCCAGAACTGAAGTCAGCCAGCTTGTAGGAGAAAACAAGCAAACATCTGACTTGGAAGCTCGGAGAAAGATCAGTCAAACTGACAAGCTAGCCAACAGCTTGTGATCAGTTAAGCTGACAAGAAAGCTCAAGAAAGGCCAGTCGAACTGACAAACTATTCAACAGCTTGTGATCAGTGGAACTGGAGGAAGAAACTCAGAACTGCCAACTGGAGTGATAGCCGAACTAAGCAGACAAGCTCAGAACTGCCAACTGGAACTCAAACTTGCTAAACTAGAGCTCAGAACTGCGAGCCAGAGAGTCCTGGAGTTAATGCTCAAATCAAGATCTTGGAATAAATGCTTCAGCAGAGATCCTGGAATTAAATATTCAACAGAGATCGATTGGCAAAGCAACGGCTACTGAAATTAAATATCCAACAGAGATCGATTGGCAAAGCAACAACTACTTCAACCAAAAGCTCCAATGATCATAAAGACCATCTGCCATTGATGAACCAACAGAGCCACCGATCAAGGGAACTCAACGGTCACAAAATCACTCCTCTATAAAAGATGAGTGAATCAAAGTTTTCAAAAGAGTTTTCGCGACTTTCAACTTACAACTAAGCTTTCTTTCTCCCTCCCACATAGCTCAAGTTCAGCATCTGCTAAACCTGCGAGAGTCCAACTGAGAAGAAGAATCCACAGAATCAAAGCATTCAACTAGCTGTTGATAATCCAGCCAGAGCAACCTTCTCAGTTCCAGCAATACACCGATCAACTACCCAGCTCAATTGAAGGAGCACATCAGTTGATATCCCCTGTTCAAGACTAACCTCTTGAAGATCGAAAGAGATCTAAAACCTTGTAAAGACGTCAATAGCACCTACCTCCCTAGCGAGCAGTTAGGGATTGCAAGTGTGAGCCGTCGACCCGCTGAGGTAGCGAGCAGTTACCAGGTTCAGCCAACTGTCCCTCATTGTATAATTTGTAAAGAAACTCAAGTTATATAGTGGAGTTGCCCTTCTGCGGAAGGAAGAGAGGACGTAGAAGTTTGAGACTTCGAACCTCTATAAATCGTCTGTGTGTCGTACTGTTTTGCTTATACTCGCATATCTTTGAACTGCACACAAGCTCACACAATCTGGATCCAAGCTGTCTAAAAAGTGCTCAACTGATCTGTGCATAGATAAGTTACTAAGCGAGTCAAGGGCCCTTATCATTCCGCATTTGAAGTAAAGTTTTTGTATCAGTTTATTCACCCCCCCTCTAAACTGACATCGACTCGCCCGGGACCAACATTAATGTCCATCAATGTGTATAACTATATAATATTTTTTGTGTGTTAGTGTGGATAAAGTGTTACTATGTGAAAATATTTAAGTTTATGTGAAAAAATGTGTGTTAGTGTGTGTTTTTAATACCTTTAACTTTTCCATCCAATAAAGGGTCTACATTATCTAATTTTAACATAGAGGGGGCTATTTGAGCCAATTAGTCTTTGAAGGGGCAATAAGCTCCCCGAGTAATAGTCGAGGGGGATATGTCCACCTTTTTCCTTATTATGAGAGAGTGTAGTCTTTATTTAATACTGTTAGGTATTAGAAATATTCTAGCTATAAGTACAATGAAGTCCAATAAATTAATATTTATTTTTTAATCAATTTTGCGGGCTATGAATAGAAATATTGGATTTTTTTTTCTTAAGAAAAAGAACGATTTAATTATAACAGAGACCGTTCAAAAGACGGAACGTCAGACATGATAATATCCAGAACAATATCGGTATAAAAAAAACGTGGGATTACTAATAGCCAGCATTGCTAAATTGTGAGCCAAAATATTGGAGTTGTGAATAGAATCCACCATTTAATTAATTCACATTTATTATGATGGAATATAATGTAGTCTTTATTTAATTTGTTAGGCTTTAGAAATATTGTGGCTATAATGAATTAAGGATAAAAAAAATTTATCTATTGGACCGTGAATATAGCACCATACTTTAGTGAATTCATTTATTATGATAGAGTATATATATTCTTTAGGAGAAATATCAATTCAAGGCCCGAAAGATGATTTATGTATCGATATAGAGCCCAAAAGATAGATTCTATCGATTCAAGGCTTGAAAGATCTAAAATTATCGATTTAAGGCTTAGAGATTCAACGGTGTTAAAACTGCATCCAACAGAAGGTGATATGGCTGTTAAATATTCACATCATTTTGACACATCATTTTTATCCTAAATTAAATTTAAAAAAATAACTTTACACTAATTAAATTAAATAGAGGGTTTTATTATATTATGTAAATTCAATCTCTACTTAATTCAATCAGAGATCCTTATAAGTTTAAATTAAATTCAATGTTTAATTAAATTTAGTACGTAATTGTAATACCTTTTTTCGATCACAATAATAAATTGATATAGTTATTTTTATTTTTATTTTCAATTTTGATGGAGAAATGATTATTTTAAAAAAGAGATATGGAGAGAGAATAAAATTAAAAATAATTAATTTATTAAATATTTCAATAACATTTAATAGTTTGCGATGTAATTAAAATCATAATAATTAATTATAAATATATTAAATTTTAATTAATCAAACAAATATAGATGAATTTCAAACTATAAAATAATGAAACTCGAATGACAAAAAGTGATGATTTTTATTTGACGAAATTTAATAAAATCCTATGTTTAATTTAATTAAAATAATTAATGTAAATTTATGTTTTTTTGTTTAATTTAATATATGAAATGATGTGCATATTTAACGGCCACATCACCTTTTATTGGATGGATTTTTAACACCATTAAATCTACAAGCCTTAAATTGATAGTTTTAGATCTTTCAAGTCTTGAATCGATAGAATCTGTCTTTCGAGCTTTATATTGATAGATAAACCATCTTTCGCGCTTTGAATTGATAATTCTCCTAAATGAATTCATTATAGGGTCATTCTATATATTCATCACCCAAAATTTTCTATTCATATCCCCAAAAATTAATTAAAACATAAATATTATTTTGTTATATTTTTTTTTGTCCAAATAGCCCCAATATTTCTAAAACATATTTTCTAATAAAGAATATGAGAAATATCAATCCAAGGTCTGAAAAATAATTTATCTATCGATATAGAGCCTAAAAGATAGATTCTATTGATTCAAGGCTTGAAATATCTAAAACTATCGATTTAAGGCTTGAAGATTTAACGGTGTTAAAACTCCATCCAACAGAAGGTGATGTGGCTGTTAAATATTCATATCATATTTTGACACATCAATTTTTTCCTAAATTAAATTAAAAAAAAAACATAACTTTACAATAATTAAATTAAATAGAGGGTTTTATTATATTATGTAAATTCAATCTCTACATAATTCAATCAGAGATCCTTATAAGTTTAAATTAAATTCAATGTTTAATTAAATTCAGCATGCAATTGTAATACCTTTTTTTTTCAATCACAATAATAAATTGATATAGTTATTTTTATTTTTATTTTCAATTTTGATGGAGAAATGATTATTTTATAAAGAGATCTGGAGAGAGAATAAAATTAACATTAATTAATTTAATTTATTAAATATTTCAATAACATTTAATAGTTTGCGATGTAATTAAAATCATAATAATTAATTATAAATATAATAAATTTTAATTAATCAAACAAACAGAGACGAATTTCAAACTAAAAAATAATGAGACCCGAACGACAAAAAGTGATGGTTTTTATTTGACAAAATTTAATAAAACCCCATGTTTAATTTAATTAAAATAATTAATGTAAATTTGTTTTTTTGTTTAATTTAATATATGAAATTATGTGGATATTTAACGGCCACATCACCTTTTATTGGATGGAGTTTTAACACCGTTAAATCTACAAGCCTTAGATTGATAGTTTTAGATCTTTCAAGTGTTGAATCGATAGAATCCATCTTTCGAGCTCTATATTGATAGATAAACCATCTTTTAGGCTTTGAATTGATAATTCTCCATTTTAATTTATTATAACATGCTATCTTTCTTTTCTTTCGTTGGGTTCTAAAAGTAATGCGGGCTATAAGGACAAATGAGTTTAGCAAACTAATATTTATGTTTTAAGTAATTTAGGATATGAAGAATAAAATAGAGGTCAATCAATTTATTTGTTTTTAGTTTTATACTTTTATTCGTGATAATGTCTTTTCTTATGCTTACTATAATTTTCGAATTAGTTCTCTGTTTCACTATCAAATTGTTTAGTTTCTTCTTCATTTTTTTTTTCTTAAATTTCAATTTCTTATGTTTTAGTTAAATTTTACACTTATTATTTAGTGTTCATCTTACCCAATTAGGGATTGTTATAATTTTTTAATACTTAATTTTATTTTTTTAGTTATTAATTAATTATTTGAAAAATCAATTTGGCTTAATGAAATACCCCTCAATTTTTATTTTTAATATTTTATTTGGTATATTTTGAAAAAAATAAAAAATAAAACACCAAAATAAATTAAATGATTAAAAATCATAATAAATTTTAATTGGGTATGATGAACCTTAAATAACAAGTAGAAAATTATAGTAAGCACAAGAAATTGAAATTGAAGAAAAACTTTAAAAATTTGATATGTTCAGTTTTTGTTCCAACCGTAACCTTTTTTGTCCCAGATTTAATTTTATTATATTTTTTTATCCAAAATGATATGTTTCGACATTTTTAGTCCCAAAAAATTAACAATAGTTAAGTGTCCGGTTAGTTTTGGAACTAAAAGTGGGACCAAAAGTGAAATTAAATTTGGGACTAAAAGTTTTGACCATATTCTAATGGGATCAAAAGTGAAATTTACTATAAATTTAAAGTCACATCCGTAGATTAATTTTAGTATCACAACTTATAATTAGTAAACAAAATACATGAATTTACCTATTTTATTTTTAAATAACAAATTAAATTAATCTTCAAGAGATATTGTTATATTTTAAAAACATAATATTGAATATTATGCCATTATTACTTTATTCATATTTGTGAAAAAAATCAAGTATATCCTCCTAGTAAGTATTACACCAATGATCAGTGAGTTTTTTTTTCATGTATAGTTTTCATAATCTTTTTAATTTTTTACAAATAATTGATGACTATGGAATTGAGAATGGACGTGGGAATCGTGATTCAATTCTTGCATACCAACCAATGCTCGAAAAACAAAGATAGCGGTGCCGAACGATAATTTTAATATATCAATCAATACATATGTAGTACGATGGGGAATGCTAATTAAGCAATAGACTCATTAATTACGTGAGAAAGAAAAACGTGTCCAAAATCGTAACCAACTCGTACCTATATAAATGGTAGTTACTCACCATGAAACATAACAATTAAAAACAAAGATTAGTTGAATACAAAGATGTGTAGCATTATAATGCAAGTGCCCATTCCTAAGCCAATTCACAACTTCGATTCAAAACAATCTCGTGTATTAGCAATTGCTGCAACTACCAGCCGGCTCTTTGGAATTTCGACTATATTCAAATGCTCAACAGTGAGTATAAGGTAAAAATATATCATAAATACACACACACACACACACAGAGACATACAGCATGCCAGTGTGTGGATGTGGGTACGTAATTTCTAACTTCTTGTTTGGTATATCTTGTTTTTTCGAGAGCAAAATCATTCAGATCTTAAATTCCATATATCTTAACTATGTCTATGAGACAGATCAAAAGGATTTGTACTCAACATCACTAGGATTCAGACTCCTCAGACAACACGGCTTTAGCATCTCTCCGGGTTCTGAAGCTATCAAGCTAACCCATCCAATTTTAATTTAAATAATATTGTTAATTTTGGGGGTTTCAATTTCTCTTGAATTATCACTTCAAAAAAAAAGGAGAGAAAAACGATGATGGGGCTATGTTCTCAATTGCACAATGTGCGTGATAGAGCCTGCACGACCGTGTTAGTCACAAAACGGGCCCTCCGTGCCCGTGTCCACATGCACGCTTGGGCTTTCCCGCATGATGGGGCCTAGGCGCAGGGGTCCGCTCTCACGCAAGTACCTACGTGCCTAGTGCGAGAATTATCTTTTTAGTGTAAATTTTAAAAAACAACACATTAATATTAATATTAAAATATTTATTGAGCGCTATTTTGGTAAAGTGACGACTAAAATAAATAATATAATAATTGATGGCTAAAAAAATGTCTTAACCTTCTAGTGGGTAGTTTTACATATTAACACTTTAATTAATTAATCAAAACTATGTACGTACGTAAGTACTCATGCGTTTTAATTGACTGTAGAAGTATTTGACTGTTTCAAGAATGATGAAGGTACTGATTTCAAGGCAAGTCTTTTACATTATATAAAAGGATTGTTACAATTGTATGAAGCTTCATTCCTTTTTTTTTTATGTCGAGGATAATCTGCAATTACTATCGAGGGAGTGCAAGATTTGATAATGACAGTCTTTTATCATCATCAATTAGTAGTGCGTTGGAGTTCCCTGGTCACTGGAGAGTTCGAATGCCAAATGTGTGATCATTCACTGATGATTATAAGAGGAAAGCCCGAATCGAACATGTATCCAATTGTGCTAGAGCTAGCCAAACTGGAAATTAATATGATTCAAGCACAATTTCAAGAAGAACTAATTAAAAAGAGACCTCTAGGTGATGAATCTGATTTAATATTGTTACATAAAGAGACCTTCGTGTATCTACAATTTTCATCATGTTGTATATATGTAGGTGGTGGGACAGTACCATGCCTTGTTCAACACCTTCCATTTGTGAGATATATATATATATATATATATATATATGGTACCTTGGAAGAGCTGCAGCCATTCACAACCGCGATTCAAAGGTTAGTAGCATGGATCATATTCATCGACAATATTGTTAGGGTGAATGCGAACTACTAGCTAGCTAGTTCGACTTGATTAATTTTGTGTGTGCACGATTTACTGATTAAATGAGTAAATTTTTGGCAGATTTTGTTGAGGCAAATATGATAGAGGCAACTTGGTACTACAATGGACATACACCTAGTCTCGAAGAATATATGAACAATGCATAGATATCAATCAGAGGCGTGCCGATATTATCCCATATTTTTTTCTGGTTAATAGATTCGATGGAGAAGGGTGTTGAGAGCATGCATAAAACTCGAGATATCTTCCTCTTACATAGGAGACATTCACACACACAGACACACACACACACTCACATATAGACAAACACTCTCATACACCTCTGAGACCCAAAATCAAGCTCATTAGACCTTCAGACGATGGGCCATGGGTGGGACGGGTCGGGTCGACCTTCCCCTTTAGGAATAAAATAAAATTTGTGCCTGAAAAAATATCACTCATTACACTAAAGAGTATCAGTCGTAACCTTAAAAGTGTCACCTGCTACTTTAATTATATGAGTTTATTATGTCTCAATTATGGTTTAATACATCTAAATTAGGGTTTATTATTCCTAATTAGGGTTTATATTTATTTTATAAAAATTAATTGACGAGCGCAGTGCACGAGCCTATGCGTTACCTTCGGACGAGTGCATTGCGTGAGTCGCCGGATCGGAAAAATTAAATTAATGTACTTTAATTTTAAGGTTCACTAATTTCATTTAGGGTATATATTTTTATTTGAAAAAATTAATTGACGAGAGCAATATATGAGCCCACACACATTAGCGTCGAGCGAGTGTAATGCACTAGTCACCAGATCAAAAAAATTAAATTAATTCTCTTTAATTTTAAAGATCACTAATTTCATTTTAGAGTATATAAATTTATTTCAAAAAAATTAAATTAATTCACTTCACTTTTAAGTTCACTAATTCTCTAAACTACAAAAAAAATGCTTAATATCGAAAATTTAAATAAAAAAAAATGACTGGCGAGTGGGCGCTTGTGGCCCACATGCCATTTTTTTTGCCCTTTCTTATTAATGGGTATGGTGCACCCAAGTCATTTTCTATAACATCTCTTGTGCCAATCATTTATTTTTATTTTTTTTTTAATTCTTTTATTTTTAATTTATTATATTTTAATTTAATTTAATTCTTTTGTATAGGGTTCGTCATTCTCCATTTAGGGTATATTAAAAAAATTATAAAAAAATAGTTATGGCACACGAAATATAATAAGGGAGGCACGCGGGAATCCTTTATCTAAACGAATTATTAAAACAATACCTTGGATGAGGTTAAGAAAGGTGACTTACCAAAACCAAGAAGGATCAGATGGCTTCGGCATGCAATATTCCAAGGTAAATAAATTTCTTACCACGGTGGTATAGGAGGAGGAGGAGAAGAATATTTGACTGTTCTCTTGAAGAAGATATTCTTACAGCCTTGGTGTATATCCACTGTAGTACGAATTTGTCTCTTGTAAATATCCTTCAACCAAATCTACCCACTGCATGCCAATAATTTATATCGATTGCCCTACTAAGATATATACGATACATCCTAGTCTACACATTTGCCGTGAGCACTTACTGTATTTTCATTTTGAAGCCATAATTCAAGTGACATCAAACATATATACTATATATAAATGGGATGCTGACGAAACATGATTGAAATTTCATGTTGCACTTTTTCGTGTTTAACTATTAAATTTATGATTTTAATAATATTTATTAATTGAATTAAAAAATTATAAAACATAATTTTGAATAAATCAACCGTAAATTATTAATTGAAAAATGAAAATTAATTATTTAAAAAATAATTATAAACCCATATTGGTTGGGGTGAACCCTAAGAAACAAGCATAAAATTAAACTAAATCCGGAAAAAAAAAATTGAAAAAAAAAATACAAGAAAAATTCGTAAGGGCTTCTAAAATTTATTTAGCAATCTCCTTGGCTAAGAGCTTCAATAACTTGGGTATAACTACATTGACTATTTGAGTAGTTATCATAGGGTCGAATTATATCTCCTCTTTCTTAATTTTTGTCCATATCCTGTAGATTCTCACACTACAAGAAAACTTGTTTTGGGCGACGGAATTGGCGACGGAATACATTCCATCAACATGGGCGACGGAAAGGCGACGGATGTAGCGGTCACCACATGGAGCGACGGAATTAGCGACAGACTGTTCGTCAGACAGTTTCCGTCGCCCTATTTTTTATTTTTTTTTTTAATTCTGCAGAAATGAGGCGACGAAACTATTTCGTCGCCTATTTTTTTTTATTTTTTTTACGGAATAATAAGGTGTAACGCCCCAAACACGCAGGCCCAGTGCGCTAACGGGAACACACACGATGAAAGAAAATAACAATAAAATTTTCTCAAACTAACATAAATCATTTTCTCGAATTATAAAAATTCGGACAGCACTTCGTTTAAAATATTAATAAATTTCACGCTCATAGGCGTTTACCATTCAACAACCAATCACATAAGATAAGACCTTTCAACCAACCTATCATTTTAAAATCACACATTTCGAACCACCAATTAAAACATGTTCAATCTTGACTAGTCCAAAAATCCAATATTCAACATTCAAATTATGCCAGCAGGGCCACGACGATCACGCGCGTCCATAAAATATTTAAATAATCCATAAACATACAGCGGAAGTATAAATAAACATATTTGTTGACCACAACTAAAATAAAGTCAAAATTTCAAAAACTAAAATCTGGTCAACCATACAAGATGCCTCATTAGTCCACGTCCGCCACCTGCCAGCATCAATTACCTGAAAATATTTTTAAATAGTGGGGCTGAGTGCCAGAAAACACTCTGTGGGAATACTCATACATTTCGTCTAATAATTTGCAATAAGAATATCCATAAATCCATATTTGACATGTCGTAAATCATACGCTCAATAAACATAGTGGAGACTGACCCTAATGTGATCACATATAAACTATAACATATTCATAACATGAATATATTCATAAGTAATTGTACCGGAGTGCCATATTCAAAATTCCTCATATCATGAGTCGTGTCAATCCACATTGAGCAACATAAGCATAAATCATTTTTCATAGCGGACGAAAGTTTAAATATATTTTCAAAAGTATTTTAGTAAGTAAACCCACCTTATAGCTAAATTAGTTGAAGCTTTAATCACGACTTCTCATCCGAAGCTAGTTATCGGATTAAGACCTTATGCTTAAATATAGGAATAGCCTTAATGGCCGTCCTAAACGGGTCTCGGGTTAGGACCTATACATCAGAACTATATCTTAATAACATATTAATCTTCTAAACATATACTATAATGTAAATAAGGATCTAGGGAATGAGTCCCTAAAATAAGAGCGTAACCTGACGTCGCTTAAAGGTCGAACGGTTGATCCTAGCTTAAAAAAAATGTAACAGAGTCCTCGATCGTGCAAATAAATGCCTTAAATACATAAAGGAAAATTATCATACTTAATATATGATTTAAAGAATCATATAATAAAATGGAAAATTGATTTATTATATCATACACTTAATTTTCAAACTTAATTTCAATTAAGCAAAATGACAAAATAAAAATAAGATAAAATGATAATATAATTTTGGTAGCCAAGAGGGTTTGAACACATAACCAATAACATAAAATAAATCAATAAAAGCATAATCACTAGGCTAGAAGAATTTATACAACATTAATTAAACTGTTTTAATTAAATACACTCATAAATGCTTAAGTAAAAAAAAAAGGATTATAAAATGTATCAAGAGGGGTCGAACCCTTGACCTATGGTTATAAAACAAAACATTAGCCATTAGACTATATGGCATTTTCAAAATTTAAAGCATAGTGTTAGTTAAGTAAAGGTGGTAATGCATGCATTAATTAAAGTAAAATAAAAATAACTGTTTCCAAGGAGAATTGAACCCTAGACCTCAAAATATTAATATCGTACTTTAACCATTAGGCTAAAGATCATTTTCAATAATTTTTCTAAGCTTTTACTTAAATATAGCTCATAATGATTTTGAAATAAATGCATAAATAAAAAGATCTATAAAGATTTCGAACCCTTGCCCCTTTAATTAACTATTTTAGAACTTATCCATCAAACCATATCAAATTTCAAAATTTATAACATACTTTTAGTTAAAGAAGGCATAAATTAATTGGAAATAAATGGTTTAACAAAATGTTTACAAAGGTTTCGAACACTTGACCCCTAAAATTCTATTTGAACACCAACCATCAGACCACATCCAATTTTCAAAAATTAAAGCATGTTTTTAATTAAATAAGGCTGTTTAACATTAAATACGAGGTCCTAAAAATGTATTTTATAAGATTCGAACACTAGACCTATCATTATTAAATCAAAACTCCAACCATTAAGCAAGATATCATTTCCGAAAATTATATCATTTTGTTTTATTTAATAACTTAGAAAATACATAAAATAATTTAAAATACATGAATTAATTAAAATAATAAACTGCTTCAAGTATATTTGAACCTTAGACATTTGCATATAAAATTAAATGATTATCCATTAGGCTATAATTGAATCTTTGAAATATATACCAAAATTTATAATTAATATGTGTCAAAAACATATGCCTAAATAAAAAAAAATGCTACTAACAAAGATTAATCCATAGCTCATGTAATTTAATTGATAGAGATTTAATAATTGGATTAAGATCAATTTTTGATAAGTATTTCTAAGCTTTTTAGTTATACTTATCTACATTATAATAGCATAAAATATAAAATAAATAAATAAAAGAAAATAAAAAAATTAAAACTCACGCACACACACAACCAACACAAACACACATACAACCTGTAACAACCCGATTTTGAGAAAGGGATTAACGAATGGGGATAGGGTGTTATTGAGGGATTAATACGAAACATGCAGAAGATTTTCAAAAAGGGTTTTACAGATAGAGATACACTTTCGAAAGATAGACGATGATACTCGAAATTACTTAAATTAGAAAGAAACATACTTTGTAGAATATGATGAACGAGAAACTCTAACTAATCAGATACCAACAAGCATAGACCCATTTATAGGTCAAAGCGAATAAACAGATACCAATATACTCAAGCCTCTCCATAGGCGAAAGGAAAATATGCTCGAGAAGCAGGAATAGAACTTAATATGCATCATTATATAAATAAGATCATGTTTGGACATTTGTTCATAGAAACTTGAATAGAGTGACATGTCTTAGAATCGGATAATATTTATCAGAGTAGCAGAATCATAGTGGAATTTAAGCACTTATACTATAGAAAAAACTTGGCAGCCAACCCACATCCACAGCCACCATCATTCTCAGCATCTCAATCTGAAAACATTTAAAAAAGAGGGCGTGAGCACTAATGTACTCAGTGGATTTTGACAAAATCTTCTTTAATAACTTGAGAAATATCCAATAATCAACTGACGGTATATGGAGAGCAAAACGCAAAAGCCCTCTCCATATCCGTAAAACCTTTTCTTTACTTTTGGGCCCAACCTTGGCTCAAACTTGATGTCAACTGCACCCTTAGGCATGCCATAGGATAGAAGAGGAGTTATCTCAAATACCTAAACGAGTTTGCGAGGGCATTAACCCAGCAGTGACTCACTTAAATGATCAAAGATCATTAATCCTGAGCTCGATCCTGGCTATAAAAGCTATATTCTTCATTTCTTAACTTCCTTCCTTTCTTAACTTAGCTTCCTTTCTTTAACTTAGCTAGAATTATTGAGCCTAGATGTTAGGAAAATTGTTGGGAAAATCCCATATGACGGTTTCGATGAAATGTCAAACACATGAGTGATGATTTAATGAAAAACTGCAGGTTATGATAAGCTGGAAATCTAGGATAATGACCAAATAAGACTTTGAGCTGAGATGAGAGACAGCTATTCAGAAGCATGGTCAACCAGCTTGCAGGTTGCCTTGATCAGACCAGTCAGAGTAAACTTCTCAAGCTTGGGATAAGCTGTAAAGGGGGAAGAGAACCTTGGAGACTGGTAGGCACCCACAGATGAGTTGATCATCAGTCTTAGCAAAAGGCCAGGATAGACTGATGAACAGAGTCAGCTTGAAAGCTGAAACCGATCTAATTAAAGATCAGTCAGAGCCAATCCTAAACTGATCAAAGATCAGTTCACTGATAAAATTGCTATGAATGCTTTGAGCCTTCACACAACTGACCATAGATCAGTTCAGAGAAAGAAAAGGTAAAAGCTTAATCAGTAGCCAACTGATTAGTCTAGAGTTGGAAGCTGATAAGTCAGCTTAACTAGACTACATCATAATGAAAGCTCAAGGCAGCTGAAGATCTGCCAATTGAACAATCTCAGAGCCGAAAGCTAAAATAGCTGAGAGCCTGTCAGCTGAATCACCCGCTCCTACTGACAAGCAGTTAATGAAGATCTTATCAGGAAATCTTTATAAGATCCTGATGATCTGAGAGCAGGGAATATTAAAGTCAAAATGGCTAGTTCATTAAAAAGAGCTTCAAAACGGCTACAAGCATTAAATTGTTGTCGGTGATTTCTAAACATCACCGTTCATAGAGGTCGAAATTCACTCATCTTTTTGAAGAGCGTGAAATCAATTTTGGCCAAGACTTTCGCCAATCTAATTTTGCTATTTTGCAGAACGAGCTATTTCTTCTCTCTCTCTACAGCTCAAAGCTCATATCTCTCAAAGTGCGAAAACTCTCATACTGAGAAGGCATGCTTCAAGTCAAGCAAGCTGCTAAGCTGATGCAGAATTCCAGCAAGAGCAAAACTTCTCAGTACAGGCCTCAAAGATCAACCACCCAGCTCAAGAGAAAGGAGCACTCCAGGTTGATAATAGATTCAAGACTGTTCTCTTGAAGATCGAGCGAGATCTAAAATCGTGTAAAGACGAACAATAGCACCTAAAGTCTCAGCGAGCAGTTGGGACCGGTAAGTGTGAGCTGTCGACCCAAAAACCGGCTGAGGAGGAGCGTGTACCGATGGGTCCGTTCTTTTAGGACAGCAACAGTTGGAAAGGAGGCCGCGCTCGGGTTGAAGGGTGCCGTTTTCAGGTCCAACAGGAATTCTTCACTATGTAATTGTAATAAAGAAACTTTACTCTTGCATAGTGGATTGCCCTTTTGCGGAAGGAAGAAAGGACGTAGAAGCAGGAAGCTTCGAACCTCTATAAATCTCTGTGTGTGCTGTTCTTATTGTTCTCCAGTTTTTGCAAGTTCTTTAACTGCACACATTCACACACATAGATTGAACTGACAAGCTTTAGCTACGTCTTCCAGCTATTAGTTGAAAACTGATCAGCTCACCAGCTAAGCTTCTGTCTACTTCACTCAACTGATCAGTTAGCACAGATAAATCTTAAAAGCGAGTCAGGGCCCTATCTATTCCGCATCTGTGCAAAGTTTTTGAAGTCAGTTTATTCACCCCCCCTCTAAACTGATAAAGGCTCGAACCGGGACCAACAAGTGGTATCAGAGCTGTTGATTCTAAGGATTAGCCATTTCTGCAGATCATTTGAATCAGATCTATTTATCTGTGCTAATCTCTTAAGCTATGGGAAACCATAAGCTACCTCTCTTTTCAGTTGAGAACTATGACAATTGGAGCAGGAGGATGAAAGCTCATCTATGCTCCATCCATGAAAATATGTGGGAGGTGATCGAAGACGGTCCAATCATCATAATGATGGATAATGAAGCCCACATCATAGATGTAAACCAACCAGCCAGGATCCCGAAACCAACTCATCTTCTCACGGGTGAAGAGAAGAAGTTGAAAAATCTAGAGTTTGTTGCTCAAGCAGCACTCTTCCAGACTCTAGATGAGGATCGCATGAAGGATACGAAAAACTGCAGAACAGCAAAGGAGATTTGGGATCTTCTTGCAGATTTGTGCAAAGAGTCTGAAGCCATCAAAGGAAACAAGCTCTAGCTGGCAATTGATAAATATGAGTCCTTCAAATTACAGTCGGAAGAAAGCATCTCGAGCCTAGAAACAAGATTTCTTAGCATCATAAGCGAGATGAATAATTTGGGAAGAAACTATCCCAACAGTGAGATGAACTCGAAAATTCTTGATAATCTCACTGATGAATGAGATATGAAAGTAATTGCTCCTAAAAAGTCGAGAGACTTGAATAGCATTACTCCCAGAGAGTTATTTGGATCTCTCAAAGCTCATGAGTACAGCCTGAATCGAAAGAGAGAATCATCCACTTTCTCTTCTCATGATGCTTCTTTCTATGGGGAAAGAAATCGATTCAGAGAAGCCCGCGGAAGAAACAACTTCCAACCAAGAGGCTCGCCTGTCAGAGAGAATCCTGGGGGATCGGTGACAGATCGAAGAAGAGAGTCATCCGATAAAAAGAAGATCCTGACTGAGGATTTGAATGAGCAAATCCAGTCAATGATAAGATTGCTGGAGAAACTAAGAAAAGTCAGACATGAACAATCAGCTCAACCCCAAGCTGATGAAGCTGCAAAGGGTGAGAGGAACCAGCAGCCAGCTGAACAATTCAGGTTGGCAAACAGGAACATAGAGGAATGTTTCCACTGCCACAAGCAAGGACACTACAGATACGAGTGTCCAGAGCTTTCTGAAGATAAAAAGGCCAAAGTGAGGAGAAGCTTCTTCAAAAGGAAAACAATGATCGCAAATTCTGAGAATGCTGTACCGGACGATTCAGACTACCCATCTAGAATCGACTAAGACGGCTTCAGCTCCGATGATGAAGCTCTACTATGCCTCATGGCCGACAATGATGAAGAGGTTAGTCAAGCTGACTCAATAATCTCATTTTATCATATACATGAAGCATCGATCTCTAGGAACGAACTGGATGAACAGTTACGAATTCTAGAAGATCAATTAGTTTATGTATCAAGTATGCATGTTGAACTGAATAGTGAGAATGATGAGCTAAGAAGCAAAGTTGATGAGCTAAGCACTGAAAATCAACGACTAAAGGTCTTGACGTTCAGACAATAGAAATGGATCAGCTAAAGTTGAGAAATGCAGAACTGGAAGCTGAGAATGAGAAGCTCAAGCAAGAAATTCTTGAAAGAGAGGAATTATCTCTCAAATTCAAGAAGGGATCCCAGACTCTTGATGAAATCTTAAGTCATCAGAGAACTGAATCTGGGAGTCCAGGGCTAGGATATAGTAAGTACACTACCGCAGAGAAGGGCAAGGCAGTTGTACAGAGCTGTGAATCTGGAATCCTGAAAGGATTCACAAGACCAGCTCAGTTCCCTCCAGTTGAGGAGTCAAGAGACAAAGGCATCTTAAAAACACCTCAACCTCAGCCCAGAGACCAGACTGATCTATCGAGAAGGGCAACTCGAAGACAGTCAGTCTTTCAAAGGCTTGGTTCTCAGTCAAAGCCACCAGTTCAACAAAGATCAGCTCAGTAGTCCAGATCTACTGCTCGATCAAAAGCTCGTCCAAAGCCAAACTTCCAGCAAAAGGCCTCATCTCACTCAAGATATTCAAATCAATCGAAAATTTGAAGATCAACTAAGATCATTCTTTCAGAGAAGATCATCAGTTCAAAACATGCCATCAATGGCTCAACCAAGAGATGCAACCTCTTCCAGGCAAGCCTATCTTCAAAGGCCACTTGTGTATCAACCTGAGAATGCCTCAAATCCCAAGAGAAATATACACACGAGATTGTACTATGCAAAACAGCATAAATCAATCTCCCTAGAAGAATTTACTCCAAGTGACTTTGCAACCCAGTATGATGAGTACTTGAACTTAAGGGATCAACCAACAATTAATTCTGCTCATAACTGGCTTGGAAAAAGGCCATTCCACAAAGGCCAAACAGCTCAAAGTCAAATGTCTATTACAAACTGGCCAAGATAAAGAGCAACAAAGTCACAAGATGAGAGGATATTAGTTGAGGTCTTTTATCCTAACACTCATAGGAGATACAGATCAATGGACTCAACTCTCAATCGAAGAGTTATAAGAAGTCCAGAGTTGATCAGGAGATCAAATTCTGAAGGATCTCTCAATCAACAAGATTCAAAAGTGTGGTGAATGTGGATTCCCAAATATCTGTTTAACCTCCCAGGACGCGATATTACGCGGGTACCTAAAACCTGATCTCTGTCTTGTAGGAAAAGAGCATCCTATCCAAGAAAAAGGTCAAAGATACTTGGTATCTGGATAGCGGGTGTTCAAAACACATGACCGGAGACAAGAATGATCTTGATGGTTATAAAGAGGTTAAGGGACCACTAGTCACTTTTGGAGACAACTCAAAGAGCTGAACCATTGGAGAAGGGTTCGTGGTCAAAGGAAAAGTTGTCGTGAATGGCGTGTCACATGTCGAAGGACTGAGGCACAAACTGCTGAGCATTAGCCAGCTTTATGACAATTGGTACTCAGTTGACTTCAGTAATAGCTCATGTGACATCAGGGATAAGTCAACTGGAGCCATACTCCTGACTGGAGAAAGAAAAGGCAACATGTATGTAGTTGACTGGTCAACCGGCTATTCAGAAGCTTACTTTCTCTCCAAAGGTTCAACTGAAGCAAGCTGGCTGTGGCATCGACGACTGAATCATCTCAACTTCAAAACTATCAACTACCTGGCCAAGAAGGAGCTAGTTGATGGGCTTCCCAAGGAGATCTACAAGAAAACTGGTGTCTGCAGACCATGCCAGAAAAGGAAGCAGGTGAAGTCGTCGTTTAAAAACAAAAGTCATCCTCAAGGAACAACTGACATTCTTCAGTTACTTCACATGGACTTATTTGGGCCTGTGAGACCACCAACCCTAGAGGCAAAAGGTTTACACTTGTAGTAGTAGATGACTACTCAAGGTATACCTGGGTGGAGTTCCTAAGAAGTAAAGATGAGACTTTTGAGAAGCTATCAACATTGATCAGGAGATTGCAGACTGACAAGGGAAAATCAGTTCAAAGGATAAGATCCGACAATGGAACTGAATTTATCAATCAGCAAATGATCAAGTTCCTGAGTGAACTGGGAATCACTCATGAGCATTATGCTGTAAGAACTCCTCAACAAAACGGCATAGCTGAAAGAAGGAATCGCACGCTAAAGGAGGCGGCAAGAGCAATGATAGCAGATGCCAGCATAGCCGAATGTTATTAGGCAGAAGCAGTTAACACAGCCTGCCACACCCAGAACAGAAGTGCCATCGTCATCAACCATGACAAAACACCTTACGAGCTATTCAAGGGTCGTAAGCCTTCTATCTCTTATTTTAAGATATTTTGCTGCAAATGTTATATCCACAATAATGGCAAATCCCAGCTGAAAGCTTTCAGTGCCAAAGCTGATGAGGGAATATTTCTCGGCTATAATGCCCCTCATTCTCAAGCTTACAGAGTGTTCAACAAAAGGACACTAGTTGTGGAAGTAACATGTCATGTGGTGTTTGATGAGCTTGCCAATGAGTATAGAAACAAAAATGAGAACTGTACATCGGAGCAAGCATTGCCTGATGAAAGCCTGCTGGACTATGTTGATCACATTGTCCCAGAGCAGTTTGAAGTTTCACTAGAAGATGGCATAGAAATTGATTCTAGACCAGTTGAAGATAACTTGGTCACTGACGATATAAATCGTCATGAAACCCCAAACCCCTTAACTGGGACAGGGGAAAGAATCAGTGAAAATGAAGAACAAGCTGAGGCCAATACAGAGGCCGAAGAAGCAGCCAAAGAATCAGCTGACAAAGAAGCCAAAAGATCGGTTGCTGGAACAACTGATGAAGCAGCTAAAGACGCAGAAAAGACAATCATTCCAAAATGGCTTCAAAGCAATCCAGTTGAAAAAATCATTGGGGATCCAAGAAGTAAAGTTCAGACTAGAGGGTCAACAGAGCATGCACTCTTCACATGTTTCATCTCACAGATGGAACCAGCCAACATCAAAGAAGCACTTGAAGATTCAGACTGGATTATAGCTATGCAAGAAGAGCTGAACCAGTTCACAAGAAATGACGTATGGTTTCTTGTTGATAGGCTGAAAACTCAAAAAGTCATTAGGACTAAATGGGTCTTTCGCAACAAACTGGATGAACAAGGCGTGATCACAAGGAACAAGGCCAGACTGGTAGTCAAGGGTTACTCACAAAGTGAAGGGATCGACTTTGATGAGACATTCACACCAGTTGCAAGATTGGAGGCCATCAGATTGTTGCTCGCCTATGCAGCTCACAACAATTTCATGGTCTATCAAATGGACGTGAAAAGTGTATTCTTGCAAGGAATGCTCAAGGTGGACGTGTATGTAGAGCAACCTCCAGGCTTCAAAATCGGAGACCAAGTCTATAAGCTGAAGAAAGATCTATATGGTTTGAAGCAGGCCCCAAGAGCTTGGTATGAAACCCTCACAACGTTCTTGCTAAAGAATGGGTTTCAAAAAGGAGTTATCGATCGTACTCTAATCAGAATAGAATGATCAGTTGAGATCTTGATGGTTCAAATTTATGTGGATGGCATAATATTTGGATCTAAGAGAAAAGATCTCTGCAATCAATTTGCACAACTAATGCAAAGTGAATTCGAGATGAGCATGATGGGAGAAATGACAGTCTTCCTCGGACTCCAAGTAAAGCATCTGAAGGATGGAATCTTCATTAGCCAAGCCAAATATACCAAGGATCTTGTCAAGAAGTTTGGAACCGACAAGGGAAAAGCTCTCAAAATTCCAATGAATACGTCAGTGTAGCTAACTCTCGATGAAGAAGGAGAATCAGTCAGTGAAACGCACTACAGAGGAATCATTGGATCTCTTCTTTACCTGACCGCCAGCCGACCAGATATCTCCTACTCAGTCGGACTATGTGCAAGGTTCTAAGCCAATCCGAAGAAAAGTCATCTTGAAGCAGCAAAAAGGATTATGAAGTATCTCAAGGGAACTGTAAATCTTAGATTATGGTATCCCAGAGATGACAGCTTGAGTCTAATCGGCTATTCAGACTCATACTTCGGAGGATGCAAAATTGATCGAAAAAACACCAGTGGAACATGTCAGTTTTTTGGAAACAAACTGATATCCTGGTTTAGCAAGAAGCAGCACTCAGTTGCCACGTCAACAACTGAAGCGGAATATGTAGCTGTTGGAAGCTGTTGTGCTCAAATCTTATGGATGAAGTAACAACTCAAGGATTACAAGGTGGAGACTGAAGAAGTGTCAATCTACTGTGACAACAATAGTGCTATTGTAATATCTCAAAATCTAGTATTGCATTCAAGGACAAAGCACATTGATATCAGGCACCATTTCATCAGAGATCATATTGAAAAGAAAGACATATGCATCAAATATGTCAACATGGAGAAACAAATAGCCAACATCTTCACCAAGCCATTGCCAGAAGCTAGATTCGTTGAGCTATGCATCCAATTGGGATTGCTTGAACTAGCTTCAAAAGAGGATGATGATCATCGAACAGAAGGAGTGAAGAGGAGCACTCCCACTAATGATGAGAACTGACTTAAGAGGGTATCAGTATTCTGAGCTTTGGAGCTTAAACTGATACAGCCCACGACAGTTCTAAAAAGAGTGGCAAAAGGCTGCAAGAAAGCTGTTGAAAATAAGTAAAACTGATTGCAAAAGGCATCAGTTCTCAACCAGTCATATTCAACTAATGAGAACAGTTGAATTCAAAACTGACTAATGAAGACAAAGCTACAGCTGAAGGAAGCAGCTGACAAGCTTAGGCTGAGCAAATCTGAAGAGGATAGCTTAAGCTGATAAAGGAGTCAAAGCTGAAAAGACTCCAACTGGAACTGATTGTTGGGGTTTTTTCGAATTAAACCACCGCAGGATCATTGGGTTGTTCATTAATCCGTGTTCATGCAAATCATATTTTTATGTCACATGCATGTTTATCACGTCATGCACAAAACCATGAAAACCGAATCTAATAAAGCGGAAGACATAGATTCAAATTACTTACAATTATCAGACGGTCTGAGGACAAGATTAAAGAACTAATCTTGCTGTTGAATGAATACAGTAAATGGTGCCACTATCTCCCAAAATTCGACCAGCACAGTATTCTACTCCAAGATCTTCTGTTGTATTCCCGGACTGTATCTAGATTCAGAGTGGGCTGAAATCTACTAGATAAGTTTGTGAAATCTGTGGATAACTTTGAGAGACAAAGAGGGGCTAATTTCTAATGCTTGAAATTTTCATCCCCCCCTCCTATATTTATATAGGAGGTGGGCGAAAATCACTACTCCAAACCCTACTGAGTTTGGGCCTCTATCTCAAGTTCAATATCCAGTCTACTATCAGTCAATTGGGCTACAACAGGGATCTAGAAGAATATTAAATTGGCCCACTAATTTATTTAATATCCAATATCCAATAAACTTAGGATATAATTAAATAAATTAAGTTTTACTTTTATTCCTCTAAAAAAGTAAAACTGACCTACTAATTTAATACATATTTACGAATATGCTTTCTCCTTTAGTCCAGCCATTCTCCGTGTTTAAGATATAATTTTCATTAATTAATTATGTCAGCCTCTGAAAGCTATAATTAATTAACATCCAAAACCTTGAGTAGTACCACACAAGCTTTACTCATCTACGGAATAAATTCCACCTGCAGGGTTTCAACATGAACTTGTGTTTCCTCAAGAGCACATCATCAACCTGGCGCACCAGGACACGGTGCTCATGCATACTGTTCGAGACATCATGTATACATTGTTATTACCCAAGATATCGAATTCGATCTACGAAAAGATCTCACTCATTGATAAATCAAAGTAACAAACAATGCACACATATGCTCGCCAATATCACATGAGTTCAGAACCCGAACTCTGTGGATCTTTATTCTCTCAGTAACTGGGTCAGAGATAGAGAATAGTATCCTATCGCGATCCTCGTCAATACACTAACGAGTGTACTAGAATAATCAGTTAGTCAAGATAAACTAACTTATCAGATTATTCTATTGTGTACCGATGGTGTGTTCAGGACTATCTAAGCCGTAAGCTCTTTAATACATTACAAGGTTCTAATGATATGATCTTACCATGTGACTCCCCACACCATATCATCTACAATGTAAGTATATGGAACATTGCATAGAACAATTATAGAACATAATCTAAATGCAAACAGTGACTGCAATAACTTTCATTTCATATCATCATATCATCAGAAAAGTATACAAAGATAAGTCTTCCAGTATACAAAACTAACAATCTCCCACTTATACTTGAAGCATGTCTTTCAAGCATAATAACTAACTGGCTAACTCTCCAATCAAAACTATCAACTCAAACTGCGCCCTTAGGTTTGCATCCCACTTTCATTTTCTCCACGTGACCATCAAAGGTGTTAGCCGGTAGGCTTTTCGTGAATGGATCAGCCAGGTTGTCCTCCGATGCAATCTTGACCACCGCCACGTCTCCTCTCTTAACGATTTCTCGTATAAGATGGTACTTTCTCTCTGTGTGTTTACTTGCCTTGTGGGCTCTGAGTTCCTTCGAATTTGCCACTGCACCAGAGTTATCACAGTATATCGTGATAGTCTTAGGCAAATCAGAAACCACGCCCAAGCCCACTAGGAACCTGCGGAGCCAGACAGCCTCTTTTGTAGCCTCAGATGCAGCTACATACTCGGCTTCCATGGTGGAATCCGTAATGCATTTCTGCTTAATGATCCTCCATGCGATGGCTCCACCTCCTAATGTAAACACATAGCCCGAGTTAGACTTACTCTGATCTTTGTCGGATTGAAAATCTGAGTCCGTGTAACCCAAAGACACTAGACTATCAGAGCAGAAAACCAACATATAATCTCGAGTCCTTTTAAGGTACTTGAGAATGTTTTTTACCGCAGTCCAGTGACCTTGTCCAGGGTTAGACTGATATCTGCTTACCATGCCACCGGCATAGCATATATCAGGCCTAGTGCATAGCATAGCATACATCAAACTTCCCACAGCCGAAGCATATGGTACTTTCTTCATTTCCTCTATCTCAGACTGTGTTTAGGGACACATTTCCTTGGATAGATGAATTCCATGCCTGTAAGCTATAAAACCTTTCTTGGAATCTTGCATGCCAAATCTAGCTAACACTGTATCGATATAAGTCGCCTGGGACAGACATAACATCATTTTCTTGCGATCTCGAATGATCTTGATGCCAAGGACATGTCCGGCTTCACCCAGATCCTTCATATTGAACTGCTCGGACAGCCACACCCTAATGTTCGACAACACCTTCTTACTATTTCCAATAAGCAAGATATCATCAACATAAAGTACGAGGAATGCCACCACTTTTCCATCACATTTCTTGTACACACAGCTCTTATCCGGACTTTGCATGAATCCATATGACTGGATAACCTCGTCAAATCAGATGTTCCAAGATCTCAATGCCTGCTTAAGTCTATAAATAGATCTCTTAAGCTTACACACCAAGTGCTCTTGGCCCATAGCAATGAATCCCTCTGGTTGCTTCATGTGAATGTTTTCCTCAAGACTTCTATTTAGGAAAGCTGTCTTGACATCCATCTCCCAGATCTCATAATCCAAATAAGCGGCAATAGACAAGAGAATCCAGATTGACTTAAGCATGGCTACCGGTGAAAAAGTTTCCTCATAATCGATCCCTTCTTTCTGAGTATACCCTTTTGCCACCAATCTTGCCTTGAAGGTTTCAACCTTCCCGTTAGATCCTCTCTTGCACTTGTAGACCCACTTACAGCTAATGGGTTTTACCACATCTTGTGGTTCTACAAGTTCCCAGATTTGATTGCGATCCATAGATCCAATCTCAGACTCCATTACAGTTTTCCAAGAATCTGCATCTTTATCTCGAATTGCCTCGTCATAGGTCCTGGGATCCAATTTATTGAGACCCTCTAGGAAATCTGAAGCCTCTCCCAGACCAATGAATCTATCAGGTTGACGTACAACCCTCCCACTGTGATGAGGCAGTTCCTGTACTTCTGTGACACGTTGTGCAGTGTTTGGTGGTTCCTCTTCTTGTACAACCGGTGTAGGATTCGATCCTCCCCTTAACTCCTCAAGGATGATTTAACTCCTTGGTTTGTGGTTTATGACATAGTCTTCCTTTAAGAATCGAGCATTGGTGCTAACAATGATCTTTTGATCCTTAGGACTATAAAATAAACCACCTTTCGTTCCCCTTGGATATCCAACGAACAGCCTTACGTCCGTACGAGGAGCCAGCTTATCAGCTTCCTTGTCCAACACGTGTGCTGGGCTACCCCAAATCCGAATATGGTTCAAACTGGGCTTTCGTCCAGTCCATAGTTCTGTGGGTGTAGCAGGAACTGATTTCGATAGAACCAAGTTAAGAATATAGGCTGTTGTTTCCAGGACATATCCCCAGAACGAAATGGGCAACTCAGAATAACTCATCATCGATCTAACCATCTCTAATAGTGTACGATTTCTTCTTTCCGCCAGGCCATTCTGCTGTGGCGTTCCAGGCGCAGTCAATTGGGATGTAATCCCATTCTCTGCCATGTAATCCCTAAATTCACTTGAGAGGTACTCGCCACCACGATCAGAACGTAGTGACTTGATACTTCTACCTATTTGTTTCTCCGCTTCCACCTTAAACTCTTTGAATTTCTCAAAGCATTCAGACTTGCGACGCAACAGGTAGATATAACCGTATCTAGAGTAATCATCAATGAGAGTGATGAAATACTCGAACCCTCCTCGAGCTTGAACTAACATAGGGCCATACATGTCAGAGTGAATCAAATCAAATAGCCTTTCGGATCTATTTCCTTTTGACTGGAAAGGACGCTTGGTCATTTTACCTTCCAAACAGGATTCACACAAAGAAAACAATTGCAGTACCAAAGAAGACAATGGTCCATCGTTTACAAGCCTTTGTATCCACTTAAGGTTAATATGACCTAGCCTTAGATGCCAAAGATAGGTTTGATTTAATTCCGAAGGTTCTTTTCTCTTGTTAGGGTTTATGATTGATGTTTTCAACAGTTGTCTTTGCGTAGTGTTTTCAATTAGTTTAAGAAAGTATAAGTGTCCATCCAATGTGCCAGAACAGATAAAATGTTTACCACTAAAGATAACTACTTTGTTATCAAAAGAAACAGAATATCCATCCATAATCAATTTAGAAACTAAAACCAAGTTTCGCCTAAAACCAGGCACATAAAGACAATCTTTCAAAACCAAAGTTCTATCACTACTGAAAGATAAAACAACGTCTCCCACTGCAACAGTCACCACTCTCGTAGCATTGCCCATGTAGACGGTGATCTCATCCTCACTTAGCTGTCTTTTTACCAGGAACCCCTGTAAAGACATGTAAACATGATCAGTAGCTCCAGTATCTACTACCCATGACTGGGTAGAACAAATTGCTAAACATGTTTCCATAACCAGAGTGTGAGATATACCTCTCTTCTTCTTCTTCTTGTTAGGACACGCTGCCTTCCAGTGACCTGGTTGGCCGCACTTGAAGCACTTAGTCTTCGACTTGAATTCCTTAGGAGGAATCTTTGCCTTTGGCTTCTTCGCCTTAGGCGCCTCATCTGCAGCCTACTTAGGTACGTTTCTCTTCTTCCTTTTTCCACTAGAAGAAGAGGCTCCTTTTTCAGCTATGTGGGCCTCAGGATTGCTCTTTTGGAGCAATTCAGCCGCCTGAAGATCTATGAGCAGTTCAGTCAGGCTGACATCCCTTTTAATCATGTTAAAATTCAGCCTAAACTGCTCAAACTTCGAGGACAAGCTATGAAGAACAATATCAATTTGAGAATCGCCATCTAGCTCTCCAAAAAAAGTTCTCGATCTGAGATAAATACCCCATCATCATGAGAACGTGATCTCTAACAGGTGTGGAGTCAGACATTCTCGCATCCATTAGCTTCTTCATTGCCAAATGGCGTGCCGAGCGGTTCTGATGACCGAATAGCTGTCTAAGGTTGTACATGATATCATAAGCGGTTTTCATAGGCTTATGCTGATGTTGCAACACACTTGACATAGATGCCAAGATGTAACAGCGCGCTATCTCATTAGACCAACCCACTTATCATATGCAACCTTTTGGGCTTCGTCAGAACCCTCATTTGGCTGTGGAGGACAAACCTCATCAAGTACAAACTTGTGTCCCTCAGCAAAAAGAACTAAGTTAAGGTTACGAAGCCAGTCATTATAGTTTTCACCGACAAGTTTATTTTTTTTGAGGATTGAGGACAGATTGGAGAGTGCCATTGATGATATGATATAACTGAAATTAAAACATGCAGTACAGTCACAAAACACGTTTAGGATAAATAGTATATAATCGAAAACCTCACAAAGAATTATATACTTTTCCACCGACACTTTCAAAATGTCTTTTATAAGCCACGATAGTGTGAAAGTTTATAAAATTCATTTTTAAATAGGTTAAACCTTTAATTTACCTCTAGTTGAGTTTCCTTACAATAAGCAAATTAATAGCCGGATAATAAACACGGTCATGTAATCGTCTAACTGATAAGCCACGATTGTGTGGATATTTATCAATAAATTGCATCTAAGTGTGCACACCATTATCTTCGCACCAAGATCACTACTCAAATTTAACCGCTCCAGATGGAGGAGTCAGTTAGTCCTAATAGTGTTCTGCAGTTATCCATTTAGGAGATTTAATTTCTAGAGAAATCTGTGATATGACACATCCGATATGGAGGAAGACCGATGTCAACGCGCATGCCCATCACTTCTCAATTAAACCAGATTTCATGGAGACCGTATGAGATTTCTACTTATTTTGGTATGAATCTCTCCCACTTAGTTATTTATGTTTGAGGTTTCATTTTATCTCATTATCGAACATGCAAACATCACATAAAAAGATAAACATCCATTGTATGCTTCAACATAATAAACAACAGTAATATTCCAACTATCATGGCTTATATCTCATGTTGATTGATGAGATAAAACTGGAAAATCAGCTCCGGAAACAGGGCTGGAACCGCCGCCCCCTTTCACCGTGCCTCGCCGAAAATCCTAGCCCCATTTAGGGTTTCGGGACGTGAATCGGTGAACCTTCCTTTCTTGGTGCTGAATCACTTTCCTTCTTTGAGTTGATCTCCGATCTTTATTCAATACAGACTATCTATTCCAAGAGGAAAAATCTAATATTGCTAGAATAAAAATTACAACTCAAAAACTCGGTCTAATAGCTTTATATCTATTACATTAAAACAACGTAAAATAAAACCTAGACCTAATCCATGAATTTTCTCATGGATTAAAATCACGTAGCCAAACCGGCATACGACCAACATTCATTCAACATAAACATACATCACATAAAAGAAAGGAGTCATGATAGTTGGTAAACCTGCAAACAAACACAGTCTACAAATCCAACAATCATATATTATATGATCCACATAAAATAACATATGATATCTATGCATGAATATTAAAAATATCGAATTTTCCAATTAATTAAAATTAATTAATTCGATGTTATCCACAAGATAAAAATTGGAAATTAAAATAATTATCCACCAATTTAAATCTTGAATATTTCAAAAATATCACTTAAATAAATCTGAAAATTATTTAAAATTATCCACCAAATTTATTTAATATTTTCAAGCCACCCTAATTAAATAATACTTAGATATATTGATATAAATCAAGAATCTAATCCAAATATTATCCATAAGAATCTAAATCTTTCAGGATAAGGTTTGAAGATTTGATCCACTTCAAAATCTTCCAAAACCTATCCAAAATTAAATTCTTATCACAATTGAATTTTGATAATTATTTGTATATATCCAAAAAATACCTTATCCAATTTTAAGCTATAGATTTTCAAAAATACCAAAATAATAAATCTGAAAATTTGATCCACTTCAAATTCTTCCAAATTTAAAATTCTCTTTTCAAATCTATCTAGATTAAAATTAGGTAAATTAAGATATACATCAAATAATATCAAATCTTAATCCAACACACATTATTTTCGACCCATCTCAATTAATAAATTTGGAAATTTGATTTTCATCAAAATCTTCTCCAAATAATTAATTAAAATCGAAAATGACCCAATATTTCATATTTGGAAATTTTGACATTAATCAAAAAATAATTCCAAATAATATAGTGTAGGTTTGGAAATTTACAAGAATTAAAAATCTGAAAACTTTGATCCACTTTAAAAAATTATCAAATTTAAAATTTCAATTTCAAACCTAGTTTAATTAGAATTAGACAACTTTTGATATACATCAAAAATTACATAATCTCATTCTAATCATTTAAAATTTTTGACCCCTACTAGGAATTAAATCTGAAAATTTTGATGTTGATCAAAAATTCATCCAATTTAAACTCCATAGGACCGAAAATTCAAAACAACAAATTAGGGAATTTTAACACATCAATTTTTGAAAAAATTTAACTCTAAATTTTCGACCCCTATGAGAATTAAATCTGAAAATTTGAAGAACATCAAATATCATCCCAAATTTAATCCCATAGTGACCGAAAATTCCATAGACTTCCAAACTAGAATTTTCGAATTTAATCCAAAAATTCTTCCAGATTTTGAATACCATAAAATCGAAAGACATAGCCAATTAAATCTGAAAATTTAAACACCATAAATTCATCATCAAATTTAATTATGTAATTTGAGATTATGTCCGGATTAATCCTAGAACAGTGCCAAAACCCGCTCTGATACCAGTTGTTGGGGTTTTTTCGAAATAAACCACCGCAGAATCATTTGGTTGTTCATTAATCCGTGTTCATGCAAATCATATTTTTATGTCACATGCATGTTTATCACGTCATGCACAAAACCATGCAAAACGAATCTAATAAAGCGGAAGACATAGATTCGAATTACTTACAATTGTCAGACGGTCTGAGGACAAGATTAAAGATCTAATCTTGCTGTTGAATGAATACAGTAAATGGCGCCACTATCTCCCAAAATTCGACCAGCACAGTATTCTACTCCAAGATCTTCTGTTGTATTCCCGGACTGTATCTAGATTCAGAGTGGGCTGAAATCTACTAGATAAGTTTGTGAAATCTGTGGATAACTTTGAGAGACAAAGAGGGGCTGATTTCTAATGCTTGAAATTTTCGTCCCTCCCTCCTATATTTATATAGGAGGAGGGTGAAAATCACTACTCCAAACCCTACTGGGTTTGGGCCTCTATCTCAAGTTCAATATCCAATCCACTATCAGTCAATTGGGCTACAACAGGGATCTAGAAGAATATTAAATTGGCCCACTAATTTATTTAATATCCAATATCCAATAAACTTAGGATATAATTAAATAAATTAAGTTTTACTTTTATTCCACTAAAAAAGTAAAACTGACCTACCAATTTAATACATATTTACGAATATGCTTTCTCCTTTAGTCCAGCCATTCCCCGTGTTTAAGATATAATGTTCATTAATTAATTATGTCAACCTCTGACAGCTATAATTAATTAACATCTAAAACCTTGAGTAGTACCACACAAGCTTTACTCATGTACGGAATAAATTCCACCTGCAGAGTTTCAACATGAACTTGTGTTTTCTCAAGAGAACATCATCAACCTGGCGCACCAGGACACGGTGCTCATGCATACTGCTCGAGACATCATGTATACATTGTTATTACCCAAGATATCGAATTCGATCTATGAAAAGATCTCACTCATTGAGAAATCAAAGTAACAAACAATGCACACATATGCTCCCCAATATCACATGAGTTCAGAACCCGAACTCTGTGGATCTTTATTCTCTCAGTAACTGGGTCAGAGACAGAGAATAGTATCCTATCGCGATCCTCCTCAATATACTAACGAGTGTACTAGAATAATCAGTTAGTCAAGATAAACTAACTTATCAGATTATTCTACGGTGTACCGATGGTGTGTTCAGGACCATCTAAGCCATAAGCTCTTTAATACATTACAAGGTTCTAATGATATGATCTTACCCTGTGACTCCCCACACCATATCATCTACAATGTAAGTATATGGAACATTGCATAGAACAATTATAGAACATAATCTAAATGCAAACAGTGACTACAATAACTTTCATTTCATATCATCATATCATCAGAAAAGTATACAAAGACAAGTCTTCCAGTATACAAAACTAACACTGATCACTCCAAGCCAAGAGGATCATTAGTCGAGAAGGCAATTGATGACGTCAGCAGCTCACTCTCCCTCCCCTCATTAATCCCAACGGATAAATCTGGAATAAAAATCGACGGATTAATCGGAACCGTTTGATTTTGATTTGAAATCAAATTCTTTTTTACCGTTGGACTCGCAAATTGCTTGAGCCTATAAATATGTTAGCTATTTTTCCTAAATTCCTCACACAGATGACCATAAAACTCAAACAATCAGTCCATCCAAGAGTCATCAAAAGCTACATTTCTCTCAAAATCTCTCAAACCCTCCCAAAATCCTTTCGCAATGGCTCAACTCTCTGCTAATAAGAATCACAGAAAGTATAACTTCAAACTTTCTGGAGAAGATTCCACAATGTTTAGAAAAGATCTATACCATGATAAATTTCTCAATCCCATGATCTTCAGAGAGAACTATGGAAACACTGAGCTATGTGAACTAATCCTCGCATTAGTAAAGAAAGCGAAGCTGAAAACCTTCACTGAGAAAGCTCCCTCAAAAGTCTATCCTAAAGCCGTGGCAGAATTCTTTCTGAACTCACAGTACAAAGAAAGTTCTCAGGAGATCATTACTGAAGTAAGTGTTGGGGTTTTTTCGAATTAAACCACCGCAGGATCATTTGGTTGTTCATAATCCATGTTCATGCAAATCATATTTTTATGTCACATGCATGTTTATCACGTCACGCACAAAACCATGTAAAAACGAATCTAATAAAGCGGAAGACATAGATCCGAATTACTTACAATTGTCAGACGGTCTGAGGACAAGATTAAAGATCTAATCTTGCTGTTGAATGAACAATAACAGGCGCCACCTACACCTCAAGAATCGGCCACACACAATTTCACTCCAAGATCTTCTGTTGTATTCCCAGACTATATCTAGATTCAGAGTGGACCGAAATCTACTAGATAAGTTTGTGAAATCTGTGGATAACTTTGAGAGACAAAGAGGGGCTGAATTATTATGACTGAAATTTTCGAACCCACCTCCTCTATTTATAGGGGAGGTGGCCGAAAATTCAACTCCCAACCCTACTGGGTTTGAGCCTCTATCTCAAGTTCAATATCCAATCCACTTTCAGTCAATTGGGCTACAACAGGGATCTAAAAGAATATTAAATTGGCACACTAATTTATTTAATATCCAATATCCAATAAACTTACGATATAATTAAATAAATTAAGTTTTAGTTTTATTCCACTAAAGAAGTAAAACTGACCTACCAATTTAATACATATTTACGAATATGCTTTCTCCTTTAGTCTAGCCATTCCCCGTGTTTAAGATATAATGTTCATTAATTAATTATGTCAGCCTCTGACAGCTATAATTAATTAACATCTAAAACCTTGAGTAGTACAACACAAGGTTTAGCATGTAAGGAATAAATTCCACCTGCAGGGTTTCAACATGAACTTGTGTTTCCTCAAGAGAACATCATCAACCTAGCGCACCAGGACACGGTGCTCATGCATACTGCTCGAGACATCATGTATACATTATTATTACCTAATATACCGAATTCGATCTATGAAAAGATCTCACTCATTGATAAATCAAATTAATAAACAACGCATACATATGCTCGCCAATATCACATGAGTTCAGAACCCGAACTCTGTGGATCTTTATTCTCTTAGTAACTGGGTAAGAGACAGAGAATAGTATCCTATCGTGATCCTCCTCAATACACTAACAAGTGTACTAGAATAATCAGTTAGTCAAGATAAACTAACTTGTCAGATTATTCTACGGTGTACCAATGGTGTGTTCAGGACCATCTAAGCCGTGAGCTATTTAATACATTACAAGGTTATAATGATATGATCTTACCGTGTGACTCCCCACACCATATCATCTATAATGTAAGTATATGGAACATTGCATAAAACAATTATAGAACATAATCTAAATGCAAACAGTGACTGCAATAACTTTCATTTCATATCATCATATCATCAGAAAAGTATACAAAGACAAGTCTTCCAGTATACAAAACTAACAATCTCCCACTTATACTTGAAGCATGTCTTTCAAGCATAATAACTAACTGGCTAACTCTCCAATCAAAACTATCAACTCAAACTGCGCCCTTAGGTCTGTATCTCACTCCCATTTTCTCCACGTGACCATCAAAGGTCTTAGCCGCTAGGCTCTTCGTGAATGGATCAGCTGTTGGGGTTTTTTCGAATTGAACTACCGCAGGATCTAATTGGATGTTCATTAATCCTAATGTCATGTAGATCATAAATTCATGCATCTCATATGTTTTAATTAACCGAGTTTAATTAACATGCAAATCCGGTTTAAACGATTCTACTAAAGTAGAAACATAGAATCGAAAAACGACTTACAAATCGAACGACGGGTGGAGGACGAGATTAAAGGTCTAATCTTGTTGTTGTGTATGATGATGATTGGCGCCACTAATGCTATTCCACTCCTTGATCTTCTGTTGTATTCCCGGACTGAATCTAGTTTTAGGGTGGGCTGAAATCTACTAGATCGGTATGGAATCTGTGGAGATAAAGAGAACACAAGAGGAGCTGATCTGTCTCCCTCAAAATTTCGTCCCCCACCTCCTTTTTATAAGGGGGTGGGTGAAATTTCAGTGTCCTAACCCTACTGGGTTTGGGCCTCTATCCCTTTTTCTATCTCCAGTCCATTAAAGTGATATTGGGCTACAACAGGGATCTAGAAGGATATTAAATTGGCCTGCTAATTTATTTAATTTTCAATATCCAATAAACTTAGGATATTATTAAATAAATTAAGTATTATTTTTATTCCACTAAAGAAATAATACTGGCCTACCAATTTAATACATATTTCTGAATATGCTTTCTCCTTTAGTCCAGCCATTCCCCGTGTTTAAGATATAATGCCCATTAATTAATTATGTAAGCTTCTGACAGCTATAATTAATTAATATCTTATCCTTGAGTAGTACCACACAAGCTTTACTCATGCACGGAATAAATTCCACCTGCAGGGTTTCAGCATGAACTTGCATTTCCTCAAGGGGACTCCATCAACCTGGCGCACTAGGACACGGTGCCCCTACATATTGCACGACCCATCATAAATGTAAATGTCACAACCTAAGATATCGAGATTATTGATCCTATAAAAGAATCTCACCCTTTGATAAATCAAAGCTGCATACACTACATGTATATGTCCGCCAACATATAGGGGTTAAGAACCCGAACTCTGTGGATTCTTATTCTCTCATTTAAGGTCAGAATAGAGAATAGAATCCTAAGTAGATCCTCCTCAATACACTTGCCCGTGTATTAGAATAATCATTTAGTCAAGACAAACTAACTATCAGATTATTCTACGGCGTACCGATAGCAGGTTCAGTGCTATCTAGACCGTGAGCCATTTAATGCATTACAAGGACCCGATGATATGATCTAACCATGTGTTTACCTACACCATATCATCTACACTGTAAGTATAGTGAACATGCATGTAAATATAACAATTTAAATGCAAACAGTGACTGCAATTGTATTCATTCTATATCATCATAAAACCATTATCAATAATGTATACAAAAGACAGGTCTTCTAGTATACAAAACCAACAATCTCCCACTTATACTTGAAGCATGTCTTTCAAATATAAAACTAACTGGCTAACTCTCCAACTCTAACTAAAAACTCAAACGCCAACCCCGGGTCTGCATCTCACTCCCATTTTCTCCACGTGACCGTAGGTCTTAGCTGGAAGGCTCTTCGTGAATGGATCAGCTAAATTGTCCTCCGATGCAATCTTGACCACTGCCACATCTGCTCTCTTAACGATTTCTCATATAAGATGGTACTTTCTCTCTATGTGTTTACTTGCCTTATGGGCTCTGGGTTCCTTCGAATTTGCCACTGCACCCAAGTTATCACAATATACCGTGATACTCTTAGGCAAATTAGGAACCACGCTCAAGTCCAACAAGAAGATCTTGAGTCAGACGGCCTCTTTTGCAGCCTCAGAGGCAGCTACATATTCGGTCTCCATGGTGGAATTCGCAATGCATTTCTGCTTTATGCTCCTCCATGCAATGGCTCCGCCTCCCAAGGTAAACACATAGCCTGAGGTAGATTTACTCTGATCTTTATCGGATTGAAAATCTGAGTCTGTGTAACCCAAAGGCACTAGACTATCAGAGCGGTATACCAGCATATAATCTCGAGTCCTTTTCAGGTACTTGAGTATATTCTTAACCGCAGTCCGGTGACCTTGTCCAGGGTTAGACTGATATCTGCTTACCATGCCGACTGCATAGCATATATCAGGTCTAGTGCATAGCATAGCATACATAAGACTTCCCACAACCGAAGCATATGGAACGCCCTTCATCTCATCTATCTCAGCCTGTGTGTGGGGACACATATCCTTGGATAGATGAATTCCATGTCTGAAAGGTATAAAACCTTTCTTGGAATCCTGCATGTTAAACCTAGCTAGCACTGTGTCGATATATGTCGCCTGGGATAAGCACAACATCGTTTTCTGGCGATCTCAAATTATCTTGATGCCAAGAACGTGTCCGACTTCTCCTAGATCTTTCATATCGAACTGCTTGGACAACCACACCCTTATGTTAGATAATACTTTCTTACTGTTTCCAATAAGGAAGATATCATCAACATATAGCACGAGGAAAGCCACCACGTTTCCGTCACTCTTCTTGTACACACAGCTCTCATCCGGACATTGCACGAATCCATATGACTGGATAACCTCGTCAAACTGGATGTTCCAAGACCTTGACGCCTACTTAAGTCCATAAATGGATCTCTTAAGCTTGCACACTAAGTGCTCTTGACCTTTAGCAATGAAACCCTCTGGTTGCTTCATGTGGATGTTTTCCTCAAGACTTCCATTCAGGAAAGCTGTCTTGACATCCATCTGCCAAATTTCATAATCCAAATGAGTGGCAATAGACAAGAGAATCCGGATTGACTTAAGCATGGCTACAGGCGAAAAGGTTTCCTCATAATCGATCCCTTCTTTCTGAGTATACCCTTTCGCCACCAATCTTGCCTTGAAGGTTTCAACCTTCCCGTCAGCTCCTCTCTTGCATTTGTAAACCCACTTACACCCAATGGGTTTTACCCCATCCTGTGGTTCTACAAGCTCCCAGACTTGATTATGATCCATAGATCCAATCTCAGACTCCATTGCAATTTTCCAAGAATCTGCATCTTTGTCTTGGATCACTTCGTCGTAGGTCCTGGGATCCAATTCATTTAGTCCTTCAGGGAAATCTGAAGATTCACCTAAACCAATGAATCTGTCAGGTTGGCGTACAACCCTCCCACTGCGACGAGGCAGTTCTTGTACTTCTGTGACACGTTGTGCAGTAAATTGTGGTTCCTCTTCTTGTACTGTTGGTGTCAGATTCGAATTTTCCCCTCTAAGTTCCTCGAGTACTATCTCACTTCTTGGCTTGTGATTTATTACATAGTCTTCCTCCAAGAATCGAGCATTGGTACTCACAATGATCTTCTGATCCTTAGGACTATAAAATAAACCACCTTTCGTTCCTTTGGGATATCCAACAAACAGTCTAACATCCGTACGTGGTGCCAGCTTATCAGCTTCCTTATCCAGCACATGTGCTGGACTACCCCAAATCCGAAAATGTCCAAGACTAGGCTTTCATCCAGTCCAAAGTTCTGTGGGCGTAGATGAGACTAATTTTGATGGAACCACATTAAGAATATAGGTTGTCGTTTCCAGGGCATATCCCCAGAACGAAATAGGTAGATCTGAATAGCTCATCATCGATCTAACCATCTCTAACAATGTTCTATTCTGATGAGTCCGTAGATAGCATTGATGGTTCAAACCCGGAGTTGTAAATTCGAGGTCCAATTACAAGGTTACGAGCTAAGCAACTTCAAGGTTACTTTCAAGGATATGTGCGAAAGAAGCTCGAGGAAGAGATGATTGTTCGAGGCAACCTCAAGGTGATTACAATGCTCTCAATTGAAGATGAAGACCAAGCCTTGGAGGATTGAAGCTTACTTGGTCGAAAATTTGAAGATTGAAATTTAATGTTCGTCCAGCACCTGTTGGCGAATAAGGCGTGACCATGTCTTATCTACCAGAGGCGCCTGTTCGAGAATTAAATAACGTGACTATAGTATTATTTTTATTTAATTTTGGGACTATAGTAAATCAGATTTATTTAATTATTTGGAAGCAATTTTCAATCATTAAGAGTCCAAGTCATAGGTTTGACTAGAATTTTAATTAAGGGAAGAAACTACCTTAAATAGAATTCTAGTTTAGGGAATTTCCTAGTCTAGTTGGATCACTTTTGGATCCACTTATTTTCACCCCTTTTTGGCTCTAATTTTCGGTCCTCTATGTATTATAAATAGGGGATCATTGTCACATTGATACTTTAGACATTGTTGAATTAAATTGCTTTTGCATACAATTGTGTCTCAAATCTAATACGTCTTTTGGATACTTTCACACGAAAATATTCATTCTTGGAGCTAGCAATTCTAAGTCTTACTAAAGGGTATTGCTTAATCCACTTGAGGGATTAACCGGTATTTGCTATCGAAGATCAACTTAGAGAATTCAACCTTGGATACGTTTGAGATTCAAGGAGGCTTTCGGGTTGTGATTCACAACACCACAAAATCAACCATCCAATGCCGTCGACGACTTCCACAAGCCACCAAACGTCCGCAATCTCGCAAGCCACGAGTTCGAGTTCAATCCCATTCCGTTCGATCTACACGTAAGTTCGATTCATCTCTATCATAACCTATCTACTCTCAACCATTCTTCACCAAGCCTCACACACGAATTCCTTTCATATTCCAGCCCTCGTACTCGTTCCTTTTCAGCCCCTCATCCGTTGTTTTGTGTTACATAGTTCGTGTCATAATTCTAGGTATTTTAGTTGTCTAGATTAGCCGTATTTTGTGTCGGACTGTTCCCTTCATTAGTTGACGTGTTTCGATTCATAGAAGTCTTCCCCTACGTATTCTTTAGATTCGTCCTAGCATAGTCTGGGTCGCATCATAAATTTGGCATCAGAGCCACGTCAGCTCTGCTGGTCGTGGTTCAATCCGACGTGTCATTTTTATCCTACGTGTCGTCTTACGTGTCTTTTATTTTTATTTTATCGAGTTGTAATAGCATAGCTATTCTATAAAAAAAAGAGGCAAATCGACAAAAAAAAAGGAAAAGCCGTCGAAATAAAAAAAAAATCGGATAAAAGAAAAGAAAAATCCGAAAATTTAAAAAAAAAAAAGAGGTATATTCATTGTGTTACCATTTGAGTCTTGATTTATTTTGGTACTTTCCTTTTTGTCAAGTTCTATATTTGGAACTTACCTTGTGAGTTTATTTTAATTTTGGTAATTTCCTTCTAGGATAAATTCCTTAGTTGGTAATTTCCTTTTGAGTCTTATTTTATTTTTGGAACTTTCCTTCCAAGTTTTATTTTATTTTGGTAGTTTCCTTTTGGGTTGTAATTTCTTTTTGGTTCATTCCTTTTAGAGTCTAGTTCAATTAGGGTATTTAGATTGTGTCACAATTGTGTAACACTTTCCAAAATTACCTAATCTTTCTTTCCTTTCCTTCCTACTTCTTTCCTTCTACCTTTGGGGATCCATCTAACCCTAACCCACCTACCCTACTCGACACCCCCTACCCCACGCCACCTAGACCAACGGCCCCACTTCCTTTGCCACTTCATATACCACACGCCACCTACACAAATATACTCCACATCATCCATTGATCCTAGATAGCAATCCTCGTCAATTCTTCGTGCAATTAAGTTGTACCCTCGAAATTCGACAAAGAGTGCTACTCTCACACCTCCATATACATGACACACACACCTTCACCATACACTTGAGTGCAAACAAGAGAGGTAAAATCAAGAGTGAAAACAAACGAGAGCAAAGTGAGATTGTGAGGATCCATCCTTATTTTCCTTTACGTTTGTTCATTTTGTAGGTACCATGGATAAAGGCAAGAATGAAGCAACCGCTTCAAACCCTCCCATAGACGACCCGAAGTCACCTACCAAATCAGAAGACTTGTCCCCCACATCTAGAACCAATTGGGACCCGAAGTTTCAGTTTGACTCCATGGCTCAGTACTTTCTGCGCCAGAACCAATTGATGAAGGATGAATTTGGCAATCAAGTAGCCGAATTAGCTGAGCAAATCAAGAAACTCACAGCTCAGTCCGCTACAACACAAGCAGCCTAACAACCACAGCAAAGAGCCGCCCCGAGGCAACCCGCTTTCCAGGAAGATCGCAGAGACGACGCATTCGAACCCGAGTTCGATGCAGCAGATGGGTATGACGCCCAATTCATACCACCGAGACGTGATGATCACCGAGATTGTCCCAGACCACCTGCCAGACAAGCTATTCGTCATGAGAGGCCCAGATATGGAGATGGAGACGGATTGCTCAATAACATCAAAATGAGCATTCTGGAATTCGAAGGCCTACACGATCCAGACCTTTACCTGGATTGGGAGCGTAAAGTCAACAAGATCTTCACTTGTTATGACTTTTCAGAGATCAAGAAGATCCAGTTAGCAGCGTTGGAGTTTAGAGGCTATGCAGCCTCATGGTGGGAAATGCAACAAGAAAGGCGACGCAGAGAGAGATATCCGCCTATTGAAACATGGGAAGAAATGAAAGGCTTCCTGCGAGGTCGTTTCATACCAGTTCACTATGAAAGAGAGCTTGAGAAGAAGCTCAACCGGATCAAGCAAGGCACCTGTTCAATTGAAGAGTACCATAAAGAGTTGGAAACCGTCTTGAATCGTGTCGGCAAGAGAGAGTCCTTAAATGCTACCATCATCAGGTACATTGAAGGCATGAATCCCGACATTGCATGTGAAGTCGAGCTCAGAGACTTCACGAGTGTAGATGACATGGTGCATTACGCATCCATTGTGGAAAGGCAGCTCCGAGAAGGCCGACGTCGATCTCATCACAATACAGCCCCTGTTCAACCATCTTGGAACAAAGGTACGCCATCCACATCATCTTCTACTCCTTCTACGGACTCCACTCGACCCCGAGGTCAATCCGGACCACCCGAACGGCGTTTTGACCGTTCTACACCAGCGCCGAGCCGTAGGACCGATCCTATACCTGCAGCTCTAGTCCGGCCGAATTACACATGGCCAAATCAGCCCCCTGTGGTGCCAACTTCAGCCCCCAGTCGAGCCCGAGATGTTCAGTGCCATAAATGCCAAGGTTAGGGCCATTTTCAGAATCAGTGCCCAAACCGACGAGCTCTAATCATCACGGATCAGAATGAGCTCGAATCAGCTAGTGAAGATGAAGAGCCATCCAAGGCCGACACCCCACCTGAAGAAGATGCCCCAGATGAGTTTGAAGAAGAAGAGCCTGAGATTTCACATGTCAGTTTGGTTTCTATCCGCAGTCTGAACATAAACCGAGAAGAAGAGCAACAATCGCAACGAGAAAACATCTTCTATACAAGATTTGCTATTCAAGACAAGACTTGCGCGATGATCATTGATAGTGGCAGTGTAATCAATGCCGTTAGCCAGTATGCAGTCGACAAGCTTAGATTTACAACAGTGAAGCATCCAAATCCATACCGTTTGCAATGGCTTACCGATCGAGGTACAGTTCGCGTAACCGGTCAGGTACATGTATCCTTTTCTATTGGTTGATTTTCTGACACTGTATTATGCGATGTTATTCCTATGGATGTAGCACATATACTTTTAGGGATACCATGGCAATTCGATAGACAAGCTGTACATGACGGGCTCGCGAACACCTACACAGTCAAGAGAGACGGCCGAACCACCATACTCAAGCCGTTGACACCCAAAGCCGTTCAAGAAGAGCAAGAAATAATGAGATCAAGGTTCAAAGAAGAGCGAGAGAAGACCGCAGCCGCAGCCGTCCGAGCCGCCGCCCCCAACGGCCATCCCACGGTCGAGGCCGCCTCACCGCCGCCCCCTCCTTCTTCCACAACCATTGCAGCCCCTTCACAACCTCATTCCAGCCCCATAGCACATGGAAAAGGCGTGAGTACAGCCCCTATGTCACAAGAGAAGAATCGAGCCCTGTTTTGCACAATTAAAGGCGTTGAAAAAGCTATTAAAGCAGGTTTGCCTTTAGTTCTTTTAACATGTAAGAACAGTGCTACTAATGATGTTTCTTTGCCTAGTGATGTGCAGCCCCTTATAAAGGAGTTCGAGGACGTCTTTCCGGATGAGATTCCAAGTGGATTACCTCCAGTTCATGGGATCGAGCACCAGATCGATTTCATGCCCGGAGCCGTCTTGCCGAATCGTCCCGCATACCGCACGTCCCCTAAAGAAACAAAAGAGATAGACCGCCAAGTTAAGGAGCTTTTGGAGAAGAAGCAAATCCGAGAGTCGATGAGCCCATGCGCAGTTCCAGTGATTCTAGTGCCCAAGAAGAACAATGAATGGAGAATGTGCATGGATTGCAGAGCCATCAACAAGATAACAGTTAAGTATCGTTTTCCTATTCCTAGACTTGATGATATGCTAGATGAATTAAGTGGATCAAAAATCTTTTCTAAAATTGATTTAAGGTCTGGTTATTTTCAAGTTCGCATGCATGAAGGAGATGAATGGAAAACAGCTTTTAAGACTAAGCATGGTTTATATGAATGGTTGGTTATGCCTTTTGGTCTCACAAATGCACCGAGCACATTTATGAGATTGATGAACCATGTTTTACGTGATGTTATTGGGAAATATGTAGTTGTTTACTTTGATGATATCCTGATATACAGTCACAGTGCACAGGCGCACCTAGATCACCTTAGGCGCGTATTCTGTTTGTTGAGAGATGCTCGTTTGTATGGCAACATGTCTAAGTGTTCTTTTTGCTTGAATGAAGTAGTATTCTTAGGCTTTGTTGTGAGTTGTAGAGGTATTGAGGTTGATCGTTCCAAAATCAAGGCGATTGAGGAATGGCCAACACCCAAAACCGCGTCTGAAGTTCGATCCTTTCACGGCCTTGCCGGATTCTATCGTCGCTTTGTGCGTGATTTCTCTAGCATTGCCGCGCCTCTTACTGAGCTAAGTAAGAAGGATCGCAAGTTTGAATGGGGTAAACAACAAGAGCATGCGTTTAATACCTTGAAGTCTTTATTGTGCTCTGCTCCTGTTTTATGTTTACCGGATTTTTCCAAAACTTTTGAGATCGAGTGTGATGCCTCCGGGATAGGTATTGGTGCTGGTTTAATGCAGGAAAAACGGCCCGTGGCGTACTTAAGTGAAAAGCTTAGTGGCGCCAGTTTGAGGTATTCGACGTACGATAAAGAGCTCTATGCTTTGAAGCGTGCATTGGATACGTGGCAGCACTATTTGTGGCCCAAGGAGTTCGTCATTCACACGGATCATGAGAGCTTGAAGCACTTGAAAGGTCAAAGCAACTTGAACAAGCGTCATGCAAGATGGGTCGAGTTTATAGAGTCATTTCCATACGTCATCAAGTACAAGAAAGGAGAAGACAACGTCGTTGCAGATGCCCTCTCTAGAAGGTACACTTTGCTTAACCTAATGCATGCTAAGATGCTTGGTTTTGAATCATTGAAAGGCTTGTATGAAGTGGACGATTATTTTGGTCCTATCTATGCTAAGTGTTCGACTTTGTCTAAGTCTTTTGATGGTTTCTATGTGCATGATGGATTCTTGTTTAGAGAGTTTAAGTTATGCATTCCTACTTGTTCTATGCGTGAGCTACTTGTTTTAGAATCGCATGCGGGAGGATTAATGGGACATTTTGGTGTACATAAAACATTATCCTTGTTGCATGAGCATTTCTTTTGGCCGCATATGAAACGTGATGTAGAACGCATGTGTAGTAGATGTGTTACTTGCCATAAGTCTAAGTCTACTTCACACCCTTTTGGATTGTACACACCTTTACCTGCTCCATCTAGCCCTTGGATTGATTTATCTATGGATTTTATTTTAGGATTGCCTAGGTCTAGATCGGGTAAAGATTCTGTGTTTGTGGTAGTTGATAGGTTTTCCAAAATGGCGCATTTCATTGCATGTAGGAAAACCGATGATGCTGTTCACATAGCCAATTTGTTTTCCATACATGTTGTTAGATTGCATGGTATTCCTAGAACTATTGTTAGTGATAGGGATTCCAAGTTTTTAGGACACTTTTGGCGAGTTTTATGGGGAAAGCTAGGTACTAAGCTGTTGTTTTCTACTGCATTTCATCCACAAACCGATGGTCAAACTGAGGTTGTGAATCGTACTTTAGGAACTCTGCTTAGGTCGTTGATTAAGAATAATGTGAAGTCATGGGAATAATGTTTACCTTATGCTGAGTTTGCTTACAATCGTGTTATTCATTCTTCTACTAACATGTCTCCATTTGAGGTTGTTTATAGTTTTAATCCACTAACACCTAATGATTTGATTCCTTTACTTGTTGAGCATCTAACAAGTGTTAAAGGATTGAAGAGAGCTGATCTTATCAAGTAGATGCATGAGAAAGTAAGAGCCCGGATCGAGCACAAAGGTACCCAAACCGCCGCCGCCCATAACACACGTCGCAAACGTGTTGTATTTCAGCCCGGTGATCGTGTTTGGATTCATTTGAGTCCCGGACGGTTTCTTAATCTAAGGAAATCGAAGTTGTCACCAAGAGGAGATGGTCCTTTCACCGTCTTAAGTCGTGTCAATGACAATGAGTATCGCATTGATCTACCTGGTGAGTATAAGTGTTATTCCACGTTTAACGTTGTTGATTTATCTCCCTTTGATGTAGATGAATTCGACCAAGATGATGAGCCAAATTCGAGGACGAATTCTTTTCAGCAGGGGGGGAATGATGAGTCCGTACATAGCATTGATGGTTCAAACCCGGAGTTGCAAATTCGAGGTCCAATTACAAGGTTACGAGCTAAGCAACTTCAAGGTTACTTTCAAGGATATGTGCGAAAGAAGCTCGAGGAAGAGATGATTGTTTAAGGCAACCTCAAGGTGATTACAATGCTCTCAATTGAAGATGAAGACCAAGCCTTGGAGGATTGAAGCTTACTTGGTCGAAAATTTGAAGATTGGAATTTAATGTTCGTCCAGCACCTGTTGGCGAATAAGGCGTGACCATGTCTTATCTACCAGAGGCGCCTGTTCGAGAATTAAATAACGTGACTATAGTATTATTTTTATTTAATTTTGGGACTATAGTAAATCAGATTTATTTAATTATTTGGAAGCAATTTTTGGTCATTAAGAGTCCAAGTCATAGGTTTGACTAGAATTTTAATTAAGGGAAGAAACTACCTTAAATAGAATTCTAGTTTAGGGAATTTCCTAGTCTAGTTGGATCACTTTTGGATCCACTTATTTTCGCCCCTTTTTAGCTCTAATTTTCGGTCCTCTATGTATTATAAATAGGGGATCATTGTCACATTGATACTTTAGACATTGTTGAATTAAATTGCTTTTGCATACAATTGTGTCTCAAATCTAATACGTCTTTTGGATACTTTCACACGAAAATATTCATTCTTGGAGCTAGCAATTCTAAGTCTTACTAAAGGGTATTGCTTAATCCACTTGAGGGATTAACCGGTATTCGCTATCGAAGATCAACTTAGAGAATTCAACCTTGGATACGTTCGAGATTTAAGGAGGCTTTCGGGTTGTGATTCACAACACCACAACATCAACCATCCAACACCGTCGATGACTTCCACAAGCCACCAAACGTCCGCAATCTCGCAAGCCACGAGTTCGAGTTCAATCCCATTCCGTTCGATCTACACGTAAGTTCGATTCATCTCTATCATAACCTATCTACTCCCAACCATTCTTCACCAAGCCTCACACACGAATTCCTTCCATATTCCAGCCCTCTTACTCGTTCCTTTTCAGCCCCTCATCCGTTGTTTTGTGTTACATAGTTCGTGTCATAATTCTAGGTATTTTAGTTGTCTAGATTAGCCATATTTTGTGTCGGATTGTTCCCTTCATTAGTTGACGTGTTTCGATTCATAGAAGTCTTCCACTACGTATTCTTTAGATTCGTCCTAGCATAGTCCGGGTCGCATCATGTTCCTTCTCTCCGCCACGCCATTCTGCTGTGGCGTTCTGGTGCGTCGTTTTTCACCAAAAATAAATGTTCTGACTTTCGTCGGCAAGCCCACACTGCAGAGTACAGTGGCAAGCAGGATCGTCTCCCAAAGGACCGGCGAGAATTACTCTTGACTTTCAATCTGCGTGCCCAAACTTCCAGAAACGTGTTTTGTGTGAATTATGTAACAAAATAAATCGAAGAATTAAATAACCAACTAACGAAAATACGTGTGCAAACAAACTGAACTAAATCAATTATAAAAGGGTATTCCGGATCCAACAAACTCCACTCCACTTATAACACCGATCACAGATGTAAGAATTAATTAATCAAACCATGCAAATCAGTTATAGTCATCGAAGACGCTTCTGACATGACCTAATCTCTCCATACTGTTTCGATAATTAAGAAGACGCTTCATTAATTATTCCCCTAATCGACTGACAACTGTAAGAGACGCTCTATGAGTTTAATGAGCTGACAGCAATGAGCACAAGAAAGACCCGATTCTTAACTTACAGACTCTGACGCAGGACTGCAAAATTAACTCTGTTATTCCCCTAGTTATTTGAGCAACCGTTTTACCACTTATTAAACCTAAACCACGATTACGTATGGCCGATTTAATTGGCTAGTAATTAATCACAGCCTACCAAATATTTGCAACTATTCAATAGACTTAGAATAATTATGACCCGAAATCCAAGAATAACAGATACACGCATCAATTAATTATGAACAAACAATTAGGTCTCACAGTTATATAAGCGAAGCTTCGTCGTCGTCACTGGAATACGAATAAATTAGCTACTTTGCATGCTGGAATCGATCAACAAGAAATTGTAGAAGTGCGCTATGATGATATCGAAGAGAAGAAGAAAATAAAACTGAATTAACTCTGATCGCTGTTGCGTTCTCGTTCCTAGCGTGCGCGCTTTTTTTTCTTGGAAAATAAACTAGATAACTAATATATATTTTTCAATCCATAAAAGGTAGAGTTCTAGTAGGAAATAAAATCCTAGTCTAAATAATTATGGTAACTCCCATGCATGAGTCTTCAAAAGGCGGTGGAGAAGGATTTCCGCATCCAGGTCTTGCGCGTGGGCCGAGAATTGGGCTCTTCAAGCCCAAAACATATTCTGGACCGGGCCTCCAGAAATCTATCTTAATATTCCAGCTGCATGCCCTTGCAGCTCGGTCCGCTCGAACTTCTCCCTTTTCTTCACTTGTATCTTTTCTTGCACCAAAACTTGCCTCTCTTCTCCATTTTCATACTATATCCCTACACAACTTGACAACATATCAAAGCACCAATATACACAAATATGGGATAGACAATAGGGAGAAAAGTCACCAAAAAGTCACGATAATAACAAGTAGAATATGTCCTATCAAATCCCCCCACACTTAACCCTTGCTCGTCCTCGAGCAACACAAACAAGAACAAAGAAAACATCAAGAACAAAAACAGGCTCAACAAGGATGAATGACCAAACATCAACAACCCAAATCAATGAGAAATCAGAGCATAAGCCGTGATATATCAATCCACAAACCACTAACGTCTTTGTTCAAGAAATATGCCAACACTTTGTCAATCCAGTTAAAATTATGCTTCACAATCCAGCCTCACCAAGATTCACTCTTCATCACTCAACGAAATCAGATCAGGAGGCCTATTCACTCAAAGATCATGACTAGCTATTTTCAGCATAAAATTGCTCATTTGTCATCAAAATCATCACTCTTCAGGTTCATCACAAATCACAAGGTCATTCCCTCTTTGGTTGTAATGGGGCTTAGGTTCATGAGGTAGGATATATTTGGCCAAAGTAGCTAAAGTGAAAGAAACAATGCAAGCACAAGAATGTAAATCCCTTTTCCAGCACAACACAACAACATCAGCACAGGTCTTATCTTAAAATTTTGAGCCCACAGATTCATTTACTCTCTTCATATTCTACTCCTCATTTTTTTCTTTTTTCTCTTTTTTTATGTTTCTTTTATTTTTCTCTGATGGAAGCTTTGCTTCTCATTTTTTTTCTCTTTTTTTTTTATTTTTCTTTGGAGCAGTAGAGTATAAACATTCACACATCTTTTCTCAAGACCTCATAACTCTTATTTGTGCATCTTAGACATCATTTATTCAGGGACTTGTATGTTTCTTGGACAGAAAGCAGGCCAAAAGAAAAGCACAGGCTATTTTATAGTGGCTGTAAGCAATAAAAATAGATCTATTAAGCTCAAAGGGGCTCACTAATTGACGATGAATGTGCAAGGCATTTTCTTTTGGTCTAGTAGCTCGGGTATCCCTAATGCCTTGATCATTTTTGTGAATGAAAACAAAAGGTAACAATAAAACGGCAGCAAAGCAATTCAAGCATCGAATAGCCTAGTCAGATAACACTCATCAACAAAAAACTTCGAGCTCTTAATTCCTGCATGCTCATAGGCTCAAGAACTCACAATTTGTAGGCTTAGAAAATAGTGATTGGAAACATGATTCATCATCCCAGATCTCATCCAAAACATGGCATATTCTATCACAAATTCAACCTATCAACCAGTCAAACCATCACAGCTCATACATCCTCATTCTCATCAATTCAAATTATCAACACTTAATCAAAATCCCAAGCAAAGACCAAAGAAAACAACTTACATAAAACAACATATTTTGTTTTCATTTTTTTTTTTATTATTTTTTTTTTCTTTTTTTTTCAACATAAATCATTAAGACTCCCCCCCACACTTTGAAAGACATTGTGTCCTCACTGTGAGAAGGGGTACAAAGTAAGACAGAAAAACTCAGAACAATATCAGAACAACAAAACTACAAGCAAACAAAACACATGCAGTCAAGGAGTAAAAGGGGAGGAATAAGAGAGAACTAACTCTGGTCCGCCAAATGGCGGATTACTTGTTCCATCACGTCCAGACGACCATCAATCTCATCTAGCCGGCGGCCAAGGCTGTCCTCAAGTCGAGCGGTGGTAGCGGTGATCAACTCCTCAATCGCCGGGAGGAGGGAGAAAGCAGCAGGCCCTGCAGAAACAGATCGACGCGGGCCTTCAATGCCCAGCCGGGTAAGCTGATAATGGCCCTGATCATTCACAAACAACAACTTCATAGCAGCAAAATCCTCCAAACGAAATGACATGGCAGGCAAAGGCTCAGGGTCAGAAAGGGGTATGTGGAGTCTCTCAGCAAGTAGAGTAACAAAACAACCTCTCTGGCGGAGGAGTGAAGGCGTGTGATTGTGAGACAGCGGGCGGCGGACTCGCTTGTGAGGTGGAATTGGCCGGAGAAGGCGGCGGTGAGGGTTGGTGGTCCACCGGTGATGGTAACGCGGTGGTGGGAAGCTTTCGTCGCTTGCTGGTGGAGGAACCCGCCTCGGCCCGGCGTTTCAGTACACGGCGAAGGAAGGGCGGAGGTTGGTTGATTTCAGGGGGAACGGCAGTTAGAGATGGTGGAGGCGAAGCGACCGGTGTCGATGGTGTCTGTTGTGTGGCTTCCTCGGTAGATGGAGGCGGTGGTTCTTGACAGTGGCCTTTCGCTTGGCGGCGGAGGATCGCTTCTTTCCCATGGCGGTTGACGGCGAAGGAGGTCGGAGAAGTGATCTGCGTTGGCGGTTGGGGGGAGGCGGGAAGATGAAGAGACGCTATAACTGCTGCCAACAAGAGTAAAAATTTAAAAGGCTGTAAAATTTTGACTAAGTGAGGGGGGTTAAATTGAATTGGGGATTAGGGCAAAAAATTCCCAAATTGACTATGAGCTATTTGAAATGAGGTCCCTGCAAATAAAAATGGAATTCCTAAATTCCCCCCCACACTGGAATTAGCGGTTACTTCCAAAACTGCTCCCCCGTAGGCGGTGTGCCCAAGCGGTGTAGAACATTATGGGGCCTCCCCCAATGTGTTTGTTTTTTTTTTTTATATATATATAGAATAAGATGGCAGAATTAAAAAGATAGAAAAATTTAGAAAATTAAAGCAAATAAAAGAATAAAGCGAAAGTTGAAAAATAAAAGAATAAAGGAACAAGAAATCGGGTTGCCTCCCGAGAAGCGCCGTTAGTTAACGTCGAAGGCTCAATGGCGTGGAGCAGCTAGTGGTGAATCATCGGGGCTGCAAGATCAACCCCATCAAAACTTGAGAAAGTGATGTCAGCACAATATGGCTTGAGCAACTGGCCGTTCACCTTTAATACCTTTTGAGTATCCAAACTGCGAATTTCCACAGCTCCATGTGGACTGATAGATACTACTTCAAAGGGGCCCATCCAGTGAGATTTGAGCTTACCGGGCAAGAGGCGAATGCGAGCATTGAAAAGTAACACTTTTTGGCCAACCTCAAAAGTTTTCCTCCGGATATACTTGTCGTGCAATAATTTGGTATGATCCTTGTAATAACTTGCACTATCATAGGCCTCGAACTGGATTTCTTCGAGCTCTTGTAACTGATAGCGGCGTTCGGGACCGGCCAATCGAGGATCCAAGTTGCACTGTTTCACGGTCCAAAAAGCTCGATGTTCCAGCTCTACGAGAAGATGGCACTGTTTCCCAAAAATCAGACGGTAAGGAGACATCGCGATAGGCGTTTTGAAAGCTGTGCGGTATGCCCATGCAGCATCGTCGAGTCGCAGGCTCCAATCCTTGCGGTTTGGGCAGACGATCTTTTCCAGAATGTGTTTGATCTATCGATTGGACACTTCAGCTTGGCCATTGGACTGCGGGTGGTATGCCATAGCAACTCGATGGGTGAATCCATACTTCTTGAACAGCGCTTCTAAGGTCCGGTTGCAAAAGTGCGTACCTTGGTCACTGATGATAGCTCGAGGAACACCAAAGCGTTGAAAAATCTGAGCCTTGAGGAACTTGGCAACCACCTTAGAATCATTGGTTGTGGTAGCTTTAACTTTAACCCACTTGGATACGTAGTCGACGGCTAATAGAATGTAGGAGTGGCCGAAAGAGCGTGGAAACGGGCCCATGAAATCCATGCCCCAAACATCAAAGATCTCGCAAACCAAGATAGGGACTTGAGGCAGTTCATTCCTTGAAGAAATGTTACCAAGGCGCTGGCAACGATCACAGTTCTTGCAAAAGAAGTAGGCGTCTTTGAAGAGGGTTTCCCAATAAAAACCACAGTCTAAGACCTTGCGGGCTGTTCTTCTTGGGCCAAAGTGGCCACCACATGCGTGGGCATGACAGAAGCTCAAAATAGAGGGAATCTCTTCCTCAGGAATACAGCGTCGAATGACTTGATCGGCGCAAGTCTTCCACAAATAGGGCTCGTCCCAGATGAAATACTTGGCTTGGCTCTTCAACTTGTTCTTTCTGGCAGATTCGAAGCCTTTGGGGAAAATTCCAGTGGTGAGAAAATTCACCAAGTCAGCGTACCAGGGTGCCCTTTCTGCAGCTGCAAGAAGAAGCTCATCTGGAAAATCGTCTGGTATGGGCATACCGTCGGATGCAGTCAACAGTCTACTCAAATGGTCCGCGACATGATTCTCGGCTCCCTTCTTGTCTTTAATCTCCAAATCAAATTCTTGTAAGAGGAGAATCCAACGAATTAGGCGGGGTTTAGACTCCCTCTTGGACAGGAGGTACTTGAGAGCAGCATGATCAGTGTAGACCACAACTTTGGATCCAACAATGTATGAACGAAATTTCTCACAAGCGAACACCACGGCAAGAAGCTCTTTTTCTGTAGTTGTGTAATTGCATTTAGCCGGGTTGAGAGTTTTCGAAGCATAGTAAATAACATGACTGTGCTTCTCAATCTTTTATCCAAGGACAGCTCCAATAGCATAGTCACTGGCGTCGCACATGAGCTCAAACGGGAGTCCCCACTGTGTTGGCTGAATGATCGGGGCAGAAGTCAGCTTCTCCTTCAACAAATCAAAAGCTTCTTTACACTTGTCATCAAAGATAAAAGGGGCATCCTTTTGCAGCAACTTAGTCATGGGTTGAGCTATCTTGGAAAAATCCTGAATGAAGCGGCGGTAGAAGCCGGCATGGCCTAAGAAGGCTCGAATCTCTTTCTCATTAGAGGGGTACGGCAGCTTTGTGATCAAGTCGATCTTTGCGCGATCCACTTCTATGCCCTTCGCAGATATGACATGCCCGAGCACAATTCCTTGTTGTACCATGAAATGGCACTTTTTGAAGTTCAAAACCAAATCGGTCTCAACACACCTTTGAAGGACTTTGTCTAAATGTGCCATACACTGCTCAAAAGAGTCGCCATGGACTGTAAAGTCATCCATAAAAATTTCGATGCAGCTCTCTATCAAGTCGGAAAAGATGCTTATCATGCATCGTTGGAAGGTGCCCGGGGCGTTGCACAAACCAAAGGGCATCTTTCGGCAGGCAAAGGTCCCAAAGGGACAAGTGAAGGTCGTCTTTTCTTGGTCTTCTTGAGCTACAAAAATCTGGAAGTAGCCGGAGTAGCCATCTAGAAAGCAGAAATAGGATTTCCCAGCTAATCTTTCGAGCATCTCATCAATAAAAGGCAACGGGAAGTGATCCTTACGTGTGGCATCATTCAACTTCCTAAAATCAATGCACATTCGCCACCCTGTTTGCAACCTCATTGGTATCAATTCGTTGCTCTCATTCTTCACGAGCTGGAATCCAGACTTCTTTGGAACTACATGTACAGGACTAAGCCAAACACTATCGGAGATTGGGTAAATGATTCCCAATTGGAGCAACTTCAGAATCTCTTTCAACACCACTTCTTTCATTACTGGGTTCAACTTCCTCTGAGGATCTCGGGATGGTTTATGATTCTCTTCCAGAAATATGCGGTGCATGCAGATATCGGGGCTGATCCCCTAGATGTCAGCGAGAGTCCATCCGATAGCACCTCTGTGCTTCTTCAAAAGAGTAACAAGTTGTGTTTCCTGGGCTGCGGTAAGGTCTTTACTCACGATGACAGGTAGAGTATCTGTTTCGCCCAGGTAGGCATACTTCAGGTGCTCAGGAGGAACCTTCAATTCTAGAGTCGGGGCCTTCACATGAGATGGAAGAATGGGTTCCGTGATTGGCGGCAAGGGCAAACGGCCGGCCGTATTTCTGACAGGAAATTCATTGGCAGCGTACAACTGCTGTATGAGTTCCCGAATCGCTTTTTCCTCTTCTGAATCTACAATGTGGTCGGGTATCCCTCCATAAAGTACCTGCTCTAAACTGTCATCCCTGAAATTGCACTCAACAAAATCATCAGTAATGGAATCGATAATATCTACCATAAAAAGAGCCTTGGGGTCTTCTACATGCTTCATAGCTTCGAATATATTAAATGTGACACTATCCCCATCAAATTCGAAACTCATCATTCCTTTATCTACATCAATCTTTGTGCGTGCAGTTTTCATGAAGGGACGGCCTAGTAAAATCAGAGATCTATGTGCAGACAATGTATCATCCATGTCAACAATGTAGAAATCAATAGGAAAAATCAATTCATTCACCTTAACTAAGACATCCTCTACTACACCTCTAGGGTATGCATTGGACCTATCAGCTAATTGAATGATAACTCCAGTATCTTTCATCGGACCTAGCTGTAATTATTTGTAAACAGAGAAAGGTATAACATTAATAGATGCTCCTAAGTCTAACATGACTTTTTCTACCTTTTTGCTCCCAATGATGCAAGGGATAGTGAACATACCTGGATCTCGACACTTTTGAGGCAACTTTCGCTGAATTATGGCTGAGACATTTTCTCCTACCTTGATTTTTGCATCCCTTCCATACCGTATTTTCTTGGCGCACAGCTCCTTCAAGAATTTTGCGTATCGAGGAACTTGCTTGATAGCATCGATCAGAGGTAGGTTGATCTCGACTTTCTTGAAAAGCTTGAAGATCTCTTTCTCATCTTCCTCTTTCTTGTGCCGTGCTAACCTAGAAGGAAAAGGAGCTGCATTAATAGGGTGAGGAGGTTTAGATAAAATCTGTACCTCATTAGGAGCGATCTGTGCAGCAGGCTGCGTGCCCTTATCGTAGGGTCTGTCGTTAGCTTCTGTGGTTTGCCCACTCAGTGTGTGGTTGTGTCGCTTCTGTTTCTCATCCTCGACTAACTCTTTCCCACTCCAAAGGGTCACAGCACTAACATTTCCTCTCGGATTCTGCTCGGCTTGAGATGGAAGTTTTCCAGTATGTCCTTGCAGCTTGTTCAATTGGGTGGCAAGCTGGGTGATCTGTGTGCCCATACTGCCTAAGGCGGCTTGTGTCTCTTGCTGAAAGGCCTTTTGGCTCTGTGCCAGGCTACTCACTAGGTTGGTGCTTTGCTCCAAACTTTTCATGATCTTGCTCGTCGACGGTGCGGAGCGATCTGTGTGGGCATACGGCTCACCCCTTGGGGATCTCGGTGGCAAGTCTCCTGCTGTGGGCGGATCTCCTGGTTATCTCCAATGAAAATTGGGATGGTCTTTCCAACCGGGGTTGTAGGAATTGGAATAAGGATCATTATTCCTCTTTCTCCAGAAGTTGTCTCCTCTCGGGGCATCTTAATTGAGTCCTCTGAGAGCATCGTGCTGCGCATCGCCTGATCCGTAACAAGCTTGTTCAGTAGGTGGCTTATGCAAATTAGGACACTCGTCAGTGAAATGCCCATGCTCAGAACACACTCCACAGCGGTTTGGCCTTGTGTGTGCCACAGCCAAGCCTCGGACTAGAGAGGTAAGAGCATCTATCTTCTCATTCACTTCTGACCCTTCAGCTCGGTTGATTGCCCTTACAGGTCGATGTCTGCTAACATCTTCTTCTTCGTATTGCTGTCCTCCAGAAGCCATGTCGATTATGAGCTGTTTGGCCTCGCCGAGGGTTTTGTTGGTAAGAGATCCCCCGCTGGCAGCATCGACGATTTTCCTATCAAAAGAAGACATGCCACGGTAAAAGTAATCAGTGAGAAGCTGATAATCAGTGAATCCATGGTCCGGGCATTTGCGGCAAAGCTGTTGAAATCTCTCCCAGTATTCAGCTAGGCTTTCATTCGGCTTTTGTTTGATGCTACTGATAGCCATTCTCAGATTTGCAGCTCGAGTCTCAGGAAAGAACTTTCACAGGAATTGTCCTTCTAATTCCGCCCATGTGGTGATAGACTCCGGTGGCAAATCGAACAACCAATCTCGTGCCTTTCCCTGTAAAGTGTGGGAAAAAGTGAGTAACCTTAGGTTATTAGCAGTAAAACCTGTAGGTCTTAAAGTTGAGCACACGAGATCAAATTCAGATAAATGTTTGTGTGCACTTTCGTCCGGTAAATCACCAAACTTCGGTAACACTTGGATGAATGCAGGTCGAATCTCCGCATTGTTGGCAATCGGGGGCAGCACAATGCAGATAGGTCGGTTACTCCGAAGACGGCCGATTTCCCGTATGAGAGGCTCATGATCAGGTCCATGATTGGCCACATTGGCTTGGATGAGGGCTCTTCCTGCGGCAAGGTCTTGCGGGTTCGGTGGTGGATCTTCATTATTAGCCATATCAAGGTGTTGATCAGCTTCGAGAGTCCTTGTAGGCTCTTTGGTATTCTTCCTCAACCGGTGTAACGTTCTCTCTGGCTCTGGATTGAACACTAAATCTTTATCTGCAGAGGAACGGGTCATAGACCAGAAAAATTAGAAATAAAAACAAAGTAAATGACAAACTGAAAATTTCGAGTAAGCACTGCTTTAAACCGATCCCCGGCAATGGCGCCAAAATTTGGTGCGTCGTTTTTCACCAAAAATAAATGTTCCGACTTTCGTCGGCAAGCCCACACTGCAGAGTACAGTGGCGAGCAGGATCGTCTCCCAAAGGACCGGCGAGAATTACTCTTGACTTTCAGTATGCGTGCCCAAACTTCCAGAAACGTGTTTTGTGTGAATTATGTAACAAAATAAATCGAAGAATTAAATAACCAACTAACGAAAATACGTGTGCAAACGAACTGAACTAAATCAATTATAAAAGGGTATTCCGGATCTAACAAACTCCACTCCACTTATAACACCGATCACAGACGCAAGAATTAATTAATCAAACCATGCAAATCAGTTATAGTCATCGAAGACGCTTCTGACATGACCAAATCTCTCCATACTGTTTCGATAATTAAGAAGACGTTTCATTAATTATTCCCCTAATCGACTAACAACTGTAAGAGACGCTCTATGAGTTTAATGAGCCGACAGCAATGAGCACAAGAAAGACCCGTTTCTTAACTTACAGACTCTGACGCAGGACTGCAAAATTAACTCTGTTATTCCCCTAGTTATTTGAGCGACCGTTTTATCACTTATTAAACCTAAACCACGATTACGTATGGCCGATTTAATTGGCTAGTAATTAATCACAACCTACCAAATATTTGCAACTATTCAATAGACTTAGAATAATTACGACCCGAAATCCAAGAATAACAGATACACGCATGAATTAATTATGAACAAACAATTAAGTCTCACAGTTATATAAGCGGAGCTTCGTTGTCGTCACCAGAATACGAATAAATTAGCTACTTTGCATGCTGGAATCGATCAACAAGAAATTGTAGAAGTGCGCTATGATGATATCGAAGAGAAAAAGAAAATAAAACTGAATTAACTCTGATCGCTGCTGCGTTCTCGTTCCTAGCGTGCGCGCTTTTTTTTCTTGGAAAATAAACTAGATAACTAATATATATTTTTCAATCCATAAAAGGTAGAGTTCTAGTAGGAAATAAAATCCTAGTCTAAATAATTATGGTAACTCCCATGCATGAGTCTTCAAAAGGCGGTGGAGAAGGATTTCCGCGTCCAGGTCTTGCGCGTGGCCCGAGAATTGGGCTCTTCAAGCCCAAAACATATTCTGGACCGGGCCTCCAGAAATCTGTCTTAATATTCCAGCTGCATGCCCTTGCAGCTCGGTCCGCTCGAACTTCTCCCTTTTCTTCACTTGTATCTTTTCTTGCACCAAAACTTGCCTCTCTTCTCCATTTTCGTACTATGTCCCTACACAACTTGACAACATATCAAAGCACCAATATACACAAATATGGGATAGAAAATAGGGAGAAAAGTCACCAAAAAGTCGCGATAATAACAAGTAGAATATGTCCTATCACGTTCCCGACGTAGTCAACTGGGATGTAATCCCATTCTCTGCTAAGTAGTCCCTAAATTCATTCGAGAGGTACTCACCACCACGATCAGACCATAGTGATTTGATACTTTTACCTGTACATTTTTCCACTTCCACTCTGAATTCTTTGAAAGTTTCAAAGGATTCTGACTTGCGGCGTAACAGGTATATGTATCCATACCTTGAGTAATCATCAATGAACGTGATGAAATACTTGTACCCTCCTCGATCCTGAACTGACATAGGGCCACATAAGTCAGAGTGAATCAAATCTAGTACATCTTCAGATCTATTCCCTTTATCCTTAAAGGGTCGCTTGGTCATTTTACCTTCCAAACAGGATTCACACAAAGGGAACGATTCTAGGACCAATGAAGACAAGGGCCCATCGTTTACTAGTCTTTGTATCCGTTTGAGGTTAATATGGCCGAGCCTAAGATGCCAAAGATAGGTTTGATTCATTTCCGAAGGTTCTTTTCGTTTGTTAGGGTTTATGACCGATGTATTTAGTAAATGCATTTGCGTAGTGTTTTGCATAGGATTAAGTAAATAAAGATGCCCATCCAATGTGCCAGAACAGATAAAACGTTTATCACTAAAGATAACAACCTTGTTGTCAGAAGAAACAGAATATCCATCCATAAAAAGTTTAGAAACTGAAATCAAGTTTCGCTTAAAACCAGGCACATAAAGACAATCCTTTAAAACTAAAATCCTATCACTACTAAAAGATAAGGTTACGTCTCCCACTGCAACTGCCGCCACTTTCGTAGCATTGCCCATGTAGACTGAAATCTCTCCATCACTCAGCTGTCTTTTAGCCAGGAACCCCTGTACAGACATGCAAACATGATCAGTAGCTCTAGTATCTACTACCCATGACTGAGTAGAACCAGTAGCTAAACATGTTTCAACGACGAGGGATTGAGACGTACCCTTTTTCTTCTTCTTGTTAGGACAATCCACCTTCCAGTGACCTGGTTGGCCGCACTTGAAACACTTTGTCTTTGAATTAAATTCGTCGGGAGGAATTTTAGCCTTGGACTTCTTCACCTTGGGCGCCCCCTCTGCAGCTTTCTTGGGTGCGTTCTTCTTCTTCCTTTTAGTACCGGAAGAAGACGCCCTATTTTCAGCTAGGTGTGCCTCCGGATTTCCTTTTTGAAGTAACTCAGCCGCCTGAAGCTCCATGAGCAGTTCAGTCAGGCTGACATCCCTTTTAATCATGTTAATCTCAGCCAGATACCCCATCATCGTGAGAACGTGATCCCTAACAGGTGTGGAGTCAGACATTCTCGCATCCATTAGCTTCTTCATTGCCAAATGGCATGCCGAGTGGTTCTGATGACCGAAGAGCTGCCTAAGATTGTACATGATATCATAAGCGGTTTTCATAGGTTCATGTTGATGTTGCAACATATTCGACATGGATGCCAGAATGTAACAGCGCGCTATCTCATTAGACCTAACCCACTTATCATATGCAACCTTTTGGGCTTTGTCAGAACCCTCATCTGGCTTCTGAGGACATACCTCTTCAAGTACGAATTTGTGTCCTTCTGCAGTGAGAACAAGATTAAGGTTTCGAATCCAGTCATTGTAATTTTCACCGATTAACTTATTTTCTTTGAGAATAGTGGATAGGTTGGAGAGTGCCATGATGATACAGAATAACTGAAAAGTAAACATGCAGTACAGTCACAAACTTTAAGATACTCACATATAATCGTATACCTCAAAAAAAATTATATGTAATCCACCGACATTTTAAAAATGTTTCTTATAAGCCACGTTAGTGTGGACGTTTATAAAATTCATTCTCAAACCGGTAAAACCACCTTTAATTTACCTCCAGTCAAATTTCCTTATGACAAGTAAATTAATAGTCGGAAATAACCACGGTCGTGTAACCTTCCAATTAATAAGCCACGTTAGTGTGGACGTTTATTAATAAATTACACCTAAGTGTGAACACCATCATCTTAGCACCAAGTCCACCATTTCGAACTCTCTGCTCCAGTTGGAGGAGTCAGTTTGTTCTAGTAGTGTTCTACAACTATCTTGATAAAGAAGTTTAATTTCTAGAGATAACAGTGATATGACACATCCGTTATGGAGGAAGACCTATTGTCAACTCGCATGTCAATCACATCTCAATTAAACCAGATTAATGGAGACCGTTCGAGATTTCTACATACTTTGGTATGAATCTCTCCCACTTAGTTATTTAAGATTGAGGTTTCATTTTATCCCATTGTAAAACATGCAAACATCACATAAAATGATAAAACACTATTGCATGCTTCAAACAACATAATAAGCAATAATAATAAAAACCAACTATCATGGCTTATATCTCATGTTGCTAAATGAGATAAAACTAGAAAGTCAGCTTCGGAACCTCGGGCATGGCCGCCGCCCCCATCACTGCGCCTCGCCGAAAATCCTAGCTCCAATTAGGATTTCGGGACGTGAATCAGTGATACTTCCTTTCTTGAGCTGTACTACTCTCCTTCTTTGAGTTGATCTTCAAACTTTATTCAATATAGAATATCTATTCCTTAAAGGAAAAAACTAATATATCTAGAATAAAATTACAACTCAATAACTTAGTCTAACAGTTTTATTTCTATTACATTAAAACAACATAAAATAAAACCTAGACCTAATCCATGGATTTTCTCATGGATTAAAATCACGTAGCCAAACCGGCATACGGCCCATCATACATCCAACATAAATTAAAACATACATCACATAATTAAGGAGCCATGATAGTCGGTAACCCTGCAAACAAGTCAGTCTACAAATCCAACAATCACAATTACATGATTAGCATAAAATAACATATGATATCCACACATGACATTATTAAATAATATTCAAATTTTTCAATTAATAAAATTAATTAATTCGATATTATCCACAAGATAAAAATTGGAAATTAAAATAATTATCCACCAATTTTAAACTTGTTATTTTCGAAAATATAACTAAAATAAATCTGGAAATTATTTAAAATTATCCACCAAATTTATTTAATATTTTCAAACCACCCTAATTAATTAATATTTGGAAATCTTGATATAGATAAAAAATCTATCCCAAATATTTAGATAGGCTAGGATCGAAAATTACAAAGATAAAATCTGGAAATTTGATCCACTTCAAATTCCATCCAAATTTAAATCTTATCTTCAATCCTATCTAGATTAGAATTAAGTAATTTATGATATACACTAAAAATTACTTTTTCAATTCTTATTTACAAGATTTTCGAAAATATCTAGAATAAAATCTGGAAATTTGATCCACTTCAAACTCTTTCCAAATTTAAATTCTATTTTCAAATCTTTTTGGATTAGAATTAGATAACTATTGATATATATCAAAAATTACCTTATCCAATTCAAATCTTTGTAGATTTCGAAAATCACAAGAAGATTAAATCTGGAAATTTGATCCACTTCAAATTCTATCCAAATCTAATATTCTATTTTCAAATCTATCTAGATTAGAATTAGGTAACTTTAAGATATACATCAAAAATACCAAATCTAATTTTTATTCACATAATTTTCGAACCACCACATTAAATAAATCTGGAAATTTGATTTCAAATCAAAAACCTCTCCAAATTAATTCAATGTGATCGAAAAATACATAGAACAAATTAGGAAAATTTAAACATCAAATTTTTGAAACCTACACTTAATAAATCTGAAAATTTTGAGTTATCAAAATTACATTCCAAATCCTACTAGGTGTAGATCGAAAATTACAATTCATCCAAAACAAGAATTTTCGAAACACCATCAAAAATTCATCCAAGTTTTGAACACAACCAATTCGAATATATGAACATATAAATCTGAAAATTTAAGGAACATAAATATTTCATCAAATTTATACTTATTTTTCGAATTAATCCTAGGATTAAATCTAGAACAGTGCCAAAACCCGCTCTGATACCAGTTGTTGGGGTTTTTTCGAATTGAACCACGGCAAGATCTAATGGGATGTTCATTAATCCTAATGTCATGTAGATCATAAATTCATGCATCTCATATGTTTTAATTAACCGAGTTTAATTAACATGCAAATCCGGTTTAAACGATTCTACTAAAGCGGAAACATAGAATCGAAAAACTACTTACAAATCAAACGACGGGTGGAGGACAAGATTAAAGGTCTAATCTTGTTGTTGTGTATGATGATGATCGGCGCCACTAATGCTATTCCACTCCTTGATCTTCTGTTGTATTCCCGGACTGAATCTAGTTTCAGGGTGGGCTGAAATCTACTAGATCCGTATGGAATCTGTGGAGATAAAGAGAACACAAGAGGAGCTGATCTGTCTCCCTCAAAATTTCATCCCCCACCTCCTTATTTATAAGGGGGTGGGCAAAATTTCAGTGTCCCAACCCTACTGGGTTTGGGCCTCTATCCCTTTTTCTATCTCCAGTCCATTGAAGTCATATTGGGCTACAACAGGGATCTAGAAGAATATTAAATTGGCCTGCTAATTTATTTAATTTCTAATATCCAATAAACTTAGGATATTATTAAATAAATTAAGTATTATTTTTATTCCACTAAAGAAATAATACTGACCTACCAATTTAATACATATTTCTGAATATGCTTTCTCCTTTAGTCCAGCCATTCCCCGTGTTTAAGATATAATGCCCATTAATTAATTATGTAAGCTTCTGACAGCTATAATTAATTAATATCTTATCCTTGAGTAGTACCACACAAGCTTTACTCATGCACGGAATAAATTCCACCTGCAGGGTTTCAGCATGAACTTGCATTTCCTCAAGGGGACACCATCAACCTGGCGCACCAGGACACGGTGCCCCTACATATTGCACGACCCATCATAAGTGTAAATGTCACAACCCAAGATATCGAGATTATTGATCCTATAAAAGAATCTCACCTTTTGATATATCAAAGCTGCAAACACTACACGTATATGTCCGCCAACATATAGGGGTTAAGAACCGAACTCTGTGGATTCTTATTCTCTCATTTAAGGTCAAAATAGAGAATAGAATCCTAAGTAGATCCTCCTCAATACACTTGCCCGTGTATTAGAATAATCAGTTAGTCAAGATAAACTAACTATCAGATTATTCTACGGCGTACCGATAGCAGGTTCAGTGCTATCTAGACCGTGAGCCTTTTAATACATTACAAGGAACCGATGATATGATCTAACCATGTGTTTACCCACACCATATCATCTACAATGTAAGTATAGTGAACATGCATGTAAATATAATAATTTAAATGCAAACAGTGACTGCAATTGTATTCATTCTATATCATCATAAAACCATTATCAATAATGTATACAAAAGACAGGTCTTCTAGTATACAAAACCAACATCAGCCAGGTTGTCCTCCGATGCAATCTTAACCACCGCCACGTCTCCTCTCTTAATGATTTCTCGTATAAGATGGTACTTTCTCTTTATGTGTTTACTTACCTTTTGGGCTCTGGGTTCCTTCGAATTTGCCACTGCACCAGAGTTATCACAGTATATCGTGATAGTCTTAGGCAAATCAGAAACCACGCCCAAGCCCACTAGGAACTCGCGGAGCCAGACAGCCTCTTTTACAGCCTTAGAGGCAGCTACATACTCGGCTTCCATGGTGGAATCCGCAATGCATTTCTGCTTAATGCTCCTCCATGCGATGGCTCCACCTCCTAATGTAAACACAAAGCCCGAGGTAGACTTACTCTGATCTTTGTCGGATTGAAAATCTGAGTCCGTGTAACCCAAAGGTATTAGACTATCAGAGCGGAAAACCAACATGTAATCTCGAGTCCTTTTAAGGTACTTGAGAATGTTTTTGACCGCAGTCCAGTGACCTTATCCAGGGTTAGACTGATATCTGCTTACCATGCCAACGGCATAGCATATATCAGGCCTAGTGCATAGCATGGCATACATCAAACTTCCCACAGCTGAAGCATATGGTACTTTCTTCATTTCTTCTATCTCAGACTGTGTTTGGGGACACATTTTCTTGGATAGATGAATTCCATGCCTGTAAGGTATAAAACCTTTCTTGGAATCTTGCATGCCAAATCTAGCTAGCACTGTATCGATATAAGTCACCTGGGACAGACATAACATCCTTTTCTGGCGATCTCGAATGATCTTGATGCCAATGACATGTCCGGCTTCACCCAGATCCTTCATATTGAACTGCTCGGATAGCCACACCCTAATGTTTGACAATGCCTTCTTACTGTTTCCAATAAGCAAGATGTCATCAACATAAAGTACGAGGAATGCCACCACATTTCCGTCACATTTCTTGTACACACAACTCTCATCCGGACTTTGCACGAATCCATATAATTGGATAACCTCATCAAATCAGATGTTCCAAGATCTCAATGCCTGCTTAAGTCCATAAATAGATCTCTTAAGCTTATACACCAAGTGCTCTTGGCCCTTAGCAATGAATCCCTCTGGTTGCTTCATGTGGAGGTTTTCTTCAAGACTTCCGTTTAGGAAAGCTGTCTTGACATCCATCTGCAGATCTCATAATCCAAATGAGCGGCAATAGACAAGAGAATCCGGATTGACTTAAGCATGGCTACCGGCGAAAAGGTTTCCTCATAATCGATCCCTTCTTTCTGAGTATACCCTTTTGCCACCAATCTTGCCTTGAAGGTTTCAACCTTCCCGTCAGATCCTCTCTTGCGCTTGTAGACCCACTTACATCCAATGGGTTTTACCCCATCTTGTGGTTCTACAAGTTCCCAGACTTGATTGCGATCCATAGATCCAATCTCAGACTCCATTGCAGTTTTCCAAGAATCTGCATCTTTATCTCAAATTGTCTCGTCATAGGTCTTGGGATCCAATTCATTGAGATCCTCTGGGAAATCTAAAGCCTCTCCCAGACCAATGAATCTATCAAGTTGGCGTACAACCCTCCCACTGCGACAAGGCAGTTCCTGTACTTCTGTGACACGTTGTGCAGTGTTTGGTAGTTCCTCTTCTTGTACAACCGGTATAGGATTCGATCCTCCTCTTAACTCCTCAAGGATGATTTGACTCCTTGGTTTGTGGTTTATGACATAGGCTTCCTCTAAGAATCGAGCATTGGTGCTAACAATGATCTTCTGATCCTTAGGACTATAAAATAAACCACATTTCGTTCCTCTAGGATATCCAACGAACAGCCTTACATCAGTACGAGGAGCCAGCTTATCAGCTTCCTTGTCCAACACGTGTGCTGGGTTACCCCAAATCCGAATATGGTTCAAACTGGGCTTTCGTCCAGTCCATATTTTTGTGGGAGTAGCAGGAACTGATTTCGATGGAACCAAGTTAAGAATATAGGCTGCTGTTTCCAGGGCATATCCCTAGAATGAAATGGGTAACTCAGAATAACTCATCATCGATCTAACCATCTCTAACAGTGTACGACTCCTTCTTTCCACCACGCCATTCTGCTGTGGCGTTCTAGGCGCAGTCAACTGGGATGTAATCCCATTCTCTGCCATGTAATCCCTAAATTCACTTGAGAGGTACTCGCCACCAAGATCAGAACGTAGTGACTTGATACTTCTGCCTGTTCATTTCTCCGCTTCCGCCTTAAACTCTTTGAATTTCTCAAAGAATTCAGACTTACGACGCAACAGATAGATATAACCGTATCAAGAGTAATCATCAATGAGAATGATGAAATACTCGAACCCTCCTCGAGCTTGAACTAACATAGGGCCGCACAGGTCAGAGTGAATCAAATCTAATATCCCTTCAGATCTATTTCCTTTTGACTGGAAAGGACGCTTGGTCATTTTACCTTCCAAACAGGATTCACTCAAAGGAAACGATTCCAGTACCAAAGAAGACAATGGTCCATCGTTTAAAAGCCTTTGTATCCTCTTAAGGTTAATATGACCTAGCCTTAGATGCCAAAGATAGGTTTGATTCAATTCCGAAGGTTGTTTTCTCTTGTTAGGGTTTATGATCGATGTATTCAACAGTTGTTTTTGCGTAGTGTTTTCAGTTGGTTTAAGAAAGTATAAGTGTCCATCCAATGTGCCAGAACAGATAAAATGTTTAACACTAAAGATAACTACTTTATTATCAAAAGAAACAGAATATCCATCCATAATCAATTTAGAAACTGAAACCAAGTTTCGCCTAAAACCAGGCACATAAAGACAATCTTTCAAAACCAAAGTTCTATCACTATTGAAAGGTAAAACAACGTCTCCCACTGCAATAGCCGCCACTCTCGTAGCATTGCCCATGTAGACGGTGATCTTTTCCTCACTCAGCTGTCTTTTTACCAGGAACCCCTGTAAAGACATGCAAACATGATCAGTAGCTCCAGTATCTACTACCCATGACTGGGTAGAACAAGTTGCTAAACATGTTTCCACAACCAGAGTGTGAGATGTACCTCTCTTCTTTTTCTTATTGGGACACGCTGCCTTCCAGTGACCTGGTTGGCCGCACTTGAAGCACTTAGTCTTCGACTTGAAATCCTCAGGAGGAATCTTTGCCTTTGGCTTCTTTGCCTTAGGCGCCTCATCTGCAGCCTTCTTAGGTGCGTTTCTCTTCTTCCTTTTTCCACCAGAAGAAGACGCTCCTTTTTAAGCTATGTGGGCCTTAGGATTGCTCTTTTGGAGCAATTCAGCCGCCTAAAGATCTATGAGCAGTTCAGTCAGGCTGACGTCCCTTTTAATCATGTTAAAATTCGGCCTAAACTGCTCAAACTTCGAGGACAAGCTATGAAGAACAATGTCGATTTGGGAATCGCCATCTAGCTCTCCAGCCAAGGTCTCGATCTCAGATAAATACCCCATCATCATGAGAACGTAATTCCTAACAGGTGTCGAGTCAGACATTCTCGCATCCATTAGCTTCTTCATTGCCAAATGGCGTGCCGAGCGGTTCTGATGACGGAATAGCTGTCTAAGGTTGTACATGATATCATAAACGGTTTTCATAGGCTCATGATGATGTTGCAACACACTTGACATAGATGCCAAGATGTAACAGCGCGCTATCTCATTAGACCTATCCCACTTATCATATGCAACCTTTTGGGCTTCGTCAGAACCCTCATCTGGCTGTGGAGGACAAACCTCATCAAGCACAAACTTGTGTCCCTGAGCAACAAGAACTAAGTTAAGGTTACGAAGCCAGTCATTGTAGTTTTCACAGACAAGTTTGTTTTCTTTGAGGATTGAGGACAGATTGGAGAGTGCCATAGATGATATGAAATAACTGAAATTATATACTTTTCCACCGACACTTTAAAAACGTCTTCTATAAGCCACGATAGTGTGGAAGTTTATAAAATCCATTTTTAAATAGGTTAAACCTTTAATTTGCCTCCAGTTGAGTTTCCTTACAACAAGCAAATTAATAGCCGGATAATAAACACGGTCATGTAATCGTCTAACTGATAAGCCACGATCGTGTGGACGTTTATCAATAAATTACATCTAAGTGTGTGCACCATTATCTTCGCACCATGATCACTACTCGAATTTAACCGCTCCAGATGGAGGAGTCAGTTAGTTCTAATAGTGTTCTACAGCTATCCATTTAGGAGATTTAATTTATAGAGAAATCTGTGATATGACACATCCGATATGGAGGAAGACCGATGTCAACGCGCATGCCCATCACTTCTCAATTAAACCAGATTTTAATGGAGACCGTATGAGATTTCTACATACTTTGGTATGAATCTCTCCCACTTAGTTATTTATGTTTGAGGTTTCATTTTATCGAACATGCAAACATCACATAAAATGATAAACATCCATTGCATGCTTCAACATAATAAGCAACAGTAATATTCCAACTATCATGGCTTATATCTCATGTTGATTGATGAGATAAAACAGGAAAGTCAGCTCCGGAAACAAGCTTGGCCGCCGCCCCCTACACCGCGCTTCGCCGAAAACCCTAGCTCCATTTTAGGGTTTCGGGACGTGAACCGGTGAACCTTCCTTTCTTGGTGCTGAACCACTTTCCTTCTTTGAGTTGATCTTCGATCTTTATTAGCCAAACCGGCATATGGCCAACATTCATTCAACATAAACATACATCACATAAAATAAAGGAGCCATGATAGTTGGTAAACCTGCAAACGAACACAGTCTACAAATCCAACAATCATATATTATATGATCCACATAAAATAACATATGATATCTATGCATGAATATTAAATAATAATCGAATTTAACAATTAATTAAATTAATTAATTCGATATTATCCACAAGATAAAAATTGAAAATTAAAATAATTATCCACCAATTTTAACTTGTAATTTTTGAAAATATTACTTAAAATAAATCTGAAAATTATTTAAAATTATCCACCAAATTTATTTAATATTTTCAAGCCACCCTAACTAAATAATAATTGGATATATTGATATAAATCAAAAATCTAATCCAAATATTATCCATAAGAATCTAAATCTTTAATGATAAGGTTTGAAGATTTGATCCACTTCAAAATCTTCCAAAACCTATCCAAAATTAAATTCTTATCACAATTGGATTATGATAATTATTTGTATATATCCAAAATCACCTTTTCCAATTTAAATCTATAGATTTTTGAAAATTTCATAAATAATAAATCTGAAAATTTGATCCACTTCAAATTCTTCCAAATTTAAAATTCTATTTTCAAATCTATCTAGATTAAAATTAGGTAAATTAAGATATACATCAAATAATATCAAATCTTAATCCAATACCCAAATTTTCGATCCACCTTAATAAATAAATCTGGAAATTTGATTTTCATCAAAATCTTATCCAAATTAATTTATTAAAATTTCAAAAATTACACTATATTTCACATTTGGAAATTTTGACATTAATCAAAAAACTATTCCAAATAATATAGCTAGGTTTTGAAATTTTCAAGAAAAATAAATCTGGAAATTTTGATCCACTTCAAAAATTACCAAATTTAAAATTCTAATTTCAAACCTATCTAGATTAGAATTAGGTAACTTAAGATATACATCAAAAATTACCATCCTTTTTCTAATCTACCAAATTTTCGAACCACACTCAAACCAAATCTGGAAATTTTGATCTTGATCAAAAATCCATCCAAATCTAATTCATAGTGGCCAAAAATTCAATACACAAATTAGGGAATTTTTAACACATCAAATTCGAAAATTTGATCCTTAAATTTTCGAACACTATGTGAAATAAAATCTGAAAATTTGAAGATCATCAAATATCATTCCAAATCTTATTTCATAGTGGCTGAAAATTCAAGCCTACTCAAAACTATAATTTTCGAATTTAACATAAAAAATTATTCCAAGTTTTGAATACCATAAAATCGAAATACATAGCCAATTAAATCTGAAAATTTAAAACCATAAATTCATCATCAAATTTAATAATGTAATTCGAAATATATGCCCGGATTAATCCTAGAACAGTGCCAAAACCCGCTCTGATACTAGTTGTTGGGGTTTTTTCGAATTAAACCACCGCAGGATCATTTGGTTGTTCATTAATCCATGTTCATGCAAATCATATTTTTATGTCACATGCATGTTTATCACGTCACGCACAAAACCATGTAAAAACGAATCTAATAAAGCGGAAGACATAGATCTGAATTACTTACAATTGTCAGACGGTCTGAGGACAAGATTAAAGATCTAATCTTGCTGTTGAATGAACAATAACAGGCGCCACCTACACCTCAAGAATCGGCCACACACAATTCCACTCCAAGATCTTCTGTTGTATTCCCGGACTGTATCTAGATTCAGAGTGGGCTGAAATCTACTAGATAGGTTTGTGAAATCTGTGGATAACTTTGAGAGATAAAGAGGGGCTGAATTATTATGACTGAAATTTTCGAACCCACCTCCTCTATTTATAGGGAAGGTGGCCGAAAATTCAACTCCCAACCCTACTGGGTTTGGACCTCTATCTCAAGTTCAATATCCAGTCCACTTTCAGTCAATTGGGCTACAACAGGGATCTAGAAGAATATTATATTGGCCCACTAATTTATTTAATATCCAATATCCAATAAACTTAGGATATAATTTGTAATACCCCAAAATATTTTAGAAGGTTTTATTCAACTTATGTTACCCTCTAGTAAGTTAGAAAATAAATTGGGCCCTTAAAGGATTCAAATAAAGAAAAAATCGCAGCTAGGAAAATCTGTTAAAATTTAATTTGGTCAAAAATTGCTTTAAAATATGTTCTGATATTTTTCTCGGGTTAATAGAAAAAGTTTCAAGGATCGTGCCAAACTTTGAATTTTTCAAATTCGAGTTCAAATGAACTCTTGGCACAACTTTGAATAGAAAAAGGCCCATCCGTCATTATCCAATTTTTTTTTCAAAATATTATCCTATTCGTAATTATCCTATCATTTTTCCATCATTATCTTATTCGATCATTATCCTCTTTCTTTTATTCGTTATTATCCTGTTTATTTTTTCTCTATAAATAGGAGCTTAAGGTTTCATTTTTCATTCTTTTTCAAAATTGAAACGCCGAGCAGCTTCCTGAGAAGGTACGTCTCTAGTTTCCTATTTCAATTCTGAAATAGTCATTTTGAAGGTGTCAATGCGTAGATCACGAATACGTGATTGAAAAGATGATTTGACGGACGATCGCGATGAAAAAATCATCGTGATCGCCGCCAAAATTCACCACCACCGCCAAACCACCACCTCACGCCACCATCACCATCATCCATTATAATCATCATAATCATCAATCAACCCCCCCCCCCAACGTTGATCAATCAACAAGTTTTTCCCCCCACCCCACGTTAATTACCCCAACCCCCAATCAAATTAATTACACCACCGCCACCAATTCTCCATCACCGCCTCTCCACCACCTCACATCGGCGATCTCTTTCGAGTCACCGAATCAAAAAGTGCCTTTAGGGTTTTATGTTCTATATATTTTTGTATACATTTTTCATGTTGTCACTTTTTAATTTCGGGTATATTTTGGGTATCCGAATATTAAATTTTAGTCTTTTTCAGATCTATCCTTCATGGATAGCCCTATTGTACTTTTAGGTTCAAAAGTTGTTCCGTGTAAAAATATGGTATTTTTATTTAAAGTTTCATATTTTTTCAATGGGCGGATCTTGCGGTATGAATTTATTTATACCTAATTAATTTTAGGATACGGGTTTGACCACCCCGTATGCTAAAACTTACAAAAGGGTTTTTCTTTATAAAAATGCCCTGAGTAAAGTTCCCTTAAGAGTCAAAATATTTTGATGACCCGGGTGCTGCGTATTAAGATTGTAGATATTATAATATTTACTTCATAGCTAAGAAAGGTTAAATTTTGACCTAATGGTAGTCTTTTATCGAAACTAAATTGCCGGATAATCTTGTAGGCACAGAAGAAGGAGACTTCTAGTTGAGACCAGAATCAGAATCTAGATCTAGCAATCCAGATCAGATTACCAGGTGGGTTTTTATTATATAAAAATGTATTTCGGGTTATTAAGCCCTGATATTTATAAAACGAACATGATTGAATATCTAATTCATGACTGTATTTAATGTGCTCTCCTGACTCATGTAAGTCTTACTACTATTTTGGTGACGAAACTACAATGGTTCACGATATCGAGCCCCAAGCAAACAGGGCAGTGTCCAACCTTAAGCAGCCGGGTTGTGTACACGAACCGACTCACCGTAAGCGTTCTAGGGGAGAGTGGCGCGCAATGATGGAACTAAAATGATTTAGTATATATGGAATTCACAAATTTTCTATTTTAAAAGCTTTCCATGATATGCTTAAAATATGATTGGATATTCTGTTTTATAAAATGATTGTGAAGGTTTTTCTCAAAAGTACCCACTGAGTGCATTAGTACTCACGCTCAAATCTTTTCAAATATTTCCCGGATGAGCTGCAGGATGGTGGACGGCTGTGCTAAGGCTGAAGGGCTATCTTTTGATGTATATGTTTCTTTTATGTGTGGAGTCCAACTGAGAACATGGTTACCTTTTGTGTCTGAATAAATACACTGCGTTTTTGTCCGCTTACTCTGATTATTGTGATGGAGTGTTCGGTTTTCCGAATCCCATTTTCTTAACTGTTATGGAGTGTTCGGTTATCCGAATCCCATTTTCTTTACTGTTATGGAGTGTTCGGTTCTCCGAATCCCATTTTCTTTACTGTTATGGAGTGTTCGGTTCTCCGAATCCCGTTTACTTTCCGTTCCTGACAGGCAAAAGCCTGGCATTTATTTACTTTCCTTATTCAGACAGGCACAAGCCTGGCATTACATTACTTTCCATGTCAAGGCGAAAGCCTGGCTTTATATTGCTTTCACGACAGACGAAAGTCTGGCATCTCTTTACTTTATGTATTTGGACAGACATCCGTCTGGCCTTTTTCATGCCTAACCTATTAACAGTTAACCTTTGAACTGTTATTATTTACATTGAAGTTTGCTTTCATGGGTTTATTCTAAGAGTCATGGTATCTGGTTTGAGTCATTCCATACGCTTTAAAAGCGTGGATTGATCCATTTATAGAGGTTATGCTGCCCAAATTTTTGGGGCACTAACCTTACTTATTTGATTGCTTCTGTTCAACAACCCCTTTCCCCTTTCCCCAAGTAGCGCACCGGTCCCCTATCCTGTTCCCGGGATCGGGGCGTTACAGAGTGGTATCAGAGCAGGCTGCAACTCTGCAGGCCTGTCATATTGTTGATTGAGTCTAGTTCTCAGTATAGTCTCTTTATTGATTGTCTGATAGCCCTAGCACGTCTCCTGCACCGCACTCATCTACTTCAAAAAGAAAGGTATGTGAGTTAAAATATTTTTGAGATTCAATTATGTTTACTGATTTCAAAAAGAAAATATGGATAAGGACCATTCTCCACATTGATGGTATTTATGAAAAGTCGCGCCAATGATGGTATCATTTTGGGACTATGTGTCCATATGATGATGGTTATGAATGAAAAGGACTCTTGTCCATGATGGTAAAATTGTGGAACTTTATGCCCAGATGGTATTGAATGATTATTTTGAATGTGACTATATGTCCATTATGTTTGAAATGAAATGTCATGTTTTAAATGGGACTATATGTCCATGATATTTTCCGAAAGAAAGTGTGATGAGAGTAATCAATGCCCTATGATTAGAAATGTTATAATGTAAGTGATTGGGAATGTGATAATGTGGAAGAGTTCGGAAATGTGATGATGATAAATTGATGGGAAACCCAGAATGCTTATGGAGATAGAATGTGAACATAGAATGATTTGATTGAGAATGTAGATGAACATAGCTAATTATGACTTATACACATAGATTGGATTTTAAGTACCTCTCTTAAGATTCATGTGGAACGTAGACTGACTAAGTGTTTCACTTTCAAATAAGTAGACTGATTAGAATTGCGTGAGAAATGTTGTTGAGCATTTAGTTTAGGAGATATCTCACATTCGTATTAATTTAGCACGAAGTGGATTTTATGTTAGTCAATTCTGAGGCCTTAAATTTTTCAGAATGCCGCCTAAGAAAAGAACACAGAACCAAGAAAACCATGGCCAACCTGCTCCAATTCCAATCCCTATACCGGCATCAAGAGCAGAAGAAGCTTTTCGTAAACATCACCCACCTACTTTTAACGGGCTAGGTGACTCAATAGATGTAGAAAAATGGATTCGATCTCTGGACCGAATATTTGATTACATGTCTTGCACGAATGAGGAAAACCTTACATGTGCTCAATTTCAACTGACTGATGATGCAGACTATTGGTGGGAGTCTGTAAAAAGAACTATGACTTATGAGCAATGGCAAGAATTTACTTGGGAAGACTTTAAGGAAGAAGTTTATCAGAAATACATTCCTGATTGCTATCGAGAAAAGAAAGAGTCGGAATTCTGGAACCTCCGACAGGGAAGCTCTACTGTTACTGAGTATGACCGCGTCTTTAATCAACTCTCTCGTTATGCTCCACATCTTATGGACTCGGACTGCAAGAAGGCTAAGAAGTTTAGGAAGGGCCTTAAGCCAGAAATCAGCATGACTCTTATGGGGCATGATGAGATGTCATATGCACAAACACTGCGTCGAGCTTTGAACATAGAGTCTGTTATGCCAGCTGAGAAAACCCAGCCACAACAATCTTCCCAAGATCTGAAGAGAAAGCAGAAATGGGAAGATAGAAATGCAGTGTGAAATAAGCAACAGTGGGCCAAGGGAAATACCAATTATGGACAACAGAATCAACAAGGAAATAGGACTCCCTGCCTTATCTGCCGGAAGTTTCATTCAGGGAAATGTATGAGAAATACAGATGGATGTTTCTTCTGTCATCAACCGGGACATTTTGCTCGAGATTGTCCTAGGAGTAAAGGAAATACAGGCTTTCCTCCTAGACCAGCACAAGGTGGGAATATAAATCAGAGGCTTAATCAAGGGAACAATTCTAGGCCTAATCAGGGTAGAAACTTAAGGCAAAATCAGAGAGGAAATTTTAAGCCAGACCAAGGACAACGTGCCCCACAGCCAGCCAGGACTTATGCACTTCAGCAACAGCAGGCAGAGCAAGCTCCAAAAAATTTGGCAGGTATGATTAACATGTTTAATATACATGTGCTCGCTTTATTTGATACTGGAGCTACACACTCTTTCATTTCAGAAAAGGCTAGTGAAAGATTAAAACTTAGACAGGTAGATGCTACTACTGCCTTGGAAGTTAGCATCCCTTCTGGAAAAACTGTTTTAGCTAAAAGAATGTGCCTGAATTTGGAACTCGAGGTTAACAAAAATATTTTCATCACGAATTTATATGTAATCGACATGAAGGATTTTGATATAATCTTGGGAATGGATTGGCTAACTGCAACATATGCGACTATACGTTGTCATGAGAGAGAAGTCATATTCCAAAAGCCAGGAGAACCAAAGGTAATTTTCTTTGGAGCAAGAATGGGTTTGAAGATACCAGTTATTTCAGTCCTGAAAGCTATAAAGCTAATGAGAAAAGAAGGTTGCCATGCTTTTCTGATTAACCTATTAGGAAAAGAGAAAGAGGAAGTAACGATAGATCAAGTCCCTATCGTTCGGGAATACAAGGATGTTTTCCCACAAGACCTACCAAGGCTACCACCCGATAGGCAAACTGAATTTACCATTGACTTGGAACCAGGAGCAGCTCCGATATCTAAGGTACCGTATAGAATGGCCCCTAACGAGTTGCAAGAACTGAAGGTATAACTACAAGAGCTGTTGGACTTAGGTTTCATACAACCCAGTGTCTCACCTTGGGGAGCGCCTATTCTCTTTGTTAAAAAGAAGGATGGTACATTGCAATGTGCATAGACTATAGGGAGTTGAATAAGGTGACAGTTAAGAATAAGTATCCCTTGCCAAGGATAGATGACTTGTTTGACCAACTAAGAGGAGCTAACGTATTTTCAAAGATTGATTTACGTTCAGGTTATCACCAATTGAAGATAAGAAAAGAAGATGTGCCTAAAACAGCATTTCAAACACGTTACGACCACTACGAATTCTTAGTGATGCCATTTGGGTTGACTAATGCACCTGCAGTGTTCATGGATATGATGAACAGAATCTTTCATCAATATCTAGATAGCTTTGTTCTTGTGTTTATAGATGATATTCTTATCTATTCCAAAAGTGAGGAACAACACCAAGAACATCTACATATAATTCTGGAAACATTGAGGAGGGAGAAATTATATGCAAAATTTAGCAAGTATGAATTTTGGCTCAGTGAGGTAATGTTCCTTGGTCATATTGTGTCATCAGAAGGAATCAAAGTAGATCCTGCTAAGGTTGAAGCAGTAAGTAACTGGAAGTCACCTTCTAGTGCACATGAGATAAGAAGTTTCCTAGGGTTGGCAGGCTACTACAGACGATTTATTGAAGGATTTTCTAAATTGGCAAGGCCAATGACACAATTGTTGAAAAAGAAGGCTAAGTTTATTTGGACTGAGGAATGTGAGAGGAATTTCCAAGAACTTAAGAAAAGACTGACCACAACTCTAGTATTGGTTATACCAGAAGAAAATGAAAGATTTGTTATCTTTACAGATGCGTCTAAGCTAGGGTTAGGGTGTGTGCTAATGCAAGATAGGAGAGTCGTTGCTTATGCATCTCGCCTGCTCAGGCCACATGAGTTGAATTATCCCACCCATGACCTAGAGCTCGCAGCTGTGGTACATGCCTTGAAAATTTGGAGGCATTATCTATACGGTGTCAGATATGAAATCTACACTGATCATAAGAGTCTTAAGTACTTCTTTGAACAGAAGGACTTAAACATGAGATAGAGAAGATGGCTGGAATTAGTTAAGGATTATGATTGTACCATTCTCTACCATCCCGGTAAAGCAAATGTTGTGGCAGACGCCCTTAGCCGAAAAACCAGAGCAGAGTTAGGTTGTTTCCTAATGCAAGCCGAAAGGTTAATTGAAGAATTTCAAAGACTAGAGCTGTAGTTGGTTCGACCACCAAACTCTACCAAAGGACTTATAGCTGCTTTAATAACTAAACCTGATTTAAGAAAACGGATTGTGGAGGCACAAGGAGGGGATGAGTTTTTAGAGTAGATGCGATTGAAAGTAGGAACTGAGGATTCAAAAGAATTTGCTGAAGCAAATGACAATGCTCTCATGTACGAGAGAAGAATATGTGTACCCCACAATGAAGAGTTAAAGAATGAAATCATGATGGAAGCTCATGATACTCCATATACCGCTCACCCTGGAAGTACAAAGATGTATAGAGATTTGAAGAGAAACTTCTGGTGGCGAAATATGAAAAGAGAAGTGGCCTCATTTGTTGAACGATGCTTAACTTGTCAGCAAGTAAAGGCGGTACATCAACGACCATCAGGATTATTACAACCACTTGAAATCCCAGAATGGAAATGGAAACATATCAACATAGATTTTATAGTAGGATTACCAAAGTCAGTGCGAGGAAACACTGCGATATGGGTCGTTGTTGATCGATTGACCAAATCCGCACACTTTTTGCCAATCAAGATGACACTTGGACTGGATAAGTTGGCTCAACTCTATGTAAAAGAGATTGTACAACTACATGGAGTACCCATCTCGATCACCTCTGACCGAGATACCAGATTTACTTCTAGATTCTGGATAAGTCTACAAGATGCCATGGGAACGCAACTAAATTTCAGTACAGTTTTCCATCCTCAAACTGATGGACAATCAGAAAGGACAATACAAATACTAGAGGATATGCTCATAGGAGTTTTAACTGATAGAGGTGGAAGCTGGGAAAATGTTTTACCCTTAGTGGAGTTCGCCTATAACAACAGTTATCAGACAACCATTAAAATGGCACCATATGAGGCTTTGTATAGTCGAAGATGTAGATCACCACTTTAATGGGATGAAGTAGGTGAAAGAAAGATATTGGGTCCTGAGATTGTTCAGACAACAATTGAAATAATTGATAAGATAAGGATAAGAATGAAGAAGGCCCAAGATAGACAAAAAGCCTATGCAGATAAACGTCAAAAGGATTTGTATTTTAATGTTGGTGATAAGGTTTTTCTCAAAATATCTCCTACTAAAGGAATTATACGTTTTGGCAAAAGAGGAAAATTGAGACCACGGTATATTGGACCCTTTGAAATTCTCGAACGAGTTGAAGAGGTAGCTTATAGACTAGCCTTACCGCCAAGTCTAGCGAAGGTTCATAATGTTTTTCATGTCTCAATGTTGAGAAAGTACGTTTTTGATCCTAAACACGTTATAAAGAATGAAGAGATAGTCCTGAACTAGGATTTATCATATGAAGAAAGACCATAGGCTATTCTTGACCAAAAGGTCCAAGAATTACGGAACAAATAAATATCATTGGTGAAAGTCCTATGGAATAACCACGGGAGAGATGAAGCTACCTGGGAGCTTGAAAACAGAATCAAGGAGTTGTACCCTGATTTACCCTATAGAGGTATGCAAATTTCGGGACAAAATTTTTATTAAGGAGGGTAGAATGTAATACCCCGAAATATTTTAGAAGGTTTTATTCAACTTATGTTACCCTCTAGTAAGTTAGAAAATAAATTGGGCCCTTAAAGGATTCAAATAAAGAAAAAATCGCAGCTAGGGAAATCTGTTAAAATTTAATTTGGTCAAAAATTGCTTTAAAATATGTTCTAATATTTTTCTCGGGTTAATAGAAAAAGTTTCAAGGATCGTGCCAAACTTTGAATTTTTCAAATTCAAGTTCAAATGAACTCTTGGCACAACTTTGAATAGAAAAAGGCCCATCCGTCATTATCCAATTTTTTTTCAAAATATTATCCTATTCGTAATTATCCTATCATTTTTCCATCATTATCTTATTCGATCATTATCCTCTTTCTTTTATTCGTTATTATCCTATTTATTTTTCCTCTATAAATAGGAGCTTAAGGTTTCATTTTTCATTCTTTTTCAAAATTGAAACGCCGAGCAGCTTCCTGAGAAGGTACGTCTCTAGTTTCCTATTTCAATTCTGAAATAGTCATTTTGAAGGTGTCAATGCGTAGATCACGAATACATGATTAAAAAGATGATTTGACGGACGATCGCGATAAAAAAATCGTCGTGATCGCCGCCAAAATTCACCACCACCGTCAAACCACCACCTCACGCCACCATCACCATCATCCATTATAATCATCATAATCATCAATCAACCCCCCCCCCCAACATTGATCAATCAACAAGTTTTTCCCCCCACCCCACGTTAATTACCCCAACCCCCAATCAAATTAATTACACCACCGCCACCAATTCTCCATCACAGCCTCTCCACCACCTCAAATTGGCGATCTCTTTCGGGTCACCGAATCAAAAAGTGCCTTTAGGGTTTTATGTTCATTATATTTTTGTATACATTTTTCATTTTGTCACTTTTTAATTTCAAGTATATTTTGGGTATCCGAATATTAAATTTTAGTCTTTTTCAGATCTATCCTTCATGGATAGCCCTATTGTACTTTTAGGTTCAAAAGTTGTTCCGTGTAAAAATATGGTATTTTTATTTAAAGTTTCATATTTTTTCAATGGGCGGATTGACAAACGGGATTTTCGCCCGTATTTCCGAGCATAACATAGTCGTTTTATTGATCCTTTCATATATTTTTAAATGTTCTAATGCCCTTTTCCCTTCTTATTTTATAATAAGTGTTTTTAAACACTGTCGTGCAATTTCAGGGCAAAATCGATCGGGTCGGGGCTCAAAGGAAGACAGTCGGCACGACCCGAGTGCAGGAGCGGCGCGAGTGCGCGTCCATGCAGAGTCCTCGAAAGCACGGCAAGAGGCGCGGCCCGACTCAGGCCAAGGAGGCGCGACCAGCTCGGTCGCGCCACCCGGTGCGACCCGAGCTAGGCCCGGCGCGGGTTCAGAGTGGGCGCGACCGGGCGTCCATGCAGAGGCCCTGAAAGCACGACGCCCGGCGCGGCCCGATCCAGGAAGGTCCGGCGCGACCAGCTCAGTCGCGCCTCCTGGCGCGACCCGACCGGGGCGCGACCGAGCCCGTGTCGCGCCCCCTGTTCCGCTCTGAATTTTAGCATTTTTTATTTTATTTTTGATTTATTTTTATTTTGCGGATTTATGGGGGTATAAATACCCACCCTTGTTCAAACTAGGGTAACACTTCAATTACTAGCCCCCAAATTTAGAAATTTAGCCTTGGAGAGAAAATTTTGGAATACAAGTGTGAAAGTTGTGAAGATTTTGGAAGCAAAAAGTGAAGTTTGAAGATTGTTTCGTCCCTTTTCGGGTTTACTCTTATCTATGATTGTGATTTCTTTCTTCTTTATTCATTTTTGTTTAGTTTCATGTTTGGATATGTCTAGCTAAATTTTGTAGTCCTAGGGTGATATGATTTGACATTAAATGGTTGGGTGAATGGATAGAAAAGCATGTTGATTCCCTCTCTTTGTATTTCCATGGATCAATGGTTTGAATTTATCTAACTAGGGTTGGCCTCCTTGAGTTGGATTTTATGTTGATTATGTTTTGAGAAAGACTAATTAGCATTAGGAGTTGATTTATGGGACCCATTAGGTATTAAATGAGAATTTATGCCTAGGTGGATTTTTGGTTGATTAATTGTGCTTGAATTTGAGAAAATTGGAGTTTAGTCCTAGAGATAGGAGAATTCCCTTTTGCTCAATTATATCTTAGAAACTCGAGAGATTCTAGGATTACTCTTGGAATTAATCTTGAGTGGAATTAATTTGCTTTTTAAATCTTGAAACCCACCGTTCGTGTTGATGAATATTATCCTAGGATTTCTTTTTCCTTATCATTTGTTACCTCTTTTAGTGGATTTGTAGTAGGAAAAATATTCCATCACGGATCTTGCGGTATGAATTTATTTATACCTAATTAATTTTAGGATACGGGTTTGACCACCCCGTATGCTAAAACTTACAAAAGGGTTTTTCTTTATAAAAATGCCCTGAGTAAAGTTCCCTTAAGAGTCAACATATTTTGATGACCCGGGTGCTGCGTATTAAGATTGTAGATATTATAATATTTACTTCATAGCTAAGAAAGGTTAGATTTTGACCTAATGGTAGTCTTTCATCGAAACTAAGTTGCCGGATAATCTTGTAGGCACAGAAGAAGGAGACTTCTAGTTGAGACCAGAATCAGAATCTAGATTAGCAATCCAGATCAGATTACCAGGTGGGTTTTTATTATATAAAAATGTATTTCGGGTTATTAAGCCCTGATATTTATAAAATGAACATGATTGAATATCCAATTCATGACTGTATTTAATGTGCTCTCCTGACTCATGTAAGTCTTACTACTGTTTTGGTGACGAAACTACAATGGTTCACGATATCGAGCCCCAAGCAAATAGGGCAGTGTCCAACCTTAAGCAGCCGGGTTGTGTACACGAATCGACTCACCGTAAACGTTCTAGGGGAGAGTGGCACGCAATGATGGAACTAAAATGATTTAGTATATATGGATTCTATTTTAAAAGCTTTCCATTATATGCTTAAAATATGATTGGATATTCTGTTTTATAAAATGATTGTGAAGGTTTTTCTCAAAAGTACCCACTGAGTGCATTAGTACTCACGCCCAAATCTTTTCAAATATTTTCAGGATGAGCTGCGGGATGGTGGACGGCTGTGCTAAGGCTGAAGGGCTATCTTTTGATGTATATATTTCTTTTATGTGTGGAGTCCAACTAAGAACATGGTTACCTTTTGTGTCTGAATAAATACACTGCATTTTTGTCCGCTTATTCTGATTATTGTTATGGAGTGTTCGGTTTTCCGAATCCCATTTTCTTAACTGTTATGGAGTGTTCGGTTCTCTGAATCCCATTTTCTTTACTGTTATGGAGTGTTCGGTTCTCCGAATCCCATTGTCTTTACTATTATGGAGTGTTCGGTTCTCCAAATCCCGTTTACTTTCCGTTCCTGACAGGCAAAAGCCTGGCATTTATTTACTTTCCTTATTCAGACAGGCACAAGCCTGGCTTTACATTACTTTCCATGTCAAGGCGAAAGCCTGGCTTTATATTGCTTTCACGACAGACGAAAGTCTGGCATCTCTTTACTTTATGTATTTGGACAGACATCCGTCTGGCCTTTTTCATGCCTAACTTATTAACAGTTAACCTTTGAACTGTTATTATTTACATTGAAGTTTGCTTTCTTGGGTTTATTCTAAGAGTCATGGTATCTGGTTTGAGTCATTCCATATGCTTTAAAAGCGTGGATTGATCCATTTATAGAGGTTATGCTGTCCAAATTTTTGGGGCACTAACCTTATTTATTTGATTGCTTCAGTTTAACAACCCCTTTCTCCTTCCCCCAAGTAGCGCACCGGTCCCCTATCCTTCTCCCGGGATCGGGGCGTTACATAATTAAATAAATTAAGTTTTACTTTTATTCCACTAAAGAAGTAAAACTGACCTACCAATTTAATACATATTTACGAATATGCTTTCTCCTTTAGTCCAGCCATTCCCCGTGTTTAAGATATAATGTTCATTAATTAATTATGTCAGCCTCTGACAGCTATAATTAATTAACATCTAAAACCTTGAGTAGTACCACACAAGGTTTACCATGTAAGGAATAAATTCCACCTGCAGGGTTTCAACATGAACTTGTGTTTCCTCAAGAGAACATCATCAACCTGGCGCACCAGGACAAGGTGGTCATGCATACTGCTCGAGACATCATGTATACATTGTTATTACCTAAGATACTGAATTCGATCTACGAAAAGATCTCACTCATTGATAAATTAAAGTAATAAACAACGCACACATATGCTCACCAATATCACATGAGTTCAGAACCCAAACTCTATGGATCTTTATTCTCTCAGTAACTGGGTTAGAGACAGAGAATAGTATCCTATCGTGATCCTCCTCAATACACTAACAAGTGTACTAGAATAATCAGTTAGTCAAGATAAACTAACTTGTCAGATTATTCTACGGTGCACTGATGGTGTGTTCAGGACCATCTAAGCCGTGAGCTATTTAATACATTACAAGGTTCTAATGATATGATCTTACCGTGTGACTCCCCACACCATATCATCTACAATGTAAGTATATGGAACATTGCATAAAACAATTATAGAATATAATCTAAATGTAAACAGTGAATGCAATAACTTTCATTTCATATCATCATATCATCAGAAAAGTATACAAAGACAAGTCTTCCAGTATACAAAACTAACAGTAAGAGGAAGAGAAGTCTCCATCACTCTAATGAGTCTTCGGAAAATTTTCAGAATTCCAACTGGTGGCAAGAAGATTGAGGATGTGTGGGTAAATCCTGAACTACATTATAATGAGTGGAAGAAGAATTCAATCACTCAAGAGTATCATAACAACCACATGATCACTAAATTCAAAGAGGAATATTAAGTGTTGGCCATGATCTCCGCCAAGATGCTCACCGGAGCAACAGGAAGTCTGTCAGAGATGACAGTGCCCAGATACCAAATCTGCAAGGCTATTTGCAACGAAATGAAGATATACTGGGCACAGTACTTCTTTGACCAGCTCAGGAAATATGTGGAAATCATCGAAGCAAAAACTGTCAGTGACAAGAAATTTCCACAGAAAATGTGCTTTCTAAACAGAGTCAGTCTGATTCTAGAAGATCAGCTTCTAGAGTTAATGATGGAGGAAACCATAGTTGAAGAAGTTGATCCAGATGACTTTTTGCCAAAGTCAATCAGACGTTCAACAGAGCTACCAATACAGATCAGAGAATATCAAACCCGGCAGAAATCAGTCAAGAGTCCAGAAATTCTTGGAAAAGAGAAGGCAAAGATGATTGAACCAATGACAATGGAATCCTCTGACTCGGATGAAGAACTTCCCATACTCACGTCATTAGATCAAAAAGAGAAAGGGCATACTGAATCAAGATCAGTCGAAAAGACTACTAGAATGACAGATCAAACTGAGTCTATTGAGAGAAAAGCTCGGAGAAGTTCTGAATCAACTCAACTAAGGAACTCAACACAAGAAATGAAAGAGACCGAAACGAAGCCAACTACAGAATCAAGAACCAAGACAACTGAAGACATCCAGTCGGACACCCTACCCAGCTGTCCATCAGTTCAATCTCTCAATCACTGTGGAAAGCTGATCAAACAACTGCAAGATCAAGTACGACAACTAACTGAGTCGATTCAGGAACTACAAGCTCATACTAGACTCAAAACTTCTAAAGAGGAACTTCATAAAGAAAAATCAAACAGTTCTAAAAAGCCCGTTTCCAAGAAAAGAAAAATGACAGCAAGGAGATCTGAAGGCTTCAGAAGTCAGCTGACTAGACGCCTTAGGAAACTTATTGTAAATCAGTCTTTTTTTATATATTTTCCTTAAATAAAACTCTTTTGGCTCAATTAAATGCCTGTGTCAGAATTTATTATTTTGACTGCTGGTCCAAAGCTCAAACTCAAAAACTAAAAGAAAATGACAAAAGGGAATTTAATTCTTTCAACTAACACATTTATGAGTCATTTTCCACACTCATAAAAACCTTTTTGCCAAAACTTTGAAACACAATACACCAACACTCTCAGTATTCACTTCATTTTTTTTAAAAAAAAAAGCAGTCAATCAATAGACTTCTCTTCTATTTTCAAAAAGAGTGTTCTCTTTTTCTCTCAAATAAAAAAAAGGAGGCTTCAAATCAAACTCAGCCAAAATTTTTTAAAAAAAAATGGCTGAAAACTTAAGAGCTCTTACCTCCTTCAAAGAGCAAATGATGAGAGATAAATTTCTGGAAAGACAGAAATTTCAATTGATCCTTCAAGAATCACACAATCCTTTTCTTCTGGTCAATCTGCATAAGACCGGAATTCTGCATTACCTAGAAACTCCTCCAAGATTTTTCCGACAAAACTTGGTAAGTGAGTTCGTACTTCACACAAAGGTCACTGCAGATGGGAAGGTCATACAATCAGTGATTCAAGGAAAGAAACTCATAATCACTGAAAGAAAGATTGCAGAAATCTTTCAACTTCCCAGAAAAGGCTCCAGGGTTCAAGATCTGAAAGATTCAGCTGAACCTTACTGGAGAAAATGGCGTGCTTCAAATTGCTTCAAGCAATTCAGTTTTACCACAGCTAAAACTGATTTAAAACCCGAGTATGGGGTCATGCTTGATATTACAAACAAGATGATGTTCGGTGCCATTGGAAGCTTAAGTCAGTTGACTCAAGAAAGATACAAGGTAATGATACACCTTGTTGAAGGATTGGAAGCTAATTGGGCAGAATTCGTATTCTCCCAATTCAAGCATCAAGTCATCAAAGCCGCGGACTCAAAAGGAACCAAGAAATTTGAGTCCAAAGTAGGACTTGTTCTAAGAATGAGCAAGCTACTGGAAGATATGCTGAATCTTCCAAATGATGACGCACTGCCAATCATCATTTCCGACTGGATTCCCAAGAAAGGGAAAGCACATCTTCAATCACTCAAAAAGAAGAGGGAATCCAAAGCCAAATCTGGCAATGTAACTTCAAGCAGTTCAGATGCCAATGAAGTTCCCTCTTCTCACTCCAAAAATGGATCATCAGTTGATTTTAAACTCTGCACTGATCCAGATGAGCTCATTCCCTTTATTGGAATTCCTCATCCCAATTATGGAGCTGAGTACTTCAGGAGAGCCTGCCCTCCTCTCCAACTGACTGAAGACAATATTCGCACTTTCTACAGTGGTGAATATGAAGTCAAGAGTGCTCAGAAGGATGTAACGAATCTCCTTCTTACTCACTTCACGTATGTTGCTAAGCAAGATAATCAGCTGTTTAAACAGCTGCACTGTTACTTTTACTGGTATAACTGGAGCACTCAATTTAAACCCAGTCACATTTCTTGCTTACAGCCTTTCATGACATGAGTTTCTGACAACGTGAAGAGACTTGGAGCATCAAATGGATTGGAGCCTCAAATCCATTTCCTCCAAATATTGTGCAAGTCCAGCGGATTATAAAGCATCGACTTGATAACAACATTCCAGCTAAGACCCTGCTAGCTGATGTTCAAGCCAGCTTGAGATCGCAAGGAGTTGCAACTGAAAACCAGTATGCTAACACTCCAGTCGATCTATGTTGCCTACCACTGAATCTTGATCCAATTCAGTCAAAAAAGGAACATCTATAAGTTGTGGGTACCACTGAAGAGATAGAAAAAGATCTCTCTCATACTCAAGTAGTGGAAACCCCATGGAGTCAACATCCTGGACAGAGTGGAGTCAAAGATAATGAAGATACTGCTACGTTTCCAAATCTCTTATCCAGAGGTTATGTTACTCCGCTTATCAAGTCTTACTCAAGAGCTGCAACGCTGACAATAAATCAGCCGAGCTCATCCTGTAAAGGAATTAAGGAGCTGACCTCCTTGAAGCTGACTACCTTAACTGTTGCTCTTCAGCAACTTCAGCATGCTGAGACCCAAGTAGAAAATGATTCTCCCCAGAACATTTCCTGTTCAGCTTCCAAAAGGAAACGGTCTAATAGCTCTAAAGAAAGCAGTGAAGCTAGCCCCATACGGTCACTCAAGAAAAGAAAATTGACAACGAGTCGATCAGCAGCTGCTCAACAAAACTGATTTCATCAGTTAAAGGCAACATCATCAGTTCAGCATAAACTGACGCCTTGAGCTCTAATGCCAATTTCTCATCAGCTGCCTGATCAATCCACTTCGATAAGCTTCTCTACTCTCTATTCCTCTCACCTTATTTTTGAAAAAGTTATTGCTATCATTTCAAAATAAGCTTACTATTCATCTGAGTTGCCATTTAAGTCTCTATACTTAGCATTAAAGTATATCGAGATGAATTTTTTTTTCTGAGGTAAATAAATAGTAAATCTTCTGGCAAAATATTGTGCTATTTATGGCAACTACTCAGATTTTCAAACCCTCAGATCTCAGCCGCTTGATCATCAAGCATTAATCCAAGTGGACGGCTGAGATGCATGCAACATTTATTCAGCTAACTTTACTTCAAATTAAATAGCTGATCAGCCAGTAAGCACTCGATTGCTCTAGTTTTAATGCATGCAAAATTCCTGCTTTAAAAACAGCGGAGAGGTTGAAGAAGCAAAATACTTAACAGAGATAAAATTCTCTTTCTTCTTCATTTCTCTCTTTGTCTTCTCACTTATCCTTAATTCCTTCTTTTCTTATATCATTGAAAGATGGCTTTACCCTTTCAATCGATGGATATGGAACTTCTGACAAAGAAGCTCACAATGGATAAGTTTGTTGATCGAGCCTTTTTTCAAGCTCGAATCGGTCTTGAGAAGACCAGCATGATCTTTCACTGGTTGGAGTCATGCGGGCTCTTGTCATTTATGACAACACAGCCCTCACGGAAGCATCTCTCGCTCGTAGCTGAGTTCTGCTTTCACGCGGAAATCTCTGGACACAACATAATCTCTGTTGTTCGAGATCAGGTTATCATCATCACCAAAGATGTGATAACCAACTTGTTCCAACTCCCTGATCAAGGCCCAAAGGTGTTTAAACTAGTGTTTCCTTCTAATTTGGAGATGTGGAATGCCTGGAAACGTCCACATGTTGATCACAGGGACTTCTCAAACAATTTGAAAGATAGTCTCTCTCCAACCATGGCCCAGATTCTGGACATTGTGGTGCATATCCTTCAAAGTAGCATCGCAAATGCTCAGTTCAATGATAACACGTGTCATCTTATGGCCGCAATATATTATGGATGCAAGGCTGATTGGGCATCCTATATATTGACACAGCTTCACTGTTATGTGAAGCATGCTGAGCTTGACCTAACCTCTGGCACATTCAATGCCAAGTTAGGCTTTGCAAATCGACTCAGTCATATCATCACGGAGCAACTAGGAACAGTTCCTGATGGATATACTCTCACCAGAAGAGATCTCCTTCCTACAGTCTACATTCACGGAAGACATGGGAATGTAACTGGCCGACCTATGAAGTCGAGACTTCAGCTCATGAAGGACACCAGCCTAGCAAAAAAAAAGCAACCGCTTCTCTATGCTGATCCTTCAGCTGACGCAGGACAGTCCCTGACTGACAGTGACTCCTATACTTATACAAGTGATGAGTCTACTGCCCATGTAACCAGCGAACCTCCTTATGTCGCTGCCCCAGAATCCCTGGAAGAAGGCTTCAACACAAGCCTTGACCAGCAACTGAATAGTTGTTTTGGTAATATAAGGGAGCACAGTCCCTTTCTCTTTGAACATCTTCAAAGATATCTCCAGTATCACCACTGGAGATACCAGGTGGATGATGCCACCATGTTGATGATGGTAGACAAAAGAGGCTACTCATACTGGATTGAGAAAGGTGAATAAAGCCGAAACTGGATGAACCATCCATTTAATATGCTTCCATCAGTCCCAGAAATCATGGATTCCATGATTCAGTTACTCCAAACCTTGGTGCCTCATGATGCACCCCTTCCTAAACATGAGCCCTCACAATCGTCTGCAACTCCTCTTCAAGAGGATGCCATCATCACAATTCCAGAACAACCACTTCTCGAAATCACATCAGCTCCCTCTCCTTGGCAAGATCATTTATCTTTCTCAGATCTTGACCAGCTGATGGCAAAAGAGGAGTCTCATTTATGGTTGTCCGCTTCTGTCTCTGCACCCCAAGCTCCTCTCATCACCAATAAACTGTTGGCAACTTCTTTCTCTCCTCTGCCACAGTTATCATTGCCTTATTATGACTTCCATCAACTCGCCCTTTTGGATGATGCCAAAAAGGGGGAAGGATATATTGATGATGGAAAATTATATGTTCCAACATATGATTTCTGGCAAGGTGATATAACTCTTTGGGATGAGATCCAAAGAGAAGTCCAGAAAGAGGTACAGCTTCAAAGGCAAGCTGTTCTTCAGGGGGAACCTGCTCACGAAAGGGAAGCTACCCGTCAGGGGTAAGCTATACGTGAGGAAGAAGTTCACCATTGGACTTGGGAGAATGCTCAGCTGAGTCAACAGCAAGAATGGGGTATTCACAGCATACCCAGCATATCTCCCTGCAAGTTTGAAAAAGGAGAATCGAGCAAGAGAAGAAGGAACTAAGTGGTGAAAAGTTCCAACTGAAGAAGGAAGTTTAAAATATCAACTCTGATATTCTCTCTCTTTTACTTCCTATAATTCTTCATCTTCTATGCTCATTCAGTTTCTAAGACATGCTCTTTTGTTCATAATACAAAATTTTCTGATCATGCTGAATTGTCCCTTTGAATAAGCTTAAGGCTTTCCATGTGCTCAAAAATCAGTTAATTCGCATGATAATCAGAATTGAGCTGTGTTTAGAACTGAAACATTTGAAGCTTCTCAAGATGTGAAAACGAGTAATCAGATATCTGAAGGTCATTCTTAGCTGTATTTCTCAATCAGCAAAACCCTAATACCTTACAGATAAAACTCGTTGAGCTCACATATTAATGAAATGCTTCATCACTCTGATAACTCTTCTTTTATCAAAGCTCTGATATTTTATGAAAGCATTGATACTCATAAATGAATAAAATGTCAGCTTTCAAAAGCTATAGGCATCTGAGACTGTTCTTATGAACAAAGTCTATTTCAACCTTGTCACCAGAACTGGTACAGGCTTAGATGCTCATTCATGAATATTAACCTTGTACAGTTTTTCCATCATCAAATCAACTGGTTTTGACATCATCAAAAAGGGGAAAATTGTTAGGAAAATTGTTGGGAAAATCCCAAATGACGGTTTTGATGAAATGTCAAAATATGAGTGATGATTTAATGAAAAACTGCAGGTTATGATAAGCTGGAAATGAAGGATAATGACCAAATAAGACTTCGAGTTGAGATGAGAGACAGTTATTCAGAAGCATGGTCAACCAGCTTGCAGGTTGCCTTGATCAGACCAGTCAGAGTAAACTTCTCAAGCTTGTGATAAGCTGTAAAGGGGGAAGAGAACCTTGGAGACTGGTAGGCACCCACAGATGAGTTGATCATCAGTCTTAGTAAAAAGCCAGGATAGACTGATGAATAGAGTCAGCTTGAAAGCTGAAACTGATCTGATCAGAGATCAGTCAGAGCCAATCCTAAACTGATCAAAGATCAGTTTACTGATAAAATTGCTCTGAATGCATTGAGCCTTCACTCAACTCACCATAGATCAATTCAGAGAAAGAAAAGGTAAAAGCTCAATCAGTAGCCAACTGATTAGTCTAGAATTGGAAGCTGATAAGTCAGCTTAACTAGACTACATCATGATGAAAGCTCAAGGCAGCTGAAGATCTGCCAATTAAATAATCTCAGAGCTGAAAGCTGAAATAGCTGAGAGCCTGTCAGCTGAATTACCCGCTCCTACTGACAAGCAGTTAATGAAGATCTTATCAGGAAATCTTTATAAGATCCTGATGATCTGAGAGCAGGGAATATTAAAGTCAAAATGGCTAGTTCATTAAAAAGAGATTCAAAACGGCTACAAGCATTAAATTGCTATCGATGATTTCTAAACATCGTCGTTCATAACGGTCAAAATTCACTCATCTTTTAAAAGAGGGTGAAATCAATTTTGGTCGAGACTTTCGTCAATCTAATTTTGCTATTTTACAGAACGAGCTATTTCTTCTCTCTCTCTACAGCTCAAAGCTCATATCTCTCAAAGTGCGAAAAGTCTCATACTGAGAAGGCGTGCTTCAAGTCAAGCAAGCTGCTAAGCTAGCGCAGAATTCCAGCAAGAGCAAAACTTCTCAGTACAGCCCTCAAAGATCAACCACCCAGCTCAAGAGAAAGGAGCACTCCAGGTTGATAACAGATTCAAGACTGTTCTCTTGAAGATCGAGCGAGATCTAAAATCGTGTAAAGATGGACAATAGCACCTAAAGTCTCAGTGAGCAGTTGGGACCGCTAAGTGTGAGCTGTCGACCCAGAAACCGGCTGAGGAGGAGCGTGTACCGACGGGTCCATTCTTCTGGGACAGCAAGAGTTGGAAAGGAGGCCGCGCTCGGGTTGAAGGGTGCCATTTTCAGGTCCAACAGGAATTCTTCACTGTGTAATTGTAATAAAGAAACTTTACTCTTGCATAGTGGATTGCCCTTCTGCGGAAGGAAGATAGGACGTAGAAGCAGGAAGCTTCGAACCTCTATAAATCTCTGTGTGTGTTGTTCTTATTGTTCTCCAGTTTTTGCAAGTTCTTTAACTGCACACATTCACACACATAGATTGAACTGACAAGCTTTAGCTACGTCTTCCAGCTATCAGTTGAAAACTAATCAGCTCACTAGCTAAGCTTCTGTCTACTTCACTCAACTAATCAGTTAGCACTGATAAATCTTAAAAGCGAGTCAGGGCCCTATCTATTCCGCATCTGTTCAAAGTTTTTGAAGTCTGTTTATTCACCCCCCTCTAAACTGACAAAGGCTCACACCGGGACCAACAGAGGATGTCGATATGGAGACGTTGATGTTGTCGTAGAATGAATTGAACTCAGAGCGTCCACCTAGTGAAGATAACTCCACCAAACGAATCACCACTTGAATCCTCTTCGTAGCAATCCAACCCTAGCACCACACGAGCACTAGAACGAGACTTGAATGAAACTTAAAGTTTGCTAAGCTCTAAGAGTTGCTGAATTCGAACCAATCAACAAGGGTTTAAAGGGGGTGAGACAATATTGATTGCACAAAGCTTAAATTATCAAATAGAGTCTAAAATAATAATGTTACATGGATCCCCTATTTATAGTGCTAATATGGACGAAAATAAAGAGAAAAAAAAGGTCTAAAAGCTGATCCAAAAGGGATCCCTAACTATACTAAGAAATTACCTAAGCTAGAATTCTATTCAAGGTAGGAAATTGCCTTAAATACAATTCTAGTCAAACCTATACAATTATGGACGAAAATTACCCAAATAAATTAAATAAAATCTGATCTAAACTATAGTCTAAATTAATTAAATAAATACTATATTCTAAATAAAATTCAATCCTTAATTAAATAATTAAGGACCGAAAATCTGTCCCATGCACGCATGCACAACTCGACGAGTTCTTCACCATTGCACATGCACACGTGCACTTCACTTCTTCTTGCTCCCATCTTCAACTCTTCAAGTTATATTCTCCATGGTGTGATCGTGATCTTCAATAGCTAATAAATTAACTATTTTCGAGCTGCCTTTAACTTCATCTTCTTCAATCTCGAACCTCCTTCGAATTAACACTTGCAAGTATGCTTGAAGCTTCTTGGCTCTTGATCGAGTGATTGGACCTCGAAATTGCAGCTCCGGGTCTTGATCTTCATCGCCTATCTTGGCCTCATCAGCTAACGCATGGGCTCATACACTGCGCTCGATATAAATTAAAATTTTTAAAACAAATAAAAAAACAAAAAAGGGAAAACAACGAAAATAGAAAAATAAAAAAGAAAAAGGAAAAAGCAAGAACATAGGAGGCAAAGAAAAAATGAAAGCTTAATAAATGACGAAAAAAAAAACAGAGAAATAAGGAAGGAAAAGAAAGCAGTAAATAAAAAAAGGAAAGAAGAGGAAGCAAAAATAAAAAAGTCAAAAAAGGGTAGTTAAAAAAAAAGAAAAAAAAAGGAAAGGAAATGGTGCTGCCCAAGCACGTGTGACTTGTATCTGAAGCGCCTGAGACAAAAACGCGGGTTGAGCGGGTGGAGCGAGTTTGAATTTTATTTGACCAATCTGACATAACAGACCCGTCAGATGTTTTCATATAAATTTTTGTCATTATTGATTGTTTATATTGTGGGGAAGAATTTGGATTCCACAATAATACTTTATAAATTGAGTTATAAAAAAAAGGAATATGTTAATATTTATGTTATCAAAATTAGCACATATAGCTTTATTTAATTTGAAAAGGGTTTTCTTAGTTATTCTTTAACAAAATGATAAAATGCAGGTTGATATTCGAGGTGAGTAAGATTTGGAATATGAATATATTCATGTCATCAGCAATCAATTTCTTATTCCCACAAAACACATGACACTAATAAATATATGTGTGATTACTAGGCGTACATTATTTGTAAACACATAACAAAAAGAAATGCCGATGGGAAAATTTGTCCTATATGGGCTAATCAAAATCAAATTGATCTTTACCCAAAATAGAGCATAAACTTAAAAAGATGAAAGAGACTCGTTCGGGAACAAGAAAATACACACCATCATGAATTGAATTGAATTGAATTTGGATGAAAGAATATATAATTGGGAGAGAGAGACACACACCCCACCGTTACTTTCGTTCTTGTACTATATTTATCATAACTTTAAAAGAATAAATGTAAATATATTTAATGAATAAAACAATTTGAACCTTTAATGAATGCATAATTAGGGGGTGATTGGTAAAAGGTAATCGAGGTGGGTAATGGGAATGGAAGGGAATCCATTCCCATTCTTTATACTTGGTACAAGGTAATGAGAATTAAAATAAGTTAATCATTCTCTTAAATTGATTAACTACCTCACCCCTTTAATCGTTCTCCTCAATCATTACCACACTCCTCAATCAACATTATCATTGTTGTTGTTATAATTTATACTACTTATTATTATTATTATTATTGTAAATTTATTATTATTAATAAAATATTTTATTATTGTATTTATTATTAATATATTATTTATTTATTGTAAATATTAATATTAATAATTAATTTTTTATTTATTATTATCGCTGTTTATTATAATAATAATAATAATAATAATAATAATAATAATCATATATTTATTTTTATTAATTAATTCTACTATGTATTTAGGGGTATTATCAAATGTTAGCCTGACCTTTCAAGTAATTTACAAAATTATTCTGGCCTTTTATAAATAACAATTTAATGCCTCACCTTTTGAATATAAAACAAATCTAGCCTGAAATTAATTTTTAGTCTTTTAGTTGCTGACATGTAGCGGGAATAGTCGGTGTGGAGTGAAATATAATTTTATTTTTATTTTATTTGATCAATTGTGTTGGCATAAATATTTTTCACGTCATTAAAAAATCCAGGCCAAAAGATACACGTAAGCAACTAAAAAGCCAAAAATTAATTTCAGGCTAGATTTGTTGTATATTCAAAAGGTCAGGTATTAAATTGTTATTTATAAAAGGTCAGGACATTTTTGTGAATTACTTGAAAGGTCAGGTTAAAATTTGATAATACCCCATGTATTTATTATTATTTTTTATTTATTTATTTTTATTATTTATTGTTGTTGTTTATTTTTATTAATTAATTTTGTTCTTTATTTATTATTATTATTATTATTATTATTCTTGTAAACATTATTATTATTATTTAAATTATTTTTTATTTATTTTTATTATTTATTATTGTTGTTTTTATTTATAATAATAATCATTCCACAATTAAACCAAGCTACAACAATACAACCACCATTCCCATTGTAATTGACAATGATATCCATTGTGATTGTCATTACTTAATTTGAATCAAGCGGGTCCTTAATCTCCTCAAGTCCAGATCAGATCCTCTGTTGTCATTCTTATTTCACTTGATATTGCATAAATATTTTATTTTTAATATTTTTTTAAAAATGAATATAATCTAATTGGGGATGGATTAACCCTAAATAAAAAAAATTAAATTAAAAAAATCATAATAAATTAAAAATTATATATATATATATATAAACTAAAGACTTAGAACACGAAACATAACGGGAAATGCAATAGGTGATCTGGTGTGCGTCAAGTCAAGCCCAACCCCTCCCTACTCACGGCCCCATATGCTTAAATCAACATATTATCAAATTTAAATAGAAAGCCCATTTCTAAGGCCCATCACCAAAAACCATCTCAATTTAACTAACATGCCAACAATATCTGAAACAAAATCTTGGTTGAATGGATTGTAATTGAATAAACGTCTGGTCATATTTCATGATGATTGGTTCTTTAATTTGAAAAATCTCATTCTATGTTGACAGTGTGAGACTATAGGTAAATTATAGGCAAAAATCATATTTGAGTCCCCGTACTTTCAAAAAAATCTGAATTAACTCCTTGTATTTTGGTTGGGTAAAATTAGGTCCTCTTACTTTTATTTTGGTAAAAATAAAGTCCTTGCGTGACTCAATATTTGTGCGTGACTTACACACGCTATGCTTGAATTTTACAATTTAAGAAAGTGTGGCACGTGGACCAATGTTCGTGGAGTTACGCACTATTACTTGAGTTTTTAGATTTGTTCATTCCTTTTCTTGCTTTTTACTACAGATATGTTCTTCCTTTTTTGTTCTTCGTTTTTATGTTTTTCAAGTTTTTTTTTCAATTTTATGTTTTTTTTAATGTTCATGTTTTTCGGTCCTCCACTACTCATCTGATGTTCTGACGATGTAAATTGCAACATATTGATGTAAATTTCCGCACGCAAAAAACTATTTTGCCCCAATTTTAAAAGTAATATGCTTCAAGAATACGAAATTGACCAAAATTATATGATAATAATCCAAGTCTCCGCACCAATTACACTCATAAAACAGAAAGATAACGAAATCCTATTTCAAGTTCAGATAGCCCTAAACTTACAACACGGTGGCATTGTAGATATTAGAAAAGTCTTAACAAAACCTTCAACAACCATTCCTCCACCAATAACATAGCGATCAACCATCAGAAAGCTCGAATCTTTCACGACGATCATTTCCATTTCCTCAAAGATTTTTGGAGAATTACAGAGAGAAAACAACGAACAGAATGATAAAGAGAAAGGGGCATCAATCAGGTGTGGAGGGAGAGCATGTCTTTTTAATTTCACTCTCAATAGCTAGTGCGTGTAACTCACGCGCACAAAGTGGGTTTTAGAAGGACCTCGATTTTATCGAAATGAAAGTAGAGGGACTTAAATTTACCCAACTAAAGTAGTGGGATTCAATTCAGAAAAAATTATAAGTATAGGGACCCAATTATGAATTTTGTCTAAATTATATCGTGGTGGGGATGCAAATGCATCTCCTTCTCCTGGCGAAATTATTTTATCAGCCGACCGATAAATATTAAAAATAGAAAAAATGGGCTGTAAATAGTAGGAGGATGCATTGCATTCCATTACCTTAGAATTTACCTGAGACTATATGGAAGATTTATGTGTAAGGCAGTATTCCCAATGCATATCATTTTTGTTTCCACACATGGAGGGAAATTATACGATAGACTAATTGAAATTTTCAAAAAGATTAAGAAAAAAATTAGAAAAGATAATTAATTAAAAAATTCCTAATATATCTCTATTTATTTCTTTGATAATGAATTAATGATTAATATAAACATATTAAATATAAGTATATATTAATAAATTAGCTCAGTAAATATATATATATATATATATATATATATATAGAAACCAACTTATATATTGAGACGTCCAAAAAAGAAAAACAATGTTATATTAAGACGGAAGGAGTATAAAAATATAACTTTGTCACTTGAGATCCTCTAGTCCCAACTTGTGTGTGTCAACTGTGTACTAAATCTCAAAATTATTTCATTTTTTTTTTTTTCTTCAATTGTAATTTCTTTAGGTTTAGTATAATTTTACAATTTTACTTAAGGTTTATTCCATCCAATTAGGGTTTATAATTATTTTTTAATATTTAATTTTGATTTGATAGTTAATGTAGAGGTCTATTGTCGTAAAAGCCCAATGATAAGGCCCACGTTCGCCCACGGATCTCAGGACCTAGCGGATAAGTCTCGAAACCCAGAGTTCGGAGGTCTAGGCAGAGTTCGAATGATGAGACCAAGTCAAAGATAACGTTGGAAATAAGAAGGACTCAGTCAAAAGCTTTTAAGGAGATAGGAGGATATTCCCAAAATATCGAAAAATCCCTTAGATATCGGAAAGATGTTGTGGCTTTATCCTATATAAATCACTAAGGGATCAAGCAATATGGATAATGGAAAAAACTCCGACTAAATACAAAATTCCGATCCTTTGTTCGTCCAATTGCTATTTCATCATTCCCAGTCAAGTTCGACGTTATTCTTTGGCTATACGTAATCTTATAGGTCGCCAGAGCCCGAACCTAATACGAAAGTAACTGTAGAAATTTGACCTCTACAGTTAATATAATTGATTTTTGGGGTTAATGATTTCAAACTTAAGGTACATAATTTTTTGAAATTTCAATTTTAAGCAATAAATATTAATTATAATATAATAAATATTATTTTTACAAAAAAATATTAACGATATATAATTTTAATGTTAATACACGGTTGACACTGTAGCGCCCCGATCCCGAAAGATTGTGGAAATGGACGCCACGGGGGTTGGAATTAAGAAGCGGGGAAAGAAAGGGGGTAATATGATTAACAAAACCTCAACATAAGACTCAGAATAATCAAACACTATTTATAATAAATTATACTTATCCATAATACCAAGATTGGAGCGCTTAGCATTTAGTAAAAGAACATCATAAGTGCGGAAGCTCCATTATTAACAGGATACTTAACAAAAAAGAGACAACAAGAAAATACGTAAATAACAAAAGTCCATCTCTCAGCATCATCACATCCACGCGCCAGCCTACTAACCTGAAAAATGTTTGAAAATATTTGGGCTGAGTACTAATGCACTCAGTGGGCAAGTTTTTACAATACAAGTTATGCAAATCATTTTGGTAAAGTAATCTATCTGTGTCCATGCAGGTAGTGAAACTTAGGAGGTTTTAAAATTGAAAGCAACCTAAGTTCACAAAAATATTTTATCGTGAACCGCTTAAGAGTATAACCAGTCACTGCCCGCAACCCGTACTACATCACCAACGCGTAAAGTTGAGTATGGCCAAAGTATACCCAATGAGTGTAACCAATAAGTGTTTCATTTTAGTCTCACTGACAACGAGTAGGGCATGACGAATAATGCATGCATACTGTAGCTACTCACATTGACACAACGCTGGTTTATGAGACTCCGACAACATACAGTAGCACGTAAATATTTAACACAGATAGTCACATATGCAATTTTAACAAAGCAGAGCTTAATAACTCGAAAGATACAATTTACAAAGATAGTATAGTAGCCCACCTGGATAACAAATCTGTAGCACAAATAAGCTTTCAAATTCTGGGTTGGTCTAGCACAGGTTCTGCTACTTCTCCTGAGCCTACAACAAGAAGTCTTGGCTTAGCTTTGCTAAAGGACCCTATCAAAACTCAATTCCTAATCTGCTTTTGAATTTAAGTTTCTATTTATTTTATTTAGCAGTTTCTGGATTTTAAACCCGGTGATTATAATAAATTGAAATCTACTACTTATAAAACCATATAAATATAAATCAGATTGTAATAGATATTTAATTTTAATAAAAATAATTAATATTACTATGTTAGCTACTAGTTTCGAATAGAGGAAAATAACTCTCTGTCTTATGAATCAAAGTAGTCTAGAATATGATTTGTTTTAAGTAATTACCTATTCGGTCTTTCCCTTACTCTTTCCAAATATTTTTTTGAACTAATGAATGTACAACAGCATAAATAGGATGTCTACTTATAATTTTAGCAAATTCGTATTAATTAGACAATAATAAAACTGCAAATAATATCCAGCTTATATACTAAGATCCATTATTTTCTTATCTAAGTTCTATTAAAATAATACTTATTACTCAAATACATAAACTATATTATTGTCTCCTTAAAATATCCAATTATTGCCGAATATTAATAAAAATTGCACATTAAATAAATTTAGGAACTAATCTTGCAATTGTTCTTACTTAAGTCTACATTACTTTCTTTCTAATCTCTAACTATCATTAAGTAAAATTATAGCAAGTAAATGAATAAAAAGCTACAGTCTCACCTCAATTAATTTCCTCTCTTGTTGCTTATTAATTTATTATATATATATATATATATATCTTAGAAATTTACAAATATCCTCATCATGCCATACCTTTAATTGACACTCCAACACTTGGACAAGTGTGACTTACGTGGAGTAATGCATGTTTTCCTTTTTTTTATTATTAACTTTATTTTTGTACTAATCCTTCTCATTTATGAAATAATATATGTGTATACCCTATAGCTAGAGTTGGGTGTATGCATGTATATATATATTTGTACACAATTTACATTTATAATTAGTTACACTGTGCTTATCTATTCTAAACCCACGTGTAAATATATTAATAGGGGTTGGTGTATGGTTGCCATGTATGCTAAGCACTTTAACTTCAAATATTTTCTCTTTTTTTTTTTTTTCAATTGAACTAATCATTTTCTAAATATAATATTTAGGATATTCTTCCAAGTGGTATAAATATAATGTATTTATCTGGTAGCCAGTCTTGGTTCGCAGCATGTATATAATTATTTGTAGAAATTTAATTGGTTTTCAGATAAACAAATAATATATATAGTAATGATTAAAATATAATTATATATAATAGGATAATAATTAAGTATTTATTTATAGAATCTTTAATGTCCAGATATGATTATATTCGAAAAGCCATCTAGGATTATGAATAACAATTATGAGAAGGTCTCGAGGTATCTCTAACTCACTTAACGGTCACTCTTCACCTGAAAAAAGGGACCTTTAAAGATCCATTTCATCTCTACCTTACCGTTAAGGTTAGCATAATGTATTCTTTTAATACATAAAAGTTTTGGATATTTCACTTATTCTAACTATTATATGTATATTCCTAATTAAATTTAGATAATAAAATTTTGGGTATTACAGACACACAAAATTGGGACTGAAAAATATCTACTCTAAATTTGTATTCAAATAAAATTCCCAATGCAAATCATTTTTGTTTCCGCACATTGAGGAAAATTACAATAAAAATATACATTCGTATTTAAATGAAATTCTCTATAATCCACCTCACTTTATGTGTTCCATTATAAATTTTATTAGTTTTTTTTTGTTTTCTTGAATTTTAATTGATTGTAGTCTAGTTTAATTTTACAATTATTACTTAAAGTTTACTTTATCCAACAAGGATTTATAATAATTTTATCGAGTTTTAATATTTCATAACTAATGTTCTAATTTTTTAAAATTTCAATTCTTAGTAATAAATATTAATTATAATTGATTATATTATGAATATTTTTAATTTTATAATAATAAATTTGATAATAAGACATCAGTAGTGGACCGGAGCATTTCGATCTCATCCCACGTTCGTTAAGAAACATAACTATATGTAATGGGACGGATGTAGGGTTGCACTTGCCTCCACTAACTTTTTTTTTACATATAGTTTATATAAGTTTTTTAAAATATAAATATGTTGTGTTCATGATTAAAGATAAGTAATTAATTGAATTTTCTTATATTTGTAATATTATTTTTATTTAATAATATTAATATTATTTTATTTAAATTGTTATTTAATGTCTTTATTTTTATCAAGAATATAATATGCAAAGTTTTTTTTTTTAGAAAATTAATAGAGACGCATCTTCCTCATCTTCTCGTTTACCTATTGCTAATGAATTGATGGAAAAATAACTTGAGATACAAGTAGAACTAAATCTAATTGATATTGTTAATAATTCGGGGGCACGAAAACTGATTAAGGAGTTTAATATTTCTATTTGAGGTCAAATATAAAGAGAGTAAAAATATCAAACTACTCTAGCTCGATTCGTGTTCGGCTCGATTAAAGCTCATTCGAGCTCGACTCGATAGATAATCAAACAAGCTCAAACATAAATTTTAAAACTCAATATCATTTCAAACAAGCTTAAACATATGTATGCTCAGGCTCGACTCGATTCATTTACACCCCAAATCAAATCATATTAAAATATATTTTGCTCAAATAAATGCGGACTTCTGCCTCCATCCCCAAGAAATGAGGGATTAACATTGTTAGAGAAAATGTGAAAATATGTTAAACTTTTTATATCTTGAAACAAATCAAAAACTAAAAAAAAAAAAAAAAAAACATACATTTTAAAACAGAGGGGTATTATTATTATTTTTTTTTTTTGCAGATATACGATCAATTAACCAATTGTTCTCTCTTTTCTCGCTCTCCTTACTCTCCTTGCATAGATTTTCATATCTCGAGCAGAAAATTAAAAAATCATAACAATACCTGGATCTATTACTACTAATATAAGTTCTTCCGATAATATTTGATTTACCTTCTCCACAAAACTCAGAAATAAAATTCTCCCTCGACACTCTGCTGCTGTTGATCAGAAACCTCAACCAATTGGCAAGTCTCCTGTGATGCCGTCTAATGGATTTTAATTTATTAGACGAACATTATTTGACCCAAGAAGATGGTCCCTTTCCCTATTTCCTTTTCTTTTTTCAGTTTTTTTACTGATTTTTAATGTCTTCTTATTTTGTGTTTTTACAAATATATATTAATTTTTTAATTAATTTTATATCCGCATCTCGAACAGTGCACTCGTCCGATTCTAACGCGTGAGCTCGTGCACTACGCTCGAAAATTATTTTTTTTAAATAAATATATACTTTAAAATAGAATTAAAGAACCCCAAATTAAATTGAATAAATTTATTTTTTCTACGACGTTTGCGCAGTGCATTTTCCGGACGTTAACGCGTAAGCTCGTGTACTTTACTCGATAATTATTTTTTGAAATAATTATATACCCTAAAATTCAATTAGTGAACCCTAAAATTAAATTAATTTAATTTAATTTCTTTATTCAACGTCTCACGCAATGGACTCGTTCGACGTTAACGCGTGGGCTCATGCAATGCGTTCGATATTTTTTTTTTCAAATACACACACACACACACACACACTCTAAAATGGAATTAGTGAACTCTAAGATTAAATTGAATTAACTTATTTTTTATTCGGCATCTCGCACAGTGCAATCACCCGACGTTAACACGTGATATCATGCATTGTGCTCGATAATTAATTTTTTTGAAATAAATATATACCCTAAAATGGTATTATAAGTGAACCTTAAAATTAAATTGGATTAATTTAATTTTTTTATCTGACGTCTCACGTAATGCACTCGCCCGACGTTAATACGTGGGTTTGTGTACTGCGCTCGATAATTATTTTTTTTTAAAAATAAATATATACCTAAAATGATATTAGTGAACCAACTCATGCATTGCGTTTGATATAAAATAATAATTTAAAAAAAAAAAACAAAAATGAAGCTTGGAGAGTATAAAAAGAGCAGCAACTGGAAAAAAAATCTCAGGTGCGTGGGCACGTGGATCTACCGTGCGCATAGGTTGCTGGGCAGGTTTTTTTGGGTGATTTTGGTCTATTACCCGTCTAATAAATTGTGATCAATTAGACCGTTTAACACAAGATATATATATATATATATATATATATATATATATATATATATATATATATATATATAGGGAATTGATCAAATTAGAACTCAATCCCTACATGCTAACCTATGATCCAATCCTAGCATTAGATTTTGTAGATCTAATGGCCATAATTTAGTCAATATTTTAGTCAAAGTAAGGTGTCAAAGTTGTAATATTTAAAAACTTAATGAAGGCGAGATTATTTTCGTAATTTAGAAATTCTGTTATGTTTTTCGAAATTCTGTCAATCAATTAGACAACACTTTAAAACTTTTATCTTTTATGATATTGTATTGATATGCTAACATGAGAGATATATGTTGTTAACATCAAGAGATCTTTGTATATATGTTGCTAACATCGATAGTCTTCAAAACAACCATAACTTTACCAATGCTTACGCATTGTATATATGAGTCCACTAATTTAATTTAGCGTCAGGAGAGTGCATTGCGCGAGATACCGGAAAACAAATTTAAATTAATAACTACGCAAAATAAAAAAATTGGGTTTACTAGTTCTTTTGAAAACTCTTATCATGAACGTAAATTGCGTAACTTCTTCAAAGAAATCAGCTCAAATGATCAACTATCCCTTTTTTCCCCCAAAACATTGATACCCTAAATAAGTAATGATGCAAACAATTCAAAATAGTTTAAGAGTTCTTAAAAAAAAAATCTCTATCCTCAATATACGAAAAATATATCTTATGTATTTCACTTTAAGATAAGGCCTGGTATTCGTTGTAATTTTATTTTATTTAAATTTTTTTATTTAGGGTTTTCATTCATCTCCAATTAGAGTATATACATTTTAAAAAATAAAAATAAAAATAAAATCTAGTTATAACACACTGAGTGGAACAAAAATTTCAATAGAGAATTTGATCCGATTGATTAGGTGCTCAACTTTTCAAATCCTACGTAAAACATCAACCATTATATTAATAACACAATTTGAAATAGCATAAAAAAATTAGGGTGTTACCTAAACGGACCAAAATATGATAGGTTACAACCGGATTAAGACCATAGGAGGCTTGAGGTGAGCAAGAAACCTGGTTCGTAAACACAATATGAAAGTAGATCAAGATAATACAATTAACACACATCGTTCAAATCTTAATATCGAAGGGCAAAAACATATTTTTTGTCGTTTGCTGAAAGAAAAGAACAACATCGTTTTTGCGGATTATAAGATCTCATGTGTCCTCCCGTGTTATATTCCGTGTGTCATAACAAGTTTTTTTTTTTAATTTTTTTTAATATATTCTAATTGGGCAAAGATGAACCATAAAAAAAAAAAATTAAATTAAATCATTAATTGAAAATAAAAAAATTAAACAAAAATGAAAAGTTTGGCAGAGGAGAAGTCATAGAGAATGATACAGGGATCTAGTATGCCTTTTTTGGATCGAACGAAACACTAAATATAACACAACTTTAACCCGACATAAAAAAATGTACACACAACATATGGATCAAACGAAACACTAAATGCAACACACAAACTGAACCGTACGTGTACACACAATGCATGTACGGATCAAACGAAACACTAAATGTAACACACAAATTAACCATGTACACACAATGCATGTATGGAATACGGATCAAATGAAACACTAAATGTAACACACAAATTGAACCGTGACTACAATGTACGTATGACAAACAACATAACATAAGAAAACCATAAGAATTTCGCAATTAAACATCATATTTCTTAGGTAGAAGTAGGAGGGGATTCTTCTTATGCATTGTCATTCCAGGCGCAGAATCTATATATCCACATCTTCTGGTCGAATTCCATTAGGCAATTCCCAATCAAAACTATAGAGAAGGTTTGCAACTGCAAGCCCCAGAGTTGCAAGCCCCATAGGCATTCCGGGGCATACTCTTCATCCCGATCCAAATGGAATCAACCTGAAATCTTGTCCTTTTTATGTCGATATCACTATTTAAGAATCTTTCGGGCACAAACTCATTCGGATTTTTCCAGTACTCGTGATCTCTCTCAATTGCCCACACATTTACATAAACCACGGTTTTGGGTTGAATTTCGTAGCCATCTACTACGCATTTTTCTGTTGTTTCTCGTGGTACAAGAAGTGGAACCGTAGGGTACAATCTGAAAGTCTCGTTGATGATTGCTCTTAAATAAGGAAGTTTAGACAAATCATCTTCATCTACTTTACCTTTTTCTCCTATCAAATTTCTGATTTCTTCTTGCAATTTTTTCATAATATTGGGGTCTTTGATCAATGCAGTCATCGTCCATGTAATTGTTGAGGAACTAGTATCTGTTCCAGCTAAAATTATGTTCCGCAAAAATGAGCATATTGTTAATGTAGAGGCTAACTGCTCATTGGGTTAAGGATATTTTTGTTTTAGGGTTAGGGTTAATTAACGTTATTTAGTTTTTTTTTTTTAAATAACTAACACAAAATTTATAAATGGAAAATTCAAACAAAAAAGTCGAAATTGGCTATCTTAATGGGACCGGACCTGAGGAAGTAATTTGATGCTTTTAAATTTCGATTTTTTCTTATATTTTTGCTTCACTTTTTTGTGATTTAATATCATTTTATGATTATTTTTAGGGTTCACACTACCCAATTTGGGTTTATAATTATTTTTTAATATTTAATTTTGAATTTTCAATTAATAATTCATTATCATGGTTGATTTTTTCAAAATTATGTTTTATAATGTTTTAATTCTTTTTTGTTGTTGTTGATAAATGTTGACTATGATTATTTATGTTATAATAAATTTTTATTTTATAATAAATATTAGTAAAATCATAGATTTAATAATGAAACACAGAGTGAAACACGAAAAATTGTAACAAGAAATTTCAACCCTCAAATTAGCCAGAATCAACACTTGAGATTTCCTATCAGTATTACACTCTTTGTGTTACACGCCGTGTTACACTTTCAAATTATATATTTATTTATATATTTTTTTTCTTCAATTATATTTTTTTGTAATTTAGTTTAATTTTAATATTTTTTTTAGGTTTCACCCCACCCAATTAGGGTTTATAATTATTTTTTAGTTTTTAACTTTTAATTTTCAATTAATAATTCATTATTACGGTTGGTTATTTCAAAATTAAATTTTATGACATTTTTTAATTCATTTTTCTATTGATAAATGTTGACCGTGATTATTTAAGTTCAAATTGATTTTTATTTTATAATAAATATTATTAAAATCATAAATTTTATAGTGAAACACGGAGTGAAACACATAGAAGAAGTGTAACAGAAAATTAAAACCCTGAATTAAGTGAATTAAATAATTAAATGATAACCTCGTGTTTTACATGTGTTTTGAGGTTCATTTGAGTGGTATTTGATGGGCATTGCATGCATGAAGTGATAAGTTTTGCATAATTTTCTATATTTTGTGTAATGTCATGAGTTTGTTCGTTGTGAAGTGATTTAATGCCATTTTTTGTGTGAATTTCAAATGAGCTTGGGAGGACCCTATCAAGATAGAAAAACAACTAAGGAATGCGTTGTAAAAAGAATTGGATCAATCAGATTAAAAATGAGTGAGATTGAAGTAAAACAGTGAAAGGTTGCCGGATGCCACGTGGACCCGCGACCACAGTCACGGATCCACTCTTGGATCCCACTTTTCTGTGAGCTCACTACTGAGGAAGAGGGGAGGTCTGCCTTTGTATTACCCGCGACCCCATTCTTCAATTTTGCACTGATCGCAAATTTCTTGCCACATTATCGCCACGTGGACCCGCGACTGATCTGGTCACGGGTGAGGTCGCGATTGAGCCTTGGGAGTCCAATTTTGGCCAATTTTGGCTCATTTTCTTTCCTTTTCGACTGGAATACTTCCTATACGATATATCTTCTTAAGCATGAAAATTAGACATCAAAAACCTCAACAACACATACCATATTCCTCCCCTAAAGACAGAGATTGAAGAGCAAGAAAAGCACAAGTTGAAGACCAAGACAAATATTCATCCTCCGGATTTATCGTGTTTTTGTTCTTTAATTAGGTTTTTTATTGGATTGTTTTTTATTACATATTTAATTACGAGTGGCTAGACACTTCTTCCATATATTCACTGTTTAATTGCTTTATTTATTTTCTTATTTAAGTAGTTAATTAAATCCAAATCTTTTAATGTGTTGCCTAAATAGTGTTAGGAAATTGACGTTGCAATACTCACGTATAAATTAATAATTAGTCTACGTGGAACACGACTTTCCACATCATTGTACATAGCTACACCCAAGGACGGATGCAGGAATTTTAACTTGGGGGGCGAAAATTAATTATAATGCAAATACAAATGAAACAAATAAACATGTATTTAAATTAAGTACCTTACAGAAATTGAGCAGTAATGTCAAAATTTTTAATATATATCACCATAATTAATAATGCGACATTTCATACCAAGTATTCTGCAAAAAAAGAAAAAGAAAAAAAGACTTCTCTTTCTCTGAAAGAAAGAATAAAATTTTCCGTCTTTTATGTTAATTATTGAACCTATTTAAAGATTCATAAAGAATCATCAATCATGCTTCTAAATTTTTTGCCAACAAAATATGGTAGGACAAATAAAAAATTATAAGAAAATTGAATATAATCATATTAGGAGAATGAAAAGTTAATAAAAAAATCAACTTAAAATGGATAATTTGAACATAACGATTAACGATAAACACTATTATATTATTTGTGAATTGTGAAATCATAAAAGATAAATAAAATCCTACCATTAAAGTCTTGAATCATTCATTCTCAAATGATCAAATCCATAAATATAACCTCAAATATGTTATGAATTAAACTTAAAGAAATATAAAATATAAAACACTAATATGAATAAAGAGAGAAAAAAAAGAATTTACCCGTAGCTCCAGAACAACAGCCAAATGAGCAGAGATGAAAATGGTGGAAGTATTTATTTTTTTAGTGAATTGAGATTTGATTTCTTTTATATAAAGTATCTATTAAATATTATTATATTTGGGCCATAGCTAAATCAATTTACTTTATCCCCCAATATAAAGGCCGACACATGTGGGCCAATAAAATGTATTGGAATTAGTCCAATGATCTTAAATTCACGGGGAGGTGGGCAAATTTTTTTTTATATAATAATTTATATAGATATATATATATACATGTATATATAGTGTATTGTTGTGAAAATTTGAGGGACGGCTGCTACCACCAGCCCCCCACCGAGTTCGTCTCTAGCTACACCGTGCACTTGCGGGTAGTCAATATTTTTTTGAACATTAAACAACCACAACACATAGATCAGTGAAAACATACCATTAACAAGGCTTTGATGTGATCCCAGGTGAGATGAACAGAGGAGAACACATGCTCCTCTTTAAGCTTAATCAATATATCGAGAATGTCATCCTCCACATCTAGTGTTTTAACCCTACTCGGGTCGAGGTGGTCGTTGATGAGCTCCAAGTAGAACAAATCCAACTTCTTGCACACCACATCGACCTTATTTATCAACCCAGTGAATTTATCCACCCAACCGAGTGCAGGGAAGTAATCAGACACGAAGAAAGCCATAACAATCATCTGAACCTCATGCAGAAGCTGGTCGAATCATCGCCTTCTTGATCCATGCTCATCGCTTTTCTTACCGAAAGTGATTCTGCATATCAAACTGCTGCTGAGAGTGACAACCATCTCACTCAGATTCACGACTTGATATGAGGAAGCAAAACTGAAATCTTTGTAATAAAATGAGAGATTTCGTCCTCACCAACGGGGCGAAAAGATTGAACTTTTTTGAGGCTGAAGAGATGAATGGACGTGACTTTTCTCAGCTCCCTCCAGTAATGGTTGTATGGTGAAAAGGCTATGTCTATGTTGTTGTAGGATAATTTCTGCAGCGAAAGAGATTTAGGTCTGCTGTAGAAAGCCAAATCTTGAGTTTTCAACACTTTTTTTTACCAATTTTGCAGAGGAAATTACGAGTAGAGGGGTGGAGCCTAATTTCATTTTCATGATGGGGCCGTGTTGTTTGGAGAGTTTTCATAGATAAATATGGAGCTCACCGACGGTGGCTAGTTGGTGGAGGTTTCGATCAACGACAACGGCCGAAGACTGGGGGGGAGATTTGTTTTTTTTTTTCGAGTGTTGTGGAGAAGGTAAATCAAGATGATGGGAAGAACTATCAGTGTTAGGAGTATCATTATGAATTGAATTAGTTAAGGAGAGCTAGAGCAAGTAAGAAACTTATAAATAACGTTGTAGATTTATGGCAAGGAGGAAAAAAAAAGTAAAATAAACTCTTCTTAAGAATCTCAAATGATTTTTGGTCGGGTAAATGGCCAAATAAACACCCAAACTATATGCCAAGTTCTATCTAGACGTATTAACAATTTTTTGGCCCAAACACGCATCTAAACTGATAATCTCATATTTTACATGTATTTTGAGGTACATTTGAGTGGTATTTGATGGGCATTGCATGCATGAAGTGTTGAGTTTTGCATAGTTTTCTATGTTTTGTGCAATGTCACGTGTTTGTTCATTGTGAAGGGAATTAATGCCATTTTTTGTGTGGACTTTAAATGAGCTTGGGAAGACCCTAGAAAGATAGGAAATCAATTTAGGAACGCGTTGCAAAAAGAATCGGGTCAATCGGACAAGAAACGAGTGAGAACGAAGCAAAACAGTGAGAGACTGCCGAAGCTAAAAATTACCCGCGACCGGACTCGCGACCCAGGGGGTCGCGAATCGTGGTCGCAAATCACTATTTTTAACTTCTTCTGCACGGTCGCGACAGGGGCCGGGTTCTCCTTTGTTTTATTCGCGACTTGGTCGCGAATTTTGAGGTTGGTCGCGAATTTTCTGCCACGTCAGCGCCACGTCATGCCATGTGGATTCGTGACCCAAGTCGTAGGCGATGTGGTCGCGAATCTTGTCGCGAGTCGAGCGGGCCTGTCCGATTTTTGACCTATTTTTGGGCTTTTCTTAACTTGGTATTTAAGGGTTTGATGCATGAAAATTCTACACAATTCCACCTACCCAAAAGTTGCCACCAGAGGTTTGCTGTAGAGAAAAGAAGACGCGAAGAACAAGACCAAAGGATTCAAGAGTGTTCAAGACCAAAGCCATAATACAATCTCCGGGTTTTATTTACTTTATTCTTAGAATACAATGTTTATTTTGTGGATTGTTTTAGTTATTTATTTTGACATCGATAGTTAAAACCCTAGTATTCTTTGGTTGGATTATGATTTATTTATGAAGTTCTTTTAATTCATTTTGTTTGGTGTCTATGATTTGATTATGTTTTGATTATTCCTATTTTTCTCTGTATTATTTACCTGATCACTAAATGATGCAATCTGATGTGTTCATCCATAATTCGAGAGATGAGTTTTAACACAAGATCTGGAATAATTAACTGGTTAGTCAATATCACTCGAGAGAGTTGCGATTAATTTAGAGAACAATAAGTCTTTGGAACCATTAGGAGTTGCATAATAGGTATTGAACGGAGACGTTAATATTTGTTGTGTGATCTACAATCTAGGCGCTTCGAGAGAAGGTTTAGAATACATGAGTGATTGTTCTAGCATGATTTAAATCCCAACATAGACACTAAATGAATTGATTAAGAGAGTGGATTAAATAATGAGTATCCAATCCTAGAATGCGTCTTTTTCTTCAGTGTTTGATTTTTCGTGTTGATTTCCTCTGTGGTAATTTAGTTTATTTATTATTTTCAGTTTTTAATTAGTTAAATCCAATCATGTTTTATAGTCTAGATAACTACGAGGTATTAAATTAAATAACTAGCAGTTTAATTATTAAATCCCTGTGGATACGACCTTGTTCACCGCTATCCTATAAGCCTCGCTGTACACTTGCAGTTTAGGTGAAAATAAATACCGAACAAGTTTTTGGCGCCGTTGCCGGGGATTTAATTTTTTATTTGCTATTATTTAGATTTAGTTTCTTGTGTTAATTTAGACATTTATTTTTCAGTTTATTGTCATTTAAATTTTATAATCTTCTTTTTCTTGTGATTAGGTTGTGTATACGTACACGATCTCAGGGAGGATATCTAGAAAAATACGATCCTGAGATTGAAGCCACCACCCGCCACAAAAATGCAAAGAGAAAAAGAGAGATGACAGAACAGGCAGCACCTATTACAGTTGAGCAAATGCAGCAGATGCAATGACAATTGGAAGAGATACAGCGCAGAATGCAAGAACAGGAGGCTGCAAGAGAGGCAGTGCCGGCACCGATAAATCAGATATTTACGCCGGTGCTCAACCATGGCCATGTTTCCGGTCCCGGGATCAATGCTAATAATTTGAACTGAAGTCGGGACTAGTGGGCATGGTGCAGCAGCACCAATATGGACGGGGTGTCCGATGATACTATTAGGCTCCGCTTGTTCTCGTTCTCACTAAAGGATACTGCTAAGGACTGGTACCATTCACTGGATCTCAGTACGGTGGATAGTTGGGAATGCTTGGCATACAAATTCCTCCATAAATTCTTTCCTCCCGGTCTAACTCTGAAGCTGAAAGACGAAATCACTCAATTTCACCAATATGAGGATGAGAATTTATACGAAGCATGGGAGAGATTTCGAGAGCTGCTGAGGAAGTGCCCCAATTATGGATTTGGGGTTGATCACCAGGTTTGCATCTTCTACAACGGATGCGACATGGAGGTGAAGAGGCTTCTGGATGCCTCTGCGAGTGGCTCACTGCTGAACAAAGGCCACGATCAAGCTGTGACGATAATTGAAGACATGGCCACCAACAGCTATCAGTGGACTGGGGATCGACCAGTAAGGCTGTTGAAGAGAGCTGTAGCAGTTGATGATAGTGATCCAATTTCTAAATTTACGGCTCAGCTGTCCACGTTGAATGCTACTATAAATAGTAGATTTGACGCCATGTCTCAGCAAACTGCGAATCCTCCCATGAATCAAGTTGTGGAAGATGTGAGCTACATCAATCAGCGAGGGGGCTATGATGGCAATAATTACCGAGGTGGAAATCAGTTCTACCAAGGTAATCGATCCAACCTTTCTTATGAGAATCCTAATAGTGCACTGTAGCCCCCACCACCCGGCTTCTCAGTAACAAATGGAGTGATCAACGAGGAGAAGAAGTCGAAGATGGATGATCTGTTGATGGCGTTCATGGGGAAGACCGATAAATTCATGGGGGAGTCGCAAGATCGAATGGAGAAGTTGGAGAATACTATGGGTACCATGAGTGTGCAAATGAAGATGTTCGAGAAGCAACTGGGTCAGCTGGCTACAGTTGTAGGAAATCAGCACCAACCGGGACAGTTCCCTAGTAATACCACAGTGAATCCCAAGGAACAGTGCAATGCAATCCATCTGCATACTGAAGTCCCTGCGCCTATTGCTGCCGCTGCAACTATTTCTCCCAAGACAGCTTCTGTCAAGCCAAATTCCACCATAAAGAGTTCTCAGACGGGTCCTACAGTTCTTCCCACAATGACTATCCCGTTCCGCAGAGAACCCCAAAACAGAAGGTTGATGCACAGTTCTCTCGATTGCTTGAGATATTTAAGAAGGTGCAGATCAACATTCCTTTGATGGAGGTGTTGCAGCATATGCCCAAGTATACAAAGTTCCTCAAGGATGCTGTGTCCAAGAAGAAAAAGATAGAGGAGTTTGAAACTGTGCATCTCCCAGAAAACTGCAGCTCCATCATCCAAAGGAAGCTCCCAGCTAAGATGAAGGATCCAGGAAGTTTCACACTTCCCATCACCATTGGAGAAAAGATAGGTGGTCGAGCACTGTGCGATTTGGGGATGAGCATCAATTTGATGCCGCTGTCATTTTTCAAGAAGCTGAACTTTGGGCAACTCAAGCCTATAACCATGTGCTTGCAGATGGCCGACCGATCTGTGGTGTACCCTGAGGGAATATTAGAGGATGTATTGATTAAAGTGAAGGATTTCATATTTCCAGTGGACTTTGTGGTGCTGGACATGGAGGAAGACAAGAGCGTTCCTCTCATCTTGGGACGCCCATTTTTGCGCACTGGAAGAGCCAACATTGACCTAGACACGGGGATCCTCACTCTCCGATTTGAAGATGAACACATCCGATTCTTGTTCGATGTAGAGGAGCACAAGGCAGCTGTGGAGTGTAATACCATCAACACTCAAGAATTTGGCTGCATTACTGATGGTGAAAGCATGAAGATGGATGATCGGGGAAGAGAATGGGGGATTCCAGTTCCTCCACTTTTGGGAACTTGAGTTCCCAAATTCGTCTGGCTGTCGACGTTAAATGCAGCGCTTGTTGGGAGGCAACCCTATATGTTTTATTTTATTTTCGTTTCCTTTTTTTTAGTTTTTCTTATTTATGTTTTTCACTTCTTTTTCTGAGTTGTGCAGGTAAAGAACGGATGGATGCTGTAATATGGGGGATAGCACATTAACCAACTTGTCTTTCGATAAGTTTTGGGGAGGACGTTGAACCCGAACGGACATCCATGTGATCGTAGTAAGTGGTCGACGACACCTACATGTATTTTTGCAAACTTATTCCATCACGTGGATTTGAATAAGTTTGGAGGGATGTATGCTTGTAGTGTCTAGACCTTTATTGTGTTTTTACCTGCTTTACTTGTTTCATTTTTGTTTTTGTTTTCCCGGAAAAGTTGAAAAATTTTGAATTTTGGTCTTGAATTTTACTTGGGAATTTGATGATATATGCTTTATGGTTTATGGTTTAGTACTTATAATTAAAATATTAGATTGGGGATGATGTGAGCATGTATAGCATGATTTGAAAGAGCATGTGTTTTGGAGATTTTAGAGCTTTATTTTGACCAATGTTGAGCTGTGAGATTTTTGAGCCTATAAGACTATTGTCTTAGTTTTTGTTCTTGTGTGTTGGTTGTCTGTACACTTGTTTCTCTAGAACTTGCATATCGTCTTGCTTGAGATTGAGTTGTGTGCTTGGAAGTAGGAAATGATAATAGGCCATCTTTTCTTTACCCATGATATCCCATACACTGTCCTAAATTCATTTGATTTCTTTGTGAACCCTCTTGTGCTTAAAATGCCTTTTCTTTGAAAGCCTATTTGGAATTTATTTGTTGATTCTTGTGGAGAAATAGGAGGAAGGGTAGGAATTATGGAGTTGGGATGGAGAAAAATGGTGATAATTGGTGAATCTTTGTTGGTGCAAAAAAAAAAAAGTGCAATGTGAGTGTTGAAAAGAAAAAGAAAAATTATGAAAAGAGCACTAAAAAGAAAAAATGTGAAAAGTGCCAATGAAAAGAAATAAAGAAAAGAGACCAAAGGTCCATGAGTTGAAAAAATATGGATAATTTAAGGATGTGTAGAAGGAAGTTGGAAAAATTCTAACTAGTGTTTGATTGTGAAAAGTAGTTGGGAGTAGAAAGTAAAAGTGGTGGATTGTTTTGCAATTGATGAGTCACTTTAGCCAAATATTCCTAGCCTTAACCCAAGCTTACATTACAACCTTAACAAAAGTCATATTTGATCTTAATTTTGAGTACATTTTTTTGTCAGTGGAGAGTTGAGATTTCATGCAAGCCTATGGTAGATCAAGTGTATAGTTTAATGTTTCGATGAGTGCTTATCCTTATTGTATCACACTTTGAGTGTATGAGCGAAACACACACCGGTGAGGATCATTGGCTTGAATTTTGCTCGTTGAAATCTTTTACATGTGTTCATGATTTGAGTGTTGTGCTTGTTTTTGTTATTCCCAATTAGATTTTTGAGGTTGTAGATGCTAGATTATAAATTGTGGAGTTATGTATTGTTTGAATTCCATGTTTGGTTTTTGTTCTTTGTTTGGGGACAAACAATGTTTTAAGCTTGGGGGAGTTGATAACCTCATATTTTATATGTATTTTGAGGTACATTTGAGTGGTATTTGATGGGTATTGCATGCATGAAGTGTTGAGTTTTGCATAGTTTTCTATATTTTGTGCAATGTCACGTGTTTGTTCATTGTGAAGGGAATTAATGTCATTTTTTTGGTGTAATTTAAATGAGCTTGGGAAGACCCTATAAAGATAGGAAATCAAGTTAGGAATGCGTTGCAAAAAGAATCGGGTCAATCGGATAAGAAACGAGTGAGAACGAAGTAAAACAGTGAGAGGCTGCCGAAGCTGAAAATTACCCGCAACCGGACTCGCGACCCAGGGGGTCGCGAATCGTGGTCGCGAATCACTGTTTTTCACTTTTTCTGCACGGTCGCGACAGGGGCCGGGTTCGCCTTTATTTTATTCGCGACTTGGTCGTGAATTTTGAGGTTGGTCGCGAATTTTCTGCCACGTCAGCGCCACGTCATGCCACGTGGATTCGCGACCCAAGTCGAGGGTGATGTGGTCACGAATCTTGTCGCGAGTCGAGCGGGCCTGTCCGATTTTTGACCTATTTTTGGGCTTTTCTTAACTTGGTATTTAAGGGTTTGATGCACGAAAATTCCACACAATTCCACCTACCCAAAAGTTGCCACCAGAGGTTTGCTACAGAGAAAAGAAGACGCGAAGAACAAGACCAAAGGATTCAAGAGTGTTCAAGACCAAAGCCATAATACAATCTCCGGGTTTTATTTACTTTATTCTTAGAATACAATGTTTATTTTGTGGATTGTTTTAGTTATTTATTTTGACATGGATAGCTAAAACCCTAGTATTCTTGGGTTGGATTATGATTTATTTATGAAGTTCTTTTAATTCATTTTGTTTGGTGTCTATGATTTGATTATGTTTTGATTATTCCTATTTTTCTCTGTATTATTTACCTGATCATTAAATGATGCAATCTGATGTGTTAATCCATAATTCGAGAGATGAGTTTTTAACACAAGATCTGGAATAATTAACTGGTTAGTCAATATCACTCGAGAGAGTTGCGATTAATTTAGAGAACAATAAATCTTTGGAACCATTAGGAGTTGCATAATAGGTATTGAACGGAGACGTTAATATTTGTTATGTGGTCTACAATCTAGGTGCTTTAAGAGAAGGTTTAGAATACATAAGTGATTGTTCTAGCATGATTTAAATCCCAACATAGACACTAAATGAATTGATTAAGAGAGTGGATTAAATAATGAGTATCCAATCCTAGAATGCGTCTTTTTCTTCAGTGTTTGATTTTCCGTGTTGATTTCCTCTGTGGTAATTTAGTTTATTTATTATTTTCAGTTTTTAATTAGTTAAATCCAACCATGTTTTATAGTCTAGATAACTGATAGGAATTAAATTAAATAACTAGCAGTTTAATTATTAAATCTCTGTGGATACGACCTTGTTCACCGCTATCCTATAAGCCTCGCTGTACACTTGCAGTTTAGGTGAAAATAAATACCGAACATAAACTATTTAAAAAGAATAATCGCCCTCCTCAACTAATCAAAATATATCAAATTCACATTTTTCGTTTAACACCGTTAGTTTTTTCCGTTAAATAAAATGCGCATAAATTCTTCGATCTAATTATGATTGATTCGGACGATGATACCATGGAATATGATATGGTTAGAAAGCCCTCGCCATGAGCTTTTTAATTATACTATCAATTTGTCAATCGGGTGTTAAACGATAGAATAATTACATGGAGAAATATCAATGACGAGGGTTTGTATGATATATTGAATTTTAAATCTTGATACCGATTCGATGTTGGATTTTGAAATTAAAAGAGAGATTTGAAACTGCATAGTATGTGCTATTTGGTCATGGTTTCAGTTTGTCTAATCGATATTCATGGGTGATAGAATTGAGTTTGACACATTTTAAATAACAGAAAAAAATAACGGTGTTAACATCAAGTATCAGTTTATTTTTTTAATAGTTTGAGGAGCCGATTGTACTTTTTAAATAGTTTAAATGTGTATTTGGACAAAAAAATAATTCGTACATTTAGATAGGATTGGACATACAATTTTAGTATTTTTTGGCACTTTAATTACAACCACAGTAGTTCTTTGCAAATTGACAGAAAAAAAATATTTGACTGGGAACAAGACTAATTGATATGAACCACACGAAATAAGATCCGACCAAGCTCGGTGAACCTATCCCTGCAGTGTGGTCCCACCAATCTGTGTTGGAAATGGCAAGCAAATTTTCGTCATTTTCTTCTATGCTAATTGGGCTTGTGTGTTGGGCTGCATTTTTTAATTATTTCTCCTCTTTCTTCCGGCCCAAGTCTCCTCTATTTTTTGACTAAGTCTTGATAAGCTTGTTGGACACGATTTTGTCGTGGGTTGATGGTGGGAGAAATGTCTCCAAAAATGGCTATTTATCTTTTGGTTTTGGCTGGGAAAAGAAATAGGAGAATACACACAGAGATTACAGAAATTGTTCCTTCTCAAAATTGCTTCTGCCTTCTTCAATCTGAGCATCTGTATTCGAGTACTCCATCTCGTTCTATCGTGAGTGTACATGAAATAACGAGAGCTGCGTGAACCTTGGGAACGACCGGTGAGAGGCTTCACACAACGGGCACGTCGAAATTATTTTTAAGGCGGTGGATTCTACGCCACGTCGCAGCAGCTTTGACATCCAGATTCATCTTCATTGCAGGCTACTGTTCAGTTTCTTCGACAGAAACAAAAAGTTTTGTTTCCAGATTTATCTTCATCATCGCAAGTCTCTGTTATAGTTTTTTCGACAGCAACATTTTAAAAATGATTTTCATGGCTTTCTCATCCCGAATTCTGCCTGATCTGTCGAAACTGGAACCGCTAGATGGTTCGAACTGCAAAAGGTGGTCGCAAAAACTTCTAATTTTCTTTGAACAATTGGAAGTTGACTACGTTCTCTTCTCCGATCCACCCGAGGAATCTGACTCCATTGTTATAACTCTGGATAATAGGGATGTTGCTGCTGCCAAGGAGAAGGCCGACGTTGTCATGACTGCCCAGAAAAAGGGTGACGCTGCTGCTGCTGCTAAAGAGAAAACAGTCGCTGCAGCTGCTGCCAAGGAATCATTCGACGCGTCAACGGCAAGAACGGTGGCTGCAGCTGCTTCTGCAATGGTTTAAAAATACAAGAAAGATAATAAGATTGTTCGTGGTCACTTACTTAACCACATGACCAACAGTCTCTTTGATCTTTTCGTCAATACTCGATCGGCCAAACCGATATGGGAGATGTTAGAGAAGAAGTATGGCGATGATAACGCCGGAAAAAGAAAGTACGTGGTTGGAAAGTGGCTGCAATTCCGGATAGTTGATGACAAACCTATAATGGAGCAACTGCATGAATATGAAAATCTGACAGCCGCTGTTTTAAATGAAGGAATGAAGATGTGTGAAATTTTGCAAGCGAATGTCCTTCTCAAAAAATTCCCCCCCTCCTGGACTGATTACCGTAACATGTTGAAACACAAGAAACGTGATGTCACGCTTCAAGAACTAATCAGCCACATGCGCACAGAGGAGGCAAATCAAATGAAGGATAAATCCCTTTCTATGTCGTCTAACTCTTTTAATGCTAATCTGGTTGAATCTGCTGCAGGTAAAGGAAAAGGCCATTTTATCCCGAGAAAAGAAAAATCGGACTGGAAGAAAAAGAACCTTTCTGCTGACAAAAATATAGCAAAGAAGCCGACATCCAAACTCATCTATTGGGTGTGTGGAAACCCCGGCCACAAAGCTTACTAGTGCTCCAAACGCCAAGGGCAATCTCAGAGGCCCAATCAAGTTCATTTAACTAAAACTGATGATATCGTTGCTGTTGTTGTAGTTGAGGCGAACTTGGTGGAGAACAAAATGGACTGGGTACTGGACACTAGAGCCTTGAGACATTTCTGCAGCAATAAAGATCTTTTCCACGAGTTTGAGAAAACTGGAGAAGGCGAATGCGTCTACATGGGCAACTCCAGTGTCGCTGGAGTCCTGGGTAAAGGAAAAATTCTCCTTAAATTGTCTTCTGGGAAAACCTTGAGCTTGAGCAATGTTTTGTATGTTCCATCCATGCGTAGGAATTTAGTATCTGGTGCTTTGTTGAATAAGGCTGGTCTGAAAATTGTGTTGGAGGCTAATAGAGCCGTGTTGACTAAAAATGGAGAATTCATAGGGAAATGTTATCTGAATGAGAGTCTCTTTGTACTGAATGTTTATTCTGTCATTATTAATGAGAATGCTTCTTCTTCTTCTACTTATATAGTTGAGTCCTATGATGTATGGCATGCTAAACTCGGACACATTAATGTAGCTTCAATTAAAAGGCTAAGAAAATTGGAATTAATCCCGGCTTTGAACATGCATAACTTGTCTAAATGTCAACTCTACGTTGAAGCCAAATATGCTAAAAAAACCGTTTAAATTAGTTGAACATAGAAACTCTGAACTCTTAGAACTGATTCACATGGATTTAGCAGACTTTAGAAGCACTGTGAGTAAAGGAGGAAAATTCTATTACATTTCATTTATTGATGATTATTCTAGATACACTAGAGTTTACCTCCTTAGAACTAAAGATGAAGCTGCCGACATGTTTATGAAATATAAGTTGGAAGTAGAAAATCAGCTTAACAAGAAAATAAAAAGGTTAAGGTCTGATAGAGGCGGTGAATTTAGTACGTTGTTCCTTAAGGATTTTTGTGAACAGAATGGCATAATCCATGAATCTACTGCTCCTTATTCTCCCCAAGAAAATGGAATAGCTGAAAGGAAAAATAGGACCCTAAAGGACATGATGAATGCTATGCTAATTAGTTCTGGGTTGCCTAATAATATGTGGGGGATGCTGCACTTTCTGCATGCTATATTTTGAATCGAGTACCTCATAAGAAGCTAGATAAAACTCCTTATGAACTATGGAAAGGATTCACTCCTAACTTGAAATATCTAAAAGTGTGGGGGTGTCTAGCTAAAGTTCGTCTGTCTGATCCTAAGATGTTGAACATTGGATGCAAGACATATGATTGTGTGTTTATTGGCTAGGCAATTAATTCTGCTGCATATAGATTTATGTCTTTGAATGATCATTCTTTTTCTGAATAACGTGATGTGGAAATCTTTGAGCATATATTTCCTCTTAAATCTCGTGGTTCTATCTCTGGTTCTACTGTTAGTGATCATGTTGATGTGCCTAGTTCTTCTGGAAATGTACCTAATGATCATGTTGTACCTAGAAGAAGTAAAAGGTAGAGAACAGAAACCTCTTTTTGTCCTGATTTTTGTTACTGCTTTTCATGTAAATAATCCTGAAATGATTGATGATTATGCTGTGTCTGCATTTTTTATAAATGAAGATCTTTCCACGTATTCTGAAGCTATGACTAGTATAGATGCCACTTTGTTAAGAAAATTGTTGGGAAAATCCCAAATGATGGTGTTAAAATTTGTTGTCTGAAACAATGTGAATTACGGATGTAAATTGCAAAGTTAAATGGAAGGTTGAAGCTAGTGTTACCACATTGCCTTCAACATGCAGCGGAAATATAAACAGAACTTTGCACAAAATAAGTTTTAAATCACACTCCTTATGGTGTGTGATTGCCTCAAGGTGAAATTCACTATCATAAGTGATAAACAAAAACAATGCAAATGTTGTCTCGGTTCACTCCCTTAACAACACACCATAAAACATATAGAGGACTATCCTAGCTTCACTCACTCGAATAATCACTCAAAAACAAACCTATCTAAACACATAGATAGATTACAATCAGTCACTCTAAATCCTAGACTTCTCAAAGTTGACTATCTAGCCTACACACACAACTGGAATGAAAGTCTCCAGCTGATTGGAATGCTAGGCAGATGTCGAGGAAGATGTCTTGGATTTCAGAGATGACACTAAATGCAAGATTCAGAGCTTCTCACAAACCACGGTGATAACCTGCTTGCATAAATGATTTTAAGATCTAAGGAGACCTTAAATACTTCCTCCATCTTGTCTTGGCAGTTGCCTCACGATCCTATATGACTTGGACTTGAATCAACCGCCTTCCACTACCCATTGCTGAAGTGGACTTGAGATAACCATCTTCTGCATTGCGTGGCACACGTTCTTCAACATCGTGCAATAGTAGCGGTTACTCCAGTGACCCACGATCTCCTGCAACAGTTAGTGTACAAGAAGGTGTGGGAACATCACGTCCCTATGAAATCTGGAACAGATTTTGAACAAGTCAAAATCAAACATTATCTACGTTTTAATTCAAAATAAAATATCTAATAAATCCCTAAAAACGTGGAAAATAATATGTGATAAAAATCACAATTTATTCAGATTAATTTAAAATAAATTAATCCAAAATACTTGGAAAGGATAAGATTAATAATCCGAGTGTTATTCTCGATGTGACGAGAATGACGGAATATCATTAGATATGAGATTGATTGCGATGTTATCAAACGAAGTGATAATATCATCTGGAACATGTCATACTCAACAATCTCCCCCTTAAGCTTATCCTTTCTGCAAAAAACATAAAACTCAATATATACATGATTAGAGCCGCAGCGGAATAAGATAAAAAAATATTGGAGTTTCAAAAAAAAACTCCCCCTTAAGGTATGCTACCCCTTAAGTTATTATCTGTAAAAAAAAATTAGTGGGTATAATCCCCTATACAATAGTATACAACATTAGTGGGTATTTACTCCTGTACAGAAAAAATAGATGGGCAATTATCCCCTATACAGAAGTATACTGTTGAGAACATTCTCAATATAGCAAACAACACATATCTTAAAACATGCGAAAACAATCACAATGTTGAGAATATTCTCAACAAAAACATCACATAACAAAATATGCGAACAAAATTTATATAGCAAAATCATCAAACCATGCTGATGATTAAAACATAAATATCTAAGGATATCCAACCACGGATACCCAACAAAACATCATAAAATAAAAAATATGTGTCTAGCACACAAACAAAAATAAACAAGGATGTAAACACATTCAAAATAAGATTGTGTCCAGCACAATACATAAACATGAAATAAAATTATTTTTGATAAAGAAAATATCATATTTTCTTCTTCCCCTTTGCCTTAGCCACGAACTTTCCAGCTTTTTCCCCTTCATTACCATCATCACCAGCAACATCACTAGCAGCAGCAGCGACATCTACTCCCCCTTTTTGTGTAGAAAGAGTTCCCCGAAGTGCTTGATGAAGCTCAACCATTGCATTGGTGAGCACTGTGCTTTGATGAATCAATGAATCCATCTGTGATATATAAGAATTTAACACCTGCACATAAATTATCGTCAAGTGCGAGGAAGCACTTGCTATATCACTTCCTGAAATAGGAGGAGAGAGTGCACAATCTGCAGCAACATCCTGCCCAATATCCCTTGATGCAGCTGTTGAACTTCGACCGAAGGTATAAGGAAGATCGATCACACGATTTTCATTGCCTTTGGGCTTGATGATAGAGATAGTTGCAGTTTTAGTAACTATCTTCTTCTTATTTGGCTTCACACCTTGATCAACTAGGTTGGCATAGATTAGGCAGGGAAATGGTAAAATGCTGGTGGTGTTTGTCTTTGCAGCCGACTTCATCATGCAATCAAAAATGTAGTCTCCGAGATTGAAGGGGATTTTTGTGCTAAGTTTAAAGAGCAAGATGGCTTGATCAACAGTGAGGACTGAAGTGTTGGTGGTGGGCAACCAATTACACACAATCAATTTATGTAAAACAGAGTAGAAAAATGTGAGCTTAGAAGTGGAAAGTTTGTTAGTCCACTTAGTCACCAAACCACCAGTAACAGTTCCTACAACATCATTAATTAAATCTAGGCTAATAACATCAGAATCATTGCCCAGACCCAAAAAATTGTTGATCAGCATGGGGTTAAAAGAATAGATTTTGTCTCGCAGGTAAACCTCCCCAAATTTGCTCTTAGACTTATCACACATCTTAGGAGACACATTTGCATAAAACTCAGCAATAACATCAGGCTCAAAAGAAGACAAAGCAGTGACAGATTTCCAAAGACCCCTCTCTTTCAAGAAAACATCCATTCCATACTTCTTAAAACTAAGCACATCAATTTGTTTTTCGACTCGCATAGGGCGAACAATAACAGTTTTATGAAGTGTTTTAGCATGCTGTGAGTAGAATGTCTTACTGAATGCAGAAGACACATCACGAGGGGAAACTGGGGGATATACGGGTTCAGAGTCAGCAGAATCAATATCATCTTTGACATCGGTTGAATGAGTGGGAGATGGAGAGATTATCTCCTTGGCTGTGCCAGAAAAGACCATCTCTTGTGCGGATGTAGGCTTTTTAGGAACATTGACTTCTGGAGTTGCAGGGATAGGCTTCTCTTACTGTACAACATTGACTTCCACATCACCAACAACATTATCGAGAGAGGTGTCAAGGGGATTCTCTTTGTCATCAGACTCATCCTTCAGGGATTTTTCGGGTTTCTCCTTCATCTTCAGAGTTCTCCTTGCCTTTTTGCTTGAACCCTCACCGCCCTCTTCCTTGACCGACCCTTGTTGGCCGTGAAGTCATTTAGACTTGCGGGTAGGGCAGCTTTTCTTTTTCTCGGCTAAAGCTCTAGTGTGTAACCCTAGATCTGGATCAATAGGGTTTTCTTCTTCACCTAGACTGACTTGCTGGAGCGGAGTGGGGTTTAGCACAAGAGTAGAGACAGGAGCTTCGGCTTCATCCATGGCATTGTCTGCATGTTCCGTTGGAGGAGATGAGGGTTTGTCGGACTCCGATTTAGGTCCTTCTAGAGTGAGTTCGGCTGTTGCAGTGACTGCAGGAGTTGATGTGGCGGAGGGAGTGATAGCTGATGTTCCAACAGGACCAGAGGCAGAGGATGGAGTGCCCATAGTCTTCTCGAACATTTGTTTCATCATCTCGAACATGGCAGAGAGATCCTTGGGTTCCGCCATTGATATTCTGTAAAAAGCTTGAAGAAACGAGAAACCAATAGTGGGAGACGAAGAGGCTTCGAGAGAGAGAGAGAGTGAGAGTAATAAAAAAATTTTCCAAAAATGAGTTGATATAACTCTCACCCTCAAAAATCGGAACAACCTCCTGTCACATCACCCACTTTTTCTATTTTCCTTATCAAAGAAAATATTTAAATAAAACAGAATTAGTGGATAGGGATACACCATATCAAAACGTGTATTTATCACAAAAATTCAAAAAGTGAATCTTTATGGGCCCCAAAATAGTTTCTGTTTTTTTTTTATTTTTTTTATATATAAAAGAATAAAAAGACAGAAACCACACAAAAAAAATAATTCTAGGCATATATTTTCTGAAGAATATGGTTTCTCTTCAATCTTGCACACAACATCAGATACAACATTTACAAACAATGAATGAAATAAACCCAAAATTTTTATAGTTTACCTTTTTAAGGTCAAGGGCATTTCATTCACAAACACAGATTCATAATTTCAAGTAGCTGATTGTGTTAAATTACGAGCAGATCAACCATAATTTCATTAAATAAACCTTGAACTTTACTAAAAAGAAAAAGATAAAAACTAACAAGATAGACAACTGATGTTGATAAAAACATACTCACATCGAGTTCAACATCAGTAAACATAAAGATCTGATTAAACAGAGGACATTCCAAGAGACTTTTTCAAAGTAGAAAATCTCTCGAAATCAAGGGGCTTGGTAAAAATATCCGCTGTTTGATTTTCAGTGGATATATACTTGATGTTTATGATCTCCTTTTCCACCAAGTCTCTGATAAAGTGATGTCGAATGTCGATGTGCTTAGTGCGTGAATGTTGAACAGGATTCTTAGAAATTTCAATAGCACACACTGGCATTATCACATAGCAAGGTAAGTGATGAGCTTGTCATGCCATAGTCCTTCATCATTTGGTTCAACCACACCAACTGAGCACAACAACTAGCAGCTGCAATGTATTTGGATTCAGCTGTTGACAAGGAGATGCAATTTTATTTCTTGCTTGACCAAGAAACCATATTGCTCCCCAAAAAGAAGCAACCACCACTTGTGCTCTTCCTATCATCAACATCGCCTACCCAGTCTGAATCACTGTATCCAATAAGGCTGGTGTTTGTATCTTTACAATACCTGATTCCAAAGTCGACTGTACCAGCAACATATTGAATTATTCTTTTGACAGCTTTCAGGTAAGACTCCTTGGGTTGAGCTTGGTATCTAGCACATACTCCAACACTGAACATGATATCAGGTCTGCTGGCAGTCAAGTAGAGCAAGCTTCTAATCATTCCTCTATACATTGTTGGGTCAACATTGACTCCAATATCGTCTTTGCTCAGTTTTTCAGAGGATCCCATTGGTGTCTTCATAGGCTTTGCAGCTTCAAGTCCGAAGCGCTTGATCAGATTTTTGGTACACTTGCTTTGGGATATAAAAATCCCATCTTTATCTTGCTTGATTTGGAGACCAAGAAAGTAGGCCAATTCACCGACCATGCTCATCTCAAATGTGCTGCACATTGCATCAACAAACTCACTGAGGAGGTTAGAACAAATGGATCCAAACACAATATCATCAACATAGATTTGTGCAACAGTGATGTGTTTGTGAATCCTTTTGATAAACAATGTTTTATCAACCATGCCTCTTGAAAAGCCAAAGTCAATTAAAAACTTCGTAAGACGAGCATACCAAGCTCTAGGAGCTTGTTTAAGCCCATACAAAGCCTTGTGTAGTTTCAGCACATGGTTTGGTTTTTCATGACATTCAAAGCCTTTTGGTTGTTCAACATAGGCTTTCTCATTCAAAATGCCATTCAGAAAGGCGCTTTTGACATCTATTTGATGCAATGTAAACCCAATGTGGCAAGCAATGGCAAGTAGGAGACGGATAGACTCTATTCTAGCAACAGAAGCGAATGTTTCATCATAGTCTATTCCTTCTACTTGTGTATAACCTTGTGCCACTAGCCTGACTTTGTTTCTAACCACATTCTCAGACTCATCAGTCTTGTTCTTAAAAATCCATTTAGTTCCAATTACATTTTTATTTTCAGGCCTTGGAACCAATTCCCACACATTATTTCGAACAAACTGAATCAGCTCATCATGCATTGCTTCTACCCAGAATTCATCTTTTAATGCTTCTTTGACATTTTTAGGTTCAACACTGGATAGAAAGCATGAAATAGACACAAGGTTAATAACTGATGACATACAAACCTGTTTAACCAATTCAGCAACATCGGCTGAGCTCTTTGTTCTGGTTTTGACTCCTTGAGATCCATCACCGATGATTTGGGAATTTGGGTGATCTCTTTTGATTCTCCTTGGAGGATCACGTCTTGGTTCATACTAAGCCAGTGGAAGTTGGTCATCATCGCTTTCAGAGGAGGAGTCTGAGTCTGGTGTTCGAGGTGATGTTGATCCCTTTGCTGAGGGAGAGGAAGCATTGGATTTGACATCAGGACTTCTCATAGGACTTTTGTCAGTTCCACTAGACTCCTTATTAGCAATGTCTGGCTCATGGAGAAGAAATGACACATCATCTTCCTCAGATCTAGTTGTCAGGCCTGCAAGATCATCAAATACAACATTGACAAATTCTTGCACAACTTTAGTTCTTAGGTTAAGAACACGATATGCTCTGCTGTTTTGAGCATATCCCAAGAACAATCCTTTGTCACTCTTGGAGTCAAACTTTTCAAGATAGTCTCTGTCGTTCAGGATGTAGCAGACACATCCAAACACATGAAAATATTTGAGATTTGGATTTCTTTCTCTTAGAAGCTCATAAGGATTCTCCTTTCTTCTTGGTCGAAGATAGACTCTGTTCCCAATGTGACAGGCTGTGTTAACAGCTTCAGCCCACAGCTTCTTTGAAAGCCCTTTAGCCTGTAACATTACTCATGACATTTCCTGTAGAGTTCGATTCGTTCTCTTCACTACTCCATTTTGTTCTGGAGTTTTAGGAGCTAAATACTCATGGAGTATTCCTTTTCTTTCACAAAAGTCATCGAATACAGTATTCTGAAATTCTCTTCCATGATCTGTTCTTACGCATGCAATGTTAGTGTCAAATTGCAGACATATTGTGCGGCAGAATCTTTTGAAGACTTTGAACGTTTCAGATTTTTCCTGTAGAAATTCAACCCAAGTATACCTTGAGAAATCATCAACAATGACAAGGATGAAACTCTTACCACTCATACTCTTTGTATCGACTGGTTCCATGATGTCCATGTGTAAGAGTTGAAAACATCTTGTTGTTTGACAACCACCTAGGCTTTTGTGAGGGATTCTGGTTTGTTTTTCCTTTTGGCAGGCACCACATACAACATCGTGATCAACATTCAGTTTTGGTAGGCCATGAACAGCATCAGACACAATCAGCTTTTTCAAATTTACCATGCTCACATGACCGAGTTTTTGATGAATCAACTTTGTTTCATCATTTACAGTCATGTTGCAGGTTTCATCTTTGTCAGCATGGTAGCAATTGTCAGATGCACGACTCCCAAACATTATGCATTTGTCGTGTTTGTCAAACACTTCACAAGTATTTTTGTCAAACTTGACATGCATACCATCGTCACAAAGCTGACTAATACTAATCAAATTGGCCATCAATCCTTCAACATGTAGGACATTCTGAAGCTTAGGAAAATGTTTGACATTTAATGTACCTTTTCCAACAATGTTTCCTTGAGCTCCTCCTCCGTAGCTGACCTTGCCTTTGTTGGTAGTGGTGTATTCTTCAAGAAATTCCTTGGTGCCGGTCATGTGTCGAGAACATCCACTGTCAAAGTACCATGTTCCGGCAATGTTACCCTTTAAGGATGTGTACACAACATTGCAGGTGTACTTTATCTTTTTGGACTTCTTAGGATTTATGTTCTTTGATGTGTTCCCTGATGTCGTTCTCCCAGTTGCAACATCATCATGAAATTTGAAGCAATGTGGTTTGATATGTCCAGGCTCTTGACAGTATTGACAAACATACTTCCGCACCTTTGAACCTTTGCATTACTTCTGACCATAATCTTCAACATTGTTTCTTGTCGTTGTGCTTGAGTTGTTACCTTTCACAAACTGAACAACATTGTTGTTTGAGAAAGACATTGAAGATTTATTTGAGAATCCCAGTCCAGCTCTGTCTGTCTGTCCCAATATTAAGGCTTCATTTAGGACATACGTTCCTTTATTCCACTTCTGAAATGTTCTTGAGGCGTCCTCCACTTCCTTCTTTAGTCTGCTGATTTCAGCATCACTCCTTGTAAGTCTAATTTCCAGACTTACAACATTTTCTCTTAGAAACTGATTTTCTTCCATGAGAAATCTCAGCTCTTTTGATTGAGTTGTCCACTGAGTGCAGACTTCATTCACAACATTGTTGAGTTCTTGAAGTGAGGCAGTAGGTTGTTCTTCATGTGGATCATGTTCTCTGATTTCAGAAGCCTGATTGAATTCATCCAGAAGAGTCATTTCATACTAATTCATCGAATTAGGTGAAATCACAGTAGTTTCTACTTCAACATCTGGAAGAAATTCATCTTCAACTTCACATTTTTCAATGTCAAGTTCATCAAGTTCATCAAGTTCATAAATATCATTCAGAGCATCAATAATCTGATCATCTTCTTCCATGACATTGATGAACAACACTCTTTGATCTGAATCATTTTCAGCATCAGAATCATCACTGAGAACAACATTAAAATTATTTCTTTGTCTTCTTCATGCTGTTGGACATTCATTTAAATAATGTCCATACCCAGAGCATGGTCTACATTAAACTTAATCAATATCTTTCCCAGTGTCAGCAACTTCCTTCTTGACATTTGATCTTCCAGAATTTGATGTTGATGAGGATGGAGAGTCAAACAGCCGTCGAGGTTTGATATTTGAGGGGCTTTTCTTCATGGAACGAACCAGTGAGTTGAACTTCTTTGTCAGGAGTGCAACACTTAGATTCTCTTTCTCGTTGATTTCCTGAAGATCGTCAACATCATCATGAACATCAGATGACACAGTTGTTGTCTGGAGAGCAATTCCCCTTGAAGTTGAGTTTGCTTTCTGATTTTGCAGGTTCATCTCAAACGTTAGGAAGATGCTGACCGCTTCACTCATACTCATGGTTCCTACATCATGTGCTTCTTCAATTGCAGAAATTTTCATATTGAATCTTTCTGGGAGAGTTCGACGCAACTTGCCTCCCAAGAGCGGTCGATTGATTTGAGATCTCACATAATTTTTCAGCATAAGATGAAATAGTTTCATCTTCAAACATGCGCAAATTTTCAAATTTGATATGAGTAACCTCAGTTTGGTCTTCCTAACACTGGCAGACCCTTCATAATGTTCCTGAAGAATGGTCCATGCTTGATATGCAGTAACACAATTGCAAATCATTTTGAAGCATGGAACATCGACTGAAACAAAAATCGCATTCAGAGCGCGAGCATTAAAATTTGAGATTATTCTCTCATCATTTGTCCATTGAGATTCTGGAGTTAACATAAAATCTCCATTCGGACCTTCCATCCTAGGAGGGCTCCATTCTTCAATCACTGTCATCCATGCTCTTTCATCGATAGATTTGATGTAAATCTTCATTCGAGATTTTCACATGACATAGTTACCACCATTGCTATCTAGAGCAGGAGGACGATATTGATTAATCTGAATATCCATCACAAATTTCAAGCAACACCGGATCGAGTACTTAGTGTGTCAAGTACCGGCTCTTGATGCCACTTGTTAAAATTTGTTGCCTGAAACAATGTGAATTATGGATGTAAATTACAAAGTTAAATGGAATGTTGAAGCTAGTGTTACCACATTGCCTTCAACATGCAGCGGAAATATAAATAGAACTTTGCACAAAATAAGTTTTAAATCACACTCCTTACGGTGTGTGATTGCCTCAAGGTGAAATTCACTATCATAAGTGAAAAACAAAAACAATACAGATGTTGTCTCGGTTCACTCCCTTAACAACATAGCATAAAACATATAGAGGACTATCCTAGCTTCACTCACTCAAATAATCACTCAAAAACAAACCTATCTAAACACATAGATAGATTACAATCAGTCACTCTAAATCCTAGACTTCTCAAAGTTGACTATCTAGCTTACATACACAACTGAAATGAAAGTCTCCAGCTGATTGGGACGCTAGGCAGATGTCGAGGAACATGTCTTAGATTTCAGAGATGACACTAGATGTAAGATTCAGAGCTTCTCACAAACCACGGTGATAACCTGCTTGCATAAATAATTTTAAGGTCTAAGGAGACCTTAAATACTTCATCCATCTTGTCTTGGTAGTTGCCTCACGATCCTAGATGACTTGGACTTGAATCAACCACCTTCCACTACCTATTGCTGAAGTGGACTTGAGATAACCGTCTTCTGCATTGCGTGGTACACGTTCTTCAACATCGTGCAATAGTAGCGGTTACTCCAGTGACCCACGATCTCCTACAACAATTAGTGTACAAGAAGGAGTGGGAACATCATGTCCCAATAAAATCCGGAACAAATTTTGAACAAGTCAAAATCAAACATTATCCACGTTTTAATTCAAAATAAAATATCTAATAAATCCCTAAAAATGTGGAAAATGATATGTGATAAAAATCACAATTTATTCAGATTAATTTAAAATAAATTAATCCAAAATACTAGGAAAGGATAAGATTAATAATCCGAGTGTTATGCTTGATGTGACAAGAATGACGGAACATCATTAGATACGGCATTGATTGCGATGTTATCAAACGAAGTGATAACATCATCTGGAACACGTCATACTCAACAGATGGTTTTGATGAAATGTCAAAACACGTGTGATGATTTAATGAAAAACTGCAGGTTATGAAAAGCTGAAAATCAGGGATAATGACCAAATAAGACTTCAAGCTGAGATGAGAGACAACTGTTCAGAAGCATGGTCAACCAGCTTACAGGATGCCTTAATCAGACCAGTCAGAGTAAACTCTTCAAAGCTTAAGATAAGCTGTAAAGGGGGAAGAGAACTTTGGACACTGGTGGGCATCCACAGATGAGTTAATCATCAGTCTTAGCAAAAAGCCAGGATAGACTGATGAACAGAGTCAGCTTGAAAGCTGAAACTGATCTGATCAGAGATCAGTCAGACCTAAACCTAAACTGATCAAAGATCAGTTTACTGGTAAAATAGTTCTAAATGCATTGAGCTCCCACTTAACTGATCACAGATCAGTTTAGAGAGAAAAGGTAAAAGCTCAATCAGGTAGCCAACTGATAAGCTATTTAAGCTTAGCTGATAAGTCAGCTGAGCTAGACTATATCATGTCAAAAGCTCAAGGCAGCTGAAGATCTGCCAACTGGACAATCTCAGAGCTGAAAGCTGAGATAGCTGAGAGCCCGTCAGCTGAATGTCCAAAAAAAATGATAGCCCAATCACTTGCTCCTACTGACAAGCAGTTAATGAAGATCTTACCAGAAAATCTTTATAAGATCCTGATGATCTTAGAGCAGAGAATATTAAAGTCAAAATGGCTAGTTCATTAAAAGAGCTTCAAACGGCTACAAGCATTAAAAATGCTGCCAGTGATTTCTAAACATCACCATTCATAACGGTCAAAATTCACTCATCTTTTTAAAGAGGGTGAAATCAATTTTGGCCAAGACTTTCGCCAATCTAACTTTGCTATTTTGCAGAACTAGCTATTTCTTTCTCTCTCTATAGCTCAAAGCTCAATACTATTAAAGTGCGAAAAGTCATATACTGAGAAAGCGTGCTTCAAGTAAAGCAAGTTGCTAAGCTGACGCAGAATTCCAGCAAGAGCAAAGCTCCTCAGTACAGTCCCTTAAAGATCAACCACCCAGCTCAAGAGAAAGGAGCACTCCAGGTTGATAACAGATTCAAGACTGTCTTCTTGAAGATTAAGCGAGATCTAAACTCGTGTAAAGACGGGCAATATTCCAGACAACTTCCAGACTGCAAAGAAAAAGAAAAACTGATCACAAGAAGATCTGAAGGCTTCAGAAGTCAGCTGACTAGACGCCTTAGGAAACTTCTTGTAAATCAATCTATTTTCTAAATATTTTATTTAATAAAATTCTTTTGGCTAAATTAAATGCTTGTGTCAAAATTTATTATTTTGACTGCTGGTTCGAAGCTCAAAATCAAAAGCCAAAATGACAAAGGGAATTTAATTCTTTCAACCAACATATTTATGAGTCTCTTTCCTCACTCATAAAAACCCTTTGCTAAAACTTTGAGAGAATACAATACATCAACACCATCAAGAGAATTCTCTTCTCTTTCAAAAGAAGTGTTTTCTCTTTCTCTAAAAAAAAAGAAAGGGCTTCAATTCAAACTCAGCCAAATTTTTAAAAAATGGCTGAAGCTTTAAAAGCTCTTACCTCCTTCAAAGAGTAAATGATGAGAGATAAATTTCTGGAAAGACATAAATTTCAATTGATTCTTCAAGAATCAAACAATCCTTTTCTTCTGGTTAATCTTCACAAGACCGGAATTCTGCATTACCTAGAAACTCCTCCAAGATTCTTCAGACAAAACTTGGTAAGTGAGTTCTTGCTTCAAGCAAAGGTCACTGCAGATGGGAAGGTCATACAATCAGTGGTTCAAGGAAAGAAACTTCAAATCACTGAAAGAAAGATTGCAGAAATCTTTCAACTTACCAGAAAAGGCTCTAGGGTTCAAGATCTGAAAGATTCAGCTGAACCATACTGAAAAGAATGGCGTGCTTCAAATTGCTCCAAGCAATTCAGTTTTACCACAGCCAAAACTGACCTGAAGCCCAAGTATGGGGTCATGCTCGATATCACGAACAAGATGATGTTCGGCGCCATTGGAAGCTTGAGTCAGTTGACTCAAGAAAAATACAAGGTAATGATGCACCTTGTTGAAGGATTGGAAGCTAATTGGGCAGAATTCGTCTTCTCCCAATTTAAGCATCAAGTCATCAAAGCCGCAGACTCAAAAAGAACTAGGAAATTTGAGTCCAGAGTAAGACTTGTTCTAAGAAGGAGCAAGCTCCTGGAAGATATGCTGAATCTTCCAAATGATGACACGCTGCCAATCCTCATGTCCGACTGGATTCCCAAGAAAGGGAAAGCACACCTTCAGTCACTCAAGAAGTAGAGGGGGTCTAAAGCCAAATCTGGCAATACAACTTCAAGCAGTTCAGATGCCAATGAAGTTCCCTCTCCTCACTCCAAAAATGGATCATCAGTTGATTTTAAACTCTGCACTGATCCAGATGAGCTTATTCCCTTCATTGGAATTCCTAATCCAAATTATGGAGCTGAGTACTTCAGGAGAGCCTGCCCTCCTCTCCAACTGACTGAAGAAAATATTCGCACTTTCTACAGTGGTGAATATGAAGTCAAGAGTGCTCAGAAGGATGTAATGAATCTCCTTCTCACTCACTTCACGTATGTTGCCAAGCAAGATAATCAGCTGTTCAAACAGCTGCACCGGTACTTTTATTGGTACAACTAGAGACACTCAATGTCAATCCAGTCACATTTCTTGCTTACAGCCTTTCATGGCATGAGCTTTTGGCAACGTGAAGAGACTTGGAGCATCAAATAGATTGGAGCCTCAAATCCATTTCCTCCAAATATTGTGCAAGTCCAGTGGATTATGAAGCATCGAGTTGATAACAACATTCCAGCTAAGGCCCTGCTAGCTGATGTTCAAGCCAGCTTGAGATCGCAAGGAGTTGCAACTGAAAAACAGTGTGCCAACAATCCAGTCGATCTATGCTGCCTGCAACTGAATCTTGATCCAATTCAGTCAGAAAAGGTATATCTACAAGCTGCGGGTATCACTGAAGAGATAGACAAAGATCTCTCTCACACTTAAGTAGTGGAAATCCCAAGGAGTCAACATCTTGGACAAAATGGAGTCAAAGACGGTGAAGATACTGCTACATCTCCAGATCTCTTGTCCAGAGGCTATGTTACTCCTCTTATCAAGTTTTGCTCCAAAGCTACAAAGCTGATAATAAATCAGCCCAGCTCATCCTGCAGAGGAATTACAGAGCTGACCTCCTTGAAGCTGACCACCTCAGCAGTTGCTCTTATGCAACTTCAGCATGTTGAGACTCGAGTCGGAACTGACCCCTCCCAGAACATCTCCAGTTCAACTTCTAAAAGGAAACAGTCTAATAGCTTTAAAGAAAGCAGTGAAGCTAGCCCCATTCGACTACTCAAGAAGAGGAAATTGATAAAAAGTCAATCAGCAGCTGCTCAACAAAACTGATTCCATCAGTTAAAGACGATATGATCAGTTCAGTAGGAAACTGATGCCCTGAGCTCCCAGTCCATCCTCTCATTAGCTGCCTGATCAATCCTCTTCGATAAGCTTCTCTATTCTCTATTCCTCACAGTTTAATTTTGAAAAAGCTATCGCTAACATTTCAAAATAAGCTTACTGTTCATCTGAGTTGCCATTTAAGTCTCTATACTTAGCATTAAAGTATAACGAGATGAATTTTTCTGAGGTAAATAAATAGCAAATCTTCTGGCAAAATATTGTGCTATTTATGGCAACTACTCAGATTTTCAAATCCTCAGATCTCAGCCGCTCGATCATAAAACATTAATCCAAGTGGATGGCAGAGATACATGCATCATTTATTCAGCTAACTTTCTTTCAAATCAGATAGCTGATCAGCCAGTAAGCACTCGATTGCTCTGGTTTTAATGCATGCAAAATTACTGCTTTTAAAAGCAGCGAAGAAGTTGAAGAAGAAAAATATATACAACAGGGATAAAATTCTCTCTCTAACTTCTTCATTTCCTCTCCTTGTCTTCTCACTTATCCATAGCTCCTTTGCTCTCCTCTCATATCATCGAAGAATGGATTCATCATTCCAATCGATGAATATGGAACTTCTGATAAAGAAGCTCACAATGGATAAATTCATTAATCGAGCCTTTCTTCAAGCTCAAATCGGTCATGAGAAGACCAGCATGATCTTTCATTTGTTGGAGTCATGCGGGCTCTTGTCATTTATGATAACACAGCCCAAAAGGAAGCATCTTCCGCTCGTAACTGAGTTCTACTATCACGCGGAAATCTTAGGACACAACATAATCTCTGTTGTCCGAGATCAGGTTATCATCATCAACAAAGATGTGCTAACCGACCTATTCCAGCTCCCCGATAATGGCCCAAAGGTGTTTGAACTAGTGCTTTCTTCAAAGTTGGAGTTGTGGAACGACTGGAAACGTCCACACGTTGATCACAAAGACTTTTCAAATAACTTGAAAGATAGTCTTTCTCCAACGATGGTCCAGATCCTGGACATTGTGATGCACATTTTTCTGAGTAGCATCAACAATGCACAGTTCAATGACAACACCTCTCATCTAATAGCCGCAATATATTATGGATGCAAGGCTGATTAGGCATCCTATATATTGGCACAACTTCGCTGTCATGTGAGGCATGCTGAGCTCGATCTGACCTCTGGCATATTCAAAGCCAAGCTATGATTTGCAAATCGACTCAGTCATATCATCGCAAAGCAACTCGGAACAGTTCCTGGTGGATACACTCTTACCAGACGAGATCTCCTTCCTACAGTCTACTTTTGCCGAAGACATGGGATTGTAACTGGTCGCCCTAGGAAGTCGAGACTTCAGCTCATGGAGGACCACAGCCCGGCTAAAGGCAAGTAGCCGCTCCTTTATGCGGATCCTCCAGCTGACGCATGACAGTCTTTGACTGACAGTGACTCTTACACTTGCACAAGTAGCGAGTCTACTGCACCTGCAACCAGTGAACTTCCTTATGTCGCTGTCCCAGAATCTCTGGAAGAAGGCTTCAATGCAAACCTTGACCAACAATTGAATAGTTATTTTAGTCAAATTAGGGAGCACAGTCCCTTTCTCTTCAAACATCTTCGAAGATATCTCCAGTATCACCTCTGGAGGTACCAGGTGGATAATGCCATCATGTTAATGATAGCAGACAAACGAGGCTACTCATATTGGATTGAAGAAGGTGAATGGAGCCGAAGCTGGATGAACTATCCACTTAATACGCCTCCATCAGTCCCAGAAATCATGGATTCCATGATTCAGTTACTCCAAACCTTGGTGCCTCATGATGCACCCCTTCCTAAACATGAGCCCTCTCACTCGTCCACAACTCCTCTTCAAGAGGATGCCATCATCACCATTCCGGATGAGCCACTTCTCGAAATCGTATCAGCCTCATCTCCTTGGCAAGATCAACCATCATTCTCAGATCTTGACTAGCTGATGGCGACAGGGGAGTCTTATCTATGGCTGTCCGCTCCTGTGCCTGCACCCCAAGCTCCCCACATCATCAACAACTTGCTGGCTACTTCTTTCTCCCCTCTGCCACAGTTGTCATTGCCTCATTATGACTTCCATCAACTCGCCCTTTTGGATAATGCCAAAAAGAGGAAAGGATATATTGATGATGGAAAATCATATGTTCCAACATATGATTTCTGGCAAGGTGATATAACTCTTTGGGATGAGATCCAAAGAGAAGTCCAAAGAGGGGGAAGCTACCCATAAGGGGAAAGCTATTCATGAGGAGGAAGTCCAACTTGAGCACTGCTCAGCTCAAGATTACCGTTGGACTTAGGAGAATGCTCAACTGAAACAACAACAAGAATGGGGTATTCACAGCATACCCAGTATCTCTCCCTGCAAGTTTGAAAAAGGAGAATTGAGCAAGAGAAGACGGAACTAAGTGGTGAACAGTTTCAACTGAAGAAGGAAGTTAAAATATCATTTTGATATTCTCTGATGCGACTCGGACTATGCTAGGATGAATCTAAAGAATACGTAACGGAAGACTTCTATGAATCGAAACACGTCAACTAATGAAGGGAACAATCCGACATAAAATACGGCTAATCTAGACAACTAAAATACCTAGAATTATGACACGAACTATGTAACACAAAACAACGGATGAGGGGCTGAAAAGGAACAAGTAAGAGGGCTGGAATATGGAAGGAATTCGTGTGTGAGGCTTGGTGAAGAATGGTTGGGAGTAGATAGGTTATGATAGAGATGAATCGAACTTACGTGTAGATTGAACGGAATGGGATTGAACTCGAACTCGTGGCTTGCGAGATTGCGGATGTTTGGTGGCTTGTGGAAGTCGTCAACAGCGTTGGATGGTTGATGTTGTGGTGTTGTGAATCACAATCCGAAAGCCTCCTTGAATCTCGAACGTATCCAAGGTTGAATTCTCTAAGTTGATCTTCGATAGCGAATACCGGTTAATCCCTCAAGTGGATTAAGCAATACCCTTTAGTAAGACTTAGAATTGCTATCTCCAAGAATGAATATTTTCGTGTGAAAATATCCAAAAGACGTATTAGATTTGAGACACAATTGTATGCAAAAGCAATTTAATTCAACAATGTCTAAAGTATCAATGTGACAATGATCCCCTATTTATAATACATAGAGGACCGAAAATTAGAGCTAAAAAGGGGCGAAATAAGTGGATCCAAAAGTGATCCAACTAGACTAGGAAATTCCCTAAACTAGAATTCTATTTAAGGTAGTTTCTTCCCTTAATTAAAATTCTAGTCAAACCTATGACTTGGACTCTTAATGACCAAAAATTACTTCCAAATAATTAAATAAATCTGATTTACTACAGTCCCAAAATTAAATAAAAATAATACTATAGTCACGTTATTTAATTCTCGAACAGGCGCCTCTGGTAGATAAGACATTGTCACGCCTTATTCGCCAACAGGTGCTGGACGAACATTAAATTCCAATGTTCAAATTTTCGACCAAGTAAGCTTCAATCCTCCAAGGCTTTGTCTTCATCTTCAATTGAGAGCATTGTAATCACCTTAAGGTTGCCTCGAACAATCATCTCTTCCTTGAGCTTCTTTCGCACATATCCTTGAAAGTAACCTTGAAGTTGCTTAGCTCGTAACCTTGTAATTGGACCTCGAATTTACAACTCCGGGTTTGAACCATCAATGCTATGTACGGACTCATCATTCCCCCCCTGGTGAAAAGAATTCGTCCTCGAATTTGGCTCATCATCTTGGTCGAATTCATCTGCATCAAAGGGAGATAAATCAGCAACGTTAAACGTGGAAGAACACTTAGACATGTTGCCATACAAATGAGCATCTCTCAACAAACAGAATACGCACCTAAGGTGATCTAGGTGCGTCTGTGCACTGTGACTGTATATCAGGATATCATCAAAGTAAACAACTACATATTTCCCAATAACATCACGTAAAACATGGTTCATCAATCTCATAAATGTGCTCGATGCATTTGTGAGACCAAAAGGCATAACCAACCATTCATATAAACCATGCTTAGTCGTAAAAGCTATTTTCCATTCATCTCCTTCATGCATGTGAACTTGAAAATAACCAGACCTTAAATCAATTTTAGAAAAGATTTTTTATCCACTTAATTCATCTAGCATATCATCAAGTCTAGGAATAGGAAAACGATGCTTAACTGTTATCTTGTTGATGGCTCTGCAATCCATGCACATTCTCCATTCATTGTTCTTCTTGGGCACTAGAATCACTGGAACTGCGCATGGGCTCATCGACTCTTGGATTTGCTTATTCTCCAAAAGCTCCTTAACTTGGCGGTCTATCTCCTTTGTTTCTTCAGGGGATGTGCGGTATGCGGGATGATTCGGCAAGATGGCTCCGGGCACGAAATCGATCTGGTGCTCGATCCCACGAACTGGAGGTAATCCACTTGGAATCTCATCCGGAAAGACATCCTCGAACTCCTTCATAAGGGGCTGCACATCACTAGGCAAAGAAACATCGTTAGTAGCACTGTTCTTACAAGTTAAAAGAACTAAAGGCAAACCTGCTTTAATAGCTTTTTCAACGCCTTTAATTGTGCAAAACAGGGCTCGATTCTTCTCTTGTGACATAGGGGCAGTACTCATGCCTTTTCCATGTGCTATGGGGCTGGAATGAGGTGGTGAAGGGGCTGCAATGGTTGTGGAAGAAGGAGGGGGCGGCGGTGAGGCGGCCTCGGCCGTGGGAAGGCCGTTGGGGGCGGCGGCTCGGACGGCTGCGGCTGCGGTCTTCTCTCGCTCTTCTTTGAACCTTGCTCTTATTATTTCTTGCTCTTCTTGAACGGCTTTGGGTGTCTACGGCTTGAGTATGGTGGTTCGGCCGTCTCTCTTGACTGTGTAGGTGTTCGCGAGCTCGTCGTGTACAGCTTGTCTATCGAATTGCCATGGTCTCCCTAAAAGTATATGTGCTGTATCCATAGGAATAACATTGCATAATACAGTGTCAGAAAATTGACCAATGGAAAAGGATACATGTACCTGACCGGTTACGCGAACTGTGCCTCGATCGGTAAGCCATTGCAAACGGTATGGATTTGGATGCTTCACTGTTGTAAATCCAAGCTTGTCGACTGCATACTAGCTAACGGCATTGATTACACTGCCACTATCAATGATCATCGCGCAAGTCTTGTCTTGAATAGCAACTCTTGTGTAGAAGATGTTTTCTCACTGCGATTGTTGCTCTTCTTCTCGGTTTATGTTCAGACTGCGGATAGAAACCAAACTGACATGTGGAATCTCAGGCTCTTCTTCTTCGAACTCATCTTGGGCGTCTCCTTCAGGTGGGGTGTCGGCCTTGGATGGCTCGTCATCTTCACTGGCTGATTCGAGCTCATTCTGATCCGTGATGATTAGAACTCGTCGGTTTGGGCACTGATTCTAAAAATGGCCCCAACCTTGGCATTTATGACACTGAACATCTCAAGCTCGACTGGGGGCTGAAGTTGGCACCACAGGGGGCTGATTTGGCCGTGTGTAATTCGGCCAGACTGGAGCTGCAGGTGTAGGATCGGCCTTCTCGGAGCTGCCTTTCCACAATGGATGCGTAGTGCACCATGTCATCTACACTCGTGAAGTCTCTGAGCTCGACTTCACATGCAATGTCGGGATTCATGCCTTCGATGTACCTGATGATGGTAGCATTTAAGGACTCTCTCTTGCCGACACGATTCAAGGCGGTCTCCAACTCTTTGTGGTAATCTTCAATTGAACGGGTGCCTTGCTTGATCCGGTTGAGCTTCTTCTCAAGCTCTCTTTCATAGTGAACTGGTATAAAATGACCTCGCAGGAAGCCTTTCATTTCTTCCCATGTTTCAACAGACGGATATCTCTCTCTGCGTCGCCTTTCTTATTTCATTTCCCACCATGAGGCTGCATAGCCTCTAAACTCCAACGCTGCTAACTGGATCTTCTTGATCTCTGGAAAGTCATAACAAGTGAAGATCTTGTCGACTTTACACTCCCAATCCAGGTAAAGGTCTGGATCGTGTAGGCCTTCGAATTCTGGAATGCTCGTTTTGATATTATTGAGCAATCCATCTCCATCTCCATATCTGGGCCTCTCATAACGAACAGCTTGTCTGGCAGGTGGTCTGGGACGATCTTGGTGAACATCACGTGTCGGTGGTATGAATTAGGCATCATACCCATCTGCTGCATCGAACTTGGGTTCAAATGCGTCGTCTCTGCGATCTTCCTGGTGTTGGTTTTGTATACTACAAGATTTGTCTTTTGTATACTTTATTGATACTGGTTTTATGATGATATAGAATGAATACAATTGCAGTCACTGTTTGCATTTAAATTGTTATATTTATATACACGTTCACTATACTTACATTGTAGATGATATGGTGTGGGTAAACACATGGTTAGATCATATCATCGGTTCCTTGTAATGCATTAAAAGGCTCACGGTTTAGATGGCACTGAACCTGCTATCGGTACGCCGTAGAATAATTTGATAGTTAGTTTGTCTTGACTAACTGATTATTCTAATACACGGTCAAGTGTATTGAGGAGGATCTACTTAGGATTCTATTCTCTATTCTGACCTTAAATGAGAGAATAAGAATCCACAGAGTTCGGGTTCTTAACCCCTATGTGTTGGCAGACATATACGTGTAGTGTTTGCAGCTTTGATTTATCAAAGGGTGAGATTCTTTCATAAGGATCAATAATCTCGATATCTTGGGTTGTGACATTTACACTTATGATGGGTTGTGCAATATGTAGGGGCACCGTGTCCTGGTGCGCCAGTTTGATGGTGTCCCTTTGAGAAAATGCAAGTTCATGCTGAAACCCTCCAGGTGGAATTTATTCCGTGCATGAGTAAAGCTTGTGTGGTACTACTCAAGGATAAGATATTAATTAATTATAGCTGTCAGAAGCTTACATAATTAATTAATGGGTATTATATCTTAAACACGGGGAATGGCTGGACTAAAGGAGAAAGCATATTCAGAAATATGTATTAAATTGGTAGGTCAGTATTATTTCTTTAGTGGAATAAAAATAATACTTAATTTATTTAATAATATCCTAAGTTTATTGGATATTGGAAATTAAATAAATTAGCAGGCCAATTTAATATTCTTCTAGATCCCTGTTGTAGCCCAATATGACTTTAATGGACTGGAGATAGAAAAAGAGATAGAGGCCCAAACCCAGTAGGGTTGGGACACTGAAATTTCGACCACCTCCCCTATAAATAGGGAGGTGGGGGACGAAATTTTAAGGTTAATAATCAGCTCCTCTTGTGTTCTCTTTATCTCCACAGATTCCATACCGATCTAGTAGATTTCAGCCCACCCTGAAACTAGATTAAGTCCGGGAATACAACAGAAGATCAAGGAGTGGAATATCACTGTGGGGTGCCAATCATCATCATACACAACAACAAGATTAGACCTTTAATCTTGTCCTCCACCCGTCGTTTAATTTGTAAGTCGTTTTTCGATTCTATGTTTCCGCTTTAGTAGAATCGTTTAAACCGGATTTGCATGTTAATTAAACTCGGTTAATTAAAACATATGAGATGCATGAATTTATGATCTACATGACATTAGGATTAATGAACATCTAATTAGATCCTGCGGTGGTTCAATTCGAAAAAACCCCAACAACTGGTATCAGAGCGGGTTTTGGCACTGTTCTAGATTTAATCCTAGGATTAATTCGAAATATATGTATAAATTTGATGAAATATTTATGTTGTTTAAATTTTCAGATTTATATGTTGGTATATTTCGAATGGTATGTTCAAAACTTGGATGAATTTTTGATGTAGTTCGAAAATTCTAGTTTTGAGGTTTGCTGTATTTTTGATTATATTAAAATTGGATTTGGAATAGATTTTTGATGAAGTCAAAATTTCCAGATTTATTTTAATAAGATGATCGAAAATTTTGAATCAAATTTTTCGAAATTTGATGTTTAAAGTTCCCTAATTTTGTATATTGAATTTTCGGTACTATTAAAATAATTTGGAGAAGATTTTAATGAAAATTAAAATTCCAGATTTATTTGATAGTGTGGTTCGAAAATTCTGAAGTATTAAATTTAGATTTGGTGATTTTTGATGTATATCAAAGATTGCCTAATTCTAATCTAGATAGATTTGAAATTAGAATTTTAAATTTGGTAATTTTTGAAGTGGATCAAAATTTCCAGATTTATTTTTCTTGTAATTTTCGAAACCTACACTATATTATTTGGAATAAGTTTTTTGATTAATGTCAAAATTTTCCAATGTGAATTATAGGTTAATTTTCGGTTTTAATAAATTAATTTGGAATAGATTTTGATGAAAATCAAATTTTCAGATTTATTTATTAGGGTGGATCGAAAATTTGGTTGTTGGATTAAAGATTTGATGTTATTTGATGTATATCTTAATTTGCCTAATTTTAATCTAGATATATTTGAAAATATAATATTAAATTTGTAAGAATTTGAAGTGGATCAAATTTCCAGATTTATTATTTGATTATTTTTGAAAATCTTGTATTAAAATTGGATAAGGTGATTTTGGATATATACAAATAATTATCAAAATCCAATTGTGATAAGATTTTAAATTTGGATAAGTTTTGGAAGATTTTGGATTGGAATCAAATCTCCAAACCTTATCCTTGAAGATTTAGATTCTTATGGATAATATTTGGATTAGATTTTTGATTTATATCAATATATCCAATTATTATTTAATTAGGGTGGTTAGAAAATATTAAATAAATTTGGTGGATAATTATAAATAATTTCCAGATTTATTTTAAGATATATTTTCGAAATTTAACAAGATTTAAATTGGTGGATAATTATTTTAATTTCCAATTTTTATCTTGTGGATAATATCGAATTAATTAATTTAATTAATTGTAAAATTCGAATATTATTTAATATGTCATGTTTGGGTATCATATGTTATTTTATGCTAATCATGTAATTGTGATTGTTGGTTTTGTAGACTGACTTGTTTGCAGGGTTACCGACTATCATGGCTCCTTAATTATGTGATGTATGTTTTAATTTATGTTGGATGTATGATGGGCCGTATGCTGGTTTGGCTACGTGATTTTAATCCATGAGAAAATCCATGGATTAGGTCTAGGTTTTATTTTATGTTGTTTTAATGTAATAGAAATAAAACTGTTAGACCAAGTCATTGAGTTGTAATTTTATTCTAGATATATTAGTTTTTTCCTTTAAGGAATAGATATTCTATATTGAATAAAGTTTGAAGATCAACTCAAAGAAGGAGAGTGGCACAGCTCAAGAAAGGAAGTATCACTAATTCACGTCCCGAAATCCTAATCGGAGCTAGGTTTTCGGCGAGGCGCAGTGATAAGGGCGGCGGCCATGCCCGAGTTTCCGGAGCTGACTTTCCAGTTTTATCTCATTCAGCAACATGAGATATAAGCCATGATAGTTGGTTTTTATTACTATTGCTTATTATGTTGTTTGAAGCATGCAATGGTGTTTTATCATTTTATGTGATGTTTGCATGTTTTACAATGGGATAAAATGAAACCTCAATCTTAAATAACTAAGTGGAAGAGATTCATACCAAAGTATGTAGAAATCTCAAACGGTCTCCATTAATCTGGTTTAATTGAGATGTGATAGACATGCGAGTTGACAATAGGTCTTCCTCCATAACGGATGTGTTATATCACTGTTATCTCTAGAAATTAAACTTCTTTATCAAGACAGCTGTAGAACACTACTAAAACAAACTGACTCCTCCAACTGGAGCAGGGAGTTCAAAATAGTGGACTTGGTGCTAAGATGATGGTGTTCACACTTAGGTGTAATTTATTAATAAACGTCCACACTAACGTGGCTTATTAATAGGAAGGTTACACGACCGTGATTATTTCCGACTATTAATTTACTTGTCATAAGGAAATTTGACTGGAGGTAAATTAAAGGTGGTTTTACCTGTTTAAGGATGAATTTTATAAACGTCCACACTAACGTGGCTTATAAGAAACATTTTTAAAATGTCGGTGGATTACATATAATTTTTTGAGGTATACGATTATATGTGAGTATCCTAAAGTTTGTGACTGTACTGCATGTTTACTTTTCAGTTATTCTATATCATCATGGCACTCTCCAATCTGTCCACTATTCTCAAAGAAAACAAGTTAATCGGTGAAAATTACAATGACTGGATTCATTACCTTAATCTTGTTCTCACTGCGGAAGGACACAAATTCGTACTTGAAGAAGTATGTCCTCAGAAGCCAGATGAGGGTTCTGACGAAGCCCAAAAGGTTGCATATGATAAGTGGGTTAGGTCTAATGAGGTGGCGCGCTGTTACATTCTGGCATCTATGTCAAATGTGTTGCAACATCAGCATGAACCTATGAAAACCGCTTATGATATCATGTACAACCTTAGGCAGCTCTTCGGTCATCAGAACCGCTCGGCACGCCATTTGGTGATGAAGAAACTAATGGATGCGAGAATGTCTGACTCCACACCTATTAGGGATCACGTTCTCACGATGATGGGGTATCTGGCTGAGATCGAGACCTTGGGTGGAGAGCTGGATGGCGATTCTCAAATCGACATTGTTCTTCATAGCCTGTCCTCGAGGTTTGAGCAGTTCAGGCTGAACTTTAACATGATTAAAAGGGATGTCAGCCTGACTGAACTGCTCATGGATCTTCAGGCGGCTGAGTTACTTCAAAAAGGAAATCCGGAGGCACACCTAGCTGAAAATAGGGCGTCTTCTTCCGGTACTAAAAGGAAGAAGAAGAACGCACCCAAGAAAGCTGCAGAGGGGGCGCCTAAGGTGAAGAAGTCTAAGACTAAGATTCCTCCCGAGGAATTTAAGTCAAAGACAAAGTGTTTCAAGTGCGGCCAGCCAGGTCACTGGAAGGCGGATTGTCCTACCAAGAAGAAGAAAAAGGGTACGTCTCAATCTCTCATCGTTGAAACATGTTTAGCTACTTGTTCTACTTAGTCATGGGTAGTAGATACTGGAGCTACTGATCATGTTTGCATGTCTTTACAGGGGTTCCTGGCAAAAAGACAGCTGAGTGATGGAGAGATTTCAGTCTACATGAGCAATGCTACGAAAGTGGCGGCAGTTGCAGTGGGAGACGTAACCTTATCTTTTAGTAGTGATAGGATATTAGTTTTAAAGGATTGTCTTTATGTGCCTGGTTTTAGGCGAAACTTGATTTCAGTTTCTAAACTTTTTATGGATGGATATTCTGTTTCTTTTGATAACAAGGTTGTTATCTTTAGTGATAAACGTCTTATCTGTTCTGGCACATTGGATGGACATCTTTATTTACTTAATCCTATGCAAAACACTACGCAAATGCATTTACTGAATACATCGGTCATAAACCCTAACAAACGAAAAGAACCTTCGGAAATGAATCAAACCTATCTTTGGCATCTTAGGCTCGGCCATATTAACCTTAAATGGATACAAAGACTAGTAAACGATGGGCCCTTGTCTTCATTGGTCCTAGAATCGTTCCCTTTGTGTGAATCCTGTTTGGAAGGTAAAATGACCAAGCGACCCTTTAAGGATAAAGGGAATAGATCTGAAGAGGTACTAGATTTGATTCACTCTGACTTATGTGGCCCTATGTCAGTTCAGGCTCGAGGAGGGTACAAGTATTTTATCATGTTCATTGATGATTACTCAAGGTATGGATACATATACTTGTTACGCCGCAAGTCAGAATCCTTTGAGACTTTCAAAGAATTCAGAGCGGAAGTGGAAAACCGTACAGGTAAAAGTATCAAATCACTACGGTCTGATCATGGTGGTGAGTACCTCTCGAATGAATTTAGGGACTACTTAGCAGAGAATGGGATTACATCCCAGTTGACTGCGCCGGGAACACCACAGCAGAACGGCGTGGCGGAGAGAAGGAACAGAACATTGTTAGAGATGGTTAGATCGATGATGAGCTATTCAGATCTGCCTATTTCGTTCTGGGGATATGCCCTGGAAACGGCAACCTATATTCTAAATGTGGTTCCATCAAAATCAGTCCCATCTACGCCCACAGAACTTTGGACTGGACGAAAGCCCAGTCTTGGACATTTTCGGATTTGGGGTAGTCCAGCACATGTGCTGGATAAGGAAGCTGATAAGCTGGCACCACGTACGGATGTTAGACTGTTTGTTGGATATCCAAAAGGAATGAAAGGTGGTTTATTTTATAGTCCTAAGGATCAGAAGATCATTGTGAGTACCAATGCTCGATTCTTAGAGGAAGACTATGTAATAAATCACAAGCCAAGAAGTGAGATAGTACTCGAGGAACTTCGAGGGGAAAATTCGAATCTGACACCAATAGTACAAGAAGAGGAACCACAAATTACTGCACAACGTGTCACAGAAGTACAGGAACTGCCTCGTCGCAGTGGGAGGGTTGTACGCCAACTTGACAGATTCATTGGTTTGGGTGAATCTTCGGATTTCCCTGAAGGACTAAATGAATTGGATCCCAGGACCTACGACGAAGCAATCCAAGACAAAGATGCAGACTCTTGGAAAATTGCAATGGAGTCTGAGATTGGATCTATGGATCACAATCAAGTCTGGGAGCTTGTAGAACCACAAGATGGGGTAAAACCCATTGGGTGTAAGTGGGTTTACAAACGCAAGAGAGGAGCTGACGGGAAGGTTGAAACCTTCAAGGCAAGATTGGTGGCAAAAGGGTACACTCAGAAAGAAGGGATCGATTATGAGGAAACCTTTTCGCCGGTAGCTATGCTTAAGTCAATCAGGATTCTCTTGTCTATTGCCGCTCATTTGGATTATGAGATTTGGCAGATGGATGTCAAGACGGCTTTCCTGAATGGAAGTCTTGAGGAAAACATCCACATGAAGCAACCAGAGGGTTTCATTGCTAAAGGCCAAGAGTACTTAGTGTGCAAGCCTAAGAGATCCATTTATGGACTTAAGCAGGCGGCAAGGTCTTGGAACATCCGGTTTGACGAGGTTATCCAGTCATATGGATTCGTGCAATGTCCGGATGAGAGCTGTGTGTACAAGAAGAGTGACGGAAATGTGGTGGCTTTCCTCGTGCTATATGTTGATGATATCTTACTTATTGGAAACAGTAAGAAAGTATTATCTAACATAAGGGTGTGGTTGTCCAAGCAGTTCGATATGAAAGATCTGGGAGAAGCCGGACACGTCCTTGGCATCAAGATAATTCGAGATCGCCAGAAAAGGATGTTGTGCTTATCCCATGCGACATATATCGACACAGTGCTAGCTAGGTTTAACATGCAGGATTCCAAGAAAGGTTTTATACCTTTCAGGCATGGAATTCATCTATCCAGGGATATGTGTCCCCACACACAGGCTGAGATAGATGAGATGAAGGGCATTCCATATGCTTCGGCTGTGGGAAGCCTTATGTATGCTATGCTATGCACTAGACCTGATATATGCTATGCAGTCAACATGGTAAGCAGATATCAGTCTAACCCTGGACAAGGTCACTGGACTGCGGTTAAGAATATACTCAAGTACCTAAAAAGGACTCGAGATTATATGCTGGTGTACCGCTCTGATAGTCTAGTGCCTTTGGGTTACACGGACTCAGATTTTCAATCCGATAAAGATTAGAGTAAATCTACCTCAGGCTATGTGTTTACCTTGGGAGGCGGAGCCATTGCATGGAGGAGCATAAAGCAGAAATGCATTGCGGATTCCACCATGGAGGCCGAATATGTAGCTGCCTCTGAGGCTGCAAAAGAGGCCGTCTGGCTCAAGAGCTTCTTGTTGGACTTGAGCGTGGTTCCTGATTTGCCTAGGAGTATCACGGTATATTGTGATAACTCGGGTGCAGTGGCAAATTCGAAGGAACCCAGAGCCCATAAGATAAGTAAACACATAGAGAGAAAGTACCATCTTATACGAGAAATCGTTAAGAGAGGAGATGTGGCAGTGATCAAGATTGCATCGGTGGACAATTTAGCTGATCCATTCACGAAGAGCCTTCCGGCTAAGACCTTCTACGGTCACATGGAGAAAATGGGAGTGAGATGCAGACCCGGGGTTGCCGTTTGAGATTTTAGTTAGAGTTGGAGAGTTAGCCAGTTTGTTTTATATTTGAAAGACATGCTTCAAGTATAAGTGGGAGATTGTTGGTTTTGTATACTAGAAGATTTGTCTTTTGTATACTTTATTGATAATGGTTTTATGATGATATAGAATGAATACAATTGCAGTCACTGTTTGCATTTAAATTGTTATATTTATATGCATGTTCACTATACTTACATTGTAGATGATATGGTGTGGGTAAACACATGGTTAGATCATATCATCGGTTCCTTTTAATGCATTAAAAGGCTCACGGTTTAGATGGCACTGAACCTGCTATCGGTACGCCGTAGAATAATCTGATAGTTAGTTTGTCTTGACTAACTGATTATTCTAATACACGGTCAAGTGTATTGAGGAGGATCTACTTAGGATTCTATTCTCTATTCTGACCTTAAATGAGAGAATAAGAATCCACAGAGTTCGGGTTCTTAACCCCTATGTGTTGGCAGACATATACGTGTAGTGTTTGCAGCTTTGATTTATCAAAGGGTGAGATTCTTTCATAAGGATCAATAATCTCGATATCTTAGGTTGTGACATTTACACTTATGATGGGTTGTGTAATATGTAGGGGCACCGTGTCCTGGTGCGCCAGTTTGATGGTGTCCCCTTGAGGAAATACAAGTTCATGCTGAAACCCTGCAGGTGGAATTTATTTTGTGCATGAGTAAAGCTTGTGTGGTACTACTCAAGGATAAGATATTAATTAATTATAGCTGTCAGAAGCTTACATAATTAATTAATGGGCATTATATCTTAAACGCAGGGAATGGCTGGACTAAAGGAGAAAGCATATTCAGAAATATGTATTAAATTGGTAGGTCAGTATTATTTCTTTAGTGGAATAAAAATAATACTTAATTTATTTAATAATATCCTAAGTTTATTGGATATTGGAAATTAAATAAATTAGCAGGCCAATTTAATATTCTTCTAGATCCCTGTTGTAGCCAAATATGACTTTAATGGACTGGAGATAGAAAAAGAGATAGAGGCCCAAACCCAGTAGGGTTGGGACACTGAAATTTCGACCACCTCCCCTATAAAGAGGGAGGTGGGGGACGAAATTTTAAGGTTAATAATCAGCTCCTCTTGTGTTCTCTTTATCTCCACAGATTCCATACCGATCTAGTAGATTTCAGCCCACCCTGAAACTAGATTCAGTCCGGGAATACAACAGAAGATCAAGGAGTGGAATATCACTGTGGGGCGCCAATCATCATCATACACAACAACAAGATTAGACCTTTAATCTTGTCCTCCACCCGTCGTTTAATTTGTAAGTCGTTTTTCGATTCTATGTTTCCGCTTTAGTAGAATCGTTTAAACCGGATTTACATGTTAATTAAACTCGGTTAATTAAAACATATTAGATGCATGAATTTATGATCTACATGACATTAGGATTAATGAACATCCAATTAGATCCTGCGGTGGTTCAATTCGAAAAAACCCCAACACCTGGAAAGCGGGTTGCCTCGGGGCGGCTCTTTGCTGTGGTTGTTGGGCTGCTTATGTTGTAGCGGACTGAGCTGTGAGTTTCTTGATTTGCTCAGCTAATTCGGCTACTTGATTGCCAAATTCATCCTTCATCAATTGGTTCTGGCGCAGAAAGTACTGAGCCATGGAGTCAAACTGAAACTTCGTGTCCCAATTGGTTCTAGATGTGGGGGACAAGTCTTCTGGTGTGGTAGGCGACTTCGGGTCGTCTATGGGAGGGTTTGAAGTGGTTGCTTCGTTCTTGCCTTTATCCATGGTACCTACAAAACGAACAAACGTAAAGGAAAACAAGGATGGATCCTCACAATCTCACTTTGCTCTCGTTTATTTTCACTCTTGATTTTACCTCTCTTGTTTGCACTCAAGTGTATGGTGAAGGTGTGTGTGTCGTGTATATGGAGGTGTGAGAGTAGCAATCTTTGTCGAATTTCGAGGGTACAACTTAATTGCACGAAGAATTGACGAGGATTGCTATCTAGGATCAATGGATGATGTGGAGTATATTTGTGTAGGTGGCGTGTGGTATATGAGGTGGCAAAGGAAGTGGGGCCGTGGGTCTAGGTGGCGTGGGGTAGGGGGTGTCGAGTAGGGTAGGTGGGTTAGGGTTAGATGGATCCCCAAAGGTAGAAGGAAAGAAGTAGGAAGGAAAGGAAAGAAAGATTAGGTAATTTTGGAAAGTGTTACACAATTGTGACACAATCTAAATACCCTAATTGAACTAGACTCTAAAAGGAATGAACCAAAAAGAAATTACAACCCAAAAAGAAACTACCAAAATAAAATAAAACTTGGAAGGAAAGTTCCAAAAATAAAATAAGACTCAAAAGGAAATTACCAACTAAGGAATTTATCCTAGAAGGAAATTACCAAAATTAAAATAAACTCACAAGGTAAGTTCCAAATATAGAACTTGACAAAAAGGAAAGTACCAAAATAAATCAAGACTCAAATGGTAACACAATGAATATACCTCTTTTTTTTTTTAAATTTTCGGATTTTTCTTTTCTTTTATCCGATTTTTTTTTTAGATTTCGACGGCTTTTCCTTTTTTTTTGTCGATTTGCCTTTTTTTTTTTTATAGAATAGCTATGCTATTACAACTCGATAAAATAAAAATAAAAGACACGTAAGACGACACGTAGGATAAAAATGACACGTCGGATTGAACCACGACCAGCAGAGCTGACGTGGCTCTGATGCCAAATTTATGATGCGACTCGGACTATGCTAGGATGAATCTAAAGAATACATAGCGGAAGACTTCTATGAATCGAAACACGTCAACTAATGAAGGGAACAATCCGACACAAAATACGGCTAATCTAGACAACTAAAATACCTAGAATTATGACACGAACTATGTAACACAAAACAACGGATGAGGGGCTGAAAAGGAACGAGTAAGAGGGCTGGAATATGGAAGGAATTCGTGTGTGAGGCTTGGTGAAGAATGGTTGGGAGTAGATAGGTTATGATAGAGATGAATCGAACTTATGTGTAGAACGAATGGAATGGGATTGAAGTCGAACTCGTGGCTTGCGAGATTGCGGACGTTTGGTGGCTTGTGGAAGTCGTCGACGACGTTGGATGGTTGATGTTGTGGTGTTGTGAATCACAACCCAAAAGCCTCCTTGAATCTCGAACGTATCCAAGGTTGAATTCTCTAAGTTGATCTTCGATAGCGAATACCGGTTAATCCCTCAAGTGGATTAAGCAATACCCTTTAGTAAGACTTAGAATTGCTAGCTCCAAGAATGAATATTTTCGTGTGAAAGTATCCAAAAGACGTATTAGATTTGAGACACAATTGTATGCAAAAGCAATTTAATTCAACAATGTCTAAAGTATCAATGTGACAATGATCCCGTATTTATAATACATAGAGGACCGAAAATTAGAGCTAAAAAGGGGCGAAAATAAGTGGATCCAAAAGTGATCCAACTAGACTAGGAAATTCCCTAAACTAGAATTCTATTTAAGGTAGTTTCTTCCCTTAATTAAAATTCTAGTCAAACCTATGACTTGGACTCTTAATGACCGAAAATTGCTTCCAAATAATTAAATAAATCTGATTTACTACAGTCCCAAAATTAAATAAAAATAACACTATAGTCACGTTATTTAATTCTCAAACAGGCGCCTCTGGTAGATAAGACATGGTCACGCCTTATTCGCCAACAGGTGCTGGACAAACATTAAATTCCAATCTTCAAATTTTCGACCAAGTAAGCTTCAATCCTCCAAGGCTTGGTCTTTATCTTCAATTGAGAGCATTGTAATCACCTTGAGGTTGCCTCGAACAATCATCTCTTCCTCGAGCTTCTTTCGCACATATCCTTGAAAGTAACCTTGAAGTTGCTTAGCTCGTAACCTTGTAATTGGATCTCGAATTTGCAACTCCGGGTTTGAACCATCAATGCTATGTGCGGACTCATCATTCTCTCTCTCTCTCTCTCTTACTTCCTATAATTCTTCATCTTCTATGCTCAATCAGTGTCTAAAACATGCTCTTTTGTTTATAATACAAAATGTTATAATCATGCTGATTTGTCCCTTTGAATAGCTTAAGACTTTCCATGCGCTCAAAATCAAAATTGAAAAATTTGCATGATAATCAGAATTGAGCTGTGTTTAGAACTGAAATATTTGAAGCTTTTCAAGCTGTACAAACGAGTACTCAGATATCTGAAGGTCATTTTAGCTGTATTTCTCATCAGCAAAACTCTGATACCTTACAGATAAAACTCGTTGAGCTCACATATTAATGTATGCTTCATCACTCTCATACTCATCTTTTTATCAAAGCTCTGATGTTTATATCAAAGCATTGATACTCATGAATGTATAAAATGTTAGCTTTCAAAAGCTACAAGCATCTAAGACTGTTCTTATGAACATGGTCTATTTTCAGCCTTGTCACCAGAACTGGTACAGGCTAAGATGCTCATTCATGAATGATAACCTTGTACAATTTTTCCATCATCAATTTAGCTGGTTTTAACATCATCAAAAAGGGGGAAATTGTTAGGAAAATTGTTGGGAAAATCCCAAATGATGGTTTTGATGAAATGTCAAAACACATGTGATGATTTAATGAAAAACTGCAGGTTATGAAAAGCTGAAAATCAGGGATAATGACCAAATAAGACTTCAAGCTGAGATGAGAGACAGCTGTTCAGAAGCATGGTCAACCAGTTTACAGGATGCCTGTTAGTTTTGTATACTGGAAGACTTGTCTTTGTATACTTTTCTGATGATATGATGATATGAAATGAAAGTTATTACAGTCACTGTTTGCATTTAGATTATGTTCTATAATTATTTTATGCAATGTTTCATATACTTACATTGTAGAAGATATGGTGTGGGGAGTCACACGGTAAGATCATATCATTAGAACCTTGTAATGTATTAAATAGCTCACGGCTTAGATGGTCCTGAACACACCATCAGTACACCGTAGAATAATCTGACAAGTTAGTTTATCTTGACTAACTGATTATTCTAGTACACTCGTTAGTGTATTGAGGAGGATCACGATAGGATACTATTCTCTGTCTCTGACCCAATTACTGACAGAATAAAGATCCACAGAGTTCGGGTTCTGAACTCATGTGATATTGGCGAGCATATGTATATGTTGTTTGTTACTTTGATTTATCAATAGGTGAGATCTTTTCATAGATCGAATTTGTTGGTCCCGGGCGAGTCGATATTAGTTTAGAGGGGGGGGTGAATAAACTGATTAAAAACTTTTACTTCAAATTGCGAAATAATAAGGGACCTTGACTCGCTTAGTGACTTATCTATGCACAATGTGGTTGAGCTCTTTTGACAGCTTGAGTGCGGATTGTGTGAGCTTGTGTACAGTTCATAAATATGCAAGTAATCAAAACAGTACAGCACACAAATGATTTATAGAGGTTCGAAGTCTCAAACTTCTACGTCTTCTCTTCCTTCCGCAGAAGGGCAACTTCACTATATAACTTGAGTTTCTTTGCAAATTACACAATGAAGGACAGTTGGCTGAACCTGGTAACTGCTCGCTACCTCAGCGGGTCGACGGCTGACACTTGAAGTCCCTAACTGCTTGCTAGGAAGGTAGGTGCTATTGACGTCTTTACAAGATTTTAGATCTCTTTCGATCTTCAAGTGGTTTGTCTTGAACAAGGGGTATCAACTGATGCGCTCCTTCAATTGAGCTGGATAGTTGATCGTTGTATTGCTGAAACTGAGAAGGCTGCCTTGGCTGGTTTATCAACAGCTGGCTGAATGTTTTGACTCTGTGAATTCTTCTTCTCAGTTGGACTCTCGCAGTTTTTAGCAAATACTGAACTTGAGCTATGTGGGAGGGAGAAAGAAAGCTCTGCTTGAATGAAGGCTTCAAGAATAAGTATTGCAAAAAGTCTCGGAGGCAAGAGTGTTTAAAACTTTGATTCACTCATCTTTTATAGAGGAGTGATTTTATGACCGTTGAGTTCCATTGATCGGTGGCTCTGTTAGGTCTTTATTGATCGCTGGAGCTTTTGATTGAAGTAGCCATTGCTTTGCCAATCGATCTCCATTGGATATTTAATTCCAGGATCTCCGTTGAAGCATTTATTCCAAGATTCGTCGGTTGGTCAATAACTCCAGGGTTCTCTGGCTGGCATTTCTGAGCCTCAGTTTTAGCAACTTTGAGTTCCAGTTGGCAGTTTTGAACTTGTCTATTCAGTTCGGCTATAACTCCAGCTGGCAGTTCTAAGCTTGTCTGCTCAGTTTGGTTGTTACTCCAGTTGGCAGTTCTGAACTTGTCTGCTCAGGTCGGCTATTACTCCAGCTGGCAGTTCTAAGCTTGTCTGCTCAGTTTGGTTGTTACTCCAGTTGACAGTTCTGAACTTGTCTGCTCAGTTCGGCTATTGCTCCAGCTGGCAGTTCTGAGCTTGTTCCTCCAGTTCGGCTGATCTCAAGTTTTTATCTTGCTTGTCAGTTTGACTAATCATTCTCAAGCTCTCTTGTCAGTTTGACTATTCACAAGCTGTTGACTAGCTTGTCAGTTTGACTGCTTTCTCTTGAGCTTTCTTGTCAGCTTGACTAATCACAAGCTGGCTGACTTCAGTTCTGACCTTTAGCTGGTTTGTCTGTTCACTTCAGTTTGGCCATCAGTTGGATACTTCCAGTCTTTCAGTTTAAATTGATCTCGTATCAGTTTCTTCAGTTTAGTCGATTCTTTTCTCCCTCAGCTCAGCTGACTTAGCTGTCAGTTTGTTTTGACTGGTTCGTCTCTTCGAATCCTCAGTTGAATTGAGTTCTGACTGGTTGGTGTATCCTCCCAGCTGGTAGACCATACTCCAGTTTGGTTGACTTCAGCTTTGATTGAGTTCCTCTTTGATACTCTGGATTGGTCAGCTCAGATCTACAGCTTGAATTTTAGTCAGTTTTTCATAAATAGTTTTGACATCTCATGAAAACCTTATCTAGAGGTTCCTTGATAGTTTTTCCTAACAATTTCCCCCTTTTTGATGATGTCAAAACCTTATCAATGATGATGGAAAAACTGCAAATGTTCATTTGATAGACATGCTGTAGTTTGCTTAGGCAAATTCTAGAAATCAGAGCACGTTAGAGCATGAAATTCAAGTATCAGAGCGTTCAAAATCCAAGTATCAGAGCATTCAAGGCATACTTTCATTTTTGGCATGCTTTTATTTTCTTAGAGCATGATTATCTAAATATCAGAGCAAAGCTTATATGCATGGTTATCAGAGTATCAGCGAATGTTTATAAGCATGATCAAGGCTTGATATGAAGTTTAAGCATGATATTTGAATAATTGAAGTATGTATTATATATTCAATCAAAGCATATTATATCAGCTTTCGATTCTCAATAGTAGTTAAAACTACTAATTTACTTCCTTAGCTGCTCCTTCTCTTCCTGCTTGATTCTCCTCTTTCTTGGACTCCTTGTGTTCTCCAAGCTTCCTCCTGAAGCTAAGCTTCCCCCTCATGATGTATTTCTCTTTGGATTTGATCCCAAAGAGTTAAGTTTTCATCATCATACTTTCCATCTTCCTCCTTTTTGGCATCATCGAAAAGCTGGGATGGATCGCATGATGGTATTAATAGGTTTGGCAAGAAGGTGAAGGCAGTTGCCAAATTATCATCATGGACTGAGGGAACTGAAGGAATGGGCATGGGCGAGGAGAACCATGCATAGGCCTCTTCAGTTGTCATGAATTGACCACGATCAGTGGTGAGAGAGACTTCTTGCTCTCTGAAGTCCATGGAGGCCAAGCTGGTGAAGATCTCATCGGGTGAAGCGATTGGTAGATCTTCGAGGAATGAAGTGCAGGAGGAGTTGGTTGGTTCATTGTCGGGAAGAGGAGCGTTGGCTGATATACTGAGCTGGATTCGTTTGATCATCGAATCCATTATCTCCGAGAGCGTTGGCGATGAGCAGAGTGATGATTCATCCAATGTCTACTCCATTTTCCTTCGTTGATCTAGAAGAGGGATCCACGAGTGCGGATGAGGTGGAACATTATGGCCTCATCGAGTTGGAATCGCCAGATGTGGTACTGGAGGTACCGTTTCAGTTGCTCGAATAAGGAGGGATCGGTGCCCTCAATGAGACCGAAGCAGCTTCTTAGCTGATGGTCTAGAACTGCCTCAAACTCAACGTCAGTTGAGTCGCGATGGACTAAGGTTAGAGGTTGTGAGCTGGCTGGTATTGTAGACTGATCACTCAGTCTAGAGATGGGCTCATTTTCAATCATCAGCTGCCTTTCTTCTGAGGAGATGGCATGGGCGACCACCGGTTGCTTTCCACGACTTGAGTCGGGAGTTCCTAGTTAGCGGGATCTCTTTGGGATCAGATGGTAGTAGATGGTCGGGAGCATGTCCCTTCGTCTGATTGGTTTGCCAGTTAGAATGATCTCATCAAACTGGCTTAGAATGATGTGGCTTATGCGACCCATAAACCCAACATTCTCTCGGAACGAGCCAGTTGATGGATCATATTCTACTCGCTCGAAATTTGCTCGTAGTTGAGCAAGAATAAAGGAGGCCCAGTCAGTTTTACACCCGAAGTATAGAGCGGCCGTTAGATGGGCTTTGAGTTTCGAGAATTGGACTGTCTCAAAGTTCCCATGCAGGATATGGCCGGTGATATCCAGGAGTTGGATGATCTTGCTGGGCAGGCTTTCCTTCAGCCTGTGTGAGCAGTCATGATGGTGCACGTGAGGATGTTTCCAAAGACCCCACAGTGCATATTTGCATGGTAGTTCCAGTTCCATCACGTCTGGGCCTTCGCCGGGGAGGAGAAGTGTAGACATCATTGTATCTTTTGTCACCGTGATTACTTTGTTCTGAACGGTGGAGATGATGTTGTTACCGGAGATGGTTGCGTTATGGTAGAACTCCGCAACATGGGAAGGTATATTCTTGACTGGCATGATTGTCAAGAATGGCAGCAATCCAGTCTCCTCCAATGGCCGATAAATTCTTTGAAAGTTTTCTAGGCCAAGACGTGCGTTAAGAAGCTCTAGATTAAGAGTCTTATCTTTCTTCATCTTGTTCATGAGTGAGTTGACATCTACCATCTGAAATGAAGGCTTCATTTCTGCAAAGAGATGGTGTTGTTAGATATGCAAGTATGTTGAGAGAGAGAGGGTTTGCAGGTGATCAAAGCAAGGATGAGAGAGAGTTTGCAGATGATCGGAGCCTGCATCTTCTTGCATATATATATATTCAGTTTTGCATGCATTGATCGAGGACACTCGATTGCTTCTCTTAGCTGATCAGCTATCCGATCTGATGGATGATTAGCTGAATTAATGATGCATGCTTCCCAGCCGTTCGATAGTGAAATAACTTTATGATCATGTGGCTGAGATGGAGTTATTTTGAAAATGGGGTAGTTGCCATAAATAGCAAAATATTTTCTGCAGATTTTGCTATTTATATTGCACTAGAAAAATATATTTCCCTTTTCTTCTTTGAAGAATTGATTTAATATCGATGCAGAGATATTAATGGCAACTTGTGAGAGAGAACCCTATTTTCAAGTTATGATAATCATGAGGATTAGGAGAAACTTATCCGGAGTCCGTTGGGATACAGTCCAACTGATTGGTTTGATGATTCAGCAGTTGGATGATCATTTTCGTCATGTTTCCAGTCATCGCTGATGAGCTGACTGAAGCTCTAACTGATCTGAACTGATCAGTTCGTTTGGTCAACTGCTTGACTTTCTTGAATCAGTTTCCTCTTTTTGAAAGGCCGAGCTGGACTAGCTCCACTGCTTCCTTTCGAGCAGTTTGATCGCTTTGACGTTGATACAGATCCAGTTCTGTTCTTTGGCAAAACGGGCCTTGCTGTCTTTCGGGCTTGGTGAAACTGCTGAATGGCAACTGATGAGTTTTTCATCCTTTGGTTGAGGGATTGTGAAGTTCCCTTTGGCGACGATCTGAACTGATCTTTTTTCATAATCAACTGCACATCTTTTGAGTTGGATGTGAGTAGGGGAGTGACATAGCTCTTGGATAGGAGACTTGGTGATGTGGCAGTATCCTCATCACCACTGTTGCTCTCATCATGCCTTGGATTCTACTGAGGAGCCACGACTTCAGTATGTGATAGATGTGGTTTTATCCTCTCTGTGGCAGTTGGAGTTCATCGTGGTGGCTCAGCTGACTGGCTTGATAAATTATCAAAGTTTAGTTTTCAGCAAAGCGAGCCAATTGGGCAGTTGACTGATTGATTTGCAACCACAGCTCCTTGAGGCATGATGCTGGTTTTGAATTCAGCTAACAAGACGGTTGCTGGAATTTTGTTGACATTGGAGGGAATTGATTTGACGATCCTATCCATTTAATGCTCCAAGTTTCTTCACGTTGCCAGTAGCTCATGCCATGAAAGGCAGTTAGCAGAAAATGAGACTGGATGAACATGGAATGTCTCCAGTTCTACCAATAGAAATATCGGTGGAGTTGTTTGAACAACTCTAGGTCACGTTGTGCAACAAAAGCAAAGTGTGTGAGAAGGAGATTAGTCACTTCCTTTTGTGCGCTTTTGACTGTATATTCACCACTATAGAAAGTGCGAATATTTTCTTCAGTCAGCTGGAGAGGAGGGCATGTGCTTCTGAAATAGTTCGCTCCATAGTTTGGATGAGGGATTCCAATGAATGGAATAAGCTCATCTGGATCAGAGCAAACCTGGAAGTCAACTGGCGATCCGTTCTTTGATTTTAGAGAATGAACGGCGTTGGCAGTTGAGTTGCTCGAAGTGTTGTTGCTTGTCTTTGCCTTGGCTTTTCTTTTCTTTCTTAGTGACTGAAGATGGGCAGTTCCCTTCTTAGGAATCCAATCAGAGATGAGAACTGGTAGTGCTTCATCACTTGGGAGCTTCAGTAGGTCTTCAAGCATTTTGCTCATTCTTAGAACAAGTCCTACCTTGGACTCAAATTTACCAGATTTCTTTGAGTCAGAGGCCTTGATGACTTGATGCTTGAATTGTTGGAAAACAAATTCTGCCCAGTTTGTTTGTCGCCCTTCAGCAAGGTGAATCATGACTTTGTATCTCTCTTGGGTGAGTTGACTCAGGCTTCCAATGGCCCCGAACATCATCTTATTCGTTATATCGAGTAGGACGCTATACTCGGGCTTCAGATCAGTTTTAGTTGTCGTAAAACTGAATTGCTTGTTGCAGGTGGAAGCTTTCCATTCTCTCCAGTATAATTTTGCAGATTCTTTTAGTTCTTGAACGGATAAACCTTCTTGTGGAAGCTCGAACACTTCTGCAATTGTTCTTTCAGTGATTTGGAGTAGCCGTCCTTGAATCACTGATGATACTGTCTTTCCATCTGCAGACAATTTTGCTTGAAGCAAAAATTCACTCACCAAATTTTGTCTAAAGAACTTTGGTGGTGTTTTCAGGTAGTGAAGAATTTCTGTCTTGTGAAGATTTGATAGAAGGATTGGATTGTTTGATTCATTTAGAATCATTTGAAATTTATTCCTATCAAGGAATTTGTCTCTCATAAGTTGCTCTTTGAAGGAATTTAGAGATCTGGATAATTCGGCCATCTTTGGGATTGGCTGAGATTTTGAGGAATTTCAAGAGCTTTGAGAGAGAGAGAATTTTTGAGAGCGAAGGAGGAGTATTTCTAAGGGGCTTGAAAGAGAGGGCTTTTTATGAGTGTTTGGGCAGGCTCATAGATCTAATGGTTGGAATGAGACTAGCCTCTGGCCTCTTTTGGTCGTTGGCATTTAATGACTTTGAGTCGTGTCATTGTTTTGCAACGGTCAAAATATTTAAATAAATACGAAGTTCGACATTTATTTGAAAATAAAAAGATAATCTTTTTATATATCAAAAATAAATAATGACAAACTGAATTACAAGAAGTAGACTAAGGGCTTTCTAATCAGTTTGAACTTGATCAGCCACTAGTCCTTCTTGTGATCAGTTTTCCTCCTCTTGGCAAGCGGTTCTGTGACGTCACCTTCCTCATCTTCATCGCTGCTTGATGACTCAGTTTCAGTTGACTGGAGTCTTGGATGAGCTTGCAACCGCTGGATTTGCTCCGTGTGCAGTTTAACCTGTTGTTGCAGGCTGTGGATCAGTTCCACATAGTAAGCAGGGAGCTGAACTGTAGAACTGCTTGGTTAAGCATTGAACTGAAATGCTTTTGAGTCAGCTTCTTCGCCTGCTTCAATTCCAATCAGTTCCTCACAAGGAACTGTGTGGGTTAGCTCGTTCGTCTCCATGATGATGGTCTCATCATAACTTGACTCTGATGAAATCTCCGGTTCAGCATCTTGAGCAGCAGCTTGAAGAGCTCTTTGAATTGGATCAAAGTACACAGTTATTGCTAGTGTACCTTGATAGGCAAGTTGATCATTGACTTGAGCTGTCTGTTCAGCTGACTGGTCAGACTCAGCTGTCCCTAGAGTTCACTTTTGAGGAGGAGCAGTTTCGGGTTCAGCTGGCTCCTCAACCAATCGAGCCTTTTCAGCTAACTTCTCTGACTCTTCATCACTTGGAAGAACTGGTGGAATAGGAGATTTGAGCATTTCTTAGAACTCCAGATCACTGGCAGTTCGCTCATCAACTGCTTACACCTCTGGAGAATCATCAAAGAGATTGATGATGATGTCATCTGGTCGAGGAGATTCTTCGAAAGTTAACTGCCTAGCAACAGATGCTATGACAGTTTGCCTTGAGCTGTAAACTTTCGTAGTTTCAGCACCTTGTTTACTGCTCTGGGCTTCTCTGTTGAACAGAGTCTGTCCCTGCTGATGCTGTTGTTGTCTGAGGATGAGCAGTTCCCTAAGCAACCAATGCTATTGAACTTGGGGATTCTTCCAATGTTGTTGTTCAGCCTCAGTTTGTAGAGGTGGCAGTCGGATGTTGACCCAGATGAGCAGATCGTTCATCACTTTCATCAATGTTTGTTGTTCTGGGTGAGGGTGGTTCCTTCGAATGGCAAGAATTCTCTTCAGTGTGATAACTGGATTTTGTTCAGGAGTCTCCTGTCCAGCCCATTGCATACTCCATCTCTCTTCTCTTCTCCAGAAGCTCATTCCATGGAACGCAAGCAATGAGAGAAAGGCTTCTGACGAATACACATGTCTCCACAAAAACCAGTAGATGTACCTAGTCAAAGTGTGGAAGAGTTCTTCATGGCCAGTTAGTTCCTGGGCGTAGTGTTGAGCCATATGTTTTTGTGTTGTCTCATCATCCCATTTTTTCACGGACTCTCCCTGTGAGTAGGCTCTTATGTTTCCTTCAACTTGAGCCATTGGGGGGCATGTCATTTGAAAATAGTCTGCCCCAGCTCCGTCGTGAGGAATTCCTCTTGCAGGGATAATGTCTTCTGGGTTCTCACATGGAGCCATATCCTCAATAGTTAGATTTGGTGGAACTGTTAGATCTGGCATGGGACTTGATTCCTTTCTCTTCTTGGATTTGGAAAATAAGACTCCTCTCCTTTTTGTTTGACCAGCTTGTTTCCTTTTTGAGGCTGATCTGGTAGCTGCTCGTCTGGCTGATTGTCCAATGATGTCAGCTCTGGTGGCAACTGAGCTTTGTTGTCTGTATCTCTGGGCTATAAGGATGTCATCATCAGAGCTATTCTGGGAAGTGCCTGTGGTCTGTTCCTTTCCCTTACCTTCAGTTGCAGGCTTTTTCTTCTTAGGCTGATCAGTTTGGTCAGGGTCAATTTCCACGATCTTAAGTAATTTTGAAATAAAGTCATTGCTGACTATGCTTTTAAACTTTGTTTCCTCAGTCATCCAAGAAAACTGCTTCTCCAGAATTATGCTGACCCGACTGACGTACCCAATTCTTTGTGGAAATTTTTTATCATCCCAGAAGCTCTCAATGATATCAACATATCTCTTCAATTGGTCAAAAAAGTATTGTGCCCAGTTGATCTCCATTCGGTTGTAGATGGCGGCGTAGATCTTATATTTAGTTTCTGACATTTCAAACTGACTGCCAGTTGTTCCTACCATTATTTTTGAGGCAATGGCAGCTAGCACCTGATATTCATCTTGAAATCTTGAGATGAGGTGATTGCTTTTATACGGCTGAGTTTCGCCTTCCTTCTTCCAAAAGTCATAAGCCTCCTGAAAGCTGATTTGAACTTCTTCCAACTTGAGTCCTTTGTTGGGTAGTTTGAACATGTTGCTTAGAGATCTAGCTGTTACGATGATCTCCTGTCCTGTCACTTCAGATCTAATTTCCTTGGGATATGAGGAACCATTTGAATTTAGGAAGAATTCAGCAACTAGTTCCGGATAAATACGTTCTGGAAACTCTTCCAGAAATGTCTTCAGCTTTGCCTGAGAAAGCTTTTCAATGATGATTCCACTTAGAGGGGAAGCATTGCAGGCTTGAATGAATCCAGCTGGGTTGAGAAATTTATCTCTGTCGAGTTTTTCACAAAATACTTTAGAGTCTTCTCCAGACTGACCGAAATTGAATCTCCTGCGAGTTGGGTTTTGAGGCATAATGCTTCGATGAGAGATTAATTTATAAGGCTGACGAATTGATCTTTGAATGCTGAAGAGTTTTGCTTTAGCTTAGAGAAGGGAGAGAGAGAGAGATAAGTCGGCAGTAAAAGTGAGAAGTTTATCTCGAATATTCAGCAGTCTTATTTATATAGAGAGATGAGGCTCATCCAATGGTTGGGACGTTTCGTATGCCTTGATTTCAACGGTCGGATTAATTCAATCGACACGTCGATTGGCCTTTCAATTCTATCTGTTGGGGATGAATGAAGAGAGAGAGAGAGAGAGAGAGTTCAATGGTAATATTTGAGTGACACGTGTTTTTACCGTTTCCACTATTGAAAATTTTGAACTTATCTTTTCTCTCTAGCTGTTTCTTCTTGGATTGAAACTGATTACGTCATCAGTTGGCTTCGACTGTAGCTGATGATCTCCATGTTGATCAGTTCCAACTGAGATATTTTCTCATCAGTTCCTTACTTCCTTAACTGCTTGAACTTTTAATTCAGCTGTTTCTCAGTACAGCTGATCCTTCAGTTCTGCTGCTTTCCTTCAGCTGGTTCTTGAACTGATGTCTCCTTATTGAGTTGAAGCCAGTTCCTTTCATTTCTCCATCAGTTTGATGATTTTGCAGCTGGTATGTTTTGCTTGACTAACAGGATCATTAGTTGAGACCATTTGACCAACTCTGCCTTGCTTCTTTCCTCAGTTTGAGCAAATGAATTGATGATTCAGTTGAGCTGATGAGTTAGGCTGATCAGCTTCTGTTTACTTTCTTTGCACAGCTTCTTGCTTCATTTCAAACTGATAGCTTATGTGTCCAACTGATCAGTTTAACGAATTTTTCAGTTATGAACTACTCATTCGGATGAGTTGAAGCCTTTTGGTTCAGTTCTTCTCGATGTGATCTCTGATGAAGTGATGTCTTATGTCAATGTGCTTAGTTCTTGAATGCAGAACTGGATTTTGAGATATTGCAGTTGCACTATTGTTGTCACACAATATAGGTACTTCTTCAGTTTCGACTTTGTAGTCCTTCAACTGTTGCTTCATCCAGAGTATCTGAGTACAGCAGCTTCCCGCAGCTACATATTCTGCTTCAGTTGTTGACGTGGCTACTGAGTGCTGCTTCTTGCTAAACCATGATATCAGTTTGCTTCCAAGAAACTGACATGTTCCACTGGTGCTTTTTCTGTCGATCTTGCATCCCCCAAAGTCTGAATCTGAATAACCAATTAGACTCAAACTGTCATCTCTGGGATACCATAGTCCAAGATTTATGGTTCCTTTGAGGTATTTGATAATCCTCTTTACTGCTTCAAGATGACTGTTCTTTGGGTTGGCTTGGAACCGTGCGCATAGACCGACTGAATAGGAGATGTCTGGTCGGCTAGCTATTAGATAAAGTAGCGACCCAATGATTCCTCTGTAATATGTTTGGCTAACTGATTCTCCTTCTTCATCAAGAGTTAGTTAAACTGATGTATTCATAGGAATCTTGAGAGTTTTTCCTTTATTAACTCCAAACTTCTTGACTAACTCCTTAGTGTACTTGGCCTGGCTGATAAAGATCCCATCTTTCAGCTGCTTCACTTGGAGTCCTAGGAAGAATGTCATTTTTCCCATCATGCTCATCTCAAATTCACTTTGCATCAGTTGAGCGAATCGTATGCATAGATCTTTGCTTTTGATCCAAAAATTATGTCATCCACATAAATTTGAACCATTAAGATCTCAGTTGATCGTTCTATTCAGAATAGAGTTCGATCAATGACTCCCTTTTGAAATCCATTTTTCAGCAAGAATGTTGTGAGAGTTTCATACCATGCTCTAGGAGCTTGTTTCAGTCCGTAGAGGACTTTCTTCAGCTTGAAGACTTGATCCCCAATTTCAAATCCAGGCGGTTGCTCGACATACACGTCTTCCTTGAGCATTCCTTGAAGAAAAGCACTCTTGACATCCATTTGATAGACTGTGAAGTTGAAGTGAGCTGCATAGGCTAGGAACAGTCTGATGGCTTCAAATCTTGCAACTGGTGCGAATGTCTCATCAAAGTCGATCCCTTCACTTTGTGAGTATCCTTTGGCTACTAGTCTTGCCTTGTTCCTTGTGATCACACCTTGTTCATCTAGCTTGTTGCGAAAAACCCATTTTGTACCAATGACCTTGTGAGATTTTGGTATATCGACAAGAAACCATACGTCATTTCTTGTGAACTGATTCAGTTCTTCTTGCATGGCCATGATCCAGTCTGAATCTTCTAAGGCTTGTTTGACGTTTGCTGGTTCTATTTGAGATATGAAGCATGTGAATAATGCATGCTCAGTTAAACTTCTGGTTTGAACTTGACTTCTTGGATCACCAACTATCTTGTCAGTTGGATGGCTTCGGAGCCATTTGGGCAAGATAGCTTCAGCTGGGTCTTTAGCTGGTTCTACTGTGGTGATGTCATCAGTCACTCTTTCATTAGTTGGTTCGACATCTTCATCAGTTCTTCCCCCTGTTTCAGTTGTGGGGTTTATGGTCTCAGCACGATTTGTGTCTTCATTGACCAGATTGTTCTCAACTGGTTTAGTACCAGTTTTATCACCTTCTTCTAGTGAAACCTCAAGCCGCTCTGGAAAAATGTGATCCACATAGTCCTGCGAGTTCTCAGTTTCACTAGGTAGTACTTGAACTGATGTGTCTATTGTTTCTTTGTTCCTGTACTCATTAGCAAATTCATCAAATACCACATGACATGTTATTTCCACAACAAGAGTTCATTTATTGAACACTCTGTAAGCTTGTGCGTGAGGTGAATTATACCCAAGGAATATTCCCTCATCAGCTTTAGCACTGAAAGCTTTCAGTTGAGTCTTGCCATTGTTGTGAATATAACATTTACAGCCAAATATTTTAAAGTATGAGATGGAAGGCTTACGACCCTTATACATTTCATAAGGTGTTTTGTCATGTGCGATGATGATGGCACTTCGATTTTGAGTGTGGCAGGCTGTGTTGATTGCTTCAGCCCAATAACCTTCAACTATGTTGGCATCAGCTATCATTGCTCGAGTTGCTTCTTTAAGTGTCCGGTTTCACCGTTCAGCTACACCGTTTTGTTGTGGAGTTCTTGCAGCTGAGTGTTCATGAGTGATTCTAAGTTGGCTGAGAAAACTGATCATTTGTTGATTCACAAATTCAGTTCCATTGTCGGAGCGGATCCTTTGAACTGATCTCTTTTTTTCAGTTTGTAGCCTTCTGATCAGCGCCGTTAGCTTGTCGTAAGTTTCATCTTTGCTCCTTAAGAATTCCACCCACGTATATTTTGAGAAATCATCAACTACTACAAGAGTAAATCTTTTGCCTTTTGGGGTCTGTGGTCTAATTGGACCAAACAGATCCATATGTAGTAGTTGGAGGCAATCAGTTGTTCCTGGTGGATGACTCTTATTCTTGAAAGATGACTTCACTTGTTTCCCTTTTTGGCATGGGCCACACACACCTGTTTTCTTATATATCTCCTTGGGAAGCCCCTCAACTAGCTCTTTCTTGGCTAGGTAGTTGATTGTTTTGAAGTTTAGGTGGTTCAGTCATCGATGCCATAGCCAGCTTGCTTCAGTTGATCTCTTTGAAAGAAAGCAAGCTTCTGAGTAGCCGGTTGACCAGTCAACAATATACATGTTGCCTCTCCTTATGCCAGTAAGAAGAATTACTCCAGTTGACTTGTCTCTTATGTTGCAGGAGTTTTTCGTGAAGTCAACTGAATGGCCATTGTCGCACAGCTGGCTGATGCTGAGCAGTTTGTGTTTTAGTCCATCCACATGGGAGACTCTATTTACTACAATTTTTTCCTTGACCACGAACCCTTCTCCAACGGTTCGGCTTTTGAAGTTGTCTCCAAATGTGACAAGTGGACCTTTGACTTCTTCATAACCATCGAGATCTTCTGTGTCTCCGGTCATGTGCTTGGAGCACCCGCTATCTAGATACCAGATATCTTTGGTTTTCTTCATAGATATGATGCTCTTATCCTGCAAAAATAAGGATTAGCATTTAGGGACCCGTTTAATATCGGGTCCTTGTTGATACATCAAGCTCTTTGGAATCCAAACTTGCCAAACTTTTAGCTTTTTATCATTCAGAGATCCAACTGATTTGGATCGCCTGATCAGTTTAGATTTTCTTTCAACTCTTCTATTTTGAGTTGAATCAGTTGAATAGTACCTGCGTTGAGAGTTAGTTGGATAAAACAATTCAACTAAAATGCTTTGGTCTTGAGACCTTTGAGCTCTTTGATCAGGCCAGTGCCTTGTATGTTTCCAGTTTACTGGATTGAACCCTTTTGGTTCATTTCTAGAATCCAGGTACTCGTTATAGTGATGGTAAGGTTCAAATGAGTTTCTTTGATCTCTCCTATAGGTGTTCTGATTGACCTTCTTGGTAGGATAGGCTTGAGATCTAAACTGGTTTTTCTTTCTAAAGTGGACTGATCTATCAGTTTGCCTTGGGGACATTCTATGTTGAGCTGGTGGTCCTTGTTGAGCTGAAGGCTTTGAATGAATGGATTGGTTTGAGTGAACTGATGGTCTTGGCTGGAATTTTGGCTTCAGTTGACCTTGTGTTTTTGGTTGGGAGAACTGACTGAATTGTCTGGGCTGAGTTTGAGGATTTCTCAATATTCCTTTGCCCTTAGTTGGCTCAGCTAGCTGATCATGAGTTGATCTGGTGAATCCTTTTAGGGTTCCTTTATCACTGGGTTGAGCAACTGCCTTTTCTTTCTCTAAGGCAGTGAACTTGCTATAGCCTAGTCCTGTGCTACTGGTTCCAGTTCTCTGATGAATTAATATCTCATCTAGAGTTTGAGATCCCTTTTTGAACTTAAGAGTTACTTTTTCTCTCTCATGGATCTCTTGCTTGAGTTTTTGATTCTCAGCTTCTAGGTCAACAGTTCTTAGTTTCAACTTTTCAAATTCCACAAACTGAGACTCAAGATAATTCATTCTTTCATGATCAATGCTCAGTTTTCTAACTCTATTTCTCAGTTCATCATTTTCATCTTTCAGTTCAACATGCAAGCAGGATATTGAATCTAATTGATTTTCTAGCATTATAAGTTTCATATCAAGTTCATTGCTAGAAACAGTTGCTTCATTAATATGATAGAAGGAGGTTTGAGAATCAGCTGTACTAACCTCTTCATCATTGTCAGCCATGAGGCAAAATAGTACTTCATCATCTGAGCTGTAGCCGTCAGAATCAATTCCAGATGGATAGTCTGAATCGTCTAGCACGGCATTCTCGTAGTTTGCAACCATTGCTTTCCTTTTGAAGAAGCTCCTCCTCACTTTGGCTTTCTTTTCTTCAAGGAGTTCTGGACATTCATATCTGTAATGTCCTTGTTTGTGGCAATGAAAATATTCTCCTAGATTTCGATTGCCACCCTTGAACGGTTCAGCTGATCGTTCAGCTGGTTGATGAGTTCTCTCATCTTTTGGGATCTCATCAGTTTGAGGTGGAACTGATTGTTTATCCCGGACTCTCTTCAGTTTTTCTAACAATCTGATAACTGATTGAATTTGATCATTGATGTCTTCAGTCAAGTTTTTCTTCTTTTCGGTTGTTTCTCTTTTTCGTTCGGATGAAGATCCGCCTTGATTTTCTCTGGCTGGTGAGCTCCTGGGCCGGAAGTTGTTCCTTTCTCGAGTGTCTCTAAACTGGGTGAGAAAAGGACTGAGGATGTGCCACTTCACTTGGTGCATCAGGATGTGGGTAATGGAGGATCTGAGGAGCGAAATATGGATATTGGAGATAATATAAGAAAGGATGATGAGGCTGTTAATGCTGCCTTGGAAGCTCACCTACCGTCAGTTGAGGATTCTGTTGATCGGGACTTTGAATAGGCCGTGGATGATCATTCGTCAGTAGAGAATGAGGGGGATGATACAATAAATAATCACAATGCTTCAAGCGTTATTATTGCTGATTCTAGTCTTCAGAAGTTAGATGACCCAATTGTTGAAGCGGAGAATAGAACTCCAGTGCCATTTAAACGTACCTATGTTAAGCGCACACTTCCCCCAGTTGAAGAATTACGGCGATCGGGCCGATTAAATAAAAAATCTACTGATGCAAATGATGATATTTTGGCTCCGTATGTGGTGAAAGATCCTACCTCACGAGCTTTACCAAATATGGAGAAGGTTGCTAATTTGAACAATAAGGATGCCAACACAAGCGATGATGCTCGCTTGTGTGAATCGGTTCAATCTTGATGAATGTTATTACGTGGAATATTTGCGGGATTGGTACAGAGGTGTCCCGTAATATCTTACGTAATCATATTGAGGTTTTTAAACCTGAAGTTCTGGGTATAATAGAACCTCGTGCTAAATTTCATAACATTGCTCGATCCTATTGGAGATCGATGGACTTGATTCCGATTTTTCAAAATGATAGAGGTCGAAGGTGTTCAAATATTTAGGTTTTTGTTGGTATTCATGTGGATGCTGAAGTTATCTTTTCTTCAGATCAATGTGTGTTGCTTAAAATTAAATTCAAGAGCTTTAGTGGAATGGTGGCAGTTGTGCATGGAGCTTCATCATACATGCAGCGGCGTCGTTTATGGATTGAGTTGAGTGTTCTCTCCGGCAATTTCTTGATTTTGGGGGATTTCAATGCTATTCGCGGAGCTCATGAAAAACGTGGCAAGTCTAAACCTTCTCCCCAATCTTGCATGGATTTTAATAATTTTATTGGGGAGCTTAATGTCATGGAGATTGATAGTAATGGGTTATTTTTTTCTTGGTCGCATAAACGTTTCTTCCCGGAACTTACGGAGAGTAAAATTGATCGTGCGTTGATTTCTGAGGATTTTCAGAACGGTTGGGATTCAATTACAGCGACATTGCTTCCAAGGTTATGTTCGGATCACTCTCCTCTGGTGGTTGTGTGTAAAACTTCTTCTCAATCCGGTCCGAGGCCTTTTAGGTTTTGGAATATGTGGACAAGACATGATTCTTTTCTTTCCCTGGTTCGGGGATCATGGACGCTTGATGTGGATTCTAGAAGCTCTATTAGGAGAGTGATGATTAAATTAAAGCGGCTTAGGAGTGAGCTCAAGAAATGGAATGCAGAGGTTTTTGGAAATTTTAATTCCAAGATTGGTGTTCTTCAAGACAAGTTAGCCGACATTCAAGTGGATATTTCTTTGCATGGCTATTCCGATCAGAGATTAGAGGAGGAAATTTCCATTCAAGCGGATATTAATGGTCTCTTACTTGTTAAATCTTCACATTTGCAGCAAAAGAGTAGGGTTGATTGGTTAAATGACGGAGATCGTAACACAAAATTTTTTCATGATGCATTAAGACGTCGCCGTGCAAAAGCTTCGATAGATGCTTTGTCTATTGAAGGTGTTGTCATGAATCCTGACCGAATTTCCACTCATATGGTGAATTATTTTGAGAGATTATTTGCTACTCCTACCCACGGAAACATTAATTTTGGAATGGTGGAGACTTTAATTCCAAATTTAATTGATGATCGGCAATCTCATATGCTTATTGTTAACCCTTCTTTCGAAGAGGTCAAAGCTGCTATCTTTGCACTTGATGGGGACAGTGCGGCTGGTCCGGATGGCTACACTGGGAAATTTTTTCATGTTGCATGGGACATTATTGCGTCGGATATTTATAGTGCCATTTTGGAATTTTTTGAGTATGGCTCTATCCCTTCGGGTTTGAATTCTGGATTCCTCGTTCTAATTCCTAAGAAAGAACGGGCATTGTTGGTGGAGGAATTTCATCCAATTGCTTTAACTAATTTCTTTTTTAAGATTTTTACTAAAGTTCTTGCTACTCGTCTTAACTCTGTGGCGTCTCAAATTGTGTCTCAGAATCAGTATGGTTTTATTCAAGGGCGGCAGATTCATGATGCTATTGTCTTAGCTTCGGAGGGCGTGAATGCTATAAATCGAACACATGAGGGCCGAAATATGGCTTTCAAGCTGGATATAAAGAAAGCCTTTGATACGATGGAATGGACGTTTCTTAGATGGGTGTTGAATAATTTTGGTTTCCCATCAAAATTTTGTGACTGGATTGATTCAATTCTTTCATCAGCTCGTCTTTCGGTTCTTGTGAATGGATCTCCTAAAGGATATTTTGCTTGTAGCCGTGGTGTTCGTCAAGGAGAACCTCTTTCACCTCTTCTTTTTGGAATTGCTGAGGAATTGTTCCATTATATTCTCACTCGTGTGGTTGATAATCGGCGTCTGATTCCTATGTCGTATGCTCGTGGTGTAGATTTTCCGACGCACATTCTATATGCGGATGATGTGTTTTTATTTTGTCGTGCGACTCGATCAAATGTTCGAACACTTCACAATATCTTGGATTTATATGCCAAAGTGTCGGGACAGATCTGTAGTCGGCCTAAATCGAAGGTTTTTTATGGTAATGGGACGAGGCCGAGAGTTAAGAAGTTAATTTCATCTAGGCTGGGTTTTAATGTGGGGACTTTTCCAACTGAATACTTAGGTGTTCCTATTTTTGGAGGAATTCCCAAAGTAATGTATTTGCAGAGTTTGGCGGACAAGATTCTGTCCAAATTTGCAAGATGAAATGGACAGGTTCTATCAATGGCAGGCCGGCTATGCCTTCTCAAATCTGTTATTGTTAGCTTAGGGATACATTCCATGATGGTTTATGAATGGCCGGTTTCTTTGATCAAAAAGCTTGACACGGCAATGAGGAATTTTTTGTGGAACGGGGATATCAATGTTCGATCATTCATGTCAGTGCAATGGGCTCGTACGTGCGCAATAATTGAAGAGGGTGGTCTTGGTCTTTCTTCATTCCAAGATCTCAATCGAGGCCTCCTCATGAAGCTTGCTTGGAATTATATTGTGTCAACTTCTTTGATTTTCCAGATTTTGCGTACTCGGTTTTTTTCATCGCCATGCATGCCTAAGCAAGTTGCATACTCTTCTATATGGCCTGGAGTTCGAAAACATGTTTCTTCTCTTTTACATGAATCGAGGTGTATTGTGGGACGAGGCTCCACTGTTGATTTTTAGCACGATAATTGGCTTGGCTACGTCATTGTTGATAAATTACGTATTCCGGTTGAGGCTCACATGCGATTCCATGATAAGGTTGGTGATTTTTTGATTGACGGAGTTTGGAGTTTTATAGCTTCATTTATTCGGGTCTTTCCGGATATTTTGTTTGATATTCTTCGAGTTCCAATTGTCTCGGGAGAAGATGAACGTCTCTAGTCAAAATCTTTGCATGGGAATGTGTCGGCAAAATTAGCCCGACTTCATTCGAGAGTGAGATTTCCTACGGTTAAATGGGGCACTTGGATATGGAATTCTTTAATTCCTATTCGTCGAACTTTAGTGCTTTGGAGGCTGCTTCTTTATCGTCTGTCGACTATGGATAAGTTACACGGATTTGTCGGCCCTTCAATTTGTGTTATGTGCCGGGGATCTATTGAGACGATGGACCATTTATTTTGGGATTGTTCGTTGGCAATGGTGGTGTGGCGTTGGGTTTTTCAGATTTTTCATATCGACGATGTGGATGCGGCTTCATTCCATCAAGCTTTCGTTCATTTTATGACATTATCTTTTAGTTCTCAAATTTTGGTTCTTTGGAAGGTGGCAGTGAACACGGTGGTTTGGGGACTTTGGACTTTTCGAAACAAAGCAATTCATGATGACTTGGTTCCTACTCCGTTTGTTTTGATTAATGTCGTTCGAGTTGCTTTGCGGGAAATTGAATACATGGTTGGAAAAAAAGGGTACATGAAAAATGATGTTGATGATCTCATTACTTTGAAAGCACTTGGGATTAAGCCGCGTCCGTCTCCTCCAAAGTCGGTTATTTCTGTTAGTTGGAAGCCCCCTCCAGCTGGATGGATTAAGATTAATACGGATGGCTCAGCTCAAGGGACTCCTGGGAAGATGTATACGGGAGGTGTTTTTCGTACATCGGATGGTTCGATTTGTGGGTGTTTTCATACGGAAGAAGGAGTAGGCTTTGCTTTTTTGGCAGAGGCGCTGGCAGTCTTGGCAGCTTTGGAATGGGCTAGAAGACTGTCTCTGGACTTTATTTGGCTGGAGGCAGATTCGGTTTATGTGGTCACTCTTCTCAGGGCAAGGAGTTTGCAGGTTCCTTGGATTATTAAAGCTCGTTGGCGTCAGGCTATGGATTTTATTGATAGTATTCACTTTTGTGTTTCTCATATTTTTCGAGAAGGCAATAGGGTGGCTGATATTTTATCTTCTCCTATTGTTCCTTCGGGATTTTGGACTGGTGTTATTCCTAGTATTTCTGTGGCTGTTTGAGAGGATTTGCATTCTCGTGGTTTCTTTCGCTTTGTGTAGAGGAGTACTCTTTTTTCCGTATGGTTTTTCCTTCTCTGGGTTTTCCATATGGGTTTTAATGAGGCTCCGGTCCCCTGAGTTATCGATCTGTGATTTCTGGGACTTTTAGGTTTTATTTTTATTTATACAATTCATTTGATAACATTAGAAATCGAATCATGTATAAAGCATAAGTAATCATTTCTAAGCATGTTTATGTATTACAAAACCCAGGATTTTCTATGCTGCCCCCCAATTACTACCCCAAGCCACTCTGATACCGACACGTGTCCCATTTTCTTTTTGGCTTTTTTTTATTATTTTAAATTATTCCCAAATTAGTAAATACATCGTATTTTTTCCAAAAATACGGTTAATAGCTATTGGAACACTTTTCAATGTTACTACTCTAGTAGATGTTGCACAGTATCCTCGGTCCCACCTCTATATCGGCATAACACCGGTGTTTATCGACAAAATTTAAACATTCTAATCGGGATGAATTTTTGGATGTTTTCTGACGCCGGCAAGTTTTCCAAACTCTATAAGGTGATGTTGTCATCCCGATCTGTCGACTTTTACATTTTTTTGAAGATCATTTGTAGAAAAAAATTATCTTCCTATTCATTCATTTGTTTTCCATAAACCCTGACTTTTTTAATTGGCACCCAATTAAATTGTGTTTTGATTTTAAAATTATATTTATATCGAAGCTATAAACAAAGAAAGGAATTAAAATTCTTTCCGTCTCCTGAAAACAAAATATGTGTAGTAGGCGAGGACACACAATTTTCACAGAACGTAAAAAATTGAACGAAAATGGCTTGTGTGTTTCGCTTTCGAAGATCAGACGCTTTGGATTGTTTTCTGAATTATTCGCATTGACATCTACGACTGATTTTGTTGAAGCACAGTTAATATTTTCCATCTATTGAGGTGCGTTATGTTTATTTCGTGGATGAAGATTGGTTTTTCAATTTGTAAAATTGAATGTTGAGTGGATTATGAATGAGATACTTATATTTTATGTTACTTATTACTGATTATAAAACATGTTTTTGTATTATTTTTGTTTACGGCATTCAATCATAGTATTATTTGTTGGGATTATTGCATTCTGATTTCATCAATAATTGATAGGAGAATTATTCATGAAATCGTGCCCTCCTCCATCATTGTTATTTGGTGGGATTGTGGATATAGTAATTAATTGAAATTTTAGTCTAGTTATTGGTGAGTGGTCTTTTTTTTGGTTGTATAGGGTTACCTAATTCCAAATGAATTTCGACTTGAATATTTCAATTGAGGATGATATATCTGAAGAGGATGAGGCTATAAGCAATGATAAAGATAGAGAACATACTGACCATGATGATGAAACATGTGGTAATGATTCATTGTCTATGAGATTAGACAGAAGGTTCGGCGTGGGTAGTACTTTGGTGAGCTTGGACCAAGTTTACTTACTTTATTGTGAGTATGGTAGGTATCGTGGCTTTAGTGTGAGGAAGGGAGATCAAACATATTTCTCCGGAATGAATGGGCTGCGTATGAAAGAATATGTATGTTCACGTGAAGGTCAACATGATGATAAATGTTCAAGAGGAAGATTAGCTGCGTATAAAAAGCAGACAACTCGATGTGGTTGCAAAGCTAGCATACGTATTGTAAGGGATATGGGTTCCCTATGAAAAGTATATAGATTCATTAAAGAGCATAACCATGAAATGTATGCATTGAACCAAAGTTATCTGTTACGGTCTACACGTCATTTATCTCAGTCTAAAGGTTCACTTGTGGAGGCGCTAAACACTGTCAGGACAGGAATGAGTCGAGCATGAAGCTGGTGGAGTACTAAATATCAATTTTACGCGGAAGGATGCTTATAATCACTTAAATCGGGTGAAGTAATCTTCAAGAGTAGATAGTCTCGATGCTAGTTGCCTGGTTCAATTTTTTATGAAGAAATCCAATGTTTTGGACGATGGAGGTCGTTTAATGAATTTTTTCTTTCGGGACTCTCGTTATCTTATTGACTATGAGTATTTTGGAGATGTTTTGTCGGTAGACACAACCTACAAGACAAACAAATATAATTTGATATTTGCCCCATTTGTAGGTATTAATCATCATATGAAAAATGTAATGTTTGGCTTGGCTTTCCTATCAAATGAGACGACAAGTTCTTTCGAATGGTTGTTTTCTACATTTTTGGAGTCGATGCATGGTAAAGAGCCGCAAGTCATATTCTCTAATCAAAGCCAGCCTCTTATGAATGGAATAGATTTAGTATTCCAAACTGCAAGTCAACGATTTTGTCAATGGCATATTAGCCGGAATGCTCCATCTCATTTTGGGCCTTTAAATTGTAATGGATTGTAGATGATATGGTGTGGGGAGACATACGGTAAGATCATATCATCAGAACTTTGTATTGTATTAAAGAGCTCACGGCTTAGATAGTCCTGAACGCACCATCAGTACACCGTAGAATAATCTGATAAGTTAGTTTATCTTGACTAACTGATTATTCTAGTACACTTGTTAGTGTATTGAGGAGGATCACGATAGGATACTATTCTCTACTCTGATCCTGATAGTGAGAGAATAAAGATCCACAGAGTTCGGATTCTGAACTCATGTTTATTGGCGATCATATATGTGCATTGTTTATTGCTTTGATTTATCAATGGGTGAGATCCTTTCGTGGATCAATAAACTCGATATCTTGAGTAATAATAATGTATACATGATGTGTCGTGCAATATGCATGAGCACCGTGTCCTGGTGCGCCAGGTTGATGATGTTCCCTTGAGAAAAGACAAGTTCATGTTGAAACCCTGCAGGTGGAATTTAATCCGTACATGATAAAGCTTGTGTGGTACTACTCAAGGTTCTAGATGTTAATTAATTATAGCTCTCAGAGGCTGACATAATTAATTAACGAACTTTATATCTTAAACACGGGGAATGACTGAACTAAAGGAGAAAACATATTCGTAAATATGTATTAAATTGGTAGATCAGTATTACTTCTTTAGTGGAATAAAAGTAATACTTAATTTATTTAATTATATCCTAAGTTTATTTGATATTGGAAATTAAATAAATTAATGGGCCAATTTAATATTCTTCTAAGATCTCTGTTGTAGCCCAAATAGACTGAAAGTGGACTGGAGATGGAACTTGAAATAGAGGCCCAAACCCAGTAGGGTTAGGGCAAGATAATTTCACCCACCTCCCTATTTAATTAAGGGGAGGGGGATGAAATTATGAAGATTATTATTCAGCCCCTCTTTGTCTCTCAAGATCTCCACAGATTCTACAACCCTATCAGTAGTATATAGCCCACTCTGTATCTGATACTCAGTCCGGGAATACAACAGAAGATCTCGGAATGGAATATCACAAAAGAGCCGCCGATCCAGTGGAGGAAAAAGACCGCCGATTCTGTTTCATTCAACAACAAGATTAGATCTTTAATCTTGTCCTCAGACCGTCTGTCAAATTGTAAGTAAATTCATTTCTATGTATTCCACTTTATTAGATTCGAATTTTCTTTTGCAAGGTTTTTGTGCTAGGCGTGTATTATACATATATTTTATATAAAATTATGATTTGCATGAACATGGGTTAATGAACATCCAATAGATCCTGCGATGGTTTAATTCGAAAAAAAAAACCAACAAAAATGACATTTCTCCCAATTCAAGACAAGGTTAGTTTGATCACATCGTTGTAAAATAAGAGTTAGGTTATCCAGGCAATGATCAAAAGATGAACCAAAGACAGAAAAGTCATCCATAAATACCTCCATTATCGATTCTATCACCCTGTGAAAAATGGCATTACATAGTCCAAATGACATAAAACGATAAGCGTAGATCCTATAGGGGCATGTGAATGCTGTCTTTGCTTGATCCTCAGGTGCTATCATGATCTAATTGTAACCTGAATAACCATCCAGAAAGCAATAATATTTGTAACCAGCTAATCTGTCTAACATCTAGTCGATAAATGGTAACGGGAAGTAATCTTTTCTTGTGGCCGTATTCAGAGCTCTGTAGTTAATGCAAACTCTCTATCCTGTGAGTACTCGTGTTGCAATAATCTTATTACTTTTATCCTTTACCATGGTGATGCCTCCTTTCTTTGATACCACTTATGCTGGGCTCACCAATTCACTATCAAAAATAGCAAAAATGATTCCTACATCCAGTAACTTAATGACTTTCTTTTTCACCACTTCTTGCATTACTGGATTCAATCTCCTTTGTGGTTGCACCTTTAGCTTGTAGTCATCTTCCATCAAAATGCTGCAATTGTCCATCATATTGTAGTCTTGTATCTTCTCAACATCTTTAGAAGCTTGTCCTATTGCTCTGCATCCAAATATAAAGAAATAATTCCGGGATAAGCTACATTATCTCCTAGAAAAGCATATTAAAGATGTTTTGGTAAATTCAGGTTGCTTCCAACTTTTAAACCTCCTAAGCTTCACTACTTGCATGGTCACAGATAGATTACTTTTACAAAATGATTTGCATAACTTAAATTGTGAGAACTTGCCAACTGAGTGGATTAGTACTCAGTCCAAATCTTTTCAAACATTTTCAGGTCAGTAGGCTGGAGCGTGGAGGCGAAGAGGCTGAGATATGGGCTATTATGATTTACTTATTTTTCCGTTGTCCCTTTTTGTTAGTATTCTGTTAAGAATTGAGCTTTCGCACTTATGATATTCTTTTGCTAAATGCTAAGAAGTCTGATCTTGGTATTTTATTGATATGATTATGCTTCTCTGATTCTGAACATTTGTTGACTTCCTAGTTAACATGTATCATATGCTTAGCTATATAATTATTTCAAGGGGAGGAAGCCCGTCTTTCATTATGCCTATTTGATCATTCATTTTGGCCTATGGAAGGGCTTCATTTGTTCAGCATATTGGTGTCTGTTTCTTTTGTCGACCTATGAATGGGTCTATTGATTGTTGGTATCTGGTTATTTGTTTCCGTTTGGCCTATAAAAGGGCTTATTGAATTGTTACAACTTCCATTCTTCTCTTATAAGCCGTCATAAACGGGGATTCGCTATAGTTACAGAGGTTATGCTGTCTAATTTTCCGGAAGGCATAACCTATCTTTGACATACTCGGTTGTTAAATTTTATTCCAAACATTAATCCTTTTGGATTAACACCCCGTCATTAGTTTAATTACCCCATTTCTTTCCCGCTTCTTAATTCCCACCCCCGTGGCATCCATTTCCACCGTCTTTCGGGATTGGGGCGCTACAAAGTGGTATCAGAGCAGGTTTTCAACTCTGCAGACCTGTTGGGTCTTATTTCGTCTTTCATTGAAATTCCGTGTGATATTATATAAGCCCTCAGCTTGTCACTCACACAACAGTCTAAAAGGTACGCATGTTTTTATGCGGATTTTAGTTTTTTAAAGTTTACATTATTTGTTGAAATGATAAGTTTGTCTGAAAGCGAAAGATTAGGATTCGCTGTGTTGATGGGAATTCCTCGAAAGATTGATTATTTTGCGGATAGCATACTCTGATTAACTGCACTAATTGCATACTCTGTTGCTATAGTGATAGCATACTGGTTTCGAAATATGTCTGTGAGCATACTGATTTCTGTCGAAAAACTATGTTGATTACATATATGTATGAACTTGTTTATATATGCCTTGTGCATACTTGTGATGTTGGGAACGTGAAGAATTCATACTGTAAACCTTGATAGCCGGAATGTGTTTATTGTTTATACTCTTGAATGAGTACAAGAACTTGAAAGTGGGAGAATGTAAGATTAACTTAGCCTATAGTTGCTGAACTTAGGCTGAATTTGTAAACACTAATGAGATTGTTGAGAACATAGTTTGACTGAGGAAACATTTCATTTTGATGACTGAACATAAACTTACAGCTCAGAATAACTGCCACATGTATATCACGATGAGCGGATTATGAGATTTCGTGCGTATACCAAGAAAGATATCGATTCGGTGTTTGAGTTCATTAGGGAAATAACCTACTCTATGGGGGTCAACATCCGGTTAGAAGAAGTCTTTCAGATTGAGCTGTGTTAAAGTTGACCAAGAATTTGCGTTGTTACTAGGAAGATGGACACATTAAGGAATAAAATATTTTGAAAACAAAAACATAAGTCAACGATCTATGTGGAGACTGTGAATTTTTGTGGGTAGATATGTTAGACGATGATGGCTACTACAAACAAGGTTCAACATCAGAATTGTCACCTAAGCGAAATATTGAGGTAGACCGATCACCGCCTTTTATACCTCTATGTGGAGATGAGGTTATAAAGCTTTAACTTCGAACTAGAAGCAAAGAAACGAGTAATCGATTTATAGGCCAGTTATCAGATTGTGGATCTACTGCAAGTTCAAGGAATCCCTACGCATGATTTCAGCTTGAGAGTCATGTTTAAAGATCCAGTTGCTGTTTCAGATAGTGAATGTAGATTCGTTCTCCCAGATAAAAGTTATTCGATTCAGTAGATAGCCAATTAAGGCCATGACGTGTTTCATGTTTAGGATTTGTCACTTGTTTTAGATTGATTTTTAGAATAAAGGTAAAGATTGTCGTTACAATTGCAACCAAAATAATTCGAAGACATGTCGGTCAGGTGTTCTGCTGAGCTCCCAAGAGACGTTAAATTTAAACTATTGTGAGTCCAGGAGGTATCATAGATCAAGTCATTTTCTCGTATCCTTCCGATGGGTAGGAAGTGATCCCCAGATATCACTTTCCCAGCCAGGCGCAACCACTTTAAAGTCTAGTCAGACTCACCTATTTCATAGCAACCTCTTAAAGATGAAAGTGCGAGATGCTCCGGAAAGAAAAAGAACCCGAGGAAGATTGTCAAAATGATAGATCTAATGGTTGGTAGATCGAGAGCGTCAGTATGATAGGAAGGTTTAACAAATCTATTTGTTCATTCCCATCGATCACTCTTCAATAACCTCATTTTATTTCAAACTTCTCGATCAAATCCTATTGGATAACTTGTAATCTTTTTTATAATATTCCCTTGATCACCCAGAATCAGTAATAGCACTTTCTTGCTAGGTTATACTGACACCTTCGTGAAAATTTTTGAGCACGGTTCTCAGTTGCTAAGTGTTGATCTTTCTTCCATTATTCCTATATATCTTTGTAATGTGCGAGAACTCTTCGAGTTTATAAGTCCTCTGAAAAGGAAATATTTTTGGCACAAATAACCTAGTGTTATATCTCTTCCAGCTTTTGAACTTGTTAAAGAATTATTGATCAGATAAAGTCCTCACTCAAAGGCATTTGTTTTCTTTTACTCCCACTCACAGAACTCGAGTATGGGTCCTCAAATAGAAGAAAGAGCTTATAGAAGTATTCCTTTAAGTGTATCGTTCGGAGAATGGGTGATAGTATTCCATAGTGGGGAATAGAACTAAAGCAGTACCAGTTGGTGCTCTCCAAAGTTGAAAGTGCAATTCTAAAAGTAATTTTTCAGTTCGTAACGTTTAAGACAATATAATGTATGTTGGCGAGTAAGTTCTGAGCTTACAGCTAAAAAAAAATAGACATGCGATCTTTATGCAAGCGATAACCAATGGGAGCAGGACAGTCGGATTACCACTTTGATGAAATGAGAGAAGTACAATGAAGAATTTAAAGATTGAGTTCTATCGGGAATACGTTTCAAAGCACGGGAAGGTCGAACCTCAATATTTTAAAGAATAAGAAGAAGAACGCTTCCAGGCGAATAAATCTGCCAGTAAATTAAAGCAGAACGAGTATAGACTCTTCAAAGAAGTATTTAATCAGGAAGAAAGCGGATAGAGGACTAGAGGTTGAAAATCAACCTAGAGTATAAGGATCTTATTGGTTCCAGACAGACGAATGCAGAAAGTGGGGTTTTGAACCCTAAGGATGTACTTTGATACTCCTTCTCAAGGATATGGAAATTTCGGGATGAAATTTATTTAAGGGGGGTAGAATGTAATATCCCGAAATATTTTAGAAGGTTTAATTCAACTTATGTTACCCTCTGGTAATTTAGAAAATAAGTTGGGTCCTTAATTGACTCAAATAAAGGAAAATCGCAGCCAGGGAAATCTGTTTAAATTTATTTTGGTCAAAAATTGCTTTAAAAATATGTTCTGATATTTTTCTCGGGTTGATAGAAAATATTTCAAGAATCGTGCCAACCTTTGAAATTTCAAATTTCGAGTTCAAATGAACTCTTGGCACAACTTTAAGTTGGAAAATAATAAATTTGAATAGAAAAAGGCACATACGTCATTATCCAATTTCTTTTTCAAAATATTATCCTATTCATAATTATCCTATTCTTTTTTCATCATTATCCTTTTTCTTTTATTCGTAATTATCCTATTCGCTTTTCCTCTATAAATAGGAGCATAAGATTTCATTTTTCATTCATTTTCAAAATCGAAACGCCGAGCAGCTTCCAGAGAATGTACAACTCTAGTTTCCTATTTCAATTCTGAAATAGTCATTTTGAAGGTGTTAACGCGTAGATCACGAATACATGATTTAAATGATGACACGAAAGATGATCACGATGGAAAATCATCGTGACCGCCGCCAATTCCTCGGAGAAGGTACTTTCTCCGATTCTGGTCATTCGGACCGATGAATTTAGAAATTTCAAGTTCTAAATATGCTTGTATTTCGGTAATTCTACCGATTCCAATTTTTGATGTTGTGAGTTTTCGGTATTTTTCCCCGTTTTCATTTTATGTAAATCTCAGATCTACTCTTCCTAGATAGTCGTATTAGAAATCTTCTTTTTATAAATAGTCTTTGATTATTTGGATCTTGTAGTTAACCGGAATAGATTTTTGATTTCTCATCGTTCGAAATCCAGATCCGAATATTATATTATAAATCTGCCCAGTTCGAATTTATGTTCTAGCCGTCCGATCTTTGATCTGCTTACACCATTAAATTCCTTATTTTCTGCACTATCAAAAATTATACTTTTGAGCGAAAATCCAACGAGTATCGAGCTCAATCGAGACCGATACATTTTCAGCTAAAATCTGTGAATATTGTTACCGATCAGTTTCGATTTTTGTCCCGTTTCACCCATTTTGGGTCATCAAATCGTAAAAGTTTCTTCTCGAAAGTTGCTCGAAATAATATTTCCTATGCTCCCGTCGAATTTCGTAATTTTTGGATGAATTTTGAATAATATCGATTATTTAATTTAAGCAGTTATTTTATTTTCCGAGAGCATGTGTTATCGAAAAATTCTAAAATTCTCATTCTTTACTCTTGGCATGTATAGTATCATCCCTGAATATTTTCGTAATTTCCGAGAGGTTAAAAAGTGTCGTCGCGTAGATCTGGTAAACTTTGGATAAATGACAAGTTTTGGAAAGAGACCTCTGTCAAATCAGTTGATCCTAGTAAAGCAAGAATAACGTTTTGGAATTTATTTCCTTCTTCGTCGAAATTATTCGAGGTCTCTAGATTCGCGCAATCTATTTTAGAATAGAATATAATTAATTATAGCTCCGCTTATAGTAGATTAATTTCCGGAAATATAGCGTTTATCCTAAGTTAAAGTTTACCTTCTGTAGTACCAGCTGAGCTAGAGAAAGAGTATCAGGGTTGATTCTTTAGGAGTTAGCTTTTCAGAATCCCGAGAAAGGTGGGTTATACTATACTACCTTTGCAAATTGTATCTTTCGAGTTATTAAGCTCTGCTTTGCTAAAATTGCATATGTGACTATCTGTGTTAAATATTTACATGCTACTGTATGTTGTCGGAGTCTCATAAACCAGCGTTGTGTCAATGTGAGTAGCTACAGTATGCATGCATTATTTGTCCTGCCCTACTCCTTGTCGGTGAGACTAAAATGAAACACTTATTGGTTATACTCTTTGGGTATACTATGACCATACTCAACGTTATGCGCTGGTGATGTAGTTCGGGTTGCGGGCAGTAACGGGTTATACTCTTAAGCGCTTCACGATAAAATATTTTGGTGAACTTAGGTTGCTTCCAACTTTTAAACCTCCTAAGCTTCACTACTTGCATGGTCACAGATAGATTATTTTTACAAAATGATTTGCATAACTTAAATTGTGAGAACTTGCCGACTGATTGCATTAGTACTCAGCCCAAATCTTTTCAAACATTTTCAGGTCAGTAGGCTGGGGCGTGGAGGTGACGAGGCTGAGATATGGGCTATTATGGTATACATATTTTTCCGTTGTCCCTTTTTGTTAGTATTCTGTTAAGAATTGAGCTTTCGCACTTATTATATTCTTTTGCTAAATGCTAAGAACTCTGATCTTGTTATTTTATTGATATGATTATGCTTCTCTGATTCTGAACATTTGTTGACTTCCTAGTTAACATGTATCATATGCTTAGCTATATAATTATTCCAAGGGGAGGAAGTCCGTCTTTCGTTATGCCTATTTGATCATTCATTTTGGCCTATGGAAGGGCTTCATTTGTTCAACATATTGGTGTCTGTTTCTTTTGTCGACCTATGAATGGGTCTATTGATTGTTGGTATCTGGTTATTTGTTTCCGTTTGGCCTATGAAAGGGCTTATTGAATTGTTACAGCTTCCATTTTTCTCTTATAAGCCGTCATAAACGGGGATTCGCTCTAGTTACAGAGGTTATGCTGTCTAATTTTCCGAAAGGCATAACCTATCTTTGGCATACTCGGTTGTTAAATTTTATTCCAAACATTAATCCTTTTGAATTAACACCCCGTCATTAATTTAATTACCCCATTTATTTTCTGCTTCTTAATTCCCACCCCCGTGGTATCCATTTCCACGGTCTTTCGGGATCGGGGTGCTACAGAGTCGGTGGCAAGGAAACTACGTCGGATGATCCCGGTCGACCCAGAGGTGAGAATTTCGTCAGGGTTGACCCATGCAAGGTCGGGTTGACCAACCGGTTAACCTCCAGTCGATGCACCTCTTTGTATTTTCTTCTTGGACGGGTCGACCCAGAGTACTCTCAGTGCTCTTCCAGTATTTTTTCCCGATTTACTCATTTGGTCTCCCTCTTCCTCTTGTGCATTTAAGACATGTATTGTTTCAAGCAAGGGAACACTATCCAAAGATTTATCATAATCAAAAATTAAATTATGGTGTCAATAAACATAATTTTGGATACAGTGTTCTAATAGATCTCCTTTGATAGGCATTTGCGTTGAAATAGAGAACACATCTTCAAAAATGGTGCTTCCATCTTCTCTCTCCTCATGATGCCACATTGCATGTACCATAGACAGTGTAATCTCTTCAGCATCAATCTTTAGTGTCAACTCCCTATTCCTAACATCAATCATTGCTCCTCCAGTAGCTAGGAATGGTCTTTCTAAGATCAAAGACGCATGGGTATTCTCTAACACATCGAGAATTTCAAAATTTTCAAGAAAAATGAAATCATTAACTTGAACAAGTATATCTTCAACAATTTATGTACCATGAGTAATAGAATGATCCGCCATTTGAATAGCTATGGACGATGGCTTAAGATTGCCAATCTCCAAGTTCCTGAAGACATGCAATGGCATTAAATTAATGTTGGCTTCAGAATCACATAGTGCTCTATCAATTGTCATGTTCCTAACAGTGCATGTGATTGTGAAGCTTCCAGGGTCCTCATCTTTTCTGGCAGTCTTCTTCTATTTTTGATCAACAATTCTTTAACAAGCTTAAAAACTGGAAGAGATATAACACTAGGTTATATATGTAAAAACATTGCCTTTTTAGAGGACTTATAAACTTGAAGGGTTCTTGCATATAACAGAGATATAGAAGAAATCAACGGTTAGCAACTGAAAACCGTGCTAAAATATTTTCACAAGGGCGACAGCATAGCCCATCAAGGAAATGCTATTACTAATTCTTGATGATCAAAGAAGTATCATTCAAAAGATTGCAAATTATCCCAGCGGATATAATCAAAGAATTTCAAATGGTACAAATGGAGAATTTCAATTGATACGAAGCTATTGAAGGGCAATTGATTCAATTAACAAGAGAATAAATCGATTCCAAAAGAGAATGAACAAATCGATTCTATTGACATGAGAATGAATAAATAGACTCAACAAAAACTTCTATCATACCGAAACTCTCAATCTATCGAATACTAGGTCTATCTTCTTAACGATCTTTCTTGAGCATCGAGTACCTTCTTCTTGGCGAGGTTGCTATGGAATAGCACAAGTCGGTTGGACTTCAAATGGCTTCACTTGGTTGGAAGATAGATCTTTCGGCTTAAGGCATCAGCTACAACATTCCCCTTTCCAGAATGATATAAGATCGTATAGCCGTAATCCTTTACCAACTCTAACCATCTTCTTTGACACAAATTCAACTCCTTCTGGGTGAAGAAATACTTCAAGCTCTTGTGGTCGGTGAAAATCTCGCACTTGCTTCCATAAAGATAATGCCTCCAAATCTTCAATGCATAAACTACGGCAGCTAGTTCGAGATCATGCGTCGGATGATTATGCTCATGCGTCTTCAACTGTCTTGATGCGTACGCCACTGCCTTTCCATGTTGCATCAAAACACACCCAAGTCCTTGCTTCGAGGTGTCACTATAGATGACAAAGCCTTCAGTCCCATCAGGAATGGTCAACACTAAGGCTGACTCGAGACGTCGCTTTAATTCTTGAAAACTCTGCTCACACTTCTCGCTCCAACCAGAACTCGTATTTTGAAAATTTTGCATACAACTCTTCTTTCCTTAGCATCTCCAATACGATTCTGAGATGCTCAGCGTATTGCTCCTTGCTTCTTGAATAAATCAAGATGTCGTCGATGATGACTATCACGAATTTGTCGAGGTACGGATGGAATACTCGATTCATTAAGTCCATGAAGACTCCCGGTGCATTGGACAATCCAAAAGGCACCACCGTGAACTCATAATGCCCATAACGCGTTCTAAATGCCGTCTTTGGGATGTCACTCTCCTTGATCTTCAATTGATGATTGCCGGATCTTAAATTGATCTTCAAAAACACACCGGCTCCCTTCAGCTGATTGAACAAATCTTCAATTCTTGGCAGCGGATACTTGTTCTTGATCATTAACCGGTTCAATTCTCTATAATCAATGCACATCTGCATTGATCCATCCTTTTTCTTCACAAATAACACAGGTGCTCCCCATGGTGAAACACTTGGTCGGATTAACTTGTTGTCAAGTAACTCCTGAAGTTGAACTTTGAGCTCTTGCAACTCCTTTGGCGCCATTCTATACGGAGCCTTAGATATTGGTGTCGCACCTGGCACTAGGTCGATGGTGAACTCGATCTGAAGGTCAGGAGGAATCCCTGGCAACTTGTCTGGAAATACATCGGGAAACTCGTTCACCACTAGCACATCTGACACCTGGACTTCAGTAGACTTTGACTCCACGATGTTAACGAGAAATCCCTGACACCCTATCTTCTTCAACAACTTCATTGCCTTCATTGCTGTAATGATTCTATGCGTTGATCTCGTTCTTGCACCATAGAAGATTAGCTTAGGCTCACCCGAAAAAATCAAATTCGACCTCACGATCACGACATCAAATCGTGGCATGATTCTCACTCAACCAATCCATACCTAGGATTACATCGAAATCACGCATCTCCAAGACATGAAGATCTGCTCTCAGCACTCTATTATTGATTTCTGGCTTCAGGCCATGCGCCATCTTGCTAGAAGAAACTTTCTTTCCTGAAGGAATACTGATCTCTAACAATTCACCACTATCTTTGCATGAAATGCCAAGCTCGGAACAGCTTTTTGGCACACTAGCTCGTTAGGTCTATGTCATTCCTAAGGCTAATTCGAGGACTACAAAAGCACTTTTCATCATTTCATAATCAAGAAAGCACACAACTTTCAAGATTTCATTTCTTTTAAACGTGTATCTGGAATTTTAAAACATCATAGTTGATCGTGACAACAGATACAATTCATTCATCTTTATTGTCCAACTTCGGACCATTCTTTTCTTTTCTTTTGTCCAACTTCGGACCATTCATTCTTTTCTTTATCATGCTATCACGATTTATTCAACTCTTTAACTTCTTTAACTTCTTTCCCGACACACTCTATAATACACACCCCCATTTCATATTACTCATACTTGAAAATCTTTAAAAGTACATACCTTAGGATCGGAGTCAAGCCGAGTAGCCATCGTGAACAACCACCCACATTTCTCATACATAAATCAAACACATACAGAACAAGTCTACAGGAGAGTAGACCCACTCTGATACCAATTTGTAACGCCCCAAACTACTCCGTTTGGCCACGTCACTTAACATACTTGTAACGTCCCAAACTACTCCGTTTGGTCACGTCGCTCAACAAATAATTTATTTACATGCTTTTGCGCTCTCATAATAAATTTAGCGGAAGCTAAGGTCAAATTTCATAATGAGGTATAATATTATAAATCCCATATAAATTTTTCTTCACAATTATAACATGCAACCTATCAAAATCTACCCTGTCACACAACATAGTATTTAACGGAAGCATAGAATAATCCCATCCACATCATTCGTACAATCATCTAACCTATCGGGCTCGTAGGTCTTAGACAACCCGCCCGTCTAGCACCCTAGTATAACCATCACAAAATTTAGGGTTCATCGACATATATTTACACAACGTAGGCTCCTAGGTCAAACGACCCGCCTTTAAAATATTGAAATGTTATGTCAAGTTAAATACAATCACAACTACAAAAATCGGGCTAATCCCATTCCCAATAATTGTTAATCATAAGATAAATAGAACGATCAATGGAATTATAATAATATGCGTATTCAAAGAAATGTAAAAGAAAATACAAGCTCGTGGGGGTTCTCTTGTGTTCACAACACTCCTACTCGGTCTCCGACTCCTCAACCTGAAATTCATTGAATGAATGGGGTGAGTATTTAACAACATACTCAGTGGGGAACACTGTAAACAGTTATAGCCAATTGCACAAGTTAAAATATAACATATGAATAATTCTTTTCTTTTGTGGAGACTAGTCTCAACCCCGTAGGGCCCAAACATCATGATGCCCCCGTTAATGAACGTCTTTATCCCTGTAGGGATGTCTGCAGACATACTACCCCCCAGGGAGGACATTAACGAGTCTATTATCGATCCCGAAGGATCTCTTTATTGACCCCGAAGGATCTCTGTTGTCGACCCCGAAGGATCTCTGTTGTCGACCCCGAAGGATCTCATTCATACGTATACAATCAAAGCACAACAATAACTATAACTTTACACGTGTTCACAGTTTAGAGTTACCCCACCTTATGAGACGCTTTAAGTTCCTTTCAACCTTGAAATACTCCTTTGCCGCGCACAAGTTGTCCACCTCAAACCCCAATACGTCACTAAGCACCTTTCAATTCCCTTTTTCATTTTAGATGTCGAGCTATTCAATTAAATCATAATTTGACCAAACACATGCTATACTTTGCTTTAAGGTCTTCATACATATCCATATACACAATCATGGATATACAAACTCATAACATGATTTTGGACTCAAAATACACATTAAAACTCTTTGAAGCATTTAATCGAGCACGTTACGTGCACACATTTAAACCACATGTTCATGATTCAATTTAAATCCTTTAAATCTAATATTTCAAATACAAACACCTTCATCCTAGGGCTCAAACATACATGAAACTCAACTCCATACAATTATCATAACACCTCCAATCAACTATCAACATATTAAGGGGAAATTAGGGTAAAAATCCAAACCCTAGCAACAATGAACCCTGGGGATTTCAATTTAACAACACATATAGCTTCAATGGAGTAAATAAACCATATGTTTGAGATATCAAAGCATGGAGATCAATAGAATTGAAAAACCCTAATTTTTGGATAACAAACCCTAGGTATGATTCAACAAGAAATGAGTGTTTAATCCCCAAGAAGAAGAGGTATAGGGTTTACCTTAGTTGATGGATGATAATGGTCGAATACACTCCAAAAGATGAAGAGTTTCTTGAGAGAGTTGAGAGAAAAATCACCCAAATGGAAGAGAAGAAAATGAGGAGAAATGGATAAGTGTGGTATTTAAAGAGTGAAAATTCCGAAGCAGGGCGCGACCAAAAGGGGTCGCGTTTTCCAGTCGCGTTTGAAAAATACTGTGAGACGCAACCAAAGGTGGTCGCGTTTTGGGGTCGGGTTTTAGCCGAAGAAAAATGGCTCTCTGAAGCTGTTAACACGCGACCGAGGGGGTCGCGTTTCATGGTCGCGCTGTAGACCCCTCAGAACGCGACTCGAATAGGGTCGCACTTTTCAGTCACGCTCAGACTGTAGATTTTTGAAAGAGCTTTCGGTAGCGAGTTCACCCTAATTCCTCATGTGAATTAGAACGTTCCCTTGTTATAAGAATCAAAGTTGCTAGGCTTCAAGAATGAATATTTTTGAAGAAAACAAACAAAAGCTTTTGGATATTTGAGACACAATTGTATACAATGGCAAGTTTAATCAATAATGTCTAAAATAACAATGTGACATGGTTCCCCTATTTATAAGACTAAGGGAGAACGAAATTTATGTCTAAAAAGGCCTAAAAAACTGATCCAAAAAGGTCTCCTAACTATACTAGAAAAATACCTAAACTAGAATTCTATTCAAGGTAGGAAATTGCCTTAAATACAATTCTTGTCAAACCTATTCAATTATGAACGAAAATTACATAAAAAATAAATAAAAATCTGATCCAAAATAATAAATACTATAGTTTAAAATAAAATCAATCCCTTAATTAAATAACTAAGGGGGACGAAAACTCCCATGCAAGCCATGCACGTCCAAAATGCCTTCAACATGCATGCTTGTGACTTCAACTCTTTTCATCATCATATGTTGTTCTTCAAATCTTGATCTCCAATCTTTAATTGTTAACAAAGTAACAATTTTGGGACCCTTTAATGGAAGCTCTTCATTTAATTCTTTGATGCTTATCGTGCCTTCATCTTTCTCCTCCTCTTAAAAAGAATTCGTCCTCGAATTCGAACGTCTTGGATCGTAAATGAACATGAACTGATCATCAACATCTTTTGGTGGCTCATCAATATCATTTGTCACATCTTTGGCAACTTGTAGAATAATGACATGAAAAGTACATGATTGACAAAAAATGTTAGAAATCAGCGGCTTCTCCATGTTTGCTTGTACGAGATCCTCTTTATCTTCAACCACTTCAAAGTTGATCTCACTCTCCACCTCTTTCACAAATAGCAACATCTATCAATTCTTCAAGAGATGCTTCAATGGAAACGGTTACCTCTAGAATAGGATCTTCTTTGATGGCATCGAATTCAGTTGGTAACGCCACGTGGATCTCCTCTTGACTCACTTTTTTTGACGTCATCTCTAACGTCTCTTCTTGACTTGCTGATTCAATTTCTTTGCCTTGCTCAGAAATCAACAACAGGACTTGTAGATTCAGACATTGAGCTTCAAAGTGACCCCAACCTTGACATTTAAGGCAATGAATATCTCTGGCTCGGATCGGGGTAGCGGTAGGTGACTGAATTGGCAGTGTTGGCCATGTAGGTGGCAACGGTGTTGCAATAGGTGGCTGAACTATTGGGGTAGGCCGTGCATATACGGGTCTTGCAACGGGCGCGGTCCTACAGCTGGACTGTGGTGCAAAACATTCCAAACGTCTCTCAACTTGTTTCTCATATTGCACCATGTCTTCCAACTCCTTATAGTGATACGATGCTATTTTTTCTCGGATTGACCCTCGTAGACCAGCTAGAAATCTCTCCGTTGTATCTTCTAGATACTCATCTATATCAGCTCGTCTCATGGCTTCAATCATTTGGTGATAGTACTCTTCTACACTACGGCCTCCTTGTCTAAGCTTGTGTAGCTTTTCCTCCAGCTCCTATAGGTAGTGGTCTGGAATGAAGCGTTTCCGCATCTCATCTTTCAGCTCTCGCCACGAATCAATGGGTGGAAGGCGGTCTCGGTAGCACCGGTTTTGCTGGAATCCCCACCATGTTGCTGCGTAGCATGTAAACTCCAAGGAAACTAATTGCACTTTCTTTTTCTCGGGAAAGTCGTAGCACTCAAAAATATTGTCTACTTTTCATTCCCAATCAAAGTATGCATCGGGATCGTGTAGACCTTCAAACTTGGGGATGATTGTCTTGCTAGACAACTTAGGGATATGGTTGTGCCTCATAGTACCTGCATAAGTAACAAATGTGAAGAAATAAAGGACCTCACAATCCTGACTTTTCTCTCATTTGTTTCTACTCTTGCTTTTACCTCTCGTGTATCACTCAAGTATAAGTGGTGCACGGTGTGTGAAACGTGTATATGATGAGTATGGTTCGAACACATAGTAAAAATCAGCTAGGTAGTCACAATCTCGCACTAAATGATCAAGAATGTAAGGATGAATGGCTATCTTAGATGGATGAATAGTATAACTATGGTGGATTCGTGTATGGGGTGATGTCGAGTGTATGGGAAGTGTATCGAGTATGTATGGAATGTGTATATAAGTATGTGTATCGTATAAGGGTAGGACACGAGTGGTATATGATGAAGGTGGTGGTGGTCGAGTATGGTGATGAAAAGGAAAGAATATGATGTATTTTTGAAGTCCCAATTAGTGTAGGAGATTCCAAAAATAAATCTACAGGTAGAAGGAAAGGATTAGAAGAGAAAAGGAAAACAGGAAAAGAAAGGAAGGATGTGATTTGGATATGTGTACCACTAGTATGACACAATCTAAATACCTTAATTAAGCTAGATTCTAGATGGAAATAAACAAAAATAAATTACAACTCAAAAGGAAATTACCAACTAAAGAACTATACTAGAAGGAAAGTTCCAAAAATAAAATAAGACTCAATAGGTAACTACCAACTATGGATTAGTATTAAAAGGAAAGTACCAAAAATAAAAATTAAGCTCAAAAAGGAAACACTATGAATAGAATTTTTGTTTTTTTTTTTATCGGACCTCTTTTTTTTTTTAATATCCGATTTTTTTTTAAACAAATGGTCTTCTTCTTCTTCTTTTTTTTGACTGAAACTCCATTTCTTTTTTTTTTCGGATTTCTCTTTTTTTTTAACTTTTTTTTTTCAATGAGCAACTAAACTATTACAACTCAATAGACACGTAGACAAACACGTAAGCAATAAATTGAAACGTAGGATTGAACCAAGACTAGCAGAGCTGACGTGGCTCTGATGCCAAATTTATGATGTAACCCGGACAAATTGTACAGGATATGAGAACGCGCGGAAGACTCCAAGGAATGAACACGCCAACAGGAAGGATTCAACCACACTTTATGACTCAATAACCGATATAAACTGAAAATAACGGAATACAACTCAAACAAATATACGAATCAATCTAGACCTAATTACGACACTTAGACGACGACACAAAAATAATACACAAAAATCCAAATATGAGGCTGATTTGGGACGAGAACTATGGCTGGAATAAGGAGGTATTTGGGACGTGATTTATGTTGAAGAATGGCTAGGAGTAGATAGGATATGACAACGATGAGTAGGACTTATGGTATATGATGTAGAACACGATGAACGGATCTTGAATTATGCACGAACATGGCTGGACTTGTTGGAACTGATATGAGACGTGCGTTGGTGTTGGATGGATGTTGGTGTAGGCGTCTTGGTGTTGGTGTTGACATAGAATGAATTGCAACCCGATTAATCCCCGGCGTATCTTGTACGACGAAAATGAATCTCAAAGTTGTTCTTTGGTAGCGAGTTCACCCTAATTCCTCGTGTGAATTAGAACGTTCCCTTGATATAAGACTCAAAGTTGCTAGGCTTCAAGAATGAATATTTTCGAAGAAAACAAAAAAAAGCTTTTGGATATTTGAGACACAATTGTATGCAATGGCAAATTTAATCAATAATGTCTAAAATAACAATGTGACATGGTTCCCCTATATAAGACTAAGGGGGAACGAAATTTAAGTCTAAAAAGGCCTAAAAAACTTATCCAAAATGGTCTCCTAACTATACTAGGAAAATACCTAAACTAGAATTCTATTTAAGGTATAAAATTACCTTAAATACAATTCTAGTCAAACCTATTCAATTATGAACGAAAATTACATAAAAAATAAATAAAAATCTGATCCCAAATAATAAATACTATAATCTAATTAATACTATAGTCTAAAATAAAATCAATCCCTTAATTAAATAACTAAGGGGGATGAAAACTCCCATGCAAGCCATGCACGTCCAAAATGCCTTCAACATGCATGCTTGTGACTTCAACTCTTTTCATCATCATATGTTGTTCTTCAAACCTTGATCTCCAATCTTTAATTGTTAACAAAGTAACAATTTTGGGACCCTTTAATGGCAGCTCTTCATTTGATTCTTTGATGCTTATCGTGCCTTCATCAAGAAAGGCCACATTCGACCACATTGTGAGAAGTATCTCAATGATCTTAAAATGATGAAAAGAAGATTTGTGGTTCAACATTTTTGCAACAAGAATAGAAGGCCAACTGTGCAAAAGAAGAAGAAACATGCTCAGAAAAAATGATGGGTTGTCAAACAGAATTTTAAGGCCTGTTCCTCAGACTTTGTCACTTTCGGAGATGGTAAAAAATGCAAAGTTATGGGGAAATGAGAACTTGTTGTTGAAGGGATGCCCAAGCTGAAGAAGGCAATGTTGGTTGATGGACTTAAAGCCAATCTTCTCAGCATCAGCCAGCTTTGTGATGATGACATAACAGTGGTATTCACCAAGGAGAGCTGCAGGGTGATGGAAGGAAAAAGTTTAGCCAACAATTGTTATCAGCTTCATGTACCTGCATAAAGTACAGTAACATATCAAAGAACATCATTGGAAGAATCAGAGATCTGACATCAGAAACTTGGACACATTCACTTTAGAAATCTCCAAAAGATCATCAACAAGGAGATAGTCAGAGGAATCCCTCAGATCAAAGTTGAACGTGATAAAGTATGTGGTTCTTTCTAGATTGGAAAGCAGACTAGGTATCAGCACAAAGAAGTTCAGGACAGAACTTCACAAAGAGTTTTAGATCTTTTATATATGGATCTAATGGGACCAATGGCTGTTGAAAGCCATGGATGGAAGAAGTATATCTTTATATGCATTGATGACTTATCAAGATTTACTTGGGTGGAATTTCTAAGAGACAAAATTGAGGCTTTCATGGCATTCAAGAAACTAGTCTGCAAAATTACTATGGAGAAAAATCTACAAATTGTTAGGATTCGAAGTGATCATGGCAAAGAATTTGAGAATCAGTCATTTGATGATTTCTACAATGAGAATGGGATTAGCCATGAGTATTCTACACCAAAGACTCCACAGCAAAATGGAGTGGTTGAAAGAAAGAACAGAACCCTACAGGAGATGGCTAGGACATTGATTGTTGCTAAAGGAGTTGCTTTAATGTTTTAGGCAGAAGCTATCAACAATACATGTCACATCAGCAATCATGTTCATCCCAGGCCAGGTACCTTTACTACTCCATATGAAATCTCGCATGAGAAGAAACCAACTGTGAAGTACGTGCATAATTTTGGAAGTACCTACCATATCTTGAATGATAGAGAGTATCTCAGCAAGATGAATAATCGAAGAGTAGAAGGTATGTTTTTGGGATATTCCAGAAATAATAAATTATACAGGATTTACAACAAGGAAACCAAGACAGTAGTTGAGTCTATAAACGTAAGATTTGATGATCAGTATGATTCTATTAGCTCCACAGAAGATGATGTATATACAGATGTATTCGGACATTCTGATGTAGATGATGACACAGAAAGTGAAGGAAAAGATCAGGGAGTGAAATAAAGGAAGCCTTCACGATAGATTATCAAAGATCATCCAACTATTGAAGTTATTAGTAACATCCATGAAGGAAGAATCACTATAAGTAGACTCAGAAAGAGATTACATGAAGAGATATCTCATGCCTATTTCACATTAAAGATAGAGCCTAAGAATGTTCAAGAAGCTCTAAAGGATGCTTGCTGGATTGAAGCAATGCAGGAAGAATTACTTCAGTTTGAGAAGAAGGATGTTTGGGACTTAGTGCAGAAACCTGAAGGGGTGAATATTGTGGGGATAAAGTGGATATTCAAAAATAAGATAGATAAGTCTGGGAATATCACAAGAAATAAAGCTAGGCTGGTTGCTCAAGGATATTCACAGATTGAATGAATAGATTTTGATGAGACATTTGACCCAATCATGAGGATTGAATCTATTAGATTACTCCTTGCCATGGCCTGCATGATGAAATTCAAGCTCTATTAAATGGATGTCAAGAGTGCTTTTCTGAATGGATTTCTAAAGAAGAATGTGTATGTTGCACAACCAAAAGGATTTGAAGATCCAAAATATCCAGATCATGTTTTCATACTCAAGAAAGCTTTGTATGGCTTGAAACAAGCTCCTCGAGCTTGGTATGAGAGACTGGCTTCATACCTGGTAAACAAAGGATACAACAGAGGAGGAGATGATAGAACACTATTCATCACAAATGACAAATCACAAGTCATTGTCGTTCAAGTATATATTGATGATATAGTGTTTGGCTCATTGTCTGATAAGATGATCAAGGACTTTATTAGGGACATGGAAACTGAGTTTGAGATGAGTTTGGTTGGAGATCTGAAGTATTTCCTTAGACTTCAGATAAGATAATCAGATAATGGTATTTTCATCCCTTAGACTAAGCATGCAAGAAACTTAGTCAAAAAATTCGAGCTGGAGAATTCTAAACATAAAAGAATTCCAATTAGCACTACTATAAAGATTGGAAAGGATGCTACATGACAAGAAGTAGATTATACATTATTCAGGAGTATGATTAGAAGTCTTCTCTACCTTACTTCAAGCAGACCTGATATATCCTACAGTTTGGGTGTCTGTGCAAGATATCAAGCATGTCCTAAAGAAAGTCACTTGAAGGAAGTAAAGAACATCATCAAGTATGACAATGGAACTGCAGACTATGGATCGTGGTACACATCAGACATATATTCAAGTCTTATTGCCTATTGTGATGCTGATTGGGCAGGATCACCAGATGATAGAAAAAACACATCAGGAGCTTATTTCTTTTTAGGAAACAATGTTGTTTCCTGGTTCAACAAGAAGCGGAACAGTATATCTTTATCAACTGCTGAAGCCGAATACATAGCACAAGGAAGTAGCTCTACACAGGTAATCTGGATGATGCAAATGATGAAAGATTATAAAGTAGGTCATGATATATCATCTACTTTGTATTGTGACAACATGAGTGCTATCATTATATCAAAGAATCCGGTTCAACACTCAAGAACAAAACATATTGATATCAAACATCACTACATCAGAGAGCTAGTTGAAGAAGAAGTTCTGAGGATAGAACATGTGAAAACAGAAGATCAACTTACTGACCTATTCACCAAGGGATTGGATGCTACTCGATTTGAGAAATTGAAAGCATCTCTTGGTGTTTGCTTGATTTAGTAAATCAAGAGATGGTGTATGAGTGTGTTTATTTCACACTCAGCAGGAAAGACCATTCCTGTAAAGAGGGTCTGAACATTCCTATAAATGTTCATCATCATGTACATAAACATTTTTCAAATTCCCATGTACATCCTTGTCAATGGCTAGTTCTGACTCATAAACGTTATCTTTGATTTTCTGGGATTTTCTTCCAATTTCTCAGTCTAACGGAAACCTGAGATTACTTCTTGAATGGAGTACTCTCTTATATATACGTATAGACATTTAGAGATGATCATTAGTAGTTCTAAAATTCAGAATTCAAGTCTTTCTCTCATCTTGTTTTTTGATATTTCATCTCTTTATTTTTTTTCTGCCATTGCCCTTCAATCACTTAAAGAATTCAATTCTATCACATTCAATGGTACCGAAAAGAAAACTTGTTCGTCCTAAAAAGGTCATCAAACCCAGAATGAGGTATGGAAAAGTCACATATTCCAAACCACAAGATTAGTTCTATGAGCAAAATGTGTTTGACAGACAAGTTTGAGGAGAATCAACTTATAAGAAACCAGTCCAAAGATAATTGTCCTATGAGTCCTCTAGTAAGGATATTGAAGAGATAATTGCAAAAAAGATGAAAACTTAGAATCTTTCTCTTCATGATTTATTGAAGCAGACAAGAAGCTCTTACAATGTGACAATGTGAGTAAAGAAGGCAAGAACGAAGGGTTCAACAGTGAAGAAAACAAAGAAGACTGTTACCCCTACAATGAAGGAGATCATCACAACACCTGCTGCTCAAGCTCGTCATAAAGAGAAAGGTCCTGCTGTTGATGAGATAGTTGTGCCTGAAGATATACCTGTACAAGAAGAGGTACATGTTTCCGAACAGACTGCTACAGAGAAGACTACGACAGAGAAGCCTGTCACTAAAAAGCCAACATCAGAACAACCATTAACTGAAGAAGGTAGAGATATTTCAGAGGATGATGATATTCCTCTTAGCACAAGGATGAAAGTTCTAGTAGCCGCAAAAGGAAAGAAGAAGGTCATCAAAAGACCCTTGGTTGCTGATCTAGAAGAGAAAGTATGAGCACAAAGTTCTTCCTCAGAGTCTGCTGCAAAGACTCCTGTTTAACCTCAAGAGAAATTGATGGCAAGTGCACAATATGAGGTTGATTTGTTTTCTGCGAGATCATCTGTCAAGAAGAAGAGTCCTCAGAAAAGGTCTTCTATTGAGATTATTAAAATTGTTCCAAGAACTCCTGTCACAAGAAGTAAAGCGTATGCTACTCCACCATCCACAGCTCCAACAAAGAAAAGGAAGAAAGCAATCACCAGTGCTAGTCCATCAAAGAAGGCCAAAAAAATTGTTCATAACAAGTATATACCTGAAGATATTCACTCAAAGTCCAGTGAACATGAAGATGATCATCACAAATAGATCAGTCATCTGCCAGGTATCTCTAAACATGCTCTCTTTCATTCAACGAAGTATGCTGAATTATGGGATAAGGTGAAGAAGAGGTCTTTGATTTCTGAAAAGAAGGTAGATAAGAATACATTCCTTGCTACTGGGATCTATTCACTGTTGGTGGATGCTGGTCTGCTAAGAATTGTGTAGAGGGTGCACGAATTTGTTCATTTGGTTATTTCTGAATTTTATTGCAATCTTACTAAGGAGGTAGATGATCTTGACTCATAAGGCATTCATAAAGTCTTTGTCAGATGAGAGATGTTGGATTTCTCACCAGAACTCATCGATGAGTTTCTAGATTGCTCGACTGAGAGGAAGTTCGAAGAGATAGATGACTGGGGGATGGTTGTAGAAGAATTGACCCAGGGCATCTATACCAAATGGCCCTCTAATCCTCAAACTATACCTTTATCAAAGCTGTCACAGAAATATGGTCCTCAGACTCATTTACCTTTCTTGGTGGCAAATAAAGGGAGTTATGTTTCTGAAAAATTTATCTTTTTCAAATTTATTCTTGCACCATGTTTTTACAAGATCTTTTGCTTTTGCTCTATAATATCAATGCTTTAATATTATATCTTTTGAACAGAAGTTTTTATTTGCAAGTTTTTATGATCCTTATGTCTACTAAAATATTAAAGTGCTGATAAAAAAAATATGATGAAAATGAAATACAGCAAAGCAGAAAAACATGCTGATAAGAGAGTTCAAAACGGCATGATCATATGATGTTAACAGGGACATTCAAGAATGTTTTAAGTTACATGATCCGTCAGCTGAAGATCGTGTTATTTAAAAACATGGAGCTGATTTGCTAATAGATAAAGACAAAGATGGAGATTGTTAGTGCCATCATTTAAGCACTAAGTGTTTTTAGATTATCATGATCTTAATGGAAATTCAAAGAACACAAAAGGTTTCGGTTTTTCTAGTTTTGAAGACTTCTGGACATTATGATATGAACATTCCACGACCAATCTGATTAAAGATCTAAGAATGTACTTGAGCATGATCCTGAACATGATAATGTACATGGTTATGCAGAGAGTTTCCAAGAGACGTGCCAAGCTGGATTCAAGGAGTTGAAGTTTTCTTTTGAAGATGCATGTTTCATAATAGAAAATGTCTTGTTCAAGATGATGATCAAGATGGAAGATGGCGAGTTCTATTCAAGGAAGGACTCTAGCAAGAGAAGTTTGAATCAAACTAGGAAAGTTTCCTTATTAGAGTTTGATTCAAATTAGGACTTACCTGATTATCTTATTTCGGCTATATCTTGTTCTTATAAATAACCTAGGAATCAGACTAGTTTTGTGTAGAGGTTTTATGTATACACAAGAGCTAGAGAGTCTATAAAGACTTCAAGTTCGAAGCATATAGTATATGGGTAGACTAGGTATTAGTTTTGTATACTGGAAAGACATGTCCTTGTATACTTTTCTGATAATATGATGATATAAATTGAAAGTTATTGCAGTCACTGTTTGCATTTAGATTATTTTATATAATTATTTTATGCAATGTTCAATATACTTACATTGTAGATGATATGGTGTGGGGAGACACACGGTAAGATCATATCAATAGAAACTTGTATTGTATTAAAGAGCTCATGGCTTAGATGGTCCTGAACACACCATCGGTACACCGTAGAATAATCCGATAAGTTAGTTTATCTTGGCTAACTAATTATTCTAGTACACTTGTTAGTGTATTGAGGATGATCACGATAGGATACTATTCTTCACTCTGACCCTGATAGTGAGAGAATAAAGATCCACAGAGTTCGGGTTCTGAACTCATGTTTGTTGGTGAGCATATGTGTACATTACTTATTGCTTTGACTTATCAATGGGTGAGATCCTTTCGTGGATCAATAAACTCGATATCTTGGGTAAGAATAGTGTATACATATGTGTCGTGCAATATGCATGAGCACCGTGTCCTGGTGCGCCAGGTTGATGATGTTCTCTTGAGGAAACAAAAGTTCATATTGAAACCCTGCAGGTGGAATTTATTCCATACATGGTAAAGCTTGTGTGGTACTACTTAAGGTTGTAGATATTAATTAATTATAGCTATCAGAGGATGACATAATTAATTAATGAACATTATATCTTAAACACGGGGAATGACTGAACTAAAGGAGAAAGCATATTCGCAAATATGTATTAAATTGGTAGGTCAGTATTACTTCTTTAGTGGAATAAAAGTGATACTTAATTTATTTAATTATATCCTGAGTTTATTGGATATTAGAAATTAAATAAATTAGTGGGCCAATTTAATATTTTTCTAGATCCCTGTTGTAACCCAACTTGACTGAAAATGGACTGGATATGGAACTTGAGATAGAGGCCCAACCTAGTAGGGTTGGAGCTTGATATTTTCGCCCACCTCCCTATATAATAAGGGGAGGGGGACGAAAATTTCATAAGTAATAATCAGCCCCTCTTTGTCTCTCAAGATATCCACAGATTTCACAACTCTATTAGTAGAATACAGCCCACTCTGTATCTGATACTCAGTCCGGGAATACAACAGAAGATCTCAGAGTAGAATATAGTGGAGGTGACCGTCGATCATAGTGAGAGAAGGGGCGTCAGTTTCATATTCATTCAACAGCAAGATTAGATCTGTAATCTTGTCCTCAGACCGTCTGAAAATTGTAAGTAATTCGGATCTATGTTTTTCACTTTATTAGATTCGTTTTGCTATACATGGTTTTGTGCTGGACGTGTGTATAAACATGCATGAACATAATATTATGATTTGCATGAACATGGATTAATGAACATCCAAATGATCTTGCGGTGGTTTAATTCGAAAAAACCCCAATAATTGGTATCAGAGCGGGTTTTGGCACTGTTCTAGGATTAATCCAAGCATAATTTCGACATATATATTTAAGTTTGATGTTAAATTTATAGTTCTTAAATTTTCAGATTTAAATATGCATGTATGTCGATTTTATGATATTCAAAACTTGGAAGAATTTTTGATGTAAATTCGAAAACTCTAGTTTTGAGATGTTGTGAATTTTCGGTCACTATGTAATAAATATTTGGGATGATATTTGATGTTCTTCAAATTTTCAGATTTTATTTCATAGTGTTCAAAAATTTGAAGTTCAATTTTTTTTGAAAATTGATGTTAAAAATTCCCTAATTTTTGTCTTGAATTTTCGGTACCTAGTAATTAAATTTGGATGGATTTTTCATCAACATCAAAATTTCCAGATTTAATTTAGATATGGTTCGAAAATTTGGTTGATTAGAATAAGGATAGGTAATTTTTGATGTATATCAAAAGTTACCTAATTCTAATCTAATTAGGTTTGAAATTAGAATTTTAAATTTGGTAATTTTTGAAGTGGATCAAAATTTTCAGATTTATATTTCTTGAAATTTTTGAAACCTATCTATTTTATTTGGAATAGTTCTTTGATTAATGTCAAAATTTCTAAATATGAAATATAGTAATAATTTTCGATTTTAATAAATTAATTTAGAGAGGATTCTGATGAAAATCAAATTTCCAGATTTATTTTATTAAGGGGGTCGAAAATTATATGTATTGGATTGAGATTTGATATTATTTAGTGTATATCTTGATTTACCTAATTTTAATCTAGATAGATTTGAAAATAGAATTTTAAATTTGGAAGAGTTTGAAGTGGATCAAATTTCCAGATTTATTATTTGGTAATTTTTGAAATCTATGTATTTTAAAATTGGATAAGGTAATTTTTGATATAGATAAATAATTATCAAAGTCCAATTGGGATAAGGATTTAAATTAGAATATAGTTTGGAAGAGTTTGAAAGAGATCAAATTTCCAGATTTTATTCTAGGTAATTTTCGATCCGTATGTATAATATTTGGATTACAATTTTGATTTATATCAAGATATCCAAATATTATTTAATTAGGGTGGTTCAAAAATATTAAATAATTTGGTGGATAATTTTAATTAATTTCCAGATTTATTTTGTGTTATTTTTGAAAATCACAAGATTTTATATTGGTGTATAATTATTTAATTTCCAATTTTTATCTTGTGGATAATTTCGAATTTATTAATTTAATTAATTGTAATATTCGAAATTTATAATTCATGCATAGATATCATATGTTATTTTATGTGTATCATATAAATATGATTGTTGGTTTTGTAGACTGTGTTTGTTTGCAGGTTTACCAACTATCATGGCTCCTTTATTTTATGTGATGTATGTTTATGTTGAATGGATATTTGGTCGTTTGTCGGTTTGGCTACGTGATTTTAATCCATGAGAAAATCCATTTATTAGGTCTAGATTTTATTTTATATTGTTTTAATGTAATAGATATAAAACTGTTAGACCAAGTTTTTGAGTTGTAATTTTTATTCTAGAAATAGTAGATTTTTCCTTTTGGAATAGATAGTCTGTATTGAATAAAGATCGAAAATCAACTCAAAGAAGGAAAGTAGTACAACACCAAGAAGGAATGTTCACCGGTACACGTCTCGAAATCCTAATTGGAGCTAGGGTTCCGGCGAGGCGCGCTGAGGAGGGGCGGCGGCCATAGCCCTATTCCGGAGCTGACTTTCCTGTTTTATCTCATCAATCAACATGAGATATAAGCCATGATAGTTGTGTTGGTTTTGTATGCTGAGAAGCTTGTCTTTGTATATATTAAACAACAATTAAGATGATATCGATTGAATAATAATAGCAGTCAGTGTTTGTGCATTTATTTATTGTTATAGTTATATGCATGGTTCCATATACTTGCATTATAGATGATATGGTATGGGTCAACACACGGTAGAGATCATATCATCGGATTCCTTGCAATGTATTAAAAGTCTCACGGCTTAGATGGTCCTGAATCCACTATCGGTACACCGTAGAATAATCTAATAGTTAGTTTTTCTTGATTAACTAATTATTCTATTACACTGGCTTGTGTATTGAGGAGGATCACGATAGGATATTGTTCTCTATTCTGACCTTAAGTGAGAGAATAAAGATCCACATAGTTCGGGTTCTTAACCTATATATATTGGTGGACATGTATATGTTATGTCGACTACTTTTGATTTATCGATGAGTGAGATTCTTTGATAGAATCAACAACCTCGATATTTTGGATAGTGGCATTTACATATATGATGGGTCGTGTATTATATATGGTCACCGTGTCCTGGTGCGCCAGGTTGATGATGTCCTCTTCACGAAGCAAGTAGATCATGGGAAGCCCTGCAAGCAGAATATTAATTTATTCTTTACATGATACAGAAGTCGTGCGGTACTACTCGAGGAACAAGATATTAATTAATTATAGCTGTCAGAAGCTTACATAATTAATTAATGGACATTATATCTTAAACATGGGGAATGGCTGAACTAAAGAAAAAAGCATATTCGTAAATATGTATTAAATTGGTAGGTCAGTATTATTTCTTTAGTGGAATAAAAATAATACTTAATTTATTTAATTATATCCTAGGTTTATTGGATATTAGAAATTAAATAAATTAGCAGGACAATTTAATATTCTTCTAGATCCCTGTTGTAGCCCAATATGACCTAAGTGGATTGGGAATAGAACAAGAGTTGGAGGTCCAAACCGATTAGGGTTTGGAGATGAAATTTTCACCCCCTCCCATATAATAATGAAGGGGGGCCACGAAAATTATAAGAAAAATACATCCAATACAGCCCCTCTAAGTGCTCTCTTGATTCCTAGAGTTTCCATAACCGTTTAGTAGTCTGCAGCCTACCCTGCATCTAAACAATGTCCGGGAATACAGCAGAAGATCAAGAAGTAGAATATTGGAGCTGTGAGATTTCGAACACCAAGGAGAAGTAAATCACCATCCATGTGTTCTCCATCAACAATGGGATTAGACCTTTAATCCTGTGAGCAACCCGACAAAGTTTGTAAGTACCGGTTTCGATAGATTCTATTTTGTTCCGCTGTAATAGATTCGAAATTGAAACTTGCATGTTAATTCAACATAGGATAATTAATGTCACACATAAAATTATAATTTATGTGATGTGATGATTTAATTTATGTTGAATGTATGGTTGTTGATGGTCGTATGCCGGTTTGGCTACGTGATTTTTATCCATGAGAAAATCCATGGATTAGACTAGCATTTATTTTATTACGTTGTTTTAATGTAATAGGAAAAATAAATGTTAGAGTATAGTGATGATTTCGAAAATCATCATAGTCTTGAGTTGTACTTTTTATTCCTTTATTATTCTAGATATATTAGGATTTTCCATAATTAAAATCGTTATCTTATGGAAATTGAATATTTAAGATAATGATTATTTTATCCAAGTGGATTTGGATAAGGTAATTGATATCTTTGGATTTATTCAAATATGATAAGATAAGATTTAAATTTGGAATAGAAATCCTTATAGAATTAGATAAGGATCGAAATCTACTCAAGGAAGGAAAGTGGAGCAGCCCCAATCAAGGAAGGACGACATCTGGACATGTCCCGAAACCTTAAATTGGGGTTAGGGTTTTGGCGAGACGCTTGGTGGTGGCGCGAATGACGTCCAGATTTCTGGAGCTGATTTTCCAAGATTATCTCATGAATACAACATGAGAAATATGCCATGATAGTTGGTTTAAATTATTATGCTTATTATGTTGTTGTTTGCATGTCGTGGATGTTTATCATTTTATGTGATGTTCTTGCATGCTAATGAGATAAAATGAAAACCTCAAGCATAAATAACTAAGTGGGAGAGATTCATACCAAAGTATGTAGAAATCTAATCGGTCTCTATTAAATCTGGTTTAATTGAGAAGTGATGGGCATGCGCGTTGACATCGGTCTTCCTCCATATCAGATGTGTCATATCACAGATTTCTCTAGAAGTTAAATCTCCTTATATGGATAGCTGTAAAACACTATTAGAACTAACTGACTCCTCCATATGGAGCAGTTAATTTTGAAATAGTGCTCTTGGTGCAAAGATAATGGTATTCACACTTAGATGTAATTTATTAATAAACGTCCACACTATCGTGGCTTATTAATTAGATGATTACATGACCGGGAATATTACCGACTATTAATTCACTTGTCAAAAGGAAACTTGACTGGAGGTGAATTAAAGACTAATAACCTGTTTAGAAATGAATTTCATAAACGTCCACACTATCGTGGCTTATGGAAAATATTTTCAAAATGTCGGTGGATATACATATAATTCTTTTTGAGGATTTTAATTATATGATTATCCGAAAGGTGTGACTGTACTGCATGTGATGTAACCCGGATGATTTGTACATGATACGAGAACGCGCGGAAGACTTCGAGAATCGAACACACCAACTAAGGAAGGATTCAACTCTACTCTAAGACTCAAATAAACAAACGAACTGAATTAAATAAATAAAGGATTCAAACGAATAAAGAGAGCAATCTAAACCTAAGTACGACAACTAGACGATGACACAAAAATGATACACAAAATCCAACAAAAGAGGGTTGTTTTGGGTGAGAATTATGGCTGGGAATTGGATGTATTTGGGATGAGAATTAAGGGTTAAGAATGGCTAGGGAAGATAAGATATATTAAAGAAAATGATAACTTACGGCTTAAGGTGTAGAACGCGGTTGTTAGGAAAAACTATCAAGGAACCCCTAGATAAGGTTTTGATGAGATGTCAAAACTATTCTTGAAAAACTGACCAAGATTCAAGCTGTAGATCTGAGCCGACCAATCCAGAGCCTCAAGAAGGAACTCAACTGAAGCCAGAGTCAACCCAACTGGAGCATGGTTAACCAGCTGGAAGGATGCGCCAACCAGTCAGAACTCAATCCAACTAAGGGTTAAAGGAGTCGAACCAGTCAAAACAAACTGATAGCTAAGTCAGCTGAGCTGAGAGAAAAATCAACAGGACTGAAGAAACTGATAAGAGATCAGTTTAACTGAAGACTGGAAGTATCCAGCTGATGGCCAAACTTAACTTCAGCCGAACTGAAGTAGACAGACGAATCAATCAAAGGCCAGAACTGAAGTCAGCCAGCTTGTAGGAGAAAACAAGCAAATATCTGACTAGGAAGCTCGGAGAAAAATTAGTCAAACTGACAAGCTTGTAATCAGTTAAGCTGACAAGAAAGCTCAAGAAAGGCCAATCGAACTGACAAGCTATTCAACAGCTTGTGATCAGTCGAACTGGAGGAAGAAGCTCAGAACTGCCATCTGGAGTGATAGCCGAACTAAGTAGACAAGCTCAGAACTGCCAACTGGAGTGATAGCCGAACTAAGCAGACAAGCTCAGAACTGTCAACTGGAACTCAAACTTGCTAAACTGGAGCTCAGAACTGCCAGCTAGAGAGTCCTGGAGTTAATGCTCAAATCAAGATCTTGGAATAAATGCTCCGGCAGAGATCCTGGAATTAAATATTCAACAGAGATCGATTGGCAAAGCAATGGCTACTGGAATTAAATATCCAATAGAGATCAATTGGGAAAGCAACGGCTACTTCAACCAAAAGCTCCAACGATCATAAAGACCATCTGCCATTGATGAACCAACAGAGCCACCGATCAATGGAACTCAATGGTCACAAAATCACTCCTCTATAAAAGACGAGTGAATCAAAGTTTTCAAAAGACTTTTCGCGACTTTCAACTTACAACTGAGCTTTCCATATAAGCACTACCAGTCCTTATATAGATAGCTGTAGAACACTATTACAACTAACTGACTCCTCCATATGGAGCAGTTAATTTTGAAATAGTGCTCTTGGTGCAAAGATAATGGTATTCACACTTAGATGTAATTTATTAATAAACGTCCACACTATCGTGGCTTATTAATTAGATGATTACATGACCGGGAATATTACCAACTATTAATTCACTTGTCAAAAGGAAACTTGACTGGAGGTGAATTAAAGGCTGATAACCTGTTTAGAAATGAATTTCATAAACGTCCACACTATCATGGTTTATGGAAAATATTTTCAAAATGTCAGTGGATATACATATAATTCTTTTTGAGGATTTTAATTATATGATTATCCGAAAGGTGTGACTGTACTGCATGTGATGTAACCCGGATGATTTGTATATGATACGAGAACGCACGAAAGACTTCTAGAATCGAACACACCAACTAAGGAAGGATTCAACTCTACTCTAAGACTCAAATAAACAAACGAACTGAATTAAATAAATCAAGGATTGAAACGAATAAACAGAGCAATCTAAACCTAATTACGACAACTAGACGATGACATAAAAATGACACACAAAATCCAACAAAAGAGGGCTATTTTGGGTGAGAATTATGGCTAGGAATTGGATGTATTTAGGATGAGAATTAAGGGTTAAGAATGGCTAGGAAAGATAGGATATATTAAAAAAAAGGATAACTTACGGCTTAAGGTGTAGAACGCGGTTGTTAGGAAAAACTATCAAGGAACCCCTAGATAAGGTTTTCATGAGATGTCAAAACTATTCCTGAAAAACTAACCAAGATTCAAGCTGTAGATCTGAGCTGACCAATCCAGAGCCTCAAGAAGGAACTCAACTGAAGCCAGAGTCAACCCAACTGGAGCATGGTCAACCAGCTGGAAGGATGCGCCAACCAGTCAGAACTCAATCCAACTGAGGGTTAAAAAAGTCGAACCAGTCAAAACAAACTGACAGCTAGGTCAGCTGAGCTGAGAGAAAAATCAACAAGACTGAAGAAACTGATAAGAGATCAGTTTAACTGAAGACTGAAAGTATCCAGCTGATGGCCAAACTTAACTTCAGCTGAACTGAAGTAGACAGACGAATCAATCAAAGGCCAGAACTGAAGTCAGCCAGCTTGTAGGAGAAAACAAGCAAACATCTGACTAGGAAGCTCGGAGAAAAATCAGTCAAACTGACAATCTTGTGATCAGTTAAGCTGACAAGAAAGCTCAAGAAAGGCCAGTCGAACTGACAAGCTATTCAACAGCTTGTGATCAGTCGAACTGGAGGAAGAAGCTCAGAACTTCCAACTGGAGTGATAGCCGAACTAAGCAGACAAGCTCAGAACTGCCAACTGGAGTGATAGCCAAACTAAGCAGACAAGCTCAGAACTGTCAACTGGAACTCAAACTTGCTAAACTGGAGCTCAGAACTGCCAGCCAGAGAGTCCTGGAGTTAATGCTCAAATCAAGATCTTGGAATAAATGCTCCAGCAGATATCCTGGAATTAAATATTCAACAGAGATCGATTGGCAAAGCAACGGCTACTGGAATTAAATATCCAACAGAGATCGATTGGCAAAGCAACGACTACTTCAACCAAAAGCTCCAATGATCATAAAGACCATCTGCCATTGATGAACCAATAGAGCCACCGATCAATGGAACTCAACGATCACAAAATCACTCCTCTATAAAAGACGAGTGAATCAAAGTTCTCAAAAGACTTTTCGCGACTTTCAACTTACAACTGAGCTTTCTTTCTCCCTCCCACATATCTCAAGTTCAGCATCTGCTAAACCTGCGAGAGTCCAACTGAGAAGAAGAATCCACAGAATCAAAGCATTCAGCTAGCTGTTGATAATCCAGCCAGAGCAACCTTCTCAGTTTCAGTAATACACCGATCAACTACCCAGCTCAATTGAAGGAGCACATCAGTTGATATCCCCTGTTCAAGACTAACCTCTTGAAGATCGAAAGAGATCTAAAACCTTATAAAGATGTCAATAGCACCTACCTCCCTAGCGAGCAGTTAGGGACTGCAAGTGTGAGCCGTCGACCCGCTGAGGTAGCGAGCAGTTATCAGGTTCAGCCAACTGTCCTTCATTGTATAATTTGTAAAGAAACTCAAGTTATATAGTGGAGTTGCCCTTCTACGGAAGGAAGAGAGGACGTAGAAGTTTGAGACTTCGAACCTCTATAAATTGTCTGTGTGCTGTACTGTTTTGCTTATACTCACATATCTTTGAACTGCATACAAGCTCACACAATCTGCACCCAAGCTGTCTAAAAAGTGCTCAACTGATCTGTGCATAGATAAGTTACTAAGCGAGTCAAGGGCCCTTATCATTCCGCATTTGAAGTGAAGTTTTTGTATCAGTTTATTCACCCCCCCTCTAAACTGACATCGACTCGCCCGGGACCAACAAGTGGTATCAGAGCGGTTGATTCTAAGGATCAGCCATTTCTGCAGATCAACTGAATCAGATCTACTTATCTGTGCTAACATTTCAAGCTATGGGAAACCATAAGCTACCTTTGTTTTCAGTTGAGAATTATGATAATTGGAGCAGGAGAATGAAGGCGCATCTCTACTCGATCCATGAGAACATGTGGGAAGTTATTAAAGATGGTCCAATCATTATCATGATGGACAATGAAGCCCACATAGTTGATCTCAATCAACCAGCCAGGATCCCAAAGCCAACTCATCTTCTCACCAGCGAAGAAAAGAAGTTGAAGAACCTAGAGTTTGTTGCTCAGGCTGCACTATTTCAAACTCTAGATGAAGACAGAATGAAGGACACAAAGAACTGCACAACTGCCAAGGAGATATGGGACTTACTAGCAGATCTATGCCAAGAGTCCGAAGCCATCAAAGGAAACAAGCTCCAACTAGCAGTCGACAGATACGAGTCCTTCAAAATGCAGCCAGAAGAGTCCATCTCGAGCCTTGAAGCCAGATTTCTAGGCATCATCAGTGAGATGACCAACCTGAGAAGAAGCTATCCCAACTCTGAGATGAACTCCAAAATTTTAGATAATCTCACCGAAGAATGGGACATGAAAGTGATAGCTACAAAAAAATCAAGAAATCTGAACAGCATCACTCCCAGAGAATTGTTTGGTTCTCTCAAAGCTCATGAGTACAGCCTAAACCGGAAGAAGAAAGCATCAACATCATCAGCTCAAGATGCAGCCCTCTATGGTGAAAGAAACCGGTTTAGAGATACTCGAGAAAGGAACAACTTCCGGCCCAGAAGATCACCAGCCAGAGAGAATTAAGGCGGATCTTCATCCGAATGAAGAAGAGACACAACCGAAAAGAAGGAAAACCTGACTGAGGACATCAATGATCAAATTCAGTCAGTTACCAGGTTGTTAGAAAAGCTGAAGAAAGTCAGGGATAAACAATCAGTTCCACTTCAAACTGATGAAGTCCCAAAAGATGAGAGAACTCATCAACCGGCTGAACGACCAGCTGAACCATTCAGGGGTGGCAATCGAAATCTAGGAGAATGCTTTCACTGCCACAAACAAGGACATTACAGATATGAATGTCCAGAACTTCCTGAAGATAAGAAGGCCAAAGTGAGGAGAAGCTTCTTCAAAAGGAAAGCACTGATTGCAAACTTCGAGAATGCCGTGCTAGACAATTCAGACTATCCATCTGGAATTGATTCTGACGGCTACAGCTCAGATGATGAAGCGTTATTCTGCCTCATGGCTAAAAATGATGAAGAGGTTAGTACAACTGACTCTCAAACCTCTTTCTATCATATTAATGAAGCAACTATCTCTAGCAATGAACTTGACATGAAACTTATGATGCTAGAAGATCAATTAGCCTCAATATCCTGCTTGCATGTTGAATTGAGAGATGAAAACAATGAAGTGAGAAATAGAGTTAGAAAACTGAGCATTGATTATGAAAGAATGAATTATCTTGAATCTCAGTTTGTGGAATTTGAAAAGTTGAAATTGAGAACTGTTGATCTAGAAGCTGAGAATCAAAAACTCAAGCAAGAGATCCATGAGAAAGAAAAAGTAACTCTCAAGTTCAAAAAGGGATCTCAAACTCTAGATGAGATATTGAATCATCAGAGAACTGGAACCAACAGCACAGGGCTGGGATACAGCAAGTTTACTGCCTTAGAGAAAGGAAAGGCAGTTGCTCAACCCAGTGATAAAGGAATCCTAAAAGGATTCACCAGATCAACTCATGATCAGCCAGCTGAGACATCCAAATGCAAAGGAATATTGAGAAATCCTCAAACTCAGCCCAGACAATTCAGACAATTCTCCCAACCAAAAACACCAGGTCAACTGAAGCCAAAATTCCAGTCAAGACCATCAGTTCATCCAAACCAATCCTTTCATTCAAGGTCTTCAGTTCAACAAAGACCATCAACTCACAAAAGACCACCAACTCAACACAGAATGCCCCCAAGACAAACTGATAGATCAGTCCACTTCAGAAAGAAAAACCAGTTTAGATCTCAAGCCTATCCTACCAAGAAGTTCAATCAGAACACCTTTAGGAGAGATCAAAGAAACTCGTTTGAACCCTATAATCACTATAACGAGTACCTGGATTCCAGAAATGAACCAAGAGTTGATACAAAAGGGTTCAATCCAGTAACCTAGAAATATACAAGGCATTGGCCTGATCAAAGAGCTCAAAGGTCTCAAGATAAAAGCATTTTAGTTAAATTGTTTTACCCTACTAACTTTCAACACAGGTACCATTCAACTGATTCAACTCAAAATAGAAGAGTTGAAAGAAAATCTAAACTGATCAAGTGATCCAAATCAGTTGGATCTCTGAATGATAAAAAGCCGAAAGTTTGGCAAGTTTGGATTCCAAAGAGCTTGAAGTATCAACAAGGACCCGATATGAAACGGGTCCCTAAATGCTAATCCTCATTTTTGCAGGATAAGAGCATCCTATCTATGAAGAAAACCAAAGATATCTGGTATCTAGATAGCGGGTACTCCAAGCACATGACCGGAGATAGAGAAGATCTCGACGGTTATGAAGAAGTTAAAGGTCCACTTGTCACATTTGGAGACAACTCCAAAAGCCGAACCATTGGAGAAGGGTTCGTGGTCAAAGGAAAAATTGTAGTAAATGGAGTCTCCCATGTGGATGGACTAAAACACAAACTACTCAGCATCAGCCAGCTGTGCGACAATGGCCACTCAGTTAACTTCAGCAAAAACTCCTGCAAAATAAGAGACAAGTCAACTAGAGCAATTCTTCTTACTGTCATAAGGAGAGGCAACATGTATATTGTTGACTGGTCAATCGGCTACTCATAAGCTTGCTTCCTTTCAAAAGGATCGACTGAAGCAAGCTGGCTATGGCATCGACGACTAAACCACCTCAACTTCAAAATCATCAACTACCTGGCCAAGAAAGAGCTAGTTGAGGGGCTTCCCAAGGAGATATATAAGAAAACAGGCGTGTGTGGACCATGCCAAAAAAGGAAGCAAGTGAAGTTATCCTTTAAGAATAGGAGTCATACACCAGGAACAGCTGAATGCCTCCAACTGCTGCATATGGATCTGTTTGGTCCGGTTAGACCACAGACCCCAAAAGGCAAAAGATTCACACTCGTAGTAGTTGATGATTTCTCAAGATATACGTGGGTGGAATTCTTGAGGAGCAAAAATGAAACTTATGCCAAGCTAACAGCGCTGATTAGAAAGCTGCAAACTGAAAAAGAGAGATCAGTTCAAAGGATTCACTCCGACAATGGAACTGAATTTGTGAATCAGCAAATGATCAGTTTTCTCAGCAAACTTGGAATCACTCACGAATACTCAGCTGCAAGAACTCCACAACAAAACGGTGTAGTTGAACGGCGAAATCGGACACTCAAAGAAGCAGCTCGAGCAATGATAGTTGATGCCAACATAGCTGAAGGTTACTGGGCTGAAGCAGTCAACACAGCCTGCCACACTCAAAATCGAAGTGCCATCGTCACCGCACAAGACAAAACACCTTATGAACTATATAAGGGTCATAAGCCTTCTATCTCATACTTTAAAATATTTGGCTGTAAATGTTATATTCACAACAATGGCAAGACTCAACTAAAAGCTTTCAGTGCTAAAGCTGATGAGGGAATATTTCTTGGGTATAATTCGCCTCACGCACAAGCTTACAGAGTGTTCAATAAACGAACTCTTGTTGTGGAAATAACATGTCATGTGGTATTTGATGAATTTGCTAATGAGTACAGGAACAAAGAAATAATAGACACATCAGTTCAAGTACTACCTAGTGAAACTGAAAACTCACAGGACTATGTGGATCACATTGTTCCAGAGCAGCTTGAAGCCTCACTAGAAGAAGGCAATGAAACTGGCACTAGACCAGTTGAGAATAATCTGGTCAATGAGGACACAAATCATGCTGAGACCATAAACCCCACAACTGAAACAGGGGGAAGAACTGATGAAGATGCCGAACCAACTGATGAAAGGACGACTGATGATGTCACCACGGTAGAACCAACTGAAGACCCAGCTGAAGCTATCTTGCCCAAATGGCTCCGAAGCCATCCAACTAATAAGATAGTTGGTGATCTAAGAAGCCGAGTCCAAACCAAAAGTTCAACTGAGCATGCACTATTCACATGCTTCATATCTCAGACGGAACCAGCAAACGTCAAAGAAGCCTTAGAAGATTCAGACTGGATCATGGCCATGCAAGAAGAACTAAATCAATTCACAAGAAATGACGTATGGTTTCTTGTTGATAGACCAAAAACCCAGAAGGTCATTAGCACAAAATAGGTTTTTCACAACAAGCTGGACGAACAAGGTGTGATCACAAGGAACAAGGCAAGACTAGTAGCCAAGGGATACTCACAAAGTGAAGGGATCGACTTTGATGAGACATTCGCACCAGTTACAAGATTGGAAGCCATCAGACTGTTCCTAGCCTATGCAGCTCACTTCAACTTCACAGTCTATCAAATGGATGTCAAGAGTGCGTTTCTTCAAGGAATGCTCAAGGAGGACGTATATGCCGAGCAACCGCCAGGCTTCGAAATTGGTGATCAAGTCTTCAAGCTGAAGAAAGCTCTCTATGGACTAAAGCAAGCTCCTCGAGCGTGGTATGAAACTCTCACAACCTTCTTGCTGAAGAATGGGTTTCAAAAGGGAGTCATTGATCGAACTCTATTCTGGATAGAACGATCAACTGAGATCTTGATGGTTTAAATTTATGTGGATGACATAATTTTTGGATCAACAAGTAAAGATCTATGCACACGATTCGCTCAACTGATGCAAAGAGAATTCGAGATGAGCATGATGAGAGAAATAACATTCTTCCTAGGACTCCAAGTGAAGCAGCTGAAAGATGGGATCTTTATCAGCCAGGCCAAGTAGACTAAGGAGCTAGTCAAGAAGTTTGGAGCTGATAAAGGAAAAACTCTCAAGATTCCTATGAACACATCAGTTCAGCTAACTCTTGATGAAGAAGGAGAATCAGTAAGCCAGACATACTACAGAGAAATCATTGGGTCGCTACTCTACCTAACGGCTAGCCGACCAGACATCTCCTATTCAGTCGATCTATGCGCGCGATTCCAAGCCAACCCGAAGAAAAGTCATCTTAAAGTCGCAAAGAGGATTATCAAATACCTCACAGGAACCATAAATCTTGGACTATGGTATCCTAGAGACGACAGTTTGAGTCTAATTGGCTATTCAGACTCAGACTTTGGAGGATGCAGGATTGACAGAAAAAGCACCAGTGGAACATGTCAGTTTCTTGGAAGCAAACTGATATCCTGGTTCAGCAAGAAGCAGCACTCAGTTGCCACGTCAACAACTGAAGCAGAATATGTACCTGCAGGAAGCTGCTGTGCTCAGATACTCTGGATGAAGCAACAGTTGAAGGACTACAAAGTCGAAACTGAAGAAGTACCTATATTCTGTGACAACAATAGTGCAATTGCAATATCTCATAATCCAGTTCTGCATTCAAGAACTAAGCACATTGACATAAGGCACCACTTCCTCAGAGATCACATCGAGAAGAAGGACATATGCATCAAATACGTCAACACGGAGAAGCAGATAGCTGACATCTTCACCAAACCATTACCTGAAGCAAGGTTTATGGTGCTATGCATACAACTGGGACTACTTGAACTAGCATCAAAGGATGAAGATAGTCAACTGGAAGAAAAAGGTCAGAAAACTATTCCAGCTGAAGAGAGGAACTGAACCAAAAAGCTTCAACTCATCAGAATGAGTAGTTCACAACTGAGAAAGTTGTTGAACTGATCAGTTGGACACATAAGCTATCAGTTCAAACTGAAGCGAGAAGCTATGCAAAGAAAGTAAACTGAAGCTGATCACCCTACCCCATCAGCTCAACGGAATCATCAGTTCATTTGCTCAAGCTGAGGCAAGGAGCAAGGCAGAGTTAGCCAAATGGTCTCAACTGATGATCTAGCCAGTTAAGCAGAACGTACCAGCTGCAAAATGCTCAAACTGATGAAGAAGTCAAAGGAACTGGAATCAACTCAACAGGATACATCAGTTCAAAAATCAGCTGGAGGAAAGCAGCAGAACTGAGAAGCAGATGAATTAAAACTCCAGCAGGCAAGTCCAGGAAGGAACTGATGAGAAAACATCTCAGTTGGAGCTGATCAATCTGGAAATCATCAGCTACAGTCGATGCCAACTGATGATGTAATCAGTTTCAACCCAAGAGGAAGCCACAAGAGAAAGACAGATAAGTTCAAAATTTTTAATAGTGGGAACGGTAAAAATACGTGTCACTCCAATATTACCGTTGGACTCACTCTCTCTCCTCATTAATCCCCAACGGATATAATTGAAAGCCAATCGACATGTCGATTAAATAAATCTAACCGTTGAAATCAGGGCATACGAAACGTCCCAACTGTTGGATGAGCTTCACCTTTCTATATAATTAAGTCGGCTGAATCTTCGACATAAGCTTCACACTTTTTACTGCCGACTTACCTCTCTCTTCTCTAGCCGGAGCTTTTAGCCTTCCAGATTAACTCCCCACGCCAAAATCTCTCCTTCGTAAATCATGACTTTATTCTCTGCCAATCCTCATCGAAGGAAGTTCAATTTCAAAATCACCGGTGAAGACTCAACAGTCTTCTGCAAGAATCTGTATCATGACAAGATACTCAGCAGAGACAACTTCAAAAAATTCTCCAATATTCCCAGCTATTGTGAAGGAATCATTCAGTCAATTGAAAATTCTGGCTGAAGACGTTCACTGAGGGTATTCCCACTTAAGTATATCCAGAGGCAGTTGCCGAGTTTTTCCTCAACTCAACAAGCACAGAGAACCCTCTGGAATTCAAAATAGAAGTTCGAGGACAAGAGATCATAATCACCCCATCAGTGTTGAAAAGGGTATTTGACCTCCCAGATGAGGGAGATAATATTGAAGAAGTAGAAATTGATGTTGGGGTTTTTTCGAATTAAACCACCGCAGGATCATTTGGTTGTTCATTAATCCGTGTTCATGCAAATCATAATTTTATGTAACATGCTTGTTTATCACAGTCTAATAAAAAAGCATGCAAAGCAGATTCGAATCTAATAAAGCGGAAGACATAGAAATGAATCTACTTACAAATCGATAGACGGTCTGTGGACAAGATTAAAGATCTAATATTGCTGTTGAATGAGCATAGTAATGGCACCACCTATGACCTCAAAATCGTGCACCACAGTATTCCACTCCAAGATCTTCTGTTGTATTCCCGGACTGTATCTAGATTCAGAGTGGGCTAAAATCTACTAGATAGAATTGTGAAATCTATGGATAACTCTGAGAGACAAAGAGGGGCTGATTTCTTATGAATATTATCCTAAAAATTTCGTGCCCCCCCTTCCCTTATATATAGGGAGGGGCGAAATTTCATGTTCCAGCCCTATTGGGTTGGGCCTCTATCTCAAGTTCTATATCCAGTCCACTTTCAGTCATATTGGGCTACAACAGGGATCTAGAAGAATATTAAATTGGCCCACTAATTTATTTAATATCCAATATCTAATAAACATAGGATATAATTAAATAAATTAAGTTTTACTTTTATTCCACTAAAGAAGTAAAACTGACCTACCAATTTAATACATATTTACGAATATGCTTTTTCCTTTAGTCCAGCCATTCCCCGTGTTTAAGATATAATGTTCATTAATTAATTATGTCAGCCTCTGACAGCTATAATTAATTAACATCTAAAACCTTGAGTAGTACCACACAAGCTTTATTCATGTACGGAATAAATTCCACCTGCAGGGTTTCAACATGAACTTGTGTTTCCTCAAGAGAACATCATCAACCTGGCGCACCAGGACACGGTGCTCATGCATACTACTCGAGACATCATGTATACATTGTTATTACCCAAGATATCGAATTCGATCTACGAAAAGATCTCACCCATTGATAAATCAAAGTAACAAACAATGGACATATATGCTCGCCAATATCACATGAGTTCAGAACCCGAATTCTATGGATCTTTATTCTCTCAGTAACTGGGTCAGAGATAGAGAATAGTATCCTATCGTGATCCTCCTCAATACACTAACGAGTGTACTAGAATAATCAGTTAGTCAAGATAAACTAACCTATCAGATTATTCTACGGTGTACCGATGGTGTGTTCAGGACCATCTAAGCCGTGAGCTCTTTAATACATTACAAGGTTCTAATGATATGATCTTACCGTGTGACTCCCCACACCATATCATCTACAATGTAAGTATATGGAACATTGCATAAAACAATTATAGAACATAATCTAAATGCAAATAGTGACTGCAATAACTTTCATTTCATATCATCATATCATCAGAAAAGCATACAAAGACAAGTCTTCCAGTATACAAAACTAACAGTTGATGCTAAAGACTGCTACGACAGATGGGCAACAATTTACTTTGAGGGAAGGTATCACATCAATCATTATATGTTCAATTTTGGAAAAGAATTTCAAGTACTAGCAACGGTGGCTACAAGAATGATGATGGAATCATGTGAAGATCACTCCAGCATGTCGGAAATAAAGTACAAAATCTGCAATGCAATCTGGGAAGAAAAGGAGATCAATTGGTCTCTATACTTCTTTCGATAATTAAAGAAGCTTGTAGACAGTGTGGAAACTGGAACCAAAAGCTCAGAGCGCTTTCCACAAAAGATGAATTTTCTCAACAGAGTGAGCTCCATCCTGAAGTACCTACTTCCTGATGAGATGATAAAGGAGACTCATCCTCAACAGATCGACCCAGACGATTTTATCCCCAGAGTGAATACAACTGCACTACCTCCACTAACGATCAGGGAATTACAACCAAAATTAAGGCAGAAGCTAATCCCATCCACTCTAATGACAAGGGGTAAAGGGAAAGCTATAATGGTGGAGTCAGAAGTTCAATCAAACTCCGACTTAGATGATGTCTTTCGCACCATTCAGAGATACAAGTCATCAAACAAAGGGGATGATGATAAAGAGGACTCTAGAAAGGGTCAAACTGGGCAGAAAGCAGCATCACCGACTCAATCTGAGACGGTTGAGAAACCAGCTGCTAATTACCAAGCTACAGAACATCAGCTGGATACGGATCAAGAGACTGAAGAGCATCAGCCAATGGCAGAAAAGACTCGACGATGTGTCAAACAGGCTAAGAAGCAGCAACCAGGAAAAACGTCAAAACAGTTCAAGAAATTGATCGAAAACATGAAAGTCCAGGTAAAGTTGCTCTCTGAATCGATCCTACAACTGGAAGCATACTCTGGAACAGAAAGCTCTGAGGAAGACTCCTCCAACAATGAGGACATGCCAGACAGTTCCAGTAAGGCTAAGAAGAGAAAAACTGAACACAAGAAGGACTAGTGGCTGATCAAGTTCAACTGATTAGAAAGCCCTAAGTTTACTTCTTGTAACTCAGTTTGTCAAACATTCTTTTTGATCTATAAAAAGATTATCTTTTTACTTTTAAATAAATGTCGACTCAGCATTTATTTTGAATATTTTGACCGTTGCAAAACAATGACACGTTTCAAAGTCATTAAATGCCAATGATAAAAATAAAAGAGGCCAGGACCACTACCATTCCAACCATCAGATTTATGAGCCTGCCCAATCACTCATAAAAACCCCTCTCTTATAAGCCTCTCAGAAATACCCCTCCTACGCTCTCAAAAGCTATCTCTCTCTCTCTCAAAGCTCTTACAATTCCCCAAAATTTCAGCCAACCCCAAAGATGGCCGAATTACCCAGATCTCTAAATTCCTTCAAAGAGCAACTACTGAGAGATAAATTCGTAGAAAAGAAAAAATTTCAGTTGATTCTAAACGAATCAAACAACCCAACCCTTCTGTCAAATCTTCACAAGACAGGAATTCTTTACTACCTGGTAACACCACCAAAGTTCTTCAGACAAAATTTGGTGAGTGAGTTTTTGCTTCAAGCAAAACTGTCTACAGATGGAAAGACAGTGTCATCAGTGATTCAAGGAAAGCTACTCCAAATCACTGAAAGAACAATTGCAGAAGTCTTCCAACTTCCACGGAAAGGATCATCCGTTCAAGAATTGAAGGAACCTGCAAAATCATACTGGAGAGAATGGAAAGCTCCCACCTGCAACAAGCAATTCAGTTTTACGACAGCTAAAACTGATCTGAAGCCCGAGTATGGCGTTCTACTCGACATAACGAACAAGATGATGTTTGGGGCAATTGGAAGCCTGAGTCAACTCACCCAAGAGAGATACAAGGTTATGATTCACCTTGCTGAAGGACGACAAACAAACTGGGCAGAATTTGTCTTCCAACAATTCAAGCATCAAGTAGTCAAGGCCTCTGACTCGAAGAAATCTGGCAAATTTGAGTCCAAGATAGGACTTGTTCTAAGGATGAGCAAAATGATTGAAGACCTGCTGAATCTTCCAAGTGCTGAAGCACTACCAGTCCTCATCTTTGACTGGATTCCCAAGAAGAGAAATGCCCCTCTTCAGTCACTCAGAAAGAAATGAAGAGCAAAGGCTAAAACGAGCAACATCACTTCGAGCAATTCAACTACCAACGCCGTTCATTCTCTGAAATCAAAGAACGGATCACCAGTTGATTTCCAGGTTTGCTCTGATCCAGATGAGCTTATCCATTCATCGGAATCCCTCATTCAAATTATGGAGCTGACTACTTCAGAAGCACATGCCCTCCCCTCCAGCTGACTGAAGAAAATATTCGCATTTTCTATAGTGGTGAATATGCAGTCAAAAGTGCACAAAAGGAAGTGACTAATCTTCTTCTCACGCACTTCACTTTTGTTGCACAACGGGACCAAGAGTTGTTTAAACAACTCCACCGGTATTTCTATTGGTACAACTGGAGACATTCTATGTCCATCCAGTCTCATTTTCTGCTAACTGCCTTTCATGGCATGAGCTACTGGCAACGTGAAGAAACTTGGAGCATTAAATGGATAGGATCGTCAAATCCATTTCCTCCAACCATTGTACAAGCTCAGCACATTATGAATCACAGGCTCGCCAACAAAATTCCAGCAGTTGCCTTGTTAGCTGAATTTAAAACCAGCATCATGCCTCAAGGAGCTTTGGTCGCAAATCAATCAGTCTACTGCCCAACTGGCTCCCTCTGCCGAAAACTGAACTTTGATGATTTATCAAGGTAGTCAGCTGAGCCATCACGACGAACTCCAACTGCCACAGAGAGGATAGAACCACATCTATCACATACTGAAGTCGTGGCTCCTCAGAAGGATCAAAGGCATGATGATGAAAGAGATAGTGATGATGAGGATACTGTCACATCACCAAGTCTCCTATCCAAGAACTATGTCACTCCCCTACTCAAATCCAGTTCAAAAGGCGTGCAACTGAGTCTGAACATTGATCAGTTCAGACATTCGCCGAAGGGAATTTCACAATCCCTTAATCAAAGGCTGAAAAACTCATCAGTTGCTATTCAGCAACTTCACCAAGCCGGAAGGACAGCAAGGCCCGAACTGCCAAAGAACATAACTGGATCCGCATCGACGAGAAAGTGATCAAACTGCTCGAAAGGAAGCAGTGCTGCTAGTCCAGTTCAGCCCTTCAAGAAGAGAAAACTGACTGAAAGAAGGCCAAGCAACTGACCAAACAAACTGATGAATTCAGTTCAGATAGAGCCTCAAAGTCAGCTCATCAGCGGCAACTGGAAAAGTGATGAAACTGATCATCCAACCGCTGAATCATCAAGCCAATCAGTTGGACTGTATCCCAACTGACTCCGGATAAGTTTTTCTTAATTCTCAAGCCTATCTTAACTTAATTGTTTCCGTTGTGATTATAAAATTCCTTATATTGCATCCAACGGTTACAATTTGAAAATGGGGTCCTCTCTCACAAGTTGTCATTAATATCTCTGCGATGATATTAAAGCAAAATTTGCAGAAAATATTTTGCTATTTATGCAACCATCCCATTTTTAAATTTGCTCTCTCTCAGCCACATGATAATAAAGTTGTTTCACAATCAGATGGCTGGGATGCATGCATCATTTATTCAGCTAATCGTTCATCAAATCAGATAGCTGATCAGCTAAGATAGCAATCGAGTGTCCTTGATCAATGCATGCAGAGCTGAATATATATATGCAAGGAGATGTAGGCTCAGATCATCTGCAAATCTAACACAACCATTTCTTTGCAGAAATGAAACCCTCATTTCAGATGGTGAATGTCAAATCGCTAGTAAGCAAGCTGAAGAAAGACAAGTCCCTTAACCTAGAGCTTCTTCATGCACGCCTAGGTCCAGAGAAATTCCAAAGGATCTTTCAGCCATTGGAGGAAACTGGGTTATTGCCATTCTTAACGATCATGCCAGTCAAGAATCTACCCACCCATGTTGCGGAGTTCTACCACAATGCAACCATCTCCGGCAACAACATCATCTCCACCGTTCAGCACCAAATCATAACGGTGACAAAAGACACTATGATGTCTACACTTCTCCTCCCCGGTGAAGGCCAAGATGTGCTGGATCTAGAGCTTCCGAGCAAATCTGCACTGTGGAGTCTATGGAAACATCCACACATACATCACCACGACTGCTCACATAGGTTGAAGGAAAGTCTGTCTACTGAGATCATCCAACTCCTGGATATCACAGGTCACATCCTGCACGGAAACTCTGAGACGGTCCAGTTCTCCGATCTCAAAGCTCATCTAATGGCCGCTCTATTCCTTGGATGCAAAGCCGACTGGGCTTCCTTCATCCTTGCTCAACTATGAAGAAATGTAGATCGAGCCGAATATGATCCGACAACTGGCACATTCCGAGAGAATGTTGGGTTTATGGGTCGCATAAGCCACATCATTCTGAGTCAATTTGACGAGATGATTCCAATCAGAGAGCAAATCGGACGAAGGGATATGCTCCCGACCATCTACTGCCATCCAGTCCCGAATAAATCGCAACAACCGGGCTCAATTCGTAGAAAGAGATCGTTGGTCGCAGCTGCCAGTTCCTCAGAAGAAAGGCAGTTGTTTGTTGAGAGTGAGCATCTCTCTAAACTGAGTGATCAGTCTACAATACCCGCCAGCTCACAACCTCTCACCTCGGTCCATCGCGACTTAATTGAGGATGAGTTCGAGCAAGTTCTAGAGCATCAGCTATGAAGCTGTTTCGGTTTAATTGAGGGAAGCAACCCCTCATTATTCGAGCACTTGAGAAGATACCTACAGTATCATCTCTGGAGATTTCAAATCGATGAGGCCATTATGTTCCACCTCATCCATACTCGTGGATCCTTCTTCTGGATCAACGAAGGCCACTGGAGTAGAAATTGGATGAACCATCCACTCAGCTCACCGCCAACGCTCTCGGAAATAATAGATTCAATGATCAAACGAATCCAGTACAGCGTACCAGCCGACGCCCCTCTTCTAGACAATGAGCCAGCCAACTCCTCCTGCACCCCTTTTATTGAAGATCTACCAATCGTCTCAAATGATGAGATCTTCTTCAACCTGGCATCCATGGACTTCAGAAAGCAAGATCTCTCTCTCACCACTGATCGTGGTCCGTTCATGACGACTGAAGAAGCTTATGCATGGTTCTCCTCGCCCATGCCCATTCCTTCAGTTTCCTCAGTCTGTGATGACAACTTGGTAACTGCATTCACCTTCTTGCCAAATCTATCATTGCCATCATACGATCTACACCAGTTTACCCTTTTGGATGATGCCAAAAAGGGGGAAGATGAAAGGTATGATGATGAAAATTTAACTCTTTGGAAGCAGATCAAAAGAGAAGCACAGCTTGAGGGGGAAGCTCAGCTTCAGGGAGAAGCTTGGAGAACACATGGAGTTAAAGAAAAAGGAGAATCAAGCAGGAAAAGAAGGAGCAGCTGAGGAAGTGAAGTAGTAGTTCTATCTACTATCAAGAGCTGATATGATAGCTATGATATTAAAAGCTATATGCTCTGATCTATATGCTCGCTCTGATCTATATGCTCTGATTTAATCTTTCAATATCATGCTTCAATATCATATCAAGCCTTGCTCATGCTTATGCACATTCCCCTATACCTTGATAATCATGCTCTGATAGTTCAAAATGAAAACATCCTTAAAATGAAAGTATGCTCTGATACTTGAATTCTTGCTCTAACTTGCTCTGATATCAAGCTTTGCCTATAAGCGAACTACAGCACGTCTCTCAGACGAACATTTACAGTTTTTCCATCATCATTGACAAGGTTTTGACATCATCAAAAAGGGGGAAATTGTTAGGAAAAACTATCAAGGAACCCCTAGATAAGGTTTTGATGAGATGTCAAAACTATTTCTGAAAAACTGACCAAGATTCAAGTTGTAGATCTGAGCTGACCAATCCAGAGCCTCAAGAAGGAACTCAAGTGAAGCCAAAGTCAACCCAACTGGAGCATGGTCAACCAGCTGGAAGGATACGCCAACTAGTCAGAACTCAATCCAACTGAGGGTTAAAGGAGTCGAACCAGTCAAAACAAACTGACAGCTAAGTCAGCTGAGCTAAGAGAAAAATCTGTTGGGCTTTTTTCGAATTAAAGCGGAAGACATAGAAACGAATCTACTTACAAATCGATAGACGGTCTGTGGACAAGATTAAAGATCTAATCTTGCTGTTGAATGAATACAGGAGTTGGCGCCACCTAGCTCAAAATTTCGACCATCACGAATTCTACTCCAAGATCTTCTGTTGTATTCCCGGACTGTATCTAGATTCAGAGTGGGCTGAAATCTACTAGATAGGGTTGTGGAATCTGTGGATAACTTTGAGAGACAAAGAGGGGCTGATTTCTTATGATTATTATTCTTAAATTTTCGTGCCCCCCTCCCCTTATATATAAGGAGGGGCGAAAATTTCATGTTCCAGCCCTGTTGGGCTGGGCCACTATCTCAAGTTCAATATCCAGTCCACTATCAGTCAATTAGGCTACAACAGGGATCTAGAAGAATATTAAATTGGCCCACTAATTTATTTAATATCCAATATCCAATAAACTTAGGATATAACTAAATAAATTAAGTTTTACTTTTATTCCACTAAAGAAGTAAAACTGACCTACCAATTTAATACATATTTACGAATATGCTTTCTCCTTTAGTCCAGCCATTCCCCGTGTTTAAGATATAATGTTCATTAATTAATTATGTCAGCCTCTGACAGCTATAATTAATTAACCTCTAAAACCTTGAGTAGTACCACATAAGCTTTATTCATGTACGGAATAAATTCCACCTGCAGGGTTTCAACATGAACTTGTGTTTCCTCAAGAGAACATCATTAACTTGGCGCACCAAGACACGGTGCTCATGCATATTGCTCGAGACATCATATATACATTGTTATTACCCAAGATATCGAATTCGATCTACGAAAAGATCTCACCCATTGATAAATCAAAGTAACAAACAATGGACACATATGCTCGCCAATATCACATGAGTTCAGAACCCGAACTCTGTGGATCTTTATTCTCTCAGTAACTGGATCAGAGATAGAGAATAGTATCCTATCGTGATCCTCTTGAATACACTAACGAGTGTACTGGAATAATCAGTTAGTCAAGATAAACTAACTTATCAGATTATTCTACGGTGTACCGATGGTGTGTTCAGGACCATCTAAACCGTGAGCTCTTTAATACATTACAAGGTTCTAATGATATGATCTTACCGTGTGACTCCCCACACCATATCATCTACAATGTAAGTATATGGAACATTGCATAAAACAATTATAGAACATAATCTAAATGCAAATAGTGACTGCAATAACTTTCATTTCATATCATCATATAATCAGAAAAGTATACAAAGACAAGTCTTCCAGTATACAAAACTAACAATCTCCCACTTATACTTAAAGCATGTCTTTCAAGCATAATAACTAACTGGCTAGCTCTCCAATCTAAAACTATCAACTCAAACTGCGCTACCAGGTCTGCATCTCACTCCAATTTTCTCCACGTGACCATCAAAGGTCTTAGCCGCTAGGCTCTTCATGAATGGATCAGCCAGGTTGTCCTCCGTTGCAATCTTGACCACCGCCACATCTCCTCTCTTAACAATTTCTCGTATAAGATGGTACTTTCTCTCTATGTGTTTACTTACCTTGTGGGCTCTGGGTTCCTTCGAATTTGCCACTGCACCAGAGTTATCACAGTATATCGTGATAGTCTTAGGCAAATCAGAAACCACGCCCAAGTCCACTAGGAACCCGCGGAGCCAGACAGCCTCTTTTGCAGCCTCAGAGGCAGCTACATACTCAGCTTCCATGGTGGAATCCGCAATGCATTTCTGCTTAATGCTCCTCCATGCGATGGCTCCACCTCCTAGTGTAAACATATAGCCCGAGGTAGACTTACTTTGATCTTTGTCGGATTGAAAATCTGAGTCCGTGTAACCCAAAGGTACTAGACTATCAGAGCGGAAAACCAACATATAATCTCGAGTCCGTTTAAGGTACTTGAGAATGTTTTTGACCGCAGTCCAGTGACCTTGTCCAGGGTTAGACTGATATCTGCTTACCATGCCAACGGCATAGCATATATCAGGCCTAGTGCATAGCATAGCATACATCAAACTTCCCACAGCTGAAGCATATGGTACTTTCTTCATTTCCTCTATCTCAGACTGTGTTTGGGGACACATTTCCTTGGATAGATGAATTCCATGCCTGTAAGGTATAAAACCTTTCTTGGAATCTTGCATGCCAAATCTAGCTAGCATTGATTAACCTCAATAAAAGGAAAGAATCTTCACAAAGGAATCAAACCTATCTTTGGCATCTAAGACTTGGATATATTATTCTTAAGAGGATTCAAAGTTTGATAAATGATGGTCCATTGGTCTCACTGGTCCTAGAATCATTTCTTTGTGCAAATCCTGCTAAGAAGGTAAAATAACCAAGTGTCCTTTAAGGCTAAAGGAATAGATCTAAAGAAGCTATTAGGTTTTATTCACTCTGCCTATGTGGCTCTATGACAAATCATGCTAAGAGGTGGTTATGAGAAATTCATCATGCTCATTGATGATTACTTATGTTTTAAATACATTTACATAGTGTGTCGCTAGTCTAAATGCTTTGAGAAATCAAAGAAATAAGATGGAAGTAGAGGAACACATTAGTAAAAGTATCATGTCACTATGTTTCTGATCATTAGTGATAAGTACCTCTTAGGCGACTTTAGGGATCACTTGGCGGAGAATGGGATTGCATCCCGGTTGACTACGTCTGCTATTCAAACAGCAAAATGATGTAGTGGTACAAAGAAATTGAATGTTATTGGAAATAGTTAAGATCGATGATGAGCTATTCAAAGTTGTTTATTTTGTTTTGCGGATATGTCCTAGAAACAATGATTGTCTGTTGGATATCCCAGATGAACAAAAAGTGGTTTATTTTATAGTCCTAAGAATCAGGAGGACATTGTAAGCACTAATACCTGATTCTTAGAAGAAGACTATATAATAAGTCATAAGGTTAAGAACAAGACCGTTCTTAATAGTTTGAGGAAAGGACATTCGAATCCTACACCAAAGTGTACAAGAAGAGGTACCACCTAATACTGCACAGCGTGTCACGAAGGTACAGAAAATTCTTCATTGCAGTGGGAGGGTTGTACGCCAACCTAATAGATTCATTAGTTTAGAAGAATCTTCTGATTTTCTGGAAAGACTAAATGAATTGGAGCCCAGAAACTACGATAGAGTGGTTCAAGATAAGGATACAGTTCCTTGAAAAACTGCAATGGAATCCGAAATGGGATCTATGGATCACCATGAATAGTGGGAGCTTGTAGAACCACTAAATGGGGGTAAATCTCATTTAGTGAAAGTGGATCTATAAAGGAAAGAGAAGATCTAATGGATTGTTAGATCTGGAATCTCTTGTCTGTTGCTACTCATTTTAACTTATTTGTTTGGCAAATAGATGTCAAAACAGTTTTTTCTGAACGGAAGTCTTGAGGATAATATCTATATGCGACAAACAAAGGGATTCATTGCTAAAGGCCAATAGCACTTAGTGTGCTAGCTTAGAGGTCCATTCATAGATTTAAGTAAGCATCAAAATCTTAGAATATCCGATCTGACAAAGTTATCCAGTCACATGGATTCGTGGAGAAATCGGATAGAGGCTGTGTGTACAAGAGGTGTGACGGAAACGTGGTGGTTATCCTAGTACCATATGTTAAATAACAACTTGCTTATTAGGTAACAATTAGAAGGAGTTATCGAATATATGGGTATCATTGTCCAGGCATTTTGATATGAAGGATTTGGGCTGATGTACTCATCCCAGGTTACCTATATCGAAAATGTGCTAGCTAGATTCAATATACAAATTCCAAGAAAGATTTCATACCTTTCGAGTATGGAATACATCTACTCAAGGAAATGTGCTCCCCAAACACATAATGAGATAGATGTGAGAAATGAGATTTCTTATGCTTCTGCAAAAAGAAGACTCATGTATGTTATGCTATGCACAAGGCCTGATATTTTCTATGCAGTAGTATAGTGGGAAGATGTCGATTTAACCCTAGTTAAAGACAATGGACTGTAGTAAAAGGCATTCTTAAGAAAACTTGAGATAGTATGCTTGTTTACTACTCGGACAGTCTAATTGCCTTGGGTTATACGGATTTAGTTTTTCCAGAACTGATAAAAAGGATCATAGTAAATCTTCCTCGGCATATGTGTTTAAATTGGGAAGAGGAGTTGTGGCATGGAGGAGTAAAGCTGACATGCATGCTCACTCCACCATGAAAGTCGAGTATGTGGCTGGCTCTGAGGCTACAAAAGTCTGTGCGACTCCATAGCTTCTTGTTGGACTCCGGCGTGGTTCCTAATTAGCCTTAGAAATATCACGGTACACTGCGATAACTCCAGTGCAGTAGCAAATTTGAAAAGGAATCTAGAGTCCATGGGCCAATTAAACACATAGGATTAAAGTACCACCTTATACGAGTTATAAGGAAGGAAGATGTGGCAGTGGTCAAGATTACACTGGAAGACAATAATGGTTGTCCCATTCATGAGCCTTCTAAGCTCAGACCTTCAATGGTCAAGTGGAGATAATGGGAGTTGATGCAGATCCGAGGCCGTTTTGAGTTTATGTTATGTTGGAGAGTTAGTCAATGTGTTGTTTATACTTGAAAGACACGCTTCAAGTATAAGTGGGAGATTGTTGCTTTTGTATACTGGAAAGCTTGTCTTTGTATATATTAAACAACAATTAAGATGATATAGATTGAATAATAATAGCAGTCACTGTTTGTGCATTTATTTATTGTTATATTTATATGCATGGTTCCATATACTTGCATTGTAGATGATATGGTGTGGGTCAACACACGGTAGAGATCATATCATCGGATTCTTTGCAATGTATTAAAAGTCTCACGGCTTAGATGGTCTTGAACCCACCATCGGTACAATGTAGAATAATCTGATAGTTAGTTTATCTAGACTAACTGATTATTCTAGTACACTGGCTTGTGTATTGAGGAGGATCATGATAGGATACTGTTCTCTATTCTGACCTTAAGTGAGAGAATAAAAATCCACAGAGTTCGGGTTCTTAACCCATATATATTGACGGACTTGTATATGTTATGTCGACTGCTTTGATTTATCAATGAGTGAGATTCTTTGATAGAATCAACAACCTCGATATTTTAGGTAGTGGCATTTACATATATGATGGGTTGTGGATTATATATGGTCACCATGTCCTGGTGCGCCAGGTTGATGATGTCCTCTTGAGGAAGCACGTAGATCATGGGAAGCCCTGCAGGCAGAATATTAATTTATTCTTTACATGATACGGAAGTCGTGCGGTACTACTCAGGGAACAATATATTAATTAATTATAGCTTTCAGAAGCTTACATAATTAATTAATGGACATTATATCTTAAACATGGGGAATGACTGAACTAAAGAAGAAAGCATATTCAGAAATATGTATTAAATTGGTAGGTAAGTAGTATTTCTTTAGTGGAATAAAAATAATACTTAATTTATTTATTTATATCCTAAGTTTATTGGATATTAGAAATTAAATAAATTAGCAGGCCAATTTAATATTCTTCTAGATCCCTGTTGCAGCCCAATATGACCTAAGTGGACTGGGAATAGAACAAGAGTTGGAGGCCCAAACCCATTAGGGTTTGGAGATGAAATTTTCAACCCCTCCCATATAATAATGAAGGCGGGCCACGAAAATTATAAGAAAAATACATCTAATACAGCCCCTCTAAGTGCTCTCTTGATTTCTAGAGTTTCCACAACCGTTTAGTAGTCTGGAGCCCACCCTACATCTAAATAAGGTCCGAAAATACAGCAGAAGATCAAGAAGTAGAATATTGGAGCTGTGAGATTTCGAACACCAAGGAGAAGTAAATCGCCATCCATGTGTTCTCCATCAACAACAGGATTAGACCTTTAATCCTGTGAGTAACCCGCCAACATTATTACAACTAACTGACTCCTCCATCTGGAGTAGTTAAATTCAAAACACTGATCTTGGGGCGAAGATAATGGTGTGCACACTTAGATGTAATTTATTGATAAACGTCCACACGATCGTGGCTTATCAGTTAGACGATTACATGACCGTATTTATTATCCGGCTATTAATTTGCTTGTTGTAAGGAAACTTAACTGGAGGCAAGTTAAAGGTATAATAACCTATTTAAAAATAAATTTTATAATCGTCCACACTATTGTGGCTTATAGAAGACGTTTTTAAAGAGTCGATGGAAAAGTATATAATTTTTATGAGGCTTTCGATTATATACTGTTTATCCTAAAGTTTTTAATTGTACTGCATTTTTAAATTTCAGTTATTTCATATCATCAATGGCACTCTCCAATTTGTCATCAATCCTCAAAGAAAACAAACTCATCGGTGAAAACTATAATGATTGGATTCGTAACCTTAACCTCGTTCTAGTTGCTGAGGGACACAAGTTTGTACTTGAAGAGGTATGTCCTCAGAAGCCAAATGAGGGTTCTGACGAAGCCCAAAAGACTGCATATGATAAATGGGTTAGTCTGATGAGATAGCGCGCTGTTACATTCTGGCATCCATGTCGAATGTGTTGCAACATCAGCATCAGCCTATGAAATTCGCTTATGATATCATGTTTAACCTTAAGGAGCTCTTCGGTTATCAGAACCACTCGGCACGCCATTTAGCAATGAAGAAGTTAATGGATGCGAGAATGGCTGACTCCACACCTGTGAGGGATCATGTTCTCACGATGATGGGGTATGTTGGTTCCGGGCGAGTCGATATCAGTTTAGAGGGGGGGGTGAATAAACTGATACAAAAACTTTTACTTTAGATGCGGAAAACAGGGCCCTATGACTCGCTTGATGAAACTTATTTATGCACAACTTTGATAGTCAGTTGAGACAGTTTAAGTGCAGCTATTGTGATGTTGTGTGCAGTTAGATATGCAATGAACAATATAGTACATCACACAACAGATTTATAGAGGTTCGAAGTCTCAAACTTCTACGTCCTATCTTCCTTCCGCAGAAGGGAAACTTCACTATATAACTTGAGTTTCTTTACAAATTATACAATGAAGGACAGTTGGTTGAACCTGGTAACTGCTCGCTACCTCAGCTGGTCGACGGCTCACACTTGAAGTCCCTAACTGCTCGCTAGGAAGGTAGGTGCTATTTTCGTCTTTACAAGGTTTTAGATCTCTTTCGATCTTCAAGAGGTTAGTCTTGAACAAGGGGGTATCAACTGATGTGCTCCTTTGATTGAGCTAAGTAATTGATCGTTAAATAGCTAGAACTGAGAAGGTTGCCCTGGCTGGATCGTCAACAGCTGGCTGGATGTCTTGATTCAGTGAATTCTTCTTCTCAGTTTGACTTTCGCAGTTTCTATCAAACGTTGCACTTGAGCTTGAGTGGGAGGGAGAAAGAAAAGCTTGAAGGATGGCAAGAGGTTATAGTTGTGAAGAGTATTCGAAAAGTGTGCGAAAAGTATTTAGAACTCTGATTCACCCATCTTTTATAGAGGAGTGATTTTATGACCGTTGAGCTCCATTGTCCATTTGATCAGAGGCTCTGTTGGCTCATCAATGGCAGGTGGTCATTAATGATCACTTGTATCATTTAGTTGAAGTACCCGTTACTCTGCTACTCGATCTTCATTAAATTCTAGGATCCTTGAAGGAGCATTTATTCCAAGATACGCTGATTTAAGCAATATACTCCAGGAGTCTTCTGGCTTCAGCTCTCTTGGCAGTTCGGAATTTCAGCTGGCAGTCTTGGATTTCTCGGCTCAGTAACATTATCGTCCCAGCTGGCAGTTCTGAGCTTTGTCAGTTAAGATTGGCCATTGCTCCAGTTGGCAGTTTTGGGCTTGTCAGCTGAGATTGGCCATTGCTCCAGTTGGCAGTTCTGGGCTTGTCAGCTGAGATTGGCCATTGCTCCAGTTGGCAGTTCTGGGCTTGTCAGCTGAGATTGGCCATTGCTCAAGTTGGCAGTTCTGGGCTTGTCAGCTGAGATTGGCCATTGCTCCAGTTGGATACTGCTAGTCTCTGGCATAGTACTGACATTCTATCAGTTTCTTCAGTCTTTGGTCAACTCCTTTCTCTCTCAGTTCAGCTGACTCGGTTGTCAGCTTGCTTTGACTGGTATGATTCCTTAGCCAAGTTGAACTTCAAACTGGATGACGTGTCTTTCAATTTGGGTCATCCTTCAGATCGGTTGACATTGACTCTTCTAGAATTCTTCTTTGATGATGCCCACCTGGGCTGGTCAGCTTCGATCTGCAGCTTGAGCTTTGGTCAGTTTTTCACAAATAATTTTGACATCACATCAAAACCTGATCTAGGGGTTCCTTGATAGTTTTTCCTAACAATTTCCCCCTTTTTGATGATGTCAAAACTTTGTTGATGATGATGATGGAAAAACTGCAAGTAGCAAATGCTTTTAAATAGAGTCTTTCAGTCAGTGCACATTCGTAGCATATTGAGACAAATTGGCTCATGATTTTCACTCAGTTATTAGAGCATTTGTTATTCATGCTTAACTTTCAAATATCAGAGCATGTCATATTCATAGCATATTGTGACACATTGACTCATGATTTTCATTCAATTATTGGAGCAATTTTCAATCATGCTTATTATTCATATATCAGAGCATGTCAATTTTAAGAGCAATTTTGGGCTTATTCATGCTTAAATATCAGAACATGGCTGGGGTATTAGAGCATGAAGAATTATGTCAAGGCATTCAAGCTTGAAGTAAAATCATGATCAAGACTTGTATTATATATTCATTTTATTGGCATGATTTCAAGAGATTCAAGAGTTAGTAGTTAAGACTACTAGTCTACTTCCTGAATGTTGCTTCGACTGCTCTTTTTCCTTCTGCTCGATTCTCCTTCTTTTTGGACTCCTTGTAGTGTCCATGCTTCCCCCTGAAGCTGATCTTCCCCTTATTGATGAGTTTCTCTTTGAATTTGATCCCTAAGAGTCATGCATCCATTATACCGTTCATCATCATTCTCATCATTCTGTCCATCTTCCCCCTTTTTGGCATCATCCAAAAGGTGAAGAGGATCACATGAGGGTAATGACCAATTTGGCAGAAAAGTGAAGGCGGTTGCCAAATTGTCATTATGAGCTGTAGGAACTGAAGGGATTTGCATGGGCATAGAAAGCTATGCATAGGCATCTTCAGTTGACATGAACTGACCTGGATCAGAGATGTCTTGCTCTCTGAAGCTCATGGGACCCAAGCTGGTGAAGATCTCATCAGCTGAAGGAAGTGGTGGATCACCAACGAAGGGTGCGCAGGAGGAGTTGGCTGGTTCATTGTCGGAGAGAGGGGCATCAGCGGATATACCAAGCTGGAGTTTCTTGATCATTGAATCCATGATCTCCGAGAGAGTTGGAGGCGATGAGAGTGGATGATTCATCCAGTTTCGACTCCATATGCCCTCGCTGATCCAGAAGGCTGAGCCACGGGTGTGGATGAGGTGAAACATGGTTGTCTCATCCAGTTAGAAGCGCCAGATATAGTACTGAAAGTACCACCGCAGTTGCTTGAAGAGAGAGGAGTCGGTGTCCTCGATGAGACCAAAGGAGTTTCGGAGCTGTTGGTCTAGAACCGCTTCAAAGTCAACCTCAATATAGTCGCTTTGGACTAGAGGTGGAGGTTGGGAGCTGGCTGATATTGTGGGCTGATCACTCAGCCGTAAAAGAGATGCATTCTCCAGCAGCAGCTCTCTTTCGTCAGTGGAGCTGACGATGGCCTCCAAAGGCGCCTTTCCTTTATCTGAGTTGGAAGGCCCTTGTGGGTGTGGACGCTTTGAGGTCGGATGACAGTATATTGTGGGGAGCATGTCCCTTCATCCAAGTAGTTCGCCAGTTGGTATGATCTCGTCAAACTGGCTTTGTATGATGTGGCTTAGTTGGTTCATAAAGCTAATTTTTTGTCGGAATGTGCCAGTTGACGGATCAAATGTCGCTCACTCGACGTTGGCTCTCAGTTGCGCCAGAATGTAGGAAGCCCAGTCGGCTTGACATCCAAAGTAGAGGACGGCTGTGATATGAGCCTTGATCTCAGAGAGATGAACGATCTCGAAGTTGCCATGGACAATATGGCTGGTGATATCCAGAAGTTGGATGATATCACTTGGCAAGCTCTCCTTTAATCTGTGCGAACTGTCATTGTGGTGCACATAAGGAAGCTTCCAGATTTTCCATAACTCATGTTTGGATGGCAGATTTAGGTTCATCACGTCTGGACCGCTGCCCGGAAGGTGTAAAGTGGACATCATCGTGTCCTTGGTGACTATGATCACTTGATTATTTACAGTGGAGATGATGTTGTCGCCGCTGATAGTTGCATTGTAGTAGAACTCGGCGACATAGTCAGGTATGTTCTTGACCGGCAACTGTGTCAACAAAGGAAGCAGTCCAGTCGCTGCCAATGGTCGATAAATCTGTTGAAAGACATTCGGGCCAAGACATGCATTTAGCTTCTCTAGATTTAGAGACTTGTCCTTTCTCATTTTGCGTGTAAGAGCTTCAATATCCACCTGGGAAAATGGAGGCTTCATTTCTGCAAAGATATGAAATTTAGTTTAGAAATGCAAGAATTTTGATGAGTGAGAAAAGGCTTAGCAAAAGATCAAATAATAAAGAGAGATTTTCAGATGATCAGAGCCTTCATCTCTATACTCATATTTATGCATCTTGTGCATGCAAGAATCGAGAGTACTCGATTGCTTTTCTTGGCTGATCAGCCATCCGATTTGATGGTTGATTAGCTGAATTAATGATGTATGAATCTCAGCCGATTATCGGTAAATGACTTTATGATCGTATGGCTGAGATGAGATCATTTTGAAAATGGGGTAGTTGCCATAAATAGTGAAATATTTTCTGCAGATCTTTCTATTAATAGCGCAATAAACTATATTTTCTTCGTCTGTTTGAAGAGTAGATTTTAAGATCCATGCAGAGATATTAATGACAACTTTGAGATATAGAGCCCGATTTTTAAATTGTAACCGTTGACATATAATATAAGATATTTCATAATCACAACGGTAACAATATAATTGAGATAAGCTTTTCAAGAAAATGAAGACTTATCCTGAGTCAGTTGGGATACAGTCCAACTGATTGATGACATGGTGGTTGGTTGAGCAGTTGAGTTTGGACACTCATTTGTCATGGCTGAGCTGGCTGATGTCGAGGCTGCAACTGAATTAATCAGCCTTTTGGTTTAGTCGCTCGGCTTTTCTGTAGACAATTTCCGCTTCTTGAATGGCCTAGCTGGACTGGCTGCATTGCTTGCTTTAGATGCAGTTTCATGTTTTGATGGTCCAGGCCTTTCCGTCTTCTTGGCTTTGCGAAGATGGAGCTGGATCTGAACTGACGAGGTCTTCATCCTTTGACTAAGGGAGTGTGGACCGAGACTGATCATGTTTCTTGGTCAACTGCGCATCTTTTGAGCCTGACGTGAGCAGTGGAGTCACATAGCCTTTGGATAGGAGATTTGGTGACGTGGCAGTATCTTCATCGTCACTGTCTCTTGCATCATTATGCCTTGTTTTCCCTTGAGAAGCTATGACTGCATTGTGGGATAGGTGGGGTTCTATCCTTTGAACAGCAGGTGGAGTTCGTCGAGATGGCTCAGCTGACTGACTTGATAGATTATCAAAGTTCAGCTGTCGATAAAGTGAGTTAGTTGGGCAGTTGACTGGATGACCTGCAGTTCCAACTACTTGAAACATGAATCTGGATGTAAATTTGGCCAGTAAGGCGGTTGCTGGAATCTTGTTCACCATCCGGTGATTCATAATGTGCTGAACTTGCACAATGGTTGGAGGGAATGGATTTGATGATCCTATCCATTTGATGCTCCAGGTTTCTTCTCTTTGCCAGAAGCTCATGCCATGAAAGGCAATTAGCAAGAAGTGAGACTGGATAGACATAGAATGTCTCCAGTTGTACCAATAAAAATATCGGTGAAGTTGTTTGTACAACTCTTGATCTCGTTGTGCAACAACTGTAAAGTGCGTGAGAAGGAGATTGGTCACTTCCTTTTGTGCACTTTTGACGGCATATTCACCACTGTAGAAAGTGCGAATATTCTCTTCAATCAGCTGGAGCGGAGGGCATGTGCCTCTGAAGTAGTCTGCTCCATAGTTTGGATGGGGTATTCCAATGAATGGAATAAGTTCATCTGGATCAGAGCAAACCTGGAAATCAACTGGTGATCCGTTCTTTGATTTTGGAGAGTGAACGACATTGGCAGTTGAGTTGCTCGAACTTTGGTTGCTCATCTTGGCCTTTCCTTTTCTCTTCCTCTTCAGAGACTGTAGATGAGCAGTTCCTTTCTTGGGGATCCAGTTAGAGATCAGAACTAGTAGTGATTCATCACTTGTGAGCTTCAACAGGTCTTCAAGCATTTTGCTCATCCTTAGAACAAGTCCGACCTTGGACTCAAATTTTCCAGACTTCTTTGAGTCTGCAGCCTTGATGACTTGATGCTTGAATTGTTGAAAGACAAATTCTGCCCAGTTTGTTTGTCTTTCTTCAGCAAGGTGAATCATGACTTTGTATCTCTCTTGGGTGAGTTGGCTTAGACTTCCAATTGCTCCGAACATCATCTTGTTCGTTATGTCAAGTAGAACTCCATACTCAGGCTTGAGATCAGTTTTAGCGGTGGTAAAACTGAATTGCTTGTTGCAGGTGGAGGCTTTCCAGGTTCTCCAGTGCGATTCTGCAGACTCCTTTAGATCTTGAACGGATAAGCCTTCTTGTGGGAGTTGGAATACTTCAGCAATTGATTTCTCAGTGATGTGTAACATCCTTCCTTGAGCCACTGAAGATATCATCTTCCCATCTGCAGATAATTTTGCTTGAAGTAAAAACTCACTCACCAAATTTTGTCTAAAGAATTTTGGTGGTTTTTCTAGGTAGTGAAGAACTCCTGTTTTGTGAAGATTGGACAGAAGGGTTGGATTCTTTGATTCATCAAGAATTAATTGAAATTTCTGTCTGTCAAGGAATTTATCTCTCATAAGTTGGTTTTTGAAGAGGTTTGAAAATCTGGATAATTCGGCCATCTTTGAGGTTGGCTGAATATTTTTGACAATTCAAGATTGTGTGAGAGAGAGAGAGAGATTTTAAGATCTTTTTGGAGGAGGAGGCTTTTTGAGAGGTTTGAGAGAGAGAGAGGCTTTTATGAGTGTTAGGACAGGCTCATAGATATGATGGTTGGAATGGTACTAGCCTCTGATTTCTTTTGGTCATTGGCAATTAATGACCTTGACACGTGTCATTGTTTTGCAACGGTCAAAATTTCAAAATAAATGTGAGGCTTAACATTTATTTGAAATAAAAAGAACTGTTATAAATATATCAAGAGATATAATTACAAACTGATTAACAAGAAGTACACTTAGGGCTTTTCTAATCAGGTTTTAACTTGATCAGCCACTTAGTCCTTCTTGTGATCAGTTTTCCTTTTCTTAGCCATTCTGGATTTGTCTGGCATGTCCTCATTGGAGGAAACTTCCTCTGAGCTTTCCATTCCAGTGTGTGCTTCCAGCTGTAGGATTGATTCAGAGAGCAGTTTTACCTAGGCTTTCATGTTTTCAATCACTTTCTAGAAATTGTTTTGATGCCTTGCTTGATTGTTGTATCTTCCTTATTTGTTTGACACTTCGTTGAGTCTTTTCTGCCTTTAGCTGATGCTCCCCAATCTCTTGATCTGCATTCAGCTGATGCTTTCTAATCTCTTGATCTTCATTCAGCTGCTTCTCAGTTCAGCTGTTCTCCTTCAGCTGGTCCTTGAACTGATATCTCCTTTTGAGTTTACTTCAGTTCCTATGACCTCTTCGTCAGTTTGATCAATTTGCAACTTGTAAGTTCTGCATAACTGACTGGATCATTAGTCTGAGCGACTGAACTGATGATTCAGTTGAACTGAAGGGGTAAACTGATCATTTCCAGTTTGCTTATTTCTCAGCAGCTTCTTGCATATACTTCAAACTGATGGATTATGTGGCGAACTGATCAATTTTTTCGTCTTTTTGACTCAGTTTCTCTCTTCAGCTGGAATGGTTCCTTGGCCTTTTTCTTCCAGTTCATCATCTTCATCCTGTGATGCTAGCTCCAGCAGTCCCAACTGTATGCATAGCTCCATAAACCTTGCTTCAGGCAACGGTTTGGTGAAGATGTCAACTATCTGCTTCTCAGTATTGACATATTGGATGCATATGTCTTTCTTCTCGATGTGATCTCTGATGAAGTGGTGCCTTATGTCAATGTGCTTAGTTCTTGAATGTAGAACTGGATTCTGAGATATCGCGATTGCACTCGTGTTGTCACAGTAGATAGGCACTTCTTCAGTTTCAACTTTGTAATCCTTCAACTGTTGCTTCATCCAGAGTATTTGAGCACAGCAGCTTCCAGCAGCTACATACTCTACTTCAGTTGTTAACGTGGCAACTGAGTGCTACTTCTTGCTAAACCAGGATATCAGTTTGCTTCCAAGAAACTGACATGTTCCACTGGTGCTTTTTCTGTCAATCTTGCATCCACCAAAGTCTGAGTCTGAATACCCAATTAAACTCAAACTGTCATCTCTGGGATACCATAATCCAAGATTTATGGTTCCTTTGAGATATTTGATGATTCTCTTAGCTGCTTCAAGATGACTTTTCTTTGGATTGGCTTGAAACCGTGCACATAGACCGACTAAATATGAGATGTCTGGCCGGCTGGCTGTTAAGTAAAGTAAGGACCCAATGATTCCTCTGTAGTAAGTTTGGCTAACTGATTCTCTTTCTGCATCAAGAGTTAGATGAACTGATGTGTTCATTGGAACCTTGAGAGTTTTTCCTTTACTTACTCCAAACTTCTTGACTAGTTCCTTGGTGTACTTCTCCTGGCTGATATGAATTCCATCTTTTAGCTGCTTCACTTGGAGTCGTAGGAAGAATGTCATTTCTCCCATCATGCTCATCTCGAATTCGCTTTGCATCAGTTGAGCGAACCGTGTGCATAGATCTTTGCTCTTTGATCCAAAGATTATGTCATCCACATAAATTTGAACCATTAAGATCTCAGTTGATCGTTCTATTCTGAATAGAGTTCGATCAATGACTCCTTTTTGAAACCCTTTTTTCAGCAAGAATGTTGTTAGAGTTTCATACCACGCTCTTGGAGCTTGCTTCAGTCCGTAGAGAGCCTTTTTCAGTTTGAAGACTTGATCACCAATTTCAAAGCCTGGCGGTTGCTCTACATATACGTCCTCCTTGAGCATTCCTTGAAGAAAAGCACTATTGACGTCCATTTGGTAGACTGTGAAGTTAAAGTGAGCTGCATAGGCTAGAAACAGTCTGATGGCTTCCAATCTTGCAACTGGTGCAAATGTCTCATCAAAGTCGATCCCTTCACTTTGTGAGTAACCTTTTGCTACCAGTCTAGCCTTGTTCCTTATGATCACTCCTTGTTCATCCAGTTTGTTACGAAAAACCCATTTTGTGCCAATGACCTTCTGGGTTTTCGGCCTGTCAACAAGAAACCATACGTCATTTCGTGTGAACTGGTTCAGTTCTTCCTGTATAGCCATGATCCAGTCTGAATCTTCTAAGGCTTCCTCGATGTTTGCTGGTTCAGTTTGAGAGATGAAGCATGTAAATAAGGCATGCTCGGTTGATCCTCTGGTTTGAACACAACTTCTTGGATCACCAACTATCTTGTCAGTTGGATGGCTTCGGAGCCACTTGGGTAGCATGGCTTCAGCTGAGTCTCTAGCTGGCTCTTCTGTGATTACGTCGTCAGTTGCTTGTTCATCAGTAGGTCAGCAATCTCATCACTTCTTCCCCTTGCTTCATCTGTGGGGTTTGCAGTCTCAGCACGATTTGTGTCTTCATTGACCAAGTTGTTCTCAACTGGCTTGGTACCAGTTTCATTGCCTTCTTCTAATAAAACTTCAAATCGTTCTGGAACAATGTGATCTACATAGTCCTGCGAATTTTCAGTTTCACTAGGTAATATTTGAACTGATATGTCGATAGTTTCTTTGTTCCTGTACTCATTAGCAAATTCATCAAATACCACATGACATGTTATTTCCACAACAAGAGTTCGTTTATTGAACACTCTATAAGCTTGTGCATGAGGAGAGTTATACCCAAGAAATATACCCTCATCAGCTTTAGCACTAAAAGCTTTCAATTGAGTCTTGTCATTGTTGTGAATATAACATTTACAGCCAAATATTTTAAGATATGAGATAGAAGGCTTACGACCCTTGTACAGTTCATAAGGTGTTTTGTCATGAGCTGCTACAATGGCACTTCGATTTTGAGTATGGCAAGTTGTGTTGACTACTTCAGCCCAGTACCCTTCAGCTATGTTGGCATCAGCTATATCGCTCAAGCTGCTTCCTTTAGTGTTCGGTTGTGCCTTTTAGCTACACCGTTTTATTGTGGAGTTCTTGCAGCTGAATGTTCATGAGTAATCCCAAGCTGGTTGAGGAAGCTGATCATGTGTTGATTCACAAATTCAGTTCCATTGTCGGAGCGAATCCTTTGAACTGATCTTTCCTTTTCAGTTTTTAGTCTTCTGATCAGCACCGTGAGCTTGTCATATGTTTCATCTTTGCTCCTCAAAAATTCCATCCATGTATATCTTGAATAATCATCAACTACTACAAGTGTGAATCTTTTGTCTTTTGGATTTTGAGGTCTGACTGGACCAAACAAATCCATGTGCAGCAGTTGAAGACAGTCAGTTGTTCCTGGTGGATGACTCTTATTCTTGAAGGATGACTTCACTTGCTTCCCTTTTCGACATGGTCTCCATACACCTGTTTTCTTGTAAATCTCCATGGAAAGTCCCTCAACTAGCTCTTTCTTTGCTAAGTAGTTGATTGTTTTGAAGTTGAGGTGGTTCAGTCGTCGATGCCATAGCCAGCTTGCTTCAGTTGATCCTTTTGAGAGAAAGCACGCTTCTGAGTAGCCGGTTAACCAGTCAATAATGTACATGTTGCCTCTCCTGATGCCGGTTAGCAAGATTACTCCAGTTGACTTGTCTCTTATGTTGCAGGAGTTTTTGGTGAAGTCAACTGAGTAGCCATTGTCGCACAACTGGCTGATGCTGAGTAATTTGTGCTTCAGTCCATCCACGTGGGAGACTCCATTCACTACTACTTTTCCTTTGACAACGAACCCTTCTCCAATGGTTCGACTTTTGGAATAATCTCCAAATGTGACGAGTGGACCTTTGATTTCTTCATAATCGTCGAGATCTTCTCTATCTCCGGTCATGTGCTTGGAGCACCCGCTATCTAGATACCAAATGTCTTTGGTTTTCTACATAGATAGGATGCTCTTGTCCTGCAGAGAAAATGATTAGCATTTAGGGACCCGTTTCATATCGGGTCCTTTTTGATACATTAAGTCTTTTGGAATCCAGATTTGCCAAACTTTTGGCTTCTTATCACTCAAGGAGTCAACTGATTTGGATCGTTTCATCAGTTTTGACTCTCTTTCAACTCTCCTTGAGTCGGTTGAATGGTACCTACGTTGAAAGTTAGTGGGATAAAACAATTCAACTAGCACACAATTATTTTGAGATTTTTGGGCTCTTCTATGAGGTCAATGCCTGGTGTGTTTCCAGTTTATTAGAATGAACCTTTTTGGCTCATTTCTGGAATCTAGATAATCATTATAATGATGATAAGGCTCAAATTGGTTTATTTGATCTCTCATATAGGTGTTCTAATTGAACTTCTTAGCAGGGTAGGCTTGAGATCTAAACTGGTCTTTCTTTTCATAGTGAACTGATCTGTTAGTTTGCCTTGAGGGCATTTTATACTGAGCTGGTGGCCTTTGTTGGACTGGAGGCTTTGGACGAGTGGATTGACTTGAGTGAACTGAAGGTCTTGACTGGGAACTAGGCTTTAGCTGACCGGGTGTTTTAGATTGGTAGAACTGACCAAACTTTTTAGGCTGGGTCTGGGGATTTTTCAATATTCCCTTTCCTTTGTTTGACTCAGCTGGCTGATCCTAAGATCTCGTGAACCCTTTTAGGATACCCTTGTCACTAGGTTGAGCAACTGCTTTTCCCTTTTCTAGGGCAGTGAACTTGCTATATCCTAGCCCTGAGCTGCCAGTTCCAGTTCTTTGATGACTGAGTATTTCATCTAGAGTTTGAGATCCCTTTTTGAACTTTAGGTTTACCTTTTCTTTTTCAAGGATCTCTTGCTTGATTTTTTGATTTTCTTCCTCTAGATCAGCAGTTCTCAGTTTCAATTTCTCAAATTCTTTAAGCTGAGATTCAAGATAATTTAATCTTTCATGATCAATGCTCAGTTTCCTGACTTTGTTCCTCAGTTCATTATTTTCATCTTTCAGTTCAACATGCAAACAGGAGATTGAAGCTAATTGGTCTTCTAGCATCATGAGTTTCATATCAAGTTCATTACTAGAGACAGTTGCTTCATTTATATGATAAAAAGAGGTTTGAGAATCAGCTGTACTAACCTCTTTATCATTATCGGCCATGAGGCAGAATAGTGCTTCATCATCTGAGCTGTAGCCGTCAGAATCGATTCCGGATGGGTAGTCTGAATCGTCCAGCATGGTATTCTCAAGATTTGCAACCATTGCTTTTCTTTTGAAGAAGCTTCTCCTCACCTTAGCTTTCTTGTCTTTAGGAAGTTCTGGACATTCAAACCTGTAATGTCCTTGTTTATGACAATGAAAACACTCTCCAAGATTGCGATTGCCACTCCTGAATGGTTCAGCTGGCCGTTCAGCTGGTTGGTATGTTTTTTCAACTTTTGGGACTTCATCAGTTTGAGGTGAAACTGATTGTTTATCCCGAGCTCTCTTCAACTTTTCTAACAACTTGGTAACTGATTGGATCTGATCATTGATGTCATCAGTTGGATTCTCCTTCTTTTCAGTTGAAGATCCGCCTTGGTTTTCTTTAGTTAGTGAGCTCCTTGGTCGGAAGTTGTTTCTTTCTCGAGCGTCTCTAAACCTGGTCCTTTCACCATAAAAAGCTGCGTCTTGAGCTGACGAAGTGGACGCTTCTCTTCTTCGGTTTAGACTGTACTCATGAGCTTTAAGATAACCAAATAATTCCCTTGGAGTGATGCTGTTTAGGTTTCTTGACTCCTTAGTAGCGATCACTTTCATATCCCATTCATCGGTGAGATTATCCAGTATTTTGGAATTCATCTCTGAATTGGGATAACTTCTTCCGAGGTTGTTCATCTCACTGATGATGCCTAGAAATCTAGTTTCAAGGCTTGAGATGGACTTTTCTGCCTGCATTTTGAAGGATTCATACCTGTCAACTGCTAATTGATCTGCTAGTAGGTCCCATATCTCTTTGGCAGTTGTGCAATTTTTGATATCCTTCATACGATCTTCATCTAGAGTTTGGAATAATGCAGCTTGAGCAACGAACTCTAGATTCTTCAACTTTTTCTCTTTACTGGTGAGAAGATTAGTTGGCTTCGGGATCCTTGCCGGTTGATTGATATCAACTATGTGAGCATCATTGTCCATCATTATGATGATTGGACCTTCTTCAATGACTTCCCACATATTCTCATGAATTGAGCAGAGATGCGCCTTCATTCTCCTGCTCTAATTATCATAGTTCTCAACTGAAAATATAGTTAGCTTATGGTTTTCCATAACTGGAATGTTAGCACAGATAACTAGATCTGATTCAGTTGATCTGCTGAAACGGCTGATCCTTAGAATCAACCGCTCTGATACCACTTGTTGGTCCCAGACGAGTCGATATCAGTTTAGAGGGGGGGTGAATAAACTGATACAAAAACTTTTACTTTAGATGCGGAAAACAGGGCCCTATGACTCGCTTGATGAAACTTATTTATGCACAACTTTGATAGTCAGTTGAGACAGTTTAAGTGCAGCTTGTGTGATGTTGTGTGCAGTTAGATATGCAATGAACAATATAGTACAGCACACAAGAGATTAATAGAGGTTCGAAGTCTCAAACTTCTACATCCTCTCTTCCTTCCGCAGAAGGGCAACTTCACTATATAACTTGAGTTTCTTTACAAATTATACAATGAAGGACAGTTGGCTGAACCTGGTAACTGCTCGCTATCTCAGCTAGTCGACGGCTCACACTTGAAGTCCCTAACTGCTCGCTAGGAAGGCAGGTGCTATTGTCATCTTTATAAGGTTTTAGATCTCTTTCGATCTTCAAGAGGTTAGTCTTGAACAAGGGGGTATCAACTGATGTGCTCCTTTGATTGATCTGAGTAGTTGATCGTTAAATAGCTGGAACTGAGAAGGTTGCCCTGGCTGGATCGTCAACAGCTGGCTGGATCTCTTGATTCAGTGAATCCTTCTTCTCAGTTTAACTTTCGCAGTTTCTATCAAACGTTGCACTTGAGCTTGAGTGGGAGGGAGAAAGAAAAGCTTGAAGGATGGCAAGAGGTTATAGTTGTGAAGAGTATTCGAAAAGTGTGCGAAAAGTATTTAGAACTCTGATTCACCTATCTTTTATAGAGGAGTGATTTTATGACCGTTGAGCTCCATTGTCCATTTGATCAGAGGCTCTGTTGGCTCATCAATGGCAGGTGGTCATTAATGATCACTTGGATTATTTAGTTGAAGTACCCGTTACTCTGCTACTCGATCTTCATTAAATTCTAGGATCCTTGAAGGAGCATTTATTCCAAGATACGCTGATTTAAGCAATATACTCCAGGAGTCTTCTGGCTTCAGCTCTCTTGGCAGTTCGGAATTTCAGCTAGCAGTCTTGGATTTCTCGGCTCAGTAACATTATCGTCCCAGCTGGCAGTTCTGAGCTTTGTCAGTTAAGATTGGCCATTGCTCCAGTTGGCAGTTTTTGGGCTTGTCAGCTGAGATTGGCCATTGCTGCAAGTAGCAAATGCTTTTAAATAGAGTCTTTCAGTCAGTGCACATTCGTAGCATATTGAGACAAATTGGCTCATGATTTTCACTCAGTTATTAGAGCATTTGTCATTCATGCTTAACTTTCAAATATCAGAGCATGTCATATTCATAGCATATTGTGACACATTGACTCATGATTTTCATTCAATTATTGGAGCAATTTTCAATCATGCTTATTATTCATATATCAGAGCATGTCAATTTTAAGAGCAATTTTGGGCTTATTCATGCTTAAATATCAGAACATGGCTGGGGTATTAGAGCATGAAGAATTATGTCAAGGCATTCAAGCTTGAAGTAAAATCATGATCAAGACTTGTATTATATATTCATTTTATTGGCATGATTTCAAGAGATTCAAGAGTTAGTAGTTAAGACTACTAGTCTACTTCCTGAATGTTGCTTCGACTGCTCTTTTTCCTTCTGCTCGATTCTCCTTCTTTTTGGACTCCTTGTAGTGTCCATGCTTCCCCCTGAAGCTGATCTTCCCCCTATTGATGAGTTTCTCTTTGAATTTGATCCCTAAGAGTCATGCATCCATTATACCGTTCATCATCATTCTCATCATTCTGTCCATCTTCCCCCTTTTTGGCATCATCCAAAAGGTGAAGAGGATCACATGAGGGTAATGACCAATTTGGCAGAAAAGTGAAGGCGGTTGCCAAATTGTCATTATGAGCTGTAGGAACTGAAGGGATTTGCATGGGCGTAGAAAGCTATGCATAGGCATCTTCAGTTGACATGAACTGACCTGGATTAGAGATGTCTTGCTCTCTGAAGCTCATGGGACCCAAGCTGGTGAAGATCTCATCAGCTGAAGGAAGTGGTGGATCACCAACGAAGGGTGCGCAGAGGAGTTGGCTGGTTCATTGTCGGAGAGAGGGGCATCAGCGGATATACCAAGCTGGAGTTTCTTGATCATTGAATCCATGATCTCCGAGAGAGTTGGAGGCGATGAGAGTGGATGATTCATCCAGTTTCGACTCCATATGCCCTCGCTGATCCAGAAGGCTGAGCCACGGGTGTGGATGAGGTGAAACATGGTTGTCTCATCCAGTTAGAAGCGCCAGATATAGTACTGAAAGTACCACCGCAGTTGCTTGAAGAGAGAGGAGTCGGTGTCCTCGATGAGACCAAAGGAGTTTCGGAGTTGTTGGTCTAGAACCGCTTCAAAGTCAACCTCAATATAGTCGCTTTGGACTAGAGGTGGAGGTTGGGAGCTGGCTGATATTGTGGGCTGATCACTCAGCCGTAAAAGAGATGCATTCTCCAGCAGCAGCTCTCTTTCGTCAGTGGAGCTGACGGTGGCCTCCAAAGGCGCCTTTCCTTTATCTGAGTTGGAAGGCCCTTGTGGGTGTGGACGCTTTGAGGTCGGATGACAGTATATTGTGGGGAGCATGTCCCTTCATCCAAGTAGTTCGCCAGTTGGTATGATCTCGTCAAACTGGCTTTGTATGATGTGGCTTAGTTGGTTCATAAAGCCAATTTTTTATCGGAATGTGCCAGTTGACGGATCAAATGTCACTCACTCGACGTTGGCTCTCAGTTGCGCCAGGATGTAGGAAGCCCAGTCGGCTTGACATCCAAAGTAGAGGACGGCTGTGATATGAGCCTTGATCTCAGAGAGATGAACGATCTCGAAGTTGCCATGGACAATATGGCTGGTGATATCCAGAAGTTGGATGATATCACTTGGCAAGATCTCCTTTAATCTGTGCGAACTGTCATTGTGGTGCACATAAGGAAGCTTCCAGATTTTCCATAACTCATGTTTGGATGGCAGATTTAGGTTCATCACGTCTGGACCGCTGCCGGGAAGGTGTAAAGTGGACATCATCGTGTCCTTGGTGACTATGATCACTTGATTATTTACAGTGGAGATGATGTTGTCGCCACTGATAGTTGCATTGTAGTAGAACTCGGCGACATAGTCAGGTATGTTCTTGACCGGCAACTGTGTCAAGAAAGGAAGCAGTCCAGTCGCTGCCAATGGTCGATAAATCTGTTGAAAGACATTCGGGCCAAGACATGCATTTAGCTTCTCTAGATTTAGAGACTTGTCCTTTCTCATTTTGCGTGTAAGAGCTTCAATATCCACCTGGGAAAATGGAGGCTTCATTTCTGCAAAGATATGAAATTTAGTTTAGAAATGCAAGAATTTTGATGAGTGAGAAAAGGCTTAGCAAAAGATCAAATAATAAAGAGAGATTTTCAGATGATCAGAGCCTTCATCTCTATACTCATATTTATGCATCTTGTGCATGCAAGAATCGAGAGTACTCGATTGCTTTTCTTGGCTGATCAGCCATCCGATTTGATGGTTGATTAGCTGAATTAATGATGTATAAATCTCAGCCGATTATCGGTAAATGACTTTATGATCGTATGGCTGAGATGAGATCATTTTGAAAATGGGGTAGTTGCCATAAATAGTGAAATATTTTCTGCAGATCTTTCTATTAATAGCGCAATAAACTATATTTTCTTCGTCTGTTTGAAGAGTAGATTTTAAGATCCATGCAGAGATATTAATGACAACTTTGAGATATAGAGCCCGATTTTTAAATTGTAACCGTTGACATATAATATAAGATATTTCATAATCACAACGGTAACAATATAATTGAGATAAGCTTTTCAAGAAAATGAAGACTTATCCTGAGTCAGTTGGGATACAGTCCAACTGATTGATGACGTGGCGGTTGGTTGAGCAGTTGAGTTTGGACACTCATTTGTCACGGCTGAGCTGGCTGATGTCGAGGCTGCAACTGAATTAATCAGCCTTTTGGTTTAGTCGCTCGGCTTTTCTGTAGACAATTTCCGCTTCTTGAATGGCCTAGCTGGACTGGCTGCATTGCTTGCTTTAGATGCAGTTTCATGTTTTGATGGTCCAGGCCTTTCCGTCTTCTTGGCTTTGCGAAGATGGAGCTGGATCTGAACTGACGAGGTCTTCATCCTTTGACTAAGGGAGTGTGGACCGAGACTGATCATGTTTCTTGGTCAACTGCGCATCTTTTGAGCCTGACGTGAGCAGTGGAGTCACATAGCCTTTGGATAGGAGATTTGGTGACGTGGCAGTATCTTCATCGTCACTGTCTCTTGCATCATTATGCCTTGTTTTCCCTTGAGAAGCTATGACTGCATTGTGGGATAGGTGGGGTTCTATCCTTTGAACAGCAGGTGGAGTTCGTCGAGATGGCTCAGCTGACTGACTTGATAGATTATCAAAGTTCAGCTGTCGATAAAGTGAGTTAGTTGGGCAGTTGACTGGATGACCTGCAGTTCCAACTACTTGAAACATGAATCTGGATGTAAATTTGGCCAGTAAGGCGGTTGCTGGAATCTTGTTCACCATCCGGTGATTCATAATGTGCTGAACTTGCACAATGGTTGGAGGGAATGGATTTGATGATCCTATCCATTTGATGCTCCAGGTTTCTTCTCTTTGCCAGAAGCTCATGCCATGAAAGGCAATTAGCAAGAAGTGAGACTGGATAGACATAGAATGTCTCCAGTTGTACCAATAAAAATATCGGTGAAGTTGTTTGTACAACTCTTGATCTCGTTGTGCAACAACTGTAAAGTGCGTGAGAAGGAGATTGGTCACTTCCTTTTGTGCACTTTTGACGGCATATTCACCACTGTAGAAAGTGCGAATATTCTCTTCAATCAGCTGGAGCGGAGGGCATGTGCCTCTGAAGTAGTCTGCTCCATAGTTTGGATGGGGTATTCCAATGAATGGAATAAGTTCATCTGGATCAGAGCAAACCTGGAAATCAACTGGTTATCCGTTCTTTGATTTTGGAGAGTGAACGACATTGGCAGTTGAGTTGCTCGAACTTTGGTTGCTCATCTTGGCCTTTCCTTTTCTCTTCCTCTTCAGAGACTGTAGATGAGCAGTTCCTTTCTTGGGGATCCAGTTAGAGATCAGAACTAGTAGTGATTCATCACTTGTGAGCTTCAACAGGTCTTCAAGCATTTTGCTCATCCTTAGAACAAGTCCGACCTTGGACTCAAATTTTCCAGACTTCTTTGAGTCTGCAGCCTTGATGACTTGATGCTTGAATTGTTGAAAGACAAATTCTGCCCAGTTTGTTTGTCTTTCTTCAGCAAGGTGAATCATGACTTTGTATCTCTCTTGGGTGAGTTGGCTTAGACTTCCAATTGCTCCGAACATCATCTTGTTCGTTATGTCAAGTAGAACTCCATACTCAGGCTTGAGATCAGTTTTAGCGGTGGTAAAACTGAATTGCTTGTTGCAGGTGGAGGCTTTCCAGGTTCTCCAGTGCGATTCTGCAGACTCCTTTAGATCTTGAACGGATAAGCCTTCTTGTGGGAGTTGGAATACTTCAGCAATTGATTTCTCAGTGATGTGTAACATCCTTCCTTGAGCCACTGAAGATATCATCTTCCCATCTGCAGATAATTTTGCTTGAAGTAAAAACTCACTCACCAAATTTTGTCTAAAGAATTTTGGTGGTTTTTCCAGGTAGTGAAGAACTCCTGTTTTGTGAAGATTGGACAGAAGGGTTGGATTCTTTGATTCATCAAGAATTAATTGAAATTTCTGTCTGTCAAGGAATTTATCTCTCATAAGTTGGTTTTTGAAGAGGTTTGAAAATCTGGATAATTCGGCCATCTTTGAGGTTCGCTGAATATTTTTGACAATTCAAGATTGTGAGAGAGAGAGAGAGAGATTTTAAGATCTTTTTGGAGGAGGAGGCTTTTTGAGAGGTTTGAGAGAGAGAGAGGCTTTTATGAGTGTTAGGACAGGCTCATAGATATGATGGTTGGAATGGTACTAGCCTCTGATTTCTTTTGGTCATTGGCAATTAATGACCTTGACACGTGTCATTGTTTTGCAACGGTCAAAATTTCAAAATAAATGTGAGGCTTAACATTTATTTGAAATAAAAAGAACTGTTATAAATATATCAAGAGATATAATTACAAACTGATTAACAAGAAGTACACTTAGGGCTTTTCTAATCAGGTTTTAACTTGATCAGCCACTTAGTCCTTCTTGTGATCAGTTTTCCTTTTCTTAGCCATTCTGGATTTGTCTGGCATGTCCTCATTGGAGGAAACTTCCTCTGAGCTTTCCATTCCAGTGTGTGCTTCCAGCTGTAGGATTGATTCAGAGAGCAGTTTTACCTAGGCTTTCATGTTTTCAATCACTTTCTAGAAATTGTTTTGATGCCTTGCTTGATTGTTGTATCTTCCTTATTTGTTTGACACTTCGTTGAGTCTTTTCTGCCTTTAGCTGATGCTCCCCAATCTCTTGATCTGCATTCAGCTGATGCTTTCTAATCTCTTGATCTTCATTCAGCTGCTTCTCAGTTCAGCTGTTCTCCTTCAGCTGGTCCTTGAACTGATATCTCCTTTTGAGTTTACTTCAGTTCCTATGACCTCTTCGTCAGTTTGATCAATTTGCAACTTGTAAGTTCTGCATAACTGACTGGATCATTAGTCTGAGCGACTGAACTGATGATTCAGTTGAACTGAAGGGGTAAACTGATCATTTCCAGTTTGCTTATTTCTCAGCAGCTTCTTGCATATACTTCAAACTGATGGATTATGTGGCGAACTGATCAATTTTTTCGTCTTTTTGACTCAGTTTCTCTCTTCAGCTGGAATGGTTCCTTGGCCTTTTTCTTCCAGTTCATCATCTTCATCCTGTGATGCTAGCTCCAGCAGTCCCAACTGTATGCATAGCTCCATAAACCTTGCTTCAGGCAACGGTTTGGTGAAGATGTCAACTATCTGCTTCTCAGTATTGACATATTGGATGCATATGTCTTTCTTCTCGATGTGATCTCTGATGAAGTGGTGCCTTATGTCAATGTGCTTAGTTCTTGAATGTAGAACTGGATTCTGAGATATCGCGATTGCACTCGTGTTGTCACAGTAGATAGGCACTTCTTCAGTTTCAACTTTGTAATCCTTCAACTGTTGCTTCATCCAGAGTATTTGAGCACAGCAGCTTCCAGCAGCTACATACTCTACTTCAGTTGTTAACGTGGCAACTGAGTGCTACTTCTTGCTAAACCAGGATATCAGTTTGCTTCCAAGAAACTGACATGTTCCACTGGTGCTTTTTCTGTCAATCTTGCATCCACCAAAGTCTGAGTCTGAATACCCAATTAAACTCAAACTGTCATCTCTGGGATACCATAATCCAAGATTTATGGTTCCTTTGAGATATTTGATGATTCTCTTAGCTGCTTCAAGATGACTTTTCTTTGGATTGGCTTGAAACCGTGCACATAGACCGACTAAATATGAGATGTCTGGCCGGCTGGCTGTTAAGTAAAGTAAGGACCCAATGATTCCTCTGTAGTAAGTTTGGCTAACTGATTCTCTTTCTGCATCAAGAGTTAGATGAACTGATGTGTTCATTGGAACCTTGAGAGTTTTTCCTTTACTTACTCCAAACTTCTTGACTAGTTCCTTGGTGTACTTCTCCTGGCTGATATGAATTCCATCTTTTAGCTGCTTCACTTGGAGTCGTAGGAAGAATGTCATTTCTCCCATCATGCTCATCTCGAATTCGCTTTGCATCAGTTGAGCGAACCGTGTGCATAGATCTTTGCTCTTTGATCCAAAGATTATGTCATCCACATAAATTTGAACCATTAAGATCTCAGTTGATCGTTCTATTCTGAATAGAGTTCGATCAATGACTCCTTTTTGAAACCCTTTTTTCAGCAAGAATGTTGTTAGAGTTTCATACCACGCTCTTGGAGCTTGCTTCAGTCCGTAGAGAGCCTTTTTCAGTTTGAAGACTTGATCACCAATTTCAAAGCCTGGCGGTTGCTCTACATATACGTCCTCCTTGAGCATTCCTTGAAGAAAAGCACTATTGACGTCCATTTGGTAGACTGTGAAGTTAAAGTGAGCTGCATAGGCTAGAAACAGTCTGATGGCTTCCAATCTTGCAACTGGTGCAAATGTCTCATCAAAGTCGATCCCTTCACTTTGTGAGTAACCTTTTGCTACCAGTCTAGCCTTGTTCCTTATGATCACTCCTTGTTCATCCAGTTTGTTACGAAAAACCCATTTTGTGCCAATGACCTTCTGGGTTTTCGGCCTGTCAACAAGAAACCATACGTCATTTCGTGTGAACTGGTTCAGTTCTTCCTGTATAGCCATGATCCAGTCTGAATCTTCTAAGGCTTCCTCGATGTTTGCTGGTTCAGTTTGAGAGATGAAGCATGTAAATAAGGCATGCTCGGTTGATCCTCTGGTTTGAACACAACTTCTTGGATCACCAACTATCTTGTCAGTTGGATGGCTTCGGAGCCACTTGGGTAGCATGGCTTCAGCTGAGTCTCTAGCTGGCTCTTCTGTGATGACGTCGTCAGTTGCTTGTTCATCAGTAGGTCAGCAATCTCATCACTTCTTCCCCTTGCTTCATCTGTGGGGTTTGCAGTCTCAGCACGATTTGTGTCTTCATTGACCAAGTTGTTCTCAACTGGCTTGGTACCAGTTTCATTGCCTTCTTCTAATAAAACTTCAAATCGTTCTGGAACAATGTGATCTACATAGTCCTGCGAATTTTCAGTTTCACTAGGTAATATTTGAACTGATATGTCGATAGTTTCTTTGTTCCTGTACTCATTAGCAAATTCATCAAATACCACATGACATGTTATTTCCACAACAAGAGTTCGTTTATTGAACACTCTATAAGCTTGTGCATGAGGAGAGTTATACCCAAGAAATATACCCTCATCAGCTTTAGCACTAAAAGCTTTCAATTGAGTCTTGTCATTGTTGTGAATATAACATTTACAGCCAAATATTTTAAGATATGAGATAGAAGGCTTACGACCCTTGTACAGTTCATAAGGTGTTTTGTCATGAGCTGCTACAATGGCACTTCGATTTTGAGTATGGCAAGTTGTGTTGACTACTTCAGCCCAGTACCCTTCAGCTATGTTGGCATCAGCTATATCGCTCAAGCTGCTTCCTTTAGTGTTCGGTTGTGCCTTTTAGCTACACCGTTTTATTGTGGAGTTCTTGCAGCTGAATGTTCATGAGTAATCCCAAGCTGGTTGAGGAAGCTGATCATGTGTTGATTCACAAATTCAGTTCCATTGTCGGAGCGAATCCTTTGAACTGATCTTTCCTTTTCAGTTTTTAGTCTTCTGATCAGCGCCGTGAGCTTGTCATATGTTTCATCTTTGCTCCTCAAAAATTCCATCCATGTATATCTTGAATAATCATCAACTACTACAAGTGTGAATCTTTTGTCTTTTGGATTTTGAGGTCTGACTGGACCAAACAAATCCATGTGCAGCAGTTGAAGACAGTCAGTTGTTCCTGGTGGATGACTCTTATTCTTGAAGGATGACTTCACTTGCTTCCCTTTTCGACATGGTCTCCATACACCTGTTTTCTTGTAAATCTCCATGGAAAGTCCCTCAACTAGCTCTTTCTTTGCTAAGTAGTTGATTGTTTTGAAGTTGAGGTGGTTCAGTCGTCGATGCCATAGCCAGCTTGCTTCAGTTGATCCTTTTGAGAGAAAGCACGCTTCTGAGTAGCCGGTTAACCAGTCAATAATGTACATGTTGCCTCTCCTGATGCCGTTTAGCAAGATTACTCCAGTTGACTTGTCTCTTATGTTGCAGGAGTTTTTGGTGAAGTCAACTGAGTAGCCATTGTCGCACAACTGGCTGATGCTGAGTAATTTGTGCTTCAGTCCATCCACGTGGGAGACTCCATTCACTACTACTTTTCCTTTGACAACGAACCCTTCTCCAATGGTTCGACTTTTGGAATAATCTCCAAATGTGACGAGTGGACCTTTGATTTCTTCATAACCGTCGAGATCTTCTCTATCTCCGGTCATGTGCTTGGAGCACCCGCTATCTAGATACCAAATGTCTTTGGTTTTCTACATAGATAGGATGCTCTTGTCCTGCAGAGAAAATGATTAGCATTTAGGGACCCATTTCATATCGGGTCCTTTTTGATACATTAAGTCTTTTGGAATCCAGATTTGCCAAACTTTTGGCTTCTTATCACTCAAGGAGTCAACTGATTTGGATCGTTTCATCAGTTTTGACTCTCTTTCAACTCTCCTTGAGTCGGTTGAATGGTACCTACGTTGAAAGTTAGTGGGATAAAACAATTCAACTAGCACACAATTATTTTGAGATTTTTGGGCTCTTCTATGAGGTCAATGCCTGGTGTGTTTCCAGTTTATTAGAATGAACCTTTTTGGCTCATTTCTGGAATCTAGATAATCATTATAATGATGATAAGGCTCAAATTGGTTTATTTGATCTCTCATATAGGTGTTCTAATTGAACTTCTTAGCAGGGTAGGCTTGAGATCTAAACTGGTCTTTCTTTTCATAGTGAACTGATCTGTTAGTTTGCCTTGAGGGCATTTTATACTGAGCTGGTGGCCTTTGTTGGACTGGAGGCTTTGGACGAGTGGATTGACTTGAGTGAACTGAAGGTCTTGACTGGGAACTAGGCTTTAGCTGACCGGGTGTTTTAGATTGGTAGAACTGACCAAACTTTTTAGGCTGGGTCTGGGGATTTTTCAATATTCCCTTTCCTTTGTTTGACTCAGCTGGCTGATCCTAAGATCTCGTGAACCCTTTTAGGATACCCTTGTCACTAGGTTGAGCAACTGCTTTTCCCTTTTCTAGGGCAGTGAACTTGCTATATCCTAGCCCTGAGCTGCCAGTTCCAGTTCTTTGATGACTGAGTATTTTATCTAGAGTTTGAGATCCCTTTTTGAACTTTAGGTTTACCTTTTCTTTTTCAAGGATCTCTTGCTTGATTTTTTGATTTTCTTCCTCTAGATCAGCAGTTCTCAGTTTCAATTTCTCAAATTCTTTAAGCTGAGATTCAAGATAATTTAATCTTTCATGATCAATGCTCAGTTTCCTGACTTTGTTCCTCAGTTCATTATTTTCATCTTTCAGTTCAACATGCAAACAGGAGATTGAAGCTAATTGGTCTTCTAGCATCATGAGTTTCATATCAAGTTCATTACTAGAGACAGTTGCTTCATTTATATGATAAAAAGAGGTTTGAGAATCAGCTGTACTAACCTCTTTATCATTATCGGCCATGAGGCAGAATAGTGCTTCATCATCTGAGCTGTAGCCGTCAGAATCGATTCCGGATGGGTAGTCTGAATCGTCCAGCATGGTATTCTCAAGATTTGCAACCATTGCTTTTCTTTTGAAGAAGCTTCTCCTCACCTTAGCTTTCTTGTCTTTAGGAAGTTCTGGACATTCAAACCTGTAATGTCCTTGTTTATGACAATGAAAACACTCTCCAAGATTGCGATTGCCACTCCTGAATGGTTCAGCTGGCCGTTCAGCTGGTTGGTATGTTTTTTTAACTTTTGGGACTTCATCAGTTTGAGGTGAAACTGATTGTTTATCCCGAGCTCTCTTCAAATTTTCTAACAACTTGGTAACTGATTGGATCTGATCATTGATGTCATCAGTTGGATTCTCCTTCTTTTCAGTTGAAGATCCGCCTTGGTTTTCTTTAGTTAGTGAGCTCCTTGGTCGGAAGTTGTTTCTTTCTCGAGCGTCTCTAAACCTGGTCCTTTCACCATAAAAAGCTGCGTCTTGAGCTGACGAAGTGGACGCTTCTCTTCTTCGGTTTAGACTGTACTCATGAGCTTTAAGATAACCAAATAATTCCCTTGGAGTGATGCTGTTTAGGTTTCTTGACTCCTTAGTAGCGATCACTTTCATATCCCATTCGTCGGTGAGATTATCCAGTATTTTGGAATTCATCTCTGAATTGGGATAACTTCTTCCGAGGTTGTTCATCTCACTGATGATGCCTAGAAATCTAGTTTCAAGGCTTGAGATGGACTTTTCTGCCTGCATTTTGAAGGATTCATACCTGTCAACTGCCAATTGATCTGCTAGTAGGTCCCATATCTCTTTGGCAGTTGTGCAATTTTTGATATCCTTCATACGATCTTCATCTAGAGTTTGGAATAATGCAGCTTGAGCAACGAACTCTAGATTCTTCAACTTTTTCTCTTTACTGGTGAGAAGATTAGTTGGCTTCGGGATCCTTGCCGGTTGATTGATATCAACTATGTGAGCATCATTGTCCATCATTATGATGATTGGACCTTCTTCAATGACTTCCCACATATTCTCATGAATTGAGCAGAGATGCGCCTTCATTCTCCTGCTCCAATTATCATAGTTCTCAACTGAAAATATAGTTAGCTTATGGTTTTCCATAACTGGAATGTTAGCACAGATAACTAGATCTGATTCAGTTGATCTGCTGAAACGGCTGATCCTTAGAATCAACCGCTCTGATACCACTTGTTGGTCCCGGGCGAGTCGATATCAGTTTAGAGGGGGGGTGAATAAACTGATACAAAAACTTTTACTTTAGATGCGGAAAACAGGGCCCTATGACTCGCTTGATGAAACTTATTTATGCACAACTTTGATAGTCAGTTGAGACAGTTTAAGTGCAGCTTGTGTGATGTTGTGTGCAGTTAGATATGCAATGAACAATATAGTACAGCACACAAGAGATTTATAGAGGTTTGAAGTCTCAAACTTCTACATCCTCTCTTCCTTCCGCAGAAGGGCAACTTGACTATATAACTTGAGTTTCTTTACAAATTATACAATGAAGGACAGTTGGCTGAACCTGGTAACTGCTCGCTATCTCAGCTAGTCGACGGTTCACACTTGAAGTCCCTAACTGCTCGCTAGGAAGGCAGGTGCTATTGTCATCTTTATAAGGTTTTAGATCTCTTTCGATCTTCAAGAGGTTAGTCTTGAACAAGGGGGTATCAACTGATGTGCTCCTTTGATTGAGTTGAGTAGTTGATCGTTAAATAGCTGGAACTGAGAAGGTTGCCCTGGCTGGATCGTCAACAGCTGGCTGGATCTCTTGATTCAGTGAATCCTTCTTCTCAGTTTAACTTTCGCAGTTTCTATCAAACGTTGCACTTGAGCTTGAGTGGGAGGGAGAAAGAAAAGATTGAAGGATGGCAAGAGGTTATAGTTGTGAAGAGTATTCGAAAAGTGTGCGAAAAGTATTTAGAACTCTGATTCACCTATCTTTTATAGAGGAGTGATTTTATGACCGTTGAGCTCCATTGTCCATTTGATCAGAGGCTCTGTTGGCTCTTCAATGGCAGGTGGTCATTAATGATCGCTTGGATTATTTAGTTGAAGTACCCGTTACTCTGCTACTCGATCTTCATTAAATTCTAGGATCCTTGAAGGAGCATTTATTCCAAAATACGCTGATTTAAGCAATATACTCCAGGAGTCTTCTGGCTTCAGCTCTCTTGGCAGTTCGGAATTTCAGCTGGCAGTCTTGGATTTCTCGGCTCAGTAACATTATCGTCCCAGCTGGCAGTTCTGAGCTTTGTCAGTTAAGATTGGCCATTGCTCCAGTTGGCAGTTTTGGGCTTGTCAGCTGAGATTGGCCATTGCTCCAGTTGGCAGTTCTGGGCTTGTCAGCTGAGATTGGCCATTGCTCCAGTTGGCAGTTCTGGGCTTGTCAGCTGAGATTGGCCATTGCTCAAGTTGGCAGTTCTGGGCTTGTCAGCTGAGATTGGCCATTGCTCCAGTTGGATACTGCTAGTCTCTGGCATAGTACTGACATTCTATCAGTTTCTTCAGTCTTTGGTCAACTCCTTTCTCTCTCAGTTCAGCTGACTCGGTTGTCAGCTTGCTTTGACTGGTATGATTCCTTAGCCAAGTTGAACTTCAAACTGGATGACGTGTCTTTCAATTTGGGTCATCCTTCAGATCGGTTGACATTGACTCTTCTAGAGTTCTTCTTTGATGATGCCCACCTGGGCTGGTCAGCTTCGATCTGCAGCTTGAGCTTTGGTCAGTTTTTCACAAATAATTTTGACATCACATCAAAACCTGATCTAGGGGTTCCTTGATAGTTTTTCCTAACAGGGTATCTGGCTGAGATAGAAACCTTGGATGGAGAGCTGGACACCGATTCTCAAATCGACATTGTTCTTCATAGCTTTTTCTCGAAGTTTGAGCAGTTCAGGCTGAACTTCAACATGATCAAGAAAGATGTCAGCCTGACTGAACTACTCATAGATCTTCAGGCGGCTGAATTTTTCCAAAAGAGCAACCCTGAGGCCAACATAGCTGAGAAAGGAGCGTCTTCTTCTGGTGGGAAAATGAAGAAGACATACGCACCTAATAAGGCTGAAGATGCGGTGCCTAAGGTGAAGAAGCCAAAGGCGAAGATTCCTCCTAAGGAGTTAAAGTTGAAGACTAAATGCTTCAAGTATAGCCAACCAGGTCACTAGAAGGCAGTGTGCCCTAACAAGAAGAAGAAGAGCGGTACATCTACACTCTAGTTGTAGAAACATGTTTAGTAACTTGTTCTACCCAGTCATGGGTAGTAGATACTGGAGCTACTGATCATGTTTGCATGTCTTTACAGGGGTTCCTGGTAAAAAGACAGCTGAGTGAGAATGAGATCACCGTCTACATGGGCAATGCTACGAGAGTGGCAGTTGTTGCAGTGGGAGACGTTGTTTTACCTTTTAGTAGTGATAGAACTTTGGTTTTGAAAGATTGTCTTTATGTGCCTGGTTTTAGGCGAAACTTGATTTCAATTTCTAAATTGATTATGGATGGATATTCTGTTTCTTTTGATAACAAAGTAGTTATCTTCAGTGGTAAATATTTTATCTATTCTGGCACATTGGATGGATACCTATACTTTCTTAAACCAATTGAAAACACTACACAAAGACAACTGTTGAATACATCGATCATAACCCCTAACAAGAGAAAAGAACCTTCAGACTTGAATCAAACCTATCTTAGGCATCTAAAGCTAGGTTATATCAACCTTAAGAGGATATAAAGGCTTGTAAATGATGGACTATTGTCTTCTTTGGTACTAAAATCGTTTCCTTTGTGTGAATCCTGTTTGGAAGGTAAAATGACCAAGCGTCCTTTCCAATCAAAAAGAAATAGATCCGAAGGGCTATTAGATTTTATTTACTCTGACCTGTGTGGCCCTATGTCAATTCAAGCTCGAGGAGGGTTCGATTATTTCATCACTCTGATTGATGATTACTCAAGATATGGATATATCTACCTGTTGCGTCGCAAGTCTGAATGCTTTGAGAAATTCAAAGAGTTTAAGGTGGAAGCAGAGAAACGAACAGACAGAAGTATCAAGTCACTACATTCTGATCATGGTGGCGAGTACCTCTCAAGTGAATTTAGGGATTACATGGCAGAGAATGGGACTATTTCCCAGTTGACTGCGCCAGGAACGCCATAGCAGAATGGCGTGGCGGAAAGAAGAAACAAAACTCTGTTAGAGATGGTCAGAACGATGATGAGTTATTATGAGTTGCCTATTTCATTCTGGGGATATGCCTTAGAAACAGCATGCTATATTCTTAACTTGGTTCCATCAAAATCAGTTCCTTCTACGTCCACAGAATTATGGACTAGACGAAAGCCTAGTTTGAACCATATTCGGATTTGGGGTAGCCCAGCACACATGTTGGATAAGGAAGCTGATAAGCTGGCTCCTCGTACTGATGTAAGGTTGTTCATTGGAGATCCTAGAGGAACGAAAGGTGGTTTATTTTATAGTCCTAAGGATCGGAAGATCATTGTCAGCACCAATGCTCGATTCTTAGAGGAAGACTATGTTATAAACCACAAACCAAGGAGTCAAATCGTCCTTAAGGAGTTAAGGGGGAAAGGATCGAATCCTACACCAGTTATACAAGAAGAGGTACCACCAGACACTACACAACGTGTCACAAAAGTACGGGAACTGCCTCGTCGCAGTGGGAGGATTGTACGCTAACCTGATAGATTCATTAGTCTGGGAGAGGCTTCAGATTTCCCAAAGGGACTAAATGAATTGGATTCCAAGACCTATGACGAGGTAATTCAAGATAAAGATGCAGATTCTTAGAAAACTGCAATGGAGTCTGAGATTGGATCTATGGATCGCAATCAAGTCTGGGAGCTCATGGAACCACTTGATGGGGTAAAACCCATTGGCTATAAGTGGCTCTATAAGTGCAAGAGAGAAGCTGACAGGAAGGTTGAAACCTTCAAAGATAGATTGGTGGTGAAAGCGTACACTCAGAAAGAAGGGATCGATTATGAGGAAACCATTTCGCCAGTAGCCATGCTTAAGTCAATCCGGATTCTCTTGTCAATTACCGCTCATTTGCATTATGAGATCTGGCAAATAGATGTCAAGACAGCTTTCCTAAATGGAAGTCTTGAAGAAAACATTCACATGAAGCAACCAGAGGGATTCATTGCTAAGGCCCAAGAGCACTTGGTGTGCAAGCTTAAGAGATCCATTTATGGACTTAAGTAGGAATCGAGATCTTGGAACATCTGATTTGAGGAGGTCATCCAATCATATGGATTTGTGCAAAGTCCGGATGAGAGCTGTGTGTACAAGAAATGTGATGGAAACGTGGTGGTATTCCTCATACTTTATGTTGACGACATCTTGCTTATTGGAAACAATAAGAAGGCGTTGCCGAACATTAGGGTGTGGTTGTCTGACAGTTCGATATGAAGGATTTGGGTGAAGCCGGACATGTCCTTGACATCAAAATCATTCGAGATCACCAGAAAAGGATGTTGTGTCTGTCCCAGGTGACTTATATCGATACAGTGCTAGCTAGGTTTTGCATGCAAGATTCCAAGAAAGGTTTTATACCTTACAGGCATGGAATTCATCTATCCAAGGAAATGTGTCCCCAAACACAGTCTGAGATAGAAGAAATGAAGAAAGTACCATATACCTCGGCTGTGGGAAGTTTAATGTATGTCATGCTATGCACTAGGCCTGATATATGCTATGCCGTTGGCATGGTAAGCAGATATCAGTCTAAATCTGGACAAGGTCACTGGACTGCGGTCAAAAACATTCTCAAGTACCTTAAAAGGACTCGAGATTACATGTTGGTATTCCGCTCTGATAGTCTAGTGCCTTTGGGTTATACAGACTCAGATTTTCAATCCGACAAAGATTAGAGAAAATCTACCTCGGGCTATGTGTTTATATTAGGATGCAGAGCCATCGCATGGAGGAGCATAAAATAGAAATGCATTGCTGATTCCACCATGGAAGCCGAGTATGTAGCTGTCTCTGAGGCTACAAAAGAGGTTGTCTGGCTCCGCAGTTTCCTAGTGGGCTTGGGCGTGGTTCTAGAGTTACCTAACACTATCACGATATACTGTGATAATTCTGGTGCAGTGGCTAACTCGAAGGAACCCAGAATCCACAAGGCAAGTAAACACATAGAGAAAAAGTACCATCTTATATGAGAAATCATTAAGAGAGGAGATGTGGCGGTGGTCAAGATTACATCGGAGGATAACCTAGCTGATCTATTCACGAAGAGCCTGCCGGCTAAGACCTTTGATGGTCACGTGGAGAAAATAGGAGTGAGATGTAGACCTGGGGACGCAGTTTGAGTCGATAGTTTAGATTGGAGAGTTTGTTAGTTAGTTTTTATGCTTGAAAGACATGCTTCAAGTATAAGTGGGAGATTATTAGTTTTGTATACTGGAAAGACATGTCTTTGTATACTTTTCTGATGATATGATGATATGAATTGAAAGTTATTGCAGTCACTGTTTGCATTTAGATTATTTTATATAATTGTTCTATGCAATGTTCAATATACTTACATTGTAGATGATATGGTGTGGGGAGACACATGGTAAGATCATATCATTAGAACCTTGTATTGAATTAAAGAGCTCACGACTTAGATGATCCTGAACACACCATCGGTACACCGTAGAATAATCTGATAAGTTAGTTTGTATTGGCTAACTGATTATTCTAGTACACTTGTTAGTGTATTGAGGAGGATCACGATAGGATACTATTCTCTACTCTGACCCTGATAATGAGAGAATAAAGATCCACAGAGTTCGGATTCTAAACTCATGTTTGTTGGCAAACATATGTGTACATTACTTATTGCTTTGACTTATCAATGGGTAAGATCCTTTCGTGAATCAATAAACTCGATATCTTGGGTAATAATAGTGTATACATGATGTGTCATGCAATATGCATGAGTATCGTGTCCTGGTGCGCGAGGTTGATGATGTTCTCTTGAAAAAACACAAGTTCATGCTAAAATCCTGCAGGTGGAATTTATTCCGTACATGGTAAAGCTTGTGTGGTACTACTCAATATTTTAGATGTTAATTAATTATAGTTGTCAGAGGCTGACATAATTAATTAATGAACATTATATCTTAAACACGGGGAATGGCTGAACTAAAGGAGAAAGCATATTCGCAAATATGTATTAAATTGTTAGGTCAGTATTACTTCTTTAGTGAAATAAAAGTGATACTTAATTTATTTAATTATATCCTAAGTTTATTGGATATTAGAAATTAAATAAATTAGTGGGCCAATTTAATATTCTTCTATATCCTTGTTGTAGCCCAACTTGACTGAAAGTGGACTGGATATGGAACTTGAGATAGAGGCCCAATCCAGTAGGGTTGGAGCTTGATATTTTGCCCACCTCCCTATATAATAAAGGGAGGGGGATGAAAATTTCATAAGTAATAATCAGCCCCTCTTTGTCTCTCAAGATATCCACAGATTTCATAACTCTATCAGTAGAATACAGCCCACTCTGTATCTGATACTCAGTCTGGGAATACTACAGAAGATCTCGGAGTAGAATACAGTGGAGGTGACCATTGATCACAGTGAGAGAAGGGGCGCCAGTTTCATATTCATTCAATAGCAATATTAGATCTGTAATCTTATCCTCAGACTGTCTGACAATTGTAAGTAATTCGGATCTATATTTTCCGCTTTATTAGATTCGTTTTGCTATGCATGGTTTCGTGTTGGACGTGTGTATAAACATACATGAACATAATATTATGATTTGCATGAACGTGGATTAATGAACATCCAAATGATCATGCGGTGGTTTAATTCGAAAAAACCCCAACACTAGGTTTGATCTTTATGATCATTGTGTGTCTAATATGTGTTTGACGTTCTTTCATACAAACTCAGAAGAGTCTCGAGAGAGATTCCCTATGGAACTAGAGAGAGTCTAAGTTGTGAGAGGATTCACAATTCAGTCCATCGAAAGAGGTTGTAAAGTGTAGGAAAGAGGTTGAATAACGGGAGGTCATCCTGTAATAGCCTTTATAACCTTACAACGGAGTAGTGGATTATTTCTCATGGACTTGTGAAGTCCTCCTGACGTAGATCAGTTGATCGAACAAGGTTATCAACCTCATGCCATTTACTTGTTTTATATTTAGCATTCTGACATTACATGTTCACATAATGTTCATATATATGATTGTGAACATGATTCTATCTACATGGTTTATGTAACTTTAGACGTATCAATGGGTGAGATTCTAATTAAAGAATCAATAAGCCCGATAGATTAGATAGTGGCATTTTTATATATGAGGGGTTACTTTTTATATAAGGAAACCATGTCTAGGTGCTCTTAGTTGATGATGTCCTCTGAGGAGCTCAAAAAGGATTATCATGTTAAATCTTGCAAGTGGATTATTTTTAATCCAACTTGATAATTAAGGTTGAGTGGTACGGCTCATGGATAACCAATTAATTAAATTGAATTGTCAGTATACTCAATTTAATTAATGGACATTCGATATCTTAAACATGGGAAATGAATTGAGTTGAATTAATATTAATAGGCTTAAGTTATGTCTGGGCTAGACATGGGAACTTAAGGCCTGTTGGAGGCCCAACCCTAATTTTTTTCTAGATCTCTATTGTAGCCCTATATATATCTTATGATGGGAGATGAAAAACCCTAGCCATTAAGGTATAATTTTCAAAATTCCTCTCCCCAAAAGAAAGAAATTATTGAAAATTATATTGTGAGGGTTCTTCATCTCCAAGCTTCTACAAGGTCTAGAGGATCGTCGCCCACACGGCGTCTGGATCGAGGTTGGGTCATACAATAGAACATCATGGAGTGGATTACATGAAGATCAAAGGAGGTGTAGATTTAACCATCTACATCTCAACATTTTTATCCAATTGCACGATAACCCGATAATAACTTTTTCCGTTGTGCATGAGATTTAGATTCAGTTTTAGCATGCAATGGGATGTGAGATCATTTTGATCAAAATATTTTATTCAATCAATACACATCTAAAGGATCCTGAGTTCCATCACAAAATTCCTTTCAGATTTGAACGCGGTTTACTCCTCTATAAATTGAGGCCATCAAGACAAGTTTAAAGGGGTGTTGATTGGTGCGTCGTTTTACACCAAAAATAAATTTCCAGACATCCGTCGGTAAGCCCTTACTGCAGAGTACAGCGGTGAGCGAGATCGTCTCCCAAAGAACCGGTGAGAATTACTCTATATTTTCAATCTGCATAACTAAACTTTCCAGAGGGTTTTTGTGCTTATAATAAACTGAACGAAATTAATAAATAAATAGAAATTAAATGCACGATTTAACAAAACGAACGGATTTAAAATATGAGAAGAAGTATTCTGAATTCCAATTAACTCCACCCTAGCTTACCTAAACCGATCCTCGATGCAAAGATAAATTCAATTAACACATGCAAATCAGTTATAGCTACCGAAGACACTTACTAACGCAGCCTAATTTCTCCATAGTTTCTCGATAATCAGGAAGACACTTCACCAATTATTTCTCTAATCGACTGACAACCGTAAGAGACACTCTATAGATTTAATGAGCCGACAGCATTGAGCACTAGAGAAACCCGATTCATAATTAACAGACTCTAACACAGGACCGTTGAATTAAGACTGTTATTCCCCTGGTTCTGAAGAACCGTTTCGCCACAAATTGAACTTAAACCACAATTACGGATGGCCGGTTTAATTGACTACTAATTAATTCCGATTCACTAAATATTCGCGACTACCTAGCAATATCGAAATAATTAACGACTTGAAATACCGAAAATAACAGATGCATGCAAATAATTAAAATAGAAAAGCAATTAGATCTCACAGTTTAGCTAGGCCAGGGCTTCGTTAATTGTCACCAGAATAAAAAGAACTTAGCTTGATTGCATAATTAAATCAAACCTCCAAAGTAGCGAAAAGCAGAACATGATGAAAAGAATGAAATAAAAGAACGAGAATAAAATTTGTTGCGCTGCGTCTCTCTCTGCAGTTGCGTTGCGGCGTGTTGAATGAAAATCAAAATAGAGATAAGTCCTAATCTATATATAATATCCTTAAAAAAATAGTATTTAACATGGAAATAAAATCCTAGTCTATCTCAATTAGGTAATTGCCAAGATGAGGACTCTTGAGGCGGTGGAGAAGGTTATTTCCGCTCCCAGGTCGTGGGCTTAAGTAAAATTCACGCTCAGGCCCAAACTCTTCGCGCTCAGGCCCAGAATCTGTCATCTCGGTACCTCACTCAGGCAGTATGCCTATACGGTCTGGCTTCCAGGCAGTATGCCCATACGGCATGCTTTCCAGACTCTCCACAATCTTGGCCAATTCCTTAATATATGTGTTAATCACCTGAAATCATTCCCAAAACACATTTTCTTCCACAAAACACGATCGTGAGGCAATTAACATATCAAAAAAATACCAAAAATGGCCCAAAATATGTATGTAAATATAGCCCAATCAAATCCCCCCACACTTAGACAATCCTCGTCCTCGAGCATATCTAAACAGAAAACAGAATCAAAATAAAACTCAGAAAATGACAAGTCAAGCATTGGCTTCTTGAACTGAAAATACTCAAAGTTGAGATTACAACACAACCAACCACAATCAACTAACCCTTCTCTTGTTTCATGAAATAAACACATGCTTTTCATTCAAGTCAAAAACGTGCAACTCAATCCTGCCTTACCAAGATTCACTCAATTTCTCTCAAAAGTAGATAAGGGCAGATTTGTTTAATTCACACAAGTCGTGATTTGATGCCTTCAAACATAGATTTGCCCATATGTCAAAATCACTACCAAGCAAGTAAGAACTATGCACAAATCAAAAGGTCTTTGAAACAGGTTGTAATGGGGCTAGGATACACATAGGTAGGATAATTTGGGTAAAGTGGCTCAAATATGTGAAAACATGTAAGCACATCAAAATACAATCCTCAAAGTCGGCTATAACTTATCAAATAGCTCAATGAATTCCAAGTTGAGTGCTGGTCTTCAAAAACAATATAGGGCAACAAAAATTCACATCAATCGGGTGCAGGCCTATTTTCTCCACGTCAAGTATGGGCATACGGACCATTTTTTTTTTCTTTCTTTTTTTTTCTTTTCTTTTTTTTTTCTTTCCTTCTCATTGAGTACTCTTTTTTTTTATGGAATAGAACAGGAGCATACATATTTTTTTTTCGTCTTCCAGCACCAACTACCTTTAAGCAGAGTCCGAACTTAGCTCAACAACAATACCATATCACTTACATGTTTTCAGGGAAAAGAGCAGGCCAAAACAGGCTAAGGCTGAATTATTTAGTAGCTGTTAACAAGAAAGAGATTTAGGCACAAACGAGCTCACTAAGGGGTAGTGTCGGGTATGGATAATTTATTCAGGCTAAAGCAGTGGTTAATCCTACATGCCTTTATCATTTTCATGCAAAAGAAAACTCACAAGCAGTATGATCATGACAACAAGGCAAATCAGAAATTCAGCATTCAAATCCGACACACTCAGCAAAAGAATAAAACTGAGCTTTCTATATATATAACATGCTCAAGAGGCTCAAATCTCACGTTTATAAGCTCATCAAAAGTTGATCAAGTTGCACATTTCATCGTTCAAGAATACATACGAGCAATAGCATAATTCAATCACAAGAGAATCAATCAAACAAACCAAGATAATCCATGTTACAACCCTTTCTCCTTGTATTATTCAATCTCAAGCAGCCAATACACAACAAAAACAAGCAAAACACAAAAGTTTTTTTTTCGATTTAGAAAAAAAAACAGACACAATAAAAGCAACTTCCTCCCCCCCACACTTAGACAACACAGTGTCCTCACTGTGCAGAGAAGAGAGCCAACAAAACGGACACAACATGAATGAAAGAAAAATAAAAGCAAAAGGGGCAGAGAGGGCAAACTAGCAATCTAGGCGCGAAACGGTCAGTAGGGGCATACAGACGGCGCTTCAATGCAGTGATCCAGCTTGGTGTGTAGTGGTCAAACAACTCCATGAGCTCGTCAACGGTAGAGGCAATGCTGAAGAAAAGAACCTGCACTAGAAGGCTGGACTAGAACGTTTTTTTTTTGGAACAATAAACATAAAATAAAAACAGAAAGCAAATAAATGCTCGGGTTGCCTCCCGAGAAGCGCCCTTATTTAACGTCCGAGGCTCGACATATGAAAGGCACGATCAATAGACAATTTCAGGGGTAGCAGATATGCCCCTGTCAAAAGGAATCGTTTCCATCCCCGCACCTTTATGCTTCTTCACAAGCTCGACCAACCTTGCTTCTTGCTCTTTCAGCTCCAGCACTGCAGTCTTCACATAAGCTGGTAAAATCGGTTCTGAGTTGGTCGGTAAGGGCATACGGCCCGTCAGATTCCGAGTTGGAAATTCATTGGTGGCATACAGCTACGTTATGATATCTCGAATCTCCTCATCTTCTTCTGTTATTGCATCGGTTTCAGTCAGCCCACCAAAAGGTACCTTCTTGAATAGCTCGAGGATCTCTTTTTCATCATCCTCCTTCTTATTTTGAACTAATCTGGAAGGAAAAGGAGCTGCAATCAGAGGGTTAAAAATTTTAGATTCAACACTGACCTTAGGTGGAGTGAGTTCAGCAGTTGGTTCGTCCTTTGCTCTGGGAGGGTTTTCCGGCTCTGCAGTATGCCCATACTGCGGGTTCTTTTCCTTCTTAGCCTCCATGTCATCCAACTCCTCCGCACTTCTCAAAGTAATAGTGCAAACATGCGCTCTTGGATTCATTTCAGTTTGGGAGGGAAGTTTGCCTTGATTCGCCTGCATCTTGTTCATTTGAGTGGCAAGCTGAGTGATTTGTGTGCCCATACTACCTAGGGCGGCTTGCGTCTCCTGCTGGAAAGCCTTCTGACTCTGTGCCAAACTGTTCACTAGAGCACTGCTTTGCTCCAGACACTTCATAATCTCACTCATGCTGGGCGCAGGCTTGTCAGTATGCCCATACGAGCCACCCTGCGGCTGCATCCAACTGGAATTAGGATGATCCCTCCAGCCAGGGTTATATGTGTATGAGTACGGACCAGAATCCCTCTGTCTTTGGGCATCAAATTGTGCATCACCGTACCCATAGTAGGTTTGCTCAGTTAACGGATCTTGCAAAGTTGGGCAAGCATCAGTAATGTGACCATTTTCTAAGCGAACTCCACAGCGGACATTTTGCGTTTGTGCCACAGCTAAACCTCGAACCAGAGAAGTCAGAGCATCGATCTTTTCATTGACACCGGAGCTCTCAACTCGCTCAATCCCCTTCACAGGTCTATACCAGTCATCGTCCTCTTCTTTATATTGTTGACCTCCAGAGACCATGTCGATGATGAGTTGTTTTGCCTCGGCCAGTGTCTTATTGGTCAGAGATCCTCCGCTAGCAGCATCAACAATCTTCCTGTCAAAGGTAGACATGCCACGGTAGAAGTAATTGGTTAGCAATTGATATTCAGAGAATCCGTGGTCTGGGCACTTGCGGCACAATTGTTGGAATCTTTCCCAGTAAGCTGATAGACTTTCATTCTGCTTCTGCTTGATGTTACTGATTGCCATTCTTAAGTTTGCAGCTCTTGATTCAGGGAAGAACTTGCGCAGGAATTGTTCCTCCAATTCATTCCAAGTGGAAATAGAGCTCGATGGGAGATCAAACAGCCAATCCCTAGCTCTACCCTGCAAGGTATGAGAGAAATTTAGTAACCTCAGATTATCAGCTGTAAAACCTTGCGGACGCAGGGTGGAGCAGACGAGGTCAAATTCAGACAAGTGCTTATGTGCACTCTCTCCTGGCAAATCACTGAACTTTGGCAACACTTGTATAAATCCGGGTCTGATCTCCGAGTTGTTTGCAATAGGGGGGTAGTACGATGCAAATGGGCCTATTGTTTTTGTGGCCACCAAGCTCTTTTATGAGAGGTTCAGGTTCGGGAGCATTTACGAGAGCTTGATTCCCGTTGTTAGCCATGTTTCCCTCGAAAAAAATAAAATAAAGAAAAAAAAAATACAAACTGAAAATATAAGAATAATTACTGCTTAAAAACCGATCCCCGGCAACGGCGCCAAAATTTGGTGCGTCGTTTTACACCAAAAATAAATTTTCCGACATCCGTCGGTAAGCCCTTACTGCAGAGTACAGCGGTGAGCGAGATCGTCTCCCAAAGGACCGGCGAGAATTACTCTATATTTTCAATCTGCATAACTAAACTTTCCAGAGGGTTTTTGTGTACTTATAATAAACTGAACGAAATTAATAAATAAATAGAAATTAAATGTACGATTTAACAAAACGAACGGATTTAAAATATGAGAAGAAGTATTCCGGATTCGAATTAACTCCACCCTAGCTTACCTAAACCGATCCTCGATGCAAAGATAAATTCAATTAACACATGCAAATCAGTTATAGCTACCGAAGACACTTACTGACGCAGCCTAATTTCTACATAGTTTCTCGATAATCAGGAAGACACTTCACCAATTATTTCTCTAATCGACTGACAACCGTAAGAGACACTCTATAGATTTAATGAGCCGATAGCATTGAGCACTAGAGAAACCCGATTCATAATTAACAGACTCTGACACAGGACCGTTGAATTAAGACTGTTATTCCCCTGGTTCTGAAGAACCGTTTCGCCACTAATTAAACTTAAACCACAATTACGGATGGCCGGTTTAATTGACTACTAATTAATTCCGATTCACTAAATATTCACGACTACCAAGCAATATCGAAATAATTAACGACTTGAAATACCGAAAATAACAGATGCATGCAAATAATTAAAATAGAAAAGTAATTAGATCTCACAGTTTAGCTAGGCCAGGGCTTCGTTAATTGTCACCGGAATAAAAAGAACTTAGCTTGATTGCATAATTAAATCAAACCTCCAAAGTAGCGAAAAGCAGAACATGATGAAAAGAATGAAATAAAAGAACGAGAATAAAATCTGTTGCGCTGCGTCTCTCTCTGCTGCTGCGTTGCGGCGTGTTGAATGAAAATCAAAATAGAGATAAGTCCTAATCTATATATAATATCCTTAATAAAATAGTATTTAACATAGAAATAAAATCCTAGTCTATCTCAATTAGGTAATTGCCAAGATAAGGACTCTTGAGGCGGTGGAGAAGGTTATTTCCGCTCCCAGGTCGTGGGCTTAAGTAAAATTCGCGCTCAGTCCCAAACTCTTCGCGCTCAGGCCCAGAATCTGTCATCTCGGTACCTCACTCAGGCAGTATGCCCATACGGTCTGGCTTTCAGGCAGTATGCCCATACGGCGTGCTTTCCAGACTCTCCACAATCTTGGCCAATTCCTTAATATATGTGTTAATCACCTGAAATCATTCCCAAGACACATTTTCTTCCACAAAACACGATCGTGAGGCAATTAACATATCAAAACAATACCAAAAATGGCCCAAAATATGTATGTAAATATAGCCCAATCATTGATCAAAGTATTTTTGTGGAGAAAAATCTTCAGTGCTCTACGTGTTTTGAGTTTAAGTTTTTTTTTATAGCTAGAGTTGTTTACTTCAGTATTCAACTTTGGTTTGAGCATAAGTGATTTGATGTTTTGTCTTTGTAGCGCCCCGGTCCTGAAAGACCGTGGAAATGGACGCCACGGGGGTTGAAATTAAGAAGCAGAAAAGAAAGGGGGTAATTTAAGTAACAAAATCTCAACAGAAGACTCTAGCTATATGAAAAAGAATATCATAAGTGCGGAAGTTGAATTCTTAATAGAATACTAAGAAGTAGCATAAGTGCGGAAGCTTAATTCACAATATAATATTTAACAAAAGGAGATAATGGAAAATAGGTAAATAATAAAAGCCCATCTCTCATTCTCGTCACCTCCATGCTCAAGCCTACTGACCTGAAAATGTTTGAAAAGATTTGGGCTGAGTACTAATGCACTCAGTGGGCAAGTTTTCACAATCTGAGTTATGCAAATCATTTTCTAAAAGTAATCTATCTGTGTCCATGCATGTAGTGAAGCTTAGGAGGTTTAAAAGTTGGAAGCAACCTAAGTTCACCAAAACATTTTATCGTGAAGTGCTTAAGAGTATAACCAGTCACTACCCGCAACCAGTACTACATCACCAACGCGTAAAGTTGAGTATGGCCAAAGTATACCCAATGAGTGTAATCAATGAGTGTAACCAAAGAGTGTAACCAATAAGTGTTTCATTTTAGTCTCACTGATAAGGAGTAGGGCATGACGAATAATGCATGCATATTGTAGCTACTCACATTGACACAGCGCTGGTTTATTAGACTCCAACAACATACAGTAGCATGTAAAATATTTAATACAGATAGTCACATATGCAAATTTAACAAAGCAGAGCTTAATAGCTCGAAAGATATAATTTGCAAAGATATAATAGCCCACCAAGATAGATATAATAGCTGAAGCTTTAACGATTCTGCTAAGAGTCCCCTAAGTCCGATGTTCCAGGTTCGGTCCTACATGCAGAGGCTAAGTCTTAGTAACATAACAAGGTTAAATACTAACTATGGCCTAACTAATTAAAATTATAAGGTACAAGGCTTTAGGTTCATAGAATTAGTTGAAGAAAATGATGATATAGGAATCATAGAATAATCTGAAGTTATAGTGTAGTTATATAATAAAATTTCAAATTTTAAAATATAAAAAGAAAAGAATAATGTAAAGGGGATTAGAGATTTAAAATAAAAATGAAGTTAAGGAGATTCAAACCCTTAACCTCTAATGGGTTAATACAATCCTTAACCACTAGGCTAGACACTAGTTTCAAAAATTAATTCAGATTAATTGCTAATTAAGACAGATCATTTAATGCAGAAAATATAGAGATAAAGGATTTAAAAATGAGAGTAAGACGAATTGAACCTAAGACCTAAGATTACTTAAAGTACATATTAACCACTTGGCTAAACACCATTTTCAAAAATAATATAGTTTTAGAATTGGTTAAGCTAGATTGCAAAGTATTCAAAATTAAATATTGTAAGGAAAAAAAAAACGTTTTAATTATACATAATACCATTTAAAAACTATTAACGTAGTCTACCAATTTTGAGAAGAATAGCTTGCAACTCCTATTTATTTTTATAACTATTTTTTTTTTAAATAATAACATCTCGTAATCATTAAACTTTTAAGCTATTCAACCATTACCAAGACTTCTAATATTTAATTCAAAACAATTGAACAACTAGCCACTTTCATATTTACGCACTCATCTTTCAAGAATACATCTCATTTTACAATTTTTTTTTAAATCTAACAAGGTATTTCAAGAATAAAATTAAACTATTAACCAATTTCATCAAATATATATATATATATATATATATTCAGATTTCTCGGCATCTCTATTTTTTTCCAAACCGCTGTAAGTTTAGTTTTATACTCTCACATGAAATTTTTATCCAGAAAGAAAAATCCTAATCTTTGAAGAAATGGTGTTTATGGTTAAAACCAACTAAAATTAGCAAAAACCATTCCAGACTTCTAGTAAAATTAAATGACTTGGTTGATATTAAATTTCAGATATCAAACCATTATGCCAATATAAATTAAAACTGAGAATGAACTTACAACAAGAACTTCGATCAAAAGATGAATTTTGATGGAAATAGATTGTCAAATATTTCTGCTGCTGCCTTAACCGAATGGCCAATTGGTAAGTAAAGAGAAGAAAGAATTTAGGAAGAGAGAAAAGAGTTTGAAAATTTTCCCGAGACAAAAAGAAGAGAAAGAAGACTTAGCAATGTTGAATTGTTATAATAGGTTGACAAGTGTTACCTTATGTATCTTGTACAAAATGTGACACCTCAAAATCATTTGGGCTTTACATTATTAGGCTTAAATTTCAATTATTTCCTATCTATTTTTGGTACCTAGCAATATTGACCCACTAAAAATAATTATGGTCCACTACAAAGATGTTTTTTTAAATAAAATAAAATAATATATATATATATATATAAACTATACTATTTATTCTAACTATGAGCTTTATATTATTAATTAAATTTGGATGATGAAAATTCCGGGGTATTACAGTCTTACATTTAGGGTTTTGAGTGATTCTTTAGAAATAGCTCAGGAGAATTTACTTGTGAGAACTAAAGAGAGTCTAGGGTGTGAGGAGATCTTACATGTCAATTGAGGAAAAATGATATAAATGAGAGGAATGGCAACATGTGAAGGAAGTTCTATATGTAAACACCTAAGTACGCTTTTGTATTAGATTAGTGAATTGTTTCTCACTAGTTAAATCCCCTCATAGTAGGTTATCAATCTTTGTGTTCCTCACTGCTATATATTTTGAACTATTGTTCATACTGTTGTTCATATTTTGTGATAACACTAATATGAACACAAGCAAAGAACACCACCGAACAACGCACTAATTTAGCAATTTCAATCTATATATTCTTGTAACTATGCAGTTGAGGTTAATGTTTTAGTATAAATTTTCTTCTTTGATCTTGTGTTCTTATCTTCATACGTACGCTACCAATACATTAGTGATACTAGGATGAATTGAGTTAAGTGTGGGAGTGATATTTTTTAACAAATTTAAATTTTTTGGTTTAGTTTAATTTTACAATTAGTATTTGATTTTATAATTATTTTTTAGAATTTAATATTATTTTTGTTAATAATTGAGTATTATGGTTGATTATTCCAGAATTATAGTGTATACGTATATATATTTTAAATTTCACTTCTTAACGAGAAATGTTATTTAGTACTCCCTCCGTCCCGTTTGCAAGGTCCACTTTCTATTAAAATAGAGAGAGTAAATAATAAAAAGGTGGACCTTGCTATTGGGACGGAGGGAGTATTAATTATATATTTCATTGTTATGATAAAAAAATATTATAATAATGAATTTGATATTGGATATGAAAGGTGTACTAGAAGATCTCCTCACAGTCTCACACATTTAGAACTATTTAATTTTACGCACATGTTTTTTCTATATAAAGAAATATGGAATAGATATGACTGGTCAGAGCATGGAATTGCCTAGTGATCTTAACTTGATCTATACAATTTATAGAAGCCACCTAATAATTTATATTTCAAAATTCAAGCCTATAAAATCAGTGATTTATTGTGATGTCGACGAAGTTTCTATAAGATGAATAGCTTTATATGTATGTTTGGAAACTAAATATGACGCTCTAGTCGTATTACCACAAGAATTTATAATGTTACATTTATGAATTTGAGTTATAATTAGGTACAAGGGCTTACCATGTTCTAAAGCAATTCTGACACATATTGTCTATATCTTGTGTTATTTAATTAGTTGTCCTCTTTTATCTAGCTAACATTTTTTTTTAAGCAAATAAGTACTATTTTGTCATAGTTTACATTAATTGCTAAATTAATGATATAAAATTTCTTCGAATCATGTTGTCATAAATAAATTACTAATATCATAGTCAGTTGGGTGGTAAGTGATAGCCTATTTTCTAACAATAAAAGCACATTAAGTGAACGGAGATATTGCATATAGTTGGCAAACAAGAGTATTGTATTCTCAAAGATCATTTACACACACATATATATACACACCTCTTTTTAAAAAATTATTATCCTACTTCAAAGCTCTAATTTTGACTCACAATTATTTGGATTGTGTTTGATTTTATGTATATATATGAAAAGTGAAGGAAAAAAAAAATAGATACTAGTTAGTTAAAATGGTGCTAGAAAATTTATAATTTGAGTCGATTTAAAAGGGACCGAAGTAACTACTAGTTAATTAAAATGATTTCAGTTTTGTTGTAATTCTGAATTTAACTTTCTAGTTTTCTTTTTAAGTTTTAATAATGAGTCACAACTAACAATGATTTCCTTGATGTGCATATTACAGATTGAAATATTTAAAAGTTGATTCATTGAAATACAAATTTACATACTTTTAGGATTTGGACAAATCATGTTTTATTAATTACTCTATCATTTTAATATTTCAAATTCATCATGTGAGCTTGTTCATTTGTTTTTATTTTAAATTTAATGTTTAATTAATGTGAAAACATGCTACCTATAAAATATCAAGTTGAAAATAAAAAAAAAATGAAAGAAAAGGAAAGGAAGTGAGGAGATGATTAAAACATGATTTCTTGATAAGTTTTTAAAACTAGTATACTTAAAGTTTGCTCCAATAATATTAATCCTATGTCTATATAACAAATCTGAACTCCCACAAATAAATAAAATGCATACAAGGAATTTCGTACCCTTGACCCCTTAATCAAATAATCTAATAAACCTCATCCACTACACCACATATCATTCTTGAAATAAAGAGCATTCTTTTAATTAATTAAAATAATAAACTGCCCCAAGGAGAATTGAACCTTAGACATTATAACACAAATACAGATTGAACCATAGACCTTGTAATACACAAACATTACACCATATATCATTCTCGAAATTAGGAGCATTGCCCCAAGGAGAATTGAACCTTAGACCTTATAACACAAATATAAATTGAACCATATACCTTGTAATACACATGTAGAGACTATCCACTAGACTAGGAACGGTTTTTTTATGAATATTTGAAGCTTTTTAATTAAATAGGCCAAACAATAAAAAAATTAAGGAAATTCACAAACACATCACACCCAAACAAAAATCACGCACATACACACAAAAATCTGGAAAGCTCCTCTTTATTTCCAGTAGTCATTTTTTTCCCACTAAAAGCACTAATGTAGAGTTCATCTTTCTCCCATCAATATTTAAACCAATTAAACTCCAACCATTTTCTTTGATCTATACAAATCTACACACTTGAACGATTGGTAACCCATAGGGCTGTAAATGAGCCAAGCTACTCGTGAAACACTCGGAGATCGACTCAAAAAAAATTCGCTCGAATGTAACTCGGCTCGTAAACGAGTCGAGCTCGAGCTCGCTAAACGAGCTCGAGCTTTTTGTCGAGTCGAGCTCGAGCTTGGGGGTGCTCGGCTCGAGAAGCTCGCGAGTAGTTAATCAAGCTGTCTCACGAGTAGTTAATCGAGCTGTCTCGCGAGTAGTTAAACGAGCTGTCTCACGAGTAGTTAATCGAACTGTCTCCAATGTTTTTAAAATAAAATTTATTTTTGTTAAAATTTCCAATTAATAATAAAATGGAATCAATGGTAATATACATTACTGGTATTAGATTTAAAACTTCTCAATTAATTAAATAAAAACTATGAAATGAAATAATATTTCAATTCATTGAAAATTTGATATGTGTGCATCGATCAAGGTGGATTAAATAATAAATATAAAATAAAATAATAGTTTTAATTAATACTATATTATCAAAATACATATTAATATTAACCAAACATTATGAAAAATAATACTTTACATGAAATATTAAATGAAATTAATAATTTTTAATTGATATTAACAAAATCAATTAGTTGATAAAAGTCAATATAAGTTATTAACAACTAACAGTACTATCGAAATCAATAGTAATATATCATATAATTTGTAAATATATAGTAATTTATATATTTATATTACTCTATTTTATATATCCGAGAATCGAGATACTATATACTCTAAATATATATATATATATATATATAATATTTCTTAACTAGATTTCAAATTATTATATCTTCTTAAGTAATAATGAAAAAAAAATGACAAAAATCAAGACTAATATTCACAAATTAATATTCTTCATTCTTCAATCCATTAAGAAATAAATATAAAATAAAATTATATTTTTAACTAATATAATGGAAACAATGACTAATATTAACAAAAAATTATACTTAACTGAAATATTAATTGAAATAAATAATTGTTATTTCTTAACTATATATTCAAAGTTATATCATATATCAATATTATATATACATAGTAGATTAGTAATTAGTAATATCATTCTATCCTATATTAACAAAATCAATTAGTTGATCAAAGTCAATATAAGTTAATAACAACTAACAATACTATCGAAATCAATAGTAATATATCATATAATTTGTAAATATATAGTAATTTATATATTTATATTACTCTATTTTATATATCTGAGAATCGAGATACTATATACTCAAAATATTTTTATATATATATATATAATATTTCTTAACTAGATTTTAAATTATTATATCTTCTTAAGTAATAATGAAAAAAAATTGACAAAAATCAAGACTAATATTCACAAATTAATATTCTTCATTCTTCAATCCATTAAGAAATAAATATAAAATAAAATTATATTTTTAACTAATATAATGGAAACAATGACTAATATTAACAAAAAATTATACTTAACTGAAATATTAATTGAAATCAATAATTGTTATTTCTTAACTAATATTTTCAAAGTTATATCATATGTCAATATTATATATACATAGTAGATTACTAATTAGTAATATTATTCTATCCTATATTAACAAAATCAATTAGTTGATCAAAGTTATATTATATATCAATATTATATATACATAGTAGATTAGTAATTAGTAATATTATTCTATCCTATATTAACAAAATCAATTAGTTGATCAAAGTCAATATAAGTTAGTAACAACTAACAATTACTTCAGATTTCTATCATATATTTGTGAAACTTTGCCACAAACTTTTTTTTTGTGGATTTCGTGTTGATTTGGAGTGTATTATATTTTAGAAATTTTATTAATATGTGGGGTTATTATTGTTGATTTTTTTTTAGTTCCAGATAAACAAGTCGAGCTTAATTTCAAGTCGGACTGGAATATAACATAAACGAGTCGAGCTCGAGTTGGACTCGAATATATCATTAACGAGCCAAACTCGAGTTGAGTAATCGAGTTCGAGCTCGAGTCGATGTTCGAGCTCAAACTCGAGTCGAGTAATTGAGTTCGAGCTCGAGTCGATGTCGAGCTCAAACTCGAGTTGAGTATCAAGCTCGAGTACGAGTTAGGCTCGAATAACAGATAAACGAGTCGAGCTCGAGTACATAATTTTCTTCTCGAGCCGAGCTCACGAGCAGTTAAACGAGTTGAGCTCGAGCTCAGTGATACTCGACTCGACTTGGCTCGTTTACAGCCTTGTCCACACTACATAAAATTTGATTTCTAATGGTGGGAATTTTTTTCATTAATAGTGAAAATCCTCTCATTAAAAATATTTAATGACCGGAAATTCCCGTCATGTACCCTCCATTATTGTTTCTCTAGATGAAAGTCATTAATGACGGTAATGACATCTTGCCATTATTTCTATAATTTAATTAGTGACAAAATTATCATCATTAGAAATCATTTTAGACTATGATAAATTTTGTGATTAAACTATAATTTCTCTCATTAGATTGTACTACTGCTGGTGAAATATTCATCATTAAATCATGAATTCCCCCCCCCCCCCCTCCCTCTCTCTCTCTCTATCTATATATATATATATATAATTATATATATATATATATATTGAAGCTAAAATTGCAGGGGCAAAATTTGTAAAAAAAAATTTTAGCAAATTATTTCTTACAAATAAATTTCTCTGTAGAAAAAAACTTAAAAATTTGAAAATGATGGAATGGTTTAATGGGCCTCATTATAAATGTTGGAATCTAGATGTACAACTCAAATCATGCGTCCAATTTCAGATTTCCACCTTATTCTTTTTCTTTTCTTTCTCTTTTTTTCTTTGTTTTTTCTTCCTCTTTTTTTTTCCTTCTTCATATCTTTCTCTTTTTTCTTTGTTTTTTATTCTTCCTCTTTTTTTTGCCTTCTTCATATCTATCTAATATATACTGAAGGACATATTGATAATATACTTAAACAAAATAGCTCAAAAGTTTCAAATAATAAATATAAAAAAATATTTTCATTGATCATATATTGGGTCTTTATTTTTTAATATTTATTTATAAGTTGTCTTTCACAACAAATATTAATATTTTGGGCAAGTCATATTGTACTATATTATACTATATTAATGAGTGATAGAAATTACTGTGTTCAATTCATACTTAATAATGAATAGTGTGAATAGAGATAATATATAACTTTCTATCCTATCCCGATTCAATAATGTTCATTTTTCAAAACTCAATCATAAATAATGTATGTTTTTAAAACAAATTACTATAATTCATTTTTAATTTTATGTTACAATTTTATGATGTAAAATTCTATTTTTCGTTAATTTAGTTTTTTAATATTAAAATATTAGGATTTATGACAATAACGTTAAATAATATATAAATATAAATTATATGTTGTCATTTAATTGCTAATACATTGTATCATTCAAGACACACACATACACACACACAAACTTTGACATTATAATTCATAAAATTAATATCCGCGCATCTTGCATGAGATATATTAGTATTTTTTTATTGTAGGAATTTTCGGTTGTAATATTTCACACGTGCTTCTTAGAAACTGATTTATTAATAAATACTCATTACTGAAGAAATTCATAATCAGAAACACATTTAATAAACGTAATGTTAATAAACACATTTCTTAAGTAGTTTGGGGCTTAGTCCGGTCCATATCAATTCTTTTGTCTTCCTTTATTATTTTTATAATTTAATTAGTGACAAAATTACAACCATTAGAAATCAATTTAGATTATGATAAATTTTTTCATTAAACTATAATTTCTCTCATTAATTGTACTACTAATGGCGAAATATTCATCATTAAAACATGAATTGCCTCTCAATATATCTATACATATATTAAAGCAAAATTACATGGGTAAAATTGTAAATAAAAAATATCAGCAAAATATTTCTTACAAATAAATTTCTTTGTAGAAAAAACTTGAAAATTTGAAAATGGTGGAGTGGTTAAATGGGCCTCGTTGTAAATGTTGGAATCCAGACGTCCAACTCAAATCCTGCGCCCAACTTCAAATTTCCACCTAATTCTTTTTCTTTTCTTCCTCTTTTTTCTTTGTTTTTTCTTCCTCTTTTTTTTTTTTCCTTCTTCATATCTTCCTCTTTTTTCTTTGTTTTTTATTCTTCCTCTTTTCTTTACTTCTTCGTATCTATCTAATATATACTAAAGGACATATTGATAATATACTTATACAAAGTAGATCAAAACTTTTCTATATAATAAAGATATAAAATATTTTCATTATTTATATATTGAGTATTTATTTTTTAATGTTAATTTCTAATTTGTCTTTCACAACAAATATTATTATTTTGGACGAGTCATATTATACTATATTAGCGAGTGATAGAAATTACTGTATTCAATTCCTACGTAATAATGAATAGTGAGAATAGAGATAATATTTAATTTAACATCCTATCCCGATCCAATAATATACGTTTTCAAAACTTAATCATAAATAATATATGTTTTTATCACTATAATTCATTTTTAATTTTATGTTAGAATTTAATGATGTAAAATTCTATTTTTTGTTAATTTATTTTGTTAATATTAAAATATTGGGATTTATGACAATAACATCAGATAATATATAAATATAAATTATAATTTTATACCTATTGGAACACACAATTATATGTTGTCATTTAATTGATAATTCATTGTATTATTCAACACACACAGAGACACACTTTGACATTATAATTCATAAAATTAATATTCGCGTATCGTGCAGGAGATATACTAGTATTACTTTATTGTAGGGATTTTCGGTTGTAATATTCCACACCAACTTCTTAGAAATGAATTTAGTAATAAATACTCATTACAGAAAAATTTCACAATGAGAAACACATTTAATAAACGTAACGTTCATTCTCATGTTACGATAGGTTGGGCCTTAGTCTTGTCTATATCAATTCTTTTGTCTGCCTTTATTATTTTTATTTTTGTAGATATACTGCCAATTCGGATGAAATCATCTACTATATTTTGTGCAACACTCTTTGCTACACATTTAAAAATATTATTTTTTATTCCATTTTTTTCTTCGTTTTCAAGTCATTATGCTTTAGTTTAATTTTACACGTGTTAATTAGGGTTCATTTTTCCAATTAGGATATATAATTATTTTTCAATATTTAATTTCATTTTTTAATTAATAATTGATTATTTTCTAAAAAAAATAATTATATACATTTTCTTCTACTACTACTGATAGTTCTTCCGATAATCTTGATTTATGTTCTCCAGAAAGCTAAAAAAAATCTCCCCCCGGTCCTTGGCCATTGCCGTTGATCGAAAACCTCCATCAATTAGCCACCGCCAGTGACCTTCATATTTATTTATGGAAACTTTCTGAACAATACGGCTCCATCATGCAAATGAAATAAGGTTCTACTCCTCTACTCATTATTTCTTCTGCAAAATTGGCAAAATAAGTGTTGAAAACTCAAGATTTGGCATTTTGCAGCAGACCAAAATCTCTTTCGCAGCAGAAACTATCATATAACTACTTAGACATAATATTCTCACAATGCAATGAGTATTGGAGGGAGATGAGAAAAATCACAACCATTCATCTCTTCAACCTCAAAAAAGTTAAATCTTTTCGCGTCATTCGTGAAGACGAAATCTCTCATTTTATCACAAAGATTTCAAATTTTGCTTCCTCTCATCAAGTTGTGAATCTGAATGAGATGGCTATGGCTCTTAGTAGTAGTTTGATATGCAGAATTGCTTTTGGCAAGAAATACGATGAGCATGGATCGGAAATGAGATGATTCGATCAACTTCTACATGAGGTTCAGACGATTTCTGTCGCTTTCTACATGTCTGATTACTTCCCTGCACTCCGTTGGGTGGATAAACTCACTGGATTGATCAATAAAGTTGATACAACCTGCAAAAAGTTGGATTTATTCTACCAGGAGCTCATTGACGAGCACCTGGACGCGAGTTGGGTTCAAACGAAGGATGAGGAAGATGACATTCTCGATATTTTGATCAAACTTAAAGAAGAGCACAGTTCCTCTTCCTTTGATCTCACATGGGATCATATCAAAGCTTTGTTAATGGTATGTTTTTCATTATCCATCTATTATTATTTTCTCAAGTTTTTATATGTTTTAGTTGTTTAATTATTTCACTTATTTGACTAGTTTTATTAGTCAAGATAAGGGTTTTTAAATTTTAGTCTAAACTATTACAACTTAATTATTTATTTTCAATTCAACCAATTATTTAGATATTTCTGTGTAAGAAAAGAGACGGCTTGGGTACAAGCCCGACCGATCCATTTCCTCAAATCAAAAAAATATATAAATTATCTATATCGGTATGTTGTTCAATTTTACAACATTGCCATAGTTTATGATTTCATAATAATATTTAATGTCAAATAATTTGGTCCCAATAAAACATTAGGTTCACAGTTTTTTTTGTTACTTAGTTAAGTTGGGGGGTCAACTATAATTAATATTTTATTTTTATAAAAGATTGAACCGTTCATTTCAAGATGTGTTAATTAAATAGTGCTTTTTATCAACGTCAAATAATTTATACATTAAAAAGGGTACGTAATTGGTGCATAGTGTGCGATATGAAAATAAGTTTTATATATCTCAATGGTAGAAAATGATTATGTTTAGGAACACTATTGTCATAAAATATTAAAATTTTATAGATATATTAACGACATGCTCATTTTTGTAGAACATATTTATAGCTGGAACAGATACTAGTGCCTCTGCAATCGTATGGACGATGACTGCACTATTCAAAGCACCCAATGTAATGAAAAAATTGCAAGCACAAATAAGAAATTTGATAGGAGAAAAAGGCAAAGTAGATGAAGATGATCTACCTAAACTTTCCTATCAGAAAGCAGTCATCAACGAGACTTTTAGATTGTACCCTGTAACTCCACTACTTGTACCTAGAGAAACAATGGAAAGATGTGTTGTAGATAGCTACGAAATTCAACCAAAAACTGTGGTTTATGTTAGCTCATGGGCAATAGGGAGAGATCCCGACTACTGGGAAAATTCGAATGAGTTCATACCTGAAAGATTTTTAAATAGTAATATCGACATAAGAGAGCAAGATTTCAGGTTGTTTCCATTTGGATCGGGTCGAAGAATGTGTCCCGGAATGACTATTGGAATTGCAACTGTGGAGCTTTGAATTGCAAACCTGCTCTATAGTTTTGACTGGGAATTGCCTAAGGGAATTCAAGCAGAAGATGTTGATACAGATGGTGCGCCTGGAATAGTTGTGCTGAAGAAAAATGACCTCCATCTTTTACCTAAGAAATATGGTGCTTAATTAGCTAATTTTAATGGTTCTTATTCTATTGTATTGTTGGTCGTACACTATAGTCGGTCGTAATTTGATTTGTATGTTACATTTCGATTAGCGTACGTGGCGTGTACATTTATAATATTGTTCAGTAGAGTGACATAACATGTTGGTGGTGATGAAACATTTGATGAATATTAAGATATAATAAAATAAAGTACCTATAATAAAATGATGTATTTAATTATGATGTGTTTCTTGATGCCTAATAACACCTCATATTTTATTCGATTATCATTATTTGTTGAAATAAACTTTAGAGATGAATTTTCATTTAGCATTTTAAATAGTGTGGAAAAAATGGTCACAAATTTAAAGTTGTAACTTATCTATCCACTCTGACATAAATTGTAGCGCTCCGGCCCCGAAAGACCATAGAAATGGACGTCACGGGGGTTGGAATTAAGAAGCAGGAAAGAAAGGAGGTAATCTGATTAACGAAACCTCAATAGAAGACTCAGAACAGCCAAACATGCTTAAAATACATATATTTGTCTGTAATACCAAGATTAGAGTTCGTAGCATTTAACAAAAGAATATCATAAGCGCGGAAGCTCAATTCTCAATAGAATACTAATAAAAAGAGACAACTAGAAAATACGTAAATAACTAAAGCCCATCTTTCAGCATTATCACGTCCACGCGCCAGCCTACTGACTTGAAAATGTTTAAAATATTTAGGTCGAGTACTAATGCACTCAGTGGCTAAGTTTTTACAATATAAGTTATACAAATTATTTTGTAAAAGTAAACTATCTGTGTCCATGCAGGTAGTGAAGCTTAGGAGGTTTTAAAGTTGAAAGCAACCTAAGTTCACCAAAATGTTTTAATGTGAAGCGCTAAGAGTGCAACCAGTCACTACTCGCAACCCCTACTATATCACCAACGCATAGAGTTTATGAGTATAACCAATGAGTATAACTGTAACACCCTAAATTCTATAATTTAAAATGTTACTCTTTCTATTCTTTAAAGCGGGAAGTTATTAACAAAAATAGCAGTTCGAATAATTTTTTTTATAATTACGCTAGAAATTCCAAGTAGGTAAATAGACCACAATATTTATATTTTCAGAAATTTAAATTCTTAGATAAAAAATACCCATATTTCATAAACTCCAAAATAATCCTAGATCATTTTGAAAAGTAACTCATAAGTTCTAAAATATAAAATTCAAACTTGAAACATTCGTAAAACCATAAAATTCAACCACTACTTTAAGTTAGCAAACGCCACTAACAAACACAAAATACTAAATTCAAAGTAGTTTACTTTAAGATACAAGTGCAAAAGTTAAGGACAAGTAACCAAAACGTCTAGAGAAGATCCACCCCTATTTTCTTCACTCCGCTCCAAAATCATTGACCTGAAAATATTTAAAAATGTGGGGTGAGCACTCTTAAAACGTACTCAGTAGTGGGGAATCATGAGCATTTCTTTCTATTTATGCAACTGAAATAAATTGCAGGAATAATGGATTTAGGGTACTCTTCTTCTGATTCTAGAATACATCTTGAACTATGCATAGGACATATTCTGGTGCGTACAAAATGCTTTTGTACGTATAAAATGCTATTTTGTGCGTACGAAACACTATCCACATTCCATCCACGATAATTCAAGTTGGATTAAAAATATTTCTGTCTCAAAAAGCATATATCATATACTTTTATTTCAAAGATAATAATTTCACCCACCTGGTAATAGAGAGCATGTAAAATCAAGCAGAGAATCACACAGATGAGGGTCCTATTTGCGCCGCACCTAGTATCAAAATAATTTCAATAAATTATTTAGGCCAACTATATTTTAATAAATTTGAAAATCTAAGATTTATGGGTCTAAATTGGTATTTAAATAATTTGGGCCAATTTTTAATTTTAATAAATCTAAAAATTAGAAATTTGAGCCAAAAGAATAATTTATAAAGTTCGGAGTAGATTTTGAGTTTAAAATAAAGAGATTAGGCTAATCTAGAGTTTATAGTCTTTCCGGGTAGTTATTGTAATTTTTGTAAATAATTGAGCCCAAAGTGCAAGTAACTTTAATTGCAATTAACCCCCACCACTTCTCTCTAAAAAATCACAGCAAGACCCAATTAAGAATCAAAATCCCTCAATTCAATTTTGTCACTCTCTTCTTTCCCATCTCTCTCTCTCTCTCTCTCTCTCTCTCTCTACTGTATACCAAGAAGAAATAAAAATGGAGATCCTAATTTGAAAGCAAAAATTCTCTAACTCTTCTCTCCATCTCCCTCTCCCCTTCTACCCAACATCGACGAGCTCACCGCTGCCTGCCAAACACGTACGACCAACTACCAAACTGCCCAAACACAACTGCGCCTCAAACAAGCGTCGCCGAGACCCAAGCCCAGCCACCGACGCCCCTCCCCTGCTTCGATAACCCTGACCCACGACTTTACACAGCTAACTCACCAAAGCCAAACTCAGTTGTTCTTAACATTCAACTCTCTGAATAGACTCTCTCAACCTGAGACTCTGCTTGCCAGGTGTTCGGGGGTCCAAATTTTAATTTATATTTTCGATTTCGGCTCAACACGACTAAACTACTTGGGACCACACCCGCAATTGGACGGGGTCAATTGTAGACGCGATGAGCTAACCCGAGTCGATCTCACAAGGAAGACTTAGTGTGAGCTACTATCTTAAGGGCTATGCATGCAACGTGCTAAAACGATGAAAGTAAACCTAAACATTCTAAACATGGGATTGAAGGTGATTTAAAACTAAGAATTGAAATATGCAAGTAAAAAAGATAATGCAAATGACAATGATGAAATTAAGATTGAGGAAAATAGAATGATAAAGGTATTAGGGCGTAGATTCTCTCAATGGTTTATCTCTAAGCTTGATTAAGGTTGGTGATGTTAATCCCACACATCCAATAGACCCTCTCAAAAGACTTAATATCAATTACTGTCACTGTCTATCAACTAAGCCTCTTTTAGTTATATCAAATGAGCAAGAAGAACATATTAGGCTTATGAAACCTATCCACCTAACGTTGAAGGAACCAATTTCGGGATTTAGAATCACCTTCCAGTTTCATCTAAATCCTAGCAATGCTCAAGTAGTGATCAATTACTCTAACATGATAAGCACAATTCCAACAAAAACAACCAACAATATCAAGCATAGATCAAGAACCAAATCTATCCTCTACCCCCTAATAGAGAGATTAGCCACTAAACATGTTCAAAACAGCACAAATATTATAGAAGATCATCATCTCATAATCAAATGTAAATAACATAAAACTTCTACTATATTAGTTATCCTAATAGAGTTGGGACAAACCCCCCACAAATCATCCAAGAAATGGAAAGAAAATACCAAAAGTAAAACCTCCTAACGAGCTTAGCTTCCGCGGATGGCTCGAAGTTGGTTTCTTCTCGTCTCCTCTTCTTCTTCCTTGGCTTGTTCCCTTTTTTCTTCCTTTTCTCCTCCTTCCTTGAGTGGTGGTGATGATGGTGAAAATGGTGAAAGAAAATGGTAGAGATGAGGGTGTGTGTGTGTAAAGAAAAATGGAGATCGAGATGTGGAGAAAATTGAAGTGAGTGAATGGTGAATAGTGAATGATTATTAAGAGTGATGTCTCCCCATATCTTATTAGAGATATGAGAGAGGGAGAGAGAGACGATCAATGGAGAGAGGGAGAGAGAGAGTATGGTGATAGAAATGGGTTGAGGAGAGAGGAAAGGTGATGAGATGGGTGCATTAATTGAGAGGGATTTTTGGGAGATTTTGTGAGGGATTGGAGGCCAAAAAGTCCAAAAAGCAAATTTTAGGATAATTGATCCCTATGATCCTGTTACTTAGATTAGGTGGCCAAAAGTCTAATTTATTTCAATTAAATAAAAAGGCTGTGAAAGGAGTGAAAAAAAAAATTGAGTGAAATGCACCGAAGAAAGGGGAAAAATTCGATCGAAAAAAAGCGAACAAGGGACCCCGCGCACCCGCGGGTGTGGCGCGCCCGCACGGTGCGTGAGAACAAAAGGGGCGTGCCCGCGCGCCTATGCGCGCTCGTGCATGGATCTCCGCCGAGGGACCATTCGTGCGGCCGTGGTTGATGGCGCGGTCGCGCCAAGTGATTCTCTCCGTGCTCCATTTTGAGTGAAATCGAGTGCAATCTAATTCTTGCTCTTCCTCGTCATCTTAATCCTTTTTATTTGACTTGGCTACCTATCGGGTTCATTTCTTCGGGCTCAATTCCCGAGCTTGCAACCTGCCACCTGAATGCCGTAAAAGATCCTGCTTTTTAAAGATAAAAGCTCAAGGTTTTCACAACTTGGCATGATCCACCATTAGAGCAATAAGTGAAAATAAACACACAAAATCAACTCATAACAACATAAAATACAAGAAAATAATTTACTAAACATTACAAAATTCCTACAATAAAACAACACAATTAAACTCTAAACAACTCCCCCACACTTAGCCTTTTACTTGTCCTCAAGCAAACAAGAATTTAAAAACATGAGGCAAGAAGGAAAAATTTGCAAGTTAATCATGCAATATTGTCAAGGCACATGGTTCCCACTAAAAGCATTTATCATCAAAGAAAGTGAGCATAATTATCCGATCAAGTGAGCTGCTTACCCTTTCAAGACTAAGATGAACACACTAGACTCACATTATTTCAAATTAATTCCCACGAATCAGCTCCACATTTATTAAGAAACGAAAATACAATAACATAAGGGATTGCAAACATATGACGAGGGTCATTAGGTCTAATCATCGAGCTTAACCGAGCTTCCTAATTTGGTTTCCCATACTCATCATGCAACACGTGAACGGATTGATACACAAATGAGAGGAGTAGAATCCGGAATGCAATCCCCTTTATTTAAATAAATAAATGGTGTGGGATGGATCAAAATTCACAAGGTAAAACCATAGGGAGGAAATCCCTAGTGTCCTTGCGTGGTTTCCCATACTCATAGTTGAATAAATCAACGAGAGGAGTAGAGATCCTTATTGCCCCTTTTTATTTCATTTCTTTTTCTTTTCTTTCTCTCTCTCTCTCTCTCTCTCTCTTTTATATATAAAAAAAGGGAAAATGATTAAGGTGGGGTAATTCTTCATGAAAAGAGACTAAACATGCTTCCTAATCCTTCAAGGACAAGATCCCTCAACATCAATCATCAATTATGATCACATTCAAAGACAACTCATGCTCAAGAGTGAAACCACGATATCATTCATTTTTCATGATCAACTTGAAAATAATTCCTTGAAGATTCATATCCAAAATTTCAAGTTTGACAATTGGGCAAAACCTAAAGCCAAGAGGGGGCTCACAAAATACACAACATAACAAAACGATGAAACCAAGAACAATTGCGACCATTCATATCTAAAATTTCAACAAAATCCAAAAACATAGATACATTCAACAAAACAACAACAACATAATCCCAATACTAACAATAAAACATAGCTAAACATCAAAATGAGCTAACGACTCTCTCCCACACTTAAACCATGCATTGTCCTCAATGTATGAAAAACAAATGCTAGATAAAAGCGAAAGGGAAAAGAGAACATCACAAGGAGAAGAAGACCGGCAACAGACCCGGGTTCCTACAAAACAACACTACAAAACACGACGACGACATACGAACATAGGGAATGAAAAATAATTAAACAACACGCACGAACACAGAAATACACAAAAGAGGAACATGAATACTTCACTGCTCTGGTGGATCAAAAGGTGGTGGCGGAGGCTGCGGGTAGGGGTATAAGATTGTCCAGTTCGTCCAGCTTTGCTCCAAGGCCGTTATTCGTTCATCATGGCTATCCAGACAGCTATTGACTTCCTGCCTAAAATCTCCAAGATCATGACGTAGGGATGCCAGCTCCTGACGAAATTCTCCTAACGAGTTATCGAAACACTATTGGAATTGCCCCATTGTGTTGGAGTAGTCTTGCCGGTATTGCCCCATGGAGGAGATGAAATACTGCTGAAACTGCCCAATTGAGTTGACCAAGGTTTGCTCGAGGCCTTGCCGGAACTGCCTAAGGGAGGAGTCATAATGCTCCTGGAAGTTGTGCTGGAATTGCCCCATAGAAGTGTCAAAATGGTCCTGGAAAGACCGCCAGTCGGCTTGTGGCATTTGGTAGTCCGACTGCAGGGGCGGCTGGAACTGGGGCTCCTCCTCTTTTTCTTGGTCTCCTTCATCGTGCGCCTCTCCTTCTTCAGTGTCCTCGTTGCCTGCTTCGTCGGGCTCACCGAATTGACCACGTTGCTGTGCAGACGAGGAGCTCGCTCCAGGAGTTAGACACATGGTGGCCTTTTGGAGGAGGATTAATTTCTCAACACAGGACCTCTTGGCCTGAGGCACCAGTCGTCGATCATCATAGATTATCTGAGCTCGTTTGAGCTCGTTCTTGTCAATGCAATGCTGTGCAACTCGAGTTTGGCCTTCAGGTGCAGGGCTATCTTCCTGAAGGACTCCAAGTTTGACTGCCAATGCGAAGATAAAGGCACAGAAGGAGGGATGTTAGGCATCTCGTTGGACCACGCTCTGAATAGCGGACCACAGAAAAGTAGACGGGTAAATTTTTGTCTTATGCTTGGCGCACCACATGAGATAGACTTCATTTGAATTTATTTTATTGGCTTGCTCCTTGCCACTGATATTGTAAGCTAGGAATTTATGAAGAACAGACATGGCGTGGTCTTTGAGGAATTTGCTCGAAGTCCCTTTGGGGTTCCAATTGTGAAAACCCGAGAGGTCATACCAAGCCTTTGCAACATTGAAGTCCGATGGCCGCTCTTTAATACCTGAATTTGAAAATCCAAAATAATCCTTCATCCAGCCAGTGTAACCTCGTATCTATCCCCCAACATTCGGAAAGCTATCTGTTTCTTGGCCCGCTCATCATATTCAAAAGACACCAAAAATTCAAGGCTCAAGTGATCATAAGCATTATACCGCATGTTGGCAAACTCAAATAATTTCAGAGCCTTAAGATATTTAGAAACTTTAGCCTCAATATCCAACGAACGCATCAAATTCCAATCAATATATCGAGGGGCAGTGAGATCAAATTCCTTGAAGGCTTGAAAATGTTTACCTTCATCGGGTGAGATGAGGAGAAATGGAGCCCCAAATTGAATGGAGAAATTCTCAACGTCCATATCTTCATGCTCGTCAACCTCGTGGCTAGGTGTGGCGTTCTTGAACCGAGGCATGGTGGTGGAGAAGAAATGGCCTTGAGCTTGTGAGAAGGGAGAGAGCAGCACTGGGGGGTACTACTAGATGGAGCGTGGCCACGGCAAGGGCACGGTCGTGGACGAGCACATGGCGCGGTCGCACAAGGGGCGCGGTCACAGTGAGTTCTGGCGGGAGAGAGACTGAGCAAAGCTGTAGCAGACGAGTTATGGGGCGCTAGGCTGAGAGTTGGGTGGTGCGAGACTCTCGATGCCGGAAGGAGATGGTGGCGCAGGCATGTGGGTGTGGGCGGTGGTGAGATAGTTGACGCGGCCGAGAGCGAGACGCGACTTGGTAAATTTTAGGGGTAAGGTCACAGTGGTAGAAAGGGAGAGGATGTTGTGAACTTATCGTTGAGGTGGGAGATGAAAGCGGCGCTGGATGGGGTGTGTAAATTAGGGTTCCAGATTTGGGGGTCTTTTAAAGGAGCGAGGAAGGGGCGCGACCGCGCAGAGGGGCGTGGCCACGCAGTACGTGTGTTGGTGAAGAGCCCCGCGCCCGCGCAATGTGGCGTGCTCGTGCATGATTTTTTGAGACGCGCGCTCGCGCATGCTGTCTCGCCGAGAGGGTGGTTGCGCGAGTTGGTGATCTCGCGAGGGGGTGCACGAAACGTAACACTAAATATGAAAAAATTAAATGACACACATAAGAATAAGAAAATCATGGGTTGCCTCCCATGCAGCACTCATTTTAAAGTCTCGAGCTAGACGAAGTCCTTTGAAAATTAGATGGAATTGTCGAGCTTGAAAGCCTCGACATCGGCTTCTTGGTAAAATCTTTCAAGATATTGCTTGACTCGGTGCCCATTGACTTGAAATGTATTGTTGGTTCCCGGATTTCTCAATGTCACTACTCCGTATGGGAACACTTCTTCAATGATGTACGGGCCACTCCATCTCGACTTGAGTTTTCCGGGAAAAAGCCGCAAACGAGTGTTGAAAAGAAGAACCTTCATTCCCGGAGTGAGCTCCTTCTTGACAATGCGTTTATCATGAAGCTTTTTCACCTTGTCTTTGTAAATCTTCGCATTGTCGTAAGCTTCATTCCTCAACTCATCGAGCTCGGTCAATTGCAAAGCTCGTTCCTTTCCTGCACAAGTTAAATCAAAATTGACCGCCTTTAGGGCCCAATAGGCCTTGTGCTCGATCTCAACGGGAAGATGGCATGCTTTTCCATACACTAGGCGGTAAGGGCTCATTCCTAGAATTGTCTTGTAAGCCGTCCGGTATGCCCAAAGAGCATCCGTTAGCTTTGTAGACCAATCCTTCCTCGTCACAATCACGGTCTTCATCAAGATGTTTTGAATTTTCTTGTTGCTAGTCTCCACTTGACCGGAAGTTTGAGGGTGATATGGAGTCGCCACTTTGTGAGTCACGCCATTCTTTTTCATCAACTTCTCGAAAAGTTTGTTGGTGAAATGCGTTCCACCATCACTTATAATCGCACGAGAAAATCCAAACCTACTCAAAATATGCTCCTGCACAAACTTGATAACCACATTAGCGTCACAAGACCTAGTAGGGATTTCTTCAACCCACTTTGACACATAATCAACCGCTAATAGGATATATTCGAAGCCAAATGAGTTAGAAAATGGTCCCATAAAATCAATACCCCAAACATCAAAGATTTCAACAACAAGATTGATATTTAAAGGCATTTCATTTCTTCTCCCAATATTGCCAAGTCTTTGGCACTTATCACATGATAGGTAAAAAGTATGAGCATCTTTAAAAATGGAAGGCCAATACAAACCGGATTGCAAGATTTTTCGGGCCGTCTTTTACCCTCCAAAATGGCCACCACAGTGTGAAGCATGACAAAAGGCCAAAACATCGGTTTGCTCCTCCTGCGGGACACATCTTCGAATCACTTCATCTTTTCCCAAGTGGAAAAGGTAGGGATCGTCCCAAAAGTAGTACCTACACATTGCCAAAAATCTTTTTATTTCTTGAAAGGTAAGGTTAGGCCTCATTTTATCACAAGCAAGATAATTAACAATGTCGGCATACCAAGAAGAGGAATTAAGCTCAAGAGCATGCTCATACGGAAATGAATCACAATCAACTCCTTTTTCATGCAATAAGTTAAAATTTTCATCAACGAGGAGGCGAGATAAATGGTCCGCAACCACATTTTCACACCCCTTTCTATCTTTTATTTCAACATCAAATTCTTGTACAAGCAAAATCCACCTAATGAGTCTAGGTTTGGCTTGGGGCTTGGTCAACAAATGCCTTAGAGCTGCATGATCACTATGCACAATCACTTTAGAACCTAAGATGTAGGATCTAAATTTATCTAATGAAAACACAACGGCAAGCAACTCTTTTTCAGTAGTGGTGTAATTCACTTGAGCACTATTCAATGTGAGGCTAGCATAGTAATTTACACGAAGGATTTTATCTATATGTTGACCCAAAACGGCACCCACATTGGAATTTGATGCATCACACATAATTTCAAAAGGTAAAGACCAATCAGGGGGAACAACAATGGGTGCGGTGATCAATTTTTCCTTAAGAGTATTAAAAGCATGCAAGCATTTTTCATCAAACTCAAAAGGAACATCTTGAGCAAGCAAATGGCATAGAGGTTGGCTAATTTTTTAGAAGTCTTTAATAAACCGATGGTAAAAACCGGTATGGCCTAGAAAACTTCTAACACCTTTCACATTGACGGGTAGAGGCAATTTTTCAATTACGTCTACCTTAGCATTGTCTACACTCATTCCTTCTTTAGAAACAACATGCCCAAGGACTATGCCACTAGTAACCATAAAATGACTCTTTTCCCAACTAAGGGTAAGGCTACTCTCTATGCATCTTTTTAAAACAAGTTCTAACTTCTCTAAATAATCGGAAAATGAGGACCCAAAGACCGAAAAATCATCCATGAATACCTCAATAAAATCACCAATCATTTCGGAGAAGATAGAAAATATGCATCTTTGAAACGTGCCTGGTGCATTGCATAGTCCGAACGGCATTCTTCTACAAGCAAATGTGCCAAAGGGGCACATGAAGGCGGTTTTAGCTTGGTCCTCGGGAGTAATTGCAACCTGAAAATAACCCGATAAACCGTCAAGGAAGCAATAAAAACTATGACCGGCAAGTTTATCAAGTATTTGATCAATGAAAGGAAGGGAAAAATGGTCTTTTCACGTAGCGGCATTGAGCTTTCGGTAGTCAATACACATTCTCCATCCGGTGGTGGTTCGAGTAGCCATATGCTCTCCTCTATCATTCTCCACCACCGTGATTCCTCCTTTCTTGGGCACCACATGGACCGGGCTCACCCATTCACTATCGGCTATAGGATAGATAATCCCTTCCGCAAGGAGCTTGAGAATCTCCTTCTTGATGACCTCCATCGACACGGGATTAAGCCGCCTTTGTCCTTCTCTAACCGGCTTGGCCCCTTTCTCAAGAATGATGCGATGCATGCACATCGAGGGGATAATGCCTTTGATATCGGAAAGGTTCCATCCAATAGCTTGCTTGTTTCTCTTGAGTACGGCTACCAAGAGATCTTCTTATTCTTTCTCAAGCCTGGAAAAGATAATCACGGGCTTCTTTTTCTCGTCATCGAGATAGACATACTTGAGGTGAGATGGGAGCTCATTGAGCTCAAGCTCGGGAGTAGATTTTACTTCCTCTTCGGTCGAGGCAGGAATTTCTATCAAGCTTACTCCTTCTCCTAGCAAAATTTCCATCTCTTCGGCATCCAATTCGTCTCCCCCACACTTGAGGTAAGCTTCTTCCATAGCAAGTTCCTCGGACGAGGCTTCACTCCTCCAATGGGAGCCTATTTCCTGCAAGAAAACCTCCTCGGCCAAGGCATTAATAGTATCAATAAAAGAGCAATTTTCCTCAAATGAGGAGACGGGAATGGCTTTGTTGTCATGGACGGAAAAGGACACGGTTTCTCCTAACACCGACATTTTTAAAGTTCTATTTTTGACATCAATCAAGGTGTTTGTTGTAGCCATGAAAGGTCTACCTAAGAGAAGTGTGTGTTCTTTACCCGTTTCTTTGACATCACCCACATCCAACACGACAAAATCAACCGGTATGATTAATGCACCCATCGTAACTAGAATGTCTTCAATTATTCCTCTAGGGTATCTCACGGACCTATCCGCCAATTGTAGACACATTCTAGTTGGTTTTAAATCACCTAACTCTAATTGCTTATAAATAGAGTAAGGCATCAAGTTGATTCCGGCTCCTAGATCTAGCATACCACATGTTTCTTTACCATTTCCCAAGGCAATTTTAAGAGTAAAACTACATGGATCTCGGAGCTTGGGTGGTAGTTGATGTTGTAGGATTGCACTCGCCACTTCGGACACCACAATCTTCTCATCCTCCACAAACTTCCTCTTCTTGGAAGCTAGTTCTTTGAAGAACTCGACATAGGCCGGCACATTGCGAATCACATTAAGGAGTGGAAGGTTGACGTTCACCTTTGATAGGAGCTTGTAAAACTCTTGAAATTAGGTATCTTGCTTCTCATTCCTCAACCGGCTTGGAAATGGAATTGGAGGATTGTAGGGATTGGTGGTTTTGTGGAGTGTGGGCTTCTTCACTTCTTCATTTACTTTTTCGGGCTCCTTTTGTTGTTGTTGAGGAGCCTCCTCTTCTTTCTCAATCTCATCGGTTGGGCTCAGTTCTCCAACCTTGTTATCGATCACTTTCCCTCCTCTAAGAATGGTGATGGCTTGAGCTTGCTCTGGTTGGCTTGGCAACTTGCTCGGCTTGACTTGCTTGGCCAACTCTCCAACTGTCCCGGCTATTTGCCCCACTTAGGTCTCGATCCTCTTTACGGAAGCTTCAATGGATTCGAACCTTTGTTGGGTGGCTTGGTTGAAAGATTGCAAGGTGTCTTGCAATGTCGGCCTAGGCGGTTGGTTTGGTTGGGCCGGATATTGTTGCGGCCTTGGATAAGGTGGAGCTTGGCCACCTCCGGCTTGTTGAGGTGGAGGCGGTTGTTGTGGTGGTTGAGGTTGTCTTCAAGAGAAATTTGGATGATTTCTCCACCCCGGGTTGTATGATTGAGAGTATGGGTTATAAGGTTGGCGTGGTTGGAATCCTTAGAGGGCATGCACTTGCTCTTGAAGAGTATGGAAATGAGCTTCTTCACTTAATTCTGGCTCGATCGACTTTTGACACAAGTTGGCCCCATGGCCATACTCTCCACAAATACCATATGTCTCAATGGTCATCGCTTGTTGGGGTGGTCTCTCAGAGGATCGAAGCATCTCTACTTGCCTTGTTAACTCGGCAAGTTGTTTCGTCACATCATAACTAGGGTTGGCTTCATTGACGGAAGCTCTCTTCCCCCTAGCACTCTTTTGTTGAGAAGTTGTGGCCATGGTCTCATAGATGTTAGATACCTCTTCGACGGTACGTCCTCCAATGTCTCTTCCCGATGCATTATCCACCATGTATTGGAAGTTTTGAGAAAGCCCGTCGTAGAAGAATTAGTTGAGCAACTCGGGTGTGAGGTGGTGGTGTGGGCATTGTTGTTGGAGACCTCTAAATCGATCCCAAGCTTCATGAAATGCTTCACCCGGAGATTGGTTAAAGGTAACGATTTGAGCTCTCAAGTCTTGGGTCTTTTGGTTTGAGTAGTACTTGGCCATGAACTTCTCGTAGACGGCATTCCAATTGGCTAATGAGTTGGCCGGTAGTGACATGAACCATGTCTTGGCTCGATCTTTCAAGGTATAAGGGAAACACCTCATCTTCAATGGATCTTCGTTCAAACCTTGTAGAGGAAAGGTTTGAACAACGGCATAGAACTCACGGATGAAGTTCAAAGCATCTTCGGCCGGCATCCCATAGAATGAGGGGAGTTGGCTAAAATAAATGTTCTTCAACTCATAGTTCCTTGTGGCTTCACCAAGAACTATGTAAGAAGTCGACGCCCCAATCATGGGACGAGCAAAGTCTCTCATATTCCTAGCCGCATTGGCATTGGCATTATCGGGATTGTTGAGGGGGTTAGCATCCATCTCTTCTTCCCACTCGAAAATGTTGAATCTTCGTGGTCGATGGATGTTGTCAAACACGGGGACTAGTCTCTGATTGAGACTTCGTCTCCCTAGCATACACAACCACAAACAAAACAGAGATCACACGTAACTTGCGGAAAGAGATATGAAAGCTAACCAACAACACAAGAAAATAAACACAAAAGTAAAATTAAACAAAACAATCACAAAATCACAAACACTTCAACAAGGACACTTTCACGATTTCAAAACACACAAAAGCAAATATAGCACCAAAAAGACAATAACTTAAAGCCTTCCCCAGCAACGGTGCCAAAATTTGTTCGGGAGTCCAAATTTTAATTTATATTTCCGGTTTCGGCTCAACACGACTAAACTACTTGGGACCACACCCGCAATTGGACGGGGTCAATTGTAGATGCGATGAGCTAACCCGAGTCGATCTCACAAGGAAGACTTAGTGTGAGCTACTATCTTAAGGGCTATGCATGCAACGTGCTAAAATGACGAAAGTAAACCTAATCATTCTATACATGGGATTGAAGGTGATTTAAAACTAAGAATTGAAATATGCAAGTAAACAAGATAATGCAAATGATAATGATGAAATTAAGATTAAGGAAAATAGAATGATAAAGGTATTAGGGCGTAGATTCTCTCAATGGTTTATCTCTAAGCTTGATTAAGATTGGTGATGTTAATCTCACACATCCAATAGACCCACTCAAAAGGCTTAATATCAATTACTATCACCGTCTATCAACTAAGCCCCTTTTAGATATATCAAATGAGCAAGAAGAACATATTAGGCTTAGGAACCCCATCCACCTAACGTTGAAGGAACCAATTTCGGGATTTAGAATCACCTTCAGGTTTCATCTAAATCCTAGCAATGCTCAAGTAGTGATCAATTACTCTAACATGATAAGCACAATTCCAACAACAACAACCAACAATATCAAGCATAGATCAAGAACCAAATCGATCCTCTACCCCCTAATAGAGAGATTAACCACTAAACATGCTCAAAACTACACAAATATTATAGAAGATCGTCATCTCATAATTAAATGTAAATAATATAAAACTTCTACAATATTAGTTATCCTTCAAGAGTTGGGACAAACCCCCACAAATCATCCAAGAAATGGAAAGAAAATACCAAAAGTAAACCACCTAACGAGCTTAGCTTCCACGGATGGCTCGAAGTTGGTTTCTTCTCGTCTCCTCTTCTTCTTGCTTGGCTTGTTCCATTTTTTCTTCCTTTTCTCCTCCTTCCTTAAGTGGTGGTGATGATGGTGAAAATGGTGAAGGAAAATGGTAGAGATGAGGGTGTGTGTGTGTGTAGAGAAAAATAGAGATGGAGATTTGGAGAAAATTGAAGTGAGTGAATGGTGAATAGTGAATGATTATTAAGAGTGATGTCTCCCCATATCTTATTAGAGATATGAGATAGGGAGAGAGAGACGATCCATGGAGAGAGGGAGAGAGAGAGTATGGTGATAGGCATGGGTTGAGGAGAGAGGAAAGGTGATGAGATGGGTGCATTAATTGAGAGGGATTTTTAGGAGATTTCGTGAGGGATTGGAGGCCAAAAAGTCCAAAAAGCAAACTTTAGGATAATTGATCCCTATGATCCTATTACTTAGATTAGGTGGCCAAAAGTCTAATTCATTTCAATTAAATAAAAAGGCTGTGAAAGGAGTGGAAAAAAAAATAGAGTGAAAATGCACCGAAGAAAGGGGGAAATCTGATCGAAAAAAAGCGAACAGGGGACCCCGCGAGCCCGTGGGTGCGGCGCGCCCGCGCGGTGCATGAGAACAAAAGGGGCGCGCTTGCGCGCTTATGTGCGCTCGTGCATGGGTCTCCGCCGAGGGACTATTCACCCGGCCGCGGTTGATGGAGCAGTCACGCCAAGTAATTCTCTCCGTGCTCCATTTTGAGTGAAATCGAGTGCAATCTAATTCTTGCTCTTCCTCGTCATCTTAAACCTTTTTATTTGACTTGGCTACCTATCGGGTTCATTTCTTCAGGCTCAATTCCCGAGCTTACAACCTTCCACCTGAATGCCATAAAAGATCCTGCTTTTTAAAGATAAAAGCTCAAGTTTTTCATAACTTGGCATGATCCACCATTAGAGCAATAAGTGAAAATAAACACACAAAATCAACTCATAACAACATAAAATACAAGAAAATAATTTACTAAACATTACAAAATTCCTACAATAAAACAACATAATTAAACTCTAAACACCAGGTCATGACCCAGACTCACACAACAGACCAGACCAAGGCTCGACTCAGAAGGCGACTCCTACACCAAACCCCATTGTCTTCTCTCTCTTCTTTTTTCTTTTTCTGAATTTTTTTATAATTTAGTTTCTAAATGCTTGGACAGACAGAGTCTTGAATATGGTGTGCTATTGGGTAATGAAGCATGTTTTGGGTTTTGTGTAGGAAGTATACAGAGACTTGAATTTCTTGTATAAACTACTGAAATTAGCGGAGTATATGCATGAATGATGTGAAGCAAAAATAGTTTATTATTTGATCTTGGTTTTGGTTGTTGAAAACGTGTCGGGGGACTAGTTTAAGGAGTAGGGAAAATTGGTGATTGTGTGTATTTAAGAGCACGAAGAACTTCAATTGAACTTTGTTTGTTGAAATGTGACCGATGAATTTAAACAAAATCATGCTTTCTTGTTTTCTATGCTTTATTCTAAATTTCTAAAGAAAATTGAAACAAGATACCATATAAGCGTGTTAGCTGCGAAAATCAATTTATAAAACTCATCATCATTAAAATCAAATATGCAAGATGTACCTGAATTATGTTTTGAATTTCTTGGAGGAGTCGAAATTCTCTTCTAAAATAAAGGTATTAAAGCTGTGAGTTTTTGAAGAAGAGTTATTAGGTCCATTTTGAGTAAATAGGAGAAGGAAGCTTCTAGGAGAAAAAAAATCACGACAAGAAGAAATTTTCATGATAATCTTGACACATAAGGATTTAATTTTAGATTAAGTTTTGAGGATAATATTTTTATTTTTATTTCATATTTATCCTTAATGAATTCTTTTTATTTCAAAAACATATAAAAAGTAAGGCTGAAAATATTTTAACAAGTCCATGCAATAATTCTAAAGCCAAAGTTTTAAATCTACAATTTATTTTCTGAACTAGGGGCGCAATGTCGGACTCCCTCAAGTCCATCTAATTCTATTGAGCATTATCAAATAAATTATAACTCAATTTTAAGCAATTAAAATCATTTAAATCACGCGGAAGTGGGTCGTTACAATCCTACCTACTTAAAAAAAATTTCGTCATCGAAATTTAACTTACAAGGTTGTTCTAAGGTTAGGTACTTATCTAGGATCTCATCTTCACATTTCAAGTCGCTTCTTCCTTCCCTTATCTATTTAATTGTATTTTAATAGCGAAACCTATCGATTTCTTAGCTCACGTGTCTCTCTATTGAGAATGGTGATAAGTTCCACTTTATAGGCCAAATCTATGTTGCGATATATCTTTTCATGGTTGATGGTATGACTTGGCTCATGCAAATACTTCATTAATATAGAAACATGAAATACATCATGCTTTAACGAGAATCAAGTGGTAGAGCTAGATGATAGGCCACATCATCGATTCGTTCTAAAATTTCAAAAAGGTTGATAAAACGAGATCTCAACTTTCCCTTTTTTCCAAACCTTAGGATTCATTTCATAGGAGAAACCTTCCAAAAACACCTTGTCTCCTATGTCAAAATGCAAATCCTTTCTTCTTTTGTTAGTGTATGATCTTTATCGATCATGAGCAACTTTAATGTTATCTGGGATCTTCTCCACTGCTTCCACCGTTCTTTCAATAATTTCGGGACATAATATCTTTCTCTCTCCAACTTCATCCCAATACATCGGTGATCTATATTTTCATCCATATAGGGCTTCATACAGAGCCATGTGAATGCTAGAGTGGAAACTATTGTTATAAGCAAATTCCACTAATGGTAAATGTGCCTCCCAACTACCTCCTAAATCCATGATGCAAGTCCGCAACATATCTTCCAACGTCTGTATGGTCCTTTCTGATTAGCCATCTGTTTGAGGATGATATGCAGTTGAAAACTTTATCTTCGTGCCCAACGCTGCATGTAAGCTTGTCCAAAATCTCGATGTGAAACAGAGATCTCGATCTGATATTATGGAGACTGGGAACTACATGGAACGTCATTCTTATAGGTAAAAAGTGAGCTAATTTTGTTAATCGATCAACTATAACCCAAATTGCATCATTATTCTTCACGGTCTTGGGAAGTCTACCCACAAAGTCCATGGTAATATGCTCCCACTTCCATTCTAGTATCTCTAAAGGATTTAACAATCCTAATAGTCTCTGGTGCTCTATCTTTACTTGATGACGAGCTAAACATCGAGCAACGTAATTCACAATTGACATTTTCATGTCGTACAACCAAAAACTTCTTTTTAAGTCTTGATACATGTTGGTCCTGGACGAGTCGATATCAGTTTAGAGGGGGGGTGAATAAACTGATTAAAACTTTTGCTTCAATTGCGGAATAATAAGGGCCTTTGACTCGCTTAGAAACTTATCTATACACAATTCGAATAAGTACTTTGGACAGCTTGAGTGCAAATTGTGTGAGCTTGTGTACAGTTCAAAGACATACAATTAATCAAAATAGTACAACACACAAATGATTTATAGAGGTTCGAAGTCTCAAACTCCTACGTCCTCTCTTCCTTCTGCAGAAGGGCAACTTCACTATATAACTTGAGTTTCTTTACAAATTACACAATGAAGGACAATTAGCTGAACCTGGTAACTGCTCGCTACCTCAGCGGGTCGACGGCTCACACTTGAAGTCCCTAACTGCTCGCTAGGAAGGTAGGTGCTATTGACGTCTTTATAAGGTTTTAGATCTCTTTCGATCTTCAAGAGGTTAGTCTTGAACAGGGGGTATCAACTGATGTGCTCCTTCAATTGAGCTAGATAGTTGATCATTGTATTGCTGAAACTGAGAAGGCTGCCCTGGCTGGTTTATCAATAGCTGGCTGAATGTTTTGACTCTTTGAATTCTTCTTCTCAGTTGGACTCTCGCAGTTTTTAGCAAATACTGAACTTGAGCTATTGTGGGAGGGAGAAAGAAAGCTCTGCTTAAATGAAGGTTTCAAGAATAAGTATTGCGAAAAGTCTTAGAGGCAAGAGTGTTTAAAACTTTGATTCACTCGTCTTTTATAGAGGAGTGATTTTATGACCGTTGAGTTCCATTGATCTGTGTCTCTGTTGGTTCATCAATGGCAGATGGTATTTATTGATCGCTGGAGCTTTTGATTGAAGTAGCCGTGGCTTTGCCAATCGATCTTCATTGGATATTTAATTCCAGGATCTCCGTTGAAGCATTTATTCCAAGATTCACCGGTTGAGCAATAACTCCAGGGTTCTCTGGCTGGCAGTTTTGAGCTTCAGTCTTAGCAACTTTGAGATCCAGTTGACAGTTCTTAACTTGTCTGTTCAGTTCGGCTATTACTCCAGCTGGCAGTTCTAAGTTTGTATGCTCAATTTGGCTATTGCTCCAGTTGGCAGTTCTGAGCTTATCAGCTCAGTTTGGCTATTGCTCCAGTTGGCAGTTCTAAGCTTGTCAGCTCAGTTTGGCTATTGCTCCAGTTGGCAGTTCTGAGCTTGTCAGCTTAGTTTGGCTATTGCTCCAGTTGGCAGTTCTGAGCTTCTTCCTCGAGTTCGGCTGATCTCAAGTTTTTTACTAGCTTGTCAGTTTAACTGCTTTCTCTTGAGCTTTCTTGTCAGCTTGACTAATCACAAGCTGGCTGACTTCAGTTCTGGCCTTTGTCTGTTTACTTCAGTTTGGCCATCAGTTGGATACTTCCAGTCTTCAGTTTAAACTGATCTCTTATTAGTTTCTTCAGTCTAGTCGATTCTTTTCTCCCTCAGCTCAGCTGACTTAGCTGTCAGTTTGTTTCGACTGATTCATCTCTTCGAATCCTGAGTTCTGACTGGTTGGCTTTTCCTCCCAGCTGGTAGACTATAGTCCAGTTTGGTCGACTTCAGCTTGGATTGAGTTCCTCTTTGATGCTCTGGATTGGTCAGCTCAGATCTACAGCTTGAATTTTAGTCAGTTTTTCATAAATAGTTTTGACATCTCATCAAAACCTTATCTAGAGGTTCCTTGATAGTTTTTCCTAACAATTTCCCCCTTTTTGATGATGTCAAAATCTTGTCAATGATGATGGAAAAACTGCAAATGTTCGTTTGATAGACATGCTGTAGTTTGCTTAGGCAAATTCTTGAAATCAGAGCACGTTAGAGCATGAAATTCAAGTATCAGAGCATTCATGAAATTCAAGTATCAGAGCATTCAAAATCCAAGTATCAGAGCATTCAAAGCATACTTTCATTTTAGTCATGCTTTCAGTCATGCTTTCATTTTGAGTAATTAGTGCATGATTGTCCGGGTATCAGAGCAGAGCACAATGCTTGATATTAAAGCAAGTTGAAGCATAAATTCAAGTATTAGAGTATATTCTCATTAAGGCATGTATCAGAGCATAAACTATGGGTCAAATCATATCAAATGATCTCTTGAAAGCAAGTTAGAACTACTTCTCTTCTTTGATTGCTTCATCTCTTCCTGCTTGATTCTCCTCTTTTTTGAGCTCCAAATTTTCTCCAAGCTTCCCCCTGAAGCTGAGCTTCCCCCTCATGATGTATTTCTCTTTGGATCTGATCCCAAAGAGTTAAGTTTTCATCATCATCATTCTTTCCATCTTCCCCCTTTTTGGCATCATCCAAAAGGGTAAGGTGTTGTGGATCGTATGATGGTATTGATAGGTTTGGCAAGAAGGTGAAGACAGTTGCCAAGTTATCATCATGGAGTGAGGGAACTGAAGAAATGGGCATGGGCGAGGAGAACCATGCATAGGCTTCTTCAGTTGTCATGAACTGACCATGATCAGTGGTTTGAGAGAGTTCTTGCTCTCTGAAGTCCATGAAAGCCAAGTTGGTGAAGATCTCATCGGTTGAGGTGATTGGTAGATCTTCGAGGAATGGGGTACAGGAGGAGTTGGCTGGTTCATTGTCGGGAAGAGGAGCGTCGGCTGGTACACTAAGTTGGATTCGTTTGATCATCGAATCCATTATCTCCGAGAGCGTTGACGGTGAGCAGAGTGGATGGTTCATCCAATGTCTACTCCATTCTCCTTCGTTGATCCAGAAGGATGATCCACGAGTACTGATGAGGTGGAACATTGTGGCCTCATCGAGTTGGAATCACCAGATGTGGTACTGGAGGTACCATTTCAGTTGCTCGAATAAGGAGGGATCGGTGCCCTCAATGAGACCGAAGCAGCTTCTTAGCTGATGGTCTTGAACTACCTTAAACTCATCCTCAATTGAGTCGCGATGGACTAAGATTTGAGGTTGTGAGTTGACTGGTATTGTAGACTGATCACTCAGTCTAGAGAGGGACTCATTCTCAATCATCAGCTGCCTTTCTTCTGAGGAGCTGGCATGGACGACCATCGGTTACTTTCCACGATTTGAGTCGGGAGTTCCTGATTGGCGGGATCTCTTCGGGATTGGATGGCAGTAGATAGTCGGTAGCATATCCCTTTGTTTGATCGGTTCGCCAGTTGGAATGATCTCATCAAACTGACTTAGAATGATGTGGCTTATGCGACTCATAAACCCAACATTCTCTCGGAACGAGCCAATTGATAGATAATATACTGCTCGCTCGACATTTGCTCGTATTTGAGCAAGAATAAAGGAGGCTCAGTCGGCTTTACACCCAAAGTATAGAGCAGCCGTTAGATGGGCTTTGAGTTCCGAGAATTGGAGTGTCTCAAAGTTCCCATGCAGGATATGGCCGGTGATATCCAGGAGTTGGATGATCTCGCTGGGCAGGCTTTCCTTCAGCCTGTGTGAGCAGTCATGATGGTGCACGTGAGGATGTTTCCAAAGACCCCACAGTGCATACTTGCACGGCAGTTCCAGTTCCATCACGTCTGGGCCTTCACCGGGGAGGAGAAGTGTAGATATCATCGTTTCTTTTGTCACCGTGATCACTTTGTTCTGGACGGTGGAGATGATGTTGTTGTCGGAGATGGTTGTGTTGTGGTAGAACTCCACAACATGGGAAGGTATATTCTTGACTGGCACGATTGTCAAGAATGGCAGCAATCCAGTTTCCTCCAATGGCCGATAAATTCTTTGAAAGTTGTCTGGGTCGAGACGTGCGTTAAGAAACTCTAGATTAAGAGTCTTATCTTTCTTCAGCTTCTTTATAAGCAAGTTGACATCTACCATCTGAAATGAAGGCTTCATTTCTGCAAAGAGATGGTGTTGTTAGATATGCAAGTGTGTTGAGATAGAGAGTTTGCAGGTGATCAACGCAAGGATGAGAGAGAATTTGCAGATGATCGGAGCCTTCATCTCCTTACATAAATATATTCAGCTTTGCATGGATTGATCGAGGACACTCGAGTGCTTCTCCTAGCTGATCAGCTGTCCGATTTGATAGATGATTAGCTGAATTAATGATGCATGCTTCCCAGCCGTTCAATCGTGAAACAACTTTATGATCATGTGGCTGAGATGGAGTTATTTTGAAAATGGAGTAGTTGCCATAAATAGCAAAATATTTTCTGCAGATTTTGCTATTTATATCTTATTAGAAAAATATATTTCCCTTTTCTTCTTTGAAGAACTGATTTAATATCGATGCAGAGATATTAATGGCAACTTGTGAGAAAGAACCTTGTTTTCAAATTGTGGCCGTTGAATATAATATAAGAAATTTTATAATCACAACGGTAACAATTTAAATATGATAAGCTTGAGTATTAAGGAAAACTTATCCGAAGTCAGTTGGGATACAGTCCAACTGATTGGCTTGATGATTCAGCGGTTGGATGATCAGTTTCGTCATTTTTCAGTCGTCGCTGATGAGCTAGCTGAAGCTCTAGCTGATCTGAACTGATCAGTTCGTTTGGTCAGCTGCTTGATTTTCTTGAGTCAGTTTCCTCTTTTTGAAAGGTCGAGCCGGACTAGTTCCACTGCTTCCTTTCGAGCAGTTTGATCACTTTGACGTTGATACAGATCCAGTTCTGTTCTTTGGCAGTGCGGCACTTGCTGTGTTTCGGGCTTGGTGAAACTGCTGAATGGCAACTGATGAGTTTTTCATCTTTTGATTGAGGGATTGTGAAGTTCCCTTTGGTGACGGTCGGAACTGGTCTTTGTTCATAGTCAATTGCACGCCTTTTGAGCTGGATGTAAGTAGGTCAGTGACATAGCTCTTGGATAGGAGACCTGGTGATGTGGCAGTATCCTCATCATCACTGTCGCTCTCATCATGCCTTGGATTCTTCTGAGGAGCCACAACTTCAGTATTTGATAGATGTGGTTCTATCCTCGCTGTGGCAGTTGGAGTTCGTCGTGATAGCTCAGCTGACTGACTTGATAAATTGTTAAAGTTCAGTTTACGGCAAAGCGAACCAGTTGGGCAGTTGACTGATTGATTTGCAACCACAGCTCCTTGAGGCATAATGCTGGTTTTGAATTCAGCTAACAAGGCGGTTGCTGGAATCTTGTTGACAAGCCGGTGATTCATGATGTGCTGGACTTGTACAATGGTTCGAGGGAATGGATTTGACGATCCTATCCATTTAATGCTTCAAGTTTCTTCACGTTACCAGTAGCTCATGCCATGAAAGGCAGTTAGCAAAAAGTGAGACTGGATGGACATCGAATGTCTCCAGTTGTACTAATAGAAATACAGGTGGAGTTGTTTGAACAACTCTTGGTCACGTTGTACAACAAAAGCAAAGTGAGTGAGAAGGAGATTGGTCACTTCCTTTTGTGCACCTTTGACTGCATATTCACTACTATAGAAAGTGCGAATATTTTCTTCAGTCAGCTGGAGAGGAGGGTATGTGCTTCTGAAGTAGTCCGCTCCATAGTTTGGATGAGGGATTCCAATGAATGGAATAAGCTCATCTGGATCAGAGCAAACCTGGATGTCAACTGGCGATCCGTTCTTTGATCTTGGAGAATGAACGACATTGGCAGTTGAGTTGCTTGAGGTGTTGTTGCTCGTCCTGGCCTTGGTTCTTCATTTCTTTCTTAGTGACTGAAGATGAGCAGTTCCCTTCTTGGGAATCCAGTCAGAGATAAGGACTGGTAGTGATTCATCATTTGGGAGTTTAATCAGGTCTTCAGTCATCTTGCTCATTCTTAGAACAAGTCCTACCTTGGACTCAAATTTGCCAGATTTCTTTGAGTCAGAGGCCTTGATGACTTGGTGCTTGAATTGTTGGAAAACAAATTCTGCCCAGTTAGTTTGTCGTCCTTCAGCAAGGTGAATCATGACTTTGTATCTCTCTTGGGTGAGTTGACTCAGGCTTCCAATGGCCCCGAACATCATCTTGTTCGTTATATCGAGTAGAACGCCATACTCGGGCTTCAGGTCAGTTTTAGCGGTTGTAAAACTGAATTGCTTGTTACAGGTTGAAGCTTTCCATTCTCTCCAGTATGACTCTGCAGATTCCTTTAGTTCTTGAACTAATGAGCCTTCTTGCGGAAGCTCGAACACTTCTGCAATTGTTCTTTCAGTGATTTGAAGTAGCCGTCCTTGAATCACTGATGATACTGTCTTTCCATCTGCAGACAATTTTGCTTGAAGCAAAAATTCACTCACCAAATTTTGTCTAAAGAACTTTGGTGGTGTTTCCAGGTAGTGAAGAATTCCTGTCTTGTGAAGATTTGATAGAAGGATTTGATTATTTGATTCATTTAGAATCATTTGAAATTTCTTCCTATCAAGGAATTTGTCTCTCATAAGTTGCTCTTTGAAGGAATTTAGAGATCTGGATAATTCGGCCATCTTTGGGATTGGCTGAGATTTTGAGGAATTTCAAGAGCTTTGAGAGAGAGAGAATTTTTGAGAGTGAAGGAGAAGTATTTTTAAGAGGCTTGAAAGAGAGGGCTTTTTATGAGTGTTTGGGCAGGCTCATAGATCTAATGGTTTAAATGGTACTAGCCCCTGGCCTCTTTTGGTCGTTGGCATTTAATGACTTTGAAACGTGTCATTGTTTTGCAACGGTCAAAATATTTAAATAAATGCGAAGTTCGACATTTATTTGAAAATAAAAAGATAATCTTTTTATATATCAAAAATAAATAATGACAAACTGAATTACAAGAAGTAGACTAAGGGCTTTCTAATCAGTTTGAACTTGATCAGCCACTAGTCCTTCTTGTGATCAGTTTTCCTCCTTTTGGCAAGCGGTTCTGTGACGTCATCTTCCTCATCCTCATCGCTGCTTGATGACTCAATTTCAGCTATCTGGAGTCTTGGATGAGCTTGCAACCGCTGCATTTGCTCCGTGTGCAGTTTAACCTGTTGCTGCAGGCTGTGGATCAGTTCCACATAGTAAGCTGGGAGCTGAACTAATGAACTGCTTGGTTGAGTATCCAGCTGAACTGCTCTTGAATCAACTTCTTCTCCAGGTTTAGTTCCTATCAGTTCCTCACATGGAACTGTGTGGGTGAGCTCATCCTTCTCCATGCTGATAGACTCATCATAACTTGGCTATGGTGGAGTCTCAGGGGCAGCAGCTTGGGCAGCAGCTTGGAGAGCCCTTTGAACTGGATCAAGGTACACAGTTATGGCTAGTGTACCCGCAGGTTGGTCATTCTCTTGGGTTGTCTGTTCAGCTGACTGGTCAGGCTCAGCTGGCTCTGTAATTGCAGCAGTTGGCTCTTGGGGAGGAGCGGTTTCGGGTTCAGCTGGCTCCTCAAATTGTTGAGCCTTTTCAGCTGACTCTTCTGACTCCTCTGGAACAAGATTGATTTCAACTTCAGCTAGGTGAGGAGACCTCTCAGAGTGGAGTTCTCTTACTACTTCATCAATGAGATCATCCATTAGGGTGGATATTTGATTTCTTTCTGTAGTTGATGGCTGTCCAGACTGATGGCTTTGAGATTTCTTTGTTAATTCATTGAATAGCCATCTGTGTTGAACATGAGAGTGCATCCATCTCTCTCGTTCTCTCTCTGTGGTGATGGCTGGCGGTTTTAATCCTTGAAGCTTGCACAGCTTATCAAAAACATCTTTCATCGAGCCTTCTGATAGATTTGAGCATTCCTTTCTCAGCTGTAGCTGCCTCATTAGATGTTTGCCCTGTGTGATTCCGGCATTCTCACTGTCCGTCCACCATAGACTCCATTCTTCTTCTCGCTTCCAGAAGCTCATTCCATGGAAAGCGAGTAATGAGAGGAAGGGTTCTGATGGATACACGTGTCTCCACAAAAACCAGTAGATGTACCTGGTCAAAGTGTGAAAGAGTTCTTCATGACCAGTTAGTTCCTGCGCGTAGTGTTGAGCCATATGTTTCTGTATTGTCTCATCAGCCCATTTCTTCACAGATTCTCCTTTCGAGTAGGCTCTTATGTTCCCTTCAACTTGAGCCATTGGGGGCATGTTATTTGAAAGTAATCTGCCCCAGCTCCGTCGTGAGGAATCCCTCTTGCAGGGATGATGTCTTCTGGGTTTTCACAGGGAGCTATATCTTCAACGGTTAGATTTGGCGGAACCATTGGATCTGGAATGGTGCTCAATTCCTTTCTCTTCTTGGATTGAGGAAGTAAGATTCTTCTCCTTTTTGTTTGACCAGCTTGCTTCTTCTTAGGAGCTGATCTGGGAGCTGCTTATCTGGCTGATTGTCCAGCAATATCAGCTCTAGTTGCAACTGAGCTTTGTTGCCTGGTGGACGATCTCAGTTGAGCTGATGTACCGGTTCCGACTGCGACTGCAATGGAGCTTGACTCAGTTTGCTGTCTCAGTGTCAAGGAACCGATTGGAGACTTATATCTCTGAGCCAGAGGAATGTCATCATCAGAGTCATCCTGAGATGTGCTAGTAACCTGCTTCTTTCCCTTGCCTTCAGCTGCAGGCTTCTTCTTTTTTGGCTGGTTAGCTTGCTCAAGATCGATTTCCACGATTTTAAGCGGTTTTGAGATGAAATCATTGCTGACTATGCTTTTGAATTTTGTCTCTTCTGTTATCCAGGAGAACTGTTTCTCCAGAATTAAGCTAACTCGACTAATGTACCCAATCCTTTGTGGGAACTTCTTATCATCCCAGCGGCTCTCGATGATATCCACATATCTCTTTAGCTGATTGAAGAAGTATTGTGCCCAGTTGATCTCCATTCGATTGTAGATGGCGGCGCAGATCTTGTATTTGTTTTCTGACATTTCAGATTGGCTGCCAGTTGTCCCTACCATTATTTTTGAGGCGATAGTAGCTAGCACTTAATATTCATCTTGAAATCTTGAGATAAGATGATTGCTTTTATAAGGTTGAGTTTCGCCTTCCTTCTTCCAGAAGTCATAGGCTTCTTGAAAGCTGATTTCAATTTTTTCCAACTTGAGCTCTGAATTGTTCTTCGAAGGTTGAAGAATTTTACTTTAGTCAGAGAAGAGAAAGAGATAAGTCAACAGTAAAGAGTGTGAAGCTTATCTCGAAGATTCAGCCGACTTATTTGTAGAGAGGTGAGGCTCATCCAACGGTTGAGACGTTTCGTATGCCCTGATTTCAACGGTCAGATTTATTCAATCAACCCGTCGATTGGCCTTTCGATTCTATCCATTGGGATGAATGAAGAGAGAGAGAGAGAGAGAGAGAGAGAGTTCAATGGTAATATTTGAGTGACACGTGTTTTTACCGTTTCCACTATTGAAAATTTAGAACTTATCTTTTCTCTCTAGCTGTTTTCTTCTTGGCTTGAAACTGATTACGTCATCAGTTGGCTTCGACTGTAGCTGATGATCTCCATGTTGATCAGTTCCAACTGAGATATTTTCTCATCAGTTTCTTACTTCCTCAACTGCTTGAGCTTTTAATTCAGCTGTTTCTCAGTTCAGCTGATCCTTCAGTTCTGCTGCTTTCCTCAGTTTGAGCAAGTGAACTGATGATTCAGTTTAGCTGATGGGATGGGCTGATCAGCTTCAGTTTACTCTCTTTGCACAACTTCTTGCTTCATTTCAAACTGATAGCTTATATGTCCAACTGATCAGTTTAACGACTTTTTCAGATATGAACTACTCATTCGGATGAGTTGAAGCCTTTCGGTTCAGTTCCTCTCTTCAGCTGGAATGGTTTCTTGGCCTTTTTCTTCCAGTTGATCGTCTTCATCCTTTGATGCTAGCTCAAGTAGCCCTAGTTGTATGCATAGCTCCGTAAACCTTGCCTCAGGCAATGGTTTGGTGAAGATGTCAGCTATCTACTTCTCCGTGTTGACATATTTGATGTATTCATAGGAATCTTGTGAGTTTTTCCTTTATTAACTCCAAACTTCTTGACTAGCTCCTTAGTGTACTTGGCCTGGCTGATAAAGATCCCATCTTTCAGCTGCTTCACTTGGAGTCCTAGGAAGAATGTCATTTCTCCCATCATGCTCATCTCAAATTCGCTTTGCATCAGTTGAGCGAATCGTGTGCATAGATCTTTACTTTTTGATCAAAAAATTATGTCATCCACATAAATTTGAACCATTAAGATCTCAGTTGATAGTTCTATTCGAAATAGAGTTCGAACAATGACTCCTTTTTGAAACCCATTTTTCAGCAAGAATGTTGTGAGAGTTTCATACCATGCTCTAGGAGCTTGTTTCAATCCGTAGAGGGCTTTCTTCAGTTTGAAGACTTGATCCCCAATTTCAAATCCTGGAGGTTGTTCGACATACACATCCTCCTTGCAACTGTGAAGTTGGAGTGAGCTGCATAGGCTAGGAACAGTCTGATGGCTTCCAATCTTGCAACTGGTGCAAATGTCTCATCAAAGTCGATCCCTTCACTTTGTGAGTATCCTTTGGCTACCAGTCTTGCCTTGTTCCTTGTGATCACACCTTGTTCATCCAGCTTGTTGTGAAAAACCCATTTTATACCAATGACCTTCTGGGTTTTTGGTCTATCGACAAGAAACCATACGTCATTTCTTGTAAATTGATTCAGTTCTTCTTGCATGGCCATGATCCAGTCTGAATCTTCTAAGGCTTCTTTGACGTTTGTTGGTTCTGTTTGAGAAATGAAGCATGTGAATAATACATGCTCAGTTGAACTTCTGGTTTGAACTCGACTTCTTGGATCACCAACTATCTTGTCAGTTGGATGGCTTTGGAGCCATTTGGGCAAGATAGCTTCAGCTGGTTCTACTGTGGTGACATCATCAGTCATCCTTTCATCAATTGGTTCGGCATCTTCATCAGTTCTTCCCCCTGTTTCAGTTGTGGGGTTTGTGGTCTCAGCACGATTTGTGTCTTCATTGACCAGATTGTTCTCAACAGGTTTAGTACCAGTTTTATCGCCTTCTTCTAGTGAAACCTCAAGCCGCTCTGGAACAATGTGATCGACATAGTCCTGCGAGTTCTCAGTTTCACTAGGTAGTACTTGAACTGATGTGTCTATTGTTTCTTTGTTCCTGTACTCATTAGCAAATTCATCAAATACCACATGACATGTTATTTCCACAACAAGAGTTCATTTATTGAACACTCTGTAAGCTTGTGCGTGAGGTGAATTATAGCCAAGGAATATTCCCTCATAAGCTTTAGCACTGAAAGCTTTCAGTTGAGTCTTGCCATTGTTGTGAATATAACATTTACAGCCAAATATTTTAAAGTATGAGATGGAAGGCTTACGACCCTTATATAGTTCATAAGGTGTTTTGTCATGTGCGATGACGATGGCACTTCGATTTTGAGTGTGGCAGGCTGTGTTGACTGCTTCAGCCCAATAACCTTCAGCTATGTTGGCATCAGCTATCATTGCTCGAGCTGCTTCTTTAAGTGTCCGGTTTCACCGTTTAGCTACACCGTTTTATTGTGGAGTTCTTGTAGCTGAGTGTTCATGAATGATTCCAAGTTGGCTGAGAAAACTGATCATTTGTTGATTCACAAATTCAGTTCCATTGTCGGAGCGAATCCTTTGAACTAATCTCTCTTTTTCAGTTTGTAGCCTTCTGATCAGCGCCGTTAGCTTGTCGTAAGTTTCATCTTTGCTCCTCAAGAATTCCACCCACGTATATCTTGAGAAATCATCAACTACTACAAGAGTGAATCTTTTACCTTTTGGGGTATGTGGTCTGACTGGACCAAACAGATCCATATTTAGCAGTTGGAGGCAATCAGTTGTTCCTGGTGGATGACTCCTATTCTTGAAGGATGACTTCACTTGCTTCCCTTTTTGGCATGGTCCACACACAACTGTTTTCTTATATATCTCCTTGGGAAGCCCCTCAACTAGCTCTTTCTTGGCTAGGTAGTTGATTGTTTTGAAGTTGAGGCGGTTCAGTCGTCGATGCCATAGCCAGCTTGCTTCAGTTGATCCCTTTGAAAGAAAGCAAGCTTCTGAGTAGCCGGTTGACCAGTCAACAATATACATGTTGCCTCTCCTTATGCCAGTAAGAAGAATTACTCCAGTTGACTTGTCTCTTATGTTGCAGGAGTTTTTGGTGAAGTCAACTGAATGGCCATTGTCGCACAGCTGGCTGATGCTGAGCAGTTTGTGTTTTAGTCCATCCACATGGGAGACTCCATTTACTACAACTTTTCCCTTGACCACGAACCCTTCTCCAGTGGTTGGGCTTTTGGAGTTGTCTCCAAATGTGACAAGTGGACCTTTGACTTCTTCATAACCGTCGAGATCTTCTCTGTCTCCGGTCATGTGCTTGGAGCACCCGCTGTCTAGATACCAGATATCTTTGGTTTTCTTCATAGATAGGATGCTCTTATCCTGCAAAAACAAGGATTAGCATTTAGGGACCCATTTCATATTGGGTCTTTGTTGATACATCAAGTTCTTTGGAATCCAAATTTGCCAAACTTTCGGCTTTTTATCATTCAGAGATCCAACTGATTTGGATCGCCTGATCAGTTTAGATTTTCTTTCAACTCTTCTATTTTGAGTTGAATCAGTTGAATGCTACCTGCGTTGAGAGTTAGTTGGATAAAACAATTCAACTAAAATGCTTTGGTCTTGAGACCTTTCAGCTCTATGATCAGGCCAGTGCTTTGTGTGTTTCCAGTTTATTGGATTGAACCCTTTTGGTTCATTTCTGGAATCCAGGTACTCATTATAGTGATGGTAGGGTTCAAACGATTTTCTTTGATCTCTCCTATAGGTGTCCTGATTGAACTTCTTGGTAGGATAGGCTTGAGATCTAAACTGGTTTTTCTTTCTAAAGTGAGCTGATCTATCAGTTTGCCTAAAAGGCATTCTGTGCTGAGCTGGTGGTCTCTGTTGAACTGAAGGTTTTGAATGAATGGATTGGTTTGAGTGAACTGATGGTCTTGGCTGGAATTTTGGCTTCAGTTGACTTGGTGTTTTTGGTTGGGAGAACTGACTGAATTGTCTAGGCTGAGTTTGAGGATTTCTCAATATTCCTTTGCCATTTGTTGGCTCAGCTAGCTGATTATGAGTTGACCTGGTGAATCCTTTTAGGATTCCTTTATCACTAGGTTGAGCAATTACCTTTCCTTTCTCTAAGGTAGTGAACTTGCTATAGCCTGGTCCTGTGCTACTGGTTCCAGTTCTCTGATGATTTAATATCTTATCTAGAGTTTGAGATCTCTTTTTGAACTTAAGAGTTACTTTTTCTCTCTTATGGATCTCTTGCTTGAGTTTTTGATTCTCAGCTTCTAGGTCAACAGTTCTTAGTTTCAACTTTTCAAATTCCACAAACTGAGACTCAAGATAATTCATTCTTTCATGATCAATGCTCAGTTTTCTAACTCTATTTCTCAGTTCATCATTTTCATCTTTCAGTTCAACATGCAAGCAGGATATTGAAGCTAATTGATCTTCTAGCATCATAAGTTTCATATCAAGTTCATTGCTAGAGATAGTTGCTTCATTAATATGATAGAAGGAGGTTTGAGAATCAGCTGTACTAACCTCTTCATCATTGTCAGCCATGAGGCAAAATAGCGCTTCATCATCTGAGCTGTAGCCGTCAGAATCAATTCCAGATGGATAGTCTGAATCGTCTAGTACGGCATTCTCGTAGTTTGCAACCATTGCTTTCCTTTTGAAGAAGCTCCTCCTCAGTTTGGCTTTCTTGTCTTCAGGGAGTTCTGGACATTCATATATGTAATGTCCTTGTTTGTGACAGTGAAAACATTCCCCTAGATTTCGATTGCCACCCCTGAACGGTTCAGCTGATCGTTCAGCTGGTTGATGAGTTCTCTCATCTTTTGGGATCTCATCAGTTTGAGGTGGAACTGATTGTTTATCCCGGACTTTCTTCAGTTTTTCTAACAACCTGGTAACTGACTGAATTTGATCATTGATGTCTTCAGTCAAGTTTTCCTTCTTTTCGGTTGTTTCTCTTTTTCGTTCGGATGAAGATCCGCCTTGATTTTCTCTGGCTGGTGAACTCCTGGGCCGGAAGTTGTTCCTTCCTCGAGTGTCTCTAAACCAGTTCCTTTCACCATAAAAGGCTGCATCTTGAGCTGATGATATTGATGCTTCCTTCTTCCGGTTTACGCTGTACTCATGAGCTTTGAGAGAGCCAAACAGTTCTCTGGGAGTGATGCTGTTGAGATTTCTTGATTCTTTTGTAGCTATCACTTTCATATCCCATTCTTCGGTGAGATTGTCCAATATTTTGGAATTCATCTCAGAATTAGGATAACTTCTCCCTAGGTTGGTCATCTCACTGATGATGCCTAGAAATCTGGTTTCAAGGCTTGAGATGGACTCTTCTGGCTGCATTTTGAAGGATTCATATCTGTCGACTGCTAGCTGGAGCTTGTTTCCTTTGATGGCTTCGGATTCTTGGCATAGATCAGCTAGTAAATCCCATATCTCCTTGGCAGTTGTGCAGTTCTTTGTGTCCTTCATTCTGTCCTCATCTAGAGTTTGAAATAGTGCAGCTTGAGCAACGAACTCTAGATTCTTCAACTTCTTCTCTTCACTGGTGAGAAGATTAGTTGGCTTTGGGATCCTTGCTGGTTGATTGATATCAACTATGTGAGCATCATTGTCCATCATGATGATGATTGGACCATCTTCAATAACCTCCCACATATTCTCATGGATCGAGCAGAGATGCGCCTTCATTCACCCGCTCCAATTATCATAATTCTCAACTGAAAACAAAGGTAGCTTATGGTTTCTCATAGCTTGAAATGTTAGCACAGAAAAGTAGATCTGATTCAGTTGATCTGCAGAAACGGCTGATCCTTAGAATCAACCGCTCTGATACCACTTATTGGTCCCGGGCGAGTCGATATCAGTTTAGATGGGGGGTGAATAAACTGATTAAAACTTTTGCTTCAATTGCGGAATAATAAGGGCCCTTGACTCGCTTAGAAACTTATCTATGCACAATTCGAATAAGTACTTTGGACAGCTTGAGTCCAGATTGTGTGAGCTTGTGTACAGTTCAAAGACATGCAATTAATCAAAATAGTACAGCACACAAATGATTTATAGAGGTTCGAAGTCTCAAACTCCTACGTCCTCTCTTCCTTCCGCAGAAGGGCAACTTCACTATATAACTTGAGTTTCTTTACAAATTACACAATGAAGGACAGTTGGCTGAACCTGGTAACTGCTCACTACCTCAGCGGGTCGACAGCTCACACTTGAAGTCCCTAACTGCTCGCTAGGAAGGTAGGTGCTATTGACGTCTTTACAAGGTTTTAGATCTCTTTCGATCTTCAAGAGGTTAGTCTTGAACAGGGGGTATCAACTGATGTGCTCCTTCAATTGAGCTGGATAGTTGATCGTTGTATTGCTGAGACTGAGAAGGCTGCCCTGGCTAGTTTATCAACAGCTGGCTGAATGTTTTGACTCTTTGAATTCTTCTTCTCAGTTGGACTCTCGCAGTTTTTAGCAAATGCTGAACTTGAGCTATTGTGGGAGGGAGAAAGAAAGCTCTGCTTGAATGAAGGTTTCAAGAATAAGTATTGCGAAAAGTCTTAAAGGCAAGAGTGTTTAAAACTTTGATTCACTCGTCTTTTATAGAGGAGTGATTTTATGACCGTTGAGTTCCATTGATCTGTGGCTCTGTTGGTTCATCAATGGCAGATGGTATTTATTGATCGCTGGAGCTTTTGATTGAAGTAGCCGTTGCTTTGCCAATCTGTAATACCCCAAAAATTTTATTATCTAAATTTTATTAGAATATACATCTGATAGTTACAATAAGTGAAATATCCAAAACTTTTTAGTATTAAAATAATAGCCTGCAATTGCCTTAAGGGTAAGCTAGGGAAGAAAATAGACCCTTAAATTTTTATTTTTTTTTTAGGTAAGTGTGCTGTTGAGTAGATTAAATATATTTTGATACATTCTTGTATTTTTATTACGAACCCCGATACCATTTTAATTTATTTATTTTTATTTTTATTTTTTTTTAAACTTAAAAAGGTATTTATTATTATCATTTCGGATATTAAAAGATGTGTTTCCAAGCCCTAATAATTATCTAAATAAATATAAATTTATCTAATCATAATCCTATTGTATGTTATTATATTGGAAAATCAAAGAGATGAAATTCCCAAATAGTTACACGTAGATATATGAAATGGTAGGTGGAAGATTATTGTTACATTCATTAGGTGAGTACACGTGTATATATAAGATCTAAAGTGTAGAATTTTTAGATAATATTGGATGATATAGTAGTTTTCAAAATAAATAAATAAATAGATAGGAAGAAGAGAACATCTTCTTTGTCGGAAAAATAATAATAATAATTACTTCTTTATTGAGGTGAAATTAAAGAAACAAGAATTGGATAGCTTCGACTGATTGAGGTTAGGTTGTTTAAAGTCTGTTGAATTTATCTAGAATAGTAGTTAAGATTTAATCCCTTTATTATATTCTTTAATCAAGAATCCATACATTCAAATAATAGTGTCCTACTCTGTATATATTTAGCTTCACGTGGAAAACATAATTAATTCTCTAACAATAGGAGTTGAGATTAATGTTTGTAATTTTAAGTTTCCGATTTCCTAAGCAATCTACTAGCTTAAAATAATTATACTCTTTATGCTCCATTAGTAAGAATAATAATTTAAACTAGTGAATGACAATTTTATTAGTATATCATGGGGTAAATATTTGTAAATATTATTCTTATCTTAAAACTAACTACTGAACCATGTGTCGAAGAATGAATATATTTTGATGAGTTGGATTTAAAGTTAATTAATACTTGTTCTAGTAGGTTAAATTGTGATGATAAAGATTCTTGGATTAATTAGAATATATATTAATAAATAAATTTATAAACAATCCGCCTCTAGGGAATATTAAGTGTTTTAATCACCGAGTGTAAATATCATCTTTTGGAATGAATAATATATTCTAAAGAGTCAAGTTGAATTTAAAATCAGGACACTACTAATCAAAATACAATAGTACAAACTTTAATTAAAAGAAAGCTTAGGAATTGAGTTTTGATAGAAGTTCTTTAGTTAAATTAAGCCAATATTGATTATTGTAGGCTCAGAAAAAGTAGCAGGAATCAAGTAGAATCAATCCGGAATTTGAGAGTTTATCTTCTATCCAGGTGGGCTATACTATATCTTCGCAAATTGTATCTTTCGAGTTATTGAGCTCTGCTTTGTTAAAATTGCATATGTGACTATCTGTGTTAAATATTTACGTGCTACTGTATGTTGTCGGAGTCTCATATACCAGCGTTGTGTCAATGTGAGTAGCTACAGTATGCATGCATTATTTGTCCTGCCCTACTCCTTGTCGGTGAGACTAAAATGAAACACTTATAGGTTATACTCATTGGGTATACTTGGCCATTCTCGACTTTACACGTGGTGATGTAGTACGAGTTGCGGGCAGTGACTGGTTATACTCTTAAGCGCTTCAGGATAAAATGTTTTGGTGAACTTAGATTGCTTTCAATTTTAAAACCTCCTAAGCTCCACTACCTGTATGAACACAGATAGATTACTTTAACAAAATAATTTGCATAACTTGAATTGTAAAAACTTGCCCACTGAGTGCACTAGTACTCAGCCCAAATATTTTCAAATATTTTTCAGGTCAGTAGGCTGGCGCGTGGATGTGACGATGCTGAGAGATGGGCTTTTGTTATTTACTTATTTTCCCATTGTCTCTTTTTGTTAAGTATTTTGTTGATAATTAAGTCTCCGCGCTTGTAATATCCTTTTGTTAAACACTAAGAACTCTGATCTTGGTGTTGTGAATAGGTATATATTATAATAAAGCATGTTTGGTTATTCTGAGTCTTCTGTTGAGATTTTCATTAATCAGGTTACCCCATTTCTTTCCCGTTTCTTTATTCCAACCCCCGTGGCGTCCATTTCCACGGTCTTCTGGGACCGGGGCGCTACAGAGTGGTATCAGAGCAGGTCTTGCAACTCTGCAAACCTGTTGGGTCAAATATTTTATTTTTCTTTTTCATTAAATTCTCGTGTGATATTATTAAAGTCCTCAGCTCGTCACTCATGCAACAGCTAAAAGGTACGCATGTTTTTATGTTGTTTTTAGATTTTAAAAGTTTACATAAATTGGTGAAATGTTAAGTTTGTTTGGAAATGAAAGATTGTGATTTGCCATGTTGGCGGGAATGCCTTGAAAGATTGAGTCTTACACTGATTACTTACTGGTTTTAAGAATGAAATATGCCTGTGGGAGTATAGGATTTTGTGTTAAACCATGCTAATTCTATTGTATACATGTGAAGAATTTGTTTATCTATTCTTTGGGCATACTTATGAATGATTGACATATGTTGATTGCACACATTGATAGTTGATTTGTGTTTGATGTTTGTGCTCTAGATGAGTACTTTGACTTGGAATTTGAGAATTTAAGATGAACTTAGTCTATAGTTGTTGAACTTAGGCTGAACTTGTAAGAATTTGTGAAAATATTTGAGCGTAGACTGATTAAGAAATTGTGCTAATTAGATGGCGGGATGGCAGGTGAGACCTCAAAAGAGGTGTCGTACTCGTGTGACGATGGATGAGCGGATAGAGAGGTTCCGTGCATGTATTAGTAGACCAAGGGAGGATGTGCCAGAGTTCACCGCACGTTTTGTGACTTTGTGGATGACTGTCTCGAGTATCGGTGGTATTACAGAGGTGGAGGCTACGGCGAGATATATTATTGGACTACCTCAAGCCTGGAGACTATGGGCTGCAAGAGTTGCTGATATTTTCTCAGAGAGATCTCCACCTACTTTTGCAGAGAAAGTCTATTTCTCGAGATTCTTCACGTATGTGCTACGGATTTGGGTAGATAGACGATGTGTGGCTCCACAATTACCCATAGTGGAGGAGGATATGGATATGTTTCGAGTACCATTTACATCGGTCCTACCAGCTGAGAGGACGATCGAGATGGATCGTTCAGCACTACCTGCACCAAAGTCACCACTTATCACTGTAGGATCGCATGATGATGAGGCTGGTCCATCTAGGACCCAGTTAGAGCCCATCGCAGAGGAGGAGGACTCAGAGGAGGATCCAGATGAGGAGCCGATGGAAGTGACTGATGGATCTACGACGCTCCACTTTAGACGTGATTTCGATGCAGAGGGGCGTCCTGGGCACTGGTATATTCCGTCGTCTCCATAGATAGATGTATAGTTGTAGTAGTAGTTTGAGTAGTCCAGTATATACTGACATTGACATTTTGTTGTATCATCAGCTCAGTAGCTTTTGTTAGTCAGAAACGTTGTCGTTGTTATAAGACCGTTCCGATATGAGGCATTCGGTAGTTAGCCTCTTTTTGACTTAGTGGACTAGACGGTATATATTTTTGATGTATAGATGATGTATGTGTCGTACTCCACTCTTTTATATAAAAGTTCCGTTTCAGGATATCTTTTAGATTTATATATACGTTGTATATATATTTTTGGAAGGCTTTGCATATTTACATTTCGTTTTTTTTTTGTACGAGATGTGTGTTTATTATTTTTATTTCCTTTACGAATCTTTACGTAAGTGTTGATCGATTGGAGATTTAACTAGTTGCAGAATGCCAAGAGGAAGACCAAGAAATGTGAACTTGGCGGTACCAGAAGTACCGAATAACCCGCAGGGTCAGGGACCACAAATTGAAATAGAGTTCAGACGCCATAATCCCCCAACTTTCAATGGAGAGGGTGATCCACTTACAGCCGAACGTTGGGTTCGAGCACTTGAAAAGATATTTGGGTTTTTGCATTGTAGTGATAAAGAAATGGTGGTCTGTGCTCTGTATCAACTTGTGGATGATGCAGATTTCTGGTGGGAGTCAGTTCGAAGGACAATATCTGATGCAGATTGGGAAGTGTTCACCTAGGATAACTTTAAGACGATCTTATATCAAAAGTACATACCGGCTCATTATCAGCATCAGAAGGCTAATGAGTTCTGGAATCTCAAACAAGGAAACAGATCAGTGGCAGAATATGATTTGCAGTTTAACAGGTTATCTCGATACGCACCACAAACCGTAGACACAGAAGAAAAGAGGATTGAAAAATTTCGCATGGGTTTGAAACCGGAAATAGGCACTGCACTGATCGGAAAAGATGGAGCAAACTATGGTCAAATACTGAGTTGGGCACTTAGTATTGAGGCAATGCAAGGAACATCAAAGACTTCAGCATCTCAACCAGTAGCTGGGGATCAGAAGGGAAAACGGGAGTGGGATGGACCACAACGAGGTTATCAAGGGAAGATTTTTTAGCATAACTATCAAGGAGGAAGGAACTTTGGACCAAGGCCTGTAGGGCAAGGGAATGTTGCACCAAAATCTCAGGGCTATCAAGGAAATTCACCGTTATACGCAACTTGTAACAAATATCACTTTGGGCCATGTGTCCAATGCTATCGATGTGGTCGACAGGGTCACTACGCAAACAAATGCCAACAAAATTTGGGAATGCAAGATCAGCAGCAGCAGAGGCCACAGTTCAGACAGGACATGAGAAATACGAGACCACAAGGTGGAGGAGGTCGAGGGAATAACAACAACAATAGAAGTAATCCCAGACCTCAGCAAAATCAGAATCAAGGTCCTCGTGCACCACAACAAGCCAGAGCGTATGCTCTCAACCAGCAAGAGGCAGCTGGGAACTCTGGGAATTTGGCAGGTATGATTAGTTTGTGCGATATACCTGTGCTTGCTTTATTTGATACTGGAGCTTCACATTCTTTCATATCTAGAGATGTATGTAAACATCTCAATCTAGAGCTAGAATTAGCAGGAGAAGCCTTAGCAGTAAGCATCCCTTCAGGACAAACACTTTTAGCTAATTGTGTTTGTAAGAACTTAGACTTGGTAGTAGGTGAAAAGAATTTCACAACTGATCTCTATACTCTTGAGATGCGGGAGTTTGACATTATATTTAGGATGGATTGGTTGACAAAGGAGAGTGCAACAATACGCTGTCACGAGAGAGAGATAATATTTCAGAAACTAGGCAAGGAGGAAGTGAAGTTTTATGGAGCAAAAATGGGAAATATAATTCCTATCATTTTAGCATTAAAGGCTGTAAAGTTGTTACAGAAAGGAGATTGTCAGGCGTTTCTAGTAAACCTTGTAAGCAAGAAAGAAGAAGGTTTAACAGTGGGTCAGGTACCAGTGGTACGGGAATATGAAGATGTATTTCCAAATGATTTGCCAGGTCTGCCGCCAGACAGACAAGTAGAGTTCACCATAGATTTAGAACCAGGAGCAGCACCGGTATCCAAAGCCCCATATCGTTTAGCACCGAATGAGTTACAAGAGTCAAAGGTGCAACTGGAGGGATTATTGGAATTAGGTTTTATAAGACCCAGTGTATCGCCTTGGGGAGCACGAATTTTATTCCTCAAAAAGAAGGACGGTACTATGAGAATGTGCATTGACTATCGGGAGTCGAACAAGTTGACAGTGAAGAACAAGTATCCACTTCCTAGGATAGATGATCTTTTTGATCAGTTGACTGGTGCAAAAATATTTTCCAAGATTGATCTACGATCTGGGTATCACCAAGTTAAGGTAAGAAAAGATGATATACCCAAGACTGCATTTCGAACAAGATATGGTCACTATGAATTTCTAGTGTTGCCCTTTGGGTTAACAAATGCACCTGCAGTCTTCATGGATTTAATGAATCGGGTGTTTCATAAATATTTAGATAAGTTTGTATTGGTCTTTATTGACGACATACTGATCTACTCAAGAAATAAAGAAGAACATGAGGAACACTTGAGACTAGTGCTAGAAACACTAAGGAGAGAAAAGTTATATGCCAAATTCAGCAAGTGTGAATTTGGGCTAAATGAAGTAATGTTCCTCGGATACATTGTGTCAGCAGATGGGATCAAGGTGGATCCTGCAAAGGTTGAGGCAGTGAAGAAGTGGAAATCACCAACCAACATTCATGAGATAAGAAGTTTCCTCAGTTTAGCAGGATATTACAGGAAGTTCATTAAAGATTTTTCAAACATAGCAAGGCCAGTGACACAACTTTTGAGGAAGAAGGTGAAGTTTGAGTAGACTGATGCATGTGAACAGAGTTTTCAGGAACTAAAGACAAGATTAACAACTGCACCAGTCTTAACTTTGCTAGAAGGAGTAGAAGGATTTGTGATATACACTGACGCGTCTAAATTGGGTTTAGGATGCGTGCTGATGCAAAATGGAAAGGTGGTAGCCTATGCTTCGCGACAATTGAGACCTCATGAACTGAACTACCCAACCCATGATTTGGAGCTTGCCGCCGTCATACATGCACTCAAGATTTGGAGACATTATCTTTATGGGGTGAAATGCCAGATTTACACTGACCATAAGAGTTTGAAGTATATCTTCAAACAGAAAGAGCTAAATATGAGGCAGAGAAGATGGTTAGAATTAGTGAAAGATTATGACTGCACGATACATTACCATCCCGGGAAAGCAAATGTAGTAGCCGATGCATTGAGCAGAAAGAAACAAGGAGTGATGGGATGTCTACTCACAAACAAGGAGGAACTTGTGAGAGAAATAGAAAAGATGAAATTAGAGTTGGTGGTTGCACCAAGCTCTACAGCAAGTGTGATAGCCGCAGTGGTAGCTAAACCAGAATTGCGGTCGATAATCGTAGAAGCTCAGCAAAAAGATGAACGATTGGAAAAGATAAGACAAAGAGTCGAAGCGGGCGAACCGAAAGAATTTAGGGAAGATAACGACGGAGCTTTAATGTTCCGTGACAGATTATGCGTTCCCAGTAATGCAACATTAAAGCAAGAAATTATGAGAGAGGCTCATAATACTCCCTACATGGCACATCCAGGCAGCACAAAGCTATACAAAGACCTGAAGCAATATTTCTGGTGGAATAATATGAAAAGGGAGATAGCCACATTTGTGGAGATATGTTTAACATGCCAACAAGTGAAAGCAGTACATCAACGACCTTCGGGGTTATTGCAGCCGTTGGAAATTCTAGAATGGAAATGGGAGCATATAACGATAGATTTTATGGTAGGCTTGCCGCGAACAGCGAAAGGAAACTCATCAATCTGGGTCATCGTAGATCGATTGACCAAATCAGCACATTTCGTGCCAATCAAAACAACAACGGAATTAAGCAAGTTGGCACAAATTTATGTGAAGGAGATTGTTCGACTACATGGAATTCCAGTTTCTATCATGTCAGATCGTGATACTCGCTTCACATCAAGGTTTTGGAAGAGTCTTCAAGAAGCAATGGGAACGAAGCTGAACTTCAGCACAGCTTTTCATCCTCAAACAGATGGTCAATCAGAGAGGACGATACAAATTCTGGAGGACATGCTACGAGGAGTTGTGTTGGACGGGAACTCAAGTTGGGAAGACGTTTTACCCTTGGTGGAGTTTGCTTATAACAACAGCTACCAATCAACTATAAAAATGGCACCATATGAAGCCTTGTATGGTCGCAAATGCAGATCGCCCCTATACTGGGATGAAGTTGGAGAAAGAAAAATTTTGGGTCCAGAGATCGTGCAAACCACTGTCAAAATGATCGACCAAATTCGAGCAAAAATGAAAGAAGCACAAGACAGACAGAAGGCTTATGCAGACAAGCGCAGGACAAACCTAGAGTTCCAAGTTGGTGAAAAGGTTTTCTTAAAGGTATCTCCAACACGGGGTGTTGTGAGATTCGGAAAACAAGGTAAACTGAGACCAAGATTTATTGGGCCATTCGAGATACTAGAAAGAATTGGTGAGGTTGCTTACCGATTAGCTCTTCCGCCGGACCTGTCACAAGTTCACGATGTATATCATGTTTCAATGCTCAGGAAATATGTGTTTGACCCAAAACACGTTGTCAAAGAAAGTGAGTTAGTTCTACGTTCCGATATGACGTACGAGGAAAACCCCCACGAAATTCTTGATAGAAAAGTTCAAGTCCTAAGAAGCAAGCAAATTCCATTGGTGCTTGTGCAATGGAATCATCATGATCGAACTGAAGCAACGTGGGAACTAGAAAGCAAAATGAGACAGCAATATCCTGAGTTATTCGAAGGTACGTGAATTTCGGGACGAAATTCTTTTAAGGGGGGAGGAGTGTAATACCCCGAAAATTTTATTATCTAAATTTTATTAGAATATACATCTGATAGTTACAATAAGTCAAATATCCAAAACTTTTTAGTATTAAAATAATAGCCTACAATTGCCTTAAGGGTAAGCTAGGGAAGAAAATAAACCCTTAAATTTTAATTTTTTTTAGGTAAGTGTGCTGTTGAGTAGATTAAATATATTTTAATATATTCTTGTATTTTTATTACGAACCCCGATACCATTTTAATTTTTTTTTTTTTAAACATAAAAAGGTATTTATTATTATCATTTCGGATATTAAAAGATGTGTTTCCAAGCCCTAATAATTATCTAAATAAATATAAATTTATCTAATCATAATCCTATTATATGTTATTATATTGGAAAAACAAAGAGATGAAATTCCCAAATAGTTACACATAGATATATGAAATGGTAGGTGGAAGATTATTGTTACATTCATTAGGTGAGTACACGTGTATATATAAGATCTAAAGTGTAGAATATTTAGATAATATTGGATGATATAGTAGTTTTCAAAATAAATAAATAAATAGATAGGAAGAAGAGAACATCTTCTTTGTCGGAAAAAAAATAATAATAATAATTACTTCTTTATTGAGGTGAAATTAAGGAAACAAGATTTGGATAGCTTCGACTGATTGAGGTTAGGTTGTTTAAAGTCTGTTGAATTTATTTAGAATAGTAGTTAAGATTTAATCCCTTTATTATATTCTTTAATCAAGAATCCATACATTCAAATAATGGTGTCCTACTCTGTATATATTTAGCTTCATGTGGAAAACATAATTAATTCTCTAACAATAGGAGTTGAGATTAATGTTTGTAATTTTAAGTTTCCGATTTCCTAAGCAATCTACTAGCTTAAAATAATTATACTCTTTATGCTCCATTAGTAAGAATAATAATTTAAACTAGTGAATGACAATTTTATTAGTATATCATGGGGTAAATATTTGTAAATATTATTCTTATCTTAAAACTAACTACTGAACCATGTGTCGAAGAATGAATATATTTTGATGAGTTGGATTTAAAGTTAATTAATACTTCTTCTAGTAGGTTAAATTGTGATTATAAAGATTCTTGGATTAATTAGAATATATATTAATAAATAAATTTATAAAGAATCCGCATCTAGGGAATATTAAGTGTTATAATCACCGAGTGTAAATATCATCTTTTGGAATGAATAATATATTCTAAAGAGTCAAGTTGAATTTAAAATCAGGACACTACTAATCAAAATACAATAGTAGATACTTTAATTAAAAGAAATCTTAGGAATTGAGTTTTGATAGAAGTTCTTTAGTTAAATTAAGCCAATATTGATTATTGTAGGCTCAGAAGAAGTAGCAGGAATCAAGTAGAATCAATCTGGAATTTGAGAGTTTATCTTCTATCCAGGTGGGCTATACTATATCCTCACAAATTGTATCTTTCGAGTTATTGAGCTCTGCGTTGTTAAAATTGCATATGTGACTATCTGTGTTAAATATTTACGTGCTACTGTATATTGTCGGAGTCTCATATACCAGCGCTGTGTCAATGTGAGTAGCTACAGTATGCATGCATTATTTGTCCTGCCCTACTCCTTGTCGGTGAGACTAAAATGAAACACTTATGGGTTATACTCATTGGGTATACTTGGCCATACTCGACTTTACGCGTGGTGATGTAGTACGGGTTGCGGGCAGTGACTGGTTATACTCTTAAGCGCTTCACGATAAAATGTTTTGGTGAACTTAGGTTGCTTTCAATTTTAAAACCTCCTAAGCTCCACTACCTGCATGAACACAGATAGATTACTTTAACAAAATGATTTGCATAACTTGAATTGTAAAAACTTGCCCACTGAGTGCACTAGTACTCAGCCCAAATATTTTCAAATATTTTTCAGGTCAGTAGGCTGGCGTGTGGATGTGACGATGCTGAGAGATGGGCTTTTGTTATTTACTTATTTTCCCATTGTCTCTTTTTGTTAAGTATTTTGTTGATAATTAAGTCTCCGCGCTTGTAATATCCTTTTGTTAAACACTAAGAACTCTGATCTTGGTGTTGTGAATAGGTATATATTATAATAAAGCATGTTTGGTTATTCTGAGTCTTCTGTTGAGATTTTCATTAATCAGGTTACCCCCTTTCTTTCCCGTTTCTTTATTCCAACCCCCGTGGCGTCCATTTTCACGGTCTTCTGGGACTGGGGCGCTACACAATCGATCTTCATTAGATATTTAATTCTAGGATCTCCGTTGAAGCATTTATTCTAAGATTCGCCGGTTGAGCAATAACTCCAGGGTTCTCTGGCTGGCAGTTCTGAGCTTCAGTCTTAGCAACTTTGAGATCCAGTTGACAGTTTTGAACTTGTCTGTTCAGTTCGGCTATTACTCCAGCTAGCAGTTCTAAGTTTGTATGCTCAGTTTGGCTATTACTCCAGTTGGCAGTTTTGAGCTTGTCAGCTCAGTTTGGCTATTGCTCCAGTTGGCAGTTCTGAGCTTCTTCCTCCAGTTCGGCTGATCTCAAGTTTTTTACTAGCTTGTCAGTTTGACTGCTTTCTCTTGAGCTTTCTTGTCAGCTTGACTAATCACAAGCTGGCTGACTTTAGTTCTGGCCTTTATCTGTTTACTTCAATTTAGCCATCAGTTGGATACTTCCAGTCTTCAGTTTAAACTGATCTCTTATCAGTTTCTTCAGTCTAGTCGATTCTTTTTTCCCTCAGCTCAGCTAACTTAGCTGTCAGTTTGTTTTGACTGGTTCGTCTCTTTGAATCCTGAGTTCTGACTGGTTGGCGTATCCTCCTAGCTGGTAGACTATACTCCAGTTTGGTCGACTTCAGCTTGGATTGAGTTCCTCTTTGATGCTCTGGATTGGTTAGCTCAGATCTACAGCTTGAATTTTAGTTAGTTTTTCATAAATAGTTTTGACATCTCATCAAAACCTTATCTAGAGGTTCCTTGATAGTTTTTCCTAATAATACATCTTAGTACTTCCAGGATATGCTGTATAAGTCGTTCGATGTGCCTCATCTAAAACTTCTCTCATTATCTTGTTATTTGGCAAATAAATTTTGTCTTTAAAGAGTAGAATCCCATCTGATGATATCGTGAATCCCTTAGAATCATCCGATACTTCTCTTGCTCGCATCTTTTCTAGAAAACCACCTTTTCTTTGTGCGACTATAATTCTTTTTCGTAGTGTCGGTTGAACTACTAATGCTGCAATTATAGCACCGGCTTCTTCTGGCATAGACACAACCTCGAGGCTCAACTTTTTAGAATCCTTAATCAACTCTTCTTGTTGCGTGATTCCCTTAGTTGGATTCACTTTCTTTTGACTAAGTGCATCAACCATAACATTGGTTTTTCTGGAGTAATACATGATTGTGCAGTCATAATCTTTAACTAGTTCCAGCCACCTTCTTTGTCTCATATTCAATTCATTCTGAGTGAAGAAATATTTAATACTTTTATGATCCGCATAAATCTCATACTTACCTCCACAGAGATAATATCTCCAAATCTTCAATGCATGCACAACAGCGACCAACTCTAAATCATGAGTGGGGTAATTTAACTTATGAGGCTTCAATTGTCTAGAAACGTAAGCAACCACCTTTCCCTATTGCATTAAGACACATCCTAGTCCTTGTTTTAATGAATCATTTTAAATCATGAATCCCTTAGATCCATCAGAGATGGTCAATACTGGGGTCATTACCAATATTCATTTCAACTTCTAAAAACTCTATTCATATGTTTTTGTCCACTCAAAAGGTACCGCTTTTGTGTCGGCAAATGGTTTTGGAGAACCTTACAATAAACCTCTGGTATCATCCTACCAATCTTAGAAAAATCCTTACATCTCTCACATTGGGTAAAAGACACCAATTGCTGGCTTATACCTTTTTTGAATTTATATCGTTTCCTTCAATGATCACCACATGTTCAAGAAATGCTATCCAATCCAGCCAAAACTCACACTTCTTGAACTTAGCATACGATTTCTCTTTTCTTAGAGTTTCCAGCACAACTCTCAAGTGTGTCTCGTATTGCTCTTTACCCTTCTAGTACACCAAAATGCCATCAATGAACACAAAGATTAATCGATCTAAGTAAGGATGAAATATCAGGTTCATTAGAATTATGAACACGTCTGTGCATTAGACAACCCAAAAGGATTAACCACAAATTTGTAGTGGCCATATCTCATCCTAAAGGTTGTCTTAAGAATATCATCTTCCTTCACCTTCAATTGATGATATCCCAATATCAGATCTTTCTTTATGAACATAATTGTCCCTCTAAGTTGATGAAATAAACTCAAAAAACGATACGTATTCTTCATTGAGAGACGATTTAGCTCTCAATAATCTATCCACAACCTTATACTACAATCTTTCTTCTTCGCAAATAGAATCGGGGCTTCCCATGCTGAAACACTCAATCGAATATACCCTAACTCTACTTAGATATTTGGTGAAAATCAAGGTATCTCCTTAGCAAACACAACTGCAAAACATGTCTATTCTGTTGGCATCATGTCGATAATATTTGCCAAGAATTCATATCATCTTCAATATCTTCACCACTTTCATTACCGATATGATTTCTATTTCGATTTAACTTAGCTATATGGAAGATAAACTCTTTCTCATCCGATTTCTGAAATATTACTGCTCAATCATGACAACGTATTATCGCAAAACTTCTGCTAAACTAGTCTATTACCAAGATTAAATTGAATTCTCGCATTTCGAGAGCATACTGGTCAACTACAAACTCCTTTCCTCCAAAGTCAAATCTAACGTCTTTAACAATCTTATCAGTTCTTAAGGTCTTTCCTGCAGGAATTTCTAAAGTCAAGGGTTGAGGTTTCTAAATTCTTTGTGTCTAATTAGGGAAATATCCGTGGGAGAAGCTTCAATGTTCATTCTAAATTTCGAGGACTAAAATAATTTCTTTCTCATTCATCAAATGCATTTAAACATAATAAAACTTTTCTGCATAAATCACTTCTCAACATTTCTCATCGTTCACATAATATCTGAAATTTTCTTAATGCTTACCACATTAAACAACTTTGCAAAATAAATAAATCAAGCAAAGTACTTTGGAGCAGGAGCACGTGGCAGAAATGGGTGGTGTACCATAAAATCAAACAATATAAATTCTCTCAAACACATTGAGTCTACAGGAAAGTAGACCCGCTCTGATACCACAAAATGTAACACCCTCAATTCTATAATTTAAAATGTTACTCTTTCTATTCATTAAAGCGGGAAGTTATTAACAAAAATACCAGTTCGAATAATTTTTTTATATAATTACGCTTGAAATTCCAAGTAGTTAAATAGACCACAATATTTATATTTTCAGAAATTTAAATTCTTAGATAAAAAATACCCACATTTCATAAACTCCAAAATAATCCTAGATCATTTTGAAAAGTAACTCATAAGTTCTAAATATAAAATTCAAACTTGAAACATTCGTAAAACTATAAAATTCAAGCACTACTTTAAGTTAGCAAACGCCACTAACAAACACAAAATACTAAATTCAAAATAGTTTACTTTAAGATACAAGTGCAAATGTTAAGGACAAGTAACCAAAACGTCTAGAGAAGATCAACCCCCATTTCCTTCACGCCGCTCCAAAATCATTGACCTGAAAACATTTAAAAATGTGGGGTGAGCACTCTTAAAACGTACTCAGTGGTGGGGAATCATGAGCATTTCTTTCGATTTATCCAACTGAAATAAATTGCAGGAATAATGGATTTAGGGTACTTTTCTTCTGATTCTAGAATACATCTTGAACTATGCATAGGACATATTCTGGTGCGTACAAAACGCTTTTGTGCGTATAAAATGCTATTATGTGCGTACGAAACGCTATCCACATTCCATCCACGATAATTCAAGTTGGATTAAAAATATTTCTGTCTCAAAAAGCATATATCATATACTTTTATTTCAAAGATAATAATTTCACCCACCTGGTAATAGAGAGCACGGAAAATCAAGCAGAAAATCACACAGATGAGGGTTCTATTTACGCCGCACCTAGTATCAAAATAATTTCAATAAATTATTTAGGCCAACTATATTTTAATAAATTTGAAAATCTAAGATTTATGGGTCTAAATTGGTATTTAAATAATTTGGGCCAATTTTTAATTTTAATAAATCTGAAAATTAGAAATTTGAGCTAAAAGAATAATTTATAAAGTTCGGAGCAGATTTTGAGTTTAAAATAAAGAGATTAGGCTAATCTATAGTTCATAGTCTTTCCGGGTAGTTATTGTAATTTTTGTAAATAATTGAGCCCAAAGTGCAAGTAACTTTAATTGCAATTAACCCCCACCACTTCTCTCTAAAAATTCACGGCAAGAGCCAATTAAGAATCAAAATCCCTCAATTCAATTTTGTCACTCCATTCTTTCCCAACTCTCTCTCTCTACTGTATACCAAGAAGAAATAAAAATGGAGATCCTAATTTGAAAGCAAAAATTCTCTAACTCTTCTCTCCATCTCCCTCTCCCCTTCTACCCAACATCGACGAGCTCACCGCTGCCCGCCGAACACGTACTACCAACTACCAAACTGCCCAAACACAACTGCACCTCAAATAAGCGTCGTCGAGACCGAAGCCCAGCCGCAGATGTCCCTCTCCTGCTTCGACAACCCTGACCCACGACTTTACACAGCTAACTCGCCAAAGCCGAACTCAGTTGTTCTTAACATTCAAATCTCTGAATAGACTCTCTCAACCTGAGACTCTGCTTGCCAGGTCGTGGCCCAGACTCACACCACAGACCAGACCAAGGCTCGACTCAGAAGAAGACTCCTACACCAAACCCCATTGTCTTCTCTCTCTTCTTCTTTGTTTTTCTGAATTTTTTTATAATTTAGTTTCTAAATGCTTGGACAGACAGAGTCTTGAATATGGTGTGCTATTGGGTGATGAAGCATGTTTTGGGTTTTGTGTAGGAAGTGTATAGAGACTTGAATTTCTTGTATAAAGTACTAAAATTAGCAGAGTATATGCATGAATGATGTGAAGCAAAAATAGTTTATTATTTGATCTTGGTTTTGGTTGTTGAAAACGTGTCGGGGGACTAGTTTAAGGAGTAGGGAAAATTGGTGATTGTGTGTATTTAAGAGCACGAAGAACTTTAATTGAACTTTGTTTGTTGATATGTGACCGATGAATTTAAACAAAATCATGATTTCTTGTTTTCTTATGCTTTATTCTAAATTTCTAAAGAAAATTGAAACAAGATACCATATAAGCGTGTTAGCTGCGAAAATCAATTTATAAAACTCATCATCATTAAAATCAAATATGCAGAAGAAAATAGGAGTAGGAAACTTCTAGGAGAAAAAAAATCACGATAAGAAGAAATTTTCATGATAATCTTGACACATAAGGATTAAATTTTAGATTAAGTTTTGAGGATAATATTTTTATTTTTATTTCATATTTATCCTTAATGAATTCTTTTTATTTCAAAAACATATAAGAAGTGAGGTTGAAAATATTTTAACAAGTCCATGCAATAATTCTAAAGCCAAAGTTTTAAATCTACAATTTATTTTCTGAACTAGGGGCACAATGTCGGACTCTTTCAAGTCCATTTAATTCTATCGAGCATTATCAAATAAATTATAACTCAATTTTAAGCAATTAAAATCATTTAAATCACGCGGAAGTGGGTCGTTACAATAACCGTTCATTTTAGTCTTTAAACAAGGAATATGACATGGCGAATAATGCACGAAATACTGTAGCTACTCACATTGACACAGCGCCGGTTTAAGAGACTCCAACAACATATAGTAGCATGAAAATATTTAACACAGATAATCACATATGCAATTTTAACCAAGCATAGTTTAATAACTCGAAAGATACGATTCACAAAGATACAGTAGCCCACTTGGATAGTAGATAAGTTTTCAAATTCTGGGTTGGTTCTGCTCAAATTCGTCTACTCCTTCTAGTCCTACAACAATCAGTCTTTGCTTAGTTTTGTAAAAAGCCCCTGTTAAAACTTAACCTCTAAGCTTACATTTAATATTTATTTGTTCAACCCTATTATTTGTTTAGACATTAAAAATAATAATTGTTTCGTAAATATAAACTTTAATTCACTAATTACTATTGGTATGTATTTAGTCCATTGCCTTAACTAAAAGAAATATAGCATAAGAACATTATAGTAAGTTGATAATTTTGGAAACTATGACATCAACCTATATATTGTATTCATGATTATTTAAAGTACTCTATTTCAATATTTTAAAAATTATAACATTATTTATGAAACTAGATGCATAGTTTTTAATCAATGAAAGGAAATAAATTTAGTATTTACTTTAGATTATATAATATGCGAAATCAGTAGTGTTCGGTGATTATATACAAATGATAAGATATACATACATATATATCATAATTCCGCATAATTGCATTAAATAAAAGAATATTTACACAATTAACCTAATCTTTGAATATATATATATATACATATATCTTGCATATCTAGAATTCTATTCATACTTCATAATGAATAGTGTGAATAGAGATAATATTTAACTTTCTATCCTATCCCGACTCAATAATGTTCATTTTCAAAACTCAATCATAAATAATGTATGTTTTTAAAACAAATTACTATAATTCATTTTTAATTTTATGTTACAATTTTATGATGTAAAATTCTATTTTTCATTAATTTAGTTTTTTAATATTAAAATATTAGGATTTATGACAATAACGTTAAATAATATATAAATATAAATTATATGTTGTCATTTAATTGGTAATACATTGTATCATTCAACACACACACACACACACACACTTTGACATTATAATTCATAAAATTAATATCCACGCATCTTGCACGAGATATATTAGTATTTTTTTATTGTAGGGATTTTCGGTTGTAATATTTCACACCTGCTTCTTAGAAACTGATTTAGTAATAAATACTCATTACTGAAGAATTTAATAATCAGAAACACATTTAATCAACATAATGTTCATAAACACATTTCTTAAGTAGTTTGGGGCTTAGTCTGGTCCATATCAATTCTTTTGTCTTCCTTTATTATTTTTATAATTTAATTAGTGACAAAATTACCACCATTAGAAATCAATTTAGATTATGATAAATTTTTTCTTTAAACTATAATTTCTCTCATTAATTGTACTACTAATGGCGAAATATTCATCATTAAACCATGAATTGCCTCTCAATATATCTATACATATATTAAAGCAAAATTGCATGGGTAAAATTGTAAATAAAAAATATCAGCAAAATATTTCTTACAAATAAATTTCTTTGTAGAAAAAACTTGAAAATTTGAAAATGGTGGAGTGGTTTAATGAGCCTCGTTGTAAATGTTGGAATCCAGACATCCAACTCAAATCCTGCGTCCAACTTCAAATTTCCACCTCATTCTTTTTCTTTTCTTCCTCTTTTTTCTTTGTTTTTTCTTCCTCTTTTTTTTTCCTTCTTCATATCTTCGTCTTTTTTCTTTGTTTTTTATTCGTCCTCTTTTCTTTACTTCTTCGTATATATCTAATATATACTAAGGACATATTGATAATATACTTATACAAAGTAGATCAAAACTTTTCTATATAATAAATATATAAAATATTTCATTGTTTATATATTGAGTATTTATTTTTTAATGTTAATTTCTAATTTGTCTTTCACAACAAATATTATTATTTTGGGCAAGTCATATTATACTATATTAGCGAGTGATAGAAATTACTGTGTTCAATTCCTACGTAATAACGAATAGTGAGAATAGAGATAATATTTTATTTAACATCCTATCCCGATCCAATAATATACGTTTTCAAAACTTAATCATAAATAATATATGTTTTTATCACTATAATTCATTTTTAATTTTATGTTAGAATTTTATGATGCAAAATTCTATTTTTTGTTAATATTAAAATATTAGGATTTATGACAATAACATCAAATAATACATAAATATAAATTATAATTATATACCTATTGGAACACACAATTATATGTTGTCATTTAATTGATAATTCATTGTTTCATTCAACACACACAGAGACACACTTTGACATTATAATTCATAAAATTAATATTCACGCATCGTGCAGGAGATATACTAGTATTACTTTATTGTAGGGATTTTCGGTTGTAATATTTCACACCAACTTCTTAGAAACTAATTTAGTAATAAATACTCATTACTGAAGAATTTCATAATGAGAAACAGATTTAATAAACGTAACGTTCATTCTCATGTTACGATAGGTTGGGGCTTAGTCTTGTCCATATCAATTCTTTTATCTTCCTTTATTATTTTTATTTTTGTAGATATACCGCCAATTCGGATGAAATCATCTACTACACTTTGTGCAACACTCTTTGCGACACATTTTAAAATATTGTTTTTTATTCCATTTTTTTCTTCGATTTCAAGTCATTATGCTTTAGTTTAATTTTACACTTGATAATTAGGGTTCATTTTCCCAATTAAGATATATAATTATTTTTAAATATTTAATTACAGTTTTTAATTAATAATTGATTATTTTCTAAAAAATAATTATATACCCTAATTGGGAAAAGTGATCCCTAATTAATAATTGATTATTTTCTAAAAAAAGGACTACAAATTAATATTTTCAAATGTGTAGCATAGATTGTTACACAAAATGTAGTTGATGATTCCATCCACGGCCCATTAATCAATTTTTGCTTGCTATAAATCCACAATACTAACGTATGTTTCTCACTCTAGCTCATCTTACTCTCCGTGTTTAGATTTTCATATCTTGAGTAGAAAAAAATCATAATGATGCTTCTACTACTACTGATAGTTCTTCCGATAATCTTGACTTACGTTCTCCAGAAAGCCAAAAAAAAAAATCTCCCTCCCGGTCCTTGGCCATTGCCATTGATCGGAAACCTCCATCAATTAGCCACCGCCAGTGACCTCCATATTTATTTATGGAAACTTTCTGAACAATACGGCCCCATCATGCAAATGAAATTAGGTTCTACTCCTCTACTCATTATTTCTTCTGCAAAATTGGCAAAAGAAGTGTTGAAAACTCAAGATTTGACATTTTGCAGCAGACCAAAATCTCTTTCGCAGCAGAAACTATCATATAACTACTTAGACATAATATTCTCACCATACAATGAGTATTGGAGGGAGGTGAGAAAAATCACAACCATTCATCTCTTCAACCTCAAAAAAGTTAAATCTTTTCGCCCCATTCGTGAAGACGAAATCTCTCATTTTATCACAAAGATTTCCAATTTTGCTTCCTCTCATCAAGTTGTGAATCTGAGTGAGATGGCTATGGCTCTTAGTAGTAGTTTGATATGCAGAATTGCTTTTGGTAAGAAATACGATGAGCATGGATCAGAAATGAGACGATTCGATCAACTTCTACATGAGGTTCAAACGATTTCTATCTCTTTCTACATGTCTGATTACTTTCCTGCACTCAGTTGGGTGATAAACTCACTGGATTGATCAATAAAGTTGATACAACCTGCAAAAAGTTGGATTTATTCTACCAGGAGCTCATCAATGAGCACCTGGACGCGAGTAGGGTTCAAACGATGGATGAGGAAGATGACATTCTCGATATTTTGATCAAACTTAAAGAAGAGCACATGTCCTCTTCCTTTGATCTCACATGGGATCATATCAAAGCTTTGTTAATGGTATGTTTTTCATTATCCATCTATTATTATTTTCTCAAGTTTCTATATGTTTTGGTTGTTTAATTATTTCACTTATTTGACTAGTTTGATTAGACAAGATAAGGGTTTTTAAATTTTTAGTTTAAACTATTACAACTTAATTATTTATTTTCAATTCAACCAATTATTTAGATATTTCTGTGTAAGAAAAGAGACGTCTTGGGTACAAGCCCGACCGATCCATTTCCTCAAATCAAAAAAATATATAAATTATCTATATCAGTATGTTGTTCAATTTTACAACATTTCCATAGTTTATGATTTCATAATAATATTTAATGTCAAATAATTTGGTCCCACTAAAATAGCCATTCACAGTTTTTTTGTTACTTAGTTAAGTTGGGGGGTCCACTATAATTAATATTTTATTTTTATAAAAGATTGAACCGTTCCTTTCAAGATGTGTTAATTAAATAGTGTTTTTGATCAACGTCAAATAATTTATACATTGAAAAGGGTATGTAATTGGTGTATAGTGTGCGATATGGAAAATAAGTTTTATATATCTCAATGGTAGAAAATGATTACGTTTAGGAACACTATTGTCATAAAATATTAAAATTTTATAGATATATTAACGACATGCTCATTTTTGTAGAACATATTTATAGCTGGAACAGATACTAGTGCCTCTGCAATCGTATGGACAATGACTGCACTATTCAAAGCACCCAATGTAATGAAAAAATTGCAAGCACAAATAAGAAATTTGATAGGAGAAAAGGGCAAAGTAGATGAAGATGATCTACCTGAACTTCCCTATCTAAAAGCAGTCATCAACGAGACTTTTAGATTGTACCCTGTAACTCCACTACTTGTACCTAGAGAAACAATGGAAAGATGTGTTGTAGATGGCTACGAAATTCAACCAAAAACTATGGTTTATGTTAGCTCATGGGCAATAGGAAGAGATCCCGACTACTGGGAAAATCCGAATGAGTTCACACCTGAAAGATTCTTAAATAGTAATATCGACATAAGAGGGCAAGATTTCAGGTTGTTTCCATTTGGATCGGGTCGAAGAATGTGTCCCGGAATGCCTATTGGAATTGCAACTGTGGAGCTTGGAATTGCAAACCTGCTCTATAGTTTTGACTGGGAATTGCCTAAAGGAATTCAAGCAGAAGATGTTGATATAGATGGTGCACCTGGAATAGTTGTGCTGAAGAAAAATGACCTCCTTCTTTTACCTAAGAAATATGGTGCTTAATTAGCTAATTTGAATGGTTCTTATTCTATTGTATTGTTGGTCGTACACTATAGTCGGTCGCAGTTCAATTTGTATGTTACATTTCGATTAGCGTACGTGGCATGTACATTTATAATATTGTTCAGTAGAGTGACATAACATGTTGGTGGTGATGATACATTTGATGAATATCAAGATATAATAAAATAAAGTACCTATAATAAAATGATGTATTTAATTATGATGTGTTTCTTGATGTCTAATAACACCTCGTATTTTATTCGATTATCATTATTTGTTGAAATAAACTTTAGAGATGAATTTTCATTTAGCATTTTAAATAGTGTGGAAAAAATGGTCATAAATTTAAAGTTGGAATTTATCTATCCACTCTGACATAAATTGTAGCGCTCCGGCCCCGAAAGACCATAGAAATGGACGTTACGGGGGTTGGAATAATGAAGCAGGAAAGAATGGAGCTAATCTGATTAACGAAACCTCAATAGAAAACTCAGAACAGCCAAACATGCTTAAAATACATATATTTGTCTGCAATACCAAGATTAGATTTCGTAGCATTTAACAAAAGAATATCATAAGCGCAGAAGCTCACTTCTCAATAGAATACTAACAAAAAGAGACAACTAGAAAATACGTAAATAACTAAAGCCCATCTTTCAGCATTGTCACGTCCACGCGCCAGCCTACTGACTTGAAAATGTTTGAAATATTTAGGCCGAGTACTAATACACTCAGTGGGTAAGTTTTCAAAATTCAAGTTATCCAAATCATTTTGTAAAAGTAAACTATCTGTGTCCATGCAGGTAGTGAAGCTTAGGAGGTTTTAAAGTTGAAAGCAACCTAAGTTCACCAAAATGTTTTAACGTGAAGCGCTAAGAGTGTAACCAGTCACTACTCGCAACCCCTACTACATCACCAACGCATAGAGTTTATGAGTATAACCAATGAGTATAACTGTTCATTTTAGTCCTTCAACAAGGAATTATGGCATGACGAATAATGCAAGCAATACTGTAGCTACTCACATTGACACAGCGATGGTTTAAGAGACTCCGACAACCAAGCATAGTTTAATAACTCGAAAGATACGATTCGCAAAGATATTGTAGCCCACTTGGATAGTAGATAAGCTTTCAAATTCTGGGTTGATTCTGCTCAAATACCTCTACTCCTTCTAGTCCTACAACAACCAGTCTTTGCTTAGTTTTGTAAAAAGCCCCTATTAAAACTTAACCTCTAAGCTTACATTTAATATTTATTTGTTCAACCCTATTATTGGTTTAGAAATTAAAAATAATAATTGTTTCATAAATATAAACTTTAATTCACTAACTACTTTTGGTATGTATTTAGTCCATTGCCTTAACTAAAAGAAATATAGCATACGAACATTATAGTAAGCTGATAATTTTGGAAACTATGACATCAACCTATATATTGTAGTCATGATTAATTTAAAGTCCCCTATTTCAATATTTTAAAAATTATAACATTATTTACGAAACTAGATGCATAGTTTTTAATCAATGAAAGGAAATAAATTTAGTATTTACTTTAGATTATATAATATGTGAAATCAGTAGTGTTCGGTGATTATATAAATATGATAAGATATACATACATATATATCATAATTCCGCATAATTGCATTAAATAAAAGAATATTTACACAATTAACCTAATCTTTGAATATATATAGATATATATATACATATATCTTGCATATCTAGAATTCAATTCATACCTAATAATGAATAGTGTGAATCGAGATAATATTTAACTTTTTATCCTATCCCGATTCAATAATGTTCATTTTCAAAACTTAATCATAAATAATGTATGTTTTTAAAACAAATTACTATAATTCATTTTTAATTTTATGTTACAATTTTATGATGTAAAATTCTATTTTTCGTTAATTTAGTTTTTTAATATTAAAATATTAGGATTTATGACAATAACGTTAAATAGTATATAAATATAAATTATATGTTGTCATTTAATTGGTAATACATTGTATCATTCAACACACACATACACACACACACACTTTGACATTATAATTCATAAAATTAATATCCACGCATCTTGCACGAGATATATTAGTATTTTTTTATTGTAGGGATTTTCGGTTGTAATATTTCACACCTGCTTCTTAGAAACTGATTTAGTAATAAATACTCATTACTGAAGAATTTAATAATCAGAAACACATTTAATCAACATAATGTTCATAAACACATTTCTTAAGTAGTTTGGGGCTTAGTCTGGTCCATATCAATTCTTTTGTCTTCCTTTATTATTTTTATAATTTAATTAGTGACAAAATTACCACCATTAGAAATCAATTTAGATTATGATAAATTTTTTCTTTAAACTATAATTTCTCTCATTAATTGTACTACTAATGGCGAAATATTCATCATTAAACCATGAATTGCCTCTCAATATATCTATACATATATTAAAGCAAAATTGCATGGGTAAAATTGTAAATAAAAAATATCAGCAAAATATTTCTTACAAATAAATTTCTTTGTAGAAAAAACTTGAAAATTTGAAAATGGTGGAGTGGTTTAATGGGCCTCGTTGTAAATGTTGGAATCTAGACATCCAACTCAAATCCTGCGTCCAACTTCAAATTTCCACCTCATTCTTTTTCTTTTCTTCCTCTTTTTTCTTTATTTTTTCTTCCTCTTTTTTTTCCTTCCTCATATCTTCGTCTTTTTTCTTTGTTTTTTATTTGTCCTCTTTTCTTTCCTTCTTCGTATCTATCTAATATGTACTAAGGACATATTGATAATATACTTATAGAAAGTAGATCAAAACTTTTCTATATAATAAATATATAAAATATTTCATAGTTTATATATTGAGTATTTATTTTTTAATGTTAATTTCTAATTTGTCTTTCACAACAAATATTATTATTTTGGGCAAGTCATATTATAATATATTAGCGAGTGATAGAAATTACTGTGTTCAATTCCTATGTAATAATGAATAGTGAGAATAGAGATAATATTTAATTTAACATCCTATCCCGATCCAATAATATACGTTTTCAAAACTTAATAATAAACAATATATGTTTTTATCACTATAATTCATTTTTAGTTTTATGTTAGAATTTTATGATGCAAAATTCTATTTTTTGTTAATATTAAAATATTAGGATTTATGACAATAACATCAAATAATATATAAATATAAATTATAATTTTATACCTATTGGAACACACAATTATATGTTGTCATTTACTTGATAATTCATTGTATCATTCAACACACACAGAGACACACTTTGACATTATAATTCATAAAATTAATATTCGCGCATGGTGCAATAGATATACTAGTATTACTTTATTGTAGGGATTTTCGGTTGTAATATTCCACACCAACTTCTTAGAAACTAATTTAGTAATGAATACTCATTACTGAAGAATTTCATAATGAGAAACACATTTAATAAACGTAACGTTCATTCTCATGGTACGATAGGTTGGGGCTTAGTCTTGTCCATATCAATTCTTTTATCTTCCTTTATTATTTTTATTTTTGTAGATATACCGCCAACTCGGATGAAATCATCTACTACACTTTGTGCAATACTCTTTGCTACACATTTAAAAATATTGTTTTTTATTCTATTTTTTTCTTCGATTTCAAGTCATTATGCTTTAGTTTAATTTTAAACTTGTTAATTAGGGTTCATTTTCCCAATTAGGATATATAATTATTTTTCAATATTTAATTTCATTTTTTAATTAATAATTGATTATTTTCTAAAAAAATAATTATATACCCTAATTGGGAAAAGTGATCCCTAATTAATAAGTATAAAACTAAACTAACATATAATTAATTGAAATCGAAGATAAAAAGGACTACAAATTAATATTTTCAAATGTGTAGCATAGATTGTTACACAAAATGTAGTTGATGATTCCATCCACGGCCCATTAATCAATTTTTGCTTGCTATAAATCCACAATATTAACGTATGTTACTCACTCTAGCTCTTCTTAATCCCCGTATTTAGATTTTCATATCTTGAGTCGAAATAAATCATAATGATGCTTCTACTACTACTGATAGTTCTTCCGATAATCTTGATTTACGTTCTCCAGAAAGCTAAAAAAAAAATATCCCCCCAGGTCCTTGGCCATTGCCGTTGATCGGAAACCTCCATCAATTAGCCACCGCCAGTGACCTCCATATTTATTTATGGAAACTTTCTGAACAATACGGCCCCATCATGCAAATGAAATTAGGTTCTACTCCTCTACTCATAATTTCTTCTGCAAAATTGGCAAAAGCAGTGTTGAAAACTCTAGATTTGGCATTTTGCAGCAGACCAAAATCACTTTCGCAGCATAAACTATCATATAACTATTTGTAATGCCCCGTATCTTCAGAATATTTTATTTAGAGCTTAATTGACATTAAGAGATTAATGGAAGAGATTAGGGCTTCATAGCAGTTAAACGAATATAAGACGCGACTTTAGGTGTTATTTAATTCGAAAATCATTTAATTATTTTTGACGCGTGGTCAATAATGATTTTCGAGAAAATAGAACGACCTGAGAACTTCAATGGTACTTTTAAAATTTTAATTTGAGGTCAATCAAAGGCCCAACAGTCAAAGAGAATGTGAATAATAATTTTTAATTTAATCAGGAATATTTGCGACATCCCGATACTTGACTCGTCAGAGTTTTTAAATAGGAAACGATCCAAGGAATCCACCGGTGTTCTCAGATTTTTAATCAAAGATCAAACGAACTTCCAACAATATTTTTGGTAAAATAAATGGTAATTTCTAGTTAATTTGAAAATGAATCTTTTCTCGTTCGATTATCAAATAACATTTTCGGCATACCATTTTAAGTTCATTAAATAGGAAATGAGCCAATGAACCTCCCGATATTTTTAGATTTTCGATACGAGATCAATTGAACTTTCAGTAAAATAAAGTAATTTTTAAACCGAGTCCAAAAGCATTTTATCAGTATTTTATATCTAAAATATTATATTTAAAAATTCTAAAAATATCTACATAATCGGCCCCCCTATGATCCTTATCTCCAATCCCCAACATATATTCATTTAGAATGAAACAACAAATGGGCCGTAAATTACATATGTATATAATTATATATAAACATATCTAATTATATATGTAACTATATATATAGATATATATATATATATGGGATTATATATATACACACATATATATAAGGGATAGAGAGAGTGAGAGCCTGTGGAAGTGTTGCCGGAGCTGGAGCTTCACGTCGAACTACCACCGCTCTGCCGCCGCCGCTACAGTAGCCGGAACATCGCCGGAGCTGTTGACGTTCGCCGGAAAAAGGCGTAATACAGCAGCCACTTTGTGAGGCTTCGTTTCGGTTCGTTTCTTCTCTTTTAGAGCTGAAATTTTAGTATGTCGTGTATCTTTATGTGCTCTACGTTTCATCTTTTGATATCGTTGTCGTCCGGTGGCCGAAAACTGGCCAAATTGCCGGAAAATGTGAATAGTGTCGTGAACCGACTGTTTGCATTTTTGCCCCGTTTCACCCATTTCTGGTCATCAAATCGAAAAAGTTTCTTCTCGAAAGTTGTTCCAAATAATATTTCCTATGCGCCAGTCGAATTTCGTAATTTTCGAACAGTTTTAAATAATATCGATTATTCAATTTAAGCAGTTATTTTTATATCGGGAGCATGTGTTATAAAAAAATTCTAAAATTCTCATTCTTTAGTCTTGGCATGTATAGTATCATTCCTGAATATTTTCGTAAATTTTGAGCGGTTAAAAAGTGTTGTGGTGTAGATCTGGTAAAATTTGGATAAATGGCAAGTTTTGGAAAGAGACCTCTGTCAAATCAGTTGATCCCAGTAAAGCAAGAATAAAGTTTTGGAATTTATTTCCTTCTTTGTCAAAATTATTCGAGGTCTCTAGAGTCACGCAATCCATTTTTGAATAGAATAGAATTAATAATAGTTCCGTTTATAGTAGATTAATTCCCGAAAATATAGCGATTATCCTGAGTTGAAGTTTATCTTCTATAGTACCAGATGAGCTAGAGAAAGAGTATCAGGGTTGATTCTTCAGGAGCTAGCTTTTCAGAATCCCGAGAAATGTGGGTTATACTATACTATCTTTGCAAATTGTATCTTTCGAGTTATTAAGCTCTTCTTTGCTAAAATTGCATATGTGACTAACTGTGTTAAATATTTACGTGCTACTGTATGTTGTCGGAGTCTCATAAACGAGCGCTGTGTCAATATGAGTAGCTACAGTATGCATGCATTATTTGTCATGCCCTACTCCTTGTCGGTGAGACTAAAATGAAACACTTATTAGTTATACTCATTGGGTATACTTTGGCCATACTCAAATTTACGCGTTGGTGATGTAGTACGGGTTGCGGGCAGTGACTGGTTACACTCTTAAGCGCTTCACGATAAAATATTTTGGTGAACTTAGGTTGCTTCCAACTTTTAAACCTCCTAAGTTTCACTACCTGCATGGACACAGATAGATTACTTTTACAAAATGATTTGCATAACTTAAATTGTGAGAACTTGCCCACTGAGTGCATTAGTACTCAACCCAAATCTTTTCAAATATTTTCAGGTCAGTAGGCTGGAGCGTGGAGGTGACGAGGCTGAGATATGGGCTATTATGATTTACCTATTTTTACGTTGTCTCTTTTTGTTAGTATTCTGTTAATAATTGAGCTTCCGCACTTATGATATTCTTTTGCTAAATGCTAAGAACTCTGATCTTGGTATTTTATTGATATGATTCTGCTTCTCTGATTCTAAACATTTGTTGACTTCCTAGTTAACATATATCATATGCTTAGCTATATAATTATTCCAAGGGGAGGAAGCCCGTCTTTCGTTATGTCTATTTGATCATTCATTTTGGCCTATGGAAGGGCTTCATTTATTCAGCATATTGGTGTCTGTTTCTTTTGTCGACCTATGAATGAGTCTATTGATTATTGGTATCTGGTTATTTGTTTCCGTTTGGCCTATGAAAGCGCTTATTGAATTGTTACAGCTTCCATTCTTCTCTTATAAGCCGTTATAAACGGGGATTCGCTCTAGTTACAGAGGTTATGCTGTCTAATTTTCCAGAAGGCATAACTTATCTTTAGCATACTCGGTTGTTAAATTTTATTCCAAACATTAATCCTTTTTGAATTATCACCCCGTCGTTAATTAAATTACCCCATTTCTTTCCCGCTTCTTAATTTCGACCCTCGTGGCGTCCATTTCCACGGTCTTTTGGGACCGGAACGCTACAAAGTGGTATTAGAGCAGGTTTACAACTCTGCATACCTGTTGGGTCTTATTTCGTCTTTCATTGAATTTTCGTGTGATATTATATAAGCCCTTAGCTCGTCACTCACGCAACAGCTAAAAGGTACGCATATTTTTATGCGGTTTTTAGTTCTTAAAAGTTTACATTAATGTTGAAATGTTATGTTTGTCTGAAAATGAAAAATTAGGATTCGCCATGTTGATGGGAATTCCTCGAAAGATTGATGTTTATGCTGATTGCATACTCTGATTAACTGCGCTGATAGCGTACTCTGTTGCTATGATAATAGCATACTGGTTTTGAAATATGTCTGTGAGCAGACTGGTTTCTGTCGAAAAACTATGTTGATTACATATATGTATGAACTTGTTTATCTATGCCTTGTGTATACTTGTGATATTGGGAATGTGCAAAATGCATACTGTAAACCTTGATAGCCGGAAAGTGTTTATTGTTTATACTCTTGAATGAGTACAAAAGCTTGAAAGTGGGAGAACGTAAGATTAACTTAGCCTATAGTTGCTGAACTTAGGCTGAACTTGTAAGCACTTATGAGATTGCTAAGAATATAGTTTGACGGAGAAAACGTTTCATTTTGATGATTGAACATAAACTTATGGCTCGAAAGAACTACCATATATATATTGCGATTAATGAGCGGATTACGAGATTTCATACATATACCAAGAAAGGGATCGATTCGGTGTTTGAGTTTATTGGGGAAATAACTTACTCCATGTTGGTGAACATTTGGTTAGAAGAAGTCTTTGAGATTGAGGTTGTTTTAAGGTTGATCAAGAGTTTGCCCTGGTGCTAGAAACATGGACACATTAAGCATCAAAATATTTAAAATAAACGTAACTCAATAATTGATGTAGAGACTGTGAATTTTCATGGGTAGATATGTTAGATGATGATGGCTACTACAAACAAGATTCAACATAAGAATTGTCACCTGAGTGAAATATTGAGGTAGACCGATCACCGCATTTTATAACTCCATGTGGAAATGAGGTTATAAAGCTTTGACTTCGAACTAGAAGCAAGGAAATGAGTAATCGATTTATAGGCCGGTTATCAGATTGCGAATCTATTGCAAGTTCGAGGAATCCCTAAGCAAGCTTTCAGCTTAGGAGTCATGTCTAACGATCCTGTTGCGGTTACAGGGAATAAAGATTCATTCCAATAAGAGAAAGCTCTTCACCTCAGTGGATGGCCAATCGAGGCCATGGCGTGTTTCATGCCCAAAATGCGTAGCTTATTTTAGATCGATTTTTAGAATAAAGGTAAAGATGGTCATCATGACTGCAGCCTAAATAATTCGAAGATATGTCTGTCGGTGTTCTACTGAACTTCCAGGAGGCATTAAAGTCAACTATGTTGAGTCTAGAAGGCATAGTAGATCAAGTCATTTTCTCGTATCCTTCCGGTGGGTAGGAAGTGATCCCCAGATGTCGCTTTCCCAGCCAGGCGCAACCATTAAAAGTCTAACCGACTCATGTTATTTCGTAGCAACCTCTTAAAAGGTGAAAGTGTGAGATACTCCAGAAAGAAAGAGAAGTTAAGGAAGATCGTTAAGATGATAGATCTATTGGTTGGTAGATCGAGAGCGTCAGTATGATAGGAAGGTTTGACAAATCTATTTTTTCATTCTCATGTCAGTTGGATTGATCGCCCTTCAATAACTTCATTGTTATTATTTTTAACTCATTGATTAAACCCTCTTAGATAACTTGTAATCTTTTGATGACACTCATTTGATCATCAAGAATCAGTAATAGCACTTCCTTGTTAGGCTATACTGGTACCTTTGTGAAGATTTATGGCACAACTCTTAGTTGCTAAACGTTGATTCTCTTCCTTTATTCCTATATATCTTTGTAATGTGCGAGAACCTTTTGAGTTTATAAATCCTCTAAAAAGACAATATTTTTGGAATAAATAATCTAGTGTTATATCTCTTTCAGCTTTTGAACTTGTTAAAGATTATTGATCATATAAAGTCCTCACTCCGAGGCGTTTGTTTCTTTTAACTTTCACTCATAGAACTCGAGTGTGGATCCTCAAATAGAAGAGAGAGCTTATAGAAATATTCCCTTAGGTGTATCGTCGGGAGAACAAGTGATAGTATTCCATAGTAGGGAATGGAACCGAAGCAATGGTCAATTAGTGCTCTCAAAAGTCGAAAGTGCATTTAAGACGATCCAATGGATGTCAGCGAGTATGTTTTGAGCTTACAGTTAAAGCCTAGATGTGCGATCTTTATCCATGCAAGGACCAGTGATCACCAGGGGAAGCTGGATAGTCGGACTACTATTTTAAAGAAAAGAGAAGAGTACAACGAGGAATATAAGACTAGTTGCATCAGAAATACGATTCAAGCACGCTTCAAGAAGATGAGAACGTCGAACCTCAATATTTTAAAGAATAAGATGAAGCGAGGTTCAAACCTGATAGAACGTGCAAGGCAACCATTCAAGGACGTGCCTTTTCGAAATGCGAAATCATGGGAAGATTATAAACAGTGCATCATAATAACTTTCATAAAGGATAGAGAGAAGTGGCCAACGTTCAGGCTTCCGGGAGGATAAATCTACCAATAAAAGCAGAACAAGTATAGACTCTTCAAAGAAGTATTTAATCAGGAAAAAAGCGGATAGAGGACTAGAGGTTGAAACTCAACCTAAAGTATGAGGACCTTATTGGTTCCAGATAGACGAATGCAGAAAGTGGGGTTTTGAACCCTAAGGATGTACTTTGATACTCCTTCTCAAGGATATGGAAATTTCGGGACGAATTTTTTTTTAAGGAGAGTGGAATGTAACGCCCCGTATCTTCAGAATATTTTATTTAGAGCTTAATTGCCATTATAAGATTAATGGAAGAGATTAGGGCTTCATAGCAGTTAAACGAATATAAGACGCGACTTTAGGTGTTATTTAATTGGAAAATCATTTAATTATTTTTGACGCGTGGTCAATAATGATTTTTGTGAAAATAGAACGACCTGAGAACTTCAATGGTACTTTTAAAATTTTAATTTGAGGTCAATCAAAGCCCCAATAGTCAAAGAGAACGTGAATAATAATTTTTAATTTAATCAGGAATATTTGCAACATCCCAAGACTTGACTCGTCAAAGTTTTTCAATAGGAAACGATCCAAGGAATCAACCGGTTTTCTCAGATTTTTAATCAAAGATCAAACGAACTTCCAACAATATTTTTGGTAAAATAAATGGTAATTTCTAGTTAATTTGAAAATGAATCTTTTCTCGTTCGATTATCAAATAACATTTTCGGCATACCATTTTAAGTTCATTAAATAGGAAATGAGCCAATGAACCTCCCGATATTTTTAGATTTTCGATACGAGATCAATTGAACTTTCAGTAAAATAAAGTAATTTTTAAACCGAGTCCAAAAGCATTTTATCAGTATTTTATATCCGAAATATTATATTTAAAAATCCTAAAAATATCTACATAACCGGCCCCGCTATGATCCTTATCTCCAATCCCCAACATATATTCATTTAGAATGAGACAACAAATGGGCCGTAAATTACATATGTATATAATTATATATAAACATATCTAATTATATATGTAACTATACATATAGATATATATATGGGATTATATATATACACACATATATATAAGGTATAGAGAGAGTGAGAGCCTGTGGAAGTGTTGCCGGAGCTGGAGCTTCACGTCTAACTACCACCGCTCTGCCGCCGCCGCTACAGTAGCCGGAACGTCGCCGGAGCTGTTGACGTTCGCCGGAAAAAGGCGCAATACAGCAGCCACTTTGCGCGGCTTCGTTTCGGTTCGTTTCTTCTCTTTTAGAGCTGAAATTTTAGTATGTCGTGTATCTTTATGTGCTCTACGTTTCGTCTTTTGATATCGTTGTCGTCCGGTGGCCGAAAACCGGCCAAATTGCCAGAAAATGTGAATAGTGTCGTGAGCCGACTGTTTACGTTTTTGCCCCGTTTCACCCATTTTGGGTCGTCAAATCGAAAAAGTTTCTTCTCGAAAGTTGTTCCAAATAATATTTCCTATGCGCCCGTCGAATTTCGTAATTTTCGGACGAGTTTTGAATAATATCGATTATTCAATTTAAGCAGTTATTTTTATATCGGGAGCATGTGTTATCGAAAAATTCTAAAATTCTCATTCTTTAGTCTTGGCATGTATACTATTATTTCTGAATATTTTCATAATTTCCGAACGGTTAAAAAGTGTTGTGGTGTAGATCTGGTAAAATTTGGATAAATGGCAAGTTTTGGAAAGAGTCCTCTGTCAAATCAGTTGATCCCAGTAAAGCAAGAATAAAGTTTTGGAATTTATTTCCTTCTTCATCGAAATTATTCGAGGTCTCTAGAGTCGCGCAATCCATTTTTGAATAGAATAGAATTAATAATAGTTCCGTTTATAGTAGATTAATTCCCGAAAATATAGCGATTATCCTGAGTTGAAGTTTATCTTCTGTAGTACCAGATGAGCTAGAGAAAGAGTATCAGGGTTGATTCTTCAGGAGTTAGCTTTTCAGAATCCCGAGAAAGGTGGGTTATACTACACTATCTTTGCAAATTGTATCTTTCGAGTTATTAAGCCCTGCTTTGCTAAAATTGCATGTGACTATCTGTGTTAAATATTTACGTGCTACTGTATGTTGTCGGAGTCTCATAAACCAGCGCTGTGTCAATGTGAGTAGCTACAGTATGCATGCATTATTTGTCATGCCCTACTCCTTGTCGGTGAGACTAAATTGAAACACTTATTAGTTATACTCATTGGGTATACTTTGGCCATACTCAACTTTACGCGTTGGTGATGTAGTACGGGTTGCGGACAGTGATTGGTTACACTCTTAAGAGCTTCACGATAAAATATTTTGGTGAACTTAGGTTGCTTCCAACTTTTAAACCTCCTAAGTTTCACTACCTGCCTGGACAAAGATAGAATACTTTTACAAAATGATTTGCATAACTTAAATTGTGAGAACTTGCCCACTGAGTGCATTAGTACTCAGCCCAAATCTTTTCAAATATTTTCAGGTCAGTAGCCTGGAGCGTGGAGGTGACGAGGCTGAGATATGGGCTATTATGATTTACATATTTTTCCGTTGTCTCTTTTTGTTAGTATTCTGTTAATAATTGAGCTTCCGCACTTATGATATTCTTTTGCTAAATGCTAAGAACTCTGATCTTGGTATTTTATTGATATGATTCTGCTTCTCTGATTCTAAACATTTGTTAACTTCCTAGTTAACATGTATCATATGCTTAGCTATATAATTATTCCAAGGGGAGGAAGCCCGTCTTTCGTTATGTCTATTTGATCATTCATTTTGGCCTATGGAAGGGCTTCATTTATTCAGCATATTGGTGTCTGTTTCTTTTGTCGACCTATGAATGAGTTTATTGATTGTTGGTATCTAGTTATTTGTTTCTGTTTGGCCTATGAAAGGGCTTATTGAATTGTTACAGCTTCCATTCTTCTCTTATAAGCCGTTATAAACAGGGATTCGCTCTAGTTACAAAGGTTATGCTGTCTAATTTTCCGGAAGGCATAACTTATCTTTGGCATACTCGGTTGTTAAATTTTATTCCAAACATTAATCCTTTTTGAATTATCACCCCGTCGTTAATTAAACTACCCCATTTCTTTCCCGCTTCTTAATTCCCACCCTCGTGGCGTCCATTTCCACGGTCTTTCGGGACCGGAACGCTACACTATTTAGACATAATATTCTCACCATACAATGAGTATTGGAGGGAGGTGAGAAACATCACAACCATTCATCTCTTCAACCTCAAAAAAGTTAAATCTTTTCGCCCCATTCGTGAAGACGAAATCTCTCATGCATTTTATCACAAAGATTTCCAATTTTACTTCCACTCATCAAGTTGTGAATATGAGTGAGATGGCTATGGCTCCTAGTAGTAGTTTGATATGCAGAATTGCTTTTGGTAAGAAATACGATGAGCATGGATCGGAAATGAGATGATTCGATCAACTTCTACATGAGGTTCAGATGATTTCTATCGCTTTCTACATGTCTGATTACTTTCCTGCACTCAGTTGGGTGGATAAACTCATTGGATTGATCAATAAAGTTGATACAACCTGCAAAAAGTTCGATCTATTCTACCAGGAGCTCATCGACGAGCACCTGGACGCGAGTAGGGTTCAAACGATGGATAAGGAATATGACATTCTCGATATTTTGATCAAACTTAAAGAAGAGCACATGTCCTCTTCCTTTGATCTCACATGGGATCATATCAAAGCTTTGTTAATGGTATGTTTTTCATTATCCATCTATTATTATTTTCTCAAATTTCTATATGTTTTGGTTGTTTAATTATTTCACTTATTTTACTAGTTTGATTAGTCAAGATAAGGGTTTTTAAATTTTAGTCTAAACTATTACAACTTAATTATTTATTTTCAATTCAACCAATTATTTAGATATTTCTGTGTAAGAAAAAAGACGTCTTGGGTACAAACCCGACCGATCCATTTCCTCAAATCAAAAAAATATATAAATTACCTATATCGGTTTGTTGTTCAATTTTACAACATTGCCATAGTTTATGATTTCATAATAATATTTAATGTCAAATAATTTGGTCCCACTAAAACAGCCATTCACAGTTTTTTTGTTACTTAGTTAAGTTGGGGGGTGCACTATAATTAATATTTTATTTTTATAAAAGATTGAACCGTTCATTTCAAGATGTGTTAATTAAATAGTGTTTTTGATCAACGTCAAGTGTGCGATATGGAAAATAACTTTTATATATCTCAATGGTAGAAAATGATTACGTTTAGGAACACTATTGTCATAAAATATTAAAATTTTATAGATATATTAACGATATGCTCATTTTTGAAGAACATATTTATAGCTGGAACAGATACTAGTGCCTCTGTAATCGTATGGATGATGACTGCACTATTCAAAGCACCCAATGTAATGAAAAAATTGCAAGCACAAATAAGAAATTTGATAGGAGAAAAGGGAAAAGTAGATGAAGATGATCTACCTAAACTTCCCTATCTGAAAGCAGTCATCAACGAGACTTTTAGATTGTACCCTGTAACTCCACTACTTGTACCTAGAGAAACAATGGAAAGATGTGTTGTAGATGGCTACGAAATTCAACCAAAAACTGTGGTTTATGTTAGCTCATGGGCAATAGGGAGAGATCCCGACTACTGGAAAAATCCGAATGAGTTCATACCTGAAAGATTCTTAAACAGTAATATCGACATAAGAGGGCAAGATTTCGGGTTGTTTCCGTTTGGATTGGGTCGAAGAATATGTCCCGGAATGCCTATTGGAATTGCAACTGTGGAGCTTGGAGTTGCAAACCTGCTCTATAATTTTGACTGGGAATTGGCTAAGGGAATTCAAGCAGAAGATGTTGATACAGATGGTGCACCTGGAATAGTTGTGCTGAAGAAAAATGACCTCCTTCTTTTACCTAAGAAATATGGTGCTTAATTAGCTAATTTTAATGGTTTTTCTTCTATTGTATTTTTGGTCATACACTATAGTCGGTCGCAATTGGATTTGTATGTTACATTTCGATTAGCGTACGTGGCGTGTACATTTATAATATTGTTCAGTAGAGTGACATAACATGTTGGTGGTGATGAAACATTTGATGAATATCAAGATATAATAAAATAAAGTACCTATAATAAAATGATATATTTAATTATGATGTGTTTCTTGATGCCTAATAACACCTCGTATTTTATTCGATTATCATTATTTGTTGAAATAAACTTTAGAGATGAATTTTCATTTAGTATTTTAAATAGTGTGGAAAAAATGGTCACAAATTTAAAGTTGTAATTTATCTATCCACTCTGACATAAATGGTAGCGCTCCGGCCCCGAAAGACGTTAGAAATGGACGTCATGGGGGTTGGAATTAAGAAGTAGGAAAGAAAGGAGCTAATCTAATTAACGAGACCTCAATAGAAGACTGAGAACAGCCAATAGAAGACTCAGAACAGCCAAACATGCTTAAAATACATATATTTGTCTGTAATACCAAGATTAGAGTTCGTAGCATTTAACAAAAGAATATCATAAGCGCGGAAGCTCAATTCTCAATAGAATACTAACAAAAAGAAACAACTAGAAAATATGTAAATAACTAAAGCCCATCTTTCAGCATTGTCACGTCCACGCGCCAGCCTACTGACCTGAAAATTTTTGAAATATTTAGGCCAAGTACTAATACACTCAGTGGGTAAGTTTTCACAATTTAAATTATACAAATCATTTTGTAAAAGTAAACTATCTGTGTCCATGCAGGTAGTGAAGCTTAGGAGGTTTTAAAGTTGAAAGCAACCTAAGTTCACCAAAACGTTTTAACGTGAAGCGCTAAGAGTATAACCAGTCACTACTCGCAGCCCCTACTACATCACCAACACATAGAGTTTATGAGTATAACCAATGAGTATAACTGTTCATTTTAGTCTGTCAACAAGGAATATGGCATGATGAATAATGCACGCAGTACTGTAGATACTCACATTGACACAGCGCTCGTCTTTATAAAAGTAAACTATCTGTGTCCATGCAGGTAGTGAAGCTTAGGAGGTTTTAAAGTTGAAAGCAACCTAAGTTCACCAAAACGTTTTAACGTGAAGCGCTAAGAGTATAACCAGTCACTACTCGCAACCCCTACTAGATCACCAACGCATAGAGTTTATGAGTATAACCAATGAGTATAACTGTTCATTTTAGTCTTTCAACAAGGAATATGGCATGACGAATAATGCACGTAATACTTGTAATACCCCAAAATTTTATTATCTAAATTTAATTAGGAATATACATTTAATAGTTAAAATAAGTGAAATATCCAAACTTCTTGGTATTAAAAAAATATATATATAAATAGCATATGTTAACCATAAGGATAATCTAGGAAAGAAAACGGACCCTTCTAGGTCATATTTTTAGGTGATGTGTGTCCATTGAGTGTGTTGGAAATACTCTTAGAACATTCCCGTATTTAATTTAGGACCCTACATATGCACTTAAGTTGATTAATTAAAATTTATTTACTAAGTGTAATAGATTATTGTGACAAATACATATGCATAAAAAAATGAATATATATATATATATATATGTGTGTGTATGCATATCAACTATTTATTTATTTATATATATATATATTTAAAAATATATATATATACACTAATACGTATATATATATATATATATTTTATATGTATATATTCCACTTGCTAAAGTTGGAAATAATAATATTTTAATATATAATATGTATAGCCAATTTAAATTATATATGTGTATACTTGTACCTCTCGTAAGCATTAAGTTACTGGTTAATAAAATAATAATAATAATAATAATAATAATAATAGTTTAATCCCTATCCTAGCTCACATAGGTTTATAGAAATGATAGGTGGAAGGACTTGAGTAATATGTATTGAAACATAAGTATACGTGTCTTTCTCTCAAATTGAAGTAATAGAAATTCTCATGATAATATAAATAGATTGAAATAATGATATTTCATAATTTCCTTCACACTACTCGTAATCAATAAACATAATATTATATCCAAAATTAATTGGCATAATTTGAGAAGGGTTCAGTTGAAGGTTTGTCTCTAAACTTAATTTCGAGTTCAATTTTTATAAGTGTTCAGTAATAATTGATTATTTGAAAGAAATAGTAATATAGCATATGTATTTCAGTAATAAATTTCATTTTTTTTGTGACATGTATAAGAAATTATAAATCTTAATATATTAGCTATTATTTTTGTTTTATTCTTATTTAATTAATGATAGAAAACAAAAGGAATTAAGTGGACACATTCTATATATTTTTTTTAGTTAATGAACGTGGATTATCAAATTTATTACTTAAATTTCAAAAAAAAAAAGAAATAAAGAAATAAAGATATCAATTAAGTGAGGGTTTAAAGAAAAATGTGATTTATGCATGATTATGTACGGCTGTATGTATGTGTAAATTAGTGTACAGGCGTGTGTGTTTTTAAGTAGTCTATGAAAGCATTAATTGGCAATAATAGTATATGGTTGTAATATATCTATTGAGTTCAAGGGTATTTTATTGCTTGAAGGATGAATGTGATTATGGTAGATCAATTAGGAATTTATAACAAAATAAATAGAAACTTAAATTTAAATTTAAAAAAAAATAATAGAGCTTAGGGATTGAGTTTTATCAGAGGCCATTTAGTTAAACTAAGCAAAGATTGGTTGTTGTAGGCTCAGAAGAAGCAACAGGAATCAAGTAGAATCAATCTGGAAATTTGAAACCTTATCTTTTATCCAGGTGGGCTACTATATCTTTGCAAATTGTATCTTTCGAGTTATTAAGCTCTGATTTGTTAAAATTGCATATGTGACTATCTGTGTTAAATATTTACGTGCTACTGTATATTGTCGGAGTCTCATATACCAGCGCTGTGTCAATGTGACTAGCTACAGTATGCATGCATTATTTGTCATGCCCCACTCCTTGTCGGTGAGACTAAAATGAAACACTTATTGGTTATACTCATTGGGTATACTTTGGCCATACTCAATTTTACGCGTTGGTGATGTAGTACAGGTTGCGGGCAGTGACTGGTTATACTCTTAAGCACTTCACGATAAAATATTTTGGTGAACTTAGGTTGCTTTAAATTTTCAAATCTCCTAAGATTCACTACCTGCATGAACATAGATAGATTACTTTAACAAAATGATTTGCATAACTTGAATTGTAAAAACTTGCCCACTGAGTGCACTAGTACTCAGCCCAAATATTTTCAAATATTTTTCAGGTCAGTAGGCTGGCGCGTTGATGTGACGATGCTGAGAGATGGGCTTTTGTTATTTACGTGTTTTCACATTGTCTCTTTTTGTTAAGTATTCTGTTGATAATGAAGTTTCCGCGCTTGTAATATCCTTTTGTTAAACACTAAGAGCTCTGATCTCTGTGTTATGAATAGGTATATATTATTATACAGCATGTTTTATTATTCTGAGTCTTCTGTTGAGATTTTGTTAATCAGGTTACCCCCTTTCTTTTCTGCTTCTTAATTCGAACCCCCGTGGCGTCCATTTCCATGGTCTTTCGGGACCGGGGCGCTACAGAGTGGTATCAGAGCAGGTCTTGCAACTCTGCAAACCTGTTGGGTCAAATTATTTTATTTTTCTTTTTCATTAAATTCCCGTGTGATATTATAAAAGTCCTCAGCTCGTCACTCACGCAACAGCTAAAAGGTACGCATGTTTTTATGCGATTTTTAGATTTTAAAAGTTTACATTAATTGGTGAAATGTTAAGTTTGTTTGGAAATGAAACATTGTGATTTGCCATGTTGGGGGAAATGCCTTGAAAGATTGAGTCTTACACTGATTACTTACTGGTTTTGAGAATGAAATATGCCTGTCGGCGTACAGGATTTTGTGTTAAACCATATTGATTCTATTGTATACATGTGAGGAATTTGTTTATCTATGCTTTGGGCATACTTATGAATGATTGGCATATGTTGATTGCACACATTGATAGTTGATTTGTGTTTGATGTTTGTGCTCTAGATGAGTACTTCGACTTGGAATTTGAGAATTTAAGATGAACTTAGCCTGTAGTTGTTGAACTTAGGCTGAACTTGTAAGAATTTGTGAGAATATTTGAATGTAGACTGATTGAGAAATTGTGCTAATTAGATGGTGGGATGGCAGGTGAGACCTCGAAAGAGGTATCGTACTCGTGTCACGATGGATGAGCGGATTGAGAGGTTCCGTGCATGTATTAGTAGACCAGAGGAGGATGTGCCAGAGTTCACCGGACGTTTTGTGACTTTATGGATGACTATCCCGGGTATTGGTGGTATTACAGAGGTAGAGGCTACGGTGAGATATATTATTGGACTATCTCAAGCCTGGAGACCATAGGCTGTAAGAGTCGCTGATATTTTCTTAGAGAGATCTCCGCCTACTTTTGCAGAGAAAGTCTATTTCTCGAGATTCTTCACGTATGTACTACGAACTTGGGCAGATAGACGATGTGTGGCTCCACAATTACCCATAGTGGATGAGGATATGGATATGTTTAGAGTGCCATTTACATCGGTTTTACCAGCTGAGAGGACGATCGAGATGGATCGTTCAGCACCATCTGCACCAAAGTCGCCACTTATCACTATAGGATTGTATGATGATGAGGCTGGTCCATCCAGGACCCAGTTAGAGCCCATCGCAGAGGAGGAGGACTCGAAGGAGGATCCAGATAAGGAGCCGATGGAAGTAACTGATGGATCTGCAAGTACGACGCTCCATTTTCGACGTGATTTCAATACAGAGGGGCGTCCTGGGCACTGGTATATTCCGTCATCTCCATAGATAGATGTATAGTTGTAGTATTTTGAGTAGTCCAGTATATACTGACGTTGACATTTTATTGTATCATCAGCTCAGTAGCTTTTGTTAGTCGGAAACGTTGTCATTGTTATAAGACCGTTCCGACATGAGGCATTAGGTAGCTAGCCTCTTTTTGACTTAGTGGACTAGATGGTATATTATATTTTTGACAGATGTATAGATGATGTATGTGTGGTACTCCACTCTTTTATATAAAAGTTTCATTTCAGGATATCTTTTAGATTTATATATACGTCGTGTATATATTTTTGGAAGGCTTTGTATATTTACATTTCGTTTTCTTTACGAGATGTGTGTTTATTATTTTCATTTCCTTTGACGAATCTTTACGCAAGTGTTGATCGATTGGAGATTTGACTAGTTGCAGAATGCCAAGAGGAAGACCAAGAAATGTGAACTTGGCGGTACCGGAAGTACCGAATAACCCACAGGTTTAGAGACCACAAATTGAAATGGAGTTCAGACGCCATAATCCCCCAACTTTCAATGGTGAAGGTGATCCACTTATAGCCGAACGTTGGGTTCGAGCACTTGAAAAGATATTTGGGTTTTTGCATTGTAGTGATAAAGAAATGGTGGCCTGTGCTCTGTATCAACTTGTAGATGGTGCAGATTTCTGGTGGGAGTCAGTTTGAAGGACAATATCTGATACAGATTGGGAAGTGTTCACCTGGGATAACTTTAAGACAATCTTATATCAAAAGTACATACCGGCCCATTATCAGCATCAGAAGGCTAATGAGTTCTGGAATCTCAAACAGGGGAGCAGATCAGTGGCAGAATATGATTTGTAGTTTAACAGGTTATCTCGATACGCACCACAGACAGTAGACACAGAAGAAAAAAGGATTGAAAGGATTGAAAAATTTCGCATGGGTTTGAAATCGGAAATAGGCACTGCACTGATCGGAAAGGATGAAACAAGCTATGGTCAAATACTAAGTTGGGCACTTAGTATCGAGGCAATGCAGGGAACATCAAAGACTTCAGCATCTTAACCAGCAACTGGGGATCAGAAGGGAAAATCGAAGTGGGATGGTCCACAACGAGGTTATCAAGGGAAGAATTTTCAGCATAACTATCAAGGAGGAAGGAACTTTGGACCAAGGCCTACAGGGCAAGTGAATGTTGCACCAAAATCTCAGGGTTATCAAGGGAATTCACCGTTATGCGCAACTTGTAATATATATCACTTTGGGCCATGTGTCCAATGCTATTGGTGTGGCCGACAGGGTCACTACGTAAATAAATGCCAACAAAATTCTGGAGCATAAGAACAGCAGTAGCAGAGGCCACAGTTCAGACAAGACATGAGAAATACGAGACCACAAGGTGGAGGAGGTCGAGGCAATAACAACAATAATAGAAGTAATCCCAGACCTCAGCAAAATCAGAATCAAGGTCCTCGTGCACCACAACAAGCCAGAGAGTATGCTCTCAACCAGCAAGAGGCATCTGGAAACCCTGGAAATTTGGCAGGTATGATTAGTTTGTGTGATATACCTGTGCTTGCTTTATTTGATACTGGAGCGTCACATTCTTTTATATCTAGAGATGTATGTAAATGTCTCAATCTAGAGCTAGAATTAGCAGGAGAAGCCTTACCAGTAAGCATTCCTTCAGGACAAACACTTTTAGCCGATTGTGTTTGTAAGAACTTAGACTTGGTAGTAGGTGAAAAGAATTTCACAACTGATCTCTATGCTCTTGAGATGCGGGACTTTAACATTATATTTGGGATGGATTGGTTGACAAAAGAGAGTGCAACAATACACTGTCACGAGAGAGAAATAATATTTCAGAAGCTAGGCAAGGAAGAAGTGAAGTTTTATGGAGCAAAAATGGGAAATATAATTCCCATCATTTCAGCATTGAAGGCTGTAAAGTTGTTACAGAAAGGAGACTGTCAAGCATTTCTAGTAAACCTTGTAAACAAGAAAGAAGAAGGTTTAATAGTGGCTCAGGTACCAGTGGTACAGGAATATGAAGATGTATTTACAAATGATTTGCCAGGTTTGCCGCCAGACAGACAAGTAGAGTTCATCATAGACTTAGAATCGGGAGCAGCACCGGTATCCAAGACACCATATCATTTAGCTCCAAGTGAGTTACAAGAGTTGAAGGTGCAACTGGAGGAATTATTGGAGTGAAGTTTTATAAGACCTTGGGGAGCACCGATTCTGTTTGTTAAAAAGAAGGATGGTACTATGAGAATGTGCATCAACTATCGGGAGTTGAACAAGTTGACAGTGAAGAACCTGTATCCACTTCCGAGGATAGATGATCTTTTTGATCAGTTGACTGGTGCAAAAATCTTTTCCAAGATTGATCTACGATCTGGGTATCACCAAGTTAAAGTAAGAAAAGATGACATACCCAAGACTACATTTTGAACAAGATACGGTCACTATGAATTTCTAGTGTTGCCCTTTGGGTTAACAAATGAAACTGCAGTCTTCATGGATTTAATGAATCGGGTTTTCATGAATATTTAGATAAGTTTGTGTTGGTCTTTATTGATGACATATTGATCTACTCAAAAAATGAAGAAGAACACGAGGAACACTTGAGATTAGTGCTAGAAACACTAAGGAGAGAAAAGTTATATGCCAAATTCAGCAAGTGTGAATTTTGGCTAAATGAAGTAATGTTCCTCGGACACATTGTGTCAGCAGAGGGGATCAAGGTGGATCCTGCAAAGGTTAAGGCAGTGAAGAGGTGGAAATCACCAACTAACATTCATGAGATAAGAAGTTTCCTCAGTTTAGTAGGATATTACCGGAAGTTCATTAAAGATTTTTCAAAGATAGCAAGGCCAATGACACAACTTTTGAAGAAGAAGGTCAAGTTTGAGTGGACTGATGCGTGTGAACAGAGTTTTCAGGAACTAAAGACAAGATTAATAACTGCACCAGTCTTAACTTTGCCAGAAGGAGTAGAAGGATTCGTGATACACACTGACGCGTCTAAATTGGGTTTAAGATGCGTGCTGATGCAAAATAGGAAGGTGGTAGTATATGCTTCACGATAATTAAGACCTGATAAACTGAACTACCCAACCCACGATTTGGAGTTTGCCGCCGTCATACATGCACTCAAGATTTGGAGACATTATCTTTATGGGGTGAAATGCGAGATTTACACTGACCATAAGAGTTTGAAGTATATCTTCGAACAGAAAGAGCTTAATATGAGGCAGAGAAGATGGTTAGAGTTAGTGAAAGATTATGACTGCATGATACACTACCATCCCGGGAAAGCAAATGTAGTAGCTGACGCATTGAGTAGAAAGAAACAAGGAGTGATGGGATGTCTGCTTACAAATAAAGAAGAACTTGTGAGGGAAATAGTAAAGATGAAATTTGAGTTGGTGTTTGCACCAAGCTCTACAGCAAGTGTAATAGCCGCAGTGGTAGCTAAGCCAGAACTACAGTCGAGAATCATAGAAGCTCAGCAAAAAGATGAACAATTGGAGAAGATAAGAGAAAGAGTCAAAGCGGGCGAACCGAAAGAATTTAAGGAAGATAACGACGGGGCTTTAATGTTCTGTGACAGATTATGCGTTCCCAGTGATGACACACTGAAGCAAGAAATTATGAGAGAGGCTCATAATACTCCCTACATGGCATATCCAGGCAGCATAAAGCTATACAAGGACCTGAAACAATATTTTTGGTGGAATAATATGAAAAGGGAGATAGCCACATTTGTGGAGAGATGTTTAACATGCCAGCAAGTGAAAGCGGTACATCAATGACCTTCGGGATTATTACAGCCGTTGGAAATTTCAGAATGGAAATAGGAGCATATAACGATGGATTTTGTGGTAGTCTTACCACGATCAGTGAAAGGAAACTCATCAGTCTTGGTCATCGTAGATCGATTGACCAAATCAACACATTTCATGCCAATCAAAACAACAACGGAATTAAGCAAGTTGGCGCAAATTTATGTGAAGGAGATTGTTCGACTACATGGAATTCCAGTTTCTATCACGTCAGATCGTGATACTCGCTTCACATCAAGGTTTTGGAAGAGTCTTCAAGAAGCAATGGGAACGAAGCTGAACTTCAGCACCGTTTTTCATCCCCAAACAGATGGCCAGTCAGAAAGAACGATACAAATTTTGGAAGATATGCTTCGTGGAGTTGTGTTGGATGGAAAAACCAGCTGGGAAGACGTTTTACCCTTGGTGGAGTTTGCTTATAACAACAACTACCAATCAACTATAAAAATGGCACCATATGAAGCCTTGTATGGTCGCAAATGCAGATCGCCCCTATACTGGGATGAAGTTGGAGAAAGAAAAATTTTGGGTCCAGAGATCGTGCAAACCACTGTCAAGATGATCGACCAAATTCGAGCACGAATGAAAGAAGCACAAGACAGATAGAAGGCTTATGCAGATAAGCGCAAAACATACTTACAATTTCAAGTTGGTGAAAAAGTTTTCTTGAAAGTATCTCCAACACGAGGTGTTGTGAGATTCGGAAAACAAGGCAAGTTAAGACCAAGATTTATTGGGCCATTTGAGATACTAGAAAGAATTGGTGAGGTGGCTTACCGATTAGCTCTACTGCCAGACCTGTCACAAGTTCACGATGTATATCATGTTTCAATGCTCAGGAAATACGTGTTTGACCCAGAACACATTATCAAAGAAAGTGAGTTAGTTCTACGTTCCAATATGACGTACGAGGAAAAACCCCATGAAATTCTTGATAGAAAAGTTCAAGTCCTAAGAAACAAGCAAATTCTATTGGTGTTTGTGCAATGGAATCATCATGATCGAACTGAAGCAACGTGGGAACTAGAAAGCAAAATGAAACAGCAATATCCTGAGTTATTCGAAGGTACGTGAATTTCGGGATGAAATTCTTTTAAGGGGGGAGGAGTGTAATACCCCAAAATTTTATTATCTAAATTTAATTAGGAATATATATCTAATAGTTAGAATAAGTGAAATATCCAAACTTCTTGGTATTAAAAAATATATATATATATAAATAGCATATGTTAACTATAAGGATAATCTAGGAAAGAAAACGGACCCTTCTAGGTCACATTTTTAGGTGATGTGTGTCCATTGAGTGTGTTGAAAATACTCTTAGAACATTCCCGTATTTAATTTAGAACCCTATATATACATTTAATTTGATTAATTAAAATTTATTTACTAAGTGTAATAGATTATTGTGATAAATATATATGCATAAAAAAACGAATATATATATGTGTGTGTATTCATATCAACTATTTATTTATTTATATATATATTTAAAAATATATATATATATACACTAATACGTATATATATATATATATATATTTTATATGCATATATTCCACTTGCTAAAGTTGGAAATAATAATATTTTAATATATAATATGTATAGCCAATTTAAATTATATATATGTGTATACTTGTACCTCTCGTAAACATTAAGTTAGTGGTTAATAATAATAATAATAATAATAATAATAATAATAATAATAATAATAATAATAATAATAGTTTAATCCCTATCCTAGCTCACATAGGTTTATAGGAATGATAGGTGGAAGGACTTAAGTAATATGTATTGAAACATAAGTATACGTGTCTTTCTCTCAAATTGAAGTAATAGAAATTCTCATGATAATATAAATAGATTGAAATAATGATATTTCATAATTTCCTTCACACTACTCGTAATCAATAAACAGAATATTATATCCAAAATTAATTAGCATAATTTGAGAAGGGTTCAGTTGAAGGTTTGTCTCTAAACTTAATTTCGAGTTCAATTTTTATAAGTATTCCGTAATAATTGATTATTTGAAAGAAATAGTAATATAACTTATGTATTTCAGTAATAAATTTCATTTTTTTTTGTGACATGTATAAGAAATTATAAATCTTAATATATTAGCTATTATTTTTGTTTTATTCTTATTTAATTAATGATAGGAAACAAAAGGAATTAAGTGGACATATTCTATATATATTTTTTTTTAGTTAATGAACGTGGATTATCAAATTTATTACTTAAATTTAAAAAAAAAAGAAAAAAAAGAAATAAAGATATCAATTAAGTGAGGGTTTAAAGAAAAATGTGATTTATGCATGATTATGTACGGTTGTATGTATGTGTAAATTAGTGTACAGGCGTGTGTGTTTTTAAGTAGTCTATGAAAGCATTAATTGGCAATAATAGTATATGGTTGTAATATATCTATTGAGTTCAAGGGTATTTTATTGCTTGAAGGATGAATGTGATTATGGTAGATCAATTAGGAATTTATAACAAAATAAATAGAAACTTAAATTTAAATTTAAAAAAAAATAATAGAGCTTAGGGATTGAGTTTTATCAGAGGCCATTTAGTTAAACTAAGCAAATGTTGGTTGTTGTAGGCTCAGAAGAAGCAACAGGAATCAAGTAGAATCAATCTGGAAATTTGAAACCTTATCTTTTATCCAGGTGGGCTACTATATCTTTGCAAATTGTATCTTTCGAGTTATTCAGCTCTGATTTGTTAAAATTGCATATGTGACTATCTGTGTTAAATATTTACGTGTTACTGTATGTTGTCGGTGTCTCATATACCAGCGATGTGTCAATGTGATTTGCTAGAGTATGCATGCATTATTTGTCATGCCCTACTCCTTGTCGGTGAGACTAAAATGAAACACTTATTGGTTATACTCATTGGGTATACTTTGGCCATACTCAACTTTACGCGTTGGTGATGTAGTACGGGTTGCGAGCAGTGACTGATTATACTCTTAAGAGCTTCACAATAAAATGTTTTGGTGAACTTAGATTGCTTTAAATTTTAAAATCTCCTAAGCTTCACTACCTGCATGAACACAGATAGATTACTTTAACAAAATGATTTGCATAACTTGAATTGTAAAAACTTGCCCACTGAGTGCACTAGTACTCAGCCCAAATATTTTCAAATATTTTTCAGGTCAGTAGGCTGGCGCGTGGATGTGACGATGCTGAGAGATGGGCTTTTGTTATTTATGTGTTTTCCCATTGTCTCTTTTTGTTAAGTATTCTGTTGATAATGAAGTTTCCGCGCTTGTAATATCCTTTTGTTAAACACTAAGAGCTCTGTTCTTGGTGTTATGAATAGGTATATATTATTATACACCATGTTTGATTATTCTGAGTTTTCTGTTGAGATTTTATTAATCAAATTACCCCATTTCTTTCCCGCTTCTTAATTCCAACCCCCGTGGCGTCCATTTCCACGGTCTTTCGGGACCGGGGCGCTACAATACTGTAGCTACTCACATTGACACAACGATGGTTTAAGAGACTCCGACAACATATATTAGCATGAAAATATTTAACACAGATAATCATATATGCAATTTTAACCAAGCATAGTTTAATAACTCGAAAGATACGTTTTGCAAAGATATAGTAGCCCACTTGGATAGTAGATAAGCTTTCAAATTCTGGGTTGGTTATGCTCAAATTCCTCTACTCCTTCTAGTCCTACAACAACCAGTCTTTGCTTAGTTTTGTAAAAAGCCCCTATTAAAACTTAACCTCTAAGCTTACATTTAATATTTATATGTTCAACCCTATTATTTGTTTAGACATTAAAAATAATAATTGTTTCATAAATATAAACTTTAATTCACTAATTACTATTGGTATGTATTTAGTCCATTGCCTTAACTAAAAGAAATATAGCATAAGAACATTATAGTAAGCTGATAATTTTGGAAACTGTGACATCAACATATATATTGTATTCATGATTAATTTAAAGTCCACTATTTCAATATTTTAAAAATTATAACATTATTTATGAAACTAGATGCATAGTTTTTAATCAATGAAAGGAAATAAATTTAGTATTTACTTTAGATTATATAATATGCGAAATCAGTAGTGTTCGGTGATTATATACAAATGATTAATGATTTTCTCTATCGCCGTTGCTAATCATGCAAACGTCTTCTTCATCTGATCGGCCGGCTTCCGACCTTAATCATCCGTCTGATTTCTCCTCACGAAAATTAGATTCAAACAACCCTAATATATCCTCTCGAATATTAGGGAAAACTTCTGGGAATTCTCCAAATTCTACAGACACTAGTTCGCAAACTAGGGTTCCTTCTCGTTCGCCATCTCCGGTGCATGGTAAGACTTATGTTGCTGCAGTTCATGAATCAGTTCCTGATCATCATCCGGATATTTTTACGACTTCTCTCTCCCGTATTCAACCCATTAAAAAGGGAGATTTTTGCTCTATCGCTATACCCGATGACCTTTATCAATCTCAACTAGGGTGATTATATACAAATGATAAGATATACATACATATATATCATAATTCTGCATAATTGCATTAAATAAAAGAATATTTACACAATTAACCTAATCTTTGAATATATATATATATACATATATCTTGCATATCTAGAATTCAATTCATACTTAATAATGAATAGTGTGAATAGAGATAATATTTAACTTTCTATCCTATCCCGATTCAATAATGTTCATTTTCAAAACTCAATCATAAATAATGTATGTTTTTAAAAAAAATTACTTTCATCCATTTTTAATTTTATGTTACAATTTTAAGATGTAAAATTCTATTTTTCGTTAATTTAGCTTTTTAATATTAAAATATTAGGATTTATGACAATAACGTTAAATAGTATATAAATATAAATTATATGTTGTCATTTAATTGGTAATACATTGTATCATTCAACACACACACACACACACACACACACACACACACTTTGACATTATAATTCATAAAATTAATATCCACGCATCTTGCACGAGATATATTAGTATTTTTTGATTGTAGGGATTTTCGGTTGTAATATTTCACACCTGTATCTTAGAAACTGATTTAGTAATAAATACTCATTACTGAAGAATTTAATAATCAGTAACACATTTAATAAACGTAATGTTCATAAACACATTTCTTAAGTAGTTTGGGGCTTAGTCTGGTCCATATCAATTCTTTTGTCTTCCTTTATTATTTTTATAATTTAATTAGTGACAAAATTACCACATTAGAAATCAATTTAGATTATGATAAATTTTTTCATTAAACTATAATTTCTCTCATTAATTGTACTACTAATGGCGAAATATTCATCATTAAACCATGAATTGCCTCTTAATATATCTATACATATATTAAAGCAAAATTGCACGGGTAAAATTGTAAATAAAAAATATCAGCAAAATATTTCTTACGAATAAATTTCTTTGTAGAAAAAACTTGAACATTTGAAAATGGTGGAGTGGTTTAATGGGCCTCGTTGTAAATATTGGAATCCAGATGTCCAACTCAAATCCTGCGTCCAACTTCAAATTTCCACCTCATTCTTTTTCTTTTCTTCCTCTTTTTTCTTTGTTTTTCTTCCTCTTTTTTTTTTCCTTCTTCATATCTTCCTCTTTTTTCTTTGTTTTTTATTCTTCCTCTTTTCTTTCCTTCTTCGTATCTATCTAATATATACTAAGGACACATTGATAATATACTCATACAAAGTAGATCAAAATTTTTCTATATAATAAATATATAAAATATTTCATTGTTTATATATTGAGTATTTAATTTTTAATGTTAATTTCTAATTTGTCTTTCACAACAAATATTATTATTTTGGGCAAGTCATATTATACTATATTAGCGAGTGATAGAAAATACTGTGTTCAATTCCTACGTAATAATGAATAGTGAGAATAGAGATAATATTTAATTTAACATCCTATCCCGATCCAATAATATACGTTTTCAAAACTTAATCATAAATAATATATGTTTTTATCACTATAATTCATTTTTAATTTTATGTTAGAATTTTATGATGTAAAATTCTATTTTTTGTTAATATTAAAATATTAGGATTTATCACAATAACATCAAATAATACATAAATATAAATTATAATTGTATACCTATTGGAACACACAATTATATGTTGTCATTTACTTGATAATTCATTGTATCATTCAACACACACAGAGACACACTTTGACATTATAATTCATAAAATTAATATTCGCGCATCGTGCAGGAGATATACTAGTATTACTTTATTATAGAGATTTTTCGGTTGTAATATTCCACACCAACTTCTTAGAAACTAATTTAGTAATAAATACTCATTACTGAAGAATTTCATAATGAGAAACACATTTAATAAACGTAACGTTCATTCTCATGTTACGATAGGTTGGGGCTTAGTCTTGTCCATATCAATTCTTTTGTCTTCCTTTATTATTTTTATTTTTGTAGATATACCGCCAACTCGGATGAAATCATCTACTACACTTTGTACAACACTCTTTGCTACACATTTAAAAATATTGTTTTTTATTCCATTTGTTTCTTCGATTTCAAGTCATTATGCTTTAGTTTAATTTTAAACTTGTTAATTAGGGTTCATTTTCCCAATTAGGATATATAATTATTTTTCAATATTTAATTTCATTTTTTAATTAATAATTGATTATTTTCTAAAAAAATAATTATACACCCTAATTGGGAAAAGTGATCCCTAATTAATAAGTGTAAAACTAAACTAACATATAATCAATTGAAATCGAAGAAAAAAAGGACTACAAATTAATATTTTCAAATGCGTAGCATAGATTGTTACACTAAATGTAGTTGATGATTCCATCTGCAGCCCATTAATCAATTTCTGCTTGCTATAAATCCACAATATTAACGTATGTTACTCACTCTAGCTCTTCTTACTCCCCATGTTTAGATTTTCATATCTTGAGTAGAAAAAAATCATAATGATGCTTCTACTACTACTGATAGTTCTTCCAATAATCTTGATTTACGTTCTCCAGAAAGCTAAAAAAAAAAATATCCCCCCCGGTCCTTGGCCATTGCCGTTGATCGGAAACCTCCATCAATTAGCCACCGCCAGTGACCTCCATATTTATTTATGGAAACTTTCTGAACAATACGGCCCCATCATGCAAATGAAATTAGGTTCTACTCCTCTACTTATTATTTCTTCTGCAAAATTGGCAAAAGAAGTGTTGAAAACTCAAGATTTGGCATTTTGCAGTAGACCAAAATCTCTTTCGCAGCAGAAACTATCATATAACTACTTAGACATAATATTCTCACCATACAATGAGTATTGGAGGGAGGTGAGAAAAATCACAACCATTCATCTCTTCAACCTCAAAAAAGTTAAATCTTTTCGCCCCATTCGCGAAGACGAAATCTCTCATTTTATCACAAAGATTTCCAATTTTGCTTCCTCTCATCAAGTTGTGAATCTGAGTGAGATGGCTATGGCTCTTAGTAGTAGTTTGATATGTAGAATTGCTTTTGGTAAGAAATACGATGAGCATGGATCGGAAATGAGACGATTCGATCAACTTCTACATGAGGTTCAGACGATTTCTATCGCTTTCTACATGTCTGATTACTTTCCTGCACTGAGTTGGGTGGATAAACTCACTGGATTGATCAATAAAGTTGATACAACCTGCAAAAAGTTGGATTTATTCTACCAGGAGCTCATCGACGAGCACCTGGACGCGAGTAGGGTTCAAATGATGGATAAGGAAGATGACATTCTCGATATTTTGATCAAACTTAAAGAAGAGCACATATCATCTTCCTTTGATCTCACATGGGATCATATCAAAGCTTTGTTAATGGTATGTTTTTCATTATCCATCTATTATTATTTTCTCAAGTTTCTATATGTTTTGGTTGTTTAATTATTTCACTTATTTTACTAGTTTGATTAGTCAAGATAAGGGTTTTTAAATTTTAGTCTAAACTATTACAACTTAATTATTTATTTTCAATTCAACCAATTAATTAGATATTTCTGCGTAAGAAAAGAGACGTCTTGGGTACAAGCCCGACCGATCCATTTCCTCAACTCAAAAAAATATATAAATTATCTCTATCGGTATGTTGTTTAATTTTACAACATTGCCATAGTTTATGATTTCATAATAATATTTAATGTCAAATAATTTTGTCCCCCTAAAACAGCCATTCACAGTTTTTTTGTTACTTAGTTAAGTTTGGGGGTCCACTATAATTAATATTTTATTTTTATAAAAGATTGAACCGTTAATTTCAAGATGTGTTAATTAAATAGTGTTTTAGATCAACGTCAAATAATTTATACATTAAAAAGGGTACGTAATTGGTGCATAGTGTGCGATATGAAAAATAAGTTTTATATATCTCAATGGTTGAAAATGATTACATTTAGGAACACTATTGTCATAGAATATTAAAATTTTATAGATATATTAACGACATGCTCATTTTTGTAGAACATATTTATAGCTGGAACAGATACTAGTGCCTCTGCAATCGTATGGACAATGACTGCACTATTCAAAGAACCCAATGTAATGAAAAAATTACAAGCACAAATAAGAAATTTGATAGGAGAAAAGGGCAAAGTAGATGAAGATGATCTACCTAAACTTCCCTATCTGAAAGCAGTCATCAACGAGACTTTTAGATTGTACCCTGTAACTCCACTACTTGTACCTAGAGAAACAATGGAAAGATGTATTGTAGATGGCTATGAAATTCAACCAAAAACTGTGGTTTATGTTAGCTCATGGGCAATAGGGAGAGATCCCGACTACTGGGAAAATCCGAATGAATTCATACCTGAAAGATTCTTAAACAGTAATATCGACATAAGAGGGCAAGATTTCGGGTTGTTTCCGTTTGGATCGGGTCGAAGAATGTGTCCTGGAATGCCTATTGGAATTGCAACTGTGGAGCTTGGAGTTGCAAACCTGCTCTATAGTTTTGACTGGGAATTGCCTAAGGGAATTCAAGCAGAAGATGTTGATACAGATAGTGCGCCTGGAATAGTTGTGCTGAAGAAAAATGACCTCCTTCTTTTACCTAAGAAATATGGTGCTTAATTAGCTAATTTTAATGGTTTTTCTTCTATTGTATTGTTGGTCGTACACTATAGTCGGTCGCAGTTCGATTTGTATGTTACATTTCGATTAGCGTACGTGGCGTGTGCATTTATAATATTGTTCAGTAGAGTGACATAACATGTTGGTGGTGATGAAACATTTGATGAATATCAAGATATAATAAAATAAAGTACCTATAATAAAATGATGTATTTAATTATGATGTGTTTCTTGATGTCTAATAACACCTCGTATTTTATTCGATTATCATTATTTGTTGAAATAAACTTTAGAGATGAATTTTCATTTAGCATTTTAAATAGTGTGGAAAAAATGGTCACAAATTTAAAGTTGTAATTTATCTATCCACTTTGACATAAATGATAGCGCTCTGGCCCCGAAAGACCATAGAAATGGACGTCACTGGGGTTGAAATTAAGAAGTAGGAAAGAAATGAGCTAATCTGATTAACGAGACCACAATTGAAGACTCAGAACAGCCAAACATGCTTAAAATACTTATATTTGTCTGTAATACCAAGATTAGAGTTCGTAGCATTTAACAAAAGAATATCATAAACGCGGAAGCTCAATTCTCAATAGAATACTAACAAAAAGAAACAACTAGAAAATACGTAAATAACTAAAGCCTATCTTTCAGCATTGTCACGTCCACGCGCCAGCCTACTGACCTGAAAATGTTTGAAATATTTAGGCCGATTACTAATACACTTAGTGGGTAAGTTTTCACAATTTAAGTTATGCAAATCATTTTGTAAAAGTAAACTATTTGTTTCCATGCAGGCAGTGAAGCTTAGGAGGTTTTAAAGTTGAAAGCAACCTAAGTTCAGCAAAACGTTTTAACGTGAAGCGCTAAGAGTATAACCAGTCACTACTCGCAACCCCTACTAGATCACCAACGCATAGAGTTTATGAGTATAACCAATGAGTATAACTGTTCATTTTAGTCTTTCAATAAGGAATATGACATGACGAATAATGCACGCAATACTGTAGCAACTCACATTGACACACCGCTGGTTTAAGAGACTCCGACAATATATAGTAGCATGAAAATATTTAACACAGATAATCACATATGCAATTTTAACCAAGCATAGTTTAATAACTCGAAAGATACGATTCGCAAAGATATAGTAGCCCACTTGGATAGTAGATAAGCTTTCAAATTCTGGGTTGGTTCTGCTCAAATTCCTCTACTCCTTCTAGTCCTACAACAACCAGTCTTTGCTTAGTTTTGTAAAAAGCCCCTATTAAAACCTAACCTCTAAGCTTATTTAATATTTATTTGTTCAACCCTATTATTTGTTTAGACATTAAAAATAATAATTGTTTCATAAATAGAAACTTTAATTCACTAATTACTATTGGTATGTATTTAGTCCATTGCCCAACTAAAAGAAATATAGCATAAGAATATTATAGTAAGCTGATAATTTTGGAAACTATGACATCAACCTATATATTGTATTCATGAATAATTTAAAGTCCCCTATTTCATTATTTTTAAAATTATAACATTATTTATGAAACTAGATGCATAGTTTTTAATCAATGAAAGGAAATAAATTTAGTATTTACTTTAGATTATATAATATGCGAAATCAGTATTGTTCGGTGATTATATACAAATGATAAGATATACATACATATATATCATAATTCCGCATAATTGCATTTAATAAAATAATATTTACACAATTAACCTAATCTTTGAATATATATATACATATATCTTGCATATCTAGAATTCTATTTATACTTAATAATGAATAGTGTGAATAGAGATAATATTTAACTTTCTATCCTATCCCGATTCAATAATGTTCATTTTCAAAACTCAATCATAAATAATGTATGTTTTGAAAATAAATTATTTTTAATTTTATGATGTAAAATTCTATTTTTCGTTAAGTTAGTTTTTTTAATATTAAAATATTAGGATTTATGACAATAACGTTAAATAGTATATAAATATAAATTATATGTTGTCATTTAATTGGTAATACATTGTATCATTCAACACACACACACACACTTTGACATTATAATTCATAAAATTAATATCCACGCATCTTGCACGAGATTTATTAGTATTTTTTTATTATAGGGATTTTCGGTTGTAATATTTCACACCAGCTTCTTAGAAACTGATTTAGTAATAAATACTCATTACTGAAGAATTTAATAATCAGAAACACATTTAATGAACGTAATATTCATAAACACATTTCTTAAGTAGTTTGGGGCTTAGTCTGGTCCATATCAATTCTTTTGTCTTCCTTTATTATTTTTATAATTTAATTAGTGACAAAATTACCACCATTAGAAATCAATTTAGATTATTATAAATTTTTTCATTAAACTATAATTTCTCTCATTAATTGTACTACTAATGGCGAAATATTCATCATTAAACCATGAATTGCCTCTCAATATATCTATACATATATTAAAGCAAAATTACATGGGTAAAATTATAAATAAAAAATATCAGCAAAATATTTCTTACAAATAAATTTCTTTGTAGAAAAAACTTGAAAATTTGAAAATGGTGGAGTGGTTTAATGGGCCTCGTTGTAAATATTGGAATCCAGACGTCCAACTCAAATCCTGCGTCCAACTTCAAATTTACACCTCATTCTTTTTCTTTTATTCCTCTTTTTTCTTTGTTTTTTCTTCCTCTTTTTTTCCTTCTTCATATCTTCCTCTTTTTTCTTTGTTTTTTATTCTTCCTCTTTTCTTTCCTTCTTCGTATCTGTCTAATATGTACCAAGGACATATTGATAATATACTTATACAAAGTAGATCAAAACTTTTCTATTTAATAAATATATAAAATATTTCATAGTTTATATATTGAGTATTTATTTTTTAATGTTAATTTCTAATTTGTCTTTCACAACAAATATTATTATTTTGGGCAAGTCATATTATACTATATTAGCGAGTGATAGAAATTACTGTGTACAATTCCTACGTAATAATGAATAGTGAGAATAGAGATAATATTTAATTTAACATCCTATCCCGATCCAATAATATACGTTTTCAAAACTTAATCATAAATAATATATGTTTTTATCACTATAATTCATTTTTAATTTTATGTTAGAATTTTATGATGCAAAATTCTATTTTTTGTTAATATTAAAATATTAGGATTTATGACAATAACATCAAATAATACATAAATATAAATTATAATTATATACCTATTGGAACACACAATTATATGTTGTCATTTAATTGATAATTCATTGTTTCATTCAACACACACAGAGACACACTTTGACATTATAATTCATAAAATTAATATTCGCGCATCGTGCAGGAGATATACTAGTATTACTTTATTGTAGGGATTTTCGGTTGTAGTATTCCACACCAACTTCTTAGAATCTAATTTAGTAAACGTAACGTTCATTCTCATTGTACGATAGGTTGGGGCTTAGTCTTATCCATATCAATTCTTTTATCTGTTGGTTTTGTATACTGGAAAGCTTGTCTTTGTATACAATAAACAATATTAAGATAATATAGATTGAATAATAATTGCAGTCACTGTTTGTGTATATATTTATTGTTATATATTATTATATGCATGGTTCCATATACTTGCATTGTAGATGATATGGTGTGGGTTAACACACGGTAAAGATCATATCATTGGATTCCTTGCAATGTATTAAAAGGCTTACGGCTTAGATGGTCTTGAACCCACCATCGGTATACCGTAGAATAATCTGATAGTTAGTTTATCTTGACTAACTGATTATTCTAGTACACTGGCTTGTGTAGTGAGGAGGATCACGATAGGATACTATTCTCTATTCTGACCTTAAGTGAGAGAATAAAGATCCACAGAGTTCGGGTTCTGAACTCATGTTTTATTGATGAGCATATGTGTGCATTGTTTGTTACTTTGACTTATCAATGGGTGAGATCCTTTCGTGGGTCAATAAACTCGATATCTTGGGTAATAATAGTGTATACATGATGTATCGTGCAATATGCATGAGCACCGTGTCCTGGTGCGCCAGGTTGATGATGTCCTCTTGAGGAAGCACGTAGATCATGAGAAGCCCTACAGGTAGAATATTAATTTATTCTTTACATGATACGGAAATCGTGCGATACTACTCAAGGAACAAGATATTAATTAATTATAGATGTCAGAAACTTACATAATTAATTAATAGACATTATATCTTAAGCATGGGGAATGACTGAATTAAAGAAGAAAGCATATTCGCAAATATGTATTAAATTGGTAGGTCAGTATTATTTCTTTAGTGGCATAAAAATAATACTTAATTTATTTAATTATATCCTAAGTTTATTGGATATTAGAAATTAAATAAATTAGTAGGCCAATTTAATATTCTTCTAGATCCCTGTTGTAGCCCAATATGACCTAAGTGGACTGTGAATGGAACAAGAGTTGGAGGCCCAAGCCCAATAGGGTTTGGAGAGTTAATTTTTGTTCCCTCCCCTATAATAAGGGAGGGGGGCACGAAAATTATATGAAAAATACACTCTAATACAGCCCCTCTAAGTGCTCTCTTGATTCCTAGAGTTTCCACAACCGTTTAGTAGTCTGCAGCCCACCCTGTATCTAAACAAGGTCCGGGAATACAGCAGAAGATCAAGAAGTAGAATATTGGAGCTGTGTGTTTCGAACACCATGAAGATTCACCATGATCATATGTTCTCTATCAACAACGGGATTAGATCTTTAATCCCGTGAGCAACCTGACAAAGTTTGTAAGTACCGGTTTCGATAGATTCTATTTTATTCCGCTACAATAGATTCGAAATTGAAACTTGCATGTTAATTCAACATAGGATAATTAATGTCACACATAAAATTATAATTTACATGAGTTAGAATTAATGACATCCAAATAGATCCTGTGGGGTACAATTCGAGAAAACCCCAACAATTGGTATCAGAGCAGGTTTTGGCTCCGCTAGAGAATTAATTCTATGGTAAATTCGAATTGTATGTTTAAATCTGTAGATGAATTTTAAGTATTAAAATTTTCAGATTTAATTGTTCATCATGTTCGAATTTTTTGGATTAAAATCGGTTTGGAATTTTTGAAGTAAATTCGAAAATTCTATATTTTAATTCATGATAATGTCGAAATTCTTAGTGTTAAATTTGGGTAGGAATTTTGATGCAGGTCAAAATATCTGGATTTAGTACTAATGAAGTTTTTCGATTTTTTTTTGATTAAAAGTTGGAGAGGATTTTATTTTGAAATCCTAATTTTTAATCACATGTAGATTCGGTTATAGGGTAGTTAATTTGGAAAGATGTTTTATCTATGGTAAAATTTCCAAATGTTTGATTCCCACAATGATCGATATCTTTGTTAATTCAAATTTCCTAATTTTATTTCATATTTTCGTTCCCTTTTTAATTGAATTTGGAAGGAATTTTGATGAATATCAAAAGTTCCAAATTTAATTAGGGATAGGGATCGAATTTGATAGGGATTAGAATTGGAGAAGGTAATCTTTGATGTATATCAAAAGTTACCAAATTCTAATCCAAGTAGGTTTCAAAATAGAATTTTAAATTTTGTAAGTGTTTGAAGAGGATCAAACTTCCATATTGTTTGGAAAGGATTTTGATTAATATCAAATTTTCAAATTATTAATTTTATTTAGGGATATTCGAAATATGGAGATCAAATATTTGAAAATTTGATGTTAAATTAATTCCCTAAATTGATCCATATTTTTCGAAAATCTAGAATTAGACTTGGAATAGATTTTTTGATGTTATCAAAATTTCCATATCTAATCCTAGAGATATTTTTAAAATATGGGAGATTATAATTGGATAAGGTAATTTTGATAAATATCAAAAGTTACCTAATTATAATCCAAATAGGTTTCAAAATAGAATTTTAAATTTGGAAAGTATTTGAAGTGGATCAAAATTTCCAGATTTATTATTCTTAGAATTTTCAAAACCTAGCTATTTAATTTAGAATAGATTTTTGATTAATATCAAAATTTTTAGATTTAATTATTTAGGGACTTTCGAAAATTAAGGAATTTTATTTGGGAAAGATTTTTGATAAATATCAAAAAATTTCCAGATTTATTCCTTATGTTATTTTCGAAGAATTAAGATTGAATTTGGTGGAAAATTATAATTAATTTCCAAATTTTATCTTAGTGTATTATTCGAAATTATGAGATTTAATTTGGAGGAATTTTTTATTTATTTTGAAAATTTCCATATTTTATCTTTGTGATAATTTCGAAAGTATAAGATTTAATTTGGTGGAATATTTTAATTAATTTTAAAATTTCCAAATTTAATCTTATGCTATTTTTGAAAATCTTAATTTAATTAAGGATAATTTTCGAAAATGCTCATGTATGGATATCATATGCAATTTTATGTTTATCACTTAAAATTTGATGGTTGTTGTATGTAGACGGTTTTTGTTTGCAGGTGATACCGACTATCATGGCCTTTTAATTTATGTGATGTGATGATTTAATTTATGTTGAATGTATGGTTGTTGATGGTCGTATGCCGGTTTGGCTATGAGGTTTTTATCCATGAGAAAATCCATGGATTAGACTAGCATTTATTTTATTACGTTGGTTTAATGTAATAGGAAAAATAAATGTTAGAGTATTTAGATGGAATTTTCGAAATTCCATGTGTCTTGAGTTGTATCTTTTTATTCCTTCATTATTCTAGATATATTAGAATTTTCCATAATTAAAATCTTTATCATATGGAAATTGAATATTTAAGATAATGATTACTTTATCCTAGTGGATTTGGATAAGGTAATTGATATCTTTGAATTTATTCAAATATGATAGGATAAGATTTAAATTAGGAACAGAAATCCTTATAGACTTAGATAAGGAAAGGGATTATTCTCAAGAAAGGAAAGTGGAGCAGCCCCAATCAAGGAAGGACGACATCCCGGACATGTCCCGAAACCCTAAATCGGCGTTAGGGTTTTGGCGAGACGCTTGGTGGTGGCGCGGATGACGTCCAGATTTCCGGAGCTGATTTTCCAAGATTATCTCATGAATACAACATGAGAAATATGCCATGATAGTTGGTTTAAATTATTATGCTTATTATGTTGTTGTTTACATGTCATGGATGTTTATCATTTTATGTGATGATCTTGCATGCTAATGAGATAAAATGAAAACCTCAAGTATAAATAACTAAGTGGGAGATATTCATACCAAAGTATGTAGAAATCTAATCGGTCTCCATTAAATCTGATTTAATTGAGAAGTGATGGCCATGCGCGTGGACATCGGTCTTCCTCCATATCGGATGTGTCATATCATAGATTTCTCTAGAAGTTAAATCTCCTTATATGGATAGCTGTAGAACACTATTAGAACTAACTGACTTCTCCATCTGGAGCGGTTAATTTCGAAATAGTGCTCTTGGTGCAACGATAATGGTATTCACACTTAGATGTAATTTATTAATAAACGTCCACACTATCGTAGCTTATTAATTAGATGATTACATGACCGGGAATATTACTGACTATTAATTCACTTGTCAAAAGGAAACTTGACTGGAGGTGAATTAAAGGCTAATAATCTGTTTAGAAATAAATTCCATAAACGTCCACACTATCGTGGCTTATGGGAAACATTTTTAAAATGTCGGTGGATATACATATAATTCTTTTTGAGGATTTCACATTATATGATTATCCGAAAAGGTGTGACTGTACTGCATGTTTAGTTTTTCAGTTATTTCTATATTATCATGGCACTCTCCAACTTGTCTTCTATTCTCAAAAGTTTAATATCGGTGAATTACTAAAGACTGAATTCGAAACTTAAAACATTGTCTTAAACGGCTGAAGGTTTAGTTGTACTTGATGAGGAATGTCATAAGAAATCAGTTGCGAATTCTGATGAAGTAGTGAGAATCTCTTATGATGTAATCTCAAGAAACTCTTCGGACATCAGAATTACACAACAAAATGCATTGCCATGAAAAATCTAAAAAATACCAAGATAGTCGATTCCATTCCTGTAAGGGATCACGTTCTCCGGATGATAAGGTGCTTATCGGAGATCAAAACCCTGGATCGTGAACAAGATACCGAGTCTTAATCGACTTGGTGTTTAATAGTCTGTCCCTGAAGCTTAAATAGTTCTTTTGAACTTTAGCATGATAAAGAATTATGTCACTTTATCAGAAATGCTTGTTAATCTTCAGACAGCTGAGATGCTAGTGAAAAGTATCTAGAAGCGCAAACCGCTGAGAGAAATGCATCTTCGGTTAAGAAGAGAAATGCATCTCAACCAAAGGAAGCGTGTAGGGCAATAAAGAAAATTACATAGTTACCTCAAAAGGACTTTAAGTCCAAAGGATATGTGCTTCAAGTACAATCAGCTGAGACATTGTAAGTCTGAGTGTCCTCTCAAAAAGGAAAGGTATCTCTCACTCGTTTGAGTGAAGATGAGATCACTATGTACATGTGCAATGTTATGGTAAAGTGGCGGTTATTGCAGTGGGAGACATAGACATACCTTTAGTAGTGATAGATTTTAGTCTTTAAAATGATTGTCTGTATGTGCTAGAATTTAGAAACTTGGTTTCTGTTTCTAAGTTGGTTTTGGATTGATATTTTGTTACTTTTGATAACTAGATTGTTATCATGGTTGGAAAACATTTTATCTATTCTGGCACATTGGATGGACATCTTTAAATACACTAAAATCTATGCTTAACACTACAAAACAACTATTGAATACATTGATCAACCTCAATAAAAGGAAAAAATCTTCGCAAAGGAATCAAACCTATCTTTGGCATCTAAGACTTGGATATATTATTCTTAAGAGGATTCAAAGTTTGATAAACAATGGTCCATTAGTCTCACTGGTCCTAGAATCGTTTCTTTGTGCAAATCCTGCTAAGAAGGTAAGATGACCAAGTGTCCTTTAAGGATAAAGGAATAGATTCAAAGAAGTTATTAGGTTTAGTTCACTCTGCTTATGTGGCCCTAGTGACAAGTACCTCTTAGGCGACTTTAGGGATCACTTGGCGGAGAATGGGATTGCATCCCGGTTAACTACGTCTGCTATTCAAACAGTAGAATGACGTAGTGGTGTGAAGAAATTGAATGTTATTAGAAATGGTTAGATCGATGATGAGCTATTCAAAGTTGTTTATTTCGTTTTGCGGATATGTCCTAGAAACGACGATTGTCTGTTGGATATCCCAGATGAATGAAAAGTGGTTTATTTTATAGTCCTAAGAATCAGAAGGACATTGTAAGCACTAATGCCTGATTCTTAGAAGAAGACTATATAATAAGTCACAAGGTTAAGGACAAGATCGTTCTTAATGGTTTGAGGAAGGGACATTCGAATCCTACACCAAAGTGTACAAGAAGAGGTACCACCTAATATTGCACAATGTGTCACGAAGGTACAGAAAATTCTTCATCGTAGTGGGAGGGTTGTACGCCAACCTAATAGATTCCTTAGTCTAGAAGAATTTTCTGATTTTCTGGAAAGACTAAATGAATTGGATCTCAGAAACTATGATGGAGTGGTTCAAGATAAGGATGCGGTTCCTTGGAAAACTGCAATGGAATCTGAAATGGGATCTATAGATCACCATGATAGTGGGAGCTTGTAGAACCACTAAATGGGAGTAAAACTCATTTGGTGAAAGTAGATCTACAAAAAGAAAGAGAGGATCCAATGGATTGTTAGATCTGGAATCTCTTGTCTATTGCTACTCATTTTAACTTATTTTTTTGGCAAATAGATGTCAACACAGTTTTTTCTGAACGGAAGTCTTGAGGATAATATCTATATGCGACAAACAAAGGGATTCATTGCTAAAGGCTAATAGCACTCAGTGTGCTAGCTCAGAAGTCCATTCGTGGATTTAAGTAAGCATCAAGATCTTGGAATATCCGATCTAACGAAGTTATCCAGTCGCATGGATTCGTGGAGAAATCGGATAAAGGCTGTGTGTACAAGAGGCGTGACAGAAACGTGGTGGTTATCCTAGTACCATATGTTAAATAACAACTTGCTTATTGGGTAACAATGAGAAGGAGTTATTAAACATAGGGGTGTGGCTGTCCAGGCATTTCGATATGAAGGATTTGGGTTGATGTACTCATTCCAGGTTGTCTATATCAAAAATGTGCTAGCTAGATTCAACATACAAATTCCAAGAAAAGTTTTATACCTTTCGAGCATGGAATACATCTACTCAAGGAAATGTGCTACCCAAACACATAATGAGATAGATGTGAAAAATGAGATTCCTTATGCTTCTGCAAAAGGAAGACTCATGTATGTTATACTATGCACCCGGCCTGATATCTGCTATGCAGTAACATAGTGGGAAGATGTCGTTTTAACCCTAGTTAAGGACAATGGACTATGGTAAAAAGCATTCTCAAGAGAACTTGAGATAGTATGCTTGTTTACCACTCGGACAGTCTAATTGCCTTGGGTTATACGGGTTTAATTTTTCCGAAACTGATAAAAAGGATTAGAGTAAATCTTCCTCGGCATATGTGTTTAAATTGGGAAGAGGAGTCGTGGCATGGAGGAGTAAGGCAGAAATGCATGCTAACTCCACCAAGAAAGTCGAGTATGTGGCTAGCTCTGAGGCTAAGAAAGATTGTGCGACTCCATAGCTTCTTGTTGGACTCGGGCGTGGTTCCTGATTTACCTTAGGAGTATCACGGCACACTGTGATAACTCCAGTGCAGTAGCAAATTTGAAAAAGAATCCAGAGTCCATGGGGCAATTAATACATAGGATTATAGTACCACCTTATACAAAATATAAGGGAGGAAGATGTGGCAGTGGTCAAGATTGCATTGGAAGATAAAAATGGATGTCCCATTCACGAGCCTTCCAAGCTCAGACCTTCAATGGTCAAGTGGAGATAATGGGAGTGGATGCAGACCCGGGGCCGTTTTTGAGTTTATGTTATGTTGGAGAGTTAGCCAGTGTGTTTTTTATAATTGAAAGACATGCTTCGAGTATAAGTGGGAGATTGTTGGTTTTGTATACTGGAAAGCTTGTCTTTGTATACAATAAACAATATTAAGATAATATAGATTGAATAATAATTGCAGTCACTGTTTGTGTATATATTTATTGTTATATATTTATATGCATGGTTCCATATACTTGCATTGTAGATGATATGGTGTGGGTCAACACACGGTAAAGATCATATCATTGGATTCCTTACAATGTATTAAAAGGCTCATGGCTTAGATGGTCTTGAACCCACCATCGGTACACCGTAGAATAATCTGATAGTTAGTTTATCTTGACTAACTGATTATTCTAGTACACTGGCTTGTGTATTGAGGAGGATCACGATAGGATACTATTCTCTATTCTGACCTTAAGTGAGAGAATAAAGATCCATAGAGTTCGGGTTCTGAACTCATGTTTTATTGATGAGCATATGTGTGCATTGTTTGTTACTTTGACTTATGAATGGGTGAGATCCTTTCGTGGGTCAATAAACTCGATATCTTGGGTAATAATAGTTTATAGATGATGTATCGTGTAATATGCATGAGCACTGTGTCCTGGTGCGCCAGGTTGACGATGTCCTCTTGAGGAAGCACGTAGATCATGGGAAGCCCTGCAGGCAGAATATTAATTTATTCTTTACATGATACGGAAATCATGCGGTACTACTCAAGGAACAAGATATTAATTAATTATAGATGTCAGAAGCTTACATAATTAATTAATGGACATTATATCTTAAACATGGAGAATGACTGAACTAAAGAAGAAACCATATTCACAAATATGTATTAAATTGGTAGGTCAGTATTATTTCTTTAGTGGAATAAAAATAATACTTAATTTATTTAATTATATCCTAAGTTTATTGGATATTAGAAATTAAATAAATTAGTAGGCCAATTTAATATTCTTCTAGATCCCTGTTGTAACCCAATATGACCTAAGTGGACTGGGAATGGAACAAGAGTTGGAGGCCCAAGCCCAATAGGGTTTGGAGAGTTAATTTTTGTCCCCACCACAATAATAAGGGAGGGGGGGCACGAAAATTATATGAAAAATACACTCTAATACATCCCCTCTAAGTGCTCTCTTGATTCCTAGAGTTTCCACAACCGTTTAGTAGTCTGCAGCCCACCCTGCATCTAAACAAGGTCCGGGAATACAACAGAAGATCAAGAAGTAGAATATTGGAGCTGTGTGTTTGGAACACCATGAAGATTCACCATGATCATGTGTTCTCCATCAACAACGGGATTAGATCTTCAATCCCGTGAGCAACCCGACAAAGTTTGTAAGTACCGGTTTCGATAGATTCTATTTTATTCCGCTGCAATAGATTCGAAATTGAAACTTGCATGTTAATTCAACATAGGATAATTAATGTCACACATAAAATTATGATTTACATGAGTTAGAATTAATGGCATCCAAATAGATCCTGTGGGGTACAATTCGAGAAAACCCCAACATTATCTTCCTTTATTATTTTTATTTTTGTAGATATACCGCCAACTCGGATGAAATCATCTACTACACTTTGTGCAACACTCTTTGCTACACATTTAAAAATATTGTTTTTTATTCCACTTTTTTCTTGGATTTCAAGTCATTTTACTTTAATTTAATTTTAAACTTGTTAATTAGGGTTCATTTTTCCAATTAGGATATATAATTATTTTTCAATATTTAATTTCATTTTTTACTTAATAATTGATTATTTTCTAAAAAAATAATTATATACCCTAATTGGGAAAAGTGATCCCTAATTAATAAGTGTAAAACTAAACTAACATATAATTAATTGAAATCGAAGAAAAAAAGGACTACAAATTAATATTTTCAAATGTGTAGCATAGATTGTTACACAAAATGTAGTTGATGATTCCATCCGCAGCCCATTAATCAATTTTTGCTTGCTATAAATCCACAATATTAATGTATGTTACTCACTCTAGCTCTTCTTACTCCCCGTGTTTAGATTTTCATATCTTGAGTAGAAAAAAATCATAATGATGCTTCTACTACTACTGATAGTTCTTTCGATAATCTTGATTTACGTTCTCCAGAAAGCTAAAAAAAAAATATCCCCCCCGGTCCTTGGCAATTGCCGTTGATGGGAAACCTCCATCAATTAGCCACCGCCAATGACCTCCATATTTATTTATGGAAACTTTCTGAACAATACGGCCCCATCATGCAAATGAAATTAGGTTCTACTCCTCTACTCATAATTTCTTCTGCAAAATTGGCAAAAGAAGTGTTGAAAATTCAAGATTTGGCATTTTGCAGCAGACCAAAATCTCTTTCGCAGCAGAAACTATCATATAACTATTTAGACATAATATTCTCACCATACAATGAGTATTGGAGGGAGGTGAGAAAAATCACAACCATTCATCTCTTCAACCTCAAAAAAGTTAAATCTTTTCGCCCCATTCGCGAAGACGAAATCTCTCATTTTATCACAAAGATTTCCAATTTTGCTTTCTCTCATCAAGTTATGAATCTGAGTGAGATGGCTATGGCTCTTAGTAGTAGTTTGATATGCAGAATTGCTTTTGGTAAGAAATACGATGAGCATGGATAGGAAATTAGACGATTCGATCAACTTCTACGTGAGGTTCAGACAATTTCTATCGCTTTCTACATGTCTGATTACTTTCCTGCACTCAGTTGGGTGGATAAACTCACTGGATTGATCAATAAAGTTGATACAACCTGCAAAAAGTTGGATTTATTCTACCAGGAGCTCATCGACGAGCACCTGGACGCGAGTAGGGTTCAAATGATGGATAAGGAAGATGACATTCTCGATATTTTGATCAAACTTAAAGAAGAGCACATGTCCTCTTCCTTTGATCTCACATGGGATCATATCAAAGCTTTGTTAATGGTATGTTTTTCATTATCCATCTATTATTATTTTCTCAAGTTTCTATATGTTTTGGTTGTTTAATTATTTCACTTATTTTACTAGTTTGATTAGTCAAGATAAGGGTTTTTAAATTTTAGTCTAAACTATTACAACTTAATTATTTATTTTCAATTCAACTAATTATTTAGATATTTCTGTGTAAGAAAAAAGACGTCTTGGGTACAAGCCCGACCGATCCATTTCCTCAAATCAAAAAAATATATAAATTATCTATATCGGTATGTTGTTCAATTTTACAACATTGCCATAGTTTATGATTTCATAATAATATTTAATGTCAAATAATTTGATCCCACTAAAACAGCCATTCACAGTTTTTTTGTTACTTAGTTAAGTTGGGGGGTCCACTATAATTAATATTTTATTTTTATAAAAGATTGAACCGTTCATTTCAAGATGTGTTAATTAAATAGTGTTTTTGATCAACGTCAAATAATTTATACATTAAAAAGGGTACGTAATTGGTGCATAGTGTGCGATATGGAAAATAAGTTTTATATATCTCAATGGTAGAAAATGATTACGTTTAGGAACACTATTGTCATAAAATATTAAAATTTTATAGATATATTAACGACATGCTCACTTTTGTAGAACATATTTATAGCTGGAACAGATACTAGTGCCTCTGCAATCGTATGGACGATGACTGCACTATTCAAAGCACCCAATGTAATGAAAAAATTGCAAGCACAAATAAGAAATTTGATAGGAGAAAAGGGCAAAGTAGATGAAGATGATCTACCTAAACTTCCCTATCTGAAAGCAGTTATCAACGAGACTTTTAGATTGTACCATGTAACTCCACTACTTGTACCTAGAGAAACAATGAAAAGATGTGTTGTAGATGGCTACGAAATTCAACCAAAAACTGTGGTTTATGTTAGCTCATGGGCAATAGGGAGAGATCCCGACTACTGGGAAAATCCGAATGAGTTCATACCTGAAAGATTCTTAAACAGTAATATCGACATAAGAGGGCAAGATTTCGGGATGTTTCCGTTTGGATCGGGTCGAAGAATGTGTCCCGAAATGCCTATTGGAATTGCAACTGTGGAGCTTGGAGTTGCAAACCTGCTCTATAGTTTTGACTGGGAATTGCCTAAGGGAATTCAAGCAGAAGATGTTGATACAGATGGTGCGCCAAGAATAGTTGTACTGAAGAAAAATGACCTCCTTCTTTTACCTAAGAAATATGGTGCTTAATTAGCTAATTTTAATGGTTTTTCTTCTATTGTATTGTTGGTCGTACACTATAGTCGGTCGCAGTTCGATTTGTATTTTACATTTCGATTAGCATACGTGGCGTGTACATTTATATTGTTCAGTAGAGTGACATAACATGTTGGTAGTGATGAAACATTTGATGAATATCAAGATATAATAAAATAAAGTACCTATAATAAAATGATGTATTTAATTATGATGTGTTTGTTGATGCCTAATAACACCTCGTATTTTATTCGATTATCATTATTTGTTGAAATAAACTTTAGAGATGAATTTTCATTTAGCATTTTAAATAGTGTGGAAAAAATGGTCACAAATTTAAAGTTGTAATTTATCTATCCACTCTGACATAAATGGTAGCGATCTGGCCCCGAAAGACCATAGAAATGGACGTCACGGGGGTTGGAATTAAGAAGCAGGAAAGAAAGGAGCTAATCTGATTAACGAGACCTCAATAGAAGACTCAGGACAACCGAACATGCTTAAAATACATATATTTGTCTGTAATACCCACATTAGAGTTCGTAGCATTTAACAAAAGAATATCATAAGCGAGGAAGCTCAATTCTCAATAGAATACTAACAAAAAGAACCAACTAGAAAATACGTAAATAACTAAAGCCCATCTTTCAGCATTGTCACGTCCACGCGCCAGCCTACAGACCTGAAAATGTTTGAAATATTTAGGCCGACTACTAATACACTCAGTGGGTAAGTTTTCACAATTTAAGTTATACAAATCATTTTGTAAAAGTAAACTATCTGTGTCCATGCAGGTAGTGAAACTTAGTTAAAGTTGAAAGCAACCTAAGTTCACCAAAACATTTTAACGTGAAGCGCTAAGAGTATAACCAGTCACTACTCGCAACCCCTACTACATCACCAACGCATAGAGTTTATGAGTATAACTAATGAGTATAACTGTTCATTTTAGTCTTTCAACAAGGAATATGGCATGACGAATAATGCACGCAATACTGTAGTTACTCACATTGACACAGCGCTGGTGTTTGTAAAAGTAAACTATCTGTGTCCATGCAGGTAGTGAAGCTTAGGAGGTTTTAAAGTTGAAAGCAACCTAAGTTCACCAAAACGTTTTAACGTGAAGCACTAAGAGTATAACCACTCACTACTCGCAACCCCTACTACATCACCAACGCATAGAGTTTATGAGTATAACTATTCATTTTAGTCTTTCAACAAGGAATATGGCATGACGAATAATGCACGCAATACTGTAGCTACTCACATTGAAACAACACTGGTTTAAGAGACTCCGACAACATATATTAGCATGAAAATATTTAACACAGATAATCACATATGCAATTTTAACCAATCATAGTTTAATAACTCGAAAGATACGATTTGCAAAGATATAGTAGCCCACTTGGATAGTAGATAAGCTTTCAAATTCTGGGTTGGTTCTGCTCAAATTCCTGTACTCCTTCTAGTCCTACAACAACCAGTCTTTGCTTAGTTTGGTAAAAAGCCCCTATTAAAATTTAACATCTAAGCTTACATTTAATATTTATATGTTCAACCCTATTATTTGTTTAGACATTAAAAATAAGAATTGTTTCATAAATATAAACTTTAATTCACTAATTACTATTGGTATGTATTTAGTCCATTTCCTTAACTAAAAGAAATATAGCATAAGAACATTATAGTAAGCTGATAATTTTGGAAACAGTGACATCAACCTATATATTGTATTCATGATTAATTTAAAGTCCCCTATTTCAATATTTTAAAAATTATAACATTATTTATGAAACTAGATGCATAGTTTTTAATCAATGAAAGGAAATAAATTTAGTATTTACTTTAGATTATATAATATGCGAAATCAGTAGTGTTCGGTGATTATATACAAATGATAAGATATACATACATATATATCATAATTCCGCATAATTGCATTAAATAAAAGAATATTTACATAATTAACCTAATCTTTGAATATATATATATATATACATATATCCTGCATATCTAGAATTCAATTCATACTTAATAATGAATAGTGTGAATAGAGATAATATTTAACTTTCTATCCTATCCCGATTCAATAATGTTCATTTTCAAAACTCAATCATAAATAATGTATGTTTTTAAAAAAAATTACTTTAATTCATTTTTAATTTTATGTTACAATTTTATGATGTAAAATTCTATTTTTCATTAATGTAGCTTTTTAATATTAAAATATTAGGATTTATGACAATAACGTTAAATAGTATATAAATATAAATTATATGTTGTCATTTAATTGGTAATACATTGTATCATTCAACACACACACACACACACACACTTTGACATTATAATTCATAAAATTAATATCCACGCATCTTGCACGAGATATATTAGTATTTTTTGATTGTAGGGATTTTCGGTTATAATATTTCACAGCTGCTTCTTAGAAACTGATTTAGTAATAAATACTCATTACTGAAGAATTTAATAATCAGAAACACATTTAATAAATGTAATGTTCATAAACACATTTCTTAAGTAGTTTGGGGCTTAGTCTGGTCCATATCAATTCTTTTGTCTTCCTTTATTATTTTTATAATTTAATTAGTGACAAAATTACCACCATTAGAAATTAATTTAGATTATGATAAATTTTTTCATTAAACTATAATTTCTCTCATTAGTTGTACTACTAATGGCTAAATATTCATCATTAAACCATGAATTGCCTCTTAATATATCTATACACATATTAAAGCAAAATTGCATGCGTAAAATTGTAAATAAAAAATATCAGCAAAATATTTCTTACAAATAAATTTCTTTTTAGAAAAAACTTGAACATTTGAAAATGGTGGAGTGGTTTAATGGGCCTCGTTGTAAATATTGGAATCCAGACGTCCAACTCAAATCATGCGTCCAACTTCAAATTTCCACCTCATTCTTTTTCTTTTCTTCCTCTTTTTTCTTTGTTTTTTCTTCCTCTTTTTTTTTCCTTATTCATATCTTCCTCTTTTTTCTTCGTTTTTTATTCTTCCTCTTTTCTTTCCTTCTTCGTATCTATCTAATATATACTAAGGATACATTGATAATATACTCATACAAAGTAGATCAAAACTTTTCTATATAATAAGTATATAAATTATTTCATTGTTTATATATTGAGTATTTATTTTTTTAATGTTAATTTCTAATTTGTCTTTCACAACAAATATTATTATTTTGGGCAAGTCATATTATACTATATTAGCGAGTGATAGAAATTACTGTGTACAATTCCTACGTAATAATGAATAGTGAGAATAGAGATAATATTTAATTTAACATCCTATCACGATCCAATAATATACGTTTTCAAAACATAATCATAAATAATATATGTTTTTATCACTATAATTCATTTTTAATTTTATGCTAGAATTTTATGATGTAAAATTCTATTTTTTGTTAATATTGAAATATTAGGATTTATGACAATAACATCAAATAATATATAAATATAAATTATAATTTTATACCTATTGGAACACACAATTATATGTTGTCATTTAATTGATAATTCATTGTATCATTCAACACACACAGAGACACAATTTGACATTATAATTCATAAAATTAATATTCGCGCATCGTGGAGGAGATATACTAGTATTACTTTATGTGTAAATCTATAAATATAGACAAAAGAAAAGAAAAAAAAGGGGAAAAAAGCAACATATAAGCCCATAGTAGTTTCATGGGCAATTTGGAGTTAAAATATCTTGAATACCCCTATGACATACTTGTCCCCATACCCCAATCATTGGGGAATTGTACCTTTTATATTTTTTTAATAACTCTACATTAAATGCACCTGGCCTAACATAAAAAAATGATCCGAAATTTCATAACGAAATAACTATTGGCATAATGACAACTTTTTATAAACTGCCGTTATGCATTAACGAAAGTGATTAATTGGCATAAAGAATTACGAGTTGCATAAAGAATAACGATTTGGCATAAAAAATAACGAGTTGCATTAACGAAAGTGATTAATTGGAATAACAAGTTGCACAAAGAATTTTTTTTAGTAATAATTGGCATAGCGAATAGTTTAATTTAGTTTATCGTTATGTTAAAAACAGAACTTTCGTTATTGTTAAAATTAATTATCATTATGTTACATTTAAATATCGTTATAGTTAAAATAAAATTATCGTTATTGTTAATTTTTAATTTCGACATGTTAAGTTAAAACTTTCGTTATGTTGAAAATTTAATTTTCGTTAATGTTAAATTTAAATTGTCGTTATTGTTTTTGTTATCTTTAAAATTAACTTTCGTTATGTTAAATAAAATTTCGTTATAGCTGAATTTAAATTGTCTTTATGTTTACAATTAACTTTCGTTATGTGAAAAATAAAATTATCGTTATTGCTGAAACAAAACTTTCGTTATGTTTAATTTTAAATTTTCGTTATTAGTGAAACTAAGCTTTCGTTATGTTTAATATTTAATTTTGTTATGTATAAATTAAAAATAGAATAAGGAACATAACGAAAAATAGAATAAGGAAAGATGGAACATAACGAAAAATATGGAGAATAACAATTATTAAAATATAATAAGAAAAGTTTTAATAGAATATGGAGCGTAACTCACCCAAATATGGAGCATAACGAAAAATAGAATAGGGAAAATTTTAAAAAATAGAATAACGATTATTAAAATATGGAGAATAACAATAGTTTCGTTAACGAAAGATGGAGAATGATGCACTCATTATTAATAACGAAAGTTGCTATTTAATAATAACGAAAGTTTGATATTTTCGTTAATCAAGCCTTTCCTTGTAGTAAATCCAAATTTGGATTGGAACTCAATCCAACAATATCTTTGCTAATTAATAATATTCCTAGAACTTTGCTAATTCATTAATAACGAAAGTAATTGATTATTAAATAACGAAAATTTGCTAATTTATTAATAATGAAAGTTCATTATCGTTATTATCATTAAATATAATAACGAATGTCATAACGATTGATTAACAATTAATAATAACGATTGTTTAAAAACCCATAACGAAAGTTTATTGTTATAACGATTAATAATAATAGTTAAGGCCTATTAATAATAACTTTGCAAAGAGACTAAAGTTATCGTTATACTTTGTGTGATAATGATTAATTTAATAATATAAGGCATAACGATTATATCATAATTTGTAACGATTTAACTTAACGATAGGAATAACGATGATACTTCAAAGAAATATTTTATTCTTTTGCATGGAAAGTACGAGTGTGTAAGACACTTTTCTGAAAAAGTGGGGGATTCTTCAGCTTTTGTGGTCAAATTGTTTAAATATAGTACAAATTGCCCAACTACCCAAATTTTAGAATTAAATTGTCTAGATAAAAATTTCTCCCTTACTTTATTGTAGGGATTTTCAGTTGTAATATTCCACACCAACTTCTTAGAAACTAATTTAGTAATAAATACTCATTACTGAAGAATTTCATAATGAGAAACACATTTAATAAACGTAACGTTCATTCTCATGTTACGATAGGTTGGGGCTTAGTCTTGTCCATATTAATTCTTTTGTCTTCCTTTATTATTTTTATTTTTGTAGATATACCGTCAACTCGGATGAAATCATCTACTACACTTTGTACAACACTCTTAGCTACACATTTAAAAATATTATTTTTTATTCCATTTGTTTCTTCGATTTCAAGTCATTATGCTTTAGTTTAATTTTAAACTTGTTAATTAGGGTTCATTTTCCCAATTAGGATATATAATTATTTTTCAATATTTAATTTCATTTGTTAATTAATAATTGATTATTTTCTAAAAAAATAATTATATACCCTAATTGGGAAAAGTGATCCCTAATTAATAAGTGTAAAACTAAACTAACATATAATCAATTGAAATCGAAGAAAAAAAGGACTACAAATTAATATTTTCAAATATGTAGCATAGATTGTTACACACAATGTAGTTGATGATTCCATCCGCGGCCCATTAATCAATTTTTGGTTGCTATAAATCCACAATATTAACGTATGTTACTCACTCTAGCTCTTCTTACTCCCCGTGTTTAGATTTTCATATCTTGAGTAGAAAAAAATCATAATGATGCTTCTACTACTACTGATAGTTCTTCCGATAATCTTGATTTACGTTCTCCAGAAAGCTAAAAAAAAATATCCCCCCCGGTCCTTGGCCATTGCCGTTGATCGGAAACCTCCATCAATTAGCAACTGCCAGTGACATCCATATTTATTTATGGAAACTTTCTGAACAATACGGCCCCATCATGCAAATGAAATTAGGTTCTACTCCTCTACTCATTATTTCTTCTGCAAAATTGGCAAAAGAAGTGTTGAAAACTCAAGATTTGGCATTTTGCAGTAGACCAAAATCTCTGTCGCAGCAGAAACTATCATATAACTACTTAGACATAATATTCTCACCATACAATGAGTATTGGAGGGAGGTGAGAAAAATCACAACCATTCATCTCTTCAACCTCAAAAAAGTTAAATCTTTTCACCCCATTCACGAAGACGAAATCTCTCATTTTATCACAAAGATTTCCAATTTTGCTTCCTCTCATCAAGTTGTGAATCTGAGTGAGATGGCTATGGCTCTTAGTAGTAGTTTGATATGCAGAATTGCTTTTGGTAAGAAATACGATAAGCATGGATCGGAAATGAGACGATTCGATCAACTTCTACATGAGGTTCAAACAATTTCTATCGCTTTCTACATGTCTGATTACTTTCCTGCACTCAGTTGGGTGGATAAACTCACTGGATTGATCAATAAAGTTGATACAACCTGCAAAAAGTTGGATTTATTCTACCAGGAGCTCATCGACGAGCACCTGGACGCGAGTAGGGTTCAAACGATGGATAAGGAAGATGACATTCTCGATATTTTGATCAAACTTAAAGAAGAGCACATGTCCTCTTCCTTTGATTTCACATGGGATCATATCAAAGCTTTGTTAATGGTATGTTTTTCATTATCCATCTATTATTATTTTCTCAAGTTTCTATATGTTTTGGTTGTTTAATTATTTCACTTATTTTACTAGTTTGATTAGTCAAGATAAGGGTTTTTAAATTTTAGTCTAAACTATTACAACTTAATTATTTATTTTCAATTCAACTAATTATTTAGATATTTCTGTGTAAGAAAAGAGACGTCTTGGGTACAAGCCCGACCGATCCATTTCCTCAAATCAAAAAAATATATAAATTATCTATATCGGTATGTTGTTCAACTTTACAACATTGCCATAGTTTATGATTTCATAATAATATTTAATGTCAAATAATTTGATCCCACTAAAATAGCCATTCACAATTTTTTTGTTACTTAGTTAAGTTGGGGGGTCCACTATAATTAATATTTTATTTTTATAAAAGATTGAACTGTTCATTTCAAGATGTGTTAATTAAATAGTGTTTTTGATCAACGTCAAATAATTTATACATTAAAAAGGGTACGTAATTGGTGCATAGTGTGCGATATGGAAAATAAGTTTTATATATCTCAATGGTTGAAAATGATTACGTTTAGGAACACTATTGTCATAGAATATTAAAATTTTATAGATATATTAACGACATGCTCATTTTTGTAGAACATATTTATAGCTGGAACAGATACTAGTGCCTCTGCAATCGTATGGATGATGACTGCACTATTCAAAGCACCTAATGTAATGAAAAAATTGCAAGCACAAATAAGAAATTTGATAGGAGAAAAGGGCAAAGTAGATGAACATGATCTACCTAAACTTCCCTATCTGAAAGCAGTCATCAACGAGACTTTTAGATTGTACCCTGTAACTCCACTACTTGTTGTTGGGGTTTTTTCGAATTAAACCACCGCAAGATCATTGGTTGTTCATTAATCCATGTTCATGCAAATCATATTTTTATGTCACATAAATGTTTATCACGTCACGCACAAAACTATGCAAAACGAATCTAATAAAGCGGAAGACATAGATCCGAATTACTTACAATTGTCAGACGGTCTGAGGACAAGATTAAAGGTCTAATCTTGCTGTTGAATGAATACAGTAAATGGCGCCACCTATCTCACAAAATTCGACCACTACAGTATTATTCCCGGACTGTATCTAGATTCAGAGTGGGCTGAAATCTACTAGATAGAATTGTGAAATATGTGGATAACTTTGAGAGACAAAGAGGGGCTGATTTCTTATGCTTGAAATTTTCGAACCCACCTCCTCTATTTATAGGGGAGGTGGCCAAAAATTCAACTCCCAACCCTACTGGGTTTGGGCCTCTATCTCAAGTTCAATATTCAGTCCACTTTTAGTCAATTGGGCTATAACAAGGATCTAGAAGAATATTGAATTGGCCCACTAATTTATTTAATATCCAATATCCAATAAACTTAGGATATAATTAAATAAATTAAGTTTTACTTTTATTCCACTAAAGAAGTAAATTGACCTACCAATTTAATACATATTTACGAATATGCTTTCTTCTTTAGTCCAGCCATTCCCCGTGTTTAAGATATAATGTTCATTAATTAATTATGTCAGCCTCTGATAGCTATAATTAATTAACATCTAAAATCTTGAGTAGTACCACACAAGCTTTATTCATGTACGGAATAAATTCCACCTGCAGGGTTTCAACATGAACTTGTGTTTTCTCAAGACAACATCATCAACCTGGTGCACCAGGACACGGTGCTCATGCATACTGCTCGAGACATCATGTATACATTGTTATTACCCAAGATATCGAATTCAATCTATGAAAAGATCTCACACATTGATAAATCAAAGTAATAAACAATGCACACATATGCTCGCCAATATCACATGAGTTCAGAACCCGAACACTGTGGATCTTTATTCTCTCAGTAACTGGGTCAGAGTCAGATAATAGTATCTTATCGTGATCCTCCTCAATACACTCATGAGTGTACTAGAATAATCAGTTAGGCAAGATAAACTAACTTGTCAGATTATTCTACGGTGTACCGATGGTGTGTTCCGGACCATCTAAGCCGTGAGCTCTTTAATATATTACAAGGTTCTAATGATATGATCTTACCATGTGACTACCCACACCATATCATCTACAATGTAAGTATATGGAACATTGCATAGAACAATTATAGAACATAATCTAAATGCAAACAGTGACTGCAATAACTTTCATCTCATATCATCATATCATCAGAAAAGTATACAAAGACAAGTCTTCCCTTATACAAAACTAACACTTGTACCTAGAGAAACAATGGAAAGATGTGTTGTAGATGGCTACGAAATTCAACCAAAAACTGTGGTTTATGTTAGCTCATGGGCAATAGGGAGAGATCCCGACTACTGGGAAAATCCGAATGAGTTCACACCTGAAAGATTCTTAAACAGTAATATCAACATAAGAGGGAAAGATTTCGGGTTGTTTCCGTTTGGATCGGGTCGAAGAATGTGTCCCGGAATGCCTATTGGAATTGCAACTGTGGAGCTTGGAGTTGCAAACCTGCTTTATAGTTTTGACTGGGAATTGTCTAAGGGAATTCAAGCAGAAGATATTGATACAAATGGTGCGCCTGGAATAGTTGTCCTGAAGAAAAATGACCTCCTTCTTTTACCTAAGAAATATGGTGCTTAATTAGCTAATTTTAATGGTTTTTCTTCTATTGTATTGTTGGTCGTACACTATAGTCGGTCGCAGTTCGATTTGTATGTTACATTTCGATTATCGTACGTGGCGTGTAAATTTATAATATTGTTCAGTAGAGTGACATAACATGTTGGTGGTGATGAAACATTTGATGAATATCAAGATATAATAAAATAAAGTACCTATAACAAAATGATGTATTTAATTATGATGTGTTTCTTGATGCCTAATAACACCTCGTATTTTATTCGATTATCATTATTTGTTGAAATAAACTTTAGAGATGAATTTTCATTTAGCATTTTAAATAGTGTGGAAAAAATGGTCACAAATTTAAAGTTGTAATTTATCTATCCTCTCTGACATAAATGGTAGCGCTCTGGCCCCGAAAGACCATAGAAATGGACGTCACGGGGGTTGAAATTAAGAAGGAGGAAAGAAAGGAGCTAATCTGATTAACGAGACCTCAATTGAAGACTCAGAACAGCCAAACATGCTTAAAATACTTATATTTGTCTGTAATACCAAGATTACAGTTCGTAGCATTTAACAAAAGAATATCATAAACGCGGAAGCTCAATTCCCAATAGAATACTAACAAAAAGAAACAACTAGAAAATACGTAAATAACTAAAGCCCATCTTTCAGCATTGTCACGTCCACGCGCCAGCCTACTGACCTGAAAATGTTTGAAATATTTAGGCCGAGTACTAATACACTTAGTGGGTAAGTTTTCACAATTTAAGTTATACAAATCATTTTATAAAAGTAAACTATCTGTGTCCATACAGGTAGTGAAGCTTAGGATGTTTTAAAGTTGAAAGAAACCTAAGTTCACCAAAATGTTTTAACGTGAAGTGCTAAGAGTATAATCAGTCACTACTCGCAACCCCTACTACATCACCAACGCATAGAGTTTATGAGTATAACCAATGAGTATAACTGTTCATTTTAGTCTTTCAACAAGGAATATGACATGATGAATAATGCACGCAATACTGTAGCAACTCACATTGACACAACGCTAGTTTAAGAGACTCCGATAATATATAGTAGCATGAAAATATTTAACACAGATAATCACTTATGCAATTTTAACCAAGCATAATTTAATAACTCGAAAGATACGATTCGCAAAGATATAGTAGCCCACTTGGATAGTAGATAAGCTTTCAAATTCTGGGTTGGTTCTGCTCAATGGAAGTCAAGACAGCTTTCCTGAATGGAAGTCTTGAGGAAAACATCCACATGGAGCAACCAGAGGGTTTCATTACTAAAGGTCAAGAGCACTTAGTGTGCAAGCTTAAGAGATCCATTTATGGACTTAAGCAGGCGTCAAGGTCTTGGAACATCCGGTTTGATGAGGTTATCCAGTCATATGGATTCGTGCAATGTCTGGATGAGAGCTGTGTGTACAAGAAGAGTGACGAAAACGTGGTGGCTTTCCTCATGCTATATGTTGATGATATCTTACTTATTGGAAACAATAAGAAAGTATTATCTAACATAAGGGTGTGGTAGTCTAAGCAGTTCGATATGAAAGATCTAGGAGAAGCCGGACACGTCCTTGGCATCAAGATAATTCGAGATCGCCAGAAAAGGATGTTGTGCTTATCCCAGGCGACATATATCGACACAGTGCTAGCTAGGTTTAACATGCAGGATTCTAAGAAAGGTTTTATACCTTTCAGGCATGGAATTCATCTATCCAAGGATATGTGTCCCCAGACACAGGCTGAGATAGATGAGATGAAGGGCATTCCATATGCTTCGGCTGTGGGAAGTCTTATGTATGCTATGCTATGCACTAGACCTGATATATGCTATGCAGTCAGCATGGTAAGCAGATATCAGTCTAACCCTGGACAAGGTCACTGGACTACGGTTAAGAATATACTCAAGTACCTGAAAAGGACTCGAGATTATATGCTGGTATACCGCTCTGATAGTCTAGTGCCTTTAGGTTACACGGACTCAGATTTTCAATCCGATAAAGATCAGAGTAAATCTACCTCAGGCTATGTGTTTACCTTGGGAGGCGGAGCCATTGCATGGAGGAGCATAAAGTAGAAATGCATTGCGGATTCCACCATAGAGACCGAATATGTAGCTGCCTCTGAGGCTGCAAAAGAGGTCGTCTGGCTTAAGAGCTTCTTGTTGGACTTGAGCGTGGTTCCTGATTTGCCTAAGAGTATCACGGTATATTGTGATAACTCGGGTGCAGTGGCAAATTCGAAGGAACCCAGAGCCCATAAGGTAAATAAACACATAGAGAGAAAGTACCATCTTATACGAGAAATCGTTAAGAGAGGAGATGTGGCGGTGGTCAAGATTGCATCGGAGGACAATTTATCTGATCTATTCACGAAGAGCCTTCCAGCTAGGACCTTCTACGGTCACGTGGAGAAAATGGGAGTGAGATGTAGACCCGGGGTTGCCGTTTGAGATTTTAGTTAGAGTTGGAGATAGTTGGTTTTGTATACTAGAAGACTTGTCTTTTGTATACTTTATTGATAATGGTTTTATGATGATATAGAATGAATACATTTGCAGTCACTGTTTGCATTTAAATTTTTACATTTACATGCATGTTCACTATACTTACATTGTAGATGATATGGTGTGGGTAAACACATGGTTAGATCATATCATCGGTTCCTTGTAATGTATTAAAAGGCTCACGGTCTAGATAGCACTGAACCTACTATCGGTACGCCGTAGAATAATCTGATAGTTAGTTTGTCTTGACTAACTGATTATTCTAATACACGGGCAACTGTATTGAGGAGGATCTACTTAGGATTCTATTCTCTATTCTGACCTTAAATGAGAGAATAAGAATCCACAGAGTTCGGGTTCTTAACCCCTATATGTTGGCGGACATATACGTGTAGTGTTTGCAGCTTTGATTTATCAAAGGGTGAGATTCCTTCATAGGATCAATAATCTCGATATCTTGGGTTGTGACATTTACACTTATGATGGGTCGTGCAATATGTAGGGGCACCGTGTCCTGGTGTGCCAGGTTGATGGTGTCCCCTTGAGGAAATGCAAGTCATGCTGAAACCCTGCAGGTGGAATTTATTCCGTGCATGAGTAAAGCTTGTGTGGTACTACTCAAGGATAAGATATTAATTAATTATAGCTGTCAAAAGCTTACATAATTAATTAATGGGCATTATATCTTAAACACGGGGAATGGCTGGACTAAAGGAGAAAGCATATTCAGAAATATGTATTAAATTGGTAGGTCAGTATTATTTCTTTAGTGGAATAAAAATAATACTTAATTTATTTAATAATATCCTAAGTTTATTGGATATTGGAAATTAAATAAATTAGCAGGCCAATTTAATATTCTTCTAGATCCCTGTTGTAGCCCAATATGACTTTATGGACTGGAGATGGAAAAAGAGATAGAGGCCCAAACCCAGTAGGGTTAGGACACTAAAATTTCGCCCACCCCCTTATATATAAGAGGGTGGGGGACGAAATTTTGGAGTGACAGATCAGCTCCTCTTGTGTTCTCTTTATCTCCACAGATTCCATACTGATCTAGTAGATTTCAGCCCACCCTGAAACTAGATTCAGTCCGGGAATACAACAGAAGATCAAGGAGTGGAATAGCATTAGTGGCGCCGATCATCATCATACACAACAACAAGATTAGACCTTTAATCTTGTCTTCCACCCGTCGTTTGATTTGTAAGTCGTTTTTCGATTCTATGTTTCCGCTTTAGTAGAATCGTTTAAACCGGATTTACATGTTATTTATACTCGGTTAATTAAAACATATGAGATGCATGAATTTATGATCTACATGACATTAGGATTAATGAACATCCAATTACATCCTGCGGTGGTTTAATTCGAAAAAACCCCAACACTATCGGGCTCATAGGTTGACTTAACCCGCCCGTCTAGCACCCTAAATCAACATACATAATATAAGGTCAACAACATACTTCACACATAGAAGGCTCCAAGGTCGAACGACCCGCCTTTAAAATGTTTTGCATAATGTCAAGTTAGATACATCATAACTACAAAATAGGGCTAGTCCCATCCCCAATAATCATCGATCATAAACAAAAGAGAGTGATCAATGAAATAATAATAGTATGAGTATTTTCAAAAGAAGAGCATGCAAAAAGATAAACACAAGCTTGTGGGGGTTTCTCTTGTGTTCACAACGCTCCTACTCGGTCTCCGACTCCTGAACCTGAAATTCATTGAATGAATGGGGTGAGTATTTAACAACATACTCAGTGGGGAACACTGTAAACAGTTATAGCCAATTGCACAAGTGAAAATATAACATATGGACTTTTCTTTTCTTTGTGGAGACTAGTCTCAACCCCATAGGGTCCAAACATCATGATGCCCCCGTTAATGAACATCTTTAGCCCTGTAGGGATGCCCGCAGACATACTACCCCACAGGGAGGACATTAACAGGTCTATTATCGATCCCGTAGGACCTCTTTGTCGATCCCGAAGGACCTCTGTTTGCCCCAAAGGGTCTCATTCTTTTCTCTTGGTCCGAAGACCCTTCATACTCATACAATCAAAGCATAACAATAACTATAACTTTACACGTGTTCACAGTTTAGAGTAACCCCACATTACGAGATGCTTTCACAATTTCTCAACCTTTGAAATACTTCTTGGCCATGCACAAGTCGTCCACCTCGAGCCCCAATACGTCGCCTAGCACCTTTAGACCCCTTTTCCATTTTAGATGTCGAGTTATATAATTAATCCATAATTTTGACCAAACACATGCTATACTTTTCTTTAAAGATTTCATACATATCCATATACATAACTATGGATATACACACTCATAATATGATTTTGGAATATACATTAAAACTCTTTGAAGCATTTAATCGAACACATTACATGCACCCATTTAAACCACAAGATCATGACTCAATTTAAATCATTTAAACCCAATATTTCAAATACCAACACCTTCATTCTAGGGTTCTAACATACATGAAAATCAACTCCATGTAATCATCACAACACCTCCAAACAATATCAACAAAACAAGGGGAAATTAGGGCAAAAATCATATCTTTAGCAATAATGAACCATGGAGATTTCAATTTAACAACACATATAGCTTCAATGGAGTAAATAAACCATATTTTTGAGATATCAAAGCATGAGGATCAACAAAATCAAAGAACCCTAATTTTTGGATAACAAACCCTAGGTTTGATTCAACAAGAAATGAGTGTTTAATCCCCAAGAAGAAGAGGTATAGAGGTTACCTTAGTTGATGGATGATGATGGTGGAATACACTCCAAAAGATGAAGAGTTTCTTGAGAGAGTTAAGAGAAAATCGCCCAAATGGAGAGAAGAATGAAGAAAAATGGATAAGTGTTGTGTTTTAAAGATAAAAATCCGGACAGAAAAGTGTCCCATCCTGCGCGACCGCGCGCCTCGCCCACGCCCCGCGGGCGCGAAACATCCCACGGCCGCGCATGACCCCGCGGGCGCGCACCATCCCACGGGCGCGCGGCATACTCAATTCAACCCCGCGGGCGCGCACCACCCCAGCAAGACCCCCGTCCGGCTCAGCGTTAGGGTGTTCAAGGTATGGCAAAACAAAATTAGATATAATTACATTCATCCTTTAACACATAACTCGATACTTTAGTATTTAAAATTCAAACTGTATCATACACTCAGTATAATACCACTATGTGCTAAGACGTATCGGTTCGAGTTGAACAACCTGCAGTAAAACAACGGCATAATACAAACATACTCACATGATTAATATCCAAACAATATTAATTCAAAATCATTTACCAAAATTATAATTTCTAATTTAGCAAAAGGATCGGGGTATCACACAAAGGCACTAGACTATCAGAGCGGTATACCAGCATATAATCTCGAGTCCTTTTCAGGTACTTGAGTATATTCTTAACCGCAGTCCAGTGACCTTGTCCAGGGTTAGACTGATATCTGCTTACCATGTCGACTACATAGCATATATCAGGTCTAGTGCATAGCATAGCATACATAAGACTTCCCACAACCGAAGTATATGGAATGCCCTTCATCTCATCTATCTCAGCCTGTGTGTGGGGACACATATCCTTGGATAGATGAATTCCATGCCTGAAAGGTATAAAACCTTTCTTGGAATCCTACATGTTAAGCCTAGCTAACACTGTGTCGATATATGTCACCTGGGATAAGCACAACATCCTTTTCTGGCGATCTCGAATTATCTTGATGCCAAGGATGTGTCCAGCTTCTCCTAGATCTTTCATATCGAACTGCTTGGACAACCACACCCTTATGTTAGATAATACTTTCTTATTATTTCCAATAAGTAAGATATCATCAACATATAGCACGAGGAAAGCCACCACGTTTCCGTCACTCTTCTTGTACACACAGCTCTCATTCGGACATTGCACGAATCCATATGACTGGATAACCTTGTCAAGCCGGATGTTCCAAGACCTTGACGCTTGCTTAAGTCCATAAATGGATCTCTTAAGCTTGCACACTAAGTGCTCTTGACCTTTAGCAATGAAACCCTCTGGTTGCTTCATGTGGATGTTTTCCTCAAGACTTCCATTCAGGAAAGCTGTCTTGACATCCATCTGCCAAATCTCATAGTCCAAATGAGCGGCAATAGACAAGAGAATCCGGATTGACTTAAGCATGGCTACCGGCGAAAAGGTTTCCTCATAATCGATCCCTTCTTTCTGAGTATACCCTTTCGCCACCAATCTTGCCTTTAAGGTTTCAACCTTCCCGTCAGCTCCTCTCTTGCGTTTGTAAACCCACTTACACCCAATGGGTTTTACCCCATCCTGTGGTTCTACAAGCTCCCAGACTTGATTGTGATCCATAGATCCAATCTCAGACTCCATTGCAATTTTCCAAGAATCTGCATCTTTGTCTTGGATCGCTTCGTCGTAGGTCCTCGGATCCAATTCATTTAGTTCTTCAGGGAAATCTGAAGATTCACCCAAACCAATGAATTTGTCAGGTTGGCGTACAACTCTCCCACTGCGATAAGGCAGTTCTTGTACTTCTGTGACACATTGTGTAGTAAATTGTGGTTCCCCTTCTTGTACTGTTGGTGTCAGATTCGAATTTTCCCCTCTAAGTTCCTCAAGTACTATCTCACTTCTTGGCTTGTGATTTATTACATAATCTTCCTCTAAGAATCGAGCATTGGTACTCACAATGATTTTTTAATCCTTAGGACTATAAAATAAACCACCTTTCGTTCCTTTGGGATATCCAACAAACAGTCTAACATCCGTACGTGGTGCCAGCTTATCAGCTTCCTTATCCAGCACATGTGCTGGACTACCCCAAATCCGAAAATGTCCAAGACTGGGCTTTCGTCCAGTCCAAAGTTCTGTGGGCGTAGATGGGACTGATTTTGATGGAACCACATTAAGAATATAGGCTGCTGTTTCCAGGGCATATCCCTAGAATGAAATAGGCAGATCTGAATAGCTCATCATCGATCTAACCATCTCTAATAATGTTCTGTTCCTTCTCTCCGCCACGCCATTCTGCTGTGGCGTTCCCGATGCAGTCAACTGGGATGTAATCCCATTCTCTGCTAAGTAGTCCCTAAATTCATTTGAGAGGTACTCACCACCACGATCAGACCATAGTGATTTGATACTTTTACCTGTACGTTTTTCCACTTCCGCTCTGAATTCTTTGAAAGTTTCAAAGGATTCTGACTTGCGGCGTAACAGGTATATGTATCCATACCTTGAGTAATCATCAATGAACGTGATAAAATACTCGTACCCTCCTCGAGTCTGAACTGACATAGGGCCACATAAGTCAGAGTGAATCAAATCTAGTACCTCTTCAGATCTATTCCCTTTGTCCTTAAAGGGTCGCTTGGTCATTTTACCTTCCAAACAGGATTCACACAAAGGGAATGATTATAGGACCAATGAAGACAAGGGCCCATCATTTACTAGTCTTTGTATCCGTTTGAGGTTAATATGGCCGAGCCTAAGATGTCAAAGATAGGTTTGATTCATTTCCGAAGGTTCTTTTCGTTTGTTAGGGTTTATGACCGATGTATTCAGTAAATACCTTTGCGTAGTGTTTTGCATAGGATTAAGTAAATAAAGATGTCCATCCAATGTGCCAGAACAGATAAAACGTTTATCACTAAAGATAACAACCTTGTTATCAAAAGAAATAGAGTATCCATCCATAAAAAGTTTAGAAACTGAAATCAAGTTTCGCCTAAAACCAGGCACATAAAGATAATCCTTTAAAACTAAAATCCTATCACTACTAAAAGATAAGGTTACGTCTCCCACTGCAACTGCCGCCACTTTCGTAGCATTGCCCATGTAGACTGAAATCTCTCCATCACTCAGCTGTCTTTTTGCGAGGAACCCCTGTAAAGACATGCAAACATGATCAGTAGCTCCAGTATCTACTACCCATGACTGAGTAGAACAAGTAGCTAAACATGTTTCAACGACGAGAGATTGAGACGTACCCTTTTTCTTCTTCTTGTTAGGACAATCCGCCTTCCAGTGACCTGACTAGCCGCACTTGAAACACTTTGTCTTTGACTTAAATTCCTCGGGAAGAATCTTAGTCTTAGACTTCTTCACCTTAGGCGCCCCCTCTGCAGCTTTCTTGGGTGCGTTCTTCTTCTTCCTTTTAGTACCGGAAGAAGACGCCCTATTTTCAGCTAGGTGTGCCTCCGGATTTCCTTTTTGAAGTAACTCAGCCTCCTGAAGATCCATGAGCATTTCAGTCAGGCCGACATCCCTTTTAATCATGTTAAAGTTCAGCCTGAACTGCTCAAACTTCGAGGACAAACTATGAAGAACAATGTCGATTTGAGAATCGGCGTCCAGCTCTCCACCCAAGGTCTCGTCTCAGCCAGATACCCCATTATCGTGAGAACGTGATCCCTAATAGGTGTGGAGTCAGAGATTCTCGCATCCATTAGCTTCTTCATTGCCAAATGGCGTGCCGAGCGGTTCTGATGACCGAAGAGCTGCCTAAGGTTGTACATGATATCATAAGCGGTTTTCATAGGTTCATGCTGATGTTGCAACACATTCGACATGGATGCCAGAATGTAACAGCGCGCTATCTCATTAGACCTAACCCACTTATCATATGCAACCTTTTGGGCTTCGTCAGAACCCTCATCTGGCTTCTGAGGGCATACCTCTTCAAGTACAAATTTGTGTCCTTCCGCAGTGAGAACAAGATTAAGGTTTCGAATCCAATCATTGTAATTATCACCGATTAACTTGTTTTCTTTGAGAATAGTGGACAGGTTGGAGAGTGCCATGATGATACAGAATAACTAAAAAGTAAACATGCAGTACAGTCACAAACTTTAGGATACTCACGTATAATCGTATACCTCAAAAAAATTATATGTAATCCACCGACATTTTAAAAATGTTTCTTATAAGCCACGTTAGTGTGGACGTTTATAAAATTCATTCTCAAACAGGTAAAACCACCTTTAATTTACCTCCAGTCAAATTTCCTTATGACAAGTAAATTAATAGTCGAAAATAACCACGGTCGTGTAACCTTCCAATTAATAAGCCACGTTAGTGTGGACGTTTATTAATAAATTACACCTAAGTGTGAACACCATCATCTTAGCACCAAGTCCACCATTTCGAACTCCCTGCTCCAGTTGGAGGAGTCAGTTTGTTCTAGTAGTGTTCTACAGCTATTTTGATAAAGAAGTTTAATTTCTAGAGATAACAGTGATATGACACATCCGTTATGGAGGAAGACCTATTGTCAACTCGCATGTCAATCACATCTCAATTAAACCAGATTAATGGAGACCGTTTGAGATTTCTACATACTTTGGTATGAATCTCTCCCACTTAGTTATTTAAGATTGAGGTTTCATTTTATCCCATTGTAAAACATGCAAACATCACATAAAATGATAAATCACCATGCATGCTTCAAACAACATAATAAGCCATAATAATAAAAACCAACTATCATGGCTTATATCTCATGTTGCTGAATGAGATAAAATTGGAAAGTCAGCTCTGAAAACTCGGGCAAGGCCGCCGCCCTCATCACTGTGCCTCGCCGAAAATCCTAGCTCTAATTAGGATTTCGGGACGTGAATCAGTGATACTTCCTTTCTTGAGCTATACTACTTTCCTCCTTTGAGTTGATCTTCAAACTTTATTCAATATAGAATATCTATTCCTTAAAGGAAAAAACTAATATATCTAGAATAAAATTACAACTCAATAACTTGGTCTAACAGTTTTATTTCTATTACATCAAAATAACATAAAATAAAACCTAGACCAAATCCATGGATTTTCTCATGGATTAAAATCACGTAGCCAAACTGGCATACGGTCCATCATACATCCAACATAAATTAAAACATACATCACATAATTAAGGAGCCATGATAGTCGGTAACCCTGCAAACAAGTCAGTCTACAAATCCAACAATCACAATTACATGATTAGCATAAAATAACATATGATATCCACACATGACATTATTAAATAATATTTGAATTTTTCAATTAATAAAATTAATTAATTCGCTATTATCCTCAAGATAAAAATTGGAAATTAAAATAATTATCCACCAATTTTAAACTTGTTATTTTCGAAAATATAACTAAAATAAATCTGGAAATTATTTAAAATTATCCACCAAATTTATTTAATATTTTCAAACCACCCTAATTAATTAATATTTGAAAATCTTGATATAGATAAAAAATCTATCCCAAATATTTAGATAGGCTAGGATCGAAAATTACAAAGATAAAATCTGGAAATTTGATCCACTTCAAAGTCCATCCATATTTAAATCTTATCTTCAATCCTATCTAGATTAGAATTAAGTAATTTATGATATACACCAAAAATTACTTTTCCAATTCTTATCTACAAGATTTTCGAAAATATCTAGAATAAAATTTGGAAATTTGATCCACTTCAAACTCTTTCCAAATTTAAAATCTATTTTCAAATCTTTTAGAATTAGAATTAGATAACTATTGATATATATCAAAAATTACCTTATCCAATTCAAATCTTTGTAGATTTCGAAAATCACAAGAAGATTAAATTTGGAGATTTGATCCACTTCAAATTCTATCCAAATCTAATATTCTATTTTCAAATCTATCTAGATTAGAATTAGGTAACTTTAAGATAAACATCAAAATACCAATTCTAATTTTAATACACATAATTTTCGAAAATCCCCACCAAATAAATCTGGAAATTTGATTTTCATCAAAAACTTATCCAAATTAATTTGATAGAATCGAAAATTACATAGAACAAATTAGGGAATTTAATACATCAAAATTTTGAAAATTTTGATCCAATAATTTTCGAATACCCATTAAAATAAATCTGGAAATTTTGAACTCATCAAAAATCTATTCCAAATCTAATTTTAATATAATCGAAAATTACAGCAAACCTCAAAACTAGAATTTTCGAACTACATCAAAAATTCATCCAAGTTTTGAATACTACCATTAAAAATACATTATCATTTAAATCTGAAAATTTAAGCCACATAAATATTTCATCAAATTTATACATATATTTCGAATTAATCCTAGGATTAAATCTAGAACAGTGCCAAAACCCGCTCTGATACCAGTTGTTGGGGTTTTTTCGAATTGAACCACCGCAGGATCTAATTGGATGTTCATTAATCCTAATGTCATGTAGATCATAAATTCATGCATCTCATATGTTTTAATTAACCGAGTTCAATTAACATTCAAAACCGGTTTTAAACGATTCTACTAAAGCGGAAACATAGAATCGAAAATGACTTACAAATCAAATGACGGGTGGAGGACAAGATTAAAGATCTAATCTTGTTGTTGTGTATGATGAAATCAGCGCCCACTAATGCTATCCCACTCCTTGATCTTCTGTAGTATTCCCGGACTGAATCTAGTTTCAGGGTGGGCTGAAATATACTAGATCGGTATGGAATCTGTGGAGATAAAGAGAACACAAGAGGAGCTGATCTGTAACCTCAAAATTTCGTCCCCCACCTCCTTATTTATAAGGGGATGGGCGAAATTTCAGTGTCCCAACCCTACTGGGTTTGGGCCTCTATCCATTTTTCTATCTCCAGTCCATTAAAGTCATATTGGGCTACAACAGGGATCTAGAAGAATATTAAATTGGCCTGCTAATTTATTTAATTTCCAATTTCCAATAAACTTAGGATATTATTAAATAAATTAAGTATTATCTTTATTCCACTAAAGAAATAATTCTGACCTACCAATTTAATACATATTTCTGAATATACTTTCTCCTTTAGTCCAGCCATTCCCCGTGTTTAAGATATAATGCCCATTAATTAATTATGTAAGCTTCTGACAGCGATAATTAATTAATATCTTATCCTTGAGTAGTACCACACAAGCTTTACTCATGCACAGAATAAATTCCACCTGCAGGGTTTCAGCATGAACTTGCATTTCCTCAAGGGGACACCATCAACCTGGCGCACCAGGACACGGTGCCCCTACATATTGCATGACCCATCATAAGTGTAAATGTCACAACCCAAGATATCGAGATTATTGATCCTATAAAAGAATCTCACCCTTTGATAAATCAAAGGTGCAAACACTACACGTATATGTCCGCCAACATATAAGGGTTAAGAACCCGAACTCTGTGGATTCTTATTCTCTCATTTAAGGTCAGAATAGAGAATAGAATCCTAAGTAGATCCTCCTCAATACACTTGCCCGTGTATTAGAATAATCAGTTAGTCAAGACAAACTAACTATCAGATTATTCTACGGCGTACCGATAGCAGGTTCAGTGCTATCTAGACCATGAGCCTTTTAATACATTACAAGGAACCGATGATATGATCTAACCATGTGTTTACCCACACCATATCATCTACAATGTAAGTATAGTGAACAGGCATGTAAATATAACAATTTAAATGCAAACAATGACTGCAATTGTATTCATTATATATCATCATAAAACCATCATCAATAATGTATACAAAAGACAGGTCTTCTAGTATACAAAATCAACATATATAATATGCGAAATCAGTATTGTTCGGTGATTATATACAAATGATAAGATATACATACATATATATCATAATTCCGCATAATTGCATTTAATAAAAGAATATTTACACAATTAACCTAATCTTTGAATATATATATACATATATCTTGCATATCTAGAATTCTATTCATACTTAATAATGAATAGTGTGAATAGAGATAATATTTAACTTTCTATCCTATCCCGATTCAATAATGTTCATTTTCAAAACTCAATCATAAATAATGTATGTTTTGAAAATAAATTACAATAATTCATTTTTAATTTTATGTTACAATTTTATGATGTAAAATTCTATTTTTTGTTAAGTTAGTTTTTTAATATTAAAATATTAGGATTTATGACAATAACGTTAAATAGTATATAAATATAAATTATATGTTGTCATTTAATTGGTAATACATTGTATCATTCAACACACATACACACACACACTTTGACATTATAATTCATAAAATTAATGTCCACGCATCTTGCACGAGATATATTAGTATTTTTTGATTGTAGGGATTTTCGGTTGTAATATTTCACACCTGCTTCTTAGAAACTGATTTAGTAATAAATACTTATTACTGAAGAATGTAATAATCAGAAACACATTTAATAAACGTAATGTTCATAAACACATTTCTTAAGTAGTTTGGGGCTTAGTCTGGTCCATATCAATTCTTTTGTCTTCCTTTATTATTTTTATAATTTAATTAGTGACAAAATTACCACCATTAGAAATTAATTTAGATTATGATAAATTTTTTCATTAAACTATAATTTCTATCATTAATTGTACTACTAATGGCGAAATATTCATCATTAAACCATGAATTGCCTCTCAATATATCTATACATGTATTAAAGCAAAATTGCATGGGTAAAATTATAAATAAAAAATATCAGCAAAATATTTCTTACAAATAAATTTCTTTGTAGAAAAAACTTGAAAATTTAAAAATGGTTGAGTGGTTTAATGGGCCTCGTTGTAAATGTTGGAATCCAGACGTCCAACTAAAATCATGCGTCCAACTTCAAATTTACACCTCATTCGTTTTCTTTTCTTCCTCTTTTTTCTTTGTTTTTTCTTCCTCTTTTTTTTCCTTCTTCGTATCTTCCTCTTTTTTCTTTGATTTTTATTCTTCCTCTTTTCTTTCCTTCTTCGTATCTATCTAATATATACTAAGGACATATTGATAATATACTTATACAAAATAGATCAAGACTTTTCTATATAATAAATATATAAAATATTTCATTGTTTATATATTGAGTATTTATTTTTTAATGTTAATTTCTAATTTGTCTTTCACAACAAATATTATTATTTTGGGCAAGTCATATTATACTATATTAGCGAGTGATAGAAATTACTGTGTTCAATTCCTACGTAATAATGAATAGTGAGAATAGAGATAATATTTAATTTAACATCCTATCCCGATCCAATAATATACGTTTTCAAAACTTAATCATAAATAATATATGTTTTTATCACTATAATTCATTTTTAATTTTATGTTAGAATTTTATGATGTAAAATTCTATTTTTTGTTAATATTAAAATATTAGGATTTATGACAATAACATCAAATAATATATAAATATAAATTATAATTTTATACCTATTGGAACACACAATTATATGTTGTCATTTAATTGATAATTCATTGTATCATTCAACACACATAAAGACGCACTTTGACATTATAATTCATAAAATTAATATTCGCGCATCGTGCAGGAGATTTAGTAGTATTACTTTATTGTAGGGATTTTCGGTTGTAATATTCCACACCAACTTCTTAGAAACTAATTTAGTAATAAATACTCATTACTAAAGAATTTCATAATGAGAAAAACATTTAATAAACGTAACGTTCATTCTCATGTTACGATAGGTTGGGGCTTAGTCTTGTCCATATCAATTCTTTTGTCTTCCTTTATTATTTTTATTTTTGTAGATATACCGCCAACTCGGATGAAATTATCTACTACACTTTGTGCAACACTCTTTGCTACACATTTAAAAATATTATTTTTTATTCCATTTTTTTCTTCGATTTCAAGTCATTATGCTTTAGTTTAATTTTAAACTTGTTAATTAGGGTTCATTTTCTCAATTAGGATATATAATTATTTTTCAATATTTAATTTCATTTTTTAATTAATAATTGATTATACTCTAAAAAAATAATTATATACCCTAATTGGGAAAAGTGATCCCTAATTAATAAGTGTAAAACTAAACTAACATATAATCAATTGAAATCAAAGAAAAAAAGGACTACAAATTAATATTTTCAAATTTGTAGGATAGATTGTTACACAAAATGTAGTTGATGATTCCATCCGCGGCCCATTACTCAATTTTTGCTTGCTCTAAATCAACAATATTAACGTATGTTACTCACTCTAGCTCTTCTTACTCCCCGTGTGATGTGACCCGGACAATGAATCCAAGACACGAAGAATACGCAGGCGGAAGACTTTAAGGACTCGAACTACGTCAGCTAAAGAAGGATTCAAACCGACTCGAATTAAAAGACAGAACTTACTAGAAAACTCGAACAATGAATGGAACGACGATGTAGACACTTGGAACACTCGAAGGTGGCTGGAATCTCGGCGGTGGTGGCAGCGGTATGGATGGTGATGGCGGCGGCGATGTGGTAGATGGATAGGTCAAAGCGGTGAACCCGTGTTGGAACAACCCGAATGCACTCGTCTAACTTCTCCGGATAGCAATTCTCCTAAGTACTTGAACATACCCTAAAGAACTTGAATAAGACTATTGAATTGCTAAATCAAAAGAATGGCTTGGATAATTTCGATCAACCTTAGGATCTAGGAGACAGATTGAGAATAAATTCTTTATTACTTGCAATTGTCTAACTTTTGAATGTCACATGGATCTCCTATTTATAGGAGTGCTAAAATCAAAACCTAGGACCTATAGAAGTGTAAAAATCGATCCTAAACTATTTCTAGTCAAACTAGGATTGTTACCTTATCCAAAATCTGTTTTTAAGGTAAGAATCAAAAAATACCAAAAATAAAATAAGAAAAATCTATCTAGATAAAGATAAATCCCAATGGACTTGGGCCTTCAAAATCCACGCCACATTGGACCCAAAACTCACGAACATGGGCTGATTTAATTCAGTCCATATTGTTGCCACCTTTGCATGAAAAACAACATCTCCCGATTTCCCATGCAAACGCGTATAACTTTCCATGCACACGTCCAAATGGCGTCATTCTTCTTGTCACGTCTTCATGCTTCCTTCTTCATCATCAATGGATAGCATGGTGATCAATCTTGAGCTGTCCTTGACTTCATCTTCATGCAATTCGAATTTGCGCCTTAATGAAGCTTGTAGATAAACTTGTAACTTCTTGGCTCGCAAACGCGTCATTGGACCTTTAAACTGCAGCTCCGGATCATCTTCTTCTTTGTTTGGCTCTATCTCATCATTCCCCCCTGCTGAAAAGAATTCGTCCTCGAATTCAGGGACTCATCATCTTCGAACTCATCATCTGCAGAAAAGGGAGATAAGTCAGCAACATTAAATGTAGATGAACACTTATACTCACCGGGTAAATCAATGCGATATGCATTATCATTAACTCGACTCAACACGGTGAATGGTCTATCTCCTCTAGGCATCAATTTCGACTTCCTCAAGTTAGGAATCCATCCAGGACTCAGATGAATCCAAACGCGATCTCTGGGCTGGAAAATCACTTGCTTGCGCCGTTTGTTCTTTTGGACGGCATTACGTGCGCCAACGGCTTCAATACGCGCACGTACTTTCTCATGCATCTCCTTAACTTATTCCACTTTTCTTGTACCTTTAACACTTGTTAGATGCTCAACAGGTAAAGGCAAAAGATCATTGGGCGTTAGCGGATTAAAACCATAAACAACTTCAAATGGAGACATGTTGGTAGATGAATGCACAACACGATTATAGGCAAACTCAGTATATGGCAAACAATCTTCCCATGATTTCAAGTTGTTTTTAACTAAAGAACGCAGCAAAGTACCTAAAGTTCTATTCACAACTTCAGTTTGACCATCCGTTTGTGGATGACATACAGTAGAGAATAACAACTTGGTACCTAGCTTACCCCATAGTACACGCCAAAAATGTGCAAGAAACTTAGAATCCCTATCACTAACAATAGTTCTAGGTATTCCATGTAAAGGCACAACATGAATAAAGAACAGATTGGCTATGTGTACAGCATCATCGGTTTTCCTACATGCAATGAAATGAGACATCTTGGAAAACCTATCAACTACAACAAATATGGAATCTCGACCAGACCTAGACCGTGGTAAACCAAGTATGAAATCCATAGATAAATCAATCCACAGGGAAGACGGGGCTGGTAGAGGAGTGTATAAACCGAATGGGTGTGATGTAGATTTCGATCTCCTACATGTAATGCATCTACTACACACATTCTCAACATCATGCTTCATACGTGGCCAAAAGAAATGTTCATGCAGCAAGTTTAACATTTTAGACACACCAAAGTGACCCATTAAACCTCCTGCATGCGACTCTAGAACTAACAACTCACGCATAGAAGACTTAGGAATGCATAACTGTGAACCCTTGAACAAGAACCCTTCATGCACGAAATACCCATCAAAGGACCGCGACTTTGAGCAACAAGAAGCATAAATCGGTGCAAAGAAATCATCACACGAATATAAGTCCTTAATTGCTTCAAATCCTAACATCTTAGCATGCATAAGGTTCAAGAGAATGTACCTTCTCGACAATACATCAGCTACCACGTTTTCGGTGCCCTTTTTGTACTTGATGACGTACGGAAAGGACTCGATAAACTCTACCCATCATGCATGTCGCTTGTTCAGATTTTGTTGGCCTTTCAAATGCTTCAAACTCTCGTGATCCGTGTGAATCAAGAACTCTTTAGGCCATAGGTAGTGCTGCCACGTCTCTAAAGCTCTCTTGAGTGCGTACAACTCCTTGTCATATGTGGAATAATGAAGGGCTGCATCATGGAGCTTTTCACTGAAATAGGCGACTGGGCGCTATTCCTGCATCAAAACAGCACCAATCCCTTTGCCCAAGGCATCACATTCGATTTCAAATGTTTTATTAAAGTCCGAAAGAGCAAGAACAGGCGCATTACATAAACAAGATTTCAAAGTGTTAAATGCATGCTCTTGAACAGGACCCCATTCGAACTTTCGATCTTTCTTGCTTAACTCAGTAAGCGGTGCAGCTATGCTGGAAAAATTGCGCACAAAGCGATGATAAAAGCCAGCAAGGCCGTGGAAAGATCTCACATTACTCGCAGACTTAGGAGTGGGCCATTCCTCAATCGCCTTGATTTTGGAACGGTCTACTTCTATACCACGTGTACTAACAACGAAGCCTAGAAAAACAACTTAACTCATGCAAAACGAACACTTAGACTAGTTACCATATAATTTTCGAATCCCTAAGTAACTCAAAAATGTGTCTAAGGTGCTGCATATGTGTATGTGTCGTGTCACTGTAAATCAGAATATCATCAAAATACACAACTACATACTTTCCAATCACTTCACGCAAGACATAATTCATCAAACGCATAAATGTGCTTGGTGCATTAGTGAGACCAAAAGGCATAACAAGTCATTCATACAAACCATGCTTTGTTTTAAATGCAGTCTTCCATTCATCACCTTCTTGCATACGTACTTGAAAATAACCAGAACGCAAATCAATCTTAGAAAAGACACGCGAACCAGATAACTCATCAAGCATATCATCTAATCTAGGGATGGGAAAATGATACTTTACCGTGATTTTGTTGATTGGACGGCAATCCATGCACATACGCCATTCGTTGTTCTTCTTTGGCACTAGAATCACTGGAACGGCGCACGGGCTCAAGCTCTCTCGAATTTGTCTCTTCTCCAACAGCTCTTTGACTTGCCTATCTATCTCCTTAGTCTCGTCGGGGGATGTCCTATATGCTGGTCGGTTGGGAAGCACAGCTCCGGGGATGAAATCGATCTGATGCTCGATTTCTCGCACTGGTGGCAGTCATTCGGGTATCTCCTCAGGGAAAATGTCCTTGAACTCGTCAAGTAAGGGATGGACATCACTAGGCAAACAATCATTAGTAGCACTGCTCTTAAATGTGAGTAGGACAAGGGGCATACCTGCTTTAACGGCTTTCTGAACTCCTTTCACTGAAATAAACAAGCTCTTCGCGTGAGGCTTGTTGGAACTTGACTCCAACTTCTTTTCCACAGCTAGGGAGTTCGAATGAGGTTGTTTTGAAGGGGTAGAGGCATCGGTAAGGGGCTGTTCGGCTGTAGGGGTTGCAGCCGTGGCCTTCGGGGCCCGTTTTGCGGCTGCTTGCTTCGCCTTTTCCTCTTTGAACCTCTCTTGCATGCATTGCTGATCCATAGCAACGTCGTTAGGTGATAATGGCCTCAAAGTGCTGATTCGGCCATCTATGTCGACCGTGTAGGTGTTTAGACGTCCGTCGTGGACAACACGTCGATCATACTGCTAAGGTCTGCCTAACAAAAAATGTGCCGCATCCATAGGGATAACGTCACACAAAACAGTGTCAGAAAACTTATGGATTGAGAATGAGACACTTACCTGGTGAACCACGCGTATCTCGCCTCGATCTGTAAGCCACTGCAATCTGTAAGGCTTTGCATGTTGTTGAATGGGTAGACCAAGCTTTTCCACTGCATATTGACTGATGGCATTGATCACACTGCCACTGTCAACAATCATAGAACACGTGTGACCTTGAATCACTGCATAGGTGTAGAAGATGTTCTCCCATTGGTGTTCTTGTTCGTCTTCTCGAATCATGCTCAAACTCCGGATTGTGACCAAACTGAGTTGAACTTCCGGATCGACCACTGCATGGAGTGCATCATTCTCGACTTCTTTCTCAGTTGTGGCATCGTCCACTGGCTCTTGTTCATCCTCACTGGCTGATTCGACTTCATTTGATTCCATTAAGTATAGAACTCACCGGTTTGGACATTGAGCTTGGAAATAGCCCCAACCTTGATATTTGTGACATTGAATGTCACGAGCTTGGCTGACTTGGTGGTGTAGACTCGGGTCTACGGCTGAACTGTGGTGTAGAACGGTCGAAACGCCGTTCGGGTGGTCCAGGCTGACCTCGGGGTTGTGCGGACTCAGAAGAAGGAGTAGAAGATGATGTGGGATGTGTACCTTTGTTCCAAGGAGGCTGTGTAGGGGCTGAATTGTAATGGGATCGACGGCGGCCTTCTCGAAGCTGTCTTTCCACAATTGATGCATAGTGCACCATGTCATCTATACTCGAGAAGTCTCGTAACTCGACTTCACATGCAATGTCGGGGTTCATGCCTTCAATGTACCTGATAATGGTAGCATTTAAGGACTCCTCTTTTCCGACTCGGTTCAAGGCGGTCTCCAACTCCTTGTGGTATTCTTCAATGGAGTGAGCGCCTTGTGTGATCTTGTTGAGCTTCTTTTCTAGCTCTCTCTCATAATGTACCGGAATGAATCTTCCTCGTAGGAAGCCTTTCATTTCTTCCCATGTCTCTACAGGCGGGTATCTCTCTCTTCGGCGTCTCTCTTGTTGCATTTCCCACCATGAGGCTGCGTAGCCTCAAAACTCCAATGCGGCTAACTGGACTTTCTTGATTTCCGGAAAGTCATAGCATGCAAAGATCTTGTCGACTTTGCATTCCCAATCTAGGTAGAGATCAAGATCGTGTCTGCCTCCGAATTCTGGAATGCTCATTTTGATATTGTTGAGCAATCCATCTCCATCTCCATATCGGGGTCTTTCAAAACGGACAGCTTGTCTGTAGGGCTATCTGTTGGGGTTTTTTCGAATTGAACCACCGCAGGATCTAATTGGATGTTCATTAATCCTAATGTCATGTAGATCATAAATTCATGCATCTCATATGTTTTAATTAACCGAGTTTAATTAATATGCAAATCCGGTTTAAACGATTCTACTAAAGCGGAAATATAGAATCGAAAAATGACTTACAAATTAAACGACGGGTGGAAGACAAGATTAAACGTCTAATCTTGTTGTTGTGTATGATGATGATTGGCGCCCCACAGTGATATTCCACTCCTTGATCTTCTGTTGTATTCCCAGACTGAATCTAGTTTCAGGGTGGGCTGAAATCTACTAGATCGGTATGGAATCTGTGGAGATAAAGAGAACACAAGAGGAGCTGATTATTCTTCCTAAAATTTCGTCCCCCACCTCCCTATTTATAGGGGAGGTGGTCGAAATTTCAGTGTCCCAACCCTACTGGGTTTGGGCCTCTATCCCTTTTTCTATCTCCAGTCCATTAAAGTCATATTTGGCTACAACAGGGATCTAGAAGAATATTAAATTGGCCTGCTAATTTATTTAATTTCCAATATCCAATAAACTTAGGATATTATTAAATAAATTAAGTATTAGTTTTATTCCACTAAAGAAATAATACTGACCTACCAATTTAATACATATTTCTGAATATGCTTTCTCCTTTAGTCCAGCCATTCCCCGCGTTTAAGATATAATGCCCATTAATTAATTATGTAAGCTTCTGACAGCTATAATTAATTAATATCTTATCCTTCAGTAGTACCACACAAGCTTTACTCATGCACGGAATAAATTCCACCTGCAGGGTTTCAGCATGAACTTGCATTTCCTCAAGGGGACACCATCAAACTGGCGTACCAGGACACGGTGCCCCTATATATTGCACGACCCATCATAAGTGTAAATGTCACAACCCAAGATATCGAGATTATTGATCCTATGAAAGAATCTCACCCTTTGATAAATCAAAGCTGCAAACACTACATGTATATGTCCGCCAACATATAGGGGTTAAGAACCCGAACTCTGTGGATTCTTATTCTCTCATTTAAGGTCAGAATAGAGAATAGAATCCTAAGTAGATCCTCCTCAATACACTTGACCATGTATTAGAATAATCAGTTAGTCAAGACAAACTAACTATCAGATTATTCTACGGCGTACCGATAGCAGGTTCAGTGCCATCTAAACCGTGAGCCTTTTAATACATTACAAGGAACCGATGATATGATCTAACCGTGTGTTTGCCCACACCATATCATCTACAATGTAAGTATAGTGAACATGCATGTAAATATAACAATTTAAATGCAAACAGTGACTGCAATAGTATTCATTCTATATCATCATAAAACCATTATTAATAATGTATACAAAAGACAGGTCTTCTAGTATACAAAACCAACAATCTCCCACTTATACTTGAAGCATGTCTTTCAAATATAAAACAAACTGGCTAACTCTCCAACTCTAACTAAAATCTCAAACGGCAACCCCGGGTCTGCATCTCACTCCCATTTTCTCCACGTGACCGTAGAAGGTCTTAGCCGGAAGGCTCTTCGTGAATGGATCAGCTAAATTGTCCACCGATACAATCTTGACCACTGCCATATCTCCTCTCTTAACGATTTCTCGTATAAGATGGTACTTTCTCTGTATGTGTTTACTTGCCTTATGGGCTCTGGGTTCCTTCGAATTTGCCACTGCACCCGAGTTATCACAATATACCGTGATACTCCTTGGCAAATCAGGAACCACGCTCAAGTCCAACAAGAAGCTCTTGAGCCAGACGACCTCTTTTGCAGCCTCAGAGGCAGCTACATATTCGGCCTCCATGGTGGAATCCGCAATGCATTTCTACTTTATGCTCCTCCATGCAATGGCTCCGCCTCCCAAGGTAAACATATAGCCTGAGGTAGATTTACTCTGATCTTTATCGGATTGAAAATCTGAGTCCGTGTAACCCAAAGGCACTAGACTATCAGAGCGGTACACCAGCATATAATCTCGAGTTCTTTTTAGGTACTTGAGTATATTCTTAACCGCAGTCCAGTGTCCTTGTCCAGGGTTAGACTGATATCTGCTTACCATGCCGACTGCATAGCATATATCAGGTCTAGTGCATAGCATAGCATACATAAGGCTTCCCACAGCCGAAGCATATGGAACGCCCTTCATCTCATCTATCTCAGCCTGTGTGTGGGGACACATATCCTTGGATAGATGAATTCCATGCCTGAAAGGTATAAAACCTTTCTTGGAATCCTGCATGTTAAACCTAGCTAGCACTGTGTCGATATATGTCGCCTGAGATAAGCACAACATCCTTTTCTGGCGATCTTGAATTATCTTGATGCCAAGGACGTGTCCGGCTTCTCCCAGATCTTTCATATCGAACTGCTTGGACAACCACACCCTTATGTTAGATAATACTTTCTTACTGTTCCCAATAAGTAAGATATCATCAACATATAGCACGAGGAAAGCCACCACGTTTCCGTCACTTTTCTTGTACACACAGCTCTCATCCGGACATTGCACGAATCCATATGACTGGATAACCTCGTCAAACCGGATGTTCCAAGACCTTGACACCTACTTAAGTCCATAAATGGATCTCTTAAGCTTGCACACTAAGTGCTCTTGGCCTTTAGCAATGAAACCCTCTGGTTGCTTCATGTGGATGTTTTCCTCAAGACTTCCATTTAGGAAAGCCGTCTTGACATCCATCTGCCAAATCTCATAATCCAAATAAGCGGCAAAAGACAAGAGAATCCGGATTGACTTAAGCATGGCTACCGGCGAAAAGGTTTCCTCGTAATCGATCCCTTCTTTCTGAGTGTACCCTTTTGCCACCAATCTTGCCTTGAAGGTTTCAACCTTCCCGTCAGCTCCTCTCTTGCGTTTGTAAACCCACTTACACCCAATGGGTTTTACCCCATCTTGTGGTTCTACAAGCTCCCAGACTTGATTGTGATCCATAGATCCAATCTCAAACTCCATTGCAATTTTCCAAGAGTCTGCATCTTTGTCTTGGATTGCTTCGTCGTAGGTCCTGGGATCCAATTCATTTAGTCCTTCAGGGAAATCCGAAGATTCACCCAAACCAATGAATCTGTCAGGTTGGCGTACAACCCTCCCACTGCGACGAGGCAGTTCTTGTATTTCTGTGACACGTTGTGCAGTAATTTGTGGTTCCTCTTCTTGTACTATTGGTGTCAGATTCGAATTTTCCCCTCGAAGTTCCTCGAGTACTATCTCACTTCTTGGCTTGTGATTTATGACATAGTCTTCCTCTAAGAATCGAGCATTGGTACTCACAATGATCTTCTGATCCTTAGGACTATAAAATAAACCACCTTTCGTTCCTTTTGGATATCCAACAAACAGTCTAACATCCGTACGTGGTGCCAGCTTATCAGCTTCCTTATCCAGCACATGTGCTGGACTACCCCAAATCCGAAAATGTCCAAGACTGGGCTTTCGTCCAGTCCAAAGTTCTGTGGGCGTAGATGGGACTGATTTTGATGGAACCACATTCAGAATATAGGCTGCCGTTTCCAGGGCATATCCCCAGAACGAAATAGGCAGATCTGAATAGCTCATCATCGATCAAACCATCTCTAACAATGTTCTGTTCCTTCTCTCCGCCACGCCGTTCTGCTGTGGTGTTCCCGGCGCAGTCAACTTGGATGTAATCCCATTCTCTGCTAAGTAGTCCCTAAATTCATTTGAGAGGTACTCACCACCACGATCAGACCGTAGTGATTTGATACTTTTACATGTACGTTTTTCCACTTCCGCTCTGAATTCTTTGAAAGTCTCAAAGGATTCTGACTTGCGGCGTAACAGGTATATGTATCCATACCTTGAGTAATCATCAATGAACGTGATAAAATACTCGTACCCTCCTCGAGCCTGAACTGACATAGGGCCACATAAGTCAGAGTGAATCAAATCTAGTACCTCTTCAGATCTATTCCATTTATCCTTAAAGGGTCGCTTGGTCATTTTACCTTCCAAACAGGATTCACACAAAGGGAACGATTCTAGGACCAATGAAGACAAGGGCCCATTGTTTACTAGTCTTTGTATCCGTTTAAGGTTAATATGGCCGAGCCTAAGATGCCAAAGATAGGTTTGATTCATTTCCGAAGGTTCTTTTCGTTTGTTAGGGTTTATGACCGATGTATTCAGTAAATGCATTTGCGTAGCGTTTTGCATAGGATTAAGTAAATAAAGATGTCCATCCAATGTGCCAGAACAGATAAAACGTTTATCACTAAAGATAACAACCTTGTTATCAAAAGAAACAGAATATCCATCCATAAAAAGTTTAGAAACTGAAATCAAGTTTCGCCTAAAACCAGGCACATAAAGACAATCCTTTAAAACTAAAATCCTATCACTACTAAAAGATAAGGTTACGTCTCCCACTGCAACTGCCGCCACTTTCGTAGCATTGCCCATGTAGACTGAAATCTCTCCATCACTCAGCTGTCTTTTTGCCAGGAACCCCTGTAAAGACATGCAAACATGATCAGTAGCTCCAGTATCTACTACCCATGACTGAGTAGAACAAGTAGCTAAACATGTTTCAACGACGAGAGATTGAGACGTACCCTTTTTCTTCTTCTTGTTAGGGCAATCCGCCTTCCAGTGACCTGGCTGGCTGCACTTGAAACACTTTGTCTTTGACTTAAATTCCTCGGGAGGAATCTTAGTCTTAGACTTCTTCACCTTAGGCGCCCCCTCTGCAGCTTTCTTGGGTGCGTTCTTCTTCTTCCTTTTAGTACCGGAAGAAGACGCCCTATTTTCAGCTAGGTGTGCCTCCGGATTTCCTTTTTGAAGTAACTCAGCCGCCTGAAGATCCATGAGCAGTTCAGTCAGGCTGAAATCCCTTTTAATCATGTTAAAGTTCAGCCTGAACTACTCAAACCTCGAGGACAGGCTATGAAGAACAATGTCGATTTGAGAATCGCCATCCAGCTCTCCACCCAAGGTCTCGATCTCAGCCAGATACCCCATCATCGTGAGAACGTGATCCCTAACAGGTGTGGAGTCAGACATTCTCGCATCCATTAGTTTCTTCATCGCCAAATGGCGTGCCAAGTGGTTTTGATGACCGAAGAGCTGCCTAAGGTTGTACATGATATCATAAGCGGTTTTCATAGGTTCATGCTGATGTTTGCAACACATTCGACATAGATGCCAGAATGTAATAGCGCGCCACCTCATTGGACCTAACCCACTTATCATATGCAACCTTTTGGGCTTCGTCAGAACCCTCATCTGGCTTCTGAGGACATACTTCTTCAAGTACGAACTTGTGTCCTTCCGCAGTGAGAACAAGATTAAGGTTTCGAATCCAATCATTGTAATTTTCACCGATTAACTTGTTTTCTTTGAGAATAGTGGACAAGTTGGAGAGTGCCATGATGATATAGAATAACTGAAAAGTAAACATGCAGTACAGTCACAAACTTTAGGATACTCACATATAATCGTATACCTCAAAAAATTATATGTAATCCACCGACATTTTAAAAATGTTTCTTATAAGCCACGTTAGTGTGGACGTTTATAAAATTCATCCTTAAACAGGTAAAACCACCTTTAATTTACCTCCAGTCAAATTTCCTTATGACAAGTAAATTAATAGTCGGAAATAACCACGGTCGTGTAACCTTCTAATTAATAAGCCACGTTAGTGTGGACGTTTATTAATAAATTACACCTAAGTGTGAACACCATCATCTTAGCACCAAGTCCACTATTTCGAACTCCCTGCTCCAGTTGGAGGAGTCAGTTTGTTCTAGTAGTGTTCTACAGCTATCTGATAAAGAAGTTTAATTTCTAGAGATAACAGTGATATAACACATCCGTTATGGAGGAAGACCTATTGTCAACTCGCATGTTTATCACATCTCAATTAAACCAGATTAATGGAGACCGTTTGAGATTTCTACATACTTTGGTATGAATCTCTCCCACTTAGTTATTTAAGATTGAGGTTTCATTTTATCCCATTGTAAAACATGCAAACATCACATAAAATGATAAAACACCATTTCATGCTTCAAACAACATAATAAGCAATAATAATAAAAACCAACTATCATGGCTTATATCTCATGTCGCTGAATGAGATAAAACTGGAAAGTCAGCTCCGGAAACTCGGGCATGGCCGCCGCCCTTATCACTGCGCCTCGCCGAAAACCTAGCTCCAATTAGGATTTCGGGACGTGAATCAGTGATACTTCCTTTCTTGAGCTGTGCCACTCTCCTTCTTTGAGTTGATCTTCAAACTTTATTCAATATAGAATATCTATTCCTTAGAGGAAAAAACTAATATATCTAGAATAAAATTACAACTCAATAACTTGGTCTAACAGTTTTATTTCTATTACATTAAAACAACATAAAATAAAACCTAGACCTAATCCATGGATTTTCTCATGGATTAAAATCACGTAGCCAAACCGGCATACGGCCCATCATACATCCAACATAAATTAAAACATACATCACATAATTAAGGAGCCATGATAGTCGGTAACCCTGCAAACAAGTCAGTCTACAAATCCAACAATCACAATTACATGATTAGCATAAAATAACATATGATATCCAAACATGACATATTAAATAATATTCAAATTTTACAATTAATTAAATTAATTAATTCGATATTATCCACAAGACAAAAATTGGAAATTAAAATAATTATCCACCAATTTAAATCTTGTTAAATTTCAAAAATATATCTTAAAATAAATCTGGAAATTATTTATAATTATCCACCAAATTTATTTAATATTTTCTAACCACCCTAATTAAATAATAATTGGATATATTGATATAAATCAAAAATCTAATCCAAATATTATCCATAAGAATCTAAATCTTCAAGGATAAGGTTTGGAGATTTGATTCCAATCCAAAATCTTCCAAAACTTATCCAAATTTAAAATCTTATCACAATTGGATTTTGATAATTATTTGTATATATCCAAAATCACCTTATCCAATTTTAATACAAGATTTTCGAAAATAATCAAATAATAAATCTGGAAATTTGATCCACTTCAAATTCTTCCAAATTTAATATTATATTTTCAAATCTATCTAGATTAAAATTAGGCAAATTAAGATATACATCAAATAACATCAAATCTTTAATCCAACAACCAAATTTTCGATCCACCCTAATAAATAAATCTGAAAATTTGATTTTCATCAAAATCTATTCCAAATTAATTTATTAAAATCAAAAATTAACCTATATTTCACATTTGGAAATTTTGACATTAATCAAAAAACTTATTCCAAATAATATAGTGTAGGTTTCGAAAATTACAAGAAAAATAAATCTGGAAATTTTGATCCACTTCAAAAATTACCAAATTTAAAATTCTAATTTCAAACCTTTCCAGATTAGAATTAGGCAATCTTTGATATACATCAAAAATCACCAAATCCAAATTTAATATTTCAGAATTTTCGAACCACACTATCAAATAAATCTGGAATTTTAATTTTCATTAAAATCTTCTCCAAATTATTTTAATAGTACCGAAAATTCAATATACAAAATTAGGGAACTTTAAACATCAAATTTCGAAAAATTTGATTCCAAATTTTCGATCACCATCATAAAACAAATCTGGAAATTTGAAGAACATCAAATGTCATCCCAAATTTAATTTTATGACTATCGAAAATTCTTAGAACATCAAAACTAAAAATTTCGAATTGCATCAAAAATTATCCAAGTTTTGAACACAACCAATTCGAAATACATCAACATATAAATCTGAAAATTTAAGCAACATAAATATTTCATCAAATTTATACATATATTTCGAATTAATCCTAGGATTAAATCTAGAACAGTGTCAAAACCCGCTCTGATACCAGTTGTTGGGGTTTTTTCGAATTGAACCACCGCAGGATCTAATTGGATATTCATTAATCCTAATGTCATGTAGATCATAAATTCATGCATCTCATATGTTTTAATTAACCGAGTTTAATTAACATGCAAATCCGGTTTAAACGATTCTACTAAAGTGGAAATATAGAATCGAAAAACGACTTACAAATTAAACGACGGGTGGAGGATAAGATTAAAGGTCTAATCTTGTTGTTGTGTATGATGATGATTGGCGCCCCACAGTGATATTCCACTCCTTGATCTTCTGTTGTATTCCCGGACTGAATCTAGTTTCAGGGTGGGCTGAAATCTACTAGATCGGTATGGAATCTGTGGAGATAAAGAGAACACAAGAGGAGCTGATTATTCTTCCTAAAATTTCGTCCCCCACCTCCCTATTTATAGGGGAGGTGGTCGAAATTTCAGTGTCCCAACCCTACTGGGTTTGGGTCTCTATCCCTTTTTCTATCTCCAGTCCATTAAAGTCATATTGGGCTACAACAGGGATCTAGAAGAATATTAAATTGGCCTGCTAATTTATTTAATTTCCAATATCCAATAAACTTAGGATATTATTAAATAAATTAAGTATTATTTTTATTCCACTAAAGAAATAATACTGACCTACCAATTTAATACATATTTCTGAATATGCTTTCTCCTTTAGTCCAGCCATTCCCCGCGTTTAAGATATAATGCCCATTAATTAATTATGTAAGCTTCTGACAGCTATAATTAATTAATATCTTATCCTTGAGTAGTATCACACAAGCTTTACTCATGCACGGAATAAATTCCACCTGCAGGGTTTCAGCATGAACTTGCATTTCCTCAAGGGGACACCATGAAACTGGCGTACCAGGACACGGTGCCCCTACATATTGCACGACCCATCATAAGTGTAAATGTCACAACCCAAGATATCGAGATTATTGATCCTATGAAAGAATCTCACCCTTTGATAAATCAAAGCTGCAAACACTACACGTATATGTCCGCCAACATATAGGGGTTAAGAACCCGAACTCTGTGGATTCTTATTCTCTCATTTAAGGTCAGAATAGAGAATAGAATCCTAAGTAGATCCTCCTCAATACACTTGACCATGTATTAGAATAATCAGTTAGTCAAGACAAACTAACTATCAGATTATTCTACGGCGTACCGATAGCAGGTTCAGTGCCATCTAAACCGTGAGCCTTTTAATACATTACAAGGAACCGATGATATGATCTAACCGTGTGTTTGCCCACACCATATCATCTACAATGTAAGTATAGTGAATATGCATGTAAATATAACAATTTAAATGCAAACAGTGACTGCAATAGTATTCATTCTATATCATCATAAAACCATTATTAATAATATATACAAAAGACGGGTCTTCTAGTATACAAAACCAACACTGTCTGGGTCGATCACGGCGATCTTCATCTCGAGGTGGATTGAAGTTGGCTTCATATGCAGCTGCTGCATAGAAGTCGGGTTTGAATGCATCATTTTGCTGTGAGGCGCCTCTTTGTAGGAGCGGCTGGGCTGCTGGGGCTCCTTGAACTACTTGTGATGTAGTCGGCTGAGCTGTGAGTTTCTTGATTTGCTCAGTTAGTTCAGCTAGTTGATTACTGAACTCATCTCTTATCTGCTGATTCCCACGCCTGAAGTGTTGTGCCATTGCATTAAACTGGTATTTCGGATCCCATTCAGGATTGGACGAATAGGATAGATCTCCAGGAGTAGTAGGCGACTTTGGGTCGTCTGAGGGTGGAGTGGAAGCAGTGGCTTCGTTCTTGCCTTTATCCATGGTACCTACAAAATGAACAAACGTGAAGAAAACAAGGAAAGAACCTCACAATTCCTCACAAACGCTCGTGTATAGCGCTCTTGATTTTTCCACTCGTGTTTATCTCTCAAGGATGTGTAGTGCACGTGTGGAGTGAAATATGGAGGTGGGTGGATCGAAACAGTCTTCTTCTTGATTAGCTCCTCTGGGTCTTCTTCAAGCTCCAACGGATAGAATCAAGCCGGAAGGTTGCTAAGAGTAGAAGTAGGCGTGTGGAATGAGTAACTCAATGGGTTGGTGTATGTGGACCACGGGTGTATGGTGTACGGGTGTATGGGTGTATGGGTGTATGGACTATGTGGTGTATAAGGTGAACCGGGTGTAGGTAGGAAAGAGATGAAATTTTCGAACCCCTTTAGTGAGTAGGATCGAAAATATGGTGGATAAGTGTAGAAGATCTTGATTAGATATGGATGAGGATGGAAGAAATCTAAACAAGGTAGGAAATCTGGTGGATAAGGTAGAATATTTTTGGATAAGTTTGACCAAGTGTTAACACAATCTAACAAATCCTAAATATCTATCTAAGATGGATTCAAGTCTATCTAGACTAGAAAACAACAAGAAAATCGAAATTAACAAGAACAAAAATTCGGATTTTTTTTTTTGACGATTTTTTTTTGCTGTAAGGCTTCGACCCTTTGCTCATTTTTCTCTTTTTTTTGTATAGTCGATGCCTTTTCTTTTTTTTTCAATGAATAACAATCAGATTACAACTCGATAGACACGTAAACAAAATTTAAAGACACGTAGGATAGAAAATCTGACACGTCAGATTGAACCACGACCAGCAGAGCTGACGTGGCTCTGATGCCAAATTTATGATGTGACCCGGACAATGAATCCAAGACACGAAGAATACGCAGGCGGAAGACTTTAAGGACTCGAACTACGTCAGCAAAAGAAGGATTCTAACAGACTCGAATTAAAAGACAGAACTTACTAGAAAACTCGAACAATGAATGGAACGACGATGTAGACACTTGGAACACTCGAAGATGGCTGGAATCTTGGCGGTGGTGGCGGCGGTATGGATGGTGATGGCGGCGGCGATGTGGTAGATGGATAGGTCAAAGCGGTGAACCCGTGTTGGAACAACCCGAATGCACTCGTCTAACTTCTCCGGATAGCAATTCTCCTAAGTACTTGAACATACCCTGAAGAACTTGAATAAGACTATTGAATTGCTAAATCAAAAGAATGGCTTGGATAATTTCGATCAACCTTAGGATCTAGGAGACAGATTGAGAATAAATTCTTTATTACTAGCAATTGTCTAACTTTTGAATGTCACATGAATCTCCTATTTATAGGAGTGCTAAAATCGAAACCTAGGACCTATAGAAGTGTAAAAATCGATCCTAAACTAGTTCTAGTAAAACTAGGATTGTTACCTTATCCAAAATCTATTTTTAAGGTAAGAATCAAAAGATACCAAAAATAAAATAAGAAAAATCTATCTAGATAAAGATAAATCCCAATGGACTTGGGCCTTCAAAATCCACGCCACTTTGGACCCAAAACTCACGAACATGGGCTGATTTAATTCGGTCCATATTGTTGCCACCTTTGCATGAAAAACAGCATCTCCCGATTTCCCATGCAAATGCGTATAACTTTCCATGCACACGTCCAAATGGCGTCATTCTTCTTCTCACGTCTTCATGCTTCCTTCTTCATCATCAATGGATAGCATGGTGATCAATCTTGAGCTGCCCTTGACTTCATCTTCATGCAATTCGAATTTGCGCCTTAATGAAGCTTGTAGATAAGCTTGTGACTTCTTGGCTCGCAAACGCGTCATTGGACCTTTAAACTGCAGCTCCGGATCATCTTCTTCTTTGCTTGGCTGTATCTCATCACCGTGTTTAGATTTTCATATCTTGAGTAGAAAAAAATCATAATGATGCTTCTACTACTACTGATAGTTCTTCAGATAATCTTGATTTACGTTCTCCAGAAAGCTAAAAAAAAAATATCCCCCCCGGTCCTTGGCCATTGCCGTTGATCGGAAACCTCCATCAATTAGCCACCGCCAGTGACCTCCATAATTATTTATGGAAACTTTCTGAACAATACGGCCCTATCATGCAAATGAAATTAGGTTCTACTCCTCTACTCATTATTTCTTATGCAAAATTGGCAAAAGAAGTGTTGAAAACTCAAGATTTGGCATTTTGCAGCAGACCAAAATCTCTTTCGCAGCAGAAACTATCATATAACTACTTAGACATAATATTCTCACCATACAATGAGTATTGGAGGGAGGTGAGAAAAATCACAACCATTCATCTCTTCAACCTCAAAAAAGTTAAATCTTTTCGCCCCATTCGAGAAGACGAAATCTCTCATTTTATCACAAAGATTTCCAATTTTGCTTCCTCTCATCAAGTTATGAATCTGAGTGAGATGGCTATGGCTCTTAGTAGTAGTTTGATATGCAGAATTGCTTTTGGTAAGAAATACGATGAGCATGGATCGGAAATGAGACGATTCGTTCAACTTCTACATGAGGTTCAGACGATTTCTATCGCTTTCTACATGTCTGATTACTTTCCTGCACTCAGTTGGGTGGATAAACTCACTGGATTGATCAATAAAGTTGATACAACCAGCAAAAAGTTGGATTTATTCTACCAGGAGCTCATCGACGAGCACCTAGACGCGAGTAGGGTTCAAACGATGGATAAGGAAGATGACATTCTCGATATTTTGATCAAAATTAAAGAAGAGCACATGTCCTCTTCCTTCGATCTCACATGGGATCATATCAAAGCTTTGTTAATGGTATGTTTTTCATTATCCATCTATTATTATTTTCTCAAGTTTCTATATGTTTTGGTTGTTTAATTATTTCACTTATTTGACTAGTTTGAGTCAAGATAAGGGTTTTTAAATTTTAGTCTAAAATATTACAACTTAATTATTTATTTTCAATTCAACCAATTAATTAGATATTTCTGTGTAAGAAAAGAGACGTCTCGAGTACAAGCCCGACCGATCCATTTCCTCAAATCAAAAAAATATATAAATTATCTATATTGGTATGTTGTTCAATTTTACAACATTGCCATAGTTTATGATTTCATGATAATATTTAATGTCAAATAATTTGGTCCCACTAAAACAGCCATTCACAGTTTTTTTGTTACTTAGTTAAGTTGGGGGGTCCACTATAATTAGTATTTTATTTTTATAAAAGATTAAACCGTTCATTTCAAGATGTGTTAATTAAATAGTGTTTTTGATCAACGTCAAATAATTTATACATTAAAAAGGGTACGTAATTGGTGCATAGTGTGCAATATGGAAAATAACTTTTATATATCTCAATGGTAGAAAATGATTACGTTTAGGAACACTATTGTCATAAAATATTAAAATTTTATAGATATATTAACGACATGCTCATTTTTGTAGAACATATTTATAGCTGGAACAGATACTAGTGCCTCTGCAATCGTATGGACGATGACTGCACTATTCAAAGCACCCAATGTAATGAAAAAATTGCAAGCACAAATAAGAAATTTGATAGGAGAAAAGGGCAAAGTAGATGAAGATGATCTACCTAATCTTCCCTATCTGAAAGCAGTCATCAACGAGACTTTTAGATTGTACCCTGTAACTCCACTACTTGTACCTAGATAAACAATGGAAAAATGTGTTGTAGATGGCTACGAAATTCATCCAAAAACTGTGGTTTATGTTAGCTCATGGGTAATAGGGAGAGATCCCGACTACTGGAAAAATCCGAATGAGTTCATACCTGAAAGATTCTTAAATAGTAATATCGACATAAGAGGGCAAGATTTCGGGTTGTTTCCGTTTGGATTGGGATGAAGAATGTGTCCCGGAATGCCTATTGGAATTGCAATTGTGGAGCTTGGAGTTGCAAACCTGCTCTATAGTTTTGACTGGGAATTGCCTAAGGGAATTCAAGCAGAAGATGTTGATACAGATGGTGCGCCTGGAATAGTTGTGCTAAAGAAAAATGACCTCCTTCTTTTACCTAAGAAATATGGTGCTTAATTAGCTAATTTTAATGGTTTTTATTCTATTGTATTGTTGGTCGTACACTATAGTCGGTCGCAGTTCGATTTGTATGTTACATTTTGATTAGCGTACGTGGCGTGTACATTTATAATATTGTTCAGTAGAGTGATATAACATGTTGGTGGTGATGAGACATTTGATGAATATCAAGATATAATAAAATAAAGTATCTATAATAAAAATGAAGTATTTAATTATGATGTGTTTCTTGACGCCTAATAACACATCGTATTTTATTCGATTGTCATTATTTGTTGAAATAAACTTTAGAGATGAATTTTCATTTAGCATTTTAAATAGTGTGGAAAAAGTTGTCACAAATTTAAAGTTGTAATTTATCTATGCACTCTGACATAAATTGTAGCGCTCCGGCCCCGAAAGACCATAGAAGACGTCATGGGAGTTGGAATTAAGAAGTAGGAAAGAAAGGAGGTAATCTGATTAACGAAACCTCAATAGAAGACTCAGAACAGCCAAACATGCTTAAAATACATATATTTGTCTGTAATACCAAGATTAGAGTTCGTAGCATTTAACAAAAGAATATCATAAGCACGGAAGCTCAATTCTCAATAGAATACTAACAAAAAGAGATAACTAGAAAATACGTAAATAACTAAAGCCCATCTTTCAGCATTGTCACGTCCACGCGCCAGCCTACTGACCTGAAAATGTTTGAAATATTTAGGCCGAGTACTAATGCACTTAGTGGGTAAGTTTTCACAATTTAAGTTATACAAATCATTTTGTAAAAGTAAACTATCTGTGTCCATGCAGGTAGTGAAGCTTAGGAGGTTTTAAAGTTGAAAGCAACCTAAGTTCACCAAAACGTTTTAACGTGAAGCACTAAGAGTATAACCAGTCACTACTCGCAACCCCTACTACATCACCAACGTATAGAGTTTATGAGTATAACCAATGAGTATAACCGTTCATTTTAGTCTTTCAACAAGGACTATGGCATGATGAATAATGCACGCAATACTGTAGCTACTCACATTGACACAGCGCTGGTTTAAGAGACTCCGACAATATATAGTAGCATGAAAATATTTAACACAGATAATCACATATGCAATTTTAACCAAGCATAGTTTAATAACTCGAAAGATACGATTTGCAAAGATATAGTAGCCCACTTAGATAGTAGATAAGCTTTCAAATTCTGAGTTGGTTCTGCTCAAATTCCTCTACTCCTTCTAGTCCTAGAACAACCAGTATTTGCTTTGTTTTGTAAAAAGCCTCTATTAAAACTTAACCTCTAAGATTACATTTAATATTTATTTGTTCAACCCTATTATTTGTTTAGACATTAAAAATAATAATTGTTTCATAAATATAAACTTTAATTCACTAATTACTATTGGTATGTATTTAGTCTATTGCCTTAACTAAAAGAAATATAGCATAAGAACATTATAGTAAGCTGATAGTTTTGGAAACTATGACATCAATCTATATATTGTATTCATGATTAATTTAAAGCCCCCTATTTCAATATTTTAAAAATTATAACATTATTTATGAAACTAGATGGATAGTTTTTAATCAATGAAAGGAAATAAATTTAGTATTTACTTTAGATTATATAATATGCGAAATCAGTAGTGTTCGGTGATTATATACAAATGATAAGATATACATACATATATCATAATTCCGCATAATTGCATTTAATAAAAGAATATTTACACAATTAACCTAATCTTTGAATATATATATACATATATCTTGCATATCTAGAATTCAAATTGGGAAAGAAATGAGTATATAAATTCTTAGGTAGTTTAAAAAAAATCCGAACAAGTAATTAAATTTCATATCCTATTATTTTTCCTTAGACCAACTATTACCACAATATATGTAAAAATTGCACCTTAAAAAAATTTAAGAAAAATAAATCTTCTTTTTTTATTCCTTTAATTCCGATCCAATAAGTGATATTCCAATTGGTTTGTTTTGGATGTTTGAGGTTCATTATATTATTGAAAATTGAGATATGTATACAAATTATATGATATGAGTTGAGCAGATAAAGAATTTGAAATCGAATGAGCCCTATTTTTGTGAACGAAAACTTATGCCCTACGAAGATATTTTGAGAGGTTAATGTTTAATAAAATCCGAGTTAATTAAACTACAAGTATATCTCATCAATAGTTAAATTTAAGAAAATGTAAGAGTCACCATCTACGTAATCTATAATGAGGACACATATATTACTTCTACTTAATGCATGACACATAGGGAATAAGTTGTCTTCTATTAAATTTTATTTATTTATATTATAATATATATATATATATGAATAATTAAATTTGTAAATAAATAATATAGATATACATATAATGTATGTATATATTTGTGTGATATAAAGGTCACACTAAAATGATTTACACTCAATAAATAAACTCCAATTAATCAAACTAAGTTCATATCTAGGGTTCCAATAAAAATATAAGATGGTCTCGGGTATATCTAACACACTCAATGGACACACTTCTCCTAAAAATGGGACCTACAAGGGTCCGTTTTTCTTATCTAGATTATCCTTAAGGTTACCATAGGCTACTCTTTTTAATACTAAAAAGTTTTGGATATTACACTTATTCTACAAATGTTGCTATGTCTCTTTTCATATTATTCCACTAGAAATATTGTTTCAAGTCCTTGTATAGCTTTGTGTTGCCTAGATGTGCAACGTAGGGAGTATTATGAGCTTCTCTCATAATTTCTTAATTTAGTGTGTCGTCACTGGGAATGCATAGTCTTTCACAAAACATTAGAGCTCCGTCATTAGCTTCCCTAAATTATTTTGGTTCACCTTTTTTGACTTTCTGTCTTATCTTCTCCAATCATTCATCCGTTGACTGAGCTTCTACGATTTTTTACCGTAGTTCTGGTTTAGCTACCACTGCAGCTATCACACTTGTTGTAGAGCTTAGTTCAAACACCAACTCTAATTCCATCTTTTCTATTTCTTTTACAAGTTCTTTCTTATCCTTGAGAAGACATACCATCACTCCTTTTTTTTTCTGCTCAATGCGTCACCTACTACATTTACTTTTCCACGATGATAGTGTATCGTGCAATCATACTCTTTCCCCAACTCCAACCATCTTCTCTGTCTCATTTTAAGCTTTTTCAGTTTGAAGATATACTTCAAACACTTGTGGTCAGTGTAGATCTCGCATTTCACCCCGTAATGATAATGTCTCCAGATCTTGAGTGCGTAGACGATGGCTGCAAGCTCCAAATCGTGGGTTGGGTAGTTCAGTTCATGAGATCTTAATTGTCGTGAAGAATGGGCTACCACCTTCCTATTTTTCATCAACACACATCCTAAACCCAATTTAGATGCGTCAGTATATATCACAAATCTTTCCATTCCTTTTGGCAAGGTTAAGACTGGTGCAGTAGTCAATTTCATCTTGATTTCTTGAAAACTCTGTTCGCATGCATTAGTCCACTCAAATTTGACCTTCTTTCTCAAAAAGTGTGTCATTGGTCTTGCTAGCTTTGAGAAATCTTTAATTCACTTTTGGTAATATCCTACTAAACCGAGAAAACTCCTTATCTCATGAATGTTGGTTGGTGATTTCTACCTCTTCACTGCCTCGACCTTTGCAGGATCCATCTTGACCCCTTTTGCTGACACAATGTGCTCGAGGAACATTACTCCATTTAGCCAAAATCCACATTTGCTGAATTTGGCATATAACTTTTCTCTCTGTAGTGTTTCCAGCACTATTCTCAAGTGTTCCTCATGTTCTTCTTCATTTCTCGAGTAGATCAATATGTCGTCAATAAATACTAACACAAACATATCCAGATATTCATGGAAAACCCGATTCATTAAGTCCATAAAGACTGTAGGTACATTGTTAACCCGAATGACAACATTTGAAACTCATATTGGCCATATCTCGTTCGAAATGTAGTCTTGGGTATGTCCTCTTGTCTTACATTAACTTGGTGATACCCAGATCGTAGATCAATCTTGAAAAAGACTTTTGTACCTATTAACTGATCGAAAAGATCATCTATCCTTGGAAGTGAATACTCATTCTTCATTGTTATCTTGTACAACTCTTGATAGTTGATGCACATTCTCATAGTACCATCATTCTTTTTGATGAACAGGATCGGTGCTCCCCAATGCGATACACTGGGTCTTATAAAACCTAATTCCAACAATTTATCCAGTTGTAGTACCTTCAATTCTTGTAACTCCTATGGCGCTAAACGATATGGTGCTTTAGATATCGGTGTATTGTTGTACTCTCCTTTGTCTGCCAGTCCTTTGTCAAGAGCTTACAGATCAGTTGTGAAATTATTTTCACCTACTACCAAGTCTAAGTTCGTACAGACACGATCAACTAAAAGTGTTCATCCTGAGAGAATGTTTACTACTAAGCTTCTTCTACTATTTCTAGCTCTAGATTAAGACGTTCACAAGCTTTTGTCCATTTAAATGCCACACTCTTTCTAGTTAAGTTTGTCATAAGAGAGGCAATCTTTGAGAATCCTTTAACAAATCTACGATAGTATCCCGGAAGACCGAGAAAACTATGTACTTTTGAAGGATTTATTGTTTGAGGCCAATTATCAATGACTTCAACTTTGTTTGGTGTCATTACTCGGTCCCGAAAAAGAGGTAATAAATGAGGGATTTGGTGTTGATTAAAAAGAGAGATGAATGAGAGAACATAAATCAATGGAAAGACATCAAGAATAGTACGATAGAGGGTCTATAGATCCAAGAATAGGTTATGACTTTAGGAAAATCGGGCAGCATAAACTCTATAACTAGAGTAAATCTCCGTCTAATAACAGCTTATAAAAAGAAAATAAAACCTAGAATAAATCAAGATGCTCATTTATAGGCAAAGAAAGAAATAAACAGATACCAACAACCAAATGGACCTCTTTATAGGCAAAGAGAAAATCAACTAAGGTGGATCAAATTGTTAAAGCTGTCAACTTAGTCTTTATTGATTCATGGTCCAAAATTTCTACACCCATCATTTGCAAGTCGATTAAGTCTTATTTCTGCATAGAAATTATGGTTGTAATTATTCTATCTTGTATGGATTTTCTACTCAAAATACTACGATTGTGTATCTATCTATAGAGATGAGTGAACAAACCAGTACTCGGGACGCCTATCTACATTGTTATCACGTCGAAAATGGAGCATCAAACTCTCAGATCCATCAATCACATCCATCGGCTCCTACTGGGTCCTAGATGGACCTATCTCATCGTTATGTGATCCGACCATCATAAGTGGAAACTCTGGTGCAAGTGGAGCTAAATGATCCATCTCGATCGGCCTCTCAGCAGGTAAAATCGATGTGAATGGTACTTTAAGCATAATCATATCCTTACCAGTTATAGGAATCACTCTTGCACACTCACCTCATCTATTTACCCAAACTCATAGCACATACGTGAAGAATAAACTAGACTCTCTTTGCAAAAGTAGTCGAATCTCTCTTTGAGAAATCAACAGCGGCTCTCACAGCCCGTGGTCTCCAAACCTTAGATAGTCCAACTAGATATCTCACCATGGCCTCTACCTCCATAATGCCTCCAGTACCCGAGATATCTATCCATAATGTCACGAAACTTCTTAATCCGCTCATCCACCGTAACACGAGTACAACACATCTTAGGATGTCTCTCCTGCCATCCCGCTATGTAATTAGCATGATTTCTTAATCATTTTATGTTTAACAACTACAGGCTAAGTTCATCTTACGTTCTCAATTCCCAAGTCAAAGTACTTATCTAGAGCATAAACATCAAACATAGTTCAACTATCTCTGTATGCAATCAACAAATAGCAATCATCCATAAGTATGCCCAAAGCATAGATAAACAAGTTTCTCACATGCATGCAATCAAATAAGCATTATTTAAGATAATATTATGTATGCTCATAGGCATATTTCATTCTCAAAACCAGTACGCATTCAGTATAAGAATCAATCTTTTGAGACATTCCTGCCAACACGGCGAATCCTAATCTTTCATTTTAGAGAAACTTAACATTTAAACAATTGATATAAACTTTTAAGAACTAAAAACCGCATAAAAACATGCGTACCTTTTACCTGTTGCGTGAGTGACAAGCTGAGGGCTTATATAATATCACACGGGAATTAATGAAAATGAAATAAGTTGACCTAGTAGGTCTGCAGAGTTAAAAACCTGCTTTTATACCACTTTGTAGCACCTCGATCCAGAAAGACCGTGGAAATGGACGCCACAGGGGTTGGAATTAAGAAGTGGGAAAAAAAGAGGGTAACTTGATTAACGAAACCTCAATAGAAGACTCAGAACAAACAAACATGCTTAAAATACACATATTTGTTCGTAATACCAAGATCAGAGTTCTTAGCTTTTAACAAAAGAATATCATAAGCGCGGAAGCTCAATAATCAATAGAATACTAACCAAAAAAATAATGAGAAAATACGTATATAACAAAAGTCCATCTCTCAGTATTGTCACGTCCACGTGCCAGACTACTGACCTGAAAATGTTTGAAATATTTAGGCCGAGTAATAATGCACTCAGTGGGAAAGTTTTTACAATTTAAGTTATGCAAATCATTTTGTAAAAGTAAACTATCTGTGTCCATGCAGGTAGTGAAGCTTAGGAGGTTTTAAAATTGGAAGCAACCTAAATTCACCAAAATGTTTTAACGTGAAGCACTAATAATCGCATTTAATAAAAGAATATTTACACAATTAACCTAATATTTAAATATATATATATACATATATCTTGCATATCTAGAATTCAAATTGGGAAAGAAATGAGTATACAAATTCTTAGGTAGTTAAAAAAAATTCGAACATGTAATTAAATTTTATATCCTATTATTTTCCCTTAGACCAACTATTACAACAATATATGTAAAAATTATTCCTCAAATACATTTAAGAAAAATAAATCTTCTTTTTTTATTCCTTTAATTCTGATCCAATAATTGATATTCTAATTGGTTTATTTTGGATGTTTGAGGTTCATTATATTATTGAAAATTGAGATATGTATACAAATTATATGATATGAGTTGAGCAGAAAAAGAATTTGAAATCAAAATTAATTCAAAAACATGTTCTTGATTGCAAAACCGTGAGACATGGTTAATTTATGCATAAGATATGTGCTATAATAAATCATTAATTGAAAACTGCATACATACCTTGAAAAAAAATTGAATGAGCCCTATTTTTTTGAAAGAAAACTTATGCCCTACTGTTGGTCCCGGTGTGAGTCTATGTCAGTTTAGAAAGGGGGGTGAATAAACTGACATCAAAAACTAAAACTAATTGCGGAATGTTAAGGGCCCTGACTCACTTTCGATATATTATCTGTGCACTATTCAGATGAGAGGGAGAGGTTAACTTAGAGCTTAGCTGATAAGCTGATCAGTTAGAACTGATAGCGTGAGAAGATAGCTTAGCTTGTCAGTGCAGCTTGTGTGCTAGAGTGTGCAGTTGAAGAACATGCAAAGCTTAAAGCAATAAGTGCAGCACACACAATACTTATAGAGGTTCGAAGCTTCCTACTTCTATGTCCTCTCTTCCTTCAGCAGAAGGGCAATCCACTATGCAAGAGTAAAGTTTCTTTATTACAATTACACAGTGAAGAAATTATGTTGGACCTGAAAACGGCACCCTTCAAACCGAGCGCGGCCTCCTTTCCAACTGTTGCTGTCCCGAAAGAATGGACCCGTCGGTACACGCTCTTCCTCAGCCAGTTTCTGGGTCAACAGCTCACACTTACCGGTCCCAACTGCTCGCTGAGACTTTAGATGCTATTGCCCGTCTTTTTACGATTTTAGATCTCGCTCGATCTTCAAGAGTACAGTCTTGAAACTGGTATCAACTGAAATGCTCCTTTGAGCGTCTGCGTCTGAGCTGGGTAGTTGATCTTTGAAGGACTGAACTGAGAAGCTTTGCTCTAGCTCGAATTCTTCGTCAGCTAGCTGCTTGCTTGAGACTTGAAGCACGCCTTCTCAGTTGGGACTTTTCGCACTTAAGAGGTTTAAGCTTTGAGCTGTGGGGAGGGAGAAAGAAGAGCTCAATATCTGTAAAATAGTAAAAGTTAGATTGGTGAAAGTCTTGATCAAAATTGTGTTCACTCTCTTTTTATAGATGAGTGACATTTTGACCGTTGTGATTGGTGAATCTGTTGAATCCACCGGCGGCAGTTTAATGCATGTAGCTGTTTGAAGCTTTAAATGAACTAGCCGTTTGAGTTTAATGACTTCTGCTCAAAGATCATCAAGATCTTTTCAAGATTTTCTGTCATGATCTTCATTGACTTCTTGTCAGAGAGAGCAGGTATTCCGCTATCGGTTTTGGACATTCAGCTGACGGGCTTTCAGCTATCTCAATTTTTAGCTCTGAGATTGTCTAGTTGGCAGTTCCTTAGCTGCCTTAAGCTTCAGTTCGGGATCAGTCTAGTAAAGCTGCATTGGCAACTTAGCTTCAAAAGCTTTCAGTTTTAGACTGCCAGTCGGCTGATCGTTTGAGCTTCTCTTTCATTGAACTGAGTATTGGTTAGTTCAGTATTTGCTCAAAGCTTCTTTGAGCTTTCTCCCAATCAAACTGATCTTTGATCAGTTTTAGGATTGTCTGACTGATTCTTGATCAGTTTAGCTTCAGCTTTTCAAGCTGGCACTGCTCCCATCAGTCTTTCTTAGCTTTCAGTTAGACTGATGGTTTGATGTGACCCGGACAATGTATCCAAGACACGAGATTTATGCATGCGGAAGACTTCAAGAACGAACTACGTCAGCTAAAAACAAATGGAATCAATCCGACTCAAAACAAGATAAAACTTACTAGAAAATACGAACAACAAATGAGGACTCGATGATAACACTTGGAACACTCAAAGATGGCTGGAATTACGGTGATGAGGGTGGGGGACGGCGGCGGTGATGGATAAGGTAGGATTGGCTAGGATCGGCGAACCCGTGTTGATAACTCGAATGCGCACGTCTAACTTCTCCGGATGGCAATTCTCCCAAATACTCGAATGTAACCTGAAGAACTTGAATAAGACTATTGGCTTGCTAATTCAATAGAATTGTTTGGTAAATTTCGATCAACATAAGATCATGAGACAGATTGAGAATAAATTCTTTATTACTTGCAATTGTCTAACTTTTGAATGTCACATGGTACTCCTATATATAGGAGAGAGTAGGGAACGAAAATTAGAGTTCTAAACCTAGTAGAAATTGAAAAACTGCAAGTCCTAGTCAAACTAGGATAAAAATCAAAAGATACCAAAAATAAGATAAGAAAAATCTATCTAAATCTAACTAGATAAGGATAAATTCCAATGGACTTGGGCTTGATAATTCTCGCCACTTTGGACCTCCAAATACACGACACTTGGGCTGAATTAATTGAATTAATTTCGTGGCCCATGTGTGAGCAATTCCTGCCACCTTTGCATGAAAAACAGCATCTCCCGATTCCCCATGCAAACGCGTATAACTTTTCATGCACACGTCTAAATGGCGTCGTTCTTCTTCTCACGTCTTCATGCTTCCTTCTTCATCATCAATGGATAGCATGGTTATCAATCTCGAGCTGCTCTTGACTTCATCTTCATGTAACTCGAATTTGCGACGAATAGAAGCTTGTAAATAAGCTTGCAACTTCTTAGCTCGCAAACGCGTCATTGGACCTTTGAACTGCAGCTCCGGATCATCTTCTTCTTTGCCTTGCTCGATCTCATCATTCCCCCCCTGCTGAAAAGAATTCGTCCTCGAATTCGGGGACTCATCATCATCGAACTCATCATCTGTAGAAAAGGGAGATAAGTCAGCAACATTGAATGTAGATGAACACTTATACTCACCGGGTAAATCAATGTGATATGCAATGTCATTGACTCGACTCAACACGGTGAACGGTCCATCTCCTCTAGGCATCAATTTCGATTTTCTCAAGTTAGGAAACCGTCCAGGACTCAGATGAATTCAAACGCGATCTCCGGACTGGAAAATCAACTGTTTGCGCCATTTATTCTTTTGGACAGTATTACGTGCGCCAACGGCTTCAATACACGCACGTACTTTCTTATGCATCTCCTTAACTTGTTCCGCTTTTCTTGCACCTTTAATACTTGTTAGATGCTCAACAGGTAAAGGCAACAGATCATTAGGCGTTAGCGGATTAAAACCATAAACAACTTCAAATGGAGACATGTTGGTAGATGAATGCACAACTCTATTATAAGCAAATTCAGCATATGGCAAACAATCTTCCCATGATTTCAAGTTGTTTTTAACTAAAGAACGCAGCAAAGTACCTAGAGTGCGATTAACTACTTCAGTTTGTCCATCAGTTTGTGGATGACATGCAGTAGAAAATAACAATTTGGTACCTAGCTTACCCCATAGTACACGCCAAAAATGTGCTAGAAACTTAGAATCCCTATCACTAACAATAGCTCTAGGTATTCCATGTAACCGCACAACATGTATAAAGAACAGATTGGCAATGTGTACAGCATCATCGGTTTTCCTACATGCAATGAAATGAGACATCTTGGAAAACCTATCAACTACAACAAATATAGAATCTCGACCAGACCTAGACCGTGGTAAACCAAGTATGAAATCCATAGATAAATCAATCCACGGGGAAGACGGGACTGGTAGAGGAGTGTATAAACCAAAAGGATGTGAAGTAGATTTCGACCTCTTACATGTGATACATCTACTACACACATTCTCAACATCATGCTTCATACGTGGCCAAAAGAAATGTTCACACTACTAGAAAAACGCTAATAGACAACGGGTATTCCCCGTTGTCTATAGAGAAATCGACCGTTGTTATTAAGGGTGTTGTCTATCAGTACACGCTGATAGACAACGGTCCATACCCGTTGTTTGTGTATTAATAGACAACGGTTATATTGACCGTTGTTAAATCCAGACAACACATTAAAAAAACAGACAACGGTTGTCATTAAAAACCGTTGTCTATAATTTAATAGACAACGGATTTTTATGACAACCGTTGTCTTTTTTTATATAGACAACGGGTTTTGTGAAAAACTGTTGTCTGTATTCAAATGGACAACGGGTGGGTTTTTTTTGACCGTTGTAAAATTTTTGCAACAAACAACGATTGTCTTTGACCGTTGTCTTTTTTTTTTTCCTGCAGCTTTTTTTTTTTCAAATTGAACCTGCTTATTTACAAAATTTTCCAAAATAATAAATAATTAAAACTAAACAATAATTCATTACATAATAATCATAATGTATACAAACTAAATAATATATATAAGTTCTCCAAAATGACATGATTAAATATGAAATAAACTAATATTAATATTTTGCATTCAACATTGTTATAAGTTCATAAGTTCAAGTAGCTAGTAAAAAAAAAGTTCAACTTTTCTAGCCTTCTGCTCCTTCCCTTGACTCACTTATAAGAATGGCCACTTCATCATCATCTCAACTAAAAATAAACAATTGTCTAATTAAGTATCAATTCCATTAATGCATGTCATATAAATTTAAAAGAAGCAAAGTTAAGATTAATTATTCAAACTTACAATGTCAATCTAGATCAGTCTATCTTCTTCATTAATGAAAAAAGGAACTTGCAATTGTCAAGAATTATGAGTATATACGCACTAATAATTAATAATTAACAATTATATATATTAATTGCTTGGGAGAATAAACTAAAGAATTGTTGGGCTGGTTCTGATCTGCTAGTATATATATTAATTGCTTGGGAGACCTCACCAGAAAGCATTAAGGTGTGGTAACTGGTATGTAACTAGCTGGTTCCCAAATTTATGCAATCCAAAACATGCATATAATGAGAAGACCCCAGAATTCAGATACTCCAAGTATTACCCTCATGACTTTGATACTGGATGTAAACATAACTCAATATTAGATGCAGAGATTTCAGAAATCAAGCCTTAAATTGAAAAACTGTTATATTCACCAAAAGGGGGCAGAGAAAAAATTAGTTTAACAGCTCAAATTTGCAGACAACCACACCACAAGAATAAAAGGTAAGTTCCTAAATAGGCTTCCTCATGTGGTTGGGAACCCAAAATATCAACTTAAGAACCAGAGAAAGATGGTTAATACTTTTGCATACAATCTAAATTGGAAAATCTGCAAATCCAAAAATATAAGAGCAGAGATGAAGACAATTGAAGAGCATCACCAAAATATCACCTCTTATAAAAAAAATGTTTAGTAGTTAGCATAAATTAAAGGACTCTGAAGAATGCAGCATACCCACTAAATGACTTCCCAGTTGCATCAAAACAGTTCACATAATCAGCATTTAGCCAAAACTGACGCATAGCTTGAAGCAATCTTTCTCTGATTACCCTAAAAAACAGCATTTACAGTAACAATAGCTCTTGTAGCAGCATAATAAGCTTTCCACCCGTTAGGTGGGGTCACATTGTCTTGCTCCAAAGTAAAATCCTAGTAGAAAAGGGAGAAAACCAAAAGCAAAATAATTAGCACTATTTATATTTGACAAACATTCCATAAATCAGTATCATGTCATAGCAACCAACTTTGATGGCAAAAAAGTATTGATGCGAACTGCTACACAGATTTCTTCAAATTATTTTCTTGTGGCTAGGAGTACAAGTACAAGGGGTTAAGTGTAGTAACATACTCTATATTATATTAAAAATAACTATGTTGGAAACACGGTGTTCAAGACGTAGATTCTCAGTAATAAGTTGGCTAAAACATAGTCCAATGGATTGTCCTATATTATCATGAGCAATTAAAAAAAAGAATAATAACATCAGCAAGACAGAATAATCCAAAAATATCCTTTCGACAATCTCATTACGAATGAGGAAAAACGCAAGACAACATTACAGGAAAGACAGCCAAAAGCATGAACAAGCATTCAACATATATTCAACATGGAAGGATGGAAAGAAATTTCATAATAGATTCATCCTGCTATATTGTTAACCCTCTTGCAGCATCATTAGCCAGACAGATTAACTGCATTGCCCATTAAGCCTAAATTTCCTTAAAGCACCCACTTTACAATGCAACATACAAAGCCTCTGAACCGAGCACAAGCAAAATGACCACACTCAGACCGAGCAAAAATATAGCAACAAACAAAGTATGTGTCCTAGACCCCCATAAGATGATTAAAAAAAACTCACGCAATGTCTCCTGCAGTAGAAGGTGATCCGTATTCATCAAAGAGCCGCATAAGATCTCCAAATTGACCGTGCAAATCACCAAATATCTTAATAGGATCCCTCAGCTGTAGCACACTTGGTTCACTTGAAAATATTATCTCAGAACTCACAAAGATCAACAATCTCATTACAGTCCAAGAAAAACTGTCTTCGAACTGGAGGCTTCCAACCACGAGGTTTCAAAAGATGAGCAATAACCTGAGACACACATCAAGATGCTGTGACATAAATTTGAAAATGAAAAACTTTTACGGTAATAACAAAATATTTCCAACCAAATTTCCATGTTACCTAGTTGATTAAACCAAAAGAAATTGGTTGTAAGAGTATATTACTGGAACAGATATTAACAGCACAGACAGGAAAATGAAAAATATAACCCAGTGATCAATTTCTTGTGACTTCATTTCTCAGACACATGGTTTATCCTCAATATTTTATTCACCCCGAAACTGAAACTAACATTTTATGCATTTTAAAAGGCTAATAAATTCTTTTTGGATAGATTTTCTTCTATTATTTGGTAATAACTGGCTAAAAATGAATACCTTGTGACAGATAGAAAACTTTAAAGTTGCAGTAAAGTTAGAGCTGGTTAGTCAGCTATTGACTGCTGACAGATCCTGAGAGTTCACCTGCCAAGCATAAGGCAAAAACAGAGAAAAGGATAAATCATAGATTTACAGTGAAGTTCTAATGACAAATGTTAGTAGCCATCATAAATACCTTGAGTTAAATTTCACCATTCAAACATTTTTAGTGCACAAGCAATTAACCAAGTGACACAAGAATATCAAATGCGAATGTAAGATTCTGGGATGGTTATTTTACAGAAAATCATGACTTGTTTACATGGTCAAAACTTATGATACAATATGTGCAAGCATTCTTAAATCTTTCTTCTCATAGAAAAATTATCCTTGCTGTTTTAGCATGCCTACCTAAATAATAATCATAACAGATTAACAGGCATTGCTAAATTATATGCATAATAATAACAGTCAGTTTTATAATTTTTTCAAATGATAGACACATATGGCCTTTAAAAGCCACAAGTAAATATATCACATGGAGATTTATTATTTCAGAGATATGATCTCTCTGGACAACATGGATATATAAATGAACCAATGAAACCACAATGTGCTACTCCAAAAAGTCAAAACATGTAAATCAGTTTTTATAATATTTACGGCCATCAAGAAAATAACTAGAGCCCCAATATAAAGTTTTTAACTTGTTTCTCTAACTCAGCGCTGTGTTTCTGAATGTATACCTAAGTTCAAAGGCCAAAGTATGTAATCATTACAGTGGTTATATTTTAATAGAATAGAGCAAACTTAATTGAACCAAAAAGACAATGCATTTCCTCTAAATTCAAATCAACGGGTCTAATGTTCACCAATTACAATTATGCACGTAAATTTGCAAATAGTAGATGCAGAAAACAACATTGTTCTATAAAGAGTAAACAAAAATCTCAACTTTGATCAACAGAAAGATGAAGAAAAACATAAATTACCCCAAATATCACACCTGCTAAAGAAAAGTACTAAATTTCACAGCTAGAAGACAAATCAAAGAGCGAATATACCTGTTCAATGTCACGACCCGCATATTAACGTTGCTAACAAGATCTGACATTCCATGTGAAGAACTCACCTCCACACAGCCACCACCACCATCACCATTCCACTGCCCTCGTTATCATACCACCGCCCCGCCACCTCTTCCTCCTCCGCGCACTACCATCTACACTGCCACCTAACTCCCCTACCTTCCCCTTAAAATTACTGAAAGAAAACCTTCAAAAGATACAACAAAACCCTCGCCTTCTTTCTCTTACAGATCTGGAAAACCTATCCCAAAAATAATGGCCCTAAAGTCTCCCTCTCCTCTCTACCAAAACACCGAAGTCAAAATAGGTCCTCCGACCTTCTGATTGAGAGTCCAACAAAATGAAAAATTCTGTCTTCAAGCGGTGGTTCCCAGCATTTTTACCGGCTCCTGCGACACCAGCGAAGATGGATATTTAGAGAGAAAGAAAGAATAAAAAGAAATGAAGAACGTAGGCAGATAAAGCTATAGCGAAAAGAGAGAGAAGAAGGTGGTGTCTTGCGAGCAACTAGACACCAAAATATAGCAACCGCCGTGAAATAATGGCGGAGAAGGTATAGTCGCATCAGAGAAGACGATGTCGAGCAGCAGAGAAGAAGACATGCGAGCGGAGAGCGCGCCGGAGAAGGTTCACGGCGGCGGTGCTAATTCGATTTCAATTTTAATTGGGGGAAGTTCCATTCTATCGATGTTTTATGTCAAATATAATATAATTTGGGGATAAAATCTAATAATTGTGAATCTCCACGAAACGACGTCGTTTCACCCAATTAATCACACAACGGGTAGTAAAAACCGTTGTAAAAACACAACGGCTAGTGAATCCGTTGTATATATCGCGTTGTCTATCAGAAAATGTGGAGGTAGACAACGGCTGCATACCGGCCGTTGTCTATTAATAAATAGACAACGGTTTTGGTAACCCTTGTTAGAAAAAAAATTAAAAATAAATAAAAAAAACGGATATAGACAACGGTTTCGTATCTAGCCGTTGTCTATTATTGTAAAGACAACGGTTTTGTAAAAACCTGTTGTCTATATCGTGTTATCTATCAGCGTTTTCTAATAGTGTCATGCAGCAAGTTTAACGTTTTAGACACACCAAAGTGACCCATTAAACCTCCCGCATGCGATTCTAGAACTAACAACTCACGCATAGAAGAGTTAGGAATACACAACTACGAACCCTTGAACATGAAACCCTCATGCACGAAATATCCATCAAATGACCGAGACTTAGTGCAACAAGTATCATAGATCGGTGGAAAATACTCATCACATGCATACAACTCCTTAATTGCATCAAATCCCAACATCTTAGCATGCATAAGGTTCAAGAGAACGTACATTCTCGACAATGCATCTGCAACAACATTTTCGGCACCTTTCTTGTACTTGATGACGTACGGAAAGGACTCGATAAACTCTACCCATCGTGCATGTCGCTTGTTTAGATTTTTTTGGCCTTTCAAATGCTTCAAACTCTCGTGATCCGTGTGAATCACGAACTCCTGATGAAGCCATGCAAGGCCTTGAAGAACTAAATTCGGAGCTGCCATTTAGAGGTTCAATTACACGATTTCGAGCCAAGAAATTGCAAGGTTGTTTCCAAGCAATTATTCGCAAGGAGTTTGAAGAATTAGAAGAAGTTAAATGCAGCCCCAAGATTGTTACCTTGTTAACAATCAAAGATTGGAGATTAAGGTTTGAAGAATAATACATGAAGATGAAGTGAAGAAGTGCACGTGTGCATGTGTTGAAGAAGTCGACGTGATCGTGTGTGCCCGAGATCAGATTTTTGGCCCTTTAATTAATTTAATTAGGGGTTGAATTTTATTTAGACTATAGTATTTATTTAATTATGTTAAGACTATAGTTTAGTTCAGATTTTAATTATTTATTTATTAATTTTCGTCCATAAGTTGATAGAGTTTGACTAGAATTGTATTTAAGGCAATTTCCTACCTTGAATAGAATTCTAGTTTAGGGAACTTCCTAGTATAGTTAGAGATCCCTTTTGGATCAATTTTTGAGCCTTTTTTGATGTTTAATTTCATTCCCCATAGTGTTATAAATAGGGGAACCATGTCATATTGTTACTTTAGACTTTATTTGAATTATTAAGCTTTGCTTTCAATATTGTCTCAACCCCCTTTTAATCTTTGTGAGTTTTGATTTAAAATTCATATTCTTGGAGCTAGCAACTTTAAGTCTTACTCAAGGGTATTGCTTAATCCACTTGAGGGATTAACCGGTATTCGCTATCCGAAGATCAACTTGGAGATTTCATCCTTGGGTACGTTCGAGATTCAAGGAGGCTATCGGGTTGTGATTCACATCAACGAATCATCATCCATCAACACCATTCGACGTCGTCCATACTCCATCAACGCACGCCTCAATTCAGCCCTGTGTTCGAGTTCAAGTCCTACGCCGTTTCGTTTATACCGTAAGTTCGTTTCATCTCTATCATATCCTATCTACTCCAAGTCATTCTTCACCCTAAACACATGATTCAAACACCCTCATTAAAGCCCTAAAACCGTCCCTAAACAGCCCTCAATTCCTTGGATTTGTGTTACCTATTTTGTGTCATAGTTTAGGTATTTTAGTTGTCTAGATTGTCTAATTTCTGTTGTTTATCGAGTCGGATTGAAGCCCTTCATTCGCTGACGTGTTTCGTATCCAAAAGTCTTCCGCTATGTCTTTTATTCGTCCTAGATTAATTGTCCGGGTCGTATCAACTCCTTAGACCACAAATAGTGTTGTCACGTCTCTAAAGCTCTCTTGAGTGCGTACAGCTCCTTGTCATAGGTAGAATAAGGAAGGGCTGAATCATGGAGCTTTTCACTGAAATAGGCGACTGGACACCGTTCCTGCATCAAAACAGCACCAATCCCTTTGCCCGAGGCATCACATTCAATCTCAAAAGTTTTATTAAAGTCCGGAAGAGCAAGAACAGGCGCATTACATAAACAAGACTTTAAAGTGTTAAACGCATGCTCTTGTACAGGACCCCATTCAAACTTGCGATCTTTCTTTCTTAACTCAGTAAGCGGAGCAGCTATGTTGGAAAAATCGCGCACAAAGCGACGATAAAAGCTAGCAAGGCCATGGAAAGATCGTACATCACTTGCAGACTTAGGAGTGGGCCATTCCTCAATCTCTTTGATTTTGGAACGGTCTACTTCTATACCACGTAAACTGACAACGAAGCCTAGAAAAACGACTTCATTCATGCAAAAAGAACACTTAGACAAGTTACCATATAATTTCGACTCCCTAAGTAACTCAAAAACATGTCTAAGGTACTGCACATGTGTATGTGTCGTGTCACTGTAAATCAAAATGTCATCAAAATACACAACAACATACTTTCCAATCACTTCACGCAAAACATGATTCATCAAACGCATAAATGTTCTTGGTGCATTAGTGAGACCAAAAGGCATAACAAGCCATTCATATAAACCATGCTTTGTTTTAAATGCAGTTTTTCATTCATCACCTTCTTGCATACGTACTTGAAAATAACCAGATCGCAAATCAATCTTAGAAAAGACACGCGATCCAGACAATTCATCAAGCATATCATCTAATCTAGGGATGGAAAAACGATACTTTATCGTGATTTTGTTGATTGCACGGCAATCCATGCACATACGTCATTCATTGTTCTTCTTTGGCACTAGAATCACTGGAACGGCGCACGGGCTCAAACTTTCACGGATTTGCTTCTTCTCCAACAGCTCTTTGACTTGCTTATCTATCTCCTTAGTCTCGTCTGGAGACGTCCTATAGGCTGGTCGGTTGGGAAGCACGGATCTGGGGACGAAATCGATCTGTTGCTCAATTCCTCGCACTAGTGGAAGTCCTCCGAGTATCTCCTCAGGAAAAATGTCCTTGAACTCATCAAGTAAAGGCTGCACATCACTAGGCAAACAATTATTAGTAGCACTGCTCTTAAATGTGAGTAGGACAAGGGGCATACCTGCTTTAACGGCTTTCTGAACTCCTTTCACTGAAATAAACAAGCTCTTCGCGTGAGGCTTGTTTGTACTCGATTCCTTCTTCTTTTCCACAGCTAAGGAGTCCGAATGAGGTTGTTTAGGAGCATTAGGGGTGACGGCAAGGGGCTGCCTGGGAGTGGAGGTCTCGGCCGTGGCCTTTGGGGCCCGTTTTGCGGCTGCTTGCTTCACCTTTTCCTCTTTGAACCTCTCTTGCATGCGTTGCTGATCCATAGCAATGTCTTTAGGTGATAATGGCCTCAATGTGCTGATTCGGCCATCAATGTCGACGGTGTAGGTGTTCAAACGTCCGTCGTGGACAACACGTCGATCAAACTGCCAAGGTCTGCCTAACAACAAGTGTGCCGCATCCATAGGGATAACGTCGCACAGAATAGTGTCAGAAAACTTATGGATTGAGAATGAGACACTTACCTGGTGAACAACACGTATCTCGCCTCTTTCTGTAAGCCACTGCAATCTGTAAGGCTTTGCATGTTGTTGAACGGGTAGACCAAGCTTTTCCACTGCATATTGACTGATGACATTGATCACGCTGCCACTGTCAATAATCATAGAACACGTGTGACCTTGGATCACTGCACGGGTGTAAAAGATGTTCTCTCGTTGGTGTTCTTGTTCCTCTTCTCGAATGATGCTCAAACTCCGGATTGTGACCAAACTGAGTTGAACTTTCGGATCGACCACTACATGGGGTGCATCATTCTCGACTTCTTTCTCAGTTGTAGCATCGTCCACTGGCTCTTGTTCATCCTCACTAGCTGATTCGACTTCATTTGATTCTGTTAAGTATAGAACTCGCCGGTTCGGACATTGAGCTTGGAAGTGGCCCCAACCTTGACATTTGTGACATTGAATGTCACGAGCTCGATTAGGGGCTGCATTGGGTGGCGTCACACCTTGGGTTGGCCGAGTAGGGGTCGGCCGTGGCTGGGTGGATGGCGTAGATTCGGGTCTACGGCTAGACTGCGGTGTAGAACGGTCGAAACGCCGTTCGGGTGGTCCGGATGGACCTCTTGGTCGAGTGGAGTCAGTAGAAGGGGTAGAAAGTGATGTGGAAGGTGTACCTTTATTCCAAGAAGGACATGTAGGGGCTGAATTGTAGTGGGATCAATGGCGACCCTCTCTCAGCTGCCTCTCCACAATCGATGCGTACTGCACCATTCTTTCTACACTGGTGAAGTCTCTGAGCTCGACTTCACATGCAATGTCAGGATTCATACCTTCAATGTACCGAATGATGGTAGCATTTAAGGTCTCCTGCTTTCCAACTCTGTTTAAAAGTGTCTCTAACTCCTTGTGGTACTCTTCAATCGATCTAGTACCTTGCTTGTCCCGGTTGAGCTTCTTTTCAAGCTCTCTCTCATAGTGCATTGGTATGAAACGATCGTGCATGAATCCTTTAATTTATTCCCAATTGTCGATGGGTGGATTATGGTTTCTGCGCCTTCTTTCTTGTTGCATTTCCCACCATGAGGCTGCGTAGCCTCTAAACTCTAAGCATGCAAGTTGCACCTTCTTTTGCTCTGAAAAGTTGTAGCATGCAAAGATCTTCTCTACCTTACGTTCCCAATCTGAGTAGACATCGGGATCATGAAGGCCTTCAAACTCGGGTATGCTCGTCTTGATGTTGTTGAGCCTACCATCATCATCATCATGATAGTTCACACGCCTATGGGGACCTCGGGGTCGGCCATGGCGTCCTCTTTGCCCTTGTGGTGTGTAATCAGCTTCATAACCACTGGCTGCATAGGAGTCGTATCCGTAGTCACAGTCTTCTTCAAAGGCAAGTGGCAGCCTCTGAATGTCTTGCTGTATAGGTGGCGTCCTGTTGATGGCTCTCTGATGCTGGTGTCGGCCAGGGTTTCCTTCTTGAGGCTCAGGTCGCCTCTCTTCATCATTTGGAGGCTCAGGTTGCCTCGCTCCATGGATTTGAGGCTCAGATTACCTCTGCGTGTTGTCTTGAGGCTCGGGTTGCCTCTTAGGCTTTCCTTGGACTGTTTGGGATACGGTCGACTGGGTTTTGAGCCTTGCAAGCTCCTCTTGCAATTCAGCTACTTGGTTGCCAAGTTCGTCTTTCAGTAGACGATTCTGTCACTCAAAATGCTTTACTAGAGCTTCATATTGGTACTTGGCATCCCAGGGTGGTTCGGACGAGTGGGACTGCTCGCCTGGTGTGTTTGGCGATCTAGGCTCCTTAAGAGGTGGAGTAGACGCCTCTTTGTTGGTTCCTTTCTTCATTGTACCTGCAAAACGAACAAACGTGAAGAAAAAGCAAAGTAGAACCTCACAATTCCTCACAAACGCTCATGTATGTCACTCTTGATTTTTCCACTCGTGTTTAACTCTCAAATATATGTAGTGCACGTGTGGAGTGAATATGTGGGGTGGGTTGATCGAACAATCTTCTCTTGACTAGCTCCTCTGGGTCTTCTTCAAGCTCCAACAGATAAAATCAAGCCAGAAGGTTGCTAAGAGTAGAAGTAGGCGTGTGGATGAGTATCTCAATGGGTTGGTGTATGTGGACCACGGGTGTATGTTGTATGGGTGTATGGGTGTACGGGTGTATGGAATATGTGGTGTATTAGGTGAACCGGGTGTATATGTGAGAGATGAAATTTTCAAACACTTTAGTGGGTAGGATCGAAAATTATGGATGGATAAGGATGGAGGATCTTGATTAGATTTGGATGAGGATGGAAGAAATCTAAACAAGGAAGGAAAACTAATGGATAAGGTAGAATACTTTTGGATAAGTTTGACCAAGTGTGAACACAATCTAACAAATCCTCAAAATCAATCTAGAATGGATTCAAGCCTATCTAGACTAGAAATCCACAATAAAATCGAAAATAACAAGGAAATAAATCTGATTTTTTTTTAATCGGCGGCTCTTTTTTTTTGAATTGCCGAAGCCTTTTCTTTTTTTTTCAATGAATAACAAGTATTACAACTCGAAACAAACGGAAATTAAATGACACTTACGAAAATAACTGACACGTAGATGACACGTCGGAGTGAACCACGACCAGCAAAGCTGACGTGGCTCTGATGCCAAATTTATGATGTGACCCAGACAATGTATCCAAGACACGAGATTTATGCACGCGGAAGACTTCAAGAACGAACTACGTCAGCTAAAAACAAATGGAATCAATCCGACTCAAAACAAGATAAAACTTACTAGAAAACACGAACAACAAATGAGGACTCGATGATAACACTTGGAACACTCGAAGATGGCTGGAATTATGGGGATGAGGGTGGCGGATGGCGGCGGTATGGACGGTGATGGCGACGGTGATGGATATGGTAGGATTGGCTAGGATCGGCGAACCCGTGTTGATAACTCGAACGCGCACGTCTAACTTCTCCGCATAGCAATTCTCCCAAATACTCGAATGTACCCTGAAGAACTTGAATAAGACTATTGGCTTGCTAATTCAATAGAATTGTTTGGTAAATTTCGATCAACATAAGATCATGAGACAGATTGAGAATAAATTCTTTATTACTTGCAATTGTCTAAATTTTGAATGTCACATGGTACTCCTATATATAGGAGAGAGTAGGGAATGAAAATTAGAGTTCTAAACCTAGTAGAAATCGAAAAACTGCAAGTCCTAGTCAAACTAGGATAAAAATCAAAAGATACCAAAAATAAGATAAGAAAAATCTATCTAAATCTAACTAGATAAGGATAAATCCCAATGGACTTGGGCTTGATAATTCTCGCCACTTTGGACCTCCAAATACACGACACTTGGGCTGAATTAATTGAATTAATTTCGTGGCCCATGTGTGAGCAATTCCTGCCACCTTTGCATGAAAAATAGCATCTCCCGATTTCCCATGCAAACGCGTATAACTTTTCATGCACGCGTCCAAATGGCGTCGTTCTTCTTCTCACGTCTTCATGCTTCCTTCTTCATCATTAATGGATAGCATGGTGATCAATCTCGAGCTGCTCTTGACTTCATCTTCATGTAACTCGAATTTGTGATGAATAAAAGCTTGTAAATAAGTTTGCAACTTCTTAACTCGCAAACGCGTCATTGGACCTTTGAACTACAGCTCCGGATCATCTTCTTCTTTGCCTTGCTCGATCTCATCATGGTTACTCATCTGTGGATGCCTTCCAGTCTCCAGAGTTCTCTTCCCCCTCTAGATTTTTAAGCTTTGAAGAGTTGACTCTGACTGGTCTGATCAAGGCAACCTTTAAACTGGTTGATCATGCTTCAGTACAACTGACTCTCTGTTCAGCTTGACTTTGTCTGAAGTCTTACTTGATCATTACCTGTGATTTTCAGCTTTAAATAACCTGCAGTTTTTCATAAGATCATCAAATATGTTTTGACATTTCATCAAAACCATCAGTTGGATCTTTCCAACAATTTTCCCAACGTTTTCTCCCTTTTTGATGATGTCAAAACCAGTTGGTTTGATGATGGAAAACTATATGAGGTTATTTTTCAGGAATGACCATCTGAGCTTGTACCAGTATTTGGTATCAAAGCTAATATCAGACCCTGTTCCTAAGAACAGTCTCAGATGCTTATAGCTTTTAAAAGCTTATAAGTTTTGACATTCATGAGTATCAAGACTTTGACATAAGTATCAGAGCCTCAAAAAAATAGATGAGTATTAAAGCTTTAAGTATAATTAACATTTGAGCTTAACGAGTTTATCTTTTAGGCATCAGGGTTTTTGCTGTCAAAAGTTGTAGCTAAAGTGGCCTTAAGATATTTTAATACTTGTTTGCACAGCTTTGAAGAAGCTTCCAATGTTTTAGTTCTAAAGCAGCTCAATTCTGATTATTATGTAGATTTTGTTTAATTTCAGAGCACATTGAAAGCACTAAGCTTATCCAGAAGAATATCAACATGATCAGAATGTATTTGTATTATTAACAAGGAGCATGTTTAGAAACTGATTGAGCAAAGAAGATGAAGAATTTTAAGGAAGTAACAGAGACAGAGAATATCAAGAATTGATATTTTAACTTCCTTCTTCAGTTGGAACTGTTCACCATTCAGTTCCTTCTTTTTTTGCTCGATTCTCCCTTCTTCCACTTGCAGGAAGAGATGCCCGGTATACTGCGAATACCTCAAAGTTGCTATTGTTCCAGCTGGGCATTCTCCCATGTCCAAATACAACTTTGAGCTTGCCATTGCTCAATTTGGACTTTCCCCTGATGAATAGATTCCCCCTAAAAGGTAGCTATCGCTTCCCTTTGAAAAGTAGCTTCTCTTTGAAGTTGTACCTCTCTTTGTACTTCTCTTTGGATCTCATCCCAAAGAGTTAGATCACCTTGCTAGTTTCCATCATGTGTTGTTTCACATGCTTTTCCATCATCAGCATACCCTTCCTCCTTTTTGGCATCATCCAAAAGGGCAAGCTGATGGAAATCATGGTTTGGCAGTGACAACTATGGTAGAAGAGAGAAAGAAGTGGCCAGCAAGTTGTTGGTGATGTGGGGAGCTTAGGGTGCATGCATGGGAGTGGACATCCACGCACAAGATTTCTCAGTCGGCATCAGTTGGTCAAAATTAGGTAGAAAGAAGAGATCTTAGCCGGTGGTAGAAGCTGATGTGAGTTCGAGAAGTGGCTAGTCCGGAAGGGTGAAGAGGAGATCCTCTTGAAGAGGCGTTGTAGATGAATTTGAGGGCTCATGGTTTGGATGGGGTGCATCATGAGGCACCGAGGTTTGAAACCTCTTAATCATGGAATCCATGATTTCAGGAAGAGATAGAGGTGAATTGAGTGGATAGTTCATCCAGCTCTGACTCCATTGTCCTTCTTCTATCCAATATGAGTAGCCTCGCTTGTCCACCATGTGCAACATGGTGGCATCATCCACTTGGAATCTCCATAAGTGATACTAGAGATATCTTCGAAGATGTTCGAAGAGGAAGGGACTCAGATTCCTAATTTGACCAATATAGCTCTGCAGCTGATGGTCAAGGCTTGCATTGAAGCCTTCTTCCAGAAGTTCTGGGGCAGAGATGTAGCGAGGCTTGCTGGTTGCAGGTGCAGTTGACTCATCACTGATAGAAGTGAAAGAATCACTGTCAGTCGAGGACTGATCTGCATCAGCTGGAGGTTCAGCATCAAGGAGCGGCTGCTTTCCTTTTGCTGAGCTGGGGTCCTCCATCAGCTAAAGTCTCAACTTCCTAGGGTGGCCAGTTATTCCACGGTGCTTTCTGTGGATATAAACTGTAGGAAGGAGATCTCTTCTGGTGAGATTGAATCCACCAGGAACTGCTCCAAGTTGCTCCTCAAGGATGTGACTGAATCGATTGGCAAATCCTAACTTAGGTTTAAATGTGCCAGAGGTTAGATCGATCTCAGCACGTCTCACATGCCTGCGACGCTGAGCCAATATAAAGGATGCCCAATCAGCTTTGCATCCGTAATATATGGCGTCCATGAGATAAGTGGTGTTATCGTTGAACTACGCGTTTGTGATACTACTAAGAAAAGTATGCATCACAATGTCCATGATCTGGACTATTGTTGGAGGGAGACTATCTTTCAAATTATTTGAGAAGTCTCTGTGATTGACATGTGGAAGCTTCCAGCCATTCCACAGCTCTAACTTAGAGGGGAGTGCGAGTTCATACACCGGCTGACCGTCATCAGGGAGCAGGAACAGATCAGCTAACACATCTTTATCGATGATTATAACCTGATCATGGACAACAGAGATTATGCTGTCTCCCTCGATCTCCGCATTGTAGTAGAACTCAGCTACAAGCGGGAGATATGTCTTTTTGGGCTTAGTTGTCATAAACAACAAGAGCCCGCATGTCTTCAACAAGTAAAAGATCATACTAGTCTTCTCTGGACCTATTCGAGCTTGAAGATACTCTTGGTCCAGAGACTTATCATTTCTAAGCTTCTGTATGAGAAGCTCAATATTCATCGAGTAAAATAGAAGAGCCATTTTTCGATGACAGAAGATATAAACTAGAGAATAGCTTTGCATAAGTAAGAGAAGACAAGGAGAAGGAATATGTTGAAAGTTCTATATTTTCATCTCAACTTCTTCTCTACTTTTAAAGCAGCAATTTTGCATGCATTAACTATAGCAATCGAGTGCTTCTGGCTGATCAACTATCTGATTTGATAGAAAGTTAGCTGAGTTAATGATGCATGCATCTCAGCCGTCCACTTGGACTTTTGCTTTTTGATCAAGCAGCTGAGATCTGAGGATTTTGAAAATCTGGGTAGTTGCCATAAATAGCCAAATATTTGCCAGAAGATTTGCTATTTATATATCTCAGAAAAATTCATCTCTTTATACTTTAATGCTCATTATAGAGACTTAAATGGCAACTCAGATGAATAGTAAGCTTATTCTGAAGTTATAACGATAACTATTCAAAAATAAGCTTTGAGGAATAGAGAGTAGAGAAGCTTATCAAGGAGGATTGATCATGCAGCTGATGAGAGGCTGAAGCTTGCTTGAGGCGTCAGTTTCCTGCTTAACTGATGATATGCCTTTTGAACTGATTTGATCAGTTTTGTTGATCAGCTGCAGATTGAGTTTTTGTCAGTTTCCTCTTCTTGAGTGGTCGGATGGGGCTAGCTTCTCTGCATTCTCTGGAGCTGTTTGACCTTTTCCTTTTGGAAGCTGAACTGAGGATGTCCTTAAGAGGATCAGTTCTGGTTGCAGTCTCAGCTTGTTAAAGTTGCTTAAGAGCAACTGCTGAGGTGGTTAGCTTCAAGGTGGTCAGCTCTTTAATTCTTCTGCAGGATGAGCTGGACTGGTGTTTCATCAGTTTTGCAGCTCTTGAGCAAGGCTTGATAAGTGGAGTAACATAGCTTCAGGACAGGAGATCTGGTGATGTGGAAGTATCTTCATCGTCATTGGCTTCTTTTTGTCCACGGTGTTGACTCCTTGGGGACGCTACAATTTCAGTGTGAGATAGAGCTTGATCTATCAACGATTTTAGTGTGAGATAGAGCTTGATCTATCTTTTTTGTGGCCCCCACAGCTTGTTGTGATGCCTCTTCTGACTGAATTGGATCAAAATTCAGTTTTAGGCAACATTGATCGACTGAATTGTTGACAAACTGCTCTTCAGTTGCAACTTCTTGCGATCTCAAGCTGGCTTGAACATCAGCTAGCATTGCCTTAGCTGGAATGTTATTATCAAGTCGATGCTTCATAATCCGCTGGACTTGCACAATAGTTGGAGGAAATGGATTTGAAGCCCCAATCCATTTAATGCTCCAAGTTTCTTCAAGTTGCCAAAAGCTCATCCCATGAAAGGCAGTTAGCAAGAAGTGTGACTGGATTGACATAGAATGTCTCCAGTTATACCAGTAGAAGTACCGGTGCAGTTTTTTAAACAACTGATTGTCTTGCTTGGCAACATAAGTGAAGTGAGTGAGAAGGAGATTTGTTACATCCTTCTGTGCACTCTTGACTATGTATTTGCCACTATAGAAAGTGCGAATATTGTCTTCAGTCAGCTGAAGAGGAGGGCAAGTTCTCCTGAAGTAGTCAGCTCCATAATTAGGATGAGGGATTCCGATGAATGGAATGAGCTCATCTGGATCAGTGCAGGGCTTGAAGTCAACTGATGATCCATTCTTGGAGTGTGGAGAAGGAACTTCATTGGCAGTTGAGCTGCTTGAAGTTGTGTTGCCAGTTTTGGCTTTGGATCTCCTCTTCCTTTTGAGTGACTGAAGATGTGATTTCCCTTTCTTAGGAATCCAGTCGGAGATGAAGACTGGCAGCGCGTCATCATTTGGAAGATTTAGCATATCTTCCAGGAGCTTGCTCATTCGAAGAACAAGTCCTACTTTGGACTCAAATTTCTCAGTCTTCTTTGAGTTGGCAGCTTTGATGACTTGATGCTTGATTTGGGAGAATACAAATTCTGCCCAATTTGCTTCCAATCCCTCAACAAGGTGAATCATTACCTTGTATCTTTCTTGAGTTAATTGACTCAAGCTTCCAATGGTGCCGAACATCATTTTGTTCGTGACATCGAGTATAACCCCATACTCGGGCTTCAGATCAGTCTTAGCTGTAGTAAAACTGAATTGCTTGGTGCAAATTGAAGCACGCCATTCTTTCCAGTATGGTTCAGCTGAATCCTTCAGATCTTGAACCCTGGAACCCTTTCTGGGAAGTTGAAAGATTTCTGCAACCTTTCTTTCAGTGATATGGAGTTTGTTTCCTTAAATCACTGAGTGTATAACCTTTCCATCTGCAGATACCTTTGCTTGAAGAAAGAATTAACCAACCAAGTTTTGTCTGAAGAATCTTGGAGGAGTTTCAAGGTAATGCGGAATTCCAGTCTTGTGGAGATTGACCAGAAGAAATGGGTTGTTTGATTCTTTAAGAATCAATTGAAATTTCTGTCTTTCCAGAAATTTATTTCTCAACATTTGCTCTTTGAAGGAGATAAGAGCTCTGAATGATTCAACCATTTTTTTGAAAAACAAAATGTGTTTGGCTGGTTTTGAAATGAACCCCTTTTTTTTAGAGAGAGAGAGAGAGAATACTCTTTTTGGAAGATAGTTTTTTTTTTTAAAGAGTATAAGAAAATTGCTTCTTGTGTATTCTCTCAGAGTTTTTGAACAAGGGAATTTATGAGTGAGATGAATGACTCATAAATTTGTGTTGGTTGAAAGAATTAAATAGCCCTTTGTCGTTTTCCTTTGGCTTTTGATTTTTGGCTAAGGACCAACGGTCAAAAACAATTAATACTGACACAAGCATTTATTTGAGCCAAAAGATATTTTTATTAGAAAATTAAGAAATAGACTGATGTATAAGAAGTTATCCTAAGGCGTCTAGTCAGCTGACTACATAGGCCTTCAGGTTTTCTTGTGTTCAGTTTCTCTTTTTCTTTGATTTTCTGGAGCTGTCTGGAGTGTTTTCACTTGAAGAGTCTTCTCTGAATCTTCATTTCCAGAGCGCTTCCAGTTTCATGATAGAGTCAGAGAGCAGCTTTACCTGAACCTTCATGCACTTGATTAGTGCTTCAATTCGATTTGAGGACTTGCATGTTCGCTGCCTTTTAGCTTGCTGAGCTCGTAGTTGAGTCTCTTTTATAGTCAGTTGATGCTCTTTAGTCTGAGGGCCAGCAGTTGTCTTTCCAACTGATTCAGACTGAATTGGAGACACATTCCTTTTGTCAGTTGGGCTCTTCCTGGAGTCTTTTCTGCCATCATCCCCTTCTTCTGAGGACTTGTACCTCTCAACAGCAAGGAGGACATCATCAGAGTCATAGTTTGATTGAACTACTGACTCTGTCACCTTGGCTTTTCCTTTTCCCTTTCTTACTGGAATTGAGGGAATTAGCTTCTTCCTTAGTCGAGACTGTGGCTCTCCAATCATCAATGGAGGCAATGCTCCTTCCGTCACCTTTGGAACGAAATCATCAGGATTAATGGGCTGATGATTTGTTTCTTCTGCCATCAAATCAGGAATCAGCTTCTCCAGGATGAAACTGATCCAATTGATGTACTACATCTTTTGTGGAAAACATGTCATGTTTTTTGTCTTTTCTTCCACGATGTCTACAAACTTCTTCAGCTGCTTGAAGAGAAATGATGACCAGTCTATTTCTCTAATTTCCCAGATGGCTTTGCAGATTTTATATTTTTCTTCAGACATCTCATTGTGGCCTTCACATGATCCTATCATCATCTGTGTAGCCACAGCTGTTAGCACTTGAAATTCCTTTTGGAATTTGGACGTCTGATGATTGATTTGGAAGTCTTCTGCAGTATAGTTCATTGCCTAATGGTTGAAATAAGAACGAGCATTTACTGTCATTTCTTCAAGATTGTCTCCTCCTTCTGGCAAATCGAAAATGTTTCTCAGTACATAAGGGGTGATCAGGATATGAGTTCTCCTTACTTCACTGATGATTATCCATGAGTCTTTCTCACTGAAAGAGTTGAGAAAGAACTCCGCCACGGCTTCTGGATACACCTTAGTGGGAGTACTTTCGGTGAAGGTTTTTAGTTTTGCTGAGTTAATCAGATTAAGAATAAATTCACCTGTTCTTGAGAAGTTGGTGAATTGTCTACTGTTGACTGGGCTTAGTATTTTGTCATGACCCAGATCCTTGCAGAAGACTCCTGAGTCTTCACCGGAAAGTCTGAAGTTTCGAGGTTTTCGAAGGAGGTTGGATGAGTATTGGGCCATTGAGAAATAGGTTTTGGGATGATTTGAAGTTCTGAGCAGAATAAAAATTCTGGATTGGTTTTGAGAGAAAGAGACTGAGTGCTTGAATTCTTTGGTCAGCTGTGTGAGAGATTTTGGGAACAACAACTAACCTATATATAGACTCAAGCGAGCGGTGTATCCAACGGTAAGAAGAATCAAAATTGAACGGTTCCGATTAATCTGTCATTTTAACTTTAGATTTATCCATTGAGATTTAATGAGATGAGAGAGAGTGGGTCCAACGGTAATATTAAGATGACACGTCATTTTACCGTTTAGTAATAAATTCAACTTTAAACTTATCTGATTATGGCTCTCCTTCAGTCTCCACGTGGTGTTGAGCTGCTGATATCATCAGTTGGCCTTGTGACTGATGATCTTCTTGGCTTGGAATGATCAGTTCCACCTGGAGTTTCTTCAGTTGACTCCTTGTTTCGTCAGCTTGAGCTATTCTTTTAGCTTTGCTCCGCTTAAGCTTTTCAGCTGAAGCTTTTCTTTCATCAGTCAATTCTGGATTCAAATGCTCCCATCAGTTGAACATGACTGGTTGGGAACTGATGTCTTCAGCGATCAGTTTGCTTATCTTCATCTCTCAGCTTCTGTTTAGCCTTTGCCATTTCTTCAGAACTGATTTGGTCTCATCAGTAATGCTTTAGAGCTTAACTAACTGATTCCATTTTGATTCAGTTCTTGTCTTCAGCTGGAGTGTTCTTCTTTACTCCTTCTTTGTTCTGATCATCATCCTCCTTTAAAGCTAGTTCGAACAATCCCAGTTGGATGCATAACTCCACAAATCTAGCTTTCGGTAATGTCTTGGTGAAGATATCGGCTATCTGCTTCTCCGTGTTGACATACTTGATGGATATGTCCTTCTTCTCGATGTGATCTCTGATGAAGTGGTGCCTGATATCAATGTGCTTCGTCCTTGAATGCAATACTGGATTTTGAGATATTGCAATAGCACTATTGTTATCACAGTAGATTGGCACTTCTTCAGTCTCCACCTTGTAATCCTTTAGCTGTTGTTTCATCCATAAGATTTGAGCACAGCAGCTTCCAGCAGCTATATATTCGGCTTCAGTTGTTGACGTAGCAACTGAGTGCTGCTTCTTGCTAAACCAGGATATCAGTTTGTTTCCAAAAAACTGACATGTTCCACTGGTGCTTTTTCTGTCGATCTTGCATCCTCCGAAATCTGAGTCTGAGTAGCCGATATGACTCAAGCTATCATCTCTGGGATACCATAGTCCAAGATTTATGGTTCCTTTGAGGTATTTCATGATCTTCTTTGCTGCTTCGAGATGGCTTTTCTTTGGATTGGCTTGGAACCTTACACACAGTCTGACTGAATAGGAGATGTCTGGTCGGCTAGCGGTAAGATAGAGAAGGGATCCAATGATTCCTCTATAGTGCGTCTGGCTGACTGATTTTCCTTCTTCATTAAGGGTCAGCTGCACTGATGTATTCATTGGGATTTTGAGAGTTTTTCCCTTATCAGTTCCAAACTTTTTGACAAGCTCTTTGGTATATTTAGCTTGAATGATGAAGATTCCATCTTTCAGCTGCTTCACTTGGAGTCCTAAGAAGAATGTCATTTGTCCCATCATGCTCATCTCAAACTTGCTTTGCATCTGTTGAGCGAATCGAGTGCCGAGATCTTTACTCTTTGATCCAAAAATTATGTCATCCACATAAATTTGGACCATTAAGATCTCAGCTGATCGTTCTATTCTAAATAGAGTATGATCGATGACTCCTTTCTGAAACCCATTCTTTAGCAAGAATGTTGTAAGGGTTTCATACTAAGCTCTTGGCGCCTGCTTCAAGCCATATAGAGCTTTCTTCAGCTTGTAGACTTGATCTCCAATTTCGAATCCTAGAGGTTGCTCGACATACACATCCTCCTTAAGCATTCCTTGCAAGAATGCACTTTTCACGTCCCTCTGATAGACCGTGAAATTATTGTGAGCTGCATAGATGATGAACAATCTGATGGCCTCCAATCTTGCAACTGGTGTGAATGTCTCATCAAAGTCAATTTCTTCACTTTGAGAGTATCCCTTGGCTACTAGTCGGGCCTTGTTTCTTGCAATCACGCCTTGTTCATCCAGCTTATTGCGAAAGACCCATTTAGTCCCAATGACTTTTTGAGTTTTCGGTCTTTCAACAAGAAACCAAACGTCATTTCTTGTGAACTGGTTCAGCTCTTCTTGCATCGCAGTAATCCAGTCTGAATCTTCCAGTGCTTCTTTGATGTTGGCTGGTTCCATCTGCGATATGAAACATGTGAAGAGAGCATGCTCAGTTGATCCTCTGGTCTGGACTCTGCTTCTTGGATTGCCAACAATTTTGTCGATTGGATGGCTTCGGAGCCAGTTGGGTATGGTGGCTTCTGCTGCGCCATCAGCTGGTTTATCAGTTGTTCTTTCAACTAATCCTTCGACTGCTCCATCAGCTGATTCTTCGGCTGGTCTATCAGCTGATTCTTTGGCTAGTCTGTCAGCTGCTGCCTTGGCTCCGGCTTGTTCGTCGTCTTCACTGATTCTTCCTCTGTTTCAGTTATGGGGTTTGAGGTTTCACCGCAATTTGTGTCCTCATTGACCAAGTTGTCTTCAACTGGTCTAGAATCAATTTCAATGCCATCTTCTAGTGAGGCTTCAAACTGCTCTGAGACAATGTGATCAACATAATCCAGCAGACTTTCACTAGGCAAGGCTTTTACTGATGTACAGTTTTTTTCCTTGTTCCTATACTCATCAGTAAGCTCATCAAATACCACATGACATGTTACTTCCACAGTCAGTGTTCTCTTGTTGAATACTTTGTAAGCTTGTGAATGAGAGACATTATAGCCGAGAAAGATCCCCTCATCAGTTTTGGCACTGAAGGCTTTCAACTGGGATTTTTCATTGTTGTGGATGTAACATTTACAGCCAAATATATTAATGTAAGAGATAGAAGACTTACGACCCTTGAACAACTCATAGGGTGTTTTGTCATGTGTGATGACTGTGGCACTTCTGTTCTATGTATGGCAGGTTGTGTTAACTGCCTCTGCCCAATAGCATTCAACTATGTTGGCATCTTCTATCATTGCTCTAGCTGCCTCCTTTAGCGTGCGATTTCTCCTTTCAGCTACGTCGTTCTGTTGAGGAGTTCTTGCAGCTAAGTGTTCGTGAGTGATTCCCAGTTCACTCAGGAAGTTGATCATTTGCTGATTGACAAACTCAGTACCATTGTCGGATCTTATCCTTTGAACCGATTTTCTCTTGTCAGTCTGCAGTCTTTTGATCAATGTTGATAGCTTATCAAAAGTCTCATCCTTACTTCTCAGGAACTCCACCCAAGTATATCTTGAGTAGTCATCTACTACTACAAGAGTAAACTTTTTACCTCTGGGGGTTGGTGGCTTTACTGGTCCAAACAGGTCCATGTGTAGCAACTGAAGAATGTCAGTTGTTCCTTGAGGAAGACTTTTATTTTTGAATGATGATCTCACTTGCTTCCCTTTCTGGCATGGTCCACAGACGCCAGTTTTCTTGTAGATTTCTTTAGGAAGCCCATCAACTAGCTCTTTCTTGGCTAGATAGTTGATAGTTTTGTAGTTGAGATAGTTCAGTCGTCGATGCCACAACCAGCTTGCTTCAGTTGATCCTTTGGAGAGAAAGTAAGCTTCTGAATAGCTAGTTGACCAGTCAGCAACGTATATGTTGCCTTTTCTTACTCCAGTCAGGAGTATGGCTCCAGTTGACTTGTCTCTTATGTCACACGAGCTGTTGCTGAAGTTGACTGAGTACCCATTGTCACAAAGCTGCCTGATGCTTAGTAGCTTGTGCTTCAGTCCTTCAACATGTGACACGCCATTCACAACAACTTTTTCCTTGACCACGAACCCTTCTCCAATGGTTCAGCTCTTTGAGTTGTCTCCAAAGGTGACTAGTGGTCCCTTAATCTCTTTGTAACCATCGAGATTGTTCTTGTCTCCGGTCATATGTTTTGAGCACCCGCTATCCAGATACCAAGTATCTTTGACCTTTTTCTTAGATAGGATGCTCTTTCCCTGCAAAATAAAGATCAGGTTTTACGTACCCACATAATATCGGGTACTGGGAGGTTAATTAAATATGTGGAATTCACATTCACCACACTTTTAGCTTGTCTTGATTAAAAGATCCTTCAGAATTAGATCTCCTGATCAATCTTGGACTTCTTGTAACTCTTCGACTGAGAGTTGAGTCCGTTGATCTGTACCTCCGATGAGTGTTAGGATAAAAGACTTCAACTAATATCCTCTCATCCTGTGACTTTGTTGCTCTTTGTCTTGGCCAGTTTTGATAGGTCTTTGACTTAGAGCTTTATGGCCTTTGTGAGATGACCCCTTTTCAAACCAGTTATGATTGGGATTGACTGTTGGTTGATCCATTGAGTTCAAGTACTCATCATACTGGGTTGCAAAGTGACTTGGAGTAAATTCTTCCAGAGAGATTGGTTTATGCTGTCGAGCAAAGTACAATCTCGTGTGCACATTTCTCTTGGGCTTTGAGGTACTCCCAGGTTGATGCACAGCTGGTCTTTGAGGATAGGTTTGTCTGGAAGAGGATTTAGCTCTTTGCTGAGCTGCTGATGGCATGTTTTGAACTAATGGCCTTCTCTAATGGAATGGCCTTAAGTAGGCTTCATGTCTCGGTTGAGTTGAAGACTTGGAGTGAGCTGGAGGCCTTTGTTGAAAGTTTGGCTTTGAACAAGCTTTTGATCGAGCAGCAGATCTGGGCTGATTAGCTGATCTGTGTTGAACTGGTGGCTTTGACTGAGCACCAAGCCTTTGAAAGACTAACTGTCTTCTAGTTGCCCTACTCGACTGATCAGTCTGATTTCTGGGCTGAGCTTATGGAGTTTCCAAGATACCCTTATCTTTGGATTCATCAACTGGGGGGAATGAGCTGGTCTTATGAACCCTTTTAGGATTCCAGATTCACAGCTCTGAGCTACTGCCTTGCCCTTTTCGGTAGCAGTGTACTTGCTATATCCCAGCCCTTGACTCCCAACTTCGACTCTCTGATGACTCAGAATTTTATCTAGAGTTTGGGATCCCTTCTTGAATTTGAGGGTTAATTCCTCTTTTTCAAGAATTCTTAGCTTGAGCTGCTCATTCTCAGCTTCCAGTTTAGCATTTCTCAGCTTCAGTTGATCCATTTCAGTTGACTGAGCTTCGAGACTTTTCAGTTTCTCATTTTCAACACTTAGCTCATCAACTATACTTCTTAGCTCATCATTCTCACTTTTCAGTTCAATATGCATGCTTGATACATAAGCTAGCTGATCTTCTAGGATTCTTAACTGTTCATCCAGTTCATTCCTAGAGATCGAAGCTTCATGTATGTGATAGAAAGAGGTTATTGAATCAGACATACTAACATTTTCATCTTTGTCGGCCATGAGGCAAAGTAGGGCTTCATCGTCTGAGCTACATCCGTCTGAGTTGATTCCAGATGGGTAGTCTGAGTCATCAAGGACGGCATTTTCAGAGTTAGCAATCATAGCTTTCCTTCTCACTTTGGCCTTCTTTAGCAGCATCGTCAGCTTGGGGTTGAGCTGATTGTTGATCTCTGACCTTCCTCAGCTTTTCCAGCAATCTTGTCATTGACTGGATTTGCTCGTTTATGTCCTCAATCAGGATCTCCTTTTTATCGGTTAACTCTCTTCTTCAATCAGTCACCGATTCCCCTGGATTTTCTTTGGCAGGTGAGCCTCTTGGTCGGAAATTGTTTCTTCTGTGGGCTTCTTTGAACCGATTTCTTTCAGTATAGAAAGAAGCATCGTGAGAAGAGGAAGTGGATGCTTCTCTCTTTCGGTTCAGGCTGTATTCATGAGCCTTGAGAGATCCAAACAACTCTCTGGAAGTAATGCTATTTAAGTCTCTTAACTCTTTGATAGCGATTTCTTTCATATCCTATTCATCTGTGAGATTGTCAAGAACTTTTGAGTTCATCTCACTATTGGGATAGTTTCTTCCCAAGTTGTTCATCTCGCTTAATATGCCAAGAAATCTTGTTTCTAGGCTCGAGATGCTTTCTTCCGGCTACATTTTGAAAGACTCATATTTGTGGACTGCGAGTTGGAGCTTATTTCCTTTGATAGCCTTGGACTCTTTGCACAGATCTGCAAGAAAGTCCCAAATCTCCTTCGCTATTCTGCAGTTCTTTGTATCTTTCATGCGATCCTCATCTAGAGTTTGGAAAAGTGCTGCTTGAGCAACAAACTCCAGATTCTTCAACTTCTTCTCTTCACCCGTTAGAAGATGTGTTGATTTTGGGATCCTGGCAGGTTGGTTGATGTCCATGATATGGGCTTTATTGTCTATCATAATGATGATTGGACCGTCTTCAATCACCTCCCACATATTCTCATAGATGGAGCATAGATGAGCTTTCATCCTTCTACTCCAGTTGTCATAATTCCTAACTAAAAAGAGAGGTAGCTTATGGTTTCTCGTAGCTTGGAATGTTAGCACAGATAAACAGATCTGATTCAAATGATCTGTAGAAATGGCTGATCCTTAGAATCAACCGCTCTGATACCACTTTTTGTTCCCGGTGCGAGTCTATGTTAGTTTAGGGGACAAAAACTTAAACTGATTGCGGAATGTTAAGGGCCCTGACTTGCTTTCGATATATTATCTGTGCACTATTCAGATGAGAGAAAGAGGTTGACTTAGAGCTTAGCTGATGAGCTGATCAGTTAGAACTGATAGCTTGAGAAGATAGCTTAGCTTGTCAGTGCAGCTTGTGTGCTAGAGTGTGCAGTTGAAGAACATGCAAAGCTTAAAGCAATAAGTACAGCACACACAAGACTTATAGAGCTTCGAAGCTTCCTGCTTCTATGTCCTCTCTTCCTTCAGCAGAAGGGCAATCCACTATGCAAGAGTAAAGTTTCTTTATTAAAATTACACAGTGAAGAAATTCTGTTGGACCTGAAAACAGCACCCTTCAAATCGAGCGCGGCCTCCTTTCTAACTGTTGCTGTCCCGGAAGAACGGACCTGTCGGTACACGCTCCTCCTCAGCCAGTTTTTGGGTCGACAGCTCACACTTACTAGTCCCAACTGCTCACTGAGACTTTAGGTGCTATTGCCCATCTTTTCACGATTTTAGATCTCGCTCGATCTTCAAGAGTACAGTCTTGAAACTGGTATCAACTGAAATGCTCCTTTACGCGTCTGCGTCTGAGCTGTGTAGTTGATCTTTGAAGGACTGAACTGAGAAGTTTTGCTCTGGCTAGAATTCTTCGTCAGCTAGCTGCTTGCTTGAGGCTTGAAGCACGCCTTCTCAGTTGGGACTTTTCGCAATTAAGAGGTTTAAGCTTTGAGCTGTGGGGAGGGAGAAAGAAGAGCTCAATATCTGCAAGATAGCAAAAGTTAGATTGGTAAAAGTCTTGATCAAAATTGTGTTCACTCTCTTTTTATAGATGAGTGACATTTTAACCGTTGTGATTGGTGAATCTGTTGAATCCACCGACGGCAGTTTAATGCCTGTAGCCATTTGAAGCTTTAAATGAACTAGCCGTTTGACTTTAATGACTTCTGCTCAAAGATCATCAGGATCTTTTCAAGATTTCTTGTCAAGATCTTCATTGACTGCTTGTCAGAGAGAGCAGGTATTTCAGCTATCGGTTTTGAACATTCAGCTGATGAGCTTTTAGCTATCTCGGATTTCAGCTCTGAGATTGTCCAGTTGGCAGTTCCTTAGCTGCCTTAAGCTTCAGTTCTGGATCAGTCCAGTAAAGCTGCATTGGCAACTTAGCTTCAAAAGCTTTCAGTTTTGGACTGCCAGTCAGCTGATCGTTTGAGCTTCTCTTTCATTGAATTGAGCATTGGTCAGTTCAGTATTTGGTCAAAACTTCTTTGAGCTTTCTCCTAATCAAACTGATCTTTGATTAGTTTTAGGATTGTCTGACTGATTCTTGATCAGTTTAGCTTCAGCTTTTTAAGCTGGCTCTGCTCTCATCAGTCTTTCTTGGCTTTCAGCTAGACTAATGGTTACTCATCTGTGGATGCCTTCCAGTCTCCAGAGTTCTCTTCCCTCTCTAGCTCTTTAAGCTTTGAAGAGTTGACTCTGACTGGTCTGATCAAGGCAACCTTTAAGCTGGTTGATCATGCTTCAGTACAACTGACTCTCTTTTCAGCTTGACTTTGTCTGAAGTCTTACTTGATCATTACCCCAGATTTCCAGCTTTAAATAACCTGCAGTTTTTCATAAGATCATCAAATATGTTTTGACATTTCATCAAAACCATCAGTTGGATCTTTCCAATAATTTTCCCAACAATGAATATATTTTGAGAGGTTAATGTTTAATGAAATCCGAGTTAATTAAACTACATGTCTATCTCATCAATATATTAATTTAAAAAATGTAATAGTCACCATCTACTTAATTTATAATGAGGACACATATATTACTTCTACTTAATGCATGACACGTAGGGAATAAGTTATCTTCTTTTAAATTTTATTTATTTTTATTACAATATATATGTATGAATAATTAAATTTGTAAATAAATAATATAGATATACATATAATGTATGTGTATATTTGTGTGAAATAAAGCTCACACTAAAATGATTTGCACTCGATAAATCAACTCCAATTAATCAAACTAAGTTCATATCTAGAGTTCCGAATAAAAATATAAGATGGTCTCGGGTATGTCTAACACACTCAATGGGCACACTTCTCCTAAAACTAGGGCCTACAAGGGTCTATTTTTCTTTCCTAGATTATCCTTAAGGTTAGCATAGGCTACCCTTTTTAATACTAAAAAGTTTTTGATATTACACTTATTTTAACTATTAGATTTATATTCCTAATTACATTCAGATACTAAAATTTTGGGGTATTACATATAGATATAAAATCTGCAGCTCCTCCATTCTTCATGTCATCCACTCCATGATCTTCTGTTGTATATCCTAACCTCGATCCAGACATCGTGTGGGCGACGATCCTCTAGACCTTGTAGAAGCATGGAGATGAATAACCTGAATCTCATGATGATCGAAAATATTCAGATCTTTTGTCTCCCTTCATAAGGTATATATAGGGCTACAACAGGGATCTAGAAGAAAAATTAGGGTTGGGTCTCCAACAGGCCTTAAGTTCTCCATGTCCGGCCCGAACATAACTTAAGCCCATTAATATGAATTCAGTCCACTAAAGAATTAATATTGCGCTACCGCCCCAATTCCATAATTACGAATATGGCTCCTTCAACTCAATTAATTCCCCATGTTTAAGATATCAAATGTCTATTAATTAAATCGAGTATACTGACAACTCAATTTAATTAATTGTGTAACCATGAGTTGTACCACTCAACCTTTATTATCATGTCAGATTAAAAATCCACTTGCAAGATTTAACATGATAATCATTTTTGAGCTCCTCAGGGGACATCATCAACTCGGCGCACCGAGATATGAATTCCTTACATAAATAGTAACCCATCATATATAGAAATGCCACTACCCTATCTATCGGGCTTATTGATTCTTTAAATTTAATCAGGCCCATTGATAGGTTAAAGTAATGTACATTAAAATATACATGTCTACTGTTATACAAGAATTAAGAATTATGAGTATCTGAGATTTATATTGCAATGTTCTGCCAGTCCATTAGAATTATCTCACTGCGATCCAGTTCAATACACTACAAAAGTGCACTAGTATGATTCGATAGCTAAGATAGACTAATTCCAAATTGCTCTACAATTATACCGATGCTTCATCTAACTCTATCTAGGTTGTGAACTCTTTTCATAATCTATAATATGATCTTCTGTGTGCATTCCACACACCATATTATCTACAATATTAAGTATAGGACGATTTGCATTATTTATTACATAAAACTAGCATTTCGCCCGTGCGATGCACGGATAAGAATATGAGATCCATATAATTATTATTTTTTCTATTAAAATAGCATACTTGAAATTAAAAGAGTTAATCATCAAACTAAATATCAGAACAAAATGTGAAAACACATGATGTTCGCTCACAACATTAAATTTTAGTACTCTAGCTAAATAATTGTGAGGTAGAGAAGATATAAAATTAAAAGATAAACTTTTGTGAAACTGTCTTACGGGTCAAAATTTATAAGACGGGTGAAAATTTGAATTCAAACTCACATTGAATGACATATTTGTGATTTTGTTGGAGTTTATCGCGTGCATTTGAATCTCGGTATTGAACATCTAACAGATTTTAACACGATCTCACACAAGACTTCCGTAATTAAAATCATTAATGTAAATTAGAAACAAAATATAATTAAAGAAAATGGTCAATCTTGCTCTCTTTCTTATTTGCGCATGATTTTTTAGCCAATATTTACATTATTGGTCTACATTGATATCTTAACTACGTTAAAGATTTTAACTTGATTGTTTTTTTTTTCACATTTAATTGATAGAGGGATATGAAAGTTTACAACACAAATTAAAATACCCATTGTCGGACTCTGGCAAAGACTACGGGACTTCTACATACCCATATTTTGTAAAACCCCTTAATGAAAAATCTGGGCACTAATTTCATGAATTTTTTGAATAGATTTGAGTTCTCATATTTTGTTTACCAAGTTAAAATATTTTTTTTAATTTCTTAAATAAAAACTGATATAATACATAGTTAGTTCATTTTGACTGGAACAACTTCAATTATAAAATTTTATTTCCTCAAAGTATGAAAAATCTCTTTATATCCAAATTAATTATATAGTTTGATAATTAAATTAGCAATGTATAATAAAAGTTTACAGATTCTACTAACCATATATTTTAACATGCATATTTGCTTTTTGTATAGGAAAAGAAAGATTAAAAAACTTGATTTTCTTGACGTATAAGTTTATTAAATGGTATATTCAATATGCACAATTAATATAAATATACAATTTGTTCGTGTAGTATATTAAATATGCACAACTTATCAAAGCTATGAAAAATAATTATCAAACTACAGTTTTATAACATAATACAAAAAATTAAATAAAAAATAAAGATATCAATAAAAAAAAACTCATGATCCCACCAACGTTGTTGCTAATCATGAACATAATTAAATTTAATATAATTTTCTTGGTGTGAATCAATATTATCCGAATGAATTAAATAATGTAATTATTAGTTTATTTGAAATCAAACTATAAAGTTCTCCTATCAAATTATATAATGACAAATTAATAAAAATTACATATCAATACATTCAAATCTATTTAATTTGTTACCGAAAATTACCTAGTACGAATCCTAAATAATTGGTTTGTTGCTTCAAAATAATTGCTTCTAATCCTAAATTATTCAAGCTAAAGGAATATGGGTCGATATATAAGCCAAACCAATTAATTTCGACAACGGCCCCAGACCAAAGGGTGCAAGTTATATATTAATTGGTCTCTTAATATAGAAAAATAATATAACAAATATCACAAATAAATATTAAAATAAATGTTATTTACTCGGCGTCTCAAATATATGCATCCACCAACTTTGCAGGACAACCGTTTAGCATCATTTCTCGCTCATCAAAAACTCTTTCGATTTTGCCTATAATATTTGTTAAAATAAAATAAAATTTGTTAATAAACATTTAGAGTAGAATATAATAAAATGGAATTGCATGAATTAAAAATATATTTACCAAATAACATGCTTTCATCCACTTGTGCGGGATTCATTAGTGCAAAGAAAGGACGAAAATTAAACATATAGGATGGAAATGGAAAAGTTGAATCATCGGTAAGATGGACTACTCGGGATATTGAGTGACGAAGAGAATTTAAACACACAGGGTGTTGTTTGATACTGCATCGTATTGTTTTGCACGTCGAAATATATAAACGCATACATTCACCTTCTTTGAAGTCCATCTTTATGTGTGGAAGGTCTTCTCTGTGAATGCTCCTGTGGATCCAATCGCCTTGGCGATCATGAAAAACCAATTTCATAAGTTGAATTGTTTTTGAATCTTCCATAGCCATGTTGTTCATATACACGAACAACCCGTAGCTTCAAAATCAAATCTGCTCTGGAAGGCCCTGTCTCTTCAATACGATTAATCAAACTGTAAACTGGAGCTATGAGAAGAAAAAATAGAACTGGAGCCATGAGAAGAAAAAATAGAATGGAATAGTTCACAATTTTGATATATTTCAGCGTTGATAAATAAAAAAACACGATGTGATTTATGCTTCACCTCTATGTAATAATATATAGATGTAATATGCTAGGGTTAGAAGAAATACTTTTAATTATGGAAAAAGGAAAATTGATTAATTAAAAATCACAAAATAAATTGTTACACCTACAATCAATTATGATTATTATCGCAATCAAGAAGAAAATTATATATATTCATAAGATCAATATATATATATATGTGTGTGTGTATGTAAAAAATATATATTTATTTTATTTTATTCCATAATAATGTGTACCCGAATGTGTATAAAATACATACAATTATAATGCCTTTTCGAGAATAATGCAAAAATATAATGCCTTTTAATATAGTAATTTAACCGTATATTGAGTATACAATTGTTAGATATTACAATTCATATCAATATTTAGATTAATGGACTTATAATTTAAATTTGACTATGTATAGAAAAAGATGTATACTCATGGATTTTCATCGACTATAGAAACAAATATATATTAATTATGGTATAAAATAAATATGTATTTTATACACATGATATAGATATATATTATACAAATATATATATAATATCTATCCTTTTAAGATATGTAATTTCCATCTTGGTTGCATGATGTATTATTCATAGGCACTTTTTTTTTTTGAATATTCATCAGCCCTTGGAAAGTTTAATTATTTTAATAAAATTATGTAATATGTTTTCGCTTTCTTTTTCTTTTTTTTTAGGCAAGATCCTTTTTCGTTTTCAATGTGATGTAATTTCGTGAATTTTTGGTTACTCATCTGTACACTTTGAAAGCTTATTTTAATCAAAATTCTCTAATCATTTTTCATTTTCAATTTCATAAAAAACACGATGGATTTAATGTGATCCGAATATATATATATATATATATATATATATATATATATATGGGATTTAATGGTATATCATCAATCATCAATCTATTATATAATGCAATCACACAGTGGGTGGTATATCATCAATCTATCATATAATGCAATTGCACAGTGGATTCAAATCTATATATAATAATACGATCAATATTATATATAGTTGTCTAATACATATATATCTCTATGTGTATAAAATTAAATACTTTATAGCATAATTAATGTGTAATTGTTATTATTATATTAGATGCAAATAATGATTTCATATTTTTTTATATAGTTAGATTTTAAGTCGGTTCCATTAATTCAAATATTGATAGATATTTTAATATCTAACAATTGTATACTCCATATACAGTTAAAAGGAATACTATATTGAAAATAAAGTATTATATCATAGATTGCTAATTGCGGAAATAGCATTTAGGCGGGAAAACAAACTTTTTCTAATTGCGGTCACGGTTTCGTTATTATATATTATATAGATAAATGCAAAATATGTGAATGTTATTCTCATTTATAATTAAGGAAAATAATTATATATATAAAATACATGCTTTTAGTATACAATTCCAACAATCTCCCACTTATACTCAAAGCATTACTTTTAAGTATACCACTGTCTATCAATTCTCCCACTTATACTTAAAGCTTTGCGTTGCTTTCCAAGTATCCGACTTCCGTTTCCTCATCTGCTCGAATAATATGAATATGTAGCCCACAATTCATTTATTCTATGAGAAAATTGACCTGACAATCATACTTGAAGCCTATCTTGTTTTACCATGCATTCACCTCCCACTACCTCAATAATCCAAATGACATGGATATGCAACCCACTCATTTTATGAGGATTTCTACACCAAGTGGCCCTCTAATCCAGAAGGAAGATGATATTCCTTTGAGCACAAGGATGAAAGTTCTAGCAGCTGCAAAAGGAAAGAAGAAGGTCATTAAAAGATCCTTGGTTTCTGATCCAGAAGAGGAAGTATGAGCACAAAGTTCTTCCTCATAGTCTACTGCAAAGACTCCTATTCAACCTTAAGAGAAATTGATGGCAAGTACACAGTATGAGGTTGATTTGTTTTCGGCTTGATCACATGTCAAGAAGAAGACTCCTGAGAAAAGGTCTTCTACTGAGGTTGTTAAAATTGTTCCAGGAACTCCTATCACAAGAAGCAGAGCGTATGCTACTCCACCATCCACAACTCCAACAAAGAAAAGAAGAAAGAAATCACCATTGTTGATCCATCAAAGAAGGCCAAAAAGACTATTCATAACAAGCATGTACCAGAAGATGTTCACTCAGAGTCCAGTGAATATGAAACTGATCATCACAAGCAGATTATTCATCTACCAAGTATCTCTAAACATGCTTTCTTTCGTTCAATGAAACATGTTGAATTATGGGATAAGGTAAAGAAGAGATCTTTGATTTCTGATAAGAAGGTAGATAAGGATACCTTGCTTGCTATTGGGATCTATTCACTGTTAGAGGATGCTGGTCTGCTAGGAATTGTACAGAGGGTGCACGAATTTGTTCATTTGGTTGTTTCTGAATTTTATTGCAATCTGACTAAGGAGGTAGATAATCCTGACTCAGAAGACATTCATAAAGTCTTTATCAGAGAAGAGATGTTGGATTTCTCACCAGAACTCATTAATGAGTTTCTGGATTGCTCGACTAAGAGGGAGTTAGAAGAGATAGATAATTGGGGGATGGTTGCAGAAGAATTGACCCAAGGCATCTATACCAAATGGCCCTCTAATCCTCAGACTATACCTTCATCAAAGCTTTCACATAAATATGGTGCTTTATTTTCTATTATGATCCATAATTGGATGCCAACCAAGCACAGGGCTGCAATTAAACAAGCTCAAGGGAGGTTTCTATATCTGAAGAAGAATCTGAATCTGAAGAAGAATCTGAAGAAGAAGAAGAATCTGAAGAAGAAGAAGAAGAAGAAGAAAACAAGCATCTGACAAATCCAAATAGTTCTCTATTACTCCTTTACCTTTCTCGGTGGCAAATAGGGGGGTAATGTTTCTGAAAAATTTATCTTTTTCAAATCTATTCTTGCACCATGATTTTGCAAGATCTTTTGCTTTTGCTATATAATATCAATGCTTTGATATTATATCTTCTCAACAGATATTTTTATCTGCAAGTTTTTAAGATCCTTATGCCTACTAAAAAATTAAGCTGCTGATAAAAAGAATATGATAAAAAATTAACTACAGTAGTGTAGAAAAACATGCTGATAAGAGAGTTCAAAACAGCAGGATCATATGATGTTAACAGGGACATTCAAGAATGTTTTAAGGTACACGATCCTTCAGCTGAAGATTGTGTTCTTTAAAAACATGGAGCTGATTTGCCAACAGATAAAGATAAAGGGGGAGATTGTTAGTGCCATATTCGCTTAAGTCCTAAGTGTTTTGAGATTGTCATGATATTTATGGCAATTCATAGAACACAAAAGGTTTTAGTTTTTCATCAAGTTTTCAAGATCTTGTTTTGGACATTATGATATGAACATTCCGCTCCTAATCTGATTAAAGATTGAAGAATGTACTTGAGCATGTTCTTGAACATGATCATGTATATGGTTGTCTAGAGAGTTTCCAAGAGACGTGCCAAGCTGGATTCAAGGAGTTGAAGTTTCCTTTTGAAGATGGACGTTTCAGAATAGAAGATGCCTTGTTCAAGATGGAAGACGATAAGTTCTATTCAAGGAAGGACTCTAGCAAGAGAAGTCCGAATCAAATTAGGAAAGTTTCCTTATTAGAGTTTGATTCAAATTAGGACTTATCTGATTATCTTATTTAGGCTAAATCTTGTTCTTATAAACAGTCTAGGAATCAGAATAGTTTGGTGTAGAGGTTTTACGTATACACAAGAGCTAGAGAGTCTAAAAAGACTTTAAGTTTGAAGTATATAGTATACAGATAGACTAGGTTTGATCCTTGTGATCATTGTGTGTCTAATCTGTGTTTGAAATTCTTTCATACACACTTAGAGGAGTCTTGGGAGAGATTTTCTATGGGAACTAGAGAGAGTCTAGGTTGTGAGGGGATCTCACAATTTAGTCCATCAAAAGAGGTGGTAGAGTATAGGAAAGGGGTCGAGTGACGGGAGGTCATCATGTAATAGCCTTAGTAACCTTGAAATGAAGTAGTGGATTGTTTCTCACGTACTTGTGAAGTCCCCCTGATGTAGATCAGTTGATCGAACAAGGTTATCAACCTCGTTCCATTCACTTGCTTTATATTTAGCATTCTGACATTACGTGTTCATCATAATATTCATATACATGATTGTGAACATGATTCTATCTACATGGTTTATGTAACTTTAGATGTATCAATGGGTGAGATTCTAATTATAGAATCAATAAGCCCGATAGATTGGATAGTGACATTTCTATATATGATAGGTTACTATTTATATAAGGAAAACATGTCTCGGTTCTCCGAGTTGATGATATTCTCTGAAGATCTCAAAAAGGATTATCATGTTAAATCTTACAAGTTGATTATTTTTAATCCAATATGATAATAAAGGTTGAGTGCTACGGCTCATGGATAAGTAATTAATTAAATTGAGTTGTCAGTATACTTGATTTAATTAATCAACATTCAATATCTTAAACATGGGAAATGAATTGAGTTGAATTAATATTAATGGGCGTAAGTTATGTCTGGGCTAGACATGGGAACTTAAGGCCTGTTGGAGGCCTAACCCTAATTTTCTTCTAGATCCCTGTTGTAGCCCTATATATATCTTATGAAGGGAGACAAAAAACACTAGCCACTAAGGTATAAATTTTGAAATTCCTCTCCCCGAAAGAAAGAAATTATCGAAAATTCTATTGTGAGGGTTCTTCGTCTCCAAGCTTCTACAAGGTCTAGAGGATTGTCACCCACACAGTGTCTGGATCGAGGTTGGGTCATACAACAGAACATCATGGAGTGGATTACATGAAGATCAAATGAAGTGTAGGTTTAACCATGTACATCTCAACGTTTTTATCCAATTGCAAGGTAACCAGGTAATCACTTTTTTCCGCTGTGCATGAGATTTAGATTCAGTTTTAGCATGCAATGGGATGTAAGATCATTTTGATCAAAATATTTTATTCAATCAACACATATACAAAGGATCCTGAGTTCCATCACCAACTTCTTTTCAGATTTGAAGGCGGTTTACTCCTCTATAAATTGAGGCAATCAAGACAAGTTTAAAGGGGTGTCGATCAAAGTGTTTTTGTGGAGAAACATCTTCAGTGCTCTACGTGTTTTGAGTTTAAGTTTTTTTTTATTATAGCTAGAGTTTTTTACTTTAGTATTCAACTTTGGTTTGAGCATAAGTGATTTGATGTTCTGTCATACACTTAGATTTTTGAGTGATTCTTTAGAAATAGCTCAGGAGAATTTACTTGTGAGAACTAAAGAGAGTCTAGGGTGTAAGGAGATCTTACACGTCAATTTAGGAAAAATGATACAAATGAGAGGAATGGCAACGTGTGAAGGAAGTTCTACATGTAAACACCTAAGTTCTCACTGGTTAAGTCCCCCCATAGTAGGTTATCACTCTTTGTGTTCTTCACTGCTATATATTTTGAACTATTATTCATACTGTTGTTCATATTTTGTGCTAACACTAATATGAACACAAGCAAAGAACACCACCGAACAATGCACTAATTTAGCAATTTCAATCTATATATTCTTGTAACTATGCAGTTGAGGTTAATGCTTTAGTAAAACTTTTCTTCTTTGATCTTGTGTTTTTATCTTCATACGTACGCTACCAACATATTAGTGATACTAGGACGAATTGAATTAAGTGTGGGAGTGATATTTTTTAACAAATTTAAATTTTTTGGTTTAGTTTAATTTTACAATTAGTATTTTGAGTTTATAATTATTTTTCAGAATTTAATATGAGCATGGAATTGTTTGGTGATCTTAACTTTATCTATACTATTTATACAGGCCACCTAATAATATTTCAAAATTCAATCCTATAAAGTCAGTGATTTATTGTGATTTATTTCTATAAGTTAAATAGGTTTATATATATCTTTGGAAGATAAATATGACGCTCTAGTCGCATTAATTACCACAAGAATTTATAATGTTACATTTATGAATTTGAGTTATAATTAGGTGCAAGGGCTTACCATGTTCTAAAGCAATTCTGACACATATTGTCTATATCTTTTGTTATTTAATTAGTTGTCCTCTTTTATCTAGCCAACATTTTTTTAAGCAAATAAGTACTATTTTATCATAGTTTACATTAATTGCTAAATTAATGATATAAAATTTCTTGGAATCATGTTGTCATAAATAAATTACAAATATCATAGTCAGTTGGGTGGTAGGTGATACCCTATTTTCTAACAATAAAATCACGTTAAGTGAACGGAGATATTGCATATAGTTGGCACATGAGAGTATTGTATTCTCAAAGATTATTTACACACACATATATACACATCTCTTTTTAAAAAATTATTATCCTACTTCAAAGCTCTAATTTTAGCTCCTAATTATTTGGATTGTGTTTGATTTTGTAGCTCCCCGGTCCGGAAAGACCGTGGAAATGGATGCAACGGGGGTCGGAATTAAGAAGCGGGAAAGAAAGAGAGTAATTTAATTAACGAAACCTCAACAGAAGACTCAAAACAACCAAATGTTTAGAAAATATTTGGATTGAGTACTAATGCACTCAGTGGGCAAACTCACAATTTAAGTTGTGCAAATCATTTTCTAAAAGTAATCTATCTGTGTCTATGTAGGTAGTGAAACTTAGGAGGTTTTAGATTTGAAAGCATCCTAAGTTCATCAAAACATTTTATCGTGAAGCGCTTAAGAGTATAACCAGTCACTGACGGCAACCCCTCTACATCACTAACGCGTAAAGTTTATGAGTATAACCAATGAGTGTAACCGTTCATTTTAGTCTTTTGATAAGGAATAGGGCATGACGAATAACGCATGCATACTGTAGCTACTCACAATGACACAGCGCTGGTTTATGAGACTCCGACAACATACAATAGCATGAAAATATTTAACACAGATAATCACATATGCAATTTTAACAAAGCAGAGCTTAATAACTCAAAAGATACAATTTGCAAAGGTATAGTAGCCCACCTAGTAATCTGATCTGAAATAGCTAGATCTAGATTCTGATTCTAGTCTTAACTAGAGGTCTCCTTCTTCTCAGCCTACAAGATTATACGGCAACTTAATTTCAATAAAAGACTATCATTACATCAAAATCTAACATTTCTTAGCTATGACGTAAATATTATAATATCTATTATCTTAATATGCCACACCCGGGTCATCAAAATATTTTTACTCTTAAGGAAACTTTACTCAGGGCATTTTTATAAAGAAAAACTCTTTAGGGAATTTTGGCATACATGGTGGTCAAACCTGTTGGGGTTTTTTCGAATTAAACCACCGCAGGATCATTTGGTTGTTCATTAATCCGTGTTCATGCAAATCAAAATTTTATGTCACATGCATGTATATCACAGTCTAATCAAAAAGTATGCGAAGCAGATTCGAATTTAATAAAGTGGAAGACAGAAAATGAATCTACTTACAAATTGATAGACGGTCTGTGGACAAGATTAAAGATCTAATCTTGCTGTTGAATGAATACAGGAGTGGCGCCACCTAGCTCAAAATTCGACCACCACAATTCTACTCCAAGATCTTCTGTTGTATTCCCGGACTGTATCTAGATTCAGAGTGGGCTGAAATCTACTAGATAGGGTTGTGGAATCTGTGGATAACTTTGAGAGACAAAGAGGGGCTGATTTCTTATGTGTCAAATTTTCGCCCCCCCTTCCCCTATTTATAGGGAGGGGGCGAAATTTTCATCTCCAAACCCTATTGGGTTTGGGCCTCTATCTCAAGTTCAATATCCAGTCCACTATCAGTCAATTGGGCTACAACAGGGATCTAGAAGAATATTAAATTGGCCCACTAATTTATTTAATATCCAATATCCAATAAACTTAGGATATAATTAAATAAATTAAGTTTTACTTTTATTCCACTAAAGAAGTAAAACTGACCTACCAATTTAATACATATTTACGAATATGCTTTCTCCTTTAGTCCAGCCATTCCCCGTGTTTAAGATATAATGTTCATTAATTAATTATGTCAGCCTCTGACAGCTATAATTAATTAACATCTAAAACCTTGAGTAGTACCACACAAGCTTTACTCATATATGGAATAAATTCCACCTGCAAGGTTTCAACATGAACTTGTGTTTCCTCAAGAGAACATCATCAACCTGGCGCACCAGGACACGGTGCTCATGCATACTGCTCGAGACATCATGTATACATTGTTATTACCCAAGATATCGAATTCGATCTACGAAAAGATCTCACTCATTGATAAATCAAAGTAATAAACAACGCACACATATGCTCGCCAATATCACATGAGTTCAGAACCCGAACTCTGTGGATCTTTATTCTCTCAGTAACTGGGTCAGAGACAGAGAATAGTATCCTATCGTGATCCTCCTCAATACACTAATGAGTGTACTAGAATAATCAGTTAGCCAAGATAAACTAACTTATCAGATTATTCTACGGTGTACCGATGGTGTGTTCAGGACCATCTAAGCCGTGAGCTCTTTAATACATTATAAGGTTCTAATGATATGATCTTACCGTGTGACTCCCCACACCATATCATCTACAATGTAAGTATATGAAACATTGCATAAAACAATTATAGAACATAATCTAAATGCGAACAGTGACTGCAATAACTTTCATTTCATATCATCATATCATCAGAAAAGTATACAAAGACGAGTCTTTCAGTATACAAAACTAACAAAACTCGTATCCTAAAATTAACTCGGTACAAATAAATGCATACCGCAAGATCTGCCTACTGAAAAAATATGAAACTTTAATAAAAATACTATATTTTGACATGGAACAACTTTTGAACTTAAAAGTACAATCGGGCTATCCGTGAAGGATAGATCTGAAAAAGACTACAATTTAATATTCGAATACCCAAAATATACCCGAAATTAAAAAGTGACAACATGAAAAATGTATACAAATATATATAGAACATAAAACCTTAAAGGCACAGTTTGATCTGGCGACCCGAAAGAGATCACCGGTTTAAGGCAATTGTGAGGCGATGGTGATTGATTGAATTGATGATGATGAATGGGCGGTGGTGTTGGTGGTCTTGTGATTGTTGGCTTAAGGTGGTCGGGGTGATTGTTGGTTGATGGCTAGCGGTGGTGGGGTGATTTGGTGTTGATGGTGGTGTCAGGTGAGGTAAGGTGGTGGCGATGGTGATGTTCTTTGACAGTGGTCATGATAATTTTTCATCGCGATTGTCCATCAAATCATCTTTTCAATCATGTATTCGTGATCTACACATTGATACCTTCAAAATGACTATTTCAGAATTGAAATAGGAAACTAGAGACGTACCTTCTCTAGAAGCTGCTCGGTATTTCGATTTTGAAAATGAATGAAAAATGAAACCTTAGGCTCCTATTTATAGAGGAAAAGTAAATTGGTTAATAACGAATAAAAGAAAGAGGATAATGATGGAAAAAGAATAGGATAATTATGGAAAAGGATTATGTTTTGAAAAAGAAATTGGATAATGATGAATGTGCCTTAGTTATCTTAATCTATTTCCTTTCAGCTTAAAATTGTGCCAAATGTTCATTTGAACTCGAAATTAGAAAATTGAAAGTTTGGCACAATCCTTGAAACCTTTTCTATTAACCCGATAAATCAAAATGTATTTTTAAAGCAATTTTTGACCAAAATAAAATTTAATAGATTTTTCTGCCCGCGATTTCCTTCATTTGAGTCCTACAAGGGCCCAACTTCTTTTCTAGATTACCCTCAGGTAACATATGTTGAATAAAACCTTCTAAAATATTTTGGGGTATTACATTCTACCCTCCTTAAAAGAATTTCATCCTGAAATTAACATACTTTAGAACATCTCAGGATATTGCTGTCTCACCTTGTTTTCAAGTTTCCATGTTGCTTCTATTCGATCATGATGATTTCATTGCACAAGAACTAATGGAATTTGTTTGCTTCTTAGGACTTGAACTTTTGTATCAAGAATCTCATGGGGTTTTTCCTCGTACGTCATATCAGAACATAGAACTAACTCACTCTTTTTTTTGACAGCGTGTTTTGTGTTAAACACATATTTCCTGAGTATTGAAACATGACATATAACATGAACTTGTGACAAGTCAGGTGGTAGAGCTAATCGGTAAGCAATCTCACCAATTCTTTTTAGTGTCTCGAATGGCCCAATAAATCTTGATTTCAACTTGTCCCATTTTCTGAATCTCACAACACTGCGTGTTGGAGATACCTTTAAGAAAACTTTTTCACTGACTTAGAATTGTAGGTCCGTTCTACGCTTGTCTGCATAAGCCTTTTGTTTGCTTTGTGCTTCTTTCATTCTCGCTCGAATTACATCGATTATCTCGACAGTGGTCTGCACAATCTCTAGACCCAATATTTTTCTTTCTCCAACCTTGTCCCAATATAGGGGTGATCTGTATTGGTGACCATACAATGCTTCATATGGTGCCATCTTTATAGTTAATTGATAACTGTTGTTATATGCAGACTCTACCAATGGTAAAATGTCTTCCCCGCTGGTATTTCCATCCAACACAACTCCAGAAAGCATGTCCTCCAAACTTTGTATTGTTCTCTCTCTAACTGGCCACCTGTTTGGGCATGGAAAGCGGTACTAAAGCTTAGCTTCATTCTAATTGCTTCCTGGAAACTCCTCCAAAACCTTGATGTAAAATGAGTATCACGATCCAACGTGATAGTAACTGGAATTCCATGCAAGTGAACAATTTCTTTTACATAAGTCTGTGCTAATTTGCTTAACTCCGTCATTGTTTTGATCGGCACGAAGTTTGTTGATTTGGTTAAACGATCTACGATGACCCACACGATTGAGTTTTCTTTCACTGATCGCAATAAGCCTACCACAGAATCCATCATTATATGCTCTTATTTCCACTCTAGAATTTCCAATGGTTGCAATAATCCTGAAGGCCGTTGATGTATGACTTTCACTTGTTGGCATGTTAAACATCTCTCTACAAAAGCTGCTATCCATCTTTTCATATTATTCTACTAGAAATATTGGTTCAATTCTTTGTATAGCTTCATACTACCTGAATGCGCAATGTATGGAGTATTATGAGCCTCTCTCATAATTTCTTGCTTTAGTGTGTCGTCACTGAGAACGCACAGTATATCACGGAACATTAAAGCTCTGTCATTAATTTTCCTAAATTCTTTCAGTTCACTCGCTTTGACTCTCTATCTTATCTTTTCCAATTGTTCATCTTTTGCCTGAGCTTCTACGATTCTCGACCATAATTCTAATTTAGCTACCACTGCAGCTATCATACTTGTTGTAGAGCTTGGTGCAAACACCAACTCTAATTCCATCTTTTCCATTTCTCTTGCAAGTTCCTTCTTATCCGTGAGAAGATATTCTAGCACTCATTGTTTATTTCTGCTCAATGCATCAACTATTACATTTACTTTCCCAGGATGATAGTGTATCGTGCAGTCATAATCTTTCACTCACTCCAACCATTGCATTTGACTCATGTTCAACTCTTTATATGTAAAGAAATATTTTAAATTTTTGTGGTCAGTAGACATCAAACCGCTCTCTATACAAGTAATGACTCAAAATCTTAAGTGCGAATACCACTACAGTCAGATCTAAATCACGTATTTAATAGTTCTTCTCATATTCTTTTAACTTTTTGGATGTGTATTCTATTACTCAACCATTTGGCATCAATATACACCCTAAACCATTTTTTGAAGCATCACTATATACCACGAAACCTTCAGTGTCTGTTGAAATTGAGAGAATTGGTGTCATTGTCAACTTCTTCTTCAACTCTTGAAATCTCTATTCACTAGCTTATGTACACTTAAAGACCATAGCCTTCCTAAATAGTTGTATCATAGGAGAGGCTATCTTTGAGAATTCTTTAACAAATCTATGATTTGTTAGGTCGGAAAACTATGTACTTCTAAAGGATTTGTTGGTTGAGACCAATTATTAATGGCTTCGACTTTGTTTGGTATAATAACCCAATCCCAAAAAAGAGGCAATAAATGAGGGATAGGGTGTTAATTAAAAAGTGAAATGAATTCAGGGACATAAATCAATGGAAAGGTGTCCAGAATAGTATGATAGAAAGCCTGTAGATCCAAGAGTAGTTTATGCCTTTCAGAAAATCAAGCGGCATAAATTCTGTAGCTAGAGCAAATCTCCGTCTAATAATGGCTTATAAAAAGGAAATGAAACCTAGAATGAATCAAGATGCTCATTCATAGACGAAGAAAGAAGTAAACTGATATCAACAAGAAAATAGACCTCTTCATAGGTCAAAAGAAAATCAAACAAGTCCTCTTCATCGGACGAAAAGAACAAATAACAACTAGACCCCATCATAGGTCGATTGAAAGTAAATAGAAATGAAGAGATAAACAAATAAGACACATCCATAGATCGAGACTTAAGGTAATGGAAAATAGCTCAAAAGAAGCGGGGATTCATCCCTTAACTAGTAAAGGAACAAAGGGTAATCAAAATACTCAATCGAAGTGTGTGCAGAGTTACACAGAAGCTAGGTAAACAAGATTAAAAAAAATTATTAAGCTTAGAGCACCTATTAGAATGACTTATATCATGAAAGTCTTACGTCAACCCATAGCATCAACATCATCACACCTTATTTCCACTGTGCTTTTCTCATCGCAGATAGATAATTGTAGGACATCCTTCTAGCTTGTGTTCTTATCAAAGAAAACTTCTTGAAGCATGTATTCCTTATTTTGTATCATTCGTTTGATTTCAACATTCGTTTGCGTGTGAAGTTCAATTGCGTATTCATAGATTTCTGACAGAATGTCAATGTGAATCACTCTTTTTGATTTGACGTGATCGAGATAATAATTCCACATAGATGCACCATAACTTGTACGTATAGCTATGCTAGCTTGTTCGACTCCATCTCTATCTTGATTGGTATGATATATTGTTGCCCATGAAAATCTCTTATTCCACTATAAAATATTCGAGTATTTCTTGCCCTTTTTCTACTCATAGCACCTGCTATCTCGTTAGCTCCCCATGGTGGTAGATTTTGATATTTTCTCGCACATGACATTGGGATAGACTTATCAAAAGAAGACAACATTCTAGATCCACAAAAGGTGCCAAGTTGATCTAACAAAAAATTGTCAAACTTGACCCAACAACATCGCACAATCGTCTATGGACATCATACGTTCAACATCGTCCATCTCCTTATTGCTCAGTGGCTACCAACGATAAAGTTCAAACACAACGCATACAAAATGCATCAACATCAACATCAAATGATGGTGCCAAAGTCCATGAACTCGTTATCACTATTGAGTAAACTTTATAAACTCATCTTCATAGGTAGGTATAAAAGATGGTGATCGATTTATCTCAATATTTTGCTCACGTGACAATTCTGATGTTGAACCTTATTTGTAGCGGCCATCATCGTCTACAATATCTACCCACGAAAATTCCCAGTCTCCACATAGAATGTTGAGATAAGTTTATTTTTTTTTTAATATTTTGTTGCTTAATGTATCCATCTTTCTAGCACCACGGAAAACTCTTGGTTAACTTTAACACAGCCTCAATTTCAAAAACTTCTTCTAACCAGATGTTGACCCCGTAGAGTAATTTATTTTCTGAATGAACTCGAGCACCGAATCGATCCCTTTCTTGGTATACGTACGAAATCTCATAATCCGCTCAACGATCGTGATATACATGTGGTAGTTCTTATAAGCCATAAGTTTATGTTTAATCATCAAAATCAAATGTTTCCTCAATCAAACTATGTTCATAGTAATCTCATAAGTGTTTACAAGTTCAGCCTAAGTTCAGCAACTATAGGCTAATTTAATTTTTCGTCATCAAACTTTCAACTTCTCGTACTCATTCTAGAGTATATACAACAAACACTTTCCTACTATCACAGTTTTCAGTATGCATTCTGCATATTCTAAACATCACAAGTATGCACAAGGCATAGATAAACAAGTTCATACATATATGTGGTCAACATAGTTTTTAGACATAAACCAGTATGCTCATAGACATATTTCAACACCAGTATGCTTTCAACATAGCAACCGAGTACGCAATCAACGTAGTTTGTCAAAGTATGCAATCAGCATAAAAATCAATCTTTCGAGGATTTCCAGCCAACACAGTGAATCCTATCTTCCATTTTCAGACAAACTTAACATTTCAACAGTTAATGCAAACTTTTAAAAACTAATAACCGCATAAAAACATGCGTACCTTTTAGCTGTTGCGCGAGTGACGAGCTGAGGGCTTATATAATATCACACATAAATTTAGTGAAAAATTAAATAAGACCCAGCAGGTCTGTAGAGTTGTAAACCTACTCTGATACCACTCTGTAGCGCCCTAGTCCTGAAAGACCGTGGAAATGGATGCCACGGGGGTTGGAATTAAGAAGCGGGAAAGAAAGGGGGTAATTTAATTAACGAAACCTCAACAGAAGACTCAAAACAACCAAACATGCTTTAAAATAAATAATACTTATCCATAATACCAAGATCAGAGCTCTTAGCATTTAGCAAAAGAATATTATAAGTGCGGAAGCTCAATTCTTAACAGAATAATAATAAAAGAGATAATGAAAAACACGTAAATAACAAAGCCCATTTCTCAACATTGTCACATCCACACGCCAGCCTACTGATATGAAAATGTTTAGAAAATATTTGGGTTGAGTACTAATGCACTCAGTGGGTAAATTCACAATTTATGTTCTGTAAATAATTTTCTAAAAGTAATCTATATGTTGGTCCCAGGGCGAGTCTGAATCAGTTTAGAGGGGGTGAATAAACTGATCCAGAAACGTAACAATAATTGCAGAATAGTTATGGCCCATTTGACTCGCAAAGTTATCTGTGCTATTGGTGATCAGTTGAGATGATCAGCTAGCTCGGCGTGCTGTGTGTGCTTGAAGTGTGCAGTTTAGAACATGCAACTGAAAACTGAAAAAGATAGAGCAGAGCACACAACAATTTTATAGAGGTTCGAAGCTCAACTTCTACGTCCTCTCTTCCTTTCGCAGAAGGGCAATTCACTATGCAAGTGTAAAGTTTCTTTATTACAGTTACACAGTGAAGACAAGTGTTGGACCTGGATGTCGGTGACTTTACGAGTCACGAATTCCTTTCCAACTATTGCTGTCCCGGAAGCGATGAACCAACATAAGTAGCCTCCTCAGCCAATTTCTGGTCAACAACTCACACTTACCGATCTCAACTGCTCGCTGAGACTTTAGGTGCTATTGCAGTCTTTAAAAGGTTTTAGATCTCTTTTGATATTCAAGAAAACAGTCTTGAAACTGGTATCAACTGATGTGCTCCTTTGCGCGTCTTTGGCTTGAGCTGGGTAGTTGATCTTTGTAGAACAGAACTGAGAGAGTTGCTTTGGCTGGAATTCTTCAACAGCTAGCTTGATGAGCGGTCTGGCTCCTTCTCTTCAGTTGGACTTTTTCTTTTGCTGAGTTTTAGCGTGAGGCTTTAGAGCTTTGGTGATCGTCTTCGCTGAAAGTCTATGCAGAAATTCTGAGCAAAAGTTCTCTTCAAGAGTCAAAAGTCACGGTCATCTTCTGGGTTGCTCATCTTTTATAGAGGAGTGGTTGGTGACCGTTGATGATCACTGTTGTGATCATAAATGATAAAGCCGTTGAGAGCTTTTCATTTAAAGAGCCGTTGAGTAGCCTTTGTTCTTCTGACATGCTTTTGTTCTAAGATCTTGGTTGCATTAAATTCAAGATCTTCTTGTTGGCTATTCTGAAATTTGAATTTCAGTTTCGGCTTTTGTCTTGATCTTCAGTTCTGGGCTTTTGCTGTCAGTTGGAATCTTCAGTTCTTCAGCTGTCAGTTCTGCGCGTCTTTGGCAGTTTTGTAAGCTCCAGTTTAGATCATCTTCAGCTGCCGGTTCTGGACTCTGGCTTGATGCTTTCTGAGCTCCAGTTGGATTTGCTTCAGCTGGCAGTTTTGAACCAGTGTTCTTCAGCTGGTATTTTGGACGGATGTCCCTTCAGCTGGAACTTTTGGTCTTCAGTTCGGGTACCGGCGCTTCTTCAGTTGAACTTCTGAACTGATGCGTCTTCAGCTGGTATTCTCCGAACTGGTACTTCTTCAGCTGGAACTTCATTTTTCAGCTAGAACTTTCTTGAGCTAGTATATCCATCAGCTCTTACCTTGGACTGGTACACTCTTTGGCTGGCATGCTTGTTCAGCTGGTACAGGTCCTCTCTTCTTCAGCTGGTACAGGTTCTCTCCTGTTTAGCTGGAATTGGTCTTCTCTTCAGCTGGTACTTTCTTTCAGCTGGAATCCTCTTGAGCTGGTATATTCTTCAGTTTGGACTTGGTCTTCTCTACAGCTGGTATTCTTCAGCTGGAGTCCTCTTGAGCTGGCATGTCCTTCAGCTCGTACTTGGTCTTCTCTACAGCTGGTATTCTTCTTCAGCTGGGAACTGTCTTCAGCTAGAACTTTACTTCAGCTGGAACTTGGGCACTTCTGAACTGGTGCTGGTATTTTTCTTCAGTTCATAACTGTAGACTGATGGCATCTGGTACTTCGATTGATGGTACCTGCATTTTTCAGTTTATCTTGCTAACTGATCTAGCAAGCTACAGTTTTTCAAACAGCTCTTGTGGCTGGATTTTTTCTTTTCTCTCTTTTTTCTTTTCTCAGCTCTTGGCTGATTTCATTCTTTTTTTTTTCTTTTCTCTCTTTTCTTTTCTCTCTTTTCTTTTTCTTTCCTCACATGGATTGATCATTTTCAGGCTTTGATAGCTCAAATTTTTTATATGATCATCCTTGGTTTTCTACTTGATTCCTTTTCAGTTTTTCAAGGCTCTTTGAATATTTTGACATATTTTGACATCTCATCAAAACCCCAGTCAGGAAAACCCTTGATAGTTTTTCTTAACACTATATGTGTCCATGCAGGTAGTGAAATTTAGGAGGTTTTAAATTTGAAAGCAACCTACGTTCACCAAAATATTTTATCGTGAAGCGCTTAAGAGTATAACCAGTCACTGCTGGTAACCCCTCTACATCACCAATGCGTAAAGTTTATGAATATGACCAATGAGTGTAACCGTTCATTTTAGTCTTTCGACAAGGAATAGGGCATGATGAATAACGCTTGCATATTGTAGCTACTCACATTGACACAGCGCTGGTCTATGAGACTCCGACAACATACAGTAGCATGAAAATATTTAACACAGATAATCACATATGCAATTTTAACAAAGCAAAGCTTAATAACTAGAAAGATACAATTTGCAAAGGTAGAGTAGCCCAACTGGTAATCTAATCTGAAATAGCTAGATCTAGATTCTGATTCTAGTCTCAACTAGAGGTCTCCTTCTTCTGAGCGTAAAAGATTATATGCAACTTAATTTCGATAAAATACTATCATTAGATCAAAATCTAGCATTTCTTAGCTATGACGTAAATATTATAATATCTACTATCTTAATACGCATCACCCGGGTCATCAAAATATTTTGACTCTTAAGGAAACTTTACTCAGGGCATTTTTATAAAGAAAAACTCTTTAGGGAGTTTTGGCATACGGGGTGGTCAAACCCATATCCTAAAATTAACTCGGTACAAATAAATTCATACCGCAAGATCCGCCTATTGAAAAAATATGAAACTTTAATAAAAATATTATATTTTGCCACAGAACAACTCTTGAACTTAAAAGTACAATCGGGCTAGCCGTGAAGGATAGATCTGAAAAAGACTACAATTTAATATTCGGATATCCAAAATATACCCGAAATTAAAAAGTGACAACAAGAAAAATGTATACAATGATATATAGAACATAAAACCTTAAATGCACAGTTTGATCCGGTGACACGAAAGAGATCGCCGGTTTAAGGCGATTGTGAGGCGGTGGTGATTGATTGAATTGATGATGGTGAATGGGCGGTGGTGTTGGTGGTCTTGTGATTGTTGGCGTGAGGTGGTAGGGGTGATTTGGGGTTGATGGCTGGCGGTGGTCGGGTGATTTGGTGTTGATGGAGGCATGAGGTGAGGTAAGGTGGTGGCGATGGTGATGTTCTTTGACGGCGGTCATGATGATTTTTCATCGCAATCATCCGTCAAATCATCTTTTCAATCACATATTCGTGATCTACGCATTGATACTTTCAAAATGACTATTTCAGAATTGAAATAGGAAACTAGAGACGTATCTTCTCTAGAAGCTGCTCGGTGTTTCAATTTTGAAAATGAATGAAAAATCAAACCTTAAGCTCGTATTTATAGAGAAAATGTAAATAGGATAATAACGAATAAAAGAAAGAGGATAATGATGGAATATGATAATGATGGAAAAAGAAAATGAACGTCGGGTTGAGGACAAGATTAAAGGTCTAATCTTGCTGTTGTGTATGATGTAAACGGCACCTCCCACTGTGCTATTCGACTTCTCGATCTTCTGCTGTATTCCTAGACTGTATCTAGATTCAGAGTGGGCTGATATCTACTAGATCAGTATAAAAACTATGGAGATAAAGAGAACACGAGAGGGCTGATGCTTAATATAACAGCCCGATCCCGAGACAGGGATTAACGAATGGGGACGGGGTGTTATTAAGGGATTAATGAATAAAGATTGAAGATTAACAAAGAAGTTTTAAGAATTAAGATGTACTTTTGAAAGATAGGCGACGATACTCGGGTTTACTTGATTAAGAAGGAAACATGCTTTAGCGGAATAAAATGGCTAACTAATCAGATACCAACAAACATAGACCCATTCACAGGTCAAAGCGGATAAATAGATACCAACATGCACAAGCCTCATCATAGGCGAAGGGAAAATATACTCGAGAAGCAGGAATAAAACTTATAATGTATCTTCATATATAGATAACCATGTCTGGAGAAATATTTATAGAATTTCAATAATCATGATAAAACTTGAGCGAAATTTGGAAAGAGTGAATCAGAGTAGCAGAACACATAATGGGACTTCAAAAGAAACTTATACAATAGCAAAACAATCTTGGCAGCCAACCCACATCCACAACCACCATCATCCTCGGCATCTCAACCTGAAAATATTTGAAAAAGAGGGCGTGAGCACTAATGTACTCAGTGGGTTTTAATAAAAGCTTTTCTAATAACTCGAGAAATATTCAATAATAAACTGGCGGTATATCGAGAGCAAAACGCAAAAGCCCTCTCCATATCCGCAAAACCTTTTCTTTACTTTTGGGCCCAACCTTGACTCAAACCTGATGTCAACTGCACCCTTAGGCATGCTATAGGATAGAAGAGGGGTTACCTCAAATATCCCAAACGAGTTTGTGAGGGAATTAACCCAGCAGTGACTCACTTTAATGATCAAAGATCATGAATTCTGAGCTCAATCCTGGTTTAAAAAAAAGCTATATTCTTGCTATCTTAACTTAGCCTTCCTTTCTTGACCTTAATCCTTAATTCCTTAGCTTCCTTAACCTTACTAAAATTATCGAGCTTAGAGCAACGTCTAAGGCTAATCCTTTACTTAAGCATGACTTTGGCCTATAAGGGATTTATCACTACCCTAAAAGGCAATGTTTAATTAGCTAAATAGACTTTGGCAAAATCTAACATTCAGATACGAGGAAATGAACGTACATAAATATGAATTGCAACTAAAGACAATTCCAAATATCTCATGCTAAGCATAAACAATACTTTAACATTTCTAGCATTTATAAACATGCTCGAGAGCTCAATCAACATATAATATCTTTCCTTTCCTTTCTTCCTTGTACAGAGATCAATCAGGCAGAGCAAAATATTTTATTGGATATCTCATTTGCCCTATATGCTTCTATAAGTATAGATTTACCCACCTCGACTACTGGAAAGAAGGTAAAGCAATGAGCTGACGATCCTTCTCCGGATTTTCATGGGGCTCACTTCCTCCTACAAAAGTCGAATCATCGACTTAGCGACCTCTTTTGAAGAAATCGAACCTCTAGAACGAGAAATAGCAATAACTAATCCAGAGACCTTAATCTAAGACTTAAATACAGATTGCACGACTTAATGACTTAATAAAATTCGAGAAGAATTTACTTGGAGAAATCATATTTTGATACTCGAATTTTAGACGAAAATAACTTGAAAAGTTTATTTGAAATAAATCAGAAATAACTTGAAAATCTTCTTAAATTAAACTTGGAAATAACTCGAGGTTAGTTTGGAAAAACGCAACTCGAAAGCTCAAAAAGAGGGTACGAAAATAGCCGGAAGAATCGGCGTGGAACGACATGGGGGGCACCGCCGCGGCGCACACTGGCGCCGGCGGGCAGCCCCCGCCTCGGCGCACCCCTGCACCGGCGCCCCCTTGCGCCGGCGGGCAGGCTTTGGCCGCGGGGGGTGTTGTGCGACGGCGCACCCCCCCGCCTCAGCGGCCTCTCTCTTTCTCTCTCTTCCGCCCAATTTCTGGGCAAACTTCCTTTCTTTTGGGTTTCTTCGGTGTTTGTCGATTCCTTCGACGAACACGAAGAACACGAAGAACACTTATAAAATATTTAAAAACATGTTTCAATAATTTAAATTAACATGAAACGTCATATTTTAACTTTAAAAGAAATCGGCATTATAACGGCATAAACACGATAATTCTCTTTAAACATTTAGAATAACAATGAAATCTTTAAATATAACTCGAACGGGACTTAAACAGAATAAACGAGACTAAGTACAAGAATTAATAATGAGAATCATAACGACAGGAATAAAGCGGGCAATATAATATAATTGTTATTAACTTGGAACTTCAATAAAAATCAAAATACTAACTTTAGATGGAGATAAATGAATAATAACGAAGAACATGAAGAACGCGATGAACATGAAGAACGCGATGAACATGCGGAATTGAAAGACGGAAAAGAAATGGAAATCGAGACCAACGAACAAGAATGGACGGGGTTAGGTGCGTCGAAGGAAGGTGGCTAGCTCGGTGTCTCATCGAGTTGCAAAGGCGGCAGAGCCGCCCGCTACAACCTAATGGCACCCCTAGCACCTTCCCTCACCGCATCCCTTCCACGCCACTCCCTTCGTCATGTTGTAGAACACTCACGAAGAACACCTTTTTACTTCGACAAAACTTTCTCGGCTCTCAAAGCTTTCTCACTCTCTCAACTTGGAAGTGAATGAATTGGAAATGGGTAAAAGGAATGGAGGGGTGGCCTTGTATTTATAGAAAAAGCTTTGTCTTCCAAGGAAAGCCACTTCAGTGCAAGAATACTGCAAAAGTTACCCCGGGTTCGGTTAAGAGCTGCTTTATTTGATGTCGACGTCCAAATGACCTCAGACACGAAATCTAAAAATACCAGGAGACTCGTTGGCTCGAATACTAGTGAATCAACTTGATTCGTGAAGAAGACGGGGTCGTCAGAAGAAAGACGAGCAAAGATTCCCTTTTTGGAATTACTTTTTACTATTCACTCAGAATGACAGATTTTGCTCCCGAACGTTCGATTGACCTCAGAATGGAAATCCGTGAACGCCAACGGAATCCTTGAGTCATTTCCCATAAGAGGGGCCTGACAGAACTCTTAGAGAATAATATTAATTGTACCCGTTTGAATAGATAATAGAATAAGTGAAGTTGGTACAATAAAATTTCGAGGATGAAATTTTTATAAGAAGAGGAGAATGTAATACCCATGCCTTTCACTACTAAATTGTAATTTTTATATAATTTATATATAATTATTATGTTCATATTTTCATGCCAATTGTATTTACATAGATATATGTGTCAATGTGACTATATCTATTCATTTATAAAAGTGAATTTATGTAATAAATAGGACACACACCCCCACAAAAATATAGATATGTCCAAGTTTAGATAATAATAATATTATAAAGGATAACATTATATAATATTGATACATTAACACATGTAAGAATTAGATTAGATAAAAAAAAAAGAAACAAAACAATTCCTTGAGGTTACACGTAATCTTAATTGTGTGATAGGTGTAAGGAGTTTGGGATCAATTCATGAGACTTTGGTATATGTCTTTATATATATATCCATATTTATATACAACTATACATATAATCTCACAAGTCTCGTAAGAAATGTTGAGATAAAAATAAAAGAAAGAAGCATTGCGAAAAACTCAATTACTAAAGGTACAAATTACCCATATGTATATAATCGCAGCTTTAATTAATTCTTTTCGTAGCATGATAAAATAATTAGTACTAGATATTAAAATGATCTAATTCTTCAAATATTGTTAATTATAATTTAATACAAACAGCACGAATTGTTAGTTATATGGTTATTTATTTTTGATGCTGATTATTTTCATAATAATTAATTATAGGTGGAACATGATGTCAATTAGAAATATGTATGGTTATTTCAGATTTATTTGTGGCATGAAATTACAATAAAATAAGAATGATTAAGTATTTAAAATTGGATCATTTAATTAACTAGTTAACCTCGTCACTTCACTTTGGTAGGTTAATTAATTACTAATGTATTTGAATATATGGAAATTCTAATTTATCCAATTATGAATGGATAATAATTATTTGAAGTTTACAGTAAGCAAGATCCTTTCTCACTAAAGCGTGACTTATATGAATACCATTTCATTAATTAGTGATGTTTTAAATAGTAAATAATATAACTAGTTGGACAAAATAAATTCATCTTTGTTTCACCAACTAATGATATCTAGATATAGGAATATGCTAGTAAAATAATAAATCAAAGAAATTATGTTTGGAGCATCTAAATATATTTATTTTTATATATAAATATATATTTAATATCAAAATAAGTAGAGTAGGAGAGATATGGCTCCAAGTTAATGGTTTATGTATTAATGAACTAAGTTTTGTATGTATTAAATACACTCGATTGTATTACTATATGTGAATGTGCAATTAAGATAAGAGGTGATCATGAACAAGGAGTTTTACTGAATTCAGAGAGTAAATTTCATTACTTTGGAACAAGTGCTTAATTAGTAATTATAATATTGTTAGTTATCAATTACACAATGTTGACGAAGCACCTGATCTAAGATCCCAAATACTGTAAGTCGGGACTCAAGGTAAGTAGAAATCCATCCTCAACTACAATGCATGAACATAGTATTATTTGACTATATGTATTTATTATTTATTATAATTGTGTTATATTTTATGATTGTGTGATGCAATATATTTGTGGTATTGTATTTTTTTGTATTCAATATCTTGTACATGAGCACGAGCATATGCATGCACGTCAGGTAGATATTGTCGAGGTTGCATGCATAAAATGGTTTCCAGAAAGAGAAAATATTTTGTTTGGGATTGGTCACCACCAGCCCGTGTTGTGCTGTGTTGATATTTGTGCCTCGAGTGGGATGACTTCCATGCGGGATCAAAGGGAACACGCAGGGGGCGTGTCCCTTAGGGTCCAAAGAGGATGGTCTACTTCGACTGCACATTTGAGGTGATGAGTGGCTGATGTGGGATGACTTTCATGTGGGATCAAAGGGAACAGGCAGGTGGCGTGTCCCTTGGGGTCCAGGAAGGATGAGCCACATGAGTGAACTAATCACATTCTGGCCAAGTGATATTGATTATATTATGAGCTCATGACTCATGTTGGTGTCTAGTGAAGGGAGCCAAGTTCCTAAACGATGAAAATGCTTTCGAGATGGCATAAATGGTTTTATTCACGAGCATTTGACATTTGTGGTGGTGTTGCATATTGCATATGCGTTGTGAGTGTCAGTGGACATGCATGAGCATGATTTCTGCTTACTGAGCTTTAGCTCATGTAGTTCATGCATTGTAGGTGAAAGTGATGACGTGTGGTGCATCGATGCATGAATGTTTAAAACTCTGACAAGTCCTGAGAAGTGTATACATGGATGACGACCTGTGAGGAGGGCAAATGCTTATTTTATTATATTTTTCCTCGTAGATGCTATAGGTTTGTATTCAAATTTATCTGGATATTCTTAGAATATTTCTACAAAGAAAGTAATAATTTCTTTACGCTCTTTAGTAAATTATATTTTATAATTATCGATCATTTTAAATGCACCACATGTTAATCTAAATTTTTAATATTTAACACTTTTTAATAGAAAAGTACATACTTATATTTTACAAGATGAATACCCACATTTTTACATTACTTTTCATTTTACATTTATTTTATTGGGGCGGGTGTTACAGGCTGGTATCAGAGCGCGGTTATGATTCTGTAGACTGTCCATGTATACAAACTCAGGACTTGTGGTGCGTGATTATGTTGGTAAGATGATATGTAGTGTCATTTTTTTTTTAATTTCTACGTAGAATTGAATTTAAAAATTATTTTATCTAGTGTAGTGTAAATTTTTATAAAATTATGATTTGATATAAATCTGTGTATTTCTAGGATAATTTTGTCAATCTAGTCGAAAGGTACTACTAACATTATGACATGTTCGTAGTTAATTAGATGTCTGTGATACTTTCTAATTGACCTTATGTTAAATTCTTGACCCAAAGTGTATCTATAGTATTTCCGAATGTAAGTGTATAAGGTTTAACAGCAGAGGAGGATGCTAATGTTATCAACTTTAAAAGCATATGTATAAATATATCGTTTTGTGTGGGTGCATGCGTGTATATATATATTAATATCGAGCATGCCATTATATAACCTATACATGTCTTATTTGCTATGTTAGGTGGTTAACTTTAAAATTAGCTTCTAATGCAAGTAAGTAATCTCATCTTAGAACCGTTTGAAAAAAAAAAACATTACTATAAGCACTAGCTCTAAACTCTTAGAGAATAATATTAATTGTACCCGTTTGAATAGATAATAGAATAAGTCATGTTGGTACAATAAAATTGCGAGGACGAAATTTTTATAAGAAGGGGAGAATGTAATACCCATGCCTTTCATTACTCAATTGTAATTTTTATATAATTTATATATAATTATTATGTGCTTATTTTCATGCCAATTGTATTTACATAGATATATGTGTCAATGTGACTATATCTATTCATTTATAAAAGTGAATTTATGTAATAAATAGGATACACACCCCCACACAAATATAGATATGTCCAAGTTTAGATAATAATAATATTATAAAGGATAACATTATATAATATTGATACATTAACACATGTAAGAATTAGATTAGATAAAAAAAAAAGAAACAAAACAATTCCTTGAGCTTACACGTAATCTTAATTGTGTGATAGGTGTAAGGAGTTTGGGATCAATTCATGAGACTTTGGTATATGTCTTTATATATATATCCATATTTATATACAACTATACATATAATCTCACAAGTCTTGTAAGAAATGTTGAGATAAAAATAAAAGAAGGAAGCATTGCGAAAAACTCAATTACTAAAGGTACAAATTACCCATATGTATATAATCGCAGCTTTAATTAATTCTTTTCGTAGCATGATAAAATAATTAGTACTAGATATTAAAAAGATCTAATTCTTCAAATATTGTTAATTATAATTTAATACAAACAACACGAATTGTTAGTTATATGGTTATTTATTTTTGATGCTGATTATTTTCATAATAATTAATTATAGGTGGAACATGATGTCAATTAGAAATATGTATGGTTATTTCAGATTTATTTGTGGCATGAAATTACAATAAAATAAGAATGATTAAGTATTTAAAATTGGATAATTTAATTAACCAGTTAACCTCGTCACTTCACTTTGGTAGGTTACTTAATTGCTAATATATTTGAATATATGGAAATTCTAATTTATCCAATTATGAATGGATAATAATTATTTGAAGTTTATAGTTAGCAAGATCCTTTCTCACTAAAGCGTGACTTATATGAATACCATTTCATTAATTAGTGATGTTTTAAATAGTAAATAATATAACTAGTTGGACAAAATAAATTCATCTTTGTTTCACCGACTAATTACATCTAGATATAGTAATATGCTAGTAAAATAATAAATCAATGAAATTATGTTTGGAGCATCTAAATATATTTATTTTTATATATAAATATATATTTAATATCAAAATAAGTAGAGTAGGAGAGATATGGCTCAAAGATATATGGTTTGTGTATTAATGAATTAAGTTTTGTATGTATTAAATGCACTCGATTGTATTACTATATGTGAATGTGCAATTAAGATAAGAGGTGATCATGAACAAGGAGTTTTACTGAATTCAGAGAGTAAATTTCATTACTTTAGAATAAGTGCTTAATTAGTAATTATAATATTGTTAGTTATCAGTTACACAATGTTGACGAAGCACCTGATCTAAGATCCCAAATACTGTAAGTCGGGACTCAAGGTAAGTAGAAATCCATCCTCAACTACAATGCATGAACATAGTATTATTTGACTATATGTGTTTATTATTTATTATAATTGTGTTATATTTTATGATTGTGTGATGCAATATACTTGTGGTATTGTATTTCTTTGTATTCAATATCTTGTACATGAGCACGAGCATATGCATGCACGTCAGGTAGATATTGTCGAGGTTGCATGCATAAAATGGTTTTGAGAGAGAGAAAATATTTTGTTTGGGATTGGTCACCACCAGCCCGTGTTGTGCTGTGTTGATATTTGTGCCTCGAGTGGGATGATTTCCATGCGGGATCAAAGGGAACAGGCAGGGGGCGTGTCCCTTAGGGTCCAGGGAGGATGGTCCACTTCGACTGCACCTTTGAGGTGATGAGTGGTTGATGTGGGATGACTTTCATGTGGGATCAAAGGGAACAGGCAGGGGGCGTGTCCCTTGGAGTTTAGGAAGGATGAGCCACATGAGTGCACTAATCACATTCTGGCCAAGTGATATTGATTATATTATGAGCTCATGACTCATGTTCGTGTCTGGTGAAGGGAGCCAAGTTCCTAAACGATGAAAATGCTTTCGAGATGGCATAAATGGTTTTATTCACTAGCATTTGATATTTGTGGTGGTGTTGCATATTGCATATGCGTTGTGAGTGTCAGTGGACATGCATGAGCATGATTTCTGCTTACTGAGCTTTAGCTCATGTAGTTCATGCATTGTAGGTGAAAGTGATGACGTGTGGTGCATCGATGCATGAATGTTTTAAGCTCTGACAAGTCCTGAGAAGTGTATACATGGATGACGACCTGTGAGGAGGGCAAATGCTTATTTTATTATATTTTTCCTCTTAGATGTTATAGGTTTGTATTCAAATTTATCTGGATATTCTTAGAATATTTCTACAAAGAAAGTAATAATTTCTTTACGCTCTTTAGTAAATTATATTTTATAATTATTGATCATTTTAAATGCATCACATGTTAATCTAAATTTTTAATATTTAACACTTTTTAATAGAAAAGTACATACTTATATTTTACAAGATGAATACCCACATTTTTACATTACTTTTCATTTTACATTTATTTTATTGGGGCGGGTGTTACATGATGGTTCCAGATCATCTTTGCAAGATTGATCTCCTTGTTCCTTAACTTCTGGATCTTTTGATCCACAATGGCCTAGGGCTTCTCTTCGCATGCTAAGTCCTCATCCAGGACTATCTCTTCCTTATTTAGCACGTGTTCTGGATCAAACACGTACTTTCTCAACTTTGAGACATGAAAGACGTAATGAACGTCACTCAGGTTGGGTGGTAAGGCCAACCTGTAGGCTACTTCATTCACCTTCTCAAGAATTTCAAAAGGTCCAATAAATTTGGGCCTTAATTTGTTTTGTTTTCCAAAATGAACCACTCATCTGACGGAGACACCTTCAAGAATACTTTATCTCTAACGCCGAAACTGAGTTCCGTTCTTCTTTGATTTGTATAAGCCTTCTATCTGTCTTGAGCCTCCTTGATTTGCTGACGAATAAGCTCGATCTTCTGGACAACTTCCTAGACCATTTCAGATCCAACTATCCTCCTCTCTCTAACTTCGTCCCAATACAGGGGTGATCTACACTTCCTTCCGTACAGGGCTTCATAAGGGGCCATGCTAATCGATGACTGGTAGCTGTTGTTGTACGCAACCTTTACCAATTGCAGTAGCTCCTCTCAGCTGCTTCTTTGATCGATGACTACTCCTCCAAGCATGTCTTCTAGAATCTGGATAGTCCTTTCGGACTGGCCATCCATTTGAGGACGAAAGGCCGTGCTGAAATTGAGCTTTGATCCCATGGCTTCTTGTAGGCTCCTCCAGAGTTTGACATAAATCTCGCATCACGATCTGATATAATCGAGACCGGCACTTCGTGCAATCGCACAAATTCCCTAACATACATCTGGGCTAATTGATCTAGCCCATCTGTCATAATAACAGCAATGAAATGTGCTGCTTTCGATAATCGATTCACGATTACCCAAATAGCGGTATTCCACCGGTTAGACTTTGGTGGTAATCCTACCACAAAGTCCATATTACTATAATCCTACTTCCATTTAGGAATTTCTATGGGTTGGAGCAACCAGAAGGTTTTTGATGCAAATCTTTTTCTTGCTGACAGTTTAAACACCTTTCCACGAAGGCGGCTATCTCTCTCTTCGTGTTGTTCAACCAGAAGTTCCTCTTGAGGTCTTGATACATCTTGGTGCTTCCGGGATGTGCTGTATATGGCGTGTCATGTGCTTCGCACATAATTTCCTCCTTTAGTTCTTCCTTGCTCGGCACACAAAGCCTTCCTTTGAATAAGAGCGCGTTATTGGCGGCTTCCGTAAAATCTTACGAGCTATCTGATTGTGCTTCTAGTCTTTTCTTTTTGAGAAACTCGTCTCTTCCCTGGGCTTCAATTGTCCTTTCTAAGCCTTAACTATCCTTTGCCTCAGGTCGGGATGAGCGACTATCACGGCGATTTGTGTTTAAATGATTTCAGGTGGTATTAGCACCTCGATCCTTAACTTCTTGAATTTCTATCGAAGCTCCTTCTTAACTTGAACGAGTCCTAACTCTACCTTCTCCTTCCTACTTATGGCATCAGCTACCATATTTGCGTTACCTGGGTAGTAGTGAGTCGTGCAATTTTAATCCTTTACGAGTTCTAGCCATCTTCTCTGCCTCATGCTAAGATCCTTTTGCTTGAAGGAATACTTTAGGCTCTTGTGATCTTGAGAAGATTCTCACACTTGGCTCCATAGAGATAGTGCCTCCAGATCTTCAGCACATAAACAACGTCTGCTAGCTCTAGGTCATTCGTGGGATAGTTCTGCTCGTGATTCTTAAGCTGCCTCGAAGCATAAGTAATCACATTTCCTCTCTTCATCAGCATGCATCCTAATCCTTTTCTTGACGCATCAGTGTAAACTACGAAATCTTCATTTTCTCCCTGAATGGCCCACACCGGGGCTGTGGTTACATCTTCTTTAAGGTTTGGAAACTTTCCTCGCACTCGGGCGTCCACCTAACTTGAAGTCCTTCTTCAACAATCGCGTCACAGCCTTAGATTTTGACGAGAATCCTTCGATGAATCTACGATAGTATCCCGCGAGTCCTAGAAAACTTCTTATCTCATTCATGTTCCTCGGAGACTTCCAGTTGCTTGCAGCTTCAATCTTGGTTGGATCTACCTTGATTCCTTCTACTGAAACTATATGACCTGGAAGCATAACTTCCTTGAGCCAAAACTCACACTTATTAAACTTAGCGTAAAGCCTTTCTCTTCTTTAATTTCTCCAGCACCACCCTTAGGTGCTCTTGATGCTCCTCTTTGTCCTTCGAATAGATGAGGATATCATCTATGAAAACTAGCACAAACTTATCTAGATATGGGTGAAAAATCTGGTTCATTAAATCCATGAGCACTGTTGGGCATTGGTCAATCCAAATGGCATTACTACAAACTCGTAACGTCTATAGCGAGTTCTAAAAGCAGTTTTAGGAATATCTTCTTTTCGGATCTTCAGTTGATGATACCCAGATCTTAAGTCTATCTTTGAGAAGACACTTGCTCCCTTAAGCTTTGATCAAAGAGATCATCTATTCTTGGGAGAGGGTATTGATTCTTGATGGTCAGCTCATAAAGCTCTCTATATTCAATGCACATTCTCAATGTGTCATCCTTTTTCATCACGAACAAGATTGGAGCTTCCCAAGGCGACACACTAGGTTGGATAAAACCTAGGTCTAATAACTCTTGCAGTTGAACCTTGAGTTCTTGCAACTCCTTAGGCACCATTCTGTAAGGGGCTTTCGAACTGGTGCAGCTCCTGGTTCTAAACCGATAGCGAATTCCACTTACCTATATGGTGGTAGTTCTGATACCTCCTTTGGAAATACGTCTTGGAAATTTTCTTGTGCCTGAAACGCCTTTTATTGCAAACTCTCCTTCCTCTTTCTTCGTCGCAGCCGCTTTTCGACGGCATTCTGACTTTATAGCTTCTGCTGGAGGTCACCATCATTTGCAGGCGTAAAGATCGCATGACTGGACCTTGAACGTAAGCTCAGAACTTATCTGCCGTCATTCCTTAGATTGCCTCTTAAACTTAACAAGCTGAAAAATTACCTAGAGATGCGCATCCTACTAGGAGGACACTAACTAACATTACTTGGATTCTACTTCCTATTGGGACTACTTCCTCTTATTTTTGCAATAATGACTAAAAGGAATATTACTTTATACTCTTTGCTGTATTCAAAGCTCCACACTCGAGCTCTATGAGTGGGAGCAAAACAAAATGAATGCCTCTGAGTGAGGACTTTATCTTGATCAATAATTCTTTAACAAGTTCCAAAAGCTGGAAGAGATATAACACTTGGTTATTTATACTAAAAACATTACCTTTTTAGAGGACTTATAACTCAAAAGGGGGTTCTTTCATGATGCAAAGGTATGGAAGATAATCAATGATTAGCAACTGAGAACCGTACTGAATATTTGCAAAGGCGTCAGCATATCCTAACAAGGGAATGCTATCAATAATTCTGGATGATCAAAGAAGTATCATCAGAAGATTACAATTTGTCCAAAAGGATATAATATTAAAGAATTTCAAATAATATAAATGAAAAATTTCAATTAATATGGAGCTGTTGAAAGATGATTGATTCAATTGACACGAGAATGAATGATTAGACTCATCAAAACTTCCTATCTTACTGAAACTTTTAATCTACCAATTCTAGGTCTATCTGCTTAACGACCTTCTTCGGGTTCTCTCTTTCTTTCTTTAGGTATCCCGCATCTTCTTCTTTACTAGATTGCTATGAAATAGCATGAGTCGGTTGTACTTCAATTAGCTACACCTGGCCAGAAAAGCGACATCTGGGGATCACTTTCACCTATTGGAAAAGATATGACAAAGCGACCTAATCTATACGCGCCTTCTTCCTATCTGAAACCACAATGTGGAGCATGCCTTGATAACCGGTTGAACTCTTGATCGTACTTTGACACATCCTCTTTTCTTTCTTCAAGTTCCAGATCACCCTCTCCTTTGCCTTACGATAGCAATCCGGGATATACTTCTGATATAACTCGTATTTGACATCTTCCCAACCATACTCCATTCGTTGCTGCAAGGTTATCGTCCTTCGAACGGACTCTCCAACAGTAGTCCGTATCATCCGTGTGCATAAAAGAGCACAACCTAATTCCTCATCTTCCGAACAGACTATAAAATCAAAAATTCACTTCTTAAGGAATAAATTCTTTTCTCGACTCCCATCGGGTCTCTTAAATTGTTTAATGATGGAGGGTTATGATTGAGAAACACACTCTTAGCTCTCGAGCCACGGTTCAGGACTTGCTTGACGTGGCCTCATTCTCTCTTTCGATCTCGGCTTGACGTCTTCTTGACGGCATTCTAAAGAATCTTAAGTATTAGCAACGCTCGCTCGAATTTGCACAAAGCAAAATGAAATGCCTTTCGATAAGGTCTTTAGATTACGCAGGATAGATCAAACAAAGCTGGAAAACTGCCTCATAAGAGGACTTTTGGCATTAAGAGGTTCTTGGTTACATCTGATAATAGGGCAGCCTTTTAGAGAATTACTGCCGCTATCAAAATCTAAGGGTTGATTAATACATTTTCAGAATAAGATCTGGATTAAAGCGGACAGACAGATCAGCAAGGTGTTCTAACAACACCTCATTTACCTACTTCTAAAGCTTAACTATATGATGGACCCTTTCCTTTTCTTTTGCATGACGATTCCACCTCTTTCTCGCTTTCCTTCTCTGGGTCCTCTTCTTCCTCATCTTCATCTGTCTCTGGTACCTCGAACTTGAATTTCCTCATGCTTCATTCGGGGAACTGATGGGGCATACACTGTCCCAGACTCTGAGAGGCAAACGTTTGATAGACAGGGGCCTGCTGGTGCATTATGAAGGACAAAGACTCGGTGTGCTTCACGACCCGGACGTTCAAGGATCCCTCTCTTAAGGTTCCTTCAGCACGGGGGTGCGGTGCTTGAAATCCAGGGGGACTGTTGAGAGTCACCCTTAGCAGTTCTGGTTCCACTACGGAGGAGGGATTTTGCTCGGCTAGAGCATTCATGTGGCAATACTTTGACTCCCAAAGAGCCATCAAAGCTGAGGAAAATTCTGTCAGATTCCCGATTATAGCATACGTCTCGGGATCACGGGTGATTGTGCTTTGCAGGATGCGATATATTACTGGCCTTTCAGTGGGCGGTGCTTGCTCACACATGAGGATGCATGTTTCCAAGTCGGATAAATTTCCTGGCGTTCCTCCAAAGTCGTTCATTTCTTGAACAGGGCGGAAAAGAGGCACATTATTCCTAGCAGTCGAACGACACTTAACCATCTAGAAACATGAAGCTTAATCAGTCTAGCTCATAAAAGGGAGACCTAAGGTTCTCCTGAGATTATGCTATCGTCTAGATTCAGACTATTTATCTTGCATGCATAGATCCTTTTAGCAGTTGACTTTTACAAAAATTTTGGTGCCCAAAGCCTTTAATCATAAATTTTACCTTTTTCTTTTAACACAAAAATTTTAAAAGGAATCAACCCTTTTCTTTTAAATCGAAAACTCTTCTTCGAAACTTTTATCTTTTTCTTTAAGACATAGGTTTAAAAAAAAATTTAAACACTTTTCTTTGTGATCAAGAACTTCTTTCACAAACTTTCTTCCTCAGAAAATCATTTTACCCGAATAATTTTTACTTGGAATTTCATTCTCAAGGTTTTCCCCTTATCCATAAAAGAGGCATTCTTGCTCAAATCTTTTCATTTCCAGTATTCAAAAATTATGAATTCAAAATCCAAAATCTCTATACTATCATACCTTGATTTTAGTTGAAGATACGATGGTGATGGCGAGCCGTGGGTTGCTGCTGTGACTTATCACGAAGCAATTCATATGCACATAAGAACTTAGCTTAACTTAAACAAAGAGACAGGTCTGCAGAGTTGCAAGCCTGCTCTGATACCATCTGTAATAGCCCGGTCCCGAGATAGGAATTACAAATGGGGACGGGGTGTTATTAAGGGATTAATGAATAAAGACGGAAGATTAACAAAGAAGTTTTAAGAATTAAGATGTACTTTTGAAAGATAGGCGACGATACTCGGGTTTACTTGATTAAGAAGGAAACATGCTTTAGCGGAATAAAACGGCTAACTAATAAGATACCAACAAGCATAGACCTATTCAGAGGTCAAAGCGGATAAATAGATACCAACATGCACAAGCCACTTCATAGGCGAAGGAAAAATATGCTCGAGAAGCAGGAATAAAACTTATAATGTATCTTCATATATAGATAACCATGTCTGGGGAAATATTCATAGAATTTCAATAATCATGATAGAACTTGAGCGGAATTTGGAAAGAGTGAATCAGAGTAGCAGAACACATAATGGGACTTCAAAAGAAACTTATACAATAGCAAAACAATCTTGGCAGCCAACCCACATCCACAACCACCATCATCCTCGGCATCTCAACCTGAAAATATTTGAAAAAGAGGGCGTGAGCACTAATGTACTCAGTGGGTTTTAATAAAAGCTTTTCTAATAACTCGAGAAATATCCAATAATAAACTGGCGGTATATGCAGAGCAAAACGCAAAAGCCCTCTCCATATCCGCAAAACCTTTTCTTTACTTTTGGGCCCAACCTTCACTCAAACCTGATGGCAACTGCACCCTTAGGCATGCCATAGGATAGAAGAGGGGTTACCTCAAATATCCCAAACGAGTTTGTGAGGGAATTAACCCAGCAGTGACTCACTTTAATGATCAAAGATCATGAATTCTGAGCTCAATCCTGGTTAAAAAAAAGCTATATTCTTCCTATCTTAACTTAGCCTTCCTTTCTTGACCTTAATCCTTAATTCCTTAGCTTCCTTAACCTTACTAAAATTATCGAGCTTAGAGCAACGTCTAAGACTAATCCTTTACTTAAGCATGACTTTGGCCTATAAGGGATTTATCACTACCCTAAAAGGCAATGCTTAATTAGCTAAATAAACTTTAGCAAAATCCATCATTCAGATACGAGGAAATGAACGTACATAAATACGAATTGCAACTAAAGATAATTCCAAATATCTCATGCTAAGCATAAACAATACTTTAACATTTCTAGCATTTCTAAACATGCTCGAGAGCTCAATCAACATATAATATCTTTCCTTTCCTTTCTTCCTTGTACAGAGATCAATCATGCAGAGCAAAATATTTTATTGGATATCTCATTTGCCCTATATGCTTCTAGAGCTTAATAGCTCAAACTTTAGATGAGTATAGATTTACCCACCTCGACTACTGGAAAGAAGGTAAAGCAATGAGCTGACGATCCTTCTCCGAATTTTCATGGGGCTCACTTCCTCCTACAAAAGTCGAATAATCGACTTAGCGACCTCTTTTGAAGAAATTGAACCTCTAGAACGAGAAATAGCAATAACTAATCCAGAGACCTTAATCTAAGACTTAAATACAAATTGCACGACTTAATAACTTAATAAAATTCGAGAAGAATTTACTTCGAGAAATCATATTTTGATACTCCAATTTTAGACAAAAATAACTTGAAAAGTTTATTTGAAATAACTCGGAAATAACTTGAAAATATTTTTAAATTAAACTTGGAAATAACTCGAGGTTAGTTTGGAACGACACGGGGGGGGGCACCGCCGCGGCGCACCCCCCCCCCCCCCCCCCGCCGCGGCGCCCCCTTGCGCCGGCGGGCAGGCTTTGGCCGCGGGGGGTGTTGTGCGGCGGCGTATCCCCCCGCCTCGGCGGCCTCTCTCTTTCTCTCTCTTCCGCCCAATTTCTGGGCAAACTTCCTTTGTTCTGGGTTTCTTCGGTGTTTGTCGATTCCTTCGACGAACACGAAGAACACTTATAAAATTTTTAAAAACATGCTTCAATAATTTAAATTAACATGAAACGGCATGTTTTAACTTTAAAAAAATCGACATTACAACGGCATAAACATGATAATCCTCTTTAAACATTTAGAATAATGATGAAATCTTTAAATATAACTCGAACGAGACTTAAACGGAATAAACGAGACTAAGTACAAGAATTAATAACGAGAATCATAACGACAGGAATAAAACGGGCAATATAACGTAAACGTTACTAACTTGGAACTTCAATAAAAATCGAAATACTAACTTTAGACGGAGATAAATGAATAATAACGAAGAACATGAAGAACGTGAAGAACATGAAGAACGGAAAGTAAATGCGGAATTGAAAGATGGAAAAGAAATGGAAATTAAATCGAGACCGACGAACAAGAATGGACGGGATTAGGTGCGTCGAAGGAAGGTGGCTAGCTCGGCGTCTCGTCGAGTTGCAATGGCAGCAGAGCCGCCCGCTACAACCCAACGGCACCCCTAGCACCTTCCCTCACCGCATCCCTTCCACGCCACTCCGCTCATCGTCTTGCAGAACACTCACGAAGAACACCTTTTTACTTCGACAGAACTTTCTCGGCTCTCAAAGCTTTCTCACTCTCTCAACTTGGAAGTGAATGAATTGGAAATGAGAAAAATGAATGGAGGGGTGGCCTTGTATTTATAGGAAAAGCTTTGGCTTCCAAGGGAAGCCACTTCAGTGCAAGAATACTGCAAAAGTTACCCCGGGTTCGGTTAAAAGCTGCTTTATTTGATGTCGAGGTCCAAATGACCTCAGACACGAAATCTAAAAATACCGGGAGACTCGTTGGCTCGAATACTAGTGAACCAACTTGATTCGTGAAGAAGACGGGGTCGTCAGAAGAAAGACGAGCAAAGAATCCCTTTTTGGAATTACTTTTTACTATTCACTCAGACTGACAGATTTTGCTCCCGAACGTTCGATTGACCTCAGAATGGAAATCCGTGAACGCCAACGGAATCGTTGAGTCATTTCCCATAAAAGGTGCCTGACATAACTAGACTCGGATCAACGAGGAGGATTTCTTAAATTTCTCAAAATACGAACGTACGCAAAAGTTACTATTCATTCATCCTGTAAATACGTTTTTCATCACCGGGAACTCAAATGACTTCAGAATTAAAATCCGAAAACACCGGCATACTCCTTGAGTTAAAACCTTTCTAAAAAGATAAAAATCGGCCATAACAGAGTTAAGATCAAATTTTCCGAAAAGACGATTTTCACGAAAACTGACCCCTAAAGTCGTGACTGACATCTGACCTTAATTAACCTTAATTAAATTTCTTCCTTAACTTCTTAATTATCATTAAGAATCCTCTAAATCTTAATCGAAAATCTGGGGTGTTACACTTAACTTGTAAAATTTCGTCCCCCACCCTCTTATTTATAAGGGGGTGGGCGAAATTCAGTGTCCCAACCCTACTGGGCTTGAGCCTCTATCCCTTTTTCCATCTCCAGTCCATTAAAGTCATATTGGGCTACAAAAGGGATCTAGAAGAATATTAAATTGCCTGCTAATTTATTTAATTCCCAATATCTAATAAACTTAGGATATTATTAAATAAATTAAGTATTACTTTTATTCCACTAAAGAAGTAATACTGACCTACCAATTTAAGACATATTTCTAAATATGCTTTCTCCTTTAGTTCAGCCATTCCCCATGTTTAAGATCTAATGTTCATTAATTAATTATGTAAGCCTCTGACAACTATAATTAATTAACATCTAAAACCTTGAGTAGTACCACACAAGATTTATTCATGTACGGAATAAATTCCACCTGCAGGGTTTCAACATGAACTTGTGTTTCCTCAAGGGAACATCATCAACCTGGCGCATCAGGACACGGTGCTTATATATATTGCACGACACATCATATATGCATATGCTATTACCCAAGATATCGAGTTTATTGATTCTATCAAAGAATCTCACCCACTGATAAATCAAAGCAATCAACAAAGCATATATATGTTCGCCAATAAATATAAGTTAAGAACCTAAACTCTGTGGATCTTTGTTCTCTCACTAATACGGTCAGAGTAGAGAACAGTATCCTATCGTGATCCTCCTCAATACACTAGCACGTGTATTAGAATAATCAATTAGTCAAGACAAACTAATTATCAAATTATTCTATGGTGTACCGATGGTGTATTCAGGACCATCTAAATCGTGAGCCTTTTAATACAATACAAGGATCTGATGATATTATCTTTCTGTGTGTTCACCCACACCATATCATCTACAATGTAACTATATGGAATATGCATAAACAATAATGTAAATGCAAACAGTGACTGTAATAAGATTCAATCTATATCATCATATCATCAGAAAAGTATACAAAACTAACAATCAACGCATAGAGTTTATGAGTATAACCAATGAGTATAACCGTTCATTTTAGTCTTTCAACAAGGAATATGGCATGATGAATAATGGACACAATACTGTAGCTACTCACACTGATACAGCGCTGGTTTAAGAGACTCCGACAACATACAGTTCCATCACCAACTTCCTTTCAGATTTGAAGGCGGTTTACTCCTCTATAAATTGAGGCGATCAAGATAAGTTTAAAGGGATGTTGATCAAAGTATTTTTGTAGAGAAAAATCTTCAGTGCTCTACGTGTTTTGAGTTTAAGTTTTTTTTATTATAGCTAGAGTTTTTTACTTTAGTATTCAACTTTGGTTTGAGCATAAGTGATTTGATGTTCTGTCATACACTTAGGTTTTTGAGTGATTCTTTAGAAATAGCTCAGGAGAATTTACTTGTGAGAACTAAAGAGAGTCTAGGGTGTGAGGAGATCTTACATGTAAATTTAGGAAAAATGATATAAATGAGAGGAATGGCAATGTGTGAAGGAAGTTCTACATGTAAACACCTAAGTTCTCACTGGTTAAATCCTCCCATAGTAGGTTATCACTCTTTGTGTTCTTCACTGCTATATATTTTGAACTATTATTCATACTGTTGTTCATATTTTGTGCTAACACTAATTTGAACACAAGTAAAGAACACCATTGAACAACGCACTAATTTAGCAATTTCAATCTATATATTCTTTTTTTTTTTTGTCGAAGGTAACCCGCAGCTGCTATCGAGGTGCGTACTGGGTAAACCCCGTCCCTGTGTAATAGCCTGCAAACCACACAAGGGAGGTAAACCACACTTAGCAAGGCAGGTGTGACAGGCTCACGCCTAGTGGTGTTGGTGCGATTCGAACTTGAGACCTTTGCCTCAAGATATCATCACTCCACCACTAGGCCATCCCCAAGAGGACACAATCTATATATTCTTGTAACTATGCAGTTGAGGTTAATGCTTTAGTAAAAATTTTCTTCTTTGATATTGTGTTTTTATCTTCATACTTACGCTACCAACACATTAGTGATACTAGGACGAATTGAGTTAAGTGTGGGAGTGATATTTTTTAACAAATTTAAATTTTTTGGTTTAGTTTAATTTTACAATTAGTATTTTGAGTTTATAATTATTTTTCATAATTTAATATGAGCATGGAATTGTCTGGTGATCTTAACTTAATCTATACTATTTATACAAGCCACCTAATAATATTTCAAAATTCAAGCCTATAAAGTCAGTGATTTATTGTGATTTATTTCTATAAGTTAAATAGGTTTATATATATCATTGGAAGCTAATTAAATATGACGCTCTAGTCACATTACCACAAGAATTTATAATGTTACATTTATGAATTTGAGTTATAAATAGGTACAAGGGCTTACCATGTTCTGAAGCAATTCTGACACATATTGTCTATATCTTGTGTTATTTAATTAGTTGTCCTTTTTTATCTAGCCAACATTTTTTTAAGTAAATAAGTACTATTTTGTCATAGTTTACATTAATTGCTAAATTAATGATATAAAATTTATTGGAATCATGTTGTCGTAAATAAATTACAAATATCATAGTCAGTTTGGTGGTAAGTGATACCCTATTTTCTAACAATAAAATCACGTTAAGTGAACGGAGATATTGCATATAGTTGGCACACGAGAGTATTGTATTCTCTAAGATCATTTACACACACATATATATACACACCTCTTTTTAAAAAATTGTTATCCTACTTCAAAGCTCTAATTTTGACTCACAATTATTTGGATTGTCTTTGATTTTGTAGCACCCCGGTCCCGAAAGACCATGGAAATGGACGCCATTGGGGTTGGAATTAAGAAGCGGGAAAGAAAGGGGGTAATTTAATTAATGAGACCTGAACAAAAGACTCAGAACAACCAAACATGCTTTATAATAAATTATACTTATTCATAATACCAAGATCAGAGCTCTTATCATAAGTGTTGGTGGTCTTATGATTGTTGGCGTGACGTGGTGGGGGTGATTGTTGGTTGATTGCTGGCGGTGGTGGGGTGATTTGGTGTTGATGGTGGCGTGAGGTGAGGTAAGGTGGTGGCGGTGGTGATGTTCTTTGACGGCATTCATGACGATTTTTCATCGCAATTGTCCATCAAATCATCTTTTCAATCACGTATTCATGATCAACGCATTGATACCTTCAAAATGACTATTTCAGAATTGAAATAGGAAACTAGAGATGTACCTTCTCTAGAAGCTGCTCGGTGTTTTGACTTTGAGAATGAATGAAACATGAAACCTTAGGCTCCTATTTATAAAGGAAAAGTAAATAGGATAATAACGAATAAAAGAAAGAGGATAATGATGGAATAGGATAATGATGGAAAAATAATAGGATAATTATGGAAAAGGATAATGTTTTGAAAAAGAAATTGAATAATGACGGATGTGCCTTAGTTATCCAAATCTATTCCCTTTCAGCTTAAAATTGTGCCATGTGTTCATTTGAACTTGAAATTAGAAAATTCAAAGTTTGGCACGATCCTTGAAACCATTTCTATCAACCCAACAAATCAAAACATAATTTTTAAAGCAATTTTTGACCAAAACAAAATTTAACAGATTTTCCTGCCTGCGATTTCCTTCATTTGAGTCCTACAAGGACCCAACTTCTTTTCTAGATTACCCTCAGGTTACATATGATGAATAAAACCTTGTAAAATATTTTGGGGTATTACATTCTACCCTCCTTAAAAGAATTTCGTCCCGAAATTCACATACTTTAGAACATCTTAGGATATTACTACCTCACCTTATTTTCAAGTTTCCACGTTGCTTCTATTCGATCATGATGATTCCATTGTACAAGAACTAATGGAATTTGTTTGCTTCTTAGGACTTGAACTTTTGTATCAAGAATCTCGTGGGGTTTTTCCTCGTACGTCATATCAGAACGTAGAGCTAACTCACTCTTTTTTTTGACAACGTGTTTTGGGTCAAACACACATTTCCTGAGTATTGAAACATGACATACATCGTGAACTTGTGATAGGTCAGGTGGTAGAGCTAATCGGTAAGCAATCTCACCAATTCTTTCTAGTGTCTCGAATGGCCCAATAAATCTTGGTTTCAACTTGCCCCATTTTCCGAATCTCACAACACCTCGTGTTGGAGATACCTTTAAGAAGACTTTTTCATTGACTTAGAATTGTAGGTCCATTCTACGCTTGTTTGCATACGCCTTCTGTCTGCTTTGTGCTTTTTTCATTCTCGCTCGAATTACGTCGATTATCTCGACAGTGGTCTGCACAATCTCTAGACCCAATATTTTTCTTTCTCCAACCTTGTCCCAATATAAGAGTGATCTGCATTTGTGACCATATAATGCTTCATATGGTGCCATCTTTATAGTTGATTGATAACTGTTGTTATATGCAGACTCTACCAAGGGTAAAATGTCTTCCCCGCTGGTATTTCCATCCAACACAACTCCACGAAGCATGTCCTCCAAAATTTGTATTGTTCTCTCTCTAACTGGCCATCTGTTTGGGGATGAAAAGCGGTACTGAAGCTTAGCTTCGTTCTAATTACTTCCTGGAAACTCCTACAGAACCTTGATGTAAAATGAGTATCACAATCCAACATGATAGTAACTGGAATTCCATGCAAGTGAATAATTTCTTTTACATAAGTCTGTGCTAATTTTCTTAACTCCGTTGTTGTTTTGATCGGCACGAAGTTTGCTAATTTGGTTAATCGATCTACGATGACCCATACTGTTGAGTTTCCTTTCACTAATCGCAATAAGCCTACCACATAATCCATCATTATATGCTCTCATTTCCACTCTAGAATTTCCAATGGTTGCAATAATCTTGAAGGCCGTTGATGTACGACTTTCACTCTAGAATCTCTCTACAATAGCTGCTATCAATCTTTTCATATTATTCTACTAGAAATATTGGTTCTATTCTTTGTATAGCTTCATACTACCTGGATGCGCAACGTATGGAGTATTATGAGCCTCTCTCATAATTTCTTACTTTAGTGTGTCGTCACTGAGAATGCATAGTATATCACGGAACATTAAAGCTCTGTCGTTAATTTTTCTAAATTCTTTCGGTTCACTCGCTTTGACTCTCTATCTTATCTTTTCCAATTGTTCATCTTTTGGCTGAGCTTCTACGATTCTCGACCGTAATTCTAATTTAGCTACCACTGTAGCTATCACACTTGTTGTAGAGCTTGGTGGAAAAAACCAACTTTAATTCCATCTTTTCCATTTCTCTTGCAAGTTCCTTCTTATCCGTAAGAAGATATTCCAGCACTCATTGTTTATTTCTGCTCAATGCATCAGCTATTACATTTACTTTTCCAGGATGATAGTGTATCGTGCAGTCATAATCTTTCACTCACTCAAACCATTACCTTTGTCTCATGTTCAACTCTTTATATATAAAGAAATATTTTAAATTTTTATAGTCAGTAGATATCACACCGCTCTCTATACAAGTAATGACTCAAAATCTTAAGTGCGAATACCACTACAGTCATATCTAAATCATGTATTGAATAGTTCTTCTCATATTCTTTTAACTTTTTGGATGTGTATTCGATTACTCAACCATTTGGCATCAATGTACACCCTAAACCATTCTTCGAAGCATCACTATATACTACGAATTGGTGTCATTGTCATTGTTAACTTCTTCTTGAAATTGAGAGAATTGGTGTCATTGTCTGTTAGTTTTGTATACTGGAAGACTTGTCTTTGTATACTTTTCTGATGATATGATGATATGAAATGAAAGTTATTGCAGTTACTGTTTGCATTTAGATTATGTTCTATAATTGTTCTATGCAATGTTCCATATACTTACATTGTAGATGATGTAGTGTGGGGAGTCACACGGTAAGATCATATCATTAGAACCTTGTAATGTATTAAAGAGCTCACGGCTTAGATGGTCCTGAACACACCATCGGTACACCGTAGAATAATCTGATAAGTTAGTTTATCTTGACTAACTGATTATTCTAGTACACTCGTTAGTGTATTGAGGAGGATCACGATAGGATACTATTCTCTGTCTCTGACCCAATTACTGAGAGAATAAAGATCCACAGAGTTCGGGTTCTGAACTCATGTGATATTGGCGAGCATATGTGTGGATTATTTATTGCTTTGATTTATCAATGAGTGAGATCTTTTCGTAGATCAAACTCGATATCTTAGGTAATAACAATGTATACATGATGTCTTGAGTAGTATGCATGAGCACCATGTCCTCGTGCGCCCGGTTGATGATGTTCTCTTGAGGAAACACAAGTTCATGTTGAAACCCTGTAGGTGGAATTTATTCCGTACATGAGTAAAGCTTGTGTGGTAGTACTCAAGGTTTTAGATGTTAATTAATTATAGCTGTCAGAGGCTGACATAATTAATTAATGAACATTATATCTTAAACATGTGGAATGGCTGAACTAAAGGAAAAAACATATTCGTAAATATGTGTTAAATTGGTAGGTCAGTTTTACTTCTTCAGTGGAATAAAAGTAAAACTTAATTTATTTAATTATATCCTAAGTTTATTGGATATTGGATATTAAATAAATTAGTGGGCCAATTTAATATTCTTGTAGATCCCTGTTGTAGCCCAATTGACTGATAGTAGATTGGATATTGAACTTGAGATAGAGGCCCAAATCCAGTATGGTTTGAGAAGCAAATTTTCGCCCACCTCTCTATTTAATAGAGAGGGGGGACGAAAATTTGGCACTTGGAAATCAGCCCATCTTTGTCTCTCAAAGTTATCCACATATTTCACAACTCTATCTAGTAGATTTCAACCCACTCTGAATCTAGATACAGTCCGGGAATACAACAGAAGATCTTGGAGTAGAATACTGTGTTGGTCGAATTTTGAGGTGTAGGTGGCGCCAGTATTGCATTCATTCAACAGTAAGATTAGATCTTTAATCTTGTCCTCAGACCATCTGACAATTGTAAGTAATTCGAATCTATGTATTCCGCTTCGTTAGATTTGTTTTGCATGGTTTTGTGCTTGACGTGATAAACATGCATGTGACATAAAATTATGAATTGGATGAACATGGATTAATGAACAATCAAATGATCCTGCGGTGGTTTAATTCGAAAAAACCCAACAACTGGTATCAGAGTAGGTTTTGGCACTGTTCTAGGATTAATCCGAGCATGAATTCGATATATATATATTTAAATTTGATGTTAAATTTATAGTTCTTAAATTTTCAGATTTAAATATGGATGTATGTCGATTTTATGGTATTCAAAACTTGGAAGAATTTTTTAATTAAATTCAAAATTTTAGTTTTGAATTGTGAAGTATTTTCGATAGTCATAACATTAAATTTGGAATGATATTTGATGTTCTTCAAATTTTCAGATTTGTTTTATGATGGTGTTCGAAAATATTGGTCTTCAATTTTCGAAAAATTGAAGTTAAAAAATTCCCTAATTTTCTCTTGAAATTTTCGAACACTATAAATTAAATTTGGATGGATTTTTGATCAAGATCAAAATTTTCAGATTTAATTTAGGTAGGTTTCGAAAATTGAGTGATTAGAAAAAGATTAGGTAATCTTTGATGTATATCTTAAGTTACCTATTTCTAATCTAGATAAGTTTGAAAATAGAATTTTAAATTTGGAAGATTTTGAAGTGAATCAAATTTCCAGATTTTTTATTCTTGTTATTTTCGAAACTTGTGATTTTTTATTTGGAATAGTTTTTTATTAATGTCAAAATTTCCAAATATGTTATTTTTTGTGTAATTTTCGATTTCAATGAACTAATTTGGAGAAGATTTTGATGAAAATCAAATTTCCAGATTTATTTATTGAATGGATCGAAAATTATAGGGATTGGGTTAAGATTTGATATTATTTGATGTATATCTTAATTTACCTAATTTTAATCTAGATAGATTTGAAAATAGAATTTTAAATTTGGAAGAATTTGAAGTGGATCAAATTTTCAGATTTATTATTTGAATATTTTCGAAAATCTATGTAATTAAAATTGGATAAGGTGATTTTGGATATATACAAATAATTATCAAAATCCAATTGTGATAAGAATTTAATTTTGGATTGGTTTTGGAAGATTTTGAAGTGGATCAAATCTTCAAACCTTATCCTTAAAGATTTAGATTCTTATGGATAATATTTGGATTAGATTTTTGATTTATATCAAGATATCCAATTATGTAATGACCCATTTTTCAAAATTTTATTTTTAATAAAGTCTTTTGATCTTGTCGTTATAATTGATTTAATATTTGATATATTATATATATTTTAGTCGTTCCACCTGCAGAGAAAAATAAATAAATTAATTAAACGACAATATTAAGAATTTAAAATGTTATTAAAAGTATGAAAATACAATAAATTATGTTTCCAAATTCAATAGCAAATCCAACATCCATGAGCGAACTAAAGTAATTAATAATAATAATAATAATAATAATAATAATAATAATAATAATAATAATAATAATAATAATAATAATAATATTTATCAAAGAATAATTAGATTTGCACGTTCAATAAAACCGCAAAAGCAGTTCATTTCTTCATGTCAAAACTCATCTAAATTGATTTCGTTCTATTCAGATTGTTTTGTTCAAATAATGATGCCTTTCCTTTCTCACCATTTTTCTATTCAAAACTACTTTTTATTCATTTTTAAAGATAGAAGAAAAGACTTACCAATTTGTATAAGAAACTGGACGAACGGAAATCAGGAATTCCGAACTATGGTTCGAAGTCCATATTCTGGAATCAAGGTATACATTCAACGGAATTTCTTGTTTATTTCTTAGGGAATCACATTTGCTTAACACATCTATTTTGTGTCTTTCCTAGAATTGATAATTGAAATAGGCAAATTCGAAAAGAAACTTTCTTCCACTTAAATTTAATTTTCATTTTAAGAAATATGTAGTTTAAGGTTTGGATATGAGTATTAGATTATATAAAAAGAAAGAACCTGCAGTATATCAAAATCCTATTTCTTGTGATGATTTAGTTATTCTCGTTTATCTAATTATTTTAACTATAAACGAATCTCTCTTTCCAAAAGTTTGGATAGAACCGAGACTTGTGGATTGATAAAACCTTTGTTTTTGTTGTTAAATTATCATCATTGCATTTGAGAATATTTTAATGCTATTATAATTAATTTCGGTTTTCTCCAAGTCATCTCAAAATCTATTTAAATTGTTTAAAGAAATGGCTAATGTTTATTAATATTTTTTTTGGTAAACCACACTTATTAAAATATATAGAGATTCAATAACAATCCACACTCTAATTACGTAAAATACATAACTCAGCCCTTTAAAATTTATAAATTCTTATAAAAGTATAAATTACTAATAAATTACTAAAATAATTAATTATATTCTCTGCTAGGTGAAGGCGAGTTAGTTCCAACAAGTCTTTAACATTTTTTGTTGAAAAGTCGAGTCAAAGGTCTTCAAAGTAAAGGTCGAGAATTTTATACGCACGTGGTTATTTATTATCCATTATATATTATGCTTGTGATTTATTGTTCGACTGAGTGTTTATGTGAAAGTGAAAGTTAAAGTATGCCAGGGACCGGTCATAGGTCCAGGACCGTAAAAGTTGTCCTTGGGTCGCCCACTGTGCATGTGTATATGAATATATTTGTTCAGAGACCGTTAATGGGTCTGAGGCCGTGATAAGTTGCCTTTGGGCTGACTCCCCACTGTTCAAATAATTATTATTATGTGACATGGCATGAATGTCTGAATATGAGTTACTTGTTTAATATGTTTTGGATAATGCGTATTCTCCACTGAGTGTATTCGTTATACTCATCCCCTTATTATAACATTTCAGATTGAGGAGTTCGGTGATGGCAAAGAGGACATGGATATGATATGAGTTTTTATTTTAATATTTAAGTTATTAAAACTCGTTTGACTACTAAACTTTTAGTTGATATTTCTGTTTGGATTATTATGTGTTTCTAACTGGAGATGGATGATAATTAAGTTTTATTTAAATATTTAAGCTACTAAACTTAAGTTGATATTTCAGTTGGACTATGTGATTTTAATTTTAAACATGCTTAGATGTTTGAACTTATTAAAAATGCTTCCGCACTATATTATATGAATTATATATTATGTAAGTTTATTAAATAGAAGTTTATTTATATATTACTATGATTTTCTAGTATTAATTTTATTCCATATTTGAGAAATGTTTTAAATTCTCTTTCATGCATTATTTTATATGTTAGTTTTTATAAAATGAATAGCATTATAGGTTTATAAAATTAGGGTGTTACATAATGGTATCAGAGCAGGTTTACGTTTCTGTAGACTTGTAAAATTATAAATTTTATTTACATTTTTGTTGATTTCTAAAATTATAAAATTTTATTTACATTTCTGTAGACTTGTAAAATCATAAATTTTTATTTACGTTTCCCTTGACTTGTAAAATTATTAATTTATATTTATTTATTTATTTGGAAAGAAAATTTTTAAAGTCAAGTATTTGAGTTAAATGTATGAAATTTGCATTAAATGTAAAATATTTGAATGAAACATCCTCTCCGCCACACCTCGCCGACTCCAAGGTAAAAAAATATTTGATATTTTCTCATTGAAAGTTCAAAGTTTATTTATTCGAATATTTTAAGTAATGCTTTGACTGCATCTATATGAAGTTTACTGAAAGTTACAAAGTTGAAGTTGAAGTTTATGCAAAGTATATGTTGATGCAGTTACTCATTATAAATTATATTCTATCAAAGTTCAAAAGTTATTTTACTTATATTATATGTATTGATGATATTATTAAAGAAATGTCATTTTTTTTTATAAAAAAAAATCAGTCCTCGAAATTAGAGTGCTTATTTAGAATCTCTTTACTAAGTAGAAAAAATAGTTTGCTGCCTTATGATAAGTTGATATCTTGATGTTGATGTCGAGAAAGACCTGCAAGCAATGTCAATTAAAGTCAACCCAACGCTACAGTTGATGATAGTATAAGTAAGAATGTGTCATCTAACGACAATGACAAACATAATACCACTGCGAACATGACTCATGAACAATCTAATGAGGCACTCGAAATTAGTATTTCCTTAGGGAAAGCACTTAGAACTGATCGTATGATTAAAAATGTAAAGTTGGACATTAGTGGCAAGAACAATGATGTTGAATTTTATCGCCTTGAGATTAAAGACTTTGATGTAATTCTGGTAATAGATTAGCTTATTTAGAATTATGCTATGATTAAGTGCCTAGAAATCGAAGTAATCTTTTAAAGACATGGAGTTGAACACCTTTTATTATGGACCAATGATAAGATCAATGCCTTTGATTGTATCTTCTATGAAAATGATGAAAATGTTAAAGCAAGGAGATTGTCGAGGTTATCTAGTCAACTTATTAAGTTTCTAATTATTTGATGATGTATTTCTGGAGGATTTGCTGAGGATAGCGTCGAATCGACAAGTTGAATTGGGAACTGATTTGGTATTTGGAGTAGCTCGAGTATCCAAGGAACTATATAGAATGTCATCGAAAGAACTACAGGAATTGTGCGTGCAATTGCTAAAGTTTTTGGGATAAGATTTTATTCAGGCCAATATCTCATCTCGGGGAGCATTGGATTCTTTTGTGAAAAAAAACGATGGGTCTATGAGAGTGTGTATAGATTATTAGGAGTTGAACTGATTGTGAATTAAAAATCAAGAATAAGTATATCATTCTGAGAATAGAAGACTTATTTTGATTAACTAAAAGGCTTATGTGTGTTCACAAAGATCGATTTAAGATATGATATATATTATCATCAATTGGATGTTAAGGAAGGAAATAGATCGAAACCAATATTTAGAACTTGTTATGGAAATTATGAGTTCATAGTGATGTCTTTTAGGTTATGAAATGGGCTAGTAGTTTTTATGGACATGATGAATCTCACGTTTCATCTATTGTTAGATAAATTTATGATCGTTGCTATCAATAACATATTAATTTTTTTTCTTTTTCCAAATAAGAAGCAACATGAAGGACATTTGAGAGTTGTCTTAAAGATACTTAAATAGGAGAAACTTTATACAAACTTGAAGGAATGTAAGTTTTGGATAGATTGAGTTGTCTTCTTGGGACACGTAGTTATTACACAATGGATATAAGTAGATCCTGCTAAATTTGAAGTAACAAATTATAGTAGGTCAGTGAAAGTGAATGAAATGATAAGTTCTAATTACTTTGGGATTAGCCAGTAACTATTGAAGTTTTTTTTAAATATTTCTGGACCAATGACACTATTAATTAGAAAAGAGCAAAGTTTGAATGGTATGATAAGTGTGGAAATAACTTTTCTATAGTTAAAGTATCGAATAATTTTAGCACAAGGTCTTTCTATTCCTAAAAGTTTGGCAGATTTTATTGTTTAAAGTGGTGCATCGAAACTTGGACTTGGTTATGTTTAAATGCAATGTGGTAAGGTGATTATTTATGCTTCAAAGGAATTGAAGAGATATAAGTTGAACTACCCTACACAAGATTTGGAGTAAGTTGTTCTAGTTTATGCTCTAAAGATACGGAGACAAAACATTTATGATGATGAATGTGATATATAGATACAGACCGTAAAAGCTTAAAGTGTTTCTTCACCAGAAGGAGTTGAATATGAGGCATAGAAGATTGTTGGAACTGATAAAAGATTGTGATAGTACCATTCACTACCATCATGGAAAGATAAATGCAGTTATTGACGCTTTGAGTCGGCAGAATAATTGTCAATTAGTAGCCTTACGAACAAACAAATAACAAATACTCAAAGATTTCACTAAATTAAGGACTGAGATAGTGGTTCCACCAAGCAAACACAGCAATAGTGTTGGCAACATTAGTGATTAAACATATTTTGAGAGAAAGGAACGGATAAAGCAAACTCAAATGAGTGATAAGTTCTTGGAAAATATGTGGGAGTAGAGTTCTTGTTGGAGATATTAAAGAGTTTGCATTAACTGATGATGATATCTTAGTGTTAGAAGCAAGGTTATGTGTGCCGAAAGAGAAAAATCTTAGAAGAGAAATTCTCGATAAAACTTACACTGTTCACCTAAGAAATACAAAGATGTACCAAGATTTACAAAAGATAGATTAGTGGAGAAATATGATAACACCTATTATAGTTTTCGTTGAAAGGTGGAGTTATATTTGGAAAGAGAAGAAAGTTGAGAGCAAAATATACTGGACCATTTGAGATACATGAGAAGATTGATACTGTAGCCTATAGTTTGGTCTCACCACCAGAATCAGCAGAGGTACACAATGTATTTCATATATCTAGGATGAGGTAGCACACTCATGATTGAAGACACGTAGTCAGCTACAAGACTCTAGATATTAACCAAAATTTTTAGTACAAGAAAATTTATGTAGTTGCGTTCGAAAGAAAGGTCTATACCCTAAGAATTTGGGTAGTTCTCATTATCAAAGTTCAAAAAGATTAGACATTGAAGAGATGGGAAACATAGGAAAAACTAGATAAAGTGCTTGTAAGTTAATTTCGAGGACGAAATTTATTTAAGTGGGGGAGTTTTGTAACGACCCATTTTTCAAAATTTCATTTTTAATAAAGTCTTTTGATCTTGTCGTTATGATTGATTTAATATTTGATATATTATATATATTTTAGTCGTTCCACCTGCAGAGAAAAATAAATAAATTAATTAAACGACAATGTTAAGAATTTAAAATGTTATTAAAAGTATGAAAATACCATAACTTATGTTTCCAAATTCAATAGCAAATCCAACATCCATGAGCGAGCCAAAGTAATTAATAATAATAATAATAGTAATAATAATAATAATAATAATAATAATAATAATAATAATAATAATAATAATATTTATCAAAGAATAATTAGATTTGCACGTTCAATAAAACCGCAAAAGCAGTTCATTTCTTCATGTCAAAACTCATCTAAATTGATTTCGTTCTATTCAGATTGTTTTGTTCAAATAATGATGCCTTTCCTTTCTCACCATTTTTCTATTCAAAACTACTTTTTATTCATTTTTAAAGATAGAAGAAAACACTTACCAATTTGTATAAGAAACTGGACGAACGGATATCAGGAATTCTGAACTATGGTTCGAAGTCAATATTCTGGAATCAAGGTATACATTCAACGAAATTTCTTGTTTATTTCTCAGGGAATCACATTTGCTTAACACATCTATTTTGTCTCTTTCCTAGAATTGATAATTGAAATAGGCAAATTTGAAAAGAAACTTTCTTCCACTTAAATTTAATTTTCATTTTAAGAAATATGTAGTTTAAGGTTTGGATATGAGTATTAGATTATATAAAAAGAAAGAACCTGCAGTATATCAAAATCCTATTTCTTGTGATGATTTAGTTATTCTCGTTTATCTAATTATTTTAACTATAAACGAATCTCTCTTTCCAAAAGTTTGGACAGAACCGAGACTTGTGGATTGATAAAACCTTTGTTTTTGTTGTTAAATTATCATCATTGCATTTGAGAATATTTTAATGCTATTATAATTAATTTCGGTTTTCTCGAAGTCATCTCAAAATCTATTTAAATTGTTTAAAGAACTGGCTAATGTTTATTAATATTTTTTTGGTAAACCACACTTATTAAAATATATAGAGATTCAATAACAATCCACACTCTAATTACGTAAAATACATAACTCAGCCCTATAAAATTTATAAATTCTTATAAAAGTATAAATTACTAAAATAATTAATTATATCTCTGCTAGGTGAAGGCGAGTTAGCTCCAACAAGTCTTTAACATTTTACGTTGAAATGTCGAGTCAAAGGTCTTCAAAGTAAAGGTGGGGAATTTTATATGCACGTGGTTATTTATTATCCATTATATATTATGCTTGTGATTTATTGTTCGACTGAGTGTTTATGTGAAAGTGAAAGTTAAAGTATGCCAGGGACCGTTCATAGGTCTGGGACCGTAAAAGTTGTTCTTGGGTCGCCCACCGTGCATGTGTATATGCATATATTTGTTCAGAGACCGTTAATAGGTCTGAGGCCGTGATAAGTTGCCTTTGGGCTGACTCCCCACTGTTCAAATAATTATTATTATGTGACATGGCATGAATGTCTGAATATGAGTTACTTGTTTAATATGTTTTGGATAATGCGTATTCTCCACTGAGTGTATTCGTTATACTCATCCCCTTATTATAACATTTCAGATTGAGGAGTTCGATGATGGCAAAGAGGAGATGGATGTGATATAAGTTTTTATTTTAATATTTAAGTTATTAAAACTCGTTTGACTACTAAACTTTTAGTTGATATTTCTGTTTGGATTATTATGTGTTTCTAACTGGAGATTGATGATAATTAAGTTTTATTTAAATATTTAAGCTACTAAACTTAAGTTGATATTTCAGTTGGACTATGTGATTTTAATTTTAAATATGCTTAGATGTTTGAACTTATTAAAAACGCTTCCGCACTATGTTATATGAATTATATATTATGTAAGTTTATTAAATAGAAGTTTATTTATATATTACTATGATTTTCTAGTATTAGTTTTATTCCATATTTGAGAAATGTTTAAAATTCTCTTTCATGCATTATTTTATATGTTAGTTTTTATAAAATAAATAGCATTATAGGTTTATAAAATTAGGGTGTTACAAATTATTATTTAATTACGGTGGTTTGAAAATATTAAATAAATTTGGTGGATAATTATTATTAATTTTCAGATTTATTTTAAGATATATTTTCGAAAACTTTCAAGATTTAAATTGGTGGATAATTATTTTAATTTTTAATTTTTATCTTGTGGATAATATCGAGTTAATTAACTTAATTAATTGAAAAATTCGAATATTATTTAATATTCATGCATAGATATCATATGTTATTTTATGTGGATCATATTATACATGATTGTTGGATTTGTAGACTGTGTTTGTTTGCAGGTTTACCAACTATCATGGTTCATTTATTTTATGTGATGTATGTTTATGTTGAATGAATGTTGGCCGTATGCCGGTTTGGCTACGTGATTTTAATCCATGAGAAAATCCATGGATTAGCTCTAGGTTTTATTTTACATTGTTTTAATGTAATAGATATAAAGCTGTTAGACCGAGTTTTTGAGTTATAATTTTTATTCTAGCAATATTAGATTTTTCCTTTTGGAATAGATAGTCTGTATTGAATAAAGATCGGAGATCAACTCAAAGAAGGAAAGTGGTTCAGCACCAAGAAGGAAGGTTCACCGGTTCACGTCCCGAAATCCTAAATGGAGCTAGGATTTTCAGCGAGGCGCGGTGAAGGGGGCGGCGGCCATAGCCCTGTTTCCGGAGCTGACTTTCCAGTTTTATCTCATCAATCAACATGAGATATAAGCCATGATAGTTGGAATATTACTGTTGCTTATTATGTAGAAGCATGCAATGGATGTTTATCATTTTATGTGATGTTTGGATGTTCAATAATAGGATAAAATGAAACCTCAAACGTAAATAACTAAGTGGGAGAGATTCATACCAAAGTATGTAGAAATCTCATACGGTCTCCATTAAAATCTGGTTTAATTATGAAGTGATGGGCATGCGCGTTGACATCAGTCTTCCTCCATATCGGATGTGTCATATCACAGATTTCTCTAGAAATTAAATCTCCTAAATGGATAGCTGTAGAACACTGTTAGAACTAACTGACTCCTCTATCTAGAGAATTTAAATTCGAATAGTGCTCTTGGTGCGAAGATAATGGTGTGCACACTTAGATGTAATTTATTGATAAACGTCCACACGATCGTGGCTTATCAGTTAGACGATTACATCACCGTGTTTATTATCCGGCTATTAATTTGCTTGTTGTAAGGAAACTCAACTGGAGGCAAATTAAAGGTTTAACCTATTTAAAAATGAATTTTATAAACGTCCACACTATCGTGGCTTATGAAAGACATTTTTAAAGTGTCGGTGGAAAAGTATAAAATTTTTATGAGTCTTTCAATTATATACTTTTTATCGTAAATGTATTTTGTGACTGTACTGCATGTTTTAATTTCAGTTATTTCATATCATCAATGGCACTCTCCAATCTGTCCTCAATCCTCAAAGAAAACAAACTTGTCGGTGAAAACTACAATGACTGGCTTCGTAACCTTAACTTAGTTCTTGTTGCTGAGGGACACAAGTTTGGGCGTGATGAGGTTTGTCCTCCACAGCCAGATGAGGGTTCTGACAAAGCCCAAAAGGTTGTATATGATAAGTGGGTTAGGTCTAATGAGATAGCGCGTTGTTACATCTTGGCATCTATGTCAAGTATGTTGCAAAATTAGCATGAGCCTATGAAAACCGCTTATGATATCATGTACAACCTTAGGCAGCTATTCGGTCATCAGAACCGCTCGGCACGCCATTTAGCAATGAAGAAGCTAATGGATGCGAGAATGTCTGACTCCACATCTGTTAGGGATCACGTTCTCACGATGATGGGGTATTTATCTAAGATCGAGACCTTGGGTGGAGAGCTAGATGGCGATTCTCAAATCGACATTGTTCTTCATAGCTTGTCCTCCAAGTTTGAGCAGTTCAGGGTGAATTTTAACATGATTAAAAGGGATGTCAGCCTGACTGAACTGCTCATAGATCTTCAGGTGGTTGAATTGCTCCAAAAGAGCAATCCTGAGGCCCACATAGCTGAAAAAGGAGCGTCTTCTTCTGGTGGAAAAAGGAAGAGGAGAAACGCACCTAAGAAGGCTACAGATGAGGCGCCTAAGGTAAAAAAGCCAAAGGCAAAGATTCCTCCTGAGGAATTTAAATCGAAGACTAAGTGCTTCAAGTGCGGCTAACCAGGTCACTGAAAGGCAGCGTGTCCTAACAAGAAGAAGAAGAGAGGTACATCTCACACTCTGTTTGTAGAAACATGTTTAGCAACTTGTTCTACCCAGTCATGGGTAGTAAATGCTGTAGCTACTGATCATGTTTGCATGTCTTTACAGGGGTTCCTGGTAAAAAGACAGTTGCGTGAGGATGAGATCACCGTCTACATGGGCAATGCTACGAGAGTGGCGGCTGTTGCAGTGGGAGACGTTGTTTTACCTTTCAGTAGTGATAGAACTTTGATTTTGAAAGATTGTCTTTATTTGCCTGGTTTTAGGCGAAACTTGGTTTCAGTTTCTAAATTGATTATGGATGGATATTCTGTTTGTTTTGATAACAAAGTAGTTATCTTTAGTGGGAAACATTTTATCTGTTCTGGCACATTGGATGGACACTTATACTTTCTTAAACCAATTGAAAATACTACGCAAAGACAACTATTGAATACATCGATCATAAACCCTAACAAGAGAAAAGAACCTTCGGACTTGAATCAAACCTATCTTTGACATCTAAGGCTAGGTCATATTAAACTTAAGAGGATACAAAGGCTTGTAAACGATGGACCATTGTCTTCTTTGGTACTGGAATCATTTCCTTTGTGTGAATCCTATTTGGAAGGTAAAATGACCAAGCGTCCTTTCCAGTCAAAAGGAAATAGATCCGAAGGGCTATTAGATTTGATTCACTCTGACCTGTGCGGTCCTATGTCAGTTCAAGCTCGATGAAGGTTCGAGTATTTCATCACTCTCATTGATGATTACTCTAGATACGGTTATATCTACCTGTTGCGTCGCAAGTCTGAATGCTTTGAGAAATTCAAAGAGTTTAAGGCAGAAGTGGAGAAACGAATAGGTAGAAGTATCAAGTCACTACATTCTAATTGTGGTGGAGAGTACCTCTCAAGTGAATTTAAGGATTACATGGCAGAGAATGGGATTATATCCCAGTTGACTGCGCCTGGAACGCCACAACAGAATGACGTGGTGAAAAGAAAGAATCGTACACTGTTAGAGATGGTTAGATTGATGATGAGTTATTCTGAGTTGCCCCTTTCGTTCTGGGGATATGCCCTCGAAATGGCAGCCTATATTCTTAACTTGGTTCCATCGAAATTAGTTCCTGCAACACCCACAGAACTATGGACTGGACGGAAGCCCAGTTTGAACTATATTCGGATTTGGGGTAGCCCAGCACACGTGTTGGACAAGGAAGCTGATAAGCTGGCTTCTCATACGGATGTAAGGCTGTTCGTTGGATATCCTAGAGGAACGAAATGTGGTTTATTTTATAGTCCTAAGGATCAGAAGATCATTGTTAGCACCAATGCTCGATTCTTAGAGGAAGACTATGTCATAAACCACAAACCAAGGAGTCAAATCATCATTGAGGAGTTAAGGGGAGGATCGAATCCTACACCGGTTGTACAAGAAGAGGAACCACCAAACATTGCACAACGTGTCACAGAAGTACAGGAACTGCCTCGTGCAGTGGGAGGGTTGTACGCCAACCTGATAGATTCATTGGTCTGGGAGAGGCTTTAGATTTCCCAGAGGGTCTCAATGAATTGGATCCAGGACCTATGATGAGGCAATTCGAGATAAAGATGCGGATTCTTGGAAAACTACAATGGAGTCTGAGATTGGATCTATGGATCGCAATCAAGTCTGGGAACTTGTAGAACCACAAGATGGGGTAAAACCCATTGGCTGTAAGTGGGTCTACAAGTGCAAGAGAGGATCTGACAGGAAGGTTGAAACCTTAAAAGGGTATACTCAGAAAGAAGGGATCGATTATGAGGAAACCTTTTCACCGGTAGCCATGCTTAAGTCAATCCGGATTCTCTTGTCTATTGACGCTCATTTGGATTATGAGATTTGGCAGATGGATGTCAAGACAGCTTTCCTAAATGGAAGTCTTGAGGAAAACATCCACATAAAGCAACCAGAGGGATTCATTGCTAATTGCCAAGAGCACTTGGTGTGTTAGCTTAAGAGATCCATTTATGGACTTAAGCAGGCATCGAGATCTTGGAACACCCGATTTGATGAGGTTATCCAGTCATATGGATTCGTGCAAAGTCCGGATGAGAGCTGTGTGTACAAGAAATGTGACGGAAACGTGGTTGCATTTCTCATACTTTATGTTGATGACATCTTGCTTATTGGAAACAGTAAGAAGGCGTTGTCAAACATTAGAGTGTGGTTGTCCGAGCAGTTCGATATGAAGGATCTGGGTGAAGCCAGACATGTCCTTAGCATCAAGATCATTCGAGATCACCAGAAAAGGATATTATGTCTGTCCCAGGTGACTTATATCGATACAGTGCTAGCTAGATTTGGCATGCAAGATTTCAAGAAAGGTTTTATACCTTACAGGCATGGAATTCATCTATCCAAGGAAATGTGTCCCCACACACAGTCTGAGATAGAGGAAATGAAGAAAGTACCATATGCTTCGGCTGTGGGAAGTTTGATGTATGCTATGCTATGCACTAGGCCTGATATATGCGATGCCGTTGGCATGGTAAGCAGATATCCGTCTAACCCTGGACAAGGTCACTGGACTGAGGTCAAAAACATTCTCAAGTACCTTAAAAGGACTCGAGATTACATGTTTGTTTTTCACTATGGTAGTTTAGTGCCTTTGAGTTACACGGACTCAGATTTTCAATCCGACAAAGATCAGAGTAAGTCTACCTCGGGCTATGTGTTTACATTAGAAGGTTGAGTCATCGCATGAAAGAGCATTAAGTAGAAATGCATTGCGGATTCCACTATGGAAGCCGAGTATGTAGCTGCCTCTGAGGCTGCAAAAGAGGCTGTCTGGCTCCGCGGGTTCCTAGTGGGCTTGGGCATAGTTTCTGATTTGCCTAAGACTATCACAATATACTGTGATAACTCTAGTGCAGTGGCAAATTTGAAGGAACCCAGAGCCCACAAGCCAAGTAAACACATAGAAAGAAAGTACCATCTTATACGAGAAATCATTAAGAAAGGAGACGTGGCGGTGGTTAAGATTGCATCGGAGGACAACCTGGCTGATCCATTCACGAAGAGCCTGCCTGCTAAGACCTTCGATGGTCATGTGGAGAAAATGGGAGTGAGATGCAGACCTGGTGGCGCAGTTTGAGTTGATAATTTTGATTGGAGAGTTAGCCAGTTAGTTATTATGCTTGAAAGACATGCTTCAAGTATAAGTGGGAGATTGCTAGTTTTGTATACTGGAAGACTTGTCTTTGCATACTTTTTTGATGATATGATGATATGAAATGAAAGTTATTGCAGTCACTGTTTGCATTTAGATTATGTTATATAATTGTTCTATGCAATGTTTTATATACTTACATTGTCGATGATGTGGTGTGGGGAGTCACACGGTAAGATCATATCATTAGAACCTTGTAATGTATTAAAGAGCTCACGGCTTAGATGGTCCTGAACACACCATCGGTACACCGTAGAATAATCTGATAAGTTAGTTTATCTTGACTAACTGATTATTCTAGTACACTCGTTAGTGTATTGAGGAGGATCACAATAGGATACTATTCTCTATCTCTGACCCAGTTACTGAGAGAATAAAGATCCACAGAGTTCGGGTTCTGAACTCATTTGATATTGGCGAGCATATGTGTGCATTGTTTGTTGCTTTTATTTATCAATGAGTGAGATCTTTTCATAGATCAAACTCGATATCTTGGACAATAACAATGTATACAAGATGTCTCGAGCAGTATGTATGAGCATCGTATCCTGGTGCGCCAAGTTGATGATGTTCTCTTGAGGAAACACAAGTTCATGTTGAGACCCTGCAGGTGGAATTTATTCCGTACATAAGTAAAGCTTGTGTGGTATTACTCAAAGTTTTAGATGTTAATTAATTATAGCTGTCAGAGGCTGACATAATTAATTAATGAACTTTATATCTTAAACACGGGGAATGGCTGGACTAAAGGAGAAAGCATATTCATAAATATGTATTAAATTGGTAGGTCAGTTTTACTTCTTTAGTGGAATAAAAGTAAAACTTAATTTATTTAATTATATCGTAAGTTTATTGGATATTGGATATTAAATAAATTAATGGGCCAATTTAATATTCTTGTAGATCCCTGTTGTAGCCCAATTGACTGATAGTAGATTGGATATTGAACTTGAGATAGAGGCCCAAATCCAGTATGGTTTGAGAAGTAAATTTTCGCCCACCTCTCTATTTAGTAGAGAGGGGGGACGAAAATTTGGCAATTAGAAATCAGCCCCTCTTTGTCTCTCAAAGTTATCCACATATTTCACAACTCTTTCTACTAGATTTCAGCCCACTCTGAATCTAGATACAGTTCGGGAATACAACAGAAGATCTTGGAGTAGAATACTATGTTGGTTGAATTTTGAGGTGTAGGTGGCGTCAGTATTGCATTCATTCAACAGCAAGATTAGATCTTTAATCTTGTCCTCAGACCGACTGACAATTGTAAGTAATTTTGATCTATGTATTCCGCTTCGTTAGATTCATTTTGCATGGTTTTGTGCTTGATGTGATAAACATGCATGTGACATAAAATTATGATTTGCATGAACATGGATTAATGAACAACCAAATGATACTGCGTTGGTTTAATTCGAAAAAACCCCAACATTGTCAACTTCTTCTTCAACTCTTGAAATCTCTATTCACTAGCTTATGTACACTTAAAGACCACACCCTTCCTGTAATACCCCAAAATATTTTAGAAGATTTTATTCGACTTATGTTACCTGAGGGTAATCAAAGAAATAATTTGGGTCCTTAAAGGAGTCAAATAAAGGAAAAATCGCAGCCAGGGAAATCTGTTAAAATTTAATTTGGTCAAAATTTGCTTTAAAAATATGTTGTGATATTTTTCTCGGGTTGATAGAAAAAGTTCCAAGGATCGTGCCAAACTTTGAATTTTTCAATTTCGAGTTCAAATGAACTCTTGGCAAAACTTTGAATAAAAAGGGCACATCCGTCATTATCCAATTTCTTTTTTTGAAATATTATCCTATTCGTAATTATCCTATTCTTTTTCCATCATTATCCTATTCCATCATTATCCTCTTTCTTTTATTCGTTATTATCCTATTTATTTTTCTTCTATAAATAGGAGGTTAAGGTTTCATTTTTCATTCATTTTCAAAATCAAAACGCCGAGCAACTTCTAGAGAAGGTACGTCTCTAGTTTCCTATTTCAATTCTGAAATAGTCATTTTGAAGGTGTCAATACGTAGATCACGAATACGTGATTGAAATGATGACACGACGGACGATCACGATGGAAAATCATCGTGACCGCCGCCAAAAGTTGCCACCACCCCTCAAATCCGTGACTCTTTCGGGTCGCCGGATCAAAAGATGTCTTTAGGATTTCATGTTCTATGTATATTTATATACATTTTCCATGTTGTGACTTTTTAATTTTGGGTATATTTTGGGTATCCGAATATTAAATTGTAGTCTTTTTCAGATCTATCCTTCATGGACAGCCCTATCGTATTTTTTGTCTCAAAAGTTGTTCCGTCTCAAAATATAGTATTTTTATTTAAAGTTTCGTATTTTTCTAATGGGCGGATCTTGCGGTATGAATTTATTTGTACCGAATTAATTTTAGGATACGGGTTTGACCACCCCGTATGCTAGAACTTCCAAAAGGGTTTTTCTTTATAAAAATGTCCTGAGTAAAGTTCCCTTAAGAGTCAAAATATTTTGATGACCCGGGTGTTGCGTATTAAGATAGTAGATTTTATAAGATTTACTTTATAGCTAAAAAAGGTTAGATTTTGACCTAATGATAGTCTTTTATTGAAACTAAGTTGTCGGATAATCTTGTAGGCTCAGAAGAAGGAGACTTCTAGTTGAGACCAGAATCAGAATCTAGATCTAGCTATCCGAATCAGATTGCCAGGTGGGTTTTTATTATATAAAAATGTATTTCGGGTTATTAAGCCCTGATATTTTCAAAAATGAATGTGATTGAATATCCAACTCATGACTGTATTTGATGTGCTCTCCTGACTCATGTAAGTCTTACTACTGTTTTGGTGACGAAACTGCAATGGTTCACAATATCGAGCCCCAAGCAAACAGGGCAGTGTCCAACCTTAAGTAGCCGGGTTGTGTACACGAACCGACTCACCGTAAGCGTTATAGGGGAGAGTGGCGCGCAATGATGGAACTAAAATGATTTAGTATACATGGAATTCCCAAATTTTCTGTTTTGAAAGCTTTCCATGATATGCTTAAAATATGATTGGATATTCTGTTTTATAAAATGATTGTGAAGGTTTTTCTCAAAAGTACCCACTGAGTGCATTAGTACTCACGCCCAAAAATCTTTTCAAATATTTTCAGGATGAGCTGCGGGATGGTGGATGACTGTGCTAAGGCTGAAGGGCTATCGTTTGATGTATATGTTTCCTTTTCCGCTATGGAGTCTAACTGAGAACATGCTTCCTTTTGAGTCTGAATAAATGCACTGCGTTCTTTTCCGCTTACTCTGATTACTGTTACGGAGTGTTCGGTTCTCCGAATCCCGTTTTCTTTATGGAGTGTTCGGTTCTCCGAATCCCATTTTCTTTACCGCTACGGAGTGTTCGGTTCTCCGAATCCCGTTTTTTTTACTGTTACGGAGTGTTCGGTTCTCCGAATCCCGTTTTCTTTACTATTATGGAGTGTTCGGTTCTCTGAATCCCATTTTCTTTACTGTTACGGAGTGTTCGGTTCTCCGAATCCCGTTTTCTTTACTGTTATGGAGTGTTCGGTTCTCCGAATCCCATTTTCTTTACTGTTAAGGAGTGTTCGGTTCTCCGAATTCCATTTTGTTTACTGTTATGGAGTGTTCGCTTCTATGAATCTCATTTTCTTTACTGTTATGGAGTGTTCGGTTCTCCGAATCCCATTTTCTTTAATGTTATGGAGTGTTCGCTTTTCCGAATCCTATTTTCTTTATTGTTACGGAGTGTTCGGTTCTCCGAATCCCGTTTACTTTCTGTTCCTGACAGGCAAAAGCCTGGCATTTATTTACTTTCCTTATTCGAACAGGCGCAAGCCTAGCTTTACATTGCTTTCCATGTTAAGGCAAAAGCCTGGCTCTTTATTGCTTTCACGACAGGCGAGAGCCTGGCATCTCTTTACTTCATGTATTTGGACAGACATCAGTCTGGCCTTTTTAATGCCTAACCTATTAACAGTTAACCTTTGAACTGTTATTATTCACATTGAAGTTTGCCTTGGTTATTCTTTCTTGGGTTTATCGTAAGAGTCATGGTATCTGGTTTGAGTCATTTTATACGCTTAAAAAGCGTGGATTTATCCATTTATAAAGGTTATGCTGCTCAAATATTTGGGGCACTAATCCAGGTTCTTTGATTACTTCTGTTCAACAACCCCTTCCCCCTTCCCCCAAGTAGCGCACCAGTCCCCTGCCCTCCTCCCGGGACCGGGGCGTTACAGAGTGGTATCAGAGCCTGGCTACAACTCTGCAGGCCTGTCATATTATTGATTGAGTCAAGTTCTCAATGTAGTCTCTTAATTGATTGTCTGATAGTCCTAGCACGTCGCCTACACCGCACTCATCTGCTTCAAAAAGAAAGGTACGCGAGTTAAAATGTATTTTGAAATTCAATGATATTTACTAAATTCAAAAAGGAATGTGGATAAGGAAAATTCTCCACATTGATGGTATTTATGAAAAGTCGCGCCAATGACGATTTTGAAAGGATAATGGTATCATTTTGGGACTATGTGCCCATATGATGATGGTTATGAATGAAAGGGACTTATATCCATGATGGTAAAATTGTGGGACTTTGTGCCCAGATGGTATTGAATGATTATTTTAAATGGGACTATATGTCCATTATGTTTGAAATGAAATGTGATGTTTTGAATGTGAATATATGTCCATGATATGTTCCAAAAGAAAGTGTGATGATAGTAATCAATGCCCTATGATTAGAAATGTTATTATGTGTAAGTGATTGGAAATGTGATGATGTTAAAGTGTAAGGAAACCCAGAACGCTTATGCAGATGGAATGTGAATATAGAAAGATTTGATTGAGAATGTAGATGAACATTGCTAGTTGTGACTTATGCATATAGATTGGATTTTAAGTTGATGATTGTTAAGATTCTGATGGAGCATAGATTGATTAAGTGTTTTTTTCCACATTTAAGATTATGAGCCCACATGTATTGGTTCCACTGAAATGTGTCAATTTGTTATGATGTGAAATTTCAAAAGAATGTGTTATGTCATGTTTGGATTGAATCCTACATGAAAAAGGGTTCATGGCAAGGCCATGGTTCGCCTATGGTTTTAATGGGATGTTTGGGACATCTGGATTCCGGTTCAACCGAGAATCTGATGAATGATTATAAAGAACAGATTGACTAAGAAGGTGGGAACAATTATGTAATGTCTTGTAGGCTTGAACGTAGGAAGAACTTAGAATAGATAGGTATATTCTTTTAGATGGCTTAAGTTATGTGGATTTCTAGGAAATGCGGCTCGCGTGTATATGTATTTGAGGAGCATGTTGGGAGAATTTCAAATGTTTATGAAGAATTGCGATAGAAAGATCCGTTCTCGCTACTCCCGTCTCTATACATTTGTGATCGAGGAGTAAGGACAAGTTCGAGACTGGATGTCTTAACTTCCGGGTGACATATGCGATGATCGAGATAATATGCTTTGATTCAGGTGGATCGATATCTATTTTCTCTCTCTCTCTCTCTCTTTTCTCGACTCAAAGGATGATGTTAAATAATATTCGAAGAAAGTTACAGAGAAGAACGTATGAAGAGTTATGCACATCAAGTTAAAGTTGACCAAGATAGAGTATACGTCTTAGTAAGATTTACGACTCGAGATAAATAGAGTTTTAGCTATGAATGATGAGGTAGCTTATAAACTAGTCATATTGCTGATTCTAGCTAAGATTTATAAGGTAATTGATGTCTCAATGTTGAGAAAGTACGTGTTTGATCCTAAACACGTTATAAAGAATGAGGAGATAGTCCCGAACCAGGATTTATCTAATGAGGAAAGACCAGAGGCTATTCTTGACCGACGGGTCCAAGAATTACCGAACAAACAGATATGACTGGTGAAAGTCCTATGGAATAACCATGGGAAAGAGGAAACTACCTGGGAGCTCGAAAGCAGAATTAAGGAGTTGCACCCTCATTTACCCAACAGAGGTATGCAAATTTCGGGACGAAATTTTTATTAAGGAGGGTAGAATGTAATACCCCGAAATATTTTAGAAGATTTTATTCGACTTATGTTACCTGAGGGTAATCTAAGAAATAAGTTGGGTCCTTAAAGGACTCAAATAAAGGAAAAATCGCAGCCAGGGAAATCTGTTAAAATTTAATTTGGTCAAAATTTGCTTTAAAAATATGTTGTGATATTTTTCTCGGGTTGATAGAAAAAGTTCCAAGGATCATGCCAAACTTTGAATTTTTCATTTTCGAGTTCAAATGAACTCTTGGCAAAACTTTGAATAAAAAGGGCACATCCGTCATTATCCAATTTCTTTTTTTGAAATATTATCCTATTCGTAATTATCCTATTCTTTTTCCATCATTATCCTATTCCATCATTATCCTCTTTCTTTTATTCGTTATTATCCTATTTATTTTTCTTATATAAATAGGAGGTTAAGGTTTCATTTTTCATTCATTTTCAAAATCGAAACGCCGAGCAGCTTCTAGAGAAGGTACGTCTCTAGTTTTCTATTTCAATTCTGAAATAGTCATTTTGAAGGTGTCAATACGTAGATCACAAATACGTGATTGAAATGATGACACGACGGACGATCACGATGGAAAATCATCGTGACCGCCGCCAAAAGTTGCCACCACCCCTCAAATCCGTGACTCTTTCGGGTCGCCGGATCAAAAGATGTCTTTAGGATTTCATGTTCTATGTATATTTATATACATTTTCCATGTTGTCACTTTTTAATTTTGGGTATATTTTGGGTATCCGAATATTAAATTATAGTCTTTTTCAGATCTATCCTTCATGGACAGCCCTATCGTATTTTTAGTCTCAAAAGTTGTTCCGTCTCAAAATATAGTATTTTTATTTAAAGTTTCGTATTTTTCCAATGGGCGGATCTTGCGGTATGAATTTATTTGTACCGAATTAATTTTAGGATACGGGTTTGACCACCCCGTATGCTAGAACTTCCAAAAGGGTTTTTCTTTATAAAAATGTCCTGAGTAAAGTTCCCTTAAGAGTCAAAATATTTTGATGACCCGGGTGTTGCGTATTAAGATAGTAGATTTTATAAGATTTACTTTATAGCTAAGAAAGGTTAGATTTTGACCTAATGATAGTCTTTTATTGAAACTAAGTTGCCGGATAATCTTGTAGGCTCAGAAGAAGGAGACTTCTAGTTGAGACCAGAATCAGAATCTTGATCTAGCTATCCGAATCAGATTGCCAGGTGGGTTTTTATTATATAAAAATGTATTTCGGGTTATTAAACCCTGATATTTTCAAAAATGAATGTGATTGAATATCCAACTCATAACTGTATTTGATGTGCTCTCCTGACTCATGTAAGTCTTACTACTGTTTTGGTGACGAAACTACAATGGTTCACGATATCGAGCCCCAAGCAAACAGGGCAGTGTCCAACCTTAAGCAGCCGGGTTGTGTACACGAACCGACTCACCGTAAGCGTTATAGGGGAGAGTGGCGCGCAATGATGGAACTAAAATGATTTAGTATACATGGAATTCCCAAATTTTCTGTTTTGAAAGCTTTCCATGATATGCTTAAAATATGATTGGATATTCTGTTTTATAAAATGATTGTGAAGGTTTTTCTCAAAAGTACCCACTGAGTGCATTAGTACTCACGCCCAAAAATCTTTTCAAATATTTTCAGGATGAGCTGCGGGATGGTGGACGACTGTGCTAAGGCTGAAGGGCTATCGTTTGATGTATATGTTTCCTTTTCCGCTATGGAGTCTAACTGAGAACATGCTTCCTTTTGAGTCTGAATAAATGCACTGCGTTCTTTTCCGCTTACTCTGATTACTGTTACGGAGTGTTCGGTTCTCCGAATCCCGTTTTCTTTATGGAGTGTTCGGTTCTCCGAATCCCATTTTCTTTACCGCTACGAAGTGTTCGGTTCTCCGAATCCCGTTTTCTTTACTGTTACGGAGTGTTCGGTTCTCCGAATCCCGTTTTCTTTACTGTTATGGAGTGTTCGGTTCTCCGAATCCCATTTTCTTTACTGTTACGGAGTGTTCGGTTCTCCGAATCCCGTGTTCGGTTCTCTGAATCCCGTTTTCTTTACGGTTATGGAGTGTTCGGTTCTCCGAATCCTATTTTCTTTACTGTTAAGGAGTGATCGGTTCTCCGAATCCCATTTTGTTTACTGTTATGGAGTGTTCGGTTCTATGAATCCCATTTTCTTTACTGTTATAGAGTGTTCGGTTCTCCGAATCCCGTTTTCTTTAATGTTATGGAGTGTTCGCTTCTCCGAATCCTATTTTCTTTATTGTTACGGAGTGTTCGGTTCTCCGAATCCCGTTTACTTTCTGTTCCTGACAGGCAAAAGCCTGGCATTTATTTACTTTCCTTATTCGAACAGGCGCAAGCCTAGCTTTACATTGCTTTCCATGTTAAGGCAAAAGCCTGGCTCTTTATTGCTTTCACGACAGGCGAGAGCCTGACATCTCTTTACTTCATGTATTTGGACAGACATCAGTCTGGCCTTTTTAATGCCTAACCTATTAACAGTTAACCTTTGAATTGTTATTATTCACATTGAAGTTTGCCTTGGTTATTCTTTCTTGGGTTTATCCTAAGAGTCATGGTATCTGGTTTGAGTCATTTTATACGCTTAAAAGGCGTGGATTTATCCATTTATAAAGGTTATGCTGCTCAAATATTTGGGGCACTAATCCAGGTTCTTTGATTACTTCTGTTCAACAACCCCTTCCCCCTTCCCCCAAGTAGCGCACCGGTCCCCTGCCCTCCTCCCGGGACCGGGGCGTTACACTTCCTAAATAGTTGTATCATAGGAGAGGCTATCTTTGAGAATTCTTCAACAAATCTACGATAGTATCCTGTAAGGTCGGGAAAACTATGTACTTCTAAAGGATTTGTTGGTTGAGACCAATTATTAATGGCTTTGACTTTGTTTGGTGTAATTACCTAATCCCGAAAAAGAGATAATAAACGAGGGATAGGGTGTTAATTAAAAAGAGAAATGAATTCAGGGACAAATTAATGGAAAGGCATCAAGAATAGTATGATAGAAAGTCTATAGATCCAAGAGTAGGTTATGCCTTTCGGAAAATCAAGCAGCATAAATTTTGTAGCTATAGCAAATCTCTATCTAATAATGGCTTATAAGAAGGAAATGAAACCTAGAATGAATCAAGATGCTCATTCATACATGAAGAAAGAAGTAAACTGATATCAACAAGAAAATAGACCTCTTCATAGGCCAAAAGAAAATCAACTAAGTCATCTTCATAGGACGGAACAAACAAATAACAACTAGACCCCTTTATAGATCGATTGAAAGTAAATAAAAATGAATAGATAAACAAATAAGACTCATCCATAGATCGAGACTTAAGGTAATGGGAAATAGCTCAAAAGGAACAAAGGAACAAAGAAACAATCAAAATACTCGATCGAAGTGTGTGCAGAGTTGCACAGAAGCTAGGTAAACAAGATTAAAAAAATTAATAAGCTTAGAGCACCTATCAGAATGACTTATATCATGAAAGTCTTACGTCAACCCATAGCATCAAGACATCATCACACCTTGTTTCCACTGTGCTTTTCTCATCGCAGATAGATAATTGTAGGACAACCTTCCAGCTTGAGTTCTTATCAAAGAAAACTTCTTGAAGCATGTATCCTTTATTTTGTATCGTTCGTTTGATTTGGCCATTCGTTTACATGTGAAGTTCAATTTCGTATTCATAGCTTTCTGATAGAATGTCGATGTGAATCACGCTTCTTAATTTGATGTGATCGAGATAATAATTCCACATAGATGCACCATAACTTGTACGTATAGCTATGCTAGCTTGTTCGACTCCATCTCTATCTTGATTGGTACGATATGTTGTTGCCCACGAAAATCTCTTATTCCACTATAAAATATTCGAGTATTTCTTGCCCTTTTTCTACTCATAGCACCTGATATCTCGTTAGCTCACCATGGTGGTAGATTTTGATATTTTCTCGCACGTGACATTGGAACAGACTTATCAAAAGAAGACAACATTCTAGATCTACAAAAGGTGCCAAGTTGATCTAACAACAAATTGTCAAACTTGACCCAACAACATTGCACAATCGTCTATGGCCATCATATGTTCAGCATCGTCCATCTGCTCATTGCTCAGCGGCTTCCAACGATAAAGTTTAAACACAACGCATGCAAAATGCATCAACATCAAATTCAAATGATGGTGCCAAAGTCCATGAACTCGTTATAGTTGTTGAGTAAACTTTATAAACTCATCTTCATAGGTAGGTATAAAACATGGTGATCGATTTATCTCAATATTTTGCTCACGTGACAATTCTGATGTTGAACCTTGTTTGTAGCGGCCATCATCATCTACAATATCTACCAACGAAAATTCCCAGTCTCCATATAGAATGTTGAGTTAAGTTTATTTTTTTTTAAAAATATTTTGTTTCTTAATGTGTCCATCTTTCTAGCACCATAGAAAACTCTTGGTTAACTTTAACACAGCCTTAATTTCAAAAATTTCTTCTAACCAGATGTTGCCCCGTAGAGTAATTTATTTTCCCAACGAACTCGAGCACCGAATCGATCACTTTCTTGGTATATGTATGAAATCTCGTAATCCGCTCATCGATCGTGATATACATGTGGTAGTTCTTATGAGCCATAAGTTTATGTTTAATCATCAAAATGAAATGTTTCCTCAGTCAAACTATGTTCTTTGTAATCTCATAAGTGTTTACAAGTTAAGTCTAAGTTCAGCAACTATAGGCCAATTTAATTTTTTGTCATCAAACTTTCAACTTCTCGTACTCATTCTAGAGTATATACAACAAACACTTTCCGGCTATCACAGTTTTCAGTATGCATTCTGCATATTATAAACATCACAAGTATGCACAAGGCATAGATAAACAAGTTCATACATATATATGATCAACATAGTTTTTAGACATAAACCAGTATGCTCTCAGACATATTTCAAAACCAGTATGCTTTCAACAAAGCAACCAAGTATGCAATCAGTACAATTTGTCAGAGTATGCAATCAGCATAAAAATCAATCTTTCGAGGAATTCCAGCCAACATAGCGAATCCTAATCTTCCATTTTCAGACAAACTTAACATTTCTACAGTTAATGTAAACTTTTCAAAACTAAAAACCGCATAAAAACATGCGTACCTTTTAGCTGTTGCATGAGTGACGAGCTGAGGGCTTATATAATATCACACAGAAATTTAGTGAAAAATGAAATAAGACCCAGCAAGTCTTCAGAGTTGCAAACCTACTCTGATACCACTCTGTAGCGCCCTGGTCCCGAAATACCGTGGAAATGGACGCCACGGGGGTTGGAATTAAGAAGCGGGAAAGAAAGGGGGTAATTTAATTAACGAAACCTGAACAGAAGACTCAGAAAAACCAAACATGCTTTATAAAAAATTATACTTATCCATAATACCAAGATCAGAGCTCTTAGCATTTAGCAAAAGAATATCATAAGTGCGGAAGCTCAATTCTTAACAGAATACTAATAAAAGAGACAATGAAAAACACTTAAATAACAAAGCCCGTTTCTGAGCATTGTCACGTCCACACGACAGCCTACTGACCTGAAAATGTTTAGCAAATATTTGGGCTGATTACTAATGCACTCGGTGGGCAAATTCACAATTTAAGTTGTGCAAATCATTTTCTAAAAGTAATCTATCTGTATTCATGTAGGTAGTGAAACTTAGGAGGTTTTAAATTTGAAAGCAACCTAAGTTCATGAAAATATTTTATCGTGAAGCGCTGAAGGGTATAACCAGTCACTGCCGGAAACCCCTCTACATCACCAACACGTAAATTTTATGAGTATAGCCAATGAGTGATGTGACGACCTACTTTTACGTAATTTGAATTATTTTAATTACTTGAAATTGAATTTTAATTTATTTGATGATGCTTGATAGAATTAGACGGACTTGAGGAAGACCGATATTGCGCCCCTAGTATAGAAAAGAAATTTTAGAACTCAAACTTGGGTCTTAGAATTATTAAATGGGCTTGTTAAACATATTCGACACATTTCTTATATGCTCTTAAAATAAAAAGAATTTAGTTTATTTTAAGGATAAATATGATATTATAATAAAAATATTATTTATATTGTTATATTTATCCTTATTCTTAAAATAAATATTATAGTTAAAGTTTATCCTAAAATTTAGACTTTTCGTATGATTTTATTCTCATCGTGATCATCCAGAAGTTTCTCGCTCCTATATATAGTAAAATAGCATGATACACTCTTCTTCAAAACTCACAAAATTCATAGCTTTCAGTACCTTTATTTTTTAAAAGAATTTCGACTCCTCACTCAAGCAAGGTTTCGAAACAAAATTCAGGTACCTTCTCACATATTTAATTTGAATGATGATGAGTTTGATAAATTCATTTTCACATCTAACATGCCATCTAGCATCTGATTCCAATCTCCTTAAGAAATTTAGAATAAAGTATAAGAAAACAAGAAAGCATGATTTTGTTTAAATTCATTGGTCACATATCAACAAACAAAATTCAATTACCTCATGCTCTTAAATACACACAATCACAATGATTTCCAACTCCTTAAACTAGTCCCCTGACTCACGTTTTTAACAACCAAACCAAGATCAAATTATCATTTATTTTTGTTGCACACCATGTCAAAAAGATTCATACACATGCTCATATATTTATGCCAATTACCGAAGTCTAATTACAAAATTTACATCTCTATATACTTCCTAATTTCCACATAACAATTCACCAACATAAAAATACCAAAACATGTGTTGGTCCCGGGCGAGTCGATATCAGTTTAGAGGGGGGGTGAATAAATTGATTGAAAACTTTTCACTTTAAATGCGGAATAGTAGGGCCCTTTGACTCGCTTTAGAGAAACTTATCTATGCATAAACTGGTTGATCAGTTATGACTGCTTGATGCAGATTGTGTGAACTTGTGTACAGTTTAAAGATATGCAATAGTCAAAACAATACAGCACACAAGTGATTTATAGAGGTTCGAAGTCTCAAACTTCTACGTCCTCTCTTCCTTCCGCAGAAGGGCAACTTCACTATATAACTTGATTTTCTTTACAAATTACACAATGAAGGACAGTTGCCTGAACCTGATAACTGCTCGCTACCTCAGCGGGTCGACGACTCACACTTGAAGTCCCTAACTGCTGGCTAGGAAGGTAGGTGCTATTATCGTCTTTACAAGGTTTTAGATCTCTTTCGATCTTCAAGAGGTTAGTCTTGAATAGGGGGTATTAACTGATGTGCTCCTTCAATTGAGCTGGGTAGTTGATCGTTGTATAGCTGAAACTGAGAAGGCTGCCCTGGCTGAATCGTCAACAGCTGGCTGAATATCTCGACTCTTTGAATTCTTCTTCTCAGTTGGACTCTCGCAGTTTTTATCAAATGCTGAACTTGAGCTAATTGGGAGGCAGAAAGAAAAGCTCTTGCTTGAATATTTCAAGAATGTATATGCGAAAGTTGTAGAGGCGAAGAGTGTTTAAAACTTTGATTCACTCGTCTTTTATAGAGGAGTGATTTTATGACCGTTGAGTTCCATTGATCAGTGGCTCTGTTGGCTCATCAATGGCAGATGGTCTTTATTGACCGCTGGAGCTTTTGGTTGAAGTAGCCGTTACTTTGCCAATCGATCTTCATTGGATATTTAATTCCAGGATCTTCGCTGAAGCATTTATTCCAAGATTCGCCGGTTTGAGCAATAACTCCAGGGTTCTCTGGCTTCAATTTTTCTAGCAGTTTTGAGTTCCAGTTAGCAGTTCTGAACTTGTCTGTTCAGTTCGGCCATTACTCCAGTTGGCAGTTTTGAGCTTGTCAGCTCAGTTTGGCCATTGCTCAAGTTGGCAGTTTTGAGCTTGTCAGCTCAGTTTGGCCATTGCTCCAGTTAACAGTTTTGAGCTTTGTTTCTCCAGTTCGACTGATCCCAAGTTCTTGGCTAGCTTGTCAGCTTGACTGATTTCTCTTGAACTTTCTTGTCAGCTTGACTAATCATAAGCTGGCTGACTTCAGTCCTGGCCTTTAGCTGATCTGTCTTGTTTACTTCAGTTTGGCCATCAGTTGGATACTTCCAGTCTTTAGTTTAAACTGATCTCTTATCAGTTCCTTTAGTCTTAGTCGACTCTTTTCTCCCTCAGCTCAGCTGACTTAGTTGTCAGTTTGTTTCGACTGGTTTGACTTTTGACTCCTTAGTTGAGTTGAATTCTGACTGGATGACGTATCCTTCAGCTTGCAGACCATACTCCAGATTGGTTGACTTTGGCTTTACTTGAGTTCCTTTTTGATGCTCTGGATTGATCAGCTCAGATCTACAACTTGAATTTTAGTTAGTTTTTCATAGATAGTTTTGACATCTCATCAAAACCTTTTCTAGAGGTTCCTTGATAGTTTTTCCTAACAATTTTCTCCTTTTTGATGATGTCAAAACCTTGTCAATGATGATGGAAAAACTGTAAAAGTTCGTTTGATAGACATGCTGTAGTTTGCTTAGGCAAATTCTTGAAATCAGAGCATGTTAGAACATTAAATTCAAGTATCAGAGCATTCATGAAATTCAAGTATCAGAGCATTCGAAATATATTTTCATTTTAGTCATGCTTTCAGTCATGCTTTTATTTTGAGTAATTAGTGTATGATTGTCCGAGTATCAGAGCATTCAAAATTCATGTATTTAGAGTTTATTCTCATTTAGGCATGTAATAGAGCAAGTATAAAGTATGGATCAAAATCATATCAAATAATCTTTTGAAAGCAAGTTTAGAACTACTTCTCTTCTTTGAATGCTTCATCTCTTCCTGCTTGATTCTCCTCTTTCTTGAGAATCTTTTGAAAGCAAGTTTAGAACTACTTCTCTTCTTTGAATGCTTCATCTCTTTCTGCTTGATTCTCCTCTTTCTTGAGCTCCAAATTTTCTCCAACCTTCCCCCTGAAGCTGAGCTGCTTCCCCCTCATGATGTATTTCTCTTTAGATTTGATCCCAAAGAGTTAAGCTTTCATCATCATACTTTCCATCTTCCCCCTTTTTAGTATTATCCAAAAGCTGGGGTGGATCGCACGATGGTATGGCGAGATTTGGCAAAAATGTGAAGGTAGTTGGCAAATTATCATCATGGACTAAGGGAACTGATGGAATGGGCATGGGCGAGGAGAACCATGCATAGGCTTCTTCAGTTGTCATGAACTTACCATGATCAGTGTGTTGAGAGAGTTCTTGCTCGCTGAAGTCCATGGAGGCTAAGCTGGTGAAGATCTCATCGGTTGTAGCGATTGGAAGATCTTCGAGGAATGGAGTGCAGGAGGAGTTGGCTGGGTCGTTGTCAGGAAGAGGAGCGTCAGCTAGTACACTTAGCTAGATTCTTTTGATCATTGAATCCATTATCTCTGATTGCGTTGGCGGTGAGGAGAGTGGATGATTCATCCATTGTCTACTCCATTCTCCTTCGTTGATCCAGAAGATGGATCCACGAGTGCTGATGAGGTGGAACATTGTGCCTCATCGAGTTGGAATCGCCAGATGTGGTACTAGAGGTACCGTTTCAGTTGCTCAAATAGGGAGGGATCAGTGCCCTCAATGAGACCGAAGCAGCTTCTTAGCTGATGGTCTAGAACTACCTCAAACTCAACCTCAATTGAGTCACGATGGACTAAGGGTAGAGGTTGTGAGGTGGCTGGTATTGTAGACTGATCACTCAGTCTAGAGAGGGGCTCATTCTCAATCATCAGCTGCCGTTCTTCTGAGGAGCTGGCATGGTCGACCACCGGTTGCTTTCCACGACTTGAGTCGGGAGTTCCTAGTTGGTGGGATCTCTTTGGAATTGGATGGCAGTAGATGGTAGGGAGCATGTCCCTTCGTTTGATCTGTTCGCCAGTTGAAATGATCTCATCAAACTGGCTTTGAATGATGTGGCTTAGGCGACTCATAAACCCAACTTTTTCTCGGAACAAGCCAGTTGATGGATCATATTCTTCTCACTCGACATTTGCTCGTAGTTGAGCAAGAATAAAGGAGGCCCGGTCAGCTTTAGACCCAAAGTAGAGAGCGGCCATTAGACGGGCTTTGACGTCCGAGAATTGGACTGTCTCAAAGTTCTCATGCAGGATATGACCGGTGATATCCAGAAGTTGGATGATCTCATTAGGCAGGCTTTCTTTCAGCCTATGTGAGCAGTCATGATGGTGAATGTGAGGATGTTTCCAAAGACCCCACAGTGCATATTTGCACGGTAGTGCCAGTTCCATCACGTTTGGGCCGTCACCGGGGAGAAGAAGCGTAGACATCATTGTTGCTTTTGTCACCGTGATCTCTTTGTTTTGGACGGTGGAGATGATGTTGTCGTCGGAGATGGTTGCGTTGTAGTAGAACTCCGCAACATGGGAAGGTATATTCTTAAGTAGCACGATTATCAAGAATGGTAGCAGTCCAGTTTTCTCCAATGACTTATAAATTCTTTGAAAGTTTTCGGAGCCGAGGCGTGCGTTAAGATACTCCAGATTAAGAGTCTTATCTTTCTTTAGCTTCTTAATAAGCAGATTGGCATCTACCATCTGAAATGAAGGCTTCATTTCTGCAAAAGATGGTGTTGTTAGATATGCAAGTGTGTAGAGAGAGTTTGCAAGTGATCAAAGCAAGGAGGAGATTGAGTTTGCAGATGATCGGAGTCTCCATCTCCTTGCATAAATATATTCAGTATAGCATGCATTGATCGAGGACACTTGAGTGCTTCTCTTAGCTGATCAGCTGTCCGATTTGATGGATGATTAGCTGAATTAATAATGCATGCATCCCAGCCGTTCGATTGTGATGCAGCTTTATGATCATGCGGCTGAGATGGAGTTATTTTGAAAATGGGGTAGTTGCCATAAATAGCCAAATATTTTCTGCAGATTTTGCTATTTATATCTCATTAGAAAAATGTATTTCTGTTTGCTTCTTTGAATAGCTTACTTAATAGCGATGCAGAGATATTAATGGCAACTTGTGAGAGAGTAGTCTAGTTTCAAATTATAGCTGTTGAATATAATATATGAAATTTTATAATCACAATGGTAACAATTTAATTATGATAAGCTTGAGAGGATTAGAAAAACTTATTCGGAGTCAGTTGGGATACAGTCCAAATGATTGGTTTGACGACTCAGCAGTTGGATGATCAGTTTCATCTTGGTGTCAGTTGTTGCTGATGAGCTAACTGAAGCTCTAACTGATCTGAACTGATCAGTTCGTTTGGTCAGCTGCTTGACTTGCTTGAGTTAGTTTTCTCTTTTTGAAAGGCCGCGCTGGACTAGTTCCACTGCTTCCTTTCGAGCAGTTTGATCGCTTTGACGTAGATATAGATCCATTTCTGTTCTTTGACGGCGAGAGCCTGGCTGTTCTCCAGGCTTGGTGAAACTGCTGAATGGCAACTGATGAGTTTTTCATTCTTTGGTGGAGGGATTGTGAAGTTCCCTTTGGTGACGATCTGAACTGATCATTCTTCATAATCAACTGCACGCCTTTTGAGTTTGATGTGAGTAGGGAAGTGACATAGCTCTTGGATAGAAGACTTGGTGATGTGGCAGTATCCTTATCATCACTGTCACTCTCTTCAAGCCTTGGATTCTTCTGAGGAGCCACGACTTCAGTATTTGATAGATGTGGCTCTATCCTTGCTGTGGCAGTTGGAGTTCGTCGTGATGGCTCAGCTGACTGACTTGATAAATTATCAAAGTTCAGTTTACGGCAAAGCGAGCTAATTGGGCAGTTAACTGATTGATTTGCAACCACAGCTCCTTGAGGCATGATGCTGGTCTTAAGTTTAGCTAACAAGGCGGGTGCTGGAATCTTGTTGACAAGCCGGTGATTCATGATGTGCTGGACTTGCACAATAGTTGGAGGAAATGGATTTGACGATCTAATCCATTTAATGCTCCAAGTTTCTTCACGTTGCCACTAGCTCATGCCATGAAAGGAAGTTAGCAAGAAATGAGACTGGATGGATATGGAATGTCTCCAGTTGTACCAATAGAAATACCGGTGGAGTTGTTTGAACAACTCTTAGTCACGTTGTACAACGAAAGCAAAGTGAGTGAGAAGTAGATTGGTCACTTCCTTTTGTGCACCTTTGACTGCATATTCACCACTATAGAAAGTGCGAATATTTTCTTCAGTCAGCTGGAGAGGAGGGCATGTGCTTCTGAAATAGTTCGCTCCATAGTTCGAATGAGGGATTCCAATGAATGGAATAAGCTCATCTGGATCAGAGCAAATCTGGAAATCAACTGGTGATCCGTTCTTTGATTTTGGAGAATGAACGGCATTGGCAGTTGAGTTGCTTGAGGTGTTGTTGCTTGGCCTGGCCTTAGTTCGTCATTTGTTTCTTAGTGACTGAAGGTGAGCAGTTCCCTTTTTGGGAATCCAGTCAGAAATAAGAACTGGTAGTGATTCATCATTTGGAAGCTTCAGCAGGTCTTCTAGCATTTTACTCATTCTTAGAACAAGTCCTACTTTGGACTTAAATTTACCAGAGTTCTTTGAGTCAGAGGCCTTGATGACTTGATGCTTGAATTGTAGGAAGACAAATTCTGCCCAGTTTGTTTGTCGCCCTTCAGCAAGGTGAATCATAACTTTGTATCTCTCTTGGGTGAGTTGACTCAGGCTTCCAATAGCTCCGAACATCATCTTGTTCGTTATATCGAGTAGAACTCCATACTCGGGCTTTAGATCAGTTTTAGCAGTTGTAAAACTGAATTGCTTGTTGCAGGTTGAAGCTTTCCATTCTCTCCAGTATGACTCTGCAGATTCCTTTAGTTTTTGAACCAATGAGCCTTCTTGTGGAAGCTCGAACACTTTTGCAAGTGTTCTTTCAGTGATGTGGAGTAGTCGTCCTTGAATCGCTGATGATACTATCTTCCCATCTATAGACAAGTGTGCTTGCAGCAAAAATTCACTCACCAACTCTTGTCTAAAGAACTTTGGTGGTGTTTCCAAGTAGTAAAGAATTCCTGTCTTGTGAAGATTTGGCAGAAGGATTGGATTGTTTGATTCACTCTCCTCAAGCTTTGGATTCTACTGAGGAGCCACCACTTCAGTATTTGATAGATGTGGCTCTATCCTTGCTGTGGCAGTTGGAGTTCGTCGTGATGGCTCAGCTGACTGACTTGATAAATTATCAAAGTTCAGTTTACGGCAAAGCGAGCCAGTTGGGCAGTTAACTGATTGATTTGCAACCACAGCTCCTTGAGGCATGATGCTGGTCTTAAGTTCAGCTAACAAGGTGGGTGCTGGAATTTTGTTGACAAGCCGGTGATTCATGATGTGCTGGACTTGCACAATAGTTGGAGGAAATGGATTTGACGATCCAATCCATTTAATGCTCCAAGTTTCATCACGTTGCTAGTAGCTCATGCCATGAAAGGAAGTTAGCAAGAAATGAGACTGGATGGATATGGAATGTCTCCAGTTGTACCAATAGAAATACCGGTGGAGTTATTTGAACAACTCTTAGTCACGTTGTGCAACGAAAGCAAAGTGAGTGAGAAGTAGATTGGTCACTTCCTTTTGTGCACCTTTGACTGCATATTCACCACTATAGAAAGTGCGAATATTTTCTTCAGTCAGCTGGAGAGGAGGGCATGTGCTTCTGAAATAGTTCACTCCATAGTTCGAATGAGGGATTCCAATGAATGGAATAAGCTCATCTGGATCAGAGCAAATCTGGAAATCAACTGGTGATTCGTTCTTTGATTTTGGAGAATGAACGGCATTGGCAGTTGAGTTGCTTGAGGTGTTGTTGCTTGGCCTGGCCTTAGTTCGTCGTTTGTTTCTTAGTGACTGAAGGTGAGCAGTTCCCTTTTTGGGAATCCAGTCAGAAATAAGAACTGGTAGTGATTCATCATTTGGAAGCTTCAGCAGGTCTACTAGCATTTTACTCATTCTTAGAACAAGTCCTACTTTGGACTCAAATTTACCAGAGTTCTTTGAGTCAGAGGCCTTGATGACTTGATGCTTGAATTGTTGGAAGATGAATTCTGCCCAGTTTGTTTGTCGCCCTTCAGCAAGGTGAATCATAACTTTGTATCTCTCTTGGGTGAGTTGACTCAGGCTTCCAATAGCTCCGAACATCATCTTGTTCGTTATATCGAGTAGAACTCCATACTCGGGCTTTAGATCAGTTTTAGTAGTTGTAAAACTAAATTGCTTGTTGCAGGTTGAAGCTTTCCATTCTCTCCAGTATGACTCTGCAGATTCCTTTAGTTTTTGAACCAATGAGCCTTCTTGTGGAAGCTCGAACACTTCTGCAAGTGTTCTTTCAGTGATGTGGAGTAGCCGTCCTTGAATCGCTGATGATACTATCTTCCCATCTGCAGACAAGTGTGCTTGCAGCAAAAATTCACTCACCAACTCTTGTCTAAAGAACTTTGGTGGTGTTTCCAAGTAGTAAAGAATTCCTGTCTTGTGAAGGTTTGGCAGAAGGATTGGATTGTTTGATTCACTCTCCTCAAGCTTTGGATTCTACTGAGGAGCCACCACTTCAGTATTTGATAGATGTGGCTCTATCCTTGCTGTGGCAGTTGGAGTTCGTCGTGATGGCTCAGCTGACTGACTTGATAAATTATCAAAGTTCAGTTTACGGCAAAGCGAGCCAGTTGGGCAGTTAACTGATTGATTTGCAACCACAGCTCCTTGAGGCATGATGCTGGTCTTAAGTTCAGCTAACAAGGTGGGTGCTGGAATTTTGTTGACAAGCCGGTGATTCATGATGTGCTGGACTTGCACAATAGTTGGAGGAAATGGATTTGACGATCCAATCCATTTAATGCTCCAAGTTTCATCACGTTGCTAGTAGCTCATGCCATGAAAGGAAGTTAGCAAGAAATGAGACTGGATGGATATGGAATGTCTCCAGTTGTACCAATAGAAATACCGGTGGAGTTATTTGAACAACTCTTAGTCACGTTGTGCAACGAAAGCAAAGTGAGTGAGAAGTAGATTGGTCACTTCCTTTTGTGCACCTTTGACTGCATATTCACCACTATAGAAAGTGCGAATATTTTCTTCAGTCAGCTGGAGAGGAGGGCATGTGCTTCTGAAATAGTTCACTCCATAGTTCGAATGAGGGATTCCAATGAATGGAATAAGCTCATCTGGATCAGAGCAAATCTGGAAATCAACTGGTGATTCGTTCTTTGATTTTGGAGAATGAACGGCATTGGCAGTTGAGTTGCTTGAGGTGTTGTTGCTTGGCCTGGCCTTAGTTCGTCGTTTGTTTCTTAGTGACTGAAGGTGAGCAGTTCCCTTTTTGGGAATCCAGTCAGAAATAAGAACTGGTAGTGATTCATCATTTGGAAGCTTCAGCAGGTCTTCTAGCATTTTACTCATTCTTAGAACAAGTCCTACTTTGGACTCAAATTTACCAGAGTTCTTTGAGTCAGAGGCCTTGATGACTTGATGCTTGAATTGTTGGAAGATGAATTCTGCCCAGTTTGTTTGTCGCCCTTCAGCAAGGTGAATCATAACTTTGTATCTCTCTTGGGTGAGTTGACTCAGGCTTCCAATAGCTCCGAACATCATCTTGTTCGTTATATCGAGTAGAACTCCATACTCGGGCTTTAGATCAGTTTTAGTAGTTGTAAAACTAAATTGCTTGTTGCAGGTTGAAGCTTTCCATTCTCTCCAGTATGACTCTGCAGATTCCTTTAGTTTTTGAACCAATGAGCCTTCTTGTGGAAGCTCGAACACTTCTGCAAGTGTTCTTTCAGTGATGTGGAGTAGCCGTCCTTGAATCGCTGATGATACTATCTTCCCATCTGCAGACAAGTGTGCTTGCAGCAAAAATTCACTCACCAACTCTTGTCTAAAGAACTTTGGTGGTGTTTCCAAGTAGTAAAGAATTCCTGTCTTGTGAAGGTTTGGCAGAAGGATTGGATTGTTTGATTCACTCTCCTCAAGCTTTGGATTCTACTGAGGAGCCACCACTTCAGTATTTGATAGATGTGGCTCTATCCTTGCTGTGGCAGTTGGAGTTCGTCGTGATGGCTCAGCTGACTGACTTGATAAATTATCAAAGTTCAGTTTACGGCAAAGCGAGCCAGTTGGGCAGTTAACTGATTGATTTGCAACCACAGCTCCTTGAGGCATGATGCTGGTCTTAAGTTCAGCTAACAAGGTGGGTGCTGGAATTTTGTTGACAAGCCGGTGATTCATGATGTGCTGGACTTGCACAATAGTTGGAGGAAATGGATTTGACGATCCAATCCATTTAATGCTCCAAGTTTCATCACGTTGCTAGTAGCTCATGCCATGAAAGGAAGTTAGCAAGAAATGAGACTGGATGGATATGGAATGTCTCCAGTTGTACCAATAGAAATACCGGTGGAGTTATTTGAACAACTCTTAGTCACGTTGTGCAACGAAAGCAAAGTGAGTGAGAAGTAGATTGGTCACTTCCTTTTGTGCACCTTTGACTGCATATTCACCACTATAGAAAGTGCGAATATTTTCTTCAGTCAGCTGGAGAGGAGGGCATGTGCTTCTGAAATAGTTCACTCCATAGTTCGAATGAGGGATTCCAATGAATGGAATAAGCTCATCTGGATCAGAGCAAATCTGGAAATCAACTGGTGATTCGTTCTTTGATTTTGGAGAATGAACGGCATTGGCAGTTGAGTTGCTTGAGGTGTTGTTGCTTGGCCTGGCCTTAGTTCGTCGTTTGTTTCTTAGTGACTGAAGGTGAGCAGTTCCCTTTTTGGGAATCCAGTCAGAAATAAGAACTGGTAGTGATTCATCATTTGGAAGCTTCAGCAGGTCTTCTAGCATTTTACTCATTCTTAGAACAAGTCCTACTTTGGACTCAAATTTACCAGAGTTCTTTGAGTCAGAGGCCTTGATGACTTGATGCTTGAATTGTTGGAAGATAAATTCTGCCCAGTTTGTTTGTCGCCCTTCAGCAAGGTGAATCATAACTTTGTATCTCTCTTGGGTGAGTTGACTCAGGCTTCCAATAGCTCCGAACATCATCTTGTTCGTTATATCGAGTAGAACTCCATACTCGGGCTTTAGATCAGTTTTAGTAGTTGTAAAACTAAATTGCTTGTTGCAGGTTGAAGCTTTCCATTCTCTCCAGTATGACTCTGCAGATTCCTTTAGTTTTTGAACCAATGAGCCTTCTTGTGGAAGCTCGAACACTTCTGCAAGTGTTCTTTCAGTGATGTGGAGTAGCCGTCCTTGAATCGCTGATGATACTATCTTCCCATCTGCAGACAAGTGTGCTTGCAGCAAAAATTCACTCACCAACTCTTGTCTAAAGAACTTTGGTGGTGTTTCCAAGTAGTAAAGAATTCCTGTCTTGTGAAGGTTTGGCAGAAGGATTGGATTGTTTGATTCACTCTCCTCAAGCTTTGGATTCTACTGAGGAGCCACCACTTCAGTATTTGATAGATGTGGCTCTATCCTTGCTGTGGCAGTTGGAGTTCGTCGTGATGGCTCAGCTGACTGACTTGATAAATTATCAAAGTTCAGTTTACGGCAAAGCGAGCCAGTTGGGCAGTTAACTGATTGATTTGCAACCACAGCTCCTTGAGGCATGATGCTGGTCTTAAGTTCAGCTAACAAGGTGGGTGCTGGAATTTTGTTGACAAGCCGGTGATTCATGATGTGCTGGACTTGCACAATAGTTGGAGGAAATGGATTTGACGATCCAATCCATTTAATGCTTCAAGTTTCATCACGTTGCTAGTAGCTCATGCCATGAAAGGAAGTTAGCAAGAAATGAGACTGGATGGATATGGAATGTCTCCAGTTGTACCAATAGAAATACCGGTGGAGTTATTTGAACAACTCTTAGTCACGTTGTGCAACGAAAGCAAAGTGAGTGAGAAGTAGATTGGTCACTTCCTTTTGTGCACCTTTGACTGCATATTCACCACTATAGAAAGTGCGAATATTTTCTTCAGTCAGCTGGAGAGGAGGGCATGTGCTTCTGAAATAGTTCACTCCATAGTTCGAATGAGGGATTCCAATGAATGGAATAAGCTCATCTGGATCAGAGCAAATCTGGAAATCAACTGGTGATTCGTTCTTTGATTTTGGAGAATGAACGGCATTGGCAGTTGAGTTGCTTGAGGTGTTGTTGCTTGGCCTGGCCTTAGTTCGTCGTTTGTTTCTTAGTGACTGAAGGTGAGCAGTTCCCTTTTTGGGAATCCAGTCAGAAATAAGAACTGGTAGTGATTCATCATTTGGAAGCTTCAGCAGGTCTTCTAGCATTTTACTCATTCTTAGAACAAGTCCTACTTTGGACTCAAATTTACCAGAGTTCTTTGAGTCAGAGGCCTTGATGACTTGATGCTTGAATTGTTGGAAGATAAATTCTGCCCAGTTTGTTTGTCGCCCTTCAGCAAGGTGAATCATAACTTTGTATCTCTCTTGGGTGAGTTGACTCAGGCTTCCAATAGCTCCGAACATCATCTTGTTCGTTATATCGAGTAGAACTCCATACTCGGGCTTTAGATCAGTTTTAGTAGTTGTAAAACTAAATTGCTTATTGCAGGTTGAAGCTTTCCATTCTCTCCAGTATGACTCTGCAGATTCCTTTAGTTTTTGAACCAATGAGCCTTCTTGTGGAAGCTCGAACACTTCTGCAAGTGTTCTTTCAGTGATGTGGAGTAGCCGTCCTTTAATCGCTGATGATACTATCTTCCCATCTGCAGACAAGTGTGCTTGCAGCAAAAATTCACTCACCAACTCTTGTCTAAAGAACTTTGGTGGTGTTTCCAAGTAGTAAAGAATTCCTGTCTTGTGAAGGTTTGGCAGAAGGATTGGATTGTTTGATTCATCTAGAATCAATTGAAATTTCTTCCTATCAAGGAATTTATCTCTCATAAGTTGCTCTTTGAAGGAATTTGAGGATCTGGATAATTCGGCCATCTTTGGGGTTGGCTGAGATTTTGGGAATTTCAAGATCTTTGAGAGAGAGAGTGTTTTTTTTTTATATTGTAGGAGGAGGAGGCTTTTTGAGAGGCTTGAAAGGGGGGACTTTTTATGAGTGTTTGGATAGGCTCATAGATCTGATGGTTGGAATGGTACTAGCCTCTGGCCTCTTTTGGTCGTTGGCATTTAATGACTATAACACGTGTCATTATCTTGCAACGGTCAAAATTTTCAAAAATAAATGTGAAGCTCGACATTTATTTGAAATCAAAAAGATAATCTTTTTATATATATATATCAATTAATAATTACAAACTGAATAACAAGAAGTAAACTTAGGGCTTTCTAATCAGTTTCAACTTGATCAGCCACTTAGTCCTTCTTGTGATCAGTTTTCCTCCTTTTGGCAAGCGGTTCAGTGATGCCCTTTTCCTCATCCTCATCGTTGCTTGATGACTCAGTTTCAGCTGACTGGAGTCTTGGATGAGCTTGCAACTGCTGGATCTGCTCAGTGTGCAATTTAACCTGTTGCTGCAGGGTGTGGATTAATTCCACATAATAAGCAGGGAGCTGAATTATTGAACTGCTTGGTTGAGCATCGAACTGAACTGCTCTTGAGTCAGCTTCCTCTCCTGCTTCAATTCCAATCAGTTCCTCACATGGAATTGTGTGGGATTGTATAGCTTTCTCCATACTAATTGATTCATCATAGCTCGGCTCTGGTGGAGTTTCCGGTGCAACAGCTTGGGCTTCAGCTTGAAGAGCCCTTTGACCTGGATCAAAGTACATAGTTAGTGCTATTGTACCGTGATAGGCAGGTTGATCATTGACTTGAGCTGTCTGTACAGCTGGCTGGTCAGACTCAGCTGTCCCTGGAGTTGACTCTTGGGGAGGAGCAATTTTGGATTCAGTTGGCTCCTCAAACAACCGAGCCTTCTCTGCTGACCTCTCTGACTCTTCATCACTTGGAAGAACTAGTGGAATAGGAGATTTGAGTATTTCTTCAAACTCCAGATCGCTGGCTGTTCACTCGTCAACAGCTTGCACCTTAGGGGAATCATCAAGGAGATCAATGATGATGTGATCTGGTTGAGGGGATTCTTCGAATGTTAACTGCCTAGCCACAGATGCTATGACAGTTTGCCTTGTGCTGTAAACTGCAGCAGTTTCAGCCCCTTGTTGACTGCTTTGAGCTTCTTTGTTAAACTGGTTCTTCACCTGCCGAACCTGTTGCTGTCTGAGGTTAAGTATTTCCTTGAGCAACCAGTGCTGTTGAACTTGAGGATTTTTCCAGTGTTGCTGTTTAGCTTGAGTTTGTAGAGGTGGCAGTCTGATGTTGGCCCAGTTGAGTAAATCATTCATCACGTCCAATAAAGTTTGTTGTTCTGGGTGTGGGTGGTTCCTTCGAATGGCAAGCATTCTCTTCAAGGTAATGATTGGATTTTGCTCAGGAGTCTCCTATATAGCCCATTACATGCTCCACCTCTCTTCCCTTCTCCAGAAGCTCATCCCATGTGGAGCAGTTAGGAGAAAATGGGCTTTGGAGTTGAAGCAGTGTCTCCAAAGGTACCAGTAGACGTACCTTGATAGAGCTGTATACAGAGCAGCCGTGCCAATCACATCTTCAATAAAGTTTTCAGCTATGAACTTCTGCACTTGTTCATCAGCCCAGCTCTTGACGATTTCAGCTCTTGATAGAGATCTTTTGTTCTCTTCAGTCTCTCCCATCGGGGGACATGCAGTTCTGAAAAAGTCGGCTCCTGTGCCCTTTGGTGGAACTCCCCTGTCAGGCACAATGTCATCTCCTTCAACTGGTGCCACATCAAACACCTTGATGTTATAAGGAGGCAGTTTTGGAGGGGGTGGAGGTCCTGATTTCTTCTTCTTCCCTTTTGGTTAGACTGCTGCGGGCTTCTTCTTTGATCTGCCAGTTCTTTCCTTGGCCTGATCTGGCCTGGTAAAGATCTCTTCTTCAGGTGAATCAATAGTTGATCCACATCGAACTTGTCGCAGAGGCTTAGCTTTGATTGAGGTTCCAATCATTTGACTTATTGGAACATTGTCGTCCGAGTCGGAGTCCTCTTGAGGTATTTCAGTTGCAATCTCCTTGCCTTTTCTTTTTGCAGGCTCCTCTGCTCTCTTTGAGAAGGCAGCAGTTGGCTGACTGCTTTTGATTTTTATAGACTTTGCAGCTGGTTGCCTTCTGCTAGTTGCTGGTATAAAATCCAGCTTATCGATCATCAACGTGTCAGTTTCTTCTGACATGGAGTTAAGAATGGTCTCCAATATGCTACTTATCCTGCAGGGGTAGCACATCTTTTGATGGAACTCAGTTACTGTCTAGTGTTTTTCAACAATGTCGACATACTTCTTTATTTGCTTAAAGAAGTATTGAGCCCAGTTTACGTTGATGCTTCTGATGATTGCTGCACAGACTTTATACTTGTGCTCCGACATCTCTGAATGGCTCCTAGTCGTCCCAGTAATTATTCTAGCTGCAACTGATGCTAGAACTCTGTATTCTTCTTGGAAGCAGGACATGAGTGTACTGCTTTTATAAGGATCTACGCATTCCACTCACTTCCATTGATGGTAGGCTTCCTTTTGATCAACTTCTACATCTTGTAATCGTGTTCCAGTAGTGGGAAGTTTAAATAATCTTCCGAGCAGTTCTGGAGTTATTATTAGTTCAACTCCACGAACTTTAGTTACTATTCTGTCGTCGTAACCTTTTGAGTTTAAGTAGAACTTAACTACGGCATCTGGGTAGATCTTTGATGGATAATCTTCCGTGAAACTCTTCAATCCATTTTGCTCTATCTTCGTGATCAGTGAGTTGCAGAGAGAAGAATCTGAGCACCTTTCTCTATAAGCAACTAGATCTAGGAACTTGTCTCTGTAGAGATTCGTTTGGAATTTTTGTGAAGATTCACCAGTTCTCTTGAAATCGAACTTTCGTCGAACAGTTGGTGTGCATCTATCAGCCATGGAGTTCTTTAGATGAATGGTTCAGAAAGGACAATCTGGTTTTGACTGAATTTCAGAACTGAATTTTTGCTTTCGTAATTTTGCAGAACAGTTTCAAGAGATGAAGAAAGAGAAAGGCTTTAATTCTTTACTGAACTTTGGATCGGTAAAAGTGAAAATGAGAATTCAGCAATCCCTTTTATAGGAGATGATGAAGTTCATCCAACGGTTGTGTCGCTTTGTATGCCCAAGTTCAATGGTCGGATTAATTCAATCGACCTGTCGATTGGCCTTTCATTTCTATCCGTTGGGGATAAATGAGGAGAGAGAGAAAGTTTAATGGTAATATTTGAGTGACATGTGTTTTTACCATTCCTACTATTGAAAGCTTTGAACTTATCTGTTTCTCTCTTGTGGCTTCCTCTTGGCTTGAAACTGATTACGTCATCAGTTGACTTCGACTGTAGCTGATGATCTCCATGTTGATCAGTTCCAACTGAGATGTTTGCTTATCAGTTCTTCACTTCCTCAACTGCTTGAACTCTTGATTCAGCTGTTTCTCAGTTCAGCTGATTCTTTAGTTCTGCTGCTTTCCTTCAGTTGGTTCTTGAACTGATGTTTCCTTGTTGAGTTGAAGCCAGTTCCTTTCATTTCTCCATCAGTTTGATGATTTTGCAACTGGTATGCTTTGCTTGACTGACTGGATCATCAGTTGAGACCATTTGACTAACTCTGCCTTGCTCCTTGCCTCAGTTTGAGCAAATGAACTGATGATTCAGTTGAGCTGATTGGGTAGGCTGATCAGCTTCAGTTTTCTTTCTTTGCACAGCTTCTTGCTTCTTTTGAAACTGATAGCTTATTTGTCCAACTGATCAGTTTCACGACTTTTTAGTTGGTTGTCTTCATCCTTTGTAGCTAGCTCAAGTAGCCCTAGTTGTATGCATAGCTCCATAAATCTGGCCTCAGGCAATGGTTTGGTGAAAATGTCAGCTATCTGCTTCTCCGTGTTGACATATTTGATGCATATGTCCTTCTTTTCGATATGATCTCTGATGAAGTGATGTCTTATGTCAATGTGCTTAGTTCTTGAATGTAGAACTGGATTCTGAGATATTGCAATTACACTATTGTTGTCACAGAATATAGGTACTTCTTCAGTTTCGACTTTGTAGTCCTTCAACTGTTGCTTCATCTAGAGTATCTGAGCACAGCAGCTTCCCGCAGCTACATATTCTGCTTCAGTTGTTGACGTGGCAACTGAGTGCTACTTCTTGCTAAACCAGGATATCAGTTTGCTTCTAAGAAACTGACATGTTCCGCTGGTGCTTTTTCTGTCGATCTTGCATCCACCAAAGTCTGAATCTGAATAACCAATTAGTCTCAAACTGTCATCTCTAGGATACCATATTCCAAGATTTATGGTTTCTTTGAGATATTTGATAATCCTTTTTGCTGCTTCAAGGTGACTTTTCTTTGGGTTAACTTGAAACCGTGCGCATAGACCGATTGAGTAGGAGATGTCTGGTCGGCTAGCTGTTAGATAAAGTAGCGACCTAATAATTCCTCTGTAATATGTTTGACTAACTGATTCTCCTTCTTCATCAAGAGTTAGCTGAACTGATGTATTCATAGGAATCTTGAAAGTTTTTCCTTTATTAACTCCAAACTTCTTGACTAGCTCCTTGGTGTATTTGGCCTGGCTGATAAAGATCCCATCTTTCAGCTGCTTTACGTGGAGTCCTAGGAAGAATGTCATTTCTCCCATCATGCTCATCTCAAATTCACTTTGCATTAGTTGAGCGAATCGTGTGCATAGATCTTTGCTTTTTGATCCAAAAATTATGTCATCCACATAAATTTGAACCATTAAGATCTCGGTTGATCGTTCTATTCGGAATAGAGTTCGATCAATGACTCCCTTATGAAACCCATTTTTCAGCAAGAATGTTGTGAGAGTTTCATACCATGCTCTAGGAGCTTGTTTCAATCCATAGAGGGCTTTCTTCAGCTTGAAGACTTGATCCCCAATTTCAAATCCTGGCGGTTGCTCGACATACACGTCTTCCTTGAGCATTCCTTGAAGAAAAGCACTCTTGACATCCATTTGATAAACTGTGAAGTTGAAGTGAGCTGCATAGGCTAGGAACAGTCTGATGGCTTCCAATCTTGCAATTGGTGCAAATGTCTCATCAAAGTAGATCCCTTCACTTTGTGAGTTTCCTTTGGCTACCAGTCTTGCCTTGTTTCTTATGATCACACCTTGTTCATCAAGTTTGTTGCGAAAAACCCATTTCGTGCCAATAACCTTCTGAGTTTTTGGTCTATCGACAAGAAACCATACGTCATTTCTTGTGAACTAATTCAGTTCTTCTTGCATGGCCATGATCCAGTCTGAATCTTCTAAGGCTTCTTTAACGTTTGCTGGTTTTGTTTGAGATATGAAGCACGTGAATAATGCATGCTCAGTTGAACTTCTGGTTTGAACTCGATTTCTTGGATCACCAACTATCTTGTCAGTTGGATGGCTTCGGAGCCATTTGGGCAAGATAGCTTCAGCTGGTTCCACTGTGGTAACGTCACCAGTCATCCTTTCATCAGTTGGTTCGGCATCTTCATCAGTTCTTCCCCCTGTTTCAGTTGTGGAGTTTCTGGTCTCAGCACCATTTGTGTCTTCATTGACCATATTGTTCTCACCTAGTTTAGTACCAGTTTCATTGCCTTCTTCTAGTGAAACTTCAAACCGCTCTGGAACAGTGTGATCCACATAGTCCTGTGAGTTCTCAGTTTCACTAGGTAGTGCTTGAACTGATGTGTCTATTGTTTCTTTGTTCCTGTACTCATTAGCAAATTCATCAAATACCACATGACATGTTATTTCCACAACAAGAGTTCGTTTATTGAATACTCTGTAAGCTTGTGCATGAGGTGAATTATACCTAAGGAATATTCCCTCATCAGCTTTAGCACTGAAAGCTTTCAATTGAGTCTTACCATTGTTGTGAATATAACATTTACAGCCAAATACTTTAAAATATGTGATGGAAGGCTTACGACCCTTATACAGCTCATAGGGTGTTTTGTCATGTGCGGTGATGATTGCACTTTGATTTTGAGTGTGGCATGCTGTGTTGACTGCTTCAGCCCAATATCCTTCAGCTATCTTGGCATCAGCTATCATTGCTCGAGCTGCTTCTTTAAGCGTTCGGTTTCGCCGTTCAGCTACACCATTTTGTTGTCGAGTTCTTGCAGCTGAGTGTTCATGAGTGATTCCAAGTTGGTTGAGAAAGCTGATCATTTGTTGATTCACGAATTCAGTTCCATTGTCAGAGCGAATCCTTTGAACTGATCTTTCTTTTTCAGTTTGTAGCCTTCTGATCAACGCCGTTAGCTTGTCGTAAGTTTCATCTTTACTTCTCAAGAATTCCACCCACGTATATCTTGAGAAATCATCCACTACTACAAGAGTGAATCTTTTGCCTTTTGGTGTCTGTGGTCTAACTGGACCAAACAGATCCATATGTAGCAGTTGGAGGCAATCAGTTGTGCCTGGTGGATGACTCCTATTCTTGAAGGATGACTTCACTTGCTTCCCTTTTTGGCATGGTACACATACACCTGTTTTCTTATATATCTCCTTAGTAAGTCCCTCAACTAGCTCTTTCTTGGCTAGGTAGTTGATTGTTTTGAAGTTGAGGTGGTTCAGTCATCGATGCCATAGCCAGCTTGCCTCAGTTGATCCTTTTGAAAGAAATCAAGCTTCTGAGTAGCCGGTTGACCAGTGAACAATATACATGTTTCCTCTTCTTATGCCAGTGAGAAGAATTACTCTAGTTGGCTTGTCTCTTATGCTGCAGGAGTCTTTAGTGAAGTCAACTGAGTAGCCACTGTCGCACAGCTGACTGATGCTGAGTAGTTTGTGTTTTAGTCCATCCACGTGGGAGACTCCATTTACTACAATTTTTCCATTGACCACGAACCCTTCTCCAATGGTTCGACTTTTGGAGTTGTCTCTAAATGTGACAAGTGGACCTTTGACTTTTTCATAACCGTCGAGATCTTCTCTGTCTCCGGTCATGTGCTTGGAGCACCCGCTATCTAGATACCAAATGTCTTTAGCTTTCTTCATAGATAGGATGCTCTTATCCTGCAAAAACAAGGATTAGCATTTAGGGACCCGTTTCATATCGGGTCCTTATTGATACATCAAGCTTTTTAGAATCCAAACTTGCCAAACTTTCGGCTTTTTATCATTCAGAGATCCAACTGACTTGGATCGCCTGATCAGTTTAGATTTTTCTCTCAACTCTTCTATTCTGATTTGAATCAGTTGAGTGATACCTGCGTTGAGAGTTAGTTGGATAAAACAATTCAACTAATATGCTTTGGTCTTGAGACCTTTGAGTTCTGTGATCAGACCAGTGCTTTGTATGTTTCCAGTTTATTGGATTGAACCTTTTTGGTTCATTTCTGGAATCCAGATACTCATTATAGTGATGGTAAGGTTCAAACGAGTTTCTTTGATCTCTTCTATAGGTGTTCTGATTGAACTTCTTGGTAGGATAGGCTTGAGATCTAAACTGATTTTTCTTCCTAAAGAGAGCTGATCTATCAGTTTGCCTTGGGGGCATTCTTTGTTGAGCTAGTGGTCTTTGTTGAATTGGAGGCTTTGAACGAGTGAATTGATTTGATTGAACTGATGGTCTTGGCTGGAAGTTGGGCTTCAGTTGGCCTGGTGTTTTTGTTTGGTAGAACTGACCAAATTATCTGGGCTGAGTTTGAGGATTTTTCAATATTCCTTTGCCTTTGGTTGGCTCAGCTAGCTGATCATGAGATCTAGTGAATCCTTTTAGTATTCCTTTATCACTGGGTTGAGCAATTGCTTTTGCTTTCTCTAGGGCGGTGAACTTGCTATATCCTAGCCCTGAGCTACTAGTTCCAGTTCTTTGATGATTTAATATCTCATCTAGAGTTTGAGATCCCTTTTTGAACTTAAGAGTTACTTTTTCTCTCTCATGGATCTCTTGCTTGAGTTTTTTATTCTCGGCTTCTAGGTCAATAGTTCTTAGTTTCAACTTTTCAAATTCCACAAACTGAGACTCAAGATAATTCATCCTTTCATGATCAATGCTCAGTTTTCTAACTCTATTTCTCAGTTCATCATTTTCATCTTTCAGTTCAACATGCAAGAAAGATATTGAAGCTAATTGATCTTCTAGCATCATAAGTTTCATATCAAGTTCATTGCTAGAAACAGTTGCTTCATTAATATGATAGAAGGAGGTTTGAGAATCAGCTGTACTAACCTCTTCATCATTGTCAGCCATGAGGCAAAATAGCGCTTCATCATCTGAGTTGTAGCCGTCAGAATCAATTCCAGATGGATAGTCTGAATCGTCTAGCACGGTATTCTCGTAATTTGCAACCATTACTTTTCTTTTGAAGAAGCTTCTCCTCACTTTGGCTTTCATATCTTCAGGGAGTTCTGGACATTCATATCTGTAATGTCCTTGTTTCTGGCAGTGAAAACACTCTCCTTGATTTCGGTTGCCATCCCTGAATGGTTCAGCTGACCGTTCAGCTGGTTGTTGAGTTCTCTCATCTTTTGGGATTTCATCAGTTTGAGGTGGAACTGATTGTTTATCCCGAACTCTCTTCAACTTCTCTAGCAACCTGGTAACTGATTGGATTTGATCATTGATGTCTTCAGTTAGATTCTCCTTCTTTTCAGTTGTTTCTCTTTTTCATTCAGATGAAGATCCGCCTTGATTTTCTCTGGCTGGTGAGCTCCTAGGTCGGAAGTTGTTCCTTCCCCGAGTGTCTCTAAACTGGTTCCTTTCACCATAGAAAGTTGTATCTTGAGCTGACGATGTTGATGCTTCCTTCTTTCGGTTTAGACTGTACTCATGAGCTTTGACAGAGCAAAACAATTCTCTGGGAGTGATGCTATTTAGATTTCTTGATTCTTTTGTAGCTATCACTTTCATGTCCCATTCTTCAGTGAGATTATCCAAAACTTTGGAATTCATCTCAGAATTGGGATAACTTCTCCCTAGGTTGGTCATCTCACTGATGATGCCTAGAAATCTGGTTTCAAGGCTTGAGATGGACTCTTCTGGCTGCATTTTGAAGGACTCGTATCTGTCGACTGCCAGTTGGAGCTTGTTTCCTTTGATGGCTTCGGACTCTTGGCATAGATCTGCTAATCCGTCCCATATCTCCTTGGCAGTTGTACAATTCTTTGTGTCCTTCATTTTGTCTTCATCTAGAGTTTGAAATAGTGCAGCTTGAGCCGCAAACTCTAGATTCTTCAACTTCTTCTCTTTGCTGGTGAGAAGATTAGTTGGCTTTAGGATCCTTGCTGGTTGATTGATATCAACTATGTGAGCATCATTGTCCATCATGATGATGATTGGACCATCTTCAATAACTTCCCACATATTCTCATGGATCGAGCAGAGATGCACCTTCATTCGCCTGCTCCAATTATCATAATTCTCAACTGAAAATAAAGGTAGCTTATGGTTTCCCATAGCTGAAAATGTTAGCACAGATAAGTAGATCTGATTCAGTTGATCTGCAGAAATGGCTGATCCTTAGAATCAACCACTCTGATACCACTTGTTGGTCCCGGGCGAGTCGATATCAGTTTGGAGGGGGGGTAAATAAACTGATTGAAAACTTTTCACTTTAAATGCGGAATAGTAGGGCCCTTTGACTCGCTTTAGAGAAACTTATCTATGCATAAACTGGTTGATCAGTTATGACTGCTTGATGCAGATTGTGTGAACTTGTGTACAGTTTAAAGATATGTAATAGTCAAAACAATACAACACACAAGTGATTAATAGAGGTTCGAAGTCTCAAACTTCTACGTCCTCTCTTCTTTCTGCAGAAGGGCAACTTCACTATATAACTTGAGTTTCTTTATAAATTACACAATGAAGGATAGTTGGCTGAACCTGGTAACTGCTCGTTACCTCAGCGGGTCGACGGCTCACACTTGAAGTCCCTAACTGCTCGCTCGGAAGGTAGGTGCTATTGTCGTCTTTACAAGATTTTAGATCTCTTTCGATCTTCAAGAGGATAGTCTTGAACAAGGGGTATCAACTGATATGCTCCTTCAATTGAGCTGGGTAGTTGATCGTTGTATAGTTGAAACTGAGAAAGCTGCCCTGGCTGAATCGTCAACAACTGGCTGAATATCTCGACTCTTTGAATTCTTCTTCTCAGTTGGACTCTCGCAGTTTTTATCAAATGTTGAACTTGAGCTAATTGGGAGGGAGAAAGAAAAGCTCTTGCTTGAATATTTCAAGAATGTATATGCGAAAGTTGTGGAGGCGAAGAGTGTTTAAAACTTTGATTCACTCGTCTTTTATAGAGGAGTGATTTTATGACCGTTGAGTTCCATTGATCGGTGTCTCTGTTCGCTCTTCAATGGCAGATGGTCTTTATTGATCGCTGGAGCTTTTGGTTGAAGTAGCCGTTACTTTGCCAATCGATCTTCATTGGATATTTAATTTCAGGATCATCGTTGAAGCATTTATTCCAAGATTTGCCGGTTTGAGCAATAACTCCAGGGTTCTCTGGCTTCAATTTTTCTAGCAGTTTTGAGTTCTAGTTAGCAGTTCTGAACTTGTCTGTTCAGTTCGGCCATTGCTCCAGTTGGCAGTTTTGAGCTTGTCAGCTCAGTTTGGCCATTGCTCAAGTTGGCAGTTTTGAGCTTGTCAGCTCAGTTTGGCCATTGCTCCAGTTAACAGTTTTGAGCTTTGTTTCTCCAGTTCGACTGATCCCAAGTTCTTGGCTAGCTTGTCAGCTTGACTGATTTCTCTTGAGCTTTCTTGTCAGCTTGACTAATCATAAGCTGGCTGACTTCAGTCCTGGCCTTTAGCTGATCTGTCTTGTTTACTTCAGTTTGGCCATCAGTTGGATACTTCCAGTCTTTAGTTTAAACTGATCTCTTATCAGTTTCTTCAGTCTTAGTCGACTCTTTTCTCCCTCAGCTCAGCTGACTTAGTTGTCAGTTTGTTTCGACTGGTTTGACTTTTGACTCCTTAGTTGAGTTGAATTCTGACTGGATGATGTATCCTTCAGCTTGCAGAACATACTCCAGATTGGTTGACTTTGGCTTTACTTGAGTTCCTTTTTGATGTTCTGGATTGATCAGCTCAGATCTACAACTTGAATTTTAGTGAATTTTTCATAGATAGTTTTGACATCTCATCAAAACCTTTTCTAGAGGTTCCTTGATAGTTTTTCCTAACAACATGACTCATCATTGAATTTCATCTCACACACCCACGACTCTGCATCTAAGAACATGTAGAAATTAAACTAACATTTCAGAAAATATAGCTAGAAATTAAGAAATTAAAGAAATAGGTAGAGTGAGAGATCGTCGGGCTGGGTTGGTGTAGGATTCACTTTGCTCGGTAGAGTTCGAGTCACAACATCAGTCAGACTAGGAGCAGAGTCACGTCTCATCATTGGGGGCCGGCTGGTGTGAGTGTGTGTGTGTGTGGCTTTGAGTCGTGGGTCTAGGTTATCGACGTAGGAGAGAGTGGTGTTGTTGAGCTTGGGCTGAGGTGAGTCATCGGTGAATCACTGTTGCGACTGAACTTGCATCATGTCGTCGCTAATTTGGTTGGGTCTGTGTTGTCGATGGAGGGGAGTCGAGTTCGTTGAGTTGTGTCTAGTCTGCTTCAGAGCTGGAGATGTTGGTCTGAATCGCAGCAAGTGCAGCTGCAGGTCTGGTTCAAGGTATTCCCGACGTTAGTCGGCGACAGGTGTTTGTCGGAGATGAGATAGAAGAAGAGAGGATTTAGAGTTAGGGATTTCTGATTTTTCAAATTGGGGATCTCTTCTTATTTGGAATCTGCCGTGAATTTGAGAAAATGAAGAAAAGAATTTAACTTCAAACTAAGTTAATTGCATTATGGCCCATTATTATTAACTTTCAAAAATTAGAAAAAGGCCCTTTAAAATTTATGAATTCCATAACAGCTCATAGTTGTCTAAAAATACATTTTTACCCCATAAACTTTCAGAAATTAATATCTAGCTCACAACTTCATAAATTGATTATATAAGCCCATAGGTTTCTTATTTTCAGATTTATTTATTAAAATTAGAATTTGGCCCAAATTATTTAATTATGATTATTTGGATACTAGGTGCGGCGCAATTAGGACCCTCGTCCACTCTGTGAATTTTTCCAGCTTGGTTACTACGTGCTCTCTTTTATCAGGTGGGTAAAATTATTATTTTCGGAATAAAAGTATATGATATATTCTTTTTGAGACAAAAATATTTTTAATGCAACTTGAATTATCGTGGATGGAATTTGGATAAGAATTGTGTTTCGTACGTATCAGAATAGTGTAACGCACGTACCTAGAGCGTGGCTTACACAACAGAGAGAATATGTATTGTGCACAGTTCAAGATGTATTCTAGATCAGAAGAAGAGTACCATAAATCCATTATTCCTGTGATTCAAATTCAATTGGATAAATAGAAAGAAATGTGCATGATCCCCCACCACTGAGTACGTTTTAAGAGTACTCACCCCCATATTTTTAATGTTTTCAGGTCAGTGAGCTTGGAGTATCATGAAGGAAATGGGGTGGACATTCTTTTTATACTTAGGTTGATTAATTTGATCTTTTGACCATGTTACCTGAAGTTAGTTATTTTGAACCAAATATTTTATGACGATTGACTTTAAATTAACCCAAGTTAATAGTCAAAAATTATGAATTTATCTATAACTTGAATATAAGTTTTATATTGTAAATTATAAGTTCTTTCTTTGAAAGGAACTATGATCTTTGTTGGAAACTATCTTTGAAATACAAGTATTTTTTAACTAAGTATGTATTTTAAATATTACATTACTGATTATTTTCCTACAAAAATTCAAGAATAAATATTTTGAATGCTTAAAAAAAATCACGCAAATTATTATTATTGATAATTATTTTTCACTTTAAAGAATAGAAAGAGTAACATTTTAAATTATAGAATTTAGGGTGTTACATTTAGTGGTATCAGAGCAGGTCTACTTTCCTGTAGACTTAGTGTGTTTGAAAGAGTTTATATTATTTGATTTTATGGTACGCCACCCATTTCTGCCATGTGATCCTGCTCCAAGGTACGTTTGTTTGATTAATTTATTTTGCAAAATTGTTTAAGTGGTGGACATGGAGAAAGAAAAAAAAATGTTGAGAAAAGATTTATGCAAAGAAAGAATGTGAAACGATTTATGCAAAGAAAGAATGAGATGTTGAGAAATGATTTATGCAAATCAATTCTATTATTTTGAAATGCATGATGAATGACAAAGAAGTTACTTAGTCCTCGAAATTTAGAAGAACATAGAAGCTTCCTCCACAGATGTTTCCTTATTTAGATTCAAGGTATTTAGAGATTTATTAGTTAACTTGAACCTAGTAGTATACACTTCATCAATTACCCGCGCGCGTCACGTGAAATATGAGATAAGGCCGATCAAGCGTCGAATGTGAAAAGAAATAACTTCATGCCATATCTAATTAGAGCACTTTAGGGATTTGTCCAACATCCAAATGCAGAGCGCGATGAATCAACAAAATGCAGCGCCCAATGCACCTGCTCCGCCAACTATTAGTCAGGAGATCGAGCAATTTCATCGCTACACTCCACCTAGATTCAATGGTAGCAGTGAACCTCTCATTTCCGAAGAATGGCATGACTGAAGAAGAGCATCGAGGCTTAACTTGGGACAAGTTTAAAGAGATCATTATGGATAAGTACTTCTCTCGCACTTTTTGCATGCAAAAACAAATCGAATTCTGGAGCTGGGATAAGGAAATTTTTCCGTGAGAGAGTACGAGTGAAAGTTTAATCAACTCTCACAATATACAGCACGCGTAATCGACACAGAAGACCATGAAGACCAGAAGACCGACTGGTTTATGAGAGGCTTTTGACCAAAGATATGTGGAATTCTCGCAGCTCAACGGATCACAGAGTATAGTCAAGTAGTTAGGAAAGCTCACGAAGTAGTTACTGGACTAGAAATAGGTGGAAAACTTAGCCCCGTCATTAGAATCCCTTCTAGAAAGACCTTGATAATCGATAGAATTGGTAGAAATATTAGATTAGACTTTGAATGGAAGGAACTTGTGGCTGGCTTGTATGCTCTTGCAATGTAAGAATTTGATTTAATCTTGGGAATGGACTGGTTAAGCAAAAGTTTTGCGCTGATACACTGCCATGATCGAGAAGTAGCATTTCAGAAATCCAATAAGGAAGAGTTTATATTCCATGGAGCTAAGTTAGGTAGACGACCCAGAATAATATCAGTAATAAAAGCTTTGAAGATGTTGGGGAATGGTGAATGTCAAGGATTCTTAGCGAATGTGATCGAGACGACATCAACAGAACTGACATTGGATAGCGTGCTAATAGTTAGAGATTTCATGGACGTGTTCCCTAAGGAGATAACCAGATTACCGCCAAATAGATAAATCGAGTTTACGATCAATATGGTGCCAGGAGCAGCACCCGTGTCCAAAGTGCCATACCGAATGGCACCATCGAAATTACAAGAGTTGAAGATATAACTTCAAGAACTTCTAGACAAGGGATATATTCGACTGAGCGTTTCACCGTGGGAGCACCGATCTTGTTTGTGAAGACGAAAGATAGTAGTATGAGAATGGGTATAGATTATCGAGATTTAAATTGCCTCACCATGAAGAATAAATATCCCTCACCAAGAATTGAAGATTTATTCGATCAACTAGAGAAGCAAGCGTGTTTTCAAAAATAGACCTAAAGTTGGGTTATCATCAATTGGAGGCAATTCCACTCGCTATTTGGAGTTGGCTGCTGTTGTACATACATTGAAGATTTGGAGATACTATATCTACAGAGGTAAGTGTGAGATTTATACGGACCGTAAGAGTTTAAAATATTTCTTCACTCAAAGGGGTTGAACATAATGCAAGGAAGGTAGTTGAAATTAGTCAAATATTATGATTGCACAATCAGGTATCATCTCGGAAAGGCCAACGTTGTCACGGACGTATTCAGTAGGAAGAAGGTGAATCCCACGAAGGGAATCACGCAACAAGAGGAGTTGATCAAGGATTTGAAAAAGTTGAGTTTAAAGATTGTATCCACGCCAGAAGAAGCTAATGCTATAATTGCAACAATATTAGTTCAATCGATGCTTCAAGATCGAATTAGAATCATACAAAGGGAAGATGATTTTCTACAAAAGATGCGAGCAAGAGAAGTGTTAGACAATTCTAAGGGATTCACGATATCATCATATGGGACTCTACTTTTTAAAGGATGAATTTGTGTGCCAAACAACGACACAATGAGAAAAATCCTGGACGAGGCACATCGAACGCCTTACACGGCACATCCTAGATATACTAGGATATATCAAGATTTAAAAATAAGTTTCTGGTGGTATGGCATGAAGAGGTCAATTGCAGATTATGTTGCTCGATGTTTAGCTTGCCAACAAGTAAAGATAGCACCAAAGACCGTCAGGATTGTTGAATCCTTTGGAGATACTAGAATGGAAATGAGAGCATATTACAATAGACTTCGTGGTTAGATTTCCCCAGACCTTGAAGAATAATGATGCGATTTGGGTTATAGTGGATCAATTGACGAAATCAACTCACTTTTTGCCTATAAGAATGACATTTACCATGAATTATTTTACTCAACTATACATTCGAGAAGTAGTCTGACTGCATGGAGTCCCAGTCTTCATAAAATCATATCGAGATCCCCGTTTTACATCAAAATTCTGGAAGAGCTTACATGCAGCTTTGGGCACAAAGCCAAAGTCTTCGATAGCATATCATCCTTAGACAGATGGCCAATCGAAAAGAACTATACAGACGTTGAAAGATATGTTACGGACTTGCATCATAGATTTATGAGGTAGCTGGGAGGCACGTTTACCATTAGTGGAATTTGCTTATAATAATAGTTTCTACTCTAGTGTCGACATGTCTCCATATGAAGAGCTGTATGGACAAACGTGTAGATCACCAGCATATTAGGATGAGTTGGAGAGATAAAAATTTTAGGTCTCGAAATAATTGAAAGAATGGTGGAAGTAGTGGAGAAGATTCGGGATAACATTAAAGTTGCTCAAGATCGACAAAGATCGTATGCCAACAAAAGAAGAAAAGGTTTGCATTTTGAGGTAGGTGACAAAGTGTTTTTGAAGGTCGCTCCTATGAAGGGGGTGTTGAGATTCGGGAAGAAAGGAAAGTTGAAACCTCATTTTATCGAACCTTTCGAAATTTTAGAATGAATTGATGAGGTGGCTTCTCATCTAGCTCTACCATTCGGGTTGTCGTTAGTGTACAATATCTTTCATATTTCTATGCTGAGAAAGTATTTGTATAAACCAAGTAACATCATCAACCATGAGGAGATACAACTCGATAAAGATTTGACTTATGAAAAGAAACATGTCGCTATTCTCAATAGGAAGACTCACGGGTTGAGGAATCGACAAGTCTCGCTAATTAGAGTACAGTGGAGTAGGCACAGGAAGGAAGAAACAACTTGGGAATGAAAAGAGGAGATCCTAGCTAAATATCCATCCTTAGGACAACCTGGTAAGATAATTTTCGAGGACAAAATTTTTTTTAAGTGGGTAGGGTTGTGACGACCTACTTTTATGTAATTTGAATTATTTTAATTGTTTGAAATTGAATTTTAATTTATTTGATGATGCTTGATAGAATTAGACGGACTTGAGGAAGACCGATATTGCGCCCCTAGTATAGAAAAGAAATTTTAGAACTCAAACTTGGGTCTTAGAATTATTAAATGGGCTTGTTAAACATATTCGACACATTTCTTATGTGCTCTTAAAATAAAAAGAATTTAGTTTATTTTAAGGATAAATATGATATTATAATAAAAATATTATTTATATTCCTATATTTATCCCTATTCTTAAAATAAATATTATAGTTAAAGTTTATCCTAAAATTTAGACTTTTCGTATGATTTTATTCTCATCGTGATCATCCAGAAGTTTCTCGCTCCTATATATAGTAAAATGGCATGATACACTCTCCTTCAAAACTCACAAAATTCATAGCTTTCAGTACCTTAATTTTTTAAAAGAATTTCGACTCCTCACTCAAGCAAGGTTTCAAAACAAAATTCAGGTACCTTCTCTCATATTTAATTTGAATGATGATGAGTTTGATAAATTCATTTTCACAGCTAACATGCCATCTAGCATCTGATTCCAATCTCCTTCAGAAATTTAGAATAAAGTATAAGAAAATAAGAAAGCATGATTTTGTTTAAATTCATTGGTCACATATCAACAAACAAAATTCAATTACCTCATGCTCTTAAATACACACAATCACCATGATTTCCAACTCCTTAAACTAGTCCCCTGACTCACGTTTTTAACAACCAAACCAAGATCAAATTATCATTTATTTTTTATTGCACACCATGTCAAAAAGATTCATACACATGCTCATATATTTCTGCCAATTACCATAGTCTAATTACAAAATTCACATCTCTATATACTTCCTAATTTCCACATCACAATTCACCAACACAAAAATACCAAAACATGACTCATCATTAAATTTCATCTCACACACCGACGACTCTGCATCTAAGAACATGTAGAAATTAAACTAACATTTCAGAAAATATAGCTAGAAATTAAGAAATTAAAGAAATAGATAGAGAGAGAGATCGTCGGGCCGGGTTGGTGTAGGATTCACTTTGCTCAGTAGAGTTCGAGTCACAGCATCAGTCGGACTAGGAGCAGAGTCACGTCTCATCGTTGGGTGTCGGCTGGTGTAAGTGTGTGTGTGTGTGGCTTCGAGTCGTAGGTCTAGGTTGTCGACGTAGGAGAGAATGGTGTTGTTGAGCTTGGGCTGAGGCAAGTCGTCAGTGAATCACTGTTGCGACTGAACTTGCGTTATGTCATCGCTAAGTTTGGTTGGGTCTGTGCTGTCGATGGAGGGGAGTCGAGTTCGTTGAGTTGTGTTTAGTCTGCTTCAGAGCTGGAGATGTTGGTCTGAATCACAGCAAGTGCAGCTGCAGGTCTGGTTCAAGGTCTTCCCGATGTTAGTCGGCGACAGGTGTTTGTCGAAGATGAGGTAGAAGAAGAGAGGATTTAAAGTTAGGGATTTCTGATTTTTCAAATTGGGGATCTCTTCTTATTTGGAATCTGCCGTGAATTTGAGGAAATGAAGAAAAGAATTTAATTGCAAACTAAGTTAATTGCATTATGGCCCATTATTATTAACTTTCAAAAATTAGAAAAAGGCCCTATAAAATTTATGAATTCCATAACAGCTCATAGTTGTCTAAAAATACATTTTTACCCCATAAACTTTCAGAAATTAATATCTAGCTCAGAACTTCATAAATTGATTATATAAGCCCATAGGTTTCTTATTTTCAGATTTATTTATTAAAATTAGAATTTGGCCCAAATTATTTAATTATGATTATTTGGATACTAGGTGCGGCGCAATTAGGACCCTCGTCCACTCTGTGAATTTTTCCGGCTTGGTTACTACGTGCTCTCTTTTATTAGGTGGGTAAAATTATTATTTTCTTAATAAAAGTATATGATATATGCTTTTTGAGACAAAAATATTTTTAATCCAACTTGAATTACCGTGGATGGAATTTGGATAAGAATTGTGTTTCGTACGCATCAGAATAGTGTAACGCACGTACCGAGAGCGTGGCTTACACAACAGAGAGAATATGTCATGTGCACAGTTCAAGATGTATTCTAGATTAGAAGAAGAGTACCCTAAATCCATTATTCCTGCGATTCAAATTCAATTGGATAAATAGAAAGAAATGTGCATGATCCCCCACCACTGAGTACGTTTTAAGAGTACTCACCCCCATATTTTTAATGTTTTCAGGTCAGTGAGTTTGGAGTATCGTGAAGGAAATGGGGTGGACATTCTTTTTATACTTGGGTTGATTAATTTGATCTTTTGACCATGTTACCTGAAGTTAGTTATTTTGAACCAAATATTTTATGACGATTGACTTTAAATTAACCCAAGTTAATAGTCAAAAGTTATGAATTTATCTATGACTTGAATATAAGTTTTATATTGTAAATTATAAGTTCTTTCTTTGAAAGGAACTATGATCTTTGTTGGAAACTATCTTTGAAATACAAGTATTTTTGAACTAAGTATGTATTTTAAATATTACATTATTGATTATTTTCCTACAAAAATTCAAGAATAAATATTTTGAATGCTTAAAAAAAAAATCATGCAAATTATTATTATTGATAATTATTTTTCACTTTAAAGAATAGAAAGAGTAACATTTTAAATTATAGAATTTAGGGTGTTACAAGTGCTGTAGCACCCCAAACTACTCCGTTTGGCCACGTCACTTAACATACAATTTACTTACTTATAATTGTGTTTCTTATATTTAATTGAGTGGAAGCTAAGGTCAATTAGCATGATAAGGCACAATATCATAATTCTCCATGTAAATTTTTTTCGCAATTATAACATACAACCTATCGGATCTACATTGTCACACAACATATTATCAAACGGAAGCATTGCATAAGCCCATCCACATCAACCATGCAATCGTCTAACCTATCGGGCTCATAGGTTTACACAACCCGCCCGTCTAGCACCCTAAATTAACAAATATAATATAGGGTTCAACAACGTACTTCACACATAGAAGGCTCCAAGGTCGAATGACCCGCCTTTAAAAAGGTATACATAATATATCAAGTTAACATAGCGTACCTACAAAAGATCGGGCTATTCCAAGCAACAATAATCATTGATCATAAAGCAAAAAGAATGATCAATGTAATAATAATGATTTGAGTATTTCAAAAGAAGAGCATGCAAAATAAACACAAGCTTGTGGGGGTTCTCTTGTGTTCACAACGCTCCTACTCGGGCCCCAACTCCTCAACCTGAAATTCATTAAATGAATGGGGTGAGTATTTAACAACATACTCAGTGGAGAACACTGCAAACAGTTATAGCCAATTGCACAAGTGAAGATATAACATTTGGATACTTCTTTACTTTTGTGGAGACTAGCCTCAACCCCGTAGGGTCCAAACATCATGATGCCCCCGTTAATGAATGTCTTTATCCCTGTAGGGATGCCCACAAGCTTATTATCCCCCAGGGAGGACATTAATGAGTCTATTATCGACCCCGAAGGATCTCTTTGTCGACCACGAAGGGTCTCTTTCATTTCACCGGTCCGAAGACCCTTCATACCTATACAATCAAAGCACAACAATAACTATAACTTTACACGTGTTCACAGTTTAGAGTTACCCCACCTTATGAGACGCTTTCACAATTACTCAACCTCTGAAATACACCTTAGCCGTGCACAAGTCGTCCACCTCGAACCCCAATACGTCACCTAGCACCTTTTAATTCTCTTTTCATTTTAGATGTCGAGTTATTCAATTAAATCATAATTTGACCAAACTCATGCTATACTTTGCTTTAAGGTCTTCAAACATATCCATACACACAATAATGGATATACCAACACATAATATGATTTTGGACTCAAAATACACATTAGATCTCTTTGAAGCATTTAATCGAGAACATTACGTGCACCCATTTAAACCATATGCTCAAGACTCAATTTAAATCCTTTACACCCAACATTTCAAATACAAACACCTTCATCCTTGAGCTCTAACATTCATGGAAATCAACCCCAAACAACCATCACAACACCTCCAACCAACAATCAACATATCAAGGGAAAATTAGGGCAAAATCCAAACCTAGCAAAAAAGAACCATGGAGATTTCAATTTAATGACACATATAGCTTCAATGAAGTAATTAAACCATATGTTTGATATATCAAAGCAAGAAGATCAATAAAATCGAAAAACCCTAATTTTTGGATAACAAACCCTAGGTTTGATTCAACAAGAAATGGGTGTGTAATCCCCAAGAAGAGGAGGTATAGAGGTTACCTTAGTTGATGGATGATGATGGTAGAATCCACTCCCAAAAGGTGAAGAATTGTTTGAGAGGAAGGAGAGCAAAATCGCCCAAGAGGAAAGAAATGAGGGAAATGACTAAGTGTTGTGTTTTAAAAGAAATTCGGAAGGAAAATTCCCAGCCCCGCGCGACTGCGCGCGACCCCGCGACCGCGCACATGTGCTCTCGGCCAACACTCCCTGCGAGCGCGCAGCCCTGCGCTGGCGTGCGCCTCTCGTCCGCCCCGTGGGCGCATAACCTCCCGCGGCCGCGCACGGCCCCGCGGGCGCGCACCTCCCCCGCGGGCGCGCGGCATGCCAAAATCAACCCTCAAACTAAAAATCGACTCTCGGACATTTTCAGCGAGACCCCCGATCAACTCAGCGTTAGGGTGTTCGAGGCATGACAAAACAAAATTAAACGCAATTACATTCATTCTTTAACACATAACTCTACACTTTAGTATTTAAAATTCAAACTGTATCATACACTCAGTATAATACCACTATGTGCTAAGACATATCGGTTCGAGTAAGACAACCTGCAATAAAACAACGGTATAATACAAACATATTATCATAATTAATATTCAAACAATATTAATTCAACATCATTTTACTAAAATCATAATTTATAATTTAGCAAAAGGATCGGGGTATCACAATCTCCCCAACTTTTAAAAATTTCGTCCTCGAAATTAGCCTAACATTTCTGTTACATTTGGATATCGAGCTAAGATATCAACTTCTTTCTCCCAAGTGGCCTCATCAGGACCATGTCGACTCCATTGCACTTTTATCAATGGAACCTCACGGGTTCGAAGAGTGTGAACTCTTCTATCTAACACAGCAACTGGGACTTCTTCATACGACAAGTCTTGAGAAACTTGTACCGTGTCATATGAAATGACATGACTAGGGTAAGATATATATCGTCTAAGCAACGACACATGGCAAACATCGTGCACACCTGCCAAATCCGGATGTAGTGCTAGGCGATAGGCAACATCACCTATTTTCTCTAGAATCTCGAACGGTCCCACATAACGTGGCTGCAACTTACCCTTCTTCCCAAATCTAACCACTCCTCTCATTGGCGCAATCTTCAAGAATACCTTGTCACCAATCTCAAAGCTCACATCTTTTCTCTTTACGTCGGCATAAGATTTCTGGCGATCTTGAGCTATCTTGATTCTTTTTCTTATCTTCTCAATTACTTCCACCGTCTTCTCAACGATCTCGGGACCTAAGAATCGACGCTCTCCCACTTCATGCCAATGAATAGGAGATCTGCACTTTCTCCCGTACAATGCCTCATACGGGGCCATTCCAATCAACGCTTGGAAACTATTATTATAAGCAAACTCCACAAGTGGCAAGTGGCTCTCCCAACTTCTACCAAAATCAAGAACACATACACGAAGCATGTCCTCCAACATCTGGATGGTCCGCTCAGATTGACCATCGGATTGAGGATGGTACGCCGTGCTAAACCACAACTGTGTTCCCATAGCTTCTTTCAGACTTCGCCAAAATTTGGACGTAAACCTTGTGTCACGATCTCACACTATCGACACAGGAATGCCGTGAAGACGTACTATTTCATCAATATAAATCTGAGCTAATCGATCCACGCTAAACGTCATTTTCACCGGAAGAAAATGAGCAGACTTGGTCAACCTATCGACAACAACCCAGATTGCATGATGACCTTTAACTGACCGAGGTAATCCTACCACGAAGTCCATTGAAATGTGCTCCCACTTCCACTCGGGAATCTCGAGTAGATTTAACAATCCAGAAGGGCGTTGATGCTCGGCTTTCACTTGTTGACAAGTGATACACTTCGATACGAATTGGCCAATTGACCTCTTCATATTTCTCCACCATGAAACCATCTTCAAGTCCTTGAACATCTTCATGCCTCCTGGGTGCACAGAATACGGGGTATTATGTGCTTCTTCAAGAATCTCCCTTCTGAGCTCTTCATTCTTCGGCACACACAACCTTCCCTCGAAGAATAGTGTGCCATCAAGTGCAATGGAAAATCCTTGAACAGAACCCTCCAATGCTCTCTTCTTCATTTTGCATAAGAAAGGATCGTCGACTTGTGCTTCACGAACTCGATCACGAATTAGTGGTCGAACCACTAGGGCTGCTAAAATCCCTTGAGTGGTGTTGGAAGGATCCACCACCTCTAAATTCATCTTCTCAAACTCCTTGATCAACTGCTCTTGCTTGGTTGGAAGATAGAACTTCCGGCTTAAGGCATCAGCTACAACATTCGCCTTTCCAGGATGATATAGGATCGTACAATCGTAATCCTTTACCAACTCTAACCATCTTCTTTGACACAAATTTAACTCCTTCTGGGTGAAGAAGTACTTCAAGCTCTTGTGGTCGGTGTAGATCTCGCACTTACTTCCATAGAGATAATGCCTCCAGATCTTCAATGCATAAACCACGGCTGCTAACTCGAGATCATGCGTCGGATAATTATGCTCGTGCACCTTCAACTGTCTCAATATGTACACCAATACCTTTCCATGTTGCATCAAAACGCAACCAAGTCCTTGCTTCGAGGCATCGTGTAGATGACAAAGCCCTCAGTCCCATCAGGAATGGTCAACAATGGGACAGACACGAGACATCGCTTTAATTCTTGAAAGCTCTGCTCACACTTCTCACTCCATTGGAACTTCTCATTCTTCCTCGTCAATCTCGTCAAAGGACCCGATATCTTGGAAAACCCCTCGATGAATCTTCTATAGTAACCCGCTAGTCCTAGAAAGCTTCGGACTTCATTAACATTCGATGGTGTCTTCCAATTGCTAACAGCTTCCACCTTTGACAGATCTACATCGATTCCATTTGATGTCACCACATAGCCAAGAAATGCCACTCGCTCCAACCAGAACTCGCATTTTGAAAATTTTGCATACAACTCTTCTTTCCTTAGCGTCTCCAATACGATTCTAAGATGCTCAGAGTGCTGCTCATTGCTTCTGGAATAAATCAAAATGTCGTCGATGAAGACTATCATGAATTGGTTGAGGTACGGATGGAACACTCGATTCATTAAGTCCATGAAGACTCCCGGTGCATTGGATAATCCAAAAGGCACCACCGTGAACTCATAATGACCGTAATGCGTTCTAAATGCCGTCTTTGGGATGTCACTCTCCTTGATCTTCAGTTGATGATAGCCGGATCTCAAATTGATCTTTAAAAACACACCGACTCCCTTCAGTTGATCGAACTCACACATCTCCACCGACTCTCTTGGTCGGATTAACTTGTTGTCAAGCAACTCCAGAAGTTGAACCTTGAGCTCTTGCAACTCCTTTGGTGCCATTCTATACGGAGCTTCAGATATTGGTGCTGCACCTGGTACTAGGTCGATGATGAACTCGATCTGACGGTCAGGAGGAATCCCTGGCAATTCGTCTGGAAATACATCGGGAAACTCATTCACCACTGGCACATCTAACACCTGGACTTCAGTAGACTTTGACTCCACGATGCTAACGAGAAATCCCTGACACCCTTTCTTCTTCAATAACTTCATTGCCTTCATTGCGGTAATGATTATCTGAGTTGATCTCATTCTTGCACCATTGAAGATTAGCTTAGGCTCACCCAGAAAATCAAATTCGACCTCACGATCACGACATCGAATCGTGGCATGATTCCCACTCAACCAATCCATACCTAGGATTACGTCGAAATCACACATCTCCAAGACGTGGAGATCTGCTCTCAGCACTCTATTATTGATTTCTAGCTTCAGGCCATACGCCATCTTGCTAGAAGAAACTTTCTTTCCTGAAGGAATATTGATCTCTAACAATTCACCACTATCTTTGCATGAAATACCAAGCTTGGAATAGAAACTTGCAGATATGAAGGAATGCGATGCACCCGAATCGAATAACACTAAAGCTGGAATATCTGATACTCGAAGAATACCTGACATAGTATCCTCACCTGAATTTGGGTTCTTTTCCTCGCTCTCCAAAGCAAACAGTCGGGGCTTCACCTTTCTTTCTTGCTCCTTCTTCTTCTTCGGACAGCCATAGGACAGGTGGCTCGGGTCCCCACATGTAAAGCAAGCCATCTGCCCCGCACGGCACTCTCCTAGATGGAACTTTTGGAATTTAGGGCAATGAGCCCTATCATTGTTTCCTCTCTGTGGGACAGGCCTCTGCTGCCATGGCTTGTTTTGCATCGGAGCTTTTCCCTTTTCTTTGTCCTGCGGCTCCTATTTCCTCTTGCCAAAGGCCTCACGCTGCCTTTTGTCCTTCAAGTCCAGCTGGAGCCCATGAGAGATGGCTTGGGCCCTCTCAATTACTTCGCCATAGGTTCTCAACCTTTGGCCTAACAGAATTCCCGTAATTTCGGTATGCAAACCACGCTGAAAACTTCGAGCCTTCTTTTCATCCGTATCCACGATGTACGGAGCATAGCGGGATGGACGGTTGAACCACCTTCCATATTCGATCATAGTCATTCCTCCTTGCCTTAAGTTGAGGAATTCAGTCACCATCTTAGTCTTGAAAGACTCGGGAAAATATCGGGTGAGGATCAACTCCTTCAAGTCGGTCCACACCAAAGCTTGGCGTTGCTCGGGGGATAGAGTTCGGGAATGGGTTTCCCACCAGAAGCTCGCCTCTTATGCAAACTGGAAGATAGCGCAAGAGGCTTTCTGCTCCTCTGTGCACTGGATGTGCTCAAAGATCAGCTCTATTTCCCGGATCCATTTCTCAGTCGCTTCTGGACCTTCACTTTCTTTGAGCCTAGATGGCCCCATCCTTCTAAACTGTTCGACTAAGTCGAACGCTTCTTTTTGGAGCCTAGCTCCTTCAGCTATTCCTCCCCGTCCCATCTGCTGGGCCATGTGACCCTGAAACGTCTCAAGAAAACCTCGGGCAAAGTCGGGCCCGTTCTCTCGTGGTGGGGGATCATGGAGACCACCCCCTTCATAACTTGATTCCTCCGCCTCAGGCGGAGCAGGAGCACGACGCGGAGGTATCCTAAAGCCTTTTTTGGCACACATGCTCGTTAGGTCTATGTCATTTAAAGCTAATTCGAGGACTACTAAAGCACTTTTCATCATTTCATAATCAAGAAAGCACACAACTTCCAAGATTTCATTTCTTTAAAGCGTGTACCGAGAATTTAAAACATCATAGTTGATCGTGACAACAGATACATTTCATTCATCTATATTGTCTAACTTCGGACCATTCATTCTTTTCTTTTGTCCAACTTCGGACCATTCTTTTCTTCTTTATCATGCTATCACGATTTAATCAACTCTTAAACTTCTTTAACTTCTTTAACTTCTTTCCCGACACACTCTATTTATACACCCCCATTTCATATTACTCATACTTGAAAACCTTTAAAAGCACATACCTTAGGATCGGAGTCAAGCCGAGTAGCCGTCGTGAACAACCACCCACATTTCTCATTCATAAATCAAACACATACAGAAATGAGTCTACAAGAGCGTAGACCCGCTCTGATACCAATTTATAGCGCCTCAAACTACTCCGTTTGGCCACGTCACTTAACATACAATTTACTTACTTATAATTGTGTTTCTTATATTTAATTGAGTGGAAGCTAAGGTCAATTAGCATGATAAGGCACAATATCATAATTCTCCATGTAAATTTTTTTCGCAATTATAACATAAAACCTATCGGATCTACATTGTCACACAACATATTATCAAACGGAAGAATTGCATAAGCCCATCCACATCAACCATGCAATCGTCTAACCTGTCGGGCTCATAGGTTTACACAACCCGCTCGTCTAGCACCCTAAATTAACAAACATAATATAGGGTTCAAAAACGTACTTCACACATAGAAGGCTCCAAGGTTGAATGACCCGCCTTTAAAAAGGTATACATAATATATCAAGTTAACATAGCGTACCTACAAAAGATGGGGCTATTCCCATCCCCAATAATCATTGATCATAAAGCAAAAAGAATGATCAATGTAATAATAATGATTTTAGTATTTCAAAAGAAGAGCATGCAAAATAAACACAAGCTTGTGGGGGTTCTCTTGTGTTCACAACGCTCCTACTCGGGCCCCAACTCCTCAACCTGAAATTCATTAAATGAATGGGGTGAGTATTTAACAACATACTCAGTGGGGAACACTGCAAACAGTTATAGCCAATTGCACAAGTGAAGATATAACATATGGAAACTTCTTTACTTTTGTGGAGACTAGCCTCAACCCCGTAGGGTCCAAACATCATCATGCCCCCGTTAATGAACGTCTTTATCCCTGTAGGGATGCCCACAAGCTTATTATCCCCCAGGAAGGACATTAACGAGCCTATTATCGACCCCGAAGGATCTCTTTGTGGACCACGAAGGGTCTCTTTCATTTCACCGGTCCGAAGACCCTTCATACTTATACATTCAAAGCACAACAATAACTATAACTTTACACGTGTTCACAGTTTAGAGTTACCCCACCTTATGAGACGTTTTCACAATTTCTCAACCTTTGAAATACTCCTTAGCTGTGCACAAGTCTTCCACCTCGAAACCCAATACGTCACCTAGCACCTTTTAATTCTCTTTTCATTTTAGATGTCGAGTTATTCAATTAAATCATAATTTGACCAAACTCATGCTATACTTTGCTTTAAGGTCTTGAAACATATCCATACACACAATCATGGATATACCAACACATAATATGATTTTGGACTCAAAATACACATTAGATCTCTTTGAAGCATTTAATCGAGCACATTACGTGCACCCATTTAAACCACATGATCAAGACTCAATTTAAATCCTTTAAACCCAACATTTCAAATACAAACACCTTCATCCTAGGTCTCTAACATTCATGGAAATCAACCCCAAACAACCATCACAACACCTCCAACCAACAATCAACATATGAAGGAAAAATTAGGGCAAAATCCAAACCCTAGAAATAAAGAACCATGGATATTTCAATTTAATGACACATATAGCTTCAATGAAGTAATTGAACCATATGTTTGAGATATCAAAGCATGAAGATCAACAAAATCGAAAAACCCTAATTTTTGGATAACAAACCCTAGGTTTGATTCAACAAGAAATGGGTGTTTAATCCCCAAGAAGAAGAGGTATAGAGGTTACCTTAGTTGATGGATGATGATGGTAGAATCCACTCCCAAAAGTTGAAGAATTGTTTGAGAGGAAGGAGAGCAAAATCGCCCAAGAGGAAAGAAATGAGGGAAATGAATAAGTGTTGTGTTTTTAAAGAAATCCGGAAGGAAAATTCCCAGCCCCGCGCGACCGCGCACACCCCCGCGATCGCGCACATGTGCTCTCGGCCAACACTCCCCACGAGCGCGCAGCCCTGCGCCGGCGCGCGCCTCTCGCCTGTCCCGCGGGTGCGCAGCCTCCTTCGGCCGCACACGGCCCCGCGGGCGCGCGGCATGCCAAAATCAACCCTCAAACTAAAAATCGACTCTCGGACATTTTCAGCGAGACCCCCGATCAACTCAGCGTTAGGGTGTTCGAGGCATCACAAAACAAAATTAAACGCAATTACATTCATTCTTTAACACATAACTCGACACTTTAGTATTTAAAATTCAAACTGTATCATACACTCAGTATAATACCACTATGTGCTAAGACGTATCGGTTCGAGTAAGACAACCTGCAATAAAACAACGGCATAATACAAACATATTATCATAATTAATATTCAAACAATATTAATTCAACATCATTTTACTAAAATCATAATTTATAATTTAGCAAAAGGATCGGGGTATCACAATCTCCCCAACTTTTAAAAATTTCGTCCTCGAAATTAGCCTAACATTTATGTTACATTTGGATATTGAGCTAAGATATCAACCTCTTTCTCCCAAGTGGCCTCATCAGGACTATGTCGACTCCATTGCACTTTTATCAAAGGAACCTCACGGGTTCGAAGAGTGTGAACTCTTCTATCTAACACAGCAACTGGGACTTTTTCATACGACAAGTCTTGAGAAACTTGTACCGTGTCATATGAAATGACATAACTAGGGTCATACACATATCGTCTAAGCAACGACACATGGGAAACATCGTGCACACCCGCCAAATCTGGAGGTAGTGCTAGGCGATAAGCAACATCACCTATTTTCTCTAGAATCTCGAACGGTCCCACATAACGTGGCTGCAACTTACCCTTCTTCCCAAATCTAACCACTCCTCTCATTGGCGCAATCTTCAAGAATACCTTGTCACCAATCTCAAAGCTCACATCTTTTCTCTTTACGTCGGCATAAGATTTCTGGCGATCTTGAGCTATCTTGATTCTTTTTCTTATCTTCTCAATTACTTCCACCGTCTTCTCAACGATCTCGGGACCTAAGAATCGACGCTCTCCCACTTCATGCCAATGAATAGGAGATCTGCACTTTCTCCCGTACAATGCCTCATACGGGGCCATTCCAATCAACGCTTGGAAACTATTATTATAAGCAAACTCCACAAGTGGCAAGTGGCTCTCCCAACTTCCACCAAAATCAAGAACACATACACGAAGCATGTCCTCCAACGTCTGGATGGTCCGCTCAGATTGACCATCGGATTGAGGATGGTACGCCGTGCTAAACCACAACTGTGTTCCCATAGCTTCTTTCAGACTTCACCAAAATTTGGACGTAAACCTTGTGTCACGATCTCACACTATCGACACAGGAATGCCGTGAAGACGTACTATTTCATCAATATAAATCTGAGCTAATCGATCCACGCTAAACGTCATTTTCACCGGAAGAAAATGAGCAGACTTGGTCAACCTATCGACAACAACCCAGATTGCATGATGACCTTTAACTGACCGAGGTAATCCTACCACGAAGTCCATTGAAATGTGCTCCCACTTCCACTCGGGAATCTCGAGTAGATTTAACAATCCAGAAGGGCGTTGATGCTCGGCTTTCACTTGTTGACAAGTGATACACTTCGATACGAATTGGCCAATTGACCTCTTCATATTTCTCCACCATGAAACCATCTTCAAGTCCTTGAACATCTTCGTGCCTCCTGGGTGCACAGAATACGGGGTATTATGTGCTTCTTCAAGAATCTCCCTTCTGAGCTCTTCATTCTTCGGCACACACAACCTTCCCTCGAAGAATAGTGTGCCATCAAGTGCAATGGCAAATCCTTGAACAGAACCCTCCAATGCTCTCTTCTTCATTTTGCATAAGAAAGGATCGTCGACTTGTGCTTCACGAACTCGATCACGAATTAGTGGTCGAACCACTAGGGCTGCTAAAATCCCTTGAGTGGTGTTGGAAGGATCCACCACCTCTAAATTCATCTTCTCAAACTCCTTGATCAACTGCTCTTGCTTGGTTGGAAGATAGAACTTCCGGCTTAAGGCATCAGCTACAACATTCGCCTTTCCAGGATGATATAGGATCGTACAATCGTAATCCTTTACCAACTCTAACCATCTTCTTTGACACAAATTTAACTCCTTCTGGGTGAAGAAGTACTTCAAGCTCTTGTGGTCGGTGTAGATCTCGCACTTACTTCCATAGAGATAATGCCTCCAGATATTCAATGCATAAACCATGGCTGCTAACTCGAGATCATGCGTCGGATAATTATGCTCGTGCACCTTCAACTGTCTCAATATGTACACCAATACCTTTCCATGTTGCATCAAAACGCAACCAAGTCCTTGCTTCGAGGCACCGTGTATATGACAAAGCCCTCAGTCCCATCAGGAATGGTCAACACTGGGACAGACACGAGACATCGCTTTAATTCTTGAAAGCTCTGCTCACACTTCTCACTCCATTGGAACTTCTCATTCTTCCTCGTCAATCTCGTCAGAGGACCCGATATCTTGGAAAACCCCTCGATGAATCTTCTATAGTAACCCGCTAGTCCTAGAAAGCTTCGGACTTCATTAACATTCGATGGTGTCTTCCAATTGCTAACAGCTTCCACCTTTGACGGATCTACATCGATTCCATTTGATGTCACCACATAGCCAAGAAATGCCACTCGCTCCAACCAGAACTCGCATTTTGAAAATTTTGCATACAACTCTTCTTTCCTTAGCGTCTCCAATACGATTCTAAGATGCTCAGCGTGCTGCTCCTTGCTTCTGGAATAAATCAAAATGTCGTTGATGAAGACTATCACGAATTGGTCGAGGTACGGATGGAACACTCGATTCATTAAGTCCATGAAGACTCCCGGTGCATTAGAAAATCCAAAGGGCACCACCGTGAACTCATAATGACCGTAACGCGTTCTAAATGCCGTCTTTGGGATGTCACTCTCCTTGATCTTCAGTTGATGATAGCCGGATCTCAAATCGATCTTCGAAAACATACCGGCTCCCTTCAGTTGATCGAACAAATCTTCAATTCTTGGCAGCGGATACTTGTTCTTGATCGTTAACCGGTTCAATTCCCTATAATCAATGCACATCCGCATCGATCCATCTTTTTTCTTCAGAAATAACACAGGTGCACCCCATGGTGAAACACTTGGTCGGATTAACTTGTTGTTAAGCAACTCCTGAAGTTGAACCTTGAGCTCTTGCAACTCCTTTGGTGCCATTCTATACGGAGCTTTAGATATTAGTGCCGCACCTGGTACTAGGTCGATGGCGAACTCGATCTGATGGTCAGGAGGAATCCCTGGCAACTCGTCTGAAAATACGTCGGGAAACTTGTTCACCACTAGCACATCTAACACCTGGACTTCAGTAGACTTTGACTCCACGATGCTAACGAGAAATCCTTGACACCCTTTCTTCTTCAATAACTTCATTGCCTTCATTGCGGTAATGATTATCTGAGTTGATCTCGTTCTTGCACCATTAAAGATTAGCTTAGGCTCACCCAGAAAATCAAATTCGACCTCACGATCACGACATCGAATCGTGGCATGATTCCCACTCAACCAATCCATACCTAGGATTATGTCGAAATCACGTATCTCCAAGACGTGGAGATCTGCTCTCAGCACTCTATTATTGATTTCTAGCTTCAGGCCATACGCCATCTTGCTAGAAGAAACTTTCTTTCCTGAAGGAATATTGATCTCTAACAATTCACCACTATCTTTGCATGAAATACCAAGCTTGGAACAGAAACTTGCAGATATGAAGGAATGCGATGCACCCGAATCGAATAACACTAAAGCTGGAATATTTGATACTCGAAGAATACCTGACATAGTATCCTCACCTGAATTTGGGTTCTTTTCCTCGCTCTCCAAAGCAAACAGTCGGGGCTTCACCTTTCTTTCTTGCTCCTTCTTCTTCTTCGGGCAGTCATAGGACAGGTGGCTCGGGTCTTCACATGTAAAGCAAACCCTCTGCTCCGCACGACACTCTCCTAGATGGAACTTTTAGCATTTAGGGCAATGAGCCCAATCATTATTTCCTCTCTGTGGGACAGGCCTCTGCTGCCATGGCTTGTTTTGCATAGGAGCTTTTCCCTTTCCTTTGTCCTACGGCTCCCATTTCCACTTGCCAAATGCCTCACGCTGCCTTTGGTCCTTCAAGTCCAGCTGGAGCCCATGAGAGATGGCTTGGGCCCTCTCAATTACTTCGCCATAGGTTCTCAACCTTTGGCCTAACAGAATTCCCACAATTTCAGGATGCAATCCACGCTCAAAACGTCGAGCCTTCTTTTCATCCGTATCCACGATGTACGGATCATAGCAGGAGAGACGGTTGAACCACCTTCCATATTCGATCACAGTCATTCCTCCTTGCCTTAAGTTGAGGAATTCAGTCTCCATCTTAGTCTTGAAAGACTCGGGAAAATATCGGGTGAGGATCAACTCTTTCAAGTCGGTCCACACTAAAGGTTGGCGTTGCTTGGGTGATAGAGTTCGAGAATGGGTTTCCCACCAGAAGCTCGCCTCTTCTGCAAACTGGAAGATAGCGCAAGAGGCTTTCTGCGGCTCTTCTTTTTGGAGCCTAGCTCCTTCAGCTATTCCTCCCCGCCCCATCTGCTGGGCCATGAGACCCTGGAGCGTCTCAAGGAAACCTCGGGCAAAGTCGGGCCCGTTCTCTCGTGGTGGGGGATCATGGAGACCACCCCCTTCATTACTTGATTTCTCCGCCTCAGGCGGAGCAGGAGCACGACGCGGCGGTATCCTAAAGCCTTTTTTGGCACACAAGCTCGTTAGGTCTATGTCATTTAAAGCTAATTCGAGGACTACTAAAGCACTTTTTATCATTTCATAATCAAGAAAGCACACAACTTCCAAGATTTCATTTCTTTAAAGCGTGTACCGGGAATTTAAAACATCATAGTTGATCATGACAACAGATACATTTCATTCATCTATATTGTCCAACTTTGGACCATTCATTCTTTTCTTTTGTCCAACTTCGGACCATTCTTTTCTTCTTTATCATGCTATCACGATTTAATCAACTCTTAAACTTCTTTAACTTCTTTCCCGACACACTCTATTTATACACCCCCATTTCATATTACTCATACTTGAAAACCTTTAAAAGCACATACCTTAGGATCGGAGTCAAGCCGAGTAGCCGTCGTGAACAACCACCCACATTTCTCATTCATAAATCAAACACATACAGAAACGAGTCTACAGGAGCGTAGACCCGCTCTGATACCAATTTGTAGCGCCCCAAACTACTCCGTTTGGCCACGTCACTTAACATACAATTTACTTACTTATAATTGTGTTTCTTATATTTAATTGAGTGGAAGCTAAGGTCAATTAGCATGATAAGGCACAATATCATAATTCTCCATGTAAATTTTTTTCGCAATTATAACATACAACCTATCGGATCTACATTGTCACACAACATATTATCAAACGGAAGCATTGCATAAGCCCATCCACAACAACCATGCAATCGTCTAACCTGTCGGGCTCATAGATTTACACAACCCGCCCGTCTAGCACCCTAAATTAACAAACATAATATAGGGTTCAACAACGTACTTCACACATAGAAGGCTCCAAGGTCGAATGACCCGCCTTTAAAAAGATATACATAATATATCAAGTTAACATAGCGTACCTACAAAAGATGGGGCTATTCCCATCCCCAATAATCATTGATCATAAAGTAAAAAGAATGATCAATGTAATAATAATGATTTGCGTATTTCAAAAGAAGAGCATGCAAAATAAACACAAGCTTGTGGGGGTTCTCTTGTGTTCACAACGCTCCTACTCGGGCCCCAACTCCTCAACCTGAAATTCATTAAATGAATGGGGTGAGTATTTAACAACATACTCAGTGGGGAACACTGCAAACAGTTATAGCCAATTGCACAAGTGAAGATATAACATATGGATACTTCTTTACTTTTATGGAGACTAGCCTCAACCCCGTAGGGTCCAAACATCATGATGCCCCCGTTAATGAACGTCTTTATCCCTGTAGTGATGCCCACAGGCTTATTGTTTAGTGTCTATTTGTACCATTTTATTATAATAATTTTGTTATGATTAATAATTTATTGCGTTAAGTTTTATATCGTTATGTGCTGATTTTATGTGTTTATTTGTGTTTATTGCTCTAACAGTGAATTATGCCAAGTATTGCAAAGCTTGAGCTTTTAATCATAAAAGTAGGTATTTTACGGCAATTAGGTGGCAAGTGCAAATCGAATAATTGAGCTGGATTGTTAAAGGAAGATCAAGATTTTAAAAGGAATTGAGAAAAAAGCACTTGCGCGGGCGGGCTAGGGAGCGTGCACGCCCGGCCCCGCGGTGCCTGCCCCCACGGCGCCCGCCGCCCCCGCCGTGCCTGCCCCCGCCGCGCCCGGACTCTGTTGAGCCATTTTTAATTCCTAGGATTTGTAGCTTATTATTACCTAAACCTCTAGAGTGGACTTTTTGGCACCAAATCTTCCACAAAATCCCCTTCATTAATGGATCCCTTACCATCAGCTCCCATCACCTTTTCTCTTTTCTCTCTCTCTCTCTCTCTCTCTCTCTCTCTCTCTTTCGTATCTCTCTTCTCTCTCATATCTATTAGAGATTTTGGGGATTCATTACCTGCCATCATTCACCATTCCACCCATCATCTCAATTTCTATTCCCCCTCACCACTTCATCTCATACCATTCTCTCCATTCTCTACACACACTAAATCTCTACACCATTTTCTCACCATTTTCACACCGTCACCTTCACCTAAGAGAAGAGGAGAAAAGGAAGAGCAAGGGGATCGAACCAAGGAGATGGAGAAGAGATGAGACGGACCAACGATGGGCCATCCGCGGAAGCTAAGCTCGGAGGAGGTTTATCTTGTGTTTTTCTTTACATTTCTTGGATGTATTTGTGGAGGTTTTTCCAAACTCTTGAAAGACACTTAATATTGTAGAAGTTCGAGTTATTTGCATTTGATTTATGGGATGACTTTCTTCTATAGTATATGTGTTGTTTTAAGCATGTTTAGTGGCTAATCTCTCTATTAGGAGGTAGAGGATCGATGTGGTTTTGATCTATGCTTGTTCTTGTTGATTGTTGTTGTTGGAATCGTGCTTTTCCATGTTTAGGTACTTGATCACTACTTGAGCATTGATAGGATTTAGAGGAGTCTTGATTGTGAATCTAAATCCAGAAATTGGTTCCTTCGACGTTAGGTGGATGGGGTTCCTAATCCTAATATGTCAATCTTGCTTGTACGATATAGCTAAGTGAGGTTTAACGGATAGACGGTGACAGTAATTGAAGTTAAACTAATTGGAAGGGACTATCGTATTTGTGAGAGTAGCATTATCAACTTGAATAAAGCATAGTGATAAAACCATTGAGAGAATCTACACCCTAATACCTTAATCCAACTTATGAGAGACTTTGCTTGTCCCGTGATTTGGGCGTCGACTTCTTGCATAATTCTTGGTGAAGCCGCAAGGAACTACGAGTTGAAGAACATTCATTTTAGTCAACTTCCCTCATTCTACGGGATGCCGGCCGAAGATGCTTTGAACTTCATACGGGAGTTCTATGCCGTTGTTCAAACCTTTCCTCTACAAGGTTTGAACGAAGATCAATTGAAGATGAGGTGTTTTCCTTACACTTTGAAGGATCGAGCCAATACATGGTTCATGTCACTCCCGGCCAACTCATTGGCCAATTGGAATGCCGTCTACAAGAAGTTCATGGCCAAGTACTACGCAAATCAAAAGACCCAAGATTTGAGAGCTCAAATTGTCACCTTTACCCAATCTCCGAATGAAGCATTTCATGAAGCTTGGGATCGATTTAGAGGTCTCCAACAACAATGCCAGCACCACCACCTCGCACCCGAGTTGCTCAACCAATTCTTCTACGACGGGCTTTCTCAAAACTTTCAATATATGGTGGATAATGCCGCAGGAGGAGATATAGGTGCTTGAACCGCTGAAGAGGTCTCTAACATTTATGAGATCATGGCCACAACTTCTCAACAAAAGAGTGCTAGGGGGAAGAGAGCTTTCGTCAATGAAGCCAACCCTAGTTATGATGTGACGAAACAACTTGCCGAGTTGACAAGGCAACTAGAGATGCTTCGAACCTCCGAGAAACCACCCCAACAAGTGATGACCGTTGAGACTTGTGGGATTTGTGGAGAGTATGGCCATGGAGCCAACTTGTGCCAAAGGTCGATCGAGCCGGAATTAAGCGAAGAGGCTCATTTTCATGCTCTTTAAGAGCAAGTGCATGCCCTTCAAGGATTCCAACCTCGCCAACCTTTCAACCCATACTCTCAATCATACAATCCGGGGTGGAGAAACCACCCAAATTTCTCTTGGAGGCAACTTCAACAACAACCACCTCAACCGCCACAACAACCACCTCCACCTCAACAAGCCGGAGGTAGCTAAGCTCCACCTTATCCGAGGCCGCAACAATATCCGGCCCAACCCAATCATCCGCCTAGGCTGACATTGCAAGACACATTGCAATCCTTCATTCAAGCCACACAACAAATATTTGAATCCGTTGAGGCTTCCGTGAAGAGAATTGAGACTCAAGTAGGCCAAATAGCCGGGACCGTTGGAGAGTTGGCCAAGCAAGCCAATCCGGGCCAGTTGCCAAGCCAACCGGAGCAAGCTCAAGCCATTACCGTGCTCAGGGGAGGCAAGGTGATCGATAACAAGGTGGGAGAGTCAAGCCCAATCGAGGAGGTTGAGAAAGAAGAGGAGGCTCCTTCACAACAACAAAAGGAGTCCAAGAAAGAAAGAGAAGAAGTGAAGAAGCCCACACTCCACAAGGCTACCAATGCTTACAACCCTCCAATTCCATTTCTAAGCCGGTTGAGGAATGAGAAGCAAGACACTCAATTCCAAGAGTTCTACAAACTCCTATCCAAGGTGAATGTCAATCTTCCACTCCTTGATGTCATCCAAAATGTACCGGCCTATGTCAAGTTCTTCAAGGAACTTGCTTCAAAGAAGAGGAAGTTTGGAGAGGATGAGAAGATAGAGGTATCCGAAGTGGCTAGTGCAATCCTACAACATCAACTACCACCCAAGCTCCGTGATCCAGGTAGTTTTACTCTTAAAATTGCTTTGGGAAATGGCAAAGAAGCGTGTGGTCTGCTAGATCTAGAAGCCGGAATTAATTTGATGCCTTACTCTATTTATAAACAATTAGAGTTAGGTGAATTGAAACCAACTAGAATGTGTCTACAATTGGCAGATAGGTCCGTGAGATATCCTAGGGGAATAATAGAGGACATTCTAGTTAAGGTTGGTGGATTGATCATACCGGTTGATTTTGTTGTATTGGATGTGGGTGATGTGAAAGAAACGGGTAAAGAACACACTCTTCTCCTAGGTAGAACTTTTATGGTTACAACAAACACCTTGATTGATGTTAAAAATGGAACCTTAAAAATGTCGGTGTTAGGAGAAACAATGTCTTTTTCTGTACATGAAATCAAGGCTATTCCCGTCTTCTCATTTGAGGAAAATTGTTCTTACATAGATGCTATTGATGTCTTGGCCGAGGAGGTTTTCTTGCAGGAAATAGGCGCTCCTTAGAGGAGTGAAACCTCGCCCGAGAAACTTGCTATGGATGAAGCCTACCTCAAGTATGGGGGAGACGAGTTGAATGCCGAAGAGATGGGGATCTTGCTAGGAGAAGGCATGAGTCTCATGGAAGTCATGGCCTCGACCGAAGAGGAAGTGAAGCTTACTCCCGAGCTTGAGCTCAAGGAGCTCCCATCTCATCTCAAATACGTCTTCCTTGACGATGAAGAGAAGAAGCCCGTGATCATCTTTGCCGAGCTAGAAAAAGATGAAGAAGATCTCTTAGTAGCCGTACTAAAGAGGAACAAGCAAGCTATAGGATGGAATCTTTCCTACATCAAAGGCATTAGCCCCTCTACGTGTATGCATCGCATCATTCTTGAGGAAGGGGCTAAGCCGGTTCGTGAAGGGCAAAGGAGACTCAACCCCGTGCTAATGGAAGTCGTAAAGAAGGAGATTCTCAAACTCCTAGCAGAAGGGATCATTTATCCCATAGCCGATAGTGAATGGGTGAGCCCGGTCCATGTGGTGCCAAAAAATGAGGAATAACGGTCGTAGAGAACGACAAAGGAGAATATGTGGCTACTCGAACCACCACTGGGTGGAGAATGTGCATTGACTACCGAAAGCTCAATGCCGCCACTAGAAAAGACCATTTTCCCCTTCCTTTCATTGATGAAATACTTGATAAACTTGCCGGGCATAGTTTTTATTGCTTTCTTGACGGTTTATTGGGGTATTTTCAGGTTGCCATTGTTAGGGTTTTTTCGAATTAAACCACCGCAGGATCATTTGGTTGTTCATTAATCCGTGTTCATGCAAATCATAATTTTATGTAACGTGCATGTTTATCACAGTCTAATCAAAAGGCATGCAAAGCAGATTCGAATCTAATAAAGCGGAAGACATAGAAACGAATCTACTTACAAATCGATAGACGGTCTGTGGACAAGATTAAAGATCTAATCTTGCTGTTGAATGAACTATAAATGGCGCCACCTAGCACTCAAAATTTCGACCACCACTGTATTCCACTCCAAGATCTTCTGTTGTATTCCCGGACTGTATCTAGATTCAGAGTGGGCTGAAATCTATTAGATAGGGTTGTGGAATCTGTGGATAACTTTGAGAGACAAAGAGGGGCTGATTTCTAATGAATATTATCATCAAAATTTCATGCCCCCCCTCCCCTTATATATAGAGAGGGGCAAAATTTCATGTTCCAGCCGTACTGGGCTGGGTCTCTATCTCAAGTTCAATATCCAGTCCACTATCAGTCAATTGGGCTACAACAGGGATCTAGAAGAATATTAAATTGGCCCACTAATTTATTTAATATCCAATATCCAATAAGCCTAGAATATAATTAAATAAATTAAGTTTTACTTTTATTCCACTAAAGAAGTAAAACTGACCTACCAATTTAATACATATTTACGAATATGCTTTCTCCTTTAGTCCAGCCATTCCCCGTGTTTAGGATATAATGTTCATTAATTAATTATGTCAGCCTCTGACAGCTATAATTAATTAACATCTAAAACCTTGAGTAGTACCACACAAGCTTTATTCATGTACGGAATAAATTCCACCTGCAGGGTTTCAACATGAACTTGTGTTTCCTCAAGAGAACATCATCAACCTGGCGCACCAGGACACGGTGCTCATGCATACTGCTCGAGACATCATGTATACATTGTTATTACCCAAGATATCGAATTTGATCTACGAAAAGATCTCACCCAATGATAAATCAAAGTAACAGACAACGCACACATATGCTCGCCAATATCACATGAGTTCAGAACCCGAACTCTGTGGATCTTTATTGTCTCAGTAACTGGGTCAGAGATAGAGAATAGTATCCTATCGTGATCCTCCTCAATACACTAACGAGTGTACTAGAATAATCAGTTAGTCAAGATAAACTAACTTATCAGATTATTCTACGGTGTACCGATGGTATGTTCAGGACCATCTAAGCCGTGAGCTCTTTAATACATTACAAGGTTCTAATGATATGATCTTACCGCGTGACTCCCCACACCATATCATCTACAATGTAAGTATATGGAACATTGCATAAAACAATTATAGAACATAATCTAAATGCAAACAGTGAATGCAAATACTTTCATTTCATATAATCATATCATCAGAAAAGTATACAAAGACAAGTCTTCCAGTATACAAAACTAACAATCTCCCACTTATACTTGAAGCATGTCTTTCAAGCATAATAACTAACTGGCTAACTCTCCAATCAAAACTATCAACTCAAACTGCACCCTTAGGTCTGCATCTCACTCCCATTTTCTCCACGTGACCATCAAAGGTCTTAGCCGCTAGGCTCTTCGTGAATGGATCAGCCAGGTTGTCCTCCGATGCAATCTTGACCACCACCACGTCTCCTCTCTTAACGATTTCTCGTATAAGATGGTACTTTCTCTCTATGTGTTTACTTGCCTTGTGGGCTCTGGGTTCCTTCGAATTTGCCACTGCACCAGAGTTATCACAGTATATCGTGATAGTCTTAGGCAAATCAGAAACCACGCCCAAGCCCACTAGGAACCCGCGGAGCCAGACAACCTCTTTTGCAGCCTCAGAGGCAGCTGCATACTCAGCTTCCATGGTGGAATCCGCAATGCATTTCTGCTTAATGCTCCTCCATGCGATGGCTCCACCTCCTAATGTAAACACATAGCCCGAGGTAGACTTACTCTGATCTTTGTCGGATTGAAAATCTGAGTCCGTGTAACCCAAAGGTACTAGACTATCAGAGCGGAAAACCAACATGTAATCTGGAGTCCGTTTAAGGTACTTGAGAATGTTTTTGACCGCAGTCCAGTGACCTTGTCCAGGGTTGGACTGATATCTGCTTACCATGCCCACGGCATAGCATATATCAGGCCTAGTGCATAGCATAGCATACATCAAACTTCCCACAGCCGAAGCATATGGTACTTTCTTCATTTCATCTATCTCAGACTGTGTTTGGGGACACATTTCCTTGGATAGATGAATTCCATGCCTGTAAGGTATAAAACCTTTCTTGGAATCTTGCATGCCAAATCTAGCTAGCACTGTATCGATATAAGTCACCTGGGACAGACATAACATCCTTTTCTGGTGATCACGAATGATCTTGATGCCAAGGACATGTCTGGCTTCACCCAGATTCTTCATGTCGAACTGCTCGGACAGCCACACCCTAATGTTTGACAATGCCTTCTTACTGTTTCCAATAAGCAAGATGTCATCAACATAAAGTACGAGGAATACCACCACGTTTCCGTCACATTTCTTATACACACAGCTCTCATCCGGACTTTGTACGAATCCATATGACTAGATAACCTCGTCAAATCGGATGTTCCAAGATCTCGATGCCTGCTTAAGTCCATAAATAGATCTCTTAAGCTTACACACCAAGTGCTCTTGGCCTTTAGCAATGAATTCCTCTGGTTGCTTCATGTGAATGTTTTCCTCAAGACTTCCATTTAGGAAAGCTGTCTTGACATCCATCTGCCAGATCTCATAATCCAAATGAGCGGCAATAGACAAGAGAATCCGGATTGACTTAAGCATGGCTACCGGTGAAAAGGTTTCCTCATAATCGATCCCTTCTTTCTGAGTATACCCTTTTGCCACCAATCTAGCTTTGAAGGTTTCAACCTTCCCACTTACAGCCAATGGGTTTTATCCCATCTTATGGTTCTACAAGTTCCCAGACTTGATTGTGATCCATAGATCCAATCTCAGACTCTATTGCAGTTTTCCAAGAATCTGCATCTTTATCTCGAATTGCCTCGTCATAGGTCCTGGGATCCAATTCATTGAGACCCTCTGGGAAATCTGAAGCCTCTCCCAGACCAATGAATCTATCAGGTTGGCGTACAACCCTCCCACTGCGACGAGGTAGTTCCTATACTTCTGTGACACGTTGTGCAGTGTTTGGTGGTTCCTCTTCTTGTACAACCGGTGTAGGATTCGATCCTCCCCTTAACTCCTTAAGGATGATATGACTCCTTGGTTTGTGGTTTATAACATAGTCTTCTTCTAAGAATGGAGCATTGGTGCTAACAATGATCTTCTGATCCTTAGGACTATGAAACAAACCACCTTTTGTTCCTCTAGGATATCCAACAAACAACCTTACATCAGTATGGGGCGTCAGCTTATCAGCTTCCTTGTCCAACACCTGTGCTGGGCTATCCCAAATCCGAACATGGTTCAAACTGGGCTTTCGTCCAGTCCATAGTTCTGTGGGTGTAGCAGGAACTGATTTCGTTGGAACCAAGTTAAAAATGTAGGCTACTGTTTCGAGAGCATATCCCCAGAACGAAATGGGCAACTCAGAATAACTCATCATCGATCTAACCATCTCTAACAGTGTACGATTCCTTTTTTCCGCCACGCCATTCTGCTGTGGCGTTCCAGGCGCAGTCAACTGGGATGTAATCCCACTCTCTGCCATGTAATCCCTAAATTCGCTTGAGAGGTACTCACCACCACGATCAGAACGTAGTGATTTGATACTTCTGCCTGTTGATTTCTCCGCTTCCGCCTTAAACTCTTTGAATTTCTCAAAGCATTCAGACTTGCGACGTAATAGGTAGATATAACCGTATCTAGAGTAATCATCAATGAGAGTGATGAAATACTCGAACCCTCCTCGAGCTTGAACTGACATAGGGCCGCACAGGTCAGAGTGAATCAAATCTAATAGCCCTTCAGATCTATTTCCTTTTGATTGGAAAGGACGCTTGGTCATTTTATCTTCCAAACAGGATTCACACAAAGGAAACGATTCCAGTACCAAAGAAGACAGTGGTCCATCATTTACAAGCCTTTGTATCCTCTTAAGGTTAATATGACCTAGCCTTAGATGCCAAAGATAGGTTTGATTCAATTCCGAAGGTTCTTTTCTCTTGTTAAGGTTTATGATCGATGTATTCAACAGTTGTCTATGCGTAGTGTTTTCAGTTGGTTTAAGAAAGTATAAGTGTCCATCCAATGTGCCAGAACAGATAAAATGTTAACCACTAAAGATAACTACTTTGTTATCAAAAGAAACAGAATATCCATCCATAATCAATTTAGAAACTGAAATCAAGTTTCGCCTAAAACCAGGCACATAAAGACAATCTTTCAAAACCAAAGTTCTATCACTACTGAAAGGTAAAACAACGTCTCCCACTGCAACAGCCGCCACTCTCGTAGCATTGCCTATGTAGACGGTGATCTCGTCCTCACTGAGCTGTCTTTTTACCAGGAACCCCTGTAAAGACATGCAAACATGATCAGTAGCTCCAGTATCTACTACCCATGACTGGGTAGAACAAGTTGCTAAACATGTTTCCACAACCAGAGTGTGAGATGTACCTCTCTTCTTCTTCTTGTTAGGACACGCCGCCTTCCAGTGACCTGGTTGGCCGCACTTGAAGCACTTAGTCTTCGACTTGAACTCCTCAGGAGGAAACTTTGTCTTTGGCTTCTTTGCCTTAGGCGCCTCATCTACAGCCTTCTTAGGTGCGTTTCTCTTCTTCCTTTTTCCACCAGAAGAAGACGCTCCTTTTTCAGCTATGTGGGCCTGAGGATCGCTCTTTTGGAGCAATTCAGCAGCCTGAAGATCTATGAGCAGTTCAGTCAGGCTGACATCCCTTTTAATCATGTTAAAATTCAGTCTGAACTGCTCAAACTTCGAGGACAAGCTATGAAGAACAATGTCGATTTGAGAATCACCATCTAGCTCTCCACCCAAGGTCTCGATCTCAGATAAATACCCCATCATCATGAGAACGTGATCCCTAACAGGTGTGGAGTCAGACATTCTCACATCCATTAGCTTCTTCATTGCCAAATGGCGTGCCGAGCGGTTCTGATAACCGAATAGCTGCCTAAGGTTGTACATGATATCATAAGCGATTTTCATAGGCTCATGCTGATACTGCAACACACTTGACATAGAAGCCAAGATGTAACAGCGCGCTATCTCATTAGACCTAACCCACTTATCATATGCAACCTTTTGGGCTTCGTCAGAACCCTCATCTGGCGTCTAAGGACAAACCTCTTCAAGTACAAACTTGTGTCCCTCAGCAACAAGAACTAAGTTAAGATTACGAATCCAGTCATTGTAGTTTTCACCGACAAGTTTGTTTTCTTTGAGGATTCAGGACAGATTGGAGAGTGCCATAGATGATATGAAATAACTGAAATTAAAACATGCAGTACAGTCACAAAATACGTTTAGGATAAACAGTATATAATCGAAAGCCTCACAAAAATTATATACTTTTCCACCGACACTTTAAAAACGTCTTTTATAAGCCACGATAGTGTGGACGTTTATAAAATTCATTTTTAAATAGGTTAAACCTTTAATTTGCCTCCAGTTGAGTTTCCTTACAACAAGCAAATTAATAGCCGGATAATAAACATGGTCATGTAATCGTCTAACTGATAAGCCACGATCGTGTGGACGTTTATCAATAAATTACATCTAAGTGTGCACACCATTATCTTTGCACCAAGATCACTACTCGAATTTAACCGCTCCAGATGGAGGAGTCAGTTAGTTCTAATAGTGTTCTACAGCTATCCATTTAGGAGATTTAATTTCTAGAGAAATCTGTGATATGACACATCCGATATGGAGGAAGACTGATGTCAACGCGCATGCCCATCACTTCTCAATTAAACCAGATTTTAATGGAGACCGTATGAGATTTCTACATACTTTGGTATGAATCTCTCCCACTTAGTTATATATATTTGAGATTTCATTTTATCCCATTATCGAACATGCAAACATCACATAAAATGATAAACATCCATTGCATGCTTCAACATAATAAGCAACAGTAATATTCCAACTATCATGGCTTGTATCTCATGTTGATTGATGAGATAAAACTGGAAAGTCAGCTCTGAAAACAGGCTAGGAACCGCCGCCCCCTTCACCGCGCCTCGCCGAAAAATCCTAGCTCCATTTAAGGTTTTCGGGACGTAAACCGGTGAACCTTCCTTTTTGGTGCTGAACCACTTTCCTCCTTTGAGTTGATCTCCGATCTTTATTCAATACAGACTATCTATTCCAAGAGGAAAAATCTAATATTGCTAGAATAAAAATTACAACTCAAAAACTCGGTCTAATAGCTTTATATCTATTACATTAAAATAACGTAAAATAAAACCTAGACCTAATCCATGGATTTTCTCATGGATTAAAATCACGTAGCCAAACCGGCATACGGCCAAACATCCATTCAACATAAACATACATCACATAAAATAAAGGAGCCATGATAGTTGGTAAACTTGCAAACAAACACAGTCTACAAAACCAACAATCATGTATTATATGATCCACATAAAATAACATATGATATATATGCATGAATATTAAATAATAGTCAAATTTTATAATTAAATAAATTAATTAATTCGATATTATACACAAGATAAAAATTGGAAATTAAAATAATTATCCACCAATTTAAATCTTGTATATTTTCGAAAATATCATCAAAATAAATCTGGAAATTATTTATAATTATCCACCAAATTTATTTAATATTTTCTAACCACCCTAATTAAATAATAATTGGATATATTGATATAAATCAAAAATCTAATCCAAATATTATCCATAAGAATCTAAATCTTTAAGGATAAGGTTTTGAAGATTTGATCCACTTCAAAATCTTCCAAAACCTATCCAAAATTAAATTCTTATCACAATTGGATTTTGATAATTATTTGTATATATCCAAAATCACCTTATCCAATTTAAATCACATAGATTTCGAAAATATCCAAATAATAAATCTGGAAATTTGATCCACTTCAAATTCTTCCAAATTTAAAATTCTATTTTCAAATCCATCTAGATTAAAATTAGGAAAATTAAGATATACATCAAATAATATCAAATCTTAATCCAATATCATAATTTTCGATCCCCATTAATAAATAAATCTGGAAATTTGATTTTGATCAAAATCTATTCCAAATTAATTTAATAATTTTCGAAAATTACATAAAATAACATATTTGGAAATTTTGACATTAATCAAAAAACTATTCCAAATAAAATGCATAAGTTTCGAAAATAGCTACAATAATAAATCTGGAAATTTTGATCCACTTCAAAAATTACCAAATTTAAAATTCTATTTTCAAACTTATCTCGATTAGAAATAGGTAACTTAAGATATACATCAAAGATTACCTAATCCTTTTCTAATCAACAAAATTTTCGAAACATATCCAAATCAAATCTGGAAATTTTGATCTTGATCAAAAATCCATCCAAATTTGATTCTAGTTCATCAAAAATTTAAACACAAAATTAGGGATTTAATTATCCTCAATTTTTGAAAAATTGAGCTCCAATTTTTGAACACCACCATGAAATAAATCTGAAAATTTGAAGAACATCAAATATCATTCCAAATTTAATTTCATGATTATCGAAAATTACATAAACTTCCAAAACTAGAATTTTCGAATTCAATCAAAAATTGTTCCAAGTTTTGAATACCTTAAAAAATCGAAATACATGGCAATTAAATCTGAAAATTTAAACACCATAAATTTATCATCAAATTTAATATGTAGTTCGAAATTTATGCAAAAATTAATTCTAGAACAGTGCCAAAACCTGCTCTAATACCAGTTGTTGGGGTTTTTTCGAATTAAACCACCGCAGGATCATTTGGTTGTTCATTAATCCGTGTTCATGCAAATCATAATTTTATGTAACGTGCATGTTTATCACAGTCTAATCAAAAGGCATGCAAAGCAGATTCGAATCTAATAAAGCGGAAGACATAGAAACGAATCTACTTACAAATCGATAGATGGTCTGTGGACAAGATTAAAGATCTAATCTTGCTGTTGAATGAACTGTAAATGGCGCCACCTAGCACTCAAAATTTCGACCACCACTGTATTCCACTCCAAGATCTTCTGTTGTATTCCCGGACTGTATCTAGATTCAGAGTGGGCTGAAATCTATTAGATAGGGTTGTGGAATCTGTGGATAACTTTGAGAGATAAAGAGGGGCTGATTTCTAATGAATATTATCATCAAAATTTCGTGCCCCCCCTCCCCTTATATATAGGGAGGGGCAAAATTTCATGTTCCAGCCCTACTGGGCTGGACCTCTATCTCAAGTTCAATATCCAGTCCACTATCAGTCAATTGGGCTACAACAGGGATCTAGAAGAATATTAAATTGGCCCACTAATTTATTTAATATCCAATATCCAATAAGCCTAGGATATAATTAAATAAATTAAGTTTTACTTTTATTCCACTAAAGAAGTAAAACTGACCTACCAATTTAATACATATTTACGAATATACTTTCTCCTTTAGTCCAGCCATTCCCCGTGTTTAGGATATAATGTTCATTAATTAATTATGTCAGCCTCTGACAGCTATAATTAATAAACATCTAAAACCTTGAGTAGTACCACACAAGCTTTATTCATGTACGGAATAAATTCCACCTGCAGGGTTTCAACATGAACTTGTGTTTCCTCAAGAGAACATCATCAACCTGGCACACCAGGACACGGTGCTCATGCATACTGTTCGAGACATCATGTATACATTGTTATTACCCAAGATATCGAATTCGATCTACGAAAAGATCTCACCCATTGATAAATCAAAGTATCAGACAACGCACACATATACTCGCCAATATCACATGAGTTCAGAACCCGAACTCTATGGATCTTTATTCTCTCAGTAATTGGGTCAGAGACAGAGAATAGTATCCTATCGTGATCCTCCTCAATACACTAACGAGTGTACTAGAATAATCAGTTAGTCAAGATAAACTAACTTATCAGATTATTCTACGGTGTACCGATGGTGTGTTCAGGACCATCTAAGCCGTGAGCTCTTTAATACATTACAGGGTTCTAATGATATGATCTTTCCGTGTGACTCCCTACACCATATCATCTACAATGTAAGTATATGGAACATTGCATAAAATAATTATAGAACTTGTCTTGAAAAGATGCATAGAAAGTAGTCTAACTCTTAGTTGGGAAAAAAGTCATTTTATGGTCACTAGTGGCATAGTCCTTGGTCATGTTGTGTCTAAGGAAGGGATGAGTGTAGATAATGCTAAGGTAGATGTAATTGAAAAATTTCCTCCACCCGTTAATGTTAAAGGAATTAGAAGCTTTCTAGGCCATGCCGGTTTTTACCATCGGTTTATTAAAGACTTCTCAAAACTTAGCCAACCTCTATGCCATTTACTTGCTCAAGATGTTCCTTTTGAGTTTGATGAAAAATGCTTGCATTCTTTTAATACTCTTAAGGAGAAATTGATCACCGCACCCATTGTTGTTTCCCCTAATTGGTCTTTACCTTTTGAGATTATGTGTGATGCATCAAATTCCACCGTGGGCGCCGTTTTGGGTCAACGTATTGATAAAATTCTTCGTGTAATTTACTATGCTAGCCTTATCTTGTATAGTGCTCAAGTAAATTACACCACAACCGAAAAAGAATTGCTTGCCGTTGTGTTTTCATTGGATAAATTTAGATCCTACATCTTAGGTTCTAAAGTAATTGTGCATAGTGATCATGCGGCTTTAAGGCATTTGTTGACCAAACCACAAGCTAAACCTAGACTCATTAGGTGGATTTGCTTGTGCAAGAATTTGATGTTGAGATTAAGGATAGAAAGGGGTGTGAAAACGTGGTAGTGGACCATTTATCTTGCCTCCCTGTTGATGAAAATTTCAATCTGTTGCATGAAAAAGGAGTTGATTGTGATGCATTTCCATATGAGCATGCTCTTGAGCTTAATTCCTCTCCTTGGTATGCCGATATTGTCAATTATGTTGCTTGTGATAAAATAAGACCTAACCTTTCTTTTCAAGAAAAGAAAAGATTTTTGGCAATGTGTAGGTATTACTTTTGGGACGATCCATACCTTTTCCATTTGGGAAAAGACGAGATAATTTGAAGATGTGTCCCGGAAGAGGAGCAAACCGATGTTCTAGCCTTTTGCCACTCGTCTCATTGTGGTGGTCATTTTGGAGGGTGAAAGACGGCTAGAAAGATCCTACAATCCGGTTTGTATTGGCCTTCAATTTTTAAAGATGCTTATGCTTACTCCATTTTATGTGATAAATGTCAAAGGCTTGGTAATATTGGGAGAAGAAATGAAATGCCTCTAAATATCAATCTAGTTGTTGAAATTTTTGATGTTTGGGGTATTGATTTTATGGGACCATTCCCTAACTCTTTTGGTTTCGAGTATATCCTGTTAGCGGTCGACTATGTGTCAAAGTGGGTTGAAGCAATCCCCACTAGGTCTTGTGACGCTAATGTGGTTATCAAGTTTGTGCAGGAGCATATTTTGAGTAGGTTTGGATTCTCTAGAGCAATCATAAGTGACGGTGGAACTCACTTCACCAATAAGCTTTTTGCAAAATTGCTAAAGAAAAATGGAGTGACTCACAAGGTGGCGACTCCATATCATCCTCAAACTTCCGGTCAAGTTGAGACGAGCAACAAACAAATCCAAACCATCTTGAAGAAGACCGTGAATGTGACGAGGAAGGATTGGTCACAAAGGCTAATGGATGCTCTTTGGGCGTACCGGACGGCCTACAAAACCATCCTAGGGATGAGCCCATACCGCCTCATTTATGGAAAAGCATGCCATCTCCCCGTTGAGATCGAGCACCGAGCCTATTGGGCTATAAAAGTGGTAAATTGTGACCTAACAAGTGCGGGAGAGGAGCGAGCTTTGCAATTTTCCGAGCTCGACGAATTGAGAAACGAAGCCTATGACAATGCCAGGATTTACAAAGACAAAGTGATGAGGCTACACGATAGGCGAATTGTCAAGAAAGAGCTCACTCCGGGCATGAAAGTTCTCCTATTCAACACTAGATTGCGGCTCTTCCCCGGAAAACTCAAATCACGTTGGAGCGGACCGTTTATCATTGAAGAAGTGTTCCCCTACGGAGTGGTCACATTGAAAAATCCGGTGACGAATGTTACATTTCAAGTGAACGGGCACCGAGTCAAGCCATACTATGAAGGGTTTTCACACGAAGCCGATGTGGAGGAATTGAAACTTATCAATTCCGATTGAATCTTCCAAAAACTTCGTCTAGCTCGAGACATTAAAATGAGCGCTGCATGGGAGGCAACCCATGATTTTTATTGTTCGATTTTATTTTCTCTTGTCTTAATTTTAATTTGTTCATGGTATTTTGTGGTGTGGAAATTTTTTTTTTTAATTGGGGAAATAATTTTGCAGGGGTGAAGAGGAGGAAGAAAATTGGAGAAAGAAGTGCAAATTGCGAGATGTTAAAAAACACTGCCCGGGCGGGCATCGCAGCGCGGGCGGGGCGTGAAAATGACGAGACACCCTCGCCCCCGCCGCGCCCCTGTGCCCCCGCCACGGCCCCTCTCGCCCAGCACGCCCCCGCGGTGCTAATGCCCCCCGCGAAGCTCCCTCCCGCGCGCTCCGCCGCGCAACCCACCCCCGCGGGGCTCCTCCTCCATGCCCCGCGGGGCTCTCTCTCTTGCTCTCATCCTCTCTTGCTCCCTCTAACCGACACCTTCCCCCCCGGGGCCCACCTCTTTTAACAGTTGTGGTCACCATTCACCACTTGTACTCTCCCTCTGGACACTTGTACTCGCCCTCTTCAACAATTATTCACCTAACTCCTTCACTCCCTATCTCATTCTACGCACCTCTTCCATTTCTCCCAAATTCCACTCCCAATTCTGCTCCAATTCACAGCAAACATACCAGTAATATTTTCCCAAATTCTTCCTCTCTCTCCCTTAGCCCCGCCGCTCCGTCCAGCCCTCGCCGCGCTACACCGCCCCGCCGGGCTGTTTTCTTGTGCTCCACCTCCATCTCCACATTATTGCTGCACTTCCTCTCTCTGCACATCTTCAATTTCCACAAAATGGGCCCAAAAATGATGTTGCCCAAAATTTTAGGAGGAAAAGGAAAAGCAAAAAGTGGCAATACTAGCAAAGGACAAGAAGGCACGAGCTCCCCGCCAATGGTATCGGACCTCTGCTAACAATATGGAGCTCCATTCCTCATCACCACACTAAATGAAGGTAACCGTTACCTTACTCTCCGTAGCCATGAGATATCTTGTCCTCGCTACATTGATTGGAAGTTGATGCGGGAGTTGAATTTAGAAAAGCAAATTATGGAGTATCTTAAGGTGTTAAATTTGCAAACCTTTGCTAGGATGCAATATTATACTTATGATAATGTCGTGCTTGAATTTTTGATGTCGTTTCATCATGATGAGGAGGAGGGAAAGAGTTGTACCTTTAGGATGTTTGATTTGCAATATAACATCACCTTGGCTGAATTACGGGATTACTTTGATTTCCCAACTGTGGGGATCAAAAGCATGCCATCTGATTTCAATGCTGCGGATGCATGGTATGAAATTTCGGGATTCCGGAATTGGAATACAAAGGGCATTCTGAGCAAATTCATTGAAGATCCCGCCTTGTCCGTTGTTCACAAGTTCTTGGCATACAACATTTCAAGCAAAGAGCAAGCCAACAAGATGAACTCAACGGAGGTCTTTCTTCTTTGGTGTGCCAAGAAAGGTAGGAAAGTGTGCCCATCCACCGTCATTTTGACCACTATCAAGGACGCAATCATGCGGAAAAACCAGCACCCTTCCTTCTGTGCATTCATCTCCGCCCTTTGTGTCAAAATTGGAGCGCTTGATGAGGATGCCCCAGCTCCCACTGGCTACAGAAGGCTCGACGCCCCCACAATTGATAAATGGGAGCTCAAGCGAGCTGAAGTGATTTACAATGAGCGACAGGTGCGACCTCATGCAAAGAGAACTTGCGTCTGCACCTTGAAGTAAATCTAGCGCAGCACCATGGAGCTAATAGGAGGGTCCTCGTCGGCACCACAAGAGCCCAATGAGGAGGGCGACGATGAAGAGCATGACACCGGCAGGCAACAAGAAGGACATGCAGCCCATCACGAGTACCACATGTCTGTTAATGACTAGGGGTCGTTCCAAGGGTACATGGACTCTCGACTGGACCACTTCCAGCACTCTATTGCCGACACCATGAGCACCTTTGGGGATCAAATCCGGGATTCTATGTCGACCTCTTGGCAAGAGCATAATGCCCGCATGTTGCAACAATAAGAGCGTTGGGATACCTCTTTTGCACTAATGCATGATGCAATTGGGGCCGTGCACCAAGATGTTCAAGGCATCAACACTCACCTAGACACGCATGATGAGCAAATTTGAGCCCTCCAATCGAGCTGGGATGCATGGACTCTTGCCTCTTCATTTCCACCACCACCACCAAATGAGCAGTGAGTATTTAGTGTTTTGTCTTATTCGTGTGAGTTGTTTTTCTTGTAGTTTGTCGTATTTTCTTTCCGTTTTTGTGTTTCCTTGTGTTGTTGTGTAGGAGCTCGCGCACGTTGCCGGTTTTCTACAAAATGGTGACGTTCTCTACTCCCTTCTATCTTTTACTTGCACTCGTTTTTCATACATTGAGGACAATGCATGTTTTAAGTGTGGGGGAGTTATAAGCTTGTTAGTGTAGTATGTTTTTGTTTTAGAGTTGGTTTTGTATACTAGAAGACCTGTCTTTTGTATACATTATTGATGATGGTTTTATGATGATATAGAATAAATACAATTGCAGTCACTGTTTGCATTTAAATTGTTATATTTACATGCATGTTCACTATACTTACATTGTAGATGATATGGTGTGGGTAAACACATGGTTAGATCATATCATCGGTTCCTTGTAATGTATTAAACGGCTCATGGTCTAGATAGCACTGAATCTGCTATCGGAACGCCGTAGAATAATCTGATAGTTAGTTTGTCTTGACTAACTGATTATTCTAATACACGGGCAAGTGTATTGAGGAGGATCTACTTAGGATTCTATTCTCTATTCTGACCTTAAATGAGAGAATAAGAATCCACAGAGAATAGAATCCTAAGGGATAGAAGCCCAAACCCAGTAGGGTTGGGACACTGAAATTTCACCCATCCCCTTATAAATAAGGAGGTGGGGGATGAAATTTTGGAGAAATAGATCAGCTCCTCTTGTGTTCTCATTATCTCCATAGATTCCATACCGATCTAGTAGATTTCAGCCTACCCTGAAACTAGATTCAGTCCGGGAATACAACAGAAGATTAAGGAGTGGAATATCACAGTGGGCGCCGATTATCATCATACACAACAACAAGATTAGACCTTTAATCTTGTCCTCCACTCGTTGTTTGATTTGTAAGTCATTTTTCAATTCTATGTTTCCGCTTTAGTAGAATCGTTTAAACATGATTTGCATGTTTTTTGAACTCAGTTAATTAAAACATATGAGATGCTCGAATTTATGATCTACATGACATTAGGATTAATGAACATCCAATTAGATCCTGTGGTGGTTCAATTCGAAAAAACCCCAACAACTGGTATCAGAGCGGGTTTTGGCACTGTTCTAGATTTAATCCTAGGATTAATTCGAAATATATGTATAAATTTGATGAAATATTTATGTTACTTAAATTTTCCGATTTATATGTTGATGTATTTCGAATGGTTGTGTTCAAAATTTGGATGAATTTTTTATGTAGTTCGAAAATTCTAGTTTTGAGGTTTGCTGTAATTTTCGATTATATTAAAATTGGATTTGGAATAGATTTTTGATAAAGTCAAAATTTCCATATTTATTTTAATAAGGTTGTCGAAAATTGGAAGTCAAAATTTTCGAATTTTGATGTAATTAAATTCCCTAATTTGTTATTTAAAATTTTCGACACTATGTATTGAATTTGGATGGATTTTTAATCAACATTAAAATTTCCAGATTTAATTCTAGTGTGGTTCGAAAATCATGGTGATTAGAATTGGATTTGGTAATTTTTGATGTATATCAAAAGTTATCTAATTCTAATCCAGATAGGTTTGAAATTAGAATTTTTAAATTTGGTAATTTTTGAAGTCGATCAAAATTTCTAGATTTTTAATTCTAGAAAATTTCGAAACCTAGGTATATAATTTGGAATAGTTTTTTGATTAATGTCAAAATTTCCAAATGTGAAATATAGTATAATTTTCGAAATTTTAATAAATTAATTTGGATAAGATTTTGATGAAAATCAAATTTCCAGATTTATTTATTAAGGTTGGCCGAAAATTTGGTGCTTGGATTAAGATTTGATATTATTTGATGTATATCTTAATTTACCTAATTTTAATCTAGATAGATTTGAAAATAGAATTTTAGATTTGGAAGAATTTGAAGTGGATCAAATTTCCAGATTTATTATTGTTGTAATTTTCGAATTTTATGGATTAAAATTGGATAAGGTGATTTTGGATATACATAAATAATTATCAAAATCGAATTGTGGTAAGAATTTAATTTTGGATAGATTTTGGAAGATTTTGAAGTGGATCAAATCTTTAAACCTTATCCTTAAAGATTTGGATTCTTATGGATAATATTTGGATTAGAATTTTGATTTATATCAATATATCCAATTATTATTTAATTAGGGTGGTTAGAAAATATTAAATAAATTTGGTGGATAATTATAAATAATTTCCAAATTTATTTTGATGATATTTTTGAAATTTAACAAGATTTAAATTGGTGGATAATTATTTTAATCTCCAATTTTTATCTTGTGGATAATATCGAATTAAATAATTTTATTAATTGAAAAATTCGAATATTTTTTAATAATGTCATGTGTGGATATCATATGTTATTTTATGCTGCTAATCATGTAGTTATGATTGTTGGATTTGTAGACTAACTTGTTTGCAGGGTTACCGACTATCATGGCTCCTTAATTATGTGATGTATGTTTTAATTTATGTTGGATGTATGATGGGCCGTATGCCGGTTTGGCTACGTGGTTTTTAATCCATGAGAAAATCCATGGATTAGGTCTAGGTTTTATTTTATGTTGTTTTAATGTAATAGAAATAAAACTGTTAGACCAAGTTATTGAGTTGTAATTTTATTCTAGATATATTAGTTTTTTCCTTTAAGGAATAGATATTATATATTGAATAAAGTTTGAAGATCAACTCAAAGAAGGAGAGTAGTACAGCTCAAGAAAGGAAGTATCACTGATTCACGTCCCGAAATCCTAATTGGAGCTAGGATTTTCGGCGAGGCGCAGTGATGAGGGCGGCGGCCATGCCCAAGGTTCCGGAGCTGACTTTCCAGTTTTATCTCATTCAGCAACATGAGATATAAGCCATGATAGTTGGTTTTTATTATTATTGCTTATTATGTTGTTTGAAGCATGCAATGGTGTTTTATCATTTTATATGATGTTTACATGTTTTACAATGGGATAAAATGAAACCTCAATCTTAAATAACTAAGTGGGAGAGATTCATACCAAAGTATGTAGAAATCTCAAACGGTCTCCATTAATCTGGTTTAATTGAGATGTGATAGACATGCGAGTTGACAATAGGTCTTCCTCCATAACGAATGTGTCATATCACTGTTATCTCTAGAAATTAAACTTCTTTATCAAGATAGTTGTAGAACACTACTAGAACAAACTGACTCCTCCAACTGGAGCAGGGAGTTCAAAATAGTGGACTTGGTGCTAAGATGATAGTGTTCACACTTAGGTGTAATTTATTAATAAACGTCAACACTAACGTGGCTTATTAATTGGAAGGTTACATGACCGTGGTTATTTCCGACTATTAATTTACTTGTCATAAGGAAATTTGACTGGAGGTAAATTAAAGGTGGTTTTACCTGTTTAAGAATGAATTTTATAAACGTCCACACTAACGTGGCTTATAAGAAACATTTTTAAAATGTCGGTGGATTACATATAATTTTTTGAGGTATACGATTATATGTGAGTATCCTAAAGTTTGTGACTGTACTGCATGTTTACTTTTCAGTTATTCTGTATCATCATGGCACTCTCCAACCTGTCCTCTATTCTCAAAGAAAACAAGCTAATCGGTGAAAATTACAATGAATGGATTCGAAACCTTAATCTTGTTCTCACTGCGGAAGGACACAAATTCGTACTTGAAGAGGTATGTCCTCAAAAGCCAGATGAGGGTTCTGACGAAGCCCAAAAGGTTGCATATGATAAGTGGGTTAGGTCTAATGAGATAGCGCGCTGTTACATTCTGGCATCCATGTCGAATGTGTTGCAACATCAACATGAACCTATGAAAACCGCTTATGATATCATGTACAACCTTAGGCAGCTCTTCGGTCATCAGAACCGCTCGGCACGCCATTTGGCAATGAAGCAGTTAATGGATGCGAGAATGTCTGACTCCACACCTGTTAGGGATCACGTTCTCATGATGATGGGGTATTTATCTGAGATCGAGACCTTGGGTGGAGAGCTTGGACGCCGATTCTCAAATCGACATTGTTCTTCATAGTTTGTCCTCGAAGTTTGAGCAGTTCAGGCTGAACTTTAACATGATTAAAAGGGATGTCAGCCTGACTGAACTGCTCATGGATCTTCAGGCGGCTGAGTTACTTCAAAAAGGAAATCCGGAGGCACACCTAGCTGAAAATAGGGCGTCTTCTTCCGGTACTAAAAGGAAGAAGAAGAACGCACCCAAGAAAGCTGCAGAGAGGGCGCATAAGGTGAAGAAGTCTAAGACTAAGATTCCTCCCGAGGAATTTAAGTCGAAGACAAAGTGTTTCAAGTGCGGCCAGCCAGGTCACTGGAAGGCGGATTGTCCTAACAAGAAGAAGAAAAAGGGTACGTCTCAATCTCTCATCGTTGAAACATGTTTAGCTACCTTTTCTACTCAGTCATGGGTAGTAGATACTGGAGCTACTGATCATGTTTGCATGTCTTTACAGGGGTTCCTGGCAAAAAGACAACTGAGTGATGGAGAGATTTCTGTGAACATGGGCAATGCTACGAAAGTGGCGGCAGTTGCAGTAGGAGACGTAACCTTATCTTTTAGTAGTGATAGGATTTTAGTTTTAAAGGATTGTCTTTATGTGCCTAGTTTTAGGCGAAAGTTGATTTCAGTTACTAAACTTTTTATGGATGGATATTCTGTTTCTTTTGATAACAAGGTTGTTATCTTTAGTGATAAACGTTTTATCTGTTCTGGCACATTGGATGGGCATCTTTATTTACTTAATCCTATGCAAAACACTACGCAAATGCATTTACTGAATACATCGGTCATAAACCCTAATAAACGAAAAGAACCTTCGGAAATGAATCAAACCTATCTTTGGCATCTTAGGCTCGGCCATATTAACCTCAAACGGATACAAAGACTAGTAAACGATGGGCCCTTGTCTTCATTGGTCCTAGAATCGTTCCCTTTGTGTGAATCCTGTTTGGAAGGTAAAATGACCAAGCGACCCTTTAAGGACAAAGGGAATAGATCTGAAGAGGTACTAGATTTGATTCACTCTGACTTATGTAGCCCTATGTCAGTTCAGGCTCGAGGAGGATACGAGTATTTCATCACGTTCATTGATGATTACTAAAGGTATGGATACATATACCTGTTACGCCGCAAGTCAGAATCCTTTGAGACTTTCAAAGAATTCAGAGCAAAAGTGCAAAAACGTACAGGTAAAAGTATCAAATCACTACGGTCTGATCGTGGTGGTGAGTACCTCTCGAATGAATTTAGGGACTACTTAGCAGAGAATACGATTACGTCCCAGTTGACTGCGCCGGGAATGCCACAGCAGAATGGCGTGGCGGAGAGAAGGAACATAACATTGTTAGAGATGGTTAGATCGATGATGAGCTATTCAGATCTGCCTATTTTGTTCTGGGGATATGCCCTAGAAACGGCAGCCTACATTCTTAATGTGGTTCGATCAAAATCAGTCCCATCTACACCCACAGAACTTTGGACTGGACGAAAGCCCAGTCTTGGACATTTTCGGATTTGGGCTAGTCCAGCACATGTGCTGGATAAGGAAGCTGATAAGCTGGCACCACATACGGATGTTAGACTGTTTGTTGGATATCCCAAAGGAACGAAATGTGGTTTATTTTATAGTCCTAAGGATCGGAAGATCATTGTGAGTACCAATGCTCGATTCTTAGAGGAAGACTACGTAATAAATCACAAGCCAAGAAGTGAGATAGTACTCGAGGAACTTAGAGGGGAAAATTCGAATCTGCCACCAACAGTACAAGAAGAGGAACCACAATTTACTGCACAACGTGTCATAAAAATACAAGAACTGCCTCGTCGCAGTGGGAGAGTTGTACGCCAACTTGACAGATTCATTGGTTTGAGTGAATCTTCGGATTTTCCTGAAGGACTAAATGAATTGGATCCCAGGACCTATGACGAAGCGATTCAAGATAAAGATGCAGATTCTTGGAAAATTGCAATGGAGTCTGAGATTGGATCTATGGATCACAATCAAGTCTGGGAGCTTGTAGAACCACAAGATGGGGTAAAACCCATTGGGTGTAAGTGGGTTTACAAACACAAGAGAGGAGCTGACGGGAATATTGAAACCTTCAAGGCAAGATTGGTGGCGAAAGGGTACACTCAGAAAGAAGGGATCGATTATGAGGAAACCTTTTCACCGGTAGCCATGCTTAAGTCAATCCAGATTCTCTTGTCTATTGCCCCTCATTTGGATTATGAGATTTGGCAGATGGATGTCAAGACAGCTTTCCTGAATGGAAGTGTTGAGGAAAACATCCACATGAATCAACCAGAGGGTTTCATTGCTAAAGGTCAAGAGCACTTAGTGTGCAAGCTTAAGAGATCCATTTATGGACTTAAGCAGGCCTCAAGGTCTTGGAGCATCCGATTTGACGAGGTTATCCAGTCATATGGATTCGTGCAATGTCCGGATGAGAGCTGTGTGTACAAGAAAAGTGACGGAAACGTGGTGGCTTTTCTCGTGCTATATGTTGATGATATCTTACTTATTGGAAACAGTAAGAAAGTATTATCTAACATAAGGGTGTGGTTCTCCAAGCAGTTCGATATGAAAGATCTAGGAGAAGCGGGACACGTCCTTGGCATCAAGATAATTCGAGATCGCCAGAAAAGGATGCTGTGCTTATCCTAGGCGACATATATCGACACAGTGCTAGCTAGGTTTAACATGCAGGATTCCAAGAAAGGTTTTATACCTTTCAGACATGGAATTCATCTATCCAAGGATATGTGTCCCCACACACAGGCTGAGATAGATGAGATGAAGGGCGTTCCATATGCTTCGACTGTGGGAAGTCTTATGTATGCTATGCTATGCACTAGACCTGATATATGCTATGCAGTCGGCATGGTAAGCAGATATCAGTCTAACCCTGGACAAGGTCACTGGACTGCGGTTAAGAATATACTCAAGTACCTGAAAAGGACTCGAGATTATATGCTAGTATACCGCTCTGATAGTCTAGTGCCTTTGGGTTACACGGACTCAGATTTTCAATCCGATAAAGATCAGAGTAAATCTACCTCAGGCTATGTGTTTACCTTGGGAGGTGGAGCCATTGTATGGAGGAGCATAAAGCAGAAATGCATTGCGGATTCCACCATGGAGGCCGAATATGTAGCTGCCTCTGAGGCTACAAAAGAGACCGTCTGGCTCAAGAGCTTCTTGTTGGACTTGAGCGTGGTTCCTGATTTGCCTAAGAGTATCACAGTGTATTGTGATAACTTGGGTGCAGTGACAAATTCGAAGGAACCCAGAGCCCATAAGGCAAGTAAACACATAGAGAGAAAGTACCATCTTATACGAGAAATCATTAAGAGAGGAGATGTGGCAGTGGTCAAGATTGCATCGGAGGACAATTTAGCTGATCCATTCACGAAGAGCCTTCCAGCTAAGACCTTCTACGGTCATGTGGAGAAAATGGGAGTGAGATGCAGACCCGGGTTTGCCGTTTGAGATTTTAGTTAGAGTTGGAGAGTTAGCCAGTTTGTTTTATATTTGAAAGACATGCTTCAAGTATAAGTGGGAGATTGTTGGTTTTGTATACTAGAAGACCTGTCTTTTGTATACATTATTGATGATGGTTTTATGATGATATAGAATGAATACAATTGCAGTCACTGTTTGCATTTAAATTGTTATATTTACATGCATGTTCACTATACTTACATTGTAGATGATATGGTGTGGGTAAACACATGGTTAGATCATATCATCAGTTCCTTGTAATGTATTAAAAGGCTCATGGTCTAGATAGCACTGAACCTGCTATCGGAACGCCGTAGAATAATCTGATAGTTAGTTTGTCTTGACTAACTGATTATTCTAATACATGGGCAAGTGTATTGAGGAGGATCGACTTAGGATTCTATTCTCTATTCTGACCTTAAATGAGAGAATAAGAATCCACAGAGTTCGGGTTCTTAACCCCTATATGTTGGCGGACATATACGTGTAGTGTTTGCAGCTTTGATTTATCAAAGGGTGAGATTCTTTCATAGGATCAATAATCTTGATATCTTGGGTTGTGACATTTACACTTATGATGGTTCGTGCAATATGTAGGGGCACCGTGTCCTGGTGCGCCAGGTTGATGGTGTCCCCTTGAGGAAATGCAAGTTCATGCTGTAACCCTACAGGTGGAATTTATTCCGTGCATGAGTAAAGCTTGTGTGGTACTACTCAAGGATAAGATATTAATTAATTATAGCTGTCAGAAGCTTACATAATTAATTAATGGGCATTATGTCTTAAACACGGGGAATGGCTGGACTAAAGGAGAAAGCATATTCAGAAATATGTATTAAATTGGTAGGTCAGTATTACTTCTTTAGTGGAATAAAAATAATACTTAATTTATTTAATAATATCCTAAGTTTATTGGATATTGGAAATTAAATAAATTAGCAGGCCAATTTAATATTCTTCTAGATCCCTGTTGTAGCCCAATATGACTTTAATGGACTGGAGATAGAAAAAGGGATAGAGGCCCAAACCCAGTAGGGTTGGGACACTGAAATTTCACCCACCCCCTTATAAATAAGGAGGTGGGGGATGAAATTTTGGAGAAATAGATCAGCTCCTCTTGTGTTCTCTTTATCTCCACAGATTCCATACCGATCTAGTAGATTTCAGCCCACCCTGAAACTAGATTCAGTCCGGGAATACAACAGAAGATCAAGGAGTGGAATATCACAGTGGGTGCCGATTATCATCATACACAACAACAATATTAGACCTTTAATCTTGTCCTCCACCTGTCGTTTGATTTGTAAGTCATTTTTCGATTCTATATTTCCGCTTTAGTAGAATCGTTTAAATCGGATTTGCATGTTTTTTGAACTCGGTTAATTAAAACATATGAGATGCATGAATTTATGATCTACATGACATTAGTTATGTTGGTTTTGTATTGTTAGAGTATGTTTTTAGTTGTTGGTTCTTGTTGTATTACGTTGCATTTGTTTTTATTGTTTTGTGTTCATTTTTATCGTCTTGTTCATGTTTGGTTTTGTGTTACTCCCTTGCTTAGCATGATGTTTTGTCCAATTGTCAAACTTGGAATTTGGAAGATGAATCTTCAAGGAACCATTTTTGAATCAATCATGAGAAATGAATTGTATCGTGGGTATCGTGGATTCACTTGTGAGCATGAATAGTCTTTGAAAGTGTTCACAATTGATAAATTTTGTTAAGAGTCTTGGCCTTGAAAGACTAAGAAGCATTGTTAGCATTGTTCTTGATAATTATCCCCATATCTTCTTTCCTCATGTATATTTATTCGTATATATATGATATAAAAAAAAGGGAAAGAAAAAGGGGCAATAAGGATCTCTACTCCTCTAGTTGATTTATTCAACTACGAATATGGGAAACCACACAAGGACACTAGGGATTTTCTCCCTATGGTTTTCACCTTGTGAATGTTGATCCACACCCCAAAAATTTATATAAATAATTGGGATTGCCTTCCGGATTCTACTCCTCTCATGTGTGGCAAATGCTTTTCATATTTTGCATGATGAGTATGGGAAACCACATTAGGAAGCTCGATTAATTTCGATGATTAAACCTAATGAACCTTGTCCTATGATTGCAATCCCTTATTTTGTTGAAAATATTTTGCTTTCTTGTGAATAAATTTGGAAGTGATTTGTGGGGATATAATTGGATAGACCAAGTCTAAATGTGATTTCCTTAATCGTGATAGGTCGGGCATCTTGCATTATTGGATTTTGTGCTCATTTTCTCGATTAATGAATGCTTTTGTGGGAACCATAAATCGTGATCAAATATATGATTGAGTTGCAAGTTTTTCCTTCTTGATTCATGTTTTAAATTCTTGTTTGCTTGAGGACAAGCAAAAGGCTAAGTGTGGGGGAGTTGTTTAGTGTCTATTTGTATCATTTTATTATAATAATTTTGTTATGATTAATAATTTATTGCGTTAAGTTTTATATCGTTATATGCTGATTTGATGTGTTTATTTGTGTTTATTGCTCTAACGGTGAATTATGCCAAGTATTGAAAAGCTTGAGCTTTTAATCATAAAAGCAGGTATTTTACGGCAATTAGGTGGCAAGTGCAAATCGAATAATTGAGCTGGATTGTTTAAAATAGGAAGATCAAGATTTTAAAAGGAATTGAGAAAAAAGCACTCGCGCGGGCGGGCTAGGGAGCGCGGGTGGGCATCAAAATACCGAGAGCCCCGCGCCCCCGCCGCGCTCATGCGCCCCCGCGGTGCACGCCCGGCCCCGCGGCGCCTGCCCCCGCGGCACCCGCCGCCCCCGCCGCGCCTGCCCCCGTGGCGTCCGCCGCCCCCCGCCGCGCGCTGTGTGCCCCGCGGCACCCATGCAGCCCGCCGGCGCGCGGGCTGCTCCCTTTTCTTCTCGGGTCCAGTTCTCCCCGCAATTCCGCTCCTTTTCACTCCAATTCCAACTGATTTTATTTAAATCAGTTCAAGGACTCTGTTGAGCCATTTTTAATTCCTAGGATTTGTAGCTTATTATTACCTAAACCTCTAGAGTGGACTTTTTGGCACCAAATCTTCCACAAAATCCCCTTCATTAATGGATCCCTTACCATCAGCTCCCATCACCTTTTCTCTTTTCTCTCTCTCTCTCTCTCTCTCTCTCTCTCTGTCTGTCTTTTGTATCTCTCTTCTCTCTCATATCTATTAGAGATTTTGGGGATTCATTACCTGCCATCATTCACCATTCCACCCATCATCTCAATTTCCATTCCCCCTCACCACTTCATCTCATACAATTCTCTCCATTCTCTACACACACACACTACACACACTAAATCTCTACACTATTTTCTCACCATTTTCACACCATCATCTTCACCTAAGAGAAGAGGAGAAAAGGAAGAGCAAGGGGATCGAACTAAGGAGACGGAGAAGAGACGAGACGGACCGACGACGGGCCATCCCCGGAAGCTAAGCTCGGAGGAGGTTTATCTTGTGTTTTTCTTTACATTTCTTGGATGTATTTGTGGAGGTTGTTCCAAACTCTTGAAAGACACTTAATATTGTAGAAGTTCGAGTTATTTGCATTTGATTTATGGGATGACTTTCTTCTATAGTATATGTGTTGTTTTAAGCATGTTTAGTGGCTAATCTCTCTATTAGGGGGTAGAGGATCGATGTGGTTTTGATCTATGCTTGTTCTTGTTGATTGTTGTTGTTGGAATCGTGCTTTTCCATGTTTAGGTACTTGATCACTACTTGAGCATTGATAGGATTTAGAGGAGTCTTGATTGTGAATCTAAATCCGGAAATTAGTTCCTTCTACGTTAGGTGGATGGGGTTCCTAATCCTAATATGTCAATCATGCTTGTACGATATAGCTAAGAGAGGTTTAACGGATAGACGGTGACAGTAATTGAAGTTAAACTAATTGGAAGGGACTATCGTATTTGTGAGAGTAGCATTATCAACTTGAATAAAGCATAGTGATAAAACCATTGAGAGAATCTACACCCTAATACCTTAATCCAACTTATTTCCTCTAATCTTGATTTAATTTGTGTAATTGCATTTAATTGTCTTGCTTAATTGTCTATTTTGAATTCCTAGAATAATCATCATCAAACCCCCCTTATTAGAATGTTTAGATTTTATTTTAGTTGTTTAGTTGAAAGCATGTGTAGCCTTTAGATAATTCTTCACAATAAGTCTTCCTTGAGAGATCAACTCGGGTTAAGCTTATTGCTTCTACAATTGACCCCGTCCAATTGCGGGTGTGGTCCTAAGTAGTTGTCTCGTGATCATAAACCGGAAATATAAGTGTAAATTTGGACCCAATCACTTATTATCCCCCAGGGAGGATATTAACGAGTCTATTATCGACCCCGAAGGATCTCTTTGTCGACCACGAAGGGTCTCTTTCATTTCACCGGTCCGAAGACCCTTCATACTTATACAATCAAAGCACAACAATAACTATAACTTTACACGTGTTCACAGTTTAGAGTTACCCCACCTTATGAGACGCTTTCACAATTTCTCAACCTTTGAAATACTCCTTAGCCGTGCACAAGTCGTCCACCTCGAACCCCAATACGTGACCTAGCACCTTTTAATTCTCTTTTCATTTTAGATGTCGAGTTATTCAATTAAATCATAATTTGACCAAACTCATGCTATACTTTGCTTTAAGGTCTTGAAACATATCCATAGACACAATCATGGATATACCAACACATAATATGATTTTGGATTCAAAATACACATTAGATCTCTTTGAAGCATTTAATCGAGCAAATTACATGCACCCATTTAAACCACATGATCAAGACTCAATTTAAATCCTTTAAACCCAACATTTCAAATACAAACACCTTCATCCTAGCGCTCTAACATTCATGGAAATTAACCCCAAACAACCATCACAACACCTCCAACCAACAATCAACATATCAAGGGAAAATTAGGGTAAAATCCAAACCCTAGCAATAAAGAACCATGGAGATTTCAATTTAAAGACACATATAGCTTCAATGAAGTAATTAAACCATATGTTTGAGATATCAAAGCAAGAAGATCAACAAAATCGAAAAACCTTAATTCTTGGATAACAAACCCTAGGTTTGATTCAACAACAAATGGGTGTTTAATCCCCAAGAAGAAGAGGTATAGAGGTTACCTTAGTTGATGGATGATGATGATAGAATCCACTCCCAAAAGTTGAAGAATTGTTTGAGAGGAAGGAGAGCAAAATCGCCCAAGAGGAAAGAAATGAGGGAAATGACTAAGTGTTGTGTTTTTAAAGAAATCCGGAAGGAAAATTCCCAGCCCCGCGCGACCGCGTGCACCCCCGCGACCGCGCACATGTGCTCTCAGCCAACACTCCCCGCGAGCGCGCAGCCCTGCGCCGGCGCACGCCTCTCGCCCGCCCCGCGAGCTCGCAGCCTCCCGCCGCCGCGCACGGCCCCGCGGGCGCGTACCTCCCCCGCGGGCGCGCGGCATGCCAAAATCAACCCTCAAACTAAAAATTGACTCTCGGACATTTTCAGCGAGACCCCCGAACAACTCAGCGTTAGGGTGTTCGAGGCATGACAAAACAAAATTAAATACAATTACATTCATTCATTAACACATAACTCAACACTTTAGTATTTAAAATTCAAACTGTATCATACACTCAGTATAATACCACTATGTTTTAAGACGTATCGGTTTGAGTAAGACAACCTGCAATAAAACAACGGCATAATACAAACATATTATCATAATTAATATTCAAACAATATTAATTCAACATCATTTTACTAAAATCATAATTTATAATTTAGCAAAAGGATCAGGGTATCACAGCTGAGATCTTAATGGTCCAAATTTATGTGGATGACATAATCTTTGGATCAAAGAGTAAAGATCTCTGCACTCGATTCGCTCAACAGATGCAAAGCGAATTCGAGATGAGCATGATGGAAGAAATGACTTTCTTTCTAGGACTCCAAGTGAAGCAGCTGGAAGACAGAATCTTCATCAGTCAAGCTAAGTATACCAAAGAACTTGTCAAGAAGTTTGGAACCGATAAGGGAAAAACTCTCAAGATTCTAATGAACACATCAGTGCAGCTGACCCTCGATGAGGAAGGAGAATCAGTCAGTCAGATGCACTACAGAGGAATCATTGGATCCCTTCTCTACTTAACTGCCAGCTGACCAGACATCTCCTATTCAATAGGACTGTGTGCAAGGTTCCAGGCCAATCTGTAGAAAATCCATCTCAAAGCAGCAAAGAGGATCATGAAGTACCTCAAAGGAACCATAAATCTTAGGTTATGGTATCTCAGAGATGATAGCTTGAGTCTAATCGGCTATTCAGACTCAGACTTCGGAGGATGCAAGATCGACAGAAAAAGCACCAGTGGAACATGTTAGTTTCTTAGGAACAAAATGATATCCTGGTTTAACAAGAAGCATCATTCAGTTGCCACGTCAACAACTGAAGCCGAGTATGTAGTTGTTGGAAGCTGTTATGCACAGATCCTTTGGATGAAGCAACATCTGAGGGATTATAAGGTGGAGACTAAAGAAGTGCCAATCTACTGTGATAACAATAGTGCTATTACAATATCTTAAAATGCAGTATTGCATTCAAGGACGAAACACACTGATATCAGGCATGACTTCATCAGAGATCACATCGAGAAGAAAGACATATGCATCAAATATGTCAACACAGAGAAGCAGATAGCTGACATCTTCACCAAACCATTGTCAGAAGCTAGATTTGTGGAGTTGTGCATCCAATTGGGATTGCTAGAACTAGCTTCAAAGGAGGATGATGATCAGCCAAGAGAAGGAGTGAAAATGAAAACTCCAGCTGAAGATGAAAACTTAATCAAAATGGCATCAGTTCGCTAAGCTATGAAGCTTAAACTGATAAGCCCAAATCAGTTCTGAAGAAACGACAAAGGCCAAATGGAAGCTGAGAAAAGAAGATGAGTAAATTGATCACAGTAGGCATCAGTTTGCAAACAGTCATGTTCAACTGATGGGAGCAGTTGAATCTAAAACTGACTGAAGAGAAAAAGCTTCAGCTGAAGGAAGCAGCTGAAAAAGCTTTGGCGGAGAAAAGCTGAGAGGACAGCTCAAGCTGACAAAAAGATAGGAGTCAAAGCTGAAGGGACTCCAGCTGGAATTGATCAATCCAAGCAGAGGAGAACATCAGTCGTCAATAGACGAGGCCAACTGATGACGTCAACAGCTCAACGCCACTCGAAGACTGAAGGAGAGCTATGATCAGATAAGTTCAAATTGAATTTATTACTAAAACGGTAAAATGACGTGTCATCTCAATATTACCGTTGGACCCACCCCTTCTCACTCTCTCTCTCTTCATTTAACTTCAATGGATAAATTTGAACTTAAATTGACGGATTAATCGGAACCATTCGATTTTGGTTTAACTTAAATTCTTTTTACCGTTCGATGCATCATCTACTTGAGTCTATAAATAGATCAGCTGTTTTCCTCAAATCACCCACACAGCTGATCAAGAACTCAAGTGCTCAGACTCTCTCTCTCAAAATTCCACTCAGAATTCTTCATTCCTTTTTCCTTCCAAAACTCCCCAAATTTCTCTTCAATGGCCCAATACTCCGCCAATCCTCATCAAAGAAAGTATAACTTCAAACTCTCTGGTGAAGACTCAGCAGTCTTCTGCAAAGACCTGTGTCACGACAAGATGTTGAGTCGAGCTAATTGCAGACAATTCACCAACCACTCACAAATGGGTGAATTGATTCTTGACCTGATTGAGTTGGCGAAACTGAAGAGCTTCACAAAAAGTTCCCCCACGAAGGTATATCCAGAGGCCGTGGCAGAGTTCTTTCTCAACTCATACAGTGACAAGGACTCTTGGATGATCATCAGTGAAGTAAGGGATACTGAAATCTTGATCACCCCTTCAGTCTTAAAGAATATATATGGGCTACAAGAAGAAGGAGACAACCTTGAAGAAATGGAAGTAAATGCCAGATTCTGCTTCAACAGTTGGGCGACTAATCTAGCTGCAGAAAACTTCCGTATTAATCAGCAGATGTCCAAATTTCGAAAGGAATTTCAGGTGTTATCAGCCGTGGCCACGCAGATGATGGTAGGATCGTGCGAAGGCCATGATGAAATGTCAGGGATCAAATATAAGATCTGCAATGCCATCTAGGAGACGAGAGGGATAGACTGGTCTCTATTTCTCCTCAAACAATTGAAGAACTTTGTAGACATTGTGGAAGACAAGATTAAATGCACCTTATGTTTCCCTCAAAAGCTGATTCTTGATCTGATGGTGGAAAAGACAAATCATCAGCCAGTTGATCCTGATTATTTCATTCCCTAGGTGAAAGAAGGAGCACTGCCTCCATTAACAATCAGATAGGCACCACGACTAAGGCAGAAGCTGATCCCATCCACTCTAGTAACAAGGAGGAAAGGAAAAGCCAAGATGACGGAGTCTGTAGTTTAATCAAACACAGACTCTGATGATGTCCTCCTTGCTGTTTAGAGATATAAATCCTCAGGAGAAGGGGATGATGGCAGAAAGGACTCCAGGAAGAGTCCAACTGAACAGAGAGATGCGTCTCCAACTAAGTCTGAAACAGTTGAAAAGTCAATTGATGATCATCAGACTGGAGAGCATCAGCTGAAAACTGATCACAAGACTGGAGAGCATCAGCTGACTATAGAAGAGACTCAACTACGAGCTCAACAAGCTAAAAGGCAGCGGTCAGTCATGTCCTCAAATCGAATCGAAGCACTGATCAAGTGCATGAAGGTTTAGGTAAAGATGCTCTCTGACTCAATCATGAAACTTAAAGCGTACTCTGGAAATGAAAACTCAGAGGAAGACTCTTCAAGTGAAAGCACTCCAGACAACTCCAGAAAATCAAAGAAAAAGAAAACTGAACGTATGAAGAACTGAGGGCTTGAGAAGTCAGCTGACTAGATTGCCTTAGACCACTTCTTGTAATTCAGTTTATTTCTTGATATTTTAATAAAAAAAATCTTTTGGCTAACATAAATGCTTTTGTCATTATTTATTATGAGTTTTTGACCATTGGTCCAAAGCACAAAATCAATAGCCAAAAGAAACCGACAAGGGGCATTAAATTCTTTCAACTAACACATTTATGAGTCTCTTTTCTCACTCATAAAAACCCCCTTGCTCCAACTTTCTCAACATCTCTCAAGAGAATACTTGTGCAAAAACACACATACTCTTTCAAGAGAATACTTTCACAAGACCGGAATTCTGCATTACCTTGAAACCCCACCAAGATTCTTCAGACAAGACTTGGTGAGTGAGTTCTTGCTTCAAGCAAAGGTATCTGCAGATGGGAAGGTGATATCTTCAGTGGTTTAAGGGCACAAACTTCAAATCACTGAAAGAAACATTGCATAAATCTTTCAACTTCCCAGAAAGGGTTCCAAGGTTCAAGATCTGAAAGATTCAGCTGAACCATATTGGAAAGAATGGCGAGCTTCAACTTGCGATAAGAAATTCAATTTTACCACAATTAAAACTGAACTGAAGCCCGAGCATGGAGTCATACTCGATATCACGAACAAAATTATGTTCGGCACCATTGGAAGCTTGAGTCAATTAACTCAAGAAAGATACAAGGTAATGATACACCTTGTTGAAGGATTGGAAGCAAATTGGGTAGAATTTGTATTCTCCCAATTCAAGCATCAAGTCATCAAAGTTGCTGACTCAAAGAAGACTGGGAAATTTGAGTCCAAAGTGGGACTTGTTCTAAGAATGAGCAAGCTCCTGGAAGATATGCTGAAGCTTCCAAATGATGATGCACTACCAGTCCTCATCTCCGACTGGATTCCCGAGAAAGGGAGAGCACATATTCAGTTACTAAAGAAGAAGAGGAGATCCAAAGCTAAAGTTGATAATACAACTTCAAGCAGCTCCGCTGTCAATGAAGTTCCTTCTCCACACTTCAAAAATGGATCATCAGTCGACTTCAAGCCCTGTTATGATCCAGATGAGCTCATTCCATTCATTGGAATCCCTCATCCAAATTACGGAGCTGAATATTTCAGGAGAACCTGCCCTCCTCTCCAGATGACTGAAGACAATATTCCCACTTATTACAGTGGCGAATATGCAGTCAAGAGTGCATAAAAGGATGTAACAAATCTCCTTCTCACTCACTTCACCTATGTTGCTAAGCAAGATAATCAGCTGTTCAAACAACTGCACCGGTACTTCTACTGGTACAACTGGAGACATTCCATGTCAATCCAATCACATTTCTTACTAACTGCCTTTCATGGCATGAGATTTTGGCAATGTGAAGAGACTTGGAGCATTAAATGGATTGGAGCTTCAAATCCATTTCCTCCAACCATTGTGCAAGTCCAGCGGATCGTGAAGCATCAACTTGATAACAACATTCCAGCTAAGGCCATGCTAGCTGATGTTCAAGCCAGCTTGAGATCGCAAGAAGTTGCAACTGTAAATCAGTTTGTCAACAATCAAGTCGATCGACATTGCCAAAAACTGAATTTTGATAATAATTCAATTCAGTCAGAAGAGACATCATTACAAGCTAAAGCTGCCACTGAAAAGATAGATCAAAATCTATCTCATACTCAACTTGTGACGACCCCGACGAGTCAAAAGCGTGGACATAAGGGAGCAAAAGACGTTGAGGATACTGCCATGTCACCAGATCTCCTGTCCCAGAGCTATGTCACTCCTCTTATCAAGTCATGCTCAAGAGCTGCAAAATTGATTATCAATCAGTCCAGCTCCCTCTGCAGAGGAATTTTAGAGCTAACCACCTTGAAGCTGCCCAACTCAGCAGTTGCTCTTAAGCAACTTCAGCAAGCTGAGAATAAAGTCAGAACTGATCCTTCCAAGGATATCTCAAGTTCAGCTTCAAAGAGAAAAATGTCAAATAGCTCTAGAGAAAGTGAAGAAGCTAGCACAATCCACCGCTTAAGAAGAGGAAACTGACAAAAGAGTTAATCAGCAGCTGATCAACAAAACTGATCAAATCAGTTTAAAAGGTGAAATCATCAGTTCAGCAGGAAACTGACGCCTAGAGCTCTAACTATCTCAACAGCTGCATGACCAGTCCTCTTCGATAAGCTTCTCTACTCTCTATTCCTCAAGCTTATTTTTGAACAGTTATCGTTAACATTTCAAATAAGCTTACTGTTCATTTGAGTTGCCATTAAAGTCGCTATGCCAAGCATTAAAGTCAAAAGAGACGAACTTCTAAGGGATATAAATAGTAAATCTTCTAGCAAATATTTTGCTATTTATGGCAACTACCCAAATTTTGAAAACCCTCAGATCTCAACCGCTTGATCAAAAAGTGAAAGTCCAGGTGGACGGCTGAGATACATGCATCATTTATTCACCCGATTTGCCATCAAATCACATAGCTGATCAGCCAGAAGCACTCGATTACTATGGTTAAATGCATGCAAAATTACTACTTTATAAGTAACGGAGAAGATGGAATGCTTAACTCAATTCTCAAACACATTCCTTCTCCTTGTCTTCTCATACTTATCCAAGCTCCTTTCTTATCTCATATTTCATCAAAAAAATGGCACTCCCATTCCATTCGATGAATATCAAGTTTCTTTAAAGAAGCTCAGAAAGGATAAGTATCTCGACCGAGAGCTCCTTCAAGCTCGATTAGGTCCGGAGAAGACCAGCATGAACTTTCACTTGTTGAAGACATACTGTTGGTCTCGGGGTGAGTCAGAATTAGTTTAGAGAGGGGGTGAATAAACTGATTACAAACCTAAACTTAGATGCGGAATATTCAGGGTCCATTTAGACTCAGAAATATTATCCGTGCTATATAGAGATCAGTTGAGAAGATCTTCTAGCTCGGAGTGCTGTGTGTGCTTATAGTGTGTAGTTAAAAAATGCAACTGAACTGAAATTTAAAGTAGAGCACACAAGCAGTTTATAAAGGTTCGAAGCTTAAGCTTCACTACGCAAGTGTAAAGTTCCTTTATTATAGTTATACAGTGAAGACAGTTGCTGTCCCGGAAGATGCACTCTCAACTTTCTCAGCCGGTAGGTCGATAGCTCACACTTGTGATCCCCAACTACTCGTTGGAGAGATAAGGTGCTATTGCCCAGCTTTTCACAATTTTAGATCTCGCTCGATCTTCAAGAGTACAGTCTTGAATCTGGTATCAACTGGGTTGCTCCTTTGCGCGTATACATCTGAGCTGGGGTAGTTGATCACTTAGGCACGGTGACTGAGAGAACAGCTCTGGCTGTAAATCTTCAATAGTTAGCTCGAAGAGCGTTAAGGCTCATTCTCATCAGTTGGAACTTTTGATTTTCTGAGTTCTTTAAGTGCGAGGCTTTAGTGCTTCGGCGAACGTCTTTGCGGAAAGACTTAACTAAAGTGCTCTCCAAATTCTCAAAAGTCTCACGGTCTTCTCTGGGGTGGCTCACCTTTTAAAGATAGGTGAGTTGGTGACCGCTAGTGATCACTGTTGGATCATAAATGATAAAGGCAGTTGTAAGGTTTTCATTTAATGGGGTCGTTGGGTTGCCATTGCTCTTCTAACGAGCTTTTGCTTCAAGATCTCGGTTGCATTAACTTCAAGATCTTCTTTGGCTTATCTGAATTTCAGTTGCGGCTCCCTTCTTGATCTTCAGTTCTGAGCTTTGTCTGGCCGCTGGAATATTCAGTTCCTTTGTCTGTCAGTTCTGCGTGTCCCTTGGCAGTTTGGAAAGCTTCAGTTGAGATCATCTTCAGCTGGCGTTTCTGGGCTTGGGCTTGATGCCTTCTGAGCTCCAGTTTGCTTCTGCTTCAGCTGGCAGTTTTAACCAGTGTTCTTTAGCTGGTATTTTGGACTTGTGTCCCTTCAGCTTGAACTTTTATGGACTGGTCTTCAGCTGGAACATCATTCTTCAGCTGGTATTTTCCATCAGCTTGTACCTTAGTCTTCTCTTCAGTTGGTATGTTCCTTCAACTAGAATATCCTAAGCTGGTATTTCCTTCAGCATGGATCTTTAGACTAGGTACATTTCTTCAGCTGGAATAGCTTGAGCTGTTATTTTCTTCACCTCATGATTGTCCTCCCTTCGGCTGCAGTTTTCATCAGTTGATGTCATCGTGGACAGGCATGTTCATCAGTTCAAACTGATGTGCTCTTCAACTGGTATTTCTTCAGTCGGGAATGATCTAGAACTGGTATGTCCCTCAGTTCTTCTCTTTCAGCTGGTATTCCCTTCAGCTAGGATCTTCCTTTGACTGGAACATTTCTTCAGCCGGTATTGGACTAGAACTGGTATGTGCTTCAGTTCTTTTCAGTTAGGACTTCCTTTCAGCTGATGGCGGCCTAGAACTGGTATGTGCTTCAGTTCTCTTCAGCTGGAACATCTCTTCAGCTGGTGGCTGCCTAGAACTGGTACGTGTTTCAGTTCTCTTCAGCTGGAACATCTCTTCAGCTGGTGGCTACCTAGAACTGGTATGTGCTTCAGTTCATCACTTCAGCTGGAACATCTCTTCAGCTGGTGTCGGTCTTGAACTGGTATGTCCATCAGTTCATCACTTCAGTTGGAACATCTCTTCAGCTGGTGTCAGCCTTGAATTGGTATGTCCATCCGTTCATCACTTCAGCTGGAATATCTATTCAGCTGGTGTTGGCCTTGAACTGATATGTTCATCAGTTCATCACTTCAGCTGGAACATCTCTTCAGCTGGTGTCGGCCTTGAACTGGTATGTCCATTAGTTCATCACTGTAGACTAGTGGCAGTTGGTACCTTCTCTCTCGGGTACCTGCAACTTCCAGTTTGCCTTGCTAATTATTCTAGCAAGCTACAGTCTTCTTTTTCTCTCTATTTTTCTCTCCTCTTTCACACGAATTGATCATATCTGTTGGCTTTGACAGCTTTGACTCTGTATGATCATCATTAGTTTTCTGCTTGATTTTTTTCAGTTCTTTCAAGGCTCTTTTCATATTTTGACATATTTTTACATCTCATCAAAACCCCTTGTAAGAAAAACCTTGATAGTTTTTCCTAACAATTTCTCTCTTTTTGATGATGTCTAAAACGTGGCAAAATTGAGCAATGTTGGAAGAGCTGATTGAGCTGTGTAGCAAGAACACAATCAAGTAAGAAATCTTGTAGCTAAGAAATTGCTTATGTAAACTGATTAGATATCTTTCAATCTACAACACTTTGTTTTTCTTTTCTTTTTCTTTGAGTTTCTAGCTCTTTAGCTGCTGCGCTTCTTCAACTGGTATCTCATCTCCTTCTTCATCTATTCCACCAATTTCTAGGCTCTCATCTTTCTCTGGCACTAGCATTTCTCCAGACTTCTCCCCAGACTTCCCCATGAGACAAATGTCCCTGGACAGCTCCCCAATCTTCCCCCTGAGGCTGATGCCTCTCTTCTCGAGTAGTTCCTATAGTCCTCACTACTTCCTTCTGGGGCTGTACTTTCTCTTGAAACTGCGAGGGTTCCCTTTGAATCTCATCGCAGAGACTCAAAAACTATCTTCCATCATTTTTCTCCTCAATCTCTCCAGTCTCTTCCCCCTTTTTCACATCATCCAAAAGAGTGTGCATGTGTAGATCAAAGGATGGAATGGGAACATGTGGTAACAAGCTGAAGGTTGTAGCTAAGTTACCTTCAAATAGAGAAGGGAATGACTGTTCTTTTAGGGGGAAGGGTAGCCAATTTGAGGCTTCTTCAATTGGCATGAACTGCCGTAGATCTGGCAGTGGAGGCTGAACTTGATGTTCAGTTGTCGTCATGGCTAACCGTGGGAGTAGTTCTTTAGTTGGAGATGGGTGGTTGAACATCATAGGTATGGAGGACGAGTTTGATGGCTCTGCAAACGGTAGTGGAGCTACGGCAGGTACTCCATTTCTGATTTTGTTGATCATTGAATCCATAATCTCTGGGAGAGTGGGAGTGGTCGTCGATGGATGATTCATCCAGTTTCTGCTCCAATGTCCTTCTTGACTCCAGAAAAATCATTTATTCCTGTCAAGCAGTGTAAACATAACTTTTTCATCAACATGATATCTCCAGAGTGACCATCTGAGATATCTTCTCAGTTGATTGAAGAGATCGGAGTCTTATCTCTCGATAAGTTGAAAACTGCTGAGCATATCACCGAGAGTGTTGTTAAAGCTTTCTTCAAGACCATCCATGCAGCTGGTTTCAACTAGTGTAGACTCAACTGGCGCAGTTGATTCTGTTGTCATGTCTTCATCTGACATGAGCTGCTTTCTTTGATTATTTGAAGTCGGTTTAGTCAGAGTGGAGGGGCCTTCTTCTGCAGTGCGCTACCTCGTTGATTGCAGGCTAAAAGGTTTGATATTCTTTCTCATTTTGACAAAGATTGTGGGGAGATAATCTCTCATGTCCAGAAACTCACCTCTCTGGTTGAGAAATTGGATCTGATCAGTGATGATCATGTTGATCCTGTTGAGAAACCCAGTTTCTCGGTGAATGTTCCAGTTTGATGGTCAAACTTAACCCTGCGAACATTTTGGCCTAGTTGTGATAGCACATACGATACCAGTCAACTCTGCATCGATTGTAAATGAGTGCCATCAGATGAGCATTGTCGGCGCTGAAGCGAGTATAGTCCAGATTGTCTTTCAGGCAATGGATAACTATATCTTGGAGTTGAATGAACTCCGGCTGAAGACTGTCCTTCAGTCTGTGAGAGTAGTCATTATGCTTAACTCTTAGATTCATCCATTGACGCCATAATTTTGCATGGTTTGGCGTGACTATTGTGTCTGCCTGTTCAACTATTCCAGGAAGATGGAGTGACTCTATCACAACTTTCTTGGTGATCGCGATCGGATTTTCTCTGACTGTTGAGATTATGTTGCCATCTTCTGCTATGTCAGAGAAGATATAGAATTCGGCAACTGCCTCAGAAAAGTATCGTCCAAATCTTGGACCTCGTGTGAGAAACTGAAAGAGTCTAGTTTCCTCCATTGCTAAGATTAGGTGATGGAACAAATCAGGCTTAAGTCTCTCAATCATGTAGTCTAGTTCTATGAACTTGTCTCTTTTGAGGTTGAGAGCAAGTCTAGCTGGGTCAATGCATTGAGCGGGCAGTTTAATTCTTTGATACAATGTTTGAGAGAGAATGAATGGAGTAGAGAGAAAGATACAAAGCAAATGTAGTGAGGGTTTGAGTTTAATCTGAAGCTTGGATCAATATCCCCTTGGCATTTAAAGAAGCTTTGCATGCATGTACATCGAATTATATTCGAGTACGTATCAGCTGATCAGTTTAAATAGATTTGACTGATTTGCAGCTGGCATAAATGAGATGATCATCTCAGCCGTCAACAAGTTTAGCTTCAACTTGTAGATCAGCGGTTGAGATTTCATCCATTTGGAAATGGGGTAGTTGCCATAAATAACAAATATTTTGTGCAGGATTTTGCTATTTATATCCCTCAGGCTATCAACTCACTTTCCACTTAAGTGATTGATTTTGCTCAGTAGCATTAAAGACTTGCTATCTTGAGAGAACTCCCATTTGAAAATAATGCCCGTTAGATCATGATGGCATTAATGTGATGAGGAACAAGTTTAAAGATTTTAATCAATTTAAACTTTTCCTTGGCAGTTAGGCTACCCCGTCCAACTGATGACTTTTTGGTGAACTGATGATGTGGCAACTGATCGATCAGTTCTAGTCATATCTTTTTCTTGGCCCTTGGGACTGATTCATCACTGAACTGATGGGATCAGTTGTTAAACTGCTGGATCATATCTCAGTCAGTTTTCTCTTATTGAGGGGCCGAACTGGATACTCTTCACTGCTCTCGTCAGGGCAATTTGACCTCTTTGTCTTGGAGGCAGATCCAGCTCCTTCAGCAGGCTTCTCTGGTGCTTAGCTTCAGCAGATGTGACCCTTCGCCTTCTGTTCAAGTTCCTTCTTGAGGATGACTTGTGCTGAACTTCCTGCAGGTTCAGTTGGGTGGCTATCTTGTGGCTTGAAGCAATCAATGGGGTGACATATCTCTTGGATAAGAGATTGGGTAATGTGGCAGTGTCTTTAACATCACATAGTCGACTCACTGCAACTGGGGTGAGAGGTGACTCTCGCTGCTTCTGTGCAGTTGCAGGTTCAGTTGGTCGATTAGGCTCAGCTAACTAATTTGGCACACTTCTAAAATTTAGTTTTCTGCGGGCAGGGCTGATTGTGCAGGTCTCTTGCTGGTTGGCTCCTGCTTCTTCATGAGCCTTGATGTCACTTCCCAATTCGGCAAGTAGGGCAGTTGGAGGAATTTTCTTGGTCAATCTATGACTCATAATCCTCTGTACTTGCACGATAGTTGGAGGGAATGGATTTTCAGAAACTATCCATTTCAAACTCCAAACTTCTTCTCTTTGCCAAAAACTCATGCCGTGATAAGCAGTGATCAAGAAATGAGACTGGATGGACATTGAGTGTCTCCAGTTGTACCAGTAGAAGTACCGGTTTTGCAGCTTAAAAAGCTCTTGATCTTGCTTGGCCACAAATGCAAATTGAGTAAGAAGTAAATTTGTTACCTCTTTTTGTGCATTCTTTGCTGCATATTCACCACTATAGAAAGTGCGAATATCTTTTTCCGTTAATTGGAGAGGGGGACAAGTTCTCCTGAAGTAGTTAGCTCCATAGTTTGAATGAGGAATTCTGATTAATGGAATAAGCTCATCTGGATCAGAACAGTCTTGGAATTCCGTTGTTGATCCATTCTTGGAGACTGATGACGGGATGGCATTGGCAGTTGAGGTATTTGAGGCTGTGACATTTGTATTGCCAATTCCTAGCCTTTTCTTCTTGAGTGAGTGCGTATGAATGCTTCCTCTCTTGGGAATCCAGTTTGAGATGAGGACTGGTAACGCATCATCATTTGGCAGCTTCAAGATGTCTTCAATCATCTTGCTCATTCTGAGAACAAGTCCTACCATGGACTCAAACTTTCGTGTTCTCTTTGAGTTGAAAGCCTTGAGAACTTGACGCTTGAGTTGTGAGAATACAAACTGTGCCTAGTTTGTCTCGCGTCCTTCAACTAGGTGTATCATCACCTTGTACCTTTCCTGGGTAAGCTGGCTTAGGCTTCCAATTGCTCCAAACATCATCTTGTTTGTGACGTCGAGCAGAACTCCATACTCTGGTCTTAGATAAGTTTTAGCTGTGGAAAAACTGAATGCCTTTCTGCAGGTGGGGGTCTTCCACCTTCTCCAGTATGGTTCATCTGCTTCACTCAACTCTTAAACGGTTGCACCTTGCCTTGGAAGTTGAAAAACTTCAGCAATTATTCTTTCAGTTATGTTGATTGGTCGGCCGTGGATAACTGATGTAATCTCCTTGCCATCAGCACTGATTTGTGCTTGGAGAAGAAATTCACACACCTGACTTTGTCTGAAGAATCTGGGTGGTGTTTCCAGGTAGTGAAGAATCCCTGTCTTGTGAAGAGAAACAAGCAGGTTTTGGCCGTTTGAATTTTGAAGAATATCCTGGAATTTCTTCTTTTCAAGGAATTTATCTCTCATCATTTGTTTTTTGAAAGAGTTGGGGGAACTAAGTAATTCTGCCATTGAAGAAAATTTGGCTAGAATTCTTGAGAGAGATGAGAGAGAGAGAGAGACTCTTTGAAAGAGAATGGGAAATGAGTATGTCTCTTCTCTTTTTGCAAGGGAGGGAGACTAGATCTGAATTGATTTATGAGTAATGAATGAATACTCATATATCTTGGAAAAATTTGTGTCCCTTACTTTTGTTGTTTGTTTTAAATGTCTTTGTCAGATTTTCAACGGTAAGAATTCAAGTGATTTTGCTGACGTGGCATTTTTATCAATAAAATATTTATTTTATTGATCAAAAAGAGTTATAGAGCTTAATTACAAGAAGAACACTTAGAGGTTCTAATCAGCGAAGCTTGATCAGTCTCTAATCCTTCTTGTGCTCTATCTTCTACTTTTTAGCAGGTGGCTCACCAATTTTGTCGTGGCTGGATGGTGTGGCTGCAACTTATTGAGCATTCAGTCGATCTTGTAGCTGCTGGATGAGCTCTGAGTGAAGCTTTAGCTGCTCCTGAATGCTGCGAAACTGCTCTTCATGCTGATTTGTGCACTGAGCAATGGAGCTTTCTGGTTGCTCCTGGAGTTGTATTTCTGCTGCTCTGATTTCATGGAGGATGAGACCTTCAAGTGGTAGTTCATCATATTTTGATATGGCTTCATCTCCATCTTCTGTTTCACTTAGCTCATCACAAGGGATTGTCCTGGTCTGTTCAGGATTTCCCAAGCTCTCTGTTTCACCATGGCTTTTCTCTGTTGGTGGCAGCACGATTTCTGATGTCTGCTGGTTTGGATCTCTGTACACACCATCGCCAGTGAGTATGTATAGCCTTGAGCCTGTTCTTCAATCAACTGATCAATCAGATTTTCCAAATCTGGCACCTCATCAACATGATCAGTTATTGTTTCTTCAAGAATAAGTTTATGAGTTGCTTCATCAAGAGGTATTTGAACTGTAGAATTATACTGAGAGATTAGCTCGGCTTGATCTGCAAATAGTAGTTGGCAATCTGTTTCATTCTCAGTTTCTTTAGTTAATTGAGCTTCTTGAACTAGCTCTGCAGTAGAAGCATCTTGAGATTCCTCTTGGTTCTTTTCAGACTCAGTTGGCCTTTCAGTTGGCCCTTCAGTTTGACCCTCTTCTGGTCTAACTGGTGAATTTAACAACTCTTCAAACTCCAAGTCAGTGATGTACTTGTGAGTTTCTTCAGTGGAAGGTACTCTGTGCTCTGGAGAGTCTGCAATGATGTTGATATTGACCTCTTTTGGATAGCGTAGATCTCCTAGCACTTCTTCTATGAGATCATCTAAGGACACCTCTTTTTTTCCTGTTGATATAGTTTCAGGCTGTGATCCTCATTGACCTTTGATTACTTTGTCATGGAACCATTTTTGTAGACTTAACCATATTTTGCTCTCCTTTTCAACAGAGAAAGTGGGTGTCTTGATTCCATTTCTATCACAGATCTCGCTGAAGATATTTTCCATTGATCCCCTGGATGGATTGCCACATATCTTCTTGAGACTTAGTTGTCTCTTCAGATCTTTGCTTTTTGTGGCTCTGGCATTTTTGCTGCTCGTCCACCACGTACTCCATTCTTCTTCCCTTTTCCAGAAACTCATTCCATGGAAAGCTAACAGAAATAGAAATTGATCGATTTGATAAACATGTCTCCATAGATACCAGTAAAGATACCTGGTAAGAGTTTTGTACAGCTCTTCATGTCCTGCGAGTTCGGGAGCATAGTGTTGTGCCGCATATTGCTGAGTCGTCTCCTCTGCCCATTTCTTGATGTCTTCTCCTTTTGAGAAGGCCCTAATGTTTTCAGCCGTTTAGGGCATCGGTGGGCAGGTATGCCTGAAGTACTCCGCTTCTGCTTCCTCATGAGGTATTCCTCTTTCAGGAAGTAAGTCCATTGGATTTGCATATGGGGTGACGTCTTCTACTGAGAAGTTTGGTGCAATTGTTGGATGCTGATCTTTTACCGAATTATCCTCTCTTTTCTTGATTGCCCTTATACTTCTTTTCTTCTTTTGATGGGCTGGTTTCTTTCTCAGAGCTAGTCTGGCAATTGGTATCTCTTCATCCACTATATTTGACTCAATCAAGATTGTTCTTGGGTGGTCAGTTGAGACTCTTGCTCTGGAAGATGTGCTAGTTCCAGCTCCAGTCGTAGCTACTCGAGCTTCTGCTCCAGCTATTTGATCCAAGTCCATAAAATACTCATTAGAATCTGAGGAGTCATCCCTTGCTGTTTTACTTGCCAATTGTTTTCCTCTTTCCTCTGCATCTGCAATCTTTTTCTTGCAATGTATTGGCTCAGCTTCTTCAATTTTGAAAGATAGAGTTGGTGTTGGAATGAAGTCCCCTCTATTCATTGGTGAGTAGTTTGTTTCTTCAAACATCAACTCTGGAAACCTTCTTTCAAGGAACAGGCTGACTCTGTTGAGATAACAGATGCTTTGTGGGAATACGTTCTGTAACACCCCAGATTTTCGATTAAGGTTTAGAAGATTCTTAATGATAAATAAGAAGTTAAGGAAGAAATTTAATTAAGGTTAATTAAGGTCAGATGTCAGTCACGACTTTATAGGTCAGTTTTCGTGAAATCGTCATTTCGGAAATTTTGATCTTAACTCGGTTATGGCCGATTTTGGTCTTTTTAGAAAGATTTTAACTCAAGGAGTATGCCGGTATTTTCGGATTTTAATTCTGAAGTCATTTGAGTTCCCGGTGATGAAAAACGTATTTAAAGGATGATTGAATAGTAACTTTTGTGTGCGTTCGCGTTTTGAGAAATTTACGAAATCCTCCTCATTGATCCGAGTCTAGTTTTGTCAGGCCCTTCTTATGGGAAATGACTCAAGGATTCCGTTGGCATTCACGGATTTCCATTCTGAGGTCAATCGAACGCTCGGGAGCAAAATCTGTCAGTCTGAGTGAATAGTAAAAAGTAATTCCAAAAAGAGAATCTTTGCTCGTCTTTCTTCTGACAACCCTGTCTTCTTCACGAATCAATTTGGTTCACTAGTATTCAAGCCAACGAGTCTCCCGGTAATTTTAGATTTCGTGTCTGAGGTCATTTGACCCTCGACATCGAATAAAACAACTTTTAACCGAACCCGGGGTAACTTTTGCAGTATTCTTGCACTAAAGTGGCTTACCTTGGAAGACAAAGCTTTTCCTATAAATACAAGGCCACCCTTAACCTTTCATTTGCTCATTTACCATCCAAACTCACTTCCAAGAGAGTGGGAAAGCTTTGAGAGCCGAGAAAGTTCTGTTGAAGTAAAAAGGTGTTCTTTGTGAGTGTTCTGCAAGACGACGAGCGGAGTGGCGTGGAAGGGAAGTGGTGAGGGAAGGTGCTAGGGGTGCCGTTGAGTTGTAGCGGACGGCTCTGCCGCTGTTGCAACTCGACGAGACGCCGAGCTAGCCACCTTCCTTCGACGCACCTAACCCCGTCCATTCTTGTTCGTTAGTCTCAATTTCCATTTCTTTTTCCGTCTTTCAATTCCACATTTACTTTCCGTTCTTCATGTTCTTCGCGTTCTTCATGTTCTTCGTTATTATTCATTTATTTTCGTCTAAAGTTAGTATTTCGATTCTTATTGAAGTTCCAAGTTAATAACGTTACGTTATATTGCTCGTTATTATTCCGTTACTATTTTTGTCATTAATTCTCGTAATTAGTCTCGTTATTCCGTTTAAATTCTGTTCGAGATTATACTTAAGATTTCATCGTTATTCTAAATGTTTAAAGAGGATTGTCGTGTTTATGCCGTTATAATGCCGATTTCTTTTAAAGTTAAAACATGCCATTTCATGTTAATTTAAATTATTGAAGCATGTTTTAAAATTTTTATAAAGTGTTCTTCGTGTTCGTCGAAGGAATCAATGAACACCGAAGAAACCCAGAAGAAAAGAAGATCGCCCAGAATTGGGCGGAAGAGAGAGAAAGAGAAGGCCACCGCCGCGGGGGTGTGCACCGCCGCGCCACACCCACCTCGGCCCAGCAAGCCCCGCCGGTGCAGGGGTGCGCCGCGGTGGGGGTGGTGCCCGCTGGCGCCCACTAGCGCCGCGGTGGGGGTGCCCGCTGGCGCAGGGGTGCGCCGCGGCGGTGCCCTCCCCCCGTGTTGTTTTGTGCCAATTTTTCTGGCTATGTCTGTACCCTCTTTTCGAGCCTTTCGAGTTGTGTTTTTCCAAACTAATCCCGAGTTATTTCCAATTTTAATTTAAGAAGATTTTCAAGTTATTTCCGAGTTATTTCAAATAAACTTTTCAAGTTATTTCCGTCTAAAATTCGAGTATCAAAATATAATTTTTCCAAGTAAATTCTTCTCGAATTTTATTAAGTCATTAAGTCGTGCAATCTGTATTTAAGTCTTAGATTAAGGTCTCTGGGTTAGTTATTGCTATTCCTCGTTCTAGATGTTCAAATTCTTCGAAAGAGGTCGCTAAGTCGATGATTCGACTTTTGTAGGAGGAAGTGAGCCCCGTGAAAATTCGGAGAAGGATCATCAGCTCATTGCTTTACCTTCTTTCCAGTAGTCGAGGTGGGTAAATCTATACTCATCTAAAGTTTGAGCTAATAAGCTCTAGAAGCATATAGGGCAAATGAGATATCCAATAAAATATTTTGCTCTGCCTGATTGATCTCTGTACAAGGAAGGAAGGAAAGGAAAAATATTATATGTTGATTGAGCTCTCGAGCATGTTTAGAAATGCTAGAAATATTATAGTATTGTTTATGCTTAGCATGAGATACTTGGAATTGTCTTTAGTTGCAATTCGTATTTATGTACGTTCATTTCCTCGTATCTGAATGTTGGATTTTGCTAAAGTTTATTTAGCTAATTAAGCATTGCCTTTTAGGGTAGTGATAAATCCCTTATAGGCCGAAGTCATGCTTAAGTAAAGGATTAGCCTTAGACGTTGCTTTAAGCTCGATAATTCTAGTAAGGTTAAGGAAGCTAAGGAATTAAGGATTAAGGTTGAGAAAGGAAGGCTAAGTTAAGAAAGGAAGAATATAGTTTTTATAACCAGGATTGAGCTCAGAATTCATGATCTATGATCATTAAAGTGAGTCACTGCTGGGTTAATTCCCTCGCAAACTCGTTTAGATATTTGAGGTAACCCCTCTTCTATCCTATGGCATGCCTAAGGGTGTAGTTGACATCAGATTTGAGCCAAGGTTGGGCCCAAAAGTAAAGAAAAGGTTTTGCGGATATGGAGAGGGATTTTACATTTTACTCTCCATATACCGCCAGTTTACTATTAGATACTTCTCGAGTTATTAAAGAAGCTTTTATTAAAACCCACTGAGTACATTAGTGTTCACGCCCTCTTTTTCAAATATTTTCAGGTTGAGATGCTGAGGATGATGGTGGCTGTGGATGTGGGTTGGCTGCCAAGACTGTTTTGCTATTATCTAAGTTTCTTTTGAAATCCCACTGTGTTCTGTTACTCTGATACACTCTTTCTAATTTCGTTCAAGTTCTATTATGATTATCGAGATTCTATGAATATTTTCCCAGACATGGTTATATATATAAAGATACATTATAAGTTTTATTCCTACTTCTCGAGTATATTTTCCTCTCGCCTATAAAGAGGCTTGTTCATGTTGGTATCTGTTAATCCGCTTTGACCTGTGAATGGGTCTATTCTTGTTGGTATCTGATTAGTTAGCTATTTTATTCCGCTAAAGCATGTTTCCTTTTTAATCAAGTAAACCCAAGTATCATCGTCTATTCTTCAAAAGTATATCTTTACTCATAAACCCTCTTCATTAATCTCCCGTCTTTATTCGTTAATCCCTTAATAACACCCCGTCCCTATTCGTTAATCCCTAACTCGGGACCGGGCCGGTACACGTTCTCACTCTTTTTTTTCTGAACAAGTAGAACGAATTTCTTGATTTGATTGTAGACATTTTGAGCCCAGTTAATGTCCAGTTGATCATCAATAGCAGTACAGGCCTTGTATTTTGGCTTGGACATCTCTGAGTGACTGCCTGTAGTTCCAAGAATCATTTTGACAACGATTGAGGCCAGTATTTGATATGCATCCTTAAATCTTGAGATGAAGTGGCTGTTCTTGTAGACTTCTCTTAAGCCTTGTCTCCTCCACAGTTGGTATGTGTTCCTCATATCAACCTTGGTGTCATCAAGAATTAGCCCCGTGGTAGGTAATTCAAACACTTCTCCAAGATTTTCAGCAGTGCAAGTGAATCGTCATCCTCGGACCACAGTTGAGATTTAACTCGACTCCTTTGAACTTCTGGCATAGAGGTAGATTTTGGAAACTGCCTCTGGATATACCTTCTTAGGATGAGCCTCTATGAAGGTCTTCAGATTTGATTGATATAGCTTTGAGATAATCTCGCCACTGAGTGCTGAGTTTTTACAGTTGCGAACAAACACAGTTGGTTCGAAGAATTTATCTTTCTAGAGCTTGCTGCAGAATGTCGATGAATCCTCTACAGTTAATCTGAAGTTGTAGATCTTTTGAGGAGTTCGATCAGAAGCTGTAACAGCCCGGTCCCGAGAAAGGGATTAACAAGTGGAGACAGGGTGTTATTAAGGGATTATTACGGATTAAACGGGGTTACTTGACTACGAAAGAAATATGATCGAAGAATACGAATAACAAGGGCTTCAATTAACACGAATATGTATGCTCATCCGGAGCTTAATCAATTAAACAAACACCAACATATAAGAGGGAATATAACTAGATATGCATCATTGTAATAATACGATCAATTCGGGACATTTTGTTCATAGAATTTGAAATAGAGAATATGTTCGGAATTTAGATGACATATATCAGAGTAGCAGGATTATAGTGGGATTCGTAAGCACTTAAACTATAGCAAAAACTTGGCAGCCAACGCACATCCACAGCCACCAATGACCTCAACATCGCAACCTGAAAACATTTGAAAAAGAGGGTGTGAGCACTAATGTACTCAGTGGGTTTTTACAAAAAGCTTTTAAACAACTTTGAGAAATATCCACTAATCAAATGACGGAATATAGAGAGCAAAATTCAAAAGCCCTCTCTATACCCGTAAAACCTTTTCTTTTCTTTTGGGCCTAATCTTGGCTCAAACCTGATGTCAGCTGTACTCTCAGGCATGCCGTAGGATAGAAGAGGGGTTACCTCAAATATCCCAATAAGTTTGTGAGGGAATTAACCCAGCAGTGACTCACTTCAAATGATCAAAGATCACAACTTCTGAGCTCGAGTCCTGGTTATAGCAAGACTATGTTCTTCTTTAACTTCCTTAACTTAAACTTAACTTTCCTTACTTGACTTACTTGAATTATCAAACCTAGAGCAATCATCTAGGCTAATTCTTAACTTAGCGGGATCTTGGCCTATAAGGGATTTTCTAACATCCGAAAAGGCAACCCTAAGTTACCATAGACTTAGCAAAATCCAACACTCAAATACGAGGAAATGGATGCGCATAAACATCGATTGCAATTAAAGAAATTCTAACATCTGATGCTAGCATAAATTATACTTAACAATCTTATCATGAACAAATCATGCTGGAGAGCTCGATAACTTTCTTTCTTTACTTTCTTTGCACAGAGACCAATCAGGCAGAGCAAAAATATTCTATTGGATATCTCATTTGCCCTAACATGCTTCTAGAGCTCATTAGCTCAAACTTTTAGAAAAAGTATAGATTTACCCACCTCGATCACTGAGCAGAGGATGAGGCAAAAATGCTTACAATCCTTCTCCGAGTTCTCACTGGGTGCACTTTCTCCTACAAAAGTCGAACTATCGACTTAGCGGCCTCCTTCGAAGAAATTGAACATCTAAAATGAGAAATAGCAACAACTAACCCAAAGTCCTTAATCTAAGACTTAAATACAGATTGCACGACTTAATGACTTTATAAAATTCGAGAATAATTTTCTTGGAGAAATCACATTTTGATAGTTGAATTTTAGACGAAAATAACTTGAAAAGTGTACTTGAAATAACTCGGAAATAACTTGAAAATCTTCTTAAACTAAACTTGGAAATAACTCGGGATTAGTTTGGAAAAACACAACTCGTAAGGCTCGAAAAGAGGGCACGAACATAGCCGGAAAAATCAGCGTCGGAATAACATGGGGGTACCGCGCGCCAGCGGCACCCCGTGCGCCCGAGGGGGGTGTTGCGCGGCGGCGGCCCCCCCATGGTCGCGCCACCTGCTCCACCCAAATACTGGGCATTCTTCTTCTTCTGGGTTTCTTCAGTGTTCATCGATTCTTTCGACGAACACGAAGAACACTTTTAACAATTTTAAAATGAACATGCTTCAATAACTTAAATCAACATGAAACGGCATGCATAGATTTAACTATAACAAAAATTGAAACATTAATCTAGGCGGAATTGAAGAAAATAAGAGAAATTTCTATGAAGAACGCGAAGAACACGAAGAACATGAAGAACACGAAAATAAAAGCGAGAAAATAAAAACGAAAATGAAAAGAGCTTGAATCCTCGTCGACAATATAGAAGTCGGGTTGAAGAAGTGAAAATGAGCAAATGAAAATGAGCAAATGAGCATATCTTCCTCGCCACTCTGCTCGTCGAATTGGAGGTGAACTCACGAAGAGACTCCTCGACTTTCTTGACTTTCAAGAAGTCGGGTTGAAGAAGTGAAAATGAGCAAATGAAAGTGAATGGGTGGTGCTCTATTTATAGGAGAAAGATTGGCTTCTCCATGAAGCTTCTGCAGTGCAAGGATACTGCAAAAGTTACTCCGGGTTCGGTTAAAAGCTGCTTTATTCGATGTCGAGGTCCAAATGACCTCAGACATGAAATCTGAAAATACCGGGAGACTCATTGGCTCAAATACTAGTGGACCAACTGGATTCATGATGAAGACGGGGTCTTCAGAAGAAAGATGAGCAAGGATTCATTTTTTGGAATTACTTTTTACTATTCACTCAGACTGACAGATTTTGCTCTCGAGCGTTCGATTGACCTCAGAATTGAAATCCGTGAACGCCAACAGATTCCTTGAAACAATTCCCATAAGGGAGGCCTGACAGAACAAGACTCGGATCAATGAGAAGGATTTCGTAAATTTCTCAAAACACGAACGCACGCAGAAGTTACTATTCATTCATCCTCTAAATACGTTTTTCATCACCGGGAACTCAAACGACTTCAGATTTAAAATCCGAAAACACCAGCATATTCCTTGAGTTAAAACCTTTCTAGCAAGACCAAAATTGGCCATAACTGAGTTAAGATCAAATTTTCAAAAAAGATGACTTTACGAAAAATGACCCCTAAAGTCGTGACTAACATCTGACCTCACTTAATCCTTAACTAAACTTCTTGCTTAACTTCTTAATTACTCTTAATAATTCTCTAAACCTTATCTGAAAATCTGGGGTGTTAAATCCTATCCCCCTTAAAGAAATTTCATCTTGAAATTTACTAACCATGATAAACGATATCAGGGTACTTCTTGAGTAACTCGAATTCGAGCTCCCAGGTTGCTTCCTCTGAACCATGATGGTTCCAGATCACCTTTACAAGACTGATCTCCTTGTTCCTTAACTTGTGGATCTTTTGATCCACAATGGCCTGGGGCTTTTCTTCACATGATAAGTCCTCATTCAGGACTATCTCTTCCTTACTAATCACGTGCTTTGGATCAAACACGTACTTTCTTAATATCGAGACATGAGTTATGTCATGAACATCACTCAGGTTGGGTGGTAAGGCCAACCTGTAGGCTACTTCATTCACCTTCTCTAACATCTCAAAAGGTCCAATAAATCTAGGCCGTAACTTGTTTCGTTTGTCAAAACGAACCACTCCTCTTGACAGAGACATCTTCAAGAACATTTTATCTCCAATGTCGAAACTGAGTTCCGTTCTTCTTTCGTCTGCGTAAGCCTTCTGTCTATCTTGAGCCTCCTTGATCTGTTGGCGAATTAACTCGATCTCTGGACCGCTTCCTTGACCATCTCAAGTTCAAGTATCCTTCAGTCTCCATCTTCATCCCAACACAGGGGCGATCTACTCTTTTTTTTGTACCAGGCTCAAAAGGGGTCATGCCAATTGATGATTGGTAGCTGTTGTGGTGCGCAAACTCTACCAATGGCAGTAGCTCCTCCCAGCTGCTTCTTTGATCGATGACTACTCCTCTAAGCATGACCTCTAGAATCTGGATAGTCCTTTCGGACTGGCCATCCATTTGAGGATGAAAGGCCGTGCTGAAATTGAGCTTTGATCCCAGGCTTCTTGTAGGCTCCTATAGAATTTGACATAAATATTGTATCATGATCCGATATAATCGAGACCGGCACTTCGTGCAATCGCATAAATTCCCTAACATACATCTGGGCTAATTGATCTAGCCCATCTATCATTATAACAACAATGAAATGTGCTGCTTTTGATAATCGATTCACGATTACCCAAATAGCGGTATTCCACCACTTATACTTTGGTAAACCTACCATAAAGTCCATACTACTATGATCCTACTTCTATTCAGGAATTTCTATAGGTTGGAGCAAACCAGAAGGTTTTGATTGAAGGTTTTCACCTGCTGACAGTTCAAACACCTTTCTACGAAGGCGGCTACCTCTCTCTTCATACCACTCTACTAGAAGTTCTTCTTGAGGTCTTGATACATCTTGGTGCTTCCGGGATATGCTGTATATGGTGTGTCATGTGCTTCGCACATGATTTTCTCCTCTAGTTCTTCCTTACTTAGCACACATAGCCTTCCTTTGAATAAGAGCGCATTATTGGCGGCTTCTGCAAAACCTTGCGAGCTATTCAACTGTGCTTCAAGTCTTTTCTTTTTGAAAAACTCGTATTCTCTCTGGGCTTCAACTTGTTAGTTTTGTATACTGGAAGACTTGTCTTTGTATACTTTTCTGATGATATGATGATATGAAATGAAAGTTATTGCAGTCACTGTTTGCATTTAGATTATGTTCTATAATTGTTCTATGCAATGTTCCATATACTTACATTGTAGATAATATGGTGTGGGGAGTCACACGGTAAGATCATATCATTAGAACCTTGTAATGTATTAAAGAGCTCACGACTTAGATGGTCCTGAACACACCATCGGTACACCGTAGAATAATCTGATAAGTTAGTTTATCTTGACTAACTGATTATTCTAGTACACTTGTTAGTGTATTGAGGAGGATCACGATAGGATACTATTCTCTGTCTCTGACCCAGTTACTGAGAGAATAAAGATCCACATAGTTCGGGTTCTGAACTCATGTGATATTGGCAAGCATATGTGTGCGTTGTTTATTACTTTGATTTATCAATGGGTGAGATCTTTTCGTAGATTAAATTCGATATCTTGGGTAATAACAATGTATACATGATGTCTCGAACAGTATGCATGAGCACCGTGTGGAATTTATTCCTTACATGATAAAGCTTGTGTGGTACTACTCAAGGTTTTAGATGTTAATTAATTATAGCTGTCAGAGGCTGACATAATTAATTAATGAACATTATATCTTAAACACGAGGAATGGCTGGACTAAAGGAGAAAGCATATTCGTAAATATATATTAAATTGGTAGGTCAGTTTTACTTCTTTAGTTGTTTTACTTCTTTAGTGGAATAAAAGTAAAACTTAATTTATTTAATTATATCCTAAGTTTATTGGATATTGGATATTAAATAAATTAGTGAGCCAATTTAATATTCTTCTAGATTCCTGTTGTAGCCCAATTGACTGGTAGTGGACTGGATATTAAACTTGAGATAGACGCCCAAACCTAGTAAGGTTTGAGAAGCAAATTTTCGCCCACCTCTCTATTTAATAGAGAGGGGGGGATGAAAATTTAGCACTAGGAAATCAGCCCCTCTTTGTCTCTCAAAGTTATCCACAGATTTCACAAACCTATCTAGTAGATTTCATCCCACTCTGAATCTAGATACAGTCCGGGAATACAACAGAAGATCTTAGAGTGGAATTGTGTGTGGCCAATTTTTGAGGTGTAGGTGGCGCCTGTCATTGTTCATTCAACAGCAAGATTAGATCTTTAATCTTGTCCTCAGACCGTCTGACAATTGTAAGTAATTCGGATCTATGTCTTCCATTTTATTAGATTCATTTTACATGGTTTTGTGCGTGACGTGATAAACATGCATATGACATAAAAATATGATTTGCATGAACACAGATTAATGAACAACCAAATGATCCTTCGGTGGTTTAATTCGAAAAAACTCCAACAACTGGTATCAAAGCGGGTTTTGGCACTGTTCTAGGATTAATCCGAGCATGAAATTCGAACTACATATTAAATTTGATGATAAATTTATAGTGTTTAAATTTTCAAATTTAATTATGCATGTATTTCGGTTTTTGTAGTATTCAAAACATGGATGAATTTTTGATGTACTTTGAAAATTCTAGTTTTGGATTGTGGAAATTTTCGGCCATCTATAGATTTCTATTTGGATTGATATTTGATGATTATCAAATTTCCAGATTTAATCTAGGATGGGTCGAAAATTTGAAGTTCAAAATTTCAATTTTGATGGGTTAAAAAAATTTCCTAATTTTGTTCTTTAATTTTCGGCACTTTTGGAATTAAGCTAGGATGGTTTTTTTATCTTTATCAAAATTTCCAGATTTATTTCCTAGCGTGGTTCGAAAATTATGAAGATTAGAAAAGGAATAGGTATTTTTTGATGTATATCTTAATTTACCTAATTCTAATCTATATAGGTTTGAAATTAGAATTTTAAATTTGGTAATTTTTGAAGTGGATCAAAATTTCCAGATTTTTAATTCTTGCAATTTTCGAAACCTAGCTATATTATTTGGAATAGTTTTTTTATTAATGTCAAAATTTCCAAATGTGAAATATAGTGTAATTTTTGACATTATTAAATTAAATTTGGATGAAATTTTAATGAAAATTAAAATTCCAGATTTAATTAATAGTGGTGATCGAAAAGTTTGATTATTGGATGAGGATTTGATATTATTTGATATATATCTTAATTTATCTAATTTTAATCTAGATAGATTTGAAAATAGAATTTTAAATTTGGAAGATTTTGAAGTGGATAAAATTTCCAGATTTATCATTTGGTTATTTTCGAAAATCTAGTTATAAAAATAAGATAAGGTGATTTTTGGATATATACAAATAATTATCAATATCCAATTGTGATAAGAATTTAATTTTGGATAGGTTTTGGAAGATTTTGAAGTGGATCAAATCTTCAAACCTTATCCTTAAAGATTTAGATTCTTATGCATAATATTTGGATTAGATTTTTGATTTATATCAATATATCCAATTATTATTTAATTAGGGTGGCTTGAAAATATTAAATAAATTTGGTGGATAATTTTAAATAATTTTCAGATTTATTTTGGAATTATTTTCGAAAACAACAAGTATAAAATTGGTGGATAATTTTTTTAATTTCCAATTTTTATCTTGTGGATAATATCGAATTAATTAATTTAATTAATTGAAAAATTTGATTATTATTTAATATTCATGCATAAATATCATATGTTATTTTATGTGGATCATATAATACATGATTGTTGGATTTGTAGATTGTGTTTGTTTGCATGTTAACCAATTATCATGGCTCCTTTATTTTATGTGATGTATGTTTATGTTGAATGAATGTTGGTCGTATGCCGGTTTGGCTACGTGATTTTAATTCATGAGAAAATCCATGGATTAGGTCTAAGTTTTATTTTACGTTGTTTTAATGTAATAGATATAAAGCTGATAGACCAAGTTTTTGAGTTGTAATTTTTATTCTAGCAATATTAGATTTTTCCTTTTAGAATAGATAGTTTGTATTGAATAAAGATCGGAGATCAACTCAAAGAAGGAAAGTGGTTCAGCACCAAGAAGGAAGGTTCACCTGTTCACGTCCCGAAACCCTAAATGGAGCTAGGATTTTCGGCGAGGCGTGGTGAAGCGGGCGGCGGCCATAGCCCTATTTTCGGAGCTGACTTTCCAGTTTTATCTCATCAATCAACATGAGATATAAGCCATGATAGTTGGAATATTACCGTTGCTTATTATGTTGAAGCATGCAATGGTTGTTTATCATTTTATGTGATGTTTGCATGTTCAATAATGGGATAAAATGAAACCTCAAACATAAATAACTAAGTGGGAGAGATTCATACCAAAGTATGTAGAAATCTCATACGGTCTCCATTAAATCTTGTTTAATTGAGAAGTGGTGGGCATGCGCGTTGACATAGGTCTTCCTCGATATCGGATGTGTCATATCACAGATTTCTCTAGAAATTAAATCTCCTAAAAGGATAGCTGTAGAACACTATTAGAACTAACTGACTCCTCCATCTGGAGCAGTTAAATTCGAATAGTTCTCTTGGTGCGAAGATAATGGTGTGCACACTTAGATGTAATTTATTGATAAACGTCCACACGATCGTGGCTTATCAGTTAGACGATTACATGACCGTGTTTATTATCCGGCTATTAATTTGCTTGTTGTAAGGATTGTAAACATTTTACCTCATCCTCTGCCCAGTGATCGAGGTGGGTAAACCTATACTTTTTCCTAAAATTTTGAGCTAATGAGCTCTAGAAGCATGTTAGGGCAAATGAGATATCTAATAGAACATTTTTGCTCTGCCTGATTGATCTCTGTGCAAAGAAAGTAAAGAAAGAAAGTTATCTAGCTCTCAAGCATGATTTATTCATGATAAGATTGTTAAGTAAAATTTATGCTAGCATGAGATGTTAGAATTGCTTTAATTGCAATTGATGTTTATACGCATCTATTTCCTCATATTTGAGTGTTGGATTTTGCTAAGTCTATAGTACTTAGGGTTGCCTTTTCGGATGATAGAAAATCCCTTGTAGGCCAAAATCCTGTTCAGTTGAGAATTAGCCTAGATGATTGCTCTAGGTTTGATAATTCAAGTAAGTTAAGTGAAGAAAGTTAAGTTTAAGTTAAGGAAGTTAAAAAAGAACATAGTCTTGCTATAATCAGGACTCGAGCTCAGAAGTTGTGATCTTTGATCATTTTCAGTGAGTCACTGCTGGGTTAATTCCCTCGCAAACTCGTTGGGAAATTTGAGGCAACCCCTCTTCTATCCTACGGCATGCCCGAGAGTACAGTTGACATCAGGTTTGAGCCAAGATTGGGCCCAAAAGAAAAGAAAAGGTTTAACGGGTATAAAGAAGGCATTTGCGTTTTTCTCTCTATATTCCATCATTTGATTATTGGATATTCTTAAAGTTGTTGAAGAGTTTTTGTAAAAACCCACTGAGTACACTAGTGCTCACACCCTCTTAATCAATCCAAGAATCTAGATGATAATAATAATAATAATAATAATAATAATAATAATAATAATAGTAGTAATAATAATAATAATAATAATAATCATAATAATAATAATAATTTATCCAACCTAAACCTACTCAACCCACGTTTCTTATTAACTGCAAAATCACCCATCAGTTTTTGCTGTCAATTAATACCAAAAGAACCGTATGCATTCATTTGAGCCAATTACTAAAGAAACGTATCCCATTCATGATTAAGCATGGGCTCATTCATTCACTTTTGAAGCAAGAGAACCTCCTGCTATAGTCTGTATAAGGTAAACAATTCAAGTTTGAAAATTCAATGAAATGCTTCGTACTAATTATTACACACTAATAATCGTTTTTCTTTCCGTATCATCTCTTATAACAGTTTTTACCAGCAATAAATTGGAAACTCTAACTTGAAATTCGAATCCAGGTATATTATTTCCTATCGAAATCTTAATTTGTGAATATTGCAACTATTTGAATTAATAGTAATTTTTCTAAATTCTTTACGATCACATTATATGGAAAATTGATTAAAAGAAAAATAGGCGTTGTTGTAAATTGAAGTTAACCAAGAATTTGCTAAAATAAGATTTGGAATTTTAGCCATGAATTTAGTTCATCCGTGCCTTGATGATATTCTTTATTGATTGAATTTTTCATTTAATTCTTTCTCTTCCACATTTTGATTTGAACATTTTAACTTGTTATTTTTCCCCTTTTCTTAAACCACATCAATTAGCCGAATCGAAGTTGACCGCCAATAATTAAAATAATTAATAATTAGAGAAGAATAAGAATAGTTGATAATTTTTTTTCGTGTTTCTCACTTTCCAAATCTTTAAGGTGCATGCATGCCTAAGTTAAGTGGCAGCTATGGAAATGTTATAGAATTTAGGATAAGTTAATAAGTTAATTTGAGTTTTAATTGGGAATGAGATATGATTTTTATCACTAATAACTTGTTTGCAAATCTTAAGAAATTTAACCTTCCAGAACCTCATCAAATCGTTAAAAAAAGGTTAGTCACACTTGTAAATTTTTTTTGTCTAACCAATAATACTAAATACACAAAACTTACCACAAATACAAATTAGAATAAGTAGAGAACCAATTATTAAACTCCTTAAAATTTATAATACTTAAACTTACTAAATTACTATAAATACTATCTCTGCTAGGTGAAGGCGAGTTAGATCCTGCAAGTCTTTAACAGTTTGCATTGAAAAGTCGAGTCAAAGGTCTTCAAAGTAAAGGTGGAGAATTTTATACGCACGTGATATTTATTATCCATTATATATTAAGCTTGTGATTTATTATTCGACTGAGTGTTTATGTGAAAGTGAAAGTTAAAGTATGCCAGGGACCGTTCACAGGTCCGGGACCGTAAAAGTTGTCCTTGGGTCGCCCACCGTGTATGTGTATATGCATATACTTGTTCAGAGACCGTTAATAGGTCTGAGGCCGTGATAAGTTGCCTTTGGGCTGACTCCCCACTGTTCAAACAATTATTATTATGTGACATGGCATGAATGTCTGAATATGAGTTACTTGTTTAATATGTTTTGGATAATGCGTATTCTCCACTGAGTTTATTTGTTATACTCATCCCTATATTACAACATTTTAGATTGAGGAGTTCGGTAATGGCAGTGAGGAGATGGATCATAGTTAAGTTTTTATTTAAATATTTAAGTTACTAAACTCATTTGACTACTAAATTTTAGTTGAAATTTCAGTTGGACTATGTGATTCTAATATTAAATATGCTTAGATGTTTAAACTTAATAAAAACGCTTCCGCACTATGTTATTTGAATTATTATGGTATTATGGTATTTTCCTAAATAGAAGTTTATTTATGCATTTTATGCTTTTCTAGTATTAGTTTATTACATTTTTGAGAAAATATTTTAAATTCTCTTTCATGCATTATTTTATATGTTAGTTTTTTATAAAATAAATATCATTCTAGGTTTATAAAATTAGGGTGTTACATAATGGTATCAGAGCAGGTCTACGTTTCTGTAGACTTGTAAAATTATAAATTTTTATTTACATTTCTGTAGATTTGTAAAATTAAAAATTTTTATTTATATTTTTTGTTGATTTCTAAAATTAAAAATTTTTATTTACATTTCTGTAAACTTGTAAAATTATAAATTTTTATTCACGTCTCTATTGACTTGTAAAACTATAAAATTTTATTTATTTATTTATTTGAAAATAAAAGTTTTAAAGTTAGATATTTGAGTTAAGTTTATGAAAATTGCATTCAATGTAAAATATTTAAGTGAAACATCCTCTCTGCCGCGCCTCGCCTACTCCATGGTTAGAAAATGTATTTAATACTTTATTTTTGAAAGTTCAAAGTTTAATTTTGAATATTTTGAGTAATGTTTTGACTGCATCTATATGAAGTTTATTGAAAGTTATAAAGTTAAAGTTAAAGTATATGCACACTATATGTTGATGCAGTTACTCATTATAAATTGTATTCTATTAGAGTTCAAAAGTTATTTTACTTACAGTATATGTATTGATGCTATTATTCGAGAAATTTCATTTTTATGTATATAAAAAAAAAACAGTCCTCGAAATTAGAGTGCTTATTTAGAATCCCTTTATTAAGTAGATGAAATAGTTTGTTGCCTTAGAATAAATTGATATCTTGATGATGATGTCGAGGAAGACCGGCAAGGAATGCCAATTAAAGTTAACCCGAAAGCTACAGTTGATGATATTATAAGTTGAAATGTGTGAACTAACGATAATGACGAACATAATACCACTACAAACGCGACTCTAGAACAATATTCTGAGGCTCTTAAAAATTAGTATTTACTCTGGTGGAACACTTAGATTTGATTATATGACTAAGAATGTAAAAGTTGGACATTAGTGGAAAGAACATAGATGCTGATTTGTATCTCCTAGAGATGGAAGACTTTGATGTAATTCTAGGAATGGACTAGCTTATTGAGAATTATGCTACGATTAAGTGTCGAGAAAGAGAAGTGACTTTTCAAAGACTTGGAGAGAAACCATTTTCATTTTACAGAACAAGGATAAGATCAATGTCTCGAGTAGTTTCTACTATGAAGATGTTGATTATAATGTTGAAAGAAAGGAGAATGTCGAGGTTATATGGTCAACTTGTTAAGCTTCTAATTATTTGAAACTATAATTGCTGATGTGTAAATTGTACGAGAATAATCTGATGTATTTCTGGAGGATTTGCTGAGGACAGCGTCGAATTGACAAGTTGAATTGAGAATTAATTTGGTATTTAGAGTAGCTCGAGTATCCAATGAACTATATAGAATGTCATCGAAAGAACTACAAGAATTGTAGGTGCAATTGCTAAAGTTTTTGGGATAAAGATTTTATTCAGGCTAGTATCTCATCTCGGGGAGCACTGGTTCCTTTTGTGAAAAAGAAAGATGGGTCTATGAGAGTGTGTATAGATTGTTAGGAGTTGAATTGATTGTTGAAAATCAAGAATAAGTATATAATTTTGAGAACAGAAGACTTATTTTAATCAATAAAAAGGCTTATGTATGTTCTCAAAGATCGATTTAGGATAGGATATATTATCACCAATTGGATGTTAAGGAAGATAATAGATCGAAACCAATATTTAGAACTCGTTATGAAAATCATGAGTTCATAGTAATGTCTTTTAGGTTATCAAAAGGGCCTAGCAGTTTTTATGGACATGCTGAATCTCACGTTTAATCTACACTTAGATAAATTTATGATCATTGTTATCAATGAGATACTAATTTTCTTTTTCCAAATAAGAAGTAAAATGAAGGACATTTGAGAGTTGTCTTAAAGATACTTAGATAGGAGAAACTTTATACAAAATTGAAGGAATGGAAGTTTTGGATAGATCGAGTTGTCTTCTTAGGACATGTAGTTATTACACAATGGATATAAATGGATCCTGCTAAATTTGAAGTAACAAATTGTAGTAGATCAGTGAATATGAATGAAATGATAAGTTCTAGTTACTTTGGGATTAGCCAGATGGTTTTTCAAAGATTTCTGGACCAATGACACCATTAATTAGAAAAGAGCAAAGTTTGAATGGTATAATAAGTGTGGAAATAGCTTTTCTATAGTTAAAGTATCAAATAATTTTAGCACAAGGTCTTGCTATTTCTGAAAGTTTGGAAGATTTTGTAGTCTATAGTGATGAATCGAAACTTAGACTTAGTTATATTTAAATGCAACGTGGTAAGGTGTTTGCTTATGCTTCAAAGGAATTGAAGAGATATAAGTTGAACTACCCTACACAAGAATTGGAGTAAGTTGTTCTAATTTATGCTCTAAAGATACGGAGACGCAACATTTATAATGATGAATGTGATATCTATATCGATCATAAAAATTTAGAGTATCATTTCACCTAGAAAAGTGGAATATGAGACATAGAAGAAAGTTGGAACTCATAAAGGATTATGATAGTACCATTTATTACCACCATGGAAGGACATATGCAATTATTGAAGTTTTCGAGTAAAAAAAAAATTATCAATTAGCAGCCTTACAAATGAATCAAGAATAAATGATCGAATATTTGACTAAACTAAGGATTGAGATAGTGGTTCCTCCAAGTAACACAACATCACATCAGTGTTAGCAACATTAGTAGTTAACCCTACTTTGAGAGAAAGGATAAAGCAAATTCAAATAAGTGATAAGTTCTTCGAAAAGATGAGGAGTGGAGTTCTTGCTGGAGATATTAAACAGTTTGCTTTAACTGATTACATGTTTGAATAAACGTTATGTATGCCAAAAGATAGATTAGTGGAGAAATATGATAGGACCTATGATAGTTTTCTTTGAAAGGTATAGTTATATTCGGAAAGAGAGGAAAATGAAGACCAATATTTATTTGAATTATTTGAGATGGTTGAGAAGTTTGATAATGTAGCCTATAGACTGCCTTACCGCCAGAAAATGTGCACAATGTATTTCATGTTTATATGGTGAGAAAGTACATTCATGATCCAGTTCACGTAGTCAATTATAAGACTCTAGATGTTAACCAAAATCACTCATAAGGAGACAATCCTATAGTGGTGCCAGAAAGAAATGCCCTTTGTCAAAGAAATCGAATAATTCTTCTGATTAAAGTTTAATGGAGTAGACATGGGAGAGATTGGGCAACACAGGAAATAGAAGTTGAATTGCTTGCTAAGTATCCTGAATTTTTTTTTCTAGTCAAGTAAGTTAATTTCGAGGACGAAATTTATTTAAGTTGGGGAGTTTTGTAACGACCCATTTTTCAAAAATTTAATTTTTAAATATAGTCTTTTGATCTCGTCGTTATGAGTAATTTAATATTTGATATATTATATTTATTTTAGTCCTTCCACCTGCAGAGAAAATTAAAAGATAATATCAAGAGCTCATAATATGAATAAAAGTATTAAAATACCATAATTTATAATCCCAATTTCCTTAATCAATCCAAGAATCTAGATAATAATAATAATAATAATAATAATAATAATAATAATAATTTATCCAACCTAAACCTCCTCAACCCAGGTTTCTTATTAACTGCAAAATCAACCATCAGTTTTTGCTCTCAATTAATGCCAAAAGAACCGTATGCATTCATTTGAGCCAATTACTAAAGAAAGGTATCCCATTCATGATTAAGCATGGACTCATTCATTCACTTTTGAAGCAAGAGAACCACCTGCTATAGTCTGTTTAAGGAAAACAATTCAAGTTTGAAAATTCAATGAAAAGCTTCGTACTAATTATTACACATTAATAATCGTTTTTCTTTCCGTATCATCTCTTATAACAGTTTTTACCAGCAATAAATTGGAAACTCTAACTTGAAATTTGAATCCAGGTATTTTATTTCCTATCGAAATCTTAATTTGTGAATATTGCAACTATTTAAATTAATAGTAATTTTTCTAAATTCTTTACGATCACATTATATGGAAAATGGATTAAAAGAAAAATAGGCGTTGTTGTAAATTGAAGTTAACCAAGAATTTGCTAAAATAAGATTTGGAATTTTAGCCATGAATTTAGTTCATCCGTGCCTTGATGATATTCTTTATTGATTGAATTTTTCATTTAATTCTTTCTCTTCCACATTTTGATTTGAACATTTTAACTTGTTCTTTTTCCCCTTTTCTTAAACCACATCAATTAGCCGAATCGAAGTTGACCGCCAATAATTAAAATAATTAATAATTAGAGAAGAATAAGAATAGTTGATAATTTTTTTCGTGTTTCTCACTTTCCAAATCTTTTAGGTGCATGCATGCCTAAGTTAGGTGGCAGCTATGGAAATGTTATAGAATTTAGGATAAGTTAATAAGTTAATTTGAGTTTTAATTGGGAATAAGATATGATTTTTATCACTAATAAGTTGTTTGTAAATCTTAAAAAATTTAACCTTCTAGAACCTCATCAAATCGTTAAAAAAAGGTTAGTCACACTTGTAAATTTTTTTTGTCTAACCAATAATACTAAATACATAAAACTTACCACAAATACAAATTAGAATAAATAGAGAACCAATTATTAAACTCCTTAAAATTTATAATACTTAAACTTACTAAATTACTATAAATACTATCTCTGCTAGGTGAAGGCGAGTTAGCTCCTGCAAGTCTTTAACAGTTTGCATTGAAAAGTCGAGTCAAAGGTCTTCAAAGTAAAGGTGGGGAATTTTATACGCACGTGATATTTATTATCCATTATATATTATGCTTGTGATTTATTGTTCGACTAAGTGTTTATGTGAAAGTGAAAGTTAAAGTATGCCAGGGACCGTTCATAGGTTCGGGACCGTAAAAGTTGTCCTTGGTTCACCCACCATGCATGTGTATATGCATATACTTGTTCAGAGACCGTTAATAGGTCTGAGGCCGTGATAAGTTGCCTTTGGGCTGACTCCCTACGGTTCAAACAATTATTATTATGTGACATGGCATAATGTCTGAATATGAGTTACTTGTTTAATATGTTTTGGATAATGCGTATTCTCCACTGAGTGTATTTATTATACTCATCCCTATATTACAACATTTCAGATTGAGGAGTTCGGTAATGGCAGTGAGGAGATGGATCATAGTTAAGTTTTTATTTAAATATTTAAGTTACTAAACTCATTTGACTACTAAATTTTAGTTGAAATTTCAGTTGGACTATGTGATTCTATTATAAATATGCTTAGATGTTTAAACTTATTAAAAACGCTTCCGCACTATGTTATTTGAATTATTATGGTATTATTGTATTTTCCTAAATAGAAGTTTATTTATGCATTTTATGCTTTTCTAGTATTAGTTTATTACATTTTTGAGAAAATATTTTAAATTCTCTTTCATGCATTATTTTATATGTTAGTTTTTTATAAAATAAATAGCATTCTAGGTTTATAAAATTAGGGTGTTACAGCGCTCTTCGTGAGCGCACCCCCGAGGGCGACGAGTAAGGTGGCGAGGAAGGAGTGCGGCGAGGGAATGTGCTAGGATGCCATCGGGGTGAAGTGGGCGGCTCTGCCGTAGCTACAACTCGACGAGTCATCGAACTAGTCACCTTTCTTCGACGCTCCCGACCCCGTGCATTTTATATCGTCAACCTCAAATCATTTCATTTTCGCTTTATTTTCCGCTTTTATTTCGTGTTCTTCGCATTCTTCGTGTTCGTCGCGTTCTTCATAGAAATTTCTTTTATTTCCTTAAATTAAGTCTAGATTAATGTTTTTATTTTTGTTATAGTTAAATCTATGCATGCCAACCCATGTTGATTTAAATTATTGAAGCATGTTTGTTTTAAATTTTCTAAGTGTTCTTCGTGTTCGTCAAAAGAGTCGAAGAACATCGAAGAACCCAGTTGAAGATCGCTCATAAATCTAGGCAAAGGGGGGAAGGTCGCGACCGCGAGGGTGCCGCCGCCGCGCAGCAAAGCCCTCGGCCAAACACCCCGCGTGAGCGCGCCGTAGGGCGTGGACACGGGGGTGCCACGGCCATAGAGCGCGAGCGCGCGGGGTGCCGCCGGCACGAGGTTCTCCCTCCTCCCCCCCGTGTTGTTCCACGCTGATTTTTCTGGCTATATTTGTACCCTCTTTTCGAGCCTTTCGAGTTGTGTTTTTCCAAACTAATCTCGAGTTATTTCCAAGTTTAATTTAAGAAGATTTTCAATATTATTCCGCGTTATTTTCATCTAAAATTCGAGTATCAAAATGTGATTTCTCCAAGTAAATTCTTCTCGAATTTTATAAAGTCATTAAGTCGTGCAATCTGTATTTAAGTTTTAGAGTAGGGCCTTTTGGTTAGTTGTCACTATTTCTCGTTCTAGATGTTCGATTTCTTCGAAGGAGGTCGCTAAGTCGATGGTTCGACTTTTGTAGGAGGAATTGCGCCCATTGAGAACCCGGAGAAGGATTATAAGCCTTTTGCCTCATCCTCTGCCCAGTGATCGAGGTGGGTAAACCTATACTTTTTCCTAAAAGTTTGAGCTAATGAGCTCTAGAAGCATGTTAGGGAAAATGAGATATCCAATAGAACATTTTTGCTCTGCCTGATTGATCTCTATGCAAAGAAAGTAAAGAAAGAAAGTTATCGAGCTCTCAAGCATGATTTATTCATGATAAGATTGTTAAGTACAATTTATGCTAGCATGAGATGTTAGAATTGCATTAATTGCAATCGATGTTTATACGCATCTATTTCCTCATATTTGAAACTTGGATTTTGCTAAGTCTATAGTACTTAGGGTTACCTTTTCGGATGATAGAAAATCCCTTGTAGGCCAAAATCCTGTTCAGTTGAGAATTAACCTAGATGATTGCTCTAGGTTTGATAATTCAAGTAAGTTAAGTGAAGAAAGTTAAGTTTAAGTTAAGGAAGTTAAAAAAGAACATAGTCTTGCTATAATTAAGACTCGAGCTCAGAAGTTGTGATCTTTGATCATTTTCAGTGAGTCACTGCTGGGTTAATTCCCTCGCAAACTCATTGGGATATTTGAGGCAACCCCTCTTCTATCCTACGGCATGCCCGAGAGTACAGTTGACATCAGGTTTGAGCTAAGATTGGGCCCAAAAGAAAAGAAAAGGTTTAACGGGTATAGAGAGAGCTTTTGCATTTTGCTCTCTATATTCCGTCATTTGATTATTGGATATTCTCAAAGTTGTTGAAGAGTTTTTGTAAAAACCCACTGAGTACACTAGTGCTCACATCCTATTTTTCAAATATTTTCAGGTTGAGATGCTGAGGTCGTTGGTGGCTGTGGATGTGGGTTGGCTGCCAAGTTTTTACTGTTGTTTAAGTGTTTATAAATCCCACTATAATTCTGCTACTCTGATATATGTCATCTAAATTCCGAACATATTCTCTATTTCAATTTCTATGAATAAAATGTCCCAAATAGATCTTATTAATACAATGATGCATATCTAGCTATATTCCCCTTATATGTTGGTGTCTGTTTAATTGATTAAGCACCGAATGAGCATACATATTCGTGTTAGTTGAAGCCCTTGCTATTCATATTCTTCAATCGTTTTTCTTTCATAGTCAAGTAACCCCGTTTAATCCGTAATAATCCTTTAATAACACCCCGTCCCCATTCATTAAACCCTATCTCGGGACCGGACTGTTACACGTAGCCTTTAAACTCTAACGAAACTAGCTATACTTTCTTTGGCTCAGGAAAGTCATAGCGCTCAAAGACCTTATCTACTTTCCGTTCCCAATCTAGCTAAGCATCAGGATCGTGTAGACCTTTGAACTCGGGGATGATCATTTTGTTGTTGGTGTAGAGATTGCGAGAATTTTGTGTATATGGTGTACGGGTGTACGGAGTATGAGTGGTGTATGGTGTATGAACCGGATAGTGCATGGGTGTATGGTCCGGATGGTGTATATGGTTGTAGATAAGCGGTGTAGGTGAACTAGGGCAGATTTTCGAACCCTTTAAGTGTGATGGGTGAAAATTATGGGTATGGGGGAGTATATGGAAGGTTTGAAAGGATTGGAATGGAAGAAAGCAAGATAAGGAACGAATTAGTGTATTTTTGAAGTCCCAAATAGATTAGGAGATCCAAAAATTAACCCAAAAGGATGGAAGGTAAGAATTAGAAAAGAAAAGGAAATAAGAAGATAAGAAGGAAAGAAGGTGATTTGGATTTATGTACCACTAGTGTGACACAATTTAAATAACTTAATTAGACTAAACTCTAGATAGAAAGAACCAAAAATAAATTACAACTCAAAAGGAAATTACCAACTAAAGAATCTATACTAGAAGGAAAGTTCCAAAAATAAAACAAGACTCAAAAGGTAACAACCAACTATAGAGTAGTACTAAAAGCAAAGTACTAAAAATAAAATAGAACTTAAAAGGCAATTCAAGAATCAAATTGGATTTTCTCTCTTTTTTTTTGTCGGATTTGCTTTTTTTTTTGTTCGGTCTTTCTTCTTTTTTTTTGAGCTTTCGGTCTTTCTCTTTTTTTTTTCTTGACCCCGTTTTTTTTTATCCGATTTTTTTTCAATGAACAGTAATCTATTACAACTCGATTGACACGATGACTGACACGTAAGAAATAAATTGACACGTAGGATTGAACCACGACCAGCAGAGCTGACATGGCTCTGATGCTAAATTTATGATGTAATCCAGACAATTTGTACAGGGTACGAGAACGCACGAAAGATTTCTAGGAAAGAACACGTCAACTTTGAAGGACTCAATCCTACTCTAAAGACTTAATAAGCAGAAATAAACTGAATTAATAAACAAAAGACTCGAAAATAACAATAAGGAAGAACTAGACCTAATTACGATACTTAGACGATGACACAAAACAATACACAAAATCCAATCAAGAGGGGCTGAATTAGAATGGTGGTTTGAAGGATGAATGTGGCACGGTTAGGGTGTGTTTAATGGGTTTAGAAGGGCTTGAGTAGATAGGATATGTTAAGGCTAGGATGTACTTACGGTATAGATGAAGAACACGATGAATTGAACTCGAATGGAACTGAACCCTTGATGATCGACACACGATCAGGTCTTGGTGGGTTAAATTGATCACGAACGTTGATGAAGGGTGGAGGACGTCATTTGATGAAGGTCGAAGGTGGTAGTGTTGTGAATTACAACCCGATTAATCCTCAGCGTATCTTGTATGATGAAAATGAATCTCTAAGCTGTTCTTCAGTAGCGAGTTCACCCTAATTCCTCGTGTGCATTAGAACGTTCCCTTGAAATAAGACTTGAAATTTCTAGCTTCAAGAATGAATATTTTCGAGTAAAAATAATTCAAAAGACTTGGATATTTGAGACATAATTGTATGCAAAGGCAAATTTAATTCAATAATGTCTAAAATATCCATGTAACATGGTTCCCCTATTTATAGTGCTAAGGGGGGACGAAACTTGATGCTAAAAAGGCCTAAAAACTGATCCAAAAAGGATCTCTAACTATACTAGGAAATTTCCTAAACTAGAATTCTATTCAAGGTAGGAAATTACCTTAAATACAATTCTAGGCAAACCTATTCTATAATGAACGAAAATTAACATAAAAATTAAATAAAATCTGATCTAAACTATAGTCTAAATTAATTAAATAAATACTACAGTCTAAATAAAATTCAACCCCTAATTAAATTAATTAAAGGGTCGAAATCAGCTCCATGCACACACGTGATTTACGTCGCCATCTTCATGTTAGTTTTGTATACTGGAAGACTTGTCTTTGTATACGTTTCTGATGATATGATGATATGAAATGAAAGTTATTGCAGTCACTGTTTGCATTTAGATTATGTTCTATAATTGTTCTATGCAATGTTCCATATACTTACATTGTAGATGATGTGGTGTGGGGAGTCACACGGTAAGATCATATCATTAGAACCTTGTAATGTATTAAAGAGCTCACGGCTTAGATGGTCCTGAACACACCATCTGTACACCGTAGAATAATCTGATAAGTTAGTTTATCTTGACTAACTGATTATTCTAGTACACTCGTTAGTGTATTGAGGATTATCACGATAGGATACTATTCTCTGTCTCTAACCCAGTTACTGAGAGAATAAAGATCCACAAAGTTCGGATTCTGAACTCATGTGATATTGGTGAGCATATGTGTGCGTTGTTTATTACTTTGATTTATCAATGGGTGAGATCTTTTCGTAGATTGAATTGGATATCTTGGGTAATAACAATGTATACATGATGTCTCGAGCAGTATGCATGAGCACCGTGTCCTGGTGCGCCAGGTTGATGATGTTCTCTTGAGGAAACGCAAGTTCATGTTGAAACCATGCAGGTGGAATTTATTCCGTACATGAGTAAAGCTTGTGTGGTACTACTCAAGGTTTTAGATGTTAATTAATTATAGCTGTCAGAGGCTGACATAATTAATTAATGAACATTATATCTTAAACACGGGGAATGGCTGGACTAAAGGAGAAAGCATATTCGTAAATATGTATTAAATTGGTAGGTCAGTTTTACTTCTTTAGTGAAATAAAAGTAAAACTTAATTTATTTAATTATATCCTAAGTTTATTGGATATTGGATATTAAATAAATTAGTGGGCAAATTTAATATTCTTCTAGATCCCTGTTGTAGCCCAATTGACTGATAGTGGACTGGATATTGAACTTGAGATAGAGGCTCAAACCCAGTAGGGTTAGGAGACCAATTTTCAGCCACCTCTCCTATATATAGAGGAGGTGGGTTCGAAAATTTCAAGCATTATAATTCAGCCCCTCTTTGTCTCTCAAAGTTATCTACATATTTCACAACTCTATCCAGTAGATTTCAGCCCACTCTGAATCTAGATACAGTCCGGGAATACAACATAAGATCTTGGAGTAGAATCTGCAGTGGACGATTTTGACATAAGTGGCGCCAATTACTGTGTTCATTCAACAGCAAGATTAGATCTTTAATCTTGTCCACAGACCGTCTATCGATTTGTAAGTAGATCCGTTTCTATGTTTCCGCTTTATTAGATTCGAATCTGCTATGCATGTTTTTTCTGTTAGACTGTGATAAACATGCATGTGATGTAAAAATATGATTTGCATGAACATGGATTAATGGACAACCAAATGATCCTGCGGTGGTTTAATTCGAAAAAACCCCAACAACTGGTATCAGAGCGGGTTTTGGCACTGTTCTAGGATTAATCCGGGCATGATTTCAAATTACATGATTAAATTTGATGATAAATTTATGGTGTTTAAATTTTCAGATTTAATTGGCTATGTATTTCGATTTTATGGTATTCAAAACTTGGAAGAATTTGAGATGTAAAAATCGAGAATTCTAATTTTGAGGTACAAGAATTTTCGGCCATCATGGATTGAGATTTGGAATGATATTTGATGTCCTTCAGATTTCCAGATTTTATTTGACGGGGGTTCGAAAATTTGGAATCAAATTTTTCTAAATTTGATGTTAAAATATTCCCTAATTTTTGTTTGAAATTGTCGGACCTTTTTTAATTAAAGTATAGATGATCTTTGATCAAGATCAAATTTTCAGCTTTAATTTGGAGTAGGTCGAAAATGTGAAGTGATTAAAATTGGATTTGGTGATTTTTGATGTATATCAAAAGTTGCCTAATTCTAATCTAGATAAGTTTGAAATTAGAATTTTAAATTTGGTAATTTTTGAAGTGGATCAAAATTTCCAGATTTATTTTTCTAGAAAATTTCGAAACCTATGTTATTTATTTGGAATAGTATTTTGATTAATATCAAATTTCCAAATGTGTTAATTTAATGTAATTTTCGATTTTAATAATTTAATTTGGAGAAGATTTTGATAAAAAATCAAATTTCCAGATTTATTTATTAAGGTTGGTCTAAAATTAGGAGGATTGGGTTAAGATTTGATATTATTTCATGTATATCTTAATTTACCTAATTTTAATCTAGATAGATTTGAAAATAGAATTTTAAATTTGGAAGAATTTGAAGTGGATCAAATTTCCAGATTTCTTAGTTGGATATTTTCGAAAATCTATGTAATTAAAATTGGATAAGGTGATTTTGGATATATATAAATAATTATCAAAATCCAATTGTGATAAGAATTTAATTTTGGATAGGTTTTGGAAGATTTTGAAGTGGATCAAATCTTCAAACCTTATCCTTAAAGATTTAGATTCTTATGGATAATATTTGGATCAGATTTTTGATTTATATCAAGATATCCAATTATTATTTAATTAGGGTGGTTTGAAAATATTAAATAAATTTGGTGGATAATTATTATTAATTTCCAGATTTATTTTAAGATATATTTTCGAAAACTTTCAAGATTTAAATTGGTGGATAATTATTTTAATTTCCAATTTTTATCTTGTGGATAATATCGAGTTAATTAATTTAATTAATTGAAAAATTCGAATTTTATTTAATATTCATGCATAGATATCATATGTTATTTTATGTGGATCATATAATATATGATTGTTGGATTTATAGACTGTGTTTGTTTGCAGGTTTACCAACTATCATGGCACCTTTATTTTATCTGATGTATGTTTATGTTGAATGAATGTTGGCCGTATGCCGGTTGGCTACGTGATTCTAATCCATGAGAAAATCTATGGATTAGGTCTATGTTTTATTTTACGTTGTTTTAATGTAATAGACATAAAGTTGTTAGACCTAGTTTTTGAGTTGTAATTTTTATTCTAGCAATATTAAATTTTTCCTTTTGGAATAGATAATATGTATTGAATAAAGATATGAGATCAACTCAAAGAAGGAAAGTGGTTCAGCACCAAGAAGGAAGGTTCACCGGTTCACGTCCCGAAACCCTAAATGGAGCTAGGATTTTCGGCGAGGCGCGGCGAAGGGGGCGACGGCCATAGCCCTGTGTCCGGAGCTGACTTTCCAGTTTTATCTCATCAATCAACATGAGATATAAGCCATGATAGTTGGAATATTACTGTTGCTTATTATGTTGAAGCATGCAATGGATGTTTATCATTTTATGTGATGTTTGCATGTTCGATAATGGGATAAAATGAAACCTCAAATATAAATAACTAAGTGGGAGAGATTCATACCAAAGTATGTAGAAATCTCATACGGTCTCCATTAAAATCTGGTTTAATTGAGAAGTGATGGGCATGCGCGTTGATATCGGTCTTCCTCTATATCGGATGTGTCATATAACAGATTTCTCTAGAAATTAAATCTCCTAAATGGATAGTTGTAGAACACTGTTAGAACTAACTGACTCCTCCATCTGGAGCAGTTAAATTCGAATTGTGCTCTTGGTGTGAAGATAATGGTGTGCACACTTAGATGTAATTTATTGATAAACGTCCACACGATCGTGGCTTATCAGTTAGACGATTACATTACCATGTTTATTATCCGGCTATTAATTTGCTTGTTGTAAGGAAACTCAACTGGAGGCAAATTAAAGGTTTAACCTATTTAAAAATGAATTTTATAAACGTCCACACTATCGTGGCTTATGAAAGACATTTTTAAAGTGTCGGTGGAAAAGTATAAAATTTTTATGAGTCTTTCAATTATATACTTTTTATCGTAAATGTATTTTGTGACTGTACTGCATGTTTTAATTTCAGTTATTTCATATCATCAATGGCACTCTCCAATCTGTCCTCAATCCTCAAAGAAAATAAACTTGTCGGTGAAAACTACAATGACTGGCTTCGTAACCTTAACTTAGTTCTTGTTGCTGAGGGACACAAGTTTGGGCGTGATGAGGTTTGTCCTCCACAGCCAGATGAGGGTTCTGACGAAGCCCAAAAGGTTGCATATGATAAGTGGGTTAGGTCTAATGAGATAGCGCGTTGTTACATCTTGGCATCTATGTCAAGTGTGTTGCAACATTAGCATGAGCCTATGAAAACCGCTTATGATATCATGTACAACCTTAGGCAGCTATTCGGTCATGAGAACCGCTCGGCATGCCATTTAGCAATGAAGAAGCTAATGGATGCGAGAATGTCTGACTCCACACCTGTTAGGGATCACGTTCTCACGATGATGGGGTATTTATCTGAGATCGAGACCTTGGGTGGAGAGCTAGATGGCGATTCTCAAATCGACATTGTTCTTCATAGCTTGTCCTCCAAGTTTGAGCAGTTCAGGGTGAATTTTAACATGATTAAAAGGGATGTCAGCCTGACTGAACTGCTCATAGATCTTCAGGCTGCTGAATTGCTCCAAAAGAGCAATCCTGAGGCCCACATAGCTGAAAAAGAAGCGTCTTCTTTTGGTGGAAAAAGGAAGAGGGGAAACGCACTTAAGAAGGCTGCAGATGAGGTGCCTAAGGCAAAGAAGCCAAAGGCAAAGATTCCTCCTGAGGAATTCAAATCGAAGACTAAGTGCTTCAAGTGCGGCCAACAAGGTCACTGGAAGGCGGCGTGTCCTAACAAGAAGAAGAAGAGAGGTACATCTCACACTCTGGTTGTAGAAACATGTTTAGCAACTTGTTCTATCCAGTCATGGGTAGTAGATACTGGAGCTACTGATCATGTTTGCATGTCTTTACAGGGGTTCCTGGTAAAAAGACAGCTGAGTGAGGATGAGATCACCGTCTACATGGGCAATGCTACGAGAGTGGCGGCTGTTGCAGTGGGAGACGTTGTTTTATCTTTCAGTAGTGATAGAACTTTGGTTTTGAAAGATTGTCTTTATGTGCCTGGTTTTAAGCGAAACTTGGTTTCAGTTTCTAAATTGATTATGGATGGATATTCTGTTTCTTTTGATAACAAAGTAGTTATCTTTAGTGGTAAACATTTTATCTGTTCTGGCACATTGGATGGACACTTATACTTTCTTAAACCAATTGAAAACACTACGCAAAGACAACTATTGAATACATCGATCATAAACCCTAACAAGAGAAAAGAACCTTCGGACTTGAATCAAACCTATCTTTAGCATCTAAGGCTAGGTCATATTAACCTTAAGAGGATACAAAGGCTTGTAAACGATGGACCATTGTCTTCTTTGCTACTGGAATCATTTCCTTTGTGTGAATCCTGTTTGGAAGGTAAAATGACCAAGTGTCCTTTCCAGTCAAAAGGAAATAGATCCGAAGGGCCATTAGATTTGATTCACTCTGACCTATGCAGCCCTATGTCAGTTCAAGCTCGAGGAGGGTTTGAGTATTTCATCACTCTCATTGATGATTACTCTAGATACGGTTAAATCTACCTATTGCGTCGCATGTCTGAATGCTTTGAGAAATTCAAAGAGTTTAAGGCGGAAGCGGAGAAACGAACAGGTAGAAGTATCAAGTCACTACATTCTAATCGTGGTGGCGAGTACCTCTCAAGCGAATTTAGGGATTACATGGCAGAGAATGGGATTACATCCCAGTTGACTGCGCCTGGAACGCCACAGCAGAATGGCGTGGTGGAAAGAAGAAATCGTACACTGTTAGAGATGGTTAGATCGATGATGAGTTATTCTGAGTTGCCCCTTTCATTCTTGGGATATGCTCTGGAAACGGCAGCCTATATTCTTAACTTGGTTCCATCGAAATCAGTTCCTGCTACACCCACAGAACTATGGACTGGACAAAAGCCCAGTTTGAACCATATTCGGATTTGGGGTAGCCCAGCACACGTGTTGGACAAGGAAGCTGATAAGCTGGCTCCTCGTACGGACGTAAGGCTATTCGTTGGATATCCTAGAGGAACGAAATGTGGTTTATTTTATAGTCCTAAGGATCAGAAGATCACTATTAGCACCAATGCTCGATTCTTAGAGGAAGACTATGTTATAAACCACAAACCAAGGAGTCAAATCATCCTTGAGGAGTTAAGGGGAGGATCGAAGCCTACACCGGTTGTACAAGAAGAGGAACCACCAAACACTGCACAACGTGTCACAGAAGTACATGAACTTCCTCATCGCAGTGGGAGGGTTGTACGCCAACCTGATAGATTCATTGGTCTGGGAGAGGCTTCAGATTTCTCAGAGGGTCTCAATGAATTGGATCCCAGGACCTATGATGAGGCAATTCGAGATAAAGATGCGGATTCTTCAGATTGCACCCTCAAGGCTCCATCTTCCCCAGACTTTCCACAAAGTCATGCGAAATCGGAGGATACACCGTACCTCGGAATGCTAGGCTAATAGTGAACACTTGGTCCATACATAGGGATCCCAACTACTCTACTCATCCTGAAATATTTCAACCAGAGTGGTTTCAAGATCAACAGTACTCCTTCGATACTATAGGAAACAATTTTCGCTACCTGCTGTTTAGGGGTGGGAAAAGAATATGCCCGGAAATAACGTATGGTTTGGCTATTGTTGTGCTCACTTTAGCTCAACGTCTTTATAGTTTCAACTGGAAACTCCCTGATGGTATTGATGCCCAAACCCTAAACAAGATCGAACTTACAACTTCCAGAAAAGAAGAACTTATTGTTGGTGCCACTCCGTTTAAACCGTCACCGTCACTTAATATTGCCCAAATTTAATATTGTAATATTTAAAACTTAATAATCGTTCGAATTTCATAGAATAAAATATTGTATCGGATAACTAATACTTATATGCTTACAGTGTTAGTTTTGTATATTGGAAAGATTCGACTGTTACTCCTTCGTGTAGTGTATTAGGGTTCTTACACATACAGGACTCCCTCCTTATGTCGCCCGTTCTTCTCCATGAACTCTTTCTCTAGCCGAAAGCTGTAAGATCCCCTTACAACCGTGACACTAGACTCCCTCTAGCTACCCACGACTACAACATACAATCTCTCCCGAGATTGCATACAAAACAGATAAATAAACCCCTCACATGTTTCACTCGTAAATACTCAAAACTAGTCTATCATGTTGAACTATTTAAGGAACAACTACTAGTTACAAACGACCACAAACTTATTCTAACACTAGAATCTAAACAAAATATCAGTGGCACCGATTGCTGCACAAATCGGTCTTCATATATAGTCTTCACTTCAGCTTGGCGTCAATATCTTGCTTTCCGCCAACTAGGTATGTGGTTTGTGGCCTTCCAAACGTGTATAGATACTTCCCAAGTGTAGAAGGGTTAATTCAGCACCGGATCTACACCATAAGGCAGTCGGACGAATTAATCTTAACCTTCCAAACAAGTTTGGTGCAAGATCTTTCCAACAAGGAAACTGCCTAAAATAGAGTGTCCGTTGTTCTGTCTGGGACATAATCTGGAACAGTTCACCAACTGTTCTTCTTTACTTGCACAGCGGAAAACAAAACTTCGTGGGACATACCCAGGCACACTTTGTCGAACATATCTCGCCAATTCAACAACACAAATACTTAGTGCATGATGGTGGCACTAACAATCTCCCTCTTTGGCGTTTATGGTCGACAATTATCATCACGATCTGCACACCACTCGAACAAACTTTCACAGATCAAAATATATCAAAAGAGTGATATATTAAAAAACTGTCCGAGACAGTTACAAGCACACTCCCCCTGAATCTGAACTGGGAGTGCCTTCAACACGATCAGAGCATTGTTTTGCAGTGTAGAACTGCATCGTCAGCTGATCAAAAATATAGTACAGACCAACAAAATCAATTGGGGAAACATACTTCTCAAAATAAAACAAACAAAGAGCACACAATCTCTTATCAGCAGTAGCAGCGGACACACAGCAGACAGCAGCAGAGGGGTTTGACCTTCACTTCCCCTAACTCCCCCTTTCTTCTTCTCCCCCTTAATTGTTGCCAAAAAGGGCAAAAGTTGTCAATGCGGGGAGACATTATCATCATCATCTGCATCATCAGCAGGAGCAACATCAGCATGGGCAGCAGCTGCATCGAATGAAGAGGCAAGGCCAAGTGCCCGAGCTCGAAGATCAACCAGGAGAGACTCCAATTCCTGTTCTCGAGTTTTGAAAGTCCTGATGGACTTCTTCAGCATCTGCACTTCGCGCTCCAGAGACTTTATGTGTCTGTCAAAGAAAACAGAAGTGACAGACAAAGCAGAAGCAGTTCTGTGAGGGACAGAAGGTGGCACAGTTCCAGCACCACTAGCTTCTTCTCTGGCAGGAATATCATGGGCATGATGGGATGAGAACAACTTCTGATTGATAACAAGAGGCTGCGCCTCAGGCTCATAAACATCTTCCGCACACACCACATTGTGGACATCCATGATCAAACTGAAAATCATCCATGGGAATCCAATAGGCTGTTGAACCCGTAATGAATCGGCATGAGCCACAACATGCTCGAAGATGAGCTGAGCAAGGTTGAACTCCACTTGAGTTCCAATCTTAAACATCAACAACCCCAGGGGCTTCCCAATCGTGGAGTTATGAGTGTTGGGAATCTAATTTCGAACAACAATCTTGTGAAGGATAGAATACTTCACGCTCAAATCCGATGCTATCAAAGAGCGGCCCGATAGCCAAGCACAATGACTGCCTCCAGTCAACTCGGCAGCAACCTCATCCAACTCTAACACAGGAGCAGGGACAACCACATGCTCACGACCTAAATAAGCATTTATCACAGACGGGGAAAAGGGAATCCAATGACCCCGCAAAAACACAACAAAAGCATGTTCAGATGATGCATCTTGAATGGATTTAGATAAATTGGCATAAAACTCATGCACAACAGCAGCAACAAAGGCGGTGCAGTATAGGTAGACTTCTCTAACATCAAGTCATGCAAAAATTCAATAACTCCAGTGCCCTCAACATCAGCCTTAATCAACTTGCGCTCAGACACAAGAGAGTGACCAACAACCAACTTATACTGACTTTGGTGAAAGACAGAGAAAAAATTACTCAAATCATGGGCTATAGATTCGGAATCAGATCTGTCCAGGACAGACTCAGTGACATCCTCTGCTTCATTATCAGAGGGGGAAGGAGCTCTGGCTTGCTTCATCAGCAGGCGACGATGACCCGACATCAACCCCATCCTCTGCTCAGATAAACTCCGTGTAACACGGCGAGCATGAACAACATCAGGCTTCTTTGCCGAAGCCCCTTTTTTTTGTTTTTTTACCAGCGGACTTCACCGATTTGGGGGCTTTGGACGAAGACCCTTTCTTGGCAGCAACTTTCTTCGATTTGGGGTTTAGAAGAAGGGCCCCTTCTACACAGTAACTTTCGCCAGTACTTTAGATGTGAGATTGGCGATAGGCGTGTCATCTTCATCAGCAGACACTAGTGGGGTGACTGGAATATCTCTCAACTCCAACTTGCGTTTGGTCCCGCGAGTCTTGGAGGAGGTAGCCTTTCGACTTGGTTGAGGTAGGATAGAAAAAACCTCAAGAACAGGAGAATCATCATCCAGGAAGGAGATGTCAACATCTTCTTCGCCTTCCCCTTGGACAAGGGTTTCAACAGCAACAGGGGGTGAACTTTCACCTAGCGGTACTTGAATGGTGACTACAGGTGAGTCACTAATCAACAGAGCGACAGTGAGAACATACGGTTCTTGCACAAACTTCAGAGCATCAATTGATGCTGCAAACTCCTCAATTAAGGCAGATACATCGTCTACGGCGGAGGTGATCAAGGCTTCAACCGTTTCAGCATTCTCCAGAGGCGGCGAGGGAGGATCCACAGAAACCCTTGAAGCGGTAGGAACCACAGAATCTGTCTCAGACACAGATCCAACAACAGCTTCAACAGATGGTGCCACAGAAAGAAGCACAGAAGCAGGGACATCAGGAACAGCTTCAAATGGCTGTTCTGAGGTAGGGGTAGAGGTCCCAAAGGGAGCAAACACCAACAGTTTTGATAGCTCACCTAATTTCCACCACAACTCTTGTGTAGAGATTTTAGGCTTCTTGAATAGAGAGGGCTTCGAAGACTCAGATATTTTCACCATTGATTTTAGAAAAGGAAGAGTCTTGATAGTAGAGAATTCAAGAGAAAGGCTAGAGGGGAATTTTGAAAAATTTTGTTGCCTTAAAAATTTGAACAGTGGACTTAGCCCTTAATTAGAGAATTTTAAAGAGGAAATTCCCATAACTGTCACATTCCATAAACAGCACTCTCTGTTCGTTCTTAGGAAGTAGAACCGAACTCAGCGCGGGAAATAAGGATCCACTGGCCGTTGAGAAAAATCATTCAAACTGTCCCAACATCTGTCTGAGACACACTTCAGCACACACACTGCATCGACCACACCAACTTGGTCATTTTTACTCTCTGTACATACATCACTGACCAAGACCGTACAGAGAAGCTTCTCACAGAGGAGAAGTTCAGAAAACACATAGATCCAGAGAGGATCTAAGTGTTTCAAATCTTACACTATCAAGTGCCTTCTTAAAGATATCCGCAAGTTGGGCTTCAGTTCCCACATATTCAATCACAAGTGAACCATCTTCAACAAGTTCACGGATGAAGTGGTGATGAATATCTATGTGTTTTGTGCGTGAGTGCTGTATAGGATTCTTCGAAATATTTATTGCACTCATGTTATCACAGTATATGATAAGGACAGATTGTGGCACACCATAGTCAAGCAACATTTGCTTCATCCAAAGAAGTTGAGTACAATAACTTCCAGCCACAATATATTCGGCTTCAGCAGTAGATAAAAAGATCGAATTCTGTTTCTTACTAAACCACGAAACCATGTTGTTTCCAAGGAAAAAATATCCTCTTGAAGTACTCTTCCGATCTTCAATACAACCAGCCCAATCTGCATCGTAAAACCCCACCAAACTAGGGTTTATATCATAGGAAAACCAAAGTCCTAACTCAGCAGTACCCTTTATGTACTTGATTATGTTCTTGACAGATTTCAGATGACTTTCTTTGGGATCAGATTGGTACCGAGCACAAACTCCCACACTGTAGCAAATGTCTGGCCTACTTGCTGTAAGATAGAGCAGGCTGCCAATCATACTCCGGTACAAGGTTTTCTCAATTGACACACCAGCTTCATCTTTTGACATCTTTAAAGATGTTCCCATCGGTGTTCTTTTCGGGCTGCAACTATTCATGCCAAACTTGCTGATCAAGTTCCTTGTATACTTTGTTTGAGACACAAAGATTCCATCATCTTTTTGCTTCACTTGAAGCCCCAGAAAGTAGGTTAGTTCACCTACAAGACTCATCTCGAATTCTGAAGTCATGTCCTCCACAAATTCGTCCACCATTCTATTTGAGACAGATCCAACGACAGTATCATCGACATAAATCTGGATGATGATTACATCAGATTTTTCTCTCTTGATGAAGAGAGTTTGATCAGCTCCACCACGAACATATCCTTTCTACAGAAGGAACTTGGTTAGCCATTCGTACCAAGCTCGAGGAGCTTGTTTGAGGCCGTAGAGGGCCTTCTTCAGTTTGTACACATACTCCGGATAGTGGGGGTCTTCAAAGCCTTTGGATTGGCTAACAAAAACATCTCCAGATGAGTACCCATTCAAGAAAGCACTCTTCACGTCCATTTGGAATAATTTGAACTTCATCCAAGCAGCCATGGCAAGGAGCAAACGCACCGATTCAAGAAGAGTAACTGGAGTAAAAGTCTTGTCAAAATCCACACCTTCAATTCTTTCAAATTGCAAGAGTTCTTCTTGCATGGCCTGAATCCATCGGTCATCTTGCAATTCCTCCTTAACATTCTTGTGCTCCATAGTTGAGGTGTAACACACATTGGCTATCAATTCATGATAGTTATTTTGAACACCTCTTGTTCGAACTCCTTCACTCATATCACCGATGATATCTGATGTAGAGTGGTTCTTTTGAACACCTTTTGAAGGATTGTAAATATCCAGTTTCTCACTTCTTACTTCTGTACGAACACTGTGTTTCGAACTGTCTGGAACAGATGCTGGAACATGGACAGTAGCATCAACGCTTTCTTCATCAATCTGGGCAGCAAATTCTTCCAGATCATCAACAATAATATTAATGGACTCCAACACAGTCTTAGTCCTTTTGTTGAAAACATGATAGGCCCGACTATTCCTCGAGTACCCAAGAAACACACATTCATCTCCTTTGGCATCAAACTTACCAAGCTGTTCTTGGTCTCGCAACATGTAACAAGTACTCCTAAAGATATGAAAGTACTTTAAGTTGGGCGTTTTCCCTTTCCACAACTCGTAGGGAGTAACTCTCATCTTGGGTCTGAAGTATACCTGATTAATAACATGACAGGCTGTATTCATCGCTTCAGCCCAGAGGTTGTCAGGGACAGATTTCGCCTTCATCATGACTCGACTCATTTCTTGAGGCGTCCGAATTTTCTTCTCAACAATACTCAATTTTGGAACACCAATGACAGCTTCAGTTTTCATGAGTCTTTGAACGTTTCGAAAACTGATATGGCCAATCTTTTCATGCCATAAATTTGCTTCATCAATCTGAGATCTGAAGCAAGTCCCTTTCACATTAAGAAGATAATAGTTGTCCCTCGATCTGTCCCCATCCATCAGAAGAACACTTTCTTTGTTCTTCACAAGGTATTTATCTCGAGTGAAATGCACCAAGAGACCTTGGTCACACAACTGACTAATGCTAATTAAATTAGCTTTTTGTCCTTCTACAAGCAGCACGTCCTCCAGGTTGGGCATCCCATGCACATTTAGGCATCCATGGCCAAGAACTCTACCTTTAACACCATCTCCAAAGGTAACAGATTGATATGAGCAATCTTTTTGAATGTTGCTCAGCATGGTAGCATCTCCGGTCATATGCCGAGAGCATCCGCTGTCAAAGTACCAGCTACTTTTTGCATGAATATTGAGTACAGTGTGAACCACATAATTTTTGTGATTGTTCCTGGATCTGTTGCGGACATTTCTTTTGGGAAACTGATCAGATTCTGCAAAACCCCTTCTTTTCATCCTTCGGAGGCCATCGATCAAGTTTCTGCAATGTGGTCGAATGTGACCAAGTTTCTCACAGTAATGACACACAACACGTGTCTTTTGAGGAGACTTCCTTCACTGCTGCTTGTTCTTTGGCTCAGCTCTCAACTCTGGAGCTGTTGAATCTTTTGTTCCAGATGATTGTCCTTGACAGAATATGTCATAAGTATGAGCGCCATTGTATCCGAGCCCAGAATGATCTTGAGGAATCTTTCCTTTGGAAAGAATTTCATCCAGTTGAGATGATCCGGAGTTCATCATTTGACAAGCTTCTTTAGGTATTGGAGTTCACCATTCAGTGCTTGAGTACTATTTCTGGACTACAACAATTCATTCTGCACCTCATTAAGGTGAGTAGAGAGAGATTATCTCTTTCTTTCAAGAGATTGGAATTCTCTTTTAACAGGTCTTCATTGACCTTAACCACAATGATCCAACTGGAATGCAACTTCTTATACGCCTCCATAGTTGATTCCACAGAGAATTCTTCATCTTTTTCATCATCGCTGCATTTTGAAATTTTCTCGACCATACTGTCAGGAACAGATACAGGCACAGACTTTTTGATAGAGTGTGTCATGAAAGCAATATGATTGCTTACACCTTCTTCATCACTTTCACTATCATCAAGATCATCACTTTCACTGAAGGTAGAACAATATGACTTGTTCTTTTTTAGAGTGTTAGCACACTCGACTTGATAGTGACCATAACCACCACATTCTCGACACTTTTCTTCTTTAAGTTTCTCTTCATTGGAATCACCATCCTTCATTTTTTGAGGTTTAGAGAACCTGTTCTTGGCAGAATAATTTTGAGATGATTTCTCAAATTGTCTTGTAAACCTGGAAAAATTCTTTAAGAGTAAAGCGATTGATTCTGCAAGGTCGGAACTGTCAGGAACATTACTTGGCACATCAGTACTGGAACCTGCCTGAAAAGCTACGCTTTTCTTCTGCACTGTTTCTTTATCTGCCAGCCCTATTTCAAATGTTCGCAAGGACCCCATCAGCTCCTGTAATTTCATCTTGCTCACATCTTTGGCCTCTTCAATGGCCGTGACTTTATAAGCGAATCTTCTAGGCAGAGATCGCAAAACATTTCGCACAAGTTTCTCTTCAGAGATCGCATCTCCGAGCGCAAAGCTTTCATTAGCGATGTCACAAATCTTGGCATTGAAATCAGAAAGTTTTTTACCTTCATCCATGCGAAGGTTCTCAAATCTAGTGGTAAGCAGTTGCATTCGAGAGGCACGAACACTGCTAGTTCCTTCAAACGTGGTCTACAAGATATCCCACACATCCTTGGCTTTGTCACATGTGGATATGAGCTTGAAGACATTCATGTCAACAGCAAAGAAGATAGCATTCATGGCTTTAGCATTTAGCTCCATGACATAGAAGTCGGCATCTTCCCATTCTTCTTCCGGCTTCAGCATCACTTTGCCTTTTTCATCCTTCTTGGTGGGAGGCTTCCAGCCTTCAGTCACCATCTTCCAGGCTCGTTCATCAATCGAACGTATGAAAGCTGTCATTCTAGCTTTCCAATAAGCATAATTGTTGCCATCGAGGAGCGGAGGTTGCACCGTCGAGGCTCCTTCTTTCATTGTGTCCATCTCGGCAAAACAACACAAAATACACGGATTAAAAACCCACGATCACACCTTAAGAAAGGTGACCTGCTCTGGTGCCAATTGAAAAATGATAATACGTGCTCTTAACATGTTAAATCAATACTGCTTGTAAACTGTTCTATGATATGTGTTGGACAGATGTAAGAACATAAAAAATAAAGCAGTAAAATACGCACGAGATTGATAACCCAGTTCGGTTAACCAACCTACTCTGGGGGGACTACGCCCAAACTTGAAGATTCAACAATTACTCCTTAGTGTAGTGTATTAGGGTTCTTACACATACAGGACTCCCTCCTTATGTCGCCCGTTCTTCTCCATGAAGTCTTTCGCTAGCCGAAAGCTGTAAGATCCCCTTACAACCGTAACACTAGAATCCCTCTAGCTACCCACGACTTCAACTTACAATCTCTCTCGAGATTGTGTACAAAACGGATAAATAAACCCCTCACGTGTTTCACTCGTAAACACTCAAAACTAGTCTATCACGTTGAACTGTTTAAGGAACAACTACTAGTTACAAACGACCACAAACTGATTCTAACACTAGAATCTAAACAAAATATCAGTGGCACCGATTGCTGCATAAATCGGTCTTCATATATAGTCTTCACTTCAGCTTGGCGTCAATCTCTTGCTTTCCGCCAACTAGATAAGTGGTTTGTGGCCTTCCAAATGTGTGTAGATACTTCCCAAGTATAAGAGGGTTAATTCAGCACCGGATCTACACTATGAGGCAGTCAGACGAATTAATCTTGACCTTCTAAACAAGTTTGGCGCAAGATCTTTCCAACAAGAAAACTGCCAAAAATAGAGTGTCCCTGGTTCTGTCTGGGACATAATCTGGAACAGTTCACCAACTGTTCTTCTTTTCTTGCACAGCGGAAAACAAAACTTCGTGGGACATACCCAGGCACACTTTGTCGAATATATCTCGCCAATTCAACAACACAAATACTTATTGCATGATGGTGGCACTAACATTATTAATTAGGGTGTGTCGAAAATATTAAATAAATTTGGTGGATAATTTTAATTAATTTCCAGATTTATTTTGGGTCATTTTCGAAAAGGATAAGATTTAAATTGGTGGATAATTATTTTAATTTTCAATTTTTATCTTGTGGATAATTTCAAATTTATTAATTTTATTTAATTGGAATATTCAAAAATTATAATTCATGCAGAGATATCATATGTTATTTTATGTGTATCATATAAATATGATTGTTGGATATGTAGACTGTGTTTGTTTGCAGGTTTACCAACTATCATGGCTCCATTTATTTATGTGATGATGTTTATGTTGAATGAATGATTGGTTGTATGCCGGTTTGGCTACGTGAATTTTAATCCATAAGAAAATCCATGGATTAGGTCTAGGTTTTATGTTATGTTATTTTAATGTAATAGAAATAAAACTGTTAGACCAAGTCTTTGATTTGTAATTTTTATTCTAGAAATAGTAGATTTTTCCTTTTGGAATAGATAGTCTGTATTGAATAAAGATCGGAGATCAACTCAAAGAAAGAAAGTAGTACAGCACTAAGAAGGAAGGTTCACCGATTCACGTCCCAAAACCCAAATTGGAGATAGGGTTCCGGCGAGGAGCGGTGAAGAGGAGCGCGGCCAAGCCCTATTCCGGAGCTGACTTTCCAGTTTTATCTCATCAATCAACATGAGATATAAGCCATGATAGTTGCAATATTACTATTGCTTATTATGTTGTTGTGAAGCATGCAATGTATGTTTATCATTTTATGTGATGTTAGCATGTTCTTAAAATGGGATAAAATGAAACCTCAATCATAAATCACTAAGTGGGAGAGATTCATACCAAAATATGTAGAAATCTCATACGGTCTCCATTAAATCTGATTTAATTGAGAAGTGATGGGCATGCGCGTTGACATCGGTCTTCCTCCATATCGGATGTGTCATATCATAGATTTCTCTAGATTTCTCTAAAAGGATAGCTGTAGGACACTATTAGAACTAACTGACTCCTCCATCTGGAGCAGTTAAATTTGAAATAGTGATCTTGGTGCGAAGATAATGGTGTTCACACTTAGATGTAATTTATTGATAAATGTCCACACGATCGTGGCTTATCAGTTAGATGATTACATGACCGTGTTTATTATCCGGCTATTAATTTGCTTGTTGTAAGAAAATTCAATTGGAGGCAAATTAAAGGTTTAATAACCTATTTAAAAATGGATTTTATAAACGTCCACACTATCGTGGCTTGTAGGAAATATTTTTAAAGTGTCGGTGGAAAAGTATATAATTTTTATGTGGTTTTCAATTATATACTGTTTATCCTAAAGTTTGTGATTGTACTGCATGTTTTACATTTCAGTTATTCCATATCATCAATGGCACTCTCCAATCTGTCATCAATCCTCAAAGAAAACAAACTCGTCGGTGAAAACTACAATGATTAGATTCGTAACCTTAACCTCGTTCTAGTTACTGAGGGACACAAGTTCGTACTTGAAGAGGTATGTCCAAAGAAGCTAGATGAGGGTTCTGACGAAGCCCAAAAGGCTGCATATAATAAGTGGGTTAAGTCTGATGAGATAGCGCGTTGTTACATTCTGGCATCCATGTCAAGTGTGTTGCAACATCAGCATCAGCCTATGAAGACCGCTTATGATATCATGTTCAACCTTAAGGAGCTCTTCGGTTATCAAAACCGCTCGGTACGCCATTTGGCAATGAAGAAGTTGATAGATGCGAGAATGGCTGACTCCACACCTGTTAGGGATCACGTTCTCATGATGATGGAGTATCTGGCTGAGATCGAGACCTTGGGTGGAGAGCTGGACGCGGATTCTCAAATCGACATCGTTCTTCATAGCTTGTCCTCGAAGTTTGAGCAGTTCAGGCTGAACTTCAACATGATCAAGAAAGATGTTACCTTGACTGTATTGCTTCTAGACCTTCAGGCGGCTGAATGGCTCCAAAAGAGCAATCCTGAGGCCTACATAGCTGAGAAAGGTGCGTCTTCTTCTGGTGTGAAAAAGAAGAAGAGATACGCACCTAAGAAGGCTGCAGATACGGCGCCTAAGGTGAAAAAGCCAAAGGCAAAGATTCTTCCGGAGGAGTTCAAGTTGAAGACTAAGAGCTTCAAGTGCGGCCAACTAGGTCACTAGAAGGCAGTGTGCCCTAACAAGAAGAAGAAGAGAGGCATATCTCATACTCTTATTGTAAAAACATGTTTAGCAAATTGTTCTACCCAGTCATGGGTAGTAGATACTGGAGCTACTGATCATGTTTATATGTCTTTGCAGGGGTTCCTGGTAAAAAGAAAGTTGAGTGAGAATGAGATCACCATCTATATGGGCAATGCTACGAGAGTGGTGGTTGTTGCAGTGGGAGACGTGGTTTAACCTTTCAGTAGTGATAGAACTTTGGTTTTGAAAGATTGTCTTTATGTGTCTGGTTTTAAGCGAAACTTAATTTCAGTTTCTAAATTGATTATGGATGGATATTCTGTTTCTTTTGATAACAAAGTAGTTATTTTCAGTGGTAAACATTTTATATGTTCTAGCACATTGGATGGACACCTATACTTTCTTAAACCAATTGAAAACACTACACAAAGACAACTTCTGAATACATCGATTATTAACCCTAACAAGAGAAAAGAACCTTCAGAACTCAATTAAACCTATCTTTGGCATCTAAGGCTAGGTCACATCAATCTCAAGAGGATACAAATGCTTGTAAATGATGAACCATTGTCTTCTTTGGTACTGGAATCGTTTTCTTTGTGTGAATCCTATTTGGAAGGTAAGATGACCAAGCATCCTTTCCAGTCAAAAGGAAATCGATCCGAAGGGGTATTAGATTTGATTCAGTTTGACCTATGTGGCCCTATGTCAGTTCAAACTCGAGGAGGGTTCGAGTATTTCATCACTCTGATTGATGATTACTCTAGATACGGATATATCTACCTATTACGTCACAAGTCTGAATGCTTTGAGAAATTCAAAGAGTTTAAGGTGGAAGCGGAGAAACGAATATGTAGAAGTATCAAGTCACTGCGCTCTGATCATGGTAGCGAGTACCTCTCAAGCTAATTTAGGGATTACATGGCAGAGAATGGGATTACATCCCAGTTGACTGCGCCAGGAACGCCACAGGAGAATGGCGTGGCGGAAAGAAGAAGTAGAACTATGTTGGAGATGGTCAGATCAATGATGAGCTATTCTGAGTTGCCTATTTCATTCTGGGGATATGCCCTAGAAACAACAGCCTATATTCTTAACTTGGTTCCATCAAAATCAGTTCCTTGTACACCCACAAAACTATGGATTGGATGAAAGCCCAGTTTGAACCATATTCGGATTTGGGGTAGCCCAACACACGTGTTGGATAAGGAAGCTGATAAGTTATCTCCTCGTATTGATATAAGGCTGTTCGTTGGAAATCCTAGAGGAACGAAAGATGGTTTATTTTATAGTCCTAAGGATCAGAAGATCATTGTCAGTACCAATGCTCGATTCTTAGAGGAAGATTATGTCATAAACCACAAACCAAGGAGTCAAATCATCCTTGAGGAATTAAGAGGGGAAGGATTGAATCCTACACCAGTTGTACATGAAGAGGTACCACCAGACACTGCACAACATGTCACAGAAGTACGGGAACTACCTCATCACAGTGGGAGGGTTGTACGCCAACCTGATAGATTCATTGGTCTGGAAGAGGCTTCAGATTTCCCTGAGGGACTAAATGATTTGGATCCCAGAACCTATGATGAGGCAATTCAAGATAAAGATGCAGATTCTTGGAAAACTGCAATGGAATCTGAGATTGGATCTATGGATCGCAATTAAGTCTGGGAGCTCGTAGAACCACTTGATGGGGTAAAACTCATAGGCTATAAGTGGGTCTATAAGCGCAAGAGAGGACCTGACGGGAAGGTTGAAACCTTCAAGGCAAGATTGGTGGTGAAAGGGTACACTCAGAAAGAAGGGATTAATTATGAGGAAACTTTTTCACCGGTAGCCATGCTTAAGTCAATTTGGATTCTCTTGTCAATTGCCGCTTATTTGGATTATGAGATCTGGGAAATGGATGTCAAGACAGCTTTCCTAAATGGAAGTCTTGAAGAAAACATCCACATGAAACAACCAGAGGGATTCATTGCTAAGGGTTAAGAGCACTTGGTGTGCAAGCTTAAGAGATCTATTTATGGACTTAAGCAGGTATCGATATCTTGGAACATCCAATTTGACGAGGTTATCCAATCATATGGATTCGTGCGAAGCCCGGATGAGAGTTGTGTGTACAAGAAATATGACGGAAATGTGGTGGTATTTCTCGTACTTTATGTTGACGACATCTTGCTTATTAGAAACAGTAAGAAGGCGTTGTTGAACATTAGGGTGTGGTTGTCTGAGCAGTTCGATATGAAGGATCTGGATGAAGCCGGACATGTCCTTGGCATCAAGATCATTCGAGATCGCCAAAAAAGGATGTTATGTTTGTCGCAGGTAACTTATATCGATACACTGCTAGCTAGGTTTGGTATGCAAGATTCCAAGAAAGGTTTTATACCTTACATGCATGGAATTCATCTATCCAAGGAAATGTGTCCCCAAACACAGTCTGAGATAGAAGAAATGAAGAAAGTACCATATGCTTCGGCTGTAGGAAGTTTAATGTATGCCATGCTATGCACTAGGCCTGATATATGCTATGTTGTTGGCATGGTAAGCAGATATCAGTCTAACCCTGGACAACGTCACTGGACTGCGGTCAAAAACATTCTCAAATACCTTAAAAGGGCTCGAGATTACATGTTAGTATTCCGCTCTGATAGTCTAGTGCCATTGGGTTATACGGACTCAAATTTTCAATCCGACAAAGTTCAGAGTAAATCTACCTCGGGCTATGTGTTTATATTACGAGGCGGGGCCATTGCATGGAGGAGTATAAAGCAGAAATGCATTGCTGATTCCACCATGGAAGTCGAATATGTAGTTGTCTCTGAGGCTGCAAAAGAGGTTTTCTGGTTCCATAATTTCCTGTTGGGTTTGAGCGTCGTTCCTGAGTTGTCTAAGACTAACACGATATACTGTGATAATTCTGGTGCAGTCGCAAACTCGAAGGAACCCAAAGCCCACAAAACAAGTAAACACAAAGAGAAAAAGTACCATCTTATATGAGAAATCGTTAAGAGAGGAGATGTGGCGGTGGTCAAGATTGCATCGAAGGACAACCTGACTGATCCATTCACAAAGAGCCTACCGGCTAAGACCTTTGATGGTCACATAGAGAAAATGGGAGTGAGATGCAGACCTGGTGGCGCAGTTTGAGTCTATAGCTTAGACTGGAGAGTTAGCCAGTTAGTTTTTATGCTTGAAAGACATGCTTCAAGTATAAGTGGAAGATTGTTAGTTTTGTATACTGGAAAGACATGTCTTTGTATACTTTTCTGATGATATGATGATATGGATAGAAAGTTATTGCAGTCACTGTTTGCATTTAGATTATTTTATATAATTGTTTTATGCAATGTTCATTATACTTACATTGTAGATGATATGGTGTGGGGAGACACACGGTAAGATCATATCATTAGAACCTTGTATTGTATTAAAGAGCTCACGGCTTAGATGGTCCTGAACACACCATCGGTAAACCGTAGAATATTCTGATAAGTTAGTTTATCTTGACTAACTGATTATTCTAGTACACTTGTTAGTGTATTGAGGAGGATCACGATAGGATACTATTCTCTATTCTGACCTTGATAGTGAGAGAATAAAGATCCACAGAGTTCGGGTTCTGAACTCATGTTTGTTGGCGAGTATATGTGTACATTACTTATTGCTTTAACTTATCAATGGGTGAGATCCTATCATGGATCAATAAACTCAATATCTTGGGTAATGATAGTGTATACATGTTGTATCGTGCAATATGCATGAGCACCGTGTCCTGGTGCGCCAGGTTGATGATGTTCTCTTGAGGAAACACAAGTTCATGTTGAAACCCTATTGGTGGAATTTGTTCCGTACATGATAAAGCTCGTGTGGTACTACTCAAGGTTCTAGATGTTAATTAATTATAGCTGTCAGAGGCTGACATAATTAATTAACGAACATTATATCTTAAACACGGGGGATGGCTGAACTAAAGGAGAAAACATATTCGCAAATATGTATTAAATTGGTAGGTCAGTATTACTTCTTTACTGGAATAAAAGTAATACTTAATTTATTTAATTATATCCTAGGTTTATTGGATATTGAAAATTAAATAAATTAGTGGGCCAATTTAATATTCTTCTAGATCCCTGTTGTAGCCCAAATAGACTATTAGTGGACTGGATATGGAACTTGAGAAAGAGGCCCAAACCCAGTGGGATTCGGTAGTGGATTTTCGGCCACCTTCCTATTTAAACATAGGGAGGGTTCGAAAATCACACACACATACATTCAACCCCTCTTTCTCACTCAAGATATCCACAGATTTCACAACTCTATCAGTAGTATACAGCCCACTCTGTATCTGATACTCAGTCCAGGAATACAATAGAAGATCTCGGAGTAGAATACAGTGGTGCGGACTACCGATCCGGTGGAGAGAAAGGGGCGCCAGTTTCATCTTCATTCAACAGCAAGATTAGATCTGTAATCTTGTCACCATCTTCAACTAGAGTATATGTGGCTGTCAATGTTGCCGTCTAGAGTCTCTGTCGCCTTCATTGTTGCCGTTGCCGTCTAAAGTCATCCTCAGAAAGACGAATATCCATTTGGTCATCGTTGCCGTTGCCCTAGCCGTATTCAGAAATAAAAGCACAAAACATATATCGTACAAATAAGTAAATTGGATTAATGTTTGTTCATTTATCCTTATCATTTTTCACTAATGTTTGGCAGCAGCTTTTATTTTTATACTTTCAATAATTTCCCAAATTGACAGCGTTTCACTAGGATTTTGTTATTTGTTAGTTTTGTAAACAAATAGGATGTATGTGGATTAGATCATTTGTGTCAATCTGTGTTATATTTCTCGTGTCACAATTAATTTTTTTTCTTAATTTTTTTGTAATATACTCTAATTGGAAAATAATGAACCCTAAATAAAAATTTAATATTAAATTAAATCATAACAGATTAAAATGAAAAAATGAAAAAAAAGTTTAGCACAAAGATTAATGTAATAGAGGCTGTGACGCGCGGTCGTTTCGCGGTCAGAATAATTCTCAATAAAGAGTTATCCTTATGCCCACTGCAAGGCGTAGCAAGCTAACGTGAGTAAGGGTCGATCCCACGAGGAGCTGCGAATTCTATCTTCCAATGTCACTTTTCCAAAAGGGTTGAGGTTTGTTGTGATATCCGAATACTTGTATTTAAAGACTGGAAACTAAAATAACAAAACAAAACAAAACAAGACAGGAAAATATTAGTAGTAATGTATTCCGGATTAGAACTCAGATTTCGAACTTAACAAACATTGGACCGATCATGGGCACGCTGATTACTTATGTGAATCTAATTACCTGGTTATAGGCAACGGATCTCTCACACTTACCTAATCTATCCTTTCAGTTTAGCTTAGAGGTGATCTCTCGTCCCCTAAACCCTAACTTGTTACCCAACCCCGATCTCTCATATGATTGTAAGCAACAAAGCAGCATTATGATAAAAAGAAATAAATGATAACATAAATTAAACGAAAAACTTACTTATATTAAATTGTAAAAAGAATCTAACACCAACGCTGGATTTAAGAACATAAACTGGAAATCCTAAGTGTCTGCGGGCATAAGGCCCAAGACCTATTGCAGCAAAGTAAAATAAACTAAAATAAAATATAAGTGTTTTTTGCGTAAAAGAGGTGTTTGTTTTCTGCCATGAAATCTACTTATATAGGAGTACAAAAACACAGGGTAAACTCCCCGACAGGCCGGGGATCTTCAGCCCAATTCGCAGCCGTCATGCCAAAAGCTTTCCATATCTGGCAGATTCTTTCCTTATTTAGAAGATCCTGAATCGCAGATTCTGCGGCTCCTCTTTCCTTCGGCGGCTAGGGTGCATTGCTCCTGCTGTAGCTATCATTTGTTTCCCTTGTGCCCAGTCTCCTTTACTTCTCCTCTCAATCACTTTGGGGTTGTTGTGGGCACGATCACGAACTTCTCCTTCAGCTTCTGCTGGAATGGTGGGCGATTTCCGCCAGGCTCGAGAGAGAGCTTTCCGCTGAGAAGTTGTTGCCCATCTTGGTATCATTGGCATCATAATACCCTCCAGAAGTGATTCTCCTGCCTGCTACCTACCCTTGTGCCCATTCTGGCTCTTTCCGACTCAAAAAACACAAAAAACAAAGGACATAGAATGAGAAAAAGACACAAAAACACGAGAGAATTTGGACTTATCAGGCTACCACAGAGGATCTGAAATCGAATGTATCCTTTTATAAAAAGAAGATATTCCAAGGTGAAGAGGCACCACCTACTCCTTCCAAATTCTAAAAAAAGGATGTATGATTTCAAAATTTATATAATATTTTTAAAAACACCAAGTCTTCTGTACATTACACAAGGCCCAATATGGCCCATACATCCATCAGACGAGTTGCGGTTCACACGGTCCATCAGACGGGTTGGGATCAACATGGGTCAACCCGTGTTGACCAACGTTGACCCGTAAAAAAACATTCTGACAAAAATTAGTATTAATCCTAACACTAAAAAGTATCACTCATATATGAGTTTATTTAGTTCAAATTGTGATTTTTTCCATTCCAAGTAATGTTTAGAATTTAGGAATTTAGGGTGTTTTTTAGGATTCATGGTTTTTTTAGGTTTTTTTTAGTATTTTTAGAATTTTTTAGATTCTTTAATGATTTATTTTGTGTTTTTTAGTGTTCATGTTTTTTTAAGTTTATTAATCATAGTTAGGGATTATATGTATTTTAAAAAAAAGATTCACTTTAATTTTAGGGTTCACTAATTCCATTTTAGGCTATATATTTATTTTCAAATTTAGGTTTTTAAATTTCAATTATAATTTACATTTGTTTTGAAAAATTTAATTATCGAGCACAATGCACAAGCCCGCGCGTTAGCATCGGGCGAGTGCATTGTTCGAGTCGTCAGATTTCAAAAAAATTAAATTCATTCACTTTAATTTTAGTTTCATTAATTTCATTTTAGGGTATATATTTATATTTATTTCAAATAAATTAATTCAATTCATTTTAATTTTAGGGTTCGCTAATTATATTTTAGGGTATATAATTTCGAGAAAAATAAAAAAAAATTAAAAAAAAAATAATTAGGCACATGTACCCCACGCGTGCACGCCTACGACATGGGCCCTCTCTTTTATAGTTAATTATTAATGGGCCTGGGCCAGTTTGATGGACTCAGGCCTATACACCGCATGTATAGAAGACTATTTTTTTTTTAAATTATTAGAATGAAAAACCTTAAAGAAATTACGGGCTTTGAAATTGAATATTATTGTCACGACCCCACATTAATATCTGATTAATACGATGTGTAAATGGCACGACTCGATCCCAAGGAAGGGTGGATCTAGGTTCGAACCGGATAATAATTTAAATAAAGGAATAGCTGCTAACTTCAGGATTGAAAGATTTGGTCTAGGAACTCGAATTGTGAACTGACTTTCATTTCTGAAAATATAACTGAATAAATATATTCCTCAGAATAAAATAAAGCATCTGCGAGTTCAAGACATACTGAAGACTTGACTCGGTTACACTTAATTAGCGGAAGCAATATAACATAACAAAATACAGGAATTTTCTGAGTCCTGTACAAAACAACTTTCTTTCTCAGCACATCAACCTGCACCATCAGCACTCAACCTGCACATTTAAAAATAAACACGCAGGGCTGAGTACAAATATACTCAGTGAACACATTGCCAAAAATATCATAATATATATATCTGATATTATGAACATTTACTAAAACTGGTTTTGTCATGCATCTGAGTAAACACACAGGGGTTTTATCTTAAAAGGCCCTATGTTTTACTAAATCACTTTCTGTCTTTACACGCATGTTTTTATATTGTATGATCTTCCACATCTGAACTGAAATACCGGGGAAGTTGATCACCTTCCACGCACACTTATCATTATCAATGTATAGTCAGGAAAGCTCTCGCAGCCCTATCCTTCTTCCTAATAACACCAACTTTCGTGTACACTAACCTCAGTCACCCTATGGCTAGCCCGAGATCCGATCGATTTAAAAGCTAGAAAGCTCTTTGCGAGCTAACTAAATACATATAGGATATCATACTAAAATGGAACATTTTATGCATGAAAACTTATTTTATTTTGCATCAGAAATAAATAAACTGCTGATGAGTAAAACTCAAATATTTCTTTGGACTAAGAGTCCATTGTAAAAGAAAACTCCACCTTTCACCAATGTCTCAAAATTGAACTGCTGCAAAATGTTCCTCCTTGCCCTTTATCTCGTATTGGACGGCTTGCCTTCATAGACATAAACATGAAACTGAGTATGTTGAACCAAAGAACACTGTTTGGACTCAACATGAAATTGAAGGCCTATTAGGGTCTAGTATCCGTTCTAAATTTTTCTTAGCTTAAGGATTAATCTGGACCCTAGCTCTTAAACATCTTAAGACATACATCACCATCATTTAAGGTATCAAAAATACCTTAACATCCATCATAACCCGATTCTAGAAACAAGGTCAACATTAAGCTCATAGACTAATCAACGTTCTGCACAACGCCCATCTTTGTAGAATTTTTTGCTTTGACTCACTAAGGTGCAGGGAACGTACCATATACCGTTGGAAAGCCACAGAAGTGTAGAATTTTACAAAATTTACAGTGACTCCAAGAGATAACTAATGAAAAAGTTATAACCAATTAAGATGTCGGGTATTACAATTATAAAAGCATTTATAAACCGTAGACGTAGAGTAAGTGTACTAATGTTTAAACTGTCGACCAACCCCAACAAGAAAAGGAAAATAGGAGTAGGGTTTCTTGAATGTGCCCCTAGAAATTCCATGAAATTAAGGGGTTAATTAGTGTTCGACAAAATATTGACTACCCGTAAGTGCACGGTGTAGCTGTGTACAATGATGAGTAAGGTTAGTATTCCACAGAGACTAATGATTAATTTATGCGTGAGTATTGCAACGTCAACTTCCTAACACTATTTAAGCTACACATCAAAAGATTTGGATTTAATTAACTAATTAAACAAAAAATTAAATAAAGCAAAAAAAAAGATGAATGGATGGGACTCGGGTCTAAATTCGTTGATTTCGTTGATTTATCCATACAATGTCAATTCAATTATATAATTTATCCACGATTCGACTATTATTAGGACAATCACTCATTTAGTTCAAACCTTCTCTCGAAGTGCTTAAATCGTAGATTACATGCTAGAATTAATGCGTCCATTCAATTACTAACATGCAACTCCTAAAAGTTCCCAGGATTTATTGTTCTCACAATTAACCTCATCAAATCTCTTGATTGTTATTGATTAATGTGCTTTGTGTTCTTGTGTTCAAGTGTTAAAACTCCTCTCACGATTTATGAATTAATACAATGCTATCTTGGTGATCAATCAATCAAGCAAACAAGGCGAAGAACACAAAGAATAAAAGAAGAATAAAAAATTATATAATTAAATATCCATCGTACCTCAAAATCAACTACTATCAAACCCTAAAATGGCCATATATAGATGGCCTTTAATCATGTTCAAGTCTTTAGCACACTAATGTAGTCTCAAGAAAGACAACCAAGCAAGTTCTAGAGATTAACAAGTACAAATGATTACCACAAAAGAAAGAAATAATATTGTAAAACAAAGCAATCTTTTAGGCTCAAAAGCTCACATGGGTAAAATATCAAAATCAAGAGGCAAAAATTACAGAATTTATCAAGATAAAAATCAACAAATCATATCATGCTCTCATGTAAAATTTCCAGTACCAAACAACTTATTCATAGGCACATAATTGATCCATACTCCACAATTTTCGAAAGTTAAGACCAATCAAGACCAAAACCACTTCCGACTAAACCTAATAAAGCAATAAACATGCAAAAATCCTATAAAAATAAAAAATAAAAAATTTGACCAAAAATTTTAAGAAAAAAATCCAAGGTAACGGCACTTCCCTCCCCCCAAACTAATTCAAAATCATGTAAGAATATGTTGAAAAGAAGAAAGTGGTCTACCTTAGATGAACTCACAGATGACTACGGTAGATCCGTTGGCACTCGATGCCACACTTGTTGCCCTTTCATCAACTTCTTAGCTCCAATTCCAGCTGCAAAATTAGGATAAAAAATCTTATAATAATTATCTGGTGGTTCCTCTTGTTGCTAGATTTAATGATGGCTCCACACATCCATTGATAGCATAGATAATGCTCGACATACTTCTAAGCTCTTTTGTCGGCCTTCCACGTGAACATCTCCCCCATCACGGATGGAAAATTTTATGCTCTCTTCATGAACTCGTAGAGTGAGTTCACAACTATCCATTTCCACCAAAGCTCTTGCAGTTTTCATAAATGGACATCCCATGATCAATAGTACACGTGCATCCTTCTGCATATCAAGCACAACAAAATCAACAGGAAAAACAAAATCTCATACCTTAACCAAGACGTCCTCCACAATCCCCTTAGGATATGTAACTGATTGATCTGCCATGTGAAGAGAAATGACAGTTGGATGGAGTGTCCCAATTGCTAGCTTTTTGAAGATAGAATATGTTATCAAATTGATGCTAGCTCCAAGGTCACATAAAACTCTTTCATAAAATTTCTTTCTAATTTCACACGGGATGGTGAATCTTCCCGGATCTTTGAGCTTTGCAGGAAACTTCCTTTGAATGAGGGCACTGGATTCTTCAGTAAGATACACAGTCTCAAACTCCCCCAATTTCCTCTTCTTAGACACCATGTCTTTGAGGAATTTTGCATAATTGGTCATCATTTGCAAAACTTCCACAAGAGGCAAATTGATGTTGACCTTCCGTAAGATTTTCCAGAACTTGGAAAACTGCTCATCTAGCTTTGTCTTCTGAAATTTCAAAGATTTAGTTTAAACCTTCTATCGAAATTCTTAAATCGTAGATTACATGCTAGAATTAATATGTCTATTCAATTACTAACATGCAACTCCTAAAAGTTCCAAAGATTTATTGTCCTCACAATTAACCTCAAATCTCTCGATTGTTATTGATTAATGTGCTTTGTGTTCTTGTGTTCAAGTGTTAAAACTCATATCTGGATTTATGAATTAACACAAAAAATCATGCTATCATGGTAATCAATCAATGAAGCAAACAAGAAGAATAACACAAAGAATAAAAGAAGAATAAAAAACCCAGAGGATGAATCTTGATCTTGATCTTCAACTTGTTCTTCTCTTGCTCTTCAATTTCTGTCTTTTGGAGAGGAATATGGTGTGTGTTGTTGTGGTTTTTGATGTTATGGTAGGGTTTGTGATGCCTAATTTTCATTCTTGAGAAGATATATATAGTTTAGGAAGTATCACAGTCGAAAAAGGAGAAAACGGGCCAAAATGTGCCAAAATCGGATCCCCAGGGCTCGATTCACGACCTCGCCCACGACCGGGTCGGTCGCGGGTCCATCTCGGGTCATTTTCTGAACACTCACGACAGAGAGGGGGGTCCAGAGAACAAAATTCGCGACCCCGGTCGTGAATAATCCAACTGGTCGTGGGTCCACGTGGCAGTTCGACAGACTTTCACTGTTTTACTTCGTTCTCACTCGTTTCTCATCCGATTGACCCTATTCTTTTTGCAACGCGTTTCTAACTTGATTCTCTATCTTTCTAGCGTCTTTCCAATCTCATTTGAAGTTCGCACAAAAAATGGCATTAATTCCCTTCACAAAGGACAAACACGTGATATTGCACAAAACATAGAAAACTATGCAAAACTTATCACTTTATGCATGCAATGCCCATCAAATACCATTCAAATGAACCTCAAAACACATGCAAAATACAAGGTTATCAACTTCCCCAAACTTAAAACATTGTTTGTCCCCAAATAAAGAGAAAGAAAACAAGACTTAAAAGCAAAGCATGAACCAATATCAAATATCAAAGCATCAATTTAATCTAAATAAATTCATAAATTGAAACCTCTAGAAAATGAACCTCACAAAGATTGAAGATCACTAATCTCTCAAGTGTTTAAGGCTAAATGTATATTGTTAGTGCTACCATTATGCACTAAGTGTTCGTGTTGTGTTGTTGGCGAGATATGTTCGACAATGTGTGCTTGGGTATGTCTCCGAAGCCATTTATTCCGCTGTGCGAGAAAAGAAGAACAGTTGGCGAACAGTTCCCTCCGATGTCGCAGACATACCCAGGGATACTTCTATATAGCAGTTTCTATAAATACAAGATCTTGCGCGGATCCGTTCGTGGAAGAAAAGATATGTTCGATTGACTTCCTTGTGGAGTAGATACAAAGCATCAAATAACCCTCCTGTCCAAGGAAAGTATCTACACACGTTTGGGAAGATCACAAACCATAATCTACTTACCATATTGATGGCAATGAAGATCGGTGATAATTGTGAAGTTAAGATTATAAGAAGGCCGATTTTTTTTGCAATCGGTACCACTTACACTTGTTTAGATTCTCTTAGAAGATTATTTGAGAGTCATTTTCGTTTGTGGTCTTTGTATTAGCTAGTAACTGTTCCATAGTATGTTCTAGCATTTGAGTGTTTTGAGTGAAACACGCGAGGGGTTTATTAATCCATTTTGTACGCAATCTCGGGAGAGATTGTAAGTTGAAGTCGTGGGTAGCTAGAGGGAGTCTAGTGTCATGGTTGTAAGGGGATCTTATAGCTTTCATTTAGTGAAAGAGTTTGTGGAGAAGAACGGGCGACATAAGGAGGGAGTCTTGTATATGTAAGAATCCAAATACACTTAATGAAAGAGTAACAAACGAATCTTCAAGTTTGGGCGAAGTCCTCCCAGAGCAGGTTGATTAACCGAACTGGGTTACCAATCTCATGCGTATTTTACTGCTTTATTTTTTATGTTCTTACATCTGTCCTACACATATCATAGAACATTTGTTAGCAGTACTTATTAAACTCTTATGAGCACGGATTATCATTTTTCATATACGCTTAAAATCATTCAAAACAAGTAATCCACCATAAGCTTGCAAGATATCTATTCTCTCCACCACTTAAAAATGCTTTAGACAAGAGTCAAAAAGGTCTTTCAAGTTTGTAATGAAGGCTCTTTGGTAAAGGTAGGAACATTAAGGCTAAGTGACTAACTCAAAAGAATTTCATCCCAAAACCCACTTCTTCAATTCACAACAAGTAAGAGAACAAAAATCTTCTTCCACCTTTTAAAACTTCACAACACCACATCAATTATGATTTTCTCACCACCCTTTTATGCTCTCTTTTATTTTATATGAACTTTGTTCATTTTTTTTCAATACTTGGACTCTTTGAGTAACTTTTTCTCTCTGTTTTTTTAAAGCTTATAAGGGTATCTAGCATATTCAAAACAAAACTAACATAATTATGCCACCATCTAAACTCCAACTTCAAAAATCATTCTCAATCACTTTTAATTCCCCAACCCAAGGTGTAACAAAGATTAAGAATTTATGGAAAAATTAAATCAATGATAGAATAGCTAGATAAAGATGGCATTTAATCATATTCAAGTCTTTAGCACACTAATGTAGTCTCAAGAAAGGCAACCAAGCAAGTTCTAAAGATTGACAAGTACAAATGATTACCACACAAGAAAGAAATAATATTGTAAAACAAAGCAATCTTTTAGGCTCAAAAGCTCACATGGGTAAAATATCAAAATCAAGAGGCAAAAATTACAGAATTTATCAAGATAAAAATCAACAAATCATATCATGCTCTCATGTAAAATTTCCAGTACCAATCAAGTTATCATAGGCACATAATTGATCCATACTCCACAACTTTTGAAAGTTAAGACCAATCAAGTCCAAAACCACTTCCGACTAAACATAATAAAGCAATAAACATGCAAAAATCCTATAAAAATAAAAAATAAAAAATTTGACCAAAAATTTTAAGAAAAAAAAATCTAATGCAAATGCAACACAAAAATCCAAGGTAACGACACTTCCCTCCCCCCCAAACTTATTCAAAATCATGTAAGAATATGTTGAAAAGAAGAAAGTGGTCTACCTTGGATGAACTCACAGATGGCTACGGTAGATCCGTTGGCACTCGATGCCACACTTGTTTCCCTTTCATCAACTTCTTAGCTCCAATTCCAGCTGCAAAATTAGGATCAAAAATCCTATAATAATTATCTAGTGGTTCTTCTTGTTGTTGGATTTCATGATGGCTCCACACATCCATTGATAGCATAGATAATGCTCCACATTCTTCTAAGCTCTTTTGTCGGCCTTCCACGTAAACATCTCCCCCATCATGGATGGAAAATTTTATGCTCTCTTCATGAACTCGTAGAGTGAGTTCACAACTATTCATGTCCACCAAAGGTCTTGCAGTTTTCATAAATGGACATACCATGATCAACAGTACACATGCATCATCCTGCATATCAAGCACAACAAAATCAACATGAATAACAAAATCTCATATCTTAACCAAGACGTCCTCCACAATCCCCTTAGGATATGTAACTGATCGATTTGTCATGTGAAAAGAAATAGAAGTTGGCTGGAGTGTTCCAATGGCTAGCTTCTTGAAGATAGAATATGTCATCAAATTGATGCTAGCTCCAAGGTCACATAAAGCTCTTCCATAAAATTTCTTTCCAATTTCACACGGGATGGTGAATCTTCCCGAATCTTTGAGCTTTGCAGGCAACTTCCTTTGAATGAGGGCACTGGATTCTTCAGTAAGATACACAGTCTCAAACTCCTCCAATTTCCTCTTCTTGGACACCATGTCTTTGAGGAATTTTGAATAATTGGTCATCATTTGCAAAACTTCCACAAGAGGCAAATTGATGCTGACCTTCCATAAGATTTCTCAGAACTTGGAAAATTGCTCATCTATCTTTGTCTTCTGAAATCTCTGAGGAAAAGGCATGGAAACAGTGGGAGGAAAAGTAGATACAAAAGATGGCTTACTTGGTGAGTTCTTGATTTCTTTAGGCACCTCTTTCTTTGGCAGCTGCTCTTCCAATGGAATCTCTTCATTTTCAAGACTTGCTAGATCATCCTTAGGAACCTTCGGCTTTTCATAAGACCTCCCACTTCTCAATGAAATGGCATTGGACTGCTCCTTGGGATTCACTGTGGTGTTGCTAGAAAATTGTCCCGATTGGTGTTGATTTCCTACAACTGCAGCCAGTTCTCCCAACTACTTCTCGAACATCTTCATTTGTACACTCATAGGACCCACAGTATTCTCCAACTTCTCCACTCTAGCTTGCAACTCCCCTATGAACTTGTCAATCTTTCCTATAAAATGCCATTAACAAGTCATCCATCTTCGACTTATTCTCTTGGTAGAACTGATTTCCCCCTCGGTGATTGTTGTTCTCATAGCTGCCTCTCTAGTTGATATAGTTGACATCTTCCACTACTTGGTTCATGGGAGGATTTGCAGTCTGCTGAGACATGGCATCAAATCTACTATTCATAGTAGCATTCAGAGTAGACAGCTGGGCTGCAAGCTTGGAAATAGGATCATTGTCGCCAACAGTTGTTGCCCTCTTCATTATCTTCACTTGTCGATCACCGGTCCATTGGTAGCTGTTTGTAGCCATGTCTTCAATGATTGACACAGCTTGATCGTGTCCTTTGTTCAACAGTGAGCCACCCGCAGAGGCATCTAGAAATCTTTTAATCACCATGTCGCATCCATTGTAGAAGATACAAACTTGGTGATCTATCCTGAATCCATGGTTGGGACACTTCCTCAGCATGTTCCAAAATCGCTCCCAAGCCTCATACAAAGTTTCATCCTCGTACTGACGAAACTGTGTAATTTCACCTTTAAGCTTGAGAGTTATACCAGGGGAAAGAATTTGTGTAGGAACTTGTGTGCTAATCTTTCCCAACTCTCAATGGATCTGGTATCTAGATATTGATACCATAGCTTAGCCATATCCCGTAGAGAGAATGAGATTAGGCGTAAGTGAATGGCATCATCGGAAACTCCATTCATCTTTACAGTGCTGCATATCTCCAAAAATTACGTCAGATGCGCATCCGGATCTTCAATGGCCCGTCCTCCATATTAGTTTTGCTGAACCATGGAGACCAACCCCGATTTCAACTCGTAGTTATTCGCATTGATCTTTGGGCCAGGAATGTCTCCGTGGTTGAGTACTGGAACAAAGAGCTCATTAATTGGAGGGGGCTCTACAGCTCTAGCGTCTCTCGATCTTTGACCCTTTTTTCCACTGCATCAAGCTATTGTTGGAGTGGAAGAATCACGACATTGTTATCCTCTACATCAGCCATTCTTCTTTCCTCGGCATTGTTTCGACGACAGGTAGCTTCTAATTCAGGATTAATAGGATCTAGAGGGGCTCTCTTAGAACGTGTAAGCATACACTACCTATACACACCAAGAAAAAGTGAGAAACAAAAATTAAAACTGAAAATAAAATCAATTGAAAATAAAAAATGAAAATTAAAATTAAAATAAAAATTAAAGCCTAAATTAGCACCGAAAATATTATCACAATATCACAAATTAATTCAATTAATCCCCAGCAATGGCGCCAAAAACTTGTTCGAAAAATATTGACTACCCGCAAGTGCACGGTATAGCTGTGAACAATGATGAGTAAGGTCGTATTCCACAGATATTAATGATTAATTTATTCGTGAGTATTACAACGTTAACTTCAACTTCCTAACACTATTTAGGCAACACATCAAAAGATTTGAATTTAATTAACTAATTAAACAAGAAATTAAATAAAGCAAATAAAAGATGAACATATGGGACTCGGGTCTAAATTCAGAGGGAAATAAATATTCTAGGATTTTGATTTCATTGATTTATCTATACAATGTCAATTCAATTATAGAATTTATCCATGATTCGACTTTTATTAGGACAATCACTCATTTAGTTCAAACCTTCTCTCGAAGTGCTTAAATCGTAGATTACATGCTAGAATTAATGTGTCCATTCAATTACTAACATGCAACTCCTAAAAGTTCCCAGGATTTATTGTCCTCACAATTAACCTCAAATATCTCGATTGGTATTGATTAATGTGCTTTGTGTTCTTGTGTTCAAGTGTTAAAACTCCTCTCTCGATTTATGAATTAACATAACAAATGATGCTATCATGGTGATCAATTAATCAAGCAAACAAGACGAAGAACACAAAGAATAAAAGAGGAATAAAAAATCATATAATTAAATATCCATCGTACTTCAAAATTAACTATTATCAAACCCTAGAATACTAGAGAATTAGTTACTCATAATTAAATAAATAGCTAAAAATAATCCAAGAGAAAACATTGTTTGGAATCAAAAACACGACATAACCCGGAGGATGAATCTTGATCTTGATCTTCAACTTGTTCTTCTCTTGCTCTTCAATTTCTATCTTTTGGAGAGGAATATGGTGTGTGTTGTTGTGGTTTTTGATGTTATGGTAGGGTTTATGATGCCTAATTTTCATGCTTGAGAATATATATATAGTTTAGGAAGTATCCCAGTCGAAAAAGGAAAGAAAACGGGCCAAAATAGGCCAAAATCGGATCCCAGGGCTCGATTCACGACCTCGCCCCGGATCGGGTCGGTCGCGGGTCCATCTCGGGTCATTTTCTGCACACTCACGATAGAGAGGGGGGGTCCAGAGAACAAAATTCGCGACCCCAGTCGCGAATAATCCAACTAGTCGCGGGTCCACGTGGCAGTTCGGCAAACTTTCACTGTTTTGCTTCGTTCTCACTCGTTTCTCATCCGATTGACCCAATTCTTTTTGCAACGCGTTCCTAACTTGATTCCCTATCTTTATAGGGTCTTCCTAAGCTCATTTGAAGTTCACACAAAAATTATCATTAATTCCCTTCACAACGAACAAACACGTGACATTGCACAAAACATAGAAAACTATGCAAAACTTATCCCTTCATGCATGCATTGCCCATAAAATACCACTTAAATGAACCTCAAAACACATGCAAAATATAAGGTTATCAACTAGCTAGAGAGAGAGAGAGAGAGAGCAACCAAGGCCGATAACACCACTGAAGGAGTCATAACGTGCAAATGTATGTGATTTCATTTCATCCATAAAAAAATTCATAAATTTTGAATACAGGCCTCAACCTAAGTGTAGCTGTGATAATTAAATTTTTGTTGCAGTAATTGTGGCATGGAACACGTTTGAGCCTCAGAAGTCGGAAGAAATTTGAGTCGAACCACCAAAATTGACTGAAGTTAGGATCAATTTGTTGTATGCCCGCATGTGCCATACAGATTTCATATTTTGGACAGGAAAACTTCATGTAAGAAAATTGGTTTTTGTAATAATACAAGTTTGTTTGATTGTTGTTTTTATTTACAAGGAAGTAATAATGACACAAGGTTTGTCTAAGTGGAACTGCTGTTTTATGTCTCCCTCTTCTTCATCAATCATCTCATTTTTGTTTCTCGTGTCATGTTCGTGTTTTAGAATTTGTTCCCTCTCGGATAGTTCACTACAAAAAAACGTGTTCTAGTGACGGAGTCCATCGTTAATCCAAGACGATCTGCCAACCGTTACCAGTTTGAGGAATAAACTATGGCGGGAATGGTTTGCACCTTAATTTTACGATGGACTTACGGCGGTTCTGTAGTCCCTGGATTTAGTCATTTAACGACGGAAAATATCCTTCGTTAATTATTAATTAATTTAATTAGTTAACGACGGACACCAATCCGTCATTAATGAGTTACGACGGACGTACGATGGATATTATATCTACAAGAATTTTGGTTATAGACAACACATTATAGGCGATGTGTATTGATTCAGTAGTTATCTATTACAGCATAGACGACGTGCATACACAAAACCGCTGTCTATCACTACTTTTCTTAATTTATTTTTTATTTTTTAATGTTGCATAGCGTTCTCTATTGGGATATAGACAACGTGCATAGTGATCATGTTCCAAAAACTTGTTCGGTATTTATTTTCACCTAAACTGCAAGTGTACAGCGAGGCTTATAGGATAGCGGTGAACAAGGTCGTATCCACAGAGATTTAATATTTAACTAACTAAGTACTAGAACTTAACTCCTAAATGCTATCTAGACAAATGAATAAAGTGATTGAACAAATTAACTTACTTAAACATATAATATAAATAGAAACACAGAGAGGAAAGAGTAAAGAAGAAACAACGGAGAAAGACGAATTCTAGAGTTGGAGAATCCTTATCTAATCCATTTATTTAATTGTTTCATCATACACCTATATAGGGACTTAAATCTAGCTAGAACAACCACAATTATACTTTAAACCTTCTCTCGAAGTGCCTAAAGCGTGGATCACACAACTAGTATTAACGTCTCCGTTCAATGCCTAGCATGTAACTCCTAATGGCTCTCAGGGTCTATTGTTCTCTCAATTAACCTTAACCCTCTCGAGTGCTATTGATTAATGAGTTAATTACTCCAGATCACATGTTAAAACTCCTCTCTCGATTTATGAATTAACAAATCAAATTGTATCGTTTAGTGATCAGTTAAACAATACAGATAAAATCAAGAGTAATCAAAGATAAAGATAAAGTCATAGGAAATATGATAAAACTAATAAAATAAACTTCATAAATAATTCATCATCCAACCCTAGAAAACTAGGGTTTAGCTATCCATATAAATATAGAAAACTAAAATCCAACAAGAAACCATGTCTCACATAAATAAAGATAAATAAAACCCGGAAGTAATTATTCTGACTCTATTCTTGCTTGGCTTGAATCTCTTAGTCTTGCTCTTCGTGTTCTTCTCTACAGCAAACCTCTGCTGGCAACTTTTGGGTAGGTGGAATTGTGTGTATTTTCGTGCATCAAAACCCTTAAATACCAAGTTAAGAAAAACCCAAAAATAGGTCAAAAATCGGACAGGCCCGCTGCATTAGCGACCTCGCTCACGACCCAATCACCCGCGACTCGGGTCGCGAGTCCACGTGGCATTGACATGGCCAAAATTTGCGACCAGATGCCCAAATTCACGACCGGGTCGCGGGTATTTCAAAGGAGAACCCCCTCTCTATCGCGCGTGTACAGAAAAATGGGAAAAGTGTGATTCGCGACCAGATTCGCGACCCCCCGGGTCGCGAGTCCAGTCGCGGGTATTTTCCAGCATTGGCAGCCTCTCACTGTTTTGCTTCGTTCTCACTCATTTTCTCGTCTGATTGACCCGATTCTTTTTGCAACGCGTTCCTAACTTGATTTTCTATCTTTCTAGGATCTTCCCACACTCATTTGAGGTCTACATAAAAAAATGGCATTAATTCCCTTCACAATGAACAAACACGTGACATTGCACAAAACATAGAAAACTATGCAAAACTCAACACTTCATGCATGCAATGCCCATCAAATACCACTCAAATGTACCTCAAAATACATGCAAAATATGAGGTTATCATCTATCGTCGCTCCTTATTAAAACGACATCATTTCCATTTAGGATATCACCTCTCTAAGCACGGGAGTTGGAAAAACTCCAACCTTCTTCTAACCCTAATCAAGCGCCGCTTTCATCACCGCTTCAACCCTTTCCTCACCGTTGCCCTTCCCTTCATTGTCGATGCCTCTCACCGTCGTTGCCCCTTCACCGTTCCACACTGGAGAATTGAAAATTAACTGGGCAAATTTTGAAATTATGGTATGCATTTATATTATTTGTTCTATCCTTAATTTTTGGATTCCATAATTGAGAGGTATCAGTGTAAAAAGAGAACAATACAAAAATAAGAAAAACAGATTTTGGAAGACAACAATTTTTTAAGTTATATTCAGCCACAGTTGTTTTATGAAACAAAACTTGAAATGTACTTTTTTAATCTAGTTTTTTTTATACTTGTATCTGACGGTCAATTTTTATTTAAAGGTAGTTCACTACTATAAAATTTTAAACTGTTATACACCAGTATCTGAGTTGGAGGTGTTAGGGTGAATCTTCAAGCTGCTGATACAGTGATAGTTTTTTTATACAAATAAGAATCCCCAGATTATATCAAATTCTTTTTTTCCTATGTAGTGACACTTCTAAACTTTAAGTTTAAAATGAAGTCTTATTCAATAATGTTTATGTTTGTTCAGGCTGATTTGCAAGCACAGGCTAGGGCTCATAGGATTGGACAAAAGAAAGTTGCCCTTGTTCTTCGTTTGGAAACTGTAAATACTTCAATTCCTAAACTCAAGTAACTTTTTGGTTATTTCTTCTCTTAATAAGTTGTATATTGTCATAGAGACTAAATTTTCTTACTGGTAACTGAGATAAACTTAATAGTATTTGCTAATCAATCTCATTCTTTTCAGCTTTAAAGTATTTGATTTTTTTCAATTTTATTTTGATTCCATTATAGATATACTGAAAATCGGGAATATAGTTTAATTTTATTTAGAATTTATTGCAGACTACTCTCTATCACTCTCTCACAAAGAATTTATGGCGACATAAGTTGTCATCTGTTCTTCTGCTATGCATGGTTGCATGATTTAAGCTTAAAATATTTGTTCAACTATATTGGGAGTGTACATGAAACCTGGGATAAAAGTAATGATAGTTAAATTAGAGATTGATCCACAACAATTGTCTTTATTATTCATTTAACCATTTAAATGACCACCCTATATCAGAGTTTAAGCTATTATGATGAGAATCATTTAATATCTATTAACTTTAACAATTATCCTTTTTTTCATTGTATTTGTAGATGACTGTGATGTTATATAGTCTTTGTAATGCAGTTAAATTTTTTAGAGTGCTTGTGATGCGGCCAATCAATATGCGGAAGCTAAGGAAAGAACACACTACAACTATATGGTTTATTCAATCCAAACACAACTGAAAATATGGAGATTAATATGATAAACAAACTGACCTAAAACCCCAAATAAATTCGAACAAGAATTAAACACAAAACACAACTCGAAAACTATCGATTTAACCCCAAATTGACTCGATCAGAAACCTGAGCAATCCAACTCGGATTAAGCTTATATTTTAACACAAGGTACAATCTGAAGTCATGAAAAACGTATATGGTGGTCAATTTTCGGACTGTCTAGGGTTTATAAATGGATCTAAGGCTTGTATGGAGGGTTTCTGGACTTGGGAACCTATGTGGACGAATATGGTGATGCTAGGGTGGATATGGAACGTGTATAATGGCTGTGGAGGTGAGAATAGGCGTGGTGATAATAAAAACGAAATTAGAGGTATGAATCTTACCTGAAACGAACCCCAGATCGACAAGAATCTGAAACGCGTCTATGGAGTAAGCTTTGTGGCTGCCTAACCCGGATACTATTGGATATCTGAACGAGAAAAAAGATTTCAAGCTTGGAGATGCAAATCAACAAACTCTACCGAAGAACCGATTTGTTGTGTGAGACAAGAGAATAGCGTAAAAGCTGTTTTCATTCATTCAAGTCTGCGTAAACAACGTCTGGAATAATCCTAAATACCTAAGGGGCGAAATTATCAAGTGTTGGGCTGGATAGTTTCAAAAATAAAATAAATAACTAAAGGCCCAATTTTCCTAACAATAATTTGGGCTTCTAATTAAATTAAAATACTGGATCTAATTAAATAAAACAACTTAACAATTAATAAAAACTACACGGCCAAACTAAAAATAAATAAATAAATTCGAACATGGCCGCGGCTTCTTCATTCCTCAATGCTCGTCAAATTCACCAACTTGTGCTGTCGGAATTCAGCCCCATCATCTTCCAATTTCTTTCCAACATAGCACTGTAAATATCCTTGCAGCTTCTTGGCACGTAAGTGCGTCACTGGAACTCTCAGCTGCAACTTCGGGTTTAGTTCCTCAGTACTCATCCCGGTCTCATCAGCTTGCTAGAATTGTCTTAATTTTTCTAATTCTTTTATCAAAATTTTATAGAGTGGGAGTACATATTTCATGTAGTGGGACTTGTTTCAGCTCTGCCTTCTTTTATAAGGACAATGACATATACTTTAACATATTTTCATTTCGTATTGTTAATTTGTATAACATTTTTTCCTCTTAGTCTTTTCCAGACAGATAGCAGCTTGTGTTGGAAAGATTATTATTAGGTAAAAGTAAGTAATTTATTGCTAAACTAATTCACCATATAACATTTATATGAACAATCATCTCTTTAATATGCTTTCATTTGTTTATGTGAGATTCTATATGAGACTATGCAATAAGAATTCTGGTTACATGCATGGCATTATCAAATGATGCGTGATGGAAGATTACAGAAAAATTCCTTAAAATTGAGTAGAATAAATTATTAGCTTGTTCCAAAAATGAACGTATGAACTAATGTGCTTGTGCTAACTTATGTTTTGTTTTACTTTATTCTTTTAGCTTGTAAACTAATGTGGTAGCTTATGTTTTGTTTTACTTTATTTTTTTCATTCATGATTCTTCGCAACTAATGACATTATGATTCAGACTAAGTGTTTTTCTTTCCACTACTAGTGTACATCAACCAAAACTGAGCATGAACTTCATTGCATAAATTTTCACATATGGAAATCTATGGCAGCATGTCTATATGTGTACTTATTAGTTTTGTATTTTTTTTATTTTTATTTTTTGTAGGCACGAACTTAGAGACCACTTGGTGAAATTTTAGATGGTGTTTGCTTATGTGTCTAGTTGCTTACAAAGAGGATATAATGAGCTTGTTGATATATATATATATATATATATATATATATATATATATATATGCGTTCAGTTTGTACTTGCCGGAGTTAGCTAGTAACCCTTGAGTATCAATACATTGAATGTGTCATTTTCCTTTTGATGAAATTCATTTTGTTATATACTTGTTTAATTTGTGAAAGTTTCAGCATTTAGGTGAAATCTTGATGGAAGTTGGGTGGTTGATTTTGTTAGGATGGTGATGCTTAAAGTACGTATCGACCCAATTGATGAACGAACTTGAAGAATAGAGATGAAGTCTATGAAATTTTGGAGGAGTTGTATGTAGTTTGTAATTTTTAATCTTAATATTTGTTACTTGGACGAATTAATTTGATAGAACTTTTCTTTATTAATATACTTGTTGCTTGGATAAGTTTATGGTTTATGTATACATTGTAATTTATATGATTAAATATAATTTATTATAGATATTTTATATTTTTGTTATTTTTTGAAATATGCTAAGTTTGCTGTAACAATATAAACAAAATAGGAAGAAATAAATAAAATTAAAATAGTTGAAAAATGACAACGGTTCAAAAACTGTTGTCTATTAATGATCAGACGATTTTTCTGCGTGGTCTTTAACATGATAGACAACACAATTTCAACGTTGTCTATAGCCATATGACCGTTGTCTATAATATGATGATAGACAACGCAGTTTTCGTGTCGTCTTTAACTGGACAACCGTTGTCTATAACTTAATAGACAACGCGTTTTCCGCGTTGTCTTTAACCTCGTCCTTATAGACAACACTGTTGTAGACAACACTCGATTTTCTAAAACACAACGTGAATTCCGTGTCATCTATTACTATTTTTCTTGTATTTACGTTAAGACTAACAACGGAATGGAATCCATTGTTATTTTTTTAATTATTCATTTTTTATTTAATTAATACAATTAATGACGGATGTATTCATCGTAAGTTCATCATTAAATTTTTTTAAAAGGGAATCTCTAACTCTCTTTCTTCTCTCTATGCTTACAACCCTAATTACGAAAATCGCTATCCCTCCCTATTGCTCCCCGCCGCCTGATCCTTCCCCTCCCCGTCCCCACCACACCTCTCTCCCTCTCAATCTCTCTCTTTCACGCAAGCCTCCCTGCTCGCCGCCGCGGTGCAGACGCCTTCGCCTCTGAAGATAAGCCCCCGCCGTCCCATGGCCATTGCGCAGCTCTCCGTCTCCCTCTCTTAATTTAAAAAAAAATTGAGGGGGTCCATGGCCCTTCTTAGCCCTTACATGGGTCTGCCTCTATGCAGAATGATCCTAAATCTAGTGTACTGTAAAGTGGGCTAGATTGGCTCAGGCGTGACTTAGTTTTCTTAAAAAACATGAGCGAAGTCCGACCCATGGGCCCATTTAGCTCGTATAAACCCGAACCTAAAGCCCTTGTTTTTCGTGGGGTGAGTTCAATCCAGCTTGACCCATTTCACAATACGTATTTTCAAAACTTGAATTGGTAACTATCTTCCAAAAAATCGCTTTATGAAGAAAGAATACAAATTGCATTAATTAATTTTACTATCATTTGAGGACCATAACCATAATAGATGTGTATGTGTATGTGTGATTTTTAATTCGATTCCTCAACAAAACTAAATTCTTTTTATGATAGCTACACATTATTTTCATAATTATCTTATTTGATACTTTAAATAGTCGAAAATTAAACATAATAAACCACTTTAATTGGATTTCTATTAAATAGTTATGCACATTTTATTTATGCATATAAGATCTCATACGTGGAATTTTTATCCTACACTTCAAAGGCGAACAAAAAGATCAAAGCATATATGAACATGTGCACATTCTGAAAATGGCAGTGTGATTGAAAGTGTTGGAGATAAAGTGAAAGGCCTCAAGGTAGGAGACACTGTGATGACACTATATGTGGGAGAATGTATAGAATGCTCAAATTGCAGGTTGGGAAAGTCTAACTTATGCTCCATGTATCCAACACAATTAATTGGCCTAATGTATGATGACTCATCAAGAATGTCTGTTAAGGGCCTAAAATCTACCACGCGTTTAGCTGTTCAACATGGTCTGAATACACGGTTGTAGAATCGAACCTCATGGTTAAGGTAGATCAGAGGATGTCTCTTCCCTGTACCAGTTTTCTTTCTTGTGGTTTTACAACAGGATATGGAGCAGTCCGGAAAGAGTTCAAAGTTGAAAAAAGGATCAACTGTTGCTGTAATAGGACTTGGGGTAAACACACTAATTGAATTGGATCCTCTATTTTACTCTATTTCCCCTTTCTCACAGCATTGCTACAAGCTTATGTCAAATGAGGCTAACTTGTTTTGCATGTTGGCATACGAGCAGGGAGGAAGGGAGGTAGTCTTGGTCAGTGCAAGAGTTCAGACGACGGTGGAGCTCAACTACGTTAACCCGTCGGTGGGGAGGACCGTTAAGGGTACAACCTTTGGTGGTATAAGAATTCATTCGGATCTTCCTCAAATTGTTGAGAAATGTATCAACAAGGTATATACACTATCTCGAATCATTATATTCTCAAGATTTTCGATTATTGTAACATGTTATGTAAGAAGAATTATGCTGGTTTTTTTCCCCCATAGGAAATCGATCTTGATAAGCTCATAACTCATGAGGTTTCACTTGCTGATGTTAACAAAAGATTCATAAAAACTTACAAAATTAGAAAAAAAAAATTCCCCATATGATGGCCTAGTGGTGGATTAAATAAAAGCAAAAACCCAAAAATACAAAAAACATATATACTAATTATTCAACCACCAACATCTAATCAGAAAACATAAGCTATCAATAAAAATATCATATTTGAAGAAAGAACACATAAAAAATATAAAAGAAGTTCAAAAATATATATTACAGAGAACTCTCAAATCTTATAAAATATATCTGTTGAATCCATAAAATCCACCAAAAATGAAACACTAAAAACCGACAGTATACGCAGAGATGAATAAAAAAAATATCAAATTGATCGGGATTACGTGAGAGGATCTAATAAAAAAACTACAGCTCTAGACAAGCTTAATCGTCAATGTTTTTCCTCATATTCAGATCTTCATCGTCGTTACCATTGTTGGATTTCTTCCTATGGGTGGAAGGGCGGTAATAGCGAGAGACAGAGAGAGAGATCTACTTACTGATGAATGGAGAATGAGAAAGAAAATGAGAGCAAATTATTATATTACATAAATAACCATGCCTCCATAAAATTACCTAAATATTAAAAAAAATACCACCTTAATTTGTATATCATTTGGACCACTCATTTTTTCTAGATGGGTGGTGGGAGATTGGTTTATAGTTTACACATTAGGGAATGATTTACATTTGATACATTCCATATATATATATATATATATATATATATATATATGGGTGGGTTCAAATATGAATCAATTCTCATTTGGAAACTCAGGAACCAATCAAATTCGCTCATCTTGATGACATAGAGGATAAAAAAGTGGTGACATACTTGTAAATATGATAAATTCGAAAAACAAGGGGTATTTCCAGATTTAAAAAAAAAAGTGATGCCATCACCTTTTCAAAAATTCTTAAAAACTTTAAATAATCATAACTTTCTCAAAAAATATATCAAATTAAAGATTTTTCCATGCTCTTTTATTTAAGATCAATATTGCATATGTCTGCTTTAACAAAAAATGATGAAAAATAAAAAAAAAACCAATTTTCACTCATATATAAGCTATAACTATCAGACATTGTTAATATAATATCACAATATTGCTCATATCTTATATTTATATTGCTAATATATATATTTTTTAAATTTTTATACGATATATGACTTTGAACGTCAAGTTGATTTCATGGGAAAATAATTAAAATATGGTCCCGTTTGGTTGGCACAAAAGTAAAGTTGTTGAGAAATATGATTTCTAAGAATGTGATTATCATGAGGAAAATGAAATCTAGCAGATTTTTTTTATCCTGTGTTTGGAACATAACAAATAAATTGTCAAGATTCTCATTTTAGTATTTGATTCAAATTAAACAAGTAGAAAACGAAATACCTTAAATGTCTCTTATCATTTTTGTGTCAAATTTTTTTTATAATTTTTGAGATATGAACATTATAGTTTATAACTCTACATACAAAAATAATTATATCTATATGTAACACCCCAAATCCAATAATAGAGGCCCAATAAATTTTTTTAGAGCCCAAATATTTAAGTTGTATTCAATTTTAATAAAAGGCCCAAATAATAGGCTTTCTAGCCCAATTATGATTTTAAATATTTACGGCCCAATTATTATCGAAATGAGACGAACGAATACATTAGATGATAGGGCTTATCGATACGAATACATAGAACTTGGTCTCACTAATGTAGGAATTCAATTGACCAAGATATGATTTTTTCTCTAATTTAAATTCTAATTACTGTTTATTTAGGAGGGGGTATAAATACCCCCAATACCACTTTGAGCCTCATTTTCTACCATTTCAAACATCATTCAAAGGGGAACAGGCCCCTTCCCCTCCCTTCTCTCCCCTCTCACCTCTTTCCTCCTTCACCGGATCTATTATCGGAGCTACCACCGTCGTTGCCGAAATTTTTCCGGCAATCTCTTTTTCGACATGAAATACCATTTTTAGATTCCCCTTTCCTCCCTCTTTCCATTTCTTTGATTATTTTTAAAAGATTTTGAGGTTTAGGCATCCAATTTTTCGATGTAAGAGTGGGTTAAACCCTAGCCTTTTAAAATCTTATTTCTTTCTTTATTTTTCGATTTCTATTTCGAGTTTTATGGTAATAGATGTGGATTTGTGGGATGTTTTGGTTGCCCATTTTAAAGGATATTTTTATCTAATGTTCTTATTAATTTGATGTTCTTGAACACATTAAAAGTGGAATGGGTGAAAGATGAGAAGAGAAACTATGATTGTTCATTGTTAGTGTTGGTGGAAATGTTATTGAAATTAATAGAATTTTCGCAATTTATGTATATGTTTGTATGCGTGAGCAGTGTGTGTGTTGTGGGTGTGGTTGTGTGTGTGCGTGAGTTTTAATTTTTATTTTCTTTTATTTATTTAATTATTTCATATTTTATGCTATTATAATATAGATAAGTATAACTTAAAAGCTTAAAAATACTTATCAAAAATTGATCTTAATCTAATGAATAAATCTCTATCAATTAAATTACAAGGGCTATGGATTAAACTTTGTTAGTAACATTTTATTTTTTTTATTAAGGCATATGTTTTTTACATATATTAATTATAAATCTTGGTAAATATTTCAAAGTTCAATTATAGCTTAATGTATAATTATTTAATTTTATGTGCAAATGTCTAAGGTTCAAATATACTTGAAGTAGATTATTATTTTAATTAATTCATGTATTTTCTAAGTTATTAAATTTAAAACTTGTTGTAATTTTCAAAAATCATATCTTGTTTAATGGTTGGAGTCTTGATTTAATAATGATAGGTCTAATGTTCGAATCTTATGAAATACATTTTTAAGACCCATTTTTAATGTTATACAACCTTATTTAATTAAAAGCATGCTTTATTTTTTGAAAATTAGCATTGGCCTAATGGTTGAGGTACACAAATTAATATGAGAGGTCTATAGTTTAATTCCCATTGGAGCAGTTTATTTTTTTTTAATTAATTATTGGTATTTATAACTTTATTTAATTAAAAGTTACAATAATTTTTGAAAATCATAGGTGGTGTAATGGTTGAGTTCTAGATTAATTAATGAATTTTCAAGCGTTCAAATCTCTTTATAAATATTTTATTTATGGATTTTATTTTCAATATGATTATGCACTATACATAAATAAAAATCTGTTATCATTTTCGAAAATGGCCTTTGGCCTAATGGTTATATTCTGCATCTTATTATAATAGGTCAAAGGTTCAAAATCTTTAAAATGCATTTTATTTATTTTTATTCCAAGATAATTATGAACTTTATTTAATTAAAACCACTAAACAATTTTCAAAAATATTATTTAGTGTAATGGTGATAGTTTAGTTTTTATGCTAGAGGTCTAAGGTTCAATCCACTTTGATGCATTTTTTAATCCTATTTTTACTCAAACATTTTATGAGTGTATTTAATTAAAGTAGTTTAATTAATGTTACATAAATTCTTCTAGTCTAGTGGTTAAGTGCTTATTATTTCACTTATGCTTTTGGTCAAGTGTTCAAGCCCTCTTGACTACATAATCATATTATATTTTTACCTTATTTTTATTTGGTCTATTTTGCTTAATTTAGATTAAATTTGAAATTAAGCGTATGATATAATAAATCAATATTTCCATATTTATATTCTATGATCCTTTAAATCTTGAATTAAGTTTTATAATTTCCCCCTATGAATTTAAGGCATCTATTTGTACGATCGAGGACTGCAATATATTTTAAGCTAGGATCTCGTTCGACCTTCAAACGACGCCAGGTTACGCTCTTATTTTATTGACTCGTTTCCTAGAGCCTTATTCACGTTATAGTATATGTTTAGAAGATTTATTATGTTATTAAGATATAGTTTTGATGTATAGGTCATAACCCAAGACCCGTTTAGGACGACGATTAAGGCTATTCCTATATTTAAGCATAAGGTCTTAATCAGATAGCTGGCTTCGGATAAGAAGTCGTGAATAAAGCCTCAGCTAATTTAGCTATAAGGTGGGTTTACTTATCAAAATACTTTCGAAATTATATTTAAACTTTCGTCCACTATGAAAAATGATTTATGCTTATGTTGCTCAATGTGGATTGATGCAAGTCATATGAGGATTTCTGAATATGGCACTCCGATGCAATTACTTATGAATATGTTCATGTTATGAATATATTATACTTTGTATGTGATCACATTAGGGTCGGTCTCCACTATATCTATTGAGCGTATGATTTTTGATATGTCAAATATTGATTTATTGATATTCTTATTGCAAATTATTGAACGAATGTATGAGTATTCTGACAGAGTGTTTTTTGGCACTCAGTCCCACTATTTAAAAATATTTTCAGGTAATTGATGACGGCAGGTGGGGGACGTTGACTAATGTGGACATTTTGTATGGTTGACCATATTTTAATTTTTGAAATATTGACTCGATTTAGTTTTTGGTCAACAAATATGATTATCTATGCTTCCGCTGTATGTTTATGGATTATTTAAATATTTTATGGACATGTGATCGTTGTTGCCTTGCTGACATATTTTTAATGTTGGATAATGGATTGTTGACTAGTCAAGGTTGAACATGGTTTTGATTGGTTGATCGAAATGTGTGATTTTAAAAGGATAGATTGGTTGAAAAGTCTTATCTTGTATGATTGGTTGTTGAATGGTAAACGCCTATGAGCATGTAATTTATTAATATTTTAAACGAAGTGTTGTCCGAATTTTTATAATTAGAGAGAATGATTTATGTTAGTTTCGAAAAATTTTATTGTGATTTTCTATTATCATGTGTGTTCGCGTTAGCGCACTGGGCCTCCGGGTTCGGGGCGCTACATATGGTATCAAAGCGAGTCTACAAATCTGTAGGCCTGCGGAGTGATTTTTGAAATGTTTTCAAAATATTGTTTACAAGAAATGGTTACTTACCTATAGTCCCATGTCCATGCCTCGCCTCGCCCAATCAGGTACAAATTTTATGAAATTAAATCTTTGTTAAACAAAGTATATTTTAGGCAAACATATACTATGCTTGAAAAATTATGATAAATAAACTGTTTGATTACAATGTATTTCAAGCCTAAGTTATTGAAAATCTATTGGTTTGCCTTTTTATGAAAATGTTTTGTCCAAATACTTATGATATGATCCCACCATAGGATGAACCTAGATGGACTTGGGCATAATTAAATTGCCTGTAAGTTTTCACTTGCTTAGTGAACTATGCTTGGACTACTTATGCGTTACACGATATATTTTGAGAACTATAGCTATGGCTAAGAATCGAACAACCTTTACTATATTCAAGTGACCGAGATAATTTAACGAGCTAGAGAATGACACCAATGAAGATGCTCCTACAAGATGAAAAGTTCAACTTGAGCTATCGATGACCTTACTCTATTCTATCGATAGTTACTTACATGATATGAGTACTTTGATTAGATGCGAGTACATAGTAAAATAGGTGAACTATGCAACTCCTGATGATAAATATTGACCTAGTATGAAGCACATGATGTAAAGACAACTATGATGATGCCATGTGCGATATATGAACAGTTGCACATAAGTTGCGATGCAATTTCTTACGATTATGAAATTCCCCTTTTATGAGGTACCGATTGAGAACTATACGTAGTCTCACTATGTTTTACAGACTAATTATATTTTGTCAAGACGTGCGCATAATGCATTTGCCCACTAAGTATCTTGGATCGAATTTAGAAACGACTATGATAGGAAATTTCATGGTAGTTAATTCTTATGAAATACGAAAGAGTTATTCTCTCCAGGAGCAAATAAAGAAGTATGAGTTCAACTCTACACGATGCTGACCAGAATCGATCTTGATGAATTCAATGTTTCATGATCTGTGTTAAGTGCTAAGAACTACATTAATAGCTATTAGCTCAAATAATATGAATTCAAGCGAAGTAACATATATCGAACTCTTAGTCATACGTTATAAGTTAGACCAACAAATGATTTCAATGATACTGTCGTTACTACTCCACAATCATGGCGAACCTGAAGAAGAAGAGGTACCATTAAGAAGGATGTAGTATGATATGTATTGGAATAAACTTAATTTTTGAAGATAGTTATCTTAACACAAATGTGCATGTGATAGAATTAATTAAATGCTTTGGGGTTGCTCTGAGGATGGATTGACTTAAAGATAATCGCAAAACAGTATGATGCCATGAGACAGAAGTAATGCTCCAAACACCGGAAGGAGAAGAATTCACATTTTATGAATAAAAAATAGGTGCTATGATACTCAATACATCATCTATGAATGCAATGAAGACAATCAAGAATAAAGAATGTCAAATTTTGATAGCAACTTTGACAGATAACATGATGAATGAAAGAGTTAATCATCGAAGTAGTTTTGTAATGAATAATAAGGCTGAAGCAATCAATATGATAGTGATTATGGGAAGTTCACCTCGACAAATGAATATTTCTCCATGAACTGGCAGCTAATTTTGTTCATCGAAAGAAAGAGAATATGTCAATAGCTAATATGAATGAAAATCGGAAAAATATTATAATTTTTGTATCCGCAAGATACAAATAAGAAAAAGTATATTTCATTCATAAGGAATTATTGGGAAAAACTATCAAGGTAGCCCAACTAATGGTTTTGATAAAATGTCAAAACATATGGAAAAGTTATATGAAAAACTGTAGGTTATTCAGGCTGGAAGTCGGGAGTAATGACCAAGTAAGACTTCAAATCTCAGCTCAGCTGAAGCGAAAAGTCAATCGTCTTGAAGCATGGTCAACTAGCTGAAAAGGATATCTCAACCAGACCAATCAAAGTCTACTCTTCAAAGATTAAGTAAAGCTATACCGGGAAGAGAATATTGTAGACTGAATAGCTAAAGGGGGAAGAAAATGCTAAAGACTGGAAGACATCCACAGATGAGTAAGGCATCAGTCTAGCTGAAAGCCAAGAAAGACTGATGAAGAGAAGAGCCAACTTGAAAGCTCAAGACCAAACTGAACTGATCAAAGATCAATCAGTTGGGAGAAAAAAGGCTTAAATGAAAGCCTGCTGGAATCCAGAACTGAAAGCTAAGCTACCAAAGATCTAGAGCTGAAGATCAAGGCAGCTGAACTGGATCATTCCAGGACTGAAGTTTCAGGCAGCTGAGGAACTGCCAACTGGATGATCTCAGAGCTGAAAGCTGAGACAGCTGAGACCCCATCAACTGAAGTCCAAAACTGATAGCCGAATTAACTGCTCTCTGGCAAGTAGTAATTGAAGATCCTAACAAGAAATCATGGGAAGATCTTGACGATCTTGGAGCAGAAGCCATTAAATTCAATGACTAATGCATTCAAGCTTCAACAGCTACAAGCATTAAACTGCCATTAGTGGAATCAATCGAACCACTAATCAGCAGATCCTAACGGTTACTGAGATCACTCATCTATATAAAGGGAGTGAATCTCATTCTGAAAAAGAGACTTTTACGCAAGACTTTCGCCAAAACTAACCTTTGCTATATCTTGCAGAGCGAGCTCTTCTTTCTTCCTCCCCACAGTTCAAAGCTTAAATCTCTTAAGTACGAAAAGTCCCAACTGAGAAGGCGTGCTTCAAGTTCCAAGCAAGCAGCTAGCTGACGGAGAATTCCAGCCAGAGCAAAGCTTCTCAGTTCAAGCTCTTCAAAGATCAACCATTGAGCTCAGTCCTAGGAGCATTTCAGGTTGATAACAGATTCAAGACTGCCTTCTTGAAGATCGAGAGAGATCTAAAATCTTGTAAAGATGGGCAATAGCACCTAAAGTCTCAGTGAGCAGTTGGGACCGGTAAGTGTGAGCTGTCGACCAGAAACAGGCTGAGGAAAGGCGTACTGACGGGTCCATTCTTCTGGGACAGCAACAGCTGGAAAGGAGGCCATGCTCGGTTTGAAGGATATCATTTTCAGGTCCAACAGAATTCTTCACTGTGTAACTGTAAGAAAGAAACTTTACACTTGCATAGTGGATTGTTTTGGGAAAATTGTTGGGAAAAACTATCGGAGTAGCCCAACTGATGGCTTTCATGAAATGTCAAAGCATATGCAATAGTTTCATGAAAAACTGTAGGTTATTTAAAGCTGGAAGTCGGGGGTAATGACCAAGTAAGACTTCAAACCTCAGCTTAGCTGAAGCGAAAGTCAGCTATTTTGAAGCTTGGTCAACCAGCTTAAAAATATGTCTCAATCAAGCCAGTCAGAATCAACTCTTCAAAGCTTAAGAAAAGCTAAAGGAGGAAGAGAGCCTTGAAGACTGGCAGGCATCCATAGATGAGTAATCATCAGTTTAGCTAAAGGCGAAGAAAGACTGATGAGAGAAGAGCCAGCTTGAAAGCTTAAAACTGAACTGATCAAAGATCAATCAGTTAAACTCTAAACTGATTAAAGATCAGTTAGTCGGGAGAAAAACTCAAGTAAATTCGAGCCAACTCTGAACTGATCCAAGATCAGTTCAACGGGAGAAAAAGCTCAACAGTGAAGCCGACTTGAAGTCCAGAACTGAAAGCTTGTAAAGCTAAGCAGCCAAAGATCAAGGCAGCTGAACTGGATTATCCGAAGACTGAAGTTTGAGGCAGCTAAGGAACTGCTAACTGGACAATCTCAGATCTGAAAGCCAAGATAGCTGAGAGCCCATCAGCTGAAAGTCCAAAACTGATAGCCGAAAGCTCTCTCTAACAAACAATCAATAAAGATCCTGACTATAAATCTTGGAAAGATCTTGACGATCTTAGAGAAGAAGTCATTAAGTTCAACGTCTAGCTCATTCAAAGCTTCAAACAACTACATGTATTAAAACTACCGCCAGTGAAATCAACTTAATCACCAATCTAAACGGTCACTATGATCACTCTTCTATATAAGAAAGTGAATCTCATTCATGTGTAAGACTTTTCACGCACAAGACTTTCGCAAAACTAACTTTTGCTATTTTGCAGAATGAGCTTTTTTTTTCTCCCTCCCCACAGCTCAAAGATTAAATCTCTTAAGTGTGAAAAGTCCCAACTGAGAAGGTGTGCTTCAAGTTCCAAGCAAGTAGCTAGCTGACGCAGAATTCCAGCCAGAGCAAAGCTTGTCAGTTCAGTTCTTCAAATATCAACCATTCAGCTCAAGTTGAAGGAGCATTCCAGGTTGATAACAGATTCAAGACTGCCTTCTTGAAGATCGAAAGAGAACTAAAATCTTGTAAAGACGGGCAATAGCACCTAAAGTCTCAGTGAGCAGTTGGGGCCGGTAAGTGTGAGCTGTCAACCCAGAAACTGGCTGAGGAGGGGTGTATACTGATAGGTCCATTCTTCTGGGACAGCAACAGTTGGAAAAGAGGTCGCGCTCGGTTTGAAGGGTGTCATTTTCAGGTCCAATAGAATTCTTCATTGTGTAACTGTAATAAAGAAAATTTACACTTGCATAGTTGAGAGCCCTTCTGCAGAAGGAAGATAGGACGTAGAAGCAGGAAGCTTCGAACCTCTATAAGTCTTGTGTGTGCTGTACTTTATGCTCTAAGCTTTTGTATGTTCTTAAACTGCACACTATAAGCACACAAGCTGCACTGGCAAGCTAAGTCTTCAAGCTATCAGTCTTAACTGATCAACTCACAAGCTAAGCTCTCGTCAAGCTGTCTTACTCAACTGATTGGTGCATAGATAAATTGTCTAAAGCGAGTCAGGGCCCTATATATTCCGCAATCAGTTTAAAGTTTTTTGAGTCAGTTTATTGACCCCCCCTCTAAACTGACATATACTCACACCGGGACCAAAAAGTGGTATCAGAGCGGTTGGTTCTAAGGATCAGCTGTTTATGCAGATCATTTGAATCAGATCTGTTTATCTGTGCTAACGTTTCAAGCTATGGGAAACCATAAGCTACCTCTTTTTTCATTTGAGAATTATGATAATTGGAGCAGAAGGATGAAAGCTCTTCTGTGCTCAATCCACGAGAACATGTGGGAAGTCATTGAAGACGGTCCAATCATTATAATGATGGACAATGAAGCCCATGTCGTGGATGTCAACCAACCGGCCAGGATCCCAAAACCAACTCATCTTTTCACGGGTGAAGAGAAGAAGTTGAAGAATGTAGAGTTTGTTGCTCAAGCAGCATTATTCCAAACTCCAGATGAGGATCGCATAAAGGATACAAAGAACTGCAGAACCGCTAAGGAGATTTGGGACTTACTTGTAGATCTATGCAAAGAGTCCGATGCTATTAAAGGAAACAAGCTCCAGCTCGCGGTTGACAGATATGAATCCTTGAAGATGCAACCGGAAGAGACCATCTCAAGCCTTGAAACAAGATTTCTAGGCATAATTAGTGAGATGAATAATCTGGGAAGAAGCTATCCCAATTGTGAGATGAATTCGAAGATTCTCGATAATCTCACAGAAGAATGAGATATGAAAGTAATTGCTATCAAGGAGTCGAGAGACTTGAATAGCATTACACCCAGAGAAATGTTTGGATCTCTCAAGACTCATGAATATAGCATGAACCGAAAGAGAGAAGCATCCACTTCTTCATCTCATGATGCTTCTTTCTACGCTAAAAGAAATCGGTTCAGAGAAGCCCGTGGAAGAAACAACTTCCGTCTAAGAGGCTCACCTGCAAGAGAGAATCCAGGGGGATCGGTGACTGATTGAAGAAGAGAGTCAGCTGATAAGAAAGAGATCCTGACTGAGGATATAAACGAGCAAATCTAGTCAATGATAAAATTAATGGAGAAACTGAGAAAGGTCAAAGATCAACAATCAGCTCAACCCCAAGCTGATGATACTGCTAAATGAGAAAGAAGCCAGGAGCCAGCTGAATGACCAGCTAAACAATTCAGGGTGGCTAACCGAAATATAGAAGAATGTTTCCACTGCCACAAGCAAGGGCACTACAAATATGAGTGTCCCGAGCTCCTTAAAGACAGAAAGGCCAAAGTGAGGAGAAGTTTCTTCAAAAGGAAAGCAATGATTGCTAACTCCGAAAATGCCGTGCTAGATGATTCAGACTACCCATCAAGAATTGAATCAGACGGATACGGCTCAAATGATGAAGCTGTGCTTTACCTCATGGCCAACAAGGATGAAGAGGTCAGTACAACTGACTCCATAACCTCTTTCTATCATATACATGAAGCTTCAATCTATAGGAATGAACTGGATGAATAGTTAAAAATCCTAGAAGATCAGTTAGCTTATGTATCGAGCATGCATGTTGAACTGAATGGTGAGAATGATGAGCTAAGGAGGAAAGTTGAAGAACTAAGCGGTGAAAATGAAAGATTGAAAAGTCTTGAAGCTCAGTCAACTGAAATGGATCAGTTGGGGCTGAGAAATGCTGAACTGGAAGCTGAGAATGAGCAGCTTAAGCTAGAAATCCTTGAAAAGGAGGAATTAACTCTCAAATTCAAAAAGGGATCCCAGACTCTAGATGAAATTTTGAGTCATCAGAGAGTCGAAGCTAGGAGTCCAGGGCTGTGGTATAGCAAGTACACTGCTGCAGAGAAGGGCAAGGCAGTTGTTCAGAGCTGTGAATCTAGAATCCTAAAAGGATTCATAAGACCAGCTCATTCACCCCCAGTTAAGGAATCAAAAGATAAGGGTATCTTAGAGACTCCTCAAACTCAGCCCAGAGATCAGACTGATCAGTCGAGAAAGTCGACTCGAAGGTAATCAGTCTTTCAAAGGCTTGCTGCTCAACCAAAGCCACGAGTTCAACATAGACCAGCCTATCAGCCTAGATCCTCAGCTCGATCAAAATCAAAAGCTCATTGAAGGCCAACCTTTTAACAAAGGCCTCCATTCTACTCTAGGTCATCAACTCAATCGAGATCTGAAGTTCACCCAAGGTGAGCCTATCAGAAAAGGCCATCAGTTCAAAATAGATCTTCAGCTCAACAAAGAGCTGCAACTTCCTCAAGTCAGGCCTACCATCAAAGGCCAACTGTGCATCAACCTAGGAGTTCCACTAATCCTAAGAGAAATGTGCACACAAGATTGTATTGTGCACAACAGCATAATCCAATCTCTCTAGAAGACTTCACTCCAAGTGACCTTGCAACCCAGTATGATGAATATTTAAACTCAAGGGATGAACCAAAAATCAATCCCAATTATAACTGGCTTGGAAAACGGCCATTTCACAAAGGCCAAAAAGCTCAAAGTCACAGGCCCATAAAAAACTGGCCAAGATAAAAAGCAACAAGATAACAAGATGAGAGGATATTAGTTGAAGTCTTTTATCCTAACACTCATCGGAGGTACATATCAATGGACCCAACTCTCAATCGAAGAGTTACAAGGAGTCCAAAATTGATCAGGAGATCAAACTCTGAAGGATCTCTTAATCCTGGAAAGCCAAAAGTGTGGAAAAGAGCATCCTATCCAAGAAAAAAAGGCAAAGATACTTGATATCTGGATAGCTGGTGCTCCAAGCATATGACCAGAGATAAGAATGATCTCGACGGTTATACAGAGGTTAAGGGACGGACCACTAGTCACTTTTAGAGATAACTCAAAGAATCAAACCATCGGAGAAGGGTTCATTGTTAAAGAAAAAGTTATTGTCAATGGAGTGTCACATGTTGAAGGACTGAAGCACAAGCTGCTAAGCATTAGCCAGCTTTGTGATAATGGGTATTCAGTCGACTACAGTAACAGCTCGTGTGACATCAGAGACAAGTCAACTGGAGCCATACTCCTGACTAGAGTAAGAAAGGACAACATGTATATTGTTGACTGGTTAACCGGTAATTCAGAAGCTTGGTTTCTCTCCAAAGAATGAACTGAAGCAAGCTGGCTACGGCATCGATTACTGAATAATCTCAACTTCAAAATGATTAACTACTTGGCCAAGAAAGAGTTGGTTGAGGGGCTTCCCATGGAGATCTACAAGAAAGATGGAGTCTGCGAACCATGCCAGAGAGGGAAGCAAGTAAAGTCATCATTCAAGAACAAAATCCATCATAAAGGAACAACAGACAATCTCCAGTTGCTACACATGGACCTGTTCCGACCAGTGAAGCCACCAATCCCCAGAGGCAAGAAATTTACTCTTGTAGTAGTAGATGACTACTCAAGATATACCTGGGTAGAGTTCCTGAGAAGTAAGGATTAGACTTTTGAAAAGCTATCAACGTTGATCAGAAAGTTGCAAACTGGCAAAGGAAAATCAGTTCAAATGATAAGATCCGACAATGTAACTGAGTTCGTCAACCAGCAGATGATCAATTTTCTGAGTGAACTAGGAATCACTCATGAGCACTCAGCTGCAAGAACTCCTCAACAGAATGGCGTAGCTGAAAGGAGAAATCAAATGCTCAAAGAGGCAGCTCGAGCAATGGTAGCAGATGCCAACATAGCTGAAAGCTATTGGGCTGAGGCAATCAATATAGCCTGCCATACCCGGAATAGAAGTGCCATCGTCACCATCCATGACAAAATGCTCTATGAGCTGTATAAGGGTCGTAAGCCTTCTATCTCTTATTTTAAGGTATTTGGCTGCAAATGTTACATTCACAACAATAGCAAAACTCAACCGAAAGCCTTCAGTGCAAAAGCTGATGAGGGGATATTTCTCGGCTATAATGCCCCTCATTCACAAGCTTACAGAGTGTTCAATAAACGAACACTAGTTATGGAAGTAACATGTCATGTGGTATTTGATGAGCTTGTTGATAAGTACAAGAATAAGGAAAAGAACTGTACATCAGTACAAGCATTGCCTAGTGAATCTGAGAACTCGCAGGACTATGTTGATCACATTATTCCAGAGCGGTTCGAAGCTTCACTAGAAGATGACATTGAAACTGATTCCAGACCAGTTGAAGATAACTTAGTCAATGAGGACACAAATTGTGCTGAGACCTCAAACTCCATAACTGAAACAGGGGGAAGAATCAGTGAAGTTGACAAGCAAACCGGAGCCAAGGCAGCAGCTGATAAAGCAGCTGAAGAACTAGTTGATGGAGCAGCTGAAGGACCAGTTGAAGGAGCAACTGAAGAACCAGCTGAAGGCACAGCAGAAGCCACCATACCCAAATGGCTCCGAAGCCATCCAGTCGACAAAATTGTTGGCAACCCAAGAAGCAGAGTCCAAACCAGAGGATCAACTGAGCATGCTCTCTTCACATGTGTTATCTCGCAAATGGAACCAGCCAACATCAAGGAATCTGTAGTGGTAGCTACAGGTTTTTATGTGATTTTCTGGAAAATAATGACTATAATAGAAAGTAGAAAATTGTAGAAGAACTTGGGGAGGAAGTTAGAAGAAAAAATGGAGGAAATTTAGATATTTCATTGGTTAACCAAAAAGTGATCCCATTATGAGCTTATATATGCTGCATATTCGCTCCCACATTACAAACCCTAGTGACATTATATTATAACTGGACACAAACTATACTATAAACATATTACAAGCATATTAATTCATCCACTATTTTCGGCCCAAATATCTGCCAAGCCCATCTCAGAGTGGGTTCCTTCCCCTGAACGATGACCCGCTTCTAATCTTTCTTCTTGAATCGGGTCGCCCATGTCCAAATTAATTGAACAAATTTGCCCTAATTCCTCCAAGATCCCATTTTTTTCGACTGCTCCCTTCTCTCCATCTTCCTCCATAAATTCTCCACAGATTGATGCCTGATTCGTGACAATACCCCCCGAATGAAACGATTCTCATCTCCAAGAATCAAAAGTACAGAACTTGCACTTAAGAAAAGCATCGTCCTCCTAAGAAGTGAAATCTGGGGTAGCGTGGTGCCAGAGAACCAAAGTTTGTGGAATGAAGCTCCCATAGCGAGGAATGATCCTGTATGACAGAGCTTGCAAAGGCATGATAGTGAAATTACCTTCATCATCCGCGTCGTGTAAGTCTGACTGATGTACAATTTACTTTCCAATGCACTTTTTGAGCAAGAAAACGTGGAAAATGGGATGGATCTTCGACTCAGGTGGAAGATCAAGCCTGTGAGTTACTTTTCCATTTTTTTCGAGGATAGCACAGGGCCCGTAACACTTGAGAGAAAGTTTGAGATTTCTTCGGAGTGCTACGGACGACTGTCTATAGGGTTGTAGTTTAAGGTAGACTAGCTCGCCAACCTTAAAGATCCTATCCTGTCGTTTGCGATCAGCAAACCATTTAATCCTTGACTAGGCCTGAGTGAGGTTTTCTCGTAGTGTTTGTATCATTTGCTGTCTCTGGTTAAAGAGTTCTGTGGCATCAGTGTGGGTAGAGTCCAAATAGGAAGTGATTGAAAATGTGGAAGGAAGAACCCCGTATAAAGCCTGATAAGGGGTACATTTTAGGTTAGTATGGTAGTTAGTATTATACCAGAATTCAGCCAAAGAAAGCCATTGTAACCACCGTGTAGGAAAAGAGCTAACCATGCATCTGAGATAATTCTCAAGGCACTGGTTTAACCGCTCAGTCTGCCCATCAGATTGGGGGTGATATGCCGAGGCCATATCCAATCTGACTCCCATAAGCTTGAATAGCTCCTTCCAAAATGAGCTTGTGAAAACTGGGTCTCTATCCGTGACAATAATCACAGGTTGGCCATGCAATTTATAGACATTGTCTAAGAAAAGCCTTGCAACAGTTTCAACTGTGTAGGGATGAGATAATGCAATAAAATGGCCAAATTTTGTGAACCTGTCAAGCACCACCAAGATGACACTCTTTCCTCCTGACTTAGGTAGACCTTCTATGAAGTCCATAGATATGTGCGTCCAAGATTGGTTAGGAATGGGCAGTGGTTGTAGGAGCCCCAGATAGAAGCCATGATCAGATTTGTTTCTTTGGTACACATCACAATCTTGCACACATTTCAGTACATCGGCTTTCATCTTAGGCCAATAGAATACACCCTTTAGCCTCATATAAGTACCACTTACACCTTAATGCCATCCAAATGATGAGTTGTGTAAAGTAGACAAGAGGGTAGCTTTAAGTTCCTGGTTGTCTCCAATTGCCAACCTCCCTTAATACCTCAACAGACCATCAGTTAAGTTGAACTCAGGGTAGGAAGCACTGTTAATGAGTTTGGCCCCCAAGACCTTGGAGAAGTAGGGATCTTGCTGGTAACTATGGGTGACCTTCTGAATCTAACTAGGTGTCACAGTTGTTATGGCCAGACAGTCAGGTTGTGGAGCCTCTCTTCTGGACAAAGCATCTGCCACCTTGTTTTTATTGCCCTTCTTATAGTGGATCTCATAGTTAATCCCCAACAGCTTAGTTAACCCCTTTTGTTGCATTGGATTAAGCACATTCTGGTCTAGCAAAAGTTTCAGAGCTTGCTGATCTGTTTTAATAATGAATTTGTGCCCCTGCAAGTACACTCTCCACTTTTGTACTGCCATTAAAACAGCCAAAAATTCTCTTTCATAGATGGAAAGAGCTTGGTTCTTGGAACATAGGGCTTTGCTAAGGTAAGCAATAGGTCTGCCCTCTTGTATTAGAACATCTCGAACTCCAAAGCCACTGGCATCAGTCTCCAGAGTGAAAGGCTTGGTGAAGTTGCGCAGAGCAAGGACTGGAGTTGTAGTCATAGCTACCTTTAGTTTATGGAAAGCTTGCTCTGCACTCTCGTCCCAATGGAAACTATCCTTCCTGAGCAAGTTTGTGAGGGGCTTGCTAATTAACCCATAGTCCTTCATAAACTTTATGTAGTAGCCTGTGAGGCCTAAGAAACCTCTCAATTGCTTGATATTTCTTGGGATTGGCCACTTGATCATACAGTCTATTTTCTGAGGGTCAGTAGACACCCCTTCTAGAGTAATGATATACCCCAGATATTCTACCTTAGTAGTGCCAAAGCTGCACTTACTCCTTTTTGCAAACAATTTATTATCCCTGAGTAGTTGTAACACTACCCTTAAGTGGGTCATATAGTCTTCCCATGTAGATCTGTAGACTAGGATATCATCAAAAAAGACCAGCACAAACATCCTCAATTGCTCTCTGAATGTCTGGTTCATGAGGGATTGAAAGGTGGCTGGTGCATTGCACGGCCCAAAGGGCATAACCACAAATTCAAAATGCCCATGATGGGTGTTAAAGGCAGTAAGATATTTGTCCTTTGGCCTCACCAATATCTGGAAGTAACCTGACCTCAGGTCAATTTTGGAGAAGAATTTGGCTCCATGAAGCTCATCTAGCAATTCATCAATGATAGAAATAGGGTACTCATGCTTCACAGTGAGGGAATTGAGATATCTATAGTCCACACACATCCTCCAGGTTTGGTCTTTTTTCTTAACTAGTATAACTGGAGCAGCAAAAGAGCTTTTGCTGTGCTGGATTAGGCCTGCCTCTAAGAGTTCCCTGGTAATTCTCTCTATCTCATCCTTGTGGCTATGGGGAGTCCTATAAGGATGCTGCTGCTTGGGAATGTTGTTAGGTTTAAGAGTAATATGATGCTCAACTCCCCTGCTAGGTGGTAGATCAGTAGGTTCTTCAAATACATCACTGTACTCCTCTAGTAAATTCCTAATATCAGGACTATCTGTACCTTCCATAGCTTGCAGCCTTATAAAAAAGACATCCTCTATCTCATTCCTGCAGCTTGAGTGGCACAATTTATACAAATTGTGCCTAGATATAAATTGGCACTCTGCCTGAGATTTGCAAGCCTGAATTTTAACCCTTCTCCCATGCTGATTGACAGTAAATGTCATGTTGTTGTAATCCAGCTCAATAGGAGTGCAGGATTTCAACCAATCCCCACCCAGAATTAGATCATAACCTTCAGTCTTCAAGACTCTGGGGTGTAAACAAACTGATGTCCCTGAATAGTCCAAGCAAATTCCTTAGCATGAGAATTGCTGAGTAGTTTCTGCCCATTAGCCACCCTAACCAGCAGAGGATTGGCCTGTTCAAGGGAACAACCAAGTTTTTGTGTTGTGGCCTCCTGGATAAAACTAAGTGTGCTGCCTGTATCTATTAGTATCTGCAGCTCATGCTCACCTACCCTTCCCACCACTCTCAGAGTTGTTAAACCTTCAGAGCCAGAAATGGCATTGATGGATATCAAACGTCCTTCCAATAATGGTTCCCCTGGGTCAGGTGGGGGAATTTCTTATATAGGCAAGGGGGAATCTTGTAGGTAGGCCAATTCTTCTTGCTCACTCATTATCATAAAGTGAATCCTATTTTTACACCTATGCCCAAAGACATAAGGCTCATCACAATTGTAGCATAATCCCTTTTCCCTCCTAGCAGCCATGTCAGCAGCAGTAAGTAGCTTAAAAGGGCGTTTCAATGGTGATGAGGGTGGCTTAAAAGGTGTGTTTGATCTTCTAAACCCAGAGGGTTGGGAAAAATGGGGCTTCATGGTTCCCTTCAACCTCTTTGTTATACCTTCTAAGGTCTGTAACTGATTCCTGCCCAACTCAATACATTGGTATAGGGAACGGGGTTGAAACATGTTAATGGCAGCGTGAAGATCTTCACTTAGCCCACTCAAGAAGCTTGCCATAAAATATCCCTCAAAGTAGTCACTGTAACTAAACAGTAGCATGCAAGACTTCAATTCTTCAAACTTTTCCACATATTCTTTATAAGAACCTTGGTGCTTAAGTTTATTAAACTCCATAATTATTTTAGTTTCCTTCAAATCCTCAAATCGGGCAGAGACAACCTCTAAAAATTGCCCCCAACTTGAGCCCTTAATATTGTGACTGTAGTTCTGAAACCATAATTCCGCTCTTGGAATCTTGCATGCCTGTAAGGTATAAAACCTCTCTTGGAATCTTGCATGCCAAACCTAGCTAGCACTGTATCGATATAAGTTGCCTGGGACAGACATACCATCCTTTTCTGGCGATCTCGAATGATCTTGATGCCAAGGACATGCCCGGCTTCACCCAGATCCTTTATATCGAACTGCTCGGACAACCACACCCTTATGTTTGACAACGCCTTCTTACTATTTCCAATAAGCAAGATGTCATCAACATAAAGTACGAGGAATGCCAGCACGTTTTCGTCACATTTCTTGTACACACAACTCTCATCCGGACTTTGAACGAATCCATATGACTGGATAACCTCGTCAAATCGGATGTTCCAAGATCTCGATGCCTGCTTAAGTCCATAAATGGATCTCTTAAGTTTACACACCAAGTACTCTTGGCCATTAGCAATGAATCCCTCTGGTTGTTTCATGTGAATGTTTTCCTCAAGACTTCCGTTTAGGAAAGCTATCTTGACATCCATCTGCTAGATCTCATAATCCAAATGAGCGACAATAGACAAGAGAATCCGGATTAACTTAAGCATGGCTACCGGCGAAAAGGTTTTCTCATAATCGATCCATTCTTTCTGAGTATACCCTTTTGCCACCAATCTAGCTTTGAAGGTTTCAACCTTCCCATCAGATCCTCTCTTGCGCTTGTAGACCCACTTACAGCCAATGGGTTTTACCCCATCTTGTGGTTCTACAAGTTCCCAGACTTGATTGTGATCCATAGATCAAATCTCAGACTCCATTGCAGTTTTCCAAGAATCTGCATCTTTATCTCGAATTACCTCATCATAGGTCCTGGGATCCAATTCATTGAGACCCTCTGGGAAATCTGAAGCCTCTCCCAGACCAATGAATCTATCAGGTTGGCGTACAACCCTCCCACTACGACGAGGCAGTTCCTGTACTTCTGTGACACGTTGTGCAGTGTTTGGTGGTTCCTCTTCTTGTACAACCGGTGTAGGATTCGATCCTTCCCTTAACTCCTCAAGGATGATATGACTCCTTGGTTTGTGGTTTATAACATAGTCTTCTTCTAAGAATCGAGCATTGGTGCTAACAATGATCTTCTGATCCTTAGGACTATAAAACAAACCACCTTTCGTTCCTCTAGGATATCAAACAAACAGCCTTACATCAGTACGGGGCGCCAGCTTATCAGCTTCCTTGTCCAACACGTGTGCTGGGCTACCCCAAATCCGAATATGGTTCAAACTGGGCTTTCGTCCAGTCCATAGTTCTGTGGGTGTAGCAGGAACTGATTTCGATGGAACCAAGTTAAGAATGTAGGCTGCTGTTTCCAGAGCATATCCCCAGTTCATCAACTTGGCGCAGCAGGACACGGTGCTCATGCATACTGCTCGAGACATCATGTATACATTGTTATTACCCAAGATATCGAATTTGATCTACGAAAAGATCTCACCCATTAATAAATCAAAGTAACAAACAATGCACACATATGCTCGCCAATATCACATGAGTTCAGAACCCGAACTCTGTGGATCTTTATTCTCTCAGTAACTGGGTCAGAGACAGAGAATAGTATCCTATCGTGATCCTCCTCAATACACTAACGAGTGTACTAGAATAATCAGTTAGTCAAGATAAACTAACTTATCAGATTATTCTACGGTGTACCGATGGTGTGTTCAGGACCATCTAAGCCGTGAGCTATTTAATACATTACAAGGTTCTAATGATATGATCTTACCATGTGACTCCCCACACCATATCATCTACAATGTAAGTATATGGAACATTGCATAAAACAATTATAGAACATAATCTAAATGCAAATAGTGACTGCAATAACTTTCATTTCATATCATCATATCATCAGAAAAGTATACAAAGACAAGACTTCCAGTATACAAAACTAACAATATGAGCTTATATATGCTGCATATTCGATCCCACATTACAAACCCTAGTGATATTATATTATAACCGGACACAAACTATACTATAAACATATTACAAGCATATTAATTCAGCCACTATTTTCGGGCCAAATATTGACCAAGCCCATCTCAGAGTGGGCTCCTTCCCCTGAACGATGACCCGCTTCTAGTCCTTCTTCTTGAATCGGGTCGCCCATGTCCAAATAAATTGAACAATTTTGCCCTAATTCTTCCAAGATCCCATTTTTCTCGACTACTCCCTTCTCTCCATCTTCCTCCACAAATTCTCCATAGATTGATTCCAGATCCGTGACAGAAGCTCTTGAAGATTTAGAATGGATTATTGTGATGCAAGAGGAGCTGAACCAGTTCACAAGAAATGACATATGGTTTCTTTTCGATAGGCCGAAAACCCAAAAGGTCATTGGAACTAAGTGGGTCTTTCGCGACAAACTGGATGAACAAGGCGTGATCACAAGGAACAAGGCCAGACTGGTAGCCAAAGGGTACTCACAAAGTGAAAGAATCGACTTTGATGAGACATTCACACCAGTTGCAAGATTGGAGGCCATCAAATTATTTCTCATCTATGCATCTCACAAGAATTTCACAGTCTATGAAATGGGCGTGAAAAGTGCATTCTTGCAAGGGATGCTCAAAGAGGATGTTTATGTCGAACAACCTCCAGGCTTAGAAATTGGAGATGAAGTCTACAAGCTGAGAAAGGCACTATATGGCTTGAAGCAGGCGCCAAGAGCATGGTATGAAACCCTCACAATATTCTTACTAAAGAATGGGTTTCAGAAAGGAGTCATCGATCGTACTCTATTCAGAATAGAATGATCATCTAAGATCTTAATGGTCCAAATTTATGCGGATGACATAATGTAACAGCCCGGTCCCGAGATAGGGATTAACAAATGGGGAAGTGGTGTTATTAAGGGATTAATGAATAAAGACGGGAGATTAACAAAGAGAATTTACGAATCAAGATATGCTTTCGAAGAATAGACGATGATACACCGGTATACTTGATTTAAAATGGAAACATGCTTAAGTGGAATAAAATGGCTAACTAATCAGATACCAAAAAACATAGACCCATTCATGGGTCAAAGTGAATAAACAGATCTTAATGTGAATAAGCCTCTTCGTAGGTGAAAGGAAAATATACTCGAGAAGTGGAAATAAAACTTAATATGCATTTTATATATATATAATCATGTCTGGGGAAATATTCATAGCGTCTTGATAATCATAATAGAACTTAAACGGAATTCAGTAAGAGTGTATCAGACTAGCAGAACACATAATGGGATTTCAAAAGAAACTTAGATAATAGCAAAATAATCTTGGCAGCCAACCCACATCCACAGCCACCAATATCCTCAGCATCTCAACCTAAACACATTTGAAAAAGAGGGGGCATGAGCACTAATGTACTCAGTGGGTTTTAACAAAAACACTTTAATAACCTCGAGATATCCAACAATTAACTGACGGTATATGGATAGCAAAACGCAAAAGCCCTCTCTATATCCGTAAAACCTTTTCTTTTCTTTTGGGCCCAACATGGCTCAAATCTGATGTTAACTGCACCCTTAGGCATGCCGTAGGATAGAAGAGGGGTTACCTCAAATATCCAAACGAGTTTGCGAGGGAATTAACCCAGCAGTGACTCCCTTAAAAGTTCTAAGCTCAAATCCTGCTTAAGCGAAATGCTAAGTACCTTTCTTCCTTAATCTTGCTAGCAAAACCAATCTTAGAGCAACGTCTAAGGGCTAATCCTTTGATATAGCATGATCTTGGCCTATAAGGGATTTAATGCTACCTTAACAAGACAATCCTTAATTCTTAACTAGACGAGCTTTAAACAAAGCATAAACATTCAAATACAAGGAGATGAACGTAAATAAATACGAATTGTAACTAAAGACAATTCTAAACATCTCATGCTAAGCATAAACAATACTTTAATATTTTTAGAATTTCTAAACATGCTCAAGAGATCAATTATAACACAATATCTTCCTTTCCTTCCTTCCTTCTACAGAGATCAATCAGGCAGAGCAAAAATGCTTTATTGGATATCTTATTTGCCCTATATGCTTCTAGACCTTATTAGCTCAAACTTTAGATGAGTATAGATTTACCCACCTCGATCACGGAGCAGAAGATGAGGCAACGAGTTGATGATCCTTCCTCAAATGCCCACGAGGCTCACTTCCTCCTACAAAAGTCGAATTATCGACTTAGCGAACTACTTAGAAGATTTCTAACTGTTAACATGAAATTAAATAATACCCATCATAAATACCCTTAATTAGGACTTAAACATGGATAGCACGACTTTACAACTTAATAAGGTTTCGAGTAGGATTTATTTGATGAACATCACATCTTGATTTCTCAAGTTCTAGACGGAAAACAACTTCAAAAATTTACTTAAAATAAATTGGAAACAACTTGAATGTTTTTTCTAAAATTAATCTTGGAAATAACTCGGAAATAACACGACTCGAAAAGCTCGAAAACACGAAAAGAGGGTACGAAAGATAGCCAGAAAAATCAGCGAGAAACAACACGGGGGAGGGGGGGCGCCGCAGCGCACATCGGCGCCGGTGGGCACCCCCCCCGCCGCGGCGCCCCCTAGCTCCGGCGGGCGCTTGCTGGGCCGAGGGGGGTGTGGCACGGCGGCGCACCCCCTCCGCGGCGGGGCTCCTTCTTTCTCTCTCTTCCGCCCAGTTTCTGGGCAATCTTCATCTGGGTTCTTCGTGTTCGTTGATTCCTTCGACGAACACGAAGAACACTTTACCAAATTTTTTTTAAAACATGCTTTGACAATTTAAATTAACACGAAACGGCATGCTTTAACTTAAAAAGAAATTTGGCATTAAAACGGCATAAACTCGATAATCCTTCTTAATATTTAGAATAACGACGAAATCTTTAAATATAGCTTGAACGGAATTTAAACGGAATAACGAGACTTAAATACACGAAATAATGATGAGGATTATAACGACAGGAATAAAGTGAGCAGTATAACGTAAACGTTATTAACTTGGAACTTCAATAAGAATCGAAATACAACATAGACGGAAGGTAAATGAGCAATAATGAAGAACACGAAGAACATGAAGAACGAAAAGTAAATGCGGAATTAAAAGATGGAAAAAGAAATGGAATCGAGGTCGACGAACAAGAATGGACGGGGTTAGGTGCGTCGAAGGAAGGTGGCTAGCTCGGCGTCGAGTTGAGTCGCAACGGCGGCAGAGCCGCCTGCTACGACCCAACGGCGCCCCTAGCACATTCCCTCACCGCATCCCTTCCACGCCACTCCACTCGTCATCTTGTAGAACACTCACGAAGAACGCTTTTTACTTCGACAAAAATACCGAGAGACTCATTGGCTCAAATACTAGTGAACCAACTTGATTCGTGAAGAAGACGGGGTCCTCAGAAGAAAGACGAGCAAAGATTCCCTTTTGGAATTACTTTTTACTATTCACTCAGACTGACAGATTTTGCTCCCGAGCGTTCGATTGACCTCAGAATGGAAATCCGTGAACGCCAATGGAATCCTTGAGTCATTTCCCATAAGAGGGGCCTGACAGAACTAGACTCGGATCAACAAGGAGGATTTCGTAAATTTCTCAAAACACGAGCGCACGCCAAAGTTACTATTCATTCACCTCTTAAATACGTTTTTCATCACCGGGAACTCAAATGACCTCATAATTAAAATCTGAAAACACCGGCATACTCCTTGAGTTAAAACCTTTCTAACGAGACCACGAATGGCCATAAAAGAGTTGAGATCACATTTTCCAAAAATACGATTTTTACGAAAAACTGACCCTTAAAGTCGTGACTGACATCCGACTTCAATTCACTTTATTTAAATTTCTTCCATAACTAATTAATTAACATTAACAATTCTCTAAACTTTATCCGAAAATTTGGGGTGTTACATCCTACCCCCCTTAAAGAAATTTCGTCTCGAAATTTACTAACTATGATAAGCGATATCAGGGTACTTCTTGAGCAGCTCGGATTCAAGCTCCCAGATTGCCTCCTCTGAACCATGATGGTTCCAGATTACTTTCACGAGATTGATCTTCTTGTTCCTTAACTTCTTGATCTTTCGATCCACAATGGCCTGGGGCTTTTCTTCATAGGCAAAGTCCTCATTCAGGACTATCGCTTCCTTGTTAATCATGTGCTTTGGATCAAACACGTACTTTCTCAACATTGAGACATGAAAGACGTCATGAACGTCACTCAGGTTGGGTAGTAAGGCCAACCTGTAGGCTACTTCATTCACCTTCTCTAAAATCTCAAAAGGTCCAATATATCTGGGCCTTAACTTGCTTCGTTTGCCAAAACGAACTACTCCTCTTGATGGAGACACCTTCAAGAACACTTTATCTCCAACATTGAAACTGAGCTCCAATCTTCTCTCATCCGCATAAGCCTTCTGTCTATCTTAAGCCTCCTTGATTCGTTGACGAATAAGCTCGATCTTCTGGACAGCTTCCTGGACCATTTCAGGCCCAAGTATCCTTCTCTCTCCAACTTCATCCTAATACAAGGGAGATCTACACTTCCTTCCGTACAGGGCTTCATAAGGGGCCATGCCGATCGATGACTGGTAGCTTTTGTTATACGCAAACTCTACCAAAGGCAGTAATTCCTCCCAACTACTTCCTTGATCGATGACTACTCCTCTAAGCATGTCTTCTAGAATTTGGATAGTCCTTTCGGACTGGCCATCCATTTGAGGATGAAATGTCGTGCTGAAATTAAGCTTTGATCCCATTGCTTCTTGTAGACTCCTCCAAAATCTTGATGTAAATCTAGTATCACGATCCGATGTAATCGAGACTGGCACTCCGTGCAAATGCACAACTTCCTTAACATACAGCTGGGCTAATTAATCTAGCCCATCCGTCATTTTAACAGCTACAAAATGTGCCGATTCAGATAATCGATCAACGATTACCCAAATAGCGGTATTCCCTCGCTTAGACTTTGGCAAACCTATGACAAAGTCCATATTGATATGATCCCACTTCCATCCAGGAATTTCTAGGGATTGGAGCAAACCAGAAGTTTTTTTATGCAAAGCTTTTACTTGCTGACAGTTCAAACACCTTTCCACAAAGGTGGCTATCTCTCTCTTCATGTTATTCCACCAGAAGTTCCTTTTGAGGTCTTGGTACATCTTGGTGCTTCCAGGATGTGCTGTATATGGCGTGTCATGTGCTTCGCACATGATTTCATCCTTTAGCTCTTCGTTGCTTGGCACACAAAGCCTTCCTTTGAATAAGAGCGCGTTATCGGCGGCATCCGCGAAATCTTACGAGCTATCAGATCGTGCTTCTAGTCTTTTCTTTTTGAGAAACTTGTCTCCTCTCTGGGCTTCAATTATCTATTGCCTTACGTCGGGCTGAGCGACTATCGTGGCAACTTGAGCTTGAATGGTCTCGGGTGGTGTTAGCACCTCGATTCTTAACTTCTCGAACTCCTTGCGAAGATTTTCCTGGACTGAAATGAGTCCTAACTCTGCCATCTCCTTCCTACTTAGGGCATCTACTACCACATTCGCCTTGCCTGAGTGGTAGTGAATTATGCATTCGTAATCCTTTACAAGTTCTAGCCATCTTCTCTGCCTCATGTTAAAATCCTTTTGCTCGAAGAAATACTTCAAGCTCTTGTGATCTGAGAAGATCTCACACTTAGCTCCGTAGAGATAGTGCCTCCAGATCTTCAACGCATGAACGACTGCGGCTAGCTCTAAGTCATACGTAGGGTAGTTCTACTCATGATTCTTAAGCTGCCTTGAAGCATAAGCAATCACTTTTCCTTTCTGCATCAGCACGCAGCCTAATCCTTTCTTCGATGCATCTGCATAAACCACAAAATCTTCATTCCCTTCCGGAATGGCCAACACTGGGGCCGTGGTTAGCATCTTTTTCAAAGTTTGGAAACTTTCCTCGCACTCAGGTGTCCACTTGAACTTGGAGTCTTTCTTTAACAGTCGCGTCATTGGCTTAGATATGGTTGAGAATCCTTCGATGAATCGACGATAATACCCCGCGAGTCCTAGAAAACTTCTTATCTCGTTCACGCTCCTTGGAGACTTCCAGTTGCTTACAGCTTCAATCTTAGCTGGATCCACCTTGATTCCTTCTAATCAAACTGTATGACCTAAAAACATAACTTCCTTGAGCCAAAACTCACACTTGCTGAACTTAGCATAAAGTCTTTCTCTTCTTAACGTCTCTAGCACCACTCTGAGATGCTCTTGATGCTCCTATTCGCCCTTGGAATAAATGAGAATATCATCTATAAAAACTAGAACAAACTTATCTAGATACGGGTGAAAAACCCGGTTCATTAAATCCATGAACACCACTGGGGCGTTGGTCAATCCGAATGGCATTACCTCAAACTCGTAATGTCCATAGCGAGTTCTAAAAGCAATCTTGGGGATATCCTCCTTTCGGATCTTCAGCTGATGATACCCAGATCTTAAGTCTATCTTGGAGAAGACACTTGCTCCCTTAAGCTGATCAAAGAGATCGTCTATTCTTGGGAGAGGATATCGATTCTTGATGGTTAGCTTATTAAGCTCTCTATAGTCGATGCACATTCTCAATGTGCCATCTTTCTTCTTTATGAACAAAATTGGAGCTCCCCAAGGCGACACACTAGGTTGGATAAAACCTAGGTCTAATAACTCTTGCAGTTGAACCTTGAGTTCTTGCAACTCCTTAGGCGCCATTCTGTTGGGGGCTTTCGAAACTGGGGCGGCCCCTGGTTCCAACTTGATGGTGAACTCCACTTGCCTGTCTGGAGGCAGTCCTAGCAGCTCCTTTGGGAATATGTCGGGGTATTCTCTTACGACTGGAACGTCTTCGATTGAAAGCTCTCCTTCCTCTTTCCTTACTAGGTTAACTAAAAATGCTTGGCAGCTATTCTTCCTCATTATCTTGGTGGCCTTCAGGGTGGATATCACTGGGACTTTGGTTCCCAGCCTTGATCCATAGATCTTCACCTCGGGTTTCCCGGGTGGTCGAAACACTACTTCCCTCTTAGGACAGCTTATGGAGGCATAAACTGAGGCTAACCAATCAATTCCTAGGATTATCTCGAAGTCCTGAATCTTTATTACATAAAGATTTGACTTAAAGGTTTCCCCTTCTATGTTCAATTCTAGGTTAGAGCAGACCTTCCTAGACATCATTCTCTTTCCAGAGGGAATACTTATCTTAAGAGCATTCTCAGCATTCTCGGGTTTTATCTTCAATTTCTTACAAACAGACTCAGCTATAAACGAATGCGATGCTCCAGTATCGAAGAGAGCTAAAACCGGCGTCTCGAAGAGGGTAATCATACCTGCCAGATTACTTGGGGCCTTAGTAGCTTGCTGCTGATTGAGAGCATAAGTACAAGCTGGCTGAGGCGGCCTTTGTCCTGGATCAGACCTTTGATCTCGTCCTTGGTTCTGTCTTGGATTCATTCCCGGCCTTTGACCCTGAGGTCCTCCTTGCTGCAGCCTTGGCTGATTTCCAGGAAATTGTTGAAGCGGCTGCGGGTACCGTGGTTGTTGTGGTGCTTAGGATCGTCTGGTATTTCCTTTCGGACACTCCCTCTTGAAGTGCCCCTCTTCACCATAGTTGTAGCACCCATTTTGATCTGCTCGGCAAGCTCCATGATGCGTCCTTCCGCACTTTTGACACGGCCCAAGGCTAGGGATGTTGTCAGGCTAACTGCGAGGCACTCCTGATTCTCAGCTTTCCCAGTGGGGTGTCTTTCCCCTGTCATCTTTTCTTCCTCCTTCCCACTTTCTTTTTCCCCTTGGATCATTCGATGGTTGAGCGGGTTGAACTTTCTCTCGAGGGAGAATGGCTTCTATGCTTAAGGCTTTGGCTAAGGTTCGAGCATAAGACATGTCTTCTTGCCCAGCGAGGGCTATGCCAATCTCGGATCTAAGTCTCTTCTTGAACTTGCATGCTTTCTTCCCATCCGTGTCCACTAAATGTGGATCATGCCTTGACAATTGATTGAACTCCCAGTCGTATTCCGACACTATCTTATTTCCATTTTAACAGCAACAAAATGTGCCGATTTAGATAATCGATCAACGATTACCCAAATAGCGGTATTCCCTCGCTTAGACTTTGGCAAACCTATGAAAAAGTCCATATTGATATGATCCCACTTCCATTCAGGAATTTCTAGGGATTGGAGCAAACCAGAAGTTTTTTTATGCAAAGCTTTTACTTGCTGATAGTTCAAACACCTTTCCACGAAGGCGGCTATCTCTCTCTTCATGTTATTCCACCAGAAGTTCCTTTTGAGGTCTTGGTACATCTTGGTGCTTCCGGGATGTGCTGTATATGGCGTGTCATGTGCTTCGCACATGATTTCATCCTTTAGTTCTTCCTTGCTTGGCACACAAAGCCTTCCTTTGAATAAGAGCGCGTTATCGGCGGCATCCGTGAAATCTTACGAGCTATCAGATCGTGCTTCTAGTCTTTTCTTTTTGAGAAACTTGTCTCCTCTCTGGGCTTCAATTATCTATTGCCTTAGGTCGGGCTGAGCGACTATCATGGCAACTTGAGCTTGAATGGTCTCGGGTGGTGTTAGCACCTCGATTCTTAACTTCTCGAACTCCTTGCGAAGATTTTCCTGGACTGAAATGAGTCCTAACTCTGCCCTCTCCTTCCTACTTAGGGCATCTACTACCACATTCGCCTTGCCTGGGTGGTAGTGAATTGTGCAGTCGTAATCCTTTACAAGTTCTAGCCATCTTCTCTGCCTCATGTTAAAATCCTTTTGCTCGAAGAAATACTTCAAGCTCTTGTGATCTGAGAAGATCTCACACTTAGCTCCGTAGAGATAGTGCCTCCAGATCTTCAACGCATGAACGACTGCTGCTAGCTCTAAGTCATACGTAGGGTAGTTCTACTCATGATTCTTAAGCTGCCTTGAAGCATAAGCAATCACTTTTCCTTTCTGCATCAGCACGCAGCCTAATCCTTTCTTCGATGCATCTACGTAAACCACAACATCTTCATTTCCTTCCGGAATGGCCAACACTGGGGCCGTGGTTAGCATCTTTTTCAAAGTTTGGAAACTTTCCTCGCACTCAGGTGTCCACTTGAACTTGGAGTCTTTCTTTAACAGTCGCGTTATTGGCATAGATATGGTTAAGAATCCTTCGATGAATCGACGATAATACCCCGCGAGTCCTAGAAAACTTCTTATCTCGTTCACGCCCCTTGGAGACTTCCAGTTGCTTACAGCTTCAATCTTAGCTGGATCCACCTTGATTCCTTCTATTGAAACTGTATGACCTAAAAACAGAACTTTCTTGAGCCAAAACTCACAGTTGCTGAACTTAGCATAAAGCCTTTCTCTTCTTAACGTCTCTAGCACCACTCTGAGATGCTCTTGATGCTCCTCTTCGCCCTTGGAATAGATGAGAATATCATCTATAAAAACTAGAACAAACTTATCTAGATACGGGTGAAAAACCCGGTTCATTAAATCCATGAACACCACTGGGGCGTTGGTCAATCCGAATGGCATTACCTCAAACTCGTAATGTCCATAGCGAGTTCTAAAAGCAATCTTGGGGATATCCTCCTTTCGGATCTTCAGCTGCTGATACCCAGATCTTAAGTCTATCTTGGAGAAGACACTTGCTCCCTTAAGCTGATCAAAGAGATCGTCTATTCTTGGGAGAGGATATCGATTCTTAATGGTTAGCTTATTAAGCTCTCTATAGTCGATGCACATTCTCAATGTGCCATCTTTCTTCTTTACGAACAAAATTGGAGCTCCCCAAGGCGACACACTAGGTTGGATAAAACCTAGGTCTAATAACTCTTGCAGTTGAACCTTGAGTTCTTGCAACTCCTTAGGCGCCATTCTGTTGGGGGCTTTCGAAACTGGGGTGGCCCCTGGTTCCAACTTGATGGCGAACTCCACTTGCCTGTCTGGAGGCAGTCCTAGCAGCTCCTTTGGGAATATGTCGGGGTATTCTCTTACGACTAGAACGTTTTCGATTGAAAGCTCTCCTTCCTCTTTCCTTACTAGGTTAACTAAAAATGCTTGGCAGCTAGTCTTCCTCATCATCTTGGTGGCCTTCAGGGCGGATATCACTGGGACTTTGGTTCCCAGCCTTGATCCATAGATCATCACCTCGGGTTTCCCGGGTGGTCGAAACACTACTTCCCTCTCAGGACAGCTTATGGAGCCATAAACTGAGGTTAACCAATCAATTCCTAGGATCATCTCGAAGTTCTGAATCTTTATTACATAAAGATTTGACTTAAAGGTTTCCCCTTCTATGTTCAATTCTAGGTTAGAGCAGACCTTCCTAGACATCATTCTCTTTCCAGAGGGAATACTTATCTTAAGAGCATTCTCAGCATTCTCGGGTTTTATCTTCAATTTCTTACAAACAGACTCAGCTATAAACGAATGCGATGCTCCAGTATCGAAGAGAGCTAAAATCGGCGTCTCGAAGAGGGTAATCATACCTGCCAGATTACCTGGGGCCTTAGTAGCTTGCTGCTGATTGAGAGCATAAGTACAAGCTGGCTGAGGCGGCCTTTGTCCTGGATCAGACCTTTGATCTCATCCTTGGTTCTGTCTTGGATTCATTCCCGGCCTTTGACCCTGAGGTCCTCCTTGCTGCAGCCTTGGCTGATTTCCAGGAAATTGTTGAAGCGGCTGCGGGTACCATGGTTGTTGTGGTGCTTAGGATCGTCTGGTATTTCCTTTCGGACACTCCCTCTTGAAGTGCCCCTCTTCACTACAGTTGTAGCACCCATTTTGATCTGCTCGGCAAGCTCCAAGATGCGTCCTTCCGCACTTTTGACACGGCCCAAGGCTAGGGATGTTGTCAGGCTAACTGCGAGGCATTCCTGATTCTCAGCTTTGCCAGTGGGGTGTCTTTCCCCTGTCATCTTTTCTTCCTCCTTCCCACTTTCTTTTTCCCTTTGGATCATTCGATGGCTGAGGGGTTTGAACTTTCTCTCGAGGGAGAATGGCTTCTATGCTTAAAGCTTTGGCTAAGGTTCGAGCATAAGACATGTCTTCTTGCCCAGCGAGGGCTATGCCAATCTCGGATCTAAGTCACTTCTTAAACTTGCGTGCTTTCTTCCCATCCGTGTCCACTAGATGTGGATCATGCCTGAACAATTGATTGAACTCCCTGTCGTATTCCGACACTGTCTTATTTCCTTGCTTTAGGTTCCAGAACTCCATCTCCTTTGTCTCTCGATAACAATCCGGGATATACTTCTGATATAAGTCGTGCTTGAAATCTTCCCAACTATAGTCCTCCCATTGCTCTGGGGTTATGGTCCTTCGAACGGACTCCCACCAGTAGTCTGCATCGTACGTCAGCATAAAAAGAGCGCAACTTAACTTCTCCTCTTCTGAACAAGCTATGAAATCGAAAATTCACTCTAAGTAGCGAACCCATTTCTCGGCATCCATTGGATCTCCTAAACCATTAAACGATAGAGGGTTATGCTTGAGAAACACACTTTCGGCTCTTGGATCGAGGTTTGGGACTTGCTCGGGTTCGTTCTCATCTTCGTTCTCAGCTTGACGTCTTCGAGGTGGCATCCTAAAGAACTAGATATTAGCGACGCTTGATTGAATTCGCACAAAGCAAGGATGCCTTTCGATAAGGTCTTTAATTTACGCAAGATAAATCAAACAAGGCGGAAATTTAAACGTCATTCAAGCATGATGGGGAAAATTGGCTCATTAAGAGGAGTTTGGCATCTATATCATAGAATAAGTTACGGGTTACAAACGGAATAGGGCAGTGTAATACCCCGAAATATTTTAGAAGGTTTTATTCAACTTATGTTACCCTCTGGTAAGTTAGAAAATAAGTTCGGTCCTTAAATGATTCAAATAAAGGAAAATCGTGGCGAGGGAAATCTATTTAAAATTTAATTTGGTCAAAAATTGCTTTAAAAATATGTTGTGTATTTTTCTCGGGTTGATAGAAAACGTTTCAAGGATCGTGCCAAACTTTGAATTTTTTAATTTCAAGTTGAAATGAACTCTTGGCACAATTTTAGGGTGAAAGGTAATAGATTTGGATAACTAAGGCACATCCGTCATTATCCAATTTCTTTTTCGAAATATTATCCTATTCGTAATTATCCTATTCTTTTTCTATCATTATCATATTCCATCATTATCCTCTTTCTTTTATTCGTTATTATCCTATTTATTTTTCTTCTATAAATAGGAGGTTAAGGTTTCATTTTTCATTCATTTTCAAAATCGAAACGCCGAGCAGCTTCTAGAGAAGGTACGACTCTAGTTTCCTATTTCAATTCCGAAATAGTCATTTTGAAGGTGTCAACGCGTAGATCACGAATACGTGATTGAAATAATGACACGATGGACGATCATGATGGAAAATCCTCGTGACCGCCGCCAAAAGTCGCCACCACCTTTCAAATCGGTGACTCTTTCGGGTCATCGAATCAAAAAGTGTCTTTAGGGTTTTATATTCTATGTATATTTATATACATTTTCCATGTTGTCACTTTTTAATTTCGGGTATATTTTGGGTATCCGATTATTAAATTGTAGTCTTTTTAAGATCTATCCTTCGTGGATAGCTCTATCGTATTTTTAAGCTCAAAAGTTGTTCCGTGTCAAAATATAGTATTTTTATTTAAAGTTTCATATTTTTCCAATGGGCGGATCTTGCGGTATGAATTTATTTGTACCGAATTAATTTTAAGATATGGGTTTGACCACCCCGTATGCCAAAACTTCCAAAAGGGTTTTTCTTTATAAAAATGCTTTGAGTAAAGTTCCCTTAAGAGTCAAAATATTTTGATGACCCGGGTGCTGCGTATTAAGATAGTGGATTTTATAATATTTACTTCATCGCTAAGAAAGGTTAGATTTTTACCTAATGGTAGTCTTTCATCGAAACTAAGTTGCTGGATAATCTTGTAGGCGCAGAAGAAGGAGACTTCTAGTTGAGACCATAACCAGAATCTAGATCTAGCTTTTCAGATCTGATTATCAGGTGGGTTTTTATTATATAAAAATGTATTTCGGGTTATTAAACCCTGATATTTATAAAATAAACATGATTGAATATCCAATTCATGACTGTATTTAATGTGCTCTCCTGACTCATGTAAGACTTACTACTGTTTTGGTGACGAAACTACAATGGTTCACGATATCGAGCCCCAAGCAAACAGGGCAGTGTCCAACCTTAAGCAGCCGGGTTGTGTACACGAACCGACTCACCATAAGCATTCTAGGGGAGAGTGGTGCGCAATGATGGAACTAAAATGATTTTGTATACATGGAATTCACAAATTTTCTGTTTTGAAAGCTTTCCATGATATGCTTAAAATATGATTGGATATTCTGTTTTATAAAATGATTGTGAAGGTTTTTCTCAAAAGTACCCACTGAGTGCATTAGTACTCACGCCCAAAATCTTTTCAAATATTTTTCAGGATGAGGTGCGGGATGGTGGACGGCTGTGCTAAGGCTGAAGGGCTATCATTTGATGTATATGTTTCCTTTTCCACTATGGAGTCTAACTGAGAACATGCTTCCTTTTGAGTTTGAATAAATGCGCTACGTTCTTTCCGCTTACTCTGATTATTGCTACGAAGTGTTCGGTTCTCTGAATCCCGTTTTTTTTACTGTTATGGAGTGTTCGGTTCTCCGAATCCCATTTTCTTTACTGCTACGGAGTGTTCGGTTCTCCGAGTCCCGTTTTCTTTACTGTTATGGAGTGTTCGGTTCTTCGAATCCCATTTTCTTTAATGTTACGGAGTGTTCGGTTCTCCGAATCCCGTTTACTTTCTATTCATGACAGGCAAAAGCCTGGCATTTATTTACTTTCCTTATTCAGACAGGCGCAAGCCTGGCTTTACATTGCTTTTCATGTCAAGGCAAAAGCCTGGCTCTTTATTGCTTTCACGACAGGCGAGTGCCTGGCATCTCTTTACTTCAAGTATTTGGACAGACATCAGTCTGGCCTTTTTCATGCCTAACCTATTAACAGTTAACCTTTGAACTGTTATTATTTACATTGAAGTTTGCCTTTGTTATTCTTTCTTGGGTTCATCCTAAGAGTCATGGTATCTGGTTTGAGTCATTTCATACGCTTTAAAAGCGTGGATTGATCCATTTATAGAGGTTATGCTGCCCAAATTTTTAGGGCACTAACCGTATTTCTTTGATTGCTTCTATTCAACAACCCCTTCCCCCTTCCCCCAAGTAGTGCACCGGTCCCCTGCCCTTCTCCCGGGACCGGGGCGTTACAGAGTGGTATCAGAGCAGGCTGCAACTCTGCAGGCCTGTCATACTATTGATTGAGTCAAGTTCTCAATGTAGTCTCTTAATTGATTGTCTGATAGCCCTAGCATGTCGCCTACACCGCACTCATCTGCTTCAAAAAGAAAGGTACGCGAGTTAAAATGTTTTTCAGATTCAATTATATTTACTGATTTCAAAAAGAAAATGTGGATAAGGACCAATCTCCACTTTGATGGTATTTATAAAAAGTCGCACCAATAAAGGTTTTGAAGGGATAATGGTATTATTTTGGGACTATGTGCCATATGATGATGGTTATGAATGGAAGGGACTCTTGTCCATGATGGTAAAATTATGGGACATTATGCCTAGATGGTATTGAATGATTATTTTGAATGGGACTGTATGCCCATTATGTTTGAAATGAAAAGTGATGTTTTGAACGGTATTATATGTCCGTTATATGTTTTGAAAGAAAGTGTGATGATAGCAATCAATGCCCTACGATTAGAAATGTTATAATGTATAAGTGATTAGAAATGTGATGATGTTAAAGTGATGGGAAACCCAGAATGCTTATGGAGATGGAATGTGAACATAGAATGAATTGATTGGGAATGTAGATGAACATAGCTAGCTGTGATTTATTCACATAGATTGGATTTTAAGTTGATGGTTGTTAAGATTCTTGTGGAACATAGGTTGATTAAGTTTTTTTCCCACGTTCAGGATTATGAGCCCACATGGATTGGTTCCACTGAAATGTGTCAATTTGTTATGATGTGAAATTTCAAAAGAATGTATTATGTCATGTTTGGATTTAATCCTACATGAAAGAGGGTTCACGGCAAGGCCGTGGTTCGCCTATGGTTTTAATGGGATGTCTGGGACATCTGGATTCCGGTTCAACCGAGAATCTAATGAATGATTATAAAGAACAGATTGACTAAGAAGGTGGGAACAATTATGTAGTGGTTTGTAGACTTGAACGTAGAAAGAACTTAGAATGGATAAGTATATTCTTTTAGGTGGCTTGAGTTATATGGATTTCTAGGAAATGTCGTTCGCGTTCATATGCGCATTTGAGGAGCATGTTGGGAGAATTTCGAATGTTGATGAAGACTCGCGAATGATAGATCCGTTCTCGCTACACCTGCCTCTATACATTTTTGATCGAGGAGCAAGGACAAGTGCAAGAATGAATGTCTCAAGTTCAGCGTGACGCATACGATGATCGAGATAATATGCTTTGATTCAGGTGGATCGATATCTATTCTCTCTCTCTCTCTCTCTCTCTCTCTCTTTTCTCGACTTAAAGGATGATGCTAAAGAATATTTGAAGAAAGATGCAGAGAAGAACGTATGAAGAGTCATGCGCATCAAGTTAAAGTGGACGAAGGCAGATTATACGTCTTAGTAAGATTTACAACTCGAGATAAATAGTGTTTTGGCTAGGAATGATGAGATAGTTTATAAACTAGTCATATTGCTGATTCTAGCTAAGGTTCATAACGTAATTGATGTCTCCATATTAAGAAAGTACTTGTTTGATCCTCAACACGGTATAAAGAATGAGGAGATAGTCCTGAACCAGGATTTTCTAATGAAGAAAGACCAGAGGCTATTCTTGACCGACGGGTTCAAAAATTACGGAACAAACAGATATCACTAGTGAAAGTCCTATGGAATAACTATGGGAGAGAGGAAGCTAACTGGGAGCTTGAAAGCAGAATCAATAAGTTGTATCCTGATTTACCCTATAGAGGTACGCAAATTTCGGGACGAAATTTTTATTAAGGAGGGTAGAATGTAATACCCCGAAATATTTTAGAAGGTTTTATTCAACTTATGTTACCCTCTGGTAAGTTAGAAAATAAGTTCGGTCCTTAAATGATTCAAATAAAGGAAAATCGTGGCGAGGGAAATCTATTTAAAATTTAATTTGGTCAAAAATTGCTTTAAAAATATGTTGTGTATTTTTCTCGGGTTGATAGAAAACGTTTCAAGGATCGTGCCAAACTTTGAATTTTTTAATTTCAAGTTGAAATGAACTCTTGGCACAATTTTAGGGTGAAAGGTAATAGATTTGGATAACTAAGGCACATCCGTCATTATCCAATTTCTTTTTCGAAATATTATCCTATTCGTAATTATCCTATTCTTTTTCTATCATTATCATATTCCATCATTATCCTCTTTCTTTTATTCGTTATTATCCTATTTATTTTTCTTCTATAAATAGGAGGTTAAGGTTTCATTTTTCATTCATTTTCAAAATCGAAACGCCGAGCAGCTTCTAGAGAAGGTACGACTCTAGTTTCCTATTTCAATTCCGAAATAGTCATTTTGAAGGTGTCAACGCGTAGATCACGAATACGTGATTGAAATAATGACACGATGGACGATCATGATGGAAAATCCTCGTGACCGCCGCCAAAAGTCGCCACCACCTTTCAAATCGGTGACTCTTTCGGGTCATCGAATCAAAAAGTGTCTTTAGGGTTTTATATTCTATGTATATTTATATACATTTTCCATGTTGTCACTTTTTAATTTCGGGTATATTTTGGGTATCCGATTATTAAATTGTAGTCTTTTTAAGATCTATCCTTCGTGGATAGCTCTATCGTATTTTTAAGCTCAAAAGTTGTTCCGTGTCAAAATATAGTATTTTTATTTAAAGTTTCATATTTTTCCAATGGGCGGATCTTGCGGTATGAATTTATTTGTACCGAATTAATTTTAAGATATGGGTTTGACCACCCCGTATGCCAAAACTTCCAAAAGGGTTTTTCTTTATAAAAATGCTTTGAGTAAAGTTCCCTTAAGAGTCAAAATATTTTGATGACCCGGGTGCTGCGTATTAAGATAGTGGATTTTATAATATTTACTTCATCGCTAAGAAAGGTTAGATTTTTACCTAATGGTAGTCTTTCATCGAAACTAAGTTGCTGGATAATCTTGTAGGCGCAGAAGAAGGAGACTTCTAGTTGAGACCATAACCAGAATCTAGATCTAGCTTTTCAGATCTGATTATCAGGTGGGTTTTTATTATATAAAAATGTATTTCGGGTTATTAAACCCTGATATTTATAAAATGAACATGATTGAATATCCAATTCATGACTGTATTTAATGTGCTCTCCTGACTCATGTAAGACTTACTACTGTTTTGGTGACGAAACTACAATGGTTCACGATATCGAGCCCCAAGCAAACAGGGCAGTGTCCAACCTTAAGCAGCCGGGTTGTGTACACGAACCGACTCACCGTAAGCGTTCTAGGGGAGAGTGGCGCGCAATGATGGAACTAAAATGATTTTGTATACATGGAATTCACAAATTTTCTGTTTTGAAAGCTTTCCATGATATGCTTAAAATATGATTGGATATTCTGTTTTATAAAATGATTGTGAAGGTTTTTCTCAAAAGTACCCACTGAGTGCATTAGTACTCACGCCCAAAATCTTTTCAAATATTTTTCAGGATGAGGTGCGGGATGGTGGACGGCTGTGCTAAGGCTGAAGGGCTATCATTTGATGTATATGTTTCCTTTTCCACTATGGAGTCTAACTGAGAACATGCTTCCTTTTGAGTTTGAATAAATGCGCTACGTTCTTTCCGCTTACTCTGATTATTGCTACGAAGTGTTCGGTTCTCCGAATCCCGTTTTTTTTACTGTTATGGAGTGTTCGGTTCTCCGAATCCCATTTTCTTTACTGCTACGGAGTGTTCGGTTCTCCGAATCCCGTTTTCTTTACTGTTATGGAGTGTTCGGTTCTTCGAATCCCATTTTCTTTAATGTTACGGAGTGTTCGGTTCTCCGAATCCCGTTTACTTTCTATTCCTGACAGGCAAAAGCCTGGCATTTATTTACTTTCCTTATTCAGACAGGCGCAAGCCTGGCTTTACATTGCTTTCCATGTCAAGGCAAAAGTCTGGCTCTTTATTGCTTTCAGGACAGGCGAGTGCCTGGCATCTCTTTACTTCAAGTATTTGGACAGACATCAGTCTGGCCTTTTTCATGCCTAACCTATTAACAGTTAACCTTTGAACTGTTATTATTTACATTGAAGTTTGCCTTTGTTATTCTTTCTTGGGTTCATCCTAAGAGTCATGGTATCTGGTTTGAGTCATTTCATACGCTTTAAAAGCGTGGATTGATCCATTTATAGAGGTTATGCTGCCCAAATTTTTAGGGCACTAACCGTATTTCTTTGATTGCTTCTATTCAACAACCCCTTCCCCCTTCCCCCTTCCCCCAAGTAGTGCACCGGTCCCCTGCCCTTCTCCCGGGACCGGGGCGTTACAGAGTGGTATCAGAGCAGGCTGCAACTCTGCAGGCCTGTCATATTATTGATTGAGTCAAGTTCTCAATGTAGTCTCTTAATTGATTGTCTGATAGCCCTAGCATGTCGCCTACACCGCACTCATCTGCTTCAAAAAGAAAGGTACGCGAGTTAAAATGTTTTTCAGATTCAATTATATTTACTGATTTCAAAAAGAAAATGTGGATAAGGACTAATCTCCACTTTGATGGTATTTATGAAAAGTCGCACCAATAAAGGTTTTGAAGGGATAATGGTATTATTTTGGGACTATGTGCCATATGATGATGGTTATGAATGGAAGGGACTCTTGTCCATGATGGTAAAATTATGGGACATTATGCCTAGATGGTATTGAATGATTATTTTGAATGGGACTATATGCCCATTATGTTTGAAATGAAAAGTGATGTTTTGAATGGTATTATATGTCCGTTATATGTTTTGAAAGAAAGTGTGATGATAGCAATCAATGCCCTACGATTAGAAATGTTATAATGTATAAGTGATTAGAAATGTGATGATGTTAAAGTGATGGGAAACCCAGAATGCTTATGGAGATGGAATGTGAACATAGAATGAATTGATTGGGAATGTAGATGAACATAGCTAGCTGTGATTTATTCACATAGATTGGATTTTAAGTTGATGGTTGTTAAGATTCTTGTGGAACATAGGTTGATTAAGTTTTTTTTCCACGTTCAGGATTATGAGCCCACATGGATTGGTTCCACTGAAATGTGTCAATTTGTTATGATGTGAAATTTCAAAAGAATGTATTATGTCATGTTTGGATTTAATCCTACATGAAAGAGGGTTCACCGCAAGGCCGTGGTTCGCCTATGGTTTTAATGGGATGTCTGGGACATCTGGATTCTGGTTCAATCGAGAATCTAATGAATGATTATAAAGAACAGATTGACTAAGAAGGTGGGAACAATTATGTAGTGGTTTGTAGACTTGAACGTAGAAAGAACTTAGAATGGATAAGTATATTCTTTTAGGTGGCTTGAGTTATATGGATTTCTAGGAAATGTCATTCGCGTTCATATGCGCATTTGAGGAGCATGTTGGGAGAATTTGGAATGTTGATGAAGACTCGCGAATGATAGATCCGTTCTCGCTACACCTGCCTCTATACATTTTTGATCGAGGAGCAAGGACAAGTGCAAGAATGAATGTCTCAAGTTCAGCGTGACGTATACGATGATCGAGATAATATGCTTTGATTCAGGTGGATCGATATCTATTCTCTCTCTCTCTCTCTCTCTCTCTCTCTCTCTTTTGTCGACTTAAAGGATGATGCTAAAGAATATTTGAAGAAAGATGCAGAGAAGAACGTATGAAGAGTCATGCGCATCAAGTTAAAGTGGACGAAGGCAGATTATACGTCTTAGTAAGATTTACAACTCGAGATAAATAGTGTTTTGGCTAGGAATGATGAGATAGTTTATAAACTAGTCATATTGCTGATTCTAGCTAAGGTTCATAACGTAATTGATGTCTCCATATTGAGAAAGTACTTGTTTGATCCTCAACACGGTATAAAGAATGAGGAGATAGTCCTGAACCAGGATTTTCTAATGAAGAAAGACCAGAGGCTATTCTTGACCGACGGGTTCAAAAATTACGGAACAAACAGATATCACTAGTGAAAGTCCTATGGAATAACTATGGGAGAGAGGAAGCTAACTGGGAGCTTGAAAGCAGAATCAATAAGTTGTATCCTGATTTACCCTATAGAGGTACGCAAATTTCGGGACGAAATTTTTATTAAGGAGGGTAGAATGTAATACCCCGAAATATTTTAGAAGGTTTTATTCAACTTATGTTACCCTCTGGTAAGTTAGAAAATAAGTTCGGTCCTTAAATGATTCAAATAAAGGAAAATCGTGGCGAGGGAAATCTATTTAAAATTTAATTTGGTCAAAAATTGCTTTAAAAATATGTTGTGTATTTTTCTCGGGTTGATAGAAAACGTTTCAAGGATCGTGCCAAACATTGAATTTTTTAATTTCAAGTTGAAATGAACTCTTGGCACAATTTTAGGGTGAAAGGTAATAGATTTGGATAACTAAGGCACATCCGTCATTATCCAATTTCTTTTTCGAAATATTATCCTATTCGTAATTATCCTATTCTTTTTCTATCATTATCATATTCCATCATTATCCTCTTTTTTTTATTCGTTATTATCCTATTTATTTTTCTTCTATAAATAGGAGGTTAAGGTTTCATTTTTCATTCATTTTCAAAATCGAAACGCCGATGATGCAGGCTGAAACCAGCAATGAATGAAAATGAGAAGATAAGGTGATCGGGACTCACTCAACCGATGGTAGCGGACTCTCTCGACACTACTAATCACGGAATCACTCAACGTGACCAAGCCAATCGCTTGAGAAGGAGGAATCACTCACTCCAAGAACAAGAATTTGTACATATGCAATGATATGTAATTCTTAATCTGAATAAAAACCAACTTGTCCAACACTTACAATGTAGACGACTTAAATACGAGATTTTGGAACATCCCTCCAAACATAGGTGAATGAATTAGACTCTTAGACTTTCCAAATAATAAATTAGACTTTTAGACTTTCTAAATAATTTGAGACTCTTAGACTTTCCCAACAATGAATAGATCATTAACTCAATTCAAGATTACATCATTCTCCCTGGCTTGGAAAGAACTCGTCCTCGAGTTCGAGTTTAAAGCAGACCACAGCGAATAATCAATATCTCGCAGATCCTCACTTGATATCCATGCATCTTCAGAGCTTGGTTTGGCATTCCAATGAACAAGATACTGAGTATATGTCCCTCGGCGTGTAGTAATTGTTCTCGCATCCAACACATCAATTGATTCACGGGCTGAATTCGCAGAAAATGAATCAATATCATCCTTGGCCAACACCGGTTCTTGTTCTTCACCATAATAAGAGTATAAATCACTGACATTAAATATAGGACTGATCTTGAAGCCTTCTGGGAGCTCGAGGCGATATGCATTCGGGCCGAGTTTCTTGATGATGCGACAGGGACCAAACTTCCTTGGCTTAAGTTTGTTGTAGGTTCGAACTGGGAACCTTTCTTTGCGTAGGTAGACCATAACAAGATCGCCTTCTTCAAACTCTTTTGCTCGGCGATGAACATCGGCCTGTGATTTGTAAGATTGAGATGTTTGCTTCAATTGCTCACGAACTTGTTTATGAATGTCTTGAATATGAGAAGCAAACTCCTCAGCATCCATGCTAACTCGGGACTGATTTTGCAATGGGGTAAGATCCAAAATCTGATTCATATTTCTTCCATAAACAACTTCAAAAGGTGTCTTCTTGGTGGATCTACTCAAAGAAGAATTATAGGCAAATTCAGCTTGAGGAAGAACAAAATCCCATCTCTTTGGATTCTCGCCCACCAAACTTCTAAGCATATTCCCAAGAGATCGATTCACCACTTCAGTTTGCCCGTCAGTTTGTGGGTGACACGTGCTGGAGAATTTCAATTGGGTACCTAATAATCTCCAGAGTGTCTTCCAAAAGTTGCTCACAAAGCGAACATCACGATCCGAAGTAATGGTTTTTGGAACTCCATGCAGCCGCACGACTTCTCGAAAGAATAAGTTTGCCACTTGCGATGAATCGGTAGAATTCTTACATGGGATGAAGTGTGCCATTTTAGAAAATCGATCCACTACAACGAAGATACTATCTTTGCCTTGATGTGTCCTAGGCAACCCAATAATGAAATCCATTGAGAGATCTTCCCAAGGAGAATTAGGTGTTGGAAGAGGTTGATACAAGCCGATGTTTTGTGCGCTGCCTTTCGATCGTTGACAAACACCACATCTTTGAACAAAACTTGCCACATCTCGCTTTATCGATGGCCAGAAGTAACGCTCCTTCACAAGTGCTTCAGTTTTGTCCCTCCCAAAATGTCCTCCAAGACCTCCACTATGTAATTCTTGCATGATGAGTAGTCGTAGAGAACCTTGCGGAATACAAAGTTTCTCTTGCTTGAATAAATACCCATTCATGAGCAGATAATCACTTGAGTTACCACCGAGATTCATTGTCACCTTGGAAAAGAATGGATCTGTGGTATATTGTTCAGGTAAAACATCAAAACCAAGAACCTCGTAAGAAAGAGTATTCAACAGAGCGTATTTGCGGCTTAATGCATCAGCAACCTTGTTTGAAGTGCCATTCTGGTGCTTCAACAGAAAAGTGAATTTTTCCAAGTAAGAAACCCATCCGGCATGTCTGCGATTTAGTTTCTTTTGTGCCTTCAAGAACCGCAGAGCTTCATGATCGGAATAAAGGACAAACTCTCCACCAATAAGATAACTTTCCCAATGTTGCAAAGCTCGTATAACAGCATAAAGTTCCTTATCATAAGTAGAATACTTCAACTTCGAACCATTTAGTTTCTCACTAAAATAAGCAATAGGCTTCCCACGTTGTGTAAGAACAGCACCGATGCCAACATTTGAAGCATCACATTCAACTTGAAATATTTTAGAGAAATCCGGCAAAGCGAGAACAGGCGCCTTGATAAGCTTAGCTTTCAAAAGTTGAAAACTATCTTCAGCTTCTGTAGACCACTTGAATTCTTTGTTCTTTAACACATCCATGATTGGAGCCGCAATAGTGCTGAAATCTTTAATGAAACGGCGATAAAAAGAGGCAAGGCCATGAAAACTCCGTACATCGGTGAAGGTCTTTGGGGTAGGCCAGTCAAGGATTGCTTGTATCTTTTCATCATCCACTCGCAGCCCTTCTTCACTCACTATGTAGCCAAGAAAAACCACTTGATTTGTCAAGAATGAGCATTTCTTAAGATTGACATACAATCTGTTGTCTACCAATGTTTTGAACACCATAGACAAATGCTCAAGATGTTGTTCTGTGTCTTTACTGTATACCAAAATGTCGTCAAAGTATACGACAACAAATATTCCCATGAAATTCTTCAAAGCATGAGTCATAAACCTCATGAAAGTACTCGGAGCATTACAAAGACCAAATGGCATTACCAACCATTCATATAAGCCATGCTTTGTCTTAAAAGCGGTCTTCCACTCATCACCCGCTCGAATACGAATTTGGTGATACCCACTACGAAGGTCGATTTTGGAATAAACCTTTGCTCCCACAAGCATATCGAACAGGTCATCCAATCGAGGGATAGGAAAGCGATACTTGATAGTAATTTTGTTTACAGCTCTACTATCGGTACACATTCGCCAAGTTCCATCTTTCTTCGGGGCTAGAAGTGCTGGGACGGCACACGGACTCAAAGATTCCTGAACATGGCCTTTTGCGAGCAATTCGTCAACTTGTCTTTGTAGCTCAGCATGCTCATTAGGTGTCATTCTGTAATGTGGTAAATTAGGAAGAGTAGCACCTGGAATAAAGTCGATTTGGTGCTGAATATCTCGAAGCGGAGGTAGACCTGCTGGTAATTCATCAGGAGCTAAGTCTTTGAATTTCTCCAGCAACCTCTTAACTTGCTCGGGAATGTTACAATTGGCATTTTCATTTTTTGGGACAGCTACCAAAGCATATACAACATCTGCTTGCTTCAGTTCTGTGTAGGACATCAAGGTAACTTGATTGCTTGGATTCACACAGCTTGGCGTATCCTTTAATGGTAACAATACATACTTAGTTCCATTCCTTAAAACAGAATAAGTATTTTTCTTCCCATCATGATGAGCACTTCGATCGTATTGCCATGGTCTTCCCAAAAGAAGATGACAAGCATCCATAGGAAGAATATCAAAATATGCTTCATCCTCATACTTGCCGATAGAGAATTTTACACGACTTCTTTCAGAGACTAAGACTTCTCCTCCTTTCTTGAACCATGATACTTTATAAGGTTTCGGATGTCGTTCAACCTTCAGTTTCAGTTTGTCAATCAATGTTTGGGAGGCCATGTTCTCGCAACTTCCAGAATCAATCATCAAAACACATTTCTTACCTCCCGAGATGCAAAATGTTCGAAAGATATTGTGTCGCAGCCACATATCTTCTCTTTGGACAGCCATGATTCGTTGAATGACGAGGCTTTCAGCATCACAATCAGGTTGACAATACTCATCTTCGAGTGCTTGCTCTGCTTCTTCATCAAAATGAGGGCCGTCATCTTCATCACTTTGAGTTTCTTTGACAAGGTGAATCTCGACATTTTTTTGGGGGCATTCATATGCCCTGTGACCAAGTTCACCACAACGAAAGCATGGTTTTGCTAAAGATGGAGTGACTTTACCCGTATTTTGAGTAGGAGGCCTGAACTTGGAAGTCGATCCACTATTGGTCTGTGCATTTTCCTTGAAATTAGTAGTTTTGGAACTTTCGCCCTTCTTGAATGAACTCCATTTGGATTTTTCTTCAGCTTTGAGAGCCATTTGATAAGCTTCCTCAAGAGAATGGAGGGTGTGCATATAGAGTTCTCCACGTATCGAACTCTTCAATCCCAACACATAGCGAGCGACGAGCTTATCGTTAGTTTCATTGAGCTCTAATCGACTCATTAACTTGTAGAATTCTTCGGTGTAACTTGCAACCGATTGATCAAATCGTTGGTGCAGTGTATGAAACTTTTGGTATAGGGACTGATTGTAATCTAAGGGTAGGAATTTTTCATCCAATTTCAGCTTCATTTCAGGCCAGGAATCAATTTGAGGCAACCCTCTTCGTGCTCTATTGCGTTGGTATTGCTGCCACCATATAAGTGCGTGGCCCTTCTACTTCGTTGCAACAAAGTGAACCTTTCTTTCATCTGAGAGATGCTTCCACTCAAAGAAAGCCTCAAGAGAAGCCTTCCAATCACAATATGCATCAGCGTTAAGTTGTCCATCAAAATCAGGAACTCCAACTTGAATACTACGATCAGTTCCCTCAATAGCTCTAGCTAAACGATCCATAGAGGATTCATTTCGCTCAGCATAAGGATTCTCAAATCCTCTTTGTGAACTTGATGAGGAGCCATCAGATTCGTTAAATAAGTCATTATTGTAGGCTCTAGAATTATTTACCCTACTATGGGTAGGAGATGGTGGCCTTCTTGCAAGAAGATCAGTCACCATTTGACGAAGCTCGGCAATCTCAGCTCGAAGATTGATATCCTCGACATTTCTTCTACGACGAGGCGGCATGGTGATTTATCAGAGTTTGAGCAGTAGCGGAACCTGCTCTGGTACCACTTGATGCAGGCTGAAACCAGCAATGAATGAAAATGAGAAGATAAGGTGATCGGGACTCACTCAACCGATGGTAGCGGACTCTCTCGACACTACTAATCACGGAATCACTCAACGTGACCAAGCCAATCGCTTGAGAAGGAGGAATCACTCACTCCAAGAACAAGAATTTGTACATATGCAATGATATGTAATTCTTAATCTGAATAAAAACCAACTTGTCCAACACTTACAATGTAGACGACTTAAATACGAGATTTTGGAACATCCCTCCAAACATAGGTGAATGAATTAGACTCTTAGACTTTCCAAATAATAAATTAGACTTTTAGACTTTCTAAATAATTTGAGACTCTTAGACTTTCCCAACAATGAATAGATCATTAACTCAATTCAAGATTACATCAGCCGAGCAGCTTCTAGAGAAGGTACGACTCTAGTTTCCTATTTCAATTCCGAAATAGTCATTTTGAAGGTGTCAACGCGTAGATCACGATTACGTGATTGAAATGATGACACGATGGACGATCATGATGGAAAATCGTCGTGACCGCCGCCAAAAGTCGCCACCACCTTTCAAATCGGTGACTCTTTCGGGTCATCGAATCAAAAAGTGTCTTTAGGGTTTTATGTTCTATGTATATTTATATACATTTTCCATGTTGTCACTTTTTAATTTCGGGTATATTTTGGGTATCCGATTATTAAATTGTAGTCTTTTTCAGATCTATCCTTCGTGGATAGCTCTATCGTATTTTTAAGCTCAAAAGTTGTTCCGTGTCAAAATATAGTATTTTTATTTAAAGTTTCATATTTTTCCAATGGGCGGATCTTGCGGTATGAATTTATTTGTACCGAATTAATTTTAAGATATGGGTTTGACCACCCCGTATGCCAAAACTTCCAAAAGGGTTTTTCTTTATAAAAATGCTTTGAGTAAAATTCCCTTAAGAGTCAAAATATTTTGATGACCCGGGTGCTGCGTATTAAGATAGTGGATTTTATAATATTTACTTCATAGATAAGAAAGGTTAGATTTTTACCTAATGGTAGTCTTTCATCGAAACTAAGTTGCTGGATAATCTTGTAGGCGCAGAAGAAGGAGACTTCTAGTTGAGACCATAACCAGAATCTAGATCTAGCTTTTCAGATCTGATTATCAGGTGGGTTTTTATTATATAAAAATGTATTTCGGGTTATTAAACCCTGATATTTATAAAATGAACATGATTGAATATCCAATTCATGACAGGTACAAAAGACAGGTCTTCTAGTATACAAAACCAACAATACCTTCCGTAAGATTTCCCAATACTTGGAAAACTGCTCATCTAGCTTTGTCTTCTGAAATTTCAAAGATTTAGTTTAAACCTTCTCTCGAAGTGCTTAAATCGTAGATTACATGCTAGAATTAATATGTCTATTCAATTACTAACATGCAACTCATAAAAGTTCCCAGGATTTATTGCCCTCACAATTAACCTCAAATCTCTCGATTGTTATTGATTAATGTGCTTTGTGTTCTTGTGTTCAAGTGTTAAAACTCGTCTCTCGATTTATGAATTAACACAACAAATCATGCTATCATTGTAATGAATCAATCAAGCAAACAAGAAGAAAAACACAAAGAATAAAAGAAGAATAAAAAATTATATAATTAAATATCCATCGCACTTCAAAATCAACTACTATCAAACTCTAGAATACTACAGAATTAGTTACTCATAATTAAATAAATAGCTAAAAACAATCCAAGAGAACACATTGTTTGGAATTAAAAACACGATAAAACCCAGAGGATGAATCTTGATATTGATCTTCAACTTGTTCTTCTCTTGCTCTTCAATCTCTGTCTTTTGGAGAGGAATATGGTGTGTGTTGTTGTGGTTTTTGATGTTATGGTAGGGTTTGTGATGCCTAATTTTCGTTCTTGAGAAGATATATATAGTTTAGGAAGTATCCCAGTCGAAAAAGGAGAAAACAGGCCAAAATGGGCCAAAATTGGACCCCCAAAGCTCGATTCGCGACCTCACCCACGACCGGGTCGGTCGCGGGTCCATCTCGGGTCATTTTCTGCACACTCACGACAGAGAGGGGGGTCCAGAGAACAAAATTTGCTACCTCGGTCGTGAATAATCCAACCGGTCGTGGGTCCACGTGGCAGTTCTATAGACTTTCACTGTTTCACTTCGTTCTCACTCGTTTCTCGTCCGATTGACCGGATTCTTTTTGCAACACGTTTCTAACTTGATTCTCTATCTTTCTAGGGTCTTCCCAATCTCATTTGAATTTCACACAAAAAATGGCATTAATTCCCTTCACAAAGAACAAACACGTGACGTTGCACAAAACATAGAAAACTATACAAAACTTATCACTTCATGCATGCAATGCCCATCAAACACCACTCAAATGAACCTCCAAACACATGCAAAATTCAAGGTTATCAACTCCCCCAAACTTAAGACATTGTTTGTCCCCAAACAAAGAGAAAGAAAACAAGACTTAAAAGCAAAGCATGAACCAATATTAAATATCAAAGCATCAATTTAATCTAAATAAATTCATAAATTGAAACCTCTAGAAAATGAACCTCACAAAGATTGAAGATCACTCATCACTCAAGTGTTTAAGGCTAAATGTATAATGTTAGTGCTACCATTATGCACTAAGTGTTCGTGTGTGTTGTTGACGAGATATGTTCGACAATGTGTGCTTGGGTATGTCTCCGAAGCAATTTATTCCGCTGTACAAGAAAAGAAGAACAGTTGGTGAACTGTTCCCTCTAATGTCGTAGACATACCCAGGGATACTTCTATATGGCAGTTTCTATAAATACAAGATCTTGCGCGGATCCGTTCGTGGAAGGAAAGATATGTTCGATTGACTGCCTTGTGGAGTAGATACCAAGCATCAAATAAACGTCCTGTCCAAGGAGAGTATCTATACACGTTTGGGAAGATCACAAACCATAATCTACTTATCATATTGATGGCGATGAAGATCGGCGATAATTGTGAAGTTAAGATTATAAGAAGGCCGATTCTTTTTGCAATCGGTATCACTTACACTTGTTTAGATTCTCTTAGAAGATTATTTGAGAGTCATTTCGTTTGTGGTCTTTGTATTAGCTAGTAATTGTTCCATAGTATGTTCTAGCATTTGAGTGTTTTGAGTGAAACACGTGAGGGGTTTATTAATCTGTTTTGTACGCAATCTCAAGAGAGATTGTAAGTTGAAGTCGTGGGTAGCTAGAGGGAGTCTAGTGTCACGGTTGTAAGGGGATCTTACAGCTTTCGTTTAGTGAAAGAGTTCGTGGAGAAGAACGGGCGACATAAGGAGGGAGTCCTGTATATGTAAGAATCCAAATACATTTCATGAAGGAATAACAAATGAATCTTCAAGTTTGGGCGAAGTCCTCCCAGAGTAGGTTGATTCACCGAACTGGGTTACCAATCTCGTGCGTATTTTACTACTTTATTTTTTATGTTCTTACATCTGTCTTACACATATCATAGAACATTTGTTAGCAGTACTTATTAAACACTTATGAGCACGGATTATCATTTTTCATATACACTTAAAATCATTCAAAACAAATAATCCACCATAAGCTTGCAAGATATCTATTCTCTCCACCACTTAAAAATGCTTTAGACAAGAATAAAAAAGGTCTTTTAAGGTTGTAATGAAGGCTCTTTGGTAAAGGTAGGAACATTAAGGCTAAGTGACTAATTCAAAAAAATTTCATCCCAAAACCCACTTCTTCAATTCACAACAAGTAAGACAACAAAAATCTTCTTCCACCTTTTAAAACATCACAACACCATATCAATTATCTTTTTCTCACCACCCTTTTATGCTCTCTTTTTTTTTATATGAACTTTGTTCATTTTTTTTTCAATACTTGGACTCTTTAAGTAACTTTTTCTCTCTGTTTTTTTTAGAGTTTATAAGGGTATCTAGCATATTCAACACAAAACTAACATAATTATGCCACCATCCAAACTCCAACTTCAACAATCATTCTCAATCACTTTTAATTCCCCAACCCAAGGTATAACAAAGAAAATCAAGTCTCAAGGCTCAATTGGGCAAACAAAGGATTAAGAATTTATGGAAAAATTAAATCAATGATAGAATAGCTAGATAAAGATGGCATTTAATCATGTTCAAGTCTTTAGCACACTAATGTAGTTTCAAGAAAGGCAACCAAGCAAGTTTTAGAGATTGACAAGTACAAATGATTAACACACAAGAAAGATAATATTGTAAAACAAAGTAATCTTTTAGGCTCAAAAGCTCACATGGGTAAAATATCAAAATCAAGAGGCAAAAATTACAGAATTTATCAAGATAAAAATCAACAAATCATATCATGCTCTCATGTAGAATTTCCAGTACCAAACAACTTATCATAGGCACATAATTGATCTATACTCCACAATTTTCGAAAGTTAAGACCAATCAAGACCAAAACCACTTCCGACTAAACCTAATAAAGCAATAAACATGCAAAAAACCTATAAAAATAAAAAATAAAAAATTTGACCAAAAATTTTAAGAAAAAAAAATCTAATGCAAATGCAACACAAAAATCCAAGGTAACGACACTTCCCTTCCCCCAAACTTATTCAAAATCATGTAAGAATATGTTGAAAAGAAGAAAGTGGTCTACCTTGGATGAACTCACAGATGGCTACGGTAGGTCCGTTGGCACTCGATGCCACACTTGTTGCCCTTTCATAAACCTCTTAGCTCCAATTCCAGCTGCAAAATTAGGATAAAAAATCCTATAATAATTATCTGGTGGTTCCTCTTGTTGCTGGATTTCATGATGGCTCCACACATCCATTGATAGCATAGATAATGCTCGACATTCTTCTAAGCTCTTTTGTCGGCCTTCCACGTGAACATCCCCCCCATCATGGATGGAAAATTTTAAGCTCTCCTCATGAACTCGTTGAGTGAGTTCACAACTATCCATGTCCACCAAAGCTCTTGCAGTTTTCATAAATAGACATCCCATGATCAACAGTACACGTGCATCCTTCTGCATATCAAGCACAACAAAATGAATAGGAAAAACAAAATCTCATACCTTAACCAAGACGTCCTCCAAAATCCCCTTAGGATATGTAACTGATTGATCTGCCATGTGAAGAGAAATGGAAGTTGGCTGGAGTGTCCCAATGGCTAGCTTTTTGAAGATAGAATATGTTATCAAATTGATGCTAGCTCCAAGGTCACATAAAACTCTTCCATAAAATTTCTTTCTAATTTCACACGGGATGGCGAATCTTCCCGGATCTTTGAGCTTTGCAGGAAACTTCCTTTGAATGAGGGCATTGGATTCTTCTGTAAGATACGCAGTCTCAAACTCCCCCAATTTTCCCTTCTTGGACACCATGTCTTTGAGGAATTTTGCATAATTGGTCATCATTTGCAAAACTTCCACAAGAGGCAAATTGATGTTGACCTTTCGTAAGATTTCCCAGAACTTGGAAAACTGCTCATCTAGCTTTGTCTTCTGAAATTTCAAAGATTTAGTTTAAACCTTCTCTCGAAGTGCTTAAATCGTAGATTACATGCTAGAATTAATGTGTCTATTCAATTACTAACATGCAACTCCTAAAAGTTCCTAGGATTTATTGTCCTCACAATTAACCTCAAATCTCTCGATCGTTATTGATTAATGTGCTTTGTGTTCTTGTGTTCAAGTGTTAAAACTCATCTCTCGATTTATGAATTAACACAACAAATTATGCTATCATGGTAATCAATCAATCAAGCAAACAAGAAGAACAACACAAAGAATTAAAGAAGAATAAAAAATCATATAATTAAATATCCATCGTACTTCAAAATCAACTACTATCAAACCCTAGAATACTACATAATTAGTTACTCATAATTAAATAAATAGCTAAAAACAATCCAAGAGAACACATTGTTTGGAATAAAAAACATGATAAAACCCGGAGGATAAATATTGATCTTGATCTTCAATTTGTTCTTCTCTTGCTCTTCAACCTCTGTCTTTTGGAGAGGAATATGGTGTGTGTTGTTGTGGTTTTTGAGGTTATGGTAGGGTTTATGATGCCTAATTTTCATTCTTGAGAAGATATATATAGTTTAGGAAGTATCCCAGTCGAAAAAGGAGAAAACAGGACAAAATAGGCCAAAGTCGGACCCCCAGGGCTCGATTCGAGACCTCGTCCATGACCGGGTCGGTCCCGGGTCCATCTCGGGTCATTTTCTGCACACTCGCGACAGAGAGGGGGGTCTAGAGAATAAAATTCGTGACCCCGGTCATGAATAATCCAACTGGTCGTGGGTCCACGTGGCAGTTCCACAGATTTTGACTGTTTTACTTCGTTCTCACTCATTTCTCATCTGATTGACCCGATTCTTTTTACAATGCGTTTCTAACTTGATTCTCTATCTTTCTAGGGTCTTCCCAATCTCATTTGAAGTTCACACAAAAAATGGCATTAATTCCCTTCACAAAGAACAAACATGTGACATTGCACAAAACAAAGAAAACTATGCAAAACTTATCACTTCATGCATGCAATGCCCATCAAATACCACTCAAATGAATCTCAAAACACATAAAAAATACAAGGTTATCAACTCTCCCAAACTTAAAACATTGTTTGTCCCCAAACGAAGAGAAAGAAAACAAGAGTTAAAAGCACAGCATGAACCAATATCAAATATCAAAGCATCAATTTAATCTAAATAAATTCATAAATTGAAACCTCTAGAAAATGAACCTTACAAAGATTGAAGATCACTCATCACTCAAGTGTTTAAGGCTAAATGTATACTGTTAGTGGTACCATTATACACTAAGTGTTCGTGTTGTGTTGTTGGTGAAATATGTTGGACAATGTGTGCTTGGGTATGTCCCCGAAGCCATTTATTCCGCAGTGCGAGAAAAGAAGAACAGTTGGTGAACTGTTCCCTCTGATGTCGCAGACATACCCAGGGATACTTTTATATGGCAGTTTCCATAAATACAAGATCTTGCTCGGATCCGTTCGTGCAAGGAAAGATATGTTCGATTGACTGCCTTGTGGAGTAGATACCAAGCTGCAAATAACCCTCCTATCCAAGAAAAGTATCTACACACGTTTGGAAAGATCACAAACCATAATCTACTTACCATATTGACAGCGATGAAGATCGGTGATAATTGTGAAGTTAAGATTATAAGAAGGCCGATTCTTTTTGCAATCGGTACCACTTACACTTGTTTAGATTCTCTTAGAAGATTATTTGAAAGTCATTTCGTTTGTGGTCTTTGTATTAGCTAGTAACTATTCCACAATATGTTCTATCATTTGAGTGTTTTGAGTGAAACACGTGAGGGGTTTATTAATCCGTTTTGTACGCAATCTCGAGAGAGATTGTAAGTTGAAGTCGTGGGTAGCTAGATGGAGTCTAGTGTCACGATTGTAAGGAGATCTTACAGCTTTCGTTTAGCAAAAGAGTTCGTGGAGAAGAACGGGCGACATAATGAGGGAGTTATGTATATGTAAGAATCCAAATACACTTCATGAAGGAGTAACAAACGAATCTTCAAGTTTAGGCGAAGTCCTCCCAGAGTAGGTTGATTAACCGAACTGGGTTAGCAATCTCGTGCGTATTTTACTGCTTTATTTTTTATGTTCTTACATCTGTCCTACACATATCATAGAACATTTGTTAGCAGTACTTATTAAACACTTGTGAGCACGGATTATCATTTTTCATATACACTTAAAATCATTTAAAAAAAGTAATCCACCATAAGCTTACAACATATCTATTCTCTCCACCACTTAAAAATGCTTCTGACAAGAATCAATAAGGTCTTTCAAGGTTGTAATGAAGGCTCTTTGGTAAAGGTAGGAACATTAAGGCTAAGTGACTAATTCAAAAGAATTTCATCCCAAAAACCCACTTCTTCAATTCACAACAAGTAAGACAACAAAAATCTTCTTCCACCTTTTAAAACTTCACAACACCACATCAATTATGTTTTTCTCACCACCCTTTTATACTCTCTTTTTTTTATATGAACTTTGTTCATTTTTTTTTCAATACTTGGACTCTTTGAGTAACTTTTTCTCTCTGTTTTTTTTAGAGTTTATTAGGGTATGTAACATATTCAACACAAAACTAACATAATTATGCCACCATCCAAACTCCAACTTCAACAATCATTCTCAATCACTTTTAATTCCCCAACCCAATGTATAACAAAGAAAATCAAGTCTCAAGGCTCAATTGGGCAAACAAAGGATTAAGAATTTATGGAAAAATTAAATCAATGATAGAATAGCTAGATAAAGATGGCATTTAATCATGTTCAAGTCTTTAGCACACTAATGTAGTCTCAAGAAAGGCAACCAAGTGAGTTCTAGAGATTAACAACTACAAATGATTACCACACAGGAAAGAAATAATATTGTAAAACAAAGCAATCTTTTAGGCTCAAAAGCTCACATGGATAAAATATAAAAATCAAGAGGCAAAAATTACAAAATTTATCAAGATTAAAATCAACAAATCATATCATGCTCTCATGTAAAATTTCCAATACCAAATAACTTATCATAGGCACATAATTGATCCATACTATACAATTTTCGAAAGTTAAGACCAATCAAGACTAAAACCACTTCCGACTAAACCTAATAAAGAAATAAACATGGAAAAATCCTATAAAAATAAAAAATAAAAAATTTGATCAAAAATTTAAAGTAAAAAAATTCTAATGCAAATGCAACACAAAAATCCAAGATAACCGGACTTCCCTCCACCCAAACTTATTCAAAATCATGTAAGAATAAGTTGAAAAGAAGAAAGTGGTCTACCTTGGATGAACTCACAGATGGCTAAGGTAGATCTGTTGGCACTCGATGCCACAGTTGTTGCCCATTCTTCAACTTCTTAGCTCCAATTCTAGCTGCAAAATTAGGATAAAAAATCCTATAATAATTATCTGGTGGTTCCTCTTGTTGCTGGATTTCATGATGGCTCCTCACATCCATTGATAGCATAGATAATGCTGGACATTCTTCTAAGCTCTTTTGTCGGCATTCCACGTGAACATCTCCCTCATCATGGATGGAAAATTTTATGCTCTCTTCATGAACTCGTAGAGTGAGTTCACAACTATTCATGTCCACCACAGCTCTTGCAGTTTTCATAAATGCACTTCCCATGATCAACAGTACACTTGCATCCTCCTGCATATCAAGCACAACAAAATCAACAGAAATAACAAAATCTCGTACCTTAACCAAGACGTCCTCCACAATCCCCTTAGGATATGTAACTGATCGATCTGCCATGTGAAAAGAAATAGAAGTTGGCTGGAGTGTTCCAATGGTGAGCTTCTTGAAGATAGAATATGTCATCAAATTGATGCTAGCTCCAAGGTCACATAAAGCTCTTTCATAAAATTTCTTTCCAATTTCACACGGGATGGCGAATCTTCCCGGATCTTTGAGCTTTGCAGGCAACTTCCTTTGAATGAGGGTATTGGATTCTTCAGTAAGATACACAGTCTCAAACTCCTCCAATTTCCTCTTCTTGGAGACCATGTCTTTGAGCAATTTTGCATAATTGGGCATCATTTCCAAAACTTCCACAAGAGGCAAATTGATGCTGACCTTCCATAAGTTTTCTCAGAACTTGGAAAACTGCTCATCTAGCTTTGTCTTCTGAAATCTCTGAGAAAAAGGCATGGAAACAGTGGGAGGAAAAGTAGATGCAAAAGATGGCTTACTTGGTGAGTTCTTGATTTCTTTAGGCACCTCTTTCTTTGGCAGCTGCTTTTCCAATGGAATCTATTCATTTTCAAGACTTGTTAGATCATCCATAGGAACCTTCGGCTCTTCATAAGACCTCCCACTTCTCAAAGAAATGGCATTGCACTGCTCCTTGGGATTCACTGTGGTGTTGCTAGAAAATTGTCCCGATTGGTGTTGATTTCCTACAACTGCAGCCAGTTCTCCCAACTGCTTCTCGAACATCTTCCTTTGTACACTCATAGGACCCACAGTATTCTCCAACTTCTCCACTCTAGCTTGCAACTCCCCCATGAACTTGTCAGTCTTTCCTATAAATGCCATCAACAAGTCATCCATCTTCGACTTATTCTCTTGGTAGAACTGATTTCCCCCTCGGTGATTGTTGTTCTCATAGCCGCCTCTCTAGTTGATATAGTTGACATCTTCCACTACTTGGTTCATGGGAGGATTCGCAGTCTGTTGAGACATGGCATCAAATCTACTATTGATAGTAGCATTCAGAGTAGACAGTGGGCTGCAAGCTTGGAAATAGGATCATTGTCACCAACAGCTGTTGACCTCTTCATTATCTTCACTTGTGGATCACCGATCTATTGGTAGCTGTTTGTAGCCATGTCTTTAATGATTGACACAGCTTGATCGTGTCCTTTGTTTAACAGTGAGCCACCCGTAGAGACATCCAGAAGTCTTTTAATCTCCATGTCGCATCCATTGTAGAAGATACAAACTTGGTGATCCACCCTGAATCCATGATTGGGACACTTCCTCAGCATGTTCCAAAATCGCTCCCTAGCCTCATACAAAGTTTCATCCTCGTACTAACGAAACTGTGTAATTTCACCTTTAAGCTTGAGAGTTATACCAGGGGAAAGAATTTGTGTAGGAACTTGTGTGCTAATCTTTCCCAACTCTCAATGGATCTGGTATCTAGAGATTGATACCATAGCTTAGCCGTATCCCGTAGAGAGAATGAGATTAGGCGTAAGTGAATGGCATCATCGGGGACTCCATTCATCTTTACAGTGCTGCATATCTCTAAAAATTACGTCAGATGCGCATCCGGATCTTCAATGGCCTGTCCTCCATATTAGTTTTGCTGAACCATGGAGACCAATCTCGATTTCAACTCGTAGTTATTCGCATTGATCTTTGGGCCAGGAATGTCTCCGTGGTTGAGTACTGGAACAAAGAGCTCATTAATTGGAGAGGGCTCTACCGCTCTAGCGTCTCTCGATCTTTGACCCTTTTTTCCACTGCATCAAGCTATTGTTGGAGTCGAAGAATCACGACATTATTATCCTCTACATCAGCCATTCTTCTTTTCTCGGCGTTGTTTCGACGACATGTAGCTTTTAATTCAGGATTAATAGGATCTAAAGAGGCTCTCTGAGAACGTGTAAGCATACACTACCTGCACACACCAAGAAAAAGTGAGAAACAAAAATTAAAACTGAAAATAAAATCAAATAAAAATAAAAAACAAAAATTAAAATTAAAATAAAAATTAAAGCCTAAATTAGAACTAAAAATATTATCACAATATCAAAAATTAATTCAATTAATCCCCAGCAACGGCGATAAAAACTTGTTCGACAAAATATTGACTACCCGCAAGTGCACGGTGTAGCTGTGTACAATGATGAGTAAGGTCGTATTCCACAGAGGCTAATGATTAATATATGCGTTAGTATTGCAACGTCAACTTCAACTTCCTAACACTATTTAGGCAACACATCAAAAGATTTTAATTTAATTAACTAATTAAACAAGAAATTAAATAAAGCAAATAAAAGATGAACAGATGGGACTCGGGTCTAAATTCAGAGGGAAATAAATATTCTAGGATTTTGATTTCATTGATTTATACATACAATGTCAATTCAATTATAGAATTTATCCACGATTCGACTTTTATTAGGACAATCACTCATTTAGTTTAAACCTTCTCTCAAAGTGCTTAAATCGTAGATTACATGCTAGAATTAATGTGTCCATTCAATTACTAACATGCAACTCCTAAAAGTTCCCAGGATTTATTGTCCTCACAATTAACCTCAAATATCTCGATTGGTATTGATTAATGTGCTTTGTGGTCTTGTGTTCAAGTGTTAAAACTCCTCTCTCGATTTATGAATTAACATAACAAATGATGCTATCATGGTGATCAATTAATCAAGCAAACAAGACGAAGAACACAAAGAATAAAAGAGGAATAAAAAATCATATAATTAAATATCCATCGTACTTCAAAATTAACTACTATCAAACCCTAGAATACTAGAGAATTAGTTACTCATAATTAAATAAATAGCTAAAATCAATCCAAGAGAACATATTGTTTGGAATAAAAAACAAGATATAACCCGGAGGATAAATCTTGATCTTGATCTTCAACTTGTTCTTCTCTTACTCTTCAATTTCTATCTTTTGGAGAGGAATATGGTGTGTGTTGTTGTGGTTTTTGATGTTATGGTAGGGTTTGTGATGCTAATTTTCGTGCTTGAGAAGATATATATAGTTTAGGAAGTATCCCAGTCGAAAAAGGAAAGAAAACAGGCCAAAATCGGATCCCAGGGCTCGATTCGCGACCTCGCCCCCGATCGGGTCGGTCGCGGGTCCATCTCGGGTCATTTTCTACACACTCGCGATAGAGAGGGAGGTCCAGAGAACAAAATTCGCGACCCCAGTCGTGAATAATCCAACTAGTTCACACAAAAATTTTTGCAACGCGTTCCTAACTTGATTCCCTATCTTTATAGGGTCTTCCTAAGCTCATTTGAAGTTCACACAAAAATTTTCATTAATTCCCTTCACAACGAACAAACACGTGACATTGCACGAAACATAGAAAACTATGCAAAACTTATCCCTTCATACATATATTGCCCATCAAATACCACTCAAATGAACCTCAAAACACATGCAAAATATAAGGTTATCAACTAGCTAGAGAGAGAGAGAGAGAGAGAGAGAGAGAGAGCAACCATGGCCAATAACACCACTGAAGGAGTCATAACGTGCAAATGTATGTGATTTCATTTCATCCATAAAAAAATTCATAAATTTTGAATACAGGTCTCAACCTAAGTGTAGTTGTGATAATTAAATTTTTGTTGCAGCAATTGTAGCATGGACCGCGTTTGAGCCACAGAAGTCGGAAGAAATTCGAGTCGAACCACAAAAATTGACTGAAGTTAGGATCAATTTGTTGTATGCCAACATGTGCCATACAGATTTCATATTTTGGACAGGAAAACTTCATGTAAGAAAATTAGTTTTTGTAATAATACAAGTTTGTTTGATTGTTGTTTTTATTTACAAGGAAGTAATAATGACACAAGGTTTGTATAAGTGCAACTGCTGTTTTATGTCTCCCTGTTCTTCATCAATCATCTCATTTTTGTTTCTTGTGTCATGTTCGTGTTTTAGAATTTGTTCCCTCTCGGATAGTTCATAACAAAAAAATGTGTTCTAGCGACGGAGTCCATCGTTAATCCATGACGATCTGCCCACCGTTATTAGTTTGAGGAATAAACTATGGCGGGAATGGTTCGTACCTTAATTTTATGATGGACTTACGGCGGTTCTATAGTCCGTGGATTTAGTCATTTAATGACGGAAAATATCCTTCGTTAATTATTAATTAACTTAATTAGTTAACAACGGACACCAATCCGTCATTAATGAGTTACGACGGACTTACGATGGTTATTATATCTACAAGATTTTTTGTTTATAGACAACACATTATAGGCGACGTGTATTGATTCAGTAGTTATCTATTACAGCATAGACGACGTGCATACACAAAACCGTTGTCTATCACTGCTTTTCTTAATTTATTTTTTATTTTTTAATGTTGCATAGCATTCTCTATTGGGATATAGACAACGTTCATAGTGATCATGTTGTCTATTGCCGCTCCTTATTAAAACGACATCATTTCCATTTAGGATATCACCTCTCTAAACACAAGAGTTGGAAAAACTCCAATCTTCTTCTAACCCTAATCAAGCGCCGCTTTCATCACCGCTTCAACCCTTTCCTCATCGTTGCCCTTCCCTTCATTGTCGTTGCCTCTCACCGTCGTTGCCCCTTCACCGTTCCACACTGGAGAATTGAAAATTAACTGGGCAAATTGATTTAATGGAACTATTAGAGAATGGAGATCTCATATGTGTGGGCCGCCCCCAAGAAATCTTCCATTACCGTCTCCAAGCATTTTTAAATTATGGTATGCATTTATATTATTTGTTCTATCCTTAATTTTTGGATTCCATAATTGAGAGGTATCAGTGTGAAAAGAGAACAATACAAAAATAAGAAAAGCAGATCGTGGAAGACAACAATTTTTTAAGTTATATTCAACCAAAGTTCTTTTATGAAACAAAACTTGAAATGTACTTTTTGAATCTAGTTTTTTTTTTATGCTTGTATCTGACGGTCAATTTTTATTTAAAGGTAGTTCACTGCTATAAAATTTTAAAATGTTATGCACCAGTATGTGAGTTGGAGGTGTTGGGGTGAATCTTCAAGCTGCTAATACAGTGATAATTTTTTTTTATACAAATAGGAATCCCCAGATTATATCAAATTCTTTTTTCCTATGTAGTGACACTTCTAAACTTTAAGTTTAAAATGAAGTCTTATTCTATAATGTTTATGTTTGTTCAGGCTGATTTGCAAGCACAGGCTAGGGCTCATAGGATTGGACAAAAGAAAGTTGCCCTTGTTCTTCGTATGGAAACTGTAAATACTTCAATTCCTAAACTCAAGTAACTTTTTGGTTATTTCTTCTGTTAATTAGTTGTATTGTCATAGAGACTAAATTTTCTTACTGGTAATTGAGATAAACTTAATAGTATTTGCTAATCAATCTCATTCTTTTCAGCTTTTAAGTATTTGATTATTTTCAATTTTATTTTGATTCCATTATCGATATACTGAAAATCGGGAATATAGTTTAATTGTATTTAGAATTTATTGCAGACTACTCTCTATCACTCTCTCACAAAGAATTTATGGTGACATAAGTTGTCATCTGCTCTTCTGCTATGCATGGTTGCATGATTTAAGCTTAAAATATTTGATCAACTATATTGGGAGTGTACTTGAAACCTGGGACAAAAGTAATGATAGTTAAATTAGAGATTGATCCACAACAATTGTCTTAATTATTCATTTAACCATTTAAATGAGCACCCTATATCAGAGTTTAAGCTATTACTGATGAGAATCGTTTAATATCTATTAACTTTAACAATTATCCTTTTTTTTCATTGTATTTGTAGATGACTGTGATGCTATATAGTCTTTGTAATGCAGTTAAATTTTTTAGAGTGCTTGTGATGCGGCCAATCAATATGCGTAAGTTAAGGAAAGAACACACTACAACTATATGGTTGATTCAATCCAAACACAACTGAAAATATGGAGATTAATATGATGAACAAACTGAAAATTATCGATTTAACCCCAAATTGACTCGATCAGAAACCTGAGCAATTCAACTCGGATTAAGCTTAAATTTTAACACAAGGTACAGTCTGAAGTCATGAAAAACATATCCAAAAATCAGCAAATTCGCACGAGTAGATTTGGATTTTGCACGGTGGTCAATTTTCAGACTGTCTAGGGTTTATAAATGGATCTAAGGCTTGTATGGAGGGTTTCTGGACTTGGGAACCTATGTGGATGAATATGGTGATGCTAGGGTGGATATGGAACGTGTATAATGGCTGTGGAGGTGAGGAAAGGCGTGGTGATGATAAAAATGAAATTAGAGTTATGAATCTTACCAGAAACGAATCCCAGATCGACAAGAATCCGAAACGCGTCTATGGAGTAAGCTTTGCGGCTGCCTACTACTAGATATCCGAACGCGACAAAAGATTTCAAGCTTGGAGATGCCAATCAACAAACTCTACCGAAGAACCGATTTGTTGTGTGAGACAAGAGAATAGCGTAAAAGCTATTTTCATTCATTCAAGTCTGCGTAAACAACGTCTGGAATAATCCTAAATACCTAAGGGGCGAAATTATCAAGTATTGGGCTGGATAATTTCAAAAATAAAATAAATAACTAAAGGCCCAATTTTTCTAACCATAATTTGGGCTTCTAATTAAATTAAAATACTGGATCCAATTAAAGAAAACAACTTAACAATTAATAAAAACTACACGGCCAAACTAAAAATAAATAAATAAATTCGAATATGGCCGGGGCTTCTTCACTCCTCAATGCTCGTCAAATTTACCAACTTGTGCTGTCGGAATTCAGCTCCATCATCTTCCAATTTCTTTCCAACATAGCACTGTAAATATCCTTGCAGCTTCTTGGCACGTAAGCGCGTCACTGGAACTCTCAGCTGCAACTCCGGGTTTAGTTCCTCAGTACTCATCCCCGTCTCATCAGCTTGCTAGAATTGTCTTAATTTTTCTAATTCTTTTATCAGAATTTTATAGAGTGAGAGTACATATTTCATGTACTGGGACTTGTTTCAGCTCTGCCTTCTTTTATAAGGACAATGATATAGACTTTAACATATTTTCATTTCGTATTGTTAATTTGTGTAACATTTTTTCCTCTCAGTCTTTTCTAGACAGATAGCAGCTTGTGTTGGAAAGATTATTATTAGGTAAAAGTAAGTAATTTATTGCTAAACTAATTCACCATATAACATTTATATAAACAATCATCTCTTTAATATGCTTTCATTTGTTTATGTGAGATTCTATATGAGACTATGCAATAAGAATTCTGGTCACATGCATGGCATTATCAAATGATGTGTGATGGAAGATTACAGAAAAATTCCTTAAAATTGAGTAGAATAAATTATTAGCTTGTGCCAAAAATGAACGTATGAACTAATGTGCTTGTGCTAACTTATGTTTTGTTTTACTTTATTCTTTTAGCATGTAAACTAATGTGGTAGCTTATGTTTTGTTTTACTTTATTTTTTTCATTCATGATTCTTCGCAACTAATGACATTATGATTCAGACTAAGTATTTTTCTTTCCACTACTAGTGTACATCAACCAAAACTGAGCATGAACTTCATTGCATAAATTTTCACATATGGAAATCTATGGCAGTATGTCTATATGTGTACTCATTAGTTTTGTATTTTTTTTATTTTTATTTTTTGTAGGCACAAACTTAGAGACCACTTGGTGAAATTTTAGATGGTGTTTGCTTATGTCTCTAGTTGCTTACAAAGAGGATATAATGAGCTTGTTGATATATATATATATATATATATATGCATTCAGTTTGTGCTTGCCGGAGTTAATTAGCTAGTGACCCTTGAGTATCAATACATTGAATGTGTCATTTTCCTTTTGATGAAATTCACTTTGTTATGTATTTGTTTAATTTGTGAAAGTTTCAGCATTTAGGTGAAATCTTGATGGAAGTTGGGTGGTTGATTTTGCTAGGATGGTGATGCTTAAAGTACGTATCGACCCAATTGACGAACGAACTTGAAGAATGGAGATGAAGTCTATGAAATTTTGGAGGAGTTGCATGTAGTTTGTAATTTTTAATCTTAATATTTGTTACTTGGATGAATTAATTTGATAGAACTTTTCCTTATTAATATACTTGTTGCTTGGATAAGTTTATGGTTTATGTATACATTGTAATTTATATGATTAAATATAATTTATTAGAGATATTTTATATTTTTGTTATTTTTTGAAATATTCTAAGTTTGTTGTAACAATATAAACAAAATAGGAATAAATAAATAAAATTAAAATAGTTGAAAAATGACAACGGTTCAAAAACCGTTGTCTATTAATGATCAGACAATGATTTTTCTGCGTTGTATTTAACCACATTATAGTTGTCTATAACATGATAGAGAACGCAATTTCAACGTTGTCTATAGCCATATGACCGTTGTCTATAATATGATGATAGACAACGCAGTTTGCGTGTCGTCTTTAACTGTACAACCGTTGTCTATAACTTAATAGACAACGCGTTTTCCGCGTTATCTTTAACCTTGTCCTTATAGACAACACTATTGTAGACAACGCTCGATTTTCTAAAAGACAACGCGAATTCCGTGTCATCTATTACTATTTTTCTTGTATTTACATCGCTAAGACTAACAACAGAATGGAATCCATTGTTATTTGTTTATTTATTCATTTTTTATTTAATTAATAACGAATGTATTCGTCGTAAGTCCATCGTTAAATTTTTTTAAAAGGGAATCCCTAACTCTCTTTCTTCCCTCTATGCTCACAACTCTAATTACGAAACTCGTTGTCCCTCTCTATTGCTCCCCACCGCCTGCTCCTTCCCCTCCCCGTCCCCACCGCACGTCTCTCCCTCTATATCTCTCTCTCTCACGCAAGCCTCCCTGCTCCCCGCCGCGGCGCAGACGCCTTTACCTCTGAAGATAAGCCCCCGCCGCCCCATGGCCGTTGCGCAACTCTCCGTCTCCCTCTCTTAATTTAAAAAAAGAATTTGAGGGGGTCCATGGCACTTTTGTTGGGGTTTTTTCGAATTGAACCACCGCAGGATCTAATTGGATGTTCATTAATCCTAATGTCATGTAGATCATAAATTCATGCATCTCATATGTTTTAATTAACCGAGTTCAATTAACATGCAAATCCGGTTTAAACGATTCTACTAAAGCGGAAACTTAGAAATCGAAAAATGACTTACAAATCAAACGACAAGTGGAGCACAAGATTAAAGGTCTAATCTTGTTGTTGTGTATGATGATGATCGGCGCCCACTAATGCTATTCCACTCCTTGATCTTCTGTTGTATTCCCGGACTGAATCTAGTTTCAGGGTGGGCTGAAATCTACTAGATCGGTATGGAATCTGTGGAGACAAAGAGAACATAAGAGGAGCTGATCTGTTACCCCAAAATTTCATCCCCCACCCTCTTATATATAAGGGGTTGGGCAAAATTTCAGTGTCCTAACCCTACTGGGTTTGAGCCTCTATCTCTTTTTCCATCTCCAGTCCATTAAAGTCATATTGGGCTACAACAGGGATCTAGAAGAATATTAAATTGGCCTACTAATTTATTTAATTTCCAATATCCAATAAACTTAGGATATTATTAAATAAATTAAGTACTATTTTTATTCCACTAAAGAAATAATACTGACCTACCAATTTAATACATATTTCTGAATATGCTTTCTCCTTTAGTCCAGCCATTCCCCGTGTTTAAGATATAATGCCCATTAATTAATTATGTAAGCTTCTGACAGCTATAATTAATTAATATCTTATCCTTGAGTAGTACCACACAAGCTTTACTTATGCACGGAATAAATTCCACCTGCAGGGTTTCAGTATGAACATACATTTCCTCAAAGGGACACCATCAACCTGGCGCACCAGGACACGGTGCCCCTACATATTGCACGACCCATCATAAATGTAAATGTCACAACCCAAGATATCGAGATTATTGATCCTTTGAAAGAATCTCACCCTTTGATAAATCAAAGCTGCAAACACTACACGTATATGTCCGCCAACATATAGGGGTTAAGAACCCGAACTCTGTGGATTCTTATTCTTTCATTTAAGGTCAGAATAGAGAATAGAATCCTAAGTAGATCCTCCTCAATACACTTGACCGTGTATTAGAATAATCAGTTAGTCAAGACAAACTAACTATCAGATTATTCTACGGCGTACCGATAGCAGGTTCAGTGCCATCTAGACCGTGAGCCTTTTAATTCATTACAAGGAACCGATGATATGATCTAACCGTGTGTTTACGCACACCATATCATCTACAACGCAAGTATAGTGAACATGCATGTAAAATATAACAATTTAAATGCAAACAGTGACAGCAATTGTATTCATTCTATATCATCATAAAACCATTATCAATAAAGTATACAAAAGACAGGTCTTCTAGTATACAAAACCAACACCTTCTTGGCCCTTACATGGGTCTGCCTCCATGCGGAATGATCCTAAATCTAGTGTACTGTAAAGTGGGCTAGCTTGGCTCAAGCGTGACTTAGTTTTCTTAAAAAACATGAGCCAAGTCCGACCCATGGGCCCATTTAGCTCGTATAAACCCGAATCTAAAGCCGTTGTTTTTCATGGGGTGGGTTCAATCCAGCTTGACCCATTTCACAATACGTATTTTCAAAACTTGAATTGGTAACGATCTTCCAAAAAATCGCTTTATGAAGAAATAATACAAATTGCATTAATTAATTTTACTATCATTTGAGGACCATAACCATAATAGATATGTATGTGTATGTGTGATTTTTAATTCGATTCCTCAACAAAACTAAATTCTTTTTATGATAGCTACACATTATTTTCATAATTATCTTATTTGATACTTTAAATAGTCGAAAATGAAACATAATAAACCACTTTAATTGGATTTCTATTAAATAGTTATGCACATTTTATTTATACATGTAAGATCTCATACGTTGAATTTTTATCCTACACTTCAAAGGCGAACAAAAAGATCAAAGCATATTTGAACATGTGCACATTCTGAAAATGGCAGTGTGATTGAAAGTGTTGGAGATAAAGTGAAAGGCCTCAAGGTAGGAGACACTGTGATGACACTCTATGTGGGAGAATGTGTAGAATGCTCAAATTGCAGGTTGGGGAAGTCTAACTTATGCTCCATGTATCCAGCGCATTTAACTGGCCCAATGTATGATGACTCATCAAGAATGTCTGTTAAGGGCCTAAAATCTACCACGCGTTTAGCTGTTCAACTTTGTCTGAATACACGGTTGTAGAATCGAACCTCGTGGTTAAGGTAGATCAGAGGATGTCTCTTCCCTATACCAGTTTTCTTTCTTGTGGTTTTACAACAGGATATGCAGCAGCCCGGAAACAGTTCAAAGTTGAAAAGGGGATAAACTGTTGCTGTAATAGGACTTGGGGTAAACACACTAATTGAATTGGATCCTCTGTTTTACTCTATTTCCCCCTTCTCGCAGCATTGCTACAAGCTTATGTCAAATGAGGCTAACTTGTTTTTTCATGTTGGCATACGATCAGGGAGGAAGGGAGGTAGTCTTGGTCAGTGCAGGAGTTCAGACGACGGTGGAGCTCAACTATGTTAACCCGTCAGAGGGGAGGACCGTTAAGAGTACAACCTTTGGTGGTATAAGAATTCATTCGGATCTTCTTCAAATTGTTGAGAAATGTATCAACAAGGTATATACACTGTCTCGAATCATTATATTCTCAAGATTTTCGATTGTTGTAACATTTCATGTAAGAAGAATTATGCTGGTTTTTTTCCCCCCGTAGGAAATCGATCTTGACAAGCTCATAACTCATGAGGTTTCACTTGCTGATGTTAACAAAAGATTCATAAAAAATTACAAAATTAGAAAAAGACAGGTCTTCTAGAAAAAGACAGGTCTTCTTGTATTCATTCTATATCATCATCAAACCATTATCAATAAAGTATACAAAAGACAGGTCTTCTAGTATACAAAACCAACAATCTCCCACTTATACTTGAAGCATGTCTTTCAAATATAAAATAAACTGGCTAACTCTCCAACTCTAACTAAAATCTCAAACGGCAACCTCGGGTCTGCATCTCACTCCCATTTTCTCCACGTGACCGTAGAAGGTCTTAGCTTGAAGGCTCTTCGTGAATGGATCAACTAAATTGTACTTCGATGCAATCTTGACCACTTCCGCATCTCGTCTCTTAACAATTTCTCGTATAAGATGGTACTTTCTCTCTATGTGTTTACTTGCCTTATGGGCTCTGGGTTCCTTCGAATTTGCCACTGCACCCCAATTATCACAATATAATGTGATAATCTTAGGCAAATCTGGAACCACGCTCAAGTCCAACAAGAAGCTCTTCAGCCAGACGGCCTCTTTTGCAGCCTCAGAGGCAACTACATATTCGGCCTTCATGGTGGAATCCGCAATGCATTTCTACTTTATGCTCCACCATGCAATGGCTCCGCCTCCCAAGGTAAACACATAGCCTGAGGTAGATTTACTCTAATCTTTATCGGATTGAAAATTTGAGTCCGTGTAACCCAAAGGCACTAGACTATCAGAACGGTATACCAACATATAATCTCGAGTCCTTTTCAGGTACTTGAGTATATTCATAACCGCAGTCCAGTGACCTTGTCCAGGGTGAGACTGATATCTGCTTACCATGCCGACTGCATAGCATATATCAGGTCTAGTGCATAGCATAGCATAGCATACATAAGACTTCCCACAGCCGAAGCATATGGAACGCCCTTCATCTCATCTATCTCAGCCTGTGTGTGGGGACAAATATCCTTGGATAGATGAATTCCATGCCTGAAAGGTATAAAACCTTTCTTGGAATCCTGCATGTTAAACCTAGCTAGCACTATGTCGATATATGTCGCCTGGGATAAGCACAACATCCTTTTCTGGCGATCTCGAATTATCTTGATGCCAAGGATGTGTCCGGCTTCTCCTAGATCTTTCATATCGAACTGCTTGGACAACCACACCCTTATGTTAGATAATACTTTCTTACTGTTTCCAATAAGTAAGATATCATCAACATATAGCACGAGGAAAGCCACCACGTTTCCGTCACTCTTCTTGTACACACAGCTCTCATCCGGACATTGCACGAATCCATATGACTGGATAACCTCGTCAAACCGGATGTTCCAAGACCTTGACGCCTACTTAAGTCCATAAATGGATCTCTTAAGCTTGCACACTAAGTGGTCTTGGCCTTTAGCAATGAAACCCTCTGGTTGCTTCATGGGGATGTTTTCCTCAAGACTTCTATTCAGGAAAGCTGTCTTGACATCCATCTGCCAAATCTCATAATCCAAATGAGCGGCTATAGACAAGAGAATCCGGATTGACTTAAGCATGGCTACCGTCGAAAAGGTTTCCTCATAATCGATCCCTTCTTTCTGAGTGTACCCTTTCGCCACAAATCTTGCCTTGAAGGTTTCAACCTTCCCGTCAGCTCCTCTCTTGCGTTTGTAAACCCACTTACACCCAATGGGTTTTACCCCATCTTGTGGTTCTACAAGCTCCCAGACTTGATTGTGATCCATAGATCCAATCTCAGACTCCATTGCAACTTTCCAAGTATCTGCATCTTTATCTTGGATCGCTTCATCGTAGGTCCTGGGATCCAATTCATTTAGTCCTTCAGGGAAATCTGAAGATTCACCCAAACCAATGAATCTGTCAGGTTGGCGTACAACCCTCCCACTGCGACGAGGCAATTCTTGTACTTCTGTGACACGTTGTGCAGTAATTTATGGTTCCTCTTCTTGTATTGTTGGTGTCAGATTCGAATTTTCCCCTCGAAGTTCCTCGAGTACTATCTCACTTCTTGGCTTGTGATTTATTACATAGTCTTCCTCTAAGAATCGAGCATTGGTACTCACAATGATCTTCTGATCCTTAGGACTATAAAATAATCCACCTTTCGTTCCTTTGCGATATCCAACAAACAGTCTAACATCCGTACGTGGTGCCAGCTTATCAGCTTTCTTATCCAGCACATGTGCTGGACTACCCCAAATCTGAAAATGTGCAAGACTGGGCTTTTGTCCAGTCCAAAGTTTTATGACCGATGTATTCAGTAAAAGCATTTGCGTAGTGTTTTACATAAGATTAAGTAAATAAAGATGCCCATCCAATGTGCCAGAACAAATAAAACGTTTATCACTAAAGATAACAACCTTGTTTATCAATAGAAATAGAATATCCATCCATAAAAAGTTTAGAAACTGAAATCAAGTTTCGCCTAAAATCAGGCACATAAAGGCAATCCTTTAAAACTAAAATCCTATCACTACTAAAAGATAAGGTTATGTCTCCCACTGCAACTGCCGCCACTTTCATAGCATTGCCCATGTAGACTGAAATCTCTCCATCACTCAGCTGTCTTTTTGCCAGGAACCCCTGTAAAGACATGCAAACATGATCAGTAGCTCCAGTATCTACTACCCATGACTGAGTAGAACAAGTAGCTAAACATGTTTCAACAACAAGAGATTGAGAGGTACCCTTTTTCTTTTTCTTGTTAGCACAATCTGCTTTCGAGTGACCTGGTTGGCCGCACTTGAAACACTTTGTCTTTGACTTAAATTCCTCAGGAGGAATCTTAGTCTTGGACTTCTTTACCTTGGGCGCCCCCTCTGCAGCTTTCTTGGGTGCGTTCTTCTTCTTCCTTTTAGTACCGGAAGAAGACGCCCTATTTTCAGCTAAGTGTGCCTCCGGATTTCCTTTTTGAAGTAACTCAGCAGCCTGAAGATCCATGAGCAGTTCAGTCATGCTGACATCCCTTTTAATCATGTTAAAGTTCAGCCTAAACTGCTCAAACCTCGAGGACAAGCTATGAAGAACAATGTCGATTTGAGAATCGCCATCCAGCTCTCCACCCAAAGTCTCGATCTCAGCCAGATACCCCATCATCGTGAGAGCGTGATCCCTTATAGGTGTGGAGTCAGACATCCTCGCATCCATTAGCTTCTTCATTGCCAAATAGCGTGCCGAGCGGTTCTGATGACCGAAGAGCTGCCTAAGGTTGTACGTGATATCATAAGCAGTTTTCATAGGTTCATGTTGATGTTGCAACATATTCGACATGGATGCCAGAATGTAACAGTGCGCTATCTCATTAGACCTAACCCACTTATCATATGCAACCTTTTGGGCTTCGTCAGAACCCTCATCTGTCTTTTGAGGACATACCTCTTCAAGTACGAATTTGTGTCCTTCCGCAGTGAGAACAAGGTTAAGGTTTCGAATCCATTCATTATAATTTTCACCGATTAACTTGTTTTCTTTGAGAATAGAGGACAGGTTGGAGAGTGCCATGATGATATAGAATAACTGAAAAGTAAACATGCAGTACAGTCACAAACTTTAGGATACTCACATATAATTGTATACCTCAAAAAATTATATGTAATCCACCGATATTTTAAAAATGTTTCTTATAAGTCACGTTAGTGTAGACGTTTATAAAATTCATCTTAAACAGGTAAAAACCACATTTAATTTACCTCCAGTCAAATTTCCTTATGACAAGTAAATTAATAGTCGGAAATAACCACGGTCATGTAACCTTCCAATTAATAAGCCACATAGTGTGGACGTTTATTAATAAATTACACCTAAGTGTGAACACCATCATCTTAGCACCAAGTCCACCATTTCGAACTCCCTGCTCCAGTTGGAGGAGTCAGTTTGTTCTAGTAGTGTTCTAGAGCTATCTTGATAAAGAAGTTTAATTTCTAGAGATAACAGTGATATGACACATCCGTTATGGAGGAAGACCTATTGTCAACTCGCATGTCTATCACATCTCAATTAAACCAGATTAATGGAGACCGTTTGAGATTTCTACATACTTTGGTATAAATCTCTCCCACTTAGTTATTTAAGATTGAGGTTTCATTTTATCCCATTGTAAAACATGCAAACATCACATAAAATGATAGAACACCATTGCATGCTTCAAACAACATAATAAGCAATAATAATAAAAACCAACTATCATGGCTTATATCTCATGTTGCTGAATGAGATAAAACAGGAAAGTCAGCTCCGGAACCTCGGGCATGGCCGTCGCCCTTATCACTACGCCTCGCCGAAAAACCTAGCTCCAATTAGGATTTCGGGACGTGAATCAGTGATACTTCCTTTCTTGAGTTGTACTACTCTCCTCCTTTGAGTTGATCTTCAAACTTTATTCAATATAGAATATCTATTCCTTAAAGAAAAAAACTAATATATCTAGAATAAAATTACAACTCAATAACTTGGTCTAACAGTTTTATTTCTATTACATTAAAACAACATAAAATAAAACCTAGACCTAATCCATGAATTTTCTCATGGATTAAAATCACGTAGCCAAACCGGCATACGGCCCATCATACATCCAACATAAATTAAAACATACATCACATAATTAAGGAGCCATGATAGTCGGTGACCCTGCAAACAAGTCAGTCTACAAATCCAACAATCACAATTACATGATAAGCATAAAATAACATATGATATCCACACATGACATGATTTTCAAAAAAAACAATTAATAAATTAATTAATTTCGAAAATAGCTTCAAGATTTAATTTGGAAATTAAAATAATTATCCACCAAATTTAATCTTGATAAATCTCGAAAATCCCTTAAGAATAAATCTGGAAATTTGTTATAATTATCCACCAAATTTATTTCCTAATTTTCGGATAACACCCTAATTAATTAATATTTGGAAATCTTGATATAGATCAAAAATCTATTCCAAATATTAGGATAGGATAGGATCGAAAATTACAAAGATAAAATCTGGAAATTTGATCCACTTTAAATTCCATCCAAATTTAAATCTTATCTTCAATCCTATCTAGATTAGAATTAAGTAATTTATGATATACACCAAAAAATTACTTTTCCAATTCTTATCTACAAGATTTTCGAAAATTTCAAGATATTAAATCTGGAAATTTTATCCACTTCAAACTTTCCAAATTTAAAATCCATTTTCAAATCTTTTTGGATTAGAATTAGATAACTATTGATATATATAAAAAATTACCTTATCCAATTCAAATCTTTGTAGATTTCGAAAATCACAAGAAGATTAAATCTGGAAATTTGATCCACTTCAAATTCTATCCAAATCTAATATTCTATTTTCAAATCTATCTATATTAGAATTAGGTAACTTTAAGATAAACATCAAAAATACCAAATCTAATTTTAATACACATTATTATCGAAAACCACCTATTAAATAAATCTGGAAATTTGATTTACATCAAAATCTTCTCCAAATTTATCTATAGGATCGAAAATAACATAGAACAAATTAGGGAATTTAATACATCAAAATTTCGAAAATTTTGATCCAATAATTTTCGAATACCCATTAAAATAAATCTGGAAATTTTGAACTCATCAAAAATCTATTCCAAATCCAATTTTAATATAATCGAAAATTACAGCAAACCTCAAAACTAGAATTTTCGAACTACATCAAAAATTCATTCAAGTTTTGAATACTACCATTCGAAATACATTAGCATATAAATCTGAAAATTTAAGCCACATAAATATTTCATCAAATTTATACATATATTTCGAATTAATCCTAGGATTAAATCTAGAACAGTGCCAAAACCCGCTCTGATACCAGTTGTTGGGGTTTTTTCGAATTGAACCACCGCAGGATCTAATTGGATGTTCATTAATCCTAATATCATGTAGATCATAAATTCATGCACCTCATATGTTTTAATTAACCGAGTTCAGTTAACATGCAAATCCGGTTTAAACGATTCTACTAAAGCGGAAACATAGAAATCGAAAAATGACTTACAAATCAAACGACGGGTGGAGGACAAGATTGAAGGTCTAATCTTGTTGTTGTGTATGATGATGATCGGCGCCCACTAATGCTATTCCACTCCTTGATCTTCTGTTGTATTCCCGTACTGAATCTAGTTTCAAGGTGGGCTGAAATCTACTAGATCGGTATGGAATCTGTGGAGATAAAGAGAACATAAGAGGAGCTGATCTGTTACCCCAAAATTTCATCCCCCACCCTCTTATATATAAGGGGTTGGGCGAAATTTCAGTGTCCTAACCCTACTGGGTTTGGGCCTCTATCTCTTTTTCCATCTCCAGTCCATTAAAGTCATATTGGGCTACAACGGGGATCTAGAAGAATATTAAATTGGCCTACTAATTTATTTAATTTCCAATATCCAATAAACTTAGGATATTATTAAATAAATTAAGTACTATTTTTATTCCACTAAAGAAATAATACTGACCTACCAATTTAATACATATTTCTGAATATGCTTTCTCCTTTAGTCCAGCCATTCCCCGTGTTTAAGATATAATGCCCATTAATTAATTATGTAAGCTTCTGACAGCAATAATTAATTAATATCTTATCCTTGAGTAGTACCACACAAGCTTTACTTATGCACGGAATAAATTCCACCTGCAGGGTTTCAGTATGAACATACATTTCCTCAAAGGGACACCATCAACCTGGCGCACCAGGACACGGTGCCCCTACATATTGCACGACCCATCATAAATGTAAATGTCACAACCCAAGATATCGAGATTATTGATCCTTTGAAAGAATCTCACCCTTTGATAAATCAAAGCTGCAAACACTACACGTATATGTCCGCCAACATATAGGGGTTAAGAACCCGAACTCTGTGGATTCTTATTCTTTCATTTAAGGTCAGAATAGAGAATAGAATCCTAAGTAGATCCTCCTCAATACACTTGACCGTGTATTAGAATAATCAGTTAGTCAAGACAAACTAACTATCAGATTATTCTACGGCGTACCGATAGCAGGTTCAGTGCCATCTAGACCGTGAGCCTTTTAATTCATTACAAGGAACCGATGATATGATCTAACCGTGTGTTTACGCACACCATATCATCTACAACGCAAGTATAGTGAACATGCATGTAAAATATAACAATTTAAATGCAAACAGTGACAGCAATTGTATTCATTCTATATCATCATAAAACCATTATCAATAAAGTATACAAAAGACAGGTCTTCTAGTATACAAAACCAACACCTTCTTGGCCCTTACATGGGTCTGCCTCCATGCGGAATGATCCTAAATCTAGTGTACTGTAAAGTGGGCTAGCTTGGCTCAAGCGTGACTTAGTTTTCTTAAAAAACATGAGCCAAGTCCGACCCATGGGCCCATTTAGCTCGTATAAACCCGAATCTAAAGCCGTTGTTTTTCATGGGGTGGGTTCAATCCAGCTTGACCCATTTCACAATACGTATTTTCAAAACTTGAATTGGTAACGATCTTCCAAAAAATCGCTTTATGAAGAAATAATACAAATTGCATTAATTAATTTTACTATCATTTGAGGACCATAACCATAATAGATATGTATGTGTATGTGTGATTTTTAATTCGATTCCTCAACAAAACTAAATTCTTTTTATGATAGCTACACATTATTTTCATAATTATCTTATTTGATACTTTAAATAGTCGAAAATGAAACATAATAAACCACTTTAATTGGATTTCTATTAAATAGTTATGCACATTTTATTTATACATGTAAGATCTCATACGTTGAATTTTTATCCTACACTTCAAAGGCGAACAAAAAGATCAAAGCATATTTGAACATGTGCACATTCTGAAAATGGCAGTGTGATTGAAAGTGTTGGAGATAAAGTGAAAGGCCTCAAGGTAGGAGACACTGTGATGACACTCTATGTGGGAGAATGTGTAGAATGCTCAAATTGCAGGTTGGGGAAGTCTAACTTATGCTCCATGTATCCAGCGCATTTAACTGGCCCAATGTATGATGACTCATCAAGAATGTCTGTTAAGGGCCTAAAATCTACCACGCGTTTAGCTGTTCAACTTTGTCTGAATACACGGTTGTAGAATCGAACCTCGTGGTTAAGGTAGATCAGAGGATGTCTCTTCCCTATACCAGTTTTCTTTCTTGTGGTTTTACAACAGGATATGCAGCAGCCCGGAAACAGTTCAAAGTTGAAAAAGGGATAAACTGTTGCTGTAATAGGACTTGGGGTAAACACACTAATTGAATTGGATCCTCTGTTTTACTCTATTTCCCCCTTCTCGCAGCATTGCTACAAGCTTATGTCAAATGAGGCTAACTTGTTTTTTCATGTTGGCATACGATCAGGGAGGAAGGGAGGTAGTCTTGGTCAGTGCAGGAGTTCAGACGACGGTGGAGCTCAACTATGTTAACCCGTCGGAGGGGAGGACCGTTAAGAGTACAACCTTTGGTGGTATAAGAATTCATTCGGATCTTCCTCAAATTGTTGAGAAATGTATCAACAAGGTATATACACTGTCTCGAATCATTATATTCTCAAGATTTTCGATTGTTGTAACATTTCATGTAAGAAGAATTATGCTGGTTTTTTTCCCCCCGTAGGAAATCGATCTTGACAAGCTCATAACTCATGAGGTTTCACTTGCTGATGTTAACAAAAGATTCATAAAAAATTACAAAATTAGAAAAAAAAAAATTCCCCATATGATGGCCTAGTGGTGGATTAAATAAAAGCAAAAACCTAAAAATACAAAAAACATATATCCTAATTATTCAACCACCAACATCTAATCAGAAAACATAAACTATCAATAAAAATATCATCTTTGAAGAAAGAACACATAAAAAAGACAAAAGAAGTTCAAAAATATATTGCAGAGAACTCTCAAATCTTATAAAATATATCTGTTAGAACCATAAAATCCACCAAAAATGAAACACTAAAAACCGACAGTATACGCAGAGATGAATAAAAAAAATATCAAATTGATCGTGATTACGTGAGAGGATCTAATAAAAAAAACTACAGCTCTAGACAAGCTTCAATCGTCAATGTTTTTCCTCATATTCAGATCTTCATCGTCGTTACCATTGTTGGATTTCATCCTATGGGTGGAAGGGCGGTATAGCGAGAGAGAGTGAGAAAGAGAGAGAGAGAGAGAGAGAAAGGGCGAGAGAGATCTACTTACTGATGAATGGAGAATGAGAAAGAAAATGAGAGCAGATTATTATATTACATAAATAACCATGCCTCCATAAAATTAGCTAAATATTAAAAAAATACCACCTTAATTTGTATATCATTTGGACCACTCATTTTTTCTAGATGGGTGGTGGGAGATTAGTTTATAGTTTACACATTAGGGAATGATTTACATTTGATACATTCCATATATATATATATATATATGGGCGGGTTCAAATATGAATCAATTCTCATTTGGAAACTCAGGAACCAATCAAATTCGCTCATCTTGATGACATAGAGGATAAAAAAGTGGTGATGTAACCAATACGATGCGGAAGCTTAGAATCGAACACACGGCAACTAAAGGAAGGATTCAATCTAAATACAATTGAACAATAACAAATTAATAACCTCAATATACTGTACTAAATCAAGGAATTCGAATTCAACAAGAATTAAACACAAACCAACCCAAATAACCTGTAAAACCCTAAATTAAAGACACGAACAGAAACCTATGCAAACGACCTCGGATTGAGCTCATATTTTAACACAAGGCACAATCTGTAGAGATTCAAAACATATCCAAAATTCAGCTAATTTGGCCAAGTGATTTAAGAGATCGAATGGTAGGAAGTTTCTGACCTGATTTAGGATTTTTAGACCTAAATCGATGAATCTGGGTTTCGATCTGAAGTGGGATGATTTTGACGATGTTGATGATGATATGGGAGTGTTATGGACGTGGGTGATGGCTGTGATGATGGTGGAAGGATCGATGATGAAGAAAAATGAAAAGGATAGGTGAAACTTACTCGAAACGAACCCCGAATCGATGAGAACTCGGAACGCGCCTATGGAGCAACCTTCAATGGCTGTCTAACCCAGTTACTACAAGACATCACGAACGAGACAATAGATTTCAAGTCTGGAATCGCTAGAACCAAACTCTACCAGAAGAACCGATGTTGTGTGAGACAAGAGAATAGCGTAAAAGCGCTGTTTTTCATTCAATCGAGTGTAACCAACAATAATGTTGATAATTATCTTAAATACTAACCTAGGGCACAAAATTCACAAGTCTTTGTGCTTGTAATTTCGAACTTATACTTAAAAATAAAATAAATAAATCCCTTGGCCCAATAACACCTAAACAAGTTGTGAAAATTGGGCTTCTAATTAAATTAAATTAAATAAACTATACTAAAGGATAAATAATTAAATCAAGCTGATTTAATTATGTAATGCACGTCCATGCATGGCCACGACCTCTCATCTACAATTCTAGGTTTAATTCCTCAGTGCTCATCCCGGTCTCATCATTCCCCTCCTCTTGAAAAGAATTCGTCCTCGAATTCGAACCACCTGGATCAAAGACGAACATGAACTGACCATCAAAGTCTCTTGGAATAATTCGCACCAGGCACATTTTTAAAATCTTGAACTTGAACTTCCAGCTGGTGTCGAACACTTGCCACTTGAATTCTACGACATACTCTAACTTGAAAACCCAAATTAAATCGGGTGACACATTGATTACCAATGGAACCTCTTCAACAACCTGTAAAATAAAAACATCATAAGAAATTGGTTGGAAAATAACATTAGAACTCGGCAACTCCTCCATGCTTGTTTGTTCGAGTTCTTTATCACCCACAACCAGTGCTCCATGGATGTCATTGTTTTCTTTATCACAAGGGTGGATCTCCATTAACTCTTCAACTATATTGGCATCCTTAATTGCGACAGTGATCCCCATTTCGGCTTCCTCAACTTCGGCTACTCTCTCCTCAGATGTAGCGTCGGTTAAGGGCTGTTCTAACTCGTCTTCACGGGTTTGACATATATGGCATTGTACGTCACAGGATGGACTCGGTGCGACAATGGGAGGCTGAAATGGTAGTGGTGTAGACTGTGCAACAATGGCCGGCTGAACGGGTGGTGTAGACTGTGTAGGTAGTGTCAGTGTAGCAACGGGCGGCCGAATTATTGGTGGTAGTGGTGCATATACGGGTCTTGCAACGGGAGGCCTATAGCTGGACTGGGGAAGGTTTTGCGTGTAGTGCTGCGCAATCTGATCTACTAACTTGACCATTAAATCCAGCTTGTCAAATATGGACTATGTACGGGATCCCATGCTTGAGTTCATAGTAACCTGCAAAGCAAAACAACAAAAGAAAACAAGAAACGGACCTCACAACCTCACTTTTCTCTCAATTGTTTTCACTCTTTTTTCTTTTTCCTCTCGTGTATCACTCAAGTATGTATTGGTGCTTAGTGTGTGGAACCTGTGTGTATATGGTGGTCGGAACACTATCTTAGATGCAGCTCCTTTCGGCCGTCTCAAAAACTCGGACTAGTCGAACAGGAACATGCGATTTCACCTTGAAGATGATATAATTTGGCCAAAAGTACACGTAGGTCACAATAAAGGTGTGAGTCTTGTTCAGAACGTCATTCCACTTCCGGAATGGTATTATGAAGGAAAATCGGAGTTCTGGAATAAAATTGGTAGGGAAAACAAAATTGGCCGGAACTAGGAAGAAAATTAGGTGAATTTTCGTGGCTAGGCTAGATGAATGGGAATGGGCGAAATTATAGGGTATGAAGTGCTAAGAATTTGGATGAATATTGTACCAAAATAAGAGCAATAATTCAACAAGGAAACAAATCAAACCCAACTAGGAAACTACCAAACCAATCCCAAATCAACTAGGAAAGTACCAAAACCAATCCTAAATTAACTAGGACACAAATTTTGACCCTCTTCCCTACTAATACAGTTGATGCACGAAAATTTAGAGACTCCAACAAGCATGAACTCGATGCAATATGTCGTCCCCAATCGCTATTCGACGAAGAACCGCAAATCGCGACACAACAAAAGAAAAAGAAGAACAAAACTACCCAAACTCAACAAGACTAATCAAGAACTACCAAGAACTTCAAGAATGAATCAAGATACTCAAGAAACACGGTGAACACAATAGGGCTCGATCAACTTCTTTTTTTCCCTTTTTTTTTCTTTTTTTTATCGAATTTTTTTTTTCTGCTGTTTTCTTTTTTTTTATACGATTTTTTTTTCAATGGGATTGACTACTTTTTCCCCTACTGTGCCTCACACGGATTTGGATTGAACCATGACCAATGGAAGTTGACGTGGCTCTGATACCAAAAAGTATGATGTAACCAATACAATGCGTAAGCTTAGAATCGAACACACGGCAACTAAAGGAAGGATTCAATCTAAATACAACTGAACAATAACAAATTAATAACCTCAATATACTTTACTAAATCAAGGAATTCGAATTCAACAAGAATTAAACACAAAACAACCCAAATAACCCGTAAAACACTAAATTAAAGACACGAACAGAAACCTATGAAAATGACCTCGGATTGAGCTCATATTTTAACACAAGGCACAATCTATAGAGATGCAAAACATATCCAAAATTAAGCTAATTTGGCCAAGTGGTTTAATAGATCGAATGGTTGGAAGTTTCTGACCCGATTTAGGGTTTTTAGACCTAAATCGATGAATCCGGGTTTCGATCTGAAGTGGGATGATTTTGAGGGTGTTTATGATGATATGGGAGTGTTATGGACGTGGGTGGTGGCTGTGATGATGGTGGAAGGATAGATGATGAAGAAAAATGAAAAGGATAGGTGAAACTTACCCGAAACGAACCCCGAATCGACGAGAACTCGGAACGCGCCTATGGAGCAACCTTCAATGGCTGTCTAACCCGGATACTACAAGATATCATGAAAAAGACAATAGTTTTCAAGTCTGGAATCGCCAGAACCAAACTCTACCAGAAGAACCGATGTTGTGTGAGACAAGAGAATAGCGTAAAAGCGCTGTTTTTCATTCAATTGAGTCTAACCAACAATAATGTCGATAATTATCTTAAATAGTAACCTAGGGCACGAAATTTACAAGTCTTTGGGCTTGTAATTTCGAACTTATACTTAAAAATAAAATAAATAAATCCCTTGACCCAATAACACCTAAACAAGTTGTGAAAATTGGGCTTCTAATTAAATTAAATTAAATTAAATAAACTATACTAAAGGATAAATAATTAAATCAAGCTGATTTAATTATGTAATGCACGTCCATGCATGGCCACGACCTCTCATCTGCAATTCCGGGTTTAATTCCTCAGTGCTCATCCCGGTCTCATCAAGTGGTGACATACTTGTAAATATGATAAATTTGAAAAACAAGGGGTATTTCCATATTTAAAAAAAAAACGTGATGCCATCACCTTTTCAAAAATTCTTAAAAACTTTAAATAATCATAACTTTCTCAAAAAATATATCAAATTAAAGATTTTTCCATGCTCTTTTATTTAAGATCAATATTGCATATGTCTGCTTTAACAAAAAATGATGAAAAATACAAAAAACCAATTTTCACTCATATATAAGCTACAACTATCAGACATTGTTAATATAATATCACAATATTGCTCATATCTTATATTTATGTTGCTAATATATATATTTTTTTAATTTTTATACGAGATATGACTTTGAACATCAAGTTGATTTCATAGGAAAATAATTAAAATATGGTCCCGTTTGGTTGGCACAAAAGTAAAGTTGTTGAGAAATATGATTTCTAAGAATGTGATTATCATGAGGAAAATGAAATCTAGCAGATTTTTTTTATCCTGTGTTTGGAACATAACAAATAAATTATCAAGATTCTCATTTTAGTATTTGATTCAAATTAAACAAGTAGAAAACGAAATACCTTAAATATCTCTTATCATTTTTGTGTCAAATTTTTTTATAATTTTTGAGATATGAACATTATAGTTTATAACTCTACATACAAAAATAATTATATATATATGTAACACCCCAAATCCAATAATAGAGGCCCAATAAATTTTTTAGAGCCCAAATGTTTAAGTTGTATTCATTTTTAATAAAAGGCCCAAATAATAGGCTTTCTAGCCCAATTATGATTTTAATTATTTACGGCCTAATTATTATCGAAATGAGATGAACGAATACATTAGATGATAGAGCTTATCGATACGAATACATAGAACTTCGTCTCACTAATATAGGAATTCAATTGACCGAGATATGATTTTTTCTCTAATTTAAATTCTAATTACGGTTTATTTAGGAGGGGGTATAAATACCCCCAATACCACTTTGAGCCTCATTTTCTACCATTTCAAACATCATTAAAAGGGGAACAGCCCCCTTCCTCTCCCTTCTCTCCCCTCTCACCTCTTTCCTCCTTCGCCGGATCTATTGTCGGAGCTACCACCGTCGACGCTAAAATTTTTCCGGAAACCTCTTTTTCGACATGCAATACCATTTTTAGATTCCCCTTTCTTCCCTCTTTCCATTTCTTTGATTATTTTTAAAAGATTTTGAGGTTTAGGCATTCAATTTTCCGATGTAAGAGTGGGTTAAACCCTAGTCTTTTAAAATCTTATTTCTTTATTTATTTTTGGATTTCTATTTCGAGTTTTATGGTAATAGATGTGGATTTGTGGGATGTTTTGGTTGCCCATTTTAAAGGATATTTTTATATAATGTTCTTATTATTTTGATGTTCTTGAACACATTAAAAGTGGAATGGGTGAAAGATGAGAAGAGAAACTATGAATGTTCATTGTTAGTGTTGGTGGAAATGTTATTGAAATTAATAGAATTTTCACAATTTATGTATATGTTTGTGTGCGTGAACAGTGTGTGTGTTGTGGGTGTGGTTGTGTGTGCGCGTGAGTTTTAATTTTTATTTTCTTTTATTTATTTAATTATTTTATATTTTATGCTATTATAATATAGATAAGTATAACTTAAAAGCTTAGAAATACTTATCAAAAATTGATCTTAATCTAATGAATAAATCTCTATCAATTAAATTACAAGGGCTATGGATTAATCTTTGTTAGTAACATTTTATTTTTTTTATTAAGGCATATGTTTTTTACATATATTAATTATAAATCTTGGTATATATTTCAAAGTTCAATTATAGCCTAATGTATAATTATTTAATTTTATGTGCAAATGTCTAAGGTTCAAATATACTTGAAATAGATTATTATTTTAATTAATTCATGTATTTTCTAAGTTATTAAATTTAAAACTTGTTGTAATTTTCAAAAATCATATCTTGTTTAATGGTTGGAGTCTTGATTTAATAATGATAGGTCTAATGTTCGAATCTTATGAAATGCATTTTTAAGACCCATTTTTAATGTTATACAACCTTATTTAATTAAAAGCATGTTTTATTTTTTGAAAATTAGCATTGGCCTAATGGTTGAGGTACACAAATTAATATGGGAGGTCTATTGTTTAATTCCCATTGGAGCAGTTTATTTTTTTTAATTAATTATTGGTATTTATAACTTTATTTAATTAAAAGTTACAATAATTTTTGAAAACCATGGGTGGTGTAATGGTTGAGTTCTAGATTAATTAATGAATTTTCAAGCGTTCAAATCTCTTTATAAATATTTTATTTATGGATTTTATTTTCAATATGATTCTGCACTATACATAAATAAAAATCTGTTATCATTTTCGAAAATGGCCTTTGGCCTAATGGTTATATTCTGCATCTTATTATAATAGGTCAAAGGTTTGAAATCTTTAAAATGCATTTTATTTATTTTTATTCCATGATAATTATGAACTTTATTTAATTAAAACAACTAAACAATTTTAAAAAATATTATTTAGTCTAATGGTGATTGTTTAGTTTTTATGCTAGAGGTCTAAGGTTCAATCCACTTTGATGCATTTTTTAATCCTATTTTTACTCAAACATTTTATGAGTGTATTTAATTAAAGTAGTTTAATTAATGTTACATAAATTCTTCTAGTCTAGTGGTTAAGTCCTTATTATTTCACTACATAATCATATTATATTTTTACCTTATTTTTATTTAGTCTATTTTGCTTAATTTAGATTAAATTCGAAATTAAGCGTATGATATAATAAATCAATATTTCCATATTTATATTCTATGATCCTTTAAATCTTGAATTAAGTTTTATAATTTCCCCTATGAATTTAAGGCATCTATTTGTACAATCGATGACTCCAATATATTTTAAGCTAGGATCTCGTTCGACCTTCAAACGACGCCAGGTTACGCTCTTATTTTATGGACTCATTCCCTAGAGCCTTATTCACGTTATAGTATATGTTTAGAAGATTAATATGTTATTAAGATATAGTTTTTGATGGACTCATTCCCTAGAAGATTAATATGTTATTTTATGGACTCATTCCCTAGAGCCTTATTTACTTACCAAAATACTTTCGAAATTATATTTAAACTTTCGTCCACTATGAAAAATGATTTATGCTTATGTTGCTCAATGTGGATTAATGCGACTCATATGAGGATTTCTGAATATGGCACTCCGGTGCAATTACTTATGAATATGTTCATGTTATGAATATATTATAGTTTGTATGTGATCACATTAGGGTCGGTCTCCACTATATCTATTGAGCGTATGATTTATGATATGTCAAATATGGATTTATTGATATTCTTATTGCAAATTATTGGACGAATGTATGAGTATTCTGACAGAGTTTTTTTGGCACTCAGTCCCACTATTTAAAAATATTATCAGGTAATTGATGACGGCAGGTGGGGGACGTTGACTAATGTGGACATTTTGTATGGTTTACCATATTTTAATTTTTGAAATATTGACTCGATTTAGTTTTTGGTCAACAAATATGATTATCTATGCTTCCGCTATATGTTCATGGATTATTTAAATATTTTATGGACATGTGATCATTGTTGCCTTGCTAGCATATTTTCAATGTTGGATAATGGATTGTTGACTAGTCAAGGTTGAACATGGTTTTGATTGGTTCATCGAAATGTGTGATTTTAAATGGATAGATTGGTTGAAAAGTCTTATCTTGTATGATTGGTTGTTGAATGGTAAACGCCTATGAGCATGTAAATTATTAATATTTTAAACGAAGTGTTGTCCGAATTTTTATAATTAGAGAAAATGATTTATGTTAGTTTGCAAAAAATTTATTGTGATTTTCTATTGTCGTGTGTGTTCGCGTTAGCACACTGGGCCTCCGGGTTCGGGGCGCTACATATGGTATCAGAGCGAGTCTATGAATTTGTAGACATGCAGAGTGATTTTTGAAATGTTTTCGAAATATTGTTTACAAGAAATGGTTACTTACCTATGGTCCCATGTCCACGCCACGCCTCGCCCAATCAAGTAAAAATTTTATGAAATTAAATCTTTGTTAAACAAAGTATATTTTAGGCAAACATATACTATGCTTGAAAAATTATGATAAATAAACTTTTTTATTACAATGTATTTCAAGCCTAAGTTATAGGAAATCTATTGGTTTGCCTTTTTATGAAAATGTTTTGTCCAAATACTTATGATATGATCCCACCATAGGATGAACCTAGATGGACTTGGGCATAATTAAATTGCCTGTAAGTTTTCACTTGCTTAGTGAACTATGCTTGGACTACTTATGCGTTACACGATATATTTTGTGAACTATAGCTATGACTAAGAATCGAACAATCTTTACTATATTCAAGTGACCGAGATAATTTGATGAGCTAGAGAATGACACCAATGAAGATGCTCCTACAAGATGAAAAGTTCAACTTGAGCTATTGATGACCTTACTCTATTCTATCGATAGTTAATTACATGATATGAGTACTTTGATTAGATGCGAGTACATAGTAAAATAGGTGAACTATGCAACTCTTGATGATAAATATTGACCTAGTATGAAGCACATGATGTAAAGACAACTATGATGACGCCATGTGCGATATATGAACAGTTGCACATAAGTTGCGATGCAATTTCTTATGATTATTAAATTCCCCTTTTATGAGGTACCGATTGAGAACTATACGTAGTCTCACTATGTTTTACAGACTAATTATATTTTGTCAAGATGTACGCATAATGCATTTGCCCACTAAGTATCCTGGATCGAATTTAGAAATGACTAAGATAGGAAATTTCATGGTAGTTAATTCTTATGAAATACGAAAGAGTTATTCTCTCCAGACGCAAATAAAGAAGTATGAGTTCAACTCTGCACGATGCTGACCAGAATCAATATTGATGAATTCAATGTTTCATGATCTGTGTTAAGTGCTAAGAACTACGTTAATGGCTATTAGCTCAAATAATATGAATTCAAGCGAAGTAACATATATTGAACTCTTAGTCATACGTTATAAGTTAGACCAACAAATGATTTCAACGATACTGTCGTTACTACTCCACAATCATGGCGAACCTGAAGAAGAAGATGTACCGTTAAGAAGGATGTAGTATGATATATGTTGGAATAAACTTAATTTTTGAAGATAGTTATCTTAACACAAATGTGCATGTGATAGAATTAATTGAATGCTTTGGGGTTGCTCTGAGGATGGATTGACCTAAAGATAATCGCGAAACAATATGATGCCATGATACAGAAGTAATGCTCCAAACACCGGAAGGAGAAGAATTCACATTTTATGAATCAAAAATAGGTGCTATGATACTCAATATATCATCTATGAATGCAATGAAGACAATCAAGAATAAAGAATGTCAAATTTTGATAGCAAGTTTGACAGACAACATGATGAATGAAAGAGTTAATCATCGAAGTAGTTTTGTAATAAATAATAAGGCCGAAGCAATCAATATGATAGTGATTATGGGAAGTTCACCTCGACAAATGAATATTTCTCCGCAAACTCGCAGACAATTTTGTTCATCGAAAGAAAGAGAATATGTCAATGGCTAATATGAATGAAAATAGGAAAAATATTATAATTTTTGTATCCGCAAGATACAAATAAGAAAAACTATATTTTAGTCATAAGGAATTATTGGGAAAAACTATCAACGTAGCCCAACTAATGGTTTTGATAAAATGTCAAAACATATGGAAAAGTTATATGAAAAACTGCAGGTTATTTAGGCTGGAAGTCGGGAGTAATGACCAAGTAAGACTTCAAATCTCAGCTCAGCTGAAGCAAAAAGTCAATCGCCTTGAAGCATGGTCAACTAGCTGAAAAGGATATCTCAACCAGACCAGTCAAAGTCTACTCTTCAAAGATGAAATAAAGCTATACTGGGTAGAGAATATTGTAGACTGAATAGCTAAAGGGAGAAGAAAATGCTAAAGACTGGAAGACATCCACAGATAAGTAAGGCATCAGTCTAGTTGAAAGCCAAGAAAGACTGATGAAGAGTAGAGCCAACTTGAAAGCTCAAGACCAAACTGAACTGATCAAAGATCAATTAGTTGGGAGAAAAAAGTCTCAAATGAAAGCCGACTGGAATCCAGAACTATATACCTTGCAGGTGCAGGGCAGAGAAAAACATACGTGGTTTCGGACGGTCACGATCCAATTGATTCAACTTCTACTTTCACCACTCGGGCAGAGAACATTATTGTCAAGGGCATAAGCTTCAACGTAAGACAAAAAAATACAAAAACTTATGTGAAACTGTATGATCACGGATATTGCTTCTCATTACATGCAATTTTTTTTTCGTTAATATCAGAATTCATACAATGTACCCAGCTCCTCCATTTAGAGCTGCTGCAACCACTGATATCACACATCTATATAAAGGGAGTGAATCTCATTCTGAAAAATAGACTTTTACGCAAGACTTTGGCCAAAACTAACCTTTTCTATATCTTGCAGAGCGAGCTCTTCTTTCTCCCTCCCCACAGCTCAAAGCTTAAATCTCTTAAGTACGAAAAGTCCTAACTGAGAAGGTGTGCTTCAAGTTCCAAGCAAGCAGCTACCTGACGGAGAATTCCAGCCAGAGCAAAGCTTCTCAGTTCAAGCTCTTTAAAGATCAACCACTGAGCTCAGTCCTAGGAGCATTTCAGGTTGGTAACAGATTTAAGACTGCCTTCTTGAAGATCGAGAGAGATCTAAAATCTTGTAAAGACGGGCAATAGCACCTAAAGTCTTAGCGAGCAGTTGGGACCGGTAAGTGTAAGCTGTCGACCAGAAACCGGCTGAGGAAGGGCGTACTGATGGGTCCGTTCTTCTGGGACAGCAACAGCTGGAAAGGAGGCCACGCTCGGTTTGAAGGGTGCCATTTTCAGGTCCAACATAATTCTTCACTGTGTAACTGTAATAAAGAAATTTTACACTTGCATAGTGGATTGTTTTGGGAAAATTGTTCGGAAAAACTATCAGAGTAGCCCAACTGATGGCTTTCATGAAATGTCAAAGCATATGCAATAGTTTCATGAAAAACTGCAGGTTATTCAAAGTTGGAAGTCGGGGGTAATGACCAAGTAAGACTTCAAACCTCAGCTTAGCTGAAGCGAGAGTCAGTTGTTTTGAAGCATGGTCAACCAGCTTAAAAAGATGTCTCAATCAAGCCAGTCAGAATCAACTCTTCAAAGCTTCAGAAAAGCTAAAGGAGGAAGAGAACCTTGAAGACTGGTAGGCATCTATAGATGAGTAATCATCAGTCTAGCTAAAGGCGAAGAAAGACTGATGAGAGAAGAGCCAGCTTGAAAGCTTAAAACTGAACTGATCAAAGATCAGTCAGTTAAACTCTAAACTGATTAAAGATCAGTTAGTCGGGAGAAAAGCTCAATTAAGTTCGAGACAACTCTGAACTGATTAAAGATCAGTTCAACGGGAGAAAAAGCTCAACAGCGAAGTCGACTGGAAGTCCAGAACTGAAAGCTTGTAAAGTTAAGCAGCCAAAGATCAAGGCAGCTGAACTGGATTATCCGAAGACTAAAGTTTGAGGCAGCTAAGGAACTGCTAACTGGACAATCTCAGATCTGAAAGCCGAGACAGCTGAGAACCCATCAGCTGAAAGTCCAAAACTGATAGCTGAAAGCTCTCTCTGACAAGCAATCAATGAAGATCCTGACAGAAAATCTTGGAAAGATCCTGACGATCTTAGAGCAGAAGTCATTAAGTTCAACGTCTAGCTCATTCAAAGCTTCAAACTGAGAAATCGATGAGTATCGTTAATTAAGGTTCAATGGAGTCGTCATGGAAAAGAAGAAGCAACATGGAAACGTGAAGAGGAAATCTTAGCAAAATATCCACCTTTTGGAAAGAATGGTAAGATTTAACTTCGAGGACGAAATTTCTTTTAAGAGGGTAGGGTTGTAACAACCCGCTTTTAGTATTATAAATTAAGAGATATTAATAATAAATATATAGTTTAATAAATATAATGTGAATAATTATATTTTAGTCTGAATTAAATAAATTATTAGTATTAGTATTGGAATCAAGGGAATTTAGGAAAAAAATTATGATTTGATTTTGTCTGACAAGAGGTTATGATGAAATATGGTATTAAACTATTTATTATTTATTAAAAAGCCAAGGGGAATGATTTTAATTATAGGATATAGTGATTAGGATTGTTTTTTTTTAATATTATTTTATTAGGTGTTTTGATTTTGCCCTACTATTTATAAAAAAAATGCAGATTTGATTCTTTTCAATTCAGTTTTGCGGTTTCACAGATTTCAGATTAAAATGCCATTTTACTCGGTTTTCTATCCATGACTTCTAGTAAGTTATAACTTCCCCATCGGTTCCTAAGAAATACGGTATCCACTAAAGATTTTTCATAGAGTTGTATTTAAATCTTCCCAAAATCCTCAAAGTTCTTCACACTTTCAAAAGAGAAATCTGAAATATTCTTCAAGCAAGTTTTCTTCGCAGATTTGCAAGTTAAGTTTGGTAAGTGTTCGTAAAATAGCAGTTTCAATCCTCAAATGATTTATTTTTCATTTTTCTTTTAAGTGCTTCAAAGACTCTAGAAATTTTTATTTTATATCGTAATGACGTTTATAAATTATTCAGATGAGCCTTTTGTGATTTTAAGCATTTAAAAGAGGGAAAAATACCGTTGTGATAAGTTATGATTTTCATTTATGGAAAATTGTTATTTTCAATTTCGTCTTTACAAAAAATCGGTAAAACAGACGTTTAGGAATATTTTAGATTTTATTAGTTAATTATCAAAAATTCTCGTTTTCAAACAATAGGTAAATAGGATTTTAGACCTTTTTGTCATAGTTATTATTTTAAGCAAAATTTCAAATATTGAATATGATAGCATTTAATTTTCGTAATGATGATGTTCTTTTCCCAAAAGCTTTTTGGGTTAAGTGTGTAGTCCTGATGTGAAATTTAGTTTAGATATATATATATAAGTATTAGTCAGAATCTGATTTAATATATATGTTTCCGACCAAAGTTAAGAATTTATTTTTGTGTATTAATTAAGAATCATATTTCGGCAGATTATTAGAAGATTAGTTCAGTTTGTTTGGAGTTTTATTTAGGCTGTATGTTAGCCGTATTTATTTAAAGTTTAGGGATTTTGATCTCTATATTTATTTAATTCATTATTTAGGAGCAGATCAGTTAGGATCCTCATCCACCGATTAAAGTATTTCGGGAAATTCAGTCAAGTCGAGGTAGGGAAAAATACTTCCTCTCAAGTTATATTTCAAAATAAAATATGTTTTCAAAGTCCATCGTGATTACGTGATATATGTGATTTATGGATGAATGTTATGAGCATGCTAATGTATGCACTATGATCCTGTATACAGTTGAAGGAATATTGTCCCATGATTCTTATATGGAAATGTTCATATGATGAAATTATGGTTGAATGTTATCCCGTTTATCATGTGTTTGATACTCGGTTGAAGGTTATGATTCCATGTATGCATATGTTTATGTTATCACGTTTGGACAAAGATATGAAATGTTTCCTAATTCCCACCTACTGAGTATGTTTTAATATACTCACCCCTATGATTTCAAATATTTTTCAGGAGAAGAGTTGGAAGACGTATGACGGAAGTGTGGTGTGATTAATGGTTTAAGTATTAATAGGATTTATTTTAACTAAAGAATTAATATCTAAGTATTGATCTTTTATGTCTACTGGATTAAATATTGGGATTTATGACTCTTACTTTTATTATTTGATGTTTAGTAGTTTAACAACTTAATAGTTGGTAAGATAATATGACAAATTAAATTCAGTTTTTATTATTTTGTGTGCAAAACCAGTTTTATACTTTTGTTATAATTTTTAGAGTAGTTGTCATATTTTGTTTAAGTCATTTTGTATGCCAGTTAAGTTTTATTTTTTTGATTTACGTGGATTAATTTAGGGATTTATATTTTTTTAAATGAATGATTAGAGTACATATTTTATCATTTTATTTGTGTAAATCAAAATAGGTGTCGATTGATTTTGTAAAGGAAGCCGTGAGTTAATTACATTCTTAAAATATCTTATTATATTGATTAAAAGTATTTTAGTTGTAAACAATATTCATCATGTATTTTAAATTTATAAAGAAAAAAAAATATTAATTATTTTTCCGCAAATTAAAGTTTATATTTAACATTATAATTCTATTAAATATTAGGGTGTTACATTTAGTGGTATCAGAGCGGGTCTACTTTCCTGTAGACTCTTATTTTATATAAATGTTAAAATGTATTAAGATATTACACCCATTTCCGGCATGCGCTCCTACTCTGAGGTAAAAAGTTTTGCTTTCAACCTTTATTTTTTTTATTTGACTTATGTTCAATATTTAAGAATTAAATTTTAGTAAAAAGCGAGTTATACTATGAATGTATCTGTACAGTAATGCTAAGAATGTATAAAAAAAAATTATGGTTATTTTTATGATAGATGGCAGGAAGAAATGTACACGGATTACATCAAATTAGCGTTAATAAGTTTTTCGCGCACACGTGGAGAACAAATTTGGGATTTGAGGCAAATCTTCTCAAACTTCTCGATTTATAAAGAAAAACAGGAGTTCACGGACCGCGAGTCCATGATCTTGAAGCTAGTGGAAAAATCTTAAGAGTTTTACCGGAAAACAATTATCTCTCAGCATACTATCTTCATGAATCAATGGTAGTGAGACATAATCCTCCACGTTTTAATACCTTGGATATCGAACTTTTTGTTAGAAGACTCATCCGTCAGAGTAAGGATGATTTCTATGGAGTGACTATAATAGCTGACGATGGTAATGTGGTAGAGATAGAGGACTCTGATTCAGACGAAGAACCTTTTGAAGAGTATGATGAAGATAATAGAGATTGAGGTTTTAGAAATTCCTTTTTGAATAAATAATGATAGATTGTTTCAGTAGAAAGTTATGTTCTATATTAGATGTTTTACGTGAGTTAAAAATTTTGTATTGATGTTGAAAATGCCGTGTTGGCTAGTATTAATAATAAAGGAAACATGTTTTAGATATTTAATGTTTGAAATTTTATGAATAAATATAATAATAAATTTTATAAATTAAGTTTATTTTAATTAAGTATTTTTAATAAATTAATAGGAAATGAGACGTGGACATCGACCCGCGCAGCATAACCAATCAAATGAAGAGGGTAATCGAGTAAAGAATTTAAATGAAGGAAATTTAATACCTGTTTTGATCACAGCACTACAAGGATTCGTGCAGCAAGCTCAAAATGTACCAAATCAGGCACGTGAGATACTTGTTTAGCTTAAATCTAGTAAAACGATTAAGCTGTTTCGACACTACTCTCCACCAAGATTTAATGGTAGGAGTGGACCACTTGAGTTAGAAGAGTGGCTACGGGAGCTCGAGAGAATATTCGAGCACATTGAGTGTGCTGACGCACATAAGGTGTCATGTGCGGTCTTTCAATTTACAGAAGACGCAGACCATTGATGGGAATCTTATAAGCAAAGCATGACAGTTGAGGCACATCAAGGGTTGACGTGGAATAGATTCAAAGAGATTGTTATGGATAAGTTCTTTCCTCGTTCCTTTCGAAATCAAAAGCAAAGGGAGTTTTTGGACCTTAAGCAAGGGAACATGTCTGTCACTGATTATGAGCAAAAGTTTAATCAGTTGTCCCGTTATGCTACTAGATTGCTGGATAATGAAGAAGAAAAAACTGACTGGTTTATAAGGGGAGTTCGACCTGAGATTCGTGGAATACTTGCAGTCCAAAGAATTGTTGACTATGGTCAAGCTGTCAAGCATGCACATGAGGTGGAAACTGGATTAGAGGCTGATAAAGTGCCCTCAAGAAATATGGACAATAATGGAAAGAGAAAGTGGGACAACCAAAACAGAGGCAAGGGAACTCTGCAGGATAAGAGGGGGAGAGTTGAACCACAATCAATGAACAAGCCATCAAGGGATCGACCTTTGTGCCCAACATGTAACAAGCCACATACTGGAGAGTGCTTTTGGGGAAAAGGGGTTTGCTACTCATGCCATGAACCAGGTCACAATGCTTATGATTGTCCGAAAAAGAGAAGAACCGAGCCACAGAAAGGAGGCAATGCTCGACTTTTTGCGTTCACCAAGCAAGATGTAGGAGAAAAGAGTGGAACTATGTCAGGTATGATATCTATTTTGGGAATACCTGCTTTGGCTTTATTTGATTCTGGTGCATCACATTCATTTATATCTGCTAAAATATGCTCTAAGATAGGATTGTTAAGAGAAGTAGATGATGTAGACTTGGTGGTTAGAATTCCTTCATGAGAAACTTTGAGAACTGACTTGATATCTAAGGGTGTTAGAATCGATTTAGGTGGTGAAGAATTACAGCCGATTTGTTTTCTTTAGAGATACAAGATTTTGATGTAATCTTAGGTATGGATTGGCTAAGTAGCAATCATGCAACAATTCGGTGCCATGAAAGGGAGGTGGTATTTCAAAAACCAAGAGAGACGGAAATTATTTTCCATGGATCTAAGATAGGTGGAGTTCCGAGAATTATTTCTGCAATGAAGGCAGTAAAGATGTTGAAGAAGGGTAGTTGTCAAGGATTTCTGGTAAACATTGTAGGATCAAATCCAGAAGATTTGACAATTGATAAGGTACCAATAGTTAAGGAATTTGTGGATATATTTCCGTATGAAATACTAGGACTACCTCCTGATAGACAAGTAGAGTTCACAATTGATTTGGTACCGGGAGCAACACCAGTGTCCAAGGCACCTTACTGAATGGCACCAAAGGAATTGGCAGAGTTGAAAGTATAATTACAAGAATTGTTGGATAAAAAGTACATTCAACCTAGTATCTCGCCTTGGGGGGCACTGGTGTTGTTTGTAAAAAAGAAAGATGGCAACATGAGGATGTGAATTGATTATCGTGAGATAAATCGACTCACGATAAAGAATAAATATCCATTACCAAGGATAGAAGATCTTTTTGATCAGTTGAATGGAGCAAGCGTGTTTTTGAAAATTCATTTAAGATCGGGATACCATCAGTTGAAGGTGAAACAAGATGATGTTTCGAAAACAGCTTTTAGAACAAGATATGGTCACTATGAGTTTGTAGTGATGCCATTTAGATTGTCTAATGCACCCGCAATGTTTATGGATATGATGAATCGAGTTTTTCATCCCTATTTAGATCAATTGGTTATTGTTTTTATTGATGACATTTTGGTGTATTCAAGGGACAAAGACCAACATGAAGAACATTTGAGAATTGTGTTGGAAACTTTGAGAAAAGAGAAATTGTATGCCAAATTCAAGAAGTGTGAATTTTGGCTTGATAGAGTTGCATTTCTCGGACATGGGGTAACAGGAAAAGGAATCGAAGTAGCTCCGATGAAAGTGGAAGCAGTGAGTAATTGGTGTACACCATTAAATGCTGGAGAAATAAGGAGTTTTCTGGGTTTGGCTGGATATTACCGAAGATTTATAGAAAGATTTTCTAAGATTGCTGGACCACTCACACAGTTAACACGAAAGGGAGTTAAATTTCAATGGTCGGAAAAGTGTGAGTAAAGTTTCCAAGAATTGAAGTGAAAGCTGACAATTGCTCCAGTGTTGACAATTCCAGATGGTACAAGAAGTTTTGTAATATATACTGATGCTTCAAAACAAGGATTGCGATGCGTTTTGATGCAAGAGGGTAAAGTAATTGCTTACGCTTCCAGACAATTGAAAGTGCATGAGTTAAATTATCCTACTCATGATTTGGAGCTGGCCGCTGTGGTCCATGCACTAAAGATATGGAGACACTATCTCTACAGAGGAAAGTGTGAGATTTACACGGATCACAAGAGTTTGAAATATTTTTTCACTCAAAAGGAGTTGAACATGCGGCAAAGAAGGTGGTTGGAGTTAGTAAAGGATTATGATTGTACAATTTTATATCATCCTGGAAAGGCTAATGTTGTAGCTGACGCACTCAGTAGGAAAAGAGATATAGAGAAAGTGATGCCTTTGACACAACAAGAAGAGATGATAAAGGATTTTGCTAAGATGGGACTTGAAGTTGTAGTGTCTTCTCAAGAGGCAGATGATGTGATTGCATCTTTGGTAATTACACCAACACTTAGAGATAGAATTAGAGATGCTCAAAAAGATGATGAATTTCTGAAGAAGATGCGAGCTAGAGAAAAATCTAATGATATCCATGGATTTTCGGTGTCATCAGATGGAATGCTCATGTTTGAAGGAAGATTTTGTGTGCCGAAACATGAAGAAATAAAAAAGGAAATTTTGGATGAGGCACATAGAACCTTATATACTGCACATCCTCGAAGTACAAAGATGTATCAAGATCTTAGGATGAGATTTTGGTGGTGAGGGATGAAAAGGTCTATAGCAAAATATGTGGAATGTTGTATGGCTTGTCAGCAAGTAAAGGCGGAACATCAGAGACCTTCCGGATTACTTCATCCATTAGAAATACCAGAGTGGAAATGGGAGCATATCAATATGGATTTTGTGATTGGATTGCCCAAGACACTAAGAAATCATGATGCAATATGGGTGATAGTTGATAGATTAACCAAGTCTGCACATTTTCTACCAATAAGAATGACGTATACTATGGATCAATTAGCACAGATTTACATTAGGGAAATAGTTTGTTTACATGGAGTACCAGTGTCAATTGTGTCTGATCGAGATCCACATTTTACTTCAAGATTTTGGAAGAGTTTGCATGCAGCTTTGGGTACCAAGCTTAGATTCTCTACAGCTTATCATCCTCAAACAGACGGTCAGTCTGAAAGGACAATTCAGACCTTGGAAGATATGCTACGATCATGTGTTTTGGATATTGGAGGAGTCTGGGAAACTCATCTACCGCTAGTTGAATTTGCCTATAACAACAGTTACCACTCTAGTATTGGTGTAGCCCCATATGAAGTACTGTATGCACGCAAGTGTAGGTCACCTGCTCATTAGGATGAAGTGGGTGAAAGAAAAATTTTGGGGCCAAAAATAATTGAAAAGACGGTGGAAGTGGTAGAAAAGATTCGTGAAAGAATAAAGACAGCTCAAGACCGTCAAAAGTCATATGCCAACAAGAGAAGAATGGATCTACATTTTGATGTTGGTGAAAAGGTATTTTTGAAGGTAGCTCCTATGAAAGGAGTCTTGAGGTTTGGTAAAAAGGGAAAGCTGAGACCACGATATATTGGACCATTTGAGATTCTTGATAGAATTGGTGATGTGGCATATCGGTTAGCTTTACCGCCGGAGTTGTCATTAGTACACAATGTTTTTCATGTGTCTATGTTGCGAAAGTATTTATATGATTCGAGTCATGTGGTTTCTCAAGAGGAGATACAACTCAATAAGGATCTAACTTATGAAGAAGAGCCTATAGCCATACTCGATAGAAAGATACACGAACTGAGAAATCGATGAGTATCGTTAATTAAGGTTCAATGGAGTCGTCATGGAAAAGAAGAAGCAACATGGGAACGTGAAGAGGAAATCTTAGCAAAATATCCACCTTTTGGAAAGAATGGTAAAATTTAATTTCGAGGACGAAATTTCTTTTAAGAGGGTAGGGTTGTAACAACCTACTTTTAGTATTATAAATTAAGAGATATTAATAATAAATATATAGTTTAATAAAGATAATGTGGTTAATTATATTTTAGTCTGAATTAAATAAATTATTAGTATTAGTATTGGAATCAAAGGAATTTAGGAAAAAAATTATGATTTGATTTTGTCTGACAAGAGGTTATGATGAAATATGGTATTAAACTATTTATTATTTATTAAAAAGCCAAGGGGAACCATTTTAATTATAGGATATAGTGATTAGGATTGTTTTTTTTAATATTATTTTATTAGGTGTTTTGATTTTTCCCTACTATTTATAAAAAAAAATGCAGATTTGATTCTTTTCAATTCAGTTTTGCGGTTTCACAGATTTTAGATTAAAATGCCATTTTACTCGGTTTTCTATCCAAGACTTCTAGGAAGTTATAACTTCCCCGTCGGTTCCTAAGAAATACGGTATCCACTAAAGATTTTTCATAGAGTTGTATTTAAATCTTCCCAAAAGCCTCAAAGTTCTTCACACTTTCAAAAGAGAAATCTGAAATATTCTTCAGGCAAGTTTTCTGCGCAGATTTACAAGTTAAGTTTCGTAAGTGTTCGTAAAATAGCAGTTTCAATCCTCAAATGATTTATTTTTCATTTTTCTTTTAAGTGCTTCAAAGACTCTAGAAATTTTTATTTTATATCGTAATGATGTTTATAAATTATTCAGATGAGCCTTTTGTGATTTTAAGCATTTAAAAGAAGGAAAAATACCGTTGTGATAAGTTATGATTTTCATTTATGGAAAATTGTTATTTTCAACTTCGTCTTTACAAAAAATCGGTAAAACAGAGGTTTAAGAATATTTTAAATTTTATTAGTTAATTATCAAAAATTCTCGTTTTCAAACAATAGGTAAATAGGATTTTAGACCTTTTGTCATAGTTATTATTTTAAGCAAAATTTCAAATATTGAATATGATAGCATTTAATTTTCGTAATGATGATGTTCTTTTCCCAAACGCTTTTTGGGTTAAGTGTGTAGTCCTGATGTGAAATTTAGTGTAGATATATATATATATAAGTATTAGTCAGAATATGATTTAATATATATGTTTCCGACCAGAGTTAAGAATTTATTTTTGTGTATAAATTAAGAATCATATTTCAGCAGATTATTAGAAGATTAGTTCAGTTTGTTTGGAGTTTTATTTAGGCTGTGTGTTAGCCGTATTTATTTAAAGTTTAGGGATTTTGATCTCTATATTTATTTAATTCATTATTTAGGAGCAGATCAGTTAGGATCCTGATTGGGCTATATTTACATACATATTTTGGGCCATTTTTGGTATTGTTTTGATATGTTAATTGCCTCACGATCGTGTTTTGTGGAAGAAAATGTGTTTTGAGAATGATTGCAGGTGATTAACACATATATGAAGGAATTGGCCAAGATTTGAGAATAATTGGTGAAGTGTCTTCCTGATTATCGAGAAACTAAGGAGAAATTAGGCTGCGTCAGTAAGTGTCTTCGGTGGCTATAACTGGTTTGCATGTGTTAATTGGAATTATCTTTGCATCGAGGATCGGTATAGTTAAGCTAGGGTGGAGTTAATTGGAAACCGGAATACCTTTTATAATCTGTTAATCGTTAAATCTCTGTTTTTATTATTTATTTTCGTTCTTTACTTTACAACAACAAGTTTTGTTTGGAAAGTGTGATTTCTACAGATTGGAAGTATAGAGTAATTCTTGCCGATCCTTTGGGAGACGATCTCACTCATCGCTGTACACGTGCAATAAGGGCATACCGACTGCTGTCGGGTTATTTATTTTTGGTGTAAAACGACGCACCAAATTTGGGCGCCATTGCCGGGGATCGGTTCTAAAGTAGTAATTACTCTCATATTTTCAGTTTGTTATTTTTTGTTTTTTGGTTTTATTTTTCCAGTGCATGACTCGGTCCTCACACGAAGAAAAGCTAGAGTTCGATCCAGAGCCAGAAAGCATCTTGCATAAGCTGAGGAGAGCTGCCAAGAAGTCTAAGGAGGCTTCTGTATCTGATCCAGGAACACTTGATATTGATCGGATTTTTGAAAAAGACATGGCCAACGCGGGAGAGTTAGTTCTTAACCGCGAACCTGAACGTGAGCCTCTTATCCGGGAGCTCAGCCGCCATAGAAGTAACAGGCCCATCTGCATCGTGTTGCCTACCATCGCAAACAATTCAGAGATACGACCTGATTTCATACAGGTTCTGCCCAAGTTCAGTGACTTGCCTGGCGAAAGTGTGCACAAGCACTTATCTGAGTTCGACCTAGTCTGCTCCACCTTACGGCCTCAAGGATTTTCTACTAATTATCTGAGATTGCTGACTTTCTCTCACACCTTGCGAGGCAAAGCTAGGGATTGGCTATTTGATCTTCCATCTGGGTCGATCACTACCTGGAATGAGCTAGAGGAACAATTCCTACGCAAGTTCTTTCATGAATCAAGAGCTGCAAACTTAAGGTTGGCGATCAGCAGCATCAAACAGAAGCAGAACAAGAGCTTAGCCGAGTACTGGGAAAGATTCCAACAATTGTGCCGCAAGTTCCCAGACCACGGATTCTCTGAATATCAATTGCTAACCAATTACTTCTACCGTGGCATGTCTACCTTTGACAGGAAGATTGTTGATGCTGCTAGTGGAGGATCTCTGACCAATAAGACACTGGCCGAGGCAAAACAATTCATCATCGACATGGTCTATAGAGGTCAACAATATGAAGAAGAGGACGATGACTGGTATAGACCTGTGAAGAGGATTGAGCGAGTTGAGAGCTCCGGTGTCAATGAAAAGATCAATGCTCTGACTTCTCTGGTTCGAGGTTTAGCTATGGCACAAATGCAAAATGTCCGCTGTGGAGTTCGCTTAGAAAATGGCCACTTTACTGATGCTTGCCCAACTTTGCAAGATCCGTTAACTGAGCAAACCTACTATGGGTATGGTGATGCACAATTTGATGCCCAAAGACAGAGGGATTCTGATCCGTACTCATACACATATAACCCTGGCTGGAGGGATCATCCTAATTCCAGTTGGATGCAGCCGCAGGGTGGCCCGTATGGGCATATTGACAAACCTGTACCGAGCATGAGCGAGATTATGAAGTGTTTGGAGCAAAGCAGTGCTCTGGTGAATAGCTTGGCACAGAGTCAGAAGGCTTTCCAGCAGGAGACGCAAGCCGCTCTAGGCAGTATGGGTACACAGATCACTCAGCTTGCCACTCAAATGAACAAAATGCAGGCGAATCAAGGTAAACTCCCCTCCCAAACTGAAATGAATCCAAGAGCGCATGTTTGCGCTATCACTTTGAGAAGTGCGGAGGAGTTGGATGACATGGAAGCTAAGAAGAACCCGCAGTATGGGCATACTGCACAGACTGAAAACAAATCCAGTGTAGAAGAAGAACAATCAGCTGCCGAGTCTGCCCTTACTGAGGTGAAATCTGAATCCAAAATTTCTAACCCTCTGGTTGCTGCACCTTTTCCATCCAGGTTGATTCGAAACAAGAAAGAGGATGATGAGAAAGAGATCATCGAGCTGTTCAAGAAGGTACTCTTTCGTGGGCTGACTAAAACCGCTGCAATAACAGATGAAGATGAGGAGATTCGAGATATCATAATGCAGCTGTACCCCACCAATGAATTTCCAACTCGAAGTCTGACGGGCTGTATGCCCATACCGACCAACTCAGAACCGATGTTACCATCTCATATGAAATCCCTCGTACTGGAGTTGAAGGGGCAAGAAGCAAGGTTGGTCGAGCTTTTGAAGAAATATAAAGGTGCGGGGATGGAGACGATTCCTTTCGACAGGGGTAGATCTGCTACCCCTGAAATAGTCTCATGATCAAGTTCTACTTGTGTCGAGCCTCGGACATTAAATAAGGGCGCTTCTCGGGAGGCAACCCGAGCTTTTATCACTTTTCTTGCTTTATTTCATTTTTCTTATTTCAGTTAGTTGCTCACTTGTTCTGCAAAAAAAAAAAATCTAGTCCAGCTTTTTCATGCAGATACCTCTTCTAGAGCTGCCCCTACCCTTGCCAAGCTCATGAAGTTGTTTGACCATTACACACCAAGCTGAGCTACTACACTTGAGCGTCGTCTTTATGCCTTACTGACTGTCTCTCCCCTTGATTGCCAGTTTGCCCTCTCTATCCCTTTGTTTTTATTTTATTTTTTTCATTCATGTTGTGTCCGTTTTGTTGGCTCTCTTCTCTGCACAGTGAGGACACTGTGTTGTCTAAGTGTGGGGGGGAGGAAGTTGCTGTTTTTGATTCTGGTTCTTTTCTAAATAGAACAAAAAACTTTTATGTTTTACTTATTTTTGTTGAGTATTAACTGCTTGAGATTGAACAATACAAGGAGGAAGGGTTATAGCACGGATTATCTTGGTTTGTTTGATTGATTCTCTTGTGATTGAATTATGCTATTGCTCGTATGTATTCTTGAACGATGAAATGTGCAACTTGATCAAATTTTGATGAGCTTCGTAATTGTGAGATTTGAGCCTGTTGAGCATGTCATATATATATAGAAAGCTCAATTTCATTCTTTTGATGAGTGTATTGGACTTGAATGCTGAATTTCTGATTTGCCTTGTTGCCATGATCATACTGAATAAATTATCCATACCCGACACTACCCCGTAGTGAGCTCGTTTGTGCCTGAATCTCTTTCTTGTTAACAGCTACTAAATAATTCAGCCTTAGCCTGTTTTGGCCTGCTCTTTTCCCTGAAAACATGTAAGTGATATGGTATTGTTGTTGAGCTAAGTTCGGACTCTGGTTGAAGACAGTTAGTGCTGGAAGATTGAAGAAAAAAAAATGTAAACTCCTGTCCTATTCCATAAAAAAGAAGAGAAATGAAAACAAAAGAAAAAGAAAAAAAATGGTTCGTATGCTCATACTGGACGTGGAGGAAATAGGGCTGTACCCGATTGAAATTAAATTTTGTTGCCCTGTATAGCTTTGAAGACCAGCACTTAACTTACAGTTCATGGGATATTTGAGAAGTTGCAGCCGAACTTGATTAATGAGTTCTGATATGCTTACATGCTTTCATCCTATTTAAGCCACTTATCCAAATTATCCTACCTAAGCACCCTAGCCCCATTACAACCCATTGAAAAGACCTTTTGATTTGTGCATAGTTCTTACTTGCTTGGTAGTGATTTTGACATATGGGCAAATCTATGTTTGAAGGTATCAAATCACGACTTGTGTGAACTAAACAAATCTGTCCTTACTTTTTGAGAGAAATTGAGCGAACCTTGGTAAGGCAGGATTGAGTTGCACACTTTTGACTTGAATGAAGAGCATGTGTACATTTCATGAAACAAGAGAAGGGTTAGTGGATTGTGGTTGGTTGTGCTGTAATCCTAACTTTGAGTGTTTCTCGTTTGAGGCAGCCGGTGCTTGACGTGTCATTTTCTATTTTTATTTTAGAGTCCGTCCTTTGTTTACATATGCTCGAGGACGAGCATTGTCTAAGTGTGGGGGGATTTGATTGGGCTATATTTACATACATATTTTGGGCCATTTTTGGTATTATTTTGATATGTTAATTGCCTCACGATCGTGTTTTGTGGAAGAAAATGTGTTTTGAGAATGATTGCAGGTGATTAACACATATATGAAGGAATTGGCCAAGATTGTGGAGAGTTTGCAGTCGAGAAAAGTGAAGTAAATCTGGAGAGTCTGGAAAGCATGCCGTATGGGCATACTGCCTGGAAGCCAGGCCGTATGGGCATACTGCCTGGGTGAGGTACCGATATGATAGATTCTGGGCCTGTGCGCGCGGAATTGGGCTGGAGCACGGATTTATTGAGCCTTTGGGCCTGGACGCGAGTTATTAGAGTTTTACAGCTTTTGGACTCTATATTTATCTCTTTCCTTATTAGATTAGATCTAGGATTCTATTTCCTTAATTAAACTATTGTATTTAAGGATAATATAGATAGACTAGGAAGGATTCCAATTCGATATTAACGCCGCAAGGCAGCAGCAGAGAAACGCAGCAGAGCAGAGACGTAATTCTCTGCAGATTAATTTGTTCTTCTTTTTCATTCTTTTCATCATTATTATTCAGAATATTTTGTAGTTCGAATTCATAATTGAATTCGAGCTAGACTCGTTTTTATTCTGGTGAAGATTAACGAAGCCCCAGCGCAATTATACTGTGAGATCTAATTGTTCTTTTTATTTTGATTAATTGCATGTATCTGTTGTTCTCGGTAATTCGAGTCGTTAATTATTTCGATATTGCTAGATAGGTGCACATATTTAGTAGATCGGAATTAATTAGTAGCCAATTAAACCGGCCATCCGTAATTGTGGTTTAAGTTTAATTAGTGGTAAAACGGTTCTTCAGAACTAGGGGAATAACAGTCTTAATTTAACGGTCCTGTGTCAGAGTTTGTTAATTATGAATCGGGTTTCTCTAGTTCTTAATGTTGTCGGCTCATTAAATCTATAGAGTGTCTCTTACGGTTGTCAGTCGATTAGGAAAATAATTAGTGAAGTGTCTTCCTGATTATCGAGAAACTAAGGAGATATTAGGCTGCGTCAGTAAGTGTCTTCGGTGGCTATAACTGGTTTGCATGTGTTAATTGGAATTATCTTTGCATCGAGGATCGGTATAGTTAAGCTAGGGTGGAGTTAATTGGAAACCGGAATACCTTTTATAATCTGTTAATCGTTAAATCTCTGTTATTATTATTTATTTTCGTTCTTTACTTTACAACAACAAATTTTGTTTGGAAAGTGTGATTTCTACAGATTGGAAGTATAGAGTAATTCTCGCCGATCCTTTGGGAGACGATCTCGTTCATCGCTGTACACGTGCAGTAAGGGCATACCGACTGCTGTCGGGTTATTTATTTTTGGTGTAAAACGACGCACCAGATCCTCATCCACCGATTAAAGTATTTCGAGCAATTCAGTCAAGTCGAGGTAGGGAAAAATACTTCCTCTCAAGTTATATTTCAAAATAAAATATGTTTTCAAAGTCCATCGTGATTACGTGATATATGTGATTTATGGATGAATGTTATGAGCATGCTAATGTATGCACTATGATCCTATATACAGTTGAAGGAATATTATCCCATGATTCTTATATGGAAATGTTCATATGATGAAATTATGGTTGAATGTTATCCCGTTTATCATGTGTTTGATACTCGGTTGAAGGTTATGATTCCATGTATGCATATATTTATGTTATCACATTTGGACAAAGATATGAAATGTTTCCTAATTCCCACCTACTGAGTATGTTTTAATATACTCACCCCTATGATTTCAAATATTTTTCAGGAGAAGAGTTGGAAGACGTATGACGGAAGTGTGGTGTGATTAATTGTTTTAGTATTAATAGGATTTATTTTAACTAAAGAATTAATATCTAAGTATTGATCTTTTATGTCTACTGGATTAAATATTGGGATTTATGACTCTTACTTTTATTATTTGATGTTTAGTAGTTTAACAACTTAATAGTTGGTATGATAATATGACAAATCAAATTCAGTTTTTATTATTTTGTGTGCAAAACCAGTTTTATACTTTTGTTAAAATTTTTAGAGTAATTGTCATATTTTGTTTAAGTCATTTTGTATGCCAGTTAAGTTTTTTTTTTATTTACGTGGATTAATTTAGGAATTTATATTTTATTAAATGAATCATTAGAGTACATATTTTATCATTTTATTTGTGTAAATCAAAATAGGTGTCGATTGATTTTGTAAAGGAAGCCGTGAGTTAATTACATTCTTAAAATATCTTATTATGTTGATTAAAAGTATTTTAGTTGTAAACAATATTCATCATGTATTTTAAATTTATAAAGAAAAAAAATATTAATTATTTTTCCGCAAATTAAAGTTTATATTTAACATTATAATTCTATTAAATATTAGGGTGTTACATTTAGTGGTATCAGAGCGGGTCTACTTTCCTGTAGACTCTTATTTTATATAAATGTTAAAATGTATTAAGATATTACACCCATTTCCGGCATGCGCTCCTACTCTGAGGTAAAAAGTTTTGCTTTCAACCTTTATTTTTTTTATTTGACTTATGTTGAATATTTAAGAATTAAATTTTAGTAAAAAGCGAGTTATACTATATATGTATCTGTACAGTAGTGCTAAGGATGTATAAAAAAAAATTATGGTTATTTTTATGATAGATGGCAGGAAGAAATGTACACAGGTTACATCAAATTAGCATTAATAAGTTTTTCGCGCGCACGTGGAGAACAAATTTGGGATTTGAGGCAAATCTTCTCAAACTTCTCGATTTATAGAGAAAAACAGGAGTTCACGGACTGCGAGTCCATGATCTTGAAGCTAGTGGAAAAATCTTAAGAGTTTTTACCGGAAAACAGTTATCACTCAGCATACTATCTTCATGAATCAATGGTAGTGAGACATAATCCTCCACGTTTTAATACCTTGGATATCGAACTTTTTGTTAGAAGACTCATCCGTCAGAGTAAGGATGATTTCTATGGAGTGACTATAATAGCTGACGATGGTAATGTGGTAGAGATAGAGGACTCTGATTCAGACGAAGAACCTTTTGAAGAGTATGATGAAGATAATAGAGATTGAGGTTTTAGAAATTCCTTTTTGAATAAATAATGATAGATTATTTCGGTAGAAAGTTATGTTCTATATTAGATGTTTTACGTGAGTTAAAAATTTTGTATTGATGTTGAAAATGCCGTGTTGGCTAGTATTAATAATAAAGGAAACATGTTTTAGATATTTAATGTTTGAAATTTTATGAATAAATATAATAATAAATTTCATAAATTAAGTTTATTTTAATTAAGTATTTATAATAAATTAATAGGAAATGAGACGTGGACGTCGACCCGCGCAGCATAACCAATCGAATGAAGAGGGTAATCGAGCATAGAATTCAAATAAAGGAAATTTAATACCTGTTTTGATCACAGCACTGCAAGGATTCGTGCAACAAGCTCAAAACGTACCAAATCAGGCACGTGAGATACCTGTTCAGCTTAACTCTAGTCAAACGATTAAGCTGTTTCGACACTACTCTCCACCAAGATTTAATGGTAGGAGTGGAGCACTTGAGATAGAAGAGTGGCTACGGGAGCTCGAGAGAATATTCGAGCACATTGAGTGTGCTGACGCACATAAGGTGTCATGTGCGGTCTTTCAATTTACAGAAGATGCAGACCATTGGTGGTAATCTTATAAGCAAAGCATGACAGTTGAGGCACGTCAAGGGCTGACGTGGAATAGATTCAAAGAGATTGTTATAGATAAGTTCTTTCCTCGTTCCTTTCGAAATCAAAAGCAAAGGGAGTTTTTGGACCTTAAGCAAGGGACCATTTCTGAGGATTCACAAGACCAGCTCATTCACCCCCAATTGAGAAATCAAAAGATAAGGGTATCTTAGAGACTCCTCAAACTCAGCCCAAAGATCAGACTGATCAGTCAAGAAAGTCAACTCGAAAGTAATCAGTCTTTCAAAGGCTTGCTGCTCAACCAATACCACGAGTTCAACATAGACCAGCCTATCAGCCTAGATCCTCAGCTCGATCAAAATCAAAAGCTCATTCAAGGCCAACCTTTCAACAAAGGCCTCCATTACACTCTAGGTCATCAACTCAACCGAGACCTGAAGTTCACCCAAGGCCAGCCTATCAGAAAAGGCAATCAGTTCAAAATAGATCTTCAACTCAACAAAGAGCTGCAACTTCCTCAAGTCAGGCCTACCATCAAAGGCCAACTGTGCATCAACCTGGGAGTTCCACTAATCCTAAGAGAAATGTGCACACAAGATTGTATTGTGCACAACAGCATAATCTAATCTCTCTGGAAGACTTTACTCCAAGTGACCTTGCAACCCATTATGATGAGTATTTAAACTCAAGGGATGAACCAAAAATCAATCCCAATTATAACTGGCTTGGAAAACGGCCATTTCACAAAGGCCAAAAAGCTCAAAGTCACAGGCCCATCAAAAACTGGCCAAGACAAGGAGCAACAAGGTAACAAGATGAGAGGATATTAGTTGAAGTCTTTTATCCTAACACTCATCGTAGGTACATATCAATGGACCCAACTCTCAATCGAAGAGTTACAAGGAGTCCAAAATTGATCAAGAGATCAAACTCTGAAGGATCTCTTCATCATGGAAAGCCAAAAGTGTGGCGTATGTGGATTTCTAAGAATTTGATTAACCTCTCAGGACCCGATATTATACGGGTACCTAAAAACTAATTTTTGTTTTGTCGGAAAAGAGCATCTTATCCAAGAAAAAAGGCAAAGATACTTGATATCTGGATAGCGGGTGCTCCAAGCATATGATCGGAGACAAGAATGATCTCGACGGTTATACAGAGGTTAAGGGACGGACCACTAGTCACTTTTAGAGATAACTCAAAGAGTCGAACCATCGAAGAAGGGTTCGTTGTTAAAGGAAAAGTTGTTGTCAATGGAGTGTCACATGTTGAAGGACTGAAGCACAAGCTGCTAAGCATCAGCCAGCTTTGTGATAATAGGTATTCAGTCGACTTCAGCAACAGCTTGTGTGACATCAGAGACAAGTTAACTGGAGCTATGGTCCTGACTGGAGTAAGAAAGGGCAACATTTATATTGTTGACTGGTTAACCGGCAATTCAGAAGCTTAGTTTCTCTCCAAAGGATCAACTGAAGCAAGCTGGCTATGGCATCGATGACTGAATAATCTCAACTTCAAAATGATCAACTACTTGGCCAAGAAAGAGTTGGTTGAGGGGCTTCCCATGCAGATCTACAAGAAAGCTGGAGTCTGTGGACCATGCCAGAAAGGGAAGCAATTAAAGTCATCATTCAAGAACAAAATCCATCCTAAAGGAACAACTAACATTCTCGAGTTGCTACACATGGACCTTTTCCGACCAGTGAAGCCACCAACCCCCAGAGGTAAGAAATTTACTCTTGTAGTAGTAGATGACTACTCAAGATATACCTGGGTGGAGTTCCTAAGAAGTAAGGATGAGACTTTTGAAAAGCTATCAACGTTGATCAGAAAGTTTCAAACTGGCAAAGGAAAATCAGTTCAAATGATAAGATCCGACAATGGAACTGAGTTTGTCAACCAGCAGATGATCAATTTTCTGAGTCAACTAGGAATCACTCATGAGCACTCAGCTATAAGAACTCCTCAATAGAATGGCGTAGCTGAAAGGAGAAATCGAATGCTCAATGAGGCAGCTCGAGCAATGGTAGCAGATGCCAACATAGCTGAAAGCTATTGGGCCGAGGTAATCAATACAGCCTGCCATACCCGGAATAGAAGTGCCATCGTCACCATCCATGACAAAACACCCTACGAGCTATATGGGTCGTAAGCCTTCTATCTCTTATTTTAAGGTATTTGGCTGCAAATGTTACATTCACAACAATGGCAAAACTCAACTGAAAGCCTTCAGTGCCAAAGCTGATGAGGGGATATTTCTCGGCTATAATGCCCCTCATTCACAAGCTTACAGAGTGTTCAACAAATGAACACTAGTTGTGGAAGTAACATGTCATGTGGTATTTGATGAGCTTGTTGATAAGTACAAGAATAAGGAAAAGAACTGTATGTAATGCCCCAAACTACTCCATTTGGCCACGTCACTTATCATACTTGTAACGCCCCAAACTACTCCATTTGGCCACGTCACTTAACAAACAATTTATTTACTTACATTTGAATTCTCTTAAAAGATTGAGCGGAAGCTAAGGTCAAAATTACATAATATGGTATGACGTCATAATTCTGAATATAAATTTTTCTTCACGATTATAACATGCAACCTATCAAAATCTACCCTGTCACGCAACATAGTGTTTTATCGGAAGCATAGAATCCAGTCATTCATTCAATCATTTATCCTATCAGGCTCATAGGTCTTAGACAACCCGCCCGTCTAGAACCCTAAATTAACAACATAGCATAGGAATTCAACAACATATATATACACAACGTAGGCTCCTAGGTCAATCGACCCGCCTTTAAAACATTGACTTGCTATATCAAGTTAAATACAATCACAAACTATAAAAATCGGGCTAATCCCATTCCCAATAATCATTAATCATAAGGTAAATAGAACGATTAATGGAATTATAATGGTGCGCATATTCAAAGGCATGTAAAAGTAAACACAATCGTGTGGGGGTTCTCTTCTGTTCACAACGCTCCTACTCGGTCCCCGACTCCTCAACCTGAAATTCATTGAATGAATGGGGTGAGTATATAACAACATACTTAGTGGGGGAACACTGCAAACAGTTATAGCTAATTGCACAAGTGAAAATATAACATATGGACTTTTCTTTACTTTGTGGAGACTAGTCTCAACCCCGTAGGGTCCAAACATCATGATGCCCCCGTTAATGAATATCTTACCCCTGTAGGGATGCCCGCAGACATACTACCCCTCAGGAAGGACATTAACGAGTCTATTATCGACCCCGAAGGATCTCTTTGTCGATCCCGAAGGACCTCTGTATGCCCCGAAGGGTCTCATTCTTTTCTCTTGGTCTGAAGACCCTTCATACTCATACAATCAAAGCACAACAATAACTATAACTTTACACGTGTTCACAGTTTAGAGTAACCGCACCTTACGAGACGCTTTCACAATTTCTCAACCTTTGAAATACTTCTTGGCCGTGCACAAGTTGTCCTCCTCGAACCACAACACGTCACCTAGCACCTTTTAACCCTCTTTTCATTTTAGATGTCGAGTTATACAATTAAATCATATTTTGACCAAACACATGCTATACTTTGCTTTAAGGATTTCATACATCTTCATATACACAATCATGGATATACAAACTCATATCATGATTTTGGACTCAAAATACACATTAAAACTCTTTGAAGCATTTAATCGAGCACATTACGTGCATTCATTTAAACCACAAGAACATGACTCAATTTAAATCCTTTGAATCCAACATTTCAAATGCAAACACCTTTATCCTAGAGCTCTAACATCCATGAAAATCAACCCCAAACAACCATCACAACACCTCCAACCAACAATCAACATGTCAAGGGAAAATTAGGGCAAAATCTAAACCCTAGCAATAATGAACCATGGAGATTTCAATTTAACGACACATATAGCTTCAATGGAGTAAATAAACCATATGTTCAAGGCAAGAAGACCAACAAGATCGAAAAACCCTAATTTGGATAACAAACCCTAGGTTTGATTCAACAAGAAATGAGTGTTTAATCTCCAAGAAGAAGAGGTGTAGAGGTTACCTTAGTTGATGGATGATGATGGTGGAATTCACTCCAAAAGATGAAGAATTTCTTGAGAGAAATGAGAGAAAATCGCCCAAATGGAAGAGAAATGAGGAGGAAATGAATAAGTATTGTATTTAAAGGTAGGAATCTGGAAGGAAAACTCCCCGGACCCGCGCGACCGCGTAGCCCCCGCGACCACGCAACCCAGCTCTCGGCCAACGCTCCCCGCGAGCGCGGAGCCCCGCGCCGGCGCGCGCCTCTCGCCCGCCCGGCAGGCGCGCAGTCTCTCGCGGCCGCGCACGGCCCCGCGGGCGCGCGGCATGCCAAAATCATCCATCAAACTTAAATCGACTCCCGGACATTTTCAACTCCATTTAACTTTAAATTTTTCAAAACACTTTTAATACATAATTAGGGTGCTAAGACCCCCGTCCGGCTCAGCATTAGGGTGCTCAAGGTATGGCAATCATAAAATTAAACGCAATTACAGTCATCCTTTAACACATAACTCGACACTTTAGTATTTAAAATTTAAACTGTATTATACACTCAGTACAATATCACTGTGTGCTAAGATGTATCGGTTCGAGTAGAACAACCTGCAACATAACCACGACATAATACAACCATACTCACATGATTAATATTTAAACAATATCAACTTAAAATCATTTACCAAAATTATAATTTATAATTTAGCAAAAAGGATCGGGGTATCACCACTACAAGAAAAAAGGTCATACACAACACTAAATAGACAACGGTAATTTTGAATTACCGTTAAGTATGTAAAAAACATAACGGTTTTTGAAAAAACCATTACGTATGTGCGTGGGCCAACTCATAAACATAACGGTAGCAAATACACCATTGTATATACATTAACTATACGTAACAGTCTAAAATTTACCGTTATATTTTAGAATATTTTTTCAGAATATTAAAAAAAATTACACTACAATTATTAAACTTGAAAATTTTGGAGAGTTTATCACTTTTCTATCCTGCGCATGCTCAATTCTAGAAAATTCTCAAAAAAAATGGCGCTCATTCTCCTCTACTCACGAAGCTTCTCACCGATCGTCGAGTCATTCACCGGTGGTTTTGCTGATTGGCAGTGTTCTCATCCTCTTCTCTCACTCCCTAACCCTTCTCCATCTCTTGTATGTGCACCCAATCGAAAAAAAATTAGCCCTAATTCTCTTCTACCCATGAATCTTCTCGCCGCTCGTCAACTCAGTCACCGGCGATTTCACCGGTCAGCAGTGTTCTTCACATCTTCTCTTGCTCAACCCTAACCCTTTCTCTTGCTCCATCCCCTATATGCACACCCAGCCGACGGAGGTCTCACGCTTACGCCATTACTATGGCCTTCCCGTTCATTCCTACATCATTTGTTGTGGCTATTGTAAAGGTAAATTTCTTTATTATTTTGTGTAGAAAGTGAAAATGCCTTTATGTAAATTTAAGGTGAAAATTTTATTTTCAATGCTTACTTTTATTTGACATAGTGATTGACATTTCCAAAAACACATCATCAATCCACTGAGGGGGTTAGAAAATGTGGTATATGAAAATCCCTAAATAGTCTCCATCTAAATTTGGATAATATTAGGATTGACCTAAGTGGAAATCAAAAGTTGGTTAGGAACTTTCATCTCCCATGTTTCCTTCTCGGCACTAATAAAAAAGTTTTTCAAAGATTTTTCTTTTGGGTGATAATAGACTGAAAATTTATTACATAGAAAATGAATTTTTTTTTTGCCGAAAGTTGTTTTTTAGTTTGTTGGTGATCTCATGTATTCTTAAATGGAGTGTGGGTGGGACTTAAAAAGGTTATTTCTTACTTATCCTTTAGTGTTTCTAATCTTATTTATATTGACTTACACATGGAGACATGGTCCCTTTGTGTGTAAATTGTGTGTTTTATTCCCTATACTACTGTGATGCACATATAATTACAATGTTAGTGTTGTGGGCTTAAAATTCCCTCATCATCTTTGCTGCAATATTTGAAGCTATAGGAAAGCATTCTAATAACATGTTCATACGTTACCATATAGTGTTATGTTAGGAAAATGTGGTCCTACTCTTTCTATTTCTTAATGTGATCTTCAGTGATATCTTCTTGATGCAGGAACATGAAGTAAAAGTTAAGCATCAACAACTTATCAGTGTGGTATGATTATTTGCTTTAGAACTTTTAGCTTTAGTTATTTCACAGCTATTTGAGTTGGCAGACAAATTGCAAATTCTCAACACACACACAAAAAAAAGTCTGATCTGAATTATTTCGATCAATTTCACTTATAAATGGGTTTCCCTAAGATTACCTTTTTCTCTTTCACATCATTTTTTATTCAACCTCATTTATGGAATTTCACCAATTACCCTCTATTTTTGCCAAATTCACATTATTAATTTTGGAGTTTCTGTTTGTCATAGAACTGTTATCTTATAAGGATCCAGTAGCTGCTGCAGCGAGAAGATATAAACCAATTCAATCTGCTGTTCCTGGAACTACTTTAGGTCCAATACAAATTGAAAACTTCCTAGGTGGAGGGGTAAGTACTATCTAATCTACGTTCTTGAATGGGTGGTGATCTTAATTGCATCTTCTATGTTTCCTATCCTTGTATCAGAGAAGATATAAGAGAAATTAGAAATAATTATTAATTCTCTAGAGCAGATTGAGCAGAAGATATCAGAGAATATTTAGCCTGTGCCATATCTAAAGCAAGAGGTTACTGTTTATGGTTTCTGTTAAAGTTTCTGAATGCAAAATTAGAACAGAGGCACTTATACTCTTGTACTACATAATTTTAGGATAATGAAATTGGTCTGTCTAAATAGACTAAGCAGCAGTCTGTCTAAATAGACTAAGTAGTAGCAGTGTTGGGGTTTTTTCGAATTAAACCACCGCAGGACCATTTGGTTGTTCATTAATCCGTGTTCATGCAAATCATAATTTTATGTAACATGCATGTTTATCACAGTCTAATCAAAAAACATGCAAAGCAGATTCGAATCTAATAAAGCAGAAGACATAGAAACGAATCTACTTACAAATCGATAGACGGTCTGTGGACAAGATTAAAGATCTAATCTTGCTGTTGAATGAACTGTAGTTGGCGCCACCTAGCACTCAAAATTTCGACCACCACTGTATTCCACTCCAAGATCTTTTGTTGTATTCCCGGACTGTATCTAGATTCAGAGTGGGCTGAAATCTACTAGATAGAGTTGTGAAATCTATGGATAACTTTGACAGACTAAGAGGGGCTGATTTCCTATGAATAATATCCTCAAAATTTCGTGCCCCCCTCCCCTTATATATAGGGAGGGGCGAAATTTCATGTTCCAGCCCTATTGGGCTGAGCCTCTATCTCAAGTTCAATATCGAGTTCACTTTCAGTCAATTGGGCTACAACAGGGATCTAGAAGAATATTAAATTGGCCCACTAATTTATTTAATATCCAATATCCAATAAACCTAGGATATAATTAAATAAATTAAGTTTTACTTTTATTCCACTAAAGAAGTAAAACTGACCTACCAATTTAATACATATTTACGAATATGCTTTCTCCTTTAGTCCAGCCATTCCCCGTGTTTAAGATATAATGTTCATTAATTAATTATGTAAGCCTCTGACAGCTATAATTAATCAACATCTAAAACCTTGAGTAGTACCACACAAGCTTTATTCATGTACGGAATAAATTCCACCTGCAGGGTTTCAACATGAACTTGTGCTTCCTCAAGAGAACATCATCAACCTGGCGCACCAGGACACAGTGCTCATGCATACTACTCGAGACATCATGTATACATTGCTATTACCCAAGATATCGAATTCGATCTACGAAAAGATCTCACCCATTGATAAATCAAAGTAATAAACAACGCACACATATGCTCGCCAATATCACATGAGTTCAGAACCCGAACTCTGTGGATCTTTATTCTCTCAGTAACTGGGTCAGAGACAGAGAATAGTATCCTATCGCGATCCTCCTCAATACACTAATGAGTGTACTAGAATAATCAGTTAGTCAAGATAAACTAACTTATCAGATTATTCTACGGTGTACCGATGGTGTGTTCAGGACCATCTAAGCCGTGAGCTCTTTAATACATTACAAGGTTCTAATGATATGATCTTACTATGTGACTCCCTACACCATATCATCTACAATGTAAGTATATGGAACATTGCATAGAACAATTATAGAACATAATCTAAATGCAAACAGTGACTGCAATAACTTTCATTTCATATCATTATATTATCAGAAAAGTATACAAAGACAAGTCTTCCAGTATACAAAACTAACAAGTAGCTACTGTAACGGGATGTTGGGTCACTACTATCTAAGTGTTTATGTTAATGATTCTCTAAATTGAAAGAATATTGTCCCTTTTGTTGTAGAAAGTATATGATACACCTGGAGTCCATCTTCACCATAGGCTAGCTGCTGTGATCAATTCAGAGGATCTTCCTGCTCTTGCACCCCAAAGTCGTCTCCGAGGTCAATCATTCCCAGTATGTTTCCCTTCTCTATCTTCTTCTCTACACTACTTACATTTAAGATATATTTAGTCCCCCCCTTCCCTTGTGGTGTAAAACAGAACACTTCTCTGATGTTGGATAACCCGTTAATGGACCGAATCAGATCAAGTGGCTTGGCTAGATACTCAATCTTTTGGGGAGGTCTTGTCCGAATCGACATCATGACGGTGTTTGATCTTATAAACCAATCTCATTTTTTCAATAAAATAGGTTGAAGCACACGGTGAAATTGAGGCGGTGATGAATTTAATTGTGGATTTTACTTCATTGAGGATTTTTTTCCTAAATCTATAACGTATTGTTTGATTTACTAGTGCTCGGTAGGATAAGCTAGTTATTTGGATACATTGGTTTTTTTTAATTTTATAGACATGTAGGCTAGTCTTGAGTTGTATCTGACTAAGTCCGATCTTGTATTGGTTGCAACTGTTTGTTGAATGCTTAATCAGGTTGTAACTCATAACATAGAACTCACACCTATTTTCTTTTTATTTTTTTAATCATCAAGCTTTGGAACCAAATGTTGAATATATAGTTTTTATTAATTTTTGTTCTTTTATTCTGCCATTGATCTCGTTGGCTCTTTCTATTTTTATAATCTTTATCTGATCCTTGTTGACATTCTTGTTTCTTCATAAAAATAATGATAGGTGCTCCTGATACAGCATCAAAGTCTGACTCAGATTCAGAAGAGAGAGAATAAGATACACAGCAGAAAAAAGATTGCCGATAGTCCTAATACTGATTACTCTTACTCTCTTGCATCTTCACACAGTTGAATGAATATTACTGAATTGAAGCAGATATGTACAAGACCTGATGTTTTTGAGGTACAAATCAACATTCTTATTTGATTTCTATAACATGTATCTGCAACGAACAATATATTCATGGTGCAATTACAGGTACTGTAGATAATTTAAGCAATGTTTGTCTTGTTGTAATTGTTGCCTCTTGCTCTTAATCCTTCAAGTATGAAATAAATGTTATCTGCAGTCTCAATAAGCCTTTCTTTGCACTTAAATTTCATGGTTGAATGTCGTAAAAGTGTGTGATCATGTGTTATTGAATGCTTGATTAAGCCCTCCTACGCTGCTATTAGGAAAAACTATCGAGGAACCCCTAGATCAGGTTTTGATGTGATGTCAAAATTATTTGTGAAAAACTGACCAAAGCTCAAGCTGCAGATCGAAGCTGACCAGCCCAGGTGGGCATCATGAAAGAAGAACTCTAGAAGAGTCAATATCAACCGATATGAAGGATGACCCAAATTGAAAGACACGTCATCCAGTTTGAAGTTCAACTTGGCTGAGAAATCATACCAGTCAAAGCAAAGCTGACAACCGAGTCAGCTGAACTGAGGGAGAAAGGAGTTGACCAAAGACTGAAGAAACTGATAGAATGTCAGTATTATGCCAGAGACTAGCAGTATCCAACTGGAGCAATGGCCAATCTCAGCTGACAAGCCCAGAACTGCCAACTGGAGCAATGGCCAATCTCAGCTGACAAGCCCAGAACTGCCAACTGGAGCAATGACCAATCTCAGCTGACAAGCTCAGAACTGCCAACTGGAGCAATAGCCAATCTCAGCTGACAAGCCCAGAACTGCCAACTGAAGCAATGGCCAATCTCAGCTGACAAGCCCAGAACTGTCAACTAGAGCAATGGTCAATCTCAACTGACAAGCCCAAAACTGCCAACTGGAGCAATGGCCAATCTTAACTGACAAAGCTCAGAACTGCCAGCTGAGACGATAATGTTACTAAGCCGAGAAATCTAAAACTGCCAGCTGAAATTCCGAACTGCCAAGAGAGCTGAAGCTAGAAGACTCCTGGAGTATATTACTTAAATCAGCGTATCTTGGAATAAATGCTCCTTCAAGGATCTTGGAATTTAATGAAGATCGAGTGGCAGAGTAACGGATACTTCAACCAAATGATCCAAGCGATCATTAATGACCACCTGCCATTGATGAGCCAACAGAGCCTCTGATCAAATGGACAATGGAGTTCAACAGTCATAAAATCACTACTCTATAAAAGATGGGTGAATCAGAGTTCTAAATACTTTTCGCACACTTTTCGAATACTCTTCGCAACTATAACCTCTTGCCATCCTTCGAGCTTTTCTTTCTCCCTCCCACTCAAGCTCAAGTGCAACATTTGATAGAAACTGCGAAAGTCAAACTGAGAAGAAGAATTCACTGAATCAAGACATCCAGCCAGCTGTTGACGATCCAGCCAGGGCAACCTTCTCAGTTCCAGCTATTCAACGATCAACTACTCAGCTCAATCAAAGGAGCACATCAGTTGATACCCCCTTGTTCAAGACTAACCTCTTGAAGATCGAAAGAGATCTAAAACCTTGTAAAGATGAAAATAGCACCTACCTTCCTAGCGAGCAGTTAGGGACTTCAAGTGTGAGCCGTCGACCAGCTGAGGTAGCGAGCAGTTACCAGGTTCAGCCAACTGTCCTTCATTGTATAATTTGTAAAGAAACTCAAGTTATATAGTGAAGTTTCCCTTCTGCGGAAGGAAGAGAGGACGTAGAAGTTTGAGACTTCGAACCTCTATAAATCTCTTGTGTGCTGTACTATATTGTTAATTGCATATCTAACTACACACAACATCACACAAGCTGCACTTAAACTGTCTCAACTGACTATCAAAGTTGTGCATAAATAAGTTTCATCAAGCGAGTCATAGGGCCCTGTTTTCCGCATCTAAAGTAAAAGTTTTTGTATCAGTTTATTCACCCCCCCTCTAAACTGATATCGACTCGCCCGGGACCAACAAGTGGTATCAGAGCGGTTGATTCTAAGGATCAGCCATTTCTGCAGATCAACTGAATCAGATCTACTTATCTGTGCTAACATTCCAGCTATGGAAAACCATAAGCTACCTATATTTTCAGTTGAGAACTATGATAATTGGAGCAGGAGAATGAAGGCGCATCTCTGCTCAATTCATGAGAATATGTGGGAAGTCATTGAAGAAGGTCCAATCATCATAATGATGGACAATGATGCTCACATAGTTGATATCAATCAACCGGCAAGGATCCCGAAGCCAACTAATCTTCTCACCAGTGAAGAGAAAAAGTTGAAGAATGTAGAGTTCATTGCTCAAGCTGCATTATTCGAAACTCTAGATGAAGATCATATGAAGGATACCAAGAATTGCACAACTGCCAAAGAGATATGGGACCTACTAGCAGATCTTTGCAGAGAGTCCGAAGACATAAAAGGAAACAAGCTCCAATTGGCAGTTGACAGGTATGAATCCTTCAAAATGCAGGCAGAAGAGTCCATCTCAAGCCTTAAAACTAGATTTCTAGGCATCATCAGTGAGATGAACAACATCGGAAGAAGTTATCCCAATTCAGAGATGAATTCCAAAATACTGGATAATCTCACCGATGAATGGGATATGAAAGTGATCGCTACTAAGGAGTCAAGAAACCTAAACAGCATCACTCCAAGGGAATTATTTGGTTCTCTTAAAGCTCATGAGTACAGTCTAAACCGAAGAAGAGAAGCGTCCACTTCGTCAGCTCAAGACGCAGCTTTTTATGGCGAAAGGACCAGGTTTAGAGACGCTCGAGGAAGAAACAACTTCCAACCAAGGAGCTCACTAACCAAAGAAAACCAAGGTGGATCTTCAACTGAAAAGAAGGAGAATCTAACTGATGACATCAATGATCATATCCAATCAGTTACCAAGTTGTTAGAAAAGTTGAAGAGAGCTCGGGATAAACAATCAGCTTCACCTCAAACTGATGAAGTCCCAAAAGTTGAAAAAACCTACCAACCAGCTGAACGGCCAGCTGAACCATTCAGGAGTGGCAATCGCAATCTTGGAGAGTGTTTTCATTGTCATAAACAAGGACATTACAGGTTTGAATGTCCAGAACTTCCTGAAGACAAGAAAGCCAAGGTGAGGAGAAGCTTCTTCAAAAGAAAAGAAATGGTTGCAAATCTTGAGAATGCCGTGCTGGACGATTCAGACTACCCATCCGGAATCGATTCTGACGGCTACAACTCAGATGATAAAGCACTATTCTGCCTCATGGCCGACAATGATGAAGAGGTTAGTACAGCTGATTCTCAAACCTCCTTTTATCATATAAATGAAGCAACTGTCTCTAGTAATGAACTTGATATGAAACTCATGATGCTAGAAGACCAATTAGCTTCAATCTCCTGTTTGCATGTTGAACTGAGAGATGAAAATAATGAACTGAGGAACAAAGTCAGGAAACTGAGAATTGATCATTAAAGATTAAATTATCTTGAATCTCAGCTTAAAGAATTTGAGAAATTGAAACTGAGAACTGCTGATCTAGAGGAAGAAAATAAAAAACTCAAGCAAGAGATCCTTGAAAAAGAAAAGGTAAACCTAAAGTTCAAAAAGGGATCTCAAACTCTAGATGAAATACTCAGTCATCAAAGAACTGGAACTGGCAGCTCAGGGCTAGGATATAGCAAGTTCACTGCCCTAGAAAAGGGAAAAGCAGTTGCTCAACCTAGTGACAAGGGTATCCTAAAAGGGTTCACGAGATCTCAGGATCAGCCAACTGAGTCAAATAAAGGAAAGGGAATATTGAAAAATCCCCAGACCCAGCCTAAAAAGTTTGGTCAGTTCTACCAATCTAAAACACTCGGTCAGCTAAAGCCTAGTTTCCAGTCAAGACCTTCAGTTCACTCAAGTCAATCCACTCGTCCAAAGCCTCCAGTCCAACAAAGGCCACCAGTTCAGTATAAAATGCCCTCAAGGCAAACTGACAGATCAGTTCACTATGAAAAGAAAGACCAGTTTAGATCTCAAGCCTACCCTGCTAAGAAGTTCAATCAGAACACCTATAGGAGAGATCAAATAAACCAATTTGAGCCTTATCATCATTATAATGATTATCTAGATTCCAGAAATGAGCCAAAAAGGTTCATTCCAATAAACTGGAAACACACAAGGCATTGGCCTGATAGAAGAGCCCAAAAATCTCAAAATAATTGTGTGCTAGTTGAATTGTTTTATCCCACTAACTTTCAACGCAGGTACCATTCAACCGACTCAAGGAGAGTTGAAAGAGAGTCAAAACTGATGAAACGATCCAAATCAGTTGACTTCTTGAGTGATAAGAAGCCAAAAGTTTGGCAAATCTGGATTCCAAAAGACTTAATGTATCAAAAAGGACCCGATATGAAACGGGTCCCTAAATGCTAATCCTTTTCTCTGTAGGACAAGAGCATCCTATCTATAAAGAAAACCAAAGACATTTGGTATCTAGATAGCGGGTTCTCCAAGCACATGACCGGAGATAGAGAAGATCTCGACGGTTATGAAGAAATCAAAGGTCCACTCATCACATTTGGAGACAATTCCAAAAGTCGAACCATTGGAGAAGGGTTCGTTGTCAAAGGAAAAGTAGTAGTGAATGGAGTCTCCCACTTGGATGGACTGAAGCACAAATTACTCAGCATCAGCCAGTTGTGCGATAATGGCTACTCAGTTGACTTCACCAAAAACTCCTGCAACATAAGAGACAAGTCAACTGGAGTAATCTTGCTAACCGGCATCAGGAGAGGCAACATGTACATTGTTGACTGGTCAACTGGCTACTCAGAAGCATGCTTTCTCTCAAAAGGATCAACTGAAGCAAGCTGGCTATGGCATCGATGACTGAACCACCTCAACTTCAAAACAATCAACTACTTAGCAAAGAAAGAGCTAGTTGAGGGACTTCCCAAGGAGATTTACAAGAAAACAGGTGTATGCGCACCATGTCAAAAAGGGAAGCAAGTGAAGTCATCCTTCAAGAATAAGAGTCATCCACCAGGAACAACTGACTGTCTTCAACTGCTACACATGGATTTGTTTGGTCCAGTCAGACCTCAAACTCCAAAAGGTAAAAGATTCACACTTGTAGTAGTTGATGATTACTCAAGATATACATGGGTGGAATTTTTGAGGAGCAAAGATGAAACATATGACAAGCTCACATCGCTGATCAGAAGACTACAAACTGAAAATGAAAGATCAGTTCAAAGGATTCGCTCTGACAATGGAACTGAATTTGTGAATCAACACATGATCAGCTTCCTCAACCAGCTTGGGATTACTCATGAACATTCAGCTGCAAGAACTCCACAACAAAATGGTGTAGCTGAAAGGCGCAACCGAACACTAAAGGAAGCAGCTCGAGCGATGATAGCTGATGCCAACATAGCTGAAGGGTACTGGGCTAAAGCAGTCAACACAACTTGCCATACTCAAAATCGAAGTGCCATTGTAGCAGCCCATGACAAAACACCTTATGAACTGTACAAGGGTCGTAATTCTTTTATCTCATATCTTAAAATATTTGGCTGTAAATGTTATATTCACAACAATGGCAAGACTCAATTGAAAGCTTTTAGTGCTAAAGCTGATGAGGGTATATTTCTTGGGTATAACTCTCCTCATGCACAAGCTTATAGAGTGTTCAATAAACGAACTCTTGTTGTGGAAATAACATGTCATGTGGTATTTGATGAATTTGCTAATGAGTACAGGAACAAAGAAACTATCGACACATCAGTTCAAATACTACCTAGTGAAACTGAAAATTAGCAGGACTATGTAGATCACATTGTTCTAGAACGATTTGAAGTTTCATTAGAAGAAGGCAATGAAACTGGTACCAAGCCAGTTGAGAACAACTTGGTCAATGAAGACACAAATCGTGCTGAGACTGCAAATCCCACAAATGAAGCAGGGGGAAGAAGTTATGAGATTGCTGAACCTACTGATGAACAAGCAACTGACGATATCATCACAGAAGAGCCAGCTGGAGACTCAGCTGAAGCCATGCTACCCAAGTGGCTCCGAAGCCATCCAACTGACAAGATAGTTGGTGATCCAAGAAGTCGTGTTCAAACCAGAGGATCAACCGAGCATGCCTTATTCACATGCTTCATCTCTCAAACTGAACCAGCAAACGTCAAGGAAGCCTTAGAAGATTCAGACTGGATCATGGCTATGCAGGAAGAACTGAACCAGTTCACACGAAATGACGTATGGTTTCTTGTTGACAGGCCGAAAACCCAAAAGGTCATTAGCACAAAATGGGTTTTTCGCAACAAGCTGGATGAACAAGGAGTGATCACAAGGAACAAGGCTAGACTGGTAGCAAAAGGTTACTCACAAAGTGAAGGGATCGTCTTTGATGAGACATTTGCGCCAATTGCAAGATTGGAAGCCATCAGACTGTTCCTAGCCTATGCAGCTCACTTTAACTTCACAGTCTACCAAATGGACGTCAAGAGTGCTTTTCTTCAAGGAATGCTCAAGGAGGACGTATATGTCGAGCAACCTCCAGGCTTTGAAATTGGTGATCAAGTCTTCAAACTGAAAAAGGCTATCTACGGACTGAAGCAAGCTCCAAGAGCGTGGTATGAAACTCTAACAACATTCTTGCTGAAAAACGGGTTTCAAAAAGGAGTCATTCATCAAACTCTATTCAGAATAGAATGATCAACTGAAATCTTAATGGTTCAAATTTATGTGGATGACATAATCTTTGGATCAAAGAGCAAAGATCTATGCACACGGTTTGCTCAACTGATGCAAAGTGAATTCGAGATGAGCATGATGGGAGAAATGACATTCTTCCTAGGACTCCAAGTGAAGCAGCTAAAAGATGGAATTCATATCAGCCAGGCGAAGTACACGAAGGAACTAGTCAAGAAGTTTGGAGTAAGTAAAGGAAAAACTCTCAAGGTTCCAATGAACACATCAGTTCAGCTAACTCTTGATGCAGAAGGAGAATCAGTTAGCCAAACTTACTACAGAGAAATCATTGGGTCCTTACTTTACTTAATAGCCATCCGGCCAGACATCTCATATTCAGTCGGTCTATGTGCACGGTTTCAAGCAAATCCAAAGAAAAGTCATCTTGAAGCAGCTAAGAGAATCATCAAATATCTCAAAGGAACCATAAATCTTGGATTATGGTATCCCAGAGATGACAGTTTGAGTTTAATTGGGTATTCAGACTCAGACTTTGGTGGATGCAAGATTGACAAAAAAAGCATCAGTGGAACATGTCAATTTCTTGGAAGCGAACTGATATCTTGGTTTAGCAAGAAGCAGCATTCAGTTGCCACGTCAACAACTGAAGCAGAGTATGTAGCTGCTGGAAGCTGCTGTGCTCAAATACTCTGGATGATGCAACAGTTGAAGGATTACAAAGTTGAAACTAAAGAAGTGCCTATCTACTGTGACAACAATAGTGCAATCGCGATATCTCAGAATCCAGTTCTACATTCAAGAACTAAGCACACTGACATAAGGCACCACTTCATCAGAGATCACATCGAGAAGAAAGACATATGCATCCAATATGTCAATACTGAGAAGCAGATAGCCGACATCTTCACCAAACCGTTACCTGAAGCAAGGTTTATGGAGCTATGCATATAGTTGGGACTGCTGGAGCTAGCATCACAGGATGAAGATGATGAACTGGAATAAAACGGCCAAGGAACCATTCCAGCTGAAGAGAGAAACTGAGTCAAAAAGATGAAAAACTGATCAGTTCGCCACATAATCCATCAGTTTGAAGTAGATGCAAGAAGCTGCTGAGAAATAAGCAAACTGAAAATGATCAGTTTACCCCTTCAGTTCAACTGAATCATCAGTTCAGTCGCTCAGACTAATGATCCTGTCAGTTATGCAGAACTTACAAGTTGCAAATTGATCAAACTGACGAAGAGGTCATAGGAACTGAAGTAAACTCAAAAGGAGATATCAGTTCAAGGACCAGCTGAAGGAGAACAGCTGAACTGAGAAGCAGCTGAATGAAGATCTGAGCAGTTAAGATCAGTCAGGAACTGATGAGAAGATATCTCAGTTGGAACTGATCAACAGAAAAACCATCAGTTACGGTCATACCCAACTGATGACGTAATCAGTTTTCAAACCAAGGAGAAACTGCTGAAGAGAAGAGATAAGTTCAAAAATCTCATTAATGGAAATGGTAAAAACATGTGTCATCCAAATGTTACCGTTGAATCGTCTTTCTCTCTCCTCTTCACTCCCCAACGGATAGAATTGAAAAGCCAATCGACGAGTTGATTAATCCAATCCGACCGTTGAAATTAGGGAGACCAAGCGTCACAACCATTGGATGAATCCCAATTTTTCTATATAAAGAAGGCAGCTGAATTCTCAAGATAAGCTTTCCGATTTTTACTGAAAATCTATCCTTTTCTATCCATATATCATCTCCTTCCAGAGCTCAAAGCCTTCCAGATTATCCTCCCACCCCCAAAATCACATCTTCATAAATCATGACTTTTATCTCAAACAACCATCATCGAAGGAAGTTCAATTCAAAATCACCAGAGAACACTCAACGATATTCTGCAAAGATCTATATCATGACAAGATACTCAGCAGAGAAAATTTCAGAAAATTCTCCAACATTCCCAGCTATTGTGAAGGAATCATTCAGTCAATTGAAAACTCGGGGCTGAAGACATTCACTAAGGGTATACCCGCTCAGACATACCTGGAGGCAGTTGCCGAGTTCTTCCTCAACTTAACGAGCACAGAGAACTCTCTGGAATTTAAAACAGAGGTTCGAGGGCGAGAAATCACAATCACTCCATCAGTGTTAAAAAGGGTATTTGACCTCCCAGATGAAGGAGATAAAGTTGAAGAAATAGAAGTTGATGCGAAAGACTGCTACGACAGATGGGCAACAATTCAGTTTGAAGGAAGATATTACATCAACCATTTTGTGTTCAACTTTGGAAAAGAATTTCAAGATAGCATCATGTGAAGATCAATCCAGCATGTCAGAAATAAAGTACAGAATCAGCAATGCAATCTGGGAAGAAAAGAAAGTCAATTGGTCTCTATACTTCTTTCAACAGTTAAAGGAGCTTGTAGACACTGTGGAAACTGAAACCAGAGGCTCAGGGCGCTTTCCACAAAAGATGAACTTTCTCAACAGAGTAAGCTCCATCCTGGAGCATCTTCTTCCTGATGAGATGATTAAGGAGACCCATCCTCAACAGATTGATCCTGACGACTTTATCCCCAGAATAAATACAATTGCTCTTCCTCCACTAACAATCAAGGAATCACAACCAAAATTGAGGAAGAAGCTGATACCATCTACTCCAATGACAAAGGGTAAAGGAAAAGCTATAATGGTGGAGTCAGAAGTTCAATTAAACTCCGACTCAGATGATATCTTCCGCATGATTCAGGGATACAAGTCATCAACCGAAGGAGATAATAAAAAGGACTCTAGAAAGGGTCAAACTGAGCAGAAAGCAGCTTCACCAACTAAATCTGAAACAGTTGATAAACCAGCTGCTTATTATCAAAAGATTGGATAGCATCAGCTGAATGAAGATCAAGAGATTGGAGAGCATCAGCTGAATGCAGATCAAGAGATTGGAGAGCATCAGCTGGATGTAGATCAAGAGATTGGAGAGCAACAGCTGAATGCAGATCAAGAGATTGGAGAGCATCAGCTAAAGGCAGAAAAGAGTCAACGAAGTGTCAAACAAATAAGGAAGATACAGCAATCAAGCAAGGCATCAAAACAATTCAAGAAAGTGATTGAAAACATGAAAGCCCAGGTAAAACTGCTCTCTGAATCAATCCTACAGCTGGAAGCACACACTGGAATGGAAAGCTCAGAGAAAGTTTCCTCCAATGAGGACATGCCAGACAAATCCAGAATGGCAAAGAAAAGGAAAACTGATCACAAGAAGGACTAAGTGGCTGATCAAGTTAAAACCTGATTAGAAAAGCCCTAAGTGTACTTCTTGTTAATCAGTTTGTAATTATATCTCTTGATATATTTATAACAGTTCTTTTTATTTCAAATAAATGTTAAGCCTCACATTTATTTTGAAATTTTGACCGTTGCAAAACGATGACACGTGTCAAGGTCATTAATTGCCAACGACCAAAAGAAATCAGAGGCTAGTACCATTCCAACGATCATATCTATGAGCCTGTCCCAACACTCATAAAAGTATCTCATTCTTTCAAACCTCTCAAAACAAAAGCCTCCTCCTCCAAAAAGATCTTAAAATCTCTCTTTCTCTCACACAATCTTGAATTGTCAAAAATATTCAGCCAACCTCAAAGATGGCCGAATTATCCAGATCTTCAAACCTCTTCAAAAACCAACTTATGAGAGATAAATTCCTTGACAGACAGAAATTTCAATTGATTCTTGATGAATCAAAGAATCCAACCCTTCTGTCCAATCTTCACAAAACAGGAGTTCTTCACTACCTGGAAACACCACCAAAATTCTTTAAACAAAATTTGGTGAGTGAGTTTTTACTTCAAGCAAAATTATCTGCAGATGGAAAGATGATATCTTCAGTGGCTCAAGGAAGGATGTTACACATCACTGAGAAATCAATTGCTGAAGTATTCCAACTCCCACAAGAAGGCTTATCCGTTCAAGATCTAAAGGAGTCTGCACAATCGCACTGGAGAACCTGGAAAGCCTCCACCTGGAACAAGCAATTTAGTTTTACCACCGCTAAAACTGATCTCAAGCCTGAGTATGGAGTTCTACTTGACATAACGAACAAGATGATGTTCGGAGCAATTGGAAGTCTAAGCCAACTCACCTAAGAGAGATACAAAGTCATGATTCACCTTGCTGAAGGAAGACAAACAAACTGGGCAGAATTTGTCTTTCAACAATTCAAGCATCAAGTCATCAAGGCTGCAGACTCAAAGAAGTCTGGCAAATTTGAGTCCAAGGTCGGACTTGTTCTAAGGATGAGCAAAATGCTTGAAGACCTGCTGAAGCTCACAAGTGATGAATCACTACCAGTTCTGATCTTCGACTGGATCCCTAAGAAAGGAACTGCTCATCTACAGTCTCTGAAGAGGAAGAGAAAAGAAAAGGCCAAGATGAGCAACCAAAGTTCGAGCAACTTAACTGCCAATGCCGTTCACTCTCCAAAATCAAAGAACGGATCACCAGTTGATTTCCAGGTTTGCTCTGATCCAGATGAGCTTATTCCATTCATTAGAATACCCCATCCAAACTATAGAGCAGACTACTTCAGAGGCACATGTCCTCCGCTCCAGCTGACTGAAGAGAATATTCGCACTTTCTACAGTGGTGAATATGCCGTCAAAAGTGCACAAAAGGAAGCGACCAATCTCCTTCTCACGCACTTTACAGTTGTTGCACAACGAGATCAAGAGTTGTACAAACAACTTCACCGATATTTTTATTAGTACAACTGGAGACATTCTATGTCTATCCAGTCTCACTTCTTGCTAACTGCCTTTCATGGCATGAGCTTCTGGCAAAGAGAAGAATCTGGAGCATCAAATGGATAGGATCATGAAATCCATTCCTTCCAACCATTGTGCAAGTTCAGCACACTATGAATCACCGGATGGTGAACAAGATTCCAGCAACCGCCTTACGGGCCGAATTTACATCCAGATTCATGTTTCAAGCAGTTGGAACTGCAGGTCATCCAGTCAACTGCCCAACTAACTCACTTTGTCGACAGCTGAACTTTGATAATCTATCAAGTCAGTCAGCTGAGCCATCTCGACGAACTCCACACCTGCTGTTGAAAGGATAGAACCCCACCTATCCCACAATGCAGTCATAGCTTCTCAAGGGAAAACAAGGCATAATGATGCAAGAGACAGTGACGATGAAGATACTGCCACGTCACCAAATCTCCTATCCAAAGGCTATGTGACTCCACTGCTCACGTCAGGCTCAAAAGATGCGCAGTTGACCAAGAAACATGATCAGTCTCGGTCATCACCAAAGGGAATCCCACACTCCCTTAGTCAAAGGATAAAGACCTCGTCAGTTGAGATCCAGCTCCATCTTCGCAAAGCCAAGAAGACAGAAAGGCCTGGTCCATCAGAACATGAAACTGCATCTAAAGCAAGCAATGCAGCCAGTCCAGCTAGGCCATTCAAAAAGCGAAAACTGTCTACAGAAAAGCCGAGCGACTAAACCAAAAGGCTGATCAATTCAGTTGCAGCCTCGACATCAGCCAGCTCAGCCATGACAAATGAGTGTCCAAACTCAATTGCTCAACCAACCGCCACGTCATCAATCAGTTGGACTGTATCCCAACTGACTCAGGATAAGTCTTCATTTTCTTCAAAAGCTTATCTCAATTATATTGTTACCGTTATGATTATGAAATATCTTACATAATATGTCAACGGCTATAATTTAAAAATCGGGCTCTATATCTCAAAGTTGTCATTAATATCTCTGCATGGATCTTAAAATCTACTCTTCAAACAGACGAAGAAAATATAGTTTATTACGCTATTAATAGAAAGATCTGCAGAAAATATTTCGCTATTTATGGCAACTACCCCATTTTCAAAATGATCTCATCTCAGCCATACGATCATAAAGTCATTTACCGATAATCGGCTGAGATTCATACATCATTAATTCAGCTAATCAACCATCAAATCGGATGGCTGATCAGCCAAGAAAAGCAATCGAGTTCTCTCAATTCTTGCATGCACAAGATGCATAAATATGAGTACAGAGATGAAGGCTCTGATCATCTGAAAATCTCTCTTTATTATTTGATCTTTTGCTAAGCCTTTTCTCACTCATCAAAATTCTTGCATTTCTAAACTAAATTTCATATCTTTGCAGAAATGAAGCCTCCATTTTCCCAGGTGGATATTGAAGCTCTTACACGCAAAATGAGAAAGGACAAGTCTCTAAATCTAGAGAAGCTAAATGCACGTCTTGGCCCGAATGTCTTTCAACAGATATATCGACCATTGGCAGTGACTGGACTGCTTCCTTTCTTGACACAGTTGCCGGTCAAGAACATACCTGACTATGTCGCCGAGTTCTACTACAATGCAACTATCAGCGGCGACAACATCATCTCCACTGTAAAGAATCAAGTGATCATAGTCACCAAGGACACGATGATGTCCACTTTACACCTTCCCGGCAGCGGTCCAAACGTGATGAACCTAAATCTGCCATCCAAACATGAGTTATGGAAAATCTGGAAGCTTCCTCATGTGCACCACAATGACAGTTCGCACAGATTAAAGGAGAGCTTGCCAAGTGATATCATCCAACTTCTGGATATCACCAGCCATATTGTCCATGGCAACTTCGAAATCATTCATCTCTCCGAGATCAAGGCTCATATCACAGCCGCCCTCTACTTTGGATGTCAAGCCGACTGGGCTTCCTACATCCTGGCGCAACTGAGAGCCAACGTCGAGCGAGCGACGTTTGATCCGTTAACTGGCACATTCTGAGAAAAAATTGGCTTTATGAACCGACTAAGCCACATCATACAAAGCCAGTTTGACGAGATCATACAAACTGGCGAACTACTTGGAAGAAGGGACATGATCCCTACAATATACTGCCATCCGACCTCAAAGCGTACACACCCACAAGGGCCCTCCAACTCAGATAAAGGAAAGGCACCTTTGGAGGCCACCGTCAGCTCCACTAACGAAAAAGAGCTGCTGCTGGAGAATGCATCTCTTTTACGGCTGAGTGATCAGCCCACAATATGAGCCAGCTCCCAACCTCCACCTCTAGTCCAAAGCGACTATATTAAGGTTGACTTTGAAGCGGTTCTAGACCAACAGCTCCGAAGCTGCTTTGGTCTCATCAAGGACACCGACTCCTCCCTCTTCAAGCAACTGCGGCGGTACTTGCAGTACTATATCTGGCGCTTCTAACTGGATGAGACAACTATGTTTCACCTCATCCACACCCGTGGCTCAGCCTTCTGGATCAGCGAGGGCACATAGAGTCGAAACTGAATGAATCATCCACTCTCATCACCTCCAACTCTCTCGGAGATCATGGATTCAATGATCAAGCGACTCCAGCTTGGTATATCCGCTGATGCCCCTCTCCCCGACAATGAACCAGCCAACTCCTCCTGCGCACCCTTCGTTGGTGATCCACCACTTCCTTCAGCTGATGAGATCTTCACTAGCTTGGGCCCCATGAGCTTCAGAGAGCAAGACATCTCTGATCCAGGTCAGTTCATGTCAACTGAAGATGCCTATGCATGGCTTTCTATGCCCATGCAAATCCTTTCAGTTCCTACAGCTCATAATGACAATTTGGCAACCGCCTTCACTTTTCTGCCAAATTGGTCATTACCCTCATGCGATCCTCTTCACCTTTTGGATGATGCCAAAAAGGGGGAAGATGGACAGAATGATGAGAATGATGATGAACGGTATAATGGATGCATGACTCTTTGGGATCAAATTCAAAGAGAAACTCATCATGAGGGGGAAGATCAGCTTCAGGGGGAAGCATGGACACTACAAGGAGTCCAAAAAGAAGGAGAATCAAGCAGAAGGAAGAAGAGCAGTCGAAGCAACATTCAGGAAGTAGACTAGTAGTCTTAACTACTAACTCTTGAATCTCTTGAAATCATGCCAATAAAATGAATATATAATACAAGTCTTGATCATGATTTTACTTCAAGCTTGAATGCCTTGACATAATTCTTCATGCTCTAATACCCTAGCCATGTTCTGATATTTAAGCATGAATAAGCCCAAAATTGCTCTTAAAATTGACATGCTCTGATATATGAATAATAAGCATGATTGAAAATTGCTCCAATAATTGAATGAAAATCATGAGTCAATGTGTCACAATATGCTATGAATATGACATGCTCTGATATTTGAAAGTTAAGCATGAATGACAAATGCTCTAATAACTGAGTGAAAATCATGAGCCAATTTGTCTCAATATGCTACGAATGTGCACTGACTGAAAGACTCTATTTAAAGCATTTGCTACTTGCAGTTTTTCCATCATTATCATCAACAAAGTTTTGACATCATCAAAAATGGGGAAATTGTTAGGAAAAACTATCGAGGAACCCCTAGATCAGGTTTTGATGTGATGTCAAAATTATTTGTGAAAAAATGACCAAAGCTCAAGCTGCAGATCGAAGCTGACCAGCCCAGGTGGGCATCATCAAAGAAGAACTCTAGAAGAGTCAATGTCAACCGATCTGAAGGATGACCCAAATTGAAAGACACGTCATCCAGTTTGAAGTTCAACTTGGCTGAGGAATCATACCAGTCAAAGCAAAGCTGACAACCGAGTCAGCTGAACTGAGGGAGAAAGGAGTTGACCAAAGACTGAAGAAACTGATGGAATATCAGTATTATGCCAGAGACTAGCAGTATCCAACTGGAGCAATGGCCAATCTCAGCTGACAAGCCCAGAACTGCCAACTAGAGCAATGGCCAATCTCAGCTGACAAGCCCAGAACTGCCAACTGGAGCAATGGCCAATCTCAGCTGACAAGCCCAGAACTGCCAACTGGAGCAATAGTCAATCTCAGCTGACAAGCCCAGAACTGCCAACTGAAGCAATGGCCAATCTCAGCTGACAAGTCCAGAACTGCCAACTGGAGCAATGGCCAATCTCAGCTGACAAGCCCAAAACTGCCAACTGGAGCAATGGCCAATCTTAACTGACAAAGCTCAGAACTGCCAGTTGGGACGATAATGTTAATGAGCCGAGAAATCCAAAACTGCCAGCTGAAATTCCGAACTGCCAAGAGAGCTGAAGCCAGAAGACTCCTAGAGTATATTGCTTAAATCAGCGTATCTTGGAATAAATGCTCCTTCAAGGATCCTGGACTTTAATGAAGATCGAGTGGCTGAGTAACGGCTACTTCAACCAAATGATCCAAGCGATCATTAATGACCACCTGCCATTGATGAGCCAACAGAGCCTCTGATCAAATGGACAATGGAGCTCAACGGCCATAAAATCACTCCTCTATAAAAGATGGGTGAATCAGAGTTCTAAATACTTTTCGCACACTTTTCGAATACTCTTCGCAACTATAATCTCTTGCCATCCTTCGAGCTTTTCTTTCTCCCTCCCACTCAAGCTCAAGTGCAACGTTTGATAGAAACTGCGAAAGTCAAACTGAGAAGAAGAATTCACTGAATCAAGACATCCAGCCAGCTGTTGACGACCCAGCCAGGGCAACCTTCTCAGTTCCAACTATTCAACGATTAACTACTCAGCTCAATCAAAGGAGCACATCAGTTGATACCCCCTTGTTCAAGACTAACCTCTTGAAGATCGAAAGAGATCTAAAACCTTGTAAAGACGACAATAGCACCTACCTTTCTAGTGAGCAGTTAGGGACTTCAAGTGTGAGCCATCGATCAACTGAGGTAGCGAGCAGTTACCAAGTTCAGCCAACTATCCTTCATTGTATAATTTGTAAAGAAACTCAAGTTATATAGTGAAGTTGCCCTTCTGCGGAAGGAAGAGAGGACGTAGAAGTTTGAGACTTCGAACCTCTATAAATCTCTTGTGTGCTGTACTATATTGTTCATTGCATATCTAACTGCACACAACATCACACAAGCTGCACTTAAACTGTCTCAACTGACTATCAAAGTTGTGCATAAATAAGTTTCATCAAGCGAGTCATAGGGCCCTGTTTTCCGCATCTAAAGTAAAAGTTTTTGTATCAGTTTATTCACCTCCCCCCCCTCTAAATTGATATTGACTTGCCCGGGACCAACAGCTGCTGTGGACTAAACTCATGTTTATGTTATATATGTTGTGAAGGATTTGAGTCTCTATAAAAGTGCCTTGCTATTGTTCTTCTCATGAGGATGCTAATTTGTTGTTAATGTATTATCAACATGATACTACTGGCATGTTTGAATGCATGATTGTTTGCTCTTAATTGAGTTTCTGCTGCTTAGAATAGATGATGTTTTAATAGAGTTATAACTATATATCGCAGCTGCTCTTGTGAAGTGTTAGCTGCTCTGAAATGTTTTGAATGCTAGAAACATTTAATGTGATCTGCTGCTATTACTAGTTGTTTTATAATTTAAACATGAGAAATCTTGAACCATACCTGCTCTTGACTAAACTTATTGCTTCTTAAGAGTTCTTCATGAATACTTCTGCAAAATTGCTCTTTCAAAAAGTATGTTAAACTGCATAAGTTCTTTAAAATGGGGTACATATGCAGTCTCTCCTACTGTGACAAATGTGTCCTCGAGGTTTCTATCTTAGTGCATTAATAATTAAAATTGAGTAAAAATAACTTAGTAGAGTTACTCGGTTTATGTGTTCTTGATTGCTTACCTCTGTGTACTTCCTTTATTACATGGCAGCTAGCATAACACCTTATGCTTAGTTTCAGAAAAGGCGATATTCTAAAGATGAGATCAATGAAGTTCGGATAGGATGGACAAATTCTGTGAGCGATCATTTATAGGATCAAGGTATCTTGAATTTCTATCTACAAGTAGCAGTATTGGAGGAGATTGGATGCATTGCAATTACTTGCAATAATCATTTTTTGGATTTTGTTTATAACTCTTCTAGAGCTAGTTTCTTTATACTAGATATTAGAGAAGACTTTGAATTTTAATGTTTTATGTCATCTTAACATATTTTTGGATAATATTTCATCATATTGTATTTTTGGATGATCTGTGAATATATTGTATTTTTGGATAATATTTAGTCATGTTTTGGATTATTCTTGATTATAATTTTAATTATTATATTATGATGCACAGCTGGCAAAAAAAAACCATGAAAAATAATATACAATGGTATATTATGTGAACACGATGGTAGTTACCGTTGTGTATGATTGTATTATACAACGGTAATAATAGAACCAATCGTTATATATAGTGATTGTATACAACGGTAATGAAAAAAACTGTTACATATACTATTAATATACAACGGTAAATTTCATGTTTACAACGGCAAATACTGTTGTATATGATGATTTTATACAATAGTAAAATAAATTATACTGTTATCTAAAGTATATATAAACAACGGTAATATAAGAAACTGTTATGTATAATGCAAATATATAACGGTAAATTTCATGTTTATAATGGCAAATACCATTGTATATGATGATTTTAGACAACGGTAAAAGAAATTATACCGTTATCTAAAGTATATATACACAACGGTAATATAAAAAACCGTTACATATATTGCTCATATACAACGGTAATAATGAAATACACAACGGTGATTCTCCGTCGTATAAAGCGGGAGTATAGACAACACCACTATATACGACGGTAGAGAAAATGAATAGACAATGGAGATTCTCCGTGGTGTATGACATTTTTTCTTGTAGTGCACACTGTACATTAGTACAAGCATTGCCGAGTGAATCTGAGAACTCGCAGGACTATGTTGATCACATTATTCCAGAGCGGTTCGAAGCTTCACTAGAAGATGGCATTGAAACAGATTCCAGACCAGTTGAAGATAACTTGGTCAATGAGGACACAAATTGTGCTGAGACCTCAAACCCCATAGCTGAAATAGGGGGAAGAATCAGTGAAATTGTTAAGCAAACCGGAGCCAAGGCAGCAGCTGAAGAACTAGCTGATGGAGCAGCTGAAGGACCAGTTGAAGGAGCAACTGAAGAACCTGCTAAAGGCACAGCAGAAGCCACCATGCCCAAATGGCTCTGAAGCCATCCAGTCGACAAAATTGTTGGCAACCCAAGAAGCAGAGTCCAAACCAGAGGATCAACTGAACATGCTCTCTTCACATGTTTTATCTCGCAAATGGAACCAGCCAACATCAAGGAAGCTGTAGTGGTAGCTACGGGTTTTTATGTGATTTTATGGAAAATAATGACTGTAATAGAAAGTAGGAAATTGTAGAAAAACTTGGGGAGGAAGTTAGAAGAAAAGAGGGAGGAAATTTAGATATTTCATTGCTTAACCAAAAAGTGATCCCAATATGAGCTTATATATGCTGCATATTCGCTCCCACATTACAAACCCTAGTGACATTATATTATAACTGGACACAAACTATACTATAAACATATTACAAGCATATTAATCCAGCCACTATTTTCGGCCCAAATATCTTCCAAGTCCATCTCAGAGTGGGCTCCTTCCCCTGAACGATGACCCGCTTTTAATCCTTCTTCTTGAATCGGGTCGCCCATGTCCAAATTAATTGAATAATTTTACCCTAATTTCTCCAAGATCCCATTTTTCTCGACTGCTCCATTCTCTCCATCTTCCTCCATAAATTCTCCATAGATTGATGCCTGATCCGTGACAATACCCCCCGGACGAACCGATTCTCATCTTCAAGAATCAAAAGTGTGGAACTTGCATTTAAGAAAAGCATTGTCCTCCCAAGAAGTGAAATCTGGGGTAGCGCGGTGCCAGAGAACCAAAGTTTATGGAATGAAGCTCCCATGGTGAGGAATGATCCTGTGTGACAGAGCTTGCAAAGGCATGATAGTGAAATTACCTTCATCATCCGCGTCGGGTAAGTCTGACTGAGGTACAATTTGCTTTCAATGCACTTTTTGAGCAAGAAAATGTGGAAAACGGGATGGATCTTCGACTCAGGTGGAAGATCAAGCCTGTAAGCAACTTTCTCAATTTTTTCGAGGATAGCACAGTGCCCGTAATACTTGGGAGAAAGTTTCAGATTTCTTCGGAGTGCTACGGAGGACTGTCTATAGGGTTGTAGTTTAAGATAGACTAGCTCGCTAACCTTAATGGTCTTATCTTGTCGTTTGCGATCAGCAAACCATTTAATCCTTGACTGGGCCTGAGTGAGGTTTTCTCGTAGTGTTTGCATCATTTACTGTCTCTGGTTAAAGAGTTATGTGGCATCAGTGTGGGTAGAGCCCAAGTAGGAAGTGACTCAAAGTGTGGGAGGAGGAACCCCGTAGAGAGCCTGATAAGGGGTACATTTTAGGCTGGTATGGTAGTTAGTATAATACCAAAATTTAGCCAAAGAAAGCCATCGTAACCACTGTGTAGGAGAAGAGCTGACCATGCATCTGAGATAATTCTCAAGGCACTGGTTTAACCGCTCAGTCTGCCCATCAGATAGGGGGTATATGTCGAGGCCATATCCAATCTGACTTCCATAAGCTTGAATAGATCCTTCCAAAATGAGCTTTTGAAAACTGGGTCTCTATCCATGACAATACTCATAGGTTGGCCATGCAATTCATAGACATTGTCTAAGAAAAGCCTTGCAACAGTTTCAGCTGTGTAGGGTTGAGATAATGCAATAAAATGGCCAAATTTTGTGAACCTGTCAACCACCACCAAGATGACACTCTTCCCTCCTGACTTAGGTAGACCTTCTACGAAGTCCATAGATATGTGCGTCCAAGATTGGTTAGGAATAGACAGTGGTTGTAGGAGCCCCAGATAGAAGCCATGATCAGATTTGTTTCTTTGGCACACATCACAATCTTGCAACCATTTCAGTACATCAGCTTTCATCTTAGGCCAATAGAATACACCCTTAAGCCTCATAGAAGTACCACTTATACTTGAATGTCCTCCAAATGATGAGTTGTGTAAAGCAGACAAGAGGGTAGCTTTAAGTTCCTGGTTGTCTCCAATTGTCAATCTCCCTTGATACCTCAACAGACCGTCAGTTAAGTTGAACTCAGGGTAGGAAGCACTATTAATGAGTTTGGCCCCCAAGACGTTGGAGAAGTAGGGATCTTGCTGGTAACTATGGGTGACCTTCTGAATCCAACTAGGTGTCACAGTTGTTATGGCCAGACAGTCAGGTTGTGGAGCCTCTCTTCTGGACAAGGCATCTGCCACCTTGTTTTCATTGCCCTTCTTATAGTGGATCTCATAGTTAATCCCCAACAGCTTACTTAACCCCTTTTTTTGCATAGGATTAAGCACCTTCTGGTCTAGCAAATGTTTCAGAGCTTGCTGATCTGTTTTAATAATGAAGTTGTGCCCCTGCAAGTACAGTCTGCACTTCTGTACTGCCATTAAAACAGCCAAAAATTCTCTTTCATAGATGGAAAGAGCTTGGTTCTTGGGACAGAGGGCTTTGCTAAGGTAAATAATAGGTTTGCCCTCTTGCATTAGAACAGCTCCAACTCCAAAGCCACTGGCATCAGTCTCTAGGGTGAAAGGCTTGGCGAAGTTAGGCAGAGTAAGGACTGGAGTTGTAGTCATAGCTAACTTTACTTTATGGAAAGCTTGCTCTGCACTCTGGTCCCAATGGAAACTATCTTTCCTGAGCAAGTTAGTGAGGGGCTTGCTAATTAACCCATAGTCCTTCACAAACTTCCTATAGTAGCCTGTGAGGCCTAAGAAACCTCTCAATTGCTTGATATTTCTTGGGGTTGGCCACTTGATCATACAGTCTATTTTCTGAGGGTCAGTAGACACCCCTTCTGGAGTAATGATATGCCCCAGATATTCTACCTTAGTAGTGCCAATGTTGCACTTGCTCCTTTTTGCAAACAATTTATTATCCCTGAGTAGTTGTAACACTACCCTTAAATAGGTCATATGGTCTTCCCATGTAGAGCTGTAGACTAGGATATCATCAAAAAAGACTAGCACAAACTTCCTCAATTTCTCTCTGAATGTCTGGTTCATGAGGGATTGGAAGGTGGCTGGTGCATTGCACAGCCCAAAGGGCATAACCACAAATTTAAAATGCCCATGATGGGTGTTAAAGGCAGTAAGATATTTGTCCTTTGGCCTCACCAATATCTGGAAGTTACCTGACCTCAGGTCAATTTTGGAGAAGATTTTTCCTCCATGAAACTCATCTAGCAATTCATCAATGATAGGAATAGGGTAGTCATGCTTCACAGTGAGGGAATTGAGATATCTATAGTCCACACACATCCTCCAGGTTTGGTCTTTTTTCTTGACTAGTATAACTGGAGCAGCAAAAGAGCTTTTACTGTGCTGGATTAGGCCTGCCTCTAAGAGTTCCCTGAAAATTCTCTCTATCTCATCCTTGTGGCTATGGGAAGTCCTATAAGGATGCTGATGCTTGGGAATACTGTTAGGTTTAAGAGTAATATGATGCTCAACTCCCCTGCTAGGTGGTAGATCAGTAGGTTCTTCAAATACATCACTGAACTGCTCCAGTAAATTCCCAATATCAGGACTATCTGTACCCTCCATAGCTTGTAGCCTTATAAACAAGACTTCCTCTATCTCATTCCTGCAGCTTGAGTGGCACTATTTATACAAACTGTTCCCAGATATAAATTGGCACTCTGCCTGAGATTTGCAGGTCTGAATTTTAACCCTTCTCCCATGCTGATTGACAGTAAGTGTCATGTTGTTGTAATCCAGCTTAATAGGAGTGCAGGATTTCAACCAATCCCCACCCAGAATTAGATCATAAACTTCAGTCTTCAAGACCCTGGGGTGTAAACAAACTGATGTCCCTGAATAGTCGAAGGAAATTCCTTAGCATGAGAATTGCTGAGTAGTTTCTGCCCATTAGCCACCCTAACCAGCAGAGGATTGGCCCGTTCAAGAGAACAACCCAGTTTTTGTGCTGTGGCCTCCTGGATAAAACTAAGTGTGCTGCATGTATCTATTAGTATCTGCAGTTCATGCTCACCTACCTTTCCCACCACTCTCAGAGTTGTTAAACCTTCAGAGCCAGAAATGACATTGATGGATATCAAACATCTTTCCAATAATGGTTCCCCTGGGTCAGGTGGAGGAATTTCTTATATAGGCAAGGGGAAATCTTGTAGGTAGGCCAATTCTTCTTGCTCACTCACTATCATATAGTGAATCCTATTTTTACACCTATGCCCAAAGACATAGGGCTCATCACAATTGTTGCATAATCCCTTTTCCCTCATAGCAGCCATTTCAGCAGCAGTAAGTAGCTTGAAAGGGGGTTTCAATGGTGATGAGGGTGGCTTGGAAGGAGGAGGATTGGTGTTGGGTGTGTCTGATCTTCTGAACCTAGAGGGTTGGGGAAAATGGGGCTTCATGGTTCCCTTCAACCTCTTTGTTATACCTTCCAAGGTCTGTAACTGATTCCTGCCCAACTCAATACATTGGTATAGGGAATGGGGTTGAAATATGTTAATGGCAGCTTGAAGATCTTCACTTAGCCCACTCAAGACGCTTGCCATAAAATATCCCTTAGAGTAGTCACTGTGACTAAACAGTAGCATGCAAGACTTCAATTCTTCAAACTTTTCCACATATTCTTCATAAGAACCCTGGTGCCTAAGTTTATTAAACTCCATAATTATTTTAGTTTCCTTCAAATCCTCAAAATGGGTAGAGACCACCTCTAAAAATTGCCCCCAACTTGAGCCCTTAAAATTGTGACTGTAGTTCTGAAACCATAATTCCGCTTTTCCTTCAAAATGTAGAGAGGCTAACACCATTTTTTGAGAGTCAGGTACATTTTGTACTAATTGGAAATACTGATTACATTTCAGGATCCAAGATCTGGGTTGGCTTCCATCGAATCTGGGAAATTCAATCATAGGAATGGGATTTTTTACCTGCATACGTGAGGGATCCATTACAGCATTGGTTCCAGAATCAGCTGGGTATTGACTGTGAGATCCACTCTCAGCCACCAAGGGAGATGGTGGGGCTCCCAAAATAGATTGTTCATCCTGCGTACCCTTACCTTTTGATAGATTCGACAGCTGCAATTGTATATTGGTGAGTGTGTGAGTGAGGTGCTCATGTTTGGAATTAACACCTTTAAACTGATCATGCATCTCTGTAGTGATTGCCCCTAATTTCTCTTGCAGTTTCAACTCAGCAACTTCTCTTTTTGTTGACTCGTTTAACAGAACTTGATCCATCCTCTTTTGTGCTTCTTGTAGGTCCTTCAAACAAGTACCATCGGCCATGGCATCATGAAGTTGGCTCTGGGATACCAAATGTAGTGGTAGCTATGGGTTTTTATGTGATTTTCTGGAAAATAATGACTGTAATAGAGAGTAGGAAATTGTAGAAGAACTTGGGGGAGGAAGTTAGAAGAAAAGAGGGAGGAAATTTAGATATTTCATTGTTTAACTAAAAAGTGATCCCAATATCAACTTATATATGCTGCATATTCGGTTCCACATTACAAACCCTAGTGATATTATATTATAACTGGACACAAACAATACTATAAACATATTACAAGCATATTTATTCAGCCACTATTTTCGGCCCAAATATCGGTCAAGCCCTGAACGATGACCCGCTTCTAATCCTTCTTCTTGAATCGGGTCGCCCATGTCCAAATTAATTGAACAATTTTGCCCTAATTCCTCCAAGATCCCATTTTTCTAGACTACTCCCTTCTCTCCATCTTCCTCCACAAATTCTCCACAGATTGATTCCAGATCCGTGACAAAAGCTCTTGAAGAGTCAGACTGGATTATTGTGATGCAAGAGGAGCTGAACCAGTTCACAAGAAATGACATATGGTTTCTTGTCGATAGGCCGAAAACCCAAAAGGTCATTGGAACTAAGTGGGTCTTTCGCAACAAACTGGATGAAAAAGGTGTGATCACAAGGAACAAGGCCAGACTGGTAGCCAAAGCGTACTCACAAAGTGAAAGAATCGACTTTGATGAGACATTCGCACCAGTTGCAAGATTGGAGGCCATCAGATTATTTCTCGTCTATGCATCTCACAACAATTTCACAGTCTATCAAATGGACGTGAAAAGCGCATTCTTGGAAGGGATGCTCAAAGAGCATGTTTATGTCGAACAACCTCCAGGCTTTGAAATTGGAGATCAAGTCTACAAACTGATAAAGGCTCTATATGGCTTGAAGCAGGTATGAAACCCTCACAACATTCTTACTAAAGAATGGGTTTCAGAAAGGAGTCATCGATCGTACTCTATTCAGAATAGAATGATCAGCTGAGATCTTAATGGTCTAAATTTATGTGGATGACATAATCTTTGGATCAAAGAGTAAATATCTCTGCACTCGATTCGCTCAACAGATGCAAAGCGAATTCGAGATGAGCATGATGGAAGAAATGACTTTCTTCCTAGGACTCCAAGTGAAGCAGCTGGAAGACGGAATCTTCATCAGTCAAGCTAAGTATACCAAAGAACTTGTCAAGAAGTTTGGAACCGATAAGGAAAAAACTCTCAAGATTCTAATGAACACATCAGTGCAGCTGACCCTCGATGAGGAAAGAGAATCAGTCAGCCAGATGCACTACAGAGGAATCATTGGATCCCTTCTATACTTAACTGCCAGCCGACCAGACATCTCCTATTCAATAGGACTGTGTGCAAGGTTCCAGGCCAATCCGAATAAAATCCATCTCAAAGAAGCAAAGAGGATCATGAAGTACCTCAAAGGAACCATAAATCTTGGGTTATGGTATCTCAGAGATGATAGCTTGAGTCTGACCGGCTATTCAGACTCAGACTTTGGAGCATGCAAGATCGATAGAAAAAGCACCAGTGGAACATGTTAGTTTCTTGGGAACAAACTGATATCCTGGTTTAGCAAGAAGCAGCATTCAGTTGCCACGTCAACAACTAAAGCCGAGTATGTAGTTGTTGGAAGCTGTTATGCACAGATCCTTTGGATTAAGCAACATCTGAGGGATTATAAGGTGGAGACTGAAGAAGTGCCAATCTACTGTGATAACAATAGTGCTATTGCAATATCTCAAAATCCAGTATTGCATTCAAGGACGAAGCACACTGATATCAGGCACCACTTCATCAGAGATCACATCGAGAAGAAAGACATATGCATCAAATATGTCAACACGGAGAAGCAGATAGCTGACATCTTCATCAAGCCATTGCCAGAAGCTATATTTGTGGAGTTGTGCATCCAATTGGGATTGCTAGAACTAGCTTCAAAGGAGGATGATGATCAGCCAAGAGAAGGAGTGAAGATGAACACTCCAGCTGAAGAGGAAAACTGAATCAAAATGGCATCAGTTCGCTAAGCTATGAAGCTTAAATAGAAGAAACGACAAAGGTCAAATGGAAGCTGAGAAAAGAAGATGAGTAAACTGATTGTTAGGAAAAACTATCAAGGAACCCCTAGATAAGGTTTTGATGAGATGTCAAAACTATTCCTGAAAAACTAATCAAGATCCAAGCTGTAGATCTGAGCTAACCAATCCAGAGCCTCAAGAAGGAACTCAACTGAAGCCAGAGTCAACCCAACTGGAGCATGGTCAACAAGTTGGAAGGATACGCCAACCAGTCAGAACTCAATCCAACTGAGGGTTAAAAGAGTCGAGCCAATCAAAACAAACTGACAGCTAAGTCAGCTGAGCTGAGAGAAAAGTGAACAAGACTGAAGAAACTGATAAGGGATCAGTTTGACTGAAGATTGGAAGTATCCAACTGATGGACAAATTTAACTTCAGCCGAACTGAAGTAGACAGATGAATCAATCAAAGGCCAAAACTGAAGTCAGCCTGCTTGTAGGAGAAAACAAGCAAACAGCTTACAAGAAAGCTCAAGAAAGACCAGTCGAACTGACAAGCTGTTCAACAGCTTGTGATCAGTCGAACTGGAGGAAGAAGCTTAGAACTGCCAAACTGGAGTAATAGCCGAACTAAGCAGACAAGCTCAGAACTGCCAACTGGAGTGATAGCCGAACTAAGCAGACAAGCTCAGAACTGCTAACTGGAACTCAAACTTGCTAAACTGGAGCTTAGAACTGCCAGCCAGAGAGTCCCGGAGTTAATGCTCAAATGAAGATCTTGGAATAAATGCTCCAGCAGAGATCCTCGAATTAAATATCCAACAGAGATCGATTGGCAGAGGAACGGCTACTGGAATTGAACATCCAACAGAGATCGATTGGCAAAGCAACGGCTACTTCAACCAAAAGCTCCAACGATCATAAAGACCATCTGCCATTGATGAGCCAACAGAGCCACCGATCAATGGAACTCAACGGTCACAAAATCACTCCTCTATAAAAGACGAGTGAATCAAAGTTTTCAAATGACTTTTCGCGAATTTCATTCTTGAAACCTTCATTCAAGTTACTTACGACTGAGCTTTCTTTCTCCCTCTCACACAGCTCAAGTTCAGCATTTGCTAAATCTGCGAGAGTCTAACTGAGAAGAAGAATCCACAGAATCAAAGCATTCAGCTAGCTGTTGATAATCCAGCCAGAGCAACCTTCTTAGTTCCAGCAATACATCGATCAACTACCCAGCTTAATTAAAGGAGCACATCAGTTGATATCCTCTGTTCAAGACTAATCTCTTGAAGATCTAAAGAGATCTAAAACCTTGTAAAGACGTCAATAGCACCTACTTCCCTAGTGAGCAGTTAGGGACTGCAAGTGTGAGCCATCGACCCGCTGAGGTAGTGAGCAGTTGCCAGGTTCAGCCAAACTGTCTTTCATTGTATAATTTATAAAGAAACTCAAGTTATATAGTGGAGTTGCCCTTCTGCGGAAGGAAGAGAGGACATAGAAGTTTGAGATTTCGAACCTCTATAAATCATTTGTGTGCTGTACTATTTTGCTTATACACGCATATCTTTGAACTGTACACAAGCTCACACAATCTGCACTCAAGCTGTCTAAAAGTGCTCAACTGATCTGTGCATAGATAAGTTGCTAAGCGAGTCAAGGGCCCTTATCATTCCGTATTTCAAGTAAAGTTTTTGTATCAGTTTATTCACCCCCCCTCTAAACTGACATCGACTCGCCAGGGAGCAACTCTGATCACAGTAGGCATCAGTTCGCAACCAGTCATGTTCAACTGATGGGAGCAGTTGAATCTAAAACTGACAGAAGAGAAAAAGCTTTAGCTGAAGGAAGCAGCTGGAAAAGCTTTGGCGGAGCAAAGCTGAGAGGACAGCTCAAGCTGACAAAAAGATAGGAGTCAAAGCTGAAGGGAATCCAGCTGGAACTGATCAATCCAAGCAGAGGAGAACATAACTCGTCAATAGACGAGGCCAACTGATGACGTCAGCAGCTCAACGCCACTCGAAGACTGAAGGAGAGCTATGATCAGATAAGTTCAAATTGAATTTATTACTAAAATGCTAAAATGATGTGTCATCTCAATATTACCATTGGACCCACCCCTTCTCACTCTCCATCTCTTCATTTAACTTTAATGGATAAATTTGAACTTAAATTGACGGATTAATCGGAACCATTCTATTTTGGTTTAAACTCAAATTCTTTTTACCGTTGCATGCATCATCTACTTGAGTCTATAAATAGATCAGCTGTTTTCCTCAAATCACCCACAGCTGATCAAGAACTCAAGTGCTCAGACTCTCTCTCTCAAAATTCCACTCGGAATTCTTCATTCCTTTTTCCTTCCAAAACTCTCCAAATTTCTCTCTAATGGCCCAATACTCCGCCAATCCTCATCGAAGAAAGCATAACTTCAAACTCTCTGGTGAAGACTGAGCAGTCTTCTGCAAAGACCTATGTCACGAAAAGATGCTGAGTCGAGCTAATTGCAGATAATTCACCAACCACTCACAAATAGGTAAATTAATTCTTGACCTGATTGAGTTGGCGAAACTGAAGACCTTCACAGAAAGTGCCCCCACGAAGGTATATCCAGAGGCCGTGGCAGAGTTCTTTCTCAACTCATACAGTGAGAAGGACTCTTGGATGATCATCAGTGAAGTAAAGGGTACTGAAATCTTGATCACCCCTTCAGTCTTAAAGAATATATATGGGCTACCAGAAGAAGGAGACAATGTTGAAGAAATGGAAGTAAATGCCAGATTCTGCTTCAACAGTTGGGCGACTAATCCAGCTGTAGAAAACTTCCGTATTAATCAGCAGATGTTCAAATTCCGAAAGGAATTTCATGTGTTATCAGCCGTGGCCACGCAGATGATGGTAGGATCATGCGAAGGCCACGATGAAATGTCAGAGATCAAATATAAGATCTGCAATGCCATCTAGGAGACGAGAGGGATAGACTGGTCTCTATTTCTCCTCAAACAACTGAAGAAGTTTGTAGACATCGTGGAAGACAAGACTAAATGCACCTTGTGTTTCCTTCAAAAGATGTACTACATTAACAGAGTCAGCTTCATTCTAGAAAAGCTGATTCCTGATCTGTTGGTGGGAAAGATAAATCATCAGCCAGTTGATCCTGATGATTTCATTCCCAAGGTAAAAGAAGGAGCGCTGTCTCCATTAACAATCAGAGAGGCACCACGACTGAGGCAGAAGCTGATCCCATCCACTCCAGTAACAAGGGGGAAAGGAAAAGCCAAGATGACGGAGTCTGTAGTTTAATCAAACACAGACTCTGATGATGTCCTCCTTGCTGTTTAGAAATATAAATCCTCAGGAGAAGGGGATGATGGCAGAAAGGACTCCAGGAAGAGTCCAACTGAACAGAGAGATGCGTCTCCAACTAAGTCTGTAATAGTTGAAAAGTCAACTAATGATCATCAGACTGGAGAGCATCAGCTGAAAACTGATCACAAGACTAGAGAGCATCAGCTGACTATAGAAGAGACTCAACTACGAGCTCAACAAGCTAAAAGGCAGCAGTCAGGCATGTCTTCAAATCTAATCGAAGCACTGATCAAGTGCATGAAGGTTCAGATAAAGATGCTCTCTGACTCAATCATGAAACTTGAAGCGTACTCTGGAAATGAAAACTCAGAGGAAGACTCTTCAAGTGAAAGCACTCCAGACAACTCCAGAAAATCAAAGAAAAAGAAAACTGAACGTAAGAAGAACTGAGGGCTTGAGAAGTCAGCTGACTAGATTGCCTTAGACCACTTCTTGTAATTCAGTTTATTTCTTGATATTTTAATAAAAAAAATCTTTTGGCTAACATAAATGCTTTTGTCATTATTTATTATGAGTTTTTGACCATTGGTTCAAAGCACAAAATCAACAGCCAAAAAAACCCGACAAGGGGCATTAAATTCTTTCAACTAACACATTTATGAGTCTCTTTTCTCACTCATAAAAACCCCCTTGCTCCAACTTTCTCAACATCTCTCAAGAGAATACTTGTGCAAAAACACACATACTCTTTCAAAATCATCTTCCAAAGAGAGTATTCTCTCTCTTAAAAAAACAAAGCAGCTTCAACTCAAATTAAGCCAAAAATTTCAAAATGGCCGAATCATCCAAAGCTCTTACTTCCTTCAAAGAGCAAATGATGAGAGATAAATTTCTGGAGAGATAGAAATTTCAATCGATTATGAAGGGATCAAACAACCCATTTCTTCTGGTTAATCTTCACAAGACCGGAATTCTGCATTACCTTGAAACCCAACCAAGATTCTTCAGACAATACTTGGTGAGTGAGTTCTTGCATTAAGCAAAGGTATCTGCAGATGGGAAGGTGATATCTTCAGTGGTTTAAGGGCACAAACTTCAAATCACTGAAAGTAACATAGCATAAATCTTTCAACTTCCTAGAAAGGGTTCCAAGGTTCAAGATCTGAAAGATTCAGTTGGTCCATATTGGAAAGAATGGCGAGCTTCAACTTGCGATAAGAAATTCAGTTTTACCACAACTAAAACTGACCTGAAGCCCAAGTATGGAGTCATACTCGATATCACGAACAAAATGATGTTCGGCGCCATTGGAAGCTTGAGTCAATTAACTCAAGAAAGATACAAGGTAATGATACACCTTGTTGAAGGATTGGAAGCAAATTGGGCAGAATTTGTAATCTCCCAATTCAAGCATCAAGTCATCAAAGTTGTTGACTCAAAGAAGACTGGGAAATTTGAGTCCAAAGTAGGACTTGTTCTAAGAATGTGCAAGCTCCTGCAAGATATGCTGAAGCTTCCAAATGATGATGCACTACCAGTCCTCATCTCCGACAGGATTCCCGAGAAAGGGAGAGCACATATTTAGTCACTAAAGAAGAAGAGGAGATCCAAAGCTAAAGTCGATAATACAACTTCAAGCAACTTCGCTGTCAATGAAGTTCCTTCTCCACACATCAAAAATGGATCATCAGTCGACTTCAAGCCCTGCTCTGATCCAGATGAGCTCATTCCATTCATTAGAATCCCTCATCCAAATTACGGAGCTGAATATTTCAGGAGAACCTGCCCTCCTCTCCAGCTGACTGAAGACAATATTCGCACTTATTACAGTGGTGAATATACAGTCAAGAGTGCACAAAAGGATGTAACAAATCTCCTTCTCACTCACTTCACCTATGTTTCCAAGCAAGATAATCAGCTGTTCAAACAACTGCACCGGTACTTCTACTGGTACAACTGGAGACATTCCATGTCAATCCAGTCACATTTCTTGCTAAATGCCTTTCATGGCATGAGATTTTGGCAATGTGAAGAGACTTGGAGCATTAAATGGATTGGAGCTTCAAATCCATTTCCTCCAACCATTGTGCAAGTCCAGCGGATCGTGAAACATCGACTTGATAACAACATTCCAGCTAAGGTCGTGCTAGCTGATGTTCAAGCCAGCTTGAGATCGCAAGAATTTGCAACTGTAAATCAGTTTGTCAACAATCAAGTCGATCGACATTGCCGAAAACTGAATTTTGATAATAATTCAATTCAGTCAGAAGAGGCATCATTACAAGCTGAAGCTGCCACTGAAAAGATAGATCAAAATCTATCTCATACTCAACTTGTGGTGACCCCAAGGAGTCAAAAGTGTGGACATAAGGGAGCAAAAGACGTTGAGGATACTGCCACGTCACCAGATCTCATGTCCCAGAGCTATGTCACTCCTCTTCTCAAGTCATGCTCAAGAGCTACAAAATTGATTATCAATCAGTCCAGCTCCCCCTGGAGGAATTTTAGAGCTGACCACCTTGAAGCTGCCCAACTCAGCAGTTGCTCTTAAGCAACTTCAGCAAGCTGAGAATAAAGTCAGAACTGATCCTTCCAAGGATATCTCAAGTTCAGCTTCAAAGAGAAAAATGTCAAATAGCTCTAGAGAAAGTGAAAAAGCTAGCCCAATCCACCGCTCAAGAAGAGGAAACTGACAAAAGAGTCAATCAGCAGTTGATCAACAAAACTGATCAAATCAGTTTAAATGCTGAAATCATCAGTTCTGCAGGAAACTGACGCCTAAAGCTCAAACTATCTCAACAGCTGCATGACCAGTCCTCTTCGATAAGCTTCTCTACTCTCTATTCCTCAAGCTTATTTTTGAACAGTTATCGTTAACATTTCAAATAAGCTTACTGTTTATTTGAGTTGCCATTAAAGTCGCTATGCCAAGCATTAAAGTCAAAAGAGACGAACTTCTAAGGGATATAAATAGCAAATCTTCTAGCAAATATTTTGCTATTTATGGCAACTATCCACATTTTGAAAACCCTCAGATCTCAACCGCTTGATCAAAAAGTGAAAGTCTAGGTGGACGGCTGAGATGTATGCATCATTTATTCACCCGATTTGCCATCAAATCACATAGCTGATCAGCCAGAAGCACTCGATTGCTATGGTTAATTGCATGCAAAATTACTGCTTTATAAACAACGAAGAAGATGGAATGTTTAACTCAATTCTCAAACACATTCCTTCTCCTTGTCTTCTCATACTTATCCAAGCTCCTTTCTTATCTCATATTTCAACAAAAAAATGGCACTCCCATTCCATTCGATGAACATCAAGCTTCTTTTAAAGAAGCTCAGAAAGGATAAGTATCTCGACTGAGAGCTCCTTCATGCTCGATTAGGTTCAGAGAAGACTAGCATGATCTTTCACTTGTTGAAGACATACTGTTGGTCTCGGGGCGAGTTAGAATCAGTTTAGAGAGGGGGTGAATAAACTGATTACAAAACTAAACTTAGATGCGGAATATTTAGGGCCCGTTTTGACTCGCAAATATTATCCGTGCTATGTAGAGATCAGTTTAGAAGATCTGCTAGCTCGGAGTGCTGTGTGTGCTTATAGTGTGCAGTTAAAAACATGCAACTGAACTGAAATTTAAAGCAGAGCACACAAGCAGTTTATAGAGGTTCGAAGCTTAAGTTCTATGTCCTGTCTTCCTTCCGCAGAAGGGTAATTCACTATGCAAGTGTAAAGTTCCTTTATTACAGTTACACAGTGAAGACAGTTGCTGTCCCGGAAGCTGCACTCTCAACTTCCTCAGTCGGTAGGTCGACAGCTCACACTTGCGATCCCCAACTACTCGTTGGAGAGATAAGGTGCTATTGCCCATCTTTTCACAATTTTAGATCTCGCTCGATCTTCAAGAATACAGTCTTGAATCTGGTATCAACTGGGTTGCTCCTTTGCGCGTCTGGATCTGAGCTAGGGTAGTTGATCACTTAGGCACGGTGATTTAGAGAACAACTGTGGCTGGAAATCTTCAACAGCTAGCTCGAAGAGCATTAAATCTCATTCTCATCAGTTGTAACTTTTGATTTTCTGAGTTCTTTGAGTGCGAGGCTTTAGTGCTTCGGCGAACGTCTTCGCGGAAAGACTTAACTAAAGTGCTCTCCAAATTGTCAAAAGTCCCACGGTCTTCTCTGGGGCAGCTCACCTTTTAAAGATAGGTGAGTTGGTGACCACTAGTGATCACTGTTGGATCATAAATGATAAAGTCAGTTGCAAGGCTTTCATTTAAACCAGTTTACTTCTGCTTCAGCTGGCAGTTTGAACCAGTGTTCTTTAGCTGGTATTTTGGACTTGTGTCCCTTCAGCTTGAACTTTCATGGACTGGTCTTCAGTCCGGTTGCTGGCGCTTTATCAGTTGGACTTCAAAACTGATGCGTCTTCAGCAGGGGTTTTTCGAACTGGTGCTTCATCAGCTGGAACATCATTCTTCAGCTGGTATTTCCATCAGCTTGTACCTTAGTCTTCTCTTCAGTTGACATGTTCCTTCAACTGGAATATCCTAAGCTGGTATTTCCTTCAACATGGATCTTTAGACTAGGTACATTTCTTCAGCTGGTATTTTCTTCAGCTGGAATATCTTGAGCGGTTATTTTCTTCAGCTCATGATTGTCCTCCCTTCGGCTGGCATTCTTCATCAGTTGATGTCATCATGGACAGGCATGTTCATCAGTTCAAACTGATGTGCTCTTCAACTAGTATTTCTTCAGTCGGGAATGATCTAGAACTGGTATGTCCCTCAGTTCTTCTCTTTCAGCTGGTATTCCCTTCAGCTAGGATCTTCCTTTGACTGGAACATTTCTTCAGCCGGTATTCGACTAGAACTGTTATGTGCTTCAGTTCTCTTCAGTTGGGACTTTCCTTCAGCTGGTAGCGGCCTAGAACTGGTATGTGCTTCAGTTCTCTTCAGCTGGTGGCTGCCTAGAACTGGTATGTGCTTCAGTTCTCTTCAGCTAGAACATCTCTTCAGCTAGTGACTGCCTAGAACTGGTATGTGCTTCAGTTCTCTTCAGCTGGAACATCTCTTCAGCTGGTGGCTGCCTAGAACTGGTACGTGCTTCAGTTCTCTTCAGCTGGAACATCTCTTCAGCTGGTGGCTGCCTACAACTGGTATGTGCTTCAGTTCATCACTTCAGCTGGAACATGTCTTCAGCTGGTGTCGGTCTTAAACTGGTATGTCCATTAGTTCATCACTTCAGTTGGAACATCTTTTCATCTGGTGTCGGCCTTGAACTGGTATGTCCATCAGTTCATCACTTCAGCTAGAACATCTCTTCAACTGGTGTCGGCCTTGAACTGGTATGTTCATCAGTTCATCACTTCAGCTGGAACATCTCTTTAGCTGGTGTCGGCCTTGAACTGGTATTTCCATTAGTTCATCACTGTAGACTGGTGGCAGTTGGTACCTTCTCTCTCGGGTACCTGCAACTTCCAGTTTGCCTTGCTAATTATTCTAGCAAGCTACAGTCTTCTTTTTTCTCTATTCTTCTCTCCTCTTTTACACGAATTGATCATATCTGTTGGCTTTGACAGCTTTGACTCTGTATGATCATCTTTAGTTTTCTGCTTGATTTCTTTTCAGTTCTTTCAAGGCTTTTTTCATATTTTGACATATTTTGACATCTCATCAAAACCCCTTGTAAGAAAAACCTTGATAGTTTTTCCTAACAATTTCTCCTGTTTTGATGATGTCCAAAACGTGGCAAAATTGAGCAATGATGGAAGAACTGATTGAGAAATTTTTGAGCTGTGTAGCAAGAACACAATCAAGCAAGAAAACTTGTAGCTAAGAAACTGCTTATGTAAAGTGATTAGATATCTTTCAATCTACAACACTTTGCTTTTCTTTTCTTTTTCTTTGAGTTTCTAGCTCTTCAGCTGCTGCGGTTCTTCAGCTGGTATCTCATCTCCTTCTTTCTCTGGCACTAGCATTTCTCCAGACATCTCCCCAGACTTCCCCCTGAGACAAATGTCCCTGGACAGCTCCTCAATCTTCCCCCTGAGGCTGATGCCTCTCTTCTCGAGCAGTTCCTACAGTCCTCACTACTTCCTCCTGGGGCTGTACTTTCTCTTGAAACTGCGAGGGTTCCCTTTCAATCTCATCCCAGAAACTCAAAAACTATCTTTCATCATTTTTCTCCTCAATCTCTCCAGTCTCTTCCCCCTTTTTCACATTATCTGAAAGGGTGTGCATGTGTAGATCAAAGGATGGAATGGGAAGATGTGGTAACAAGCTGAAGGTTGTAGCTAAGTTACCTTCAAATAGAGAAGGGAATGACTGTTCTCTTGGTGGTGAGGGTAGCCAGTTTGAGGCTTCTTCAGTTAGCATGAACTGCCGTAGATCTGGCAGTGGAGGATGAACTTGATGTTCAGTTGTCGTCATGGCCAACCTTGGGGGTAGTTCTTCAGTTTGAGGTGGGTGGTTGAACATCATAGGTGTGGAGGATGAGTTGGATGGCTCTACAAACGGCAGTGGAGCTACGGCAGGTACTCCATTTTGGATTTTGTTGATCATTGAATCCATAATCTCCGAGAGAGTGGGAGTGGCCGTCGATGGAAGATTCATCTAGTTTCTGCTTCAATGTCCTTCTTGACTCCAGAAAAATCGTTCCTTCCTGTCAAGCAGTGTAAACATAACTGCTTCATCAACATGATATTTCCAGAGTGATCATCTGAGAAGTTGATTGAAGATATCGGAGTCGTATCTCTCGATAAGTTGAAAACTGCTAAGCATATCAGCGAGAGTGTTGTTGAAGCTTTCTTCAACACCATCCATATAGTTAGTTTCAGCTGGTGTAGACTTAGCTGGCGCAGTTGATTCTGTTGTCATGTCTTCATCTAATATGAGCTACTTTCCTCGATTATTTGAAGTCGGTTCAGTCGGAGTGGAGGGGCCTTCTTCTGCAGTGCGCTGCCTCGTTGATCACGGACCAAAAGGTTTGATATTCTTTCTTCTTTTGACAAAGATTGTGGGGAGATAATCTCTCCTGTCCAAAAACTCACCTCTCTGGTTGAGAAATTGGATCTGATCAGTGTTGAACATGCTGATCCTGTTGAGAAACCCAGTTTCTCTGTGAATGTTCCAGTTTGATGGTAAAACTTGACCCTGCGAACATTTTGGCCTAGTTGTAATAGCACATACGATGCCCAGTCAACTCTGCATCGGTTGTAAATGAGTGCCAACAGGTGAGCATTGTTGGCGCTGAAGCGAGTATAGTCCAGATTGCCTTTCAGGCAATGGATGACTATATCTTGGAGTTGAATAAACTCCGGCCGAAGACTGTCCTTCAGTCTATGAGAGTAGGCATTATGCTCGACTCCTGGATTCATCCATTGACTCCACAATTTTGCATGGTTTGGCGTGACTATTGCATCTGCCTGTTCACCTATTCCAGAAAGATAGAGTGACTCCATCACAACTTACTTGGTGATCGCGATCAGATTTTCTCTGACTATTGAGATTATGTTGCCATCTTCTGCTGTGTCGGTGAAGATATAGAATTTGACAACTGTCTCAGGAAAGCATCATCCAAATCTTGGACCTCATGTGAGAAACTGAAAGAGTCTAGTTTCCTCCGCTGCTGAGATTAGGCGATGGAACAAATCAGGCTTAAGTCTCTCCATCATGTAGTCTAGTTCTATGAACTTGTGTCTTTTGAGGTTGAGAGCAAGTCTAGCTGGGTCGATGTATTGAGCGAGCAGTTCCATTCTTTTATAGAATGTTTGAGAGAGAATGGATGCAGTAGAGAGAAAGATGCAAAGTAAATGCAGTGAGGGTTTGAGTTTGATCTGAAGCTTGGATCAATATCCCCTTGGCATTTAAAGAAGCTTTGCATGCATGTACTTCGAATTATACTCGAGTACGCATCAGCTGATCAGTTTAAATAGATTTGACTGATTTGCAGCTGGCATAAATGAGATGATCATCTCAGCCGTCAACAAGTTTAGCTTCAACTTGTAGATCAGCGGTTGAGATTTCATCCATTCGGAAATGGGGTAGTTGCCATAAATAACAAATATTTTGTGCAGGATTTTGCTATTTATATCCCTCAGGCTATCATCTCACTTTCCACTTAAGTGATTGATTTTGCTCAGTAGCATTAAAGACTTGCTATCTTGAGAGATCTCCTATTTGAAAATAATGCCCGTTAGATCACGATGGCATTAATGTGATGAGGAACAAGTTTAAAGATTTTAATCAATTTAAACTTTTCCTTGGCAGTTGGGCTACCCTGTCCGACTGATGACTTTTTGGTGAACTGATGATGTGGCAACTGATCGATCAGTTCTAGTCATATCTTTTTCTTGGTCCTTGGGACTGATTCATCAATGAACTGATGAGATCAGTTGTTGAACTGCTGGATTATATCTCAGTCAGTTTTCTCTTCTTGAGGTGCCGAACTGGATACTCCTCACTGCTCTCGTCAGGGCAATTTAACCTCTTTATCTTGGAGGTGGATCCAGCTCCTTCAGCAGGCTTCTCTGGCCTTGCTTACTTCACGGATTGACTCCGGTGCTTAGCTTCAGCAGATGTGACCCTTCGCCTTCTGTTCAAGTTCCTTCTGAGGATGACTTGTGCTGAACTTCCTGCAGGTTCAGTTGGGCGGCTGTCTTGTGGCTTGAAGCAATCAATGGGGTGACATATCTCTTTGATAAGAGATTGGGTAATATGGCAGTGTCTTCAACATCATATAGTCAACTCACTGCAACTGGGGTCAGAGGTGACTCTCGCTGCTCCTGTGCAGTTGCAGGTTCAGTTGGTCGATTAGGCTCAGCTAACTGATTTGGCACACTTCCAAAATTCAGTTTTTTGCGGGCAGGGCTGATTGTGCAGGTCTCTTGCTGCTTGGCTCCTGCTTCTTCATGAGCCTTGATGTCACTTCTCAATTCGGTAAGTAGGGCAGTTGGAGGAATTTTCTTGGTCAATCTATAACTCATAATCCTCTGTACTTGCACGATATTTGGAGAGAATGGATTTGCAGACACTATCCATTTCAAACTCCAAACTTCTTCTCTTTGCCAAAAACTCATGCCGTGATAAGCAGTGATCAAGAAATGAGACTGGATGGACATTGAGTGTCTCCAGTTGTACCAGTAAAAGTACCAGTTTAGCAGCTTAAAAAGCTCTTGATCTTGCTTGGCCACAAATGCAAATTGAGTAAGAAGTAAATTTGTTACCTCCTTTTGTGCATTCTTTGATGCATATTCACCACTATAGAAAGTGCGAATATCTTTTTCCGTCAATTGGAGAGGGGGACAAGTTCTCCTGAAGTAGTTAGGTCTATAGTTTGAATGAGGAATTCTGATGAATGAAATAAGCTTATCTAGATCAGAACAGTCTTGGAATTCCACTATTGATCCATTCTTGGAGACTGATGACGGGATAGCATTGGCAGTTGAGGTATTTGAGGCTGTGACATTTGTATTGCTAATTCCTAACTTTTTCTTCTTAAATGAGTGCAGATGAATGCTTCCTCTCTTGGGAATCCAGTCTAAGATGAGGACTGGTAACGCATCATCATTTGGCAGCTTCAAGATGTCTTCAATCATCTTGCTCATTCTGAGAACAAGTCCTACCATGGACTCAAACTTTCGTGTTCTCTTTGAGTTGAAAGCCTTGAGAACTTGACGCTTGAGTTGTGAGAATACAAACTCTGCCCAGTTTGTCTCGCGTCCTTCAGCTAGGTGTATCATCACCTTGTACCTTTTCTGGATAAGCTGGCTTAGGCTTCCAATTACTCCAAACATCATCTTGTTTGTGATGTCGAGCAGAACTTCAAACTCTGGTCTTAGATCAGTTTTAGCTGTGGAAAAATTGAATGTCTTTCTGCAGGTGGGGGTCTTCCACCTTCTCCAGTATGGTTCAGCTGCTTCACTCAACTCTTAAACGGTTGCACCTTGCCTTGGAAGTTGAAAAACTTCAGCAATTGTTCTTTCAGTTATCTTGATTGGTCGGTCGTGGATAACTGATGTAATCTCCTTGCCATCAGCACTGATTTGTGCTCGGAGAAGAAATTTACACACCTGACTTTGTCTGAAGAATCTGGGTGGTGTTTCCATATAGTGAAGAATCTCTGTCTTGTGAAGAGAAACAAGTAGGTTTTGGCCGTTTGAATTTTGAAGAATATCCTGGAATTTCTTCTTTTCAAGGAATTTGTCTCTCATCATTTGTTTCTTGAAAGAGCTGGGGGAACTAAGTAATTCTGCCATTGAAGAAAATTTGGCTAGAATTCTTGAGAGAGATGAGAGAGAAAGAGAGACTCTTTGAAAGAGATTGGGAAATGAGTATGTCTCTTCTCTTTTTGCAAGGGAGGGGGACTAGATCTGAATTGATTTATAAGTAATGAATGAATACTCATATATCTTGGAAAAATTTGTATCCCTTTTTTTGTTGTTTATTTTAAATACCTTTGTCAGATTTTCAACGGTAAGAATTCAAATGATTTTGCTGACGTGGCATTTTTATCAATAAAATATTTATTTTATTGATCAAAAAGAGTTACAGAGCTTAATTATAAGAAGAACAATTAGAGGTTCTAATCAGCGAAGCTTGATCAGTTTCTAATCCTTCTTGTGCTCTGTCTTCTGCTTTTTAGCAGGTGGCTCACCAGTTTTGTCGTGGCTGGATGGTGTGGCTGCAACTTGTTGAGCATTCAGTCGATCTTCTAGCTGCTGGATGAGCTCTGAGTGAAGCTTTAGCTGCTCCTGAATGCTGCGAAACTGCTCTTCATGCTGAGTTGTGCACTGAGCAATGGAGCTTTCTGGTTGCTCCTGGAGCTATATTTCTGCTGCTCTGATTTCATGGAGGATGAGACCTTCAAGTGGTAGTTCATCATATTTTGATATGGCTTCATCTCCATCTTCTGTTTCACTTAGCTTATCAGAGGGGATTATCCTGGTCAGTTCAGGATTTCCCAACCTCTCTGTTTCACCATGGCTTTTCTCTGTTGGTGGCAGCACGATTTCTGATGTCTGCTGGTTTGAATCTCTGTACACCACCATCGCCAGTGAGCATGTATAGCCTTGAGGTTGTTCTTCAATGAACTGATCAGTCAGATTTTCCAAATCTGGTACCTCATCAACATGATCAGCTATTGTTTCTTCAGGAATAGGTTGATGAGTTGCTTCATCAAGAGGTATTTGAACCGTAGAATTATAATGAAGGATTGGCTCGGCTTGATCTGCAAATAGTAGTTAGCAATCTGTTTCATTCTCAGTTTCTTTAGTTAATTAAGCTTCTTGAACTGGCTCTGCAGTAGAAGCATCTTGAGATTTCTCTTGGTTCTTTTCAGACTCAATTGGCCCTTCAGTTTGACCCTCTTCTGGTCTAACTGGTGAATTTAGCAACTTTACAAACTCCAAGTCAGTGATGTACTTGTCAGTTTCTTCAGTGGAAGGTACTCTGTGCTCTAGAGAGTCTGCAATGATGTTGATATTGACCTCTTTTGGATAGCGTAGATCTCCTAGCACTTCTTCTATGAGATCATCTAAGGACACCTCTTTTTTTCCTGTTGATATAGTTTCAGGCTGTGATCCTGATTGACCTTTGATTACTTTGTCATGGAGCCATTTTTTAGACTTAACCATATTTTGCTCTCCTTTTTAACAGAGAAAGTGGGTGTCTTGATTCCATTTCTATCACAGATCTCGCTGAAGATATTTTCCATTGATCCCCTGGATGGATTGCCACATATCTTCCTGAGACTTAGTTTCCTCTTCAGATCTTTATTTTTTGTGGCTCCGGCATTTTTGCTGCTCGTCCACCACGTACTCCATTCCTCTTTCCTCTTCCAGAAACTCATTCCATGGAAAGCTAACAGAAACAGGAATTGATCGATTTGATAAACATGTCTCCATAGATACCAGTAAAGATACCTGGTAAGAGTTTTGTACAGCTCTTCATGTCCTGCGAGTTCGGGAGCATAGTGCTGTGCCGCATATTGCTGAGTCGTCTCCTCTGCCCATTTCTTGATGTCTTCTTCTTTTGAGAAGGCCCTGATGTTTTCAGCTGTTTGGGGGCATCGGTGGACAGGTATGCCTGAAGTACTCCGCTTGTTCTTCCGCATGAGGTATTCCTCTTTCAGGAAGTAAGTCCATTGGATTTGCATATGGGGCAACGTCTTCTGCTGAGAGGTTTGGTGCAATTGTTGGATGCTGATCTTTTACCGAATTATCCTCTATTTTCTTGATTGCCCTTATACTTATTTTCTTCTTTTGATGGGCTGGTTTCTTTCTCAGAGCTAGTCTGGCAATTGGTATCTCTTCATCCTCTATATTTGACTCAATCAAGACTGTTCTTGGGTGGTCAGTTGAGACTCTTGCTCTGGAAGATGTGCTAGTTCCAGCTCCAGTCGTAGCTGCTCGAGCTTCTACTTCAGCTGTTTGATCCAAGTCCATAAAATACTCATTAGAATCTGAGGAGTCATCCCTTGCTGTTTTACTTGCCAATTGTTTTACTCTTTCCTCTGCATCTGCAATCTTTTTCTTGCGATGTATTGGCTCAGCTTCTTCAATTTTGACAGATAGAGTTGGCGTTGGAATGAAGTCCCCTCTATTCATTGGTGAGTAGTTTGTTTCTTCAAACATCAGCTCTGGAAACCTTCTTTCTAGGAACAGGCTAACTCTGTTGAGATAACAGATGCTTTGTGGGAATACGTTCTCACTCTTTTTTTCTTGAACAAGTAGAACGAATTTCTTGATTTGACTGAAGACATGTTGAGCCTAGTTAATGTCTAGTTGATCATCAATAGCAGTACAGGCCTTGTATTTTAGCTTGGACATCTCTGAGTGACTGCCTGTAGTTCCAAAAATCATTCTGACAATGATCGAGGCCAGCATTTGATATGCATCCTTAAATCTTGAGATGAAGTGGTTGTTCTTGTAGACTTCTCTTAAGCCTTGTCTCCTCCATAGTTGGTATGCATTCCTCATATCAACCTTGGTGTCATCAAAAATTAGCCCCCTGGTAGGTAATTCAAACACTTCTCCAAGACTTTCAACAGTGAGAGTGAATCGACGTCCTCGGACCACAGTTGAGATTTCACTCGACTCCTTTGAACTTCTGGCATTGAGGTAGAATTCCGCAACTGTCTCTGGATATACCTTCTTAGGATGAGCCTCTATGAAGGTCTTCAGATTTGATTGATATAACTTTGAGATAATCTCGCCACTGAGTGGTTAGTTTTTACAGTTGCGAACAAACACAGTTGGTTCGAAGAATTTATCTTTATAGAGCTTGCTGCAGAATGTCGATGAATCCTCTCCAGTTAATCTGAAGTTGTAGATCTTTTGAGGAGTTCGATCAGAAGCTGTAACAGCCCGGTCCCGAGAAAGGGATTAACAAGTGGGGACAGGGTGTTATTAAGGGATTATTACGGATTAAACGGGGTTCCTTGACTACGAAAGAAATATGATTGAAGAATACGAATAACAAGGGCTTCAATTAACACAAATATGTATGCTCATCCGGAGCTTAATCAATTAAACAAACACCAACATATAAGAGGGAATATAACTAGATATGCATCATTGTATTAATAAGATCAATTCGGGATATTTTGTTCAAAGAATTTGAAATAGAGAATATGTTCAGAATTTAGATGACATATATCAGAGTAGCAGGATTATAGTGGGATTCGTAAGCACTTAAACTACAACAAAAACTTGGCAGCCAACGCATATCCACAGCCACCAATGACCTCAGCATCTCAACCTGAAAACATTTGAAAAAGAAGGTGTGAGCACTAATGTACTCAGTGGGATTTTACAAAAAGCTATTAAATAACTTTGAGAAATATCCAATAATCAAATGACGGAATATAGAGAGAAAAATGCAAAAGCCCTCTCTATACCTATGAAACCTTTTCTTTTTTTTTGGGCCCAATCTTGGCTCAAACCTGATGTCAGCTGTACTCTCGGGCATGCCGTAGGATAGAAGAGGGGTTACCTCAAATATCCCAATGAGTTTGTGAGAGAATTAACCCAGTAGTGACTCACTTCAAATGATGAAAGATCACAACTTCTGTGCTCGAGTCCTGGTTATAGCAAGACTATGTTCTTCTTTAACTTCCTTAACTTAAACTTAACTTTCCTTACTTGAATTATCAAACCTAGAGCAATCATCTAGGCTAATTGTTAACTTAGCGGGATCTTGGCATATAAGGGATTTTCTAACATCCGAAAAGGCAACCCTAAGTTACCATAGACTTAGCAAAATCCAACACTCAAATACGAGGAAATGGATGCGTATAAACATCGATTGCAATTAAAGCAATTCTAACATCTCATGCTAGCATAAATTATACTTAACAATCTTATCATGAATAAATCATGCTTGAGAGCTCGATAACTTTCTTTCTTTACTTTCTTTGCACAGAGACCAATCAGGCAGAGCAAAAATATTCTATTGGATATTTCATTTGCCCTAACATGCTTCTAGAGCTCATTAGCTCAAACTTTTAGAAAAAGTATAGATTTACCCACCTCGATCACTGAGCAGAGGATGAAGCAAAAATGCTTACAATCCTTCTCCGGGTTCTCACTAGGTGCACTTCCTCCTACAAAAGTCGAACCATCGACTTAGCGGCCTCCTTCGAAGAAATTGAAAATCTAAAATGAGAAATAGCAACAACTAACCTAACGCCCTTAATCTAAGACTTAAATAACTTGAAAATCTTCTTAAACTAAACTTGGAAATAACTCGGGATTAGTTTGGAAAAACAAAACTCGTAAGGCTCGAAAAGAGGGCATGGACATAGCCGAAAAAATCAGCGTCGGAACAACACAGGGGTACCGCGCGCCAACGGCACCTCCCGCGCCCACGCCACCCCCTCGCCGGCGCCCTATGGCGCACTCGCGCGGGTGGTTAGCCGAGGGGGGTGTTGCGCGGCGGTGGCCCCCCCACGGTCGCGCCACCTGCTGCGCCCAAATACTAGGAATTCTTCTTCTTCTGGGTATCTTCAGTGTTCGTCGATTCTTTCGACGAACACGAAGAACACTTTTAACAATTTTAAAATGAACATGCTTCAATAACTTAAATCAACATGAAACGGCATGCATAGATTTAACTATAACAAAAATTGAAACATTAATCTAGGCGGAATTGAAGAAAATAAGAGCAATTTCTACAAAGAACGTGAAGAACACGAAGAACATGAAGAACACGAAAATAAAAGTGAGAAAATAAAAATGAAAATGAAAAGAGCTTGAATCCTCGTCGACAATATAGAATAGACGAAGTCGAATGCGCCGAAGGAAGGTGGCTAGCCCGATGTCTCATCGAGTCACAGCTACGGCAGAGCTGACCCACTACGTCCCGACGGTACCCTTATCACATTCCCTCGGAGCATATCTTCCTCGCCACTCCGCTCATCGAATTGGAGGTGAACTCACGAAGAGACTCCTCGACTTTCTCGACTTTCAAGAAGTGGGGTTGAAGAAGTTAAAATCAGCAAATGAAAGTGAATAGGTGGTGCTCTATTTATAGGAGAAAGTTTGGCTTCTCCATGAAGCTTCTATAGTGCAAGGATACTGCAAAAGTTACTCTGGGTTCGGTTAAAAGCTACTTTATTCGATGTCGAGGTCCAAATAACCTCAGACACGAAATCTGAAAATACCGGGAGACTCGTTGGCTCGAATTCTAGTGAACCAACCTGATTTATGATGAAGACGGGGTCTTCAGAAGAAAGACGAGCAAAGATTCATTTTTTGGAATTACTTTTTACTATTCACTCAGACTGACAGATTTTGCTCTTGAGCATTCGATTGACCTCAGAATTGAAATCTGTGAACGCCAACAGATTCCTTGAAACATTTCCCATAAGAGGGGCCTGATAGAACAAGACTCAGATCAATGAGAAGGATTTTGTAAATTTCTCAAAACACGAACGCACGCAGAAGTTACTATTCATTCATCCTTTAAATACGTTTTTTTATCACCGGGAACTCAAACGACTTCAGATTTAAAATCCAAAAACACCGGTATACTCCTTGAGTTAAAACCTTTCTAGCAAGACCAAAATTGGCCATAACTGAGTTAAGATCAAATTTTCAAAAAAGTCGACTTTACGAAAAATGACCCCTAAAGTCGTGACTGACATCTGACCTCACTTAATCCTTAACTAAACTTCTTCCTTAACTTCTTAATTACTCTTAATAATTCTCTAAACCTTATCTGAAAATCTGGGGTGTTACATCCTACCCCCCTTAAAGAAATTTCATCCTGAAATTTATTAACCATGATAAACGATATCAGGGTACTTCTTGAGTAGCTCGAATTCGAGCTCCCAGGTTGCTTCCATGATGGTTCCAGATCACCTTTACAAGACTGATCTCCTTGTTCCTTAACTTCTGGATCTTTTGATCCACAATGGCCTGAGGCTTTTCTTTATATGATAAGTCCTCATTCAGGACTATCTCTTCCTTGCTAATCACGTGCTTTGGATCAAACACGTACTTTCTTAATATCGAGACATGAGTTACGTCACGAACATCACTCAGGTTGGGTGGTAAGGCCAACCTGTAGGCTACTTCATTCACCTTCTCTAACATCTCAAAAGGTCAAATAAATCTGGGCCTTAACTTGTTTCGTTGTTCAAAATGAACCACTCCTCTTGACGGAGACACCTTCAAGAACATTTTATCTCCAATGTCGAAACTGAGTTCCGTTCTTCTTTCGTCTGCGTAAGCCTTCTGTCTATCTTGAGCCTCCTTGATTTGTTGGCGAATTAACTCGATCTCTGGACCGCTTTCTTGACCATCTCAAGTTCAAGTATCCTCCAATCTCCATCTTCATCCCAACACAGGGGCGATCTACTCTTTTTTTTGTATCGGGCTTAAAAGTGGTCATGTCGATTGATGATTGGTAGCTGCTGTGGTGCGCAAACTCTACCAATGGAAGTAGCTCCTCCCAGCAACGTTTTTGATCGATGACTACTCCTCTAAGCATGACCTCTAGAATCTGGATAGTCCTTTCGGACTGGCTATCCATTTGAGGATGAAAGGCCATGCTGAAATTGAGCTTTGATCCCAGGCTTCTTGTAGTCTCCTACAAAATTTGACGTAAATATCGTATCATGATCCGATATAATCGAGACTGGCACTTCGTGCAATCGCACAAATTCCCTAACATACATCTGGGCTAATTGATCTAGCCCATCTGTTATTATAACAACAATGAAATGTGCTACTTTTGATAATCGATTCACAATTACCCAAATAGCGGTATTCCACCACTTAGACTTTGGTGAACCTACCATAAAGTCCATACTACTATGATCCTACTTCTATTCAGGAATTTCTATGGGTTGGAGCAAACCATAAGGTTTTAATTGAAGGCTTTCACCTGCTGATAGTTCAAACACCTTTCTACGAAGGCGGCTACCTCTCTCTTCATACCACTCTACTAGAAGTTCCTTTTGAGGTCGTGATACATCTTGGTGCTTCCGGGATGTGCTATATATGGTGTGTCATGTGCTTCGCACATGATTTTCTCCTCCAATTCTTCCTTACTTGGCACACATAGCCTTCCTTTGAATAAGAGCGTGTTATTGGCGACTTCTGTGAAATCTTGCGAGCTATTCGGCTGTGCTTCAAGTCTTTTCTTTTCGAGAAACTCGTATTCTCTCTTGGCTTCCACTTGTTAGTTTTGTATACTGGAAGACTTGTCTTTGTATACTTTTCTGATGATATGATGATATGAAATGAAAGTTATTGCAGTCACTGTTTGCATTTAGATTATGTTCTATAATTGTTCTATGCAATGCTCCATATACTTACATTGTAGATGATATGGTGTGCGGAGTCACACGGTAAGATCATATCATTAGAACCTTGTAATGTATTAAAGAGCTCACGGCTTAGATGGTCCTGAACACACCATCGGTACACCGTAGAATAATCTGATAAGTTAGTTTATCTTGACTAACTGATTATTCTAGTACACTTGTTAGTGTATTGAGGAGGATCACGATAGGATACTATTGTCTGTCTCTGACCCAGTTACTGAGAGAATAAAGATCCACAGAGTTTGGGTTTTGAACTCATGTGATATTGGCGAGCATATGTGTGTGTTGTTTATTACTTTGATTTATCAATGGGTGAGATCTTTTCGTAGATCGAATTCGATATCTTGGGTAATAACAATGTATACATGATGTCTCGAGCAGTATTCATGAGCATCGTGTCCTGGTGCGCCAGGTTGATGATGTTCTCTTGAGGAAACACAAGTTCATGTTGAAACCATGAAGGTGGAATTTATTCCTTACATGATAAAGCTTGTGTGGTACTACTCAAGGTTTTAGATGTTAATTAATTAAAGCTGACAAATGCTAACATAATTAATTAATGAACATTATATCTTAAACACGGAGAATGGTTAGACTAAAGGAGAAAGCATATTCATAAATATATATTAAATTGGTAGGTCAGTTTTACTTCTTTAGTGGAATAAAAGTAAAACTTAATTTATTTAATTATATCCTAAGTTTATTGGATATTGGATATTAAATAAATTAGTGGGCCAATTTAATATTCTTCTAGATCCCTATTGTAGCCCAATTGACTGATAGTGGACTGAATAATGAACTTGAGATAGAGGCCCAAACCCAGTAGGGTTTGAGAAGCAAATTTTCGCCCACTTCTCTATTTAATAGAGAGGGGGGGACAAAAATTTAGCACTAGGAAATCAGCCCCTCTTTGTCTCTCAAAATTATCCACAGATTTCACAAACCTATCCAGTAGATTTCAGCCCACTCTGAATCTAGATACAGTCCAGGAATACAATAGAAGATCTTGGAGTGGAATTGTGTGTGGCCGATTTTTGAGGTGTAGGTGGCGCCTGTCATTGTTCATTCAACAACAAGATTAGATCTTCAATCTTGTCCTCAGACTGTCTGACAATTGTAAGTAATTCGGATCTATGTCTTTTGCTTTATTAGATTCATTTTACATGGTTTTGTGCGCGACGTGATAAACATGCATATGACATAAAAATATGATTTGCATGAACACGGATTAATGAACAACCAAATGATCCTGCGGTGGTTTAATTCGAAAAAACCCCAACAACTGGTATCAAAGCGGGTTTTGGCACTGTTCTAGGATTAATCCGAGCATGAAATTTGAACTACATATTTCGGTTTAAATTTTCAGATTTAATTATGCATGTATTTCGGTTTTTGTGGTATTCAAAACTTGGATGAATTTTTTATGTACTTTGAAAATTCTAGTTTTGGATTGTGGAAATTTTCGGCCATCTATAGACTTCTATTTGAATTGATATTTGATGATTATCAAATTTCCACATTTAATCTAGGATTGGTCGAAAAGTTGAAGTTCAAAATTTCGATTTTGATGTGTAAAAAAAATTCCCTAATTTTGTTCTTTAATTTTCGGCACTTTTGGAATTAAGCTAGGATGGTTTTTTGATCTATATCAAAATTTTCAGATTTATTTCCTAGTGTGGTTTGAAAATTATGAAGATTAGAAAAGGAATAGGTATTTTTTGATGTATATCTTAATTTACATAATTCTAATCTAGATAGATTTGAAATTAGAATTTTAAATTTGGTAATTTTTGAAGTGGATCAAAATTTCAAGATTTTTAATTCTTGCTATTTTCGAAACCTAGCTATATTATTTGGAATATTTTTTGATTAATGTCAAAATTTCCAAATGTGAAATATAGTGTAATTTTCGACATTATTAAATTAAATTTGGATGAAATTTTAATGAAAATTAAAATTTTAGATTTAATTAATGGTGGTGATCGAAAATTTTGATTATTGGATTAAGATTTGATATTATTTGATATATATCTTAATTTACCTAATTTTAATCTAGATAGATTTGAAAATAGAATTTTAAATTTGGAAGATTTTGAAGTGGATCAAATTTCCAGATTTATCATTTGGTTATTTTCAAAAATCTAGTGATTAAAATTGGATAAGGCGATTTTTGGATATATACAAATAATTATCAATATCCAATTGTGATAAGAATTTAATTTTGGATAGGTTTTGGAAGATTTTGAAGTGGATCAAATCTTCAAACCTTATCCTTAAAGATTTAGATTTTTATGGATAATATTTGGATTAGATTTTTGATTTATATCAATATATCCAATTATTATTTAATTAGGGTGGCTTGAAAATATTAAATAAATTTTGTGGATAATTTTAAATAATTTCCAGATTTATTTTGTAATTATTTTCGAAAACAACAAGTATAAAATTGGTGGATAATTATTTTAATTTCTAATTTTTATCTTGTGGATAATATCGAATTAATTAATTTAATTAATTGGAAAATTCGATTATTATTTAATATTCATGCATAGATATCATATGTAATTTTATGTGGATCACATAATACATGATTGTTGGATTTGTAGACTGTGTTTGTTTGCAGGTTTACCAACTATCATGGCTCCTTTATTTTATGTGATCTATGTTTATGTTGTTCCACGCCGATTTTTCTGGCTATATTCGTACCCTCTTTTCGAGCCTTTCGAGTTGTGTTATTCCAAACTAATCTCGAGTTATTTCCAAGTTTAATTTAAGAAGATTTTCAATATTATTCTGCATTATTTTCGTCTAAAATTCGAGTATCAAAATGTGATTTCTCCAAGTAAATTCTTCTCGAATTTTATAAAGTCATTAAGTCATACAATCTGTATTTAAGTTTTAGATTAGGGCCTTTGGGTTAGTTGTCGCTATTTCTCGTTCTAGATGTTCGATTTCTTCGAAGGAGGTCACTAAGTCGATGGTTCGACTTTTGTAGGAGGAATTGCGCCCAGTGAGAACCCGGAGAAGGATTGTAAGCCTTTTGCCTCATCCTCTATCCAGTGATCGAAGTGGGTAAACCTATACTTTTTCCTAAAAGTTTGAGCTAATGAGCTCTATAAGCATGTTAGGGCAAATGAGATATCCAATAGAATATTTTTGCTCTGCCTGATTGATCTCTGTGCAAAGAAAGTGAAGAAAGAAAGTTATCGAGCTCTCAAGCATGATTTATTCATGATAAGATTGTCAAGTACAATTTATGCTAGCATGAGATGTTAGAATTGCTTTAATTGCAATCGATGTTTATACGCATCTATTTCCTCGTATTTGAGTGTTGGAATTTGCTAAGTCTATAGTACTTAGGGTTGCCTTTTCGGATGATGGAAAATCCCTCGTAGGCCAAAATCCTGTTCAGTTGAGAATTAGCCTAGATGATTGCTTTAGGTTTGATAATTCAAGTAAGTTAAGTGAAGAAAGTTAAGTCTAAATTAAGGAAGTTAAAAAAGAACATAGTCTTGCTATAATCAGGACTCGAGCTCAGAAGTTGTGATCTTTGATCATTTTCAGTGAGTCACTGCTGGGTTAATTCACTCGTAAACTCATTGAGATATTTGAGGCAACCCCTCTTCTATCCTACGGCATGCCAGAGAGTACAGTTGACATCAGGTTTGAGCCAAGATTGGGCCCAAAAGAAAAGAAAAGGTTTAACGGGTATAGAGAAGGCTTTTGCATTTTGCTCTCTATATTTCGTCATTTGATTATTGGATATTCTCAAAGTTGTCGAAGAGTTTTTGTAAAAACCCACTGAGTACACTAGTGCTCACACCCTCTTTTTCAAATGTTTTCAGGTTGAGATGTTGAGGTCGTTGGTGGCTGTGGATGTGGGTTGGTTGCCAAGTTTTTGCTGTTGTTTAAGTGTTTACAAATCCCACTATAATTCTGCTACTCTGATATATGTCATCTAAATTCTGAACATATTCACTATTTCAATTTCTATGACCAAAATATCCCAAATAGATCTTATTAATACAATGATGCATATCTAGCTATATTCCCCTTATATGTTAGTGTCTGTTTAATTGATTAAGCACCAAATTAGCATACATATTCGTGTTAGTTGAAGCCCTTGCTATTCATATTCTTCAATCATTTTTCTTTCGTAGTCAAGTAACCCCGTTTAATCCGTAAGAATCCTTTAATAACACCCCGTCCCCATTCATTAATCCCTATCTTGGGACCGGGCTGTTACACGTAGCCTTTAAACTTCACTGAAACTAGCTGTACTTTCTTTGGCTCAGGAAAGTCATAGCGCTCAAAGACCTTATCTACTTTCCGTTCCCAATCTAGGTAAGCAGCAGGATCGTGTAGACCTTCAAACTCGAGGATGATCATTTTGTTGTTGGTGTAGAGATTGTGAGAATTTAGTGTATATGGTGTACGGGTGTATGGAGTATGAGTGGTGTATGGTGTATGAACTGGATGGTGCATGAGTGCATGGGTGTATGCTCCGGATGGTGTATATAGTTGTAGATAAGTGGTGTAGGTGAACTAGGGCAGATTTTCGAACCCTTTAAGTGTGATGGACGAAAATTATGGGTGTGGGGGAGTATATGGAAGGTTTGAAAGGATTGGAATGGAAGAAATCAAGATATGGAACGAATTAGATGTATTTTTAAAGTCCCAAATAGATTAGGAGATCCAAAAATAAACCCAAAAGGATGGAAGGTAAGAATTAGAAAAGAAAAGGAAATAAGAAGATAAGAAGGAAAGAAGGTGATTTGGATGTATGTACCACTAGTGTGACACAATTTAAATACCTTAATTAGACTACACTCTAGATAGAAAGAACCAAAAATAAATTACAACTCAAAAGAAAATTACCAACTAAAGAATCTATACTAGAAGGAAAGTTCCAAAAATAAAACAAGACTCAAAAGGTAACTACTTACTATGGACTAGTAATAAAAGGAAAGTACAAAAAATAAAATAGAACTCAAAAGGCAATTCAAGAATCAAATTGGATTTTCTCTCTTTTTTTTTGTCGGATTTTCTTTTTTTTTGTTCGGTCTTTCTTCTTTTTTTTTTAGCTTTCGGTCTTTCTCTTTTTTTTTCTTGACCCAGTTTTTTTTCATCTGATTTTTTTTTCAATGAACACTAATCTATTACAACTCGATTAACATGACGACTGACACGTAAGCAATAAATGGACACGTAGGATTGAACCACGACCAGCAGAGCTGACATGGCTCTGATGCTAAATTTATGATGTAATCCGGACAATTTGTACAGGGTACGAGAACGCACGAAAGACTTCTAGGAAAGAACACGTCAACTTGGAAGGACTCAATCCTACTCTAAAGACTTATAAAAACAGAAATAAACTGAATTAATAAATAAAAGACTCGAAAATAACAATAAGGAAGAACTAGACCTAATTACAATACTTAGACAATGACACAAAACAATACCCAAAATCCAATCAAGAGGGGCTGAATTAGAATGGTGGTTTGAAGGATGAATATGGGACGGTTAGGGTGTGTTTAACGGGTTTATAAGGGCTTGAGTAGATAAGGTATGTTAAGGCTAGGATGTACTTACGGTATAGATGAAGAACACGATGAATTGAACTCGAATGGAACTGAACCCTTGATGATCGACAAACGATCGGGTCTTGGTGGGTTAAATTTATCACGGACATTGCTGAAGGGTGGAGGATGTCATTTGATAAAGGTCGAATGTGGTAGTGTTGTGAATTGCAACCCGATTAATCCCCGACGCATCTTGTACAATGAAAATGAATCTCTAAGTTGTTCTTCAGTAGCGAGTTCACCCTAATTCCTCGTGTGTATTAGAATGTTCCCTTGAAATAAGACTTTAAATTGCTAGCTTCAAGAATGAATATTTTTGAATAAAAATAATTTAAAAGACTTGGATATTTGAGACACAATTGTATGCAAAGGCAAATTTAATTCAATAATGTCTAAAATATCCATGTAACACGGTTCCCCTATTTATAGTGCTAAGGGGGGATGAAAATTGATGCTGAAAAGGCCTAAAAACTGATCCAAAAAGGATCTCTAACTATACTACGAAATTTCCTAAACTAGAATTCTATTCAAGGTAGGAAATTACCTTAAATACAATTCTAGTCAAACCTATTCTATAATGAATGAAAATTAACATAAAAATTAAATAAAATCTGATCTGAACTATAGTTTAAATTAATTAAATAAGTACTATGGTCTAAATAAAATTCAACCCCTAATTAAATTAATTAAAGGGTCGAAATCAGCTCCATGCACACACGTGATTTACGTCGCCATCTTCATGTTAGTTTTGTATACTGGAAGACTTGTCTTTGTATACTTTTCTGATTATATGATGATATGAAATGAAAGTTATTGCAGTCACTGTTTGCATTTAGATTATGTTCTATAATTGTTTTATGCAATGTTCCATATACTTACATTGTAGATGATGTAGTGTGGGAGAGTCACACGGTAAGATCATATCGTTAGAACCTTGTATGTATTAAAGAGCTCACGGCTTAGATGGTCCTGAACACACAATCGGTACACCGTAGAATAATCAGATAAGTTAGTTTATCTTGACTAGCTGATTATTCTAGTACACTCGTTAGTGTATTGAGGAGGATCACGATAGGATACCATTCTCTGTCTCTGACCTAGTTACTGAGAGAATAAAGATCCACAGAGTTCGGGTTCTGAACTCATGTGATATTGGCGAGCATATGTATGTGTTGTTTATTACTTTGATTTATCAATGGGTGAGATCTTTTTTTAGATCGAATTCGATATCTTGGGTAATAATAATGTATACATGATGTCTCGAGCAATATGCATGAGCACCGTGTCCTGGTGCGCCAGGTTGATGATGTTCTCTTGAGGAAACGCAAGTTCATGTTGTAACCCTGCAGGTGGAATTTATTCCGTACATGAGTAAAGTTTGTGTGGTACTACTCAAGGTTTTAGATGTTAATTAATTATAACTATCAGAGGCTGACATAATTAATTAATGAACATTATATCTTAAACACGGGGAATGGCTGGATTAAAGGAGAAAGCATATTCATAAATATGTATTAAATTGGTAGGTCAATTTTACTTCTTTAGTGGAATAAAAGTAAAACTTAATTTATTTAATTATATCCTAAGTTTATTGGATATTGGATATTAAATAAATTAGTGGGCCAATTTAATATTGTTCTAGATCCCTGTTGTAGCCCAACTAACTGATAGTAGACTGGATATTGAACTTGAGATAGAGGCCCAAACCCAGTACGGTTGGGAGACCAATTTTCGGCCACCTCCCCTATATATAGAGGAGGTGGGTTCGAAAATTTCAAGCATCATAATTCAGCCCCTCTTTGTCTCTCAAAGTTATCCACAAATTTCACAACTCTATCTAGTAGATTTCAGCCCACTCTGAATCTAAATACAGTCCGGGAATACAACAGAAGATCTTGGAGTAGAATCTGTAGTGGACGATTTCGACATAAGTTGCGCCAATTACTGTGTTCATTCAACAGTAAGATTAGATCTTTAATCTTGTCCACAGACCGTCTATCGATTTGTAAGTAGATCCGTTTCTATGTTTCCGCTTTATTAGATTCGAATCTGCTATGCATGCTTTTTCTGTTAGACTGTGATAAACATGCATGTGACGTAAAAATATGATTTGCATGAACATGGATTAATGGACAACCAAATGATCATGCGGTGGTTTAATTCGAAAAAACCCCAACAACTGGTATCAGAGTGGGTTTTAGCACTGTTCTAGGATTAATCCGGGCATGATTTCGAATTATATGATTAAATTTGATGATAAATTTATGGTGTTTAAATTTTCAGATTTAATTAGCTATGTATTTCGATTTTATGGTATTCAAAACTTGGAAGAATTTGAGATGTAAAAATCAAGAATTCTAGTTTTGAGGTACAAGAATTTTCGGCCATCATGGATTAAGATTTGGAATGATATTTGATGTCCTTCAAATTTTCAGATTTTATTTGATGGGCGTTCGAAATATGGAATCAAATTTTTCGAAATTTGATGTTAAAATATTCCCTAATTTTTGTTTGAAATTTTCGGTCCTTTTTTAATTAAAGTATGGATGATGTTTTGATCAAGATCAAATTTCCAGCTTTAATTTGGAGTAGGTCGAAAATTTGAAGTGATTAGAATTGGATTTGGTGATTTTTGATGTATATCAAAAGTTGCCTAATTCTAATCTAGATAGGTTTGAAATTAGAATTTTAAATTTGGTAATTTTTGAAGTGGATCAAAATTTTCAGATTTTTTTATCTAGAAAATTTCGAAACCTATGTTATTTATTTGGAATAGTTTTTTGATTAATTTCAAATTTCCAAATGTGTTAATTTAATGTAATTTTCGATTTTAATAATTTAATTTGGAGAAGATTTTGATAAAAATCAAATTTTCAGATTTATTTATTAAGGTTGGTCGAAAATTAGGAGGAATGGGTTAAGATTTGATATTATTTGATGTATATCTTAATTTACCTAATTTTAATCTAGATAGATTTGAAAATAGAATTTTAAATTTGGAAGAATTTGAAGTGGATCAAATTTCCAGATTTATTATTTGGATATTTTTGAAAATCTATGTAATTAAAATTGGATAAGGTGATTTTGGATATATACAAATAATTATCAAAATCCAATTGTGATAAGAATTTAATTTTGGATAGGTTTTGGAACATTTTGAAGTGGATCAAATCTTCAAACCTTATTCTTAAAGATTTAGATTCTTATGGATAATCTTTGGATTAGATTTTTGATTTATATCAAGATATTCAATTATTATTTAATTAGGGTGGTTTGAAAATATTAAATAAATTTGGTGGATAATTATTATTAATTTCTAGATTTATTTTAAGATATATATTTTCGAAAACTTTCAAGATTTAAATTGGTGGATAATTATTTTAATTTCCAATTTTTATCTTGTGGATAATATCGAGTTAATTAATTTAATTAATTGAAAAAGTCGAATATTATTTAATATTCATGCATAGATATCATATGTTATTTTATGTGGATCATATAATATATGATTGTTAGATTTGTAAACTGTGTTTGTTTGCAGGTTTACCAACTATCATGGCTCTTTTATTTTATGTGATGTATGTTTATATTGAATGAATGTTGGCCGTATGCCGATTTGGCTACGTGATTTTAATCCATGAGAAAATCCATGGATTAGGTCTAGGTTTTATTTTACGTTGTTTTAATGTAATAGATATAAAGTTGTTAGACCGAGTTTTTGAGTTGTAATTTTTATTCTAGCAATATTAGATTTTTCCTTTTGGAATAGATAGTCTGTATTGAATAAAGATCGGAGATCAACTCAAAGAAGGAAAGTGGTTCAGCACCAAGAAGGAAGGTTCACCGGTTCACGTCCCGAAACCCTAAATGGAGCTAGGATTTTCGACGAGGCGCGGTGAAGGGGGCGGCGGCCATAGCCCTATTTTCGGAGCTGACTTTCCAGTTTTATCTCATCAATCAATATGAGATATAAGCCATGATAATTGGAATATTACTGTTGCTTATTATGTTGAAGCATGCAATGGATGTTTATCATTTTATGTGATGTTTGCATGTTCGATAATGGGATAAAATGAAACCTCAAACATAAATAACTAAGTGGGAGAGATTCATACAAATGTATGTAGAAATCTCATACGGTCTCTATTAAAATCTGGTTTAATTGAGAAGTGATGGGCATGCCCGTTGACATCGGTCTTCCTCCATATCGGATGTGTCATATAACAGATTTCTCTAGAAATTAAATCTCCTAAATGGATAGCTGTAGAACACTGTTAGAACTAACTAACTCCTCCATCTGGAGCAGTTAAATTTGAATAGTGCTCTTAGTGCGAAGATAATGGTGTGCACACTTAGATATAATTTATTGATAAACATCCACACGATCGTGGCTTATCAGTTAGACGATTACATGACCGTGTTTATTATCCGGCTATTAATTTGCTTGTTGTAAGGAAAACTCAACTGGAGGCAAATTAAAGGTTTAACTTATTTAAAAATGAATTTTATAAACGTCCACACTGTCGTGGCTTATGAAAAACATTTTTAAAGTGTCGGTGGAAAAGTATATAATTTTTATGAGGCTTTCAATTACATATTGTTTATCCTAAATGTGTTTTGTGACTGTACTGCATGTTTTAATTTCAGTTATTTCATATCATCAATGGCACTCTCCAATATGTCCTTAGTCCTCAAAGAAAACAAACTTGTCGGTGAAAACTACAATGACTGGCTTCGTAACCTTAACTTAGTTCTTGTTGCTAAGGGACACAGGTTTGTGCTTGATGAGGTTTGTCCTCCACAGCAGATGAGGGTTCTGACGAAGCCCAAAATGTTGCATATGATAAGTGGGTTAGGTCTAATGAGATAGCGCGCTGTTACATCTTGGCATCTATGTCAAGTGTGTTGCAACATCAGCATGAGCCTATGAAAACCGCTTATGATATCATGTACAACCTTAGGCAGCTATTCGGTCATCAGAACCGCTCGGCACGCCATTTGGCAATGAAGAAGCTAATGGATGCGAGAATGTCTGACTCCACACCTGTTAGGGATCACGTTCTCACGATGATGGGGCATTTATCTGAGATCGAGACCTTAGATGCAGAGCTAGATGGCGATTCCCAAATAGACATTGTTCTTCATAGCTTGTCCTCGAAGTTTGAGCAGTTCAGGCTGAATTTTAACATGATTAAAAGGGATGTCAGCCTGACTGAACTGCTCATAGATCTTCAGGCGGCTGAATTGCTCCAAAAGAGCAATCCTGAGGCCCACATAGCTGAAAAAGGAGCGTCTTCTTTTGGTGGAAAAAGAAAGAAGAGAAACGCACCTAAGAAGGCTGCAGATGAGGTGCCTAAGGCAAAGAAACCAAAGGCAAAGATTCCTCCTAAGGAGTTCAAGTCGAAGACTAAGTGCTTCAAGTGCGGCCAACCAGGTCACTGGAAGGCGGCGTGTCCCAACAAGAAGAAGAAGAGAGGTACATATCACACTCTGGTTGTGGGAACATGTTTAGCAACTTGTTCTATCCAGTCATGGGTAGTAGATACTGGAGCTACTGATCATGTTTGCATGTCTTTACAGGGGTTCCTGGTAAAAAGATAGCTGACTGAGGATGAGATCACCGTCTACATAGGCAATGCTACGAGAGTGGCGGCTGTTGCAGTGGAAGACGTTGTTTTACCTTTCAGTAGTGATAGAACTTTGGTTTTGAAAGATTGTCTTTATGTGCTTGGTTTTAGGCGAAACTTGGTTTCAGTTTCTAAATTGATTATCGATGGATATTCTGTTTCTTTTGATAACAAAGTAGTTATCTTTAGTGGTAAACATTTTATCTATTCTGGCACATTGGATGGACACTTATACTTTCTTAAACCAATTGAAAACACTACACAAAGACAACTATTGAATACATCGATCATAAACCCTAACAAGAGAAAAGAACCTTCGGACTTGAATCAAACTTATCTTTGGCATCTAAGGCTAGGTCATATTAACCTTAAGAGGATACAAAGGCTTGTAAATGATGGACCATTGTCTTCTTTGGTACTGGAATTGTTTTCTTTGTGTGAATCGTGTTTGGAATGTAAAATGACCAAGCGTTGTTTCTAGTCAAAAGGAAATAGATCCGAAGGGCTATTAGATTTGATTCACTCTGACCTATGCGGCCCTATGTCAGTTCAAGCTCGAGGAGGGTTTGAGTATTTCATCACTCTCATTGATGATTACTCTAGATACGGTTATATCTACTTGTTGCGTTGCATGTCTGAATGCTTTGAGAAATTCAAAGAGTTTAAGGTGGAAGTGGAGAAATGAACAGGTAGAAGTATCAAGTCACTACGTTCTGATCGTGCTGGCGAGTACCTCTCAAGCGAATTTAGGGATTACATGGCAGAGAATGGGATTACATCCCAGTTGACTGCGCCTGGAACACCACAGCAGAATGGCGTGGCGGAAAGAATGAATCGTACACTGTTAGAGATGGTTAGATTGATGATGAGTTATTCTGAGTTGCCCCTTTCATTCTGGGGATATGCCCTGGAAACGGCAGCCTATATTCTTAACTTGGTTGCATCGAAATCAGTTCCTGCTACACCCACAGAACTATGGACTGAACGGAAGGCTAGTTTGAACCATATTCGGATTTGGGATAGCCCAGCACACGTGTTGGACAAGGAAGCTGATAAGCTGGCTCCTCGTATGGACGTAAGGTTGTTCGTTGGATATCCTAGAGGAACGAAATGTGGTTTATTTTATAGTCCTAAGGATCAGAAGATCATTGTTAGCACCAATGCTCGATTCTTAGAGGAAGACTATGTCATAAACCACAAACCAAGGAGTCAAATCATCCTTGAGGAGTTAAGGGGAGGATCGAATCCTACACTGGTTGTACAAGAAGAGGAACCACCAAACACTGCACAACGTGTCACAGAAGTACAGGAACTGCCTCGTCGCAGTGGGAGGGTTGTACGCCAACCTGATAGATTCATTGGTCTGGGAGAGACTTCAGATTTGCCAGAGGGTCTCAATGAATTGGATCCCAGGACATATGATGAGGCAATTCGAGATAAAGATGCGGATTCTTGGAAAACTGCAATGGAGTCTGAGATTGGATCTATGGATCGCAATCAAGTCTGGGAACTTGTAGAACCACAAGATGGGGTAAAACCCATTTGCTGTAAGTGGTCTACAAGCGCAAGAGAGGATTTGACGGGAAGGTTGAAACTTTCAAGGCAAGATTGGTGGCAAAAGGGTGTACTCAGAAAAAAGGGATCGATTATGAGGAAACCTTTTCATCGGTAGCCATGCTTAAGTCAATGAGGATTCTCTTGTCTATTGCCGCTCATTTGGATTATAATATTTGGCAGATGGATGTCAAGACAGCTTTTCTAAATGGAAGTCTTGAGGAAAACATCCACATGAAGCAACCAGAGGGATTCATTGCTAAGGGCCAAGAGCACTTGGTGTGTAAGCTTAAGAGATCCATTTATAGACTTAAGCAGGCATCGAGATCTTGGAACATCCGATTTGATGAGGTTATCCAGTGACATGGATTCGTGCAAAGTCCGGATGAGAGCTGTGTGTACAAGAAATGAGACGGAAATGTGGTGGCATTCCTCGTAGTTTATGTTGATGACATCTTGCTTATTGAAAAGAGTAAGAAGGCGTTGTCAAACATTAGGGTATGGTTGTCTGAGCAGTTCGATATGAAGGATCTGGGTGAAGCCGGACATGTCCTTGGCATCAAGATCATTCGAGATCGCCAGAAAAGGATGTTATGTCTGTCCCAGGTGACTTATATCGATACAGTGCTAGCTAGATTTGGCATGCAAGATTCCAAGAAAGGTTTTATACCTTATAAGCATGGAATTCATCTATCCAAGGAAATGTGTCCCCAAACACAGTCTGAGATAGAGGAAATGAAGAAAGTACCATTTGCTTCGGTTGTGGGAAGTTTGATGTATGCTATGCTATGCACTAGGCCTGATATATGTTATGCCGTTGGCATGGTATGCAGATATCAGTCTAACCCTGGACAAGGTCACTGGATTGCGGTCAAAAACATTCTCAAGTACCTTAAAAGGACTCGAGATTACATGCTGGTTTTCCGCTCTGATAGTCTAGTGCATTTGGGTTACACGAACTCAGATTTTCAATTCGACACAGATCAGAGTAAGTCTACCTCGGGCTATATGTTTACATTAAGAGGTAGAGCCATCACATGGAGGAGCATTAAGCAGAAATGTATTGCGGATTCCACCATGGAAGTCGAGTATGTAGCTGCCTCTAAGGCTGCAAAAGAGGCTGTCTGGCTCCACGGGTTCCTAGTGGGCTTGGGCGTGGTTTCTGATTTGCCTAAAACTATCACGATATACTGTGATAACTCTGGTGCAGTGGAAAATTCGAAGGAACCCAGAGCCCACAAGGTAAGTAAACACATAGAGAGAAAGTACCATCTTATACGAGAAATCATTAAGAGAGGAGACATGGCGGTGGTCAAGATTGCATCGAAGGACAACCTGGTTGATCCATTCACAAAGAGCCTGCCGGCTAAGATCTTTGATGGTCACGTGGAGAAAATGGGAGTGAGATGCAGACCTGGTGGCACAGTTTGAGTTGATAATTTTGATTGGAGAGTTAGCCAGTTAGTTATTATGCTTGACAGACATGCTTCAAGTATAAGGGAGATTGTTAGTTTTGTATACTGGAAGACTTGTCTTTGTATACTTTTCTGATGATATGATGATATGAAATGAAAGTTATTACAGTCATTGTTTGCATTTAGATTATGTTCTATAATTGTTCTATGCAATGTTCCATATACTTACATTGTAGATGATGTGGTGTGGGGAGTCACACGGTAAGATGATATCATTAGAACCATGTAATGTATTAAAGAGATCACGGCTTAGATGGTCCTGAACACACCATCGGTACACCGTAGAATAATCTGATAAGTTAGTTTATCTTGACTAACTGATTATTCTAGTACACTCATTAGTGTATTGAGGAGGATCACGATAGGATACTATTCTCTATCTCTAACCCAGTTACTGAGAGAATAAAGATCCATAGAGTTTGGGTTCTGAACTCATGTGATATTGGCGAGCATATGTGTGCGTTGTTTATTACTTTGATTTATCAATGGGTGAGATCTTTTCGTAGATCGAATTCGATATCTTGGGTAATAACAATGTATACATGATGTCTCGAGCAGTATGCATGAGCACCGTGTCCTGGTGCGCCAGGTTGATGATGTTCTCTTGAGGAAACGCAAGTTCATGTTGTAACCTTGCAGGTGGAATTTATTCCGTACATGAGTAAAGTTTGTGTGGTACTACTCAAGGTTTTAGATGTTAATTAATTATAGCTGTCAGAGGCTGACATAATTAATTAATGAACATTATATCTTAAACACGCGGAATGACTGGACTAAAGGAGAAAGCATATTCATAAATAAAAGTAAAACATAATTTATTTAATTATATCCTAAGTTTATTGGATATTGGATATTAAATAAATTAGTGGGCCAATTTAATATTCTTCTAGATCCCTGTTGTAGCCCAATTGACTGATAGTGGACTGGATATTGAACTTGAGATAGAGGCCCAAACCCAGTAGGGTTGGGAGACCAATTTTCGGCCACCTCCCCTATATATAGAGGAGGTGGGTTCGAAAATTTCAAGCATTATAATTCAGCCCCTCTTTGTCTCTCAAAGTTATCCACAGATTTCAGAACTCTATCTAGTAGATTTCAGCCCACTCTGAATCTAGATACAGTCCGGGAATACAACAGAAGATCTTGGAGTAGAATCTGCAGTGGACGATTTTGACATAAGTGGCGCCAATTCCTGTGTTCATTCAACAGCAAGATTAGATCTTTAATCTTGTCCACAGACCGTCTATCGATTTGTAAGTAGATTCGTTTCTATGTTTCCGCTTTATTAGATTCGAATCTGCTATGCATGTTTTTTCTATTAGACTGTGATAAACATGCATGTGACGTAAAAATATGATTTGCAGGAACATGGATTAATGGACAACCAAATGATCCTGCGGTGGTTTAATTCAAAAAAACCCCAACACTTCATACATACGACATGCATGTGCATGCTTGTTCTTCAAGTTCTCTTCTTCAAATCTTAATCTCCAATCTTTAATTGTTAACAAAGTAACAATTTTGGGGCTGCTCTCAACTCCTTTGTCATCTTCGAACTTCTTACATGCAAATGCTTGGAAATATCCTTGCAATTGTATTCCTCGAAGTCGTGTAATTGGGCCATGTATTTGCAGCTCCGGGTTAAGTTCTTTAAGGCTTGTCGTGGATGTTTCAATTAATTAATTAAATTTGTTAAGGGTTCTTGCGGGTTGTTAATTAATAAGATTTTGGATAATAAGGGTTCTTTTGTTCAATGATTCGTAAGAAGGAAAAAAGAATATGTCAGTGGTTCCGGTATTCTATAACTGATTTATAAGAATTGTGAATTAAAATCAATGCACCGCTAATCGATATGATCATATCTCTTTTTATTTACAATCTCATCCGATTTTTATTAATCTGATTTCTCTCCTCTGTTTTGTTTCATTAGTTAATTAAACTCTCTCAAAACCCCAAAAGTTACCTTTGAAAGAAGAATACACCGTTCCCTGTGGATTCGACTAGTATTTTCCACCTACTACACCCTTGTTGGGCATTTGGAAGAGCAGTTATTTTGAGCACGTGACGACCGCATATCAGCCACTATCAATAATCATGGAACACATCTTATCCTTGATCGTTGTACAGGTGTAGAAGATATTCTCCCGCTGATGATCGTGATCCTCAGTTCGATTGATGCTTAGACTCCGGATTATCACAAGGCTGACAATTGGCACATCCGGGTTAACCTCCTCTGGCTCAGCATCATCGGTCTGTGCTCCTTCATTAGTGGCATCACCTGTTGGCTGCTCCAACTCATCCTCACTGGCTGACTCGAGTTCATTCTGTTCTGAAAGGAATAGAACTCATCGGTTTGGATATTGGGCTTGAAAATGGCCCCATCCTTGGCATTTGTGACACTGGATGTCACGAGCTCATTTAGCGGCTGCTGTAGAAGGCTGTGCTGACTGGTTGGGCCATCTATATGGCGGCTTGGACTGTGTAGACTGCGTAGACTTGGGTCTACGACTTGTCTATGGTGAGTACGATCAAAACATCGAACGGGCTGTTCTGCAGGACCTTTCGAAGGTATGGCTTCAGTTAGCATTGAACTGGGTGTATTGTGGCTCTAAAGCTGTCATGTAGGGGTTGCATTGTGCATTGATCATCACCGGCCATCTCTTAGTTGTCATTCAATGATTGACGTGTAGTGCACCATCTGCTCGATGCTTGAGAAATCTCTCAGTTCGACCTCACAGGCTGTATGCAGATTCATGTCCTCGATATACCGGATAATAGTGGCATGGAGTGTCTCCTCCTTTCCAACTTAATTTAATGTTGTCTCGAATTTCTTGTGATACTCCTCAATCGAGCGGGTGCCTTGTTTAATTCGATTCAGCTTCTTCTTAAGCTTCCGCTCATAGTGCACTGGTATAAAATGTCCTCACATGACGTCTTTCATTTCTTACCATGTATCGATAGGCTGATATTGATCACGGCGCCTCTTTTCTTATTGATTCTCCCACCAGGTGGCAGCATACCCCTTAAATTCAAGGGATGCGAGTTGTACCTTTTTCAGCTCATGGAAGTCATAACATTCGAAAATCTTGTTGACTTTCCTCTCCCAATTAAGGTACATATCAGGATCATGTAATCCCTCAAACTCCAGGATGGTGGTCTTGATGTTGTTCTCTATAGAGTCGGCATTTTCAAATCTTGGCCTTTCAACGCGGAATGCACGTCGATATGGTTCTCGGGGTTGATCTTGGTGATTTTCCCTTTTTTGTGGTATGAAATCAGCTTCGTACTCACTAGCTGCATCAGACTCGTGTCCTGCATCCTCTTCTGCGTGTGCTTGAGGCTCGGGTTACCTCGCTGCGGCTCTTTGAGATTCATCTTCCTTTGGTGCGCCTCCTTGAGGCTCGACTGGTCTCTCTGCAGCTCCTTGGATAACTTGGGACTCAGTCGGCCGAGTCTGAAGCTGTGCAAGCTGCTCTGTTAACTTGGTTAATTGGCTACTAAGTTCATCCTTCAGTAGGCGATTCTGACACTCAAAATATTGAGCCATAGCATCAAAGTGATACTTAGCGTCCCACACTATATGAGACGAGTAGGACGGATCTTCTGGGGTATTCGGCGACTTCAGGTCGTTGTGGGGTGGAATAGATGACTCTGGTTTGGTACCTTTCTTCATAGTATCTGCAAAACGAACAAACGTGAAAGAAACAAGGATTGGACCTCACAACCTCACGATCTCTCATTTGTTTTCACTCAGATTTTTCCCCTCGTGTATGTCACTCAAGATAAGTTCTCGTGTGTGTGGTGGTGATGGTGGTGTTGATCGAATTTAAGTGTCTTTGATCAGCTCCTCTGGGTCTTCTCGTAAGCTCGAATTAGTAGGTCAAGAACCACGGTGGATGCTGTATTGAATGGAGTATGGAACGAATAAGATGGTGTATGTGAACTGGCTGTCCGGTATATGTAGACCAGCTGGAATGGGTGTATATAGTTGGTGTATGGTGTAGGGTGCGTTTGGTGTACGGGTGTATGGGCTGGATGGTGTGCGGATGGTGTATGGTGCACACAGTGGTGTAGGATGATTTAGGGCAGAATTTCAATCCCCTTGATGGTGATAGGGTGAAAATATGGGCTATGGAAAAGGATAAAGGTGGTGGAGAAAGATTAGAGTGAAAGGAAACTAGATAAGGATAGAACAAGAATAGATAACGTAGTATCTATTTGGATATGCTTCACCTAGATGGACACAATCTAAATAGTCTAAGATATCTATTATCGAAGGAAAGAGTCTAAAATAACTAGAGTAGAACAAGGAAATGAAATAAATAATGCATTTTTTTTTCACGAAACTTTTATTTTTAACTGTAATACTACTCTAATTCAACTAGAATAGCAACAATAGAACACTTGGAAGATAAACACAAACTGAATCCAAAGAAAAAAAAATCAGATCTTTTTTTTTAAACTTCGGCGCCTTTTTTTTGCTTCAACCGATGGCTTTTTTTTATCTTTTTTTTTCAGTATACGTGTTACAACTTGATAGACTAAACGAACAAGATAAACAAAAATAAAATGGACGACTAGACCCGGTATTGAACCATGAACAGCAATATGCCGACGTGGCTTTGATACCACTTTTATGATGTGATCCCATGATGAATAAGAACACAACAAGACAAAGCACGCAAGCGACAAGAACGCAACACACATCGGTAATGTAAGGATTCAATACCAACAATTAAAACATAACTATAACTATCAAAGTAATGCGAAAATTAACGACTATAACACTCGATGATTATGCTGAACAGACTCGATTAATTAGACTCTTAGATTACTTAGAATTATGACACAACAAAATAAAACACAATACCAAAATAAACACAAGAAAAGGGACGGCTAGGAAAATTTTGTGATGAATGAATTATGGGTTGAAATAGGCTATGAATTAAGGAGGATTGGAATGATTGTTATGTGAATGAATTATGGAGATGGCTTGGTGAGTTGATGATGATTGGACGATGAGGATAGGAGATCGTCGGCGGCAGATTTATTAATGGACGAACAGTGATGATGTGTTGATGTTGAAGTAGGACTTACTCGAACCCCGTCATTTGATTGACAAAACGCGATATCTCGAACTACTCCGGATTGGTTAGCACTCCCCCTAGAACTCGATGGCACTAGAAAAAGCTTTGATAGGACTAATGATTTGCTAGATCAATAGAACTTATAATTGGGTGATCAACCAAAGGATCGTGAGACAAAGAGAAATAAAAACTTCGATTTTCAATCAATGTCTAAAGTTTAATGTTCACAATGATCTCCTATTTATACTATAGGGATCGAAATATTCAAGGCCTTCAAAAGTCTAAGTGGCCGAAAATAAAGAGAGAATCCTAGTCTAGTTAGGATTCCTACCTTAATTAAAATTCTGTTTAAGGTAAATCCAAAAATACCAAAAATAAAGATAATAAAAATCTAATCTAGATAAAATAAATCCCAATTAGACTTGGGTCTTCCAATTGGTGAATTGGACCTCTAATATGGGCTGATCCACACGCCATCTTCAAGCTTTAATCCTCTTGGGCTTGATCTTCAATTGTCAACACAGTGACAATTCTCGGACTGCATTTATCTTCTTGTTCTCCAACTTTGAACTTTCTTCTAATTAATAATTGTAAATATTGTTGAAGCTTCTTAGCACGAAGTCGGGTAATTGGTCCCTTTAATTGTAGCTCCACGTCTTCTTCATCATTGTTGCTTGGACCGTGCTAATCAGAAATCTACTTACTGATGAATGGAGAATGAGAAAGAAAATGAGAGCATATTATTATATTACAAAATAACCACGCCTCCATAAAAATAAATTAACTCAAAAAATTTAAATATATATATGTAAAAAAAATGAAAAAAATTAAAAAGTGAAGAAAAAGCAAAAAAAAAAAAAAGAGGGATAGAGAGGGGAAGGGGGACCACTAAAAAAGAAAAATAAAAAAAAGAAAAAGAAGAGAGAACCACCTCATGGGTCAAATAGATATCCGTTTAACATAAGAGATCCGTTAGACGATCTCACACAAGTGTGCCTCATTTATGAACTTACTTAAGGTGTTTGAAAGTGTGCGTACGTGATTTATAAATTCCATGAATTTAAAAGCTGTATTGACTTTTGAGTGCGGTCTACCGTCTACGGTTTGTAGGTGGGGTGTTTTTTCCTTAAATAAAGTAAAATTTTCCCAACAATATTGGTTAATTAATATCCAACATGAAATTAAAGTGTACTTGAATGCTATACTTTTGAAATATTTGGCGTGTTGTGCGTTTCCTAATAAAAAACTAATAATCACGTACGATTTTAAATGCGGGATTGAATGTATATATACAAGGGTGAGTTCAAATAAGAATCAATACCCACGTGAGAACCTAGGAACCAATCAAATTCATTCATCTTGATGACATGGAGAATAAAAAAGAGGTGACATAAAGAAATTTTAAAAAAAGGCTATTCCCAGAGTTTTTTAAAATAGTAATGTCGTCATGTTTATAAAATTTCTTAAAAACTTTAAACAATTATAATTCATTTGTTTTAAATCCAATTGAGGTGAATAATGTATCAAATTAAAGCTGTTTTCATGCTCTTTCATTTCAGATGCATATTGTATATGTTTGTTTGAATGAAAAATACAAAAACCCTTTTTCCATATATATATATATTCATAGTTTAATCCCCTATATATCGTTGGTTCAAATTTCCTGTTGCATTTGTTGGAATTTCACTCCATGTTTCACTATCAAATTCATGATTTGAATAATATTCAAGTATAACATAAATAATCATAGTGAACATTTATAAAAAAAAATGAATTTTGAAAATTATAAAATTTAATTTTGCTGATATTTAATTTATTAATCATTAATTGAGGTAAATAATAATAATAATATTATAACTTAAATATATTATTATATATATGTGAGTATGGGTAGGGTGGGTACTAAGGTACACGAACCTGTTCCCATGAATAATTGTGGATAATTTTCCTTGCCCATATATGTCCGTACCCATACCCAAAACGTAGATAATTACTACTAACCGTGGGTAATTTTTGTGGTACTCATAGCTAGAGTCCATCACTCATTGTTGTTCCTAACTTTACAAGGGGAGAAAATTTTCATTATTTAGTTTTGATCAAATTTTTGTGCAAAGTCTTGGGTGAATTAATTTATAATGACAAAAATTATATGAGACTGTCTACCGGGTCTTTTACGTTAGACGGATCAAATAGGATCCAAACCCGTCCAAATAGAGATCTGTGTAACGTAAGAGATCCGTTAGATGATCTCAAACAAGTGTGCCTCATTTATGATCTTACTTAAGGTGTTTGAAAGTGTGTGTACCTGATTTATAAATTCCACGAATTTAAAAGCTATATTGACTTTTGAGTGTGGTCTTTGGGTTTGTAAGTGGGGTGTTTTTTCCTTAAATAACGTAAAATTTTCCCAACAATATTGGTTAATTAATATCCAACATGAAATTAAAGTGTGCTTAAATGCTATACTTTTGAAATATTTGTCCTGTTGTGCGTTTTCTAATAAAAAACTAATAAGCACGATTTTAAATGTGGGATTGAATGTATATATACAAGAGTGAGTTCAAATAAGAACCAATACCCACATGAAAACCGAGGAACCAATCAAATTCATCCATTTTGATGGCATGGAGAATAAAAAGGAGGTGACATAAATAAATTTAAAAAATAAGACTATTTCCAGATATCTTTTAAAATAGTAATGTCGTCATGTTTATAAAATTTCTTAAAAACTTTAAACAATTATAACTCATTTGTTTTAAATCCAATTGACATGAATAATGTATCATATTAAAGTTTTTTTTCATGCTCTTTCATTTAAGATGCATATTGTATATGTTTGTTTGAATGAAAATTGATGAAAAATACAAAAACTCATTTTTCATTTGTGTGTGTGTGTGTGTGTGTATTCCTAGTTGAATCCCCTACATACCGTCGGTTCAAATTTCCCGTTGCATTTGTTGGTGTTTCACTCCATGTTTGACTATCAAATTCATGGTTTGAATTAAGTATAACACAAATAATCATAGTGAACATTTATCAACAAAAAATGAATTTAAAAAATTATAAAATTTAATTTTGAAATAATCAACCATAATAATGAATTATTTATTGAAAACTGAAAAAAAATACTAAAAAATAATTATAAATCCTAATTTGGTGGGGTACTAAACCCTAATAAACAATCGTAATTTGAAAATGTAGCACGTAGTGTAACACAAAGAGTGCAACATGAAATCTCATGTGACACACCACACGATGTGTTTCGTGGATTAAGTCCCATAACCAATCCTTGCTAATTTAATTACTACGAATATTGACAAACATGCAAATTAAATCACAATATAAATAGTAAACTAATTAGCATTTATGATTGTTTAAGTGAAGAAAGAAAATGAGGTTGCATGCATGCAGAAATATTTGTGTAGACAGGATGAATTGTAGTTGTAGCTAGCCAGCGTCTAGGGAATTATATTAAAGAATGAACAAATTTTCAAATAATTAAGTCAATTGTGAATTAAGCATACATTTGCAACTAAGTTTTTGTTGTTGTTTTTTCATGTATAAATAGGAGTGAATATATATGGACTTAATTAGTAAGAGAGTGTATGTGAATAAAATTATACAATACAAAATATATATATATTGTAGTGTATCAAAATTTAAAAGTGGATTAGCTAGCAGGCAAACTCAAAGGTAATTAATTACGTAATCGGAACTTTGAGGGTGCAATCGGAGAGTTTCTATGATCACAAGCTTTAAGTAGTTCAAATTCGGAATGACTTGGTCATCGATGATGATATTACTAGTGATCACTTGTCTTACTTCAGCTTGTGCTTTGGCCAACACTCGGGGATACCTCAACAGTTTAGTCATTGCCCATACTATTTATATAATCAAGGACATGTTCGCAGCTGGATCTGATAGAATGAATGAACTGTTGAAGTATCCGCGAGTGTTGGCCAAAGCACAAGCTGAAGTAAAACAAGTGATCAGTAGTAATAGCAACATGGATGAAGAAGTCATTCCGAATTTGAACTACTTAAAGCTTCTAATCATGGAAACTCTCCGATTGCACCCTCAAGGCTCCATCATCCCCAGACTTTCCACAAAGTTGTGTGAAATCGGAGGATACACCGTACCTCGGAATGCTAGGCTAATAGTGAACACTTGGTCCATACATAGGGATCCCAGCTACTGCACTCATCCTGAAACATTTCAACCAGAGTGGTTTCAAGATCAACAGTACTCCTTTGATACTATAGGAAACAATTTTCGCTACCTGCTGTTTAGGGGTGGGAAAAGAATATGCCCAGAAATAACATATGGTTTGGCTATTGTTGTGCTCACTTTAGCTCAACTTCTTTATAGTTTCAACTGGAAACTCCCTGATGGTATTGATGCCGAAACCCTAAACATGATCGAAAACACTGGTCTTACAACTTCCAGAAAAGAAGAACTTATTGTTGGTGCTACTCCGTTTGAACCGTCACCGTCACTTAATATTGCTCAAATTTAATATTGTAATATTTAAAACTTAATAATCGTTCGAATTTCATAGAATAAAATATTGTATCGGATAACTAATACTTATATGCTTACAGTGTTAGTTTTGTATATTGGAAAGACATGTCTTTGTATACTTTTCTGATGATATGATGATATGGATTGAAAATTATTGTAGTCACTGTTTGCATTTAAGATTATTTTATACAAATGTTTTATGCAATGTTCAATATACTTACATTGTACATGATATGGTGTGGGGAGACACACGGTAAGATCATATCATTAGAACCTTGTATTATATTAAAGAGCTCACGGCTTAGATGGTCCTGAACACACCATCGGTAAACCTTAGAATAATCTGATAAGTTAGTTTATCTTGACTAACTGATTATTCTAGTACACTTGTTAGTGTATTGAGGAGGATCACGATAGGATACTATTCTCTACTCTGACCTTGATAGTGAGAGAATAAAGATCCACAGAGTTCGGGTTCTAAACTCATGTTTGTTGGCGAGCATATGTGTACATTACTTATTGCTTTGACTTATCAATGGGTGAGATCCTTTTGTGGATCAATAAACTCGATATATTGGGTAATGATCGTGTATATATGTTATATCGTGTAATATGCATGAACACCGTGTCCTGGTGCGCCAGATTGTTGATGTTCTCTTGAGGAAACACAAGTTCATGTTGAAACCCTACATATGGAATTTATTCCGTACATGATAAAGCTTGTGTGGTACTACTCAAGGTTCTAGATGTTAATTAATTATTTAATTATATCCTAAGTTTATTGGATATTGGAAATTAAATAAATTAGTGGGCCAATTTAATATTCTTTTAGATCCCTGTTGTAGCCCAAATATACTGTTAGTGGACTGGATATGGAACTTGAGAAAGAGGCTCAAACCCAGTAGGGTTGGGTCGTGGATTTTCGGCCACCTCCTTATTTAAACATAGGGAGGGTTCGAAAATCACATACACATATATTCAGCCCCTCTTTGTCTCTCAAGATATCCACAAATTTCACAACTCTATCAGTAGTATACAGCCCACTCTATATCTGATACTCAGTCCGGGAATACAATAGAAGATCTCGGAGTAGAATATAGTGGTGTGGACCGCCGATCCAGTGGAGAGAAAGGGGCACCGGTTTCATCTTCATTCAACAGCAAGATTAGATCTGTAATCTTGTCCTCAGGCCGTCTACAAATTTGTAAGTAATTCAATTCTATGTGTTCCTCTTTATTAGATTCGTTTTGCTCTGCATGTTTATTGTGCTAGACTTGTGATAAACATACATGAAATATAAAAATATGATTTGCATGAACATGGATTAATGAACATCGAAATGATCTTGCGGTAGTTTAAATCGAAAAAACCCCAAGAATTGGTATCAGAGCGGATTTTGGCACTGTTCTAGGATTAATCCAGGCATAATTTCAATATACATTATTAAATTTGACGATAAATTTATTGTGTTTAAATTTTCAGATTTAATTGTGCATGTATTTCGATTTTATGGTATTCAAAACTTGGAAGAATTTTTGATTGAATTCAAAAATTCTAGTTTTGGGGTCTATAGAATTTTCGGTCACTATGAGATATAAATTTGGGATGATATTTGATGTTCTTCAAATTTTCGGATTTATTTCTCATGGTGTTCGAAAATTTGAAGTTCAATTTATCAAAAAATTGATGTTATAAAATTCCCTAATTTTATGTGTTAATTTTCGATACTATAGAATTAGATTTGGATGGTTTTTTTGATCCATATCAAATTTCCAGATTTAATTATTGACATGGTTCGAAAATTATGGAGATTAGAATAAGATTAGGTAATTTTTGGTGTATATCAAAAGTTACCTAATTCTAATCTAAATAGATTTGAAATTAGAATTGTAAATTTGGTAATTTTTTAAGTGGATCAAAATTTCCAGATTTATTTTTCTTGTAATTTTCGAAACCTATGCTATATTATTTGGAATAATTTTTTTTAATTAATGTCAAAATTTCCAAATATGAAATATAGTGTTAATTTTCATTTTTAATAAATTAATTTGGTGAAGATTTTGATGAAAATTAAATTTCAAGATTTATTTTATTAAGGGGGTCGAAAATTATGAATATTGGATTGAGATTTGATGTTATTTTATGTATATCTTGATTTACCTAATTTTAATCTAGATAGATTTGAAAATAGAATTTTAAATCTTGGAAGAGTTTGAAGTGGATCAAATTTTCAGATTTATTATTTGGTAAATTTTCAAAATCTATAGTTTAAAATTGGATAAGTTAATTTTTTGATATAGATAAATAATTATCAAAGTCCAATTGTGATAAGGATTTAAATTAGAATATAATTTGGAAGAATTTGAAGTGGATCAAATTTCCAAATTTTATCTTTAAGATTTTCGGTCCTTATGTGTTATATTTGGATTAGATTTTTGATTTATATCAAGATATCCCAATATTATTAATTAGGGTGTGTCGAAAATATTAAATAAATTTGGTGGATAATTTTAATTAATTTTCAGATTTATTCTGGGTCATTTTCGAAAAGGATAAGATTTAAATTGGTGGATAATTATTTTAATTTCCAATTTTTATCTTGTGGATAATTTCGAATTTATTAATTTTATTTAATTGGAATATTCAAAAATTATAATTCATGCAAAGATATCATATGTTATTTTATGTGTATCATATAAATATGATTGTTGGATATGTAGACTGTGTTTGTTTGCAGGTTACCAACTATCATGGCTCCATTTATTTATGTGATGATGTTTATTTTGAATGAATGATTGGCCGTATGCCGGTTTAGCTGCGTGAATTTTAATCCATGAGAAAATCCATGGATTAGGTCTAGATTTTATGTTATGTTGTTTTAATGTAATAGAAATAAAACTGTTAGACGAAGTTTTTGAGTTGTAATTTTTATTCCAGAAATAGTAGATTTTTCCTTTTAGAATAGATAGTCTGTATTGAATAAAGATCGGAGATCAACTCAAAGAAGAAAAGTAGTACAGCACTAAGAAGGAAGGTTCACCGATTCACATACCGAAACCCTAATTGGTGCTAGGGTTCCGGTGAGGAGCGGTGAAGAGGGGCGTGGCCAAGCCCTATTCCGGAGCTGACTTTTCTGTTTTATCTAATCAATCAATATGAGATATAAGCCATGATAGTTGGAATATCACTGTTGCTTATTATGTTGTTGTGAAGCATGCAATGTGTGTTTATCATTTTATGTGATGTTTGCATGTTCTTAAAATAGGATAAAATGAAACCTCAAACATAAATAACTAAGTAAAAGAAGAGTTGTATGCAAAATTTTCAAAATGCGAGTTCTGGTTGGAGCAAGTGGCATTTCTTGGCCATGCGGTGACATCAAATGGAATCGAGGTAAATCCGTCAAAGGTGGAAGCTGTTAGCAATTGGCAGACGCCATCAAATGTTAATGAAGTCCGAAGCTTTCTAGGACTAGCGGGTTACTATAGAAGATTTATCGAGGGGTTTTCCAAGATCTCAGGTCCTTTGACGAGATTGACGAGGAAGAATGAAAAGTTCCAATGGAGCGAGAAGTGTGAGCAGAGTTTTCAAGAATTAAAGCGACGTCTCGTGTCAGCCCCAGTGTTGACTATCCCTGATGGGACTAAAGGCTTTGTCATCTACAGCGATGCCTCGAAGCAAGGACTTGGTTGCGTTTTGATGCAACATGGAAAGGTAGTGGCATACACATTAAGACAGTTGAAGGTGCACGAGCATAATTATCCGACGCATGATCTTGAGTTAGCGGCCGTGGTTTATGCGTTGAAGATCTGGAGGCATTATCTCTATGGAAGTAAGTACGAAATCTACACCGACCACAAAAGCTAGAAGTACTTCTTCACCCAGAAGGAGTTGAATTTACGTCAAAGAAGATGGTTAGAGTTGGTAAAGGATTACGATTATACGATCCTATATCATCCTGGGAAGGCGAATGTTGTAGTTGATGCCTTAAGCCGGAAGATCTATCTTCCAACCAAGCAAGAGCAGTTGATCAAGGAGTTTGAGAAGATGAATTTAGAGGTGGTGGATCCTTCCAACACCACTCAAGGGATTTTAGCAGCCCTAGTGGTTCGACCACTAATTCGTGATCGAGTTCGTGAAGCACAAGTCGACGATCCTTTCTTATGCAAAATGAAGAAGAGAACATTGGAGGGTTCTATTCAAGGATTTGTCGTTGCACGTGATGGCACACTATTCTTCGAGGGAAGGTTGTGTGTGCCGAAGAATGAAGAGCTCAGAAGGGAGATTCTTGAAGAAGCACATAATACCCCATATTCTGTGCACCAGGAGACACGAAGATGTTCAAGGACTTGAAGATGGTTTTCTGGTGGAGAAATATGAAGAGGTCAATTGGCCAATTCTTATCGAAGTGTATCACTTGTCAACAACTGAAAGCCGAGCATCAACGCCCTTCTGGATTGTTAAATCCACTCGAGATTCCCGAGTGGAAGTGGGAGCACATTTCAATGAACTTCGTAGTAGGATTACCTCGGTCAGTTAAAGGTCATCATGCAATTTGGGTTGTTGTCGATAGGTTGACAAAGTCTGCTTATTTTCTTCCGGTGATAATGACGTTTAACATGGATCGATTATCTCAGATTTATATTGATGAAATAGTACATCTTCACGGCATTCCTGTGTCGATAGTGTCAGATCGTGACACAAGGTTTACGTCCAAATTTTGGCGAAGTGTGCAAGAAGCTATGGGAACACAGTTGAGGTTTAGCACGGCATACCATCCTCAATCCGATGGTCAATCTGAGCGGACCATCTAGACATTGGAGGACATGCTTCGTGCATGTGTTCTTGATTTTGGTGGAAGTTGGGAGTGCCACTTGCTACTTGTGGAGTTTGCTTATAATAATAGTTTCCAAGTGTCGATTGGAATGGCCCCGTATGAGGCATTGTATGGGAGAAAGTGCAGATCTCCTATTCATTGGGATGAAGTGGGAGAGTGTCGATTCTTAGGTCCCGAGATCATTCAGAAGACGGTGGAAGTAATTGAGAAGATAAGAAAAAGAATCAAGATAGCTCAAGATCGCCAGAAATCTTATGCCGACGTAAAGAGAAAAGATGTGAGCTTTGAGATTGGTGACAAGGTATTCTTGAAGATTGCGCCAATGAGAGGAGTGGTTAGATTTGGGAAGAAGGGTAAGTTGCAGCCAGGTTATGTGGGACCGTTCGAGATTCTAGAGAAAATAGGTGATGTTGCCTATTGCCTAGCACTACCTTCGGATTTGGCGGGTGTGCACGATGTTTTCCATGTGTCGTTGCTTAGACGATATGTGTCTGACCCTAGTCATGTCATTTCATATGACACGGTATAAGTTTCTCAAGACTTGTCGTATGAAGAAGTCCCAGTTGCTATGTTAGATAGAAGAGTTCACACTCTTCGAACCCGTGAGGTTCCTTTGATAAAAGTCCAATGGAGCAGGCATGGACCTGAAGAGGCAACTTGGGAGAAAGAAGTTGATATCTTAGCTCGATATCCAAATGTAACAGAAATGTTAGGCTAATTTCGAGGATGAAATTTTTAAAAGTTAGGGAGATTGTGATACACCGATCCTTTTGCTAAATTATAAATTATGATTTTAGTAAAATGATGTTGAATTAATATTGTTTGAATATTAATTATGATAATATGTTTATATTATGTCGTTGTTTTATTGCAGGTTGTCTTACTCGAACCGATACGTCTTAGCACATAGTGGTATTATACTGAGTGTATGATACAGTTTGAATTTTAAATACTAAAGTGTCGAGTTATGTGTTAAAGAATGAATGTAATTGCATTTAATTTTGTTTTGTCATGCCTCGAACACCCTAACGCTGAGTTGATCGGGGGTCTCGCTGAAAATGTCCGAGAGTCGATTTTTAGTTTGAGGGTTGATTTTGGCATGCCGCGCGCCCGCGGGGTGGGCGAGAGGCGCGTGCCGGTGCAGGGCTGCGCGTTCACGGAGAGTGTTAGCCGAGAGCACATGTGCGCGGTCGCGGGGGTGCGCGCGGTCGAACGGGGCTGGGAATTTTCCTTCCGGATTTCTTTAAAAACACAACACTTAGTCATTTCCCTCATTTCTTTCCTCTTGGGCGATTTTGCTCTCCTTCATCTCAAACAATTCTTCAACTTTTGGGAGTGGATTCTACCATCATCATCCATCAACTAAGGTAACCTCTATACCTCTTCTTCTTGGGGATTAAATACTCATTTCTTGTTGAATCAAACCTAGGGTTTGTTATCCAAAAATTAGGGTTCTTTGATTTTGTTGATCCTCATGCTTTGATATCTCAAACATATGGTTTATTTACTCCATTGAAGCTATATATGTCGTTATATTGAAATCTCCATGGTTCTTTATTGCTAGGGTTTGGATTTTGCCCTAATTTTCCCTTGATATGTTGATTGTTGGTTGGAGGTGTTGTGATAGTTGTTTGGGGTTGATTTCCATGAATGTTAGAGCTCTAGGATGAAAGTGTTTGTATTTGAAATGTTGGGTTTAAAGGATTTAAATTGAGTCTTGATCATGTGGTTTAAATGGGTGCACGTAATGTGCTCGATTAAATGCTTCAAAGAGATCTAATGTGTATTTTGAGTCCAAAATCATATTATGTATTGGTATATCCATGATTGTGTGTATGGATATGTTTGAAGACCTTAAAGCAAAGTATAGTATGAGTTTGGTCAAATTATGATTTAATTGAATAACTCGACATCTAAAATGAAAAGAGAATTAAAAGGTGTTAGGTGACGTATTGGGGTTCGAGGTGGACGACTTGTGCACGGCTAAGGAGTATTTCAAAGATTGAGAAATTGTGAAAGCCTCTCATAAGGTGGGGTAACTCTAAACTGTGAACACGTGTAAAGTTATAGTTATTGTTGTGCTTTCATTGTATAAGTACGAAGGGTCTTCGGACCGGTGAAATGAAAGAGACCCTTCGTGGTCGACAAAGAGATCCTTCGGGGTCGATAATAGACTCGTTAATGTCCTCTCTGGGGGATAATAAGCCTATGGGCATCCCTACAGGGATAAAGACGTTCATTAACGGGAGCATCATGATGTTTGGACCCTACGGGGTTGAGGCTAGTCTCCACAAAAGTAAAGAAGTATCCATAAGTTATATTTTCACTTGTGCAATTGGCTATAACTGTTTACAGTGTTCCCCACTGAGTATGTTGTTAAATACTCACCCCATTCATTTAATGAATTTCAGGTTGAGGAGTTGGGGCCCGAGTAGGAGCGTTGTGAACACAAGAGAACCCCCACAAGCTTGTGTTTATTTTGCATGCTCTTCTTTTGAAATACTCAAATCATTATTATTACATTGATCATTCGTTTTGCTTTATGATCAATGATTATTGGGGATGGGAATAGCCCGATCTTTTGTAGGTACGCTATGTTAACTTGATATATTATGTATACCTTTTTAAAGGCGGGTCATTTGACCTTGGAGCCTTCTATGTGTGAAGTACGTTGTTGAACCTTATATTATGTTTGCTAATTTAGGGTGCTAGACGGGCGGGTTGTGTAAACCTATGAGCCCGACAGGTTAGACGATTGCATGGTTTATGTGGATGGGCTTATGCAATGCTTCCGTTTGATAAGATGTTGTGTGACAATGTAGATCCGATAGGTTGTATGTTATAATTGCGGAAAAATTTACATGGAGAATTATGATATTGTGCCTTATCATGCTAATTGACCTTAGCTTCCGCTCAATTAAATATAAGAAATACAATTATAAGTAAGTAAATTGTATGTTAAGTGACGTGGCCAAACGGAGTAGTTTGGGGCGCTACACTATCAAACCCTAAAATGGCCAGATATAGATGGCCTTTAATCATGTTCAAGTCTTTAGCACACTAATGTAGTCTCAAGAAAGACAACCAAGTAAGTTCTAGAGATTAACAAGTACAAATGATTACCACACAAGAAAGAAATAATATTGTAAAACAAAGCAATCTTTTAGGCTCAAAAGCTCACATGGGTAAAATATCAAAATCAAGAGGCAAAAATTACAGAATTTATCAAGATAAAAATCAACAAATCATATCATGCTCTCATGTAAAATTTCCAGTACCAAACAACTTATCATAGGCACATAATTGATCCATACTCCACAATTTTCGAAAGTTAAGACCAATCAAGACCAAAACCACTTCCGACTAAACCTAATAAAGCAATAAACATGCGAAAATCCTATAAAAATAAAAAATAAAAAATTTGACCAAAAATTTTAAGAAAAAAAAATCTAATGCAAATGCAACACAAAACTCCAAGGTAACGACACTTCCCTCCCCCTAAACTTATTCAAAATCATGTAAGAATATGTTGAAAAGAAGAAAGTGGTCTACCTTGGATTAACACACAAATGGCTACGGTAGATCCGTTGGCACTCGATGCCACACTTGTTGCCCTTTCATCAACTTCTTAGCTCCAGTTCCAGCTGCAAAATTAGGATAAAAAATCCTATAATAATTATCTTGTGGTTCCTCTTGTTGCTGGATTTCATGATGGCTCCACACATCCATTGATAGCATAGATAATGCTCGACATTCTTCTAAGCTCTTTTGTCGGCCTTCCACGTGAACATCTCCCCCATCATGGATGGAAAATTTTATGCTCTCTTCATCAACTCGAATAGTGAGTTCACAACTATCCATGTCCACCAAAGCTCTTGCAGTTTTCATAAATGGACATCCCATGATCAATAGTACACATGCATCCTTCTGCATATCAAGCACAACAAAATCAACAGGAAAAAGAAAATCTCATACCTTAACCAAGACGTCCTCCACAATCCCCTTAGGATATGTAACTGATTGATCTGCCATGTGAAGAGAAATGAAAGTTGGCTGGAGTGTCCCAATGGTTAGCTTTTTGAAGATAGAATATGTTATCAAATTGACGCTAGCTCCAAGGTCACATAAAACTCTTCCATAAAATTTCTTTCTAATTTCACACGAGATGGTGAATCTTCCCGGATCTTTGAGCTTTGCAGGCAACTTCCTTTGAATGAGGGCACTGGATTCTTCAGTAAAATACACAGTCTCAGACTCCCCCAATTTCCTCTTCATGGACACAATGTCTTTGAGGAATGTTACATAATTGGTCATCATTTGCAAAACTTCCACAAGAGGCAAATTGATGTTGACCTTCCGTAAGATTTCCCAGAACTTGGAAAACTGCTCATCTAGCTTTGTCTTCTGAAATTTCAAAGATTTAGTTGAAACCTTCTCTCGAAGTGCTTAAATCGTAGATTACATGCTAGAATTAATATGTCTATTCAATTACTAACATGCAACTCCTAAAAGTTCCCAGGATTTATTGTCCTCACAATTAACCTCAAATCTCTATTTTGTTATTGATTAATGTGCTTTGTGTTCAAGTGTTAAAACTTGCCTCTTGATTTATGAATTAACACAACAAATCATGCTATCATGGTAATCAATCAATCAAGCAAACAAGAAGAAGAACACAAAGAATAAAAGAAGAATAAAAAATTATATAATTAAATATCCATCGCACTTCAAAATCAACTACTATCAAACTCTAGAATACTACAGAATTAGTTGCTCATAATTAAATAAATAGCTAAAAACAATCCAAGAGAACACATTGTTTGGAATTAAAAACACGATAAAACCCGGAGGATGAATCTTGATCTTGATCTTCAACTTGTTCTTCTCTTGCTCTTCAATCTCTGTCTTTTGGAGAGGAATATGGTGTGTGTTGCTGTAGTTTTTGATGTTATGGTAGGGTTTGTGATGCCTAATTTTCGTTCTTGAGAAGATGTATATAGTTTAGGAAGTATCCCAGTCGAAAAAGGAGAAAACGAGCCAAAATGGGAAGAAATCGGACCCCCAGGGCTTGATTCGCGACCTCGCCCATGACCGGGTCGGTCGCGGGTCCATCTCGGGTCATTTTCTACACACTCACGACAGAGAGGGGGGTCCAGAGAATAAAATTCGCAACCCCGGTCGTGAATAATCCAACTGGTCGTGGGTCCACGTGGCAGTTCGACAGACTTTCACTATTTTACTTCGTTCTTACTCGTTTCTCGTCCGATTGACCCGATTCTTTTTGCAACACGTTTCTAACTTGATTCTCTATCTTTCTAAGGTCTTCCCAATCTCATTTGAAGTTCACACAAAAAATGGCATTAATTTCCTTCACAAAGAACAAACACGTGACATTGCACAAAACATAGAAAACTATGCAAAACTTATCACTTCATGCATGCAATGCCCATCAAATACCACTCAAATGAACCTCAAAACACATGAAAAATACAAGGTTATCAACTCCCCCAAACTTAAAACATTGTTTGTCCGCAAACAAAGAGAAAGAGAACAAGACTTAAAAGTAAAGCATGAACCAATATCAAATATCAAAGTATCAATTTAATCTAAATAAATTCATAAATTGAAACCTCTAGAAAATGAACCTCACAAAGATTGAAGATCACTCATCACTCAAGAGTTTAAGGCTAAATTTATACTGTTAGTGCTACCATTATGCACTAAGTGTTCGTGTGTGTTGTTGGCGAGATATGTTCGACACTGTGTGCTTGGGTATGTCTCCGAAGCCATTTATTCCGCTGTGCGAGAAAAGAAGAACAGTTGGTGAACTGTTCCCTCTGATGTCGCAGACATACCCAGGGATACTTTTATATGGCCGTTTCCATAAATACAAGATCTTGCACGGATCCGTTCGTGGAAGGAAAGATATGTTCGTTTGACTGCCTTGTGGAGTAAATACCAAGCTGCAAATAATCCTCCTGTCCAATGAAAGTATCTACACATGTTTGGGAAGATCACAAACCATAATCTACTTACCATATTGACGGCTATGAAGATCGGTGATAATTGTGAAGTTAAGATTATAAGAAGGACGATTCTTTTTACAATCGGTACCACTTACACTTGTTTAGATTCTCTTAGAAGATTATTTGAGAGTCATTTCATTTGTGGTCTTTGTATTAGCTAGTAACTGTTCCACAGTATGTTCTAGCATTTGAGTGCTTTGAATGAAACACGTGAGGGGTTTATTAATCCGTTTTGTACGCAATCTCAGGAGAGATTGTAAGTTTAAGTCGTGGGTAGCTAGAGGGAGTCTAGTATCACGGTTGTAAGGGGATCTTGTAGCTTTCATTTAGCGAAAGAGTTCGTGGAGAAGAACGGGCGACATAAGGAGGGAGTCCTGTATATGTAAGAATCCAAATACACTTCATAAAGGAGTAACAAACGAATCTTCAAGTTTGGGCGAAGTCCTCCCAGAGTAGGTTGATTAACGGAACTGGGTTACCAATCTCGTGCGTATTTTACTGCTTTATTTTTTATGTTCTTACATCTCTCCTACACATATCATAGAACATTTGTTAGTAGTACTTATTAAACACTTATGAGCACGGATTATCATTTTTCATATACACTTAAAATCATTCAAAACAAGTAATCCACCATAAGCTTGCAAGATATCTATTCTCTCCAACACTTAAAAATGCTTTAGACAAGAATCAAAAAGGTCTTTCAAGGTTGTAATGAAGGCTCTTTGGTAAAGGTAGGAACATTAAGGCTAAGTGACTAATTCAAAAGAATTTCATCCCAAAAACCCACTTCTTCAATTCACAACAAGTAAGACAACAAAAATCTTCTTCCACCTTTTAAAACTTCACAACACCACATCAATTATGATTTTCTCACCACCCTTTTATGCTCTCTTTTTTTTTATATGAACTTTGTTCATTTTTTTTTGAATACTTCGACTCTTTGAGTAACTTTTTCTCTCTGTTTTTTTTCGAGTTTATAAGGGTATGTAGCATATTCAACACAAAACTAACATAATTATGCCACCATCCAAACTCCAACTTCAACAATCATTCTCAATCACTTTTAATTCCCCAACCCAAGGTATAACAAATAAAATCAAGTCTCAAGGCTCAATTGGGCAAACAAAGGATTAAGAATTTATGGAAAAATTAAATCAATGATAGAATAGCTAGATAAAGATGGCATTTAATCATGTTCAAGTCTTTAGCACACTAATGTAGTCTCAAGAAAGACAACCAAGCAAGTTCTAGAGATTAACAAGTACAAATGATTACCACACAAGAAAGAAATAATATTGTAAAATAAAGTAATCTTTTAGGCTCAAAAGCTCACAAGGGTAAAAAATCAAAATCAAGAGGCAAAAATTATAAAATTTACCAAGATAAAAATCAACAAATCATGTCATGCACTCATGTAAAATTTCCAATACCAAATAACTTATCATAGGCACATAATTGATCCATACTACACAGTTTTCGAAAGTTAAGACCAATCAAGACCAAAACCACTTCCGACTAAACCTAATAAAGCAATAAACATGCAAAAATCCTATAAAAATAAAAAATAAAAAATTTGAAGTAAAAAAAATCTAATGCAAATGCAACACAAAAATCCAAGATAATCGCATGATCAGGTCAATTCTACTTAATATTTTGGGCCATTTTGGTATGATTTAATTGTGTTGATTTCCGTGTTATGATGTCGTTTTGGGAGAATGTTATGCCTTGAAGGTTTTCCAGGTAATCTACACAAAGTTAGAGAAAATGGCATGCTTTTGGTGAGAGAACAAGCTGTGCAAAGGAAGCTGAAGCTGGAAGTTCGGAAAGCCATGCCGTATGGGCATACGGCAGGATAACATGGCCGAGAACCTGAAGACTGGGCCTGAACGTGCGGATTTGGGCTGGAGCATGGGATTTACTGAAGCTCAAGGCCTGGACGCGCCTCACAGCTGCTCCACCGCCTCAAGAGTCCCTCTTTTGCTAATTACCTAGTTGGGATTGGATTAGGATGTTAATTTCCATGTTGGATACTATTCTAATTAAGGATATTATATATAGATTAGGATTTATCTTTTCAATAGACCAGATATTCACGATTTCACGCAAGAACGCAGAGCAGGGAGATGTTTTCTCTGAAGCAGAATATTCATCTTCTTCGATATTTCATGGTGCTCGTTTCTTTAATATTTTTGCTATTCGATTTTAATATGTGTTCAAGCTAAATTCTTCTTATTCCGGAAACAACTAACGAAGCCTTGGCCTAGCTAAACTGTGAGATCTAATTGCTCTTTATCGTTTAATTAATTGCATGCATTTGTTATTCTTTGTATTTCGAGTTGTTAATTATTTTGATATTGCTAGATAGGTACACATATTTAGTAGATCGGAATTAATTAGTAGTCAATTAAACCGGTCATCCGTAATTGTGGTTTAAGTTTAATTAGTGGCGAAACGGTTCTTCAGAACCAGGGAAATAACAATCTTAATTCAATGGTCCTGTGTCAGAATCTGTTAATTATGAATCGGGTTTCTCTAGAACTTAAGGCTGTCGGCTCATTAAACCTATAGAGTGTCTCTTACGGTTGTCAGTCGATTAGGGAAATAATTGGTGAAGTGTCTTCCTGATTATCGAGAAACTAAAGAGAAATTAGGCTGGGTCAGTAAGTGTCTTCGGTGGCTATAACTGATTTGCATGTGTTAATTGAATTAATCTTTGCATCGAGGATCGGTTTAGGTAAGCTAGGGTGGAGTTAATTGGAATCCGGAATACTTCTTCTCATATTTTAAGTCCGTTCGGTTTATTCACTCGGGAGTTTAGTTTATATTTATTTGTTAATTTCGTTTGTTTTATTATAATCACAAAAAAACCCCTTTGAAAGTTTGGTCCTACAGATTGGAAGTATAGAGTAGTTCTCACCGGTCTCTTGGGAGACGATCTTGCTCATCGCTGTACACGTGCAGTAAGGGCATACCGACTGCTGTCGGAAAATTTATTTTTGGTGTAAAACGACGCACCAAATTTTGGCGCCGTTGCCGGGGATCGGTTCTAAAGCAGTAATTACTCTCATATTTTCAGTTTGTTATTTTTCTTATTTTTGGTTTTTTCTTTCTAGTGTATGACCCGTTCCTCGCAAAAGGAAGAGTTGGTGTTCGATCCAGAGCCAGAAAGAACACTACATCAGTTGAGGAGAGCTGCTAAGGAATCTAAATGAAGTTCCACGTCTGAAATAAGAACTTTTGATCTTCATCAATTGTTCGATGAGGGCATGGCTAACGACAACAACGAGAATCGAGTCCTTGCCAACCCCGCTGAACCTGCTCCTTTGATTCGAGAGCTAGGTCGCCACCGGACCAATCGGCCTATCTGCATCGTGTTACCTACTATTGCAAATAATGCAGAGATACGGCCCGGGTTCATACAGGTGCTGCCAAAGTTCAATGATTCGCCTGGAGAGAGTGCACACACACATCTGGCAGAATTCGATTTCGTCTGTTCCACATTGCGTCCTCAAGGATTTTCGGCTAACAACTTGCGACTCCTGACATTTTCACACATGCTGCAAGGCAGAGCCAGAGAGTGTCTCTTTGATTTACCTTCTGGCTCGATCACCTCATGGGAAGAGCTAGAAGAGCAATTCTTGCGCAAATTCTTTCCGGAATCTCGAGCTGCAAATCTGAGGATGGCCATAAGCAGTATCAAGCAAAAGCAAAATGAAAGCTTGGCCGAATACTGGGCGAGATTCCAACAACTGTGCCGCAAATGCCCGGACCACGGTTTCTCCGATTATCAGTTGTTCACTAATTACTTTTACCGGGGCATGTCTTCTTTTGACAGGAAAATTGAGACGTGGCCAGTGGAGGATCTCTCATCAATAAGACCTTGGATGAAGCCAAACAACTCATAATCGACATGGTTTCTGGAGGACAGCAATATGAAGATGAGAATGTTGATCGTTACAGACCGGTGAAAGGAATGGATCGAGCTGAGAACTCTGGGGTGAATGATAAGATTGATGCGCTGACCTCTTTAGTTAGAGGCCTAGCGGTGGCACAAACAAAGCAATCCTGATGTGGAGTATGTGCAGAGAATGGACACTTTACCGATGACTGCCCAACATTGCAAGACCCTTCTACCGAGCAAGCTTGTTATGGCTCGGGCGATGCACAGCAAGATGCCCTTAGAGGAATACACTAAGATGCCCCACAGGGAGATGCTTTCCGAAGGAAGAGGAATTATGATCCTTATTCCAACACTTACAATCCAGGTTGGAGGAATCATCCAAATTTCCATTGAAAACAGCTGGGAGATCAGAGACCACCTGGAGATTTACCTCAGAGGCCACTACAAGACGGGCTGTATGCCCATATAGACAAACCTATACCGAGCATGAGTGAGATCATGAAGTGTTTAAAGCAAAGCAATGCTCTGGTGAATAGTCTGGCACAAAATCAGAAGGCATTCCAGCAAGAGACACAAGCTGCCCTCGGCAGTATGGGCACACAGATCACTCAGCTTGTCACTCAAATGAACAAGATGTAAGGGCATACTGGGAAGCTGTCTTCTCAAGCTGAGCAAAATCCCAAGGGGAATGTTAGTGTTGTTACTCTTAGAAGTGGAAAGGAATTGGTTGAAGTGCAAACTAAGAACGAGCAGGATGCACCGTATGGGCTTACTGCAGAGACTGCTGATAAACCCGACACAAAAGAAGAACAGCCAGCTGGACCTGCGAAGTCTACCCTTACTGAGGTACAAGTTGATTCCAAAATTTCTAACTCTGTTGTTGCATCTCCTTTCCATTCTAGGTTAATTCGAAACAAGAAAGAAGATGACGAGAAGGAAATCTTTGAGTTGTTCAAGAAAGTTGAAATCAACTTATCTCTGATTGATGCCATCAAGCAAGTGCCCAGATATGCGAAATTCTTGAAGGAGTTATGTGCCAAAAAGATCAGATATGGTAAGGATGCCAGAATTAAGGTTGGTGAACATGTCTCCGTGGTAATTCAGCGGAAGTTGCCACAAAAATGCAGGGATCCAGGTATATTCACTATCCCTTGCATCATTGGGAGTAAAAAGGTCGAGAAAGTCATGTTAGATTTAGGCGCATCCATAAATGTTATGCCTTTATCTATGTACAAAGATTTGCAATTAGGCCCTATGAAAGAGACTCGAGTTATCATTTAGTTAGCTGATAGGTCTAATGCATATCCTCAAGGTGTAGTAGAAGATGTTCTTGTCAAGGTTAATGAATTAATTTTTCCTGTGGATTTCTACATTGTTGACATGGATGATTCTTTTTCTGCACATAGATCATTGATTCTGTTAGGACGTCCATTCATGAAAACCGCACGAACCAAGATTGATGTTGATAAAGGCATGCTCAATTTTGAATTTGATGGTGACATTGTTATATTTAATATATTTGAAGCTATGAAGCATGTTGAGGATCCTGAGGCTCTTTACATGATTGATATTGTTGATACTGTAGTTGACGAGTTTGTTGAGCATAATTTCAGGGATGATAAATTAGAGCAGGTACTCTTTGGTGGGGTGACCGAAACAGCCGCAAATTCAGAGGAGAAAACCGCCATAAGGGAGATAATACAGCAGCTATATGCCACCAGTGAGTTTCCGACTGGGAATCTGACATACCGTATGCCCTTACCGATGGATACAGAACCGATTCTACCATCGCATGTGAAGGCACCAGTTCTGGAATTGAAAATTCTCCCTGAGCATCTGAAGTACGCATACCTGGGGGAGCACGATACGTTACCCGTCATCATTAGCAAGGATCTCTCATCTTACCAGGAAGGCCGATTGATCGAGGTTTTGAAAAAATACAAGGGTGCTATAGGTTGGACCTTGGCTGATATCAAAGGAATTAGCCCAGACATATGCATGCACCGGATATTTCTAGAGCCAGATTGCAATCCTTCTCGAGATCTACAGAGAAAATTAAACCCGGTGATGAAAGAGGTGGTTCTCAAAGAAATCCTCAAGCTACTCCAGCTAGGGATCATTTACCCAATCTCCGACAGTGTTTGGGTCAGTCCAGTGCATGTGGTTCCAAAGAAATCCGGGTTCCAACTTATCAAGAATGAGAATAACGAGTTGATCCCGATGCGATTACAGATAGGTTGTCGCATGTGCATTGATTTTCGGAAGCTTAATCATGCCACACGCAAAGACCACTTTCCTTTGTCATTCATTGATGAGATGCTTGAGCGATTGGTGGGAAAGTCTTTCTTCTGCTTCCTCGACGGATACTCGGGCTATTTTCAGATTTTTGAAGCCCAGAAAGACCAAGAGAAGACGACTTTCACATGCCCATTTGGAACGTTTGCCTGCCGGAAGATGCCATTTGGATTGTGTAACGCCCCTGGCACCTTCCAACGGTGTATGATGAGTATCTTCAACGACTTGATTGAGAGCTGCATCGAAATTTTTATGGATGATTTTACAGTGCATGGGGACTCGTTTGAGCAATGTCTGGAGCATTTGGACAAGGTACTCCAAAGATGTGTTGAGACCGACTTGGTGTTGAATTTTGAAAAATGCCACTTTATGGTGCAACAAGGCATTGTACTCGGGCATGTCATCTCTGCAAAGGGAATCGAAGTTGATAGAGTAAAAGTGGATTTGATCGTGAAGCTGCCTTATCCCTCAAATGAGAAGTAAATTCGAGCTTTCTTAGGCCACGCCGGTTTCTACCGGCGCTTTATTTAAGATTTCTCAAAAATCGCTCAACCCATGACCAAGTTGCTGCAAAAAGATGCTCCTTTCGATTTTGATGATAAATGTAAGGAAGCATTTGATATATTGAAGGCCAAACTCACTTCCGCACCTATTATTCAGCCGCCACAATGGGGCCTTCCTTTCGAGCTCTTGTGCGATGCCAGTGACTTCGCAGTTGGTGCTGTACTCGGACAAAAGAGTGAGAAGCATAGCCATGTTATATATTATGCTTTCAAGACCCTTAACCCAGCTCAGTGAAATTACACGACGACTGAGAAAGAGCTCTTGGCCATGGTTTTTGCTTGTGAAAAGTTTAGATCCTACCTTGTTGGCTCGAAAGTAGTGGTGTTCACAGACCACGCTGCTCTGAAATACTTACTCTCCAAGAAGGAATCCAAGCCTCGTCTCATCCGCTGGGTTTTGCTACTGCAAGAGTTCGACTTGGAGATTAAAGACAAAAGGGGAGCTGAGAACAATGTTGCTGATCACTTGAGCAGACTGCTGACAGAGTCCGACGGTATGCCCATACCGGATGATTTCCCAGATGAACTTTTACTTGCAGCTGTGGGAACGGCTCCTTGGTATGCGGATTTGGTGAATTTCCTCACCACTGGAATGTTCCCCAAAGGTACAGAAACTGCCAAGAAGAACAAGTTGAGAAGCCAAGCTAAATATTTCATTTAGGATGACCCTTATTTGTGGAAAACTTGTGCCGACCAAGTAATTCGATGATGTATTCCCGATGATGAGATTCAGTCCATTCTGATTTTTTGCCATGCTCATGCGTGTGGAGGCCATTTTGGGCCAAGGAGAACACCCCGGAAGGTCCTCGACTATGGTTTTTATTGGGAAACGATCTTCAAGGATGCTTACTACTTTTGCAAGAATTGTGATCGATGCCAACGCCTTGGTAACATTTCTTCAAGAAATGAGATGCCTCAAGTACCTATTCTGGTGTGCGAAATTTTTGATGTGCGGGGCATGGACTTCATGGGCCCCTTTCCGAGCTCGTTTGGAAATTCCTACATCTTATTAGCCATCGACTACGTTTCCAAGTGGGTCAAGGTTAAGGCCACTCCGACCAATGATTCTAAGGTGGTTAATAAGTTTCTCAAGACTCAGATTTTCCAACGCTTTGGGGTTCCTCGAGCTGTGATTACCGACCAAGGCACACATTTTTGCAATCGAACGTTGGAAGCCTTGGTCAAGAAATATGGAGTTCACCATCGCATTGCCACTGCCTATCACCCGCAGTCCAATGGGCAGGCCGAAGTCTCAAATCGGGAGATCAAGAATATTCTAAAGAAGACCTTATGCCCAAACCGCAAGGACTGGAGTTTGCGTCTGGATGATGCCGTATGGGCATACCGCACAGCATTTAAAACACCCATCAGGATGTCCCCTTATCGGTTGATCTTTGGGAAGCAATGCCACTTGCCAGTCAAGCTGGAGCATCGAGCCTTTTGGGCCGTGAAGCAATGCAATTTAGACCCTCAGCTAGCCGATAATGAACGGCGGTATCAGTTACAAGAACTCGAGGAAATTCGATTAGAGGCCTATGATAGTGCGAGTGCTTACAAAGACCGCACGAAGTTTTTGCATGACAAGTACATCCGGAGGAAAACTTTTGAGGTTGGGCAGAAAGTGTTGCTTTTCAATGCCCGTCTCCGACTCATGCCGGGTAAATTGAAGTCCCGCTGGATGGGACCCTATGAAGTTGTACATGTCAGTCCACACAGAGCTGTGGAAATTCGCAGTTTCACTACTCAGAAGCTGTTGCATGTGAATGGCTAATTGCTCAAGCCATATTGTACCGAGATGGAGCTGTCCACGTTTGATGGGGTCGATTTGGCTGCCCCGGCGCTCCAAACTTAATCATGCGGTTTTCGTCGAGCCTGCGACGTTAAATAATGGCGCTTCTCGGGAGACAACCCGATCCCTTTTCTCTTACTTTCTTTTTCCTGTTCTGTTTCCTTTTCTTTCATGTTTTTTATTATTTCTTTTATATCGCAGCTTTTCCTATATATTTAAATCGAAAAAAGAAAAAAAAAATATTCTAGTCCAGCTTTTCCATGCAGGTACACCCTCCAGCGCTGCCCCTACTCTTGCCAAGCTCATGGAGTTGTTTGACCATTACACACCACACTGGGCCACTGCACTTGAGCATCGTCTGTATGCCCTTACTGACCGTCTCTCTCCTTGATTGCCAGTTTGCCCTCTCTATCCCTTTGTTTTTATTTTCTTTCATTCATGTTGTGTCCATTTTGTTGGCTCTCTTCTCTGCACAGTGAGGACACTGTGTTGTCTAAGTGTGGGGGGGAGGAAGTTGCTGTTTTCGTGTCTGGTTCTTTTCTAAATCGAAAAAAAAACTTTTGTGTTTTGCTTGTTTTTGTTGAGTATTGGCTGCCTGAGATTGAAATGTACAAAGAGAAAGAGTTATAACATGGATTGTCTGGGTTTGTTTGATTGATTCTCTTGTGATTGAATTGTGCTAATGCTCATATGTGTTCTTGGAAGACGAAATATGCAACTTGATCAAATTTTGATGAGCTTCATCAATGTGAGATTCGAGCCTGTTGAGCATGTCATTTATATATAGAAAGCTCAATTTCATTCTTTTGATGAGTGTGTCGGATTTGAATGCTGAATTTCTGATTTGCCTTGTTGCCATGATCATACTGCTTGTGAGTTTTCTTTTACATGAAAATGATAAAGGCATGTAGGATTAACCATTGCTTTGGCCTGAATAAATTATCCGTACCCGACACTACCCCTTAGTGAGCTCGTTTGTGCCTGAATCCTTTCTTTCTTGATTAATAGCCACTAAATAATTAAGCCTTAGCCCTTTTTGGCATGTTCTTGTCCCTTGAAAGCATGTGAGTTATATTGGATTGTGTTGAAATGAGTTTGAAATTTACTTGAAAGAATAGTTGGTGCTGGAAATTGAAGAAAACTTGTGAAAAAACTCCTGTCCTACTCCTAGAAAAAAAAAAGAGAGAGAAAGAAGCAAAGCTTCAGAAAAAAAGTAAAGAAAAAGAAAAAAAAATGGTCCGTATGCCCATACTAGATGTGGAGGAAATAGGGCTGTACCCGATTGAAGTTAAATTTTGTTGCCCTGTATAGCTTTGAAGACCAGCACTTAACTTAGAATTCGTGGGATATTTGAGAAGTTGCAGCGGAACTTCATTAATGTGTTCTGATATGCTTACATGTTTTCATCTTATTTAAGCCACTTATCCAAATTATCCTACCTAAGCACCCTAGCCCCATTACAGCCCATTGAAAAGACCTTTTGATTTGTGCATAGTTCTTACTTGCTTGGTAGTGGTTTTGACATATGGACAAATCTATGTTTGAAGGCATCAAATCATGACTTCTGTGAATTAAACAAATCTACCCTTATCTACTTTTGAGAGAAATTGAGTGAACCTTGGTGAGGCAGGATTGAGTTGCACCTTTTTGACTTGAATGAAGAGCATGTGTTTATTTTATGAAACAAGAGAAGGGTTAGTGGATTGTGGTTGGTTATGCTGTAATTCTGACTCCGAGTATTTTCAGTTTAGGCAGCCGATGCTTGTTTTGTTTTCAAGTCTGTCTTTTATTTAGATATGCTCGAGGACGAGCATGGTTTAAGTGTGGGGGGATTTGATCGGGTCAATTCTACTTAATATTTTGGGCTATTTAGGCATGATTTAATTGTGTTGATTGCCGTGTTATGATGTCGTTTTGGGAGAATGTTATGCCTTGAAGGTTTTGCAGGTAATCTACACAAAGTTAGGGAAAATGACATGCTTTTGGTGAGAAAACAAGTTGTGCAAAGGAAGCTGAAGCTGGAAGTTCGGAAAGCCATGCCGTATGGGCATACGGCAGGATAACATGGCCGAGTACCTGAAGACTGGGCCTGAACATGTGGATTTGGGCTGGAGCACGGGATTTACTAAAGCCCAAGGCCTGGACGTGCCTCACAGCTGCTCCACCGCCTCAAGAGTCCCTCTTTTGCTAATTACCTAGTTGGGATTGGATTAGGATGTTAATTTCCATGTTGGATACTATTCTAATTTAGGATATTATATATAGATTAGGATTTATCTTTTCAATAGACCAGATGTTCACGATTTCACGCAAGAACGCAGAGCAGGGAGACGTTTTCTCTGAAGCAGAATATTCATCTTCTTCGATATTTCATGGTGCTCGTTTCTTTAATATTTTTGCTATTCGATTTTAATATGTGTTCAAGCTAAATTCTTCTTATTCCGTAAACAACTAACGAAGCCCTGGCCTAGCTAAACTGTGAGATCTAATTGCTCTTTATCGTTTAATTAATTGCATGCATTTATTATTCTCTGTATTTCGAGTTGTTAATTGTTTCGATATTGCTAGATAGGTACACATATTTAGTAGATCGGAATTAATTAGTAGTCAATTAAACCGGCCATCCGTAATTGTGGTTTAAGTTTAATTAGTGGCCAAACGGTTCTTCAGAACCAGGGGAATAACAATCTTAATTCAATGGTCCTGTGTCTGAGTCTGTTCATTATGAATCGGGTTTCTCTAGAACTTAAGCCTGTCGGCTCATTAAACCTATAGAGTGTCTCTTACGGTTGTCAGTTGATTAGGGAAATAATTGGTGAAGTGTCTTCCTGATTATCGAGAAACTAAGGAGAAATTAGGCTGCGTCAGTAAGTGTCTTCGGTGGCTATAACTGATTTGCATGTGTTAATTGAATTAATCTTTGCATCGAGGATCGGTTTAGGTAAGCTAGGGTGGAGTTAATTGGAATCCGGAATACTTCTTCTCATATTTTAAGTCCGTTCGCTTTATTCACTCGGGAGTTTAGTTTATATTTATTTGTTAATTTCGTTTGTTTTATTATAATCACCAAAAAACCCCTTTGAAAGTTTGGTCCTACAGATTGGAAGTATAGAGTAGTTCTTGCCGGTCCCTTGGGACACGATCTTGCTCATCGCTGTACACGTGCAGTAAGGAAATTTATTTTTGGTGTAAAACGACGCACCACCGCACTTCCCTCCACCCAAACTTATTCAAAATCATGTAAGAATAAGTTGAAAAGAAGAAAGTGGTCTACCTTGGATGAACTCACAGATGGCTAAGGTAGATCCATTGGCACTCGATGTCACACTTGTTAGCCGTTCTTCAACTTCTTAGCTCCAATTCCAGCTGCAAAATTAGGATCAAAAATCCTATAATAATTATCTAGTGGTTCTTCTTGTTGCTGGATTTCATGATGGCTCCTCACATCCATTAATAGCATAGATAATGCTCGACATTCTTCTAAGCTCTTTTGTCGGCCTTCCACGTGAACATCTCCCCCATCATGGATGGAAAATTTTATCCTCTCTTCATGAACTCGTAGAGTGAGTTCACCACTATTCATGTCCACCACAGCTCTTGCAGTTTTCATAAATGCACTTCCCATGATCAACAGTACACTTGCATCCTCCTGCATATCAAGCACAATAAAATCACCAGGAATAACAAAATCTCGTACCTTAACCAAGACGTCCTCCACAATTCCCTCAGGATATGTAACTGAAAAGAAATAGAAGTTGGCTGGAGTGTTCCAATGGCTAGCTTCTTGAAGATAGAATATGTCATCAAATTGATGCTAGCTCCAAGGTCACATAAATCTCTTCCATAAATTTCTTTCCAATTTCACACGGGATGGTGAATCTTCTCGAATCTTTGAGCTTTGCAGGCAACTTCCATTGAATGAGGGCACTAGATTCTTCAGTAAGATACACAGTCTCAAACTACTCCAATTTTCTCTTCTTGGACACCATTTCTTTTAGGAATTTTGCATAATTGGGCATCATTGGCAAAACTTCCACAAGAGGCAAATTGATGCTGACCTTCCATAAGATTTCTCAGAACTTGGAAAACTGCTCATCTAGCTTTGTCTTCTGAAATCTCTGAGGAAAAGGCATAGAAACAGTGGGAGGAAAAGTAGATGCAAAACATGGCTTACTTGGTGAGTTCTTGATTTCTTTAGGGTTTAGGATTGCTGGATCATCCTTAGGAACCTTCAGCTTTTCATAAGACCTCCCACTTCTCAAAGAAATGGTATTGCACTGCTCCTTGGGATTCACTGTGGTGTTGCTAGAAAATTGTCCCGATTGGTGTTGATTTCCTACAACTGCAGCCAGTTCTCCCAACTTCTCTACTCTAGCTTGCAACTCCCCCATGAACTTGTCAGTCTTTCCTATAAATGCCATCAACAAGTCATCCATCTTCGACTTATTCTCTTGGTAGAACTGATTTCCACCTTGGTGATTGTTGTTCTCATAGCTGTCTCTCTAGTTGATATAGTTGACATCTTTCACTACTTGGTTCATGGGAGGATTCGCAGTCTGCTGAGACATGGCATCAAATCTACTATTGATAGTAGCATTCAGAGTAGACAGCTGGGCTGCAAGCTTGGAAATAGGATCATTGTCGCCAATAGCTGTTGCCCTCTTCATTATCTTCACTTGTCGATCACCGGTCTATTGGTAGCTGTTTGTAGCCATGTCTTCAATGATTGACACAGCTTGATCATGTCCTTTTTTCAACAGTGAGCCACCCGCAGAGGCATCCAGAAGCCTTTTAATCTCCATGTCGCATCCATTGTAGAAGATACAAACTTGGTGATCCACCCTGAATCCTTGGTTCGGACACTTCCTCAGCATGTTCCAAAATCACTCCCAAGCCTCATACAAAGTTTCATCCTCGTACTGACGAAACTGTGTAATTTCACCTTTAAGCTTGAGAGTTATCCTATGGGAAAGAATTTCTGTAGGAACTCGTGTGCTAATCTTTCCCAACTCTCAATGGATCTGGTATCTAGAGATTGATACCATAGCTTAGCCGTATCCCGTAGAGAGAATGAGATTAGGCGTAAGTGAATGGCATCATCGGGGACTCCATTCATCTTTACAGTGCTGCATATCTCCAAAAATTACGTCAGATGCGCATCTGGATCTTCAATGGCCCGTCCTCCAGATTAGTTTTGCTGAACCATGGAGACCAATCCCGATTTCAACTCGTAGTTATTCGCATTGATCTTTAGGCCAGGAATGTCTCCGTGGTTGAGTACTGGAACAAAGAGCTCATTAATTGGAGGGGGCTCTACAGCTCTAGCGTCTCTCGATCTTTGACCCTTTTTTCCACTGCATCAAGCTGTTGTTGGAGTCGAAGAATCACGACATTATTATCCTCTACATCAGCCATTCTTCTTTTCTAGGCGTTGTTTCGACGACAGGTAGCTTCTAATTCAGGATTAATAGGATCTAGAGGGGCTCTCTTAGAACGTGTAAGCATACACTACCCGTACACACACCAAGAAAAAGTGAGAAACAAAAATTAAAACTGAAAATAAAATCAAATAAAAATAAAAAATGAAAATTAAAATTAAAATAAAAATTAAAGCCTAAATTAGCACCGAAAATATTATCACAATATCACAAATTAATTCAATTAATCCCCAGCAACGGCCCTAAAAACTTGTTCGACAAAATATTGACTACCCGCAAGTGCACGGTGTAGCTATGTACAATGATGAGTAAGGTCGTATTCCACAGAGACTAATGATTAATTTATGTGTGAGTATTGCAACATCAACTTCAACTTCCTAACACTATTTAGGCAACACATCAAAAGTATTGAATTTAATTAACTAATTAAACAAGAAATTAAATAAAGCAAATAAAAGATGAACAGATGGGACTCGGGTCTAAATTCAGAGGGAAATAAATATTCTAGGATTTTGATTTCATTGATTTATCGATACAATGTCAATTCAATTATAGAATTTATCCACGATTTGACTTTTATTAGGATAATCACTCATTTAGTTCAAACCTTCCCTCGAAGTGCTTAAATCGTAGATTACATGCTAGAATTAATGTGTCCATTCAATTATTAGCATCCAACTCCTAAAAGTTCCTAGGATTTATTGTCCTCACAATTAACCTCATATATCTCGATTGGTATTGATTAATGTGCTTTGTGTTCTTGTGTTCAAGTGTTAAAACTCGTCTCTCGATTTATGAATTAACATAACAAATGATGCTATCATGGTGATCAATTAATCAAGCAAACAAGATGAAGAACACAAAGAATAAAAGAGGAATAAAAAATCATATAATTAAATATCCATCGTACTTCAAAATTAACTACTATCAAACCCTAGAATACTAGAGAATTAGTTACTCATAATTAAATAAATAGCTAAAAACAATCCAAGAGAACACATTGTTTGGAATCAAAAACAAGATATAACCCGGAGGATGAATCTTGATCTTGATCTTCAACTTGTTCTTCTCTTGCTCTTCAATTTCTATCTTTTGGAGAGGAATATGGTGTGTGTTGTTGTGGTTTTTGATGTTATGGTAGGGTTTGTCATACCTAATTTTCGTGCTTGATGCATGCATTGCCCATTAAATACCAGTCAAATGAACCTCAAAACACATGCAAAAGATAAGGTTATCAACTAGCTGGAGAGAGAGAGAGAGAGAGCAACCATGGCCGATAACAGCACTGAAGGAGTCATAACGTGCAAATGTATGTGATTTCATTTCATCCATAAAAAAATTCATAAATTTTGAATACAGGTCTCAACCTAAGTGTAGCTGTGATAATTAAATTTTTCTTGCAGCAATTGTGGCATGGAATGCGTATGAGCCACAGAAGTCGGAAGAAATTCGAGTCAAACCACCAAAATTGACTGAAGTTATGATCAATTTGTTGTATGCCAGCATGTGCCATACAGATTTCATATTTTGGACAGGAAAACTTCATGTAAGAAAATTGGTTTTTGTAATAATACAAGTTTGTTTGATTGTTGTTTTTATTTACAAAGAAGTAATAATGACACAAGGTTTGTATAAGTGCAACTGCTGTTTTATGTCTCCCTCTTCTTCATCAATCATCTAATTTTTGTTTCTCGTGTCATGTTCGTGTTTTAGAATTTGTTCCCTCTCGGATAGTTCACAACAAAAAAACGTGTTCTAGCGACGGAGTCTGTCATTAATCCATGACGATCTACCCACCGTTACCAGTTTGAGGAATAAACTATGGCGGGAATGGTTCACACCTTAATTTTACGATGGACTTACGGCGGTTCTGTAGTCCCTAGATTTAGTCATTTAACGGCGGAAAATATCCTTCGTTAATTATTAATTAATTTAATTAGTTAACGACGGACACCAATCCGTCATTAATGAGTTACGACGGACGTATGATGGATATTATATCTACAAGAATTTTGTTTATAGCGTGTTCTAGCGACGTGTATTGATTCAGTAGTTGTCTATTACAGCATAGACGATGTGCATACACAAAATCGTTGTCTATCACTGCTTTTCTTAATTTATTTTTTATTTTTTAATGTTGCATAGCGTTCTCTATTGGGATATAGACAACGTGCATATTGATCATGTTGCCTATCGCCGCTCCTTATTAAAACGACATCATTTCCATTTAGGATATAACCTCTCTAAACATGAGAGTTGGAAAAAATCCAATCTTCTTCTAACCCTAATCAAGCGCCGCTTTCATCACCGCTTCAACCCTTTCCTCACCGTTGCCCTTCCCTTCATTGTCGCTGCCTCTCACCGTCGTTGCCCCTTCACCGTTCCACACTCGAGAATTGAAAATTAACTGGGCATGCAAATTGATTTAATGGAACTATTAGAGAATGGAGATCTCATATGTGTGGGCCGCCCCCAAGAAATCTTCCATTACCGTCTCCAAGCATTTTGAAATTATGGTATGCATTTATATTATTTGTTCTATCCTTAATTTTTGGATTCCATAATTGAGAGGTATCAGTGTGAAAAGAGAACAGTACAAAAATAAGAAAAGAAGATCGTGGAAGACAACAATTTTTTAAGTTATATTCAGCCACAGTTCTTTTATGAAACAAAACATAAAATGTACTTTTTGAATCTAGTTTTTTTTTATGCTTGTATATGACGGTCAATTTTTATTTAAAGGTAGTTCACTGCTATAAAATTTTAAACTGTTATGCACCAGTATCTGAGTTGGAGGTGTTGGGGTGAATCTTCAAGCTACTGATACAGTGATAATTTATTTATACAAATAGGAATCCCCAGATTATATCAAATTCTTTTTTTCCTATGTAGTGACACTTCTAAACTTTAAGTTTAAAATGAAGTCTTATTCTATAATGTTTATGTTTGTTCAGGCTGATTTGCAAGCACAGGTTAGGGCTCATAGGATTGGACAAAAGAAAGTTGCCCTTGTTCTTCGTTTGGAAACTGTAAATACTTCAATTCCTAAACTCAAGTAACTTTTTGGTTATTTCTTCTGTTAATAAGTTGTATATTGCCATAGAGACTAAATTTTCTTACTGGTAACTTAGATAAACTTAATAGTATTTGCTAATCAATCTCATTCTTTTCAGCTTTCAAGTATTTGATTATTTTCAATTTTATTTTGATTCCATTATAGATATGCTGAAAATCGGGAATATAGTTTAATTGTATTTAGAATTTATTGCAGACTACTCTCTATCACTCTCTCACAAAGAATTTATGGTGACATAAGTTGTCATCTGCTCTTCTGCTATGCATGGTTGCATGATTTAAGCTTAAAATATTTGGTCAACTATATTGGGAGTGTACTTGAAACCTGGGACAAAAGTAATGATAGTTAAATTAGAGATTGATCCACAACAATTGTCTTTATTATTCATTTAACCATTTAAATGACCACCCTATATCAGAGTTTAAGCTATTACTAATAAGAATCGTTTAATATCTATTAACTTTAAAAATTATCCTTTTTTTTCATTGTATTTGTAGATGACTGTGATGCTATATAGTCTTTGTAATGCAGTTAAATTTTTTAGAGTGCTTGTGATGCGGCCAATCAATATGCGGAAGCTAAGGAAAGTACACAATACAACTATATGGTTGATTCAATCCAAACACAACTGAAAATATAGAGATTAATATTATAAACAAACTGACCTAAAACCCCAAATAAATTCGAACAAGAATTAACACAAAACACAACCCGAAAACTATCGATTCAACCCCAAATTGACTCGATTAGAAACCTGAGAATTTCAACTCGGATTAAGCTTAAATTTTAACACAATGTACAATATGAAGTCATGAAAAACATATTCAAAAATCAGCAAATTCGCACGAGTGGATTGGGATTTGGCACGGTGGTCAATTTTCAGACTGTCTAGGGTTTATAAATGGATCTAAGGCTTGTATGGAGGGTTTCTGGACTTGGGAACCTATGTGGACGAATATGGTGATATTAGGGTGGATATGGAATGTGTATAATGGCTGTGGAGGCGAGGAAAGGTGTGGTGATGATAAAAATGAAATTAGAGGTATGAATCTTACCTGAAATGAACCCCAGATCGACAAGAATCCGAAACGCGTCTATGGAGTAAGCTTTGTGGCTGCCTAACCCGGATACTACTGGATATCCGAACGAGACAAAAGATTTCAAGCTTGGAGATGCCAAGCAACAAACTCTACCGAAGAACCGATTTGTTGTGTGAGACAAGAGAATAGCGCAAAAGCTGTTTTCATCCATTCAAGTCTGCGTAAACAACGTCTCGAATAATCCTAAATACCTAAGGGGCGAAATTATCAAGTGTTGGGCTGGATAATTTCAAAAATAAAGTAAATAACTAAAGGCCTAATTTTCCTAACAATAATTTGGGCTTCTAATTAAATTAAAATACTGGATCCAATTAAATAGAATAACTTAACAATTAATAAAAACTACACGGCCAAACTAAAAATAAATAAATGAATTTGAACATGGCCGTGGCTTCTTCACTCCTCAATGCTCGTCAAATTCACCAACTTGTGCTGTCGGAATTCAGCTCCATCATCTTCCAATTTCTTTGCAACATAGCACTGTAAATATCCTTGCAGCTTCTTGGCACGTAAGCGCGTCACTGGAACTCTCAGCTGCAACTCCGGGTTTAGTTCCTCAGTACTCATCCCTGTCTCATCAGCTTGCTAGAATTGTCTTAATTTTTCTAATTCTTCTATCAGAATTTTATAGAGTGGGAGTACATATTTCATGTACTGGGACTTGTTTCAGCTCTGCCTTCTTTTATAAGGACAATGATATAGACTTTAACATATTTTCATTTTGTATTGTTAATTTGTATAACATTTTTTCCTCTCAGTATTTTCCAGACAGATAGCAGCTTGTGTTGGAAAGATTATTATTAGGTAAAAGTAAGTAATTTATTGCTAAACTAATTCACCATATAACATTTATATGAACAATCATCTCTTTAATATGCTTTCATTTGTTTATTTGAGATTCTATATGAGACTATGCAATAAGAATTCTGGTCACATGCATGGCATTATCAAATGATGTGTGATGGAAGATTACAGAAAAATTCCTTAAAATTGAGTAGAATAAATTATTAGCTTGTGCCAAAAATGAACGTATGAACTAATGTGCTTGTGCTAACTTATGTTTTGTTTTACTTTATTCTTTTAGCATGTAAACTAATGTGGTAGCTTATGTTTTGTTTTACTTTATTTTTTTCATTCATGATTCTTCGCAACTAATGACATTATGATCCAGACTAAGTTTTTTTCTTTCCACTAGTAGTGTACATCAACCAAACTGAGCATGAACTTCATTGCATAAATTTTCACATATGGAAATCTATGGCAGTATGTCTATATGTGTACTCATTAGTTTTGTATTTTTTTTATTTTTATTTTTTGTAGGCACGAACTGAGAGACCACTTGGTGAAATTTTAGATGATGTTTGCTCATGTGTCTAGTTGCTTACAAAGAGGATATAATGAGCTTGTTGATATATATATATATATATGCATTCAGTTTGTGCTTGCCGGAGTTAGCTAGTGACCCTTGAGTATCAATACATTCAATGTGTCATTTTCCTTTTGATGAAATTTATTTTGTTATATATTTGTTTAATTTGTGAAAGTTTCAGCATTTAGGTGAAATCTTGATGGAAGTTGGGTGGTTGATTTTGCTAGGATGGTGATGCTTAAAGTACGTATCGACCCAATTGACGAACGAACTTGAAGAATGGAGATGAAGTCTATGAAATTTTGGAGGAGTTGCTTAAAGTACGTATCGACCCAATTGACGAACAGTTCAAAAACCGTTGTCTATTAATGATCAGACAATGATTTTTCTGCATTGTCTTTAACCACATTATAGTTGTCTATAACATGATAGACAACGTAATTTCAACATTGTCTATAGCCATATGACCGTTGTCTATAATATGATGATAGACAACACAGTTTTCGTGTCGTCGTTAACTGCACAACCGTTGTCTATAACTTAATAGACAACACGTTTTCCGCGTTGTCTTTAACCTCGTCCTTATAGACAACACTGTTGTAGACAACGCTTCTATTTTCTAAAATACAACGCGAATTCCGTGTCATCTATTACTATTTTTCTTGTATTTACGTCGCTAAGACTAACAACAGAATGGAATCCATTGTTATTTGTTTATTTATTCATTTTTTATTTAATTAATATAATTAATGACGGATGTATTCGTCATAAGTCCATGGTTAAATTTTTTTAAAAGGGAATCTCTAACTCTTTTTCTTCCCTCTATGCTCACAACCCTAATTACGAAACTTGCTGTCCCTCCCTATTGCTCCCCGCCGCCTGCTCCTTCCCCTCCCCGTCCCCACCGCACCACTCTGCATGTCCGCCAACATATAGGGGTTAAGAACCCGAACTCTGTGGATTCTTATTCTCTAATTTAAGGTCAGAATAGAGAATAGAAATACTAAGTAGATCCTCCTCAATACACTTGCCCGTGTATTAGAATAATCAGTTAGTCAAGACAAACTAACTATCAGATTATTCTACGGCGTACCGATTGCAGGTTCAGTGCTATCTAGACCGTGAGCCTTTTAATACATTATAAGGAACCGATGATATGATCTAACCATGTGTTTACCCACACCATATCATCTACAATGTAAGTACAGTGAACATGCATGTAAATATAACAATTTAAATGCAAACACTGACTGCAATAGTATTCATTCTATATCATCATAAAACCATCATTAATAATGTATACAAAAGACAGGTCTTCTAGTATACAAAACCAACAATCTCCCACTTATACTTGAAGCATGTCTTTCAAATATAAAACAAACTGGCTAACTCTCCAACTCTAACTAAAATCTCAAACGGCAACCCCGGGTCTGCGTCTCACTCCCATTTTCTCCACGTGACCGTAGAAGGTCTTAGCTGGAAGGCTCTTCATGAATGGATCAGCTAAATTGTCCTTCGATGCAATCTTGACCACTGCCACATCTCCTCTCTTAACGATTTCTAGTATAAGATGGTACTTTCTCTCTATGTGTTTACTTTCCTTATGGGCTCTGGGTTCCTTCGAATTTGCCACTGCACCCGAGTTATCACAATATACCGTGATACTCTTAGGCCAATCAGGAACCACGCTCAAGTCCAACAAGAAGCTCTTGAGCCAGACGGCCTCTTTTGCAGCCTCAGAGGCAGCTACATATTCGGCCTCCATGGTGGAATCCGCAATGCATTTCTGCTTTATACTCCTCCATGTAATGACTCCGCCTCCCAAGGTAAACACATAGCCTGAGGTAGATTTACTCTGATCTTTATCGGATTGAAAATCTGAGTCCGTGTAACCCAAAGGCACTAGACTATCAGAGCGGTATACCAGCATATAATCTCGAGTCCTTTTCAGGTACTTGAGCATATTCTTAACCGCAGTCCAGTGACCTTGTCCATGGTTAGACTGATATCTGCTTACCATGCCGACTGCATAGCATATATCAGGTCTAGTGCATAGCATAGCATACATAAGACTTCTCACAGCCGAAGCATATGGAACGCCCTTCATCTCATCTATCTCAGCCTATGTGTGGGGACACATATCCTTGGATAGATGAATTCCATACCTGAAAGGTATAAAACCTTTCTTGGAATCCTGCATGTTAAACTTAGCTAGCACTGTGTCGATATATGTTGCCAGGGATAAGCACAACATCCTTTTCTGGTGATCTCGAATTATCTTGATGCCAAGGACGTGTCCGGCTTCTCCTAGATCTTTCATATCGAACTGCTTGGACAACCACACCCTTATGTCAGATAATACTTCCTTATTGTTTCCAATAAGTAAGATATCATCAACATATAGCACGAGGAAAGCCACCACGTTTCCGTCACTCTTCTTGTACACACAGCTCTCATCCGGACATTGTACAAATCGATATGACTGGATAACCTCATCAAACCGGATGTTCCAAGACCTTGATGCCTGCTTAAGTCCATAAATGCATCTCTTAAGCTTGCACACTAAGTGCTCTTGACCTTTAGCAATGAAACCCTCTGGTTGCTTCATGTGGATGTTTTCCTCAAGACTTCCATTCAGGAAATCTGTCTTAACATCCATCTGCCAAATCTCATAGTCCAAATGAGCGGCAATAGACAAGAGAATCCGGATTGACTTAAGCATGGCTACCGGTGAAAAGGTTTCCTCATAATCGATCCATTCTTTCTGAGTATACCCTTTCGCCACCAATCTTGCCTAGAAGGTTTCAACCTTCCCGTCAGCTCCTCTCTTGCATTTGTAAACCCACTTACACCTAATGGGTTTTACCCCATCCTGTGGTTCTACAAGTTCCCAGACTTGATTGTGATCCATATATCCAATCTCAGACGCCACTGCAATTTTCCAAGAATCTACATCTTTGTCTTCGATCGCTTCATCGTACGTCCTGGGATCCAATTCATTTAGTCCTTCAGGGAAATCTAAAGATTCACCCAAACCAATAAATCTGTCAGGTTGGCGTACAACTCTCCCACTGCGACGAGGCAGCTCTTGTACTTCCGTGACACGTTGTGCAGTAAATTGTGGTTTTTCTTCTTGTACTATTGGTGTCAGATTCGAATTTTCCCCTCTAAGTTCCTCGAGTACTATCTCACTTCTTGGCTTGTGATTTATTACATAGTCTTCCTCTAAGAATCGAGCATTGGTACTCACAATGATCTTCTGATCCTTAGGACTATAAAATAAACCACCTTTCGTTCCTTTGGGATATCTAACAAACAGTCTAACATCCGTATGTGGTGCCAGCTTATCAGCTTCCTTATCCAGCACATGTGCTGGACTACCCCAAATCCGAAAATGTCCAAGACTGGGCTTTCGTCCAGTCTAAAGTTCTGTGGGCGTAGATGGGACTGATTTTGATGGAACCACATTAAGAATATAGGCTGCTGTTTCCAGGGCATATCCCCAGAACGAAATAGGCAGATCTGAATAGCCCATCATCGATCTAACCATCTCTAACAATGTTCTGTTCCTTCTCTCCGCCACGCCATTCTGCTGTGGCGTTCCCGGCGTAGTTAACTGGGATGTAATCCCATTCTCTGCTAAGTAGTCCCTAAATTCATTCGAGAGGTACTCACCACCATGATCAGACCGTAGTGATTTGATACTTTTACCTGTACGTTTTTCCACTTCCGCTCTGAATTCTTTGAAAGTTTCAAAGGATTCTGACTTGCGGCGTAACAGGTATATGTATCCATACCTTGAGTAATCATCAATGAACATGATAAAATACTCGTACCCTCCTCGAGCCTGAACTGACATAGGGCCACATAAGTCAGAGTGAATCAAATCTAGTACCTCTTCAGATCTATTCCTTTTGTCCTTAAAGGGTCGCTTGGTCATTTTACCTTCCAAACAGGATTCACACAAAGGGAACGATTCTAGGACCAATGAAGACAAAGGCCCATCGTTTACTAGTCTTTGTATCCATTTGAGGTTAATATGGCCGAGCCTAAGATGCCAAAGATAGGTTTGATTCATTTCCGAATGTTCTTTTCGCTTATTAGGGTTTATGACTGATGTATTCAGTAAATGCATTTGCGTAGTGTTTTGCATAGGATTAAGTAAATAAAGATGTCTATCCAATGTGCCAGAACAGATAAAACATTTATCACTAAAGATAACAACCTTGTTATCAAAAGAAACAAAATATCCAATCATAAAAAGTTTAGAAACTGAAATCAAGTTTCGCCTAAAACCAGGCACATCAAGACAATCCTTTAAAACTAAAATCCTATCACTACTAAAAGATAAGGTTACGTCTCCCACTGCAACTGCCTCCACTTTCGTAGCATTGCCCATGTAGACTAAAATCTCTCCATCACTCAGCTGTCTTTTTGCCAGGAACCCCTGTAAAGACCTGCAAACATGATCAATAGCTCCAGTATCTACTACCCATGACTGAGTAGAACAAGTAGCTAAACATATTTCAACGACGAGAGATGGAGATGTACCCTTTTTCTTCTTCTTGTTAGGATAATCCGCCTTCCAGTGACCTGGCTGGCCGCACTTGAAACACTTTGTCTTTGACTTAAATTCCTCAGGAGCAATCTTAGTCTTAGACTTCTTCACTTTAGGCGCCCCTCTGCAGCTTTCTTGGGTACATTCTTCTTCTTCCTTTTAGAATCGGAAGAAGACGCCCTATTTTCAGCTAGGTGTGCCTCCGGATTTCCTTTTTGAAGTAACTCAGCCGCCTGAAGATCCATGAGCAGTTCAGTCAGGCCGACATCCCTTTTAATCATGTTAAAGTTCAGCCTAAACTGCTCAAACTTCGAGGACAAACTATGAAGAACAATGTCGATTTGAGAATCGGCGTCTAGCTCTCCACCCAAGGTCTCGATCTCAGCCAGATACCCCATCATCGTGAGAACGTGATCCCTAACAGGTGTGGAGTCAGACATTCTCGCATCCATTAGTTCTTCATTGTCAAATGGCGTGCCGAGCGGTTCTGATGACCGAAGAGCTGCCTAAGGTTGTACATGATATCATAAGCGGTTTTCATAGGTTCATGCTGATGTTGCAACACATTCGACATGGATGCCAGAATGTAACAGCGCGCTATCTCATTAGACCTAACCCACTTATCATACGCAACCTTTTGGGCTTCATCAGAACCCTCATCTGGCTTCTAAGGGCATACCTCTTCAAGTACAAATTTGTGTCCTTCCGTAGTGAGAACAAGATTAAGGTTTAAAATCCAATTATTGTAATTTTCACCGATTAACTTGTTTTCTTTGAGAATAGTGGACAGGTTGGAGAGTGCCATGATGATACAGAATAACTGAAAAGTAAACATGCAGTACAGTCACAAACTTTAGGATACTCACATATAATCGTATACCTCAAAAAAATTATATGTAATCCACCGACATTTTAAAAATGTTTCTTATAAGCCACGTCAGTGTGGACGTTTATAAAATTCATTCTCAAACAGGTAAAACTATCTTTAATTTACCTCCAGTCAAATTTCCTTATGACAAGTAAATTAATAGTCAGAAATAACCACGGTCGTGTAACCTTCCAATTAATAAGCCACGTTAGTGTGGACGTTTATTAATAAATTACACCAAAGTGTGAACACCATCATCTTAGCACCAAGTCCACCATTTCGAACTCCCTGCTCCAGTTGGAGGAGTCAGTTTGTTCTAGTAGTGTTCTACAGCTATCTTGATAAAGAAGTTTAATTTCTAGAGATAACAGTGATATGACACATCCGTTATGGAGGAAGACCTATTATCAACTCGCATGTCAATCACATCTCAATTAAACCAGATTAATGGAGACCGTTTGAGATTTCTACATACTTTGGTATGAATCTCTCCTACTTAGTTATTTAAGATTGAGGTTTCATTTTATCCCATTGTAAAACATGCAAACATCACATAAAATGATAAATCACCATGCATGCTTCAAACAACATAATAAGCAATAATAATAAAAACCAACTATCATGGCTTATATCTCATGTTGCTGAATGAGATAAAATTGGAAAGTCAGCTCCGGAAACTCGGGCATGGCCGCCACCCCCATCACTGCGCCTCGCCAAAAATCCTAGCTCCAATTAGGATTTCGGGACGTGAATCAGTGATACTTCCTTTCTTGAGCTGTACTACTCTCCTTCTTTGAGTTGATCTTCAAACTTTATTCAATATAGAATATCTATTCCTTAAAGGAAAAAACTAATATATCTAGAATAAAATTACAACTCAATAACTTGGTCTAACAGTTTTATTTCTATTACATTAATACAACATAAAATAAAACGTAGACCTAATTCATGGATTTTCTCATGGTTTAAAATCACGTAGCCAAACCGGCATACGGCCCATCATACATCCAACATAAATTAAAACATACATCACATAATTAAGGAGCCATGATAGTCGGTAACCCTGCAAACAAGTCAGTCTACAAATCCAACAATCACAATTATATGATAAGCATAAAATAACATATGATATCCACACATGACAAGATTTTCGAAAAATCCAATTAATAAATTAATTAATTTCGAAAATAGCTTCAAGATTTAATTTGGAAATTAAAATAATTATCCACCAATTTTAATCTTGATAAAAATCGAAAATCCCTTAAGAATAAATCTGAAAATTTGTTATAATTATCCACCAAATTTATTTCTTAATTTTCGGATAACACCCTAATTAATTAATATTTGAAAATCTTGATATAGATCAAAAATATATCCCAAATATCTAGATAGGCTAGGATCGAAAATTACAAAGATAAAATCTGGAAATTTGATCCACTTCAAATTCCATCCAAATTTAAATCTTATCTTCAATCCTATCTAGATTAGAATTAAGTAGTTTATGATATACACCAAAAAATTACTTTTCCAATTCTTATCTACAAGATTTTCGAAAATTTCAAGATATTAAATCTGGAAATTTGATCCACTTCAAATTCTTCCAAATTTAAAATCTATTTTCAAATCTTTTAGAATTAGAATTAGATAACTATTGATATATATCAAAAATTACCTTATCCAATTCAAATCTTTGTAGATTTCGAAAATCACAAGAAGATTAAATTTGGAGATTTGATCCACTTCAAATTCTATCCAAATCTAATATTCTATTTTCAAATCTATCTAGATTAGAATTAGGTAACTTTAAGATATAATCAAAGATACCAAATCTAATTTTAATAACATAATTTTCGAAAATTACCACCAAATAAATCTGAAAATTTGATTTTCATCAAAAATATCTCCAAATTAATTTGTTGAGATCGAAAATTACAACTACAAAATTAGGGAAATTAAACATCAAATTTTCGAAAATTTGATGCTCCAATTTTCGAAACAAACATCTAATTAAATCTGAAAATTTTGATAAATCAAAAAACTATTCCAAATCTAATTAAGATATGACTGAAAATTACAATCCATCCAAAACTAGAATTTTCGAAACACCATCAAAAATTCATCCAAGTTTTGAACACAACCAATTCGAATATATGAACATATAAATCTGAAAATTTAAGCAACTTAAATATTTCATCAAATTTAAACATATTTTTTGAATTAATCCTAGGATTAAATCTAGAACAGTGCCAAAATCCGCTCTGATACCAATTGTTGGGGATTTTTTCGAATTGAACCACCGCAGGATCTAATTGGATGTTCATTAATCCTAATGTCATGTAGATCATAAATTCATGCATCTCATATGTTTTAATTAACCGAGTTCAATTAACATGCAAAACCGGTTTAAACATTTCTACTAAAGCGGAAACATAGAATCGAAAATGACTTACAAATCAAACGACGGGTGGAGGACAAGATTAAAGATCTAATCTTGTTGTTGTGTATGATGAAATCGGCTCCCACTAATGCTATTCCACTCCTTGATCTTCTATTGTATTCCCGGACTGAATCTAGTTTCAGGGTGGGCTGAAATCTACTAGATCGGTATGGAATCTGTGGAGATAAAGAGAACACAAGAGGAGTACCACACAAGCTTTACTCATGCACGGAATAAATCCCAATAAATCTAATTAAGTATTATTTTTATTCCACTAAAGAAATAATACTGACCTACCAATTTAATACATATTTCTGAATATGCTTTCTCCTTTAGTCCAGCCATTCCCTGTGTTTAAGATATAATGCCCATTAATTAATTATGTAAGCTTCTGACAGCTATAATTAATTAATATCTTATCCTTGAGTAGTACCACACAAGCTTTACTCATGCACGAATAAATTCCACCTGCAGGGTTTCAGCATGAACTTGCATTTCCTCAAGGGGACACCATCAACCTGGCGCACCAGGACACAGTGCCCCTACATATTGCACGACCCATCATAAGTGTAAATGTCACAACCCAAGATACCGAGATTATTGATCCTGTAAAAGAATCTCACCCTTTGATAAATCAAAGCTGCAAACTGTGATACCCCGATCCTTTTGCTAAATTATAAATTATGTTTTTAGTAAAAGGATGTTGAATTAATATTGTTTGAATATTAATTATGATAATATGTTTGTATTATGCCGTTGTTTTATTGCAGGTTGTCTTACTCGAACCGATACGTCTTAGCATATAGTGGTATTATACTGAGTGTATGATACAGTTTGAATTTTAAATACTAAAGTGTCGAGTTATGTGTTAAAGAATGAATGTAATTGCGTTTAATTTTGTTTTGTCATGCCTCGAACACCCTAACGCTGAGTTGATCAGGGGTCTCGCCTGATTGTATGAATGATGTGGATGGGTTTATTCTATGCTTCCATTAAATACCATGTTGTGTGACAGGGTAGATTCGATAGGTTGCATGTTATATTTGTGAAAGAAAAATATCTATTCGGAATTATGATGTTATACCTCATTATGCAATTTGACCTTAGCTTTCGTTCAACTTATTAAGAGAATGCAAATGCATGTATTTGAATTATTTGTTTAGTGACGTGGCCAAACAGAGTAGTTTGGGGCGTTACAAGTATGTTTAGTGACGTGGCCAAACGGAGTACTTTGGGGCGCTACAAATTGGTATCAGAGCGGGTCTACGCTCCTGTAGACTCGTTTCTGTATGTGTTTGATTTATGAATGAGAAATGTGGGTGGTTGTTCACGACGGCTACTCGGCTTGACTCCGATCCTAAGGTATGTGCCTTTTTAAAGGTTTTCAAGTATGAGCAATATGAATGGGAGTGTATGTATAGAGTGTGTCGGGAAAAGAAGTTAAAGAGTTGAATAAATCGTGATAGCATGATAAAGAAAAGAAATGAATGGTTCGAAGTTGGACAATAGAAAAGAAATGAATGGTCCGAAGTTGGACAATAAAGATGAATGAAATATATCTGTTGTCACGATCAACTATGATGTTTTAAATGCCCGATACACGCCCCAAAGAAATGAAATCTTGGAAGTAGCGTGCTTTCTTGATTATGAAATGATGAAAAGTGCTTTAGTAGTCCTCGAAATAGCCTTAAGAATGACATTAACCTAGCGAGCTAGTGTGCCAAAAAGCTATCCCGAGCTTGGCATTTCATGCAAAGATAGTGGTGAATTGTTAAGAGATTAATATTCCTTTGGGAAAGAAAGTTTCTTCTAGCAAGATGGCGTATGGCCTGAAGCTAGAAATTATTGATGGAAGTACTGAGAGCAGATCTCCATGTCTTAGAGATGCGTGATTTCGACGTAATCCTGGATATGGATTGGTTGAGTGGGAATCATGCCACGATTCAATGTCATGATCGTGAGGTCGAATTTGATTTTCTGGACGAGCCCCAGCTAATCTTCTATGGTGCAAGAACGAGATCAACTCAGAGAATCATCACAGCAATGAAGGCAATGAAGTTGTTGAAGAAAGAGGATGTCAGGGATTTCTCGTCACCATAGTGGAGTCAAAATCCACTAACGTCCAGGTGTCAGACGTGCCAGTGGTGAATGAATTTCCTGACGTATTTCCAGATGAGTTGCCAGGGATTCCTCCTGACCGTCAGATCGAGTTCACCATTGACCTTGTGCCAGGTGCGGCACCAATATCTAAAGCTCCGTATAGAATGACGCCAAAGGAGTTGCAAGAGCTCAAGGTTCAACTTCAGGAGTTGCTTGACAACAAGTTAATCCGACCAAGTGTTTCACTATGGGGAGCACCTGTGTTATTTGTGAAGAAAAAGGATGGATCGATGCGGATGTGCATTGATTATAGGGAATTGAACCGGTTAACGATCAAGAACAAGTATCCGCTGCCAAGAATTGAAGATTTGTTCGATCCACTGAAGGGAGCCGAAGTGTTTCCAAAGATCGACTTAAGATCCGGCTATCATCAATTAAAGATCAAGGAGAGTGACATCCCAAAGACGGCATTTAGAACGCGTTATGGGCATTATGAGTTCACGGTGGTGCCATTTGGATTGTCCAATGCACCGGGAGTCTTCATGGACTTAAGGAACCAAGTGTTCCATTTGTACCTCGACCAATTAGTGATAGTCTTCATCGACGACATCTTGATTTATTCAAGGAGCAAGGAGCAACACGCTGAACATCTCAGAATCATATTGGAGATGCTAAGGAAAGAAGAGTTGTATGCAAAATTTTCAAAATCCGAGTCCTGGTTGGAGCGAGTGGCATTTCTTGGCCACGTGGTGACATCAAATGGAATTGAAGTAGACCCATCGAAGGTGGAAGCCGTTAGCAATCGGAGGACACCGTCGAATGTTAATGAAGTCCGAAGTTTCCTAGGACTGGCGGGCTACTATAGAAGATTCATCGAGGGGTTATCCAAGATCTCAGGTCCTTTGACAAGATTAACGAGGAAGAATGAGAAGTTCCAATGGAGTGAGAAGTGTGAGCAGAGTTTTCAAGAATTAAAGCGACGTCTTGTGTCAGCCTCAGCGTTGACCATTTCTGATGGGACTAAAGGCTTTGTCATCTACAGTGACGCCTCGAAGCAAGGACTTGGGTGTGTTTTAATGCAACATGGAAAGGTAGTGGCGTACGCATCAAGATAGATGAAGACGCATGATCTCGAACTAGCTGCCGTAGTTTATTCATTGAAGATTTGGAGGCATTATCTTCATGGAAGCAAGTGCGAGATTTTCACCGACCACAAAAGCTTGAAGTACTTCTTCACTTAGAAGGAGTTGAATTTGCGTCAAAGAAGATGGTTAGAGTTGGTGAAGGATTACGACTGTATGATCTTATACCATCATGGAAGGGCGAATGTTGTAGCTGATGCCTTAAGCCGAAAGAGCTATCTTCCAAGCAAGCGAAGCCATTTGAAGTCCAACCGACTGGTGCCATTCCATAGGAACCTCGCCAAGAAGAAGGTACGTGATTCTCAAGAAAGAGAAGACCCGAAGAAGAAGATCGTTAAGAAAATAGACCTAGTATTCGGTAGATTGAGAGTTTCACTATGATAGAAGTTTTTGTTGAGTCTATTCATTCATTCTTGTGTCCATAGAATCGATTTGTTCATTCTCTTTTGGAATCCATTTATTCTCTTGTTAATTGAATCAATTGCCCTTCAATAGCTTCGTATCAATTGAAATTCTCCATTTGTACCATTTGAAATTCTTTGATTATATCCGCTGGGATAATTTGCAATCTTTTGAATGATACTTCTTTGATCATCAAGAATCATTAATAGCATTTCCTTGATAGGCTATGCTGATGCCCTTGTGAAAATATTTTAGCACGGTTTTCAGTTGCTAACCGTTGATTTCTTCCATATCCTTGTCATATGCAAGAACCCTCCAAGTTTTTTTTAGTCCTCTAAAAAGGCAATGTTTTTGACATATATAACCTAGTGTTATATCTCTTCCAGTTTTAAGCTTGTTAAAGAATTATTGATCAAGATAAAGCCCTCACTTAGAGGCATTCATTTATTCTGTCCCCACTTATAGAACTCAAGTATGGATCTCGGAATAGAGCAGAGAGTATATAGCAGTATTCCTTTTAGTCAAGGTTGGAGGAATAAGAGATGTTATTTCCTAGTAGGAAGTAGAATCGAAGTAAGTGCTAGATAGTATTCTCTAAAGTTTAGGATGCGCGTTTCCAAGAAGATTTCTCAGCTCGTTGCGTTTAGAGGCGATCTAAGGAGTGTCGGCATGTAAGTTTCGAACGTGGAGTTAAAAGTCCAGACGTGCGATCGTTACACCTGCAAGCGATGGTGACCACCAGCAGGAGCCACGGAGTCAGACAACTGCGACGCAAAAGTTTAGATTTAAGTTGCGTTGAGAATTTAAGAAGCGCATCGCGAGGTACGTCCCAAGAAGATGAAGAAGTTGAACCTCATGAAGTAAAGATGAAGATAAAGTGAGTTTTCAACGTGATAGAACGTGTAAGGAACCATCGAAGTAAGCGCCTGAATATTCGAGTTTGTCATCTAGTTAGAGTTCGTTGAAGTTTCTCAAAGCTGCGAGAAGTAAAGTCAGAAGCAAAAGTAAAGCCAAGCAAGATAAAAGAAGGATGGACTCGTTGAGACCGCACGTCCAGTGCTCGATGAACAAGTTTAGCGAATTTTTCTTTTATTCCGTTGCTCGAATAGTTTCTAGAGGTCCGCTCGAATGCAAGATTATAAGGAGCTCGTGTTAAGCGACGTTTCGAGAGAGATTTCATAAGGAAGAAAAGATAGAAGATGCTCAAGCTTTGAAGAAGATAAGAAGAAGAATCAAGATAGCTCAAGATCGTCAGAAATCTTATGCCAACGAAAAGAGAAAAGATGTGAGCTTTGAGATTGGTGACAAGGTATTCTTAAAGATTGCACCAATGAGAGGAGTGGTTAGATTTGGGAAGAAAGGTAAGTTGCAGCCACGTTATGTGGGACTGTTCGAGATTCTAGAGAAAATAGGTGAAGTTGCCTATCGCCTAGCATTACCTCCGGATTTGGCGGGCGTGCGTGATGTTTTCCATGTGTTGTTGCTTAGACGATACGTGTCTAACCCTAGTGATGTCATTTCATATGACACAGTACAAGTTTCCCAAGATATGATGTTTGAAGATGTCCCAATTACTGTGATTGATAGAAGAGTTCACACTCTTCGAACCCGTGGGGTTCCCTTAATAAAAGTGCAAATGGAGTCGAAATGGACCCGTTCAGGCCTTGAAAGAAAGAAGTTGATATCATAGCTCGATATCCAAAATTTAACAGAAATGTTAGGCTAATTTCGAGGATGAAATTTTTAAAAGTTGGGGCGATTGTGATACCTCGATCCTTTTGCTAAATTATAAATTATGTTTTTAGTAAAAGGATCTTGAATTAATATTGTTTGAATATTAATTATGATAATATGTTTGTATTATGCCGTTGTTTTATTGCAGGTTGTCTTACTCAAAATGATACGTCTTAGCATATAGTGGTATTTTACTAAGTGTATGATACAGTTTGAATTTTAAATACTAAAGTGTCAAGTTATGTGTTAAAGAATGAATGTAATTGCGTTTAATTTTGTTTTGTCATGCCTCGAACACCCTAACGCTGAGTTGATCGGGGGTCTCACTGAAAATGTCCGAGAGTCGATTTTTAGTTTGAGGGTTGATTTTGGCATGCCGTGCGCCCGCAGGGGAGGTGCGTGCCCGCGGGGCCGTGCGCGGCCGCGGGAGGCTGCGCGCTCGCGGGGCGGGTGAAAGGCGCGCGCCGGCGCGGGGCTGCGCGCTCGCGGGGAGCGTTGGCCAAGAGCTGAGGTACTCGGTCGCGGGGGTTTGCACGGTCGCGCGGGTCCGGGGATTTTCCTTCCGGATTCCTACCTTTAAATACAACACTTATTCATTTCCTCTTCACTTCTTCTCTCCATTTGGACGATTTCTCTCCACCTCTCTCTCAAGAAATTCTTCAAACTTTTGGGAGTGAATTCCACCATCATCATCCATCAACTAAGGTAACCTCTATACCTCTTCTTCATGGGGATTAAACACTCATTTCTTGTTGAATCAAACCTAGGGTTTGTTATCCAAAATTAGGGTTCTTCGATTTTGTTGAACCTCTTGCCTAGATATCTTGAACATATGGTTTATTTACTTCCTTGAAGCTATATGTGAAGTTATATCAAATTCCTATGGTTCATTGTTGCTAGGGTTTGAATTTTGCCCCAAATTTCCCTTCATATGTTGATAATTGTTTGGAGGTGTTGAGATGATTGTATGGGGTTGATTTTCATGTATGCTAGAGCCCTAGGATGAAGGTGTTTGTATTTGAAATGTTGGGTTTAAAGGATTTAAATTGAGTCTTGATCATGTGGTTTAAATGGGTGCACGTAATGTGTTCGATTAAATGCTTCAAAGAGTTTTAATGTGTATTTTGAGTCCGAGATCATGTTATGAGTTTGTATATCCATGATTGTGTAGGTGGATATGTTTGAAGACCTTAAAGTAATGTATAGCATGAGTTTGGTAAAAATTATGATTTAATTATATAACTCGACGTCTAAAATGAAAAGAGGATTAAAAGGTGCTAGGTGACGTATTGGGGTTCGAGGAAGACGACTTGTGCACGGCCAAGAAGTATTTCAAAGGTTGAGAAATTGTGAAAGCGTCTTGTAAGGTGGGGTAACTCTAAACTGTGAACACGTGTAAGGTTATAGTTATTGTTTTGCTTTGATTGTATAAGTATGAAGGGTCTTTGGATCGGTGAAATGAAAGAGACCCTTCGGGGAAAAACAGAGATCCTTCGGGGTCGACAAAGAGATCCTTCAGGATCGATAATAGACCTGTTAATGTCCTCCCTGGGGGGTAGTATGTCTGCGGACATCCCTACAGGGCCAAAGATGTTCATTAACGGGGGCATCATGATGTTTGGACCCTACGGGGTTGAGACTAGTCTCCACAAAGAAAAGAAAAGTCCATATATTATATTTTCACTTGTGCAATTAGCTATAACTATTTACAGTGTTCCCCACTGAGTATGTTGTTAAATACTCACCCCATTCATTCAATGAATTTCAGGTTGAGGAGTCAGAGACCGAGTAGGAGAGTTGTGAACACAAGAGAACCCCCACAAGATTGTGTTTACTTTTACATGCCCTTTGAATACGCATATTATTATAATTCCATTGATCGTTCTATTTATCTTATGATTAACAATTATTGGGAATGGGATTAGCCCGATTTTTGTAGTTGTGATTGTATTTAACTTGATATAACATGTCAATGTTTTAAAGGCGGGTCGATTGACCTAGGAGCCTATGTTGTGTAAATATAGGTCGTTGAATTCCTATGCTATGTTTGTTAATTTAGGGTGCTAGACGGGCGGGTTGTCTAAGACCTATGAGCCCGATAGGTTAGATGATTGTATGAATGATATGGATGGGTTTATTCTATCCTTCCATTAAATACCATGTTGTGTGACAGGGTAGATTCGATAGGTTGCATATTATATTTGTGAAAGAAAAATATCTATTCGGAATTATGATGTTATACCTCATTATGCAATTTGACCTTAGCTTCCGCTCAACTTATTAAGAGAACGCAAATGCATGTATTTGAATTATTTATTTAGTGACATGGCCAAACGGTATAGTTTGGGGCGTTACAAGTATGTTTAGTGATGTGGCCAAACGGAGTAGTTTGGGGCGCTACACAAACACTACACGTATATGTCCGCCAACATATAGGGGTTAAGAACCCGAACTCTGTGGATTCTTATTCTCTCATTTAAGGTCAGAATAGAGAATAGAATCCTAAGTAGATCCTCTTCAATACACTTGCCCGTGTATTAGAATAATCAGTTAGTCAAGACAAACTAACTATCAGATTATTCTACGGCATACCGATAGCAGGTTCAGTGCTATCTAGACCGTGAACCTTTTAATACATTACAAGGAACCGATGATATGATCTAACCATGTGTTTACCCACACCATATCATCTACAATGTAAGTATAGTGAACATGCATGTAAATATAACAATTTAAATGCAAACAGTGACTGCAATAGTATTCATTCTATATCATCATAAAACCATCATTAATAATGTATACAAATGACAGGTCTTCTAGTATACAAAACCAACAAAAAAACATGAGCCAAGTCCGACCCATGGGCCCATTTAGCTCGTATAAACCCGAACCTAAAGCCCTTGTTTTTCATGGGGTGGGTTCAATCCAGCTTGACCCATTTCACAATACGTATTTTCAAAACTTGAATTGGTAATGATCTTCCAAAAAATTGCTTTATGAAGAAAGAATACAAATTGCATTAATTAATTCTACTATCGTTTGAGGACCATAACTATAATAGATGTGTATGTGTGATTTTTAATTTGATTCCTCAACAAAACTAAATTCTTTTTATGATAGCTACACATTATTTTCATAATTATCTTATTTGATACTTTAAATAGTCGAAAATTAAACATAATAAACCACTTTAATTGGATTTCTATTAAATAGTTATGCACATTTTATTTATATATGTAAGATCTCATACTTGGAATTTTTATCCTATACTTCAAAGGCCAACAAAAAGATCAAAGCATATTTAAACATGTGTACATTCTGAAAATGGCAGTGTGATTGAAATTGTTGAAGATAAAGTGAAAGGCCTCAAGGTAGGAGACACTGTGATGACACTCTATGTGGGAGAATGTGTAGAATGCTCAAATTGCAGGTTGGGGAAGTCTAACTTATGCTCCATGTATCCAACGCAATTAACTGGCCTAATGTATGATGACTCATCAAGAATGTCTGTTAAGGGTCTAAAATCTACCACGCGTTTAGCTGTTCAACTTGGTCTGAATACATGGTTGTAGAATCGAACCTCGTGGTTAAGGTAGATCAGAAGATGTCTCTTTTCTATACCAGTTTTCTTTCTTGGGGTTTTACAACAGGATATGGAGCAGCCCGGAAAGAGTTCAAAGTTGAAAAAGGGATCAACTGTTGCTGTAATAGGACTTGGGGTAAACACACTAATTGAATTGGATCCTCTGTTTTACTCTATTTCCCCCTTCTCGCAGCATTGCTACAAGCTTATGTCAAATGAGGCTAACTTGTTTTGCATGTTGGCATACGATCAGGGAGGAAGGGAGGTAGTCTTGGTCAGTGCAGGAGTTCAGACGACGGTGGAGCTCAACTACGTTAACCCGTCGGTGGGGAGGACCGTTAAGGGTACAACCTTTGGTGGTATAAGAATTCATTCAGATCTTCCTCAAATTGTTGAGAAATGTATCAACAAGGTATATACACTGTCTTGAATCATTATATTCTCAAGATTTTCGATTGTTGTAACATGTCATGTAAGAAGAATTATGCTGGTTTTTTTCCCCCCCGTAGGAAATCGATCTTGATAAGCTCATAACTCACGAGGTTTAACTTGCTGATGTTAACAAAAGATTCATAAAAAATTACAAAATTAGAAAAAAAAAAATTCCCCATATGATGGCCTAGTGGTGGATTAAATAAAAGCAAAAACCCAAAAATACAAAAAACATATATCATAATTATTCAACCACCAACATCTAATCAGAAAACATAAACTATCAATAAAAATATCATTTTTGAAGAAAGAACACATAAAAAAGACAAAAGAAGTTCAAAAATATATTACAGAGAACTATCAAATCTTATAAAATATATCTGTTGAATCCATAAAATCCACCAAAAATGAAACACTAAAAACCGACAGTATACGCAGAGATGAATAAAAAAAATATCAAATTGATCGTGATTACGTGAGAGGATCTAATAAAAAAACTAGAGCTCTAGACAAGCTTCAATCGTCAATGTTTTTCCTCATATTCAGATCTTCATCGTCGTTACCATTGTTGGATTTCTTCCTATGGGTGGAAGGGCGGTAATAGCGAGAGAGAAAGAGAGAGAGAGAGAGAGAGAGAGAGAGAGAGAAAGGGAGAGAGAGATCTACTTACTGATGAATGGAGAATGACAAAGAAAATGAGAGCAGATTATTATATTACATATATAACCATGCCTCCATAAAATTAGCTAAATATTAAAAAAATACCACCTTAATTTGTATATCATTTGGACCACTCATTTTTTCTAGATGGGTGGTGGGAGATTGGTTTATAGTTTACACATTAGGGAATGATTTACATTTGATACATTCCATATATATATATATATATATAGGGGCGGGCTCAAATATGAATCAATTCTCATTTGGAAACTCAGGAACCAATCAAATTCGCTCATCTTGATGACATAGAGGATAAAAAGTGGTGACATACTTGTAAATATGATAAATTCAAAAAATAAGGGGTATTTCCAAATTTAAAAAAAAAACGTGATGTCATCACCTTTTCAAAAATTCTTAAAAACTTTAAATAATCATAACTTTCTCAAAAAATATATCAAATTAAAGATTTTTCCATGCTCTTTTATTTAAGATCAATATTTCATATGTCTGCTTTAACAAAAAATGATGAAAAATACAAAAAACCAATTTTCACTCATATATAAGCTATAACTATCAGACATTGTTAATATAATATCACAATATTGCTCATATCTTATATTTATGTTGCTAATATATATATATTTTTAATTTTTATACGATATATGACTTTGAACGTCAAGTTGATTTCATGGGAAAATAATTAAAATATGGTCCCGTTTGGTTGGCACAAAAGTAAAGTTGTTGAGAAATATGATTTCTAAGAATGTGATTATCATGAGGAAAATGAAATCTAGCAGATTTTTTTTTTATCCTGTGTTTGGAACATAACAAATAAATTGTCAAGATTCTCATTTTAGTATTTGATTCAAATTAAACAAGTAGAAAACAAAATACCTTAAATATCCCTTATCATTTTTGTGTCAAATTATTTTATAATTTTTGAGATATGAACATTATATATATGTAACACCCCAAATCCAATAATAGAGGCCCAATAAATTTTTTTAGAGCCCAAATGTTTAAGTTGTATTCATTTTTAATAAAAGACCCAAATAATAGGCTTTCTAGCACAATTATGATTTTAATTCTTTACAGCCCAATTATTATCGAAATGAGATGAACGAATACATTAGATGATAGAGCTTATCGATACGAATACATAGAACTTGGTCTCACTAATATAGGAATTCAATTGACCGAGATATGATTTTTTCTCTAATTTCAATTCTAATTACGGTTTATTTAGGAGGGGGTATAAATACCCCCAATACCACTTTGAGCCTCATTTTCTACCATTTCAAACATCATTCAAAGGGGAACAGCCCCCTTCCCCTCCCTTCTCTCCCCTCTCACCTCTTTCCTCCTTCATTGGATCTATTGTCAGAGCTACCACCGTCGTCACCGAAATTTTTTCGGCAACCTCTTTTTCGACATGCAATACCATTTTTAGATTCCCCTTTCTTCCCTCTTTCCATTTCTTTGATTATTTTTAAAAGATTTTTAGGTTTAGGCATCCAATTTTCCGATGTAAGAGTGGGTTAAACCCTAGCCTTTTAAAATCTTATTTCTTTCTTTATTTTTCGATTTCTATTTTGAGTTTTATGGTAATAGATGTGGATTTGTGGGATGTTTTGGTTGCCCATTTTAAAGGATATTTTTATCTAATGTTCTTATTATTTTGTTGTTCTTGAACACATTAAAAGTGGAATGGGTGAAAGATGAGAAGAGAAACTATGAATGTTCATTGTTAGTGTTGGTGGAAATGTTATTGAAATTAATAGAATTTTCGCAATTTATATATATGTTTGTGTGCGTGAACAGTGTGTGTGTTGTGGGTGTGGTTGTGTGTATGCGTGAGCTTTAATTTTTATTTTCTTTTATTTATTTAATTATTTTATATTTTATGCTATTATAATATAGATAAGTATAACTTAAAAGCTTAGAAATACTTATCAAAAATTGATCTTAATCTAATGAATAAATCTCTATCAATTAAATTACAAGGGCTATGGATTTATCTTTGTTAGTAACATTTTATTTTTTTTATTAAGGCATATGTTTTTTACATATATTAATTATAAATCTTGGTATATATTTCAAAGTTCAATTATAGCCTAATGTATAATTATTTAATTTTATGTGCAAATGTCTAAGGTTCAAATATGTAACGCCCCAATCCCGGGAAAATAGTGACAAGGGACCGGCGCGTTACTGGGGGAAGAGGGAAGGGGTTTGTTGCATAAAGATAATTAAATGAAATAACTTTGGAACAAGAATAGGTTATATTTCCCAGAAATTTGGGCAGCATAACCTCTGTAATTGTAATAGAACCACGCACTAATGCGTTTAAAAAGAACCTGAATAATATATCAATCATCAAAGGGAACTTATCCCACCAAATAACTGTAAAGGAGCATCATAGGAATATGAAAAAAATCATAACATGCCTTAAACCAATGAAGACAAGCTGTATCAGAGTGAACGGAACAAGTGTGGAGCATCTTAGTAAATTATTTCAAGTACTTAATTGATTTAGAGTATCTAAGATTTCTGAACAACACAAAAAGAGCAAGCATATAACAACAAGTAAGCACTCGCCTCAGCTCCGTCATCTTCCAGCCTGCCTCTCAACCTGAAAATATTTAGAAAAGATTTGGGCTGAGTACTAGCGTACCCAGTGGGCAATTTTGATAAACAGTTCACAATCATTTTATAAATATGAATATCGTATCCACACAAGTATAACAATGGAAAGGTTTCAAATCTCAAAAGCATTCCATGTATACAAAGCTTCTTTTAATCTTACACGCTCTGTCTCAACTGTCCCTTCCTACAGTGTCTTAACTTATATACACGTCCTCCAGCCCAGCTGTCTAATAAAGGATAGTGTATACGGTCCCAAAGCTTAAAGGATCCGAACTCGAGTCTAGTTAAGCACTCAATGTTTTCGTAGGATACTGGCGAACGCGAACAGTGAGAGAAATCATTTTGATACAGATATTCATGCTTCTCAGTTGATAAACAGTTGAGCTTATTAGCTGAACATAAATTTGAGAAAAATATAACCCACCTGGATGACGAGCACATGGCGGCACAATAACTTCAAAAATGGTTTCATTAATCCTATCAGGCTCTGCAGGTCCTACAAGGGTCGATATTCGACTCAGAATAATCGCTATATTTTCAGGAATTAATCTACTGTAATTCGAGCTATTATTTAATTATATTCTCTTCAGAAATAGATTGCGCGACTCTAGAGACCTCGAATAATTCCGACAAAGAAGGAAATAAATTCCAAAATATTATTCTTGATTTATTGGGACCAACCGATTTGACAAGGGTCTCTTTTCAAAACTTGTCATTTTAATCGATTTTTATCAGATTTGTGCCACGACACTTTTTAACCGTTCAAAAATTACGAAAATATTCAAGGACCATCCTATATATGCCAAGACTATAGTTTGAGGGTTTTAGAATTTTCTCAATAACACATGCTCTCGGAAATAAAATAACTGCTTAAATTAAATAATCGATATTATTCAAAACTCATCCGAATATTAGGAAATTCGACGGGAGCATAAGAAATATTATTTCGAGCAACTTTTGAGAAGAAACTTTTTCGATTTGACGACCCAAAATGGGTGAAACGGGACAAAAACTCACATATTTTAGGTGAAAATGTATCGGTCTCGATCGAGCTCGATACTCGTTGGATTTTCGCTCAAAAGTACAATTTTTGATAGTGCAGAAAATAAGAAATTTAATGGTGTAATCAGATCAAAGATCGGACAGCTAGATCATAAATTCGAAACTGGCAGATTTATAATATAATATTCGGATCCGGATTTCAAACGACGAGAAATCAAAAATCTATTCCGGTTAACTACAAGATCCAAATGATCAAAGGCTATTTATAAAAAGAAGATTTCTAATACGACTATCCAGGAATAGTAGATCTGAAATTTACATAAAATGAAAACGGGAAAAAATACCGAAAACTCACAACATCAAAAATTGGAATCGGTAGAATTAAAGATAATTGAAATATAAGCATATTTAGAACTTGAAATTTCTAAATTCATCGGTCCAAATGACCAGAATCGGAGAAAGTACCTTCTCCGAGGAATTGGCGGCGGTCACGATGATTTTCCATCGTGATCATCCTTCGTGTCATCATTTCAATCATGTATTCGTGATCTACACGTTGACACCTTCAAAATGACTATTTCAGAATTGAAATAGGAAACTAGAGTCGTACATTCTCTGAAAGCTGCTCGGCGTTTTGATTTTGAAAATGAATGAAAAATGAAACCTTAAGCTCCTATTTATAGAGGAAAAATAAATAGGATAATAACGAATAAAAGAAAGAGGATAATGATGGAAAAAGAATAGGATAATTAAGAATAAGATAATCTTTTGAAAAAGAAATTGGATAATGACGAATGTGCCTTTTTCTATTAAATTTATTATTTTCCAACTTAAAGTTGTGCCAAGAGTTCATTTGACCTCTAATTAAAATTTTAAAAGTATCATTGAAATTCTCAGGTCGTTTTATTTCTACGAAAATCATTATTGACCACGCGTCAAAAATATTTAAACTATAATTTTTTTTTCAATCTTAAATAATACCTAAAATCGCGTCTTTTATCTATTTTACTTTATTTTAGCTCCATTTTTTTTTTGTAGCCTTCTAAATAAAATAGAAATTTTTTTAACTATAATCCAAAAATACGGGGTGTTACAAAATATACTTGAAGTACATTATTATTTTAATTAATTCATGTATTTTCTAAGTTATAAAATTTAAAACTTGTTGTAATTTTCAAAAATCATATCTTGTTTAATGGTTGGAGTCTTGATTTAATAATGATAGGTCTAATGTTCGAATCTTATGAAATGCATTTTTAAGATCCATATTTAATGTTATACAACCTTATTTAATTAAAAGCATGCTTTATTTTTTGAAAATTAGCATTGGCCTAATGGTTGAGGTACACAAATTAATATGGGAGGTCTATAGTTTAATTCCCATTGGAGCAGTTTATTTTTCTTAATTAATTATTGGTATTTATAACTTTATTTAATTAAAAGTTACAATAATTTTCGAAAACCATAGGTGGTGTAATGGTTGAGTTCTAGATTAATTAATGAATTTTCAAGCGTTCAAATCTCTTTATAAATATTTTATTGATGGATTTTAATTTCAATATGATTCTGCACTATACATAAATAAAAATCTGTTATCATTTTCGAAAATGGCCTTTGGCCTAATGGTTATATTCTGCATCTTATTATAATAGGTCAAATGTTCAAAACCTTTAAAATGCATTTTATTTATTTTTATTCCAAGATAATTATGAACTTTATTTAATTAAAACTACTAAACAATTTTCAAAAATATTATTTAGTCTAATGGTGATAGTTTAGTTTTTATGCTAGAGGTCTAAGGTTCAATCCACTTTGATGCATTTTTTAATCCTATTTTTACTCAAACATTTTATGAGTGTATTTAATTAAAGTAGTTTAATTAATGTTACATAAATTCTTCTAGTCTAGTGGTTAAGTGCTTATTATTTTACTTATGCTTTTGGTCAAGTGTTCAAGCCCTCTTGACTACATAATCATATTATATTTTTACCTTATTTTTATTTGGTCTATTTTGCTTAATTTAGATTAAATTCTAAATTAAGCGTATGATATAATAAATTGATATTTCCATATTTATATTCTATGATCCTTTAAATCTTGAATTAAGTTTTATGATTTCCCCCTATGAATTTAAGGCATCTATTTGTACAATCGAGGACACCAATATATTTTAAGCTAGGATCTCGTTCGACCTTCAAACGACGCCAGGTTACGCTCTTATTTTATGGACTCGTTCCCTAGAGCCTTATTCACGTTATAGTATATGTTTAGAAGATTAATATGTTATTAAGATATAGTTTTGATGTATAGGTCCTAATCCGAGACCCGTTTAGGACGACGATTAAGGCTATTCCTATATTTAAGCATAAGGTATTAATCAGATAGCTGGCTTCGGATGAGAAGTCGTGAATAAAGCCTCAGTTAATTTATCTATAAGGTGTGTTTACTTACCAAAATACTTTCAAAATTATATTTAAACTTTCGTCCACTATGAAAAATGATTTATGCTTATGTTGCTCAATGTGGATTGATGCGACTCATATGAGGATTTCTAAATATGGCACTCCGGTGCAATTACTTATGAATATGTTCATGTTATGAATATATTATAGTTTGTATGTGATCACATTAGGGTCGGTCTCCACTATATCTATTGAGTGTATGATTTATGATATGTCAAATATTGATTTATAGATATTCTTATTGCAAATTATTGGACGAATGTATGAGCATTCTGACAGAGTGTTTTTTGGCACTCAGTCCCACTATTTAAAAATATTATCAGGTAATTGATGATGTTAGGTGGGGGACGTTGACTAATGTGGACATTTTGTATGATTGACCATATTTTAATTTTTGAAGTATTGACTCGATTTAGTTTTTGGTCAACAAATATGATTATCTATGCTTCCGTTGTATGTTCATGGATTATTTAAATATTTTATGGACATGTGATCGTTGTTGCCTTGCTGGCATACTTTCAATGTTGGATAATGGATTGTTGACTAGTCAAGGTTGAACATGGTTTTGATTGGTTTATCGAAATGTGTGATTTTAAAATGATAGATTGGTTGAAAAGTCTTATCTTGTATGATTGGTTGTTGAATGGTAAACACCTATGAGCATGTAATTTATTAATATTTTAAACGAAGTGTTGTCCGAATTTTTATAATTAGAGAAAATGATTTATGTTAGTTTGTAAAAATTTTATTGTGATTTTCTATTATCGTGTGTGTTCGCGTTAGCGCACTGGGCCTCCGGGTTCGGGGCACTACATATGGTATCAGAGCGAGTCTACGAATTTGTAGGCATGCGGAGTGATTTTTGAAATGTTTTCAAAATATTGTTTACAAGAAATGGTTACTTACCTATGGTCCCATGTCCAAATACTTATGATATGATCCCACCATAGGATGAACCTAGATGGACTTGGGCATAATTAAAACTTGCTTAGTGAACTATGCTTGGACTACTTATGCGTTACACGATATATTTTGAGACATATAGCTATGACTAAGAATTGAACAACCTTTACTATATTCAAGTGACCGAGATAATTTGACGAGCTAGAGAATGACACCAATGAAGATGCTCCTACAAGATGAAAAGTTCAACTTGAGCTATCGATGACCTTACTCTATTCTATCGATAGTTAATTACATGATATGAGTACTTTGATTAGATGCGAGTACATAGTAAAATAGGTGAACTATGCAACTCCTGATGATAAATATTGACCTAGTATGAAGCACATGATGTAAAGACAACTATGATGATGCCATGTGCGATATATGAACAGTTGCACATAAGTTGCGATGCAATTTCTTATGATTATGAAATTCCCCTTTTATGAGGTACCGATTGAGAACTATACGTAGTCTCACTATGTTTTACAGACTAATTATATTTTGTCAAGACGTGCGCATAATGCATTTGCCCACTAAGTATCCTGGATCGAATTTAGAAACGACTAAGATAGGAAATTTCATGGTAGTTAATTCTTATGAAATACGAAAGAGTTATTCTCTCCAGGCGCAAATAAAGAAGTATGAGTTCAACTCTACACGATGATGACCAGAATCGATCTTGATGAATTCAATGTTTCATGATCTGTGTTAAGTGCTAAGAACTACGTTAATAGCTATTAGCTCAAATAATATGAATTCAAGCGAAGTAACATATCTCGAACTCTTAGTCATACGTTATAAGTTAGACTAACAAATGATTTCAACGATACTGTCGTTACTACTCCACAATCATGGCGAACCTGAAGAAGAAGATGTACCATTAAGAAGGATGTAGTATGATATGTGTTGGAATAAACTTAATTTTTGAAGATAGTTATCTTAACACAAATGTGCATGTGATAGAATTAATTGAATGCTTTGGGGTTGCTCTGAGGATGGATTGACTTAAAGATAATCGCGAAACAGTATAATGCCATGAGACAGATGTAATGCTCCAAACACCAGAAGGAGAAGAATTCACATTTTATGAATAAAAAATAGGTGCTATGATACTCAATATATCATCTATGAATGCAATGAAGACAATCAAGAATAAAGAATGTCAAATTTTGATAGCAAGTTTGACAGACACCATGATGAATGAAAGAGTTAATCATCGAAGTAGTTTTGTGCCGAAGTAATCAATATTATAGTGATTATGGGAAGTTAACCTCGACAAATGAATATTTCTCCGCAAACTCGCAGACAATTTTGTTCATCGAAAGAAAGAGAATATGTCAATGGCTAATATGAATGAAAATAGGAAAAATATTATAATTTTTGTATCCGCAAGATACAAATAAGAAAAAGTATATTTCATTCATAAGGAATTATTGGGAAAAACTATCAAGGTAGCCTAACTAATAGTTTTGATAAATTGTCAAAACATATGGAAAAGTTATATGAAAAACTGCAGGTTATTCAGGCTGGAAGTTGGGAGTAATGACCAAGTAAGACTTCAAATCTCAGCTCAGCTGAAGCGAAAAGTCAATCGCCTTGAAGCATGGTCAACTAGCTGAAAAGGATATCTCAACCAGACCAGTCAAAGTCTACTGTTCAAAGATTAAGTAAAGCTATACCGGGAAGAGAATATTTTAGACTAAATAGCTAAAGGGGGAAGAAAATGCTAAAGACTGGAAGACATCCACAGATGAGTAAGACATCAGTCTAGCTAAAAGCCAAGAAAGACTGATGAAGAGAAGAGCCAACTTGAAAGCACAAGACCAAACTGAACTGATCAAAGATCAATCAGTTGGGAGAAAAAAGGCTCAAAAAAGCCGACTGAAATCCAGAACTGAAAGGTAAGCCGTCAAAGATCTAGAGCTGAAGATCAAGGCAGCTGAAATGGATCATTCCAGGACTGAAGCTTGAGGCAGCTGAGGAACTGCCAACTGGATGATCTCAAAGCTGAAAGCTGAGACAGCTAAGACCCCATCAACTGAAGTCCAAAACTGATAGCTGAAGTAACTGCTCTCTGGCAAGTAGTCATTGAAGATCCTGACAGGAAATCATGGGAAGATCCTGACGATCTTGGAGCAGAAGCCATTAAATTCAATGACTAATGCATTCAAGCTTCAACGGCTACAAGCATTATATTGCCATTAGTAGAATCAATCGAACCACATATCAGCAGATCCTAACGGTCACTGAGATCGCTCATCTATATAAAGGAAGTGAATCTCATTCTGAAAAAGAGACTTTTACGCAAGACTTTCACCAAAACTAACCTTTTCTATATCTTGCAGAGCGAGCTCTTCTTTCTCTCTTTCCACAGCTCAAAGCTTAAATCTCTTAAGTACGAAAAGTCCCAATTGAGAAGGCGTACTTCAAGTTCCAAGCAAGCAGCTAGCTGACGGAGAATTCCAGCCAAAGCAAAGCTTCTCAGTTCAAGCTCTTCAAAGATCGACCACTGAGCTCAGTCCTAGGAGCATTTCAGGTTCATAACAGATTTAAGACTGCCTTCTTGAAGATCGAGAGAGATCTAAAATCTTGTAAAGACGGGCAATAGCACCTAAAGTCTCAGCGAGCAGTTGGGACTGGTAAGTGTGAGTTGTCGACCAAAAACTGGCTGAGGAAGGGCGTACTGACAGGTCCGTTCTTCTAGGACAGCAACAGCTGGAAAGGAGGCCACGCTCGGTTTGAAGGATGCCATTTTCAGGTCCAACAGAATTCTTCACTGTGTAACTGCAATAAAGAAACTTTACACTTGCATAGTGGATTGTTTTGGGAAAATTGTTGGGAAAAACTATCAGAGTAGCCCAACTGATGGCTTTCATGAAATGTCAAAGCATATGCAATAGTTTCATGAAAAACTGCAGGTTATTCAAAGCTGGAAGTCGGGGGTAATGACCAAGTAAGACTTCAAACCTCAGCTTAGCTAAAGCGAGAGTCAACTGTTTTGAAGCATGGTCAACCAGCTTAAAAAGATGTCTCAATCAAGCCTGTCAGAATCAACTCTTCAAAGCTTAAGAAAAGCTAAAGGAGGAAGAGAACCTTGAAGACTGGTAGGCATCCATAGATGAGTAATCATAAGTCTAGCTAAAGGTGAAGAAAGACTGATGAGAGAAGAGCCAGCTTGAAAGCTTAAAACTGAACTGATCAAAGATCAGTCATTTAAACTCTAAACTGATTAAAGATCAGTTAGTCGGGAGAAAAGCTCAAGTAACTTCGAGCCAACACTGAACTGATCAAAGATCAGTTCAACGGGAGAAAAAGTTCAACAGTAAAGCCGACTGGAAGTCCAGAACTGAAAGCTTGTAAAGCTAAGCAGCCAAAGATCAAGGTAGCTGAACTGGATTATCCGAAGACTGAAGTTTGAGGCAGCTAAGGAACTGCCAACTAGACAATCTCAGATCTGAAAGTCGAGACAGCTGAGAGCCCATCAGCTGAAAGTCCAAAACTGATAGCCGAAAGCTCTCTCTGACAAGCAATCAATGAAGATCCTGACAGAAAATCTTGGAAAGATCCTGACGATCTTAGAGCAGAAGTCATTAAGTTCAACATCTAGCTCATTCAAAGCTTCAAACAGTACAGGCATTAAAACTGCCGCCAGTGAAATCAACTTATTCACCAATCTAAACGGTCACTATGATCACTCTTCTATATAAGAGAGTGAATCTCATTCATGTGTAAGACTTTTCACGCACAAGACTTTCGCAAAACTAACTTTTGCTATTTTGCAGAATGAGCTTTTTTTTCTCCCTCCCCACAGCTCAAAGATTAATTCTCTTAAGTGCGAAAAGTCCCAACTGAGAAGGCGTGCTTCAAGTTCCAAGCAAGCAGCTAGCTGACGCAGAATTCCAGCCAGAGCAAAGCTTCTCAGTTCAGTTCTTCAAAGATCAACCATTTAGCTCAAGTTGAAGGAGCATTCCAGGTTGATAACAGATTTAAGACTGCCTTCTTGAAGATCGAAAGAGATCTAAAATCTTGTAAAGACAGGCAATAGCACCTAAAGTCTCAGGGAGCAGTTGGGACCGGTAAGTGTGAGCTGTCGACCCAGAAACCGGCTGAGGAGGGGCGTATACCGATGGGTCCATTCTTCTGGGACATCAACAGTTGGAAAAGAGGTCGCGCTCGGTTTGAAGGGTGTCATTTTCAGGTCCAATAGAATTCTTCATTGTGTAACTGTAATAAGGAAACTTTACACTTGCATAGTTGATTGCCCTTCTGCGGAAGGAATAGAGGACGTAGAAGCAGGAAGCTTCGAACCTCTATAAGTCTTGTGTCTGCTGTACTTTATGCTCTAAGCTTTTGCATGTTCTTAAACTGCACACTATAAGCACACAAGTTGCACTGACAAGCTAAGTCTTCAAGCTATCAGTCTTAACTGATCAACTCACAAGCTAAGCTCTCGTCAAGCTGTCTTACTCAACTGATCGGTGCACAGATAAATTGTCTAAAGCGAGTCATGGCCCTATATATTCCGCAATCAGTTTAAAGTTTTTTGAGTCAGTTTATTCACCCTCCTCTAAACTGACATATACTCACACCGGGACCAACAAGTGGTATCAGAGCGGTTGATTCTAAGGATCAGCTATTTATGAAGATCATTTGAATCTGATCTATTTATCTGTGCTAACGTTTGAAGATATGGGAAACCACAAGCTACCTCTTTTTTCAGTTGAGAATTATGATAATTGGAGCAGAAGGATGAAAGCTCTTCTGTGCTCAATCCACGAGAACATGTGGGAAGTCATTGAAGACGGTCCGATCATTATAATGATAGACAATGAAGCCCATGTCGTGGATGTTAACCAACCAGCCAGGATCCCAAAACCAACTCATCTTCTCACGGGTTAAGAGAAGAAGTTGAGGAATCTAGAGTTTGTTGCTCAAGCAGCATTATTCCAAACTCCAGATGAGCATAGCATGAAGGATACAAAGAACTGCAGAACCGCCAAGGAGATTTGGGACTTACTTGTAAATCTATGCAAAGAGTCCGAATCTGGGAAGAAGCTATCCCAATTGTGACATGAATTCGAAGATTCTCGATAATCTCACAGAAGAATGAGATATGAAAGTAATTGCTATCAACGAGTCGAGAGACTTGAATAGCATTACAAGGCTCATGAATATAGCCTGAACCGAAAGAGAAAATCATCCACTTCTTCATCTCATGATGCTTCTTTCTACGCTGAAAGAAATTGGTTCAGAGAAGCCCGTGGAAGAAATAACTTCCGTCCAAGAGGCTCACCTGCCAGAGAGAATCTAGGGGGATCGGTGACTGACCGAAGAAGAGAGTCAGCCGATAAGAAAGAGATCCTGACTTAGGATATAAACGAACAAATCTAGTCAATGACAAAATTACTGGAGAAACTGAGAAAAGTCAAAGATCAACAATCAACTCAATCCCAAGCTGATGATGCTGCTAAAGGAAAAAGAAGCCAGTAGCCAACTGAACAATTCAGGGTGGTTAACCGAAATATAGAAGAATGTTTCCACTGCCACAAGCAAGGGCACTACATATATGAGTGTCCCGAGCTCCTTGAAGACAGAAAGGCCAAAGTGAGGAGAAGTTTCTTCAAAAGGAAAGCAATGATTGCTAACTCCGAAAATGCTGTGCTAGATGATTCAGACTACCCATCAGGAATCGACTCAGACGGATACAGCTCAAATGATGAAGCTGTGCTTTACCTCATGGCCGACAAGGATGAAGAGGTTAGTACAACTGACTCCATAACCTCTTTCTATCATATATATGAAGCTTCAATCTATAGGAATGAACAGGATGAACAGTTAAGAATCCTAGAAGATCAGTTAGCTTATGTATCGAGCATGCATATTGAACTGAAGGGTGAGAATGATGAGCTAAGAAGGAAAGTTGAAGAACTGAGCGGTGAAAATGAAAGACTGAAAAGTCTTGAAGCTCAGTCATCTGAAATGGATCAGTTGAGGCTGAGAAATGCTGAACTGGAAGCTGAGAATGAGCAACTTAAGCCAGAAATCCTTGAAAAGGAGGAATTAACTCTCAAATTCAAGAAGGCATCCCAGACTCTAGATGAAATTCTGAGTCATCAGTGAGTCGACGCTAGGAGTCCAGAGCTGTGGTATAGCAAGTACACTGCTGCAGAGAAGGGCAAGGCAGTTGTTTAGAGCTGTAAATCTAGAATCCTAAAAGGATTCACAAGACCAGCTCATTCACCCCCAGTTGAGGAATCAAAAGATAAGGGTATCTTAGAGACTCCTCAAACTCAGCCCAGAGATCAGACTGATCAGTCGAGAAAGTCGACTCGAAGGTAATCAGTCTTTCAAAGGCTTGCTGCTCAACCAAAGCCACGAGTTCAACATAGACCAGCCTATCAGCCTAGATCCTCAGCTCGATCAAAATCAAAAGCTCATTCAAGGCCAACCTTTCAACAAAGGCCTCCATTCCACTCTAGGTCATCAACTCAACCGAGACCTGAAGTTCTCCCAAGGCCAGGCTATCAGAAAAGGCCATCAGTTCAAAATAGATCTTCAGCTCAACAAAGAGCTGCAACTTCCTCAAGTCAGGACTACCATCAAAGGCCAACTGTGCATCAACCTGGTAGTTCCACTAATCCTAAGAGAAATGTGCACACAAGATTGTATTGTGCACAACAGCATAATCCAATCTCTCTGGAAAACTTCACTCCAAGTGACCTTGCAACCCAGTATGATGAGTATTTAAACTCAAGAGATGAACCAAAAATCAATCCCAATTATAACTGGCTTGGAAAACGGCCATTTCACAAAGGCCAAAAAGCTCAAAGTCACAGGCCCATCAAAAACTGGCCAAAACAAGGAGCAACAAGGTAACAAGATGAGAGGATATTAGTTGAAGTCTTTTATCCTAACACTCATCGGAGGTACATATCAATGGACCCAACTCTCAATCGAAGAGTTACAAGGAGTCCAAAATTGATCAAGAGATCAAACTCTGAAGGATCTCTTAATCATGGAAAGCCAAAAGTGTGGCATATGTGGATTCCTAAGTATTTGATTAACCTCTCAGGACCCGATATTATACGGGTACCTAAAAACTAATTTTTGTTTTGAAGGAAAAGAGCATCCTATCCAAGAAAAAAGGCAAAGATACTTGATATCTGGATAGCGGGTGCTCCAAGCATATGACCGGAGACAAGAATGATCTCGACGGTTATACAGAGGTTAAGGGACGGGCCACTAGTCACTTTTAGAGATAACTCAAAGAGTCGAACTATCGGAGAAGGGTTCGTTGTTAAAGAAAAAGGTGTTGTCAATGGAGTGTAACATGTTGAAGGACTGAAGCACAAGCTGCTACGCATCAGCCAGCTTTGTGATAATGGGTATTCAGTCGACTTCAGCAACAGCTCGTGTGACATCAGAGACAAGTCAACTGGAGCCATACTCCTGACTGGAGTAAGAAATGGCAACATGTATATTATTGACTGGTTAGCCGGCAATTCAGAAGCTTGGTTTCTCTCCAAAGGATCAACTGAAGCAAGCTGGCTATGGCATCGATGACTGAATAATCTCAACTTCAAAATGATCAACTACTTAGCCAAGAAATAGTTGATTGAGGGGCTTCCCATGGAGATCTACAAGAAAGCTGGAGTCTGCGGACCATGCCAGAAAGGGAAGCAAGTAAAGTCACCATTCAAGAACAAAATCCATCATAAAGGAACAACTGGCATTCTCCAGTTGCTACACATGGACCTGTTCCGACCAGTGGAAGCCACAAACCCCTAGAGGCAAGAAATTTACTCTTGTAGTAGTAGATGACTACTCAAGATATACCTGGGTAGAGTTCCTGAGAAGTAAGGATGAGACTTTTGAAAAGCTATCAACGTTGATCAGAAAGTTGCAAACTGGCAAAGGAAAATCAGTTCAAATGATAAGATTCGACAATGGAACTGAGTTTGTCAACCAGCAGATGATCAATTTTCTGAGTGAACTAGGAATCACTCATGAGCACTCAGCTGCAAGAACTCCTCAACAGAATGGCATAGCTGAAAGGAGAAATCGAACGCTCAAGGAGGCAGCTCGAGCAATGGTAGCAGATGCCAACATAGCTAAAAGTTATTGGGCCTAGGCAATCAATACAGCCTGCCATACCCGAAATAGAAGTGCCATCATCACCATCCATGACAAAACGCTCTACGAGTTGTATAAGGGTCGTAAGCCTTCTATCTCTTACATTCACAACAATGGCAAAACTCAATTGAAAGCCTTCAGTGCCAAAGCTGATGAAGGGATATTTCTTGGCTATAATGCCCCTCATTCACAAGCTTACAGAGTGTTCAACAAATGAACACTAGTTGTGGAAGTAACATGTCATGTGGTATTTGATGAGCTTGTTGATAAATACAGGAATAAGGAAAAGAACTGTACATCAGTACAAGCATTGCCTAGTGAATCTGAGAACTCGCAGGACTATGTTGATCACATTATTCTAGAGTGGTTCGAAGCTTCACTAGAAGATGGCATTGAAACTGATTCTAGACCAGTTGAAGATAACTTGGTCAATGAGGACACAAATTGTGCTGAGACCTCAAACCCCATAACTGAAATAGGGGGAAGAATCAGTGAAGTTGACAAGCAAACCGGAGCCAAGGCAGCAGCTGATGGAGTAGCTGAAGAACTAGCTGATGGAGCAGCTAAAGAACCAGTTGAAGGAGCAACTGAAGAACCAGATAAAGGCATAGCAGAAGCAACCATACCCAAATGGCTCCGAAGCCATCCAGTCGACAAAATTGTTGGCAACCCAAGAAGCAGAGTCCAAACCAGAGGATCAACTGAACATGCTCTCTTCACATGTTTTATCTAGCAAATGGAACCAACCAACATCAAGGAAGCTGTAGTGGTAGCTACGGGTTTTTATGTGATTTTCTGGAAAATAATGACTGTAATAGAAAGTAGGAAATTGTAGAAGAACTTGGGGAGGAAGTTAGAAGAAAAGAGGAAGGAAATTTAGATATTTCATTGCTTAACCAAAAAGTGATCCGAATATGAGCTTATATATGCTGCATATTCGCTCCCACATTACAAACCCTAGTGACATTATATTATAACTGGACACAAACTATACTATAAACATATTACAAGCATATTAATTTAGCCACTATTTTCGGCCCAAATATCTGCCAAGCCTATCTCAGAGTGGGCTCCTTCCCCTGAACAATGACCCGCTTATAATCCTTCTTTTTGAATTGGGTCGCCCATGTCCAAATTAATTGAACAATTTTGCCCTAATTCCTCCAAGATCCCATTTTTCTCGACTGCTCCCTTCTCTCCATCTTCCTCCATAAATTCTCCACAGATTGATGCCTGATCCATGACAATACCCTCCGGATGAACCGATTCTCATCTCCAAGAATCAAAAGTGCAGAACTTGCACTTAAGAAAAGCATCGTCCTACTAAGAAGTGAAATCTGGGGTAGCGCGGTGCCAGAGAACCAAAGTTTGTGGAATGAAGCTCCCATGGTGAGGAATGATCCTGTTTGACTGATACGAACACGATAAGCGTCAACAAATCAAATCCAAAGCTGCCATTAATAGTTTCCAAGATTGTTACTTTGTTAATAATTAAAGATTGGAGATCAAGATTTGAAGACGAACAAAACATGAAGAACGCAAGTGTTTGGAAGACTCCAGTAAACGACGAGCAGCCTAGGCATCAAAGATGGATCAACTTTACGTCCATTAATGATAAGGAAGGTTGTTCAAGAGCTTAGGAAGAAGTTCGAGTCAATTTGGACGTGTGCATGGAAAGTTGTATGGGAAACAGTGAATCTCGAATTTTCATGCATGGTGTTATTTTTGTTCGTAATTGGGCGCCGAATTTGAGGAGATTAATTCAGCCCATGTTTGATATTTTTAAGAGTCCAAATTGAAGATTGAAGGCCCAAATCCAATTGGGATTTTATCTAGATTAGTTTAGATTTTATTATCTTATTTTTGGTCTTTTTTATTTTTACCTTAAATAGAATTCTAATTAAGGTAGGAATCCTAATTAGATTAGGATAACTTTATTTTTTGATTTCTCTTAGGATTTTATCTTTAATTTTCGTTCATAATCCTTACACTATAGAAAGGGATCAGTTGTGAACTTTATTTCTCAGACGTTGCATGAAATAAAAGATTAATTTCTCAATTGTCTCACGATCCTTTGGTTGATCACCCATTTATCAAGTTCTTTTGATCTAGAAAATCATAAGTCCTATTTCAAGCTCTTTTCTATTCCATCGAGTCTAGGGGGGAGTGCTATCCAACTTGGAGTTTACGAGAAATCGCGTTTCGTCTTGACCGAAAGACGGGGTTCGAGTAAGTGTTCTTCTTCTACCTTTTCAATTCATCTCCATCGATCACCATCCTTCATCTACCGCCTACGTATGTTTCATCATCAGCCATCATCCATAATCTAGCCATATTCCACACCTTTAATCGTTCATCACCTATACGTGCTCAATTCGCCCTAAATAACACATATAAACAATCTGCCCTATTTCACCTATTTGTGTTTATTTTGGATTTGGGTTTTGTTTAGTTGAGTCATATTTATTAGGTATCTTAAATATCAAGTCTAATTCAGATTTTATTCGAGTCTTATTTTTCATAGTTTAGTCGTTTATTTGTGTCTTGTTATCTATCGGATTGAATCCTTCATTCGCCTGACGTGTTTCGATCTATAAGTCTTCCGCGTATGTATATCTCGTGTCCTGGATTCTTTGTCTGGGTCATATCATAAATTTGGCATCAGAGCCACGTCAGCTCTGCTGGTCGTGGTTCAATCCGACGTGTCATCTACGTGACATTTATTTTTTCGTATTGTGTTTATCGAGTTGTAATCTGATTATTTATTAAAAAAAGGGAGCAACGGGTCGAAGCCCTACAGCAAAAAAAAAATTCTTAAAAAAAAAAATCTGAAAAAAAAAATCAGATTTGATTTCGATTTTAATTGTTCTTTCCTAGTTGTTTTAGACTCCTACCATCAATATTAGGTAACTTGGACTATTTAGATTGTGTCCATCTAGGTGAAACACATCCAAATAGATACTATCTTATCTATATCTTTTCTTTCCTTATACATTCTTATTTCATCCTAATCTTTCTCCACCATCCTTATCTTTCCCCATAGCATTAATTTTCATCCATATCACCACTAGTGGATCGAAAATTACTCCCTACACCACTGTGTGCACCATACACCATCCGTACACCATCCGGTTCATACACCCGTACACCAAATGCACCCTACACCCGTACACCATACACCATACACCAAAAACAGCCGGTTTACCTACACCATCTATACAGCAGCCCCACATCATCAAGTTAGATGGATCCAGTCCGAGCACGCCTGAATCAATTCAGAGATGCCGATGGTCTACACCGCAACAAGATAACCATCCCAGAGTTTGAGGGTCTATACGATCCAGAAGCGTACCTAGATTGAGAACGCAGAGTTGATAAGATTTTTAAGTACTACTACTTTCCCGAGCTAAAGAAGGTGCAATTAGCCACATTGGAGTTTAAAGACTATGCAGCAACATGGTGGGAATTCCAACAAAATCGATGCCACCGAGAACAACTTCCACCTATTGACACATGGCGTGAGTTGAAAGATTTGATGCGGAAACGCTTCATTCCAGACCATTACCAATGGGAGTTGGAGGAAAAGCTATACAAGCTTAGGCTAAGAGATCAAAGTGTAAATGACTACTACAACAAAATGATTGAAGCCATGAGACAAGCTGATATAGAAGAGTATCTAGAAGATACAATGGATAGATTCTTGGCTGGTCTTCGAAGGGCAATTCATGAAAGAGTAACATTGTACCGTTTCGACAAGTTGAAAGACATGGTGCAATATGCCATTTAGATAGAGAAGTGGTTGGAGAGTCTAGAGATGAGGCAAAATGAAGTGGTTCAAGTAGAGTCAAATGTAGAGTTATCACCTAGAGCTCATCGCCAAACAGCCCCGTTTCGTTGGAGCGAACTTGAGTCATTCGAGAAGTTTCTACGTACCTATGTACCACCTACACGGCCTGCATCACTAGTTCAGCTGGTCATGAATATGACAAGCCAAGCCAACAACATTCAAGAGGAGATCCACGTTGAGTTACCATCTGAGATCGTTGCCATCAAAGAAGATTCTACTTTTGAGGTAACAATTTCAGTTGATGCACCTATTGAAGAACTGATCAATGTTGTAGTTGAGGAAATTGAAGTAATTGAAAAGTTGGAGAAAATACAGCCGTATTTTGAAGAAAAGAAGAATGGCATCAGTGGAGCAATGGTTGAAGATCACAAAGAACTCGATCAAGCAAGCATGGAGGAGCTGCCGAGTTCTGACATTATTTGTCCATTATTTTCTTGTGATGTCTTTATTCTACAGGTTGTTAAAGATGTTCCACTAGAAGTTGATGTACCACCAGATTTGTTCACGGACGCCATATCAAGATTTTGTATGTTTAAGCCAACAAAAATTGATGTTCATTCCATATTTGTATTTGATCCCGGAGCTTCGAATTCGAGGACGAATTCTTTTCAAGAGGAGGGGAATGATACGAACATGATAAGCGTCAACAAATCAAATCCAAAGCTGCCATTAATAGTTTCCAAGATTGTTACTTTGTTAATAATTAAAGATTGGAGATCAAGATTTGAAGAAGAACAAAACATGAAGAACGCAAGTGTTTGGAAGACTCCAGTAAACGACGAGCAACCTAGGCATCAAAGATGGATCAAATTTACGTCCATTAATGATGAGAAAGGTTGTTCAAGAGCTTAGGAAGAAGTTCGAGTCAATTTGGACGTGTGCATGGAAATTTGCATGGGAAACAGTGAATCTCGAATTTTCATGCATGGTCTTATTTTTGTTCGTAATTGGGCGCCGAATTTGAGGAGATTAATTCAGCCCATGTTCGATATTCTTAAGAATCCAAATTGAAGATTGAAGGCCCAAATCCAATTGGAATTTTATCTAGATTAGTTTAGAGTTTATTATCTTATTTTTGGTCTTTTTTATTTTTAGCTTAAATAGAATTCTAATTAAGGTAGGAATCCTAATTAGATTAGGATATCTTTATTTTTTGATTTCTCTTAGGATTTTAACTTTAATTTTCGTTCATAATCCCTACACTATATAAAGGGATCAGTTGTGAACTTTATTTCTCAGACGTTGCATGAAATAAAAGATTAATTTCGCAATTGTCTCACGATCCTTTGGTTGATCACCCATTTATCAAGTTCTTTTGATCTAGCAATCTATTCCATCGAGTCTAGGGGGGAGTGCTATCCGACTTGGAGTTTACGAGAAATCGCGTTTCGTCTTCACCGCAAGACGGGGTTCGAGTAAGTATTCTTCTTCTACCTTTTCAATTCATCTCCATCAATCACCATCCTTCATCTACCACCTACGTACGTTTCATCATCAGCCATCATCCATAATCTAGCCATATTCCACACCTTTAATCGTTCATCACCTATACGTGCTCAATTCGCCCTAAATAACACATATAAACAATCTGCCCTATTTCACCTATTTGTGTTTATTTTGGATTTGTGTTTTGTTTAGTTGAGTCATATTTCTTAGGTATCTTAAATATCAAGTCTAATTCAGATTTTATTCGAGTCTTATTTTTCATAGTTTAGTCGTTTATTTGTGTCTTGTTATCTGTCGGATTGAATCCTTCATTCGCCTGACGTGTTTCGATCTATAAGTCTTCCGCGTGCGTATATCTCGTGTCCTGGATTCATTGTCCGGGTCACATCAGTGACAGAGCTTGCAAAGGCATGATTGTGAAATTACCTTCATCATCCGCGTCGGGTGAGTCTGACTGAGGTACAATTTGCTTTCCAATGCACTTTTTAAGCAAGGAAACGTGGAAAACGGGATGGATCTTCGACTCAAGTGGAAGATCAAGCATGTAAGCCACTTTCCCAATTTTTTCGAGGATAGCACAGGGCCGTAATACTTGGGAGAAAGTTTGAGATTTCTTCGGAGTGCTACGGACGACTCTCTATAGGGTTGTAGTTTAAGGTAGACTAGCTCGCCAACCTTAAAGGTCCTATCCTGTCGTTTGTGGTCAGCAAACCATTTAATCCTTGACTGGGCCTGAGTGAGGTTTTCTCGTAGTGTTTGCATCATTTGCTGTCTCTGGTTAAAGAGTTCAGTGGCATCAGTGTGGGTAGAGTCCAAGTAGGAAGTGACTGAAAGTGTGGGAGGAGGAACCCCGTAGAGAGCCTGATAAGGGGTACATTTTAGGCTGGTATGGTAGTTACACTACTAAAAAAACGCTCATAGATAACGGATTTTATCCGTTATGTAAGTAAAAAAAGCTCTATTACGTATACTGGTGTTATGTATGTTGCGCTCATACGTAACGGAATAATATCTGTTATCTATGTTGTTATACATAACGGTTGTAGCAACAAACATGACATCGGATATTACGTTATCTATAACTCTCATACATAACGTTTGCTTCCGTTATGAAAGTTTAACTTCCTCCGTTATCTATGCACTTTTACATAACAGTTTTTTTTCATACATAACACTCTTCATTGCGTGATATATTATTGTTATATATAATGGTTTGTGCCGTTATGAAAATTCAATTTTCTCCGTTATGAAATATACCACATGGATTAATACATAACGTTTGTTTCTAGTTTAGATAATGCTTTTTTACGTTATGTATGTTTTGATACATAACAGATTTTTACCGTTCTTAAATATTTTAGTTTTCGTTATCTTTAAGTCTTATACATAACGGTCTTTTAGTTTTACTGCCGTTATGTATGTTTCCAATAAGTACCGTTATGTATGCCTGCTACAAATTTTTTTATAGATTTTCAGCAATTAAAATAATTACAAAACAATAAAAATAACTGAAATTCCCATAAATCATCGTATATCTAATACATAAAATGTATACTAAATACATAATACAACATATAAGTTCTCTAAAATAACATGATCAAATTTGAAATAAACTAATATTAAATATTTTGCATTCAACATGCGCATAAGTTCATTAGTTCAAGAAGTAAGAAAAAGAAGTTCAACTTTTATAGCCTTCTGCTCCTTCCCTTGCCTCACTAAGCTATATTTATAAATTCTGCATTTCATCCAATCTCCATAAAGAAATGACAGCAACCAACCTTCAGGGAGAATGACAACAACCAACCTTTAGGATCTTGAGGAGTTTCAGTAGCCTATGAAAGCAAGTTCAAACCTGCAGTGAAAAGATTAGGTGGGAAGAATGACCACATAGTTTGGTAGGTCTTCAAGAAATCCTGACTATATGGAAATCCAAATGTTGTGACAAGCTAGAAAAGAATTGAAAGATCTCTGTTATCAAGGGTAATTACAATGTCTCTAGTAATTTCCAAGTAAAAACTTCTGATTATAGTTACAAACCTAAGTCAAGAAACCAATAATAAAGATAAAGTAGCCCACAGTTGTGGATGCAAATGACTTGTTAATAAAGGCAGACAACATAAAAGCAAAAGCAACCTGGCAAATAATTATAAAATAATAAATAGTTCTAGCAATCAGAATCTCCCCCATGCATTTGCATCAGTCAAAACTTTGAAACAGATAAGAGCATTGCAAGTATCATGTTGGGATGAGGAAACCTACCATACACAATTGGAAAAGGAAAAACAAATGACCTTCTTACTGTATGCATCTAACAGAGTGTGTAAGAAGCTGATTCATGAGATAGAAAATACAGAATCATTATCACAAGAATAATGATATATACCTTTCCAAAAATGTCCTGTTTACTTTCAATATACCCAAAAATATCTTTGCAGTTCCTCATTGTAGACATTTCGGTCAAATCTTCCAAAAGCTGGAAAATCATGCCACCTTCAACATGTTCTTTCTCACAGAGGTACAATACAATGTCTGCAGGGAAGAAAACAATAAGAACTGCAACAATAAATTGTAGGCATACCAAACACCATTTTAAGCTTTCCGGGTCCTTTAACTAGATAATCAGTTGCTCGGTATTGATCTCCAAAAGCATGCCTTCCAATGCATATAGGCTTTGTCCACCCTAAAGCAAACAATACATATACATATATTAGCACAACTAAATCATAAACTAAAGAACTGCTGAAAAACATAACTAAAAGATTTAATAGATGTACCTGGGATAAGTTGAGGAACATTTTTGCAAAGAATTGGCTCTCTATAGACCGTGCCTGTGAGATGGGCCAATTAAAAATGGTCAAAGTCCCAGAAAAAGCATTGTAAAAAAAAAATTCCAAGGGCCAACATACTCACCATTCAAAATATTCCTAATGGTACCATTCAGACTCTTCCACATCTGCTTTAAGCCAAACTCCTTAACACGAGCTTCATCTGCAAACATCACACTTGGTATTTGATTAATTTATCAGATCCAGAAAAAAGGATATATATAATTTCAAGCCTGCTTGCCTGGAGTGATCGTTGCACACTTAATCGCCACATTATACCTCTTTGATCCAGTGCAGCAGCTGCAACTTCCCTCAAATATCTTAAAGGTCGATCCAGTGATGTACAAAGAATCAAAGAACTTATAGGGACCTGGGATGTGATAAATAAGTGAGAGTAAGAAGTCATAAAATAAAGAAGCAAATAGGAATCGGAAGATAGAATATTTGAAATGATTGCAACTTCAGACTACAAGAACTGAAATTTGAGGAATTTAGTCTTCCTAGACAGCTGGGTAAAAGGAACTGAACAAAGTTATAGCAATAACAAGAACAGGTCCAGACAAGAGGAACGAGTTCAGAATACAGTCCAATCTATTACATTTTTCTAATATGACGCAATCTCCTAAAAATCATGACATTATTTTTCTTATACCCCAGAAAATAATACTAATAAAAATGAAAAATAAATAAATAGTTTTAGTTACATATGGACAAGTTTTCTACCTATATCTCATAGTTTCTTTAGTGTGATTTAATTGGTAGTTTTGCATAAAAAGGCATCAATATTTGAAAGTTCTCTAATATTGAAAGCATCTGCTTCTGTTTTGATTATATACTTGCACTAACTTGCTACTAGTTGCACCTCAAGACTATTAATAGGAAATACACCAAATGCTTAATTATATATTCCAAAATCAATTCCATTTATCATCCAAAAAACCTACTTACAGTAACTTTATGTATATTTTCATTAAAGATGGAGACAAAATTCACTTTGGACAAGATTGATTATAGTCAGAATATAATAATAAATCAAATTATTGCATTTTCGATGTAATTAGCTCCTTCATCTAAATGCACCATATGTAGTCTTCGAATATATATGTTATAAATAGTTTACTAATCTCTTATATTGTTTTTCATATACAAGGATATATTATTGTACTTATAATGGTGTGAGAAATTAAATATTAAGCAAAAATACAGTAATGCACAGAGAAAGCATAACGAATGAGCTAAAACTAATACGCTATATATGCACTTTTTCAACAGTTTTTTTTAAGTTGTAAATCAATTATTTAAAGTGTAAAAGAACACTAGTGCATATAAATCAAATATATTATCAATGGCCAGACAAGAGCTGTCATAGATACAAAAACATTTAAGATTGGAGGCCATCAGATTATTTCTCGTCTATGCATCTCACAATAATTTCACAGTCTATCAAATGGACGTGAAAAGCGCATTCTTGCATGGGATGCTCAAAGAGGATGTTTTTGTCGAACAACCTCTAGGCTTTGAAATTGGAGATCAAGTCTACAAACTGAGAAAGGCTCTATATTGCTTGAAGCAGGCGCCAAGAGCTTGGTATGAAACCCTCACAACATTCTTACTAAAGAATGGGTTTCAGAAAGGAGTCATCGATCGTACTCTATTCAGAATAGAACGATCAGCTGAGATCTTAATGGTCCAAATTTATGTGGATGACATAATCTTTGGATCAAAGAGTATAGATCTCTGCACTCGATTCGCTCAACAGATGCAAAGTGAATTCGAGATGAGCATGATGGAAGAAATGACTTTCTTCCTAGGACTCCAAGTGAAGCAGCTGGAAGACGGAATCTTCATCAGTCAAGCTAAGTATACCAAAGAACTTGTCAAGATGTTTGGAACCGATAAGGGAAAAACTCTCAAGATTCTAATGAGCACATCAGTGCAGCTGACCCTCGATGAGGAAAGAGAATCAATCAGACAGATACACTACAGAGGAATCATTGGATCCCTTCTCTACTTAACTGCCAGCCGACCAGACATCTCATATTCAATAGGACTGTGTGCAAGGTTCCAGGCCAATCCGAAGAAAATCCATCTCAAAGCAGCAAAGAGGATCATGAAGTACCTCAAAGGAACCATAAATCTTAGGTTATGGTATCTCAGAGATGATAGCTTGAGTCTGACTGGCTATTCAGACTCAAACTTTGGAGGATGCAAGATCGACAGAAAAAGCACCAGTGGAACATGTTAGTTTCTTGGGAACAAACTGATATTCTGGTTTAGCAAGAAGCATCAATCAGTTGCCACGTCAACAACTGAAGCCGAGTATGTAGTTGTTGGAAGCTGTTATGCACAGATCCTTTGGATGAAGCAATATCTGAGGGATTATAAGGTGGAGACTGAAGAAGTGCCAATCTACTGTGATAACAATAGTGCTATTGCAATATCTCAAAATCCAGTATTGCATTCAAGGATGAAGCACACTGATATCAGGCACCACTTCATCAGAGATCACATCAAGAAGAAAGACATATGTATCAAATATGTCAACACGGAGAAGCAGATAGCTGACATCTTCACCAAGCCATTGCTAAAAGCTAGATTTATGGAGTTGTGCATTCAATTGGGATTGCTAGAACTAGCTTCAAAGGAGGATGATGATCCGCCAAGAGAAGGAGTGAAGATGAACACTCCAGCTGAAGACTAAAACTTAATCAAAATAGCATCAGTTCGCTAAGCTATGAAGCTTAAACTGATAAGCCCAAATCAGTTCTGAAGAAACGACAAAGGCCAAATAGAAGCTGAGAAAAGAAGATGAGTAAACTGATTACAGTAGGCATCAGTTCACAACCAGTCATGTTCAACTGATGGGAGCAGTTGAATCTAAAACTGACTGAAGAGAAAAAGCTTCAGCTGAAAAAGCTTTGGCGGAGCAAAGCTGAGAGGACAGCTCAAGCTGACAAAAAGATAGGAGTCAAAGCTGAAGGGACTCCAGCTGGAACTGATCAATTCAAGGAGAGGAGAACATCAGTCATCAATAGACGAGGCCAACTGATGATGTCAGCAGCTCAACGCCACTCGAAGACCGAAGGAGAGCTATGATCAGATAAGTTCAAATTGAATATATTACTGAAACGGTAAAATGACGTGTCATCTCAATATTACCGTTGGACCCACCCCTTCTCACTCTCTCTCTCTTCATTTAACTTCAATGGATAAATTTGAACTTAAATTGATGGATTAATCTGAACCATTCAATTTTGGTTTAACTCAAATTCTTTTTACCGTTGGATGCATCATGTACTTGAGTCTATAAATAGATCAGCTGTTTTCCTCAAATCACACACACAACTGATCAAGAACTCAAGTGCTCAGACTCTCTCTCTCAAAATTCCACTCGGAATTCTTCATTCCTTTTTTCTTCCAAAACTCTCCAAATTTCTCTTCAGTGGCCCAATACTCCGCCAATTCTCATCGAAGAAAGCATAACTTCAAACTCTCTGGTGAAGACTCAGCAGTCTTCTGCAAAGACCTGTGTCACGAGAAGATGCTGAGTTGAGCTAATTGCAAACAATTCACCAACCACTCACAGAAAGTGTCCCTACGAAGGTATATCCAGAGAGTGGCGAAACTGAAGACCTTTACAAAAAGTGCCCCCACGAAGGTATATCCAGAGGCCGTGGTAGAGTTCTTTCTCAACTCATACAGTGAGAAGGACTCTTGGATGATCATTAGTGAAGTAAGGGGTACTGAAATCTTGATCACCCCTTCAGTGTTAAAGAATATATATGGGCTACCAGAAGAAGGAGACAACCTTGAAGAAATGGAAGTAAATGCCAGATTCTGCTTCAACAGTTGGGCGACTAATCCAGCTATAGAAAACTTCCGTATCAATCAGCAGATGTCCAAATTCCAAAAGGAATTTCAGGTGTTATCAGCCCTGGGGACGCAGATGATGATAGGATCGTGTGAAGGCCACGATGAAATGTCAGAGATGAAATATAAGATCTGCAATGCTATCTAGGAGACGAGAGGGATAGACTGGTCTCTATTTCTCCTCAAACAACTAAAGAAGTTTGTATACATCGTGGAAGACAAGACTAAATGCACCTTGTGTTTCTCTCAAAAGATGTACTACATTAACAGAGTCAGCTTTATTCTAGAAAAGCTGATTCTTGATCTGATGGTGGAAAAGACAAATCATCAACCAGTTGATCCTGATGATTTCATTCCCAAGGTGAAAGAAGGAGCACTGCCTCCATTAACAATCAGAGAGGCACCACGATTGAGGCAGAAGCTGATCCCATCCACTCCAGTAACAAGGGGGAAAGGAAAAGCCAAGATGACGGAGTCTGTAGTTTAATCAAACACAGACTCTGATGATGTCCTCCTTGCTGTTTAGAGATATAAATCCTCAAGAGAAGGGGATGATGGCAGAAAGGACTCTAAGAAGAGTCCTACTAAACAAAGAGATGCGTCTCCAACTAAGTTTGAAACAGTTGAAAAGTTAACTGATGATCATCAGACTGGAGAGCATCAGCTGAAAACTGATCACAAGACTGGAGAGCATCAGTTGACTATAGAAGAGACTCAACTATGAGCTCAACAAGCTAAAAGGCAGTGGTCAGGCATATCCTCAAATTGAATCGAAGCACTGATCAAGTGCATGAAGGTTCAGGTAAAGATGGTCTCTGACTCAATCATGAAACTTGAAGCGTACTCTGGAAATGAAAACTTAGAGGAAGACTCTTTAAGTGAAAGCACTCCAAACAACTCCAGAAAATCAAAGAAAAAGAAAACTGAACGCAAGAAGAACTGAGGGCTGGAGAAGTTAGCTGACTAGATTGCCTTAGAACACTTCTTGTAATTCAGTTTATTTCTTGATATTTTAATAAAAAAAATCTTTTGGCTAACATAAATGCTTTTGTCATTATTTATTATGAGTTTTTCACCATTGGTCCAAAGCACAAAATCAACAGCCAAAAGAAACCGACAAGGGGCATTAAATTCTTTCAACTAACACATTTATGAGTCTTTTTTCTCACTCATAAAAACGCCTTTGCTCCGACTTTCTCAACATCTCTCAAGAGAATACTTGTGCAAAAACACACATACTCTTTCAAAATCATCTTTCAAAGAGAGTATTCTCTCTCTTAAAAAAACAAAGGAGCTTCAACTCAAATTTAGCCAAAAATTTCAAAATGGCCGAATCATCCAAATCTCTTACTTCCTTCAAAGACCAAATGATGAGAGATAAATTTCTGGAGAGATAGAAATTTCAATCGATTATGAAGGAATCAAACAACCCATTTCTTCTAGTTAATCTTCACAAGACCGGAATTCTGCATTACCTTGAAACCCCACCAAGATTCTTCAGACAAGACTTGGTGAGTGAGTTCTTGCTTCAAGCAAAGGTATCTGTAGATGGGAAGGTGATATCTTCAGTAGTTTAAGGGCACAAACTTCAAATCACTGAAGGTGATATCTTCAAGGTTCAAGATCTGAAAGATTCAGCTGAACCATATTGGAAAGAATGGCGAGCTTCAACTTGCGATAAGAAATTCAATTTTACCACAACTAAAACTGACCTGAAGCCCGAGTATGAAGTCATACTCGATATCACGAACAAAATGATGTTCGGCGCCATTGGAAGCTTGAGTCAATTAACTCAAGAAAGATACAAGGTACTGATACACCTTGTTGAAGGATTGGAAGCAAATTGGGCTGAATTTGTATTCTCCCAATTCAAGCATCAAGTCATCAAAGTTGCTGACTCAAAAAAGACTGGAAAATTTGAGTCCAAAGTAGGACTTGTTCTAAGAATGAGCAAGCTCCTGGAAGATATGCTGAAGCTTCTAAATGATGATGCACTACCAGTCCTCATCTCCGACTGGATTTCCGAGAAAAGGAGAGCACATATTCAGTCACTAAAGAAGAAGAGGAGATCCAAAGCTAAAGTCGATAATACAACTTCAAGCAGCTCCGCTGTCAATGAAGTTCCTTCTCCACACTTCAAAAATGGATCATCAGTCGACTTCAAGCCTTGCTCTGATCCAGATGAGCTCATTCAATTCATTGGAATCCCACATCCAAATTACGGAGCTGAATATTTCAGGAGAACCTGCCCTCCTCTCCAGCTGACTGAAGACAATATTCACACTTATTACAGTGGCGAATATGCAGTCAAGAGTGCAGAGAAGGATGTAACAAATCTCCTTCTCACTCACTTCACCTATGTTGCCAAACAAGATAATCAGCTGTTCAAACAACTGCACCGGTACTTCTACTGGTACAACTGGAGACATTCCATGTCAATCCAGTCACATTTTTTGCTAACTGCCTTTCATGGCATGAGCTTTTGGCAATGTGAAGAGACTTGGAGCATTAAATGGATTGGAGCTTCAAATCCATTTCCTCCAACCATTGTGCAAGTCCAGCGGATCGTGAAGCATCAACTTGATAACAACAATCCAGCTAAGGCCATGCTAGCTGATGTTCAAGCCAGCTTGAGATCGCAAGAAGTTGCAACTGTAAATCAGTTTGTCAACAATCAAGTCGATCGACATTGCCGAAAACTGAATTTTGATAATAATTCAATTCAGTCAGAAGAGGCATCATTACAAGCTGAAGCTGGCACTGAAAAGATAGATCAAAATCTATCTCATAATCAACTTGTGGTGACCCCGAGGAGTCAAAAGCGTGGACATAAGGGAGCAAAAGACGTTGAGAATACTGCCACGTCACCAGATCTCCTATCCCAGAGCTATGTCACTCCTCTTATCAAGTCATGCTCAAGAGCTGCAAAATTGATTATCAATCAGTCCAGCTGCCTCTGCAGAGGAATTTTAGAGCTGACCACCTTGAAGCTGCCCAATTCAGCAGTTGCTCTTAAGCAACTTCAACAAGCTGAGAATAAAGTCAGAACTGATCCTTCCAAGGATATCTCAAGTTCAGCTTCAAAGAGAAAAATATCAAATAGCTCTAGAGAAAGTGAAGAAGCTAGCCCAATCCACCACTCAAGAAGAGGAAACTGATAAAAGAGTCAATCAGCAGCTGATCAACAAAACTGATCAAATCAGTTTAAAAGGTGAAATCATAAGTTCAGCAGGAAACTGACGCCTAGAGCTCAAACTATCTCAACAGCTGCATGACCAGTCATCTTCGATAAGCTTCTCTACTCTCTATTCCTCAAGCTTATTTTTGAACAGTTATCGTTAACATTTCAAATAAGCTTACAAAACTAAACTTAGATGCGGAATATTCAGGGCCTGTTTTGACTCACAAATATTATCCGTGCTATGTAGAGATCAGTTGAGAAGATCTGCTAGCTCGGAGTGCTGTGTGTGCTTATAGTGTGCAGTTAAAAACATGCAACTGAACTGAAATTTAAAGCAGAGCACACAAGCAGTTTATAGAGGTTCGAAGCATAACTTCTACGTCCTCTCTTCCTTCCGCAGAAGGGTAATTCACTATGCAAGTGTAAAGTTCCTTTATTACAGTTACACAGTGAAGACAGTTGCTGTCCCGGAAGCTGCACTCTCAACTTTCTCAGCCGGTAGGTCGACAGCTCACACTTGCGATCCCCAACTACTCGTTGGAGAGATAAGGTGCTATTTTCCATCTTTTCACAATTTTAGATCTCGCTCGATCTTCAAGAGTATAGTCTTCAATCTGGTATCAACTGGGTTGCTCCTTTGCGCGTCTGCATCTGAGCTGGGGTAGTTGATCACTTAGGCATGGTGACTGAGAGAACATCTCTGGCTGGAAATCTTCAATAGCTAGCTCGAAGGGCGTTAAAGCTCATTCTCATCAGTTGGAACTTTTGATTTTCTGTGTTCTTTGAGTGCGAGGCTTTAGTGCTTCGGCGAACGTCTTCGCGGAAAGACTTAACTAAAGTGCTATCCAAATTCTCAAAAGTCCCACGGTTGTCTCTGGGGTAGCTCACTGTTTAAAGATAGGTGAGTTGGTGACCGCTGGTGATCACTGTTGGATCATAAATGATAAAGCCAGTTGCAAGGCTTTCATTTAATGGGGTCGTTGGGTTGCCATTGCTCTTCGGACGAGCTTTTTCTTCAAGATCTTTGTTACATTAACTTCAAGATCTTCTTTGGCTTATCTGAATTTCAGTTGCGGCTCCCTTCTTGATCTTCAGTTCTGAGCTTTGTCTAGCAGCTGGAATCTTCAGTTCCTTTGTCTGTCAGTTCTGCGTGTCCCTTGGCAGTTTGGAAAGCTTCAGTTGAGATCATCTTCAGCTGGCGTTTCTGAGCTTGGGCTTGATGCCTTCTAAGCTCCAGTTTCCTTCTGCTTCAGCTGGCAGTTTGAACCAGTGTTCTTTAGCTGGTATTTTGGACTTGTGTCCCTTCAGCTTGAACTTTCATGGACTGGTCTTCAGTTCGGTTGCTGGCGCTTTATCTGTTGGACTTCAAAACTGTTGCGTCTTCAGCAGGGGTTCTTCGAACTGGTGCTTCATCAGCTGGAACATCATTCTTCAGCTGGTAATTTCCATCAGCTTGTACCTTAGTCTTCTCTTCAGTTGGTATGTTCCTTCAACTGGAATATCCTAAGCTGGTATTTCCTTCAGCATGGATCTTTAGACTAGGTACATTTCTTCAGCTGGTATTTTCTTCAGCTGGAATATCTTGAGCTGTTATTTTCTTTAGCTCATGATTGTCATCCCTTCGGCTGGCAGTCTTCATCAGTTGATGTCATCGTGGACAAGCATGTTCATCAGTTTAAACTGATGTGCTCTTCAACTGGTATTTATTCAGTCAGGAATGATCTAGAACTGGTATGTCCCTCAGTTCTTCTCTTTCAGCTGGTATTCCCTTCAGCTAGGATCTTCCTTTGACTGGAACATTTTTTCAGCTGTTATTCGACTAGAACTGGTATGTGCTTCAGTTCTCTTCAGTTGGGACTTCCCTTCAGCTGGTGGTGGCCTAGAACTGGTATGTGCTTCAGTTCTCTTCAGCTGGTGGTTGCCTAGAACTGGTATGTGCTTCAGTTCTCTTCAGCTGGAACATCTCTTCAGCTGGTGGCTGCCTAGAACTGGTACATGCTTCAGTTCTCTTCAGCTGGAACATCTCTTCAGCTGGTGGCTGCCTAGAACTGGTATGTGCTTCAGTTCATCACTTCAGCTGGAACATCTCTTCAGCTGGTGTCGGTCTTGAACTGGTATGTCCATCAGTTCATCACTTCAGTTAGAACATCTCTTCAGCTGGTGTCGGCCTTGAACTGGTATGTCCATCAGTTCATCACTTCAGCTGGAACATCTCTTCAGCTGGTGTCGGCCTTGAACTAGTATGTTCATCAGTTCATCACTTCAGCTGGAAAATCTCTTCAGTTGGGCGGCTATCTTATGGCTTGAAGCAATCAATGGGGTGACATATCTCTTTGATAAGAGATTGGGTAATGTGGCAGTGTCTTCAACATCACATAGTCAACTCACTACAACTGGGGTGAGAGGTGACTCTCGCTGCTCCTGTGCAGTTGCAGGTTCAGTTGGTCGATTAGGCTCAACTAACTGATTTGGCACACTTCCAAAATTCAGTTTTCTGCTGGCAGGGCTGATTGTACAGGTCTCTTGCTGCTTGGCTCCTGCTTTGTCATGAGCCTTGATATCACTTCCTAATTCAGTAAGTAGGGCAGTTGGAGGAATTTTCTTGGTCAATCTATGACTCATAATCCTCCGTACTTGTACGATAGTTTGAGGGAATGGATTTGCAGACACTATCCATTTCAAACTCCAAACTTCTTCTCTTTGCCAAAAACTCATGTCGTGATAAACAGTGATCAAGAAATGAGACTGGATGGACATTGAGTGTCTCCAGTTGTACCAGTAGAAGTACTGGTTTAGCAGCTTAAAAAGCTCTTAATCTTGCTTGGCCACAAATGCAAATTGAGTAAGAAGTAAATTTGTTACCTCTTTTTGTGCATTCTTTGCTGCATATTCACCACTATAGAAAGTGCGAATATGTTCTTCCATCAATTGGAGAGGGGGACAAGTTCTCCTGAAGTAGTTAGCTCCATAGTTTGAATGAGGAATTCTGATGAATGAAATAAGCTCATCTAGATCAGAACAGTCTTGGAATTCCGCTGTTGATCCATTCTTGGAGACTGATGACAGGATGGCATTGGCAGTTGAGGTATTTGAGGCTGTGACATTTGTATTGCCAATTCCTAGCCTTTTCTTCTTGAGTGAGTGCAGATGAATGCTTCCTCTTAGGAATCCAGTCTGAGATGAGGATTGGTAACGCATCATCATTTGGCAGCTTCAAGATGTCTTCAATCATCTTGGTCATTCTGAGAACAAGTCCTTCCATGGACTCAAACTTTCGTGTTCTCTTTCAGTTGAAACCCTTGAGAACTTGACGCTTGAGTTGTGAGAATACAAACTCTGCCCAGTTTGTCTCGCGTCCTTCAGCTAGGTGTATCATCACCTTGTACCTTTCCTGGGTAAGCTGGCTTATGCTTCCAATTGCTCCAAACATCATCTTGTTTGTGATGTCGAGTAGAACTCCATACTCTGGTCTTAGATCAGTTTTAGCTGTGGAAAAACTGAATGCCTTTCTGCAGGTGGGGGTCTTCCTCCTTCTCCAGTATGGTTCAGCTGCTTCACTCAACTCTTAAACGGTTGCACCTTGCCTTGGAAGTTTAAAAACTTCAGCAATTGTTCTTTCAGTTATCTTGATTGGTCAGCCGTGGATAACTGTTGTAATCTCCTTGCCCTCATCACTGATTTGTGCTTGGAGAAGAAATTCACACACCTGACTTTGTCTGAAGAATCTGGGTGGTGTTTCCAGGTAGTGAAGAATCCCTGTCTTGTGAAGAGAAACAAACAGGTTTTGGCCGTTTGAATTTTGAAGAATATCCTGGAATTTCTTCTTTTCAAAGAATTTGTCTCTCATCATTTGTTTCTTGAAAGAGCTGGGGGAACTAAGTAATTCTACCATTGAAGAAAATTTGGCTAGAATTCTTGAGAGAGATGAGAGAGAGAGAGAGAGACTCTTTGAAAGAGATTGAGAAATGAGTATGTCTCTTCTCTTTTTGCAAGGGAGGGGGACTAGATCTGAATTGATTTATCAGTAATGAATGAATACTCATATATCTTGGAAAAATTTGTGTCCCTTGCTTTTGTTGTTTGTTTTAAATGCCTTTGTCAGATTTTCAACAGTATGAATTCAAGTGATTTTGCTGACGTGGCATTTTTATCAATAAAATATTTATTTTATTGATAAAAAAGAGTTACAGAGCTTAATTACAAGAAGAACACTTAGAGTTACAGCGAAGCTTGATCAGTCTCTAATCCTTCTTGTGCTCTGTCTTCTAATCAGTCACTAGTTTTGTCATGGCTAGATGGTGTGGCTGCAACTTGTTGAGCATTCAGTCATTCTTGTAGCTGTTGGATGAGCTCTGAGTTAAGCTTTAGCTGCTCCTGAATGCTGTGGAACTGCTCTTCATGCTGATTTATGCACTGAGCAATGGAGCTTTCTGGTTGCTCCTGGAGCTGTATTTCTGCTGCTCTGATTTCATGGAGAATGAGACCTTCAAGTGGTAGTTCATCATATTTTGATATGGCTTCATCTCCATCTTCTATTTCACTTAGCTCATCACAGAGGATTGTCCTGGTTTGTTCAGGATTTCCCAAGCTCTCGATCTGTTTCGCCATGGCTTTTCTCTGTTGGTAGCAACACGATTTCTGATGTCTGCTGGTTTGGATCTCTGTACACCACCATAGCTAGTGAGCATTTGTAGCCTTGAGGCTGTTCTTTAATCAACTGATCAGTCAGATTTTCCAAATCTGGCACCTCATCAACATGATCAGTTATTGTTTCTTCAGGAATAGGTTTATGAGTTGCTTCATCAAGAGGTATTTGAACTGTAGAATTATACTGAGAGATTGACTCGGCTTGATCTGCAAATAGTAGTTGGCAATCTGTTTCATTCTCAGTTTCTTTAGTTAATTGAGCTTCTTGAACAGGCTCTGCAGTAGAAGCATCTTGAGATTCCTCTTGGTTCTTTTCAGACTCAGTTGGCCTTTCAGTTGGCCCATCAGTTTGACCCTCTTCTGGTCTAACTGGTGAATTTAGCAACTCTTCAACCTCCAAGTTAGTGATGTACTTGTGAGTTTCTTCAGTGGAAGGTACTTTGTGCTCTGGAGAGTCTGCAATGATGTTGATATTGACCTATTTTGGATAGCGTAGATCTCCCAGCACTTCTTCTATGAGATACTCTAAGGACACCTCTTTTTTTCCTGTTGATATAGTTTCAGGCTATGATCCTGATTGACCTTTGATTACTTTGTCATGGAGCCATTTTTGTAGACTTAACCATATTTTGCTCTCCTTTTCAACAGAGAAAGTGGGTGTCTTGATTCCATTTCTATCACAAATCTCGCTGAAGATATTTTCCATTAATCCCTTGGATGGATTGCCATATATCTTCCTGAGACTTAGTTGCCTCTTCGGATCTTTGCTTTTTGTGGCTCCGGTATTTTTGCTGCTCGTCCACCACGCACTCAATTCTTTTTTCCCATTCCAGAAACTCATTCCATGGAAAGCTAACAGAAACAGGAATTGATCGATTTGATAAACATGTCTCCATATATATCAGTAAACATACCTGGTAGGAGTTTTGTACAGCTCTTCATGTCCTGCGAGTTCGGGAGCATAGTGCTATGCCACATATTGCTGAGTCGTCTCCTCTGCCCATTTCTTGATGTCTTCTCCTTTTGAGAAGGCCCTGATGTTTTTAGTCGTTTGGGGCATCGGTGGGTAGGTATGCCTGAAGTACTCCGCTTGTGCTTCCTCATGAGGTATTCCTCTTTCAGAAAATAAGTCCACTGGATTTGCATATGGGGTGACGTCTTCTGCTGAGAGATTTGGTGCAATTGTTGGATGCTAATCTTTTACCAAATTATCCTCTCTTTTCTTGATTGCCCTTATATTTCTTTTCTTCTTTTGATGGGCTGGTTTCTTTCTCAGAGCTAGTCTGGCAATTTGTATCTCTTCATCCTCTATATTTCACTCAATCAAGACTGTTATTGGGTGGTCAGTTGAGACTCTTGCTCTGGAAGATGTGCTAGTTCCAGCTCCAGTCGTAGCTGCTCGAGCTTCTGCTTCAGCTATTTGATCCAAGTCCATAAAATACTCATTAGAATCTGAGGAGTCATCCATTGCTGTTTTACTTGCCAATTGTTTTCCTCTTTCCTCTGCATCTGCAATCCTTTTCTTGCGATGTATTAGCTCAGCTTCTTCAATTTTGACAGATAGAGTTGGCGTTGGAATGAAGTCCCCTCTATTCGTTGGTGAGTAGTTTGTTTCTTCAAACATCAGCTCTGCAAACCTTCTTTCTAGGAACAGGCTGACTCTGTTGAGATAACAGATGCTTTGTGGGAATAAATTCTCACTCTTTTTTTCCTGAACAAGTAGAACGAATTTCTTGATTTGACTGAAGACATGTTGAGCCCAGTTAATGTCCAGTTGATCATCAATAGCAGTACATGCCTTGTATTTTGGCTTGGACATCTCTGAGTGACTGCCTGTAGTTCCAAGAATCATTCTGACAACGATCGTGGCCAGCATTTGGTGTGCATCCTTAAATCTTGAGATGAAGTGGTTGTTCTTGTAAACTTCTCTTAAGCCTTGTCTCCTCCATAGTTGGTATGCGTTCCTCAAATCAACCTTGGTGTCATCAAGAATTAGCCCCCTGGTAGGTAATTCAAACACTTCTCCAAGATTTTCAGCAGTGCGAGTGAATCGTCGTCCTCGGACCACAGTTGAGATTTCACTCGACTCCTTTGAACTTCTGGCATTGAGGTAGAATTCCACAACTGCCTCTAGATATACCTTCTTAGGATGAGCCTCTATGAAGGTCTTCAGATTTGAGTGATATAGCTTTGAGATAATCTCGCCACTGAGTGCTGAGTTTTTACAGTTGCGAACAAACACAGTTGGTTCGAAGAATTTATCTTTATAGAGCTTGCTGTAGAATGTCAATGAATCCTCTCCAGTTAATCTGAAGTTGTAGATCTTTTAAAGAGTTCGATCAGAAGCCGTAACAGCCCGGTCCTGAGAAAGGGATTAACAAGTCGGGACAGGGTGTTATTAAGGGATTATTACGGATTAAATGGGATTACTTGACTACGAAAGAAATATGATCGAAGAATACGAATAACAAGGGCTTCAATTAACACGAATATGTATGCTCATCTGGAGCTTAATCAATTAAACAAACACCAACATATAAGAGGGAATATAACTACATATGCATCATTATAATAATAAGATCAATTCGGGACATTTTGTTCATAGAATTTGAAATAAAGAATATGTTCGGAATTTAGATGACATATATCAGAGTAGCAGGATTATAGTGGGATTCGTAAGCACTTAATCTACAGCAAAAACTTGGCAGCCAACGCACATCCACAGCCACCAATGAGCTCAGCATCTCAACCTGAAAACATTTGAAAAAGAGGGTGTGAGCACTAATGTACTCAGTGGGTTTTTACAAAAAAGCTCTTAAACAACTTTGAGAAATATCAAATAATCAAATGATGGAATATAGAGATCAAAATGCAAAAGCCCTCTCTATACCCGTAAAACCTTTTCTTTTCTTTTGGGCCCAATCTGGGCTCAAACCTGATGTCAGCTGTACTCTCGGGTATGCCGTAGGATAGAAGAGGGGTTACCTCAAATATCCCAACGAGTTTGTGAGGGAATTAACCCAGCAGTGACTCACTTCAAATGATCAAAGATCACAACTTCTGAGCTCGAGTCCTGGTTATAGCAAGACTATGTTTTTCTTTAACTTCCTTAACTTAAACTTAACTTTCCTTACTTGACTTACTTGAATTATCAAACCTAGACAAATCATCTAGGCTAATTCTTAACTTAGTGGGATCTTGGCCTATAAGGGATTTTCTAACATCCGAAAAGGCAACCCTAAGTTACCATAGACTTAGCAAAATCCAACACTCAAATACGAGAAAATGGATTCGTATAAACATCGATTGCAATTAAAGCAATTCTAACATCTCATGCTAGCATAAATTATACTTAACAATCTTATCATGAATAAATCATGCTTGAGAGCTCGATAACTTTCTTTCTTTACTTTCTTTGCACAGAGACCAATCAGGGAGAGCAAAAATATTCTATTGGATATCTCATTTGCCCTAACATGCTTCTAGAGCTCATTAGCTCAAACTTTTAGAAAAAGTATAGATTTACCCACCTCGATCACTGAGCAGAGGATGAGGCAAAAATCCGTACAATCCTTCTCCGGGTTCTCACTGGGTGCACTTCCTCCTACAAAAGTCGAACCATCAACTTGGCGGCCTCCTTCGAAGAAATTGAACATCTAAAATGAGAAATAGCAACAAATAACCCAAAGTCCTTAATCTAAGACTTAAATACAGATTTCACGACTTAATGACTTTATAAAATTCAAGAAGAATTTTCTTGGAGAAATCATGTTAGGAAAAACTATCAAGGAACCCCTAGATTAGGTTTTAATGAGATGTTAAAATTATTTATGAAAAACTGACTAAAATTCAAGTTGTAGATCGGAGCTGACCAATCCAGGGCATCAAAAAGGAACTCAAGTAAAGTGAAAGTCAACCAATCTGAAGTATGGTCTACAAGCTGAAGGATACGTCATCCAGTCTAAATTCAACTCAACTAAGAAGTCGAACCAGTCGAAACAAACTGACATCTAAGTCAGTTGAGCTGAGGGAGAAAAGAATTGACTAAAGACTGAAGAAATTGATAAAACATCAGTTTAAGCAAGAGACTGGAAGTACCCAACTGATGGCCAAACTGAAGTAAACAAGACAGATCAGTTGAAGACCAGAACTGTAGTCAGCCAGCTTGTGATTAGTCAAGCTGACAAGAAAGCTCAAAAGAAATCAGTCAAGCTGACAAGATAGCCAAGAACTTGAAATCAGTCGAACTGGAGAAATACGAGCTCAAAACTGTCAACTGGAGCAATAGCAAAACTCAGCTGACAAGCTCAGCTGACGAGCTCAGAACTGTCAACTGGAGCAATAGTCAAACTCAGCTGACAAGCTCAGCTGACGAGCTCAGAATGGCCAACTGGAGCAATAGTCAAACTCAGCTGACAAACTAAGAACTGCCAACTGGAGCAATAGTCAAACTCAGCTGACAAACTCAGAACTGCCACCTGGAGCAATATCTAAACTGAGCTGACAAGTCCAGAACTGTCAACTGGAATTCAAAACGGCCAAGAAAGCTGAAGCCAGAGAACCCTGGAGTTTATTGCTCAAACCGCCGAATCTTGGAGTAAATGCTTCAACAAAGATCCTGGAATTAAATATCCAATAAAGATCGATGGGCAGAGTAACTGTTACTTCAACCAGAAGCTCCAAGCGATCATTAAAGACCATCTTCCATTAATGAGCCAACAGAGCCACCGATCAATGGACAATGGAACTCAACGGTCATAAAATCACTCCTCTATAAAAGACGAGTGAATCAGAGTTTAAAAACACTCTGAGCCAAAAAGAATCCATAGCCTACACAACTTTCGCATATACAAGCAAGAGCTTTTCTTTCTCCGTCCCAAGCTCAAGTTCAGCATTTGATAGAAACTGCGAGAGTCCAACTGAGAAGAAGAAATTCACAGAGTCAAGATAATCAGCCAGCTGTTGACAATCCAGCCAGGGCAGTCTTCTCAGTTTCAGCAATACAACGATCAACTACTCAACTCAATTGAAGGAGCACACCAGTTGATAACCCCTGTTCAAGACTCACTTCTTGAAGATCGAAAGAGATCTAAAACCTTGTAAAGACGACAATAGCACCTACCTTCCTAGCGAGCAGTTAGGAACTTCAAGTGTGAGCCGTCGACCAGTTGAGGTAGCGATTAGTTACCAAGTTCAGCCAACTGTCCTTCATTGTGTAATTTGTAAAGAAACTCAAGTTATATAGTGAAGTTGCCCTTCTACGGACGGAAGAGAGGATGTAGAAGTTTGAGACTTCGAAACTCTATAAATCGCTTGTGTGCTGTACTATTTTGGTTATTGCATATCTTTGAATTGCACATAACATCACACAAGCTGCACTCAAACTGTCTTAACTGATCAATAAGTTTGTGTATAGATAAGTTTTACTAAGCGAGTCAAAGGGCCCTGTTATTCCGCATTTGAAGTAAAAAGTTTTAATCAGTTTATTCACCCTCCCTCTAAACTGATATCGACTCGCCCAGGACCAACAAGTGGTATCAAAGTGATTGATTCTAAGGATCAGCCGTTTCTGCAGATCAACTGAATCAGATCTACTTATCTGTGCTAACATTTCAGCTATGGGAAACCATAAGCTACCTTTGTTTTCAGTTGAGAATTATGATAACTGGAGCAGGAGAATGAAGGTTCATCTCTGCTCAATTCATGAGAATATGTGGGAAGTCATCGAAGATGGTCCAATCATCATTATGATGGATAATGATGCTCACATAGTTGATATCAATCAACCGGCAAGGATTCCAAAACCAACTAATCTTCTCACCAGTGAAGAGAAGAAGCTAAAAAATCTAGAGTTCGTTGCTCAAGCCGCATTATTCCAAACTCTAGATGAAGACAGAATGAAGGACACAAAGAACTGCACAACTGCCAAGGAGATATGGGACCTACTAGCCAATCCATGCAAAGAGTCCGAAGCCATCAAAGGAAACAAGCTCCAACTGGTAGTCGACAGATATGAATCCTTCAAAATGCAGCCAGAGGAGTCCATCTCAAGCCTTGAAACCAGATTTGTGGGCATCATCAGTGAGATGAACAACCTCGGGAGGAGTTATCCCAATTCTGAGATGAATTCCAAGATATTGGATAATCTTACTGAAGAATGAGATATGAAAGTGATAGCTACAAAGAAATCAAGAAATCTAAATAGCATCACTCCAAGGGAACTATTTGGTTCTCTCAAAGCTCATGAGTACAGTCTAAACCGAAAGAAGGAAGCATCAACATCGTCAGCTCAAGATGAAGCTTTCTACGGTAAAAGGAACCGATTTAGAGACACTCGAGGAAGGAACAACTTCCGACCTAGGAGCTCACCAGCCAAAGAAAATCAAGGCGGATCTTCAACTGAACGAAAAAGAGAAACAACTGAAAAGAAGGAGAATCTAACTGATGACATCAATAATCAAATCCAATCAGTTACCAGGTTGCTAGAAAAGTTGAAGAGAGTTCGGGATGAGCAATCAGTTCCACTTCATACTGATGAAATCCCAAAAGATGAGAGAACTCATCAACTAGCTGAACGGCTAGCTGAACCATTCAGGGGTGGCAACCGAAATCTTGGAGAATGCTTTCACTGCCACAAACCAGGACATTATAGATTTGAATGTCCAGAACTCCCTGAAGACAAGAAAGCCAAGGTGAGGAGAAGCTTCTTCAAAAGGAAAGCAATGGTTGCAAATTATGAAAATGCCGTGCTAGACGATTCAGACCATTCATCTTGCATTGATTCTGACGGCTACAGCTCAGACGATGAAGCGCTATTCTGCCTCATGGCTGACAATGATGAAGAGGTTAGTACAGCTGAGTCTCAAACCTCTTTTTATCATATAAATGAAGCAACTGTCTCTAGTAATGAACTTGATATGAAACTTATGATGCTAGAAGACCAATTAGCTTCAATATCCTGCTTGTATGTTGAACTGAAAGATGAAAATATTGAACTGAGAAATAAGGTTAGGAAACTGAGCATTGATCATGAAAGATTGAATTATCTTGAGTCTCAGTTTATAGAATTTGAGAAATTGAAATTGAGAACTGCTGATCTAGAGGCTGAAAATCAAAAACTCAAGTAAGAGATCCATGAAAGAGAAAAAGTAACTCTGAAGTTCAAAAAGGGATCTCAAACTTTAGATGAGATATTAAATCATCAAAGAACTGGAACTGGCAGCTCAGGGCTAGGATATAGCAAGTTCACTGCCTTAGAGAAAGGAAAAGCAGTTGCTTAACCCAGTGATAAAGGAATTCTAAAAGGATTCACTAGATCTCATGATCAGCTAGCTGAGTCAACCAAAGGAAAAGGAATATTGAAAAATCCTCAAACTCAGCCTAGACAATTTGGTCAGTTCTACTAAACAAAAACACCAGGTCAACTGAAGCCCAATTTCCAGCCAAGACCATCAGTTCACTCAAGTCAATCCACTCGTTCAAAGCCTCCAGTTCAACAAAGACCACCATCTCATCAAAGAATGCCCCCAAGGCAAACTGATAGATCAGCTTTCTTTAGAAAGAAAAATCAGTTTGGATCTCAAGCCTATCCTACCAAGAAGTTCAATCAGAACACCTATAGGAGAGATCAACTAAACTCATTTGAACCCTACGATCAATATAATGAGTACCTGGATTCCAGAAATGAGCCAAAAAGGTTCAATCCAATAAACTGGAAACATACAAAGCACTGGTCTGATCACAGAACTCAAAGGTCTCAAGACCAAAGCATTTTAGTTGAATTGTTTTATCCAACTAACTCTCAACGCAGGTATCACTTAACTGATTCAAATCAGAATAGAAGAGTTGAGAGAAAATCTAAACTGATCAGGCGATCCAAGTCAGTTGGATCTCTGAATGATAAGAAGCCAAAAGTTTGGCAAGTTTGGATTCCAAAGAACTTGATGTATCAACAAGGACCCGATATGAAACAGGTCCCTAAAAACTAATCCTTGTTTTTGCAGGTCAAGAGCATCCTATCTATGAAGAAAGCCAAAGATATTTGGTATCTAGATAGCGGGTGCTCCAAGCACATGACCGGAGATAGAGAAGATCTCGATGGTTATGAAAAAGTCAAAGGTCCACTTGTCATATTTGGAGACAACTCCAAAAGTCAAACCATTGGAGAAGGGTTCGTGGTCAAGGGAAAAGTTGTAGTAAACGGAGTCTCCCACGTGGATGGACTAAAACACAAACTACTCAGCATCAGTCAATTGTACGACAATGGCTACTCAGTTGACTTCACCAAAGACTCCTGCAGTATAAGAGACAAGTCAACTGGAGTAATTCTTCTCACTGGCATAAGAAGAGGCAACATGTACATTGTTGACTGGTCAACCGGTAACTTAGAAGCTTGCTTTCTTTCAAAAGGATCAACTGAAGCAAGCTGGCTATGGCATCGACGACTGAACCACCTCAACTTCAAAACAATTAACTACCTAGCCAAGAAAGAATTAGTTGAGGGGCTTCCCAATGAAATATACAAGAAAATAGGCGAATGTGGGCCATGCCAAAAAGGGAAGCAGATGAAATCACCATTCAAGAATAGGAGTCATCCACCAGGAACAACTGACTGCCTCCAACTGCTACATATGGATTTGTTTGGTCCAGTTAAACCACAAACCCCAAAAGGTAAAAGATTCACTCTGGTAGTAGTTGATGATTTCTCAAGATATACATGGGTGGAATTCTTGAGGAGCAAAGATGAAACTTATAACAAGCTAACGGCGCTGATCAGAAGGCTACAAACTGAAAAGGAAAGATCAGTTCAAAGGATTCGCTCCGACAATAGAACTGAATTTGTAAATCAGCAAATGATCAGCTTCCTCAACCAGCTTGGAATCACTCATGAACACTCAGCTGCAAGAACTCCACAACAAAATGGTGTAGCCGAATGGCGTAACCAGACACTCAAAGAAGCAGCTCGAGCAATGATAGCTGATGCCAACATAGCTGAAGTGTACTGGGCTAAAGCAGTCAACACAGCTTGCCATACTCAAAATCGAAGTGCTATTGTAGCAGCCCATGACAAAACACCCTATGAGCTGTATAAGGGTCGTAAGCCTTCTATCTCATATTTTAAAATATTTGGCTGTAAATGTTATATTCACAACAATGGCAAGACTCAATTGAAAGCTTTTAGTGCTAAAGCTGATGAGGGAATATTTCTTGGATATAACTCTCCTCATGCACAAGCTTACAGAGTGTTCAATAAATGAACTCTTGTTGTGAAAATAACATGTCATGTGGTATTTGATGAATTTGCTAATGAGTACAGGAACAAAGAAAGAATAGACACATCAGTTCAAGAACTACCTAGTGAAACTGAGAACTCGCAGGACTATGTGGATCACATTGTTCCAGAGTGGCTTGAAGTTTCACTAGAAGAAGGCAATGAAACTGGTACTAAACCAGTTGAGAACAATTTGGTCAATGAAGACACAAATCGTGCTGAGACCATAAACCCCATAATTGAAACAGGGGGAAGAACTGATGAAAATGGCGAACCAATTGATGAAAGGGCGACTGATGACGTCACCACAGAAGAGCCAGCTGAAGCTATCATGCCCAAATGGCTCCGAAGCCATCCAACTGACAAGATAGTTGGTGATCCAAGAAGTCGAGTCCAAACCAGAAGTTCAACTGATCATGCATTATTCACATGCTTCATATCTCAAACTGAACCAGCAAACGTCAAAGAAGCCTTAGAAGATTCAGACTGGATCATGGCCATGCAAGAAGAACTGAACAAATTCACAAGGAATGACGTATGGTTTCTTGTTGATAGACCAAAAACCCAGAAGGTCATTGGTACAAAATGGGTTTTTCGCAACAAACTGGATGAACAAGGAGTAATCACAAGGAACAAGGCTCGACTGGTAGCCAAAGGATACTCACAAAGTGAAGGGATCAACTTTGATGAGACATTCGCACCAGTTGCAAGATTAGAAGCCACCAGACTGTTCCTAGCCTATGCAGCCCACTTCAATTTTACAGTCTACCAAATGGATGTCAAGAGTGCTTTTCTTCAAGGAATGCTCAAGGAGGACGTGTATGTCGATCAACCGCCAGGCTTTGAGATTGGTGATCAAGTCTTCAAACTGAAGAAAGCCCTCTATGGATTGAAACAAGCTCCTAGAGCATGGTATGAAACTCTCACAACATTTTTGCTGAAAAATGGGTTTCAAAAGGGAGTCATTGATCGAACTCTATTCCGAATAGAACGATCAACCGAGAACTTAATGGTTCAAATTTATGTGGATGACATAATTTTTGGATCAAAAAGTAAAGATCTATTCACACGATTCGCTCAACTGATGCAAAGCGAATTTGAGATGAGCATGATGGGAGAAATGACATTCTTCCTAGGACTCCAAGTGAAGCAGCTGAAAGATGGGATCTTTATCAGCCAGGCAAAATACACCAAGGAGCTAGTCAAGAAGTTTGGAGTAAGCAAAGGAAAAACTCTCAAGATTCCTATGAACACATCAGTTCAGCTAACTCTCGATGAAGAAGGAGAATCAGTTAGCCAAACATATTACAGAGGAATCATTGGATCGCTACTTTACTTAACAACTAGCCGACCAGACATCTCTTATTCAGTCGGTTTATGCGCACGGTTTCAAGCTAACCCAAAGAAAAGTCATCTTGAAGTAGCTAAGAGGATTATCAAATATCTCAAAGGAACCATAAATCTTGGACTATGGTATCCCAGAGATGACAGTTTGAGTCTAATTGGATATTCAGACTCAGACTTTGGTGGATGCAAGATCGATAGAAAAAGCACCAGTGGAACATGTCAGTTTCTTGGAAGCAAATTGATATCCTGGTTTAGCAAGAAGCAGCACTCAGTTGCCACGTCAACAACTGAAGCAGAATATGTAGCTGCGGGAAGCTGCTATGCTCAGATACTCTGGATGAAGCAGCAGTTGAAGAACTACAAAGTTGAAACTGAAGAAGTCCCTATCTTCTGTGACAACAACAGCGCAATTGCAATATCTCAAAATCCAGTTCTACATTCAAGAACCAAGCACATTGATATAAGACATCACTTCATTAGAGATCACATCGAGAAGAAGGACATATGCATCAAATATGTCAACACGGAGAAGCAAATAGCTGACATATTCACCAAACCATTGCCTGAAGCAAGGTTTATGGAGCTATGCATACAATTGGGATTACTTGAGCTAGCATCACCGGATGAAGATGGTCAACTGGAAGAAAAAGGTCATAAATCCATTCCAGCTGAAGAGAGGAACTGAACCAAAAAGGCGAGAAACTGATCAGTTGGACACATGAGCCATCAGTTTGAAGTAAAAGCAAGAAGCTGTGGAGAGAAAAGTAAACTGGAGATGATCAGTTTACCCCATGAGCTCAACTAAATCATCAGTTCATTTGCTCAAACTGATGATCCAGTCAGCTGTGCAGAACATACCAGCTGCAAATTAATCAAACTGATGAAGGAATCATAGGAACTGGAATCAACTAAAAAGGTGATATCAGTTCAAAAGACCAGCTGAACTGAGAAGCAGCTGAATGAAGGTCCATGCAGTCAAGACCAGTTCGGAACTGATGAGAAGACATCTCAGTTGGAACTGATCAATAAAAAGATCATCAGTTATAGTCGAAGCCAACTGATGACGTAATCGGTTTCAAGCCAAGGAGAAGCTGCTAGAGAGAAAAGATAAGTTCAAAAAGGTTTCAATAGTGAAAACGGTAAAAACACGTGTCACCCAAATATTACCGTTGAACTTTCTCTCTCCTCCTTCAATTTATCCCCAACGGATAGAAATGAAAAGCCAATCGACGGGTCGATTGAATTAATTCGACCGTTGAATTTGGGCATATGAAGCGACATAACCGTTGGATGAGCCCAATCTCTCTATATAAATAAGGCGGCTGAATACTCGAGATAAGATTCCTGATTTTTAATGAAGATTTATCTTTTTCTATCTATCTCTCGTAAAAAAAAAACTCTTCAGCCTTAAAAGATCAATTCCTCAGCCTCTCAAATTAATCTCTCTTTGAAGAATTATGGCTCAAAACCCAACTCGCAGAAGATTCAATTTCCGTCAGTCTGGAGAAGATTCTACAGTATTTTGTGAAAAACTCGACAGAGACAAGTTTTTCAATCCAGCCCGATTCCTTTAAGCCTGTAAAGCTTCCCCTCTCAGCAGAATGATCATCGAAAAGCTTTCTCAGGCCATGGTGAAGAAGTTCCTGGAGGTATTTCCAGAACGGATTTACACAGAACCAGTTGCTGAATTTTACTTAAATTCAAATGGATCTTCAAATCCCAAAGAAATCAGATCGGAAGTAAGAGGACAAGTTATTATCGTGACAGCTGAGTCTCTGAGCAACATGTTCGATCTACCCAACAACGGACTCAAGCTGGAAGACGTTCATGTCAATTTCCAGGAAGCTTATGATTTCTGGAAAAAGGAAGGCGAAACTCAACCATATAAGAGCAATCATCTCATCTCAAAACTGCAAAATGAATTTCAGGTGCTCGCTGCCATCACCTCAAAGATAATGGTAGGAACAACTGGCAGTCAGTCTGAAATGTCAACAACAAAGTACAAAATCTGCACCGCCATCTACAACCGAATGGAGATCAACTGGGCACAATACTTCTTTGAACAACTGAAGAGATATTTTGATATCATTGAGAGAAGCTGGGATAACAAGAAATTCCCTTAACGAATTGGATATATCAGTCGGGTCAGCATCATTCTGGAGAATCAGTTTCCTTGGATATCTGAGGAAACAGAGTTCAAAACTATAGTCAGTAATGACTTCATTTCAAAACCTCTCAAAATTATGGAGATTGATCCTGGACAAACTAACCAGCCAAAGAGAAAGAAGCCTGCAGCTGAAGGCAAGGTAAAGAAGCCAGTTACTGATGACTCTGATGATGACATCCCTATAGCTCAGAGATTTAGGCAACAAAGCTCAGTTGCCACCAAAACTGACATCATCGGACAATCAGCTAGGCAAGCAGCTGTCAGATCAGCTCCAAAGAAGAAGCAAGCTGGTCAACCAAAAAGGAGAAGAATCTTACTCTCTCAATCAAAAAAGAGAAAGGAATCAAGCCCTATACAAGAGCCAACAATCCCACCAAATTTAACTGTTGAAGATAAAGCTCCGTGCGAAAATCCAGAAGATATCATCCCTGCAAGAGGAATTCCCCATAATGGAGTAGAGCTGATTACTTCCAAATGACATGCCCACCAATGGCTCAAGTTGAAGGAAATATAAGAGCCTATTCACAAGGAGAGTCCGTGAAGAAATGGGCTGATGAAACCACACAAAAGCACATGGCTCAACACTTGCCCAGGAATTAACTGGCTATGAGGAGCTCTCCCACACCTTGACCAGGTACATATACTAGTTTTTTTGGAGACACGTATATCAGTCAGAGGCTTTCCTCTCATTGCTCGCATTCCATGGAATGAGCTTCTGGAGGCGAGAAGAAGAATGGAGCCTATGGTGGACGGACAGTGAGAATGCCAGTATCACTAAGGGCAAACAGCTTATGAGGCAGCTACAGCTGAGGAAAGAGTGCTCAAACCTAGCTGAAGGATCGATGAAAGACGTGTTTGATGAACTGTGCAAGATTCAAAGCTTAACATTGCCACTCATCACTACAGAAATGGAACAAGAAAGATGGTCGCACCCCCATGTTCAAAACAAATGGCTATTCACTCAATTAATGAAGAAATCACAAAGCCATCAGTCTGGACAGCCATCAACTGCCGTGAGCGATCAAATATACAACCCAGTGGATGATATCATTGATGAGGTGATAAGAGAACTACACTCTGAGAAATCTCCTCACGAAGCTGAAGTTGAAATCAACATTATTCCTGAAGAGTCAGAAGAATCGGCTGAGAAGACTCATCAGTTTGAGAAGACAGCTGAGACCCAGACAGCTACCTCATAAGATCCAACTGCTGAGAAAGGAATCACATCATCCATTCCTCCAGCTGATCCAGAGCCAGCTCATACAGACAAGTTAGCTGATCAGTCAAGTCAAAGAAATGATCAACTTGTCTACCAAACAAGTGTGGAAGCAGACGAGATATCCCACACAGTTCTTTTCGAGGAACTTGTTGGAACTGAAGCAGGAGATGAAGCGGACTCTAGAGCAGTTCAGTTCAATGCTCAGCCAAGCAGTTCAATAGTCCAGCTCCCTCCTTATTATGAAGAGCTGATTCAATCCCTACAGCAACAGGTTAAACTGCACACTGAGCAGATCAAGCAGCTGCAAGCTCATCCAAGGCTCTAGTCAGCTGAAACTTAGTCAGCAAGCAGCGATGAGGATGAAGAAGAGGACCTCACTTAACCGCTGGCCAAGAGAAGGAAAACTGATCACAAGAAGGACTAAGTGGCTGATCAAGTTAAACCTGATTAGAAAAGCCCTAAGTGTACTTCTTGTTAATCAGTTTGTGATTATCTTTTGATATATTTATAAAAGTTTATCTTTTTTATTTGAAATAAATGTCAAGCTTCACATTTATTTTGAAATTTTGACCGTTGCAAAACAATGACACGTGTCAAAGTCATTAATTGCCAATGACCAAAAGAGACCAGAGGCTAGTACCATTCCAACCATCAGATCTATGAGCCTGTCCAAACACTCATAAAAAGACCATCTCTTTCAAACCTCTCAAAGAGCCTCCTCCTCCTATAATCTCAAAAACTCTCTCTCTGAAAAGATCTTAAAAATTCCCAAAATCTCAGCCAACCTCAAAGAATGAATCACCGGCTTGTCAACAAGATTCCAGCCACCGCCTTATTAGCAGAGTTCAAGACCAGCATCGTGCCTCAAGTAGTTGGGACTGCAGATCAACCAGTCAACTGCCCAACTGGCTCGCTTTGTCGAAAACTGAACTTTGATAATCTATCAAGTCAGTCAGCTGAGCCATCACGACAAACTCCCACTGTCACCAAAAGGACAAAACCACATCTATCACACACTGAAGCTGTGGCTACTCAGAAGAATCCAAGGCGTGCTGACGAAAGCAGTAGTGATGATGAAGACACTGCCACATCACCAAGCCTCCTGTCCAAGAGCTATGTCACTCCACTGCTCACATCTAGCTTAAAAGGCATGCAATTGCTTTTAAAGAATAATCAGTTTCGGTCATCGCCAAAGGGAACCTCACAGTCCCTCAGTCAACGAATGAAAAAATCTTCAGTTGCCATTCAGCTTCACCTTCAACAAGCTAGGAGGACAGCAAAGCCCGAACTGCCACCTAACAAAACTGCATCCCAAGGAAGCAGTGCAGCCAGTCCAGCTAGGCCTTTCAAGAAGAGAAAACTGTCTACTGAAAGTCAAGCAAACTGATCAAGTCAACTGATCAGTTAGGTTCAGTTACAGCTTCAGCTTTAGCCAGCTCATCAGGAACAACTGAGAACCGAGACTCAACTGATCATCCAATCGCCGAGCAGTCAATCAGTTGGACTGTATCCCAACTGAATCCGGATAAGTTTTTTTTTAATTTTTCAAAGCTTATCATAATTACATTCTTACCGTTGCGATTATGAAATTTCTTATATTATACTTAACGGTTACAATTTGAAAATAGGGTTCTATCTCATAATGCTGCAATTAATATCTCTGCGTTGATATTAAATCAACTCTTCAAAATTGAAAAAGAAAATATTATTTTTTTACTGAGATATAAATAGCAAGATCTGCAGAAAATATTTTGCTATTTATGGCAACTACCCCATTTTAAAAATCGCTACTTCTCAGCCACAAGATCATAAAGTTACTTCACCATCAAACGGCTGAGATGCAAGCATCATTAATTCAGCTAATCATCCATCAAATCGGATGGCTGATTAGCTAAGAAAAGCAATCGAGTGCCCTCGATTCCTGCATGAAAAGCTGAATAAATATGTGCAAAGAGATGATGGCTCCGATCATCTGCACACTCTTTCTCTCTCTTGCTTTGATCATCTGCTAGCCTTCTCTCTCTCCTCAAAAACACTTGCATATCTAAACTAAAACAACATCTTTTTGCAGATATGAAGCCCTCATTCCAGATGGTAGATACCAATCTGCTTATTAAGAAGCTGAAGAAGGATAAGACTCTAAGTCTAGAGTATCTTAACGCACGTCTCGGCTTCGAAAACTTTCAAAGGATTTATAGGCCATTGGAGGCAACTGGCCTGCTACCATTTTTGACGATCGTGCCACTCAAGAATTTACCTTCTCATGTTGCGGAGTTCTACTACAACGCAACCATCTCCGGCGACAACATCATCTCCACCATCTAGACTAAAGAGATCACGGTGACAAAAGCAATAATGATGTCTACGCTTCTTCTTCCCAGAGACGGCCCAGACGTGATGGAACTAAAACTGCCATGCAAATATGCACTGTGGGATGCTTGGAAGCTTCCTCACGTACGCCACCATGACTATTCCCACAAGCGGAAGGAGAGTATGCCCAATGATATCCTCCAACTCCTAGATATCACCGGCCATATTCTACATGGCAACTTTGAGACAGTCCAATTCTTGGACATCAAAGCCCGTCCCACAGCCGCTCTATACTTCGGATATAAAGCCGACTGGGCCTCTTTCATCCTTGCTCAACTGTGAGCTAATGTAGAGCGAGCGGCATATGACCCATCCACTGGCTCATTTCGCGAGAAGATCGGGTTTATGAGTCGCATTAGCCATATCATTCAAAGCCAGTTTGATGAGCTCATCTCAACTGGTGAACAACTCAAAAGAAAGGACATGCTCCCAACTATCTACTGCCATCTGATTCTGAAACGTTCACGTACACAAGGGCCTTCCAACTCAGGTCGAGGAAAGGCACCTTTGGAGGCACCCGTCAGCTCATCTGAAGAAAGAGAGCTGATGATTGAGAGCGAACCTCTTTCAAGGCTGAGTGATCGGCCTACAATATCAGCCAGCTCCCAATCTCTACCATTAGTCCAACGTGACTCCATTGAGGTTGAGTTTGAAGCAGTTCTAGACCATCAGCTGAGAAGCTGCTTCGGTCTCATTGAGGACACAGACTCCTCTCTATTCGACCAACTGCAGCGGTACCTGTAGTACCATATATGGCAATTCCAACTGGATGAGTCAACAATGTTCCACCTCATCCGCACCCGTGGCTCCACCTTCTAGATCAACGAAGGAACATGGAGTAGAAACTGGATGAATCATCCGCTTTCCTCGCCACCAACGCTTTTAGAGATAATGGATTCGATGATCAAGCGAATCCAGCTGAGTATACCAGCCGATGCTCCTCTCCCCAACAACGAATCGGCCAACTCCTCATGAACACCTTTCATTGATGATCCACCCATCCCTTCAACCGATGAGATCTTCAACAACATGGCCTCGATGAACTTCAGAGAGCAAGAAGTCTCTCTCATCTCTGCTCAAGGTCAGTTCATGACAACTGAAGAAGCCTATGCATGGCTCTCCTCACCTATGCAAATTCCTTCAGTTCCCTCAGTTCATGATGACAATTTGGCAACTGCCTTCACCTTCCTGCCAAACTTGTCACTACCATCATGCGATCCATTGCACCTTTTAGATGATGCCAAAAAGGGGGAAGATAGACAGAAAGAAGATGATGGATGCTTAACTCTTTGGGATCAGATTAAAAGAGAAATTCATCATGAGGGGGAAGATCAGCTTCAGGGGGAAGCATGGAGAATACAAGAAGTCCAAGAAAGAGGAGAATCGAGCATAAAGAAAAGGAGCAATTTTCAGGAAGTAGATTAGTAGTTTTAACTACTCTTGAAAATATAATATGCTTTAAAGTGAATATATAATACACACTTTGATCATGCTTATAATGCTCATGCTCTGATACTTCAAGTTTGATCATGCTTATAATGCTCATGCTCTGATACTTCAAGTTTGATCAAGTTGAATGCTCTGATACTTGAATGAAAAATACTCTAATACTGGAATGAAAGCATGCCCAAAGTGAAAGAATGAAAGAATGCTCTGAAACTTGAAGTCTAATTGCTCTAATACTTGAATTTCATGCATATCTTGAATGCTTTAATACTTGAATGATAGCATGAATGACAAATGCTCTGATACTTGAATGAAAATCATGAATCAAATTTTCTCTCAAACTTGCTCTGAATTTGCTCTGATTTTAAGAATCTACTTAAGCAAACTTGCTACACTTGCAGTTTTTCCATCATCATTGACAAAGTTTTGACATCATCAAAAAGGGAGAAATTGTTAGGAAAAACTATCAAGGAACCCCTAGATTAGGTTTTGATGAGATGTCAAAATTATTTATGAAAAACTGACTAAAATTCAAGTTGTAGATCGGAGTTGACCAATCCAGGGCATCAAAAAGGAACTCAAGTAAAGTCAAAGTCAACCAATCTGAAGTATGGTCTACAAGCTGAAGGATACGTCATCCAGTTTAAATTCAACTCAACTGAAAAGTCGAACCAGTCGAAACAAACTGACATCTAAGTCAGTTGAGCTGAGGGAGAAAAGAATTGACTAAAGACTGAAGAAACTGATAAAACATTAGTTTAAGCAAGAGACTGGAAGTACCCAACTGATGGCCAAACTGAAGTAAACAAGACAGATCAGCTGAAGGCCAGAACTGTAGTCAGCCAGCTTGTGATTAGTCAAGCTGACAAGAAAGCTCAAAAGAAATCAGTCAAGCTGACAAGATAGCCAAGAACTTGAGATCAGTTGAACTGGAGAAATACGAGTTCAAAACTGTCAACTGGAGCAATAGCCAAACTCAGCTGACGAGCTCAGAACTGCCAACTTGAGCAATAGTCAAACTCAACTGACAAGCTCAGCTGACGAGCTCAGAACGGCCAACTGGAGCAATAGTCAAACTCAGCTGACAAGCTAAGAACTGCCAACTGGAGCAATAGTCAAACTCAGCCGACAAGCTCAGAACTGCCAACTGGAGCAATATCTAAACTGAGCTGACAAGTCCAGAACTGTGAACTGGAACTCAAAACTGCTAAGAAAGCTGAAGACAGAGAACCCTGGAGTTTATTGCTCAAACCGCCGAATCTTGGAGTAAATGTTTCAACAAAGATCCTGGAATTAAATATCCAATAAAGATCGATTGGCAGAGTAACGGCTACTTCAACCAAAAGCTCCAAGCGATCATTAAAGACCATCTTCCATTAATGAGCCAACAGCTGAGCCAAAAACACTCTGAGCCAAAAAGAATCCTTAGCCTACACAACTTTCGCATATACAAGCAAGAGCTTTTCTTTCTCCCTCCCAAGCTCAAGTTCAGCATTTGATAGAAACTGCGAGAGTCCAACTGAGAAGAAGAAATTCACAGAGTCAAGATAATCAGCCAGCTATTGACAATCCAGCCAGGGCAGTCTTCTTAGTTTAAGCAATACAACGATCAACTACTCAGCTCAATTGAAGGAGCACATCAGTAGATAACCCCTGTTCAAGACTCACCTCCTAAAGATCGAAAGAGATCTAAAACCTTGTAAAGACGACAATAGCACCTACCTTCCTAGCAAGCAGTTAGGAACTTCAAGTGTGAGCCGTCGACCAGCTGGGGTAGCGAGCAATTACCAGGTTCAGCCAACTGTCCTTCATTGTGTAATTTGTAAAGAAACTCAAGTTATATAGTGAAGTTACCCTTCTGCGGAAGGAAGAGAGGACGTAGAAGTTTGAGACTTCAAACCTCTATAAATCGCTTGTGTGCTGTACTATTTTGGTTATTGCATATCTTTGAACTGCACACAACATCACACAAGCTGCACTCAAACTGTCTTAACTGATCAATAAGTTTGTGCATAGATAAGTTTTACTAAGCGAGTCAAAGGGCCCTGTTATTCTGCATTTGAAGTAAAAAGTTTTAATCAGTGTATTCACCCCCCCTCTAAACTGATATCGACTCGCCCGGGACCAACAAATCACATTTTGATACTCGAATTTTAGATGAAAATAACTTCAAAAGTGTACTTGAAATAACTCGGAAATAACTTGAAAATCTTCTTAAACTAAACTTGGAAATAACTCGGGATTAGTTTGGAAAAACACAACTCGTAAGGCTCAAAAAGAGGGCATGAACATAGCCGAAAAAATCAGCATCGAAATATACGGTGGTACCATGCGCCAGCGGCACCCTGCGCGCCCGCGCCACCCCCGCGCCGGCGCCCTATGGCGCGCTCGCGCGGGTGGTTGGCCGAGGGGGGTGTTGTATGGCGGCAGCCCCCCCACGGTCACGCCACCTGCTCCGTCTAAATACTGGGCATTCTTCTTCTTCTAGGTTTCTTCAGTGTTCATCGATTCTTTCGACGAACACGAAGAACAATTTTAACAATTTTAAAATGAACATGCTTCAATAACTTAAATCAACATGAAACGGCATGCATAGATTTAACTATAACAAAAATTGAAACATTAATCTAGGCGGAATTGAAGAAAATAAGAGCAATTTCTACGAAGAACGTGAAGAACACGAAGAACATGAAGAACACAAAAATAAAAGTGAGAAAATAAAAATGAAAATGAACAGAGCTTGAATCCTCATCGACAATATAGAATGGACGAAGTCGAGTGCGGTGAATGAAGGTGGCTAGCCCGGCGTCTCATCGAGTCATAGCTGCGGCAAAGCTTACCCACTACGTCCCGACGGCACCCCTAGTACCTTTCCCCGGAGCATATCTTCCTCGCCACTCCGCTCGTCGAATTGGAGGTGAACTCACGAAGAGACTCCTAAACTTTCTTGACTTTCAAGAAGTGGAGTTGAAGAAGTGAAAATGAGCAAATGAAAGTGAATGGGTGGTGCTCTATTTATAGGAGAAAGTTTGGCTTCTCCATGAAGCTTCTGCAGTGCAAGGATACTTCAAAAGTTACTTCGGGTTCGGTTAAAAGCTGCTTTATTCGATGTGGAGGTCCAAATGACCTCACACATGAAATCTGAAAATACCGAGAGACTCGTTGGCTCGAAGACTAGTGAACCAACTTGATTTATGATGAAGACGGGGTCATCAGAAGAAAGACGAGCAAAGATTCCTTTTTTGGAATTACTTTTTACTATTCACTCAGATTGACAGATTTTGCTCTTGAGCGTTCGATTGACCTTAGAATTGAAATCCGTGAATGCCAACAGATTCCTTGAAACATTTCCCATAAGAGGGGGCTGACAGAACAAGACTCGGATCAATGAGAAGGATTTCGTAAATTTCTCAAAACACGAACGCACGCAGAAGTCACTATTCATTCATCCTTTAAATACGTTTTTCATCACCGGGAACTCAAACGACTTCAGATTTAAAATCCAAAAACACCGGCATACTCTTTAAGTTAAAACCTTTCTAGAAAGACCAAAATTGGCCATAACTGAGTTAAGATCAAATTTTCAAAAAAGACGACTTTACGAAAAATGACCCCTAAAGTCGTGACTGACATCTGATCTCACTTAATCCTTAACTAAACTTCTTCCTTAACTTCTTAATTACTCTTAATAATTCTCTAAACTTTATTTGAAAATCTGGGGTGTTACATCCTACCCCCCTTAAAGAAATTTCATCTTGAAATTTACTAACCATGATAAACGATATCAGGGTACTTCTTGAATAGCTCGAATTCGAGCTCCCAGGTTGCTTCCTCTGATCCTTGATGGTTCCAGATCACCTTTACAAGACTGATCTCCTTGTTCCTTAACTTCTGGATCTTTTGATCCACAATGGCCTGGGCTTTTCTTCATATGATAAGTCCTCATTCAGGACTATCTCTTCCTTGCTAATCACGTGCTTTGGATCAAACACATACTTTCTTAATATCGAGACATGAGTTACGTCACGAACATCACTCAGGTTGGGTGGTAAGGCCAACCTGTAGGCTACTTCATTCACCTTCTCTAACATCACTCAGGTTGGCGGTTTCTGCGAAATCTTGCGAGCTATTCGACTGTGCTTCAAGTCTTTTCTTTTCGAGAAACTCGTTTTCTCTCTGGGCTTCAACTTGTTAGTTTTGAATACTGGAAGACTTGTCTTTGTATACTTTTCTGATGATATGATGGTATGAAATGAAAGTTATTGCAGTCACTGTTTGCATTTAGATTATGTTCTATAATTGTTCTATGTAATGTTCCATATACTTACATTGTAGATGATATGGTGTGGGGAGTCACACGGTAAGATCTTATCATTAGAACCTTGTAATGTATTAAAGAGCTCACGGCTTAGATGGTCCTGAACACACCATCGGTACACCGTAGAATAATCTGATAAGTTAGTTTATCTTGACTAACTGATTATTCTGGTACACTTGTTAGTGTATTGAGGAGGATCACGATAGGATACTATTCTCTGTCTCTGACCCAGTTACTGAGAGAATAAAGATCCACAGAGTTCGGGTTCTGAACTCATGTGATATTGGCGAGCATATGTGTGTGTTGTTTATTACTTTGATTTATCAATGGGTGAGATCTTTTCGTAGATCGAATTCGATATCTTAGGTAATAACAATGTTTACATGATGTCTCGAGCAGTATGCATGAGCACCATGTTCTGGTGCGCCAGGTTGATGATGTTCTCTTGAGGAAACACAAGTTCATGTTGAAACCCTGCAGGTGGAATTTATTCCTTACATGATAAAGCTTGTGTGGTACTACTCAAGGTTTTAGATGTTAATTAATTATAGCTGTCAGAGGCTGACATAATTAATTAATGAACATTATATCTTAAACACGGGGAATGGCTGGACTAAAGGAGAGAGCATATTCGTAAATATATATTAAATTGGTAGGTCAGTTTTACTTCTTCAGTGGAATAAAAGTAAAACTTAATTTATTTAATTATATCCTAAGTTTATTGGATATTAAATAAATTAGTGGGCCAATTTAATATTCTTCTAGATCCCTGTTGTAGCCCAATTGACTGATAGTGGACTGGATATTGAACTTGAGATAGAGGCCCAAACCCAGTAGGCTTTGAGAAGTAAATTTTCACCCGCCTCTCTATTTAATTGAGAGGGGGGGACGAAAATTTAGCACTAGGAAATCAGCCCCTCTTTGTCTCTCAAAGTTATCCACAGATTTCACAAACCTATCTAGTAGATTTCAGCCCACTCTGAATCTAGATACAGTCCGGAAATACAACAGAAGATCTTGGAGTGGAATTGTGTGTGGCCGATTTTTGAGGTGTAGGTGGCGCCTGTCATTGTTCATCCAACAGCAAGATTAGATCTTTAATCTTGTCCTCAGACCGTCTGACAATTGTAAGTAATTCGGATCTATGCATTCTGCTTTATTAGATTCATTTTACATGGTTTTGTGCGTGACGTGATAAACATGCATATGACATAAAAATATGATTTGCATGAACACGGATTAATGAACAACCAAATGATCCTGCGGTGGTTTAATTCGAAAAAACCCCAACAACTGGTGATCGGGCCATTTCTACTTAATATTTTGGGAAAATTTGGTGTGCATTATTAGTGTTAATTGCCGTATAATGATGCCATTTTGGAAGAATGTGGTACTTTAAGAGTTTTCCAGGTCATTAATACAAAGATGGAGGAAGTAGCATGCTTTTGATGAGAAAACAAGTTGTGCAAAGGAAGCTGGAACTATAAATTCGGAAAGCCATGCCGTATGGGCATACGGCAGGATAATATGAGCGGATACTTCAGAAACTGGGCCTGAGCGTTCGTTTATGGGCTAGAACATGGGATTTACTAAAACCCAAGGTCTGGACGTGATGGTGAAGAGTTCCACCGCCTCAAGAGCCCTTCTTTTGTTAATTACCTAGTTTAGAATAGAATAGGATGTTAATTTCCATGTGGATACTATCTTAATTAAGGATATTATATATAGATTAGGACTTATCTCTATGATAAGGGATTCACGATATTCACGCAAGAACAAGAACAAAAGGACGATCTCTCGCTGGAGCAGAATTGATTTTCATCTTCTTCGATTATTTCATGGTATTCGTTTCTTTGTTATTTTTTATGTCAATTTTAATATGAGTTCTAGCTAATTTCTTCTTATTCCGGTGACAACTAACAAAGCCCTGGCCTAGCTAAACTGTGAGATCTAATCATTTTCATCGTTCAATTACTTGCATGCATTTGTTATTCTTTGTATTTCGAGTCGTTAATTGTTTCGATATTGCTAGATAGTTGCAAATATTTAGTGAGTCGGAATTAATTAGTAGTCAATTAAACCGGCCATCCGTAATTGTGGTTTATGTTTAATTAGTGGCGAAACGGTTCTTCAGAACCAGGGAGAATAACAATCTTAATTCACGGTTCTGCGTCAGAGTCTGTAAATTATGAATCGGGTTTCTCTAGACTTTAAGGCTGTCGGCTCATTAAACCTATAGAGCGTTTCTTACGGTTGTCAGTCGATTAGGGAAATAATTAGTGAAGCGTCTTCCTGATTATCGAGAAACTACGGAGGAATTAGGCTGCGTCAGTAAGCGTCTTCGGTAGCTATAACTGGTTTGTATGTGTTAATTGAATTCATCTTTGCGTCGAGGATCGGTTTAGGTAAGCTAGGGTGGAGTTAATTGGAATCCGGAATACTTCTTTTCATATTTTAAAATCGTTCGCTATATTCACTCGTGCATTTGTTTTCTAGTTATTATTTTAATTTCGTTTATTTTACTATAATCACAAAACCCCTTTGAAAGTTTGGTCCTACAGATTGGAAGTATAGAGTAGTTCTCGCCGGTCCCTTGGGAGACGATCTTGCTCATCACTGTACACGTGCAGTAAGGGAATATCGACTGCTGTCGGGAAATTTATTTTTGGTGTAAAACGACGCACCAAATTTTGGCGCCGTTGCCGGGGATCGGTTCTAAAGCAGTAATTACTCTCATATTTTCAGTTTGTTATTTTTCTTATTTTTGGTTTTTTTTTCTTTCTAGTGTATGACCCGTTCCTTGTAAAAGGAAGAGTTGGTGTTCGATCCAGAGCCAGAAAGAACTCTACATCAGTTGAGGAGGGCTGCTAAGGAAGCTAAGGGAAGTTCTACATCTGAAATAAGAACGTTTGATCTTCATCAATTGATCGACGAGGACATGGCTCATGACAACAACAACGAGAATCGAGCCCTTGCCAATCCTGCTGAACCTGCTCCTCTGATTCGAGAGCTGGGTCGCCACCGGAACAACCGGCCTATCTGCATTGTGTTACCTACTATTGCAAATAATGCAGAGATACGGCCCGGATTCATCCAAGTTCTACCAAAGTTCAGTGACTCGCCTGGAGAGAGTGCACATACGCATCTAGCAGAATTCGATCTAGTCTGCTCCACCTTGCGCCCGCAAGGATTCTCTGCGAACAACTTGCGCATACTGACTTTTTCACACACGCTGCAAGGTCGAGCCAGGGAGTGGCTCTTTGATTTACCATCGGGCTCAATCACTTCATGGGAAGAGCTAGAGGAGCAGTTCTTGCGCAAATTCTTTCCGGAATCCCGAGCTGTGAATCTAAGGAGGGCCATTAGCAGCATCAAGCAAAAGCAAAATGAAAGCTTGGCCGACTACTGGGCGAGATTCTAGCAACTATGCCCCAAATGCCCAGACCACGGCTTCTCCGATTATCAGTTGTTCACTAATTACTTTTACCGGGGCATGTCTTCTTTTGACAGAAAAATTGTAGACGCGGCCAGTGGAGGATCTCTCATCAATAAGACTTTAGATGAAGCCAAACAGCTCATAATCGACATGGTTTCTGGAGGACAACAATATGAGGATGAGGATATCGATCGTTACAATATGAGGATGAAGATATCGACATTGTTGGCTCAAAAGTAGTGGTGTTCACAGACCACGCCACTCTGAAATACTTACTCTCCAAGAAGGAATCCAAGCCTCGTCTCATCCGCTGGGTTTTGCTACTGCAAGAGTTCGATTTGGAGATTAAAGACAAAAAGGGAGCCGAGAATAATGTTGCCGATCACTTGAGCAGGCTGTTGACAGAGTCCGACGGTATGCCCATACCGGATGATTTCCCAGATGAACTTTTACTCGCAGCTGCGGGTACAGCTCCTTGGTATGCTGATTTGGTGAATTTCCTCACCACTGGAATGTTCCCAAAAGGTACTGAAACTGCTAAGAAGAACAAGTTAAGGAGCCAAGCCAAATACTTCATATGGGACGATCCCTATTTTTGGAAAACTTGTGCCGACCAAGTGTTTCGTCGATGTATTCCCAATGATAAAATTCAGTCCATTCTGACTTTTTTCCATGCTCATGCCTGTGGAGGCCATTTTGGGCCAAGGAGAACAGCCCGGAAGATTCTCGATTGTGGTTTTTATTGGGAAACGATTTTTAAGGATGCTTACTACTTTTGCAAGAATTGTGACCGCTGCCAACGACTTTGTAACATCTCTTCAAGAAATGAGATGCCTCAAGTACCTATATTGGTGTGCGAAATATTTGATGTGTGGGGCATGGATTTCATGGGCCCCTTTCCGAGCTCATTCGGAAATTCTTACATCTTATTAGCCGTCGACTACGTTTCCAAGTGGGTCGAGGTTAAAGCCACACCGACCAATGATTCCAAGGTGATTGGTAAGTTTCTCAAGTCTCAGATTTTCCAGCGATTTGGTGTCCCTCGAGCTATGATTAGCGACCAAGGCACGCACTTTTGCAATCGCACGTTGGAGGCCTTGTTCAAGAAATATGGTGTTCAACATCGCATTGCCACTGCCTATCACCCGCAGTCCAATGGGCAGGCCGAAGTCTCGAATCGGGAGATCAAGAATATTCTGGAGAAGACCGTATGCCCAAACCGCAAGGACTGGAGTCTGCGCCTGGACGATGCCGTATGGGCATACCGCACAGCATTCAAAACACCTATCGGGATGTCCCCTTATAGGTTGATATTTGGAAAGCAATGCCACTTGCCGGTCGAGTTAGAGCATCGAACCTTTTGGGCTGTCAAGCAATGTAATTTCGACCCTCGACTAGCTGGTCATGAGAGGCGTTATCAGTTGCAACAGCTGGAGAAAATTCGGGTGGAAGCTTATGACAGTGCAAGTGCGTACAAGGACCGAACCAAGTTTTTACATGACAAATATATCAGGCAGAAGACTTTTGAGGTTGGCCAAAAGGTGTTGCTTTTTAATGCTCGCCTTCGGCTCATGCCAGGTAAATTGAAGTCTCGTTGGATCGGACCATTTGAGGTTGTACATGTCAGTCCACACAGCGCTGTGGAAATTCACAGTCTCACTACTCAGAAGCTGTTGCACGTCAATGGCCAATTGCTCAAGCCTTATTGTGCCGTGACTGACTGGTCCAGTTTTGATGGGGTTGATTTGGCGGCCCCGATGCCCACAGCTTAATCCTGCTTCCTTCGTCGAGCCTCCGACGTTAAATAAGGGCGCTTATCGGGAGGCAACCCTATTTCTTTCCCTCTTCTTTTTACTATTTTTGCTTTGCTTTCCCTTTATATATTTCTGTTGTTCTATTTCCCGTCCACAGATAAAAAAAAAAAACAACATACTTAAGCCCTAATTACTGGGTCACATTCTAAGTGTGGGGGGGACTTTCACACATTCTGAGATGCTCAAGGACTATTCTGCAATTATGCTTAGTTTAATTTTGGGGATTTTCCTTCAGCCCTAATTTCATGCCCAATTTAAACCCCCCTCCCCTTAGTCAATTTTTTTTCACCGCTCTTTCTTACTCTCTCGTGTGACTTTTCAGATTTTCACTGTCTCTCTACCTCCCACGCTTTCATCACCCTCCGACCACTGCTGCAACCCGCGGCACCACCATGGGCAAGAAATGTAGTGCTAAGAAGAAAGCCGTCCGAGGAGCCGCCATCTTCGCTGACCGCTCCACACCACCAGCCGTTTCTTCCCCACCGCCTAACTCACCGGTGGCCGTCTCTCCGCATTCCATGGTGGATTTTCCGGTGACTACCCCAGCTCTTTCACCTCCGCCGGAGCCCTCACCGCCAACGTCAACTCCTGCCACCCTCTCTGAATTAAATCAACTGCCGCCGTTCTTGCGCCGCTCCCGGCGCCATTCTGAGAGCATGACCACCGCCTCCCCGTCCGTCCATAAAAGATGCCGGACCAGGCCACCGCTTTTCGTAGATCTCGCCGCCGGCGACACCAGCGCCGCCTCCCCCACACCTTCAGCGGTGACCGTCCCCATTCCACCAGGATCTCCATCGTAATGGGTGCCTTCACCCACCCCCCCTCCATCTCAAGTCCCTGGTCCCTCTGCTGTCATCGCGCCACTTTCTCTCCGGCGCCGGATTCGGTTGAAATCTACTGCGCCCGGACCCCATGCTCCGCCGACGTCTCCCGAGGACTCCACCCCTGATTCTTTCTCCCGCCGTCGCAGCCCAATCCTACAACCACCGTTCTGATAGCCTGATCAGGTACGCTCCCGTGCTGAGAGAAACGCCAAGCGCGCTCTGCTCGGTGCTCGTATTTTTGACTGGGGCGATATTGCTATTTTAGGAGTAAATGATCAGATTCATGCCCATTTTCATCGTGTCGGTTGGTCCCCGTTTTTAGATGTTTCAGCCCCGGTCTATAGGGAGATCTATCTAGAGTTCTTGTCCTCTTATGCTTTTGATTCTTCGCGGGCTCTTAATGATCGACATGCTGTCGTGTTTTCTTTACGGGGTAGGAATTTTCATATGTCTATTAACGGCTTGAATGTGGTTTTGGGATTTGAATCTGATGAGTCTCTTGGTGATGAGTTGTATGAGTCGGCATGTTGTGATGTGCCTGAGGCGTTTTCCGCCCTCGCCCCCGAGCGTTGGCGTTTGTTGAGCATTGACTCTGATTTTGTTTCCCGCTCATCTCGTAGTGCGTATATTCATGATGACGCTCTCCGTCTTTGTCATAGGTTCTTGGTGGCCAACTTGTTTTGTCATATTGATATGATGAATGTGGTGACGGTGCAAGAGTTGTTCATTCTGGATTGCATGATTCTTGATTACAGCCACTATACATGAAGCCATAAGCCTTGTTTAGCCTTCTTTTGACCGTGAGAATATGCAAGTTCTTTCCTAACTAATTGAGCTGCGATAATGGTAAAGGATGCTGGAAAGTGAGGAGCCCAGATTTTATGCGCCTGTTATAAAAAAAAAAAAAGAGAAAGCAGAAAGAGAAGCAAAGCTTCGAAAAAAAAAGGAAAAAAAAACAAAAAAAAGAATGGAACAGCAAGGAGGGATGAAAGAAAGAAAGTAAACAAAAACATCCCTGTGTTTATATGAATTGAGGAACTCCAGCTTTGAATTGTAAATGTGTGCAGCTGGGTGTGAGATTTTTGTGTTGGAATGCTTGCATATTTTCCTTTTGAGCTACTAAATCCAAAAGAATCTTACCTCTAAACCTAAGCCCCATTACAACCTTGGAAGAAAGACCTTTTGATTCATGATTGATCTTGTTTGTCGGTGTTTTCAGTGACATATAGGCAAAGCTATGTTGAGAGTAACGAATCACGACATGTGTGAATCCCCATATATCCCTACTCTTTGAGAGATCTCGAGTGAATCATAGTGAGGCTGGATCAATGTGCACTCTTTGGACTTGAATGAGAAGCTTTGGTCTATGCATTAAAACAGAATAGGCTAGTGGTTGTAGTTGGATGAGTCATGATTCCTACTCCGAGTACCCTTTAGTTCAAGGCAGTTGATATTTTTTGTGTTTTCCTTTGGATGTTTCTGTTTCTTTTTGTGTGTTTAGATATGCTCGAGGACGAGCATTGTCTAAGTATGGGGGGATTTGATCGGGCCATTTCTACTTAATATTTTGGGCAAATTTGGTGTGAATTATTAGTGTTAATTGCCGTATAATGATGCCATTTTGGAAGAATGTGGTACTCTAAGAGTTTTCAGGTCATTAATACAAATATGGAGAAAGTAGCATGCTTTTGATGAGAAAACAAGCTGTGCAAAGGAAGCTGGAACTAGAAATTCGGAAAGCCATGCTGTATGGGCATACGGCAGGATAATATGAGCGGATACTTCAGAAACTGGGCCTGAGCGTGCGTTTATGGGCTGGAACACGGGATTTACTAAAACCCAAGGTCTGGATGCGACTGTGAAGAGTTCCACCACCTCAAGAGCCCTTCTTTTGTTAATTACCTAGTTTAGAATAGAATAGGATGTTAATTTCCATGTGGATACTATCTTAATTAAGGATATTATATATAGATTAGGACTTATCTCTATGATAAGGGATTCACGATATTCACGCAAGAACAAGAACAAAAGGACGATCTCTCGCTGGAGCAGAATTGATTTTCATCTTCTTCGATTATTTCATGGTATTCGTTTCTTTGTTATTTTTTATGTCAATTTTAATATGAGTTCTAGCTAATTTCTTCTTATTCCAGTGACAACTAACAAAGCCCTGGCCTAGCTAAACTGTGAGATCTAATCGTTTTCATCGTTCAATTACTTGCATGCATTTGTTATTCTTTGTATTTCGAGTCATTAATTGTTTCGATATTGCTGGATAGTTGCAAATATTTAGCGAGTCGGAATTAATTAGTAGTCAATTAAACCGGCCATCCGTAATTGTGGTTTAAGTTTAATTAGTGGCGAAAGGGTTCTTCAGAACCAGGGAGAATAACAATCTTAATTCACGGTTCTGCGTCAGAGTCTGTAAATTATGAATCTGGTTCCTCTAGACTTTAAGGCTGTCGGCTCATTAAACCTATAGAGCGTCTCTTACGGTTGTCAGTCGATTAGGGAAATAATTAGTGAAGCGTCTTCCTGATTATCGAGAAACTACGGAGGAATTAGGCTGCGTTAGTAAGCGTCTTCGGTAGCTATAACTGGTTTGTATGTGTTAATTAAATTCATCTTTGCGTCGAGGATCGGTTTAGGTAAGCTAGGGTGGAGTTAATTGGAATCCGGAATACTTCTTTTCATATTTTAAAACCGTTCGCTATATTCACTCGTGCATTTGTTTTCTAGTTATTATTTTAATTTCGTTTATTTTACTATAATCACAAAACCCCTTTGAAAGTTTGGTCCTACAGATTGGAAGTATAGAGTAGTTCTCGCCGGTCCCTTGGGAGACGATCTTGTTCATCGTTGTACACGTGCAGTAAGGGCATACCGACTGCTGTCGGGAAATTTATTTTTGGTGTAAAACGACGCACCAATTAGTATCAAAACGGGTTTTGGCACTATTCTAGGATTAATCCGAGCATGACATTCGAACTACATATTAAATTTGATGATAAATTCATGGTGTTTAAATTTTCAGATTTAATTATGCATGTATTTCGGTTTTTGTGGTATTCAAAACTTGGATGAATTTTTGATGTACTTTGAAAATTCTAGTTTTGGATTGTGGAAATTTTCGGCCATCTATAGATTTCTATTTGGATTGATATTTGATGATTATCAAATTTCCAGATTTAATCTAGGATGCGTCGAAAATTTGAAGTTCAAAATTTCGATTTTGATGTGTTGAAAAAATTGCCTAATTTTGTTCTTTAATTTTCGGCACTTTTGGAATTAAGCTAGGATGGTTTTTTGATCTATATCAAAATTTTCAGATTTATTTCCTAGTGTGGTTCGAAAATTATGAAGATTAGAAAAGGAATAGGCATTTTTTGAAATTAGAATTTTAAATTTGGTAATTTTTGAAGTGGATCAAAATTTCCAGATTTTTAATTCTTGCAATTTTCGAAACCTAGCTATATTATTTGGAATAGTTTTTTGATTAATGTCAAAATTTCCAAATGTTAAATATAGTGTAATTTTCGACATTATTAAATTAAATTTGGATGAAATTTTAATGAAAATTAAAATTCCAGATTTCATTAATAGTGGTGATCGAAAATTTTGATTATTGGATTAAGATTTGATATTACTTGATATATATCTTAATTTACCTAATTTTAATCTAGATAGATTTGAAAATATAATTTTAAATTTAAAAGATTTTGAAGTGGATCAAATTTTCAGATTTATCATTTGGTTATTTTCGAAAATCTAGTGATTAAAATTGGATAAGGTGATTTTTTGATATATACAAATAATTATCAATATCCAATTCTGATAAGAATATAATTTTGGATAGGTTTTGGAAGATTTTGAAGTGGATCAAATCTTCAAACCTTATCCTTAAAGATTTATATTCTTATGGAAAATATTTGGATTAGATTTTTGATTTATATCAATATATCCAATTATTATTTATTTAGGGTGACTTGAAAATATTAAATAAATTTGGTGGATAATTTTAAATAATTTCCAGATTTTATTTTGTAATTATTTTCGAAAACAACAAGTATAAAATTGGTGGATAATTATTTTAATTTCTAATTTTTATCTTGTGGATAATATCGAATTAATTAATTTAATTAATTGGAAAATTTGATTATTATTTAATATTCATGCATAGATATCATATGTTATTTTATGTGGATCTTATAATACATAATTGTTGGATTTGTAGACTGTGTTTGTTTGCAGGTTTACCAACTATCATGGCTCCGTTATTTTATGTGATGTATGTTTATGTTGAATGAATGTTGGTTGTATGCCGGTTTGGCTACGTGATTTTAATCCATGAGAAAATCCATGGATTAGGTCTAGGTTTTATTTTACGTTGTTTTAATGTAATATATATAAAGCTGTTAGACCAAGTTTTTGAGTTGTAATTTTTATACTAGCAATATTAGATTTTTCCTTTTGGAATAGATAGCCTGTATTGAATAAAAGTCAGAGATCAACTCAAAGAAGAAAAGTGGTTCAGCACCAAGAAGGAAGGTTCACCGGTTCACGTCCCAAAACCCTAAATGGAGCTAGGATTTTCGGCGAAGCGCGGTGAAGGGGGCGGCGGCCATAGCCCTGTTTCCAGAGCTGACTTTCCAGTTTTATCTCATCAATCAACATGAGATATAAGCCATGATAGTTGGAATATTACTGTTGCTTATTATGTTGAAGCATGCAGTGGTTGTTTATCATTTTATGTGATGTTTGCATGTTCGATAATGGGATAAAATGAAACCTCAAACATAAATAACTAAGTGGGAGAGATTCATACCAAAGTATGTAGAAATCTCATACGGTCTCCATTAAATCTGGTTTAATTGAGAAATGATGGGCATGCGCGTTGACATCGGTCTTCCTCCATATCGGATGTGTCATATCACAGATTTCTCTAGAAATTAAATCTCCTAAAAGGATAGCTGTAGAACACTATTAGAACTAACTGACTCCTCCATCTGGAGCAGTTAAATTCGAATAGTGCTCTTGGTGCGAAGATAATAGTGTGCACACTTAGATGTAATTTATTGATAAACGTCCACACGATCGTGGCTTATCAGTTAGACGATTACATGACCATGTTTATTATCCGGCTATTAATTTTCTTGTTGTAAGGATTGTAAGCCTTTTACCTCATCCTCTGCCTAGTGATCGAGATGGGTAAACCTATACTTTTTCCTAAAAGTTTGAGCTAATGAGCTCTAGAAGCATGTTAGGGCAAATGAGATATCCAATAGAACATTTTTGCTCTGCCTGATTGATCTCTGTCCAAAGAAAGTAAAGAAAGAAAGTTATCGAGCTCTCAAGCATGATTTATTCATGATAAGATTGTTAAGTAAAATTTATGCTAGCATGAGATGTTAGAATTGCTTTAATTACAATTGATGTTTATACACATCTATTTCCTCGTATTTGAGTGTTGGATTATGCTAAGTCTATAGTACTCAGGGTTGCCTTTTCGGATGATAGAAAATCCCTTGTAGGCCAAAATCCTGTTGAGTTGAGAATTAACCTAGATGATTGCTCTAGGTTTGATAATTCAAGTAAGTTAAGTGAAGAAAGTTAAGTTTAAGTTAAGAAAGTTAAAAAAGAACATAGTCCTGCTATAATCAGGACTCGAGCTTAGAAGTTGTGATCTTTGATTGTTTTCAGTGAGTCACTGCTGGGTTAATTCCCTCGCAAACTCGTTGGGATATTTGAGGCAACCCCTCTTCTATCCTACGGCATGCCCGAGAGTACAGTTGACATCAGGTTTGAGCCAAGATTGGGCCCAAAAGAAAAGAAAAGGTTTAACGGGTATAGAGAAGGCTTTTGCATTTTGCTCTCTATATTCCGTCATTTGATTATTGGATATTCTCAAAGTTGTTGAAGAGTTTTTGTAAAAACCCACTGAGTACACTAGTGCTCACACCCTCTTTTTCAAATATTTTCAGGTTGAGATGCTGAGGTCGTTGGTGGTTGTGGATGTGGGTTGGCTGCCAAGATTTTGCTGTTGTTTAAGTGTTTACAAATCCCTCTATAATTCTTCTATTCTGATATATGTCATCTAAATTCCGAACATATTCTCTATTTCAATTTCTATGAACAAAATGTCCCAAATAGATCTTATTAATACAATGATGCATATCTAGCTATATTCCCCTTATATGTTGGTGTCTGTTTAATTGATTAAGCACCGAATGAGCATTCATATTTGTGTTAGTTGAAGCCCTTGCTATTCATATTCTTCGATCGTTTTTCTTTCATAGTCAAGTAACCCCGTTTAATCCGTAATAATCCCTTAATAACACCCCATCCCCATTCATTAATCCCTATCTTGGGACCGGGCTGTTACAGATGGTATCAGAGCAGGCTGCAACTCTGTAAACCTGTTTCTTTGTTAAAAATAAGTGTTTATGTGCATATGAATTGCTTTATGATATAGCAGCAACCCACAACTCGCCATCACCATTGCATCTTCAACAAAAATGAGATATGGTAGTATAGAAGATTTGGATTTTGGATTCATGGTTTTTGGAATACAGGAAAGGAAAATATTTGAGCAAGCGTACCTCTTTATGGATAAAGGGAAAACCGTGAGAATGAAATTCCAAGTAAAAAGTATTCGGGTAAGACAATTTACTGATACGAAAGGTTTTTGAAAAAGAATTCTAAATCAGAAAGAAATTTTAAAACCATTCTCAAATATTGTCTAAAAAGGTAAACTTTCTATTTAAAGACTTTGGGCACCAAATTTTTAATAAATATCATCTTCTTAAAGGATAAATGCATGCGAGAGAAATAGCTTGAATCTAGACGATAGTATGATCTCAGGAGGACTTTAGGTCTCCCTCTTAATTTAGACTGATTAAGTCTCATTTTCAAGATGGCTAAGCGTCGGTTGACTGCTAGAAAGAATGTGCCCCTTTTCCGTCCAGCTCAAGAAAGAGTTGATAGATTCAGAAGGGAAACCTGGAACGGTAATGAGCAATTACTGTCATATATGGCGTGTTACTTGGAGAGGTGGGCTTGGACAAATGGTTATGGAGGATCAGCCGGAACTGTGTCCGATTTGGAAGCCTGTGTCTGCATGTGTGAGCATGCGTCGTCCACTTGGAGGCCAACAATGTACCGTATTCTGCAAAGTACGGTTATCCGAGACCCCGACACGTATGCTGAAGTTGGGAATCTAACAGCATTTTCTTCAGCCCTGATGGCCCGATGGGTGTCAGAATATGGTCACATAGCCACTTTATCCGAGTAGCAAGCCGCTGATCAGAACCCCTCCCTCTTGGTGGAGCTGGAGCTGCAGAAGGCAAGCTTCAACGGTTCTCCAAGATTTCAGATGCCTTATCCCCATACAAAAGGAACTGCGGGACCCTCTAACGCCAGAGTCATGAACCATACTGAATCTCTATTCTCCAACTCTCCGCAGATGCCCCAGTGGGCCCCCGTCTATCAGTCGATCGCCTCCCAGGGTCTGGGGCAGTATATGTCCCATCAGTTTTCTCAATGAAATATCAGCATGAAGTCCTTTAAGTTTGAGGTGCCAGAAGACGATGAGGTCGAGGAAGAGGAGGAAGAAGAGGAAGAAGAAGGCGAAGAGGCGGTGGGGCCATCATGCCAAGATAAGGGGAAGGGTCCGGCTTATGATTAAGCTCTAGAAGAAGGGGAAAGAGGTGTTCCTGTTAAAACACCTAGCTAGTAGTCTTCTATCTGTCAACTTGTTTGCTTCAATCTAAACCTTAATATGTATTTATGTTTAACCTTAGACTTCTATAGGGCCATAATTTTCCATAATACTGTTCTATTTTTGGTTGTAACCTAAAATTCTAATATTACTGATGCCAAAAGTCCTCTTAATGAGGTAATTTTCTCATTATTCTGTTGTCGTTAAAATTCTCATTTCTCGTGCTTTTATCTTGCATATTTAAAGACCTTAATCGAAAGGCATTCTATTTCGAATTATGCGAATGCAATCGAGCGTCGCTAACGCCTAGATTCTTTTAGAATGCCACCAAGAAGAAGACAACCTGAGAATGAAGACGAGAACGAGCCCGCTAACGAGCAAGTCCCTAATCCTGGTTCAAGAGATGAAAGTGTGTTCTTAAAGCACAACCCTCCATCCTTTAATGGTCTAGGAGACCCAATAGACGCTAAAAAATGGGTTCGCTCCTTAGAGCAAATTTTCGATTTCATCACTTGTTCAGAAAAGGAAAAGCTGAGATGCACCCTCTTTATGCTGGAAAATGACGCGGACTACTGGTGGGAGTCTGTTCGAAGGACAATAACTCCAGAGCTATGAGAATATTACGAATGGGAAGATTTCAAGCACGGACTATACCAGAAGTATATCCCGGACTGCTATCGGGAAGCTAAGGAGACAGAATTCTGGAACTTGAAACAAGGAAAAAAGACGGTATCAAAATACGACCAAGAATTCAATCAACTTTCGAGGCACGCTCCACATCTGCTGGATACGGATGGGAAGAAGGCATGGAAGTTTAAGAAAGGACTGAGAACCGAGATAGGCATAGCCCTTGCCGGGCAAGAAGATATGTCCTATGCCCGAACCCTGGCTAAGGCTTTAAGCATCAAAGCTATTCTCCTTCAGGAAAAGATGCAGCCCCCTCCTTCAGCTAGTGATCCAAAGGGGAAGAGAAAGTGGGACGGAAAGAGAAGGCATGACAGAGAAAAGAAACCCCACTGGCAGAATTGAGAGTCGGGAGTGTCTCAGCGATAGATCGACCTCACTCCAAGTCAGAAACCATGTCAGAAGTGCGGAAGGACGCACCCGGGGGCTTGTCGAGTCAATCAGACAGGGTGCTACAACTGCGGAAAAGAGGGACACTACAAGAGGGATTGCCCTAAAGGAGATAATAGACAATCCCAGACAACGCAGTAACCCTTGTACCCACAACCGCTTCAGCAATATCCTAGAAATCAGCCGAGGCTGCAGCAAGGGGGATCTCAAGGACAAAGGCCGGGAATGAATCCCAGGCCGAACCAAGGGCGTGATCTGTTAGTTTTGTATACTGGAAAACTTTTCTTTGTATACTTTTCTGATGGTATGATGATATGAAATGAAAGTTATTGCAGTCACTGTTTGCATTTAGATTATGTTCTATAATTGTTTTATGCAATGTTCCATATACTTACATTGTAGATGATATGGTCTGGGGAGTCACACGGTAAGATCATATAATTAGAACCTTGTAATGTATTAAAGAGCTCATGACTTAGATGGTCCTGAACACACCATCGGTACACCGTAGAATAATCTGATAAGTTAGTTTATCTTGACTAACTGATTATTCTAGTACACTCGTTAGTGTATTGAGGAGGATCACGATAGGATACTATTCTCTGTCTCTGACCCAGTTACTGAGAGAATAAAGATCCACAGAGTTCGGGTTCTGAACTCATGTGTTATTGGAGAGCATATGTGTGCGTTGTTTGTTACTTTGATTTATCAATGGGTGAGATCTTTTCGTAGATCAAATTCGATATCTTGGGTAATAACAATGTATACATGATGTCTCGAGCAGTATGCATGAGCACCATGTCCTGGTGCGCCATGTTGATGATGTTCTCTTGAGGAAACACAAGTTCATGTTGAAACCCTGTAGGTGGAATTTATTCCGTACATGAATAAAGCTTGTGTGGTACTACTCAAGGTTTTAGATGTTAATTAATTATAGCTGTCAGAGGCTAACATAATTAATTAATGAACATTATATCTTAAACACGGAGAATGGCTGGACTAAAGGAGAAAGCATATTCGTAAATATGTATTAAATTAGTAGGTCAGTTTTACTTTCTTTAGTGGAATAAAAGTAAAACTTAATTTATGTAATTATATCCTAAGTTTATTGGATATTGGATATTAAATAAATTAGTGGGCCAATTTAATATTTTTCTAGATCCCTGTTGTAGCCCAATTGATTGATAGTGGACTGGATATTGAACTTGAGATAGAGGCCCAAACCCAGTAGGGTTTGGAGATGGAAATTTCACCCCCATCCCTATAAATAGGGGAAGGGGGGGTGAAAATTAGCAGCTTATTAATCAGCCCCTCTTTGTCTCTCAAAGTTATCCACAGATTTCACAACCCTATCTAGTAGATTTCAGCCCACTCTGAATCTAGATACAGTCCTGGAATACAAAGTTATTCTCCCTCAGGAAAAGATGCAGCCCCCTCCTCCAGCTAGTGATCCAAAGGGGAAGAGAAAGTGGGACGGAAAGAGAAGGGATGACAGAGGAAAGAAACCCCAATGGCAGAATTGAGAGTCGGGAGTGTCTCGGCTACAAATCGACCTCACTCCAGGTCAGAAACCATGTCAGAAGTGTGGAAGGACGCACCCGGGGGCTTGTCGAGTCAATCAGACAGGGTGCTACAACTGCGGAAAAGAGGAACACTACAAGAGGAATTGCCCTAAAGGAGATAATAGAAAATCCCAGACACCGCAACAACCCCTGTACCCACAACCGCTTCAGTAATATCCTGGAAATCAGCCGATGCTGCAGCAAGGGGGATCTCAAGGACAAAGGCCGGGAATGAATCCCAGGCCGAACCAAGGGTGTGATCTGTTAGTTTTGTATACTGGAAGACTTGTCTTTGTATACTCTTCTGATAATATGATGATATGAAATGAAAGTTATTGCAGTCACTGTTTGCATTTAGATTATGTTCTATAATTGTTTTATGCAATGTTCCATATACTTACATTGTAGATGATATGGTCTGGGGAGTCACACGGTAAGATCATACCATTAGAACCTTGTAATGTATTAAAGAGCTCACGGCTTAGATGGTCCTGAACACACCATCGGTACACCGTAGAATAATCTGATAAGTTAGTTTATCTTGACTAACTGATTATTCTAGTACACTCGTTAGTGTATTGAGGAGGATCACGATAGGATACTATTCTCTGTCTCTGACCCAGTTACTGAGAGAATAAAGATCCAAAGAGTTCGGGTTCTGAACTCATGTGATATTGGAGAGCATATGTGTGCGTTGTTTGTTACTTTGATTTATCAATGGGTGAGATCTTTTTGTAGATCAAATTCGATATCTTGGGTAATAACAATGTATACATGATGTCTCGAGCAGTATGCATGAGCACCGTGTCCTGGTGCGCCAGATTGATGATGTTCTCTTGAGAAAACACAAGTTCATGTTGAAACCCTGTAGGTGGAATTTATTCCGTACATGAATAAAGCTTGTGTGGTACTACTCAAGGTTTTAGATGTTAATTAATTATAGCTGTCAGAGGCTGACATAATTAATTAATGAACATTATATCTTAAACACGGGGAATGGCTGGACTAAAGGAGAAAGCATATTCGTAAATATGTATTAAATTGGTAGGTCAATTTTACTTTCTTTAGTGGAATAAAAGTAAAACTTAATTTATTTAATTATATCCTAAGTTTATTGGATATTGAATATTAAATAAATTAGTGGGCCAATTTAATATTTTTCTACATTCCTGTTGTAACCCAATTGATTGTTAGTGGACTGGATATTGAACTTGAGATAGAGGCCCAAACCCAGTAGGGTTTGGAGATGGAAATTTCGCCCCCCTCCCTATAAATAGGGGAAGGGGGGGTGAAAATTAGCAGCATATTAATCAGCCCCTCTTTGTCTCTCAAAGTTATCCACAGATTTCACAACCCTATCTAGTAGATTTCAGCCCACTCTGAATCTAGATACAGTCCGGGAATACAACAGAAGATCTTGGAGTAGAATTTGTGGTGGTTGAATTTTTGAGCATAGGTGGCGCCATTCCTGTATTAATTCAACAACAAGATTAGATCTTTAATCTTGTCCACAGACCGTCTATTGATTTGTTAGTAGATTCGTTTCTATGTCTTCCGCTTTATTAGATTCGAATATGCTTTGCATGCCTTTTGAATAGACTGTGATAAACGTGCATGTTACATAAAATTATGATTTGCATGAACACTGATTAATGAACAACCAAATGATCCTGCGGTGGTTTAATTCGAAAAAACCCCAACAAGTGGTATCAGAGCGGGTTTTGGCACTGTTCTAGATTTAATCCTAGGATTAATTCGAAATATATGTATAAATTTGATGAAATATTTATGTTGCTTAAATTTTCAGATTTATATGTTGGTAAATTTCGAATGGTATGTTCAAAACTTGGATGAATTTTTGATGTAGTTCGAAAATTCTAGTTTTGAGGTTTGCTGTAATTTTTGATTATATTAAAATTGGATTTGGAATAGATTTTTGATGAAGTCAAAATTTCCAGATTTATTTTAATAAGGTTGTCGAAAATTTGGAGTTCAAGTTCGAAGAATTTGATGTGTTAAAATTCCCTAATTTTGTACATTGAATTTTCGGGGCTATGGAAATTAAATTTGGATGGTTTTTGATCAACATCAAAATTTCCAGATTTATTTTAATAAGGTTGTCGAAAATTTGGAGTTCAAGTTCGAAGAATTTGATGTGTTAAAATTTCCTAATTTTGTACATTGAATTTTCGGGGCTATGGAAATTAAATTTGGATGGTTTTTGATCAACATCAAAATTTCCAGATTTATTTTAGTGTGGTTCGAAAATTCTGAAAGATTAGATTAAGATTATGTAATTTTTGGTGCATATCAAAAGTTACCTAATTCTAATCTAGATAGGTTTGAAATTAGAATTTTAAATTTGGTAATTTTTGAAGTGGATCAAAATTTCCAGATTTTTAATTCTTGTAATTTTCGAAACCTACACTATTTATTTGGAATAGTTTTTTTTTATTAATGTGAAAATTTCCAAATGTGATAAATGGTGGTAATTTTCGATTTTAATATATTAAATTGGAGAAGATTTTGATAAAAATCAAATTTCCAGATTTAATTATTAAGGTGGTTCGAAAATTAGGGTATTGGATTGAGATTTGATATTATTTGATGTATATCTTAATTTACCTAATTTTAATCTAGATAGATTTGAAAATAGAATTTTAAATTTGGAAGAATTTGAAGTGGATCAAATTTTCAGATTTATTATTTTGATAATTTTCGAAAATCATGATTAAAAAATAGGATAAGGTGATTTTGGGTATATATGAATAATTATCAAAATCCAATTGTGATAAGAATTTAATTTTGGATAGGTTTTGGAAGATTTTGAAGTGGATCAAATCTTCAAACCTTATCCTTAAAGATTTAGATTCTTATGGATAATATTTGGATTAGATTCTTGATTTATATCAAGATATCCAATTATTATTTAATTAGGGTGGTTTGAAAATATTAAATAAATTTGGTGGATAATTATAAATAATTTCCAAATTTATTTAAGTGCTATTTTCGAAAAAAAAAAGATTTAAATTGGTGGATAACTATTTTAATTTCCAATTTTTATCTTGTGGATAATATCGAATTAATTAATTTAATTAATTGTTAAATTCGATTATTACTTAATATTCATGCATAGACATCATATGTTATTTTATGTGGATCATATAATACATGATTGTTGGTTTTGTAGACTGTGTTTGTTTGCAGGTTTACCAACTATCATGGCTCCTTTATTTTATGTGATGTATGTTTATGTTGAATGAATGTTGGCCGTATGCCGGTTTGGCTACGTGATTTTAATCCATGAGAAAATCCATGGATTAGGTCTAGGTTTTATTTTACGTTGTTTTAATGTAATAAATATAAAGTTGTTAGACCGAGTTTTGAGTTGTAATTTTTATTCTAGCAATATTAGATTTTTCCTTTTGGAATAGATAGTCTGTATTGAATAAAGATAGGAGATCAACTCAAAAGAAGGAAAGTGGTTCAGCACCAACATGAGATATAAGCCATGATAGTTGGAATATTAATTTTGCTTATTATGTTGAAGCATGCAATGGATGTTTATCATTTTATGTGATGTTTGCATGTTCGATAATGGGATAAAATGAAACCTCAAACTTAAATAACTAAGTGGGAGATATTCATACCAAAGTATGTAGAAATCTCATACAGTCTCCATTAAAATCTGGTTTAATTGAGAAGTGATGGGCATGCGCGTTGACATCGGTCTTCCTCCATATCGGATGTGTCATATCACAGATTTCTCTAGAAATTAAATCTCCTAAACGGATAGCTGTAGAACACTATTAGAACTAACTGACTCCTCCATCTGGAGCGGTTAAATTCGAGTAGTGATCTTGGTGCGAAGATAATGGTATGCACACTTAGATGTAATTTATTGATAAACGTCCACACGATCGTGGCTTATCAGTTAGACGATTACATGACCGTGTTTATTATCCGACTATTAATTTTCTTGTTGTAAGGAAACTCAACTGGAGGCAAATTAAAGGTTTAACCTATTTAAGAATGGATTTTATAAACGTCCACACTATCGTGGCTTATGAAAGACGTTTTTAAAGTGTCAATGGAAAAGTATATAATTTTTATGAGGTTTTTGATTATATACTGTTTATCCTAAACGTGTTTTGTGACTGTGCTGCATGTTTTACTTTCAATTATTTCATATCATCAATGGCACTCTCCAATCTGTCCTCAATCCTCAAAGAAAACAAACTTGTCGGTGAAAACTACAATGACTGGCTTCGTCACCTTAACTTAGTTCTTGTTGCTGAAGGACACAAGTTTGTCCTTGAACAGGTTTGTCCTCAGAAGCCAGATGAGGGTTCTGACGAAGCCCAAAAGGTTGCATGTGATAAGTGAGTTAGATCTAATGAGATATCGCGCTGTTACATCTTGGCATCTATGTCAAGTGTGTTGCAACATCAGCACGAGCCTATGAAAATCGCTTATGATATCATGTACAACCTTAGGCAGCTATTCGGTCATCAGAACCGCTCAACACGCCATTTGACAATGAAGAAGCTGATGGATGCGAGAATGTCTGACTCCACACCTGTTAGGGATCACGTTCTCATGATGATGGGGTATTTATCTGAGATCGAGACCTTGGGTGGAGAGCTAGATGGTGATTCTCAAATCGACATTGTTCTTCATAGCTTGTCCTTGAAGTTAGAGCAGTTCAGGCTGAATTTTAACATGATTAAAAGGGATGTCCGCCTGACTGAATTGCTCATAGATCTTCAGGCGGCTGAATTGCTCCAAAAGAGCGATCCTCAGGCCCACATAGCTAAAAAAGGAGCGTCTTCTTCTGGTGGAAAAAGGAAGAAGAGAAACGCACCTAAGAAGGCTGCAGATGAGGCGCCTAAGGCGAAGAAGCCAAAGGCAAAGATTCCTCCCGAGGAGTTCAAGTCGAAGACTAAGTGCTTCAAGTGCGGCCAACCAGGTCACTGGAAGGCGGCGTGTCCTAACAAGAAGAAGAAGAGAGGTACATCTCACACTCTGGTTGTGGAAACATGTTTAGCAACTTGTTCTACTCAGTCATGGGTAGTAGATACTGGAGCTACTGATCATATTTGCATGTCTTTACAGGGGTTCCTGGTAAAAAGACAGTTGAGTGAGGATGAGATCACCGTCTACATGGGCAATGCTACGAGAGTGGCCGCTGTTGCAGTGAGAGACATTGTTTTACCTTTCAGTAGTGATAGAACTTTGATTTTGAAAGATTGTCTTTATGTTCCCGGTTTTAGGCGAAACTTAATTTCAGTTTCTAAATTGATTATGGATGGATATTCTGTTTCTTTTAATAACAAAGTAGTTATCTTTAGTGGTAAACATTTTATCTGTTCTGGCATATTAGATGGACACTTATACTTTCTTAAACCAACTGAAAACACTAGGCAAAGACCATTGTTGAATACATCGATCATAAACCCTAACAAGAGAAAAGAACCTTCGGAATTGAATCAAACCTATCTTTGGCATCTAAGGCTAGGTCATATTAACCTTAAGAGGATACAAAGGCTTGTAAATGATGGACAACTATCTTCTTTGGTACTGGAATCGTTTCCTTTGTGTGAATCCTGTTTGGAAGGTAAAATGACCAAGCGTCCTTTCCAGTCAAAAGGAAATAGATCCGAAGGGCTATTAGATTTGATTCACTCTGACCTGTGCAGCCCTATGTCAGTTCAAGCTCGAGGAGGGTTCGAGTATTTCATCACTCTCATTGATTATTACTCTAGATACGGTTATATCTACCTGTTACGTCGCAAGTCTGAATGCTTTGAGAAATTCAAAGAGTTTAAGGCGGAAGCGGAGAAACGAACAGGTAGAAGTATCAAGTCACTACGTTCTGATCGTGGTGGCGAGTACCTCTCAAGTGAATTTAGGGATTACATGGCAGAGAGTGGGATTACATCCCAGTTGACTGCGCCTGGAACGCCACATCAGAATGGCGTGGCGGAAAGAAGGAATCGTACACTGTTAGAGATGGTTAGATCGATGATGAGCTATTCTGAGTTGCCCATTTCATTCTGGGGATATGCCCTGGAAACAGCAACCTATATTCTTAACTTGGTTCTATCGAAATTAGTTCCTGCTACACCCACAGAACTATGGACTGGACGAAAGCCTAGTTTGAACCATATTCGGATTTGGGATAGCCCAGCACACGTGTTGGACAAGGAAGCTGATAAGCTGGTGCCCCGTACTGATGTAAGGCTGTTTGTTGGATATCCGAGAGGAATGAAAGGTGGTTTATTTTATAGTCCTAAGGATCAGAAGATCATTGTTAGCACCAATGCTCGATTCTTAGAGGAAGACTATGTCATAAACCACAAACTAAGGAGTCACATCATCCTTGAGGAGTTAAGTGGAGGATCGAATCCTACACCGGTTGTACAAGAAGAGGAACCACCAAACACTGCACAACGTGTCACAGAAGTACAGGAACTGCCTCGTCGCAGTGGGAGGATTGTACGCTAACCTGATAGATTCATTGGTCTGGGAGAGGCTTCAGATTTCCCAGAGGGTCTTAATGAATTGGATCCCAGGACCTATGACGAGGCAATTCGAGATAAAGATGCAGATTCTTAGAAAACTGCAATGGAGTCTGAGATTGGATCTATGGATCGCAATCAAGTATGGGAACTTGTAGAACCACAAGATGGGATAAAACCCATTGGCTGTAAGTGGGTCTACAAGTGCAAGAGAGGATCTGACGGGAAAGTTGAAACCTTCAAAGCTAGATTGGTGGCAAAAGGGTATACTCAGAAAGAAGGGATCGATTATGAGGAAACCTTTTCGCCGGTAGCCATGCTTAAGTCAATCCGGATTCTCTTGTCTATTGCCGCTCATTTGGATTATGAGATCTGGCAGATGGATGTCAAGACAGCTTTCCTAAATGGAAGTCTTGAAGAGAACATCCACATGAAGCAACCAGAGGGATTCATTGCTAAGGGCCCAGAGCACTTGGTGTGTAAGCTTAAGAGATCCATTTATGGACTTAAGCAGGCATCGAGATCTTGGAACATCCGATTTGATGAGGTTATCCAGTCATATGGATTCGTGCAAAGTCCGGATGAGAGCAGTGTGTACAAGAAATGTGATGGAAATGTGATGGCATTCCTCGTACTTTATGTTGATGACATCTTGCTTATTGGAAATAGTAAGAAGGCGTTGTCAAACATTAGGGTGTGGTTGTCCGAGCAGTTCGATATGAAAGATCTGGGTGAAGCCGGATATGTTCTTGGCATCAAGATCATTCGAGATCCCCAGAAAAGGATGTTATGTCTGTCCCAGGCGACTTATATCGACACAGTGCTAGCTAGGTTTGGCATGCAAGATTCCAAGAAAGGTTTTATACCTTATAGGCATGGAATTCATCTATCCAAGGAAATGTGTCCCCAAACATAGTCTGAGATAGAGGAAATGAAGAAAGTACCATATGCTTCGGCTGTGGGAAGTTTGATGTATGCTATGGGAAGCAGATATCAGTCTAACCCTGGACAAGGTCACTGGACCGCGGTCAAAGACATTCTCAAGTACCTTAAACGGACTCGAGATTACATGTTGGTTTTTCGCTCTGATAGTCTAGTACCTTTGGGTTACACGGACTCAGATTTTCAATCCAAAAAAGATCAGAGTAAGTCTACCTCGGGTTATGTGTTTACATTAGGAGGTGGAGCCATCGCATGGAAGAGCATTAAGCAGAAATGCATTGCGGATTCCACCATGGAAGCTGAGTATGTAGCTGCCTCTGAGGCTGCAAAAGAGGTTGTCTGGCTCTGCGGGTTCCTAGTGGGCTTGGGCGTGGTTTCTAATTTGCCTAAGACTATCACGATATACTGTGATAACTCTGGTGCAGTGGCAAATTCGAAGGAACCCAGAGCCCACAAGGCAAGTAAACACATAGAGAGAAAGTACCATCTTATACGAGAAATCGTTAAGAGGGGAGACGTGGCGGTGGTCAAGATTGCATCGGAGGACAACCTGGCTGATCCATTCAAGAAGAGCCTAGCGGCTAAGACCTTTGATGGTCACGTGGAGAAAATGGGAGTGAGATGCAGACCTCAGTTAATCTGGCAGGTATGATTATCTTTTTCAACACGCCTGTTTTAGCTCTGTTCGATACTAGAGCATCACATTCCTTTATAGATGAGTCTGCTTGTAAGAAATTAAGGATAAAACCTGAGAATGTTGAAGATGCTCTTGAGATAAGTATCCCCTCTGGAAAGAGAATGATATCTAGGAAGGTTTGCACTAACCTAGAATTGAACATAGAAGGGAAAACTTTTAAGTCAAATCTTTACGTAATAAAGATTCAGGACTTCGATATAATCCTAGGAATAGACTGGTTAGCCTGAGCTTATGCCTCCATAAGCTGTCCTGAGAGGGAAGTAATTTTCAGACCGCCCGGAAAACTAGAAGTAAAGATCTACGGATCAAGGCTGGGAACTGAAGTCCCAGTGATATCCGCCATGAAGGCCGCCAAAATGCTGAAGAAGAATGGTTGTCAAGCATTTTTGGTTAACCTGACAAGGAGAGGAGAAGAAGAGCTATCGATAGAAGACGTATCAGTGTTAAGGGAATTTCCAGACGTATTCCCGAAAGAGTTACCAGGATTGCCCCTGGATAGGCAAGTAGAGTTCGTCATCGATTTGGATCTAGGAGCAGCACCAATATCGAAAGCCCCGTACAGAATGGCACCTAAGGAATTGCAAGAACTCAAGGTTCAACTGCAAGAGTTGTTAGACCTAGGTTTCATTCAACCTAGTGTATCGCCGTGGGGAGCTCCAATCCTGTTCATAAAGAAGAAGGACGGCAAATTGAGAATGTGCATAGACTATAGAGAACTAAATAAGTTGACCATCAAGAATCGATACCCCCTCCCAAGAATAGATGATCTCTTTGATCAGCTTAAGGGAGTAAGAGTCTTCTCGAAGATAGACTTAAGGTCTGGGTATCATCACCTTAAAATATGAAAAGAGGATATCCCTAAGACAACATTTAGAACTCGTTATGGTCACTATGAGTTTGTGGTAATGCCGTTCGGGTTGACTAATGCACCAGCAATGTTTATAGATCTAATGAATCGGGTATTTCACCTGTATCTGGACAATTTTGTATTGGTCTTCATAGATGATATTCTCATCTATTCGAAAAATGATGATGAGCACCAAGAACACCTAAGAGTGGTGTTGGAAACGTTAAGGAGAGAAAGGCTCTACGCCAAATTTAGTAAATGCGAGTTTTGGCTCAAGGAAGTCATGTTTCTAGGATATATAGTATCAGCAGAAGGGATCAAAGTAGATCCGGCTAAGATTGAAACTGTGAGCAATTGGAAGTCTCCAAGAAGTGTGAATGAGATAAGAAGTTCCTAGGACTTGCAGGATATTATCGCCATTTTATCGAAGGGTTCTCGACAATATCTAAGCCCATGACGAGATTGCTAAAGAAGGGTTCCAAGTTCAAGTGGACGCCTGAGTGCGAGGAAAGTTTCCAGATCTTAACAAAGATACTAACCACAGCCCCAGTGTTGGCCATTCCGGAAGGGAATGAGGATTTCGTGATTTACGCCGATGCGTCGAGAAAGGGATTAGGATGTGTGCTGATACAAAGAGGAAAAGTGATTGCATATGCTTTGAGATAACTTAAAGATCACGAGCAGAACTATCCCACGCATGATTTAGAGCTTGCATCAGTTGTTCATGCGTTAAAAGTCTGGAGGCACTACCTCTACGGAGCTAAGTGCGAAATCTTTTCAGACCATAAGAGCCTGAAGTATTTCTTCGAGCAGAAGGATCTGAACATGAGATCTGAACATTATGACTGCACCATTCACTACCATCCAGGTAAAGCAAATGTGGTAGCCGATGCTCTAAGCAGAAAGAAAAAGGCTGAATTAGGATTCGTTCAAGTCAAGGAAAATCTTCGCAGGGAATTCGAGAAGATGAGAATCGAGGTGTTGACACCACCCGAGATGATTCAAGCCCAGATCCCAGCAATAGTGGCGCAGCCCGACTTAAGACAAAGGATAGTTGAAGCGCAAAGAAGAGATGAGTTTCTCGAGAAGAAAAGGATGGAAGTAAGGACTGATAGTTCTCAAGATTTCGCGGAAGCCGCCGACAATGCGCTTTTATTCAAAGGAAGGCTCTGTGTGCCAAGCAAGGAAGAACTGAAGGAAGAAATCATGTATGAAGCACATGAAACGCCCTACACAGCACATCCTAGAAGCACCAAGATGTACCAAGATCTCAAGAGGAACTTTTGGTGGAACAACATGAAGAGAGAAGCAGCCACATTCGTGGAAAGGTGTTTGAACTGCCAGCAAGTCAATGCTCTTCATAAGAAACCGTCCGGTTTGCTCCAACCATTAGAAATCCCCAGGTGAAAGTGGGATCACATCAATATGGACTTTGTGGTTGGGTTACCAAAGTCTAAGTGGGGTAATACCGCTATTTGGGTAATCGTTGACCGATTATAGAAAGTTGCGCATTTCATAGCTGTCAAAATGACAGATGGGCAAGATCAATTAGCCATGTTATATGTTAGAGAAATTGTTCGATTGTACGGCGTGCCGGTCTCGATCACGTCTGATCGTGACACGAGGTTCATATCGAGATTTTGGAAAAGTCTACAAGAAGCTATGGGATCAAAGGTCTAATTCAGCACCGTCTTTCATTCTCAGACAGATGGCCAGTCCGAAAGGACTATTCAGATTTTGGAAGACATGCTTAGGGGAGGAGTCATTGATCAAGGAAGCAGCTGGGAAGAGCTGCTGCCTTTGGTAGAGTTCGCATTCAACAACAGCTACCAAACATCGCTCGACATGGCCCCTTACGAGGCCTTATATGGAAGGAAGTGTAGATGGCCCTCGTATTGGGATGAAGTTGGAGAGAGAAGAATGCTTGGACCTGAAATGGTCCAAGAAGCAGTCCAAAAGATTGAGCTAATTTGCCATCGACTCAAGGAGGATCAAGATAGATAAAAGGCGTAAGCAGATCAAAGAAGGACGGAGCTCATTTTCAGCGTAGGAGATAAAGTATTCTTGAAGGTATCTCCTTCAAAGGGAATAGTCCGTTTCGACAAACGGAATAAATTAAGGCCCAGATTTATTGGACCTTTCGAAATCCTTGAAAGGATTAATGAAGTAGCTTATAGGTTGGCCTTACCGCCTAACCTTTGTGATGTTCATGACGTCTTCCATATCTCGATGTTGAGAAAATACGTGTTTGATCCAAAACACGTGATTGGCAAGGAAGAAATAGTCCTGAATGAGAGCTTGGCGTACGAGGAAAAGCCCCAGGCCATCATAGATCGAAAGATCCAAAAGTTAAGGAATAAGGAGATCAGTCTGGTGAAAGTGATCTGGAACCATCATGGTTCGGAAGAAGCAACGTGGGAGCTAGAGTCCGAGTTGATCAAGAAATATCCCGATATCCCTTTCCAAAGTTTGTAAAGTTCGGGATGAAATTTCTTTAAGGGGGGTAGGATGTAACACCCCAGATTTTCAGATATGGTTTAGAGGATTATTAAGAGTAATTAGGAAGCTAAGGAAGAAGTTTAATTAGAGGATATGTAAAGTCAGATGTCAGTCACGACTTTAGGAGTCTTTTTGCATGAAATCGTCTTTTTCGAAAATTTAATCTTAACTCAGTTTTGGTCGATTTTAACCTTTTTGGAAAGGTTTAAACTCAAGGTATATGCCGGTGTTTTTGAATTTTAAATCTGAAGTCATTTGAGTTCCCGGTGATTTAAAACGCGTTTAAAAATGCTATGAATAGTAATTTTTGTAAGCGTTCGTGATTTGAGAAATTTACGAAATCTTTCTCGTTGATCAGAGTCTTATTCTTTCAAGCCCCTCTTATGTATTTCGACTCAAGGAATTCGTTCGCATTCATGGATTTTCATTTTGAGGTCAATTGCTCGCTCGGGAATTTTATTTGTCCCTTGAGATGAATAGTAAAGTCACTTTTTGGAAGGAATCTTGGCTCGTCTTTTTTCTGATGACCTCGTCTTCACCCTGAAACAAGTTGGTTCAAAAGTACTCGAGCCAACAAACCTCCCAGTATTTTAAGATTTCGTGTCTGAGGTCATTTGGACCTCGACATCGAATAAAGCAGCTTTTAACCGAACCCGAGGTAACTTTTGCAGTATTCTTGCACTGCAATGGCTTCCGGAGATTTACTCCTTTAAATAGGAGGCCCTCCCTTTCACTTTTTCACACCTCTCATATTCCATTTTCACTCCCGAGAAAAGGTAGAAGCTCGTGTTGGGGAGCGCTCTTCGTGAGCGCACCCCCGAGGGCGACGAGTAAGGTGGCGAGGAAGGAGTGCGGCGAGGGAATGTGCTAGGATGCCATCGGGGTGCAGTGGGCCGCTCTGCCGCAGCTGCAACTCGATGAGTCATTGAACTAGTCACCTTCCTTCGACGCACCCGACCCCGTGCATTTTATATCGTCAACCTCAAATCATTTCATTTTCACTTTATTTTCCGCTTTTATTTCGTGTTCTTTGCGTTCTTCATGTTCTTCGCGTTCTTCATAGAAATTGCTTTTATTTTCTTAAATTCTGCCTAGATTAATGTTTTGATTTTTGTTATAGATAAATCTATGCATGCCAACCCATGTTGATTTAAATTATTGAAGGATGTTTTTTTTAAATTTTCTAAGTGTTCTTCGTGTTCGTCAAAAGAGTCGAAGAACATCGAAGAACCCAGTTGAAGATCGCCCAGAAATCTAGGCAAAGGGAGGAAGGCCGCGACCGCGAGGGTTCCATCGCTGCACAGCAACCCCCTCGGTAAAACACCACGCGCGAGCGCGCCGTAGGGCGCGGACACGGGGGTGCCGCGGCCATAGAGCGCTGGCGCGCGGGGTGCCGACGGCACGAGGTTCCCCCCGCCCCCCCCCCCCGCCCCATGTTGTTCCACGCCGATTTTTCCGGCTCTATTCATACCTTCTTTTTGAGCCTTTCGAGTTGTGTTTTTTCAAACTAATCTCGAGTTATTTCCAAGTTTAATTTAAGAAGATTTTCAATATTATTCCGCATTATTTTCGTCTAAAATTCCAGTATCAAAATGTGATTTCTCCAAGTAAATTCTTCTCGAATTTTATGAAGTCATTAAGTCGCGCAATCTGTATTTAAGTTTTAGATTAGGGCCTTTGGGTTAGTTGTCGCTATTTCTCGTTCTAGATGTTCGATTTCTTCAAAAGAGGTCGCTAAGTCGATGGTTCAACTTTTGTAGGAGGAATTGCACCTAGTGAGAACCCGGAGAAGGATTGTAAGCCTTTTACCTCATCCTCTGCCCAGTGATCGAGGTGGGTACACCTATACTTTTTCCTAAAAGTTTGAGCTAATGAGCTCTAGAAGCATGTTAGGGCTAATGAGATATCCAATAGAACATTTTTGCTCTGTCTGATTGATCTCTGTGCAAAGAAAGTAAAGAAAGAAAGTTATCGAGCTCTCAAGCATGATTTATTCATGATAAGATTGTTAAGTACAATTTATGCTAGGATGAGATGTTAGAATTGCTTTAATTGTAATCGATGTTTATACGCATCTATTTCCTCGTATTTTAGTGTTGGATTTTGCTAAGTCTATAGTACTTAGGGTTCCCTTTTCGGATGATAGAAAATCCCTTGTAGGCCAAAATCCTATTCAGTTGAGAATTAGCCTAGATGATTGCTCTAGGTTTGTTAATTCAAGTTAAGTGAAGAAAGTTAAGTTTAAGTTAAGGAAGTTAAAAAAGAACATAGTCTTGCTATAATCAGGACTCGAGCTCAGAAGTTGTGATCTTTGATCATTTTCAGTGAGTCACTGTTAGGTTAATTCCCTCGCAAACTCGTTGGGATATTTGAGGCAACCCCTCTTCTATCCTACGGCATGCCCGAGAGTACAGTTGACATCAGGTTTGAGCCAAGATTGGGCCCAAAAGAAAAGAAAAGGTTTAACAGGTATAGAGGGGGCTTTTGCATTTTGCTCTCTATATTCCGTCATTTGATTATTGGATATTCTCAAAGTTGTTGAAGAGTTTTTGTAAAAACCCACTGAATACACTAGTGCTCACACCCTCTTTTTCAAATATTTTCAGGTTGAGATGCTGAGGTCGTTGGTGGCTGTGGATGTGGGTTGGCTGCCAAGTTTTTGCTGTTATTTAAGTGTTTACAAATCCCACTATAATTCTGCTACTCTGATATACGTCATCTAAATTCCGAACATATTCTCTATTTCAATTTCTATGAACAAAATGTCCCAAATAGATCTTATTAATACAATGATGCATATCTAGCTATATTCCCCTTATATGTTGGTGTCTGCTTAATTGATTAAGCATCGAATGAGCATACATATTCGTGTTAGTTGAAGCCCTTGCTATTCATATTCTTCAATCATTTTTCTTTCGTAGTCAAGTAACCCCATTTAATCCGTAATAATCCTTTAATAACACCCCGTCCCCATTCATTAATCCCTATCTCGGGATCGGGCTGTTACACGTAGCCTTTAAACTCCAATGAAATTAGTTGTACTTTCTTTGGCTCAGGAAAGTCATAGTGCTCAAAGACCTTATCTACTTTCCGTTCTCAATCTAGGTAAGCATCAGGATCGTGTAGACCTTCGAACTCGGGGATGATCATTTTGTTGTTGGTGTAGAGATTGTGAGAATTTGGTGTATATGGTGTCCGGGTGTACGGAGTATGAGTGGTGTATGGTGTATGAACCGGATGGTGCATGGGTGTATGGTCCGGATGGTGTATATGGTTGTAGATAAGTGGTGTAGGTGAACTAGGGCAGATTTTCAAACCCTTTAAGTGTGATGGATGAAAATTATGGATGTGGGGGAGTATATGGAAGGTTTGAAAGGATTGGAATGGAAGAAATCAAGATAAGGAATGAATTAGATGTATTTTTGAAGTCCCAAATAGATTAGGAGATCCAAAAATAAACCCAAAAGGATGGAAGGTAAGAATGAGAAAAGAAAAGGAAATAAGAAGATAAGAAGGAAAGAAGGTGATTTGGATGTATGTACCACTAGTGTGACACAATTTAAATACCTTAATTAGACTAGACTCTAGATAGAAAGAACCAAAAATAAATTACAACTCAAAAGGAAATTACCTACTAAAGAATCTATACTAGAAGGAAAGTTCCAAAAATAAAACAAGACGCAAAAGGTAACTACCAACTATGGACTAGTACTAAAAGGAAAGTACTAAAAATAAAATAGAACTCAAAAGACAATTCAAGAATCAAATTGAATTTTCTCTCTTTTTTTTGTCGGATTTTCTTTTTTTTTTGTTCGGTCTTTCTTCTTTTTTTTTTGAGCTTTCGGTCTTTCTCTTTTTTTTTTCTTGACCCAGTTTTTTTTATCCAATTTTTTTTTTCAATGAACACTAATCTATTACAACTCGATTGACACGAGGATTGACACGTAAGTAATAAATTGACACGTAGGATTGAACCACGACCAGCAGAGCTGACGTGGCTCTGATGCTAAATTTATGATGTAATCCGGATAATTTGTACAGGGTACGAGAACACATGAAAGACTTCTAGGAATGAACACGTCAACTTGGAAGGACTCAATCCTACTCTAAAGACTTAATAAACAGAAATAAACTGAATTAATAAACAAAAGACTCGAAAATAACAATAAGGAAGAACTAGACCTAATTATGATACTTAGACGATGACACAAAACAATACACAAAATCCAATCAAGAGGGGCTGAATTAGAATGGTGGTTTGAAGGATGAATGTGGGATGGTTAGGGTGTGTTTAACGGGTTTAGAAGGGCTTGAGTAGATAGTGTATGTTAAGGCTAGGATGTACTTACAGTATAGATGAAGAACACAATGAATTGAACTCGAATGGAACTGAACCCTTGATGATGGAGACACGATCGGGTCGTTGTGGGTTAAATTGATCACGGACGTTGATGAAGGGTGGATGACGTCATTTGATGAAGATCGAAGGTGGTAGTGTTGTGAATTGTAACCCGATTAATCCCCGGCGTATCTTGTACGATGAAAATGAATCTCTAAGTTGTTCTTCGGTAGCGAGTTCACCCTAATTCCTCATGTGCATTAGAACGTTCCCTTGAAATAAGACTTGAAATTGCTAGCTTCAAGAATGAATATTTTCGAGTAAAAATAATTCAAAAGACTTGGATATTTGAGACACAATTGTATGCAAAGGCAAATTTAATTCAATAATGTCTAAAATATCCATGTAAAATGGTTCCCTATTTATAGTGCTAAGGGGGGACGAAAATTGATGCTAAAAAGGCCTAAAAACTTATCCAAAAAGGATCTCTAACTATACTAGGAAATTTCCTAAACTGGAATTCTATTCAAGGTAGGAAATTACCTTAAATACAATTCTAGTCAAACCTATTCTATAATGAACGAAAATTAACATAAAAATTAAATAAAATCTGATCTAAACTATAGTCTAAATTAATTAAATAAATACTATAGTCTAAATAAAATTCAACCCCTAATTAAATTAATTAAAGGGTCGAAATCAACTCCATGCACACACGTGATTTACGTCGCTATCTTCATGTTAGTTTTGTATACTGGAAGACTTATCTTTGCATACTTTTCTGATGATATGATGATATGAAATAAAAGTTATTGCAGTCACTGTTTGCATTTAGATTATGTTCTATAATTATTCTATGCAATGTTCCATATACTTACATTGTAGATGATGTGGTGTGGGGAGTCACACGGTAAGATCATATCATTAGAATCTTGTAATGTATTAAAGAGCTCACGGCTTAGATGGTCCTGAACACACCATCGGTACACCGTAGAATAATCTGATAAGTTAGTTTATCTTGACTAACTGATTATTCTAGTACACTCGTTAGTGTATTGAGGAGGATCATGATAGGATACTATTCTCTGTCTCTAACCCAGTTACTGAGATAATAAAGATCCACAGAGTTCGGGTTCTAAACTCATGTGATATTGGCGATCATATGTGTGCGTTGTTTATTACTTTGATTTATCAGTGGGTGAGATCTTTTCGTAGATCGAATTCGATATCCTGGGTAATAACAATGTATACATGATGTCTCGAGCAGTATGCATGAGCATCGTGTCCTGGTGCGCCAGGTTGATGATGTTCTCTTGAGGAAACGCAAGTTCATGTTGTAACCCTGCAGGTGGAATTAATTCCGTACATGAGTAAAGCTTGTGTGGTACTACTCAAGGTTTTAGATGTTAATTAATTAAAGCTATCAGAGGCTGACATAATTAACTAATGAACATTATATCTTAAACACGGGGACTGGCTGGACTAAATGAGAAAGCATATTCGTAAATATGTATTAAATTGGTAGGTCAGTTTTACTTCTTTAGTGGAATAAAAGTAAAACTTAATTTATTTAATTATATCCTAAGTTTATTTGATATTGGATATTATATAAATTAGTGGGCCAATTTAATATTCTTCTAGATCCATGTTGTAGCCCAATTGACTGATAGTGGACTGGATATTGAACTTGAGAGAGAGGCCTAAACCCAGTAGGGTTGGGAGACCAATTTTCGGCCACCTCCCCTATATATAGTGGAGGTGGGTTCGAAAATTTCAAGCATTATAATTCAGCCCCTCTTTGTCTCTCAAAGTTATCCACAGATTTCACAACTCTATCTAGTAGATTTCAGCCCACTCTGAATCTAGATACAGTCCGAGAATACAACAGAAGATCTTGGAGTAGAATCTGCAGTGGACGATTTTGACATAAGTGGTGCCAATTACTATGTTCATTCATCAGCAAGATTAGATCTTTAATCTTGTCCAAAGACCGTCTATTGATTTGTAAGTAGATCCATTTCTATGTTTTCGCTTTATTAAATTCGAATATGCTATACATGCTTTTTCTGTTAGACTGTGATAAACATGCATGTGACGTAAAAATATGATTTGCATTAACATGGATTAATGGACAACCAAATGATCCTGCAGTGGTTTAATTCGAAAAAAACCCAACAACTGGTATCAGAGCGGGTTTTGACACCGTTCTAGGATTAATCCGGGCATGATTTCGAATTACATGATTAAATTTGATGATAAATTTATGGTGTTTAAATTTTCAGATTTAATTGGCTATGTATTTCGATTTTATGGTATTCAAAACTTGGAAGAATTTGAGATGTAAAAATCGAGAATTCTAGTTTTGAGGTACAAGAATTTTCCGCCATCATGGATTAAGATTTGGAATGATATTTGATGTCATTCAAATTTCCAGATTTTATTTGATGGCGGTTCGAAAATTTGGAATCAAATTTTTCGAAGTTTGATGTTAAAATATTCCCTAATTTTTGTTTGAAATTTTCGGTCCTTTTTTAATTAAAGTATGGATGATGTTTTGATCAAGATCAAATTTTCAGCTTTAATTTGGAGTAGGTCGAAAATTTGAAGTGATTAGAATTGGACTTGGTGATTTTTTATGTATATCAAAAGTTGTCTAATTCTAATCTAGACATGTTTGAAATTGGAATTTTAAATTTGGTAATTTTTTAAGTGGATCAAAATTTTCAGATTTATTTTTCTAGAAAATTTCGAAACCTATGTTATTTATTTGGAATAGTTTTTTTATTAATGTCAAATTTCCAAATGTGTTAATTTAATATAATTTTCGATTTTAATAATTTAATTTGGAGAAGATTTTGATAAAAATCAAATTTCCAGATTTATTTATTAAGGTTGGTTGAAAATTAGGAGGATTGGGTTAAGATTTGATATTATTTGATGTATATCTAAATTTACCTAATTTTAATCTAGATAGATTTGAAAATAGAATTTTAAATTTGGAAGAATTTGAAGTGGATCGAATTTTCAGATTCATTATTTGGATATTTTCGAAAATCTATGTAATTAAAATTGGATAAGGTGATTTTGGATATATACAAATAATTATCAAAATTCAATTGTGATAAAAATTTAATTTTGGATAGGTTTTGGAAGATTTTGAAGTGGATCAAATTTTCAAACCTTATCCTTAAAGATTTAGATTCTTATGGATAATATTTGGATTAGATTTTTGATTTATATCAAGATATCCAATTAGTATTTAATTAGGGTGGTTTGAAAATATTAAATAAATTTGGTGGATAATTATTATTAATTTCCAGATTTATTTTAAGACATATTTTCAAAAACTTTCAAGATTTAAATTAGTGGATAATTATTTTAATTGCCAATTTTTATCTTGTGGATAATATCGAGTTAATTAATTTAATTAATTGAAAAATTTGAATATTATTTAATATTCATGCATAGATATCATATGTTATTTTATGTGGATCATATAATATATGATTGTTGGATTTGTAGACTGTGTTTGTTTGCAGGTTTACCAACTATCATGGCTCCTTTATTTTATGTGATGTATGTTTTTGTTGAATGAATGTTGGCCGTATGCCGGTTTGGCTACGTGATTTTAATCCATGAGAAAATCCATGGATTAGGTCTAGGTTTTATTTTACGTTGTTTTAATGTAATAGATATAAAGTTGTTAGACCGAGTTTTGAGTTGTAATTTTTATTCTAGCAATATTAGATTTTTCCTTTTGGAATAGATAGTCTGTATTGAATAAAGATAGGAGATCAACTCAAAAGAAGGAAAGTGGTTCAACACCAAGAAGGAAGGTTTACCGGTTCACGTCCCAAAACCCTAAATGGAGCTAGGATTTTCGGCGAGGCGCGGTGAAGGGGGCGGCGGCCATAGCCCTATTTCCGGAGCTGACTTTCCAGTTTTATCTCATCAATCAACATGAGATATAAGCCATGATAGTTGGAATATTACTGTTGCTTATTATGTTGAAGCATACAATGGATGTTTATCATTTTATGTGATGTTTGCATGTTCGATAATGGGATAAAATGAAACCTCAAACATAAATAACTAAGTGGGAGAGATTCATACCAAAGTATGTAGAAATCTCATACGGTCTCCATTAAAATCTGGTTTAATTGAGATGTGATGGGCATGCGGGTTGACATCGGTCTTCCTTCATATCGGATGTGTCATATAACAGATTTCTCTAGAAATTAAATCTCCTAAATGGAGAGCTGTAGAACACTATTAGAACTAACTAACTCCTCCATCTGGAGCAGTTAAATTCGAATAGTGCTCTTGGTGCGAAGATAATGGTGTGCACACTAAGATGTAATTTATTGATAAACGTCCACACGATCGTGGCTTATCAGTTAGACGATTACATGACCGTGTTTATTATCCGGCTATTAATTTGCTTGTTGTAAGGAAACTCAACTGGAGGCAAATTAAAGGTTTAACCTATTTAAAAATGAATTTTATAAACGTCCACACTATTGTGGCTTATGAAAGACATTTTTAAAGTGTCGGTGGAAAAGTATATAATTTTTATGAGGCTTTCAATTATATACTGTTTATCCTAAATGTGTTTTGTGACTGTACTGCATGTTTTAATTTCAGTTATTCATATCATGAATGGCACTCTCCAATTTGTCCTTAATCCTCAAAGAAAACAAACTTGTCGGTGAAAACCATAATGACTGGCTTCGTAACCTTAACTTAGTTCTTGTTGCTGAGGGACACAAGTTTGTGCTTGATGAGGTTTGTCCTCCACAGCCAGATGAGGGTTCTGACGTAGCCCAAAAGGTTGCATATGATAAGTGGGTTAGGTCTAATGAGATAGCGCGCTGTTAAATCTTGGCATCTATGTCAAGTGTGTTGCAACATCAGCATGAGCCTATGAAAACCACTTATGATATCATGTACAACCTTAGGCAGCTATTCGGTCATCAGAACCGCTCGGAATGCCATTTGACAATGAAGAAGCTAATGGATGCGAGAATGTCTGACTCCACACTTGTTAGGGATCACGTTCTCATGATGATGGGGTATTTATCTAAGATCGAGACATTAGGTGGAGAGCTAGATGGCGATTCTCAAATCGACATTGTTCTTCATAGCTTGTCCTCAAAGTTTGAGCAGTTCATGCTGAATTTTAACATGATTAAAAGGGATGTCAGCCTCACTGAACTGCTCATAGATCTTCAGGCGGCTGTATTGCTCCAAAAGAGCAATCCTGAGGCCCACATAGCTGAAAAAGGAGCGTCTTCTTTTGGTGGAAAAAGAAAGAGGAGAAACGCACCTAAGAAGGCTGCAGATACGGTGCCTAAGGCAAAGAAGCTAAAGGCAAAGATTCCTCCTGAGGAATTCAAATCGAAGACTAAGTGCTTCAAGTGCGGCCAACTAGGTCACTGGAAGGTGGCGTGTCCTAACAAGAAGAAGAAGAGAGGTACATCTCACACTCTGGTTGTAGAAACATGTTTAGCAACTTGTTCTATCCAGTTATGGGTAGTAGATACTGGAGCTACAGATCATGTTTGCATGTCTTTACAGGGGTTCCTGGTAAAAAGACAGCTGAGTGAGGATGAGATCACCGTCTACATGGGCAATGCTACGAGAGTGGTGGCTGTTGCAGTGGGAGACGTTGTTTTACCTTTCAGTAGTGATAGAACTTTTGTTTTGAAAGATTGTCTTTATGTGCCTGGTTTTAGGCTAAACTTGGTTTCAGTTTCTAAATTGATTATGGATGGATATTCTGTTTCTTTTGATAACAAAGTAGTTATCTTTAGTGGTAAACATTTTATCTATTCTGGCACATTGGATGGACACTTATACTTTCTTAAACCAATTAAAAACACTACACAAAGACAACTATTAAATACATCGATCATAAACCCTAACAAGAGAAAAGAACCTTCGGACTTGAATCAAAGCTATCTTTGGCATCTAAGGCTAGGTCATATTAACCTTAAGAGGATACAAAGGCTTGTAAACGATGAACCATTGCCTTCTTTGGTACTGGAATCATTTCCTTTGTGTGAATCCTGTTTGGAAGGTAAAATGACCAAGGGTCCTTTCCAGTCAAAAGGAAATAGATCCGAAGGGCTATTAGATTTGATTCACTCTGACCTATGCGGCCCTATGTCAGTTCAAGCTTGAGGAGGGTTCGACTATTTCACCACTCTCATTGATAATTACTCTAGATACGGTTATATCTACTTGTTGTGTCGCATGTCTGAATGCTTTGAGAAATTCAAAGAGTTTAAGGCGGAAGCGGAGAAATGAACAGGTAGAAGTATCAAGTCACTACATTCTGATTGTGGTGGCGAGTACCTCTCAAACGAATTTAGGGATTACATGGCAGAGAATGGGATTACATCCCAGTTCACTGCGCATGGAACGCCACAGCAGAATGGCATGGCGGAAAGAACGAATCGTACACTGTTAGAGATGGTTAGATCGATGATGACTTATTCTGAGTTGCCCCTTTCATTCTGGGGATATGCTCTGAAAACGGCAGCCTATATTCTTAACTTGGTTCCATCGAAATCAATTCCTGCTACACCCACAGAACTATAGACTAGACGGAAGCCCAGTTTGAACCATATTCGGATTTGGGGTAGCCCAGCACACGTGTTAGACAAGGAAGCTGATAATCTGGCTCCTCGTACGGAGGTAAGGCTGTTCGTTGGATATCCTAGAGGAACGAAAGGTGGTTTATTTTATAGTCCTAAGGATCAGAAGATCATTGTTAGCACTAATGCTCGATTCTTAGAGGAAGACTATGTCATAAACCACAAACCAAGGAGTCAAATCATCCTTGAGGAGTTAAGGGGAGGATTAAATCCTACACCGGTTGTACAAGAAGAGGAACCACCAAACACTGCACAATGTGTCACAGAAGTATAGGAACTACCTCGTCGCAGTGGGAGGGTTGTACGCCAATTTGATAGATTCATTGGTCTGGGAGAGGCTTCAGATTTCCCAGAGGGTCTCAATGAATTGGATCCCAGGACCTATGATGAGGTAATTCGAGATAAAGATGTGGGTTCTTGGAAAACTACAATGGAGTCTGAGATTGGATCTATGGATCGCAATCAAGTCTGGGAACTTGTAGAACCACAAGATGGGGTAAAACTCATTGGCTGTAAGTGGGTCTACAAGCGCAAGAGAGGATTTGATGGGAAGGTTGAAACCTTCAAGGCAAGATTGGTGGCAAAAGGGTATACTCAGAAAGAAGGGATCGATTATGAGGAAACCTTTTCACCGGTAGCCATGCTTAAGTCAATTCGGATTCTCTTATCTATTGTCGCTCATTTGGATTATGAGATTTGGCAGATGGATGTCAAGACAGCTTTCCTAAATGGAAGTCTTGAGGAAAACATCCACATGAAGCAACCAGAGCGATTCATTGCTATGGGCTAAGAGCACCTGGTGTGTAAGCTTAAGAGATTCATTTATGGACTTAAGCAGGCATCGAGATCTTGGAACATCCGATTTGATGAGGTTATCTAGTCACATGGATTCGTGCAAAGTTCGGATGAGAGCTGTGTGTACAAGAAATGTGACAGAAATGTGGTGGCATTCCCCGTACTTTATGTTGATGACATCTTGCTTATTGAAAATAATAAGAAGGCGTTGTCAAACATTAGGGTGTGGTTGTCCGAGCAGTTCGATATGAAGGATCTAGGTGAAGCCGGGCATGTCCTTGGTAACAAGATAATTCGAGATTGCCAGAAAAGGATGTTATGTTTGTCCCAGGCGACTTATATCGATACAATGCTATCTAGATTTGGCATGCAAGATTCCAAGAAAGGTTTTATACCTTACAGGCATCGAATTCATCTATCCAAGGAAATGTGTCCCCAAACACAGTCTGAGATAGAGGAAATGAAGAAAGTACCATATGCTTCGGCTGTGGGAAGTTTGATGTATGATATGCTATGCACTAGGCCTGATATATGCTAGGCCATTGGCATGGTACGCAGATATCAGTCTAACCCTGGACAAGGTCACTGGACTGCGGTCAAAAACATTCTAAAGTACCTTAAAAGGACTCGAGATTACATGTTGGTTTTCCGCTTTGATAGTCTAGTGCCTTTGGGTTACATGGACTCAGATTTTCAATCCGACAAAGATCAGAGTAAGTCTACCTCAGGCTATGTGTTTACATTAGGAGGTGGAGCCATTGCATGGAGGAGCATTAAGCAGAAATGTATTGCGGATTCGACCATGGAAGCCGAGTATGTCGCTGTCTCTGAGGCTACAAAAGAGGCTGTCTGGCTCCGCAGGTTCCTAGTGGGCTTGGGCGTGGTTTTTGATTTACCTAAAACTATCACGATATACTGTAATAACTTTGGTGCAGTGGCAAATTCGAAGGAACCCAGAGCCCACAAGGTAAGTAAACACATAGAGAGAAAGTACCATCTTATACGAGAAATCGTTAAGTGAGGAGACGTGGCGGTGGTCAAGATTGCATCGGAGGACAACCTGGCTGATCCATTCATGAAGAGCCTGCCGGGTAAGACCTTTGATGGTCACGTGGAGAGAATTGGAGTGAGATGCAGACCTGGTGGCGCAGTTTGAGTTGATAGTTTTGATTGGACAGTTAGCCAGTTAGTTATTATGCTTGAAAGACATGCTTCAAGTATATGTGGGAGATTGTTAGTTTTGTATACTGGAAGACTTGTCTTTGTATACTTTTCTGATGATATGATGATATGAAATGAAAGTTATTGCAGTCACTGTTTGCATTTAGATTATGTTCTATAATTGTTCTATGCAATGTTCCATATACTTACATTGTAGATGATGTGGTGTGGGGAGTCACACGGTAAGATCATATCATTAGAACCATGTAATGTATTAAAGAGCTCACGGCTTAGATGGTCCTGAACACACCATCGGTACACCGTAGAATAATCTGATAAGTTAGTTTATCTTAACTAACTGATTATTCTAGTACACTCGTTAGTGTATTGAGGAGGATCATGATAGGATACTATTCTCTGTGTCTGACCCAGTTACTGAGAGAATAAAGATCCACAGATTTCGGGTTCTGAACTCATGTGATATTGGCGAGCATATGGGTGCGTTGTTTATTACTTTGATTTATCAATGAATGAGATCTTTTCGTAGATCGAATTCGATATCTTGGGTAATAACAATGTATACGTGATGTTTCGAGCAGAATGCATGAGCACCGTGTCCTGGTGCGCCAGGTTGATGATGTTCTCTTGAGGAAACGCAAGTTCATGTTGAAACCCTACAGGTGGAATTTATTCGGTACATGAGTAAAACATGTGTGGTACTACTCAAGGTTTTAGATGTTAATTAATTATAGCTGTCAGAGGCTGACATAATTAATTAATGAACATTATATCTTAAACATGGGGAATGGTTGTACTAAAGGAGAAAGCATATTCGTAAATATGTATTAAATTGGTAGGTCAGTTTTACTTCTTTAGTGGAATAAAAGTAAAACTTAATTTATTTAATTATATCCTAAGTTTATTGGATATTGGATATTAAATAAATTAGTGGGCCAATTTAATATTCTTCTAGATCCCTGTTGTAGCCCAATTGACTGATAGTGGACTGGATATTGAACTTGAGATAGAGGCCCAAACCGAGTAGGGTTGGGAGACCAATTTTCGGCCACCTCCCCTATATATAGAGGAGGTGGGTTCGAAAATTTCAAGCATTATCATTCAGCCCCTCTTTGTCTCTCAAAGTTATCCACAAATTTCACAACTCTATCTAGTAGATTTCAGCCCACTCTGAATCTAGATACAGTCCGGGAATACAACAGTAGATCTTGGAGTAGAATCTGCAGTGGACGATTTTGATATAAGTGACGCCAATTACTGTGTTCATTCAACAGCAAGATTAGATCTTTAATCTTGTCCACAGACCGTCTATCGATTTGTAAGTAGATTCATTTCTATGTTTCCGCTTTATTAGATTCGAATCTGCTATGCATGTTTTTTCTGTTAGACTGTTATAAACATGCATGTGACGTAAAAATATGATTTGCAGGAACATGGATTAATGGACAACCAAATGATCCTGCGGTGGTTTAATTCGAAAAAACCCCAACACTTCATGCATGCGACGTGCATGTGCATGCTTGTTCTTCATCTTCTCTTCTTCAAACCTTGATCTCTAATCTTTAATTGTTAACAAAGTAATAATTTTTGGGCTGCTCTCAACTCCTTTGTCATCTTCGAACTTCTTACATGCAAATGCTTGGAAATATCATTGCCATTGTATTGCTCGAAGTCGTGTAATTGGGCCATGTATTTGCAGCTCCGGGTTAAGTTCTTTAAGGCTTGTCATGGACGTATCAATTAATTAATTAAATCTATTAAGGGTTCTTGCGGGTTGTTAATTAATAAGATTTTAGATAATAATGGTTCTTTCGTTCAATGATTCGTAAGAAGGAAAAAAGAATATATCAGGGGTTCCGGTATTCTATAATTGATTTATAAGAATTGTGAATTAAAATCAATGCACCGATGAACGATATGATCATATCTCTTTTTATTTACAATCTCATCCGGTTTTTATTAATCTGATTTGTCTCCTCTGTTTTGTTTCATTAGTTAATTAAACTCTCTGAAAACCTCAAAAGTTACCTTTGAAAGAAGAATACACTGTTCCTTGTGGATTCGACCAGTATTTTTCACCTACTACACCCTTGTTGGGCATTTGGAAGAGCAGTTATTTTGAGCACGTGATGGCCGCATATCAGCCACTATCAATAATCATAGAACACATCTTATCCTTGATCGTTGCACAGGTGTAGAAGATATTCTCCCGCTGATGATCGTGTTCCTCAGTTTGATTGATGTTTAGACTCCAGATTATCACAAGGCTGACAATTGGCGCATCCGTGTTAACCTCCTCTGGCTCAGCATCATCGATCTGTGCTCCTTCATTAGTGGCATCGCCTGTTGGCTGCTCTAACTCATCCTCACTGGCTGACTCGAGTTCATTTTATTCTGAAAGGAATAGAACTCATCGGTTTGGATATTGGGCTTGAAAATGGCCCCATCCTTGGCATTTGTAACACTGGATGACACAAGCTCATGTAGGGGCTGCTGTAGGAGGCGGTACTGACTAGTTGGGCCATCTATATGGCAGCCTGGACTGTGTAGACAGCATAGACTTGGGTCTACGACTTGTCTATGGTGCAGTGAAATCAAAACATCGAACGGGCTGTTCTGGAGGACCTTTCAAACGTGTAGCTTCAGTTAGCATTGAACTGGGTGCATTGTGGCTCCAAAGCTGTCATGTAGGGGCTGCATTGTGCATTGATCATCGTCGGCCATCTCTCAGCTGTCATTCAATGATTGACGCATAGTGCACCATCTGCTTGATGCTTGAGAAATCTCTCAGTTCGACCTCACAGGCTGTATCCAGATTCATGCCCTCGATATACTGGATAATAGTGGCATCGAGTGTCTCCTCCTTTCCAACTCGATTTAATGTTGTCTCGAATTTCTTGTGATACTCCTCAATCGAGTGGGTGCCTTGTTTAATTCGATTCAACTTCTTCTCAAGCTCCCGCTCATAGTGCACTGGTATAAAATTTCCTCACATGACATCTTTCATTTCTTACCATGTATCGATAGGAGGATATTGATCACGGCGCCTCTTTTCTTGTTGATTCTCCCACCAGATGGCGGCTTACCCCTTAAATTCAAGGGATGCGAGTTGTACCTTTTTCAGTTCAGGGAAATCATAACATTCGAAAATGTTGTTGACTTTCCTCTCCCAATTAAGGTATATATCAGGATCATGTAATCCCTCAAACTCCAGGATGGTGGTCTTGATGTTGTTCTCTATAGAGTCGGCATTTTTAAATCTTGGCCTTTCAACGCGGAATGCACGTCGATATGGTGCTCAGGGTTGATCTTGGTGATTTTTCCTTTTTTGTGGTATGAAATCAGCTTCGTACTCACTAGCTGCATCAGACTCGTGTCCTGCATCCTCTTCTGCGTGTGCTTGAGGCTCAGGTTGCCTCACTGCGGCTCTTTGAGATTGATCTTGCTTTGGTGCGCCTCCTTGAGGCTTGACTGGTCTCTCTGCAGCTCCTTGGATAACTTGGGACTCGATCGGCCGAGTCTGAAGCTGTGCAAGCTGCTCTGTTAACTTGGTTAATTGGCTACTAAGTTCATCCTTCAGTAGGCGATTCTGACACTCAAAATATTGAGCCATAGCATCAAAGTGATACTTAGCATCCCACACTATATGAGATGAGTAGGATGGATCTTCTAGGGTATTTGGTGACTTTAGGTCATCGTGGGGTAGAATAGACGACTCTGGTTTGGTACCTTTCTTCATAGTACCTGCAAAACAAACAAACGTGAAAGAAACAAGGATTGGACCTCACAACCTCACGATCTCTCATTTGTTTTCACTCAGATTTTTCCCCTCGTGCATGTCACTCAAGATAAGTGCTCGTGTGTATGGTGGTGATGGTGGTGTTGATCGAATTCAAGTGTCTTTGATCAGCTCCTCTCGGTCTTCTCGTAAGCTCGATTTAGTAGGTCAAGAACCATGGTGGATGCTGTATTGAATGAAGTATGGAACGAGTAAGATGGTGTATGTGAACCGGCTGTTCGGTATAGGTAGACCAGCTGGAATGGGTATATATAGTTGGTGTATGGTGTAGGGTGCATTTCGTGTACGGGTGTATGGGCCGGATGGTGTACAGATGGTGTATGGTGCACACAGTGGTGTAGGATGATTTAGGGCAGAAGTTCAATCCCCTTGATGGTGATAGGGTCGAAAATATGGGCTATGGAAAAGGATAAAGGTGGTGGAGAAAGATTAGAGTGAAAGGAAACTAGATAAGGATAGAACAAGAATAGATAACGTAGTATCTATTTGGATATGCTTCACCTAGATGGACACAGTCTAAATAGTCTAAGATATCTATTATCAAAGGAAAGAGTCTAAAATAACTAGAGTAGAACAAGGAAATGAAATAAATAATGCATTTTTTTTTCACGAAACTTTTATTTTTAACTGCAATACTACTCTAATTCAATTAGAATAGCAACAATAGAACACTAGGAAGATAAACACGAACTGAATCCAAAGAAAAACAAATCAGATCTTTTTTTTAAACTTCGGCGCCTTTTTTTTTGCTTCAGCCGATGGTTTTTTTTTATCTTTTTTTTTCAATGAGTATACGTGTTACAACTTGATAGACTAAACGAACAAGATAAACAAAAATAAAATGGACGACTAGACCCGGTATTGAACCACGAACATCAATATGCCGATGTGGCTTTGATACCACTTTTATGATGTGATCCCATGATGAATAAGAACACAACAAGACAAAGCACGCAAGCGACAAGAACGCAACACACGTCGGTAATGTAAAGATTTAATACCAACAATTAAAACATGACTATAACTATCAAAGTAATGTAAAAATTAACGACTATAAGACTCGATGATTATGCTGAATAGACTCGATTAATTAGACTCTTAGATTACTTACAATTATGACACAACTAAATACAACACAATACCAAAATAAACACAAGAAAAGGGACGGCTAGGCAAATTTTGTGATGAACGAATTATGGGCTGAAATAGGCTATGAATTAAGGAGGATTCGAATGATTGTTATGTGAATGAATTATGGAGATGGCTTGGTGAGTTGATGATGATCGGACGATGAGGATAGGATATCGACGGCTGGAGATTTGTTGATGGACGAACGGTGATGATGTGTTGATGTTGAAGTAGGACTTACTCGAACCCCATCATTTGATTGACGAAACGCGATATCTCGAACTACTCCGGATTGGTTAGCACTCCCCCTGGAACTCGATGGCACTAGAAAAAGCTTTGATAGGACTAATGATTTGCTAGATCAATAGAACTTATAATTGGGTGATCAACCAAAGGATCGTGAGACAAAAAGAAATAAAAACTTCAATTTTCAATCAATGTCTAAAGTTTAATGTTCACAATGATCTCCTATTTATACCATAGCGATTGAAATATTCAAGGCCTTCAAAAGTCTAAGTGGCCGAAAATAAAGAGAGAATCCTAGTATAGTTAGGATTCCTACCTTAATTAAAATTCTGTTTAAGGTAAATCCAAAAATACCAAAAATAAAGATAATAAAAATCTAATCTAAATAAAATAAATCCCAATTAGACTTCGGCCTTCCAATTGGCGAATTGGACCTCCAATATGGGCTGATCCACATGCCATCTTCAAGCTTTAATCCTCTTGGGCTTGATCTTCAATTGTCAACACAGTGACAATTCTCGGGCCGCATTTATCTTCTTGTTCTCCAACTTTGAACTTTCTTCTAATTAATAATTGTAAATATTGTTAAAGCTTCTTAGGTCGATCACTACTTAGAATGATAAGCCCATTTGCATGGTACTACCCTGCATTGAAAACAACTCGGAGATCAGACCCGGATTTATACAAGTGTTGCCAAAGTTCAGTGATCTGCCAGGAGAGAGTGCGCATAAGCACTTGTCCGAATTTGACCTCGTCTGCTCCACCCTGCGTCCGCAAGGTTTTACAGCTGATAATCTGAGGTTACTAACTTTCTCTCATACCTTGCAGGGCAGAGCTAGGGATTGGTTATTTGATCTTCCATCTAGGTCGATCACTACTTAGAATGAGCTAGAGGGACAATTCCTACGTAAGTTCTTCCCGGAGTCCCGAGCTGCAAACCTGAGGATGGCAATCAGTAGCATCAAATAGAAGCAGAATGAGAGCTTAGCCGAGTACTGGGAGCGGTTCCAGCAGCTATATCGCAAGTGCCCAGACCACGGGTTCACGGATTATCAACTACTAACCAATTATTTTTACCGTGGCATGTCTACTTTTGACAGGAAGATCGTTGAAGCTGCCAGTGGAGGATCTCTCACCAACAAGACATTGGCCGATGCAAAGCAGCTGATAATTGACATGGTTTCTGGAGGCCAACAGTATGAAGATGAAAATGATGATCGCTATAGACCTATGAAGGGGATTGAGCGAATTGAGAGCTCCAGTGTGAATGAGAAGATCGATGCTCTAACTTCTCTGGTTCGAGGTTTAGCTGTGGCACAGACGCAGAACATCCGCTATGGAGTCTGCTCGGAGAATGGCCATTTCACTGATGCTTGTCCTACCTTGCAAGAGTCTCCAACCGGGCAAACCTACTATGGGTACAGTGATGCACAATACGATGCCCAAAGACGGAGGAATTATGATCCATACTCGAACACATACAACCCAAGCTGGAGGGACCACCCAAATTTCAGCTGGAGACAACCCGATCAAAAGGCACCCGGAGTTTTCCCTCAGAGGCCGCCGGCCCGTATGGGCATACTGACAAGCCTGCGCCCAGCATGAGTGAAATTATGAAGTGTCTAGAGCAGAGCAGTGCCCTTGTCAACAGCTTGGCACACAGTCAGAAGGCTTTCCAGCAGGAGACGCAAGCCGCCCTAGGCAGTATGGGCACACATATCACTCAGCTTGCCACTCAAATGAACAAGATGCAGGCGAATCAAGGCAAACTCCCATCCCAAACTGAAATGAATCCAAGAGCGCATGTTTGCGCTGTCACTTTGAGAAGTGCGGAGGAGTTAACCGAGTTGGAGGCTAAGAAGAAAGAAAAGGGGCCGGAAGGGCATACGGAAAGGCCGAAAAAAGAAGCTGGCGCAAGGAATGAACAATCTGCTACGTCTCTTCCCTCTCAAACCAAGCTGAATCCAAAAGTGAACGTTAGTGCTGTGACCCTTCGCAGTGGAAAAGAGTTGGATGACATGGAGGCTAAGAAGGAAAAGAACCCGCAGTATGGGCATACTGTACAGACTGAAAACAAATCCAGTCCAGAAGAAGAACAGCCAACTGCCGAGTCTGCCCCTACTGAGGTAAAATCTGAATCTAAAATTTTTAACCCTCTAGTTGCAGTACCTTTTCCATCCAAGTTGATTCGAAATAAGAAAGAGGATGATGAGAAAGAGATCATCGAGCTGTTCAAGAAAGTACTCTTTGATGGGATGACTGAAACTGCTGCAATAACAGATGAAGATGAGGAGAATCGAGATGTCATCATGCAGCTGTACACCACCAATGAATTTTCAACTCGGAACCTGACAGGCCGTATGCCCTTACTGACCAACTCGGAGCCATTTTTACCATCTTATGTAGAGACCCCAGTGTTGGAGCTGAAAGGGCAAGAAGCAAGGATGGTTGAATTTTTGAGGAAGCATAAAGGTGTGAGGATGGAGAGAATTCCTTTCGACAGGGGTAGATCTGCTACCCCTGAAATTGTCTCATGATCGAGTTCTACTTGTGTCAAGCCTCGGACGTTAAATAAGGGTGCTTCTCGGGAGGCAACCCGAGCTTTTCTTGCTTTATTTCATTTTTCTTATTTCAGTTAGTTGCTCACTTGTTCATCAAAAAAAAACATCTAGTCCAGCTTTTTCGTGCAGGTACCTCTTATAGCGCTGCCCCTACCCTTGCCAAGCTCATGGAGCTGTTTGACCATCACCAAGCTGGGCTACTGCACTTGAGCGTCATCTGTATGCCCTTACTGACCGTCTCTCCCCTTGCTTGCGAGTTTGCCCTCTCTATCCCTTTGTTTTTATTCTCTTTCCTTTATTTTGTGTCCATTTTGTTGGCTCTCTTCCCTGCACAGTGAGGACACTGTGTTGTCTAAGTATGGGGGGGAGGAAGTTTCTGTTTTTGTGTCTGGTTCTTTTCTAATTCGAAAAAAAAAACTTTTGTGTTTTGCTTGTTTTTGTTGAGTATTGGTTGCCTGAGATTGAAATATACAAAGAGAAAGAGTTATAACATGGATTATCTAGGTTTGTTTGATTGATTCTCTTGTGATTGAATTGTGCTAATGCTCGTATGTATTCTTAAAAGATGAAATGTGCAACTTGATCAACTTTTGATGAGCTTATAAACGTGAGATTTGAGCCTCTTGAGCATGTCATATATATATAGAAAGCTCAATTTCATTCTTTTGATGAGTGTGTCGGACTTGATGCTGAATTTCTGATTTGCCTTGTTGCCATGGTCATACTGCTTGTGAGTTTCCTTTTGCATGAAAATGATAAAGGCATATAGGACTAACCATTGCTTTGGCATGAATAAATTATCCATACCTCACACTATCCCTTAGTGAGCTCATTTGTGCCTGAATCCTTTCTTTCTTGATTAATAGCCACTAAATGATTAAGCCTTAGCCCTTTTTGGCCTGCTCTTGTCCCTTGAAAGCATGTGAGTTATATTGGATTGTGTGGAAATGAGTTCAAAGTTTACTTGAAAGAACAGTTGGTGCTGGAAAATAAAGAAAACTTGTGAAAAACTCCTGTCCTATTACTAGAAAAAAAAGAGAGAGAGAAAGAAGCAAAGCTTCAGAAAAAAAATGGTTCGTATGCCCATACTGAAGTAGGAAGGACATGGAGGAAAGAAGGGGTTGTACTTAGTTAATTTTTCTTTTGGTGCCCTGTACTGTTGAAGATTAGCACACAACTTGGGAAATATTACAATATCTGAAGAAGTAGATGAAGAACTCTGTGATCGAGTTATAATATGCTTACATGTGTTTCACTTATTTGAGCCATTTTATCCAAATTATCCTACCTAAGCACCCTAGCCCCATTACAACTCATTTTAAAGACCTTTTGATTTGTGCATAGTTCTTACTTTCTTGGTAGTGGTTTTGACATATGAGCAAATTTATGTTTGAAGGCATCAAATCACGACTTGTGTGAATTAAACAAATCTGCCCTTATCTACTTTTGAGAGAAATTGAGTGAACCTTGGTGAGGCAGGATCGAGTTGTACGTTTTTGACTTGAATGAATAGCATGTGTACTGTTTCATGAAATAAGAGAAGGGTTAGTGGATTGTGGTTGGTTATGTTGTAATTCTGACTCCGAGTGTTTTCAGTTTAGGGCAGCCGATGCTTTTTCTGTTTTCATTTTAGAGTCTATTCTTTGTTTAGATATGCTCGAGGATGGCATTGTTTAAGTGTGGGGGGATTTGATCGGGCCAATTCTACTTAATATTTTGGGCCATTTTGGTATGATTTAATTGTGTTGATTGCCGTGTTATGATGTTGTTTTGGGAGAATGTTATGCCTTGAGGGTTTTGCAGGTAATCTACACAAAGTTAGGGAAAATGGCATGCTTTTGGTGAGAAAATTGGCTGTGCAAGGAAAGTTGAAATTGGAAGATCTGGAAAATCATGCCGTATGGGCATACGGCAGGATAACATGGCCGAGAACCTGAAGACTAGGCCTGAGCGCGCGGATTTGGGCTGGAGTGCGGAATTTACTGAAGCCCAAGGCCTGGACGCGCCTCACAACTGCTCCACCACCTCAAGAGTCCCTCTTTTGCTAATTACCTAGTTGGGATTAGATTAGAATGTTAATTTCCATGTGGATACTATCTTAATTAAGGATATTATATATAGATTAGGACTTATCTCTAATACCATTCATTCACGATTTCACACAAGAACGCAGAGCAGGGAGACGTTTTCTCTGGAGCAGAATATTCATCTTCTTCGATATTTCATGGTGCTCGTTTCTTTAATATTTTTGCTATTCGATTTTTATATGTGTTCAAGCTAAATTCTTCTTATTCCGGAAACAACTAACGAAGCCCTGGCCTAGCTAAACTGTGAGATCTAATTGATCTTTCTCATTTAATTAATTGCATGCATTTGTTATTCTCTGTATTTCGAGTCGTTAATTATTTTGATATTGCAGAACCAGGGAGAATAGCAATCTTAATTCACGGTCCTGCGTCAGAGTCTGTTAATTATGAATCGGGTTCCTCTAGACTTTAAGGCTGTTGGCTCATTAAACCTATAGAGCGTCTCTTACGGTTGTCAGTCGATTAGGAAAATAATTAGTGAAGCATCTTCCTGATTATCGAGAAACTACGGAGGAATTAGGCTGCGTCAGTAAGCATCTTCGGTAGCTATAACTGATTTGTATGTGTTAATTGAATTTATCTTTGCGTCAAGGATCGGTTTAGGTAAGCTAGGGTGGAGTTAATTGGAATCCGGAATATTTCTTCTAATGTTTTAAATCCGTTCATTTTGTTCAATTGTGCATCTCTCTAGTTATTTATTTAATTTCGTTTATTTTGTTAAAATCACAAAAATCCCTTGAAAGTTTGGTCCTACAGATTGGAAGTATAGAGTAATTCTCACTGATCCTTTGGGAGACGATCTCGCTCATCGCTGTACACATGCAGTAAGGGCATACCGACTACTGTCGGGTTATTTATTTTTGGTGTAAAACGACGCACCAGTGCCACTCCATTTGAACCGTCACCGTCACTTAATATTGCCTAAATTTAATATTGTAATATTTAAAACTTAATAATCATTCGAATTTCATAGAATAAAATATTGTATCGGATAACTAATACTTATATGCTTACAGTGTTAGTTTTATATATTGGAAATACATGTCTTTGTATACTTTTCTGATGATATTATGATATGGATTGAAAATTATTGCAGTCACTGTTTGCATTTAGATTATTTTATAAAATTGTTTTATGCAATGTTCAATATACTTACATTGTAGATGATATGGGGTGGGGAGACACACGGTTAGATCATATCATTAGAACCTTGTATTATATTAAAGAGCTCACGGCTTAGATGGTCCTGAACACACCATCGGTAAACCTTAGAATAATCTGATAAGTTAGTTTATCTTGACTAACTGATTATTCTAGTACACTTGTGAGTGTATTGAGGAGGATCACGATAGGATACTATTTCTACTCTGACCTTGATAGTGAGAGAATAAAGATCCACAGAGTTCGGGTTCTAAACTCATGTTTATTGGCGAGCATATGTGTACATTACTTATTGCTTTGACTTATCAATGGATGAGATCCTTTCATGGATCAATAAACTTGATATCTTGGGTAATGATAGTGTATACATGTTGTATCGTGCAATATGCATGAGCACCGTGTCCTGGTGCGCCAGGTTGATGATGTTCTCTTGAGAAAACACAAGTTCATGTTGAAACCCTACAGGTGGAATTTATTCCGTACATGATAAAGCTTGTGTGGTACTACTCAAGGTTCTAAATATTAATTAATTATAGTTGTCAGAGGCTGACATAATTAATTAACGAACATTATATATTAAACACGGGGGATGGCTGAACTAAAGCAGAAAATATATTTGCAAATATGTATTAAATTGATAGGTCAATATTACTTCTTTAGTGGAAGAAAAGTAATACATAATTTATTTAATTATATCCTAAGTTTATTGGATATTGGAAATTAAATAAATTAGTGGGCCAATTTAATATTCTTTTAGATCCCTGTTGTAGCCCAAATAGACTGTTAGTGGACTGGATATGGAACTTGAGAAAGAGGGTCAAACCCAGTAGGGTTGGGTGGTGGATTTTCGGCCACCTCCCTATTTAAACATAGGGAGGGTTCAAAAATCACACACACATATATTCAGCCCCTCTTTATCTCTCAAGATATCAACAAATTTCACAACTCTATCAGTAGTATTCAGCCCACTCTGTATCTGGTACTCAGTCCGGGAATACAACAGAAGATCTCGGAGTAGAATATAATGGTGTGGACCACCGATTCAGTGGAGAGAAAGGGGCGCCGGTTTCATCTTCATTCAACAGCAAGATTAGATCTCTAATCTTGTCCTCAGACCGTGTACCAATTTGTAAGTAACTCATTTCTATGTGTTCCGCTTTATTAGATTCATTTTGCTCTGCATGTTTATTGTGCTAGACTTGTGATAAACATACATGAAACATAAAAATATGATTTGCATGAATGAAGATGCTATGAAACATAAAAATGTGATAAACTCATTTCTAGTTTTGGGGTCTATGGAATTTGATGATAAATTTATTATGTTTAACTTGGAAGAATTTTTTTATTGAATTCCAAATATGAAATATAGTGTTAATTTTCATTTTTAATAAATTAATTTGGAGAAGATTTTGATGAAAATTAAATTTCAAGATTTATTTTATTAAGGGGGTCAAAAATTATGAATATTGGATTGAGATTTGATGTTATTTTATGTATATCTTGATTTACCTAATTTTAATCTAGATAGATTTGAAAATAGAATTTTAAATCTTGGAATAGTTTGAAGTGGATCAAATTTCTAGATTTATTATTTGGTAAATTTTCGAAATCTATAGTTTAAAATTGGATAAGGTAATTTTTTGATATAGATAAATAATTATCAAAGTCCAATTGTGATAATGATTTAAATTAGAATATAATTTGGAAGAATTTGAAGTGGATCAAATTTTCAAATTTTATCCTTAAGATTTTCGGTCCTTATGTGTTATATTTGGATTAGATTTTTGATTTATATCAAGATATCCCAATATTATTAATTAGGGTGTGTCGAAAATATTAAATAAATTTGGTGGATAATTTTAATTAATTTCCAGATTTATTTTGGGTCATTTTCGAAAAGCATAAGATTTAAATTGGTGGATAATTATTTTAATTTTCAATTTTTATCTTGTGGATAATTTCGAATTTATTAATTTTATTTAATTGGAATATTCAAAAATTAAAATTCATGCAAAGATATCATATGTTATTTTATGTGTATTATATAAATATGATTGTTGGATATGTAGACTGTGTTTGTTTGCAGATTTACCAACTATCATGGTTCCATTTATTTATGTGATGATGTTTATGTTGAATGAATGATTGGCCGTATGCCGGATTGGCTACGTGAATTTTAATCCATGAGAAAATCCATGGATTAGGTCTAGATTTTATGTTATGTTGTTTTAATGTAATAGAAATAAAACCGTTAGACCAAGTTTTTGAGTTGTAATTTTTATTCTAGAAATAGTAGATTTTTCGTTTTGGAATAGATAGTCTGTATTGAATAAAGATCGGAGATCAACTCAAAGAAGGAAAGTAGTACAGCACTAAGGAGGAAGGTTCACCGATTCACGTCCCGAAAGCCTAATTAGAGCTAGGGTTCCGGCGAGGAGCGGTGAAGAGGGGCACGGCCAAGCCCTATTCCGGAGCTGACTTTCCTGTTTTATCTCATCAATCAACATGAGATATAAGCCATGATAGTTGGAATATTACTGTTGCTTATTATGTTGTTGTGAAGCATGCAATGTATGTTTATCATTTTATGTGATGTTTGCATGTTCTTAAATGGGATAAAATTAAACCTCAAGCATAAATAACTAAGTGGGAGAGATTCATACCAAAGTATGTAGAAATCTCATATGGTCTCCATTAAATCTGATTTAATTGAGAAGTGATGGGCATGCGCGTTGACATTGGTCTTCCTCCATATCGGATGTGTCATATCATAGATTTCTCTAGAAATTAAATCTCCTAAAAGGATAGCTGTAGGACACTATTAGAACTAACTGACTCCTCCATCTGGAGCAGTTAAATTTGAAATAGTGATCTTGGTGCGAAGATAATGGTGTTCACACGATCGTGGCTTATTAGTTTGATGATTACATGGCCGTGTTTATTATTCGGCTATTAATTTGCTTGTTATAAGAAAATTCAACTGGAGGCAAATTAAAAGTTTAATAACGTATTTAAAAATGGATTTTATAAACGTCCACACTATCGTGGCTTATAGGAAACGTTTTTAAAGTGTTGGTGGAAAAGTATATAATTTTTATGTGGTTTTCGATTATATACTATTTATCCTAAAGTTTGTGACTGTACTGCATGTTTTAAATTTCAGTTATTCCATATCATCAATGGCACTCCCCAATCTGTCCTCAATCCTCAAAGAAAACAAACTCGTAGGTGAAAATTACAATGATTAGATTCGTAACCTTAACCTCCTTCTAGTTGCTGAGGGACACAATGTTGGTCCCGGGCGAGTCGATATCAGTTTAGAGGGGGGTGAATAAACTGATTAAAAACTTTTACTTCAAATTGCGGAATAATTAGGGCCCTTGACTCACTTAGTGACTTATCTATGCACAATGTGGTTGTGCTCTTTTGACAGCTTGAGTGCGGATTGTGTGAGCTTGTGTACAGCTCATAAATATGCAAGTAATCAAAACAGTACAGCACACAAATGATTTATAGAGGTTCGAAGTCTCAAACTTCTACGTCCCCTCTTCCTTCCGCAGAAGGGCAACTTCACTATATAACTTGAGTTTCTTTACAAATTACACAATGAAGGATAGTTGGCTAAACCTGGTAACTGCTCGCTACCTCAGCGGGTCGACGGCTCACACTTGAAGTCCCTAACAGCTCGCTAGGAAGGTAGGTGCTATTGACGTCTTTACAAGATTTTAGATCTCATTCGATCTTCAAGAGGTTAGTCTTGAACAAGGGGTATCAACTGATGTGCTCCTTCAATTGAGCTGGATAGTTGATCGTTGTATTACTGAAACTGAGAAGGTTGCCCTGGCTGGTTTATCAACTGCTGGCTGAATGTTTTGACTCTGTGAATTCTTCTTCTCAGTTGGACTCTCGCAGTTTTTAGCAAATGCTGAACTTGAGCTATGTGGGAGGGAGAAAGAAAGCTCTGCTTGAATGAAGGCTTCAAGAATAAGTATTGCGAAAAGTCTCGGAGGCAAGAGTGTTTAAAACTTTGATTCACTCGTCTTTTATAGAGGAGTGATTTTATGACCGTTGAGTTCCATTGATCGGTGGCTCTATTGGTTCATCAATGGCAGATGGTCTTTATTGATCACTGGAGCTTTTGATTGAAGTAGCCGTTGCTTTGCCAATCAATCTCCATTGGATATTTAATTCTAGGATCTCCGTTAAAGCATTTATTCCAAGATTCATCGGTTGGGCAATAACTCCAGGGTTCTCTGGCTGGTAGTTCTGAGCCTCAGTTTTAGCAACTTTGAGTTCCAGTTGGCAGTTCTGAACTTGTCTGTTCAGTTCGGCTATTACTCCAGCTGGCAGTTCTAAGCTTGTCTGCTCAGTTTGGTTGTTACTTCAGTTGGCAGTTCTGAACTTGTCTGCTCAGTTCGGCTATTGCTCCAGCTGGCAGTTCTGAGCTTGTCTGCTCAGTTTGGTTGTTACTCCAGTTGGCAGTTTTGAGCTTGTTCGCTCAGTTTGGTTGTTACTCCAGTTGGCAGTTCTGAACTTGTCTGCTCAGTTCGGTTGTTACTCCAATTGGCAGTTCTGAACTTGTCTGCTCAGTTCGGTTGTTGCTCCAGCTGGCAGTTCTGAGCTTGTTTGCTCAGTTTGGTTGTTACTCCAGTTGGCATGATCTCAAGTTTTTTGGCTAGCTTGTCAGTTTGACTAATCATTCTCAAGCTTTCTTGTCAGCTTGACTATTCACAAGCTGTTGACTAGCTTGTCAGTTTGACTGCTTTCTCTTGAGCTTTCTTGTCAGCTTGACTAATCACAAGCTGGCTGACTTCAGTTCTGACCTTTAGCTGGTTTGTCTATTCACTTCAGTTTAGCCATCAGTTGGATACTTCTAGTCTTTCAGTTTAAACTGATCTCGTATCAGTTTCTTCAGTCTAGTCGATTCTTTTCTCCCTCAGCTCAGCTGACTTAGCTGTCAGTTTGTTTCGACTGGTTCATCTCTTCGAATCCTCAGTTGAATTGAGTTCTGACTGGTTGGCATATCCTCCCAGCTGGTAGACCATACTCCAGTTTGGTTGACTTCAGATTTGATTGAGTTCCTCTTTGATGCTCTGGATTGGTCAACTCAGATGTACAGCTTGAATTTTAGTCAGTTTTTCATAAATAGTTTTGACATCTCATCAAAACCTTATCTAGAGGTTCCTTGATAGTTTTTCCTAACAATTTCTCCCTTTTTGATGATGTCAAAACCTTGTCAATGATGATAGAAAAAATGCAAATGTTCGTTTAATAGACATGCTTTAGTTTGCTTAGGCAAATTCTTGAAATCAGAGCACGTTAGAGCATGAAATTCAAGTATCAGAGTATTCAAAATCCAAGTATCAGAGCATTCAAGGCATACTTTCATTTTGGGCATGCTTTTATTTTATTAGAGCATGATTATCTAAATATCAGAGCAAAGCTTATATGCATGGTTATCAGAGTATCAACGAATGTTTATAAGCATGATCAAGGCTTGATATGTAGTTTAAGCATGATATTTGAATAATGGAAGTATGTATTATATATTCAATCAAGGCATATTATATCAACTTTCGATTCTCAATAGTAGTTAAAACTACTAATTTACTTCCTTAGCTGCTCCTTCTCTTCCTGCTTGATTCTCATCTTTCTTGGACTCTTTGTGTTCTCTAAGCTTCCCCCTGAAGTTGAGCTTCCCCCTCATGATATATTTCTCTTTGGATCTGATCCCAAAGAGTTAAGTTTTCATCATCATACTTTCCAGCTTCCCCCTTTTTGGCATCATCCAAAAGCTGGGGTGGATCGCATGATGGTATTGATAGGTTTGGTAAGAAGGTGAAGGCAGTTGCCAAATTATCATCATGGACTGAGGGAACTGAAGAAATGGGCATGGGCGAGGAGAACCATGCATAGGCCTCTTCAGTTGTCATGAATTGACCACGATGAGTGGTGAGAGAGACTTCTTGCTCTCTGAAGTCCATGGAGGCCAAGCTCGTGAAGATCTCATTGGGTGAAGCGATTGGTAGATCATCGAGGAATGGGGTGCAAGAAGAGTTGGCTGGTTCGTTGTCGGGAAGAGGAGCGTCGGCTGGTATACTGAGCTGGATTCGTTTGATCATCGAATCCATTATCTTCGAGAGCGTTGGCGGTGAGCAGAGTGGATGATTCATCCAATGTTTACTCCATTTTCCTTCATTGATCTAGAAGAGGGATCCACGAGTGTGGATGAGGTGGAACATTGTGGCCTCATCGAGTTGGAATCGCCAGATATGGTACTGGAGTTACCGTTTCAGTTGCTCGAATAAGGAGGGATTGGTGCCCTGAATGAGACTGAAGCAGCTTCTTAGCTGATGGTCTAGAACTGCCTCAAACTCAACCTCAGTTGAGTCGCGATGGACTAATGTTAGAGGTTGTGAGTTGGCTGGTATTGTAAACTGATCACTCAGTCTAGAGAGGGGCTCATTCTCAATCATCAGCTGCCTTTCTTCTGAGGAGCTGGCATGGGCGACCACCGGTTGCTTTCCACGACTTGAGTCGGGAGTTCCTGGTTGGCGGGATCTCTTCGGGATCGGATGGCAATAGATGGTCGGGAGCATATCCCTTCGTCTGATCAGTTTACCAGTTGGAATGATCTCATCAAACTGGCTTAGAATGATGTGGCTTATGCGACCCATAAACCCAACATTCTCTCGGAACGAGCCAGTTGATGGATCATATTCTGCTCGCTAGACATTTGCTCGTAGTTGAGCAAGAATAAAGGAGGCCCAGTCGGCTTTACACCCGAAGTATAGAGCGGCCATTAGATGGGCTTTGAGTTCCGAGAATTGGATTGTCTGAAAGTTCCCATGCAGGATATGGCCGGTGATATACAGGAGTTGGACGATCTCGCTGGGCAGGCTTTCCTTCAGCCTGTGTGAGCAGTTATGATGGTGCACGTGAGGATGTTTCCAAAGACCCCACAGTGCATATTTGAACGGTAGTTCCAGTTCCATCACGTCTGGGCCTTCGCCGGGAAGGAGAGTGTAGACATCATTGTGTCTTTTGTCACCGTGATTACTTTGTTCTGGACGGTTGAGATGATGTTGTTGCCGGAGATGGTTGCGTTGTGGTAGAACTCCGCAACATGGGAAGGTATATTCTTGACTGGCATGATTGTCAAGAATGGCAGCAATCCAGTCTCCTCCAATGGCCGATAAATTCTTTGAAAGTTGTCTGGGCCAAGACGTGCGTTAAGAAGCTCTAGATTAAGAGTCTTATCTTTCTTCATTTTGTTCATGAGCGAGTTGACATCTACCATCTGAAATGAAGGCTTCATTTCTGCAAAGAGATGGTGTTGTTAGACATGCAAGTGTGTTGAGAGAGAGAGAGTTTACAGGTGATCAAAGCAAGGATTAGAGAGAGTTTGCAGATGATTGGAGACTGCATATTCTTGCATATATATATTCAGTTTTGCATGCATTGATCGAGGACACTCGATTGCTTCTCTTAGCGGATCAGCTATCTGATCTGATGGATGATTAGCTGAATTAATGATGCATGCTTCGCAGCCGTTCGATAGTGAAACAACTTTATGATCATGTGGCTGAGATGGAGTTATTTTGAAAATGGGGTAGTTGCTATAAATAGCAAAATATTTTCTGCAGATTTTGCTATTTATATCGCATCAGAAAAATATATTTCCCTTTTCTTCTTTGAAGAATTGATTTAATATCGATGCAGAGATATTAATGGCAACTTGTGAGAGAGAACCTTATTTTCAAATTGTAGCCGTTGAATATAATATAAGAAATTTTATAATCACAACGGTAACAACTAAGTTATGATAATCATGAGGATTATGAGAAACTTATCCGGAGTCAGTTGGGATACAGTCCAACTGATTGGTTTGAGGATTCAGCAGTTGGATGATCAGTTTCGTCATGTTTTCAGTCATCGCTGATGAGCTGACTGAAGCTCTAACTGATCTGAACTGATCAGTTCGTTTGGTCAGCTGCTTGACTTTCTTGAGTAAGTTTCCTCTTTTTGAAAGGCCGAGCTGGACAAGTTCCACTGCTTCCTTTCGAGCAGTTTGATCGCTTTGACATTGATATAGATCCAGTTCTATTCTTTGGCAGTGCGGGCCTTGCTGTCTTCCGGGCTTGGTGGAACTGCTGAATGGCAACTGATGAGTTTTTCATCCTTTGGTTGAAGGATTGTGAAGTTCCCTTTGGCGACGATCTGAACTGATCTTTTTTCATAATCAACTGCACGCCTTTTGAGTTGGATATGAGTAGGGGAGTGACATAGCTCTTGGATAGGAGACTTGGTGATGTGGCAGTATCCTCATCATCACTGTTGCTCTCATCATGCCTTGTATTCTTCTGAGGAGCCACGACTTCAGTATGTGATAGATGTGGTTTTATCCTCTCTGGGGCAGTTGGAGTTCATCGTGGTGGCTCAGCTGACTGGCTTGATAAATTATCAAAGTTCAGTGTTCGGCAAAGCGAGCCAGTTGTACAGTTGACTGATTGATTTGCAACCACAGCTCCTTGAGGCATGATGCTGGTTTTGAATTCAGCTAACAAGGCGGTTGGTGGAATTTTGTTGACAAGCCGGTGATTCATGATGTGCTGGACTTGTACAATGGTTGGCGGGAATGGATTTGACGATCCTATCCATTTAATGCTCCAAGTTTCTTCACGTTGCCAGTAGCTCATGCCATGAAAGGCATTTAGCAGAAAATAAGACTGGATGGACATGGAATGTCTCGAGTTATACCAATAGAAATATCGGTGGAGTTGTTTGAACAACTCTTGGTCACGTTGTGCAACAAAAGCAAAGTGTGTGAGAAGGAGATTAGTGGCTTCCTTTTGTGCGCTTTTGACTGTATATTCACCACTATAGAAAGTGCGAATATTTTCTTCAGTCAGCTGGAGAGGAGGGCATGTGCTTCTGAAATAGTCTGCTCCATAGTTTGGATGAGGGATTCCAATGAATGGAATAAGCTCATCTGGATCAGAGCAAACCTGGAAGTCAATTGGCGATCCGTTCTTTAATTTTGGAGAATGAACGACGTTAGCAGTTGAGTTGCTCGAAGTATTGGTGCTTGTCTTTGCCTTGGCTTTTCTTTTCTTTCTTAGTGACTGAAGATGGGCAGTTCCCTTCTTAGGAATCCAATCAGAGATGAGAACGGGTAGTGCTTCAGCACTTGGGAGCTTCAGCAGGTCTTCAAGCATTTTGCTCATTCTTAGAACAAGTCCTACCTTGGACTCAAATTTACCAGATTTCTTTGAGTCAGAGGCCTTGATGACTTGATGCTTGAATTGTTGGAAAACGAATTCTGCCCAGTTTGTTTGTCGCCCTTCAGCAAGGTGAATCATGACTTTGTATCTCTCTTGGGTGAGTTCACTCAGGCTTCCAATGGCCCCGAACATCATCTTGTTCATTATATCGAGTAGGACGCCATACTCGGGCTTCAGATCAGTTTTAGCTGTCGTAAAACTGAATTGCTTGTTGTAGGTGGAAGCTTTCCATTCTCTCCAGTATAATTCTGCAGATTCCTTTAGTTCTTGAATGGATAAACCTTCTTGAGGAAGCTCGAACACTTCTGCAATTATTCTTTCAGTGATTTGGAGTAGCCGTCCTTGAATCACTGATGATACTGTCTTTCCATCTGCAGACAATGTTGCTTGAAGCAAAAATTCACTCACTAAATTTTGTCTAAAGAACTTTGGTGGTGTTTCTAGGTACTGAAGAATTCCTGTCTTGTGAAGATTTGACAGAAGGATTGAATTGTTCGATTCATTTAGAATCATTTGAAATTTCTTCCTATCAAGGAATTTGTCTCTCATAAGTTGCTCTTTGAAGGAATTTAGAGATCTGGATAATTCGGCCATCTTTGGGATTGGCTGAGATTTTGAGGAATTTCAAGAGCTTTGAGAGAGAGAATTGTTGAGAGCGAAGGAGGAGTATTTCTAAGAGGCTTGAAAGAGAGGGCTTTTTATGAGTGTTTGGGCAGGCTCATAGATCTAATGGTTGGAATGAGACTAGCCTCTGGCCTCTTTTGGTCGTTGGCATTTAATAACTTTGAGACGTGTCATTGTTTCACAACGGTCAAAATATTTAAATAAATGCGAAGTTCGACATTTATTTGAAAATAAAAAGATAATATTTTTATATATCAAAAATAAATAATGACAAACTGAATTACAAGAAGTAGACTAAGGGCTTTCTAATTAGTTTGAACTTGATCAGCCACTAGTCCTTCTTGTGATCAGTTTTCCTCCTCTTGGCAAGCGGTTCTGTGACGTCACCTTCCTCATCTTTATCGCTGCTTGATGACTCAGTTTCAGCTGACTGGAGTCTTGGATGACCTTGCAACTGCTGGATTTGCTCCGTGTGCAGTTTAACCTGTTGCTGCAGGCTGTGGATCAGTTCCACAGAGTAAGCAGGGAGCTGAACTGTAGAACTGCTTGGTTGAGCATTGAACTGAAATGCTCTTGAGTCAGCTTCTTCGCCTACTTCAGTTCCAATCAGTTCCTCACAAGGAACTGTGTGGGTTAGCTCGTCCGTCTGCATGATGATGGTCTCATCATAACTTGACTCTAATGAAATCTCCGGTGCAGCATCTTGAGCAGCAGCTTGAAGAGCTCTTTGAATTAGATCAAAGTACACAGTTATTGCTAGTGTACCTTGATAGGCAGGTTGATCATTGACTTGAGCTGTCTGTTCAGCTGGCTAATCAGACTCAGCTTTCCCTGGAGTTGACTCTTGGGGAGGAGCAGTTTCGGGTTCAGTTGGCTCCTCAACCAATCGAGCCTTTTCAGCTGACTTCTCTGACTCTTCATCACTTGGAAGAACTGGTGGAATAGGAGATTTGAGCATTTCTTCGAACTCCAGATCACTGGCAGTTCGCTCATCAACTGCTTGCACCTCTGGAGAATCATCAAGGAGATTGATGATGATGTCATTTGGTCGAGGGGATTCTTCGAAAGTTAACTGCCTAGCAACAGATGCTATGACAGTTTGCCTTGAGCTGTAAACTTCCACAGTTTCAGCACCTTGTTGACTGCACTGGGCTTCTCTGTTGAACAGAGTCTGTCCCTGCTGATGCTGTTGTTGTCTGAGTTCCCTAAGCAACCAATGCTGTTGAACTTGGGGATTCTTCCAATGTTGTTGTTCAGCCTCAGTTTGTAGAGGTGGCAGTCGGATGTTGGCCCAGATGAGTAGATCATTCATCACTTTCATCAATATTTGTTGTTCTGGGTGAGGGTGGTTCCTTCGAATGGCAAGCATTCTCTTCAGTGTGATAACTGGATTTTGTTCAGGAGTCTCTTGTCCAGCCCATTGCATGCTCCATCTCTCTTCTCTTCTCCAGAAGCTCATCCCATGAAGGGTGTTTAGGAGAAAGTGGGCTTCAGAGTTGAAGCAGTGTCTCCATAGGTACCAGTATACGTACCTTGAGAGAGCTTTATACAGAGCAGCCATGCCAATCACATCTTCAACAAAGTTTTCAGCAATGAACTTGGTCACTTGTTCATCAGCCCAGCTCTTGATGACTTCAGCTTTTGATAGAGCTTTTATATTGTCTTCAGTCTCTGCCATCGGGGGGCACGCAGTTCTGAAGAAGTCAGCTCCTGTGTCCCATGGTGGAACTCCCCTGAGAGGCACAATGTCATCTCCTTTAACTGGTGCCATATCAAACACCTTGATGTTAAAAGGAGGTAGTTTTTGAGGGGGTGGAGGCCCTGATTGCTTCTTCTTCCCTTTTGGTTGAGATGCTGCGGGCTTCTTCTTTGATCTGCCAGTTCCTTCCTTGGCTTGAACTGGCCTGGTAGAGGTCTCTTCTTCAGGTGAATCAACCGTTGATCCACATCGAACTTGTCGCAGAGGCTTGACTCTGATTGTGGTTCCCAACATTTGGCTTATTAGGACATTGTCTTCTGAGTCAGAGTCCTCTTGATGTATCTCTGTAGCGATCTCTTTGTCTTTTCTCTTAGCAGATTCCTCTGCTTTCTTTGAGGGGGCATCAGTTTGGCGACTGCTTTTGATGCTTATGGACTTTGAAGCTGGTTGTCTTCTGCCAGTTGAGGGTATGAAATCCAGCTTATCAATCATCAACGTGTCAGTTTCTTCTGCCATGGAGTTAAGTGTGCTCTCCAGTATGCTGTTGATCCTGCAGGCATAGCACATCTTCTGATGGAACTCAGTTTCTTTCCAATGTTTTTCAACAACATCGACATACTTCTTGATTTGTTCAAAGAAGTACTGAGCCCAGTTTACTCTGACGCTTCTGGTGATTGCTTCACAGGCTTTATATTTGTGGTCTGACATCTCTGAGTGACTCCCAGTTGTGCCAACAATCATTCTAGCTGCAACTGATGCTAGAATTCTGTATTCTTCTTGGAAGCAGGACATGAGTGTACTGCTTTTGTAGGGATCTTCGCAGTTCGCTCTCTTCTAGAGATGGTAGGCCTGTTCTTGATCCATTTCCATGTCTTGCAATCTTATCCCATCAGTGGGCAGTTGAAATATCCTTCCAAGCAGTTTTGGAGTTATTATCAGTTCAACTCCACGAACTTCAGTTATGATCCTGTCGTCGTATCCTTTTGAGTTCAAATAGAACTCAACTACTGCTTCAGGATAGATCTTTGATGGATAGACTTCAGTGAATTGTTTTAGTCCTGACTTATCGATCTTTGAGATCAATGAGTTGTAGAGTGGAGAATTTGAGCATTTTTCTCTGTATGCGATTTGATCTAGGAACTTATCTCTGTATAGATTCACTTGGAATTTTCTTGAGGATTCACCAGTTCTTCTGAAGTTGAACTTTCGTCGAATAGTTGGTGCGCTCCTTTCAGCCATGGAGTTTTTAGTGAAGTTTGACGAATGATTTGGAGAAACAAATAAATTGGTTTTGACTGTATTTGAGACTGGATCTTTAACTTTCGTAACTATTTTTGCAGAGCAGTTTGAGAAAATGAAGGAAGAGAAAGGCTTTAATTCTTTACTGAGTTTTGGATCGGTAAAAGTGAAATTAGAATTCAGCCATCCTTTTTATAGGAGGAGATGGGGTTCATCCAACGGTTGGGATGTTTCGTATGCCTTGATTTCAACGGTCGGATTAATTCAATAGACACGTAGATTGGCTTTTCAATTCTATCCGTTGGAGATGAATGAAGAGAGAGAGAGAGAGAGTTCAACGGTAATATTTGAGTGACACGTGTTTTTACCATTTCCACTATTTAAAATTTTGAACTTATCTTTTCTCTCTAGCTGTTTCTTCTTGGCTTGAAACTAATTACGTCATGAGTTGGCTTCGACTGTAGCTGATGATCTCCATGTTGATCAGTTCCAACTGAGATATTTTCTCATCAGTTCCTCACTTCCTCAACTGCTTGAACTTTTAATTCAGCTGTTTCTTAGTACAGCTGATCCTTCAGTTCTGTTGCTTTCCTTCAGCTGGTTCTTGAACTGATGTCTCCTTATTGAGTTGAAGCCAGTTCCTTTAATTTCTCCATCAGTTTGATGATTTTGCAGCTGGTATGTTTTGCTTGACTAACAGGATCATTAGTTGAGACCATTTGACCAACTCTGCCTTGCTCCTTTCCTCAGTTTGAGCAAATGAACTGATGATTCAGTTGAGCTGATGAGTTAGGCTGATCAGCTTCTGTTTACTTTCTTTGCACAGCTTCTTGCTTCATTTCAAACTGATAGCTTATGTGTCCAACTGATCAGTTTAACGACTTTTTCAGTTATGAACTACTCATTTGGATGAGTTGAAGCCTTTCGGTTCAGTTCTTCTCTTCAGCTGGAATGGTTTCTTGGCCTTTTTCGTCCAGTTGACCATCTTCATCCTTTGATGCTAGCTCAAGTAGCCGTAGTTGTATGCATAGCTCCATAAACCTTGCTTCAGGCAATGGTTTGGTGAAGATGTCAGCTATTTGCTTCTCAGTGTTGACATATTTGATGCATATGTCCTTCTTCTCGATGTGATCTCTGATGAAGTGATGTCTTATGTCAATGTGCTTAGTTCTTGAATGCATAACTGGATTTTGAGATATTGCAATTGCACTATTGTTGTCGTAGAATATAGGTACTTCTTCAGTTTCGACTTTGTAGTCCTTCAACTGTTGCTTCATCCAGAGTATCTGAGCACAGCAGCTTTCCGCAGCTACATATTCTGCTTTAGTTGTTGACGTGGCAACTGAGTCCTGCTTCTTGCTAAACCATGATATCAGTTTACTTCCAAGAAACTGACATGTTCCACTGGTGCTTTTTCTGTCGATCTTGCATCCGAATAACCAATTAGACTCAAACTATCATCTCTGGGATACCATAGTCCAAGATTTATGGTTCCTTTGAGGTATTTGATAATCCTCTTTGCTGCTTCAAGATGACTTTTCTTTGGGTTGGCTTGGAACTGTGCGCATAGACCGACTGAATAAGAGATGACTTTTCTTTGGGTTTTTCTTTCTAAAGTGGACTGATCTATCAGTTTGCCTTGGGGACATTCTATGTTGAGCTGGTGGTCCCTGTTGAGCTGAAGGCTTTGAATGAATGGATTAGTTTGAGTGAACTGATGGTCTTGGCTGGAATTTTGGCTTCAGTTGACCTGGTGTTTTTGGTTGGGAGAACTGACTGAATTGTCTGGGCTGAGTTTGAGGATTTCTCAATATTCCTTTGCCCTTAGTTAGCTCGGCTAGCTGATCATGAGTTGATCTGGTGAATCCTTTTAGGGTTCTTTTATCACTGGGTTGAGCAACTGCCTTTCCTTTCTCTAAGGCAGTGAACTTGCTATAGCCTAGTCCTGTGCTACTGGTTCCAGTTCTCTGATGATTTAATATCTCATCTAGAGTTTGAGATCCCTTTTTGAACTTAAGAGTTACTTTTTCTCTCACATGGATCTCTTGCTTGAGTTTTTGATTCTAAGCTTCTAGGTCAGCAGTTCTTAGTTTCAACTTTTCAAATTCCACAAACTGAGACTCAAGGTAATTCATTCTTTCATGATCAATGCTCAGTTTTCTAACTCTATTTCTTAGTTCATCATTTTCATCTTTCAGTTCAACATGCAAGCAGGATATTGAATCTAATTGATTTTCTAGCATTATAAGTTTCATATCAAGTTCATTGCTAGAAACAGTTGCTTCATTAATATGATAGAAGGAGGTTTCAGAATCAGCTGTACTAACCTCTTCATCATTGCCAGCCATGAGGCAAAATAGTTCTTCATCATCTGAGCTGTAGCCGTCAAAATCAATTCCAGATGGATAGTCTGAATCGTCTAGCACGACATTCTCGTAGTTTGCAACCATTACTTTCCTTTTGAAGATGCTCCTCCTCACTTTGGCTTTCTTGTCTTCAGGGAGTTCTGGACATTCATATCTGTAATGTCCTTGTTTGTGGCAGTGAAAACATTCTCCTAGATTTCGATTGCCACCCCTGAACGGTTCAGCTAATCGTTCAGCTGGTTGATGAGTTCTCTCATCTTTTGGGATCTCATTAGTTTGAGGTGGAACTGATTGTTTATCCCGGACTCTCTTCAGTTTTTCTAACAACCTGGTAACTGACTGAATTTGATCATTGATGTCTTCAGTCAAGTTTTCCTTCTTTTCAGTTGTTTCTCTTTTTCGTTCGCATAAGGATCCGCCTTGATTTTCTCTGGCTGGTGAGCTCCTAGGCCGGAAGTTGTTCATTCCTCGAGTGTCTCTAAACCGGTTCCTTTCACCATAAAAGGCTGCATCTTGAGCTGATGATGTTGATGCTTCCTTCTTCCGGTTTAGACTGTACTCATAAGCTTTGAGAGAACCAAACAGTTCTCAGGGAGTGATGCTGTTGAGATTTCTTGATTCTTTTGTAGCCATCACTTTCATATCCCATTCTTCGGTGAGATTGTCTAATATTTTGGAATTCATCTCAGAATTGGGATAACTTCTCCCTAGGTTGGTCATCTCACTGATGATGCCTAGAAATCTGGTTTCAAGGCTTGAGATGGGCTCTTCTGGCTGCATTTTGAAGGATTCATATCTGTCGACTGCTAGCTGGAGCTTGTTTCCTTTAATGGCTTCAGATTCTTGGCATAGATCAGCTAGTAAATCCCATATCTCCTTGGCAGTTGTGCAGTTCTTTGTGTCCTTCATTCTGTCCTCATCTAGAGTTCGAAATAGTGCAGCTTGAGCAACGAACTCTAGATTCTTCAACTTCTTCTCTTCACTGGTGAGAAGATTAGTTGGCTTTGGGATCCTTGCTGGTTGATTGATATCAACTACATGAGCATCATTGTCCATCATGATGATGATTGGACCATCTTCATTAACTTCCCACATATTCTCATGGATCGAGCAAAGATGCGCCTTTATTCTCCTGCTCCAATTATCATAATTTTCAACTGAAAACAAAGGTAGCTTATGGTTTCCCATAGCTGGAAATGTTAGCACAGATAAGTAGATCTGATTCAGTTGATCTGCAGAAATGGCTGATCCTTAGTATCAACCGCTCTGATACCACTTGTTGGTCCCGGACGAGTTGATATCAGTTTAGAGAGGGGGGGTGAATAAACTGATTAAAAACTTTTACTTCAAATTACGGAATAATTAGGGCCCTTTACTCGCTTAGTGACTTATCTATGCACAATGTGGTTGAGCTCTTTTGACAGCTTGAGTGCGGATTGTGTGAGCTTGTGTACAGTTCATAAATATACAAGTAATGAAAACAGTATAACACACAAATGATTTATAGAGGTTTGAAGTCTCAAACTTCTACGTCCTCTCTTCCTTCCCTAGAAGGGCAACTTCACTATATAACTTGAGTTTCTTTACAAATTACATAATGAAGGACAGTTGGCTGAACCTGGTAACTGCTCGCTACCTCAGCGGGTCGACAGCTCACACTTGAAGTCCCTAACTGCTAGCTAGGAAGGTAGGTGCTATTGATGTCTTTACAAGATTTTAGATCTCTTTCGATCTTCAAGAGGTTAGTCTTGAACAAGGGGTATCAACTGATGTGCTCCTTCAATTGAGCTGGATAGTCGATCGTTGTATTGCTGAAACTGAGAAGGCTGCCCTGGCTAGTTTATCAACAGCTCGCTGAATGTTTTGACTCTGTGAATTCTTCTTCTCAGTTGGACTCTCGCAGTTTTTAGCAAATGCTGAACTTGAGCTATGTGGGAGGGAGAAAGAAAGCTCTGCTTGAATGAAGGCTTCAAGAATAAGTATTGCGAAAAGTCTCGGAGGCAAGAGTGTTTAAAACTTTGATTCACTCGTCTTTTATAGAGGAGTGATTTTATGACCATTGAGTTCCATTGATCGGTGGCTCTGTTGGTTCATCAATGGAAGATGGTCTTTATTGATCGCTGGAGCTTTTGAATGAAGTAGTCGTTGCTTTGCCAATCAATCTCCATTGGATATTTAATTCCAGGATCTCCGTTGAAACATTTATTCCAAGATTCGTCGGTTGGGCAATAACTCCAGGGTTCTCTGGCTGACAGTTCTGAGCCTCAGTTTTAGCAACTTTGAGTTCCAGTTGGCAGTTCTGAACTTGTCTGTTCAGTTCGGCTATTACTCCAGCTGGCAGTTCTAAGCTTGTCTGCTCAGTTTGGTTGTTACTCCAGTTCGCAGTTCTGAACTTGTCTACTCAGTTCGGCTATTGCTCCAGCTGGCAGTTCTGAGCTTGTCTGCTCAGTTTGGTTGTTACTCTAGTTGGTAGTTCTAAACTTGTCTGTTCAGTTCGGCTATTGCTCCAGCTGGCAGTTCTGAGCTTGTTCGCTCGGTTTGGTTGTTACTCCAGTTGGCAGTTCTGAACTTGTCTGCTCAGTTCAGTTGTTACTCCAATTGGCAGTTCTGAACTTGTCTGCTCAATTCGGCTATTGCGCCAGCTGGTAGTTCTGAGCTTGTTTGCTCAGTTTGGCAAGGTCTCAAGTTTTTTGGCTAGCTTGTCCGTTTGACTAATCATTCTCAAGCTTTTTTGTCAGCTTGACTATTCACAAGCTGTTGACTAGCTTGTCAGTTTGACTGCTTTCTCTTGAGCTTTCTTGTCAGCTTGACAAATCACAAGCTGGCTGACTTCAGTTCTGACCTTTAGCTAGTTTGTCTATTCACTTCAGTTTGGCCATCAGTTGGATACTTCCAGTCTTTCAGTTTAAACTGATCTCGTATCAGTTTCTTCAGTCTAGTCGATTCTTTTCTCCCTCAGCTCAGCTGACTTAGATGTCAGTTTATTTCGACTGGTTCGTCTCTTCGAATCCTCAGTTGAATTGAGTTCTGACTGGTTGGTGTATCCTCCCAGCTGGTAGACCATACTCCAGTTTGGTTAACTTCAACTTTGATTGAGTTCCTCTTTGATGCTCTGGATTGGTCAGCTCAGATCTACAGCTTGAATTTTAGTCAGTTTTTCATAAATAGTTTTGACATCTCATCAAAACCTTATCTAGAGGTTCCTTGATAGTTTTTCCTAACACACAAGTTCGTACTTGAAGAGATATGTCCTGAGAAGCCAGATGAGGGTTCTGACGAAGCCCAAAATGCTGCATATAATAAGTGGGTTAAGTCTGATGAGATAATGCGCTGTTACATTCTGGCATCCATGTCAAGTGTGTTGCAACATCAGCATCAGCCTATGAAGACCGCTTATGATATCATATTCAACCTTAAGGAGCTCTTCGGTTATCAAAATCGCTCGGCACGCTATTTAGCAATGAAGAAGTTGATGGATGTGAGAATGGCTGACTCCACACCTATTAGGGATCACGTTCTCACGATAATGGAGTATCTGGTTGAGATCGAGACCTTGGGTGGAGAGCTGGACGTTGATTCTCAAATCAACATCGTTCTTCATAGCTTGTCCTCGAAGTTTGAGTAGTTCAGGCTGAACTTCAACATGATCAAGAAAGATGTTACCTTGACTGAATTGCTCATAGACCTTCAGGCGGCTGAATTGCTCGAAAAGAGCAATCCTGAGGCCCACATAGCTGAGAAAAGGGCGTCTTCTTCTGGTGTGAAAAGGAAGAAGAGATAGGCACCTAAGAAGGCTGCAGATACGACGCCTAAGGTGAAAAAGCCAAAGGGGAAGATTCTTCCTGAGGAGTTCAAGTTGAAGACTAAGTGCTTCAAGTGCGGCCAACCAGGTCACTAGAAGGCGGTGTGCCCTAACAAGAAGAAGAAGATGTTGGGATTTTTTCGAATTAAACCACCGCAGGATCATTTGGTTGTTCATTAATCCGTGTTCATGCAACTCATAATTTTATGTAACATGCATGTTTATCACAGTCTAATCAAAAAGCATGCAAAGCATATGCGAATCTAATAAAGCGGAAGACATAGAAACAAATCTACTTACAAATCGATAGACGGTCTGTGGACAAGATTAAAGATCTAATCTTGCTGTTGAATGAATACAGGAATGGCGCCACCTAGCTCAAAATTCGACCGCCACAATTCTACTCCAAGATCTTCTGTTGTATTCCCGGACTGTATCTAGATTTAGAGTGGGCTAAAATCTACTAGATAGGGTTGTGGAATCTGTGGATAACTTTGAGAGACAAAGAGGGGCTGATTATTATTATTCAAATTTTCGCCCCCCCTTCCCCTATTTATAGGGAAGGGGCCAAATTTTCATGTCCAAACCCTACTGGGTTTGGGCCTCTATCTCAAGTTCAATATCCAATCCACTATCAGTCAATTGGGCTACAACAGGGATCTAGAAGAATATTAAATTGGCCCACTAATTTATTTAATATCCAATATCCAATAAACTTAGGATATAATTAAATAAATTAAGTTTTACTTTTATTCCACTAAAGAAGTAAAACTGACCTACCAATTTAATACATATTTACGAATATGCTTTCTCCTTTAGTCCAGCCATTCCCCGTATTTAAGATATAATGTTCATTAATTAATTATGTCAGCCTCTGACAGCTATAATTAATTAACATCTAAAACCTTGAGTAGTACCACACAAGCTTTATTCATGTACGAAATAAATTTCACCTGCAGGGTTTCAACATGAACTTGTGTTTCCTCAAGAGAACATCATCAACCTGGCGCACCAGGACACGGTGCTCATGCATACTACTCGAAACATCATGCATACATTGTTATTACCCAAGATATCGAATTCGATCTACGAAAAGATCTCACCCATTGATAAATCAAAGTAACAAACAATAGACACATATGCTCGCCAATATCACATGAGTTCAGAACCCGAACTCTGTGGATCTTTATTCTCTCAGTAACTGGGTCAGAGACAGAGAATAGTATCCTATCATGATCCTCCTCAATACACTAACGAGTGTACTAGAATAATCAGTTAGTCAAGATAAACTAACTTATCAGATTATTCTACGGTGTACCGATGGTGTGTTCAGGACCATCTAAGCCGTGAGCTATTTAATACATTACAAGGTTCTAATGATATGATCTTACCGTGTGACTCCCCACACCATATCATCTACAATGTAAGTATATGGAACATTGCATAAAACAATTATAGAACATAATCTAAATGCAAACAGTGACTGCAATAACTTTCATTTCATATCATCATATCATCAGAAAAGTATACAAAGACAAGTCTTCCAGTATACAAAACTAACAGAAGAGAGGTATATCTCATACTCTTATTGTAAAAACATGTTTAGCAACTTGTTCTACCCAGTCATGGGTAGTAGATACTGGAGTTACTGATCATATTTGCATGTCTTTGCAGGGGTTCCTGGTAAAAAGATAGCTGAGTGAGAATGAGATCACCATCTACATGGGCAATGCTACGAGAGTGGTGGCTGTTGCAGTAGGAGACGTGGTTTTACCTTTCAGTAGTGATAGAACTTTGATTTTGAAAGATTGTCTTTATGTGCCTGGTTTTAAGCGAAACTTAATTTCAGTTTCTAAATTGATTATGGATGGATATTCTGTTTCTTTTGATAACAAAGTAGTTATTTTCAGTGGTAAACATTTTATCTGTTCTAGCACATTGGATGGACACCTATACTTTCTTAAACCAATTGAAAACACTGCACAAAGACAACTTCTGAATACATCGATTATTAACCCTAATAAGAGAAAAGAACCTTCAGAACTGAATTAAACCTATCTTTGGCATCTAAGGCTAGGTCACATCAATCTCAAGAGGATACAAAGGCTTGTAAATGATGGACCATTGTCTTCTTTGGTACTGGAATCGTTTCCTTTGTGTGAATCCTGTTTGGAAGGTAAGATGACCAAGCGTCCTTTCTAGTCAAAAGGAAATCGATCCGAAGGGGTATTAGATTTGATTCACTTTGACCTATGTGGCCCTATGTCAGTTCAAGCTCGAGGAGGGTTCGAGTATTTCATCACTCTGATTGATGATTACTCTAGATACGGATATATCTACCTATTACGTCACAAGTCTGAATGCTTTGAGAAATTCAAAGAGTTTAAGGCGAAAGCGGAGAAACGAATAGGTAGAAGTATCAAGTCACTGCGCTCTGATCATGGTGGCGAGTACCTCTCAAGCTAATTGTTAGGAAAAATTATCAAGGAACCTCTAGATAAGGTTTTGATGAGATGTCAAAACTATTTATGAAAAACTGACTAAAATTCAAGATGTAGATCTGAGCTGACCATTCCAGAGTATGAAAGAGGAACTCAATCAAAGCTAAAGTCAACCAAACTGGAGTATGGTCTACCAGCTGGGAGGATATGTCAACTAGTCAGAACTCAATTCAACTGAGGATTCGAAGAGATGAACGAGTCGAAACAAACTGACAGCTATGTCAGCTGAGCTGAGGGAGAAAAGAATCGACTAGACTGAAGAAACTGATAAGAGATCAGTTTAAACTGAAGAGTGGAAGTATCCAACTGATGGCCAAACTGAAGTGAACAGACAAACCAGCTAAAGCCTGTGAATAGTCAAGCTGACAAGAGAGCTTGAGAATGATTAGTCAAACTGACAAGCTAGCCAAAAAACTTGAGATCAGCCGAACTGGAGGAACAAGCTCAGAACTGCCAGCTGGAGCAATAGCTGAACTGAGCAGACAAGTTCAGAACTGCCAACTGGAGTAACAATCAAACTGAGCAAACAAGCTCAGAACTGCCAGCTTGAGCAATAGCCGAACTGAGCAGACAAGTTCAGAACTACCAACTGGAGCAACAACCAAACTGAGCAGACAAGATTAGAACTACCAGCTGGAGTAATAGCCGAACTGAACAGACAAGTTTAGAACTGACAGCCAGAGAACCCTGGAGTTATTGCCCAACCGACGAATCTTGGAATAAATGCTTCAACGGAGATATTGGAATTAAATATCCAATGGAGATCGATTGGCGAAGCAACGACTACTTCAATCAAAAGCTTCAGGGATCAATAAAGACCATCTGCCATTGATGAACCAACAGAGCCACCGATCAATGGAACTCAACGGTCATAAAATCACTCCTCTATAAAAGACGAGTGAATCAAAGTTTTAAACATTCTTACCTCCGAGACTTTTAGCAATACTTATTCTTGAAGCCTTCATTCAAGCAGAGCTTTCTTTCTCCCTCCCACATAGCTCAAGTTCAGCATTTGCTAAAAACTGCGAGAGTCCAACTGAGAAGAAGAATTCACAGAGTCAAAACATTCAGCCAGCTGTTGATAAACCAGCCAGGGCAGCCTTCTCAGTTTCAGCAATACAACGATCAACTATTCAGCTCAATTGAAGGAGCACATCAGTTGATAACCCTTGTTCAAGACTAACCTCTTGAAGATCGAAAGAGATCTAAAATCTTGTAAAGACGTCAATAGCACCTACCTTCCTAGCGAGCTGTTAGGGACTTTAAGTGTGAGCCGTCGACCCGCTGAGGTAGCGAGCAGTTACAAGGTTCAGCCAACTGTCCTTCATTGTGTAATTTGTAAAGAAACTCAAGTTATATAGTGAAGTTGCCCTTCTGCGGAAGGAAGAGAGGACGTAGAAGTGTGAGACTTCGAACCTCTATAAATCATTTATGTGCTGTACTATTTTGATTACCTACATATTTATGAATTGTACACAAGCTCACATAATCCGCACTCAAGCTGTCAAAAGAGCTCAACCACATTGTGCATAGATGAGTCACTAAGCGAGTCAAGGGCCCTTATTATTCCGTAATTTGAAGTAAAAGTTTTTAATCAGTTTATTCACCCCCCCTCTAAACTGATATCGACTCGCCCGGGACCAACAAGTGGTATCAGAGCGGTTGATTCTAAGGATCAGCCGTTTCTGTAGATCAACTGAATCAGATCTACTTATCTGTGCTAACATTTCTAGCTATGGGAAACCATAAGCTACCTTTGTTTTCAGTTGAAAATTATGATAATTGGAGCAGGAGAATGAAGGCGCATCTTTGCTTAATCCATGAGAATATGTGGGAAGTTATTGAAGATGGTCCAATCATCATCATGATGGACAATGATGCTCACGTAGTTGATATCAATCAACCAGCAAGGATCCCAAAGCCAACTAATCTTCTCACAAGTGAAGAGAAAAAGTTGAACAATCTAGAGTTCGTTGCTCAAGCTGCACTATTTCAAACTCTAGATGAGGACAGAATGAAGGACACAAAGAACTGCACAGCTGCCAAGGAGATATGGGATTTACTAGCTGATCTATGCCAAGAATCCGAAGCCATCAAAGGAAACAAGCTCCAGCTAGCAGTCGACAGATATGAATCCTTCAAAATGCAGCCAGAAGAGCCCATCTCAAGCCTTGAAACTGGATTTATAGGCATCATCAGTGAGATGACCAACTTAGGGAGAAGTTATCCCAATTCTGAGATGAATTCCAAAATATTGGACAATCTCACCGAAGAATGGGATATGAAAATGATAGCTACAAAAGAATCAAGAAATCTCAACAGCATCACTCCCTGAGAACTGTTTGGTTCTCTCAAAGCTCATGAGTACAGTCTAAACCGGAAGAAGAAAGCATCAACATCATCAGCTCAAGATGCAGCCTTTTATGGTGAAAGGAACCAGTTTTGATACACTCAAGGAAGGAACAAATTGTGCCCAGGAGCTCACCATCCAGAGAAAATCAAGGCGGATCTTCATCCGAACGAAAAAGAGAAACAACCGAAAAGAAGGAAAACTTGACTGAAGACATCAATGATCAAATTCAGTCAGTTACCAGGTTGTTAGAAAAACTGAAGAGAGTCCGGGATAAACAATCAGTTCCACCTCAAACTGATGAGATCCCAAAAGATGAGAGAACTCATCAACCAGCTGAACGATCAGCTGAACCGTTCAGGGGTGGCAATCGAAATCTAGGAGAATGTTTTCACTGCCACAAACAAGGACATTACAGATATGAATGTCCAGAACTCCCTGAAGACAAGAAAGCCAAAGTGAGGAGGAGCTTCTTCAAAAGGAAAGCAATGGTTGCAAACTACGAGAATGCCGTGCTAGACGATTCAGACTATCTATCTGGAATTGATTCTGACAGCTACAGCTCAGATGATGAAGCACTATTTTGCCTCATGACTGACAATGATGAAGAGGTTAGTACAGCTGATTCTCAAACCTCCTTCTATCATATTAATGAAGCAACTGTTTCTAGCAATGAACATGATATGAAACTTATAATGCTAGAAAATCAATTAGATTCAATATCCTGCTTGCATGTTGAACTGAAAGATGAAAATGATGAACTGAGAAATAGAGTTAGAAAACTGAGCATTGATCATTAAAGAATGAATTATCTTGAGTCTCAGTTTATGGAATTTGAAAAGTTGAAACTAAGAACTATTGACCTAGAAGCTGAGAATCAAAAACTCAAGCAAGAGATCCATGAGAGAGAAAAAGTAACTCTTAAGTTCAAAAAGGGATCTCAAACTCTAGATGAGATATTAAATCATCAGAGAACTGGAACCAGTAGCACAGGACTAGGCTATAGCAAGTTCACTGCCTTAGAGAAAGGAAAGACAGTTGCTCAACCCAGTGATAAAGGAACCCTAAAAAGATTCACCAGATCAACTCATGATCAGCTAGCTGAGCCAACTAAGGGCAAAGGAATATTGAGAAATCCTCAAACTCAGCCCAGACAATTCAGTCAGTTCTCCCAACCAAAAAACCAGGTCAACTGAAGCCAAAATTCCAGCCAAGACCATCAGTTCACTCAAACCAATCCATTCATTCAAAGCCTTTAGCTCAACAGGGACCACCAGCTCAACATAGAATGTCCCCAAGGCAAACTGATAGATCAGTCCACTTTAGAAAGAAAAACCAGTTTAGATCTCAAGCCTATCCACCAAGAAGTTCAATCAGAACACCTATAGGAGAGATCAAATAAACTCGTTTGAACCCTACCATCACTATAACGAGTACCTGGATTCCAAAAATGAACCAAAAGGGTTCAATCCAGTAAACTGGAAACATACAAGGCACTGACATGATCAAAGAGCTCAAAGGTCTCAAGACCAAATCAGGCGATCCAAACTACCTAAACTGATCAGGTGATCCAAACTACCTAAACTGATCCATTCAACTGATTCAACTCAAAATAGAAGAGTTGAAAGAAAATCTGAACTGATCAGGCGATCCAAATCAGTTGGATCTCTGAATGATAAAAAGCCGAAAGTTTGGCAAGTTTGGATTCCAAAGAGCTTGATGTATCATCAATAAGAACCCGATATGAAACAGGTGCCTAAATGCTAATCCTTATTTTTGCAGGATAAGAGCATCCTATCTATGAAGAAAACAAAAGATATCTGGTATCTAGATAGCGGGTGCTCCAAGCACATGACCGGAGACAGAGAAGATCTCGACGGTTATGAAGAAGTCAAAGGTCCACTTGTCACATTTGGAGACAACTCCAAAAGCCGAACAATTGGAGAAGGGTTCGTGGTCAAGGGAAAAGTTGTAGTAAATAGAGTCTCCCATGTGGATGGACTAAAACACAAACTGCTCAGCATCAGCCAGCTGTGCGACAATGGCCATTCAGTTGACTTCACCAAAAACTCCTGCAACATAAGAGACAAGTCAACTGGAGTAATTCTTCTTACTGGCATAAGGAGAGGCAACATGTATATTGTTGACTGGTCAACCGGCTACTCAAAAGCTTGCTTTCTTTCAAATGGATCAACTGAAGCAAGCTGGCTATGGCATCGACGACTGAACCACCTCAACTTCAAAACAATCAACTACCTAGCCAAGAAAGAGCTAGTTGAGGGGCTTCCCAAGGAGATATATAAGAAAACAGGTGTGTGTGGACCATGCCAAAAAGGGAAGCAAGTGAAGTCATCCTTCAAGAATAGGAGTCATCCACCAGGAACAACTGATTGCCTCCAACTGCTACATATGGATCTGTTTGGTCCAGTCAGACCACAGACCCTAAAAGGCAAAAGATTCACTCTTGTAGTAGTTGATGATTTCTCAAGATATACGTGGGTGGAATTCTTGAGGAGCAAAGATGAAACTCACGACAAGCTAACGGCACTGATCAGAAGGCTACAAATTGAAAAAGAGAGATCAGTTCAAAGGATCCACTCCGACAATGGAACTGAATTTGTGAATCAACAAATGATCAGTTTTCTCAGCCAACTTGGAATCACTCATGAACACTCAGCTGGAAGAACTCCACAACAAAACGGTGTAGCTGAATGGCGAAACCGGACACTTAAAGAAGCAGCTCGAGCAATGATAGCTGATGCCAACATAGCTGAAGGTTATTGTGCTAAAGCAGTCAACACAGCCTGCCACACTCAAAATCGAAGTGCCATCGTCATCGCACATGACAAAACACCTTATGAACTGTATAAGGGTCGTAAACCTTCCATCTCATACTTTAAAATATTTGGCTGTAAATGTTATATTCACAACAATGGCAAGACTCAACTGAAAGCTTTCAGTACTAAAACTGATGAGGGAATATTTCTTGGGTATAATTCGCCTCACGCACAAGCTTACAGAGTGTTCAATAAATGAACTCTTGTTGTGGAAATAACATGTCATGTGGTATTTGATGAATTTGCCAATGAGTACATGAACAAAGAAATAATAGACACATCAGTTCGAGTACTACCTAGTGAAACTGAGAACTCGCAGGACTATGTGGATCATATTGTTCCAGAACGGCTTGAGGTTTCACTTGAAGAAGGCGATAAAACTGGTACTAAACCAGTTGAGAACAATCTGGTCAATGTAGACACAAATCGTGCTGAGATAACAAACCCCACAACTGAAATAGGGGGAAGAACTGATGGAGATGCTGAACTAACTGATGAAAGGGTGACTGATGACATCACCACAGTAGAACCCGCAGAAGACCCAGCTGAAGCTATCTTGCCCAAATGGCTCCGAAGCCATCCAACTGACAAGATAGTTGGTGATCCAAGAAGTCGAGTCCAAACCAGAAGTTCAACTGAGCATGCATTATTCACATGCTTCATATCTCAAACGGAACCAGCAAACGTCAAAGAAGCTTTTGAAGATTCAGACTGGATCATGGCCATGCAAGAAGAACTGAATCAGTTCACAAGAAATGACGTATGGTTTCTTGTCGATAGACCAAAAACCCAGAAGGTCATTAGTACAAAATGGGTTTTTCGCAACAAGCTGGATGAACATGGTGTGATCACAAGGAACAAGGCAAGACTTGTAGCCAAAGGATACTCACAAAGTGAAGGGATCGACTTTGATGAGACATTCGCACCAGTTGCAAGATTAGAAGCCATCGGACTGTTCCTAGCCTATGCAGCTCACTTCAACTTCACAGTCTATCAAATGGATGTCAAGAGTGCTTTTCTTCAAGGAATGCTCAAGGAGGACGTGTATGTCGAGCAACTGCCAGGATTTGAAATTAGGGATCAAGTCTTCAAGCTGAAGTAAGCCCTCTACGGACTAAAACAAGCTCCTAGAGCATGGTATGAAACTCTCACAACATTCTTGCTAAAAAATGGGTTTCAAAAGGGAGTCATTGATCGAACTCTATTCCGAATAGAACGATCAACTGAGATCTTAATGGTTCAAATTTATGTGGATGACATAATTTTTGAATCAAAAAGCAAAGATCTATGCATACGATTCGCTCAACTGATGCAAAGCGAATTCGAGATGAGCATGATGGGAGAAATGACATTCTTCCTAGGACTCCAAGTGAAGTAGCTGAAAGATGGGATCTTTATCAGCCAGGCCAAGTACACTAAGGAGCTAGTCAAGAAGTTTGGAACTGATAATGGAAAAACTCTCAAGATTCCTATGAATACATCAGTTCAGCTAACTCTTGATGAAGAAGGAGAATCAGTTAGCCAAACATATTACAGAGCAATCATTGGGTCGGTACTTTACCTAACAGCTAGCCGACCAGACATCTCCTATTCAGTCGGTCTATGCACACGGTTCCAAGCCAACCCAAAGAAAAGTCATCTTGAAGCAGCAAAGAGGATTATCAAATACCTTAAAGGAACCATAAATCTTGGACTATGGTATCCCAGAGATGACAGTTTAAGTCTAATTGGTTATTCAGATTCAGACTTTGGGGGATGCAAGATCGATAGAATAAGCACCAGTGGAACATGTCAGTTTCTTAGAAGCAAACTGATATCCTGGTTTAGCAAGAAGCAGCACTCAGTTGCCACGTCAACAACTGAAGCAGAATATGTAGCTGTGGGAAGCTACTGTGCTCAGATACTCTGGATGAAGCAACAGTTGAAGGACTACAAAGTCGAAACTGAAGAAGTACTTATATTCTGCGACAACAATAGTGCAATTGCAATATCTCAAAATCCAGTTCTGCATTCAAGAACTAAGCATATTGACATAAGACATCACTTCATCAGAGATCACATCGAGAAAAAGGATATATGCATCAAATATGTTAACACTGAGAAGCAGATAGCTGACATCTTCACCAAACCATTGCCTGAAGCAAGGTTTATGGAGCTATGCATACAACTAGGGCTACTTAAGCTAGCATCAAAGGATGAAGACGGTCAACTGGAAGAAAAAGGCCAAGAAACCATTCCAGCTGAAAAGAAGAATTGAACCGAAAGGCTTCAACTCATCCGAATGAGTAGTTCATAACTGAAAAATTCGTTAAACTGATCAGTTGGACACATAAGCTATCAGTTTGAAATGAAGCGAGAAGCTGTGCAAAGAAAGTAAACTGAAGCTGATCAGTCTACCCCATCAGCTCAACTGAATCATTAGTTCATTTGCTCAAACTGAGACAAGGAGCAAGGCAGAGTTGGTCAAATGGTCTCAACTGATGATCCAGTAAGTCAAGCAGAACGTACCAGCAGCAAAATATTCAAACTGATGAAGACGTCAAGGGAACTGAAATCAACTCAACAAAAGACATCAGTTCAAGAACCAGCTGAAGGAAAGCAGCAAAACTGATGAACAGCTGAACTGAGAAACAGCTGAATTAAAATTCTAGCAGTCAAGACTAGTAAGGAACTGATGAGAAAATATCTCAGTTGAAACTGATCAACATGGACATCATCAGCTACGGTCGAAGCCAACTGATGACGTAATCAGGTTTAAGCCAAGAAGAAACAGCTAGAGAGAAAAGATAAGTTCAAAATTTTCAATAGAGGAAACGGTAAAAACACGTGTCACTCAAATATTACCGTTGAACTCTCTCTCTCTCTCTTCATTCATCCCCAACGGATAGAATGGAAAAGCCAATCGACGTGTCGATTGAATTAATCCGACCATTGAAATCAAGGCATACGAAACGTCCCAACTGTTGGATGAGCCTCATCTCTCTATATAAATAAGACGGCTGAATACTCGAGATAAGCTTCTCACTTTTACTGCCGACTTATCTCTTTCTCTCTCTCTCCCTTCTCTGAGCTAAAGCAAAACTCTTCAGCCTTCAAAGATCAATTGGTGAGCCTTACAAATTAATCTCTCATCGAAGCATTATGGCTCAAAACCCAACTCGTAGGAGATTCAATTTCCGTCAGTCTGGAGAAGACTCCGAAGTATTTTGTGAAAAACTCGACAGAGATAAATTTTTCAACCCAGTTGGATTCATTCAAGCCTGCAATGCTTCCCCTCTAAGTGGAATCATCATTAAAAAGCTTTCTCAGGCAAAGCTGAAGACATTTGTGGAAGAGTTTCCAGAACGTATTTATCCAGAACCAGTTGCTGAATTCTTCCTAAATTCAAATGGTTCCTCAGATCCCAAGGAAATTAGATCTGAAGTGAGAGGACAAGAGATCATCGTAACAGCTGGATCTCTAAGCAACATGTTCAAACTACCCAACAAAGGACTCAAGTTGGAAGAAGTTCAAATCAGCTTTCAGGAGGCTTATGACTTTTGGAAGAAGGAAGGCGAAACTCAACCGTATAAAAGCAATCACCTCATATCAAGATTTCAAGATGAATATCAGGTGCTAGCTACCATTGCCTAAAAAATAATGGTAGGAACAACTGGCAGTCAGTCTGAACTGTCAGAAACTAAATACAAGATCTGCGCCGCCATCTACAACCGAATGGAGATCAACTGGGCACAATACTTTTTTGATCAATTGAAGAGATATGTTGATATCATTGAGAGCCGTTGAGATGATAAAAAATTCCCACAAAGAATTGGGTACGTCAGTCGGGTCAGCATAATTCTGGAGAAGCAGTTTTCTTAGATGACTGAGGAAACAGAGTTTTAAAGCATAGTCAGCAATGACTTTATTTCAAAACCACTTAAGATCATGGAAATTGACCATGACCAAGCTGATCAGCCTAAGAAGAAAAAGCCTGCAACTGAAGGCAAGGGAAAGTAACAGACCACAGGCACTTCCCAGAACAGCTCTGATGATGACATCCCTATAGCCCAGAGATACAGGCAACAAAGCTTAGTTGCCACCAGAGCTGACATCATTGGACAATCAGCCAGACAAGTAGTTGCCAGATCAGCTTCAAAGAAGAAGCAAGCTGGTCAAACAAAAAGGAAAAGGATCTTACTTCCTCAAACCAAGAAGAGAAAGGAATCAAGCCCTATTCCAGATCCAACAGTTCCGCCAAATCTAACTGTTGAAGATATGGCTCCATGTGAGAACCCAGAAGACATTATCCCTGCAAGAGGAATTCCTCACGACGGAGCTGGGGCAGACTATTTTCAAATGACATGCCCCCCCAATGGCTCAAGTTGAAGGAAACATAAGAGCCTACTCACAGGGAGAGTCCGTGAAAAAATGGGCTGATGAGACAACACAAAAACATATGGCTCAACACTACGCCCAGGAACTAACTGGCCATGAAGAACTCTTCCACACTTTGACCAGGTACATCTACTGGTTTTTGTGGAGACATGTGTATTCGTTAGAACCCTTTCTCTCATTGCTCGCGTTCCACGGAATGAGCTTCTGGAGGCGAGAAGAAGAATGGAGCCTATGGTGGACGGACAGTGAGAATGCCGGAATCACTAAGGGCAAACATCTTATGAGGCAGCTACAGCTGAGAAAAGAATGCTCAAATCCATCAGAAGGCTCGATGAAAGATGTTTTTAATGAAATGTGCAAGCTTAAAGGCTTAAAACTACCCAACATCACTACAGAAAAGGAACGAGAAAGATGGACACATTCTCATGTTCAACACAAATGGCTATTCAATGAATTGACGAAGAAATCACAAAGCCATCAGTCTGGACAGCCATCAACTGTAGAAAGAGATCAAACATTCGCTCCAGTGGATGATCTCATTGATGAAGTAATGAGAGAACTTCACTCTGAGAGATCTCCTCACTCAGCTGAAGTTGAAATCAACCACTACAAGAAAAATGGTCATACTCAACACTAAATAGACAACAGTAATTTTGAATTACCGTTGCGTATGTGAAAAACATGACGGTTTTTGAGATTACCGTTACGTATCTGCGTGCTCCCACTAATAAACATAACGGTAACAAGTATACCGTTGTCTATACACTGGCTATATGTAAGAGTACGAAATTTACCGTTGTATAAACAAATTAAAATAAAAATTGAAAAATAATTTAATTATACGAGTAATAAGACTTGAAAATATTGAAGAGTTCATTTCTCCCTTCTCCCGCTCGCTCTCACTTCTCCTGCTCGCTCAATTTCACAATTCCTCAAATTCACGCTCAAAACTCACTACCCATCAGCTGCCGAACCTTCTCACCGGTAGCCCAACCAGTCACCGGCACTTTCACCGGTCGGCGTCTTCTCCTCATCTTCACTTGCTCAACCCTAATTCTTTCTGCCTCTAGCTCTTTCTCCCGCTAAATCCCTTTGTGCGCGCCCTAGATGAACTTAGCCGCTATTACGTAGCTGAGCCAATCAATGGAGGTCTCATCGATATCTTACCCAATCGTCTTCTCTCTCGTCGGTATCTTTTTGGCATAGAGTTCTCTTCCCTGTTCTCAGCAGTAAAGGTTTTATCCTTTGACCTCCCGATTCTGAAAGAAATGAAAATAAAGAAGAAATCGGAAAGCTGTTCGGGAACTCTTCGGTCTCTACTTCGAAACTCAAATCTTCTCGTTTTTCTATCAGGTATCAACCATGAACCTGGAAAAAAAAAGATGAATTTTTCTTTCGTTTGTGATTTAATTCGTGCCTTTTCCTGTTTTGGAATACTATATGATCTTTTTTTCTTATGTGGAATCATTGTTTTTTTTTCATTTTTGGTGATTCAATGAATGCGATTAAGGTGACATTTCCCCATAGATTCATTGATATGAAATGAGTAGTATTGGCGTTGTCGATTTTTTTCGATTCAGATTCGAAAATTTGGAAGGTTTTTGTATTGTTTATATGGAAATATAATGTTATTTGTCGTAATTTGTTGATTGGGAACTAGTCGTGATTGGTTTAGCATGCAAGATTTATGAGGAAATGATTTATGTTATTATTGGAATAAAATACGATATATGTTTGTTTTTTTCTCCTGATGTTTGGTCAAATATGGCATTAATATTATCATTTTCATTATTGAGTGTTAAATAAAGTACTCAAGTACGTATATATTTGTGTAGAAATTAAATTATATAGTTGCCTACTGTAAATGACTCACAAAATTGAAAGATTTTTGTAAAAAATAAAATAAAAAAATACACCTGACAACAACTATTATTGGAATTTGGAGATAGAACATCATTTTTGGAGTAGAGAATCTTGTTTGCAGGCTTGCAGCAAAAGAATACCAAAGGTATTTCTATCTTAAAGCTATTAATGGTTTTACTTAAGAAATCTGTGGTTTAGGAGTACTTTTTTCCATGTTTTTGAATAATTAGGCCTTAACATTAATTTGCATTTGAATGTTGAGGCAATATACTGATTTGGTTGCAGATGTGAGCTCCATGAACTTCACTAATCTACTATGCTTTGCTACATTACAATTACTCCTGTGGTGAATATGTGTAGAGCTGCTGTAAAGGTTGCTAAGAGTTGCTGAATACCAGCTGTATGAATTCAGTGGCAAAAAGGGCTCCACATACTATCTGCTCTGCTATTCTAAGTTGAACTTGACATATAAAGATAGTTTGTTAATCTTAAACTCTTACAAGTCTGCTCCTAATTGAGTTTTTTACAAATTCCTGCTTGAAATGATATCAATATTGAAAATGTATATAACCTGCTACATTTTATATTCAAGCATATAAGTGTGGTCAAGCATGTAAATGAGTTGTTTAATCGCCCTCATCTGCTTTGAAATGTTGTTTGTGTGTTCAGAGTTGGTCTTAGTTCTAAGCATGCACCTGCTTCCTACTCTTGTCATTTGCTTGTATGGTTGCAGCTTATTGCTATGTCTTTATGGTTTAAATACCTGTCTGCTTATGTTATAATGTGTAATAAAAAACAGAGAAAAAGAAAATGCTCTTAAGTGAAAAAGAAAATTAGCCCTGCCATACAATATAGCCGATCTTAAGTGAAAAAGAAAATAGAAATTATTTACACAATACCAATGCAGTACTATGATCTCTATTTTGCATTTCTGACACATTTTATTAGTCATTACCTTGAAACCAACTTTATTAAATATCCAGTCACAAGTGCCGGTCAGATTTCATATCCTAATTGCATCTTCTTGAGTTGTGGATTTAATCTGCTCCACAAAGTTTTAAACACTCTTGCCTCTGAGACTTTTAGCAATACTTATTCTTGAAGCCTTCATTCAAGCAGAGCTTTCTTTCTCCCTCCGACATAGCTCAAGTTCAGCATTTTCTAAAAACTGCGAGAGTCCAACAGAGAAGAAGAATTTACAGAGTCAAAACATTCAGCCAGCTGTTGATAAACCAGCCAGGGCAGCCTTCTCAGTTTCAGCAATACAATGATCAACTATTCAGCTCAATTGAAGGAGCACATCAGTTGATACCCCTTGTTCAAGATTAACCTCTTGAAGATCGAAAGAGATCTAAAATCTTGTAAAGACGTCAATAGCACCTACCTTCCTAGCGAGCAGTTAGGGACTTCAAGTGTGAGTCATCGACCCGCTGAGGTAGCTAGCAGTTACCAGGTTTAGCCAACTGTCCTTCATTGTGTAATTTGTAAAGAAACTCAAGTTATATAGTGAAGTTGCCCTTCTGCGGAAGGAAGAGAGTACGTAGAAGTTTCAGACTTTGAACCTCTATAAATCATTTGTGTGTTGTACTGTTTTGATTACTTGCATATTTATGAACTGTACACAAGCTTACACAATCCGCACTGAAGCTGTCAAAAGACCTCAACCACATTGTGCATAGATAAGTCACTAAGCGAGTCAAGGGCCCTTATTATTCCGCAATTTGAAGTAAAAGTTTTTAATCAGTTTATTCACCCCCCCTCTAAACTGATATCGAGTCGCCCGGGACCAACACGATCTTTAAGAAGACAGTCTTGAAACTTGTATCAAGATTATTTTATATAATTATTTTATGCAATGTTCAATATACTGACATTGTAGATGACATGGTATGGGGAGACACACGGTAAGATCATATCATTAGAACCTTGTATTGTATTAAAGAGCTCATGGCTTAGATGGTCCTGAACACACCATCTGTAAACCGTAGAATAATCTGATAAGTTAGTTTATCTTGACTAACTGATTATTCTAGTACACTTGTTAGTGTATTGAGGAGGATCACGATAGGATACCATTCTCTACTCTGACCTTGATAGTGAGAGAATAAAGATCCACAGAGTTCGGGTTCTGAACTCATGTTTGTTGGCGAGCATATGTGTACATTAACAAACATTGGACCGATCATGGGCACGCTGATTACTTACGTGAATCTAATTACCTGGTTATAGGCAATGGATCTCTCACACTTACCCAATCTATCCTTTCAGTTTAGCTTAGAGGTGATCTCTCGTCCCCTAAATCCTAACTTGTTACCCAACTCCGATCTCTCATATGATTGTAAGCAACAAAGCAGCATTATGATCTAGACAGACCCAGATTTATCTAGACAAAGATCTCTCTTATGCCCTCAGTACCCGTGATGTATCCCATCCCTTTATGACTAACACACAACTATGATTCATTGACCATTTATAGAGGTAGTGAACACAATTATAATTAAAGAGTGATCAGCCACAATTAACTAGCTTAACCCAATGTATAATGCAACAAAGAAAATGATTACACGACGGAACCAAATACATACAGTTTATGCCCATAAGCTTCACAGTTCTTACGTGTTCATTAAGTTCTTATCTTTATTCAATCCGGAATAACGAGTCTAGCCGCTCATGCTAGACTTAGAACAATAATAATAAATAAAAGAAATAAAAGATAACATAAATTAAACGAAAAACTTATATTAAATTGTAAAAAGAATCCAACATCAACGCTGGATTTAAGAACATAAACTGGAAATCCTAAGTGTCTGCGGGCATAAGGCCCGAGACCTATTGCAACAAAGTAAAATAAACTAAAATAAAATATAAGTGTTTTGTGCGTAAAAGAGGTGTTTGTTTTCTGCCATGAAATCTAATTATATAGGAGTACAAAGACACAGGATAAACTCCCCGATAGGCCGGGGATCTTCAGCGCAATTCACAGCCGCCATGCCCAAAGCTTTCCATATCTGGTAGATTCTTTCCTTATTTAGAAGATCCTGAATCGCAGATTTTGTACTCGTCGTGCCCTAGTAGCGCCGACATGTAACTTTCCTTGTAGAGCCGATAACCTTCTGGAAGCGTCAACTTGCCTTCCGCGGCTCCTCTTTCCTTCGGCGGCTAGGGTGCATTGCTCCTGCTGTAGCCGTCATTTGTTTTCCTTGTGCCCAGTCTCCTTTCCTTCTCCTCTCAATCACTTTGGGGTTGTTGTGGGCACGATCACGAACTTCTCCTTCAACTTCTGCTGGAATGGTGGGCGATTTCCGCCAGGCTCGAGAGAGAGCTTTTCGCCGAGAAGTTGTTGCCCATCTTGGTATCATTGGCATCGTAATACCCTCCAGAAGTGATTCTCCTGTCTGCTGCCTACCCTTGTGCCCATTCTGGCTCTTTCCGACTAAAAAAACACAAAAAACAAAGGGCATAGAACGAGAAAAAGACACAAAAACACGAGAGAATTTGGACTTATGAGGCTGCCACAGAGGATCTGAAATCGAATGTATCCTTTTATAAAAAAAAGATATTCCAAGGTGAAGAGGCACCACCTCCTCCTTCCAAATTCTAAAAAAAAAGGATGTATGATTTCAAAATTTATATAATATTTTTAAAAACACCAAGTCTTCTGTACATCACACAAGGCCCAATAAGGCCCATACATCCATCAGACGGGTCGGGGTTCACACGGTCCATCAGACGGGTTGGGATCAACATGGGTCAACCCGTGTTGACCAACGTTGACCCGTAAAAAAACATTCTGACAATAATTAGTATTAATCCTAAGACTAAAAAGTATCACTCATATACGAGTTTATTTAGTTCAAATTGTGATTTTTTCTATTCCAAGTAATGTTTAGAGTTTAGGAATTTAGGGTGTTTTTTAGGGTTCATGGTTTTTTTAGGTTTTTTTTAGTATTTTTAATATTTTTCAGATTCTTTAATGATTTATTTTGTGTTTTTAAGGGTTCATGTTTTTTTAAGTTTATTAATCTTAGTTAGGGATTATATGTATTTAAAAAAAAAAGATTCACTTTAATTTTAGGGTTCACTAATTCCATTTTAGGCTATATATTTATTTTCAAATTTAGGTTTTTAAATTTCAATTATAATTTACATTTGTTTTGAAAAAATTAATTATTGAGCACAATGCACGAGCCAGCGCGTTAGCATTGGGCGAGTGCATTGTGCGAGTCGTCAGATTTCAAAAAAATTAAATTCATTCACTTTAATTTTAGTTTCATTAATTTTATTTTAGGGTATATACTTATATTTATTTCAAATAAATTAATTCAATTCATTTTAATTTTAGGGTTCACTAATTATATTTTAGGGTATATAATTTTGGATAAAAATAAAAAAAAATAAAAAAAAAATAATTAGGCACATGTACCCCACGCGTGCACGCCCACAACATGGGCCCTTTCTTTTATAGTTAATTATTAATGGGCCTGGGCCAGTTTGATGGACTCAGGCCTATACACCGCATGTATAGAAGACTATTTTTTTTTTAAATTATTAGAATGAAAAACCTTAAAGAAATTGCGGGCTTTGAAATTGAATATTATTGTCACGACCCCATATTAATATCTGATTAATGCGATGTGTGACTGGCACGACTCGATCCCAAGGAAGGGTGGATCAAGGTTCGAACCGGATAATAATTTAAATAAAGGAATAGTTACTAACTTCAGGATCGAAAGATTTGGTCTAGGAACTCGAATTGTGAACTGACTTTCATTTCTCAAAATATAACTGAATAAATATATTCCTCAGAATAAAAAAAAACATCTGCGAGTTCAACACATACTGAAGACTTGACTCGGTTACACTTAATTAGCGGAAGCAAAATAACATAACAAAATATAGGAATTTTCTGAGTCCTGTACAAAACAACTTTCTTTCTCAGCACATCACCCTGCACCATCAGCACTCAACCTGCACATTTAAAAATAAACTCGCAGGGCTGAGTACAAATATACTCAGTGAACACATTGCCAAAAATATCATAATATATATATCTGATATTATGAACATTTACTAAAACTGGTTTTGTCATGCATCTGAGTAAACACACAGGGGTTTTATCTTAAAAGGCCCTATGTTTTACTAAATCACTTTCTGTCTTTACACGCATGTTTTTATATTGTATGATCTTCCACATCTGAACTGAAATACCGGGGAAGTTGATCACCTTCCACGCACGCTTATCATTATCGATGTATAGTTAGGAAAGCTCTCACAGCCCTATCCTTCTTCCCAATAACACCGACTTTCGTGTACACTAACCTCAGTCACCCTATGGCTAGCCCGAGATCCGATCGATTTAAAAGCTAGAAATCTCCTTGCGAGCTAACTAAATACAGATAGGATATCATACTAAAATGGAACATTTTATGCATGAAAACTTATTTTATTTTGCATCAGAAATAAATAAACTGCTGATGAGTAACACTCAAATATTTCTTTGGACTAAGAGTCCATTGTAAAAGAAAAGTCCACCTTTCACCAATGTCTCAAAACTGAACTGCTGCAAAATGTTCCTCCTTGCCCTTTATCTCGCACTGGACGGCTTTCCTTCATAGACATAAACATGAAACTGAGTATGTTGAACCAAAGAACACTGTTTGGACTCAACATGAAATTGAAGGCCTATTAGGGTCTAGTATCCGTTCTAAATTTTTCTTAGCTTAAGGGTTAATCTGGACCCTAGCTCTTAAACATCTTAAGACATACATCACCATCATTTAAGGTATCAAAAATACCTTAACATCCATCATAACCCGATTCTAGAAACAAGGTCAACATTAAGCTCATAGACTAATCAACGTTCTGCACAACGTCCATCTTTGTAAAATTTTTTGCTTTGACTCACTAAGGTGCAGGGAACGTACCATATACCGTTGGAAAGCCACAGAAGTGTAGAATTTTACAAAATTTATAGTGACTCCAAGTGATAACTAACGAAAAAGTTATAACTAATTAAGATGTCGGGTATTACAATTATAAAAGCATTTATAAATCGTAGACATAGAGTAAGTGTACTGACGTTTAAACTGTCGACCAACCCTAACAAGAGAAGGAAAATAAGAGTAGAGTTTCTTGAATGTGCCCCTAGAAATTCCATGAAATTAAGGGGTTAATTAGTGTTCGACAAAATATTGACTACCCGTAAGTGCACGGTGTAGCCGTGTACAATGATGAGTAAGGTTAGTATTCCACATAGACTAATGATTAATTTATGTGTGAGTATTGCAACGTCAACTTCCTAACACTATTTAGGCAACACATCAAAAGATTTGGATTTAATTAACTAATTAAACAACAAATTAAATAAAGCAAAAAAAAAGATGAATGGATGGGACTCGGGTCTAAATTCGTTGATTTCGTTGATTTATCCATACAATGTCAATTCAATTATATAATTTATCCACGATTCGACTATTATTAGGAAAATCACTCATTTAGTTCAAACCTTCTCTCGAAGTGCTTAAATCGTAGATTACATGCTAGAATTAATGTGTCCATTCAATTACTAACATGCAACTCCTAAAAGTTCCCAGGATTTATTGTCCTCACAATTAACCTCCTCAAATCTCTTGATTGTTATTGATTAATGTGCTTTGTGTTCTTGTGTTCAAGTGTTAAAACTCCTCTCACGATTTATGAATTAACACAATGCTATCTTGGTGATCAATCAATCAATCAAACAAGGCGAAGAACACAAAGAATAAAAGAAGAATAAAAAATTATATAATTAAATATCCATCGTACTTCAAAATCAACTACTATCAAATCCTAAAATGGCCAGATATAGATGGCCTTTAATCATGTTCAAGTCTTTAGCACACTAATGTAGTCTCAAGAAAGACAACCAAGCAAGTTCTATTGATTAACAAGTACAAATGATTACCACACAAGAAAGAAATAATATTGTAAAACAAAGCAATCTTTTAGGCTCAAAAGCTCACATGGGTAAAATATCAAAATCAAGAGGCAAAAATTACAGAATTTATCAAGATAAAAATCAACAAATCATATCATGCTCTCATGTAAAATTTCCAGTACCAAACAACTTATCATAGGCACATAATTGATCCATACTCCACAATTTTTGAAAGTTAAGACCAATCAAGACCAAAACCACTTCCGAATAAACCTAATAAAGCAATAAACATGCAAAAATCCTATAAAAATAAAAAATAAAAAATTTGACCAAAAATTTTAAGAAAAAAAATCTAATGTAAATGCAACACAAAAATCCAAGGTAACGGCACTTCCCTCACACCAAACTTATTCAAAATCATGTAGAATATGTTGAAAAGAAGAAAGTGGTCTACCTTGGATGAACTCACAGATGGCTACGGTAGATCCGTTGGCACTCGATGCCACACTTGTTGCCCTTTCATCAACTTCTTAGCTCCAATTCCAGCTGCAAAATTAGGATCAAAAATCCTAAAATAATTATCTGGTGGTTCCTCTTGTTGTTGGATTTCATGATGGCTCCACACATCCATTGATAGCATAGATAATGCTCGACATTCTTCTAAGCTCTTTTGTCGGCCTTCCACGTGAACATCTCCCCCATCATGGATGGAAAATTTTATGCTCTCTTCATGAACTCGTAGAGTGAGTTCACAACTATCCATGTCCACCAAAGCTCTTGCAGTTTTCATAAATGGACATCCCATGATCAATAGTACACGTGCATCTTTCTGCATATCAAGCACAACAAAATCAACAGGAAAAATAAAATCTCATACCTTAACCAAGACGTCCTCCACAATCCCCTTAGGATATGTAACTGATTGATCTGCCATGTGAAGAGAAATGAAAGTTGGCTGGAGTGTTCCAATGGCTAGCTTTTCGAAGATAGAATATGTTATCAAATTGATGCTAGCTCCAAGGTCACATAAAACTCTTCCATAAAATTTCTTTCTAATTTCACACGGGATGGTGAATCTTCCTGGATCTTTGAGCTTTGCAGGCAACTTCCTTTGAATGAGGGCACTGGATTCTTCAGTAAGATACACAGTCTCAAACTCCTCCGATTTCCTCTTCTTGGACACCATGTCTTTGAGGAATTTTGCATAATTGGTCATCATTTGCAAAACTTCCACAAGAGACAAATTGATGTTGAGGGGCAGACTCTCATTCTTGCTCCGAGGCTTCTTCCTCGGATTGTTCTTTATACATTTGTGCTTCCTCTTGCTCTTCCTCAACTCTTATTCATCACGGGCTCTCCTTCGGTTTCCACGCCTCCCTCTTGCCATTGTTTTTGCAAAATTTTGAGGAGCAAACGCTCAAGTACTTTGCAAACACAATGAGGGTTGTAATTTTAACACAACCAAAAAGAGGCAAAAAGGGTCCATGGGTATAGGATATTAACAAAATCACATAAGCATTGGATCTTAAGCCTTTCCACAATCCAACATCATCTTTTTTATACTTCTACACATCTCTCACAATATCAACCAAAGGGCACTCCATTACCAAAAATCCCACATCTACCAACGTCAACACTTATAAATAAAGGAGTCCCATTCAAATAACCATGAGCATGCATAAAGAGAGAAGGGTCGGCTTATATAAATCAAAATAATCAAAAATGGGGCATGAGAAACAATGCACACTCATTAATACCACAATTTCCTTATGAAGCATAGAAATCCCCTAAAATAAAGCTCAACCTTCCTCATTCTTCCAAACACTCTCCAACATGCTAAACTCAAACAAAATTTTCCAATTCAAGACACCAAAACACCTAAAACACCTAAACAAAAATAAGAAAAACATAACAAAAACCAAATAACATGAAATAAAATTGAAACACACCAAAACTAACTAAAATAAATGAAATGAAGACAAGAAATTGGGTTGCCTCCCAATAAGCGCTAAGTTTAATGTCGCTAGCTCGATGGGATATCACATGTCAATTTATCAACCAATGAGATATGGTGGCTTCCTTCTCCACACCAAAGCTCTCTTTTGAGTTCTTCGAGGTATTTCACCCAAGTTCGGGTCGAAGATTCTAAAGTACTCCTTGGGAATGTCTTCTTCACTCTTCTTTTGACAAATCCTCTTGCTTGATTTGATTTCTCGAATCACCTTACACTCCTCTAGGTCTCTGGGCCCATCTTCTTTGGGAACTTCTCTTCTCTTCTTTATATGGTACACAACCGACAACTCATGAACTCTAAGAGTGAGTTTACCCTTTTTCATATCGATTAAAGCCCTTGCGGTATTCAAGAATGGTCTTCCAAGGAGGAGAGGTGTCTCTTTATTCTCTTCCATGTCCAATACAAAAAAATCAACTGGAAAAATGAATTTACCAACTTGCACAAGAACGTTCTCAAGGATCCCCTTAGGGTGAGTAACGGTATGGTCCGTCAATTGCAAGCTAACATTTGTTGGCTTCAAATTCCCAATTTTTAGCCTATGAAAGAAAGACAGGGGCATAAGATTCACACTTGCACCCAGATCACATAGTGCTTCTCCAATTAAGTTTCCGCCAATATCCCATGGAATAACAAAACTCCCAGGGTCTTCTAACTTTTGTGGCAACTTCTGTTGAAGAAAGACACTACCCTCCTCTGTAAGGCTTAGTACTTCGTACTCCTCCCACTTTTTCTTCTTTGAAAACATTTCCCTAAAAACTTTTGCATAATTCGGCATTCTTTGCAATAAATTCACAAAAGGGAGGTTAATGTGGATTCTCTGAAACACCTCCAAGAATTTCTTATATTGTTCATCTTGCTCATTCTTTTGCATCATTTCAGGATATGGAATAGGAATAGAGATGGGAGACAAGGAAGCTAGTAATAACTTACTTAACGTTTTCTCTTTCGGTTTCTTCTCAACTCCCAAGTCACCATCTTTGGTTTTCAATCCAACTTCAACTTCTCTTTCATCGAGATTTACACGGGGGACCTCCGAATTTTCCTTTAACCCACTCAACACGTGTATAGCCTTACATTGCTCCTTTGGATTAATGATTGAAGTACTCGGAAATTTTCTTTGTTGGTGTTGATTCCCTACGTATGTAGCAAGCTGGCTCATTTGTTTCTCTAGTATATTCACCTGGCTACCTATGAGTCCCACTTGATCTTCCAATTTCTCAAAACGAGTTTGTGACTCCCCCATGTATTTTTCTGTTTTGTTCAATAAAGCGATGAGAAGTTCTTCTATTTTCAGCTTCTTTTCCTCATCAATTACCCCATTTGTAACCGAGAAGTCTGGTGGTGGTTGAAGGGTATTGTTTGGATTCCCATAAGATAGATTTGGATGTGGTGGTTGGTGTTGATATTGATTACCCGATCCACCATGTTGACCTTGGAAATGTGGCTTGAACCCTTGGTTGTATGGCCTTTGGTTATTCCCATAACCACTTTGGTTGACATAATTAGCTTCTGCAAGATGAGGTAGCGTAGAAGCTTCGGTCCTTTGCATCGCCATAGCTTCAATCTTGGAATTCAATGTCGGCGTTTGGGCAGCTAGAAGGGCTATTGAATCCGTGCTTGCATTAGTGTCCACCGTCTTCAACATTTGAATCCCTTCTCTTTCACTCGGCCATTGGTAGGCGTTGGAAACCATCTCATCAATGATAGCCAATGCTTCTTCCAACCCCCTTCCTAGTAGAGATGCACTAGCGGCGGCATCTAGGATTCTCCTCACCTCGGGTGTTGATCCGGAGTAGAAAAGACATACTTGATGGTCCGTGCCAAAGCCATGGCCCAGGCACTTCCTCAACATCTCACGGAATCGCTCCCAAGCTTCATACATAGACTCATCTTCCCTTTGCCTAAATTTGGTGATCTCCCATTTGAGCTTGAGTGTCTTTCCCGGTGGAAAGAACTTTTGTAGAAACTTGGAGATCATGGTGTTCCAAAACTCAAACATCGATGGGGGTTGGTTCGACCACCATGCCCTAGCTCGGTCACAGAGGGAAAAATAGAATAGCCTAAGTCTCACGGCTTCCTCCGGTACTCCATTCATTTTCACCGTCCGGCATATCTCAAGGAATTGGTTGACGTGCTCATGAGGATCTTCAATTGCGGAACCCCCAAATTGATTTTGGGAAACCATTGCTATCAATCCCGGCTTGAGCTCAAAATTATTAGCATGAATAGCCGGTCCATTCCTTGCTCCTTCAGTAATTTTGAGCCTCCTCTTGAGCTCAAAAATTATTCATGCTCCTTGAGCTCAAGCCTCCTCTTAGGCTCTTGCTTCCTCTTGGGCCCTCAATTGTGCCCTCAACTCCTCCATTTGTGCTTGCATTTCAAGGAGCAAGGGGTCTTGAATTGGAGGATTAGGAGAATGAATTGGGGGGTTGGGAATTTGGTTGTTGTTATACCCCATTATCCTTCGTCGCCTAGCTGCGTTGAGATGACGAAGTGTAGCTTCTATTTCGGGGTCGACTTCAAACAAAGGCTCTCCACACGGCCTTGTTCGCATACAACACCTAACAAAAGCACAAGGTAAGTTTGGAACTTAAAAGAATATTACACGTTTAATCTAGCAAAGCAATTCTTGAAATGATATTGCAAAAACTTAAATAAACAAATTAACTCCCCGGCAACGGCGCTAAAAACTTGATGAAATTTTTCTTTCACAATGATTTAATCAACACAAGCTTTAATTAACCAAATCTCAATTATGCAAGTGAACATACGGAGCATAGGAGACCGGGTCGAACACGGAGAATTAATTGCATAAACAAGTCTACAAGTACCACCACATCGAACATTTTCACTAGTCAAACCATTCAGAATTTGGTTGGAGAATTAACTAGAAAAATAAGATTCGAAATAATAAACAAAGATAGCAAAATAAGAGGAATAAAAGAGAATAAAAACCTAATAAAAATCACAATGAGGAAAAATGGCTCTAGGGCATTGTTCATTAGTGAAAACTTATTCATTAAACAATGAATTTATACAATATCTCCCCAAACAACAATTGATACCAAATTTAGTGGAAGCCCTCTCTCGAGCAACTAAGACCTTTCAACTAAACTCAATTCCCCTATCTCTAGGGCTAAATTGTAATTTAATCTAATCAAGAACAATCAATCAACAAACATCAATTAAACATTAATCTCTCGATCTAATGAAAAATTGAAATCATAAATCATTTACCCATGTACAATTGATTCTCTCGAACTCAATTATACACCAAATTCTATCCTAACATGGCCAATCAAAGAATAGAATCAATCAAACCATGATTTATGAGAAAGAAGGGAAAGATTAAGCAATAACCCATGTTTAATTCACAAACCCATCACCAAATCACAACACCCTAGATACCAAGAAATTTAGCTATCCATACTCAAAATAACAAACAAAACAACACAAAATAGAAGCATAGATCAAGGTAAGAAGAAACCCGAAAACTTGTATTAAAATCTCCAAAATAGCTCTTGCTCCACAAGCTCCAAAGCTCTGAAGCATAAACACTCTTTCTCTCTCAAAAAATGGAAAAATATGAAGTTGGATCCTCATTTTTGAGCTAAGGTATCTATATATACAAGGTGTGGGAAGATAGGGTGAAAAATAAAGCGAAAATCAAAAATCCTGAAAATGTGACACAGGGGCGCGACACGGGGCCGGTCGCGCCCTGCGGCTCGCGTCGGGGGTGGGAGGCGCGACCCGGGCAGAGGATGCTGGCTCGGGTCGCGTTGCAGGTGGTGGAAAATCAGCCGCGGACACGGAGCGGCGGTCGCGGTGCTGGGCTGGCTTGGGTCGCGCCTACAGCCCTGCTCCGATACCTTTCACGGTTTTGCTTTGTTCTCTCTTGTTTCTTGTCCGATTGATGTGATTCAACTTGCACCATGCTCCCAATTCGATCCTCTATCTTTCCATGACATTGAATCACTAAAAAATTCATTTATTCATCCACAATGTTCTGCAAAACTCAAACAAGAAAGAAAACTCTCAAGTAGGAAGGTTAAGAGCACAATTTGGATTAAAACACATGCAATACTCTTCAATTCACTTCATTTAAACCTCAAAATATTGTACCAAAATACCACTCATCATTTTCTAAATTAACGGTGTTAGCAACACTTATTTTAAAAACCAACTAATATTACCCTAAACGATTATCAAACATACTAAAACATGATAAAAACATACAAAATAATGTTCGGATTAGGAATAAAATACGAGTATGTCACTGACTTTCCTGTTTTATCTCATCAATCAACATGAGATATAAGCCGTGATGGTTGGAATATTACTGTTGCTTATTATGTTGAAGCATGCAATGGATGTTTATCATTTTATGTGATGTTTGCATGTTAGATAATGGGATAAAATGAAACCTCAAACATAAATAACTAAGTGGGAGAGATTCATACCAAAGTATGTAGAAAATCTCATACGGTCTCCATTAAAATCTGGTTTAATTGAGAAGTGATGGGCATGCGCGTTGACATCGGTCTTCCTCCATATCGGACGTGTCATATCACAGATTTCTCTAGAAATTAAATCTCCTAAATGGATAGCTGTAGAACACTATTAGAACTAACTGACTCCTCCATTTGGAGCTGTTAAATTCGAATGGTGCTCTTGGTGCAAAGATAATGGTGTGCACACTTAGATGTAATTTATTGATAAACGTCCACACGATCGTGGCTTATCAGTTAGATGATTACATGACCGTGTTTATTATCCGGCTATTAATTTGCTTGTTGTAAGGAAACTCAACTAGAGGAAAATTAAAGGTTTAACCTATTTAAAAATAAATTTTATAAACGTCCACACTATCGTGGCTTATAGAAAACATTTTTAAAGTGTCGGTGGAAAAGTATATAATTTTTATGAGGTTTTCGATTATATACCGTTTATCCTAAACGTGTTTTGTGACTGTACTACATGTTTTAATTTCAGTTATTTCATATCATCAATGGCACTCTCCAATTTGTCCTCAATCCTCAAAGAAAACAAACTTGTCGGTGAAAACTATAATGACTGGCTTCGTAACCTTAACTTAGTTCTTGTTGCTGAGGGACACAAGTTTGTACTTGAAGAGGTTTGTCCTCAAATGCCAGATGAGGGTTATGACGAAGCCCAAAAGGTTGCATATGATAAGTGGGTTAGGTCTAATGAGATAGCGCGCTGTTACATCTTGGCATCTATGTCAAGTGTGTTGCAACATCAGCATGAGCCTATGAAAACCGCTTATGATATCATGTACAATCTTAGGCAGCTATTCGGTCATCAGAACCGCTCGGCATACCATTTGGCCATGAAGAAACTAATGGATGCGAGAATGTCTGACTCCACACCTGTTAGGGATCACATTCTCATGATGATGGGGTATTTATCTGAGATCGAGACCCTGGGTGAAGAGCTAGATGGCGATTCTCAAATCGACATTGTTCTTCATAGCTTGTCCTCGAAGTTTGAGCAGTTCAGGCTGAATTTTGACATGATTAAAAGGGATGTCAGCCTAACTGAATTGCTCATAGATCTTCAGGCGGCTGAATTGCTCCAAAAGAGCGATCCTCAGGCCCACATAGCTGAAAAGGAGCGTCTTCTTTTGGAGGAAAAAGGAAGAAGAGAAACGCACCTAAAAAGGCTGCAAATGAGGTGCCTAAGGCGAAGAAGACAAAGGCAAATATTCCTCCCAAGGAGTTCAAGTCGAAGACTAATTGCTTCAAGTGCGGCCAACCAGGTCACTGGAAGGCGGCGTGTCCTAACAAGAAGAAGAAGAGAGGTACATCTCACACTCTAGTTGTGGAAACATGTTTAGCAACTTGTTCTACCCAGTCATGGGTAGTAGATACTGGAGCTACTGATCATGTTTGCGTGTCTTTACAGGGGTTCCTGGTAAAAAGACAGCTGAGTGAGGATGAGATCACCGTCTACATGGGCAATGCTACGAGAGTGGCAGCTGTTGCAGTGGGAGACGTTGTTTTACCTTTTAGTAGTGATAGAACTTTGGTTTTGAAAGATTGTCTTTATGTGCCTGGTTTTAGGCGAAACTTAATTTCAGTTTCTAAATTGATTATGGATGGATATTCTGTTTCTTTTGATAACAAAGTAGTTATCTTTAGTGGTAAACATTTTATCTGTTCTAGCACATTAGATGGACACTTATTAGGGTGTGGCTGTCCGAGCAGTTCGATATGAAGGATCTGGGTGAAGCCGGGCATGTCCTTGGGATCAAGATCATTCGAGATCGCCAGAAAAGGATGTTATGTCTGTTCCAGGTGACTTATATCGACACAGTGCTAGCTAGGTTTGGCATGTAAGATTCCAAAAAAGGTTTTATACCTTATAGACATGGAATTCATCTATCCAAGGAAATGTGTCCCCAAACAGAGTCTGAGATAGAGGAAATGAAGAAAGTACCATATGCTTCGGCTGTGGGAAGTTTGATGTATGCTATGCTATGCACTAGGCCTGATATATGCTATGCCGTTGTCATGGTAAGCAGATATCAGTCTAACCCTGGACAAGGTCACTGGACTGCGGTCAAAAACATTCTCAAGTACCTTAAAAGGACTCGGGATTACATGTTGGTTTTTCGCTCTGATAGTCTAGTACCTTTGGGTTACACGGACTCAGATTTTCAATCCGACAAAGATCAGATTAAGTCTACCTCGGGCTATGTGTTTACACTAGGAGGTGGAGTCATCGCATGGAGGAGCATTAAGCAGAAATGCATTACGGATTCCACCATGGAAGCTGAGTATGTAGCTGCCTCTGAGGCTGCAAAAGAGGATGTCTGCCTCCGCGGGTTCCTAGTGGGCTTGGGCGTGGTTTCTGATTTGCCTAAGACTATCATGATATACTGTGATAACTCTGGTGCAATGACAAATTCGAAGGAACCCAGAGCCCACAAGGCAAGTAAACACATAGAGAGAAAGTACCATCTTATACGAGAAATCGTTAAGAGAGGAGACGTGGCGGTAGTCAAGATTGCATCGGAGGACAACCTGGTTGATCCATTCATGAAGAGCCTGGTGGCTAAGACCTTTGATGGTCACGTGGAGAAAATGGGAGTGAGATGCAGACCTGGTAGCGCAGTTTGAGTTGATAGTTTTAGATTGGAGAGTTAGCCAGTTAGTTATTATGCTTGAAAGACATGCTTCAAGTATAAGTGGGAGATTGTTAGTTTTGTATACTGGAAGACTCGTCTTTGTATACTTTTCTGATGATATGATGATATGAAATGAAAGTTATTGCAGTCACTGTTTGCATTTAGATTATGTTCTATAATTGTTTTATGCAATGTTCCATATACTTACATTGTAGATGATATCATTAGAACCTTGTAAAGTATTAAAGAGTTCACGGCTTAGATCGTCCTGAACACACCATCGGTACACCGTAGAATAATCTGATAAGTTAGTTTATCTTGACTAACTGATTATTCTAGTACACTTGTTAGTGTATTGAGGAGGATCACGATAGGATACTATTCTCTGTCTCTGACCCAGTTACTGAGAGAATAAAGATCCACAGAGTTCGGGTTCTGAACTCATGTGATATTGGCGAGCATATGTGTGCGTTGTTTATTACTTTGATTTATCAATGAGTGACATCTTTTCGTAGATTGAATTCGATATCTTGGGTAATAACAATGTATACATGATGTCTCGAGCAGTATGCATGAGCACCGTATCCTGGTGCGCCAGGTTGATGATGTTCTCTTGAGGAAACACAAGTTCATGTTGAAACCCTGCAGGTGGAATTTATTCCATACATGAGTAAAGCTTGTGTGGTACTACTCAAGGTTTTATATGTTAATTAATTATAGCTGTCAGAGGCTGACATAATTAACTAATGAACATTATATCTTAAACACGGGGAATGGCTGGACTAAATGAGAAAGCATATTCGTAAATATGTATTAAATTGGTAGGTCAGTTTTACTTCTTTAGTGGAATAAAAGTAAAACTTACTTTATTTAATTATATCTTAAGTTTATTGGATATTGGATATTAAATAAATTAGTGGGCCAATTTAATATTCTTCTAGATCACTATTGTAGCCCAATTGACTGATAGTGGACTGGATATTGAACTTGAGATAGAGGCCCAAACCCAGTAGGGTTTGGAGATGAAAATTTCGCCTCCCTCCCTATAAATAGGGGAAGGGGGGGTGAAAATTTGACACATAAGAAATCAGCCCCTCTTTGTCTCTCAAAGTTATCCACAGATTCCACAACCTTATCTAGTAGATTTCAGCCCATTCTGAATCTAGATACAGTCCGGGAATACAACAGAAGATCTTGGAGTAGAATTGTGGTGGTCAAATTTTGAGCTAGGTGGCGCCACTCCTATATTCATTCAACAGCAAGATTAGATCTTTAATCTTGTCCACAGACCGTCTATCAATTTGTAAGTAGATTCGTTTTCTATGTCTTCCGCTTTATTAGATTCGAATTTGCTTTGCATGCTTTTTTATTAGACTGTGATAAACATGCATGTGACATAAAATTATGATTTGCATGAACACGGATTAATGAACAACCAAATGATCCTGCGATGGTTTAATTCGTAAAAAACCCCAACAGAAACGACAAAGGCCAAATGGAAGATGAGAAAAGAAGATGAGTAAACTGATCACAGTAGGCATCAGTTCGCAACCAGTCATGTTCAACTGATGCGAGCAGTTGAATCTAAAACTGACTGAAGAGAAAAAGCTTCAGCTGAAGGAAGCAGCGGAAAAAGCTTTGGCGGAGCAAGTTGAGAGGACAGCTCAAGCTGACAAAAAGATAGGAGTCAAAGCTGAAGGGACTCCAGCTGGAACTGATAATTCCAAGCAGAGGAGAACATCAGTTGTCAACAGACGAGGCCAACTGATGACGTCAGCAGCTCAATGCCACTCGAAGACTGAAGGAGAGCTATGATCAGATAAGTTCAAATTGAATTTATTACTGAAACGGTAAAACGACGTGTCATCTCAATATTACCGTTGGACCCACCCCTTCTCACTCTCTCTCTCTTCATTTAACTTCAATGGATAAATTTGAACTTAAATTGACGGATCAATCGGAACCATTCGATTTTGGTTTAACTCAAATTCTTTTTACCGTTGGATGCATTATCTACTTGAGTCTATAAATAGATCAGCTATTTTCCTCAAACCACCCACACAACTGATCAAGAACTCAAGTGCTCAGACTCTCTCTCTCAAAATTCCACTCAGAATTCTTCATTCCATTTTCCTTCCAAAACTCCCCAAATTTTTCTTCAATGGCCCAATACTCCGCCAATCCTCATAGAAGAAAGCATAACTTCAAACGCTCTGGTGAAAACTCTGTAGTCTTCTGCAAAGACCTATGTCACGACAAGATGCTGAGTCGAGCTAATTGCAGACAATTCACTAACCACTCACAAATGGGTGAATTGATTCTTGATCTGATTGAGTTGGCGAAACTGAAGACCTTCACAGAAAGTGCCCCCACGAAGTTATATCCAGAAGCCGTGGCAGAGTTCTTTCTCAACTCATACGGTGAGAAGGACTCTTGGATGATCATCAGTGAAGTAAGGGGTACTGAAATCTTGATCACCCCTTCAGTCTTAAAGAATATATATGGGCTACTAGAAGAAGGAGACAACCTTGAAGCAATGGAAGTAAATGCCAGATTCTGCTTCAACAGTTGGGTGACTAATCCAGCTGCAGAAAACTTCCGTATTAATCAGCAGATGTCCAAATTCCGAAAGGAATTTTAGGTGTTATCAGCCGTGGCCACGCAGATGATGGTAGGATCATGCGAAGGCCACGATGAAATGTCAGAGATCAAATATAAGATCTGCAATGCCATCTAGGAGATGAGAGGGATAGACTGGTCTCTATTTCTCCTCAAACAACTGAAGAAGTTTGTAGACATCTTGGAAGACAAGACTAAATGCACCTTGTGTTTTCCTCAAAAGATGTACTACATTAACAGAGTCAGCTTCATTCTAGAAAGGCTGATTCCTGATCTGATGGTGGAAAAGACAAATCATCAGCCAGTTGATCCTGATGATTTCATTCCCAAGGTAAAAGAAGGAGCACTGCCTCCATTAACAATCAGAGAGCACCACGACTGAGGTAGAAGCTGATCCCATCCACTCCAGTAACAAGGTGGAAAGGAAAAGCCAAGATGACAGAGTCTGTAGTTTAATCAAACACAGACTCTGATGATGTCCTCCTTGCTGTTTAGAGATATAAATCCTCAGGAGAAGGGGATGATGGCAGAAAGGACTCCAGGAAGAGTCCAACTGAACAGAGAGATGCGTCTCCAACTAAGTCTGAAACAGTTGAAAAGTCAATTGATGATCATCAGACTGGAGAGCATCAGCTGAAAACTGATCACAAGACTGGAGAGCATCAGCTGACTATAGAAGAGACTCAACTACGAGCTCAACAAGCTAAAAGGCAGCGGTTAGGCATGTCCTCAAATCGAATCGAAGCACTGATCAAGTGCATAAAGGTTCAGGTAAAGATGCTCTCTGACTCAATAATGAAACTTGAAGCGTACTCTGGAAATGAAAACTCAGAGGAAGACCCTTCGAGTGAAAGCACTCCAGACAACTCCAGAAAATCAAAGAAAAAGAAAACTGAACGTAAGAAGAACTGAGGGCTTGAGAAGTCAGCTGACTAGATTGCCTTAGACCACTTCTTGTAATTCAGTTTATTTCTTGATATTTTAATAAAAAAAATCTTTTGGCTAACATAAATGCTTTTGTCATTATTTATTATGAGTTTTTGACCATTGGTCCAAAGCACAAAATCAACAGCCAAAAGAAACCGACAAGGGGCATTAAATTCTTTCAACTAACACATTTATGAGTCTCTTTTCTCACTCATAAAAACCCCCTTGCTCTAACTTTCTCAACATCTCTCAAGAAAATACTTGTGCAAAAACACACATACTCTTTCAAAATCATCTTCCAAAGAGAGTATTCTCTCTCTTAAAAAAACAAAGGAGCTTCAACTCAAATTTAGCCAAAAATTTCAAAATGGCCGAATCATCCAAAGCTCTTACTTCCTTCAAAGAGCAAATGATGAGAGATAAATTTCTGGACAGATAGAAATTTCAATCGATTATGAAGGAATCAAACAACCCATTTCTTCTGGTTAATCTTCACAAGACCGGAATTCTGCAATTACCTTGAAACCGCACCAAGATTCTTCAGACAAGACTTGGTGAGTGAGTTCTTGTTTCAAGCAAAGGTATCTGCAGATGGGAAGGTGATATCTTCAGCAGTTTAAGGGCACAAACTACAAATCACTGAAAGAAACATAGCATAAATCTTTCAACTTCCAAGAAAGGGTTCCATGGTTCAAGATCTGAAAGATTCTGCTGAACCATATTGGAAAGAATGGCGAGCTTCAACTTGCGATAAAAATTCAGTTTTACCACAACTAAAACTGATCTGAAGCCCGAGTATGGAGTCATACTCGATATCACGAACAAAATGATGTTCGGCACCATTGGAAACTTGAGTCAATTAACTCAAGAAAGATACAAGGTAATGATACACCTTGTTGAATGATTGGAAGCAAATTGGGCAGAATTTGTATCCTCCCAATTCAAGCATCAAGTTATCAAAGTTGTTGACTCAAAGAAGACTGGGAAATTTGAGTCCAAAGTAGGACTTGTTCTAAGAATGAGCAAGCTCCTGGAAGAAATGTTGAAGCTTCCAAATGATGATGCACTATCAGTCCTCATCTCCGACTGGATTCCCGAGAAAGGGAGAGCACATATTCAGTCACTAAAGAAGAAGAAGAGATCCAAAGCTAAAGTCGATAATACAACTTCAAGCAGCTCCACTGTCAATGAAGTTCCTTCTCCACACTTCAAAAATGGATCATCAGTCGACTTCAAGCTCTGCTCTGATCTAGATGAGCTCATTCCATTCATTGGAATCCCTCATCCAAATTACGGAGCTGAATATTTCAGGAGAACCTGCCCTCCTCTCCAGCTGACTGAAGAAAATATTCGCACTTATTACAGTGGTGAATATGCATTCAAGGGTGCACAGAAGGATGTAACAAATCTCCTTCGCACTCACTTCACCTATGTTGCCAAGCAAGATAATCAGCTGTTTAAACAACTGCACTGGTACTTCTACTGGTACAACTGGAGACATTCCATGTCAATCTAGTCACATTTCTTGCTAACTGCCTTTCATGGCATGAGCTTTTGGCAATGTGAAGAGACTTGGAGCATTAAATTGATTGGAGCTTAAAATCCATTTCCTCCAACCATTATACAAGTCCAGCGGATCGTGAAGCATCAACTTGATAACAACATTCCAGCTAAGGCCATGTTAGCTGATGTTCAAGCCAGCTTGAGATCGCAAGAAGTTGCAACTGTAAATTAGTTTGTCAACAATCAAGTTGATCGACATTACCGAAAACTGAATTTTGATAATAATTCAATTCAGTCAGAAGAGGCACCATTACAAGCTGAAGATGCCACTAAAAAGATAGATTAAAATATATCTCATACTCAACTTGTGGCGACCCTGAGGAGTCAAAAGCGTGGACATAAGGGAACAAAAGCCGTTGAGGATACTGCCACGTCACCAGATCTCCTATCCCAGAGCTATGTCACTCCTCTTATCAAGTCATGCTCAAGAGCTGCAAAATTGATTATCAATCAGTCCAGCTCCCCCTGCAGAGGAATTTTAGAGCTGACCACCTTGAAGCTGCCCAACTCAGCAGTTGCTCTTAAGTAACTTCAGCAAGCTGAGAATAAAGTAAGAAATGATCCTTCTAAGGATATCTCAAGTTCAGCTTCAAAGAGTAAAATGTCAAATAGCTCTAGAGAAAGTGAAGAAGCTAGCCCAATCCACCGACTTCATGCAATCAAAAATATAGTCTCCGAGATTGAAGGGGATTTTTGTGCCAAGTTTAAAGAGCAAGATGGCTGGATCAACAGTGAGGACTGAAGTGTTAGTGGTGGGCAACCAATTACACACAATCAATTTGTGTAAAAACAGAGTAGAAAAATGTGAGCTTAGAAGTGAAAAGTTTGTTTGTCCACTTAGTCACCAAACCACCAGTAACAGTTCCTACAACATCATCAATTAAATCTAGGCTAATAACATCAGAATCATTACCCAGACCCAAAAAATTGTTGATCAGCTTGGGGTTAAAAGCATAGATTTTGTCTCGCAGATAAACCTCCCCAAATTTGCTCTTAGACTTATCACACATCTCAGGAGAAACATTTGCATAAAACTCAGCAATAACATCAGGCTCAAAAGAAGACAAGGCAGTGACAGATTTCCAGAGACCCCTCTCTTTCAAGAAAACATCCATTCCATACTTCTTAAAACTAAGCACATCAATTTGTTTTTCGACTCGCATAGGGCGAAGAATAAAAGTTTTATAAATTGTTTTAGCATGCTGAGAGTAGAATGTCTTACTGAATGCAGAAGACACATCATGAGGGGAACCTGGGGGATATACGGGTTCAGAGTCAGCAGAATCAGCATCATCTTTGACATCGGCTGAATGAGTGGGAGATGGAGAGACTATCTCCTTGGCTGTGCCAGAAGAGACCATCTCTTGTGAGGATGCTGGCTTTTCAGGAACATTGACTTCTGGAATTGCAGAGATAGGCTTCTCTTGCTGTACAACATTGACTTCCACATCACTAACAACATTATCGAGAGAGGTATCAGGGGGATTCTATTCATCATCAGACTCATCCTTCAGGGATCTTTCGAGTTTCTCCTCCATCTTCAGAGTTCTCCTTGTCTTTTTGCTTGAACCCTTACCGCCCTCTTCCTTGACCGACCCTTGTTGGCCGTGAAGTCATTTAGACTTGCGGGTAGGGCAGCTTTTCTTTTTCTCGGCTAAAGCTCTAGTGTGTAACCCTAGATCTGGATCAATAGGGTTTCTTCTTCACCTAGACTGACTTGTTGGAACGAAGTGGGGTTTAGCACTAGAGTAAAGACAGGAGCTTCAGCTTCATTCATGGCAGTGTCTGCATGTTCCGTTGGAGGAGATGAGGGTTTGTCGGAATCCGATTTAGGTCCTTCTAGAGTGAGTTCGGCTGTTGCGGTGACTGCAGGAGTTGATGTGGCGGAGAGCGTGATAGCTGATGTTCCAGCAGGACCAGAGGCAGAGGATGGAGTGCCCATAGTCTTCTCAAACATTTGTTTCATCATCTCGAACATGGCAGAGAGATCCTTGGGTTCAGCCATTAATATTCTGCAAAAAGCCTGAAGAAACGAGAAACCAAGAGTGGGAGATGAAGAGGCTTCGAGAGAGAGAGAGAGTGAGAGTAATAAAAAATATTTTCAAAAATGAGTTGATATAACTCTCACCCTCAAAAATAGGAACAACCTCCTGTCACATCACCCACTTTTTTTATTTTCCTTATCAAAGAAAATATTTAAATAAAACAGAATTAGTGGATAGGGATACACCAGATCAAAATATGTATTTATCACAAAAATTCAAAAAGTGAATCTTTATGGGCCCCAAAATATTTTTTTTATATATATATAAAAGAATAAAAAGACGGAATCCACATACATAAAAAATATACTTATAGGCATATATTTTCTGAAGAAAATGGTTTCTCTGCAATCTTGCCCACAACATCAGCTACAACATTTACAAATAATGAATGAAATAAACCCAAAATTTTTATAGTTTACCTTTTTAAGGTCACGGGCATTTCATTCACAAACACAGATACATAATTTTAAGTAGCTGATTTTGTTAACTTACGAGCAGATCAACCATGATTTCATTAAATAAACCTTGAACTTTACTAAAAAGAAAAAGATAAAAAAAACTAACAAGATAAACAACTGATGTTGATAAAAACAAACTCACATCGACTTCAATATCAGTAAACAGAAGGATCAAATTAAACAGAGCACATTCCAAAAGACTTTCTCAAAGCAGAAAATATCTCGAAATCAAGGGACTTGGTAAAAATATCTGCTGTTTGATTCTCAGTGGATATATATTTCATGTTTATGATCTCCTTTTCCACCAAGTCTCTGATAAAGTGATGGCGAATGTCGATGTGCTTAGTGCGTGAATGTTGAACAGGGCTTAGAAATTTCAATAGCGCTGGCATTATCACATAGCAAGGTAAGTGATGAGCTTGTCATGCCATAGTCCTTCATCATTTGGTTCAACCACACCAACTGAGCACAACAAATAGCAGCTGCAACGTATTCGGATTCAGCTGTTGACAAGGAGATGCAATTTTTTTTCTTGCTTGACCAAGAAACCATATTGCTCCCCAAAAAGAAGAAACCACCACTTGTGCTCTTCCTATCATCAACATCGCCTGCCCAGTCTGAATCACTGTAACCAATAAGGCTGGTGTTTGTATCTTTACAATACCTGATTCCAAAGTCGACTTTACCAGCAACATATCGAATTATTCTTTTGACAGCTTTCAGGTGAGACTCCTTGGGTTGAGCTTGGTATCTAGCACATACTCCAACACTGAACATGATATCAGGTCTGCTGGCAGTTAAGTAGAGCAAGCTTCCAATCATTCCTCTATACATTGTTGGGTCAACATTGACTCCAACATCGTCTTTGCTCAGTTTTTCAGAGGATCCCATTGGTGTCTTTATAGGCTTTGCAGCTTCAAGTCCAAAGCGCTTGGTCAGATTTTTGGCATACTTGCTTTGGGATATAAAAATTCCATCTTTATCTTGCTTGATTTGGAGACCAAGAAGGTAGGCCAATTCACCGACCATGCTCATCTCAAATGTGCTGCACATTGCATTAACAAACTCACTTAGGAGGTTAGAACAAGTGGATCCAAACACAATAATATCAACATAGATTTGTGCAACAGTGATGTGTTTGTGAATCTTTTTGATAAACAATATTTTATCAACCACGCCTCTTGAAAAGCCAAAGTCAATTAAAAACTCCGTAAGGCGAGCATACCAAGCTCTAGGAGTTTGTTTAAGCCCATACAAAGCCTTGTGTAGTTTCAGCACATGGTTTGGTTTTTCATGACATTCAAAGCCTTTTGGTTGTTCAACATAGGCTTCCTCATTAAAAATGCCATTCAGAAATGCGCTTTTGACATCCATTTGATGCAATGTAAACCCAATGTGGCAAGCAATGGCAAGTAGGAGACAGATAGACTCTATTCTAGCAACAGGAGCGAATGTTTCATCATAGTCTATTCCTTCTACTTGTGTATAACCTTGTGCCACTAGCCTGGCTTTGTTTCTAACCACATTCACAGACTTATCAGTCTTGTTCTTAAAAATCTATTTAGTTCCAATTACATTTTTATTTTCAGGCCTTGGAACCAATTCCCACACATTATTTCAAACAAACTGAATCATCTCATCATGCATTGCTTCTACCCAGAATTTAAATTTTAATGCTTCTTTGACATTTTTAGGTTCAACACTGGATAGAAAGCATGAAATGGACACAAGGTTAATAACTGATGACATGCAAACCTATTTGACCAATTCAGCAACATCGGCTGAGCTCTTTATTCTAGTTTTGACTCCTTGAGATCCATCACCGATGATTTGGGAATTTGGGTGATCTCTTTTGATTCTCCTTGGAGGATCACGTCTTGGTTCATACTGAGCCAGTGGAAGTTGGTCATCATCGCTTTCAGAGGAAGAGTCTGAGTCTGGTGTCCGAGGTGATGTTGATTCCTTTGCTGAGGGAGAGGAAGCATTAGATTTGACATCAGGACTTCTCGTAGGACTTTTGGCAGTTCCACTAGGCTCCTTATCAGCAACGTCTGGTTCATGGAGGAGAAATGACACATCATCTTCCTCAGATCTAGTTGCCAGGCCTGCAAGATCATCAAATACAACATTGATAGATTCTTGCACAGCTTTGGTTCTTAAGTTAAGAACACGATATGCTCTGCTGTTTTGAGCATATCCCAAGAACAATCCTTTGACACTCTTGGAGTCAAGCTTTCCAAGACAATCTCTGTCATTCAGGATGTAGCAGACACATCCAAACACATGAAAATATTTGAGATTTGGCTTTCTTTCTCTTAGAAGCTCATACGAAGTCCCCTTTCTTCCTGGTCGAAGATAGACTCTGTTCCCGATGTGATAAGCTGTGTTAACAGCTTTATCCCACAGCTTCTTTGAAAGCCCTTTAGCCTGTAACATTGCACATGACATTTCTTGCAGAGTTCGATTCTTTCTCTCCACTACTCCATTTTGTTCTGAAGTTTTGGGAGCTGAATACTCATGGAGTATTCCTTTCCTTTCACAAAAATGATCGAATGCAGCATTCTGAAATTCTCTTCCATAATCTGTTCTGACGCATGCAATGTTGGTGTCAAATTGCAAACACATTGTGCGACAGAATCTTTTGAAGACTTTGAATGTTTCAGATTTTTCCTGCTGAAATTCAACCCAAGTATACCTTTAAAAATCATCAACAATGACAAGGATGAAACTTTTACCACTCATACTCTTTGTATCGACTGGTCCCATGATGTCCATGTGTAGGAGTTGAAAATATCTTGTTGTTTGGCAACCACCCAGGCTTTTGTGAGGAATTCTGGTTTGTTTTCCTTTTTGGCAGGCACCACATACAACATCGTGATCAATATCCAGCTTTGCTAGGCCACGAATAGCTTCCGAAACAATCAGTTTTTTCAAATTTACCATGCTCATATGACCGAGTTTTTGATGAATCAACTTTGTTTCATCATTTACAGTCATGTTACAGGTTTCATCTTTGTCAGCATGGTAGCAATTGTCAGATGCACGGCTTCCAAACATTATGCATTTGTCATGTTTGTCAAACACTTCACAAGTATTTTTATCAAACTTGACATGCATACCATCGTCACATAGCTGACTAATACTAATCAAATTGGCCGTCAATCCCTCAACATGTAGGACATTTTGGAGCTTAGGAAAATGTTTGACATTCAAGGTACCTTTTCCGACAATGTTTCCTTGAGCTCCTCCTCCGTAGCTGACCTTGCCTTTGTTGGTAGTGGTGTATTCTTCAAGAAATTCCTTGTTGCCGGTCATGTGTCGAGAACATCCACTATCAAAGTACCATGTTCCGGCAATGTTAGCCTTCAAGGATGTGTACACAACATTGCAGGTGTACTTCATCTTTTTGGACTTCTTAGTATTTCGGTTCTTTGATGTGGTCCCTGATGTCGTTCTCCCAGTTGCAACATCATCATGAAATTTGAAGCAATGTGGTTTGATATGTCCAGGCTCATGACAGTAATGACAAACATACTTCCGCACCTTTGAGTCTTTGCATTGCTTCTGACCATCATCTTCAACATTGTTTTTTGTCATCGTGCTTAAGTTGTTACCTTTCACAAACTGAACAACATTGTTGTTTGAGAAAGACATGGAAGATTTATTTGAGAATCCCAGTCCAGCTCTGTCTGTCTGTCCCAATGTTAAGACTTTATTTAGGACATTTGTTCCTTGATTCCACTTCTGAAATGTTCTTGAGTTGTCCTCTACTTCCTTCTTTAGTTTGCTGATTTCAGCATTACTCCTGGTAAGTCTAATTTCCAGACTTACAACCTTTCCTCTTAGAAACTGATTTTCTTCCATGAGAAATATCAGCTCTTTTAATTGAGTTGTCCACTGAGTGCAGACTTCATTCACAACATTGTTGAGTTCTTGGAGTGAGGCAGTAGGTTGTTCTTCATATGGATCATGTTTTCTGATTTCAGAAGCCTGATTGAATTCATCCAGAAGAGTCATTTCATACCAATTCATCGTATTGGGTGAAATCTCAGTAGCTTCTGCTTCGACATCTGGAAGAACTTCATCTTCAACTTTAAATTTTTCAATGTCAAGTTCATCAAGTTCATCAATATCATTCAGAGCATCAATAATTTGATCATCTTCTTCCATGACATTGATGAACAACACTCTCTGATCTGAATCATTTTCAGCATCAGAATCATCACTGAGAACAACATTAAAATTATTTCTTTGTCTTCTTCGTGCTATTGGACATTCGTTTGAATAATGTCTATATCCAGAGCAAGCTCTACATTGAACTGAATCAATGTCTTTCCCAGTGTCAGCAATTTCCTTCTTGACATTTGATCTTCCAGAATTTGATGTTGATGAGGATGGAGAGTCAAACAGCCGTCGAGGTTTGATATTTGAGGGGCTTTTCTTCTTGGAATGAACCAGTGAGTTGAACTTCTTTGTCAAGAGTGCAACACTTAGATTCTCTTCCTTATTGATTTCCTGAAGACTGTCAACATCATCATGAATATCAGATGACACAGTTGTTGTCTGGAGAGCAAATCCCCTTGAAGTTGAGTTTGCTTTCTGATTTTGTAGGTTTATCTCAAACGTTAGTAAGATGCTGACCGCTTCACTCATACTCATGGTTCCTACATCATGTGTTTCTTCAATTGCAGAAATTTTCATATTGAATCTTTCGGGGAGAGTTCGAAGCAACTTGCTAACCATGTTCTCATTAGAGATTGGAAACCCAAGGGCGGTCGATTGATTTGAGATCTCACATAATTTTTCAGCATAAGATGAAATAGTTTCATCTTCTACCATGCGCAAATTTTCAAATTTTGATACGAGTAACCTCAGTTTGGTCTTCCTTACACTGGAAGACCCTTCACAATGTTTCTGAAGAATGGTCCATGCTTGATATGCAGTAACATAATTGCAAATCATCTTGAAGCATAGAACATTGACTGAAACAAAAATCGCATTCAGAGCGCGAGCATTAAAATTTGAGATTATTCTCTCATTATTTGTCCATTGAGATTCTGGAGTTAACACAAAATCTCCATTCGGACCTTCCATCCTAGGAGGGCTCCATTCTTCAATAACCGCCATCCATGCTCTTTCATCGATAGATTTGATGTAGATCTTCATTCGAGATTTCCACATAACATAGTTATTACCATTGTTATCTAGAGCAGGAGGACGACATTGATTAATCTGAATATCCATCACAGATTTCAAGCAACACCGGATCGAGTACTTAGTGTGTCAAGTACCGGCTCTGATACCACTTGTTAGAATTGTTGCCTGAAACAATGTGAATTACGGATGTAAATTGCAAAGTTAAATGTAATGTTGAAGCTAGTGTTACCACATTGCCTTCAACATGCAGCGGAAATGTAAACAGAACTTTGCACAAAATAAGTTTTAAATCACACTCCTTACGGTGTGTGATTGCCTCAAGGTGAAATTCACTAACATAAGTGATAAACAAAAACAATGCTGATGTTGTCTTGGTTCACTCCCTTGAAAACACTGTATAAAACATACAGAGGACTATCCTAGCTTCACTCACTCGAATAATCACTCAAAACAAACCTATCTAAACACATAGATAGATTACAATCAGTCACTCTAAATCCTAGACTTCTCAAAGTTGACTATCTAACCTACACACACAACTGGAATGAAAGTCTCCAGCTGATTGGGACGCTAGGCAGATGTCGAAGAAGATGTCTTGGATTTCAGAGATGACACTAGATGCAAGATTCAGAGCTTCTCACAAACCACGGTGATAACCTGCTTGCATAAATGATTTTAAGGTCTAAGAAGACCTTAAATACTTCCTCCATCTTGTATTGGCAGTTGCTTCACGATCCTAGATGACTTCGACTTGAATCAACCGCCTTCCACTACCCATTGCTGAAGTGGACTTGAGATAACCATCTTCTGCATTGTGTGACACACGTTCTTCAACATCGTGCAATAGTAGCAATTACTCCAGTGACCCACGATCTCCTGCAACAGTTAGTGTCCAAGAAGGAGTGGGAACATTACGTCCCCAAAAAATCCAGAACAGATTTTGAACAAGTCAAAATCAAACATTATCCACGTTTTAATACAAAATAAAATATCTAATAAATCCCTAAAAACATGGAAAATCATATGTGACAAAAATCACAATTTATTTAGATTAATTTAAAATAAATTAATCCAAAATACTAGCAAAGGATAAGATTAATGTTCCGAGTGTTATACTCGATGTGACGAGAATGATGGAACAACATTAGATACGACATTGATTGCGATGTTATCAAATGAAGTGATAACATCATCTGGAACACGTCATACTCAACAAGAAATATCCTGGTATTTCTTCTTTTTAAGGAATTTGTCTCTCATAATTTGTTTCTTGAAAGAGCTGGGGGAACTAAGTAATTCTGCCATTAAAGAAAATTTGGCCAGAATTCTTGAGAGAGATGAGAGAGAGAGAGACTCTTTGAAAGAGATTGGGAAATGAGTATGTCTTAGATGGTGTGGCTGCAACTTGTTGAGCATTCAGTCGATCTTGTAGCTGCTGGATGAGCTTTGAGTGAAGCTTTAGCTGCTCATGAATGCTGCGAAACTGCTCTTCATGCTGATTTGTGCACTGAGCAATGGAGCTTTCTGGTTGCTCCTGGAGCTATATTTCTGCTGCTCTGATTTCATAAAGGATGAGACCTTCAAGTGGTAGTTCATCATATTTTGATATGGCTTCATCTCCATCTTCTGTTTTACTTAGCTCATCATAGGGGATTGTCCTGGTCTGTTCAGGATTTCCCAAGCTCTCTGTTTCGCCATGGCTTTTCTCTGTTGGTGGCAGCACGATTTCTGATGTCTGCTGGTTTGGATCTCTATGCACCACCATCACCGGTGAGCATGTATAGCCTTGAGGCTGTTCTTGAATCAACTGATCAGTCAAATTTTCCAAATCTGGCACTTAATCAACATGATCAGTTATTGTTTCTTCAGGAATAGGTTTATGAGTTGCTTCAACAAGAGGTATTTGAACTGTAGAATTATATTGAGAGATTGGCTCGGCTTGATCTGCAAACAGTAGTTGGCAATCTGTTTCATTCTCAGTTTCTTTAGTTAATTGAGCTTCTTGAACTGGCTCTGCAGTAGAAGCATCTTGAGATTCCTCTTGGTTTTTTTCAGACTCAGTTGGTCCTTCAGTTTGACCCTCTTCTGGTCTAACTAGTGAATTTAGCAACTCTTCAAACTCCAAGTCAGTGATGTACTTGTGAGTTTCTTCAGTGGAAGGTACTCTGTGCTCTGGAGAGTCTGCAATGATGTTGATATTGACCTCTTTTGGATAGCGTAGATCTCCCAGCACTTCTTCTATGAGATCATCTAAGGACACCTCTTTTTTTCCTGTTGATATAGTTTCAGGCTGTGATCCTGATTGACCTTTGATTACTTTGTCATGGAGCCATTTTTGTAGACTTAACCCTATTTTGATCTCCTTTTCAACAGAGAAAGTGGGTGTCTTGATTCCATTTCTATCACAGATCTCGCTGAAGATATTTTCCATTGATCTCCTGGATGGATTACCACATATCTTAGTTGCCTCTTCAGATCTTTGCTTTTTGTGGCTCCGGCATTTTTTCTGCTCGTCCACCACGTACTCCATTCTTCTTTCCTCTTCCAGAAACTCATTCCATGGAAAGCTAACAGAAATAGGAATTGATCGATTTGATAAACATGTCTCCATAGATACCAGTAAAGATACCTGGTAAGAGTTTGGTATAGCTCTTCATGTCCTGCGAGTTCGGGAGCATAGTGCTGTGCTGCATATTGCTGAGTCATCTCCTCTGCCCATTTCTTGATGTCTTCTCCTTTTGAGAAGGCCCTGATGTTTTCAGCCGTTCGGGGCATCGGTGGGCAGGTATGCCTGAAGTACTCCACCTGTGCTTCCTCATGAGGTATTCCTCTTTCAGGAAGTAAGTCCATTGGATTTGCATATGGGGTGACATCTTCTGCTGAGAGGTTTGGTGCAATTGTTGGATGCTGATCTTTTACCGAATTATCCTCTCTTTTCTTGATTGCCCTTATACTTCTTTTCTTCTTTTGATGGGCTGGTTTCTTTCTCAGAGCTAGTCAGGCAATTGGTATCTCTTCACCCTCTATATTTGACTCAATCAAGACTATTCTTGGGTGGTCAGTTGAGACTCTTGCTCTGGAAGATGTGCTAGTTCCAGCTCTAGTCGTAGCTGCTCGAGCTTCTGCTTCAGCTATTTGATCCAAGTCTATAAAAGACTCATTAGAATCTGAGGAGTCATCCCTTGTTGTTTTACTTGCCAATTGTTTTCCTCTTTCCTCTGCATCTGCAATCTTTTTCTTGCGATGTATTGGCTCAGCTTCTTCAATTTTTACAGATAGAGTTGGCGTTGGAATGAAGTCCCCTATATTCATTGGTGAGTAGTTTGTTTCTTCAAACATCAGCTCTAGAAACCTTCTTTCTAGGAAAAGGCTGACTCTGTTGAGATAACAAATGCTTTGTGGGAATACCTTCTCACTCTTTTTTTCCTGAACAAGTAGAACGAATTTCTTGATTTGACTGAAGACATGTTGAGCCCAATTAATGTCCAGTTGATCATCAATAGCAGTACAGGCCTTGTATTTTGGCTTGGACATCTCTGAGTGACTGCCTGTAGTTCCAAGAATCATTCTGACAACGATCGAGGCCAGCATTTGATATGCATCCTTAAATCTTGAGATGAAGTGGCTGTTCTTGTAGACTTCTCTTAAGCCTTGTCTCCTCCACAGTTGGTATCATCAAGAAATTGCCCCCTGGTAGGTAATTCAAACACTTTTCCAAGATTTTCAGCAGTAAGAGTGAATCGTCGTCCTCGGACCACAGTTGAGATTTCACTCGAGTCCTTTAAACTTCTAGCATTGAGGTAGAATTCCGCAACTGCCTCTGGATATACCTTCTTAGGATGAGCCTCTATGAAGGTATTCAGATTTGATTGATATAACTTTGAGATAATCTCACCACTGAGTGCTGAATTTTTACAGTTGCGAACAATCACAGTTGGTTCGAAGAATTTATCTTTATAGAGCTTGTTGCAGAATGTCGATGAATCCTCTCCAGTTAATCTGAAGTTGTAGATCTTTTGAGGAGTTCGATCAGAAGTTGTAACAGCCCGGTCCCGAGAAAGGGATTAACAAGTGGGGACAGGGTGTTATTAAGGGATTATTACGGATTAAACGGGGTTACTTGACTACGAAAGAAATATGATCGAAGAATACGAATAGCAATGGCTTCAATTAACACGAATATGTATGCTCATCCGGAGCTTAATTAATTAAACAAACACCAACATATAAGAGGGAATATAACTAGATATGCATCATTGTATTAATAAGATCAATTCGGGACATTTTATTCATAGAATTTGAAATAGAGAATATGTTCAGAATTTAGATGACATATATCAGAGTAACATGATTATAGTGGGATTCGTAAGCACTTAAACTACAGCAAAAACTTGGCAGCCAACGCACATCCACAGCCACCAATGACCTCAGCATCTCAACCTGAAAACATTTGAAAAAGAGGGTGTGAGCACTAATGTACTCAGTGGATTTTTACAAAAAGCTCTTAAACAACTTTGAGAAATATCCAATAATCAAATGACGGAATATAGAGAGTAAAATGCAAAAGCCCTCTCTATACCCGTAAAACCTTTTCTTTTCTTTTGGGCCCAATCTTGGCTCAAACCTGATGTCAGCTGTACTCTCGGGCATGCCGTAGGATAGAAGAGGGGTTACCTCAAATATCCCAACGAGTTTGTGAGGGAATTAACCCAGCAGTGACTCACTTCAAATGATCAAAGATCACAACTTCTGAGCTCGAGTCCTGGTTATAGCAAGACTATGTTCTTCTTTAACTTCCTTAAATTAAACTTAACTTTCCTTACTTGACTTACTTGAATTATCAAACCTAGAGCAATCATCTAGGCTAATTCTTAACTTAGCGGGATCTTGGCATATAAGGGATTTTCTAACATCCGAAAAGGCAACCCTAAGTTACCATTGACTTAACAAAGTCCAACACTCAAATACGAGGAAATGGATGCGTATAAACATTAATTGCAATTAAAGCAATTATAACATCTCATGCTAGCATAAATTATACTTAACAATCTTATCATGAATAAATCATGCTTGAGAGCTCGATAACTTTCTTTCTTTACTTTCTTTGCACAGAGACCAATCAGGCAGAGCAAAAATATTCTATTGGATATCTCATTTGCCCTAACATGCTTCTAGAGCTCATTAGCTCAAACTTTTAGAAAAAGTATAGATTTACCCACCTCGATCACTGAGCAGAGGATGAGGTAAAAATGCTTACAATCCTTCTCTGAGTTCTCACTGGGTGCACTTCCTCCTACAAAAGTCGAACCATCGACTTAGCGGCCTCCTTCGAAGAAATTGAACATCTAAAATGAGAAATAGAAACAACTAACCCAAAGTCCTTAATCTAAGACTTAAATACAGACTGCAGGACTTAATGACTTTATAAAATTCATGAAGAATTTTCTTGGAGAAATCACATTTTGATACTCGAATTTTAGACGAAAATAACTTGAAAAGTGTACTTGAAATAACTCGAAAATAACTTGAAAATCTTCTTAAACTAAACTTGGAAATAACTCGGGATTAGTTTTGAAAAACACAACTCGTAAGGCTCGAAAAGAGGGCACGAACATAGCCAGAAAAATCAGCGTCGGAACAATACGGGGGTACCGCGCACCAGCGGCACCCTGCGCGCCCGTGCCACCCTCGCGCCGGCGCCCTATGGCGCACTCGCGCGGGTGGTTGGCCAAGGGGGGTGTTGCACGGCGGCGGCCCCCCCACGGTCGCGCCACCTCCTCCGCCTAAATACTGGGCATTCTTCTTCTTCTGGGTTTCTTCAGTGTTCGTCGATTCTTTCGACGAACATGAAGAACAATTTTAACAATTTTAAAACGAACATGCTTCAATAACTTAAATCAACATGAAACGGCATGCATAGATTTAAATATAACAAAAATTGAAACATTAATCTAGGTGGAATTGAAGAAAATAAGAGCAATTTTTACGAAGAATGCGAAGAACACGAAGAACATAAAGAACACGAAAATAAAAGCGAGAAAATAAAAATGAAAATGAAAAGAGCTTGAATCCTCCTCGACAATATAGAATGGACGAAGTCGAGTGTGCCGAAAGAAGGTGGCTAGCCCGGCATCCCATCAAGTCAAAGCTGCGGTAGAGCTGACCCACTACGTCCCGACGGCACCCCTAGCACCTTCCTCTGGAGCATATCTTCCTCGCCACTCCGCTCGTCAAATTGGAGGTGAACTCACGAAGAGACTTCTCGACTTTCTTGACTTTCAAGAAGTGGGGTTGAAGAAGTGAAAATGAGCAAATGAAAGTGAATGGGTGGTGCTCTATTTATAGGAGAAAGTTTGGCTTCTCCATGAAGCTTCTGCAGTGCAAGGATACTGCAAAAGTTACTCCGGGTTCAGTTAAAAGCTACTTTATTTGATGTCGAGGTCCAAATGAGCTCAGACACAAAATCTGAAAATACCGGGAGATTCGTTGGCTCGAATACTAGTGAACCAACCTGATTCATGATGAAGACGGGGTCGTCAGAAGAAAGAGGAGCAAAGATTCCTTTTTTGGAATTACTTTTTACTATTCACTCAGACTGGCAGATTTTGCTCTTGAGCGTTCGATTGACCTCAGAATTGAAATCCGTGAACGCCAACAGATTCCTTGAAACATTTCCCATAAGAGGGGCCTAACAGAATAAGACTTGGATCAATGAGAAGGATTTCGTAAATTTCTCAAAACACGAATGCACGCAGAAGTTACTATTCATTCATCCTTTAAATACGTTTTTCATCACCGGGAACTCAAACAACTTCAGATTTAAAATCTGAAAACACCGGCATACTCCTTGACTTAAAACCTTTCTAGCAAGACCAAAATTGGCCATAACTGAGTTAAGATCAAATTTTTAAAAAAGATGACTTTACGAAAAATGACCCCTATAGTCGTGACTGACATCTGACCTCACTTAATCCTTAACTAAACTTCTTCCTTAACTTCTTAATTACTCTTAATAATTCTCTAAACCTTATCTGAAAATTTGGGGTGTTACATCCTAACCCCCTTAAAGAAATTTCATCTTGAAATTTACTAACCAAGATAAACGATATCAGGGTACTTGTTGGTCCCGGACGAGTAGATATCAGTTTAGAGGGGGGGGGGTGAATAAATTGATTAAAAACTTTTACTTCAAATTGCGGAAGAGTCGATATCAGTTACTTCTACAGTTCATAAATATGCAAGTAATCAAAACAGTACAACACACAAATGATTTATAGAGGTTCGAAGTCTCAAACTTCTACGTCCTCTCTTCCTTCCGCAGAAGGGCAACTTCACTATATAACTTGAGTTTCTTTACAAATTACACAATAAAGGACAGTTTGCTGAACCTAGTAACTGCTCGCTACCTCAGCGGGTCGACGGCTCACACTTGAAGTCCCTAACTGCTCGCTAGGAAGGTAGGTGCTATTGACGTCTTTACAAGATTTTAGATCTCTTTTGATCTTCAAGAGGTTAGTCTTGAACAAGGGGTATCAACTGATGTGCTCCTTCAATTGAGCTGGATAGTTGATCGTTGTATTGCTGAAACTAAGAAGGCTGCCCTGGCTGGTTTATCAACAACTGGCTGAATGTTTTGACTCTGTGAATTCTTCTTCTCAGTTGGACTCTAGCAGTTTTTAGCAAATGCTGAACTTGAGCTATGTGGGAGGGAGAAAGAAAGCTCTACTTGAATGAACGCTTCAAGAATAAGTATTGCTAAAAGTCTCGGAGGCAAGAGTGTTTAAAACTTTGATTCACTCATCTTTTATAGAGGAGTGATTTTATGACCGTTGAGTTCCATTGATCGGTGGCTCTGTTGGTTCATCAATGGCAGATGGTCTTTATTGATCGCTGGAGCTTTTGATTGAAGTAGCCGTTGCTTTGCCAATCGATCTCCATTGGATATTTAATTCCAGGATCTCCGTTGAAGCATTTATTCCAAGATTCGTCAGTTGGGCAATAACTCCAGGGTTCTCTGGCTGGCAATTCTGAGCCTTAGTTTTAGCAACTTTGAGTTCCAGTTGACAGTTCTGAACTTGTCTGTTCAGTTCAGCTATTACTCCAGCTGGCAGTTCTAAGCTTGTCTGCTCAGTTTGGTGGTTACTCTAGTTGGCAGTTCTGAACTTGTCTGCTCAGTTCGGCTATTACTCCAGCTGGCAGTTCTGAGCTTGTTTCTCAGTTTGGTTGTTTACTCTAGTTGGAAGTTCAGAACTTGTCTGCTCAGTTCGGCTATTGCTCCAGCTGGCAGTTCTGAGCTTGTTCCTCCAGTTCGGCTGATCTCAAGTTTTTGGCTAGCTTGTCAATTTAACTAATCATTCTCAAGCTCTCTTGTCAGCTTGACTATTCACAAGTTGTTGACTAGCCTGTCAGTTTGACTGCTTTCTCTTGAGCTTTCTTATCAGCTTGACTAATTACAAGCTGGCTGACTTCAGTTCTGGCCTTTAGCTGGTTTGTCTGTTTACTTCAGTTTGGCCATCAGTTGGATACTTTCAGTCTTCAGTTTAAACTGATCTCTTATCAGTTTCTTCAGTTTAGTCGATTCTTTTCTCCCTCAGCTCAGCTGACTTAGCTGTCAGTTTGTTTCGACTGGTTCGTCTCTTCGAATCCTCAGTTGAATTGAGTTCTGACTGGTTAACGTATCCTCCCAGCTGGTACACCATACTCCAGTTTGGTTGACTTCAGCTTTAATTAAGTTCCTTTTAGATGCTCTAGATTGGTCAGCTCAGATCTGCAGCTTGGATTTTAGTCAGTATTTCATAAATAGTTTTGACATCTCATCAAAACCTTATCTAGAGGTTCCTTGATAGTTTTTCCTAACAATTTCCCCCTTTTTGATAATGTCAAAACCTTGTCAATGATGATGGAAAAACTGCAAATGTTCATTTGATAAACATGATGTAGTTTGCTTAGGCAAATTCTTGAAATTAGAGCACGTTAGAGCATGAAATTCAAGTATCAGAGCATTCAAAATCAAAGTATCAAAGCGTTCAAGGCATACTTTCATATTGGGCATGCTTTTATTTTATTAGAGCATGATTATCTAAATATCAGAGCAAAGCTGATATGCATGGTTATCAGAATATCAGCGAATGTTTATAAGCATCATCAAGGCTTGATATGAAGTTTAAGCATGATATTTGAATATTTGAAGTATGTATTATATATTCAATCAAAGCATGATATTTGAATAATTCAATCAAAGCATATTATATCAGCTTTCGATTCTCAATAGTAGTTAAAACTACTAATTTACTTCCTTAGCTGCTCCTTCTCTTCCTGCTTGATTCTCCTCTTTCTTGGACTCCTTGTGTTCTCCAAGCTTCCCCCTGAAGCTGAGCTTTCCCCTCATGATGTATTTCTCTTTGGATCTGATCCCAAAGAGTTAAGTTTTCATCATCATACTTTCCATCTTCCCCCTTTTTGGCATCATCCAAAAGTTGGGGTGGATCGCATGATGGTATTGATAGGTTTGGCAAGAAGGTGAAGGCAGTTGCCAAATTGTCATCATGGACTGAGGGAACTGAAGGAATGGGCATGGGCGAGGAGAACCATGCATAGGCCTCTTCAGTTATCATGAATTGACCATGATCAGTGGTGAGAGGGACTTCTTGCTCTCTGAAGTCCATGGAGGCCAAGCTAGTGAAGATCTCATTGGGTGAAGTGATTGGTAGATCTTCGAGGAATGGGGTACAGGAGGAGTTGGCTGGTTCGTTGTCGGGAAGAGGAGCGTCGGCTGGTATACTGAGCTGGATTCATTTGATCATCGAATCCATTATCTCCGAGAGCATTGTCGGTGAGCAAAGTGGATGATTTATCCAATGTCTACTCTATTTTCCTTCGTTGATCCAGAAAAGGGATCCACGAGTGCGGATGAGGTGGAATATTGTGGCCTCATCGAGTTGGAATCGCCAGATGTGGTACTGGAGGTACCGTTTCAGTTGCTCGAATAAGGAGGGATTGGTGCCCTCAATGAGACCGAAGCAGCTTTTTAGCTGATGGTCTAGAACTGCCTCAAACTCAACCTCAGTTGAGTCGCGATGGACTAAGGTTAGAGATTGTGAGTTGGCTGGTATTGTAGACTGATCACTCAGTCTAGAGAGGGGCTCATTCTCAATCATCAGCTGCCTTTCCATGACTTGAGTCGGGAGTTCCTTGTTTGCGGGATCTCTTCGGGATCGGATGACAGTAGATGGTCGGGAGCATGTCCCTTCGTCTGATCTGTTCGCCAGTTGGAATGATCTCATCAAACTGGCTTAGAATGATGTTGCATATGCGACCCATAAACCCAACATTCTCTTGGAATGAGCCAGTTATGGGATCATATTTTGCTCGCTCAACATTTGCTCGTAGTTGAGCAAGAATAAAGAAGGCCCAGTCGGCTTTACACCCGAAGTAGAGAGCGGCCGTTAGATGGGCGTTGAGTTTTGAGAATCGGACTGTCTCAAAGTTCCCATGCAGGATATGGCCAGTGATATCCAGGAGTTGGATGATCTCGCTGGGCAGGCTTTCCTTCAGCCTGTGTGAGCAGTCATGATGGTGCACGTGAGGATGTTTCCAAAGACCCCACAGTGCATATTTGTACGGTAGTTCCAATTCCATCACGTCTGGGCCTTCGCCGGGGAGGAGAAGTGTAGACATCATTGTATCTTTTGTCATCGTGATTACTTTGTTCTGGACGGTCGAGATGATGTTGTTGCCGGAGATGGTTCCGTTGTGGTAGAACTCCGCAACATGGGAAGGTATATTCTTGACTGGCATGATTGTCAAGAATGGTAGAAATCCAGTTTCCACTAATGGCCGATAAATTCTTTGAAAGTTGTCTGGGCCGAGACGTTCGTTAAGAAGCTCTAAATTAAGAGTCTTATCTTTCCTCAGCTTCTTTATAAGCAATTTGACATTTACCATCTGAAATGAAGGCTTCATTTCTGCAAAGAGATGGTACTTTTAGATATGCAAGTGTGTTGAGAGAGAGAGTTTGCAGATGATCAAAGCAAGGATGAGAGAGAATTTGCAGATGATCGGAGCCTTCATCTCCTTGCATAAATATATTCAGCTTTGCATGCATTGATCGAGGACACTCGATTACTTCTCTTAGCTGATCAGCTGTCCGATTTGATGGATGATTAGCTGAATTAATGATGTATGCATCCCAGTCGTTCGATTGTGAAGTAGCTTTATGATCATGTGGCTGAGATGGAGTTATTTTGAAAATGGGGTAGTTGCCATAAATAGCAAAATATTTTCTGCAGATTTTGCTATTTATATCACATCAGAAAAATATATTTCCCTTTTCTTCTTTGAAGAATTGATTTAATATCGATGCAGAGATATTAATGGCAGCTTGTGAGAAAGAACCCTATTTTCAAATTGTAGCCGTTGAATATAATATAAGAAATTTTATAATCACAACGATAACAATTTAAATATGATAAGCTTGAGGATTAAGGAAAACTTATCCGGAGTCAGTTAGGATACAGTCCAACTGATTGGCTTGGTGATTCAGCAGTTGGATGATCAGTTTCATCATGATTCTCAGTTGCCACTGATGGGCTGACTGAAGCTCTAACTGATCTGAACTGATCAGTTCATTTGGTCACCTGCTTGACTTTCGTCAGTCAGTTTCCTCTTTTTGAAAGGCCGAGCTGGACTAGTTCCACTGCTTCCTTTCAAGCAGTTTGATCGCTTTGACGTTGATACAGATCCAGTTCTGTTCTTTGGCAGTGCAGGCCTTGCTGTGTTCCGGGCTTGGTGAAACTGCTGAATGGCAACTGATGAGTTTTTCATCCTTTGGTTGAGGGATTGTGAAGTTCCCTTTGGCGACGATCTGAACTAATCATTTTTCATAATCAACTGCACACCTTTTGAGTTGGATGTGAGTAGGGGAGTGACGTAGCTCTTGGATAGGAGACTTGGTGATGTGGCAGTATCCTCATCATCACTGTTGCTCTCATCATTAATTGGATTCTTCTGAGGAGCCACGACTTCGGTATGTGATAGATGTGGTTTTATCCTCTCTGTGGCAGTTGGAGTTCGTCGTGGTGGCTCAGCTGACTGGCTTGATAAATTATCAATGTTTAGTTTTCGGCAAAGCGAGCCAGTTGGGCAGTTGACTGATTGATTTGCAACCACAGCTCCTCGAGGCATGATGCTGGTTTTGAATTCAGCTGACAAGGCGGTTGCTGGAATCTTGTTGACAAGCCGGTGATTCATGATGTGCTGGACTTGTACAATGGTTGGAGGGAATGAATTTGACAATCCTATCCATTTAATGCTCCAAGTTTCTTCACGTTGCCAGTAGCTCATGCCATGAAAGGCAGTTAGCAGAAAATGAGACTGGATGGACATGGAATGTCTCCAGTTATACCAATAGAAATATTGGTGGAGTTGTTTGAACAACTCTTGGTCACGTTGTGCGACAAAAGCAAAGTGTGTGAGAAGGAGATTAGTCACTTCCTTTTTTGCGCTTTTGGCTGTATATTCACCACTATAGAAAGTGCGAATATTTTCTTCAGTCAGCTGGAGAGGAGGGCATGTGCTTCTGAAATAGTCCGCTCCATAGTTTGGATAAGGGATTCCAATGAATGGAATAAGCTCATCTGGATCAGAGCAAACCTAGAAGTCAACTGGCGTTCTTTGATTTTGGAGAATGAACGGAGTTGGCAGTTGAGTTGCTCAAAGTGTTGTTGCTTGTCTTTGCCTTGGCTTTTCTTTTCTTTCTTAGTGACTGAAGATGGGCAGTTCCCTTCTTAGGAATCCAATCAGAGATGAGAACTGGTAGTGCTTCATCACTTGGGAGCTTCAATAAGTCTTCAAGCATTTTGCTCATTCTTAGAACAAGTCCTACCTTGGACTCAAATTTACCAGATTTCTTTGAGTCAGACGCCTTGATGACTTGATGCTTGAATTGTTGGAAAACAAATTCTGCCCAGTTTGTTTGTCACCCTTCAGCAAGGTGAATCATGACTTTGTATCTCTCTTGGGTGAGTTGACTCAGGCTTCCAATGGCCCCGAACATCATCTTGTTCGCTATATCGAGTAGGACGCCATACTCGGGCTTCAGATTAGTTTTAGCTGTCGTAAAACTGAATTGCTTGTTGCAGGTGGAAGCTTTCCATTCTCTCCAGTATAATTCTGCAGATTCCTTTAGTTCTTGAATGGATAAACCTTCTTGTGGAAGCTCGAACACTTCTGCAATTGTTCTTTCAGTGATTTGGAGTAGCCGTCCTTGAATCACTGATGATACTGTCTTTTCATCTGCAGACAATTATGCTTGAAGCAAAAATTCACTCACCAAATTTTGTCTAAAGAACTTTGGTGGTGTTTCCAGGTAGTGAAGAATTCCTGTCTTGTGAAGATTTGACAGAAGGATTGGATTGTTTGATTCATTTAGAATCATTTGAAATTTCTTCCTATCAAGGAATTTGTCTCTCATAAGTTTCTCTTTGAAGGAATTTAGAGATCTGGATAATTCGGCCACCTTTGGGATTGGCTGAGATTTTGAGGAATTTCAAGAGCTTTGAGAGAGAGAATTTTTGAGAGTGAAGGAGGAATATTTCTAAGAGGCTTGAAAGAGAGGGCTTTTTATGAGTGTTTGGGCAGGCTCATAGATCTAATGGTTGGAATGAGACTAGCCTCTGGCCTCTTTTGGTCGTTGGCATTTAATGACTTTGAGTCGTGTCATTGTTTTGCAACGGTCAAAATATTTAAATAAATGCGAAGTTCGACATTTATTTGAAAATAAAAAGATAATCTTTTTATATATCAAAAATAAATAATGACAAACTGAATTACAAGAAGTACACTAAGGGCTTTCTAATCAGTTTGAACTTGATCAGCCACTAGTCCTTCTTGTGATCAGTTTTCCTCCTCTTGGCAAGCGGTTCTGTGACGTCACCTTCCTCATCTTCATCGCTGCTTGATGACTCAGTTTCAGCTGACTGGAGTCTTGGATGAGCTTGCAACCACTGGATTTGCTCCGTGTACAGTTTAACCTGTTGCTGCAGGCTGTGGATCAGTTCCACATAGTAAGTAGGGAGCTGAACTATCGAACTGCTTAGTTGAGCACTGAAGTGAACTGTTCTTGAGTCAGCTTCTTCGCCTGCTTCAGTTCCAATCAGTTCCTCACAAGGGACAGTGTGGGTCAGCTCATTCTTCTCCATGCTGTCTTGGTAGGCAGGTTGATCATCCTTTTGAGCTGACTGATCAGCTGACTGGTCAGTCTCAGCTGGCTCTGGATCAGCTGGAGGAATAGATGAGGTGGCTCCTTTGTTAGCAGTTGGCTCTTGGGAAGGAGCGGTTTGGGGTTCAGCTGGTTTCTCAGACTGTTGAGTTTTCTCAACTGACTCTTCGGGAATGATGTTGATTTCAACTTCCGCTAAGCTAGGAGATCTCTCAGAGTGAAGTTCTCTTATTACTTCATCAATGAGATCATCTACTGGAGCGAATGTTTAGTCTCTTTCTGCAGTTGATGGCTGTCCAGACTGATGGCTTTGTGATTTCTTCGTCAATTCATTGAAAAGCCATTTGTGTTGAACATGAGAATGTGTCCATCTTTCTCGTTCTTTTTCTGTAGTGATGTTGGGCAGTTTTAAGCCTTTAAGCTTGCACATTTCATCGAAAACATCTTTCATCGAGCCTTCTGATGGATTTTAGCATTCTTTTCTCAGCTGTAGCTGCCTCATAAGATGTTTGCCCTTAGTGATTCCGGCATTCTCACTGTCCGTCCACCATAGGCTTCATTCTTCTTCTCGCCTCCAGAAGCTAATTCCATGGAACGCATGCAATGAGATGAAGGGTTCTAAAGAATACACATGTCTCCACAAAACCTAGTAGATGTACCTGGTCAAAGTTTGGAAGAGTTCTTCATGGCCAGTTAGTTCCTGGGCGTAGTGTTGAGCCATATGTTTTTGTGTTATCTCGTCAGCCCATTTTTTCACGGACTCTCCCTGTGAGTAGGCTCTTATGTTTCCTTCAACTTGAGCCATTGGGGGGCATATTATTTGAAAATAGTCTGCCCCAGCTCCGTCATGAGGAATTCCTCTTGCAGGGATAATGTCTTCTGGGTTCTCACATGGAGCCATATCTTCAACAGTTAGATTTGGCGGAACTGTTGGATCTGGAATAGGGCTTGATTCCTTTCTCTTCTTGGTTTGAGGAAGTAAGATCCTTTTCCGTTTTGTTTGACCAGCTTGCTTCTTCTTCGGAGCTGATCTGGCAGCTGCTTGTTTGGCTGATTGTCCAATGATGTCAGCTCTGGTGGCAACTGAGCTTTGTTGCCTGTATCTATGGGCTATAGAGATGTCATCATCAGAGTTGTTCTGGGAAGTGCCTGTGGTCTGTTCCTTTCCCTTGCCTTCAGTTGCAGACTTTTTCTTCTTAGGCTGATCAGCTTGGTCAGGGTCAATTTCTGATGAAGCCACGAAAAGCCTTGAAGAACTCAATCCGGAGCTGCAAATACGTGGTCCAATTACACGATTTCGAGCAATACAATTGCAAGGATTTTTCCAAGCATTTGTATGTAAGAAATTCGAAGATGACAAAGATGTTGAGAGCAACTCCAAAATTGTTACTTTGCTAGTAATTAAAGATTGGAGATCAAGGTTTGAAGAAGAGAACATGAAGAACTCGTCGAGTTGCGCATGCGTGCACGAGATCAGATTTTTGGCCCTTTAATTAATTTAATTATGGGGTTGATTTTATTTAGACTATAGTATTTATTTTATTTAATTAAGACTATAGTCAAATCAGATTTATTTAATTATTTGGGAGTAATTTTCGTCCATAATAAGCATAGGTTTGACTAGAATTGTATTTAAGGTAATTTCCTACCTTGAATAGAATTCTAGCTTAGGGAACTTCCTAGTATAGTTAGAGATCCCTTTTGGATCAATTTTCAAGCCTTTTTCTATGCATAATTTCGTTCCCCCTTAGGCTTATAAGTAGGGGAACCATGTCACATTGTTATTTTAGACTTTATTTGAATTATTAAGCTTTGCTTTCTATATTGTCTCAACCCCTTTTAAATCTTTGTGAGTTTTGATTTAAAATTCATATTCTTGGAGCTAGCAACTTTAAGTCTTAATCAAGGGTATTGCTTAATCCACTTGAGGGATTAACCGGTATTCGCTATCCGAAGATCAACTTAGAGATTTCATCCTTGGGTACGTTCGAGATTCAAGGAGGCTATCGGGTTGTGATTCACATCAACGAATCATCATCCATCAACACCATTCGACGTCATCCATACTCCATCAACGCCCGTTTCAATTCAGCCCACAAGATCGTGATCGTGTTCTACACCGTATCGTTCATACCGTAAGTTCAATCGTACTCTATCATATCCTACCTTCTCCAAGCCATTCTTCACAAGCCATCACACACGAAATCCTCCCATAATTACAGCCATATAACCATCCTTGTTCAGCCCCTTTATCTTTGGATTTGTGTTATATAGTTTGTGTCATTTTTCTAGGTATTTTAATTGTCTAGATTGTCGTTTTTCCGTCGTTTGTCGAGTCGGATTGAATCCTTCTTAATTCTGACGTGTTTCGATTCTTAAGTCTTCCGCTACGTTTCTCTAGATTCATCCTAGCATAGCCGGGTCGTATCATAAATTTGGCATCAGAGCCACGTCAGCTCTGCTGGTCGTGGTTCAATCTGACGTGTCATATTTTATCCTACGTGTCATCGTACGTGTCATTTTATTTTTATTTTATCGAGTTGTAATAGCATAGATATTCATTAAAACAAAAAAAAGAGGCCAATCGACAAAAAAAAAGAGAAAAAGCCGTCGGAAAAAAAAAATTCGGATAAAAAAAAAATCTGAAAATTAAAAAAAAAAAAAAAAGAGGAATATTCATTGTGTTACCATTTGAGTCTTTATTTATTTTGGTACTTTCCTTTTAGTCAAGTTCTATATTTGGGACTTACCTTGTGAGTCAAATTTTAATTTTGGTAGTTTCCTTCTAGGATAATTCCTTAGTTGGTAACTTCCTTTAGAGTCTTATTTTATTTTTGGAACTTTCCTTCCAAGTTTTATTTTTATTTTGGTAGTTTCTTTTTGAGTTGTAATTTATTTTTGGTTCATTCCTTTAGAGTCTAGTTCAATTAGGATATTTAGATTGTGTCACAATTGTGTAACACTTTCCAAATTACCTAATCTTTCTTTCCTTTTTCTTTCTTATTTCTTTCCTTCTACCTTTGGGATTTTTTTTGGATTCCTATTCTATTTGGAAACTTCAAAAATACATCTAACTCTTTCCTTTTCTAGCTTTCTTTCATCCAAATCCTTCCAAACCTTCCATATACACTTCCTCCCTTCAAATTTTCGTCCACCATCATCAAGGGGATCGAAAATTCATCCTAGTCTACATACACCATCTGTTCACACTCATATACACCATCCGGACCATACACATATGCACCCATGTACCATCCGGTCCATACACCATACACTACTCATACACCATACACCCGTACTCCATATATACCATATTCTCGCCATCTCCACAGCAACAACAACACAATTATTCCCGAGTTTGAAGGTCTATACTATCCCGACATCTATTTGGATTGGGAACGCAAAGTAGACAAACTTTTTGAGTGCTATGACTTCCCCGAGAAAGAGAAAGTGCAGCTAGTTTCGTCAAAGTTTAAAGGCTACGCAACAATATGGTGGGGATTCCAGCAAAATCGGTGCCATCGAGATCGCCTTCCACCTATCGACACATGGCGTGAGTTGAAAGATTTGATGCGAAAACGCTTCATTCCAGACCACTACCAATGGGAGTTGGAAGAAAAGTTATACAAGCTTAGACAAAGAGATCGAAGTGTAAATGACTACTACAAAAAATGATTGAAGCCATGAGACGAGCTGATGTAGAAGAATATCCAGAAGATACCATGGATAGATTTCTAGCTGGTCTACGAAGGGCAATCCGAGAAAAGGTAGCATTATATCATTTCGACAAGTTGGAAGACATGGTGCAATAAGCCATTGAGATAGAGAAGTGGTTGGAGAGTCTAGAGATGAGGCAAAATGAAGTGATTCAAGTAGAGTCAAATGTAGAGTTGTCACCTAGAGCTCATCGCCAAACATCCCCATTTCGTTGGAGCAAACTTGAGTCATTCGAGGAGTTTCTACGTACCTATGTACCACCTACACGGCCTGCATCACCAGTTCAGCCGGTCGTGGATGTGCCAAGCCAAGCCAGTAACATTCAAGAGAAGATCCACGTTGAGTTACCATCTGAGATCCTTGCCATCAAAGAAGATTCTACTTTTGAGGTAACAATTTCAGTTGATGCATCTATTGAAGAACTGATCGATGTTGCAACTTGTGATAATGTTGAAGAAGAAGAGAAGGTTGTTGAAGAGCTTGATCTAGAAAAGTCGGATCAACCTTTGAGTGAAGAAGAAGAAGAAGAAATGGAGATCATTACTGCAGTTGAAGAAGTTGAAGAGTTGTTGGAGATGCAGCCATGTTTTGAAAAGGAGAATGACATCCGTGAGGCAATGGTTGAAGATCATAAGGAGATCGAACAAGCAAGCATGGAGGAGCTGCCGAGTTTTAACATTTTTTGTCAACCGTTTTCTTGTGATGTCTTTATTTTACAGGTTGTTGAAGATGTTCCATTGGAAGTTGATGTACCACTAAGTTTGAACGTGAATACCATGCCGAGGCAATCTATGCTAGAGTTTCGGATGATTAACACAAGTGGAATGTTCTCGTTCATGTTCATGAAGATGTGTTTTATGCAGCTTGTGCAAAAAGAATTTGATGGCCAGTTCATGTTCGTCTTTGATCCCGGAGCTTTGAATTCGAGGACGAATTCTTTTCAAGAGGAGGGGAATGATGAAGCCACGAAAAGCCTTGAAGAACTTAATCCGGAGCTGCAAATACGTGGTCCAATTACACGATTTTGAGCAATACAATTGCAAGGATTTTTCCAAGCATTTGTATGTAAGAAATTCGAATATGACAAAGATGTTGAGAGCAACTCCAAAATTGTTACTTTGCTAGTAATTAAAGATTGGAGATCAAGGTTTGAAGAAGAGAACATGAAGAACTCGTCGAGTTGTGCATGCGTGCACGAGATCAGATTTTTGGCCCTTTAATTAATTAAATTATGGGGTTGATTTTATTTAGACTATAGTATTTATTTTATTTAATTAAGACTATAGTAAAATCAGATTTATTTAATTATTTGGGAGTAATTTTCGTCCATAATAAGCATAGGTTTGACTAGAATTGTATTTGAGGCAATTTCCTACCTTGAATAGAATTCTAGCTTAGGGAACTTCCTAGTATAGTTAGAGATCCCTTTTGGATCAATTTTTAAGCCTTTTTTTATGCATAATTTCGTTCCCCCTTAGGCTTATAAATAGGGGAACCATGTCACATTGTTATTTTAGACTTTATTTGAATTATTAAGCTTTGCTTTCAATATTGTCTCAACCCCTTTTAAATCTTTGTGAGTTTTGATTTAAAATTCATATTCTTGGAGCTAGCAACTTTAAGTCTTAATCAAGGGTATTGCTTAATCCACTCGAGGGATTAACCGGTATTCGCTATCCGAAGATCAACTTAGAGAATTCAACCTTGGATACGTTCAAGATTCAAGGAGGCTTTCGGGTTGTGATTCACATCAACAATCACCAACCATCCACGCCCACGACGTCGACCATCCAGCCCCATCAACGCCCGTTTCAATTCAGCCCACAAGATCGTGATCGTGTTCTACACCGTATCGTTCATACCGTAAGTTCAATCGTACTCTATCATATCCTACCTTCTCCAAGCCATTCTTCACAAGCCATCACACACAAAATCCTCCCATGATTACAGCCATATAACCGTCCTTGTTCAGCCCCTTTATCTTTGGATTTGTGTTATATAGTTTGTGTCATTTTTCTAGGTATTTTAATTGTCTAGATTGTCATTTTTCCGTTGTTTGTCGAGTCGGATTGAATCCTTCTTAATTCTGACGTGTTTCGATTCTTAAGTCTTCCGCTACGTTTCTCTAGATTCGTCCTAGCATAGCCGGGTCGTATCATAAATGATGAAGCCACGAAAAGCCTTGAAGAACTTAATCCGGAGCTGCAAATACGTGGTCCAATTACACGATTTCGAGCAATACAATTGCAAGGATTTTTCCAAGCATTTGTATGTAAGAAATTCGAAGATGACAAAGATGTTGAGAGCAACTCCAAAATTGTTACTTTTCTAGTAATTAAAGATTGGAGATCAAGGTTTGAAGAAGAGAACATGAAGAACTCGTCGAGTTGTGCATGCGTGCACGAGATCAGATTTTTGGCCCTTTAATTAATTTAATTATGGGGTTGATTTTATTTAGACTATAGTATTTATTTTATTTAATTAAGACTATAGTCAAATCAGATTTATTTAATTATTTGGGAGTAATTTTCGTCCATAATAAGCATAGGTTTGACTAGAATTGTATTTAAGGCAATTTCCTACCTTGAATAGAATTCTAGCTTAGGGAACTTCCTAGTATAGTTAGAGATCCCTTTTGGATCAATTTTTAAGCATTTTTTTATGCATAATTTCGCTCCCCCTTAGGCTTATAAATAGGGGAATAATGTCACTTTGTTATTTTAGACTTTATTTGAATTATTAAGCTTTGATTTCAATATTGTCTCAACCCCTTTTAAATCTTTGTGAGTTTTGATTTAAAATTCATATTCTTGGAGCTAGCAACTTTAAATCTTAATCAAGGGTATTGCTTAATCCACTTGAGGGATTAACCGGTATTCGCTATCCCAAGATCAACTTAGAGATTTCATCCTTGGGTACGTTCGAGATTCAAGGAGGCTATCGGGTTGTGATTCACATCAACGAATCATCATCCATCAACACCATTCGACGTCATCCATACTCCATCAACGCCCGTTTCAATTCAGCCCACAAGATTGTGATCGTGTTCTATACCGTATCGTTCATACCGTAAGTTCAATCGTACTCTATCATATCCTACCTTCTCATAGCCATTCTTCACAAGCCATCACACATGAAATCCTCCCATATTTACAGCCATATAACCGTCCTTGTTCAGCCCCTTTATCTTTGGATTTGTGTTATATAGTTTGTGTCCTTTTTCTAGGTATTTTAATTGTCTAGATTGTCATTTTTCCGTCGTTTGTCGAGTCGGATTGAATCCTTCTTAATTCTGACGTGTTTCGATTCTTAAGTCTTCCGCTACGTTTCTCTAGATTCGTCCTAGCATAGCCGGGTCGTATCAATTTCCATGATCTTAAGTGGTTTTGAAATAAAGTCATTGCTGACTATGCTTTTAAACTCTGTTTCCTCAGTCATCCAAGAAAACTGCTTCTCCAGAATTATGCTGACCCGACTGACGTACCCAATTCTTTGTGGGAATTATTTATCATCCCAGTGGCTCTTAATGATATCAACATATCTCTTCAATTGATCAAAAAAGTATTGTGCCCAGTTGATCTCCATTCGGTTGTAGATGGCGGCGCAGATCTTGTATTTAGTTTCTGACATTTCAGACTGACTACCAGTTGTTCCTACCATTATTTTTGAGGTAATGGCAGCCAGCACCTGATATTCATCTTGAAATCTTGAGATGAGGTGATTGCTTTTTTACGGTTGAGTTTCGCCTTCCTTTTTCCAGAAATCATAAGCTTCTTGGAGGTTGATTTGAACTTCTTCCAGCTTGAGTCCTTTGTTGGGTAGATCGAACATGTTGCTTAGAGATTCAGCTGTCACGATGATCTCATGTTCTCTTACTTCAGATCTGATTTCTTTGGGATTTGAGGAACCATTTGAATTTAAGAAAAATTCAGCAACTGGCTCTGGATAGATGCGTTCTGGGAACTCCTCCAGGAACGTCTTCAGCTTGGCCCGAGAAAGCTTTTCGATGATGATTCCACTTAGAGGAGAAGCATTGCAAGCTTGAAGGAATCCGGCTGGGTTAAAATATTTATCTCTGTCGAGTTTTTCACAGAACACTGTGGAGTCTTCTCCAGATTGGCGAAAGTTAAATCTCTTGTGAATACGACCGGTGGAGTTTCTAGCCATGATAATTTGATGAAAGATTTTTGGTATAGGGATTGATCTTGAAAAGTAAGGATATGATCTTCGAAGGCTGAAGAGTTTTGCTTTAGCTCAGAGAAGGGAGAGAGAGAGAGAGAGAGAGATAAGTCGGTAGTAAAAGTGAGAAGCTTATCTCAAGTATTCAGCCATCTTATTTATACAGAGAGGTGAGGCTCATCCAATGGTTGAGACGTTTCGTATGCCCTGATTTCAACGGTCAGATTCATTCAATCGATCCGTTGATTGGCTTTCGATTCTATCCGTTGGGGATTAATGAGGAGAGAGAGTGAGTCTAATGATAATATTGGAGTGACATGTATTTTTACCGTTACCACTATTGAAAGTTTTGAACTTATCTTTTCTCTCTAGCTGTTTCTTCTTGGCTTGAAACTGATTACGTCATCAGTTGGCTTCGACTGTAGCTGATGATCTCCATGTTGATCAGTTCCAACTGAGATAATTTCTCATCAGTTCCTTACTGGTCTTGACTGCTTCAGCTGTTTCTCAGTACAGCTGATCCTTCAGTTCTGCTGCTTTCCTTCAGCTGGTTCTTGAACTGATGTCTCCTTATTGAGTTGAAGCCAGTTCCTTTCATTTCTCCATCAGTTTGATGATTTTGCAGCTGGTATGTTTTGCTTGACTAACAGGATCATAAGTTGAGACCATTTGACCAACTCTGCCTTGCTCCTTTCCTCAGTTTAAGCAAATGAACTGATGATTCAGTTGAGCTGATGGGGTAGACTGATCAGCTTCAGTTTACTTTCTTTGCACAGCTTCTCGCTTCATTTTAAACTGATAGCTTATGTGTCCAACTGATCAGTTTAACGATTTTTTCAGTTATGAACTACTCATTCGGATGAGTTGAAGCCTTTCGGTTCAGTTCTTCTCTTCAGCTGGAATGGTTTCTTAGCCTTTTTCTTCCGGTTGACCGTCTTCATTCTTTGATGCTAGCTCAAGTAGCCCTAGTTGTATGCATAGCTCCATAAACCTTGCCTCAGGCAATGGTTTGTTGAAGATGTCAGCTATCTGCTTCTCCGTGTTGACATATTTGATGCATATGTCCTTCTTCTCGATGTGATCTCTGATGAAGTGATGTCTTATGTCAATGTGCTTAGTTCTTGAATGCAGAACTGGATTTTGAGATATTGCAATTGCACTATTGTTGTCGCAGAATATAGGTACTTCTTCAGTTTCGACTTTGTAGTCCTTCAACTGTTGCTTCATCCAGAGTATCTGAGCATAGCAGCTTCCCTGCAGCTACATATTCTGCTTCAGTTGTTGACGTGGCAACTGAGTGCTGCTTCTTGCTAAACCATGATATCAGTTTGCTTCCAAGAAACTGACATGTTCCACTAGTGTTTTTTTTGTCTATCTTGCATCCACCAAAGTTTGAATCTGAATAAACAATTAGACTCAAACTGTCATCTCTGGGATACCATAGTCTAAGATTTATGGTTCCTTTGAGGTATTTGATAATCTTCTTTGCTGCTTCAAGATGACTTTTCTTTGGGTTGGCTTGGAACCGTGCACATAGACAGACTGAATAGGAGATGTCTGGCCGGCTAGCTGTTAGGTAAAGTAGCGACCTAATGATTCATCTGTAATATGTTTGCTAACTAATTCTCCTTCTTCATCAAGAGTTAGCTGAACTGATGTATTCATAAGAATCTTGAGAGTTTTTCCTTTATTAACTCCAAACTTCTTGACTAGCTCCTTAGTGTACTTGGCCTGGCTGATAAAGATCTCATCTTTTAGTTGCTTCACTTGGAGTCCTAGGAAGAATGTCATTTCTCCCATCATGCTCATCTCGAATTCGCTTTGCATCAATTGAGCGAATCGTATGCATAGATCTTTACTTTTTGATCCAAAAATTATGTCATCCACATAAATTTGAACCATTAAGATCTCAGTTGATCATTATATTTGGAATAGAGTTCAATCAATGACTCCCTTTTGAAACCCATTTTTCAGCAAGAATGTTGTGAGAGTTTCATACCATGCTCTAGGAGCTTGTTTCAGTCCATAGAGGGCTTTCTTCAGCTTCAAGACTTGATCCCCAATTTCAAATCCTGGCGGTTGCTCGACATACACGTCCTCCTTGAGCATTCCTTGAAGAAAAGCACTCTTGACATCCATTTGATAGACTGTGAAGTTGAAGTGAGCTGCATAGGCTAGGAACAGTCTGATGGCTTCCAATCTTGCAACTGGTGTGAATGTCTCATCAAAGTGGATCCCTTCACTTTGTGAGTATCCTTTGGCTACGAGTCTTGCCTTGTTCCTTGTGATCACACCTTGTTCATCCAGCTTGTTGCGAAAAACCCATTTTGTACCAATGACCTTCTGAGATTTTGGTCTATCGATAAGAAACCATACGTCATTTCTTGTGAACTGATTCAGTTCTTCTTGCATGGCCATGATCCAGTCTGAATCTTCTAAGGCTTCTTTGACGTTTGCTAGTTCTGTTTGAGATATGAAGCATGTGAATAATGCATGCTCAGTTGAACTTCTGGTTTGAACTCGACTTCTTGGATCACCAACTATCTTGTCATTTGGATGGCTTCGGAGCCGTTTGGGCAAGATATCTTCAGCTGGTTCTACTGTGGTGACGTCATCAGTCACCCTTTCATCAGTTGGTTCGGCATCTTCATCAGTTCTTCCCCCTGTTTCAGTTGTGGGGTTTATGGTCTCAGCACGATTTGTGTCTTCATTGACCAGATTGTTCTCAACTGGTTCTAGTAAAACCTCAAGCCGCTCTGGAACAATGTGATCCACATAGTCCTATGAGTTCTCAGTTTCACTAGGTAGTACTTGAACTGATGTGTCTATTGTTTCTTTGTTCCTGTACTCATTAGCAAATTCATCAAATACCATATGACATGTTATTTCCACAACAAGAGTTCATTTATTGAACACTCTGTAAGCTTGTGCGTGAGGTGAATTATACCCAAGGAATATTCCCTCATTAGCTTTAGCACTGAAAGCTTTCAGTTGAGTCTTGCCATTGTTGTGAATATAACATTTACAGCCAAATATTTTAAAGTATGAGATGGAAGGCTTACGACCCTTATACAGTTCATAAGGTGTTTTGTCATGTGCGATGACGATGGCACTTCGATTTTGAGTGTGGCAGGCTGTGTTGACTGCTTCAGCCCAATAACCTTCAGCTATGTTGGCATCAGCTATCATTGCTCGAGCTGCTTCTTTAAGTGTCCGGTTTCGCTGTTCAGCTATACCGTTTTGTTGTGCAGTTCTTGCAGCTGAGTGTTCATAAGTGATTCCATGTTGGCTGAGAAAACTGATCATTTGTTGATTCACAAATTCAGTTCCATTGTCGGAGCGGATCCTTTGAACTGATCTCTCTTTTTCGGTTTGTAGCCTTCTGATCAGCGCCGTTAGCTTGTCGTAAGTTTCATCTTTGGTCCTCAAGAATTCCACCCACGTATATTTTGAGAAATCATCAACTACTACAAGAGTGAATCTTTTGCATTTTGGGGTCTGTGGTCTGACTGGACCAAACAGATCCATATGTAGCAGTTGGAGGCAATCAGTTGTTCCTGGTGGATTACTCTTATTCTTGAATGATGACTTCACTTGTTTCCCTTTTTGGCATAGGCCACACACACCTGTTTTCTTATATATCTCCTTGGGAAGCCCCTAAACTAGCTCTTTCTTGGCTAGGTAGTTGATTGTTTTGAAGTTTAGGTGGTTCAGTCATCGATGCCATAGCCAGCTTGCTTCGGTTGATCCCTTTGAAAGAAAGCAAGCTTCTGAGTAGCCGGTTGACCAGTCAACAATATACATGTTGTCTCTCCTTATGCCAGTAAGAAGAATTACTCTAGTTGACTTGTCTCTTATGTTGCAGGAGTTTTTGGTGAAGTCAACTGAATGACCATTGTCGCACAGCTGGCTGATGCTGAGCAGTTTGTGTTTTAGTCCATCCACATGGGAGACTCCATTTACTACAACTTTTCCCTTGACCACGAACCCTTCTCCAATGGTTCGCCTTTTGGAGTTGTCTCCAAATGTGACAAGTGGACCTTTGACTTCTTCATAACCGTCGAGATCTTCTCTGTCTCCGGTCATGTGCTTGGCGCACCCGCTATCTAGATACCAGATATCTTTGGTTTTCTTCATAAATAGGATGCTCTTATCCTGCAAAAACAAGGATTAGCATTTAGAGACCCGTTTCATATCGGGTCCTTGTTGATACATCAAGCTCTTTGGAATCCAAACTTACCAAACTTTCGGCTTTTTATCATTTAGAGATCCAACTGATTTGGATCGCCTGATCAGTTTAGATTTTCTTTCAACTCTTCTATTTTGAGTTGAATCAGTTGAATGGTATCTGCGTTGAGAGTTAGTTGGATAAAACAATTCAACTAAAATGCTTTGGTCTTGAGACCTTTGAGCTCTTTGATCAGGCCAGTGCCTTGTATGTTTCCAGTTTACTGGATTGAACCCTTTTGGTTCATTTTTGGAATCCAGGTACTCGTTATAGTGATGGTAGGGTTCAAATGAGTTTATTTGATCTCTCCTATAGGTGTTCTGATTGAACTTCTTGGTGGATAGGCTTGAGATCTAAACTGGTTTTTCTTTCTAAAGTGGACTGATCTATCAGTTTGCCTTGGGGGCATTCTATGTTGAGCTGGTGGTCCCTGTTGAGCTAAAGGCTTTGAATGAATGGATTGGTTTGAGTGAACTGATGGTCTTAGTTGGAATTTTGGCTTTAGTTGACTTGGTGTTTTTGGTTGGGAGAACTGACTGAATTGTCTGGGCTGAGTTTGAGGATTTCTCAATATTCCTTTGCCCTTAGTTAGCTCGGCTAGCTGATCATGAGTTGATCTGGTGAATCCTTTTAGGATTCCTTTATCAATGGGTTGAGCAACTGCCCTTCCTTTCTCTAAGGCAGTGAACTTGCTATAGCCTAGTCCTGTGCTACTGGTTCCAGTTCTTTGATGATTTAATATCTCATCTAGAGTTTGAGATCCCTTTTTTAACTTAAGAGTTACCTTTTCTCTCTCATGGATCTCTTGCTTGAGTTTTTGATTCTCAGCTTCTAGGTCAACAGTTCTTAGTTTCAACTTTTCAAATTCCACAAACTGAGACTCAAGATAATTCATTCTTTCATGATCAATGCTCAGTTTTTTAACTCTATTTCTCAGTTCATCATTTTCATCTTTCAGTTCAAGATGCAAGCAGGATATTGAATCTAATTAATTTTCTAGCATTATAAGTTTCATATCAAGTTCATTGCTAGAAACAGTTACTTCATTAATATGATAGAAGGAGGTTTGAGAATCAGTTGTACTGACCTCTTCATCATTGTCAGCCATGAGGCAAAATAGTGCTTCATCATCTGAGCTGCAGCCGTCAGAATAAATTCCAGATTGATAGTCTGAATCGTCTAGCACGGCATTCTCGTAGTTTGCAACCATTACTTTCCTTTTGAAGAAGCTCCTCCTCACTTTGGCCTTCTTATCTTCAGGGAGTTCTGGACATTTATATCTGTAATGTCCTTGTTTGTGGCAGTGAAAACATTCTCCTAGATTTCGATTGCCACCCCTGAATGGTTCAGCTGATCGTTTAGCTGGTTGATGAGTTCTCTCATCTTTTGGGATCTCATCAGTTTGAGGTGGAACTGATTGTTTATCCCGGACTCTCTTCAGTTTTTCTAACAACCTGGTAACTGACTGAATTTGATCATTGATGTCTTCAGTCAAGTTTTCCTTCTTTTCGGTTGTTTCTCTTTTTCGTTCGGATGAAGATCCGCCTTGATTTTCTCTTGCTGGTGAGCTCTTTGGCCGGAAGTTGTTCCTTCCTCGAGTGTCTCTAAACCGGTTCCTTTCACCATAAAAGGCTGCATCTTCAGCTGATGATGTTGATGCTTCCTTCTTCCGGTTTAGACTGTACTCATGAGCTTTGAGAGAACCAAACGGTTCTCTAGGAGTGATGCTGTTGAAATTTCTTGATTCTTTTGTATCTATCACTTTCATATCCCATTCTTCGATGAGATTGTCCAATATTTTGGAATTCATCTCAGAATTGGGATTACTTCTCCCTAGGTTGGTCATCTCACTGATGATGCCTAGAAATCTGGTTTCAAGGCTTGAGATGGGCTCTTCTGGCTACATTTTGAAGGATTCATATCTCCTTGGCAGTTGTGCACTTCTTTGTGTCCTTCATTCTGTCCTCATCTAGAGTTTGAAATAGTGCAGCTTGAGCAATGAACTCTAGATTCTTCAACTTCTTCTCTTCACTGGTGAGAAGATTAGTTGGCTTCGGGATCCTTGCTGGTTGATTGATATCAACTATGTGAGCATCATTGTCCATCATGATGATGATTGGACCATCTTCAATAACTTCCCACATATTCTCATGGATCGAGTAGAGATGCGCCTTCATTCTCCTACTCCAATTATCATAATTTTTAACTGAAAACAAAGGTAGCTTATGGTTTCCCATAGCTGGAAATTTAGCACAGATAAGTAGATCTGATTCAGTTGATCTACAGAAATGGCTAATCCTTAGAATCAACCGCTCTGATACCACTTGTTGGTCCCGGGCGAGTCGATATCAGTTTAGAGGGGGGGTGAATAAACTGATTAAAAAATTTTACTTCAAATTGCGGAATAATAAGGGCCCTTGACTCGCTTAGTGACTTATCTATGCACAATGTGGTTGAGCTCTTTTGACAGCTTGAGTGTGGATTGTGTGAGCTTGTGTACAGTTCATAAATATGCAAGTAATCAAAACAGTACAACACACAAATGATTTATAGAGGTTCGAAGTCTCAAACTTCTACGTCCTCTCTTCCTTCTGCAGAAGGGCAACTTCACTATATAACTTGAGTTTTTTTACAAATTACACAATGAAGGAAAGAAAAGGAATAGGTATTTTTTGATGTATATCTTAATTTACCTAATTCTAATCTAGATAGGTTTGAAATTAGAATTTTAAATTTGGTAATTTTTGAAGTGGATCAAAATTTGCAAATTTTTAATTCTTGCAATTTTCAAAACCTAGCTATATTATTTGGAATAGTTTTTTGATTAATGTCAAAATTTCCAAATGTGAAATATAGTGTAATTTTCGAAATTATTAAATTAAATTTGGATGAAATTTTAATGAAAATTAAAATTCCAGATTTAATTAATAGTGGTGATCGAAAATTTTGATTATTGGATTAAGATTTGATATTATTTGATATATATCTTAATTTACTTAATTTTAATATAGATAGATTTGAAAATAGAATTTTAAATTTGGAAGATTTTGTAGTGGATCAAATTTTCAGATTTATCATTTGGTTATTTTCGAAAATCTAGTGATTAAAATTGGATAAGGTGATTTTTGGATATATACAAATAATTATCAATATCCAATTGTGATAAGAATTTAATTTTGGATAGGTTTTGGAAGATTTTGAAGTGGATCAAATCTTCAAACCTTATCCTTAATGATTTAGATTCTTATGGATAATATTTGGATTAGAATTTTTTTTATATCAATATATCCAATTATTATTTAATTAGGGTGGCTTGAAAATATTAAATAAATTTGGTGGATAATTTTAAATAATTTCCAGATTTATTTTGTAATTATTTTCGAAAACAACAAGTATAAAATTGGTGGATAATTATTTTAATTTCCAATTTTTATCTTGTGGATAATATCGAATTAATTGGAAAATTCAATTATTATTTAATATTCATGCATAGATATCATATGTTATTTTATGTGGATCATATAATACATGATTGTTGGATTTGTAGACTGTGTTTGTTTGCAGGTTTACCAACTATCATGGCTCCTTTATTTTATGTGATGTATGTTTATGTTGAATGAATGTTGGCCGTATGCCGGTTTGGCTACGTGATTTTAATCCATGAGAAAATCCATGGATTAGGTCTAGGTTTTATTTTACGTTGTTTTAATGTAATAGATATAAAGCTGTTAGACCAAGTTTTTGAGTTGTAATTTTTATTCTAGCAATATTAGATTTTTCCTTTTGGAATAGATAGTTTGTATTGAATAAAGATCGGAGATCAACTCAAAGAAGGAAAGTGGTTCAGCACCAAGAAGCAAGCTTCACCGGTTCACGTCCCGAAACCCTAAATAGAGCTAGGATTTTCGGCGAGGCGCGGTGAAGAGGGCGGCGGCCATAGACCTGTTTCCGGAGCTGAACTTTCAGTTTTATCTCATCAATCAATATGAGATATAAGCCATGATAGTTTGAATATTACTGTTGCTTATTATGTTGAAGCATGCAATGGTTGTTTATCATTTTATGTGATGTTTGCACGTTCGATAATGGGATAAAATGAAACCTCATACATAAATAACTAAGTGGGAGAGATTCATACCAAAGTATGTAGTAATCTCATACGGTCTCCATTAAATCTGGTTTAATTGAGAAGTGATGGGCATGCACGTTGACATCGGTCTTCCACCATATCGGATGTGTCATATCACAGATTTCTCTAGAAATTAAATCTCCAAAAGGATAGCTGTAGAATACTATTAGAACTAACTGACTCCTCCATATGGAACAGTTAAATTTGAATAGTGCTCTTGGTGCGAAGATAATGGTGTGCACACATAGATGTAATTTATTGATAAACGTCCACACGATCGTGGCTTATCAGTTAGATGATTACATGACCATGTTTATTATCCGGCTATTAATTTCCTTGTTGTAAGGATTGTAAGCCTTTTACCTCATCCTCTGCCCAGTGATCGAGGTGGGTAAACTTATACTTTTTCCTAAAAGTTTGAGCTAATGAGCTCTAGAAGCATGTTAAGGCAAATGAGATATCCAATAGAACATTTTTGCTCTGCCTGATTGATCTCTGTGCAAAGAAAGTAAAGAAAGAAAGTTATCGAGCTCTCAAGCATGATTTATTCATGATAAGATTGTTAAGTAAAATTTATGCTAGCATGAGATGTTAGGGTTGCCTTTTCGGATGATAGAAAATCCCTTGTAGGCCAAAATCCTGTTCAGTTGAGAATTAGCCTAGATGATTGCTCTAGGTTTGATAATTCAAGTAAGTTAAGTGAAGAAAGTTAAGTTTAAGTTAAGGAAGTTAAAAAAGAACATAGTCTTGCTATAATCAGGACTCGAGCTCAGAAGTTGTGATCTTTGATCATTTTCAGTGAGTCACTGCTGGGTTAATTACCTCGCAAACTCGTTGGGATATTTGAGGCAACCCTTCTTCTATCCTACGGCATGTCCGAGAGTACAGTTGACATCAGGTTTGAGCCAAGATTGGGTCCAAAAGAAAAGAAAAGGTTTAACGGGTATAGAGAAGGCTTTTGCATTTTGCTCTCTATATTCCGTCATTTGATTATTCGATATTCTCAAAGTTATTGAACAGTTTTTGTAAAAACCCACTGAATACACTAGTGCTCACACCCTCTTTTTCAAAATGTTTTTAGGTTGAGATGCTGAGGTGATTAGTGGTTGTGGATGTGGGTTGGCTACCAAGTTTTTGCTGTTGCTTAAGTGTTTACAAATCCCACTATAATTTTGCTATTCTAATATATGTCATCTAAATTCCGAACATATTCTCTATTTCAATTTCTATGAACAAAATGTCCCAAATAGATCTTATTAATACAATGATGCATATCTAGCTATATTCCCCTTATATGTTGGTGTCTGTTTAATTGATTAAGCACCGAATGAACATACATATTTGTGTGAGTTGAAGCCCTTGCTATTCATATTCTTCAATCATTTTTCTTTCGTAGTCAAGTAACCCCGTTTAGTCCGTAATAATCCCTAAATAACACTCCATCCCCATTCATTAATCCCTATCTCGGGACTGGGCTGTTACAGATGGTATCAGAGCAGGCTGCATCTCTGCAGACCTGTTTCTTTATTAAAAATAAGTGTTTATGTGCATATGAATTGCTTTATGATACAGCCGCAACCCACAGCTCGCCATCACCGTTGCATCTTCAACAAAAATGCGGTATGGTAGTATAGAGGATTTGGATTTTGGATTCATGGTTTTTGGAATACAAGAAATGAAAAGATTTGAGCAAGCGTACCTCTTTATGGATAAAGGAAAAACCGTGAGAATGAAATTCCAAGTAAAAAGTATTCGGGTAAGACGATTTAATGATATGAAAGGTTTTTGAAAAAGGATTCTAAATCAGAAAGAAAGTTTAAAACCATTCTCAAATATTGTCTAAAAAGGTAAACTTTCTATTTAAAGACTTTGGGTACCAAATTTTTAATAAATGTCATCTGTTTAAAGGATAAATGCATGCGAGAGAAATAGCTTGAATCTAGACGATAGTATGATCTCAGGAGGACCTTAGGTCTCCCTCTTAATTTAGACTGATTAAGTCTCCTTTTCTAGATGGCTAAGCATCGGTTGACTGCTAGAAAGAGTGTGCCCCTTTTCCGTCCAGCTCAAGAAAGAGTTGATAGATTCAGAAGGGAAACCTGGAAAGGTAATGAGCAATTAATGTCATATATGGCGTGTTACTTGGAGAGGTGGGCTTGGACGAATGGTTATGGAGGATCACCCGGAACTGTGTCCGATTTGGAAACCTGTGTCCGCATGTGTGAGCATGCACCGTCCACTTGGAGGCCAATGATGTACCATATTCTGCAAAGCACGGTTACCTGAGACCCCGACACGTATGCTGAAGTTGGGAATCTAACAGCATTTTCTTCGGCCTGATGGCCCGATGGGTGTCAGAATATGGTCACATAGCCACTTTAGCCAACCAGCAAGCCGCTGATCAGAACCCTTCCCTCTTGGTGGAGCTGGAGCTGCAGAAGGCAACCTTCAACGGTTCTCTAGGATTTCAGATGCCTTGTCCCCATACAGAAGGAACTGCGGGACCCTCTAACACCAGAGTCGTGTACCATACTGAATCTCTATTCTCCAACTCTCCGTAGATGCACCAGTGGGCCCCCGTTTATCAGTCGGTCGCCTCCCAGGGTCTGGGGCAGTGTATGTCCCATCAGTTTTCTCAAAGAAATATCAGCATGAAGACCTTTAAGTTTGAGGTGCCAGAAGATGATGCGGTCGAGGAAGAGGAGGAAGAAGAGGAAGAGGAAGGCGAAGAGGTGGTGGGGCCATCATGCCAAGATAAGAGGAAGGGTCCGGCTTATGATTAAGTTGTAGAAGAAGGGGAAAGAGGTGTTGCTGTTAAAACACCTAGCTAGTAGTCTTCTATCTGTCAACTTGTTTGCTTCAATCTAAATCTTAATATGTATTTATGTTTAACCTTAGACTTCTATAGGGCCATAATTTTCCATAATACTGTTCTATTTTTGCCGTAACCTAGAATTCTAATATTATTGATGCCAAAAATTCTCTTAATGAGGCAATTTTCTCATTATTCTGTTGTCGTTAAAATTCTTATTTCTCGTGCTTTTATCTTGCATATTTAAAGACCTTAATCGAAAGGCATTCAATTTCGAATCATGCGAATGCAATCGAGCGTCGCTAACGCCTAGATTCTTTTAGAATGCCAGCAAGAAGAAGACAACCTGAGAATAAAGACGAGAACGATCCCGCTAACGAACAAGTCCCTAATTCTGGTCCAAGAGCTGAAAGTGTGTTCTTAAAGCACAACCTTCCATCCTTCAATGGTCTAGGAGACCCAATGGACGCTGAAAAATGGGTTTGCTCCTTAGAGCGAATTTTCAATTTCATCGCTTGTTCAGAAAAGGAAAAGCTGAGTTGCGCCCTCTTTATGCTGGCGGATAACGCGGACTACTGGTGGGAGTCTGTTCGAAGGACAATAACTCCAGAGCTATGAGAAGATTATGAATGGGATGATTTCAAGCACGAACTATACCAGAAGTATATCCCGGACTGCTATCGAGAAGCTAAGGAGACAGAATTCTGGAACTTGAAACAAGGAAAGAAGACGGTATCAGAATATGACCGAGAATTCAATCAACTTTCGAGGCACGCTCCACATCTGGTGGATACGGATGGGAAGAAGGCACGGAAGTTTAAGAAAGGACTGAGATCCGAGATAGGCATAGCTCTCGCCGGACAAGAAGATATGTCCTATCCCCGAACCCTGGCTAAGGCTTTAAGCATCGAAGCTATTCTTCCTCGGGAAAAGGTGCAGCCCCCTCCTCCAGCTAGTGATCCAAAGGGGAAGAGAAAGTAGGACGGAAAGAGAAGGGATAACAGAGGAAAGAAACCCCACTGGAAGAATTGAAAGTCGGGAGTGTCTCAGCGACAGATCGACCTCACTCCAAGTCAGAAACCATGTCAGAAGTGCGGAAGGACGCACCCGGGGGCTTGTCGAGTCAATCAGACAGGGTGCTACAACTGCGGAGAAGAGGGACACTACAAGAGGGATTACCCTAAAAGAGATAATAGACAATCCCAGACACCGCAGCAACCCCTGTACCCACAACCGCTTCAGTAATATCCTGGAAATCAGCCGATACTGCAGCAAGGGGGATCTTAAGGACAAAGGCCGGGAATGAATCCCAGGCTGAACCAAGGGCGTGATCAAAGGCCTAGTCAAGGATAGAAGCCACCCCAACCAGCTCGAACTTACGCTCTAAATCAGCAACAGGCTGCTAAGTCCTCAGGTAATCTGGTAGGTATGATTACCCTTTTCGACACACGCTTGTTTTAGCTCTCTTCGATACTGGAGCATCACATTCATTTATAGTTGAGTCTGCTTGTAAGAAATTAAGGATAAAACTTGAGAATGCTGAAGATGCTCTTGAGATAAGTATCCCCTCTGCAAAGAGAATGATATCTAGGAAGGTTTGCTATAACCTAGAATTGAACATAGAAGGGGAAACTTTTAAGTTAAATCTTTACGTAATAAAGATTCAGGACTTCGATATAATCCTAGGAATATACTGGTTAGCCTCAGCTTATGCCTCCATAAGCTGTCCTGAGAGGGAAGTAATTTTCCAACCGCCCTGAAAACTAGAAGTAAAGATCTACAGATCAAGGCTGGAAACTAAAGTCCCAGTGATATCCGCGATGAAGGCCGCCAAAATGCTGAAGAAGAATGGTTGTCAAGCATTTTTGGTTAACCTGACAAGGAGAGAAGAAGAAGAGCTATTGATAAAAGACGTATCAGTGGTAAGGGAATTTCCAGACGTATTTCCGAAAGAGTTACCAGGATTGCCCCTGGATAGGCAAGTAGAGTTCGTCATCGATTTGGAACTAGGAGCAGCACTAATATCGAAAGCCCCGTACAGAATGGCACCTAAGGAATTGCAAGAACTCAAGGTTCAACTGCAAGAGTCGTTAGACCTAGGTTTCATTCAACCTAGCGTATCACCGTGGAGAGCTCCAATCCTGTTCGTAAAGAAGAAGGACAGCAAATTAAGAATGTGCATAGACTATATAGAACTAAATAAGTTGACCATCAGGAATCGATACCCCCTCCCAAGAATAGATGATCTCTTTAATCAGCTTAAGGGAGCAAGAGTCTTCTCGAAGATAGACTTAAGGTCTGGGTATCATCAGCTTAAAATACGAAAAGAGGATATCCCTAAGACAGCATTTAGCACTCGTTATGGTCACTATGAGTTTGTGGTAATGTCGTTCGGGTTGACTAATGTGCCAGCAGTGTTTATAGATCTAATGAATCGGTTGTTTCACGCGTATCTGGACAATTTTGTGTTGGTCTTCATAGATGATATTCTCATCTATTTGAAAAATGATGATGAGCACCAAGAACACCTAAGAGTGGTGTTGGAAACGTTAAGGAGAGAAAGGCTCTATGCCAAATTCACTAAATGCGAGTTTTGGCTCAAGAAAGTCATGTTTCTAGGATATATAGTATTAGCAGAAGGGATCAAAGTAGATCCGGCTAAGATTGAAGCTGTGAGCAATTGGAAGTCCCCAAGAAGTGTGAATGAGATAAGAAGTTTCCTAGGACTTGTAGGATATTGTCGTCGTTTTATCGAAGGGTTCTCGACAATATCTAAGCCCATGACGAGATTGCTAAAGAAGGGTTCCAAGTTCAAGTGGATGCCTGAGTGCGAGGAAAGTTTCCATATCTTAACAAAGATACTAACCACAGCCCCAGTGTTGGCCATTCCGGAAGGGAATGAGGATTTCGTGATTTATGTCGATGCGTCGAGAAAGGGATTAGGATGTGTGCTGATGTAAAAAGGAAAAGTGATTGCTTATGCTTTAAGACAACTTAAAGATCACGAGCAGAACTATCCCATACATGATTTAGAGCTTGCAGCAGTTGTTCATACGTTAAAAATCTGGAGGCACTACCTCTACGGAGCTAAGTGCGAAATCTTTTCAGACCATAAGAGCCTGAAGTATTTCTTCGAGCAGAAGGATCTGAACATGAGATAAAGGAGATGGTTAGAACTCATAAAGGATTACGATTGCACCATTCAGTACCATCCAGGCAAAGCAAATGTGGTAGCCGATGCTCTAAGCAGAAAGGAAAAGGCAGAATTAAGATTCGTTCAAGTCAAGGAAAAGCTTCGTAGGGAATTCGAGAAGATGAGAATCGAGGTGTTAACACCACCCGAGACGATTCAAGCCCAGATCGCAGCAATAGTGGTACAGCCCGACTTAAGACAAAGGATAGTTGAAGTGCAAAGAAGAGACGAGTTTCTCGAGAAGAAAAGGATCGAAGTAAGGACTGATAGTTCTCAAGACTTCGCGGAAGCCGTAGGCAATGTGCTTTAATTCAAAGGAAGACTCTGTGTGCCAAGTAAGGAAGAACTGAAGGAAGAAATCATGTGTGAAGCACATGAAATGCCCTACACAACACATCTTGGAAGCACCAAGATGTACCAAGATCTCAAGAGGAACTTTTGATGGAACAACATGAAGAGAGAAGTAGCCACCTTCGTGGAAAGGTGTTTAAACTGCCAGCAAGTCAATGCTCTTCATCAGAAACCGTCCGGTTTGCTCCAACCATTAGAAATCCCCGAGTGAAAGTGGGATCACATCAATATGGACTTTGTGGTTGGGTTACCAAAGTCTAAGCGGGGTAATACTGCTATTTGGGTAATCCTCGACCGATTATTGAAAGCTGCGCATTTCATAGCTATCAAAATGACAGATGGGCTAGATCAATTAGCCATGTTATATGTTAGAGAAATTGTTCGATTGTACGGCGTGGCGGTCTCGATCATGTCTGATCGTGACTCGAGGTTCACATCGAGATTTTGGAAAAGTCTATAAGAAGCCATGGGATCAAAGCTCTAATTCAGCACCGCCTTTCATCCTCAGACAGATGGCCAGTCCGAAAGGACTATTAAGATTTTGGAAGACATGCTTAGGGGAGTAGTCATTGATCAAGGAAGCAGCTGGGAAGAGTTGCTGCCTTTGGTAGAGTTCGCATACAACAACAGCTACCAAACATCGCTCAGCATTGCCCCTTATGAGGCCTTATATGGAAGGAAGTGTAGATCGCCCTTGTATTGGGATGAAGTTGGAGAGAGAAGAATGCTTGGACCTGAAATGGTCCAAGAAGCAGTCCAAAAGATTGAGCTAATTTGCCATCGACTCAAGGAGGCTCAAGATAGACAAAAGGCGTACGCAGATCAAAGAAAGACGGAGCTCATTTTCAGTGTAGGAGATAAAGTATTCTTAAAGGTATCTCCTTCAAGGGGAATAGTCCGTTTCGACAAACGGAATAAATTAAGGTCAAGATTTATTGGACCTTTCAAAATCCTTGAAAGGATTAATGAAGTAGCTTATAGGTTGGCCTTATCGCCTAACCTTTGTGATGTTCATGACGTCTTCCATATCTCGATGTTGAGAAAATACATGTTTGATCCAAAACACGTGATTGTCAAGGAAGAAATAGTCCTGAATGAGGGCTTGGCGTACGAGGAAAAGCCCCAGACCATCATAGATCGAAAGAACCAAAAGTTAAGGAAGAAGGAGATCAGTCTGGTGAAAGTGATCTGGAACCATCATGGTTCGGAAGAAGCAACGTGAGAGCTAGAGTCCGAGTTGATCAAGAAATATCCCGATATCCCTTTCCAAAGTTTGTAAATTTCGGGATGAAATTTCTTTAAGGGGGGTAGGATATAACACCCCAGATTTTCAGATAAGGTTTAGAGGATTGTTAAGAGTAATTAGGAAGCTAAGGAAGAAGTTTAATTAGAGGATATGTAAAGTCAGATGTCAGTCACGACTTTAGGAGTCTTTTTGCATGAAATCGTCTTTTTTGAAAAATTAATCTTAACTCAGTTTTGGTCGATTTTAACCTTTTGGGAAAGGTTTAAACTCAAGGAGTACGCCAGTGTTTTCGAATTTTAAATCTGAAGTCATTTGAGTTCCCGGTGATTTACAATGCGTTTAAAAAAGCTATGAATAATAATTTTTGTAAGCGTTCGTGATTTGAGAAATTTACGAAATCTTCCTCGTTGATCAGAGTCTTATTCTTTCAAGCCCCTCTTATGGATTTCGACTCAAGGAATCCGTTCGCGTTCATGGATTTTCATTCTGAGGTCAATTGCTCCCTCGGGAATTTTATTTGTCCCTTAAGATGAATAGTAAAGTAGCTTTTTGGAAGGAATCTTGGCTCGTCTTTTTTCTAATGACCTCGTCTTCACCCTGAAACAAGTTGGTTCAATAGTACTTGAGCCAACGAACCTCCCGATATTTTTAGATTTCGTGTCTGGGGTCATTTGGACCTCGACATCGAATAAAGCAGCTTTTAACTGAACCCGAGGTAACTTTTGCAGTATTCTTGCACTGCAATGGCTTCCTTCGGAAGCCAAGATTTACTCCTATAAATAGGAGGCCCTCCCTTTCACTTTTTCGCACCTCTCATATTCCATTTTCACTCTGGAGAAAAGGTAGAAGCTCGTGTTGGGGAGCGCTCTTCGTGAGCACACCCCCGAGGACGACGAGTAAGGTGGTGAGAAAAGAGTGCGGTGAGGGAATGTGCTAGGATGCCGTCGGGGTGTAGTGGGTGGCTCTGCCGCAGCTGCAACTCGACGAGTCATCGAACTAGTCACCTTCCTTTGACGCACCCGACCCTGTGCATTTTATATCGTCAACCTCAAATCATTTCATTTTCACTTTATTTTCCGCTTTTACTTCGTGTTCTTCGTGTTCTTCGCGTTCTTCGTAGAAATTGCTTTTATTTCCTTAAATTCCGCCTAGATTAATGTTTCGATTTTTGTTATAGTTAAATCTATGCATGCCAACCCATGTTGATTTAAATTATTGAAGCATGTTTGTTTTAAATTTTCTAAGTGTTTTTCATGTTCGTCAAAAGAGTCGAAGAACATCAAAGAACCGAGTTGAAGATCGCCCAGAAATCTAGACAAAGGGGGGAAGGTCGCGACCGCGGGGGTACCGCCGCCGCGCAGCAACCCCCTCGGCCAAACACCCCGCGCAAACGCGCCGTAAGGCGCGAACACGGGGGTGCCGCGGCCATAGAGCGCGGGCGTGTGGGGTGCCACCGGCACGCGGTTCCTCCCCCTCCCGTGTTGTTCCACACTGATTTTTCCGGCTTTATTCATACCCTCTTTTCGAGCCTTTCGAGTTATGTTTTTCCAAACTAATCTCGAGTTATTTCCAAGTTTAATTTAAGAAGATTTTCAATATTATTCCGCATTATTTTCGTCTAAAATTTAAGTATAAAAATTTGATTTCTCCAAGTAAATTCTTCTCGAATTTTATAAAGTCATTAAGTCGTGCAATCTGTATTTAAGTTTTAGATTAGAGCCTTTGGGTCAGTTGTCGCTATTTCTCGTTCTAGATGTTCGATTTCTTCGAAGGAGGTCGCTAAGTCGATGGTTCGACTTTTGTAGGAGGAATTGCACCCAATGAGAACCCGGAGAAGGATTGTAAGCCTTTTGCCTCATCCTCTGCCTAGTAATCAAGGTAGGTAAACCTATACTTTTTCCTAAAAGTTTGAGCTGATGAGCTCCAGAAGCATGTTAGGGCAAATGAGATATCCAATAGAACATTTTTTCTCTGCCTGATTGATCTCTGTGCAAAGAAAGTAAAGAAAGAAAGTTATCGAGCTCTCAAGCATGATTTATTAATGATAAGATTGTTAAGTACAATTTATGCTAGCATGAGATGTTAGAATTGCTTTAATTGCAATCGATGTTTATACGCATCTATTTCCTCGTATTTGAGTGTTGGATTTTACTAAGTCTATAGTACTTAGGGTTGCCTTTTCAGATGATACAAAATCCCTTGTAGGCTAAAATCCTGTTCAGTTGAGAATTAGTCTAGATGATTGCTCTAAGTTTGATAATTCAAGTAAGTTAAGTGAAGAAAGTTAAGTTTAAGTTAAGGAAGTTAAAAAAGAACATAGTCTTGCTATAATCAGGACTCGAGCTCAGAAGTTGTGATCTTTGATCATTTTCAGTGAGTCACTGCTGGGTTAATTCCCTCGCAAACTCGTTGGGATATTTGAGGCAACCCCTCTTCTATCCTACGGCATGCCTGAGAGTACAGTTGACATCAGGTTTGAGCTAAGATTGGGCTAAAAAAAAAAAGAAAAGGTTTAACGGGTATAGGGAGGGCTTTTGCATTTTGCTCTCTATATTCCGTCATTTGATTATTGGATATTCTCAAAGTTGTTGAAGAGTTTTTGTAAAAACCCACTGAGTACACTAGTGCTCACACCCTCTTTTTCAAATGTTTTCAGGTTGAGATGCTGAGGTCGTTGGTGGCTGTGGATGTGGGTTGGCTGCCAAGTTTTTGCTATTGTTTAAGTGTTTACAAATCCCACTATAATTCTGCTACTCTGATATATGTCATCTAAATTCCGAACATATTCTCTATTTCAATTTCTATGAACAAAATGTCCCAAATAGATCTTATTAATTCAATGATGCATATCTAGCTTTATTCCCCTTATATGTTGGTGTCTGTTTAATTGATTAAGCACCGAATGAGCATACATATTCGTGTTAGTTGAAGCCCTTGCTATTCATATTCTTCAATCGTTTTTCTTTCATAGTCAAGTAACCTTGTTTAATCTGTAATATTCCTTTAATAACACCCCATCCCCATTCATTAATCCCTATCTCAGGACCGGGCTGTTACACGTAGCCTTTAAACTCCAACGAAACTAGTTGTACTCTCTTTAGCTCAGGAAAGCCATAGCGCTCAAAGACCTTATCTACTTTCCGTTCCCAATCTAGGTAAGCATCAGGATCGTGTAGACCTTCGAACTCGGGGATGATCATTTTGCTGTTGGTGTAGAGATTGTGAGAATTTGGTATATATGGTGTACGGGTATACGGATTATAAGTGGTGTATGGTGTATGAACCGGATGGTGCATGGGTGCATGGGTGTATGGTCCGGATGGTGTATATGGTTGTAGATAAGTGGTGTAGGTGAACTAGGGTAGATTTTCGAACCCTTTAAGTGTGATGGACGAAAATTATGGGTGTGGGGGAGTATATGGAAGGTTTGAAAGGATTGGAATGGAAGAAATCAAGATAAGAAAGGAATTAGATAGATTTTTGAAGTCCCAAATAGATTAGGAGATCCAAAAATAAACCCAAAAGGATGGAAGGTAAGAATTAGAAAAGAAAAGGAAATAAGAAGATAAGAAAGAAAGAAGGTGATTTGGATGTATGTACCACTAGTGTGACACAATTTAAATACCTTAATTAGACTATACTCTAGATAGAAAGAACCAAAAATAAATTACAACTCAAAAGGAAATTACCAACTAAAGAATCTATACTAGAAGGAAAGTTCCAAAAATAAAACAAGACTCAAAAGGTAACTACCAACTATGGACTAGTACTAAAAGGAAAGTACCAAAAATAAAATAGAACTCAAAAGGCAATTCAAGAATCAAATTGGATTTTCTCTCTTTTTTTTGTCGGATTTTCTTTTTTTTTTGTTTGGTCTTTCTTTTTTTTTAGCTTTCGGTCTTTCTCTTTTTTTTTCTTGACCCAGTTTTTTTTTATCCGATTTTTTTTTCAATGAACACTAATCTATTACAACTCGATTGACACGATGACTGACAAGTAAGCAATAAATTGACACGTAGGATTGAACCATGACCAGCAGAGCTGACGTGGCTCTGATGCTAAATTTATGATGTAATCCGGACAATTTGTACAGGGTACGAAAACGCACGAAAGACTTCAAGGAAAGAACACATCAACTTGGAAGGACTCAATCCTACTCTAAAGACTTAATAAAGAGAAATAAACTGAATTAATAAACAAAAGACTCGAAAATAACAATAAGGAAGAACTAGACCTAATTACGATACTTAGACGATGACACAAAACAATACACAAAATCCAATCAAGAGGGGCTGAATTAGAATGGTGGTTTGAAGGATGAATGTGGGACTGTTAGGGTGTGTTTAACGGGTTTAGAAGGGATTGAGTAGATAGGGTATGTTAAGGCTAGGATGTACTTACGGTATAGATGAAGAACACGATAAATGGAAATCGAATGGAACTGAACCCTTGATGATCGACACACGATCGGGTCTTGGTGGGGTAAATTGATCACGGACGTTGATGAAGGGTGGAGGACGTCATTTGATGAAGGTCGAAGGTGGTAGTGTTGTGAATTGCAACCCGATTAATCCTCGGCGTATCTTGTACGATGAAAATGAATCTCTAAGTTGTTCTTCGGTAACGAGTTCACCCTAATTTCTCATGTGCATTAGAACGTTCCCTTGAAATAAGACTTGAAATTGCTAGCTTCAAGAATGAATATTTTCGAGTAAAAATAATTCAAAAGACTTGGATATTTGAGACACAATTGTATGCAAAGGCAAATTTAATTCAATAATGTCTAAAATATCCATGTAACATGGTTCCCCTATTCATAATGCTAAGGGGGGACGAAAATTGATGCTAAAAAGGCCTAAAAACTGATCCAAAAAGGATCTCTAACTATACTAGAAAATTTCCTATACTAGAATTCTATTCAAGGTAGGATATTACCTTAAATACAATTCTAGTCAAACCTATTCTATAATGAATGAAAATTAACATAAAAATTAAATAAAATCTGATCTAAACTATAGTCTAAATTAATTAAATAAATACTATAGTCTAAATAAAATTCAACCCCTAATTAAATTAATTAAAGGGTCGAAATCAGCTCCATGCACACACGTGATTTACATCGCCATCTTCATGTTAGTTTTGTATACTGGAAGACTTGTCTTTGTATACTTTTATGATGATAAGATGATATGAAATGAAAGTTATTGCATTCACTGTTTGCATTTAGATTTTGTTCTATAATTGTTCTATGCAATGTTCCATATACTTACATTGTAGATGATGTGGTGTGGGGAGTCACACGGTAAGATCATATCATTAGAACCTTGTAATGTATTAAAGAGCTCACGGCTTAGATGGTCCTGAACGCACAATCAGTACACCGTAGAATAATCTGATAAGTTAGTTTATCTTGACTAACTGAATATTCTAGTACACTCGTTAGTGTATTGAGGAGGATCACGATAGGATATTATTCTCTGTCTCTGACCCAGTTACTGAGAGAATAAATATCCACATAGTTCGGGTTCTGAACTCATGTGATATTGGCGAGCATATGTTTGCGTTGTTTATTACTTTGATTTATCAATGGGTGAGATCTTTTCGTAGATCGAATTTGATATCTTGGGTAATAATAGTGTATACATGATGTCTCGAGCAGTATGCATGAGCACCGTGTCCTGGTGTGCCAGGTTGATGATGTTCTCTTGAGGAAATGCAAGTTCATGTTGAAACCCTGCAGGTGGAATTAATTTCGTACATGAGTAAAGCTTGTGTGGTACTACTCAAGGTTTTAGATGTTAATTAATTATAGCTGTCAGAGGCTGACATAATTAATTAATGAATATTATATCTTAAACACGGGAAATGGCTGGACTAAAGGGGAAAGTATATTTGTAAATAGGTATTAAATTGGTAGGTCAGTTTTACTTCTTTAGTGGAATAAAAGTAAAACTTAATTTATTTAATTATATCCTAGGTTTATTGGATATTGCATATTAAATAAATTAGTGGGCCAATTTAATATACTTCTAGATCTCTGTTGTAACCCAATTGACTGATAGTGGACTGGATATTGAACTTGAGATAGAGGCCCAAACCCAGTAGGGTTGGGAGACCAATTTTCAGCCATCTCCCCTATATATAGAGGAGGTGGGTTCGAAAATTTCAATCATTATAATTCAGCCCCTCTTTGTCTCTCAAAGTTATCCACAGATTTCACAACTCTATCTAGTAGATTTCAGCCCACTCTGAATCTAGATACAGTTCGGGAATACAATAGAAGATCTTGGAGTAGAATCTGGAGTGGACGATTTTGACATAAGTGGCGCTAATTACTGTGTTCATTCAACAGCAAGATTAGATCTTTAATCTTGTCCACAGATCGTCGATCGATTTGTAAGTAGATCCATTTCTATGTTTCCGCTTTATTAGATTCGAATCTGCTATGCATGCTTTTTCTGTTAGACTGTGATAAACATGCATGTGATGTAAAAATATGATTTGCATGAACATGGATTAATGGACAACCAAATGATCCTGCGGTGGTTTAATTCGAAAAAACCCCAACAACTGGTATCAGAGCGGGTTTTGGCACTGTTCTAGGATTAATCCGGGCATGATTTCAAATTACATGATTAAATTTGATGATAAATTTATGGTGTTTAAATTTTCAGATTTAATTGGCTATGTATTTCAATTTTATGGTATTCAAAACTTGGAAGAATTTGAGATGTAAAAATCGCGAATTCTAGTTTTGAGGTACAAGAATTTTCGGCCATCATGGATTAGGATTTGGAATGATATTTGATGTCCTTCAAATTTCCAGATTTTATTTGATGGGGGTTCGAAAATTTGGAATCAAATTTTTCGAAATTTGATGTTAAAATATTCCCTAATTTTTGTTTGAAATTTTTGGTCCTTTTTTAATTAAAGTATGGATGATTTTTTGATCAAGATCAAATTTCCAGCTTTAATTTGGATTAGGTCGAAAATTTGAAGTGATTAGAATTGGATTTGATGATTTTTGATGTATATCAAAAGTTGCCTAATTCTAATCTAGATAGGTTTGAAATTAGAATTTTAAATTTGGTAATTTTTAAAGTGGATCAAAATTTCCAGATTTATTTTTCTAGAAAATTTCGAAACCTATGTTATTTATTTGAAATAGTTTTAAGATTAATGTCAAATTTCCAAATGTGTTAATTTAATGTAATTTTCGATTTTAATAGTTTCATTTGGAGAAGATTTTGATAAAAATTAAATTTCAAGATTTATTTATTAAGGTTGGTCGAAAATTAGGAGGATTGGGTTAATATTTGATATTATTTGATGTATATCTTAATTTACCTAATTTTAATCTAGATAGATTTGAAAATAGAATTTTAAATTTGGAAGAATTTCAAGTGGATCAAATTTCCAGATTTATTATTTGGATATTTTCGAAAATATATGTAGTTAAAATTGGATGAGGTGATTTTGGATATATACAAATAATTATCAAAATCCAATTGTGATAAGAATTTAATTTTGGATAGGTTTTGGAAGATTTTGAAGTGGATCAAATCTTCAAACCTTATCCTTAAAGATTTAGATTCTTATGGATAATATTTGGATTAGATTTTTGATTTATATCAACATATCCAATTATTATTTAATTAGGGTGGTTTGAAAATATTAAATAAATTTGGTGGATAATTATTATTAATTTCCAGATTTATTTTAAGATATATTTTTGAAAACTTTCAAGATTTAAATTGGTGGATAATTATTTTAATTTCCAATTTTTATTTTGTGGATAATATCGAGTTAATTAATTTAATTAACTGAAAAATTCAAATATTATTTAATATTCATGCATAGATATCATATGTTATTTCATATTGATCATATAATATATGATTGTTGGATTTGTAGACTGTGTTTGTTTGCAGGTTTACCAACTATCATGGCTCCTTTATTTTATGTGATGTATGTTTATGTTGAATGAATGTTGGTCGTATGCCGGTTTGGCTAGGTGATTTTAATCCATGAGAAAATCCATGGATTAGGTCTAGGTTTTATTTTACGTTGTTTTAATGTAGTAGATATAAAGCTGTTAGACCGAGTTTTTGAGTTGTAATTTTTATTCTAGCAATATTAGATTTTTCCTTTTGGAATAGATAGTCTGTATTGAATAAAGATCGGAGATCAACTCAAAGAAGGAAAGTGGTTCAGCACCAAGAAGGAAGGTTCACCGATTCACGTCCCGAAACCCTAAATGGAGCTAGGATTTTTGGCGAGGCGCGGTGAAGGGGGCGGCGGCCATAGCCCTGTTTCCGGAGCTGACTTTCCAGTTTTATCTCATCAATCAACATGAGATATAAGCCATGATAGTTGGAATATTACTGTTGCTTATTATGTTGAAGCATGCAATGAATGTTTTTCATTTTATGTGATGTTTGCATGTTCGATAATGGGATAAAATGAAACCTCAAACATAAATAACTAAGTGGAAGAGATTCATACCAAAGTATGTAGAAATCTCATACGGTCTCCATTAAAATCTGGTTTAATTGAGAAGTGATGGGCATGCGCGTTGACATCGGTCTTCCTCCATATCAGATGTGTCATATAACAGATTTCTCTAGAAATTAAATCTCCTAAATGGATAGCTGTAGAACACTGTTAGAACTAACTGACTCCTCCATCTGGAGCAGTTAAATTCGAATAGTGCTCTTGGTGCGAAGATAATGGTGGGCACACTTAGATGTAATTTATTGATAAATGTCCACACGATCGTGGCTTATCAGTTAGACGATTACATGACCGTGTTTATTATCCGGCTATTAATTTGCTTGTTGTAAGGAAACTCAACTGGAGGAAAATTAAAGGTTTAACCTATTTAAAAATGAATTTTATAAACATCCACACTATCATGGCTTATGAAAGACATTTTTAAAGTGTCGGTGGAAAAGTATATAATTTTGATGAGGCTTTCAATTATATACTGTTTATCCTAAATGTGTTTTGTGACTGTACTGCATGTTTTAATTTCAGTTATTTCATGTCATCAATGGCACTCTCCAATCTGTCCTCAATCCTCAAAGAAAACAAACTTGTCGGTGAAAACTACAATGACTGGCTTCGTAACCTTAACTTAGTTCTTGTTGCTGAGGGACACAAGTTTGTGTTTGATGAGGTTTGTCCTCCACAGCCAGATAAGGGTTCTGACGAAGCCCAAAAGGTTGCATATGATAAGTGGGTTAGGTCTAATGAGATAGCGCACTGTTACATCTTGGCATCTATGTCAAGTGTGTTGCCACATCAGCATGAGCCTATGAAAACCGCTTATGATATCATGTACAACCTTAGGTAGCTATTCGGTCATCAGAACCGCTCGGCACGCCATTTGACAATGAAGAAGCTAATGGATGCGAGAATGTCTGACTACACACTTGTTAGGGATCACATTCTCACGATGATGGGGTATTTATCTGAGATCGAGACCTTGGGTGGAGAGCTAGATGGCGATTCTCAAATCGACATTGTTCTACATAGCTTGTCCTCGAAGTTTGAGCAGTTCAGGCTGAATTTTAACATGATTAAAAGGGATGTCAGCCTGATTGAACTGCTCATAGATCTTTAGGCGGCCGAATTACTCCAAAATAGCAATCTTGAGGCCCACATAGCTGAAAAAGGAGCGTCTTCTTGTGGTGGAAAAAGGAAGAGGAGAAACGTACCTAAGAAGGCTGCAGATGAGGTGCCTAAGGCAAAGAAGCCAAAGGCAAAGATTCCTCCTGAGGAATTCAAATCGAAGACTAAGTGCTTTAAGTGCGGCCAACCAGGTCACTGGAAGGCGCTGTGTCCTAACAAGAAGAAGAAGAGAGGTACATCTCACACTCTGGTTGTAGAAACATGTTTAGCAACTTGTTCTATCCAGTCATGTGTAGGTGATACGGGAGCTACTGATCATGTTTGCATGTCTTTACAGGGGTTCCTGGTAAAAAGACAGCTGAGTGAGGATGAGATCACCGTCTACATGGGCAATGCTACGATAGTGGCGGCTGTTACAGTGGGAGACGTTGTTTTACCTTTCAGTAGTGATAGAGCTTTAGTTTTGAAAGATTGTCTTTATGTGCCTGGTTTTAGGCGAAACTTGGTTTCAGTTTCTAAATTGATTATGGATGGATATTCTGTTTCTTTTGATAACAAAGTAGTTATCTTTAGTGGTAAACATTTTATCTGTCCTGGCACATTAGATGGACACTTATACTTTTTTAAACCAATTGAAAACACTACGCAAAGACAACTATTGAATACATCAATCATAAACCCTAACAAGAGAAAATAACCTTCAGACTTGAATCAAACCTATCTTTGGCATCTAAGGCTAGGTCATATTAACCTTAAGAGGATATAAAGGCTTGTAAACGATGGACCATTGTCTTCTTTGGTACTGGAATCATTTCCTTTGTGTGAATTCTGTTTGGAAGGTAAAATGACCAAGCATCCTTTCCAGTCAAAAGGAAATAGATCTGAAGGGCTATTAGATTTGATTCACTCTGACCTATGCGGCCCTATGTCAATTCAAGCTCAAGGAGGGTTCGAGTATTTCATCACTCTCATTGATGATTACTCTAGATACGGTTATATCTACCTGTTGCGTCGCATGTCTGAATGCTTTAAGAAATTCAAAGAGTTTAAGGCGGAAGCGGAGAAACGAACATGTAGAAGTATCAAGTCACTATGTTCTGATCGTGGTGGCGAGTACCTCTCAAGCGAATTTAGGGATTACATGGCAGAGAATGGGATTACATCCCAGTTGGCTGCGCCTGGAACGCCACAACAGAATGGCATGGCGGAAAGAAGGAATCGTACACTGTTAGAGATGGTTAGATCGATGATGAGTTATTCTGAGTTGCCCCTTTCGTTCTGGGGATATGCCCTGGAAACGGCAGCCTATATTCTTAACTTGGTTCCATCACAATCAGTTCCTGCTACACCCGCAGAACTATGGACTGGACGGAAGCCCAGTTTGAACCATATCCTGATTTGGGGTAGCCCAGCACACGTGTTGGACAAGGAAGTTAATAAGATGGCTCCTCATACGGACATAAGGCTGTTCGTTGGATATCCTAGAGAAAACGAAAGGTGGTTTATTTTATAGTCCTAAGGATCAGAAGATCATTGTTAGCACCAATGGTCGGTTCTTAGAGGAAGACTATGTAATAAACCACAAACCAAGGAGTCAAATCATCCTTGAGGAGTTAAGGGGATGATCGAATTCTACACCGGTTGTATAAGAAGAGGAACCACCAAACACTGCACAACGTGTCACAGAAGTACAGGTACTGCCTCGTCGCAGTGGGAGGGTTGTACGCCAATCTGATAGATTTATTGGTCTGGGAGAGGCTTCAGATTTCCCAGAGGGTCTCAATGAATTGGATCCCAAGACCTATGATGAGGCAATTCGAGATAAAGATGTGGATTCTTGAAAAACTGCAATGGAGTTTGAGATTGGATCTATGAATCGCAATCAAGTCTGTGAACTTGTAGAACCACAAGATGGGGTAAAACCCATTGGTTGTAAGTGGGTCTACAAGTGCAAGAGAGGATCTGACGGGAAAGTTGAAACCTTCAAGGCAAGATTGGTGGTAAAAGAGTATACTCAGAAAGAAGGGATCGATTATGAGGAAACCTTTTCACTGGTAGCCATGCTTAAGTCAATCCGGATTCTCTTGTCTATTGCCGCTCATTTGGATTATGAGATTTGGCAGATGGATGTCAAGACAGCTTTCCTAAACGGAAGTCTTGAGGAAAAAATCCACATAAAGCAACCAGAGGGATTCATTGCTAAGTGCCAAGAGCCCTTGGTGTGTAAGCTTAAGAGATCCATTTATGGACTTAAACAGACATCAAGATCTTGGAACATCCGATTTGATGAGGTTATCCAGTCACATGGATTCGTGCAAAGTCCGGATAAGAGCTGTGTGTACAAGAAATGTGACGGAAATGTGGTGGCATTTCTCATACTTTATGTTGATGACATCTTGCTTATTGAAAACAGTAAGAAGGCGTTGTCAAACATTAGGGTGTGGTTGTCCGAGTAGTTCGATATGAAGGATCTAGGTGAAGCTGGACATGTCCTTGACATCAAGATCATTCAAGATCACCAGAAAAGGATGTTATGTCTATACCATGCAACTTATATCGATACAGTGCTAGCTAGATTTGGCATGCAAGATTACAAGAAAGGTTTTATACCTTACAGGCATGGAATTCATCTATCCAAGGAAATGTGTCCCCAAACACAATCTGAGATAGAGGAAATGAAGAAAGTACCATAAGCTTCGGCTGTGGGAAGTTTGATGTATGTTATGCTATGCACTAGGCCTTATATATGTTATGCCGTTGGCATGGTAAGCAGATATTAGTCTAACCCTGGACAAGGTCACTGGACTGCGGTCAAAAACATTCTCAAGTACCTTAAAAGGACTCGAGATTACATGTTGGTTTTCCGCTCTGATAGTCTAGTGCCTTTGGGTTACACGGACTCAGATTTTCAATCCGACAAAGATCAGAGTAAGTCTACCTCGGGCTATGTGTTTACATTAGGAGGTAGAGCCATCGTATGGAGGATCATTAAGCAGAAATGTATTGCGGATTCCACCATGAAAGCCGAGTATGTAGCTTCCTCTGAGGCTGCAAAAGAGGCTGTCTGGCTCCGCGGGTTCCTAGTGGGCTTGGCCGTGGTTTCTGATTTTCCTAAAACTATCACGATATACTATGATAACTCTAGTGCAGTGCCAAATTCGAAGGAACCCAGAGCCCACAAGGTAAGTAAACACATAGAGAGAAAGTACCATCTTATATGAGAAATCGTTAAGAGAGGAGACGTGGCGGTGGTCAAGATTGCATCGGAGGACAACCTGGCCGATCCATTCATGAATAGCCTACCGGCTAAGACCTTTGATGGTCACGTGGAGAAAATAGGAGTGTGATGCAGACCTGGTGGCGCAGTTTGAGTTGATAGTTTTGATTGGAGAGTTAGCCAGTTAGTTATTATGCTTGAAACACATGCTTCAAGTATAAGTGGGAGATTGTTAGTTTTGTATACTGGAAGACTTGCCTTTGTATACTTTTTCTGATGATATGATGATATGAAATGAAAGTTGTTGCAGTCAATGTTTGCATTTAGATTATGTTCTATAATTGTTCTATGCAATGTTCCATATACTTTCATTGTAGATGATGTGGTGTGGGGAGTCACACGGTAAGATCATATCATTAGAACCATGTAATATATTAAAGAGCTCACGTCTTAGATGGTCCTGAACACACCATCGGTACACCGTAGAATAATCTGATAAGTTAGTTTATCTTGACTAACTGATTATTCTAGTACACTCGTTAGTCTATTGAGGAGGATCATGATAGGATACTATTCACTGTCTCTGACCCAGTTACTGAGAGAATAAAGATCCACGGAGTTAGGGTTCTGAACTCATGTGATATTGGCGAGCATTTGTGTGCGTTGTTTATTACTTTGATTTATTAATGGGTGAGATATTTTCATAGATCGAATTCGATATCTTGGGTAATAACAATGTATACATGATGTCTCGAGCAGTATGCATGAGCACCGTGTCCTGGTGCGCCAGGTTGATGATGTTCTCTTGAGAAAACGCAAGTTCATGTTGAAACCCGGCAGGTGGAATTTATTCCGTAAATGAGTAAAGCTTGTGTGGTACTACTCAAGGTTTTAGATGTTAATTAATTATAGCTGTCAGAGGCTGACATAATTAATTAATGAATATTATATCTTAAACACGGTGAATGGCTGGACTAAAGGAGAAAGCATATTCGTAAATATGTATTAAATTGGTAGGTCAGTTTTACTTCTTTAGTGGAATAAAAGTAAAACTTAATTTATTTAATTATACCCTAAGTTTGTTGGATATTGGATATTAAATAAATTAGTGGGCCAATTTAATATTCTTCTAGATCCCTGTTATAGCCCAATTGACTGATAGTGGACTGGATATTGAACTTGAGATAGAGGCCCAAACCCAGTAGGGTTGGGAGACCAATTTTCGGCCACCTCCCCTATATATAGAGGAGGTGGGTTTGAAAATTTCAAGCATTATAATTCAGCCCCTCTTTGTCTCTCAAAGTTATCCACAGATTTCACAACTCTATCTAGTAGATTTCAGCCCACTCTTAATCTAGATACAGTCCGGGAATACAACAGAAGATCTTGGAGTAGAATATGCAGTGGATGATTTTGACATAAGTGGCGCCAATTACTGTGTTCATTCAATAGCAAGATTAGATCTTTAATCTTGTCCACAGACCATCTATCGATTTGTAAGTAGATTCGTTTCTGTAACGCCCCAAACTACTCCGTTTGGCCATGTCACTTAACATACTTGTAACGCCCCAAACTACTCCGTTTGGCCACGTCACTTAACAAATAATTCATTTACATGCATTTGCATTCTTTTAAAAGATTGAGCGGAAGCTAAGGTCAAATTGCATAATGAGGTATAACGTCATAATTCTGAATATAAATTTTTCTTTCACAATTATAATATACAACCTATCGAATCTACCCTGTCACCCAACATAGTATTTAATGGAAGCATGGAATAAACCCATCCACATCATTAATACAATCGTCTAACCTATCGGGCTCATAGGTCTTAGACAACCCGCCCGTCTAGTACCCTAAATTAACAGACATAGCATAGAAAGTCAATGACATATATTTACACAACATAGGCTCCTAGCTCAATCGACCCACCTTTAAAACATTGACATGTTATATCAAGTTAAATAAAATCACAACTATAAAAATCGGGCTAATCCCATTCCCAATATTTGTTAATCATAAGATAAATAGAACGATCAATGGGAATATAATAATATGCGTATTCAAGGGCACATAAAAGAAAACACAAGCTTGTGGGCGTTCTCTTGTGTTCACAACGCTCCTACTCGGGCCTCGACTCCTCAACCTGAAATTCATTGAATGAATGGGGTGAGTATTTAACAACATACTCAGTGGGGAACACTGCAAACAGTTATAGCTAATTGCACAAGTGAAAATATAACATATGGACTTTTCTTTGTGGAGACTAGTCTCAACCCCGCAGGGTCCAAACATCATGATGCCCCTGTTAATGAACATCTTTGGCCCTGTAGGGATGCCCGCAGTCATACTACCCCCCAGGGAGGACATTAACAGGTCTATTATCGATCCCGAAGGACCTCTTTATCGATCCCGAAGGACCTCTGTATGCCTCGAAGGGTCTCATTCTTTTCTCCTGGTCCGAAGACCCTTCATAGTCATACAATCAAAGCACAACAATAACTATAACCTTACACGTGTTCACAGTTTAGAGTTACCCCACCTTAAGAGACGCTTTCGAATCCTTTTAACCTTTGAAATACTTCTTGGTCGTGCACAAGTCGTCCTCCTCGAACCACAACACGTCACCTAGCACCTTTTAATCCTTTTTCATTTTAGATGTCGAGTTATACAATTAAATCATAGTTTAGACCAAACTCATGCTATACTTTGTTTTAAGGTCTTCAAACATATCCACATACACAATCATGGATATACAAGCTCATATCATGATTTTGGACTCAAAATACTCATTAAAACTCTTTGAAGCATTTAATCGAGCACATTACGTGCACCCATTTAAACCACATGCTCATGACTCAATTTAAATCCTTTAAACCTAATATTTCAAATACAAACACCTTCATCCTAGGGCTCTAACATACTTGAAAATCAACTTCATAAAGACATCACAACACCTCCAATCAAACATCAACAAACAAGGGGAAATTAGGGCAAAAATCCAAACCCTAGTAACAATGAACCATAGGAATTCGATATAACTTCACATATAGATTCAATGGAGTAAATAAACCATATGTTCAAGGTATCAAGGCAAGAAGATCAACAAAATCGAAGAACCCTAATTTTTGGGTAACAAACCCTAGGTTCGATTTATCATGAAATTAGTGTTTAATCACCAAAAGAAGAGGTATGAGATTACCTTAGATGATGGATAATGATAAGAGAATCCTCTCCCAAAGCTTGAAGAACTCCTTGAGAGAATTTAGGAAGAAATCATCCAAGAGAAGATAGAAATGAGGGTGAAATGGTTAAGTGGGGTATTTAAAGAATGAAAATTCCGAAACGGGGCACGACCTAGGGGGGTCACGTTTACAGGTCGCGTTTGAGCTGAAGAAAAATGGCTCTCTGAAGCTGGTGACACGCGACCAAAAGGTCACGTTTTTCACTCGCGTTGCAGAGCTCTCAGAACGTGACTCAAAGGGGGTCGCGCTTCACGGTTACAGGTCGTGTTTGAGCCGAAGAAAAATGGCTCTCTGAAGCTGGTGACACGCGACCAAAAGGTCACGTTTCTCACTCGCGTTGCAGAGCTCTCAGAACGCGACTCAAAGGGGGTCGCGCTTCACGGTCATGCCCAGACTGTAGATTTTTGAAAGAGCTTCGATTTGAGTACTTATGGGCCTTGTGGTACCAACCGAGTCAAAAGTTATGACCTCCGGACGAAACCCTACCGAAATTCAGCGAGACCCTCGATTTATGCTATTTTCAAAAACACATAAAATACACAACTTGAATTTTTAAAACTTATTTACTACTCATTTAATGCACACACCGAAATTACATAAAATTAAGGTATGGCAAATCATAAAATTAAACGCAATTACAATCATTCCTTAACACATAACTCGACATTTTGGTATTAAAAATTCGAACTGTATTATACACTCAGTATAATATCACTGTGTGCTAAGACGTATCGGTTCGAGTAAGACAACCTGCAATGAAACAACGGCATAATACAAACATACTCACATGATTAATATTCAAACAATACTAATTCAAAACCATCTACTAAAATTATAATTTATAATTTAGCAAAAAGGATCGGGGTATCACAGTTTCTATGTTTCCGCTTTATTAGATTCGAATCTGCTATGCATGTTTTTTCTGTTAGACTGTGATAAACATGCATGTGATGTAAAAATATGATTTGCATGAACATGGATTAATGGACAACCAAATGATCCTGCGGTGGTTTAATTCGAAAAAACCCCAACATTTCATGCATGCGACGTGCATGTGCATGCTTGTTGTTCATGTTCTCTTCTTCAAACCTTGATCTCCAATCTTTAATTGTTAACAAAGTAACAATTCTGGGGCTGCTCTCAACTCCTTTGTCATCTTCGAACTTCTTACATGAAAATGCGATATAACTTCACATATAGCTTCAATGGAGTAAATAAACCATATGTTCAAGGTATCAAGGCAAGAAGATCAACAAAATCGAAGAACCCTAATTTTTGGGTAACAAACCCTAGGTTCGATTTATCATGAAATTGGTGTTTAATCACCAAAAGAAGAGGTATGAGATTACCTTAGATGATGGATAATGATAAGAGAATCCTCTCCCAAAGCTTGAAGAACTCCTTGAGAGAATTTAGGAAGAAATCGTCCAAGAGAAGAGAGAAATGAGGGTGAAATGGTTAAGTGGGGTATTTAAAGAATGAAAATTCCGAAACGGGGCGCGACCTAGGGGGGTCGCGTTTACAGGTCGCGTTTGAGCCGAAGAAAAATGGCTCTCTGAAGATGGTGACACGCGACCAAAAGGTCGCGTTTCTCACTCGCGTTGCAGAGCTCTCAGAACGCGACTCGAAGGGGGTCGCGCTTCATGGTCATGCCCAGACTGTATATTTTTGAAAGAGCTTCGATTTGAGTACTTATGGGCCTTGTGGTTCCAACCGAGTCAAAAGTTATGACCTCCGGACGAAACCCTACCGAAACTCAGCGAGACCCTCGATTTATGCTATTTTCGAAAACACATACAATACACAACTTGAATTTTTAAAACATATTTACTACTCATTTAATGCACACACCGAAATTACATAAAATTAAGGTATGGCAGATCATAAAATTAAACGCAATTACAATCATTCCTTAACACATAACTCGACATTTTGGTATTAAAAATTCGAACTGTATTATACACTCAGTATAATATCACTGTGTGCTAAGACGTATCGGTTCGAGTAAGACAACCTGCAATGAAACAACGGCATAATACAAACATACTCACATGATTAATATTCAAACAATATTAATTCAAAACCATCTACTAAAATTATAATTTATAATTTAGCAAAAAGGATCGGGGTATCACAGTTTCTATGTTTCCGCTTTATTAGATTCGAATCTGCTATGCATGTTTTTTCTGTTAGACTGTGATAAACATGCATGTGATGTAAAAATATGATTTGCAGGAACATGGATTAATGGACAACCAAATGATCCTGCGGTGGTTTAATTCGAAAAAATCCCAACATTTCATGCATGCGACGTGCATGTGCATGCTTGTTGTTCATGTTCTCTTCTTCAAACCTTGATCTCCAATCTTTAATTGTTAACAAAGTAACAATTTTGGGGCTGCTCTCAACTCCTTTGTCATCTTCGAACTTCTTACATGAAAATGCTTAGAAATATCCTTGCAATTGTATTGCTCGAAGTCGTGTAATTGGGCCATGTATTTGTAGCTCCGGGTTAAGTTCTTTAAGGCTTGTCATAGACGTATCAATTAATTAATTAAATCTGTTAAGGGTTCTTGCGGGTTGTTAATTAATAAGATTTTGGATAATAAGGGTTCTTTTGTTCAATGATTCGTAAGAAGGAAAAAAGAATATGTCAGGGGTTCCGGTATTCTATAACTGATTTATAGGAATTGTCAATTAAAATCATTGCACCGATGAATGATATGATCATATCTCTTTTACTTTACAATCTCATCCGGTTTTTATTAATCTGATTTCTCTCCTCTGTTTTGTTTCATTAGTTAATTAAACTCTCTCAAAACCCTAAAAGTTACCTTTGAAAGAAGAATACACCGTTCCCTGTGGATTCGACCAGTATTTTCCACCTACTACACCCTTGTTGGGCATTTGGAAGAGCGGTTATTTGAGCACGTGACGACCGCATATCAGCCACTATCAATAATCATGGAACACATCTTATCCTTGATCGTTGCACAGGTGTAGAAGATATTCTCCCACTGATGATCGTGTTCCTCAGTTCGATTGATGCTTAGACTCCGGATTATGACAAGGCTGATAATTGGCGCATCCGGGTTAACCTCCTCTGGCTCAACATCATCGATCTGTGTTCCTTCATTAGTGGCATCACTTGTTGGCTGCTCCAACTCATCCTCACTGGCTGACTCGAGTTCATTCTGTTCTGAAAGGAATAGAACTCATCGGTTTGGATATTGGGCTTCAAAATGGCCCCATCCTTGGCATTTGTGACATTGGATATCACGAACTCATGTAGGGGCTGCTGTAGGAGGCGGTGCTGACTGGTTGGGCCATCTATATGGTGGCCTGGACTGTGTAGACAGCGTAGACTTGGGTCTACGACTTGTCTATGGTGCAGTGCGATCAAAATGTCAAACGGGCTGTTCTGGAGGACCTTTCGAACGTGTGGCTTCAGTTAGCATTGAACTGGGTGCATTGCGGCTCCAAATCTATCGTGTAGGGGCTGCATTGTGCATTGATCATTGCCGGCCATCTCTCAGCTGTCATTCAATGATTGACGCGTAGTGCACCATCTGCTCAATGCTTGAGAAATCTCTCAGTTCGAACTCACAGGCTGTATCCAAATTCATGCCCTCGATATACCAGATAATAGTGGCATCGAGTGTCTCCTCCTTTCCAACTTGATTTAATGTTGTCTCGAATTTCTTATGATACTCATCAATCGAGCGGGTACCTTGTTTAATTCGATTCAGCTTCTTCTCAAGCTCCCGCTCATAGTGCACTAGTATAAAATGTCCTCACATGACCTCTTTCATTTCTTACCATGTATCGATAGGTGGATATCAATCACGACACCTCTTTACTTGTTCATTCTCCCACCAGGTGACGGCATACTCCTTAAATTTAAGGGATGCGAGTTGTACCTTTTTCAGCTCGGGAAAGTCATAACATTCGAAAATCTTGTTGACTTTCCTCTCCCAATTGAGGTACATATCAGGATCATGTAATCCCTCAAACTCCAGGATGGTGGTCTTGATGTTGTTCTCTATAGAGTCGGCATTTTCAAATCTTGGCCTTTCAACACGGAATGCACGTCGATATGGTGCTCAGGGTTGATCTTGGTGATTTTCCCTTTTTTGTGGTATGAAATGAGCTTCGTACTCACTAGCTGCATCAGACTCGTGTCCTGTATCCTCTTCTGCATGTGCTTGAGGCTCGGGTTGCCTCACTGCGGCTCTTTGAGATTGATCTTGCTTTAGTGCGCCTCTTTGAGGCTCGACTGGTCTCTCTATAGCTCTTTGGATAACTTGGGACTCGGTCGGCCGAGTTTGAAGCTGTGTAAGCTGCTCTGTTAACTTGGTTAATTGGCTACTAAGTTCATCCTTCAGTAGGCAATTCTGACACTCAAAATATTGAGCCATAATATCAAAGTGATACTTAGCGTCCCACACTGTATGAGATGAGTAGGAAGGATCTTCTGGGGTATTTGGCGACTTCAGGTCATCGTGGGGTGGAATAGACGACTCTGGTTTGGTACCTTTCTTCATAGTACCTGCAAAATGAACAAACGTGAAAGAAACAAGGATTGGACCTCACAACCTCACAATCTCTCGTTTGCTTTCACTCAGATTTTTCCCCTCGTGTATGTCACTCAAGATAAGTGCTCCTGTGTATGGTGGTGATGGTGGTGTTAATCGAATTCAAGTGGCTTTGATCAGCTCCTCTTGGTCTTCTCGTAAGCTCGAATTAGTAGGTCAAGAACCACGGTAGATGCTGTATTGAATGGAGTATGGAACGAGTAAGATGGTGTATGTGAACCGGCTGTCCGGTATAGGTAGACCAGCTGGAACGGATGTATAGAGTTGGCGTATGGTGTAGGGTGCGTTTGGTGTACGGGTGTATGGGCCGGATTGTGTACGGATGGTGTATGGTGCACACAGTGGTGTAGGATGATTTAGGGCAGAATTTTAATCCCCTTGATTGTGATAGGGTCGAAAATATGGGCTATGGAAAAGGATAAAGGTGGTGGAGAAAGATTAGAGTGAAAGGAAACTAGATAAGGATAGAATAAGAATACATAACGTAGTATCTATTTGGATATGCTTCACCTAGATAGACACAATCTAAATAGTCTAAGATATCTATTATCGAAGGAAAGAGTCTAAAATAACTAGAGTAGAACAAGGAAATGAAATAAATAGTGCATTTTTTTTTTCACGAAACTTTTATTTTTAACTGCAATACTACTCTAATTCAACTAGAATAGCAACAATAGAACACTAGGAAGATAAACACGAACTGAATCCAAGGAAAAACAAATCAGATCTTTTTTTTTAAACATCGGCGCCTTTTTTTTGCTTCAGCCGATGGCTTTTTTTTATCTTTTTTTTTCAATGAGTATACGTGTTACAACTTGATAGACTAAACGAACAAGATAAACAAAAATAAAATGGACGACTAGACCCGGTATTGAACCACGAACAGCAATATGCCGATGTGGCTTTGATACCACTTTTATGATGTGATCCCATGATGAATAAGAACACAACAAGACAAAGCACGCAAGCGACAAGAACGCAACACACGTCGGTAATGTAAGGATTAAATACCAACAATTAAAACATGAGTATAACTATCAAAGTAATGCGAAAATTAACGACTATAAGAATCGATGATTATGCTGAATAGACTCGATTAATTTGACTCTTAGATTACTTAGAATTATGACACAACTAAATAAAACACAATAACAAAATAAACACAAGAAAAGGGACGGCTAGGCAAATTTTGTGATGAACGAATTATGGGCTGAAATAGGCTATGAATTAAGGAGGATTGGAATGATTGTTATGTGAATGAATTATGGAGATGGCTTGGTGAGTTGATGATGATCGGACGATGAGGATAGGAGATCGGCGGCGGCAGATTTATTGATGGATGAACGGTGATGATGTGTTGATGTTGAAGTAGGACTTACTCGAACCCTGTCATTTGATTGACGAAATGCGATATCTCGAACTACTACGGATTGGTTAGCACTCCCCCTAGAACTCGATGGCACTAGAAAAAGCTTTGATAGGACTAATGATTTGCTAGATCAATAGAACTTATAATTGGGTGATCAACCAAAGGATCGTGAGACAAAGAGAAATAAAAACTTCAATTTTCAATCAATGTCTAAAGTTTAATGTTCACAATGATCTCCTATTTATACTATAGGGATCGAAATATTCAAGGCCTTCAAAAGTCTAAGTGGCCGAAAATAAAGAGAGAATCCTAGTCTAGTTAGGATTCCTACCTTAATTAAAATTCTGTTTAAGGTAAATCCAAAAATACCAAAAATAAAGATAATAAAAATCTAATCTAGATAAAATAAATCCCAATTAGACTTGGGCCTTCCAATTGGCGAATTGGACCTCCAATATGGGCTGATCCACACGCCATCTTCAAGCTTTAATCCTCTTGGGCTTGATCATCAATTGTCAACACAGTGACAATTCTCAGGCTGCATTTATCTTCTTGTTCTCCAACTTTGAACTTTCTTCTAATTAATAATTGTAAATATTGTTGAAGCTTCTTAGCACGAAGTCGGGTAATTGGTCCCTTTAATTGCAGCTCTACGTCTTCTTCATCATTGTTGCTTGGACCGTGCTAATCAGAGATCTACTTACTGATGAATGGAGAATGAGAAAGAAAATGAGAGCATATTATTATATTACAAAATAACCATGCCTCCATGAAAATAAATTAACTCAAAATATTTAAATATATATTTGTAAAAAAAAATGAAAAAAATTAAAAAGTGAAAAAAAAGCCAAAAAAAAGAGGGATAGAGAGGGGAAGGGGGACCACTAAAAAAGAAAAATAAAAAAAAAAAGAAAAAGAAGAGAAAACCACCTCATGGGACAAATAGATATCCGTCTAACATAAGAGATCCGTTAGACGATCTCACACAAGTGTGCCTCATTTATGAACTTACTTAAGGTGTTTGAAAGTGTGCGTGCGTGATTTATAATTCCATGAATTTAAAAGCTGCATTGACTTTTGAGTGCGGTCTACCGTCTACGGTTTGTAGGTGGGGTGTTTTTTCCTTAAATAAAGAAAAATTTTCCCAACAATATTGGTTAATTAATATCCAACATGAAATTAAAGTGTACTTGAATGCTATACTTTTGAAATATTTGGCGTGTTGTGCGTTTCCTAATAAAAAACTAATAATCACGCACGATTTTAAATGTGGGATTGAATGTATATATACAAGGGTGAGTTCAAATAAGAATCAATACCCACGTGAGAACCTAGGAACCAATCAAATTCATTCATCTTGATGACATGGAGAATAAAAAGGAGGTGACATAAATTTTTTTTTTAAAAAGGCTATTCCCAGATTTTTTTAAAATAGTAATGTCGTCATGTTTATAAAATTTCTTAAAAACTTTAAACAATTATAATTCATTTGTTTTAAATCCACCTGAGGTGAATAATGTATCAAATTAAAGCTGTTTTCATGCACTTTCATTTCATATTGTATATGTTTGTTTGAATGAAAAATATAAAAACCTTTTTTCCATGTATATATATATATATATATATATTCGTAGTTTAATCCCCCTACATATCGTCGGTTCAAATTTCCTGTTGCATTTGTTGGAATTTCACTCCATGTTTCACTATCAAATTCATGATTTGAATAATATTTAAGTATAACATAAATAATCATAGTGAACATTTATCAACAAAAAAATGAATTTTGAAAATTATAAAATTTAATTTTTCTTATATTTAATTTATTAATCATTAATTGAAGTAAATAGTAATAATAATATTATTACTTAAATATATTATTATATATATGTGAGTATGGGTAGGGTGGGTACTAAGGTACCCGAACCTGTTCCCATGAATAATTATGGATAATTTTCCTTGCCCAAATATGTCCATACCCATACCCAAAACGTAGATAATTACTACTAACCGTGGTTATTTTTTGTGGTACTCATAGCTAGAGTCCATCACTCATTGTTGTTCCTAACTTTACAAGGGGAGAAAATTTTTATTATTTAGTTTTGATCAAATTTTTGTGCAAAGTCTTAGGTGAATTAATTTATAATGACAAAAATTATATGAGACTGTCTAACGGGTCTTTTACGTTAGACGGATCAAATAGGATCCAAACCCGTCCAAATAGAGATCTGTGTAACGTAAAAGATCCGTTAGACAATCTCACACAAGTGTGCCTCATTTATGATCTTACTTAAGGTGTTTGAAAGTGTGTGTACCTGATTTATAAATTTCATGAATTTAAAAGCTATATTGACTTTTGAGTGTGGTCTTTGGGTTTGTAGGTGGGGTGTTTTTTCCTTAAATAACGTAAAATTTTCCCAACAATATTGGTTAATTAATATCCAACATGAAATTAAAGTGTGCTTGAATGCTATACTTTTGAAATATTTGGCCTTTTGGGCGTTTTCTAATAAAAAACTAATAAGCACAATTTTAAATGTGGGATTGAATGTATATATACAAGAGTGAGTTCAAATAAGAATCAATACCCACGTGAAAACCGAGGAACCAATCAAATTCATCCATTTTGATGGCATGGAGAATAAAAAGGAGGTGACATAAATAAATTTAAAAAATAAGACTATTTCCAAATATTTTTTTAAAATAGTAATGTCGTCATGTTTATAAAATTTCTTAAAAACTTTAAACAATTATAACTCATTTGTTTTAAATCTAATTGACATGAATAATGTATCATATTAAAGTTTTTTTTCATGCTCTTTCATTTAAGATGCATATTGTATATGTTTGTTTGAATGAAAATTGATGAAAAATACAATAACTCATTTTTCATTTGTGTGTGTGTGTGTGTGTGTGTTCCTAATTGAATCCCCTATATACCGTCGGTTCAAATTTCACGTTGCATTTGTTGGTATTTCACTCCATGTGTTGACTATCAAATTCATGATTTGAATTAAGTATAACACAAACAATCATAGTGAACATTTATCAACAAAAAATGAATTTAAAAATTTACAAAATTTAATTTTGAAATAATCAACCATAATAATGAATTCTTTATTGAAAACTGAAAAAAAATACTAAAAAATAATTATAAATCCTAATTTGGTGGGGTACTAAACCCTAATAAACAATCGTAATTTGAAAATGTAACACGTAGTGTAACACAGAGAGTGCAACATGAAATCTCATGTGACACACCACACGATGTGTTTCGCGGATTAAGTCCCATAACTAATCCTTGCTAATTCAATTACTATGAATATTGACAAACATGCAAATTAAATCACAATATAAATAGTAAACTAATTATAAGCATTTATGATTGTTTAAGTGAAGAAAGAAAATGAGGTTGCATGCATGCAGAAATATTTGTGCAGACAGGATGAATTGTAGTTGTAGCTAGCCAGCGTCTAGGGAATTATATTAAAGAAGGAACAAATTTTCAAATAATTAAGTCAATTGTGAATTAAGCATACATTTGCAACTAAGTTTTTGTTGTTGTTTTTTCATGTATAAATAGGAGTGAATATATATGGACTTAATTAGTAAGAGAGTGTATGTGAACAAAATTATACAATAACAAAATATATATATATTGTAGTGTATCAAAATTTAAAAGTGGATTAGCTAGCAGGCAAACTCAAAGGTAATTAATTACGTAATAATTAAGTCATAATTTTGATATTGTTGTGTTTAATTAATTATAAATTCCATATGCTGCTTGTTGCAATTATTATAGTTCCTGTTATAATGTTGTGGTTGATAAGTAAATGGAACAAATGGAATGATGGGGCGGCTGAACAAATTAATCTGCCTCCAGTCCCTAAACAACTGTGAATATATAATCGGAAACCTGCACCACATTTCCGATTCTCCCTTTCATTCTTTAATAGATCTATTGAAACAATACGGCCCATTAATGCACCTAAAGCTAGGTGAATTCGACACGATCGTGGTTTCATCGACGGAAATAGCGAAAGAAGTATTCAAGGAAAAGGAATCCGTTTTCCCCAACATGCCATAAGCATTGCCGTGGAGGTCTGCTGGTACAAATACATTGACATTGCATTCTCATCACGCAGTGATTACTAGAGACCGATGAGGAAGATATGCATTCTGGAACTCCTCAGCCCCAAAAAGTGTGCGTTCCTTCGCTCCCATCAGAAAAGATGAGGTTTCTCGTCTCGTTGAATCCATTAACCACTCCGCTGGAAGCTGAAACCCCACCGTCAATCTTACTAAGAAGGTCTTTACTATGATTAGCACCATCACCTGTAGATCTGCGTTTGGTGAGGTGTGCAAGGACAAAACCTGCAATGATCAGGCTAGTGCAGGACACAATGGGATTGGTCGCTGGCTTTTCATTTATCGATATGTATCCATCTTCCCCGATAGCTGCTCCCATTGGGTTATCAAGCAGAGGTTGCTGAGGATGCGGCGTAAGTTTGACTTCGTTCTTGATGATGTCATCAGTCGCCTTCAAAATAATACCAAAGCTAATGGCGCGAGCTCGGTAGAGAAGATTTGGTTAATGTTTTGCTCAGGGTTAAGCAAAGTGGATAGATCAAGTTTCCAATTGCCAATGAAAATTATATATATATATATATAAAATGCAGGACATGTTCAGAGCTGGAACGGATACATCATCGTCAACTATAGAGTGGGCAATGACTGAGCTGTTGAGGTATCCCTGAGTATATCAGGATTAGTGTAGTAGTTGGGATCCCTATGTATGGCCCAAACGTTCACTACTACCCTAACATTTCGAGGAATATATGGTGTATCCCCTGATTTTGGATGACTCTGTGGAAAGTCTGGGGATTATGGAACCTTGAGGGTGCAATCGGAGAGTTTCTATGATCACAAGCTTTAAGTAGTTCAAATTCGGAATGACTTCGTCATCGATGATGATATTACTAGTGATCACTTGTCTTACTTCAGCTTGTGCTTTGGCAAACACTCGGAGATACCTCAACAGTTTAGTCATTACCCACACTATATATATAATGAAGGACATGTTCGCAGCTGGAACTGATAGAATGAATGAACTGTTGAGGTATCCGCGAGTGTTGGCCAAAGCACAAGCTAAAGTAAAACAAGTGATTAGTAGTAATAGCATCATGGATGAACACGTCATTCCGAATTTCAACTACTTAAAGCTTCTAATCATGGAAACTCTCCGATTGCACCCTCAAGGATCCATCATCCCCAGACTTTCCACAAAGTCGTGCGAAATCGGAGGATACACCGTACCTCGGAATGCTAGGCTAATAGTGAACACTTGGTCCATACATAGGGATCCCAACTACTGCACTCATCCTGAAACATCTCAACCAGAGTAGTTTCAAGATCAACAGTACTGCTTCGATACTATAGGAAACAATTTTCGCTACCTGATGTTTAGGGGTGGGAAAAGAATATACCCGGAAATAACGTATGGTTTGGCTATTGTTATGCTCACTTTAGCTCAACTTCTTTATAGTTTCAACTGGAAACTCCCTGATGGTATTGATGCCCAAACCCTAAACATGATCGAAAACACTGGTCTTACAACTTCCAGAAAAGAATAACTTATTGTTGGTGCCACTCCATTTGAACCGTCACCGTCACTTAATATTACCTAAATTTAATATTGTAATATTTAAAACTTAATAATCGTTCAAATTTCATAGAATAAAATATTATATCGGATAACTAATACTTATATGCTTACAGTTTTAGTTTTGTATATTGGAAAAACATGTCTTTGTATACTTTTATGATGATATGATGATATGAATTGAAAATTATTGCAGTCACTGTTTGTATTTAGATTATTTTATACAATTGTTTTATGCAATGTTCAATATACTTATATTGTACATGATATGGTGTGGGAAGACAGATGGTAAGATCATATCATTAGAACCTTGTATTATATTAAAGAGCTCACGGCTTAGATGGTCCTGAACACACCATCGGTAAACCGTAGAATAATCTAATAAGTTAGTTTATCTTGAGTAACTGATTATTCTAGTACACTTGTTAGTGTATTGAGGAGGATCAAGAAAGGATACTATTCTCTACTCTGACCTTGATAGTGAGAGAATAAAGATCCACAGAGTTCGGGTTCTAAACTCATGTTTGTTGGCGAGCATATGTGTACATTACTTATTTCTTTGACTTATCAATGGGTGAGATCCTTTCGTGGATCAATAAACTCGATATCTTGGGTAATAACAATGTATACATGATGTCTCGAGAGCACCGTGTCCTGGTGCGCCAGGTTGATGATGTTCTCTTGAGGAAACACAAGTTCATGTTGAAACCTACAGGTGGAATTTATTCCGTACATGATAAAGCTTGTGTGGTACTACTCAAGGTTCTAGATGTTAATTAATTATAGCTGTCAGAGGCTGACATAATTAATTATCGAACATTATATCTTAAACACGGGGGATGGCTGAACTAAAGGAGAAAATATAATTGCAAATATGTATTAAATTGGTAGGTCAATATTACTTCTTTAGTGGAATAAAAGTAATACATAATTTATTTAATTATATCCTAAGTTTATTGGATATTGGAAATTAAATAAATTAGTGGGCTAATTTAATATTCTTTTAGATCCCTGTTGTAGCCCAAATAGACTATTAGTGGACTGGATATGGAACTTGAGAAAGAGGCTCAAACCTAGTAGGTTTGGGTAGTGGATTTTCGGCCACCTCCCTATTTAAACATAGGGAGGGTTCGAAAATCACACACACATATATTCAGCCCCTCTTTGTCTCTCAAGATATCCACAAATTTCACAACTCTATCAGTATACAGCCCACTCTGTATCTGATACTCAATCCGGAAATACAACAGAAGATCTCGGAGTAGAATATAGTGGTGTGGACCGCCGATCCAGTGGAGAGAAAGGGGCGCCGGTTTCATCTTCATTCAACAGCAAGATTAGATCTGTAATCTTGTCCTCAGACCGTCTACCAATTTGTAAGTAATTTATTTCTATGTGTTCCGCTTTATTAGATTCGTTTTGCTCTGCATGTTTATTGTGATAGACTTGTGATAAACATACATGAAACATAAAAATATGATTTGCATGAACATGGATTAATGAACATCAAAATGATCTTGCGGTAGTTTAATTCGAAAAAACCCCAAGAATTGGTATCAGAGCGGGTTTTGGCACTGTTCTAGGATTAATCCAGGCATAATTTCGATATACATTATTAAATTTGATGATAAATTTAGTGTGTTAAAATTTTCAGATTTAATTGTGCATGTATTTCGATTTTATGGTATTCAAAACTTGGAAGAATTTTTGATTGAATTCGAAAATTCTAGTTTTGGGGTCTATGGAATTTTCGGTCACTATGAGATATAAATTTGGGATGATATTTGATGTTCTTCAAATTTCCAGATTTATTTCTCATGGTGTTCGAAAATTTGAAGTTCAATTTATCGAAAAATTGATGTTATAAAATTCCCTAATTTTATGTGTTAATTTTCGATACTATATAATTAGATTTGGATGGTTTTTTTGATCCATATCAAATTTCCAGATTTAATTATTGACATGGTTCGAAAATTATGGAGATTAGAATAAGATTAGGTAATTTTTGGTGTATATCAAAAGTTACCTAATTCTAATCTAAATAGGTTTGAAATTAGAATTGTAAATTTGGTAATTTTTGAAGTGGATCAAAATTTCTAGATTTATTTTTCTTGTAATTTTCGAAACCTATGCTATATTATTTGGAATAGTTTTTTTTAATTAATGTCAAAATTTCCAAATATGAAATATAGTGTTAATTTTCATTTTTATTAAATTAATTTGGAGAAGATTTTGATGAAAATTAAATTTCAAGATTTATTTTATTAAGGGGGTCGAAAATTATGAATATTGGATTGAGATTTGATGTTATTTTATGTATATCTTGATTTACCTAATTTTAATCTAGATAGATTTGAAAATAGAATTTTAAATCTTGGAAGAGTTTGAAGTGGATCAAGTTTCCAGATTTATTAGTTGGTAAATTTTCAAAATCTATAGTTTAAAATTGGATAAGGTAATTTTTTGATATAGATAAATAATATATCAAAGTCCAATTGTGATAAGGATTTAAATTAGAATATAATTTGGAAGAATTTGAAGTGGATCAAATTTCCAAATTTTATCCTTAAGATTTTCGGTCCTTATGTGTTATATTTGGATTAGATTTTTGATTTATATCAAGATATCCCAATATTATTAATTAGGGTGTGTCGAAAATATTAAATAAATTTGGTGGATAATTTTAATTAATTTCCATATTTATTTTGGGTCATTTTCGAAAAGGATAAGATTTAAATTGGTGGATAATTATTTTAATTTCCAATTTTTATCTTGTGGATAATTTTGAATTTATTAATTTTATATAATTGGAATATTCAAAAATTATAATTCATGCAAAGATATCATATGTTATTTTATGTGTATCATATAAATATGATTGTTGGATATGTAGACTGTGTTTGTTTGTAGGTTTACCAACTATCATGGCTCCATTTATTTATGTGATGATGTTTATGTTGAATGAATGATTGGCCGTAGCCGGTTTGGCTACATGTATTTTAATCCATGAGAAAATCCATGGATTAGGTCTAGGTTTTATGTTATGTTGTTTTAATGTAATAGAAATAAAACTGTTAGACCAAGTTTTTGAGTTGTAATTTTTATTCTAGAAATAGTAGATTTTTCTTTTTGGAATAGATAGTCTGTATTGAATAAAGATCGGAGATCAACTCAAAGAAGGAAAGTAGTACATCACTAAGAAGGAAGGTTCACCGATTCACATCCTGAAACCCTAATTGGAGCTAGGGTTCCGGCGAGGAGCGGTGAAGAGGGGCGCGGCCAAGCCCTATTCCGGAGCTGACTTTCCTGTTTTATCTCATCAATCAACATGAGATATAAGCCATGATTGTTGGAATATTACTGTTGCTTATTATGTTGTTGTGAAGGATGCAATGTATGTTTATCATTTTATGTGATGTTTGCATGTTCTTAAAATGGGATAAAATGAAACCTCAAGCATAAATAACTAAGTGGGAGAGATTCATACCAAAGTATGTAGAAATCTCATACGGTCTCCATTAAATTTGATTTAATTGAGAAGTGATGGGCATGAGCGTTGACATCGGTCTTCCTCCATATCGGATGTATCATATCATAGATTTCTCTAGAAATTAAATCTCCTAAAAGGATAGCTGTAGGACACTATTAGAACTAACTGACTCCTCCATCTGGAGCAGTTAAATTTGAAATAGTGATCTTGGTGCGAAGATAATGGTGTTCACACTTAGATGTAATTTATTGATAAACGTCCACACGATCGTGGCTTATCAGTTAGATGATTACATGATCGTGTTTATTATCCGGCTATTAATTTGCTTGTTGTAAGAAAATTCAACTGGAAGCAAATTAAAGGTTTAATAACCTATTTAAAAATGGATTTTATAAGCGTCCACACTATCGTGGCTTATAGGAAACGTTTTTAAAGTGTCGGTGGAAAAGTATATAATTTTTATGTGGTTTTCGATTATATATTGTTTATCCTAAAGTTTGTGACTGTACTGCATGTTTTAAATTTCAGTTATTCCATATCATCAATGGCACTCTCCAATCTGTCCTCAATCCTCAAAGAAAACAAACTCATCGGTGAAAACTACAATGATTAGATTCGTAACCTTAACCTCGTTCTAATTGCTGAGGGACACAAGTTCGTACTTGAAGAGGTATGTCCTGAGAAGCCAGATGAGGGTTCTGACGAAGCCCAAAAGGCTGCATATAATAAGTGGGTTAAGTCTGATGGCATCCATGCCAAGTGTGTTGCAACATCAGCATCAGCCTATGAAGACCGCTTATGATATCATGTTCAACCTTAAGGAGCTTTTTGGTTATCAAAACCGCTCGGCATGCCATTTGGCAATGAAGAAGTTGATGGATGCAAGAATGGCTGACTCCACACCTGTTAGGGATCACGTTCTCACGATGATGGAGTATCTGGCTGAGATCGAGACCTTAGGTTGAGAGCTGGACACTGATTCTCAAATCGACATCGTTCTTCATAGCTTGTCCTCGAAGTTTGAGCAGTTCATGCTGAACTTCAACATGATCAAGAAAGATGTTACCTTGACGGAATTGCTCATAGACCTTCAGGCGGCTGAATTGCTCCAAAAGAGCAATCCTGAGGCCCACATAGCTGAGAAAGGGGCGTGTTCTTCTGGTGTGAAAAGGAAGAAGAGATACGCACCTAAGAAGGCTGCAGATACCGGCTCCTAAGGTGAAAAGGCCAAAGGCGAAGATTCTTCCTGAGGAGTTCAAGTTGAAGACTAAGTGCTTCAAGTATGGCCAACCAGGTCACTAGAAGGAGATTTGCCCTAACAAGAAGAAGAAGAGAGGTATATCTCATACTCTTATTGTAAAAACATGTTTAGCAACTTGTTCTACCCAGTCATGGGTAGTAGATACTGGAGCTACTGATTATGTTTGTATGTCTTTTCAGGGGTTCCTGGTAAAAAGACAGCTGAGTGAGAATGAGATCACCATCTACATGGGCAATGCTATGAGAGTGGTGGTTGTTGCAGTGGGAGACGTGGTTTTACCTTTCAGTACTGATAAAACTTTGGTTTTGAAAGATTGTCTTTATGTGTCTGGTTTTAGGCGAAACTTAATTTCAGTTTCTAAATTGATCATGGATGGATATTCTGTTTCTTTTGATAACAAAGTAGTTATTTTCAGTGGTAAACATTTTATCTGTTCTAGCACATTGGATGGACACCTATACTTTCTTAAACCAATTGAAAACACTACACAAAGACAACTTCTGAATACATCGATTATTAACCCTAACAAGAGAAAAGAACCTTTAGAACTGAATTAAACCTATATTTGGCATCTAAGGCTAGGTCACATCAATCTCAAGAGGATACAAAGACTTGGAAATGATGGACCATTGTCTTCTTTAGTACTGGAATTATTTCCTTTCTGTGAATCCTGTTTGGAAGGTAAGATGACCAAGCGTCCTTTCCAGTCAAAAGAAAATCGATCTGAAGGGGTATTAGATTTGATTCACTTAGACCTATGTGGCCCTATGTCAGTTCAAGCTCAAGGAGGGTTCGAGTATTTCATCACTCTGATTGATGATTACTCTAGATACAGATATATCTACCTGTTACGTCACAAGTCTGAATGCTTTGAGAAATTCAAAGAGTTTAAGGCGGAAACGGAGAAATGAATAGGTAGAAGTATCAAGTCACTGCGCTCTGATTGTGGTGGTGAGTACCTCTCAAGCTAATTTATGGATTACATGGCAGAGAATGAGATTACATCCCAGTTGACTGCGCTAGGAACGCCACAGCAGAATGGCTTGGCGGAAAGAAGAAATAGAACTCTGCTGGAGATGGTCGGATCAATGATGAGCTATTCTGAGTTGCCTATTTCATTCTGGGGATATGCCCTAGAAACACCAGCCTATATTCTTAACTTGGTTCCATCAAAATCAGTTCCTTCTACACCCACAAAACTATGGATTGGACGAAAGCCCAGTTTGAAACATATTCAGATTTGGGGTAGCCCAACACACGTGTTGGATAAGGAAGCTGATAAGTTGGCTCCTCGTACTGATGTAAGGCTGTTCATTGGAAATCCTTGAGGAACAAAAGATGGTTTATTTTATAGTCCTAAGGATCAGAAGATCATTGTCAGTACCAATGCTTGATTCTTAGAGGAAGATTATGTCATAAACCACAAACCAAGGAGTCAAATCATCTTTGAGGAATTAAGAGGGGAAGAATCGAATCCTACACCAGTTGTACATGAAGAGGTACCACCGGACACTGCACAACACGTCACAGAAGTACGGGAACTGCGTCATCGCAGTGGGAGGGTTGTACGCCAACCTGATAGATTCATTGGTCTGGGAGAGGCTTCAGATTTCCCTGAGGGACTAAATGAATTAGATCCCAGAACCTATGACGAGGCAATTCAAGATAAAGATGCAGATTCTTGGAAAACTGTAATGGAGTCTGAGATTGGATCTATGGATCGCAATTAAGTCTGGGAGCTTGTAGAACCACTTGATGGGGTAAAACACATTGGCTATAAGTGGGTCTATAAGCGCAAGAGAGGACCTGACGGGAAGGTTGAAACCTTCAAGGCAAGATTGGTGTTGAAAGGGTACACTCAGAAAGAAGGGATTGATTATGAGGAAACTTTTTCGCCGGTAGCTATGCTTAAGTCAATTCAGATTCTCTTGTCAATTGTCGTCATTTGGATTATGAGATCTGGCAAATGGATGTTGTAACACAAAATTCTTTGTATTTAAGTTGCTAAAACATAAAATGTGTACAAATAATATGATTTCGGATCAAAAGTATTTATACAGATCCAATCTCTATTTTTTCTCTGATGCTTCTCTTCAAAACTTGGTCTTCAAATGGTCTTTGAAATCTTCAGAGTAAATTTGTCTCTTTGATTTTCTCGAACTTGTTGTTTGAACTTGGTCTTTGAAGTTTTCGGGGACGATTTGTGTCCTCGCTCTTCTTTGACTTGGTATTTGGACTTGACAACGTTAATTCGGAGGGCCGACACCTTGTTTCCGGATCAAACACCAACTTTAGGTTGAATTTGATGAAGAACGCCTTTGACTGCCTTGCTTATGGATCAAACGCCGTCTTCGGGATAAATTTGGTGAAGAACGTCTTTGAATGTCACATTGAATATCTTTGAGAATTTCACTTATGGAAGTTCTCAAATTCTTGAACTCTTCAAATGGTCTTGCTTCTGGATCAAACGCCGTCTTCGGGATGATTTTGGTGAAGAACGCCTTTGAATGTCACAAGAACGCCTTGAATATCTTTGAGAATTTCACTTATGGAAGTTCTCAAATTCTTGAACTCTTCAAATGGTTTCTGGTGTGATTTTCAACTGATATGGAGGCCCCTATTTATAGTTGTGGGAAGAGAGATCTAGAGCTGATGTAACACTATCTCATTGGCTATTGGAAATTGATATATATCTTGAAAGATATTTACTTGTTTCCAAAGAACTTGATGTTTATCATATAATAATATATTTATTATTTAAATATTTTATCTAATTTTGGATTTGATATGATTCCAAAACTAAATAAATATATTAAAATCAATAAAAATATTATTTATAATATTGTAAAATTTCACCACCTACAGATGTCAAGACAGCTTTCCTAAATGGAAGTCTTAAAGAAAACATCCACATGAAACAACTAGAGAGATTCATTGCTAAGGGTCAAGAGCACTTGGTGTGCAAGCTTAAGAGATCTATTTATGGACTTAAGCAGGCATCGAGATCTTGGAACATCCAATTTGATGAGGTTATCCAATCATATGGATTTGTGCGAAGCCCGGATGAGAGCTGTGTGTACAAGAAATGTGACGGAAATGTGGTGGTATTCCTCGTACTTTATGTTGAAGACATCTTGCTTATTAGAAACAGTAAGAAGGCATTGTTGAACATTAGGGTGTAGTTGTCCGAGCAGTTCGATATGAAGGATATGGGTGAAGTCGGACATGTCTTTGGCATCAAGATCATTCGAGATCGCCAGAAAAGGATGTTATGTCTGTCCCAGGTGACTTATATCGATACAGTGCTAGCTAGGTTTGGCATGCAAGATTCCAAGAAAGGTTTTATACCTTACAGGCATGTGTTAGATCCAAATTTGTATTTATAATTTCGGTTTCAGCTCAACACAACAACTACTTGGGACCACACCCGTAATTGGATGGGGTCAATTATAGACGTGATGAGATAACCCAAGTCGATCTCACAAGGAAGGGTTAGTATGAGGAATTGTCTTTTAGGCTAGTCATGCAACATGCTCAAACAATGAAAATAAATCCTAAACATTCTAAACATGGTTTTGAAGGTGATTTAAACTAAAAATTAAAATATGCAAATAAACAAGATAATGCAAATGATAACAATAAAATCAAGATTGAGGAAAAGTTACAGTAATTTTCGAAAACCATAGGTGGTTTTCGAAACATGGTTTTGAAGGTGATTTAATTAATCAATATTCTAAACATGGTTTTGAAGGTGATTTAATTAATTATTGGTATTTATAACTTTATTTAATTAAAAGTTACAATAATTTTCGAAAACCATAGGTGGTGTAATGGTTGAGTTCTAGATTAATTAATGAATTTCAAGCGTTCAAATCTCTTTATAAATATTTTATTTATGGATTTTATTTTCAATATGATTCTGCACTATACATAAATAAAAATCTGTTATCATTTTCGAAAATGGCCTTTGGCCTAATGGTTATATTCTGCATCTTATTATAATAGGTCAAAGGTTCAAAATCTTTAAAATGCATTTTATTTATTTTTATTCCAAGATAATTATGAACTTTATTTAATTAAAACCACTAAACAATTTTCAAAAATATTATTTAGTCTAATGGTGATAGTTTAGTTTTTATGCTGGAGGTCTAAGGTTCAATCCACTTTGATGCATTTTTTAATCCTATTTTTACTCAAACATTTTATGAGTGTATTTAATTAAAGTAGTTTAATTAATGTTACATAAATTCTTCTAGTCTAGTGGTTAAGTGCTTATTATTTCACTTATGCTTTTGGTCAAGTGTTCAAGCCCTCTTGACTACATAATCATATTATATTTTCATTTGGTCTATTTTGCTTAATTTAGATTAAATTCGAAATTAAGCGTATGATATAATAAATCAATATTTCCATATTTATATTCTATAATCCTTTAAATCTTGAATTAAGTTTTATAATTTCCCCCAATGAATTTAAGGCATCTATTTGTACGATCGAGGACTCCAATATATTTTAAGCTAGGATCTCGTTCGACCTTCAAACGATGTCAGGTTACGCTCTTATTTTATGGACTTGTTCCCTAGAGCCTTATTCACGTTATAGTATATGTTTAGAAGATTAATATGTTATTAAGATATAGTTTTGATGTATAGGTCCTAACCCAAGACCCGTTTAGGATGACGATTAAGGCTATTCCTATATTTAAGCATAAGGTCTTAATCAGATAGCTGGCTTCGGATGAGAAGTCGTGAATAAAGCCTCAGCTAATTTAGCTATAAGGTGGGTTTACTTACTAAAATACTTTCGAAATTATATTTAAACTTTCGTCCACTATGAAAAATGATTTATGCTTATGTTGCTCAATGCGGATTGATGCGACTCATATGAGGATTTCTGAATATGGCACTCCGGTGCAATTACTTATGAATATGTTCATGTTATGAATATATTATAGTTTGTATATGATCATATTAGGGTCGGTCTCCACTATATCTATTGAGCGTGTGATTTATGATATGTCAAATATGGATTTATTGATATTCTTATTGCAAATTATTGGACGAATGTATGAGTATTCTGACAGAGTATTTTTTGGCACTCAGTCCCACTATTTAAAAATATTTTCAGGTAATTGATGACGGTAGGTGGGGGACGTTGACTAATGTGGACATTTTGTATGGTTGACCATATTTTAATTTTTGAAATATTGACTCGATTTAGTTTTTAGTCAACAAATATGATTATTTAAATATTTTATGGAAATGTGATCATTGTTTCCTTGCTGGCATATTTTCAATGTTGGATAATGGATTATTTACTAGTCAAGGTTGAACATGGTTTTGATTTGTTGATCGAAATGTGTGATTTTAAAAGGATAGATTGGTTGAAAAGTCTTATCTTGTATGATTGGTTGTTGAATGGTAAACGCCTATGAGCATGTATTTTATTAATATTTTAAACGAAGTGTTGTCTGAATTTTTATAATTAGAGAAAATGATTTATGTTAGTTTGCGAAAATTTTATTGTGATTTTCTATTATCGTGTGTGTTAGCGTTAGCGCACTGGGCCTTCGGGTTTGGGGTGCTACATATGGTATCAGAGCGAGTCTACGAATCTGTAGGCCTGCGGAGTGATTTTTGAAATGTTTTCGAAATATTGTTTACAAGAAATGGTTACTTACCTATGGTCCCATGTCCACGCCACGCCTCGCCCAATCAGGTACAAATTTTATGAAATTAAATCTTTGTTAAACAAAGTATATTTTAGGCAAGCATATACTATGCTTAAAAAATTATGATAAATAAATTGTTTGATTACAATGTATTTCAAGCCTAAGTTATTGAAAATCTATTGGTTTGCCTTTTTATGAAAATATTTTGTCCAAATACTTATGATATGATCCCACCATAGGATGAACCTAGATGGACTTGGGCATAATTAAATTGCCTGTAAGTTTTCACTTACTTAGTGAACTATGCTTGGACTACTTATGCGTTACACGATATATTTTGAGAACTATAGCTATGACTAAGAATCGAACAACCTTTACTATATTCAAGTGACCGAGATAATTTGACGAGCTAGAGAATGACACCAATGAAGATGCTCCTACAAGATGAAAAGTTCAACGTGAGCTATCGATGACCTTACTCTATTCTATCGATAGTTAATTACGTGATATGAGTACTTTGATTAGATGTGAGTACATAGTAAAATCGGTGAACTATGCAACTCCTGATGATAAATATTGACCTAGTATGAAGCACATGATGTAAAGACAACTATGATGACGCCATGTGCGATATATGAACAGTTGCACATAAGTTGCGATGCAATTTCTTACGATTATGAAATTCCCCTTTTATGAGGTACCGATTGAGAACTATACGTAGTCTCACTATGTTTTACAGACTAATTATATTTTGTCAAGACGTGCGCATAATGCATTTTCCCACTAAGTATCCTGGATCGAATTTAGAAACGACTAAGATAGGAAATTTCATGGTAGTTAATTCTTATAAAATACGAAAGAGTTATTCTCTCCAGGCACAAATAAAGAAGTATGAGTTTAACTCTACACGATGCTGACCAGAATCGATCTTGATGAATTCAATGTTTCATGATCTGTGTTAAGTGCTAAGAACTACGTTAATAGCTATTAGCTCAAATAATATGAATTCAAGTGAAGTAACATATATCGAACTCTTAGTCATACGTTATAAGTTAGAACAACAAATGATTTCAACGATACTGTCGTTACTACTCCACAATCATGGCGAACCTGAAGAAGAAGATGTACCATTAAGAAGGATATAGTATGATATGTGTTGGAATAAACTTTATTTTTGAAGATAGTTATCTTAACACAAATGTGCATGTGATAGAATTAATTGAATGCTTTGGGGTTGCTCTTAGGATGGATTGACTTAAAGATAATCGCGAAACAGTACGATGTCATGAGACAGAAGTAATGCTTCAAACACCGGAAGAAGAAGAATTCACATTTTATGCATCAAAAATAGGTGTTATGATACTCAATATATCATCTATGAATGCAATGAAGACTATCAAGAATAAAGAATGTCAAATTTTGATAGCAAGTTTGACAGACAACATGATGAATGAAAGAGTTAATCATCGAAGTAGTTTTGTAATGAATAATAAGGCCGAAGCAATCAATATGATAGTGATTATGGGAAGTTCACCTCGACAAATGAATATTTCTCCGTGAACTCGCAGACAATTTTGTTCATCGAAAGAAAGAGAATATGTCAATGGCTAATATGAATGAAAATAGGAAAAATATTATAATTTTTGTGTTTGCAAGATACAAATAAGAAAAAGTATATTTCATTCATAAGGAATTATTGGGAAAAACTATCAAGGTAGCCCAACTAATGGTTTTGATAAAATGTCAAAACATATGGAAAAGTTATATGAAAAACTGTAGGTTATTCAGGCTGGAAGTCGGGAGTAATGACCAAGTAAGACTTCAAATCTCTGCTCAGCTGAAGTGAAAAGTCAATCACCTTGAAGCAATGTCAACTAGCTTAAAAGGATATCTCAACCAGACCGGTCAAAGTCTACTCTTCAAAGATTAAGTAAAGCTATACCGGGAAGAGAATATTGTAGACTGAATAGCTAAAGGGGGAAGAAAATGCTAAAGACTGGAAGACATCCACAGATGAGTAAGGCATCAGTCTAGCTGAAAGCCAAGAAAGACTGATGAAGAGAAGAGCCTACTTGAAAGCTCAAGACCAAACAGAACTGATCAAAGATCAATCAGTTGGGAGAAAAAAGGCTCAAATAAAAGCCGACTGGAATCCAGAACTGAAAGCTAAGCCGCTAAAGATCTAGAGCTGAAGATCAAGGCAGCTGAACTGGATCATTTCATGACTGAAGCTTGAGGCAGCTGAGGAACTTCCAACTGGATGATCTCAGAGCTGAAAGCTGAGACAGCTGAGACACCATCATTCTGAAAAAGAGACTTTTACGCAAGACTTTTGCCAAAACTAACCTCTTCTATATCTTGCAGAGCGAGCTCTTCTTTCGCCCTCCCCATAGCTCAAAGCTTAAATCTCTTAAGTACGAAAAGTCCTAACTGAGAAGGCGTGCTTCAAGTTCTAAGCAAGCAGCTAGCTGACGGAGAATTCCAGCTAGAGCAAAGCTTCTCAGTTCAAGCTCTTCAAAGATTAACCACTGAGCTTAGTCCTAAGAGCATTTCAGGTTGATAACAGATTCAAGACTGCCTTCTTGAAGATTGAGAGAGATCTAAAATCTTATAAAGACGGGCAATAGCACCTAAAGTCTCAGCAAGCAGTTGGGATCGGTAAGTGTGAGCTGTCGACCAGAAATCGGCTGAGGAAGAGCGTACTGACGGGTCCGTTCTTCTGGGACAGCAACAGCTGGAAAGGAGGCCACCCTCGGTTTGAAGGGTGTCATTTTCAGGTCCAACAGAATTCTTCACTGTGTAACTGTAATAAAGAAACTTTGCACTTGCATAGTGGATTGTTTTGGGAAAATTGTTGGGAAAAACTATCAGAGTAGCCCAACTGATGGCTTTCATGAAATGTCAAAGCATATGCAATAGTTTCATAAAAAACTGCAGGTTATTCAAAGCTGAAAGTCGGGGGTAATGACCAAGTAAGACTTCAAACCTCAGCTTAGCTGAAGCGAGAGTCAGCTGTTTTGAAGTATGGTCAACCAGCTTAAAAAGATGTCTCAATCAAGCCAGTCAGAATCAACTCTTCAAAGCTTAAGAAAAGCTAAAGGAGGAAGAGAACCCTGAAGACTGGTAGGCATCCATAGATGAGTAATCATCAGTCTAAATAAAGGCGAAGAAAGACTAATGAAAGAAGAGCCAGCTTGAAAGCTTAAAACTGAACTGATCAAAGATCAGTCAGTTAAACTCTAAACTGATTAAAGATCAGTTAGTCGGGAGAAAAGCTCAAGTAACTTCGAGCCAACTCTGAACTGATCAAAGATCAGTTCAACGGGAGAAAAAGCTCAATAGCGAAGCCGACTGGAAGTCCAGAACTGAAAGCTTGTAAAGCTAAGCAGGCAAAGATCAAGGCAGCTGAACTGGATTATCCGAAGACTGAAGTTTGAGGCAGCTAAGGAACTGCCAACTAGACAATCTCAGATCTGAAAGCCGAGACAGCTGAGAGCCCATCAGCTGAAAGTCCAAAACTGATAGCCGAAAGCTCTCTCTGACAAGCAATCAATGAAGATCCTGACAGAAAATCTTGGAAAGATCCTAACGATCTTAGAGTATAAGTCATTAAGTTCAACATCTAGCTCATTCAAAGCTTGAAATAGCTACAGGCATTAAAACTGCCGCCAGTGAAATCAACTTAATCACAATTCTAAACGGTCACTATGATCACTCTTCTATATAAGAGAGTGAATCTAATTCATGTGTAAGACTTTTCACGCACAAGACTTTCGCAAAACTAACTTTTGCTATTTTGCAGAATGAGCTTTTTTTTTCTCCCTTCCCACAGCTCAAAGATTAAATCTCTTAAGTGCGAAAAGTCCCAACTGAGAAGGCGTGCTTCAAGTTCCAAGCAAGCAGCTAGCTAATGCAGAATTCCAGCCAGAGCAAAGCTTCTCAGTTTAGTTCTTCAAAGATCAACCATTCAGCTCAAGTTGAAGGAGTATTCCAGGTTGATAACAGATTCAAGACTGCCTTCTTGAAGATCGAAAGAGATCTAAAATCTTGTAAAGACGGGCAATAGCACCTAAAGTCTCAGCGAGCAGTTGGGACCGGTAAGTGTGAGCTGTCGACCCAGAAATCGGCTGAGGAGGGGCGTATACTGATGGGTCCATTCTTCTGGGATAACAACAGTTGGAAAAGAGGTCGCGATTGGTTTGAAGGGTGTCATTTTCAGGTCCAATAGAATTCTTCACTGTGTAAATGTAATAAAGAAACTTTACACTTGCATAGTTGATTGCCCTTCTGCGGAAGGAAGAGAGGACTGATAGTTCTCAAGATTTCATGGAAGCCGCCGACAATGCGCTTTTATTCAAAAAAAGGCTCTGTGTGCCAAGCAAGGAAGAACTGATGGAAGAAATCATGTGTGAAGCACATAAAACGCCCTACACAGCACATCCTGGAAGCACCAAGATGTACCAAATTTCAAGAGGAACATTTGGTGGAACAACATGAAGAGAGAAGTAGCCGCCTTCGTAGAAAGGTGTTTGAACTGCCAGCAAGTCAATGCTCTTCATCAGAAACCGTCCGATTTGCTCCAACCATTAGAAATCCCCAAGTGAAAGTGGGATCACATCAATATGGACTTTATGGTTGGGTTACCAAAGTCTAATCGGGGTAATACCGCTATTTGGGTAATCATCGACCGATTATCGAAAGCTGCGCATTTCATAGCTGTCAAAATGACAGATGGGCTAGATCAATTAGCCATGTTATATGTTAGAGAAATTGTTCGATTGTACGGCGTGCCAGTCTCGATCACGTCTGATCGTAACACGAGGTTCACATCGAGATTTTGGAAAGTTCTACAAGAATCCATGGGATCAAAGCTCCAATTCAGCATCGCCTTTCATCCTCAGACAGATGGCCAGTCCGAAAGGACTATTCAGATTTTGGAAGACATGCTTAGGGGAGTAGTCATTGATCAAGGAAGCAGCTGGGAAGAGCTGCTGCCTTTGGTAGAGTTCGCATACAACAACAGCTACCAAACATCGCTCGACATGGCCCCTTATGAGGCCTTATATGGTAGGAAGTATAGATCGCCCTTGTATTGGGATGAAGTTGGAGAGAGAAGAATGCTTGGACCTGAAATGGTCCAAGAAGCAGTCCAAAAGATTGAGCTAATTTGCCATCGACTCAAGGAGGCTCAAGATAGACATAAGGCGTACGCAGATCAAAGAAGGACGGAGCTCATTTTCAGCATAGGAGATAAAGTATTCTTGAAGGTATCTCCTTCAAGGGGAATAGTCCGTTTCGATAAACGGAATAAATTAAGGCCCAGATTTTATTGGACCTTTCAAAATCCTTGAAAGGATTAATGAAGTAGCTTATAGGTTGGCCTTACCGCCTAACCTTTGTGATGTTCATGACGTCTTCCATATCTCGATGTTGAGAAAATACGTGTTTGATCCAAAACACGTGATTGACAAGGAAGAAATAGTCCTGAATGAGGACTTGGCGTATGAGAAAAAGCCCCAGGCCATCGTAGATCGAAAGATCCAAAAGTTAAGGAATAAGGAAATCAGTCTGGTGAAAGTAATCTGGAACCATCATGGTTCAGAAGAAGCAACGTGCGAGCTAGAGTCCGAGTTGATCAAGAAATATCCCGATATCCCTTTTCAAAGTTTGTAAATTTCGGGATGAAATTTCTTTAAGGGAGGTAGGATGTAACACCCCAGATTTTGAGATAAGGTTTAGAGGATTATTAAGAGTAATTATGAAGCTATGGAAGAAGTTTAATTAGAGGATATGTAAAGTCAGATGTCAGTCACGACTTTAGGAGTCTTTTTGCATGAAATCGTCTTTTTTGATAATTTAATCTTAACTCAGTTTTGGTCGATTTTAACCTTTTGGGAAAGGTTTAAACTCAAGGAGTAAGCCGGTGTTTTCGAATTTTAAATCTGAAGTCATTTGAGTTCCCGGTGATTTAAAACGCGTTTAAAAAAGCTATGAATAGTAATTTTTGTAAGCGTTCGTGATTTGAGAAATTTACGAAATCTTCCTCGTTGATCAGAGTCTTATTCTTTCAAGCCCCTCTTATGTATTTCGACTCAAGGAATCCGTTCGCATTCATAGATTTTTATTCTGAGGTCAATTGCTCGCTCGGGAATTTTATTTGTCTCTTGAGATGAATAGTAAAGTCGCTTTTTGGAAGGAATCTTGGCTCGTCTTTTTTCTGATGACCTCGTCTTCACCCTGAAACAAGTTGGTTCAATAGTACTCGAGCCAATGACCCTCCCGATATTTTTAGATTTCGTGTCTGAGGTCATTTGGACCTCGACATCGAATAAAGCAGCTTTTAACCGAACCCGAGGTAACTTTTGCAGTATTCTTGCACTGCAATGGCTTCCTCCGGAAACCAAGATTTACTCCTATAAATAGGAGGCCCTCCCTTTCACTTTTTCACACCTCTCATATTCTATTTTCACTCCCGAGAAAAGGTAGAAGCTCGTGTTGGGGAGTGCTCTTCGTGAGCGCACCCCCGAGGGTGACGAGTAAGGTGGCGAGAAAGGAGTGCGGCGAGAGAATGTGCTAGGATGCCATCGGGGTGCAGTGGGTAGCTCTGCCGCAGCTGCAACTCGACGAGTCATCGAACTAGTCACCTTCCTTCGACGCACCCGACCCCGTGCATTTTATATCGTCAACCTTAAATCATTTCATTTTCACTTTATTTTCCGCTTTTATTACCTGTTCTTCGCGTTCTTCGTGTTCTTTGCGTTCTTCGTAGAAATTGCTTTTATTTTCTTAAATTCCACCTAGATTAATGTTTCGATTTTTGTTATAGTTAAATCTATGCATGCCAACCCATGTTGATTTAACTTATTGAAGCATGTTTGTTTTAAATTTTCTAAGTGTTCTTCGTGTTCATCAAAAGAGTCGAAGAACATCGAAGAACCTAGTTGAAGATCGTCCAGAAATCTAGGCAAAGGGGGGAAGGCTGCGACCGCGGGGGTGCCGCCGCCGCGCAGCAACCCCCTCGGCCAAACACCCCGCGCGAGCGCGCCGTAGAGCGCGGACACGGGGGTGCCGTGGTCATAGAGCGCGTGCGCGCGGGGTGCTGCCGGCACGCGGTTCCCTCTCCCCCCTCGTGTTGTTCCACGCTGATTTTTTCGGCTATATTCGTACCCTCTTTTCTAGCCTTTCGAGTTGTGTTTTTCCAAACTAATCTCGAGTTATTTCCAAGTTTAATTTAAGAAGATTTTCAATATTATTCCGCGTTATTTTCGTCTAAAATTCAAGTATCAAAATGTGATTTCTCCAAGTAAATTCTTCTCGAATTTTATAAAGTCATTAAGTCGTGCAATCTGTATTTAAGTTTTAGATTAGGGCCTTTGGGTTAGTTGTCGCTATTTCTCGTTCTAGATGTTCGATTTCTTCGAAGGAGGTCGCTAAGTCGATGGTTTGACTTTTGTAGAAGGAATTGCGCCTAGTGAGAACCCGGAGAAGGATTGTAAGCCTTTTGCCTCATCCTCTGCCCAGTGATGGAGGTGGGTAAACCTATACTTTTTCCTAAAAGTTTGAGCTAATGAGCTCTAGAAGCATGTTAGGGTAAATGAGATATCCAATAGAACATTTTTGCTCTGCCTGATTGATCTCTGTGCAAAGAAAGTAAGAAAGAAAGTTATCTAGCTCTCAAGCATGATTTATTCATGATAAGATTGTTAAGTACAATTTATGCTAGCATGAGATGTTAGAATTACTTTAATTGCAATCGATGTTTATACGCATCTATTTTCTCGTATTTGAGTGTTCAATTTTGCTAAGTCTATAGTACTTAGGGTTGCCTTTTCGGATGATAGAAAATCCCTTGTAGGCCAAAATCCTGTTCAGTTGAGAATTAGCCTAGATGATTGCTCTAGGTTTGATAATTCAAGTAAGTTAGGTGAAGAAAGTTAAGTTTAAGTTAAGGAAGTTAAAAAAGAACATAGTCTTGCTATAATTAGGACTCGAGCTCAGAAGTTGTGATCTTTGATCATTTTCAGTGAGTCACTGCTGGGTTAATTCCCTCGCAAACTCGTTGGGATATTTGAGGCAACCCCTCTTCTATCCTACGGCATGCCCGAGAGTACAGTTGACATCAGGTTTGAGCCAAGATTGGGCCCAAAAGAAAAGAAAAGGTTTAACGGGTATAGAGAGGGCTTTTGCATTTTGTTCTCTATATTCCGTCATTCAATTATTGGATATTCTCAAAGTTGATGAAGAGTTTTTGTAAAAACCCACTGAGTACACTAGTGCTCACACCCTCTTTTTCAAATGTTTTCAGGTTGAGATGCTGAGGTCGTTGGTGGCTATGGATGTGGGTTGGCTGCCAAGTTTTTGCTGTTGTTTAAGTGTTTACAAATCCCACTATAATTCTGCTACTGTGATATATGTCATCTAAATTCCGAACATATTCTCTATTTCAATTTCTATGAACAAAATGTCCCAAATAGATCTTATTAATACAATGATGCATATCTAGCTATATTCCCCTTATATGTGGGTGTCTGTTTAATTGATCAAGCATCGAATGAGCATACATATTCGTGTTAGTTGAAGCCCTTGCTATTCATATTCTTCAATCATTTTTCTTTCGTAGTCAAGTAATCCCGTTTAATCCGTAATAATCCTTTAATAACACCCCGTCCCCATTCATTAATCCCTATCTCGGGACCGGGCTGTTACACGTAGCCTTTAAACTCCAATGAAACTAGTTGTACTTTCTTTGGCTCAGGAAAGTCATAGCGCTCAAAGACCTTATCTACTTTCCATTCCCAATCTAGGTAAGCATCAGGATCGTGTAGACCTTCGAACTCGGGGATGATCATTTTGTTGTTGGTGTAGAGATTGTGAGAATTTGGTGTATATGGTGTATGGGTGTACGAAGTATGAGTGGTGTATGGTGTATGAACGGATGGTGCATGGGTGCATGGGTGTATGGTCCGGATGGTGTATATGGTTGTAGATAAGTGGTGTAGGTGAACTAGGGCAGATTTTCGAACCCTTTAAGTGTGATGGATGAAAATTATGGGTGTGGGTGAGTATATGGAAGGTTTAAAAGGATTGGAATGGAAGAAATCAAGATAAGGAACGAATTAGATGTATTTTTGAAGTCCCAAATAGATTAGGAGATCCAAAAATAAACCCAAAATGATGGAAGGTAAGAATTAGAAAAGAAAAGGAAATAAGAAGATAAGAAGGAAAGAAGGTGATTTGGATGTATGTACCACTAGTGTGACACAATTTAAATACCTTAATTAGACTAGACTCTAGATAGAAAGAACCAAAAATAAATTATAACTTAAAAGGAAATTACCAACTAAAGAATCTATACTAGAAGGAAAGTTCTAAAAATAAAAAAAGACTCAAAAGGTAACTGCCAACTATGGACTAGTACTAAAAGGAAAGTACCAAAAATAAAATAGAACTCAAAAGGCAATTCAAGAATCAAATTGGATTTTCTCTCTTTTTTTTTGTCGGATTTTCTTTTTTTTTTGTTCGGTCTTTCTTCTTTTTTTTTGAGCTTTCGGTCTTTCTCTTTTTTTTTTCTTGACCCGATTTTTTTATATCCGATTTTTTTTTCAATGAACACTAATCTATTACAACTCGATTGACATGACAACTGACACATAAATAATAAATTGACACGTAGGATTGAACCACGACCAGCAGAGCTGACGTGGCTCTGATGCTAAATTTATGATGTAATCCGGATAATTTGTACATGGTACGAGAACACATGAAAGACTTCTAGGAAAGAACATGTCAACTTGGAAGGACTCAATCCTATTCTAAAGACTTAATAAACAGAAATAAACTGAATTAATAAACAAAAGACTCGAAAATAACAATAAGGAAGAACTAGACCTAATTACGATACTTAGACAATGACACAAAACAATACACAAAATCCAATCAAGAGCGGCTGAATTAGAATGGTGGTTTGAAGGATGAATGTGGGACGGTTAGGGTGTGTTTAACGGGTTTAGAAGGGCTTGAGTAGATAGGGTATGTTAAGGCTAGGATGTACTTACGGTATAGATGAAGAACACGATGAATTGAACTCGAATGGAACTGAACCCTTGATGATCGACACACGATCGGGTCTTGCTGGGTTAAATTGATCACTGACGTTGATGAAGGGTGGAGGACATCATTTGATGAAGGTCGAAGGTGGTAGTGTTGTGAATTGCAACCCGATTAATCCCCGACGTATCTTGTACGATGAAAATGAATCTCTAAGTTGTACTTCGGTAGTGAGTTCATTCTAATTCCTCGTGTGAATTAGAATGTTTCCTTGAAATAAGACTTTAAATTGCTAGCTTCAAGAATGAATATTTTCGAGTAAAAATAATTCAAAAGACTTGGATATTTGAGACACAATTGTATGCAAAGGTAAATTTAATTCAATAATATCTAAAATATCCATGTAACATGGTTCCCCTATTTATAGTGCTAAGGGGGGATGAAAATTGATGCTAAAAAGGCCTAAAAACTGATCCAAAAAGGATATCTAACTATACTAGGAAATTTCCTAAACTAGAATTCTATTCAAGGTAGGAAATTACCTTAAATACAATTCTAGTCAAACCTATTCTATAATGAACGAAAATTAACATAAAAATTAAATAAAATCTCATCTAAACTATAGTTTAAATTAATTAAATAAATACTATAGTCTAAATAAAATTCAACCCCTAATTAAATTAATTAAAGGGTCGAAATCAGCTCCATGCACACACGTGATTTACGTCGCCATCTTCATGTTAGTTTTGTATAATGGAAGACTTGTCTTTGTATACTTTTCTGATGATATGATGATATAATGATATGAAATGAAAGTTATTGCTGTCACTGTTTGCATTTAGATTATGTTCTATAATTGTTCTATGCAATGTTCCATATACTTACATTGTAGATGATGTGGTGTGGAGAGTCACACGGTAAGATCATATCATTAGAACCATGTAATGTATTAAAGAGCTCACGGCTTAGATGGTCCTGAACACACCATCGGTACACCGTAGAATAATATGACAAGTTAGTTTATCTTGACTAACTGATTATTCTAGTACACTCGTTAGTGTATTGAGGAGGATCACGATAGGATACTATTCTCTGTCTCTGACCCAGTTACTGAGAGAATAAAGATCCACAGAGTTCGGGTTCTGAACTCATGTGATATTGGCGAGCATATGTGTGCGTTGTTTATTACTTTGATTTATCAATGGGTGAGATCTTTTCGTAGATCAAATTCGATATCTTGGGTAATAACAATGTATACATGACGTCTCAAGCAGAATGCATGAGCACCGTGTCCTGGTGCGCCAGGTTGATGATGTTCTCTTGAGGAAACGCAAGTTCATGTTGTAACCCTGCAGGTGGAATTTATTCCGTATATGAGTAAAGCTTGTGTGGTACTACTCAAGGTTTTAGATGTTAATTAATTATAGCTATCTGAGGCTAACATAATTAATTAATGAATATTATATCTTAAACACGGGGAATGGCTGGACTAAAGGAGAAAGCATATTCGTAAATATGTATTAAATCGGTAGGTCAGTTTTACTTCTTTAGTGGAATAAAAGTAAAACATAATTTATTTAATTATATCCTAAGTTTATTGGATATTGGATATTAAATAAATTAATGGGCCAATTTCATATTCTTCTAGATCCCTGTTGTAGCTCAATTGACTAATAGTGAACTGGATATTGAACTTGAGATACAGGCCCAAACCCAGTAGGGTTGGGAGACCAATTTTCGGCCACCTCGCCTATATATAGAGGAGGTGGGTTTGAAAATTTCAAGCATTATAATTCAGCCCCTCTTTGTCTCTCAAAGTTATCCACAGATTTCACAACTCTATCTAGTAGATTTCAGCCCACTCTGATCTAGATACAGTTCGGGAATACAACAGAAGATCTTGGAGTAGAATCTGCAGTGGGCGATTTTGACATAAGTGGTGCCAATTACTGTGTTCATTCAACAGCAAGATTAGATCTTTAATCTTGTCCACAGACCGTCTATCGATTTGTAAGTAGATCCGTTTCTATGATTCCGCTTTATTAAATTCGAATCTGCTATGCATGCTTTTTCTGTTAGACTGTGATAAATATACATGTGACGTAAAAATATGATTTGGATGAACATGGATTAATGGACAACCAATTGATCCTGCGGTGGTTTAATTCGAAAAAACCCCAACAACTGGTATCAGAGCGAGTTTTGGCACTGTTCTAGGATTAATCCAGGCATGATTTCAAATTACATGATTACATTTGATGATAAATTTATGGTGTTTAAATTTTCAGATTTAATTGGCTATGTATTTCGATTTTATGGTATTCAAAACTTGGAAGAATTTGAGATGTAAAAATCGAGAATTCTAGTTTTGAGGTACAAGAATTTCCGGCCATCATGGATTAAGATTTGGAATGCTATTTGATGTCCTTCAAATTTCTAGATTTTATTTGATGGGGGTTCGAAAATTTGGAATCAAATTTTTCGAAATTTGATGTTAAAATATTCCCTAATTTTTGTTTGAAATTTTCGGTACTTTTTTAATTAAAGTATGGATAATGTTTTGATCAAGATCAAATTTCCAGCTTTAATTTGGAGTAGGTCGAAAATTTGAAGTGATTAGAATTGGATTTGGTGATTTTTGATGTATATCAAAAGTTGTCTAATTCTAATCTAGATAAGTTTGAAATTAGAATTTTAAATTTGGTAATTTTTGAAGTGGATCAAAATTTTCAGATTTATTTTTCTAGAAAATTTCGAAACCTATGTTATTTATTTGGAATAGTTTTTTGATTAATGTCAAATTTCCAAATGTGTTAATTTAATGGAATTTTCGATTTTAATAATTTAATTTGGAGAAAATTTTGATAAAAATAGAATTTCCAGATTCATTTATTAAGGTTGGTCGAAAATTAGGAGGATTGGGTTAAGATTTGATATTATTTGATGTATATCTTAATTTACCTAATTTTAATCTAGATAGATTTGAAAATAGAATTTTAAATTTGGAAGAATTTGAAGTGGATCAAATTTTCAGATTTATTATTTGGATATTTTCGAAAATCTATGTAATTAAAATTGGATAAGGTGATTTTGGATATATATAAATAATTATCAAAATCCAATTGTGATAAGAATTTAATTTTGGATAGGTTTTGGAAGATTTTGAAGTGAATCAAATCTTCAAACCTTATTCTTAAAGATTTAGATTATTATGGATAATATTTGGATTAGATTTTTTATTTATATTAAGATATCCAATTATTATTTAATTAGGGTGGTTTGAAAATATTAAATAAATTTGGTGGATAATTATTATTAATTTTCAGATTTATTTTAAGATATATTTCCGAAAACTTTCAAGATTTAAATTGGTGGATAATTATTTTAATTTCCAATTTTTATCTTGTGGATAATATCGAGTTAATTAATTTAATTAATTGAAAAATTCGAATATTATTTAATATTCATGCATAGATACCATATGTTATTTTATGTGGATCATATAATATATGATTGTTGGATTTGTAGACTGTGTTTGTTTGCAGGTTTACCAACTATCATGGCTCCTTTATTTTATGTGATGTATGTTTATGTTGAATGAATGTTGGCCGTATGCCGGTTTGGCTACATGATTTTAATCTATGAGAAAATCCATGGATTAGGTCTAGGTTTTATTTTACGTTGTTTTAATGTAATAGATATAAAGTTGTTAGACCGAGTTTTTGAGTTGTAATTTTTATTCTAGCAATATTAGATTTTTCCTTTTGGAATAGGTAGTCTGTATTGAATAAATATCGGAGATCAACTCAAAGAAGGAAAGTGGTTCAGCACCAAGAAGGAAGGTTTACCGTTTCACGTCCCGAAACCCTAAATGGAGCTAGGAATTTCGGCGAGGCGCGGTGAAGGGGGCGGCGGCCATAGCCCTGTTTCCGGAGCTGACTTTCGAGTTTTATCTCATCAATCAACATGAGATATAAGTCATGATAGTTGGAATATTACTGTTGCTTATTATGTTGAAGCATGTAATGGATGTTTATCATTTTATGTGATGTTTGCATGTTCGATAATGGGATAAAATGAAACCTCAAACATAAATAACTAAGTGGGAGAGATTCATATCAAAGTATGTAGAAATCTCATATGGTCTCCATTAAAATCTGATTTAATTGATAAGTGATGGGCATGCGCGTTGACATCGGTCTTCCTCCATATCGGATGTGTCATATAACAGATTTCTCTAGAAATTAAATCTCCTAAATGGATAGCTGTAGAACACTGTTAGAACTAACTGACTCCTCCATCTGGAGCAGTTAAATTCGAATAGTGCTCTTGGTGTGAAGATAATGGTGTGCACACTTAGATGTAATTTATTGATAAACGTCCACACGATCGTGGCTTATCAGTTAGACGATTACATGACCGTGTTTATTATCCGGCTATTAATTTGCTTGTTGTAAGGAAACTCAACTGGAGGCAAATTAAAGGTTTAACCTATTTAAAAATGAATTTTATAAACGTCCACACTATCGTGTCTTATGAAAGACATTTTTAAAGTGTCGGTGGAAAAGTATATAATTTTTATGAGGCTTTCAATTATATATTGTTTATCCTAAATGTGTTTTGTGACTGTACTGTATATTTTAATTTCAGTTATTTCATATCATCAATGGCACTCTCTAATCTGTCCTCAATCCTCAAAGAAAACAAACTTGTCGGTGAAAACTACAATGACTGGCTTCGTAACCTTAACATAGTTCTTGTTGCTAAGGGACACAAGTTTGTGCTTGATGAGGTTTGTCCTCCACAGCCAGATGAGGGTTCTGACGAAGCCCAAAAGGTTGCATATGATAAGTGGGTTAGGTATAATGAGATAGCGCGATGTTACATCTTAGCATCTATGTCAAGTGTGTTGCAACATCAGCATGAGTCTATGAAAACCGCTTATGATATCATGTACACCCTTAGGCAGCTATTCGGTCATCAGAACCGCTCGGCACGCCATTTGGCAATGAAGAAGCTAATGGATGCGAGAATGTCTGACTCCAAACCTGTTAGGGATCACGTTCTCATGATGATGGGGTATTTATCTGAGATCGAGACCTTGGATGGAAAGCTAGATGGCGATTCTCAAATCGACATTGTTCTTCATAGCTTGTCCTCGAAGTTTGAGCTATTCGGGCTGAATTTTAACATGATTAAAAGGGATGTCAGCCTGACTGAACTGCTCATAGATCTTCAGGCGGCCGAATTGCTCCAAAAGAGCAATCCTGAGGCCCACATAGCTGAAAAAGGAGCGTCTTCTTTTGGTGGAAAAAGGAAGAGGAGAAACGTACCTAAGAAGGCTGCAGATGTGCTGCCTAAGGCAAAGATTCCTCCTGAGGAATTCAAATCGAAGACTAAGTGCTTCAAGTGCTGCCAAACAGGTTAGTGGAAGGCGGCGTGTCCTAACAAGAAGAAGAAGAGAGGTACATCTCACACTCTGGTTGTAGAAACATGTTTAGCAACTTGTTCTATCCAGTCATGGGTAGTAGATACTGGAGCTACTGATCATGTTTGCATGTCTTTACAGGGGTTTCTGGTAAAAAGACAGCTGAGTGAGGATGAGATCACCGTCTATATGGGCAATGCTACGAGAGTGGTGGTTGTTGCAGTGGGAGACGTTGTTTTACCTTTCAGTAGTGATAAAACTTTGGTTTTAAAAGATTGTCTTTATGTGTCTGGTTTTAGGCGAAACTTGGTTTCAGTTTCTAAATTGATTATGGATAGATATTCTGTTTCTTTTGATAACAAAGTAGTTATCTTTAGTGGTAAACATTTTATCTGTTCTAGCAAATTGGATGAACACTTATACTTTCTTAAACCAATTGAAAACACTACGCAAAGACAACTATTGAATACATCGATCATAAACCCTAACAAGAGAAAAGAACCTTCGGACTTGAATCAAACCTATCTTTGGCATCTAAGGCTAGGTCATATTAACCTTAATAGGATACAAAGGCTTGTAAACGATGGACCATTGTCTTCTTTGGTACTGGAATCGTTTTCTTTTGTGTGAATCCTGTTTGGAAGGTAAAATGACCAAGCGTCCTTTCCAGTTAAAAGGAAATAGATCCGAAGGGCTATTAGATTTGATTCACTCTGACCTATGCGGCCCTATGTCAGTTCAAGCTCGAGGAGGGTTTGAGTATTTCATCACTCTCATTGATGATTACTCTAGATACGGTTATATCTACATGTTGCGTCGCATGTCTGAATGCTTTGAGAAATTCAAAGAGTTTAAGGTGGAAGCGGAGAAACAAACAGGTAGAAGTATCAAGTCACTACGTTCTGATCATGGTGGCGAGTACCTCTCAAGAGAATTTAGGGATTATATGGCAGAGAATGGGATTACATTCCAGTTGACTGCGCCTGGAACGCCACAGTAGAATGACGTGGTGAAAAGAAGGAATCGTACACTGTTAGAGATGGTTAGATCGATGATGAGTTATTCTGAGTTGCCCCTTTCATTCTAGGGATATGCCCTGGAAACGGCAGCCTATATTCTTAACTTGGTTCCATCGAAATCAGTTCCTGTTACACCCACAGAACTATGGACTGGACGGAAGCCCAGTTTGAACCATATTCAGATTTGAGGTAGCGCAACACACATTTTGGACAAGGAAGCTGATAAGCTAACTCCTCGTACGGACATAAGGCTGTTCATTGGATATCCTAGAGGAACGAAAGGTGGTTTATTTTATAGTCCTAAGGATCAGAAGATCATTGTTAGCACCAATACTCGATTCTTAGAGGAAGACTATGTCATAAACCACAAACTAAGGAGTTAAATCATCCTTGAGGAGTTAAGGGAAGGATCGAATCCTAGACCGATTGTACAAGAAGAGGAACCACCAAACACTGCACAACGTGTCACAGAAGTACAGGAACTGCCTCGTCGCAGTGGGAGGGTTGTACACCAACCTGATAGATTCATTGGTCTAGGAGAGGCTTCAGATTTCCCAGAGGGTCTCAAAGAATTGGATCCCAGGACCTATGATGAGGCAATTCGAGATAAAGATGCGGATTCTTGAAAAACTGCAATGGAGTCTGAGATTGGATCTATGGATCGCAATCAAGTCTGAGAACTTTTAGAACTAGAAGATGGGGTAAAACCAATTGGTTGTAAGTGGGTCTACAAGTGCAAGAGAGGATCTGACGAGAAGGTTGAAACCTTCAATGCAAGATTGGTGGCAAAAGGTTATACTCAGAAAGAAGGGATCGATTATGAGGAAACCTTTTTACCGGTAGCCATACCTAAGTCAATCTGGATTCTCTTGTCTATTTCCGCTCATTTGGATTATAAGATTTGGAAGATGGATATCAAGACAGCTTTCCTAAACGGAAGTCTTGAGGAAAACATCCACATGAAGCAACCAGAGGGATTCATTGCTAAGGGCCAAGAGCACTTGGTGTGTAAGCTTAAGAGATCCATTTATGGACCTAAGCAGGCATCGAGATCTTGGAATATCCAATTTGATGAGGTTATCCAGTCACATGGATTCGTGAAAAGTCCGGATGAGAACTGTGTGTAAAAGAAATGTGATAGAAATGTGGTGGTATTCCTCGTATTTTATGTTGATGACATCTTGCTTATTGAAAATAGTAAGAAGGCGTTGTCAAACATTAGAGTGTGGTTGTCAGAGCAGTTCGATATGAAGGATCTGGGTGAAGCCAGACCTGTCCTTGGCATCAAGATCATTCGAGATCACCAGAAAAGGATGTTATGTCTTTCCCAGGCGACTTATATCGATACAGTGCTAGCTAGATTTGGCATGGAAGATTCCAAGAAAGGTTTTATACCTTACAGGCATGGAATTCATCTATCCAAGGAAATGTGTCCCCAAACACAGTCTGAGATAGATGAAATGAAGAAAGTACCATATGCTTCGGCTGTGGGAAGTTTGATGTATGTTATGCTATGCACTAGGCCTGATATATGCTATGTCGTTGGCATGGTAAGCAGATATCAGTCTAACCCTGGACAAGGTCACTGGACTGCGGTCAAAAACATTCTCAAGTACCTTAAAAGGACTCGAGATTACATGTTGGTTTTCCGCTCTAATAGTCTAGTGCCTTTGGGTTACACGGACTCAGATTTTCAATCCGACAAAGATCAGAGTAAGTCTGCATCGGGCTATGTGTTTACATTAGGAGGTGGAGCCATCGCATGGAGGAGCATTAAGTAGAAATGTATTGCGGATTCTACCATGGAAGCCGAGTATGTAGCTGCCTCTGAGGCTGCAAAAGAGGTTGTCTGGCTCCGCGGGTTCCTAGTGGGCTTGGGCGTGGTTTCTAATTTGCCTAAAACTATCACGATATACTGTGATAACTCTGGTGCAGTGGCAAATTCGAAGGAACCCAGAGCCGACAAGGTAAGTAAACACATAGAAAGAAAGTACCATCTTATACGAGAAATCGTTAAGAAAGGAGACGTGGCGGTGGTCAAGATTGCATCGGAGGACAACCTGGCTGATCCATTCACGAAGAGCCTGCCGGCTAAGACCTTTGATGGTCACGTGGAGAAAATGGGAGTGAGATACAGACCTGGTGGCGCAGTTTGAGTTGATAGTTTTGATTGGAGAGTTAGCCAGTTAGTTATTATGCTTGAAAGACATGCTTCAAGTATAAGTGGGAGATTGTTAGTTTTGTATACTGGAAGACTTGTCTTTGTATACTTTTCTGATGATATGATGATATGAAATGAAAGTTATTGCAGTCACTGTTTGCATTTAGATTGTGTTCTATAATTGTTCTATGCAATATTCCATATACTTACATTGTAGATGATGTGTTGTGGGGAGTCACACGGTAAGATCATATCATTAGAACCATGTAATGCATTAAAGATCTCACGACTTAGATGGTCCTGAACACACCATCGATACACCCTAGAATAATCTGATAAGTTAGTTTCTCTTGACTAGCTGATTATTCTAGTACACTCGTTAGTGTATTGAGGAGGATCACGATAGGATACTATTCTCTGTCTCTAACCCAGTTACTGAGAGAATAAAAATCCACAGAGTTCGGGTTCTGAACTCATGTGATATTGGCGAGCATATGTGTGCGTTGTTTATTACTTTGATTTATCAATGGGTGAGATCTTTTCATAGATCGAATTCGATATCTTGGGTAATAATAATGTATACATGATGTCTCGAGCAGTATGCATGAGCACCGTGTCCTGGTGCGCCAGGTTGATGATGTTCTCTTGAGGAAATGCAAGTTCATGTTGAAACCCTGCAGGTGGAATTTATTCCGTACATGAGTAAAGCTTGTGTGGTACTACTCAAGGTTATAGATGTTAATTAATTATAGCTGTCAGAGGCTGACATAATTAATTAATGAACATTATATCTTAAACAAGGGGAATGACTGGACTAAAGGAGAAAGCATATTCGTAAATATGTATTAAATTGGTAGGTCAGTTTTACTTCTTTAGTGGTTTAATTCGAAAAAACCCCAACACTTCATGCATGCGACGTGCATGTGCATGCTTGTTCTTCATGTTGTCTTCTTCAAACCTTGATCTCCAATCTTTAATTGTTAACAAAGTAACAATTTTGGGGCTGCTCTCAACTCCTTTGTCATCTTTGAACTTTTTACATACAAATGCTTGGAAATATCCTTGCAATTGTATTGCTCGAAGTCGTGTAATTGGGCCATATATTTGCAGCTCCGGGTTAAGTTCTTTAAGGCTTGTCGTGGACGTATCAATTAATTAATTAAATATGTTAATGGTTCTTGCGGGTTGTTAATTAATAAGATTTTGGATAATAAGGGTTCTTTTGTTCAATGATTCGTAAGAAGGAAAAAAGAATATCTCAGGGGTTCCGGTATTCTATAACTGATTTATAAGAATTGTGAATTAAAATCAATGCACCGATGAACGATATGATCATATCTCTTTTTATTTAAAATCTCATTCGGTTTTTATTAATCTGATTTCTCTCCTCTGTTTTGTTTCATTAGTTAATTAAACTCTCTCAAAACCCCAAAAGTTACCTTTCAAAGAAGAATACACCGTTCCCTGTGGATTCGACCAGTATTTTCCACCTACTGCACCCTTGTTGGGCATTTGGAAGAGCAGTTATTTTGAGCACGTGATGACCGTATATCAGCCACTATCAATAATCATGGAAAACATATTATCCTTGATCATTGCACAGGTGTAGAAGATATTCTCCTGCTGATGATCGTGTTCCTCAGTTCGATTGATGCTTAGACTCCGGATTATCACAAGGCTGACAATTGCCGCATCCGGGTTAACCTTCTCTCGCTCAGCATCATCGATCTGTGCTCCTTCATTAGTAGTGTAGCCTGTTGGCTGCTCCAACTCATCCTCACTGGTTGACTCGAGTTCATTCTGTTCTGAAAGGAATAGAACTCATCGGTTTGGATATTGGGCTTGAAAATGGCCCCATCCTTGGCATTTGTGACACTGGATGTCACGAGCTCATGTAGGGGCTGCTGTAGGAGGCGGTGCTGACTAGTTGGGCCATCTATATGGCGGCCTGGACTGTGTAGACAGTGTAGACTTGGGTCTATGACTTGTCTATGGTGCAGTACGATCAAAATGTCGAACGGGCTGTTCTGGAGGACCTTTCGAACGTGTGGCTTCAGTTAGCGTTGAAGTGGGTGCATTGCGGCTCCAAAGCTATCATACAGGGGCTGCATTGTGCATTGATCATTGCCGTGTTAGTTTTGTATACTGGAAGACTTATCTTTGTATACTTTTCTGATGATATGATGATATGAAATGAAAGTTATTGCAGTCACTGTTTGCATTTAGATTATGTTCTATAATTGTTCTATGCAATGTTCCATATACTTACATTGTAGATGATGTGGTGTGGGGAGTCACACGGTAAGATCATATCATTAGAACCATGTAATGTATTAAAGAGCTCACGGCTTAGATGGTCCTGAACACACCATCGGTACACCGTAGAATAATCTGATAAGTTAGTTTATCTTGACTAACTGATTATTCTAGTACACTCGTTAGTGTATTGAGGAGGATCACGATAGGATACTATTCTCTGTCTCTGATCCAGTTACTGAGAGAATAAAGATCCACAGATTTCGGGTTCTGAACTCATGTGATATTGGCGAGCATATGGGTGCGTTGTTTATTACTTTGATTTATCAATGGATGAGATCTTTTCGTAGATCGAATTCGATATCTTGGGTAATAACAATGTATACATGATGTCTCGAGCAGAATGCATGAGCTCCGTGTCCTGGTGCGCCAGGTTGATGATGTTCTCTTGAGGAAACGCAAGTTCATGTTGAAACCCTGTAGGTGGAATTTATTTCGTACATGAGTAAAGCATGTGTGGTACTACTCAAGGTTTTAGATGTTAATTAATTATAGCTGTCAGAGGCTGACATAATTAATTAATGAACATTATATCTTAAACATGGGGAATGGTTGTACTAAAGGAGAAAGCATATTCGTAAATATGTATTAAATTGGTAGGTCAGTTTTACTTCTTTAGTGGAATAAAAGTAAAACTTAATTTATTTAATTATATCCTAAGTTTATTGGATATTGGATATTAAATAAATTAGTGGGCCAATTTAATATTCTTCTAGATCCCTGTTGGAGCCCAATATGACTTTAATGGACTGGAAATAGAAAAAGAGATAGAGGCCCAAGCCCTAGGGTTGGGACTGTGAATTTCGACCACCCCCTTATAAATAAGAGGCTGGGGAGTTCGAAATTCACTACTGCAAAATCAGTCCCTCGTGTGTTCTCTTTATCTCCACAGATTCCATACCGATCTAGTAGATTTCAGCCCACTCTGAATCTAGATACAGTCCGAGAATACAACAGAAGATCTCAGAGTAGAATACTGTGGTGGCTGCCGTTTTCAGTAGAGAGAAAAGGGGCGCCTGTTTTGTTTCATTCAACAGCAAGATTAGTCCTGTAATCTTGTCCTCATACCGTCTGTCAATTGTAAGTAATTCGAATCTATGTTTTCCGCTTCGTTAGATTCGTTTTGCATGGTTTTGTGATTGACGTGATAAACATACATGTGACATAAAATTATGATTTGCATGAACATGGATTAATTAACAACTAAATGATCCTGCGGTGGTTTAATTCGAAAAAAACCCCAACAACTGGTATCAGAACGGGTTTTGGCACTGTTCTAGAATTAATTCTTGCATAAATTCGAACCACATGTATAAATTTGTTGATAAATTTGTCCCTTAAATTTTCAGATTTATTGTTCATGTGTTTCGATTTTTATGGTATTCAAAACTTGGATAAATTTTTGATGCAATTCGAAAATTTAAGTTTTGATGTTCTTGGAATTTTCGACGGTCATGAATTAAATTTGGGATATATTTGATGTTCTTCAAATTTTCAGATTTATTTCTTGATGGGGTTCGAAAATTTGCTCTACAATTTTTTCAAAAATTGTTGTTAAAAATTCCCTAATTTTGTTTCTAAATTTTCGGCCACTATAATTAAATTTGGATGGATTTTTGATCAACATCAAAATTTCCAGATTTAATTTGGATAGGGGTCGAAATTTTAGTTTATTAGAATTAGGATAGGTAATTTTTGTGTATATCAAAAGTTACCTAATTATAATCTAGATAGGTTTTGGAATTAGGATAGTTAATTTGGAAGAGTTTGAAGTGGATCAAATTTCCAGATTATTACTCCTTGTAATTTTCGAAACTTGTGGTTATTTTATTTGGAATAGTTTTTTGATTAATGTCAAAATTTCCAAATGTGTTATTTTATGTTATTTTTGATTTTTGTTAAATTAAATTGGAAAAGATTTTGATGAAAATCAAATTCCCAATTCTATTTAATGATGTGGATCGAAAATCATAATGGTTGGATTAAGATTTGATGTTATTTGATGTATATCCTAGTTTACCTAATTTTAATCAACATAGATTTGAAAATATAATTTTAGATTTGGAAGAATTTGAAGTGGATCAAATTTCCAGATTTATTATTTGGATATTTTCGAAAATCTTGATTAAAAGTGGATAAGGTGATTTTTGGATATATACAAATAATTATCAAAATCCAATTGTGATAAGAATTTAATTTTGGATAGGTTTTGGAAGATTTTCAAATCTTCAAACCTTATCCTTAAATATTTAGATTCTTATGGATAATATTTGGATTAGATTTTTGATTTATATCAAGATATTCAATTATTATTTAATTAGGGTGGTTTGAAAATATTAAATAAATTTGCTGGATAATTATAAATAATTTCCAGATTTATTTTAGTTATATTTTCGAAAATACAAGGTTTAAAATTGGTGGATAATTATTTTAATTTTTAATTTTTATCTTGTGGATAATATCGAATTAATTAATTTAATTAATTGTAAAATTCGAATATTATTTTAATATTCATGCATAGATATCATATGTTATTTTATGTGGATCATATAATATATGATTGTTGGATTTGTAGACTGTGTTTGTTTGCAGGTTTACCAACTATCATGGCTCCTTTATTTTATGTGATGTAGATAGTCTGTATTGAATAAAGATCGGAGATCCACTCAAAAGAAGAAAAGTGGTTCAGCACCAAAAAGGAAGGTTCACCGGTTCACGTCCCGAAACCCTAAAATGGAGCTAAGGTTTTCGACGAGGCGCGGTGAAGGGGGCGATGGCCAAGCCTGTTTCCAGAGCTGACTTTCCTATTTATCTCATCAATTAACATGAGATATAAGCCATGATAGTTGGAATATTACTGTTGCTTATGATGTTGAAGCATGCAATGGATGTTTATCATTTTATGTGATGTTTGCATGTTCGATAATGGGATAAAATGAAACCTCAAACATAAATAATTAAGTGGGAGAGATTCATACCAAAGTATGTAGAAATCTCATACGGTCTCCATTAAATCTGATTTAATTGAGAAGTGATGGGCATGCGCGTTGACATCGGTCTTCCTCCATATCGGATGTGTCATATCACAAATTTCTCTAGAAATTAAATCTCCTAAATGGACACTACTAGAAAAACGCTAATAAACAACAGGTATTCCCCGTTGTCTATAGAGAAATGGACCGTGCGGTCAAATACCCGTTGTCTTTATATAAATAGACAACGGTCAAAATACCCGTTGTAAAATATACCGATTTAATAAAAATAGACGACTGTCATTAAAACGGTTGTCTTTTGGTTGGTAGACAACGGTTTTTTGCAAAGCCCGTTGTCTATTAGCAAATAGACAACAGACTTTTGTTTGACCGTTCTTAATTTTGTCTATATTAGACAACAGTGTACTATGACCGTTGATTTTTATTTATTTATTTTTTTTTTATTGCAGTTTTGCTTTATACAATTACAGCCCTCTGACTTATGTCAAATTCACCAAAATGGCAATATGCTTCGTATTTAAAAGTAATGAATAATTAAAACTCAACAATAATTCATTCCACAAAACAAAAATATACAATGTACGCGATACAAAAGGTAAACTTCAATAATATGAATATGAAAAATCGTAATATCTAATAGTGTATTTAACAATTGCATAAGTTAAAAAGTTCAAGTAGCCTTTCCTTCCATTCCTTCACTTTCCCCGCTTTAAGCATCACCACATCAACAAATCAACTGAAAAAAACAATATAAGTATCAATATCCATCAATTTTATATTGAGAGGAAGCAAAGTTAATATATCAACTTACATTGTCAATCCGTAAAATCTTGGACATAATCAGCATCCATTATGTACAAACTTCATTAATTTCCTTTATGAAGCATATCCTTAGGAAAACTAATACATAACACATTAAATAATTAGCTTAAAAATAATTTTGTAATAAAAGAAATATATAACATTTCATGAAAAATCTACTTTGAATAGCAAGGCAAATAGTGATGTCAATAAATCACCTATTTTCTATAATATTGGTTTCTTACATCACCACTAATTATTCAATAATATACAGATTGTAAAATTATAACCAAATAATAAAAAAGCCAAAACAAGAAACAAGCAAACTTACTTTTTCGAAATAAAACTAAGAAACACACATACTTAGAAAAACAGCAAAAAAGGTGTTATAGAAACACTCTTGATTCTCTTGAAGAAAGTACATCAAAAACTTAACCAATGACACAAAATAAAAAATAAAAACCCGGAAAAAAAAACTCACTTGGGCAGATTCAATTTCCCATCGATTCTCCTAATTTGCTTTAGTTTATTAGGCTAAGGCAACCTTAGGAAAACATAACTACTAGTAGTTACAACCCAATCTTTTATGTCACACACACACACACACACACGCACACATATATGTGGTCTTTTAACTTTTATGTTTTAATTTGGCTGTATAAGTGTCAAAATACCATATACTCATATATATCCACCAAGAAACATAGGCTAATTTGAAAACTACCTCGATTTTGTAATACACAAAAAGCAGGCGCCCAAGCTTTTCCCCTATAAACCTGATAAATCAAGCAGATTTCCTAATTATTTATTATGAATACAAATACAATCAAAATCTGAAATAGGAGATATATTTACCAACATTTTTCTTCTTGTCCCTTGTCTTCTTATGATGTTCATATCTATATTTACTGCACAATTAAATAAAGCAATATATAAGTTTAAATCAGTCCATAATCAGTTGATACAACTTACAAAAAATAGATAATAGGTATGTAATTTCTGACAAAAAAAGAGAAAATCAATACCCTCAGTTGACTAAATGCAAACTGTCGAAGAATAAAGACAAAAAACTTTCTGCTAGCTGCTACAGTTGAAAAGAAATCAAGTAATCCCATCCATAAACAAATACCAAGTTGTATAAGCAAGTAACAAGGCATGAAGCTTGCTGCTGCAGATACATGATATACATATATTAAGATTAAACTCCTATCTGAAAACATAATTTTGAGATTGTAAAAGTATCTCTCAATGTCATGATACTGCCAGGAAGACAAACCAAAGAAAAAAAAGGGATACTGGTACTATGCAGTTTAGATACCATTCTAATCACTTAAATCTATAGTGTTTGCATAACTTTGTATGTGAATAAACTATTGGCTGGATCAATGATAATGAGACCTCATCAAAAGAAGATTCCCAAGATTCCCAGAGACCATTTACATGTATTAATATCAAATCAAACATGCAAAAAAAAAAAAAGTCTTGGGTCCCTTAACATTCTTGAGTTATTAATTAGGAGTAATGCTCCAGATCTACTGAAAAAAAAAAAGACTAAACATATCAGCAACAAACATGATAATTTAAAAGAAAGGCTAAACATTTACCTGCCACATCTACTGAAAACATGCTCCAGATCCCGGGATCAGGTCCTTGAAGACAAGTGACCAACATATAGACGAGTAGTAGTACCATACCTATCCTCATAAAGCGGCATTGTCACACTGCAGATACAAATTAAAATCAAGGACATACCAAGGAATGATGAGCCAACATGCAAGATAGAAACTGAATTATAAAAGGCAAACACAAAAAGACCGCTAAAAGCCACTCAGTGAAAATTAATCAGTAGCAATAAATACATCACTGTGACTCCTCAAAATAAAAAGTGGTAGCAGGTGCAATCCAGCTCAACAGCGCCACCATTACAAAGATAGAACTTTTCCTTCATCCCTCTTTTCTCTCAGAGGTGCATTACACTCGGTTGTGTGGGCAGAAACAAATTAACTATCGAAAAACTTTATTCAATTAACTTGATGTATCCACAAGGCCACAATCATATATTTTAACGCCCAAAAATCAAATATAAATTAGACATGGAAAAGTTCAATCCAAGTAGCCATAGTTCTGTAACAAAAGTAAATCCGATCCCCCCTCCAAACATTTGGATAAACAATAAAATGAATCTTACCATCGGATTAAGCTTAATCCTAAAACAAAATCATAACAACCATCTTAACAAAAGTTGCACTACTTTCTCGGTTTTTTACTTGGCCGGGGCTGTGTATCACCCTCGGCTGTGTTGAGAAACAATTTGAAATTAGACTCGAAAATAGGCAATTTAGTAGCCCTAGTTCTGCAACAATTAATCCAATCCCCAGCCAAAAATGAATCCGACCGCCAGATTTAAGTTTAACCCCCAAACGAAAATCATTACAAACGCAGTAGAGCAAGCAATAAGTCAGAACAATTAGAGGGAATAAATACTGAATCATGAATCATTATTGTCATCTCTGCATATTTGTCTTATTGTATGTAACTACACAAATCAATTTTACAGACAACAAGTTTTTGAACAAAAAAAATACACTAAACATACTCAATCAAGGGTTTCACTTTTCCTATCATAATGAATGTGAGCAACATATATGTCATACCCATTAACTGTTGATGAGAGGAATACAAGTATTATTAGAAAAAATATTCTATGTATACAGACAGTATTAAAGTATTATTTTATTTTTTATTTTTTTTTAATTTGTAAAAGAGTAGAGATGGGAAAGCAATTTTATTTTTTATTTTTTTGTGTGAAGAGCCTTGCAGATTGGTAAAATATTTCAAGGAAGCCCAATCGAGCTTACTACAGTTTGTGATTACAGAAATCACAGCTGAAATCGATTAATCTCCACGAGGGTAGAAGACCCACGCACGAATACATGAGAGAGAGAGATAGAAAGAGAACCTGAATCCGTAGACACAATTTCCTATCCTAGAAATCCGCCAGCCCCAAGCAGATCGACGTGTAGCCCATAATCAAAATCGACCAAAACATATCATATCAAAAGCAAATCCTCAGACAAACATTTTAACAAACTACTTCCGACATAGGAATAATTACACGCGGCTTCAAATATAAACTGAGGATACCTGAAGGCGGAGGCGCATCTTCAAGAGTTTAATCAGAGCGTCTTTGGTAGCCGGTGGAGCCTCCAACTTCAATCCCAATTCTTTCAGCTGTTGCTGCAATTTCTGAGCCAATGGGACCGAATTCGATGGAATTATAGCCAAATCCAAAATTGAAGTCGAATTATCACAGATTAATGTGTTTTTTCCGCTGCGAATGTGTATGTAGTGAATTTGGGGCTAATTTGCTCTTCGTCGTTGTTTCGAACAAATGAAACCAGAAATAGCTGCGTTGTTTCGTGACCTAGGGGATATATCCAATTTATTTTATTTTCTACTAAAAACGACGTCGTTTTATCAATTACTCAGACAACAGTTAAGTAGTAACTGTTGTCCATTCACAACAGTTAGAAAATCCGTTGTTTATAGAGAGTTGTCTATGTGAAATCGCAGAGATAGACAACGTATACTCATCGACCGCTGTCTATTAACATATAGACAACAGGTTTATCGACCGTTGTGATAAAAAAAATTAAAAAAAATTAAAAAATGTGGCGATAGACAACGTTTTTGCGTTTAGCCGTTGTCTATCACTATATAGACAACGGCTAAAGGCAAAACCGTTGTCTTTAACGCGTTGTCTATTAGCGTTTTTCTAGTAGTGGGATAGCTGTAGAACACTATCAGAACTAACTGACTCCTCCATCTGGAGCGGTTAAATTCGAGTAGTGATCTTGGTGTGAAGATAATGGTGTGCACACTTAGATGTAATTTATTGATAAACGTCCACACGATCGTGGCTTATCAATTAGACGATTACATGACCGTGTTTATTATCCGGCTATTAATTTGCTTGTTGTAAGGAAACTCAACTGGAGGCAAATTAAAGGTTTCACCTATTTAAAAATGAATTTTATAAACGTCCACACTATCGTGGCTTATGAAAGACGTTTTTAAAGTGTCGGTGGAAAAGTATATAGTTTTTATGAGGTTTTCGATTATATACTGTTTATCCTAAACGTGTTTTGTGACTGTACTGCATGTTTTAATTTCAGTTATTTCATATCATCAATGGCACTCTCCAATCTGTCCTCAATCCTTAAAGAAAATGAACTTGTCGGTGAAAACTAGAATGACTTGCTTCGTAACCTTAACTTAGTTCTTGTTGCTGAGGGACACAAGTTTGTGCTTGATGAGGTTTGTCCTCCACAGCCAGATGAGGATTCTGACGAAGCCCAAAAGGTTGCATATGATAAGTGGGTTAGGTCTAATGAGATAACGCGCTGTTACATCTTGGCATCTATGTCAAGTGTGTTGCAACATCAGCATGAGCCTATAAAAACCGCTTATGATATCATGTACAACTTTAAGCAGCTATTCGGTCATCAGAACTGCTCGGCACGCCATTTGATAATGAAGAAGCTAATGGATGCGAGAATGTCTGACTCCACACCTGTTAGGGATCACGTTCTCATGATGATGGAGTATTTATCTGAGATCGAGACCTTGGGTGGAGAGCTAGATGGCGATTCTCAAATTGACATTGTTCTTCATAGCTTGTCCTCAAAGTTTGAGCAGTTCAGGCTGAATTTTAACATGATTAAAAGGGACGTCAGCCTGACTGAACTGCTCATAGACCTTCAGGCGGCTAAATTGCTCCAAAAGAGCAATCCTGAGGCCCACATAGCTGAAAAAGGAGCGTCTTCTTTAGGTGGAAAAGGAAAAAAGAGAAACGCACCCAAGAAGGCTGCAGATGAGGCGCCTAAGGCAAAGAAGCCAAAGGCAAAGATTCCTCCTGAGGAGTTCAAGTCGAAGACTAAATGCTTCAAGTGCAGCCAACCAGGTCACTGGAAGGTGGCGTGTCCCAACAAGAAGAAGAAGAGAGGTACATCTCACACTTTGATTGTCGAAACATGTGTTTGCAACTTGTTCTACCCAGTTATGGGTAGTAGATACAGGAGCTACTGATCATGTTTGCATGTCTTTACAGGGGTTCTTGGTAAAAAGACAGCTGAGTGAGGATGAGATCACCGTCTACATGGGCAATGCTATGAGAGTGGCGGCTGTTGTAGTGGGAGACGTTGTTTTACCTTTCAGTAGTGATAGAACTTTGGTTTTGAAAGATTGTCTTTATGTTCCTGGTTTTAGGCGAAACTTGATTTCAGTTTCTAAATTGATTATGGATGGATATTCTGTTTCTTTTTATAAAAAAGTAGTTATCTATAGTGGTAAACATTTTATCTGTTCTGGCACATTGGATGGACACTTATACTTTCTTAAACCAACTGAAAACACTACGCAAAGACAACCGTTGAATACATCTATCATAAACCCTAACAAGAGATAAGAACCTTCAGAATTGTATCAAACCTATCTTTGGCATCTAAGGCTAGGTCATATTAACCTTAAGAGGATACAAAGCCTTGTAAACGATGGACCATTATCTTCTTTGGTACTGGAATCATTTCCTTTGTGTGAATCCTGTTTGGAAGGTTAAATGACCAAGAGTCCTTTCGAGTCAGAAGGAAATTGATCCGAAGGGATATTAGATTTGATTCACTCTGACCTGTGCAGCCCTATGTTGGTTCAAGCTCGAGGAGGGTTCGAGTATTTCATCACTCTCATTGATGATTACTCTAGATACGGTTATATCTACCTGTTGCATCGTAAATCTGAATGCTTTGAGAAATTCAAAGAGTTTAAGGCGGAAGCGGAGAAATGAACAGGTAGAAGTATCAAGTCACTACATTCTGATCATGGTGGCGAGTACCTCTCAAGTGAATTTAGAGATTACATGATAGAGAATAGGATTACATCCCAGTTGACTGCGCCTGGAACGCCACAGCAGAATGGCGTGGCGGAAAGAAGAAATCGCACACTGTTAGAGATGGTTAGATAGATGATGAGTTATTTTGAGTTGCCCATTTCGTTATGGGGATATGCCCTGGAAACAGCAGCCTATATTCTTAACTTGGTTCCATCGAAATCAGTTCTTGCTACACCCACAGAACTATGGACTGGACGAAAGCCCAGTTTGAACCATATTCGAATTTAGGCTAGCCCAGTACACGTGTTGGACAAGGAAGCTGATAAGCTGGCTCCTCGTACTGATGTAAGGTTGTTCATTGGATATCCTAGATGAACGAAAGGTGGTTTATTTTATAGTCCTAAGGATCAGAAGATCATTGTTAGCACCAATGCTCGATTCTTAGAGGAAGACTATGTCATAAACCACAAACCAAGGAGTGAAATCATCCTTGAGGAGTTAAGGGGAGGATCGAATCCTACACCGGTTGTACAAGAAGAGGAACCAAAAACACTGCACAACGTATCACAGAAGTACAGGGACTGCCCCGTCACAGTGGGAGGGTTGTACGCCAATCTGATAGATTCATTGGTCTGGGAGAGGCTTCAGATTTCCCAGAGGGTCTCAATGAATTGGATCCCAGGACCTATGACGAGGCAATTCGAGATAAAGATGTGGATTCTTAGAAAACTGCAATGGAGTCTGAGATTGGATCTATGGATCGCAATCAAGTCTGGAAACTTGTAGAACCAAAAGATGAGGTAAAACCCATTGGATGTAAGTGGGTCTACAAACACAAGAGACGATCTGACGGGAAGGTTGAAACCTTCAAGGCAAGATTGGTGGTGAAAGGGTATACTCAGAAAGAAGGGATCGATTATGAGGAAACCTTTTCACCGGTAGCCATGCTTAAGTCAATCCAGATTCTCTTGTCTATTGCCGCTCATTTGGATTATGAGATCTGGCAGATGGATGTGAAGACAGCTTTCCTAAACGGAAGTCTTGAGGAAAACATCCACATGAAGCAACCAGAGGGATTCATTGCTAAGGGCCAAGAGCACTTGGTGTGTAAGCTTAAGAGATCCATTTATGGACTTAAGCAGGCATTGAGATGTTGGAACATCCGATTTGACGAGGTTATCCAGTCATATGGATTCGTGCAAGGTTGAGATGAGAGATGTGTGTACAAGAAATATGATGAAAACATGGTGGCATTCCTCGTACTTTATGTTGATGACATCTTGCTTATTGGAAACAGTAAGAAGGCGTTGTCAAACATTAGGGTGTGGTTGTCCGAGCAGTTCAATATGAAGGATCTGGGTGAAGCCGGACATGTCCTTGGCATCAAGATCATTTGAGATCGCCAGAAAAGGATGTTATGTCTGTCCTAGGCGACTTATATCGATACAGTGCTAGCTAGATTTGGCATGCAAGATTCCAAGAAAGATTTTATACCTTACAGGTATGGAATTCATCTATCCAACGTGTTAGTGCCATCGTCATGCACTAAGTATTTGTGTTGTTGTATTGGCGAGATATGTTCGACAATGTGTGCCTGGGTATGTCCCACGAAGATTTGTTTTCCGCTGTGCAAGAAAAGAAGAACAGTTGGTGAACTGTTCCAGATTATGTCCCAGACAGAACCAGGGACATTCTATATATGGCAGTTTCCATGTTCGAAAGATCTTGCGCCGAACCAGTTTGGAAGGTTAAGATAAATTCGTTTTACTACCTTATGGTGTAGATCCGGTACTGAATTAACCCTCCTACACTTGGGAAGTATCTACACATGTTTGGAAGGCTACAAACCACAATCCACTTACCTAGTTGGCGGAAAGCAAGAGATGGACGCCAAGCTGAAGTGAAGACTATTTATGAAGGCCGATTTGTGCAGCAATCCGGGCCACTGATATTTTGTTTAGATTCTAGTGTTAGAATCAGTTTGTGGTCGTTTGTAACTAGTAATTGTTCCTTAACACTACAAGAATTTCGGTCATAGACAACACATGAAAGACAACGGCTCACGTTCAAGCCGTTGTCTTTTTAAACACAGACAACGGCTGCTTACCTCTATGTTATCTATCACCGCATTTTTATATAGACAACGGTTAAAATCCGTTGTCTATATGGTTATAGACAACGGCTATGTAATAACCGTTGTCCTATATATTTTTTTATTTTTTAAAATTTTTTTAACAGACAACGGTTATAAACCGTTGTGAATATTAATGTAGACAACAGTCTTGGGCAACAGTTGTTTATATCCGTTGTGTTTATAAATATTGACAACGGTTAATTGACTCCGTTGTCATTTTGCACCAATTGTACTTTAGTTTACAACGTATAAAGTCAGCCGTTGTCTATTAAATTTTTTTTTTTCAAATAAACGGTGCCATTTTAAATTAGATGAATTTGAGCAATCCAAAAGTCCTAAAATTTCTAAGCCTCAATTTCATTCTCTCGCCGTTCGTCTCTCTCAATCCCTCTCAATCTCACAACTTTCCTCTCTCAATCTCTCACCGTCACCGCTCACCCTCGATCCACCGTCGCCGATGTTGCTGCTTGCATGGTCAAGACTCACTCACTTTCTTAGACAAGAAAATCTTCCATCGTCGATGCTTCAATAATTAATTGTTCTCCCTCTTCAGACAAGCAAATCACTCACTTTCTCTCCATCTCTCTCTTTTTCCCAATCAACACACACAATTTCGACTCACTGTGTTCCAGCCCAGGTCTCCCCCTGCCACCGAAGACTGTGAGCAGCTGCACAAAGCATTCTCAGGTTTGAATCGATCAAGACTCGTAGAGGGTTTTTTGTGTTCTTGGAATTAAAGATTTTTTTTATTGGCCCATTTGATTGTTTTACTTTAGCTTGAATTAACTTGATATGTAGTTTCGTGTTTTGTGTAAAGATCCTTTTTTATTACTTTGATGCACGATAATTTTTTCAATTTACCTCTTCATCACTGTGCGATTCTTTCCGATTTTTAGCTGCATTTTATTTATTATGTTGTTTTTGTTGTAATTATGTTTCTGTGAGATTAATTTTTTGGGGGAAGGTTATGTTGAGAATCAGATTGCTTCAATAATGATGAAAGCTCATGTGAGTTTTATTGTTTTGTTGATCTGAATCTGAATTTTTTTTATGACTTTGTGGTTTCAGGAAATTTGAGTTGACGTCACTGTTCGGATTAGTTAAGGTGAGTCGTACATTTGTTGACATTGATTCAGCTTAATAGTGTGATTTAAGTCTGTAGAAGCTAGAATTTCGTGGAGATCAATTTTTTTGCATTTTGTTTGATGATGTTAACATTTTTGTTGATTCCTAGTTTTTTGGAGAAGAGTTGTGTTTGTTTGCATCATTTTGTTTATGTTCATTGAGGTTTTAGCAATTTTCTGATATCATTCCTTTTCTCGCTCTCTTAAAAGCAGTTCACTACTCAAATTTTTCTGATTGCACGGGTCAAAATTCTCAGTCAGCTGTATAATCTACCTCTTGATTTTAGAGTTATTATTATGAGATTATTATCTACGCTGATTTGTCCACTACGTTAGATTTTGGTCTCTAATGTAAAAGAAAGTATTTAAGTTTCTGCAAAATGATTAATAATAATAATAATAATAATAATAATAATAATAATAATAATAATAATAATCTGTTATGGGGGCATCTAAACCTTTGTTGATGTAAACGTGATTAGTAGATTTGCAGTTCTGGTTATGTATAATAAGGTCAAAATGAGAGCTAAAATATCAAGTTAAATTGAATCATTTTTATATGTGACCACCACGTGGCATCTTTATATGAGCAGAGATTAAGTAATGTATGCATAGTGGATTGTAGACATGATTTTGTAGATGTTGTACTCGAAATTTGAGTAAAGCCTATAATTAGATATATCCACGTATATAGACTTCTCATATCCAACCCCAAACATAATTTAAGTGTTCTAAACTAATGAAATTAATAAAGAGTTAATTAATTATACCTCCAAGTATTAACAAATTAAAATTCCAAATTTGTATATATATAATATATATATTGATCATTGATATTGAATCTTGAATAAGAAAATACTATATATGAGAGATTTGTTAGATTGAGAATTAAAGAATGCTTTTTTAATAATGAATAACTATCTGATCAAAGCTATATAGTAGATTCAATCAGAAAAATTCATGAAGGAGATATATTATGATGTTGGAGTCTTATATTTACCTATAATTATTTTCAGCAAATAAATTTGAATTTAAACTATAGGGGTCTGGCCACAGAGAAGTGTTCTTTAATTGAGAGCATATTGAGAGCATGCCTACTACAGGTTTCCTATCATAGAACCAGATCCCGGCCACACAAAACTTCGTTTGTCAAGAGAAGGCTTGGAAGCAATTGAGAAAATCACCACACCTATAGCAGCTGTTGTTGTAAGGATTGACTAATAGCCGCTAGCATGTCAACATGGAACTGCCATTTAATGAGATTCTTTTTGGTCAGGCTTTATACTGCACAGGGACATTGATAACATGAATGCTAAAATTCCCTAAAGAGACTAATTGTACAGGAATGGTATACTATAGAACGACACATTATTGTGCTTTAGCCATGATATTACATAAGTAAACCCTAATTGATATGTTCCCGTAAGCTTGCTACATTTCATTACATTTCCTTAAATATCAGCAGTGCTGCGTTGCTAGTGGAAGTTGCTGAGATGGAAACCCCGATGCACAATATGATCTTGGCTGCCACCTAAGAGCTGAGGTTAGATATCCTGATAACCAGAAACATTGACTTGTTATTTCAACTCTTTGCTGTTAAAATTAAGAAATTTAAACAACAAAATATAGAAGCTCCACTAATTTATATGTCAAAGTGGACCTCTTCTCTTAGTTGAATCAATGATGTTATGCACTTCTTTTTGGCTCTCTTCTCACAACACAAACTGTTTTTTGTACATTTTCCTTATCTTATTCCAAAGAGAGAAATCAGTTTTCTGAATCATGATTGTCTTGATATATTGTCTTTTCATTATTTTGGCAGAACGCTTATGCACAATCTGAGCAGCAAGCTTTCTATTATCTGGAGAAGGCACTAGACCAGGTATTTTTTGCAATAGTGTTTTCAATGCATCTTTCACTTTCTTGTTACATATGGTGTTTAAAATCTTACTAGAACTCAGTGACTTTCTAATTGCATCCTGGTGCTCTCTATCTTACAGTTAGTTTGATGAAGTTACGTGGCAACTTGAAATGATTGAAGCTTGTTATCAACATATGGGATCACAATTTGATGATAATTTTATGGATTGTGACTTTGGATTATTGACATTTGGGATTGTGATAATGTAATTCGACACAATTATGACTTTTTGGATTGTACTAGATTGTAAACGTATTTCTATTTATATTGATGTTTAGTATTTATTTATTAAATTCAGGCCACATTTTATATTTTCGCAGCTTTTAATAAAATTGGAATAAGAATTTGAATTTTGCAAAAAATAATAATAATAATAATAAATTAGAGACAACGGCTAGATAACCGTTGTATAAACAATAATAGACAACGACTGCACTTGATAACCGTTGTCTATACAGTAAAAGACAACGGCTAAACTAAAAACTGTTGTCAAATTTACAACGGCTACAAATAGAAACCGTTGTCTATAATTATAAAGACAATGGCTATTTTCAAAATAGCCGTTGTCTATAATTATAAAGCGTTGTCAGTTTAACAACGGTTAATTAAAACCGTTGTCTATAAAAACACAGAACAACCATTTTCTCTATTAACAACGCGGTTTAGCCGTTGTCTATAAGCGAAATTCTTGTAGTGTAAACAGTTCAATGTGATAGACTAGTTTTGAGTGTTTACGAGTGAAACACGTGAGGGGATTTTTATTCCGTTTTGTACGCAATCTCGGGAGAGATTGTAAGTTGAAGTCGTGGGTAGCTAGAGGGAGTCTAGTGTCACGGTTGTGAGGGGATCTTACAACTTTCGGCTAGCGAAAGAGTTCGAGGAGAAGAACGGGCGACATAAGGCGGGAGGCTTGTATGTGTAAGATTCTTAATATCCTCTTCGAAGGAGTAACAGTCGGAACTCAAGTTTGGGAGCAATCCCCCCAGAGTAGTTTGGTTGAACTAAACTGGGTTACCATCTCGTGCGTTTTTACTACTTTATTCTTTTATATTCTTGCATCTGTTCCACACATATCATAGAACAGTTTTTAAGCAGTTAACTAAAAATCATATAAGCACGGATTACTGTTTTTCAATTGGTATCAGAGCGGGTTGCCTGTATTCAGGGTTGATCTTGGGGTATTAATCCGTGTTCTTGTGTTGTTTTGCCGAGATGGATTCAATGAAAGAAGGAGCCTCGACGGTGCGATCTTCGCTCTTTGATGGCAATAACTATGCCTATTGGAAAGCTCGAATGACAGCTTTCATTCGCTCAATTGATGAGCATGCCTGGAAGATGGTGACAGAAGGGTGGAAGCCTCCTACCAAGAGGGATGAGAAAGGCAAAGCGGTGCTGAAGCCAGAAGAAGAGTTTGACGATGCTGATTATCAGATCATGAGGCTGAATGCTAAAGCCATGAACGCCATCTTCTCTGCAGTGGACATGAACGTGTTCAAACTCATCTTCATATATGACAAGGAAAATGATGCATGGGATATCCTTCAAACTACTTTCGAAGGAACGAGCAGTGTTCGTGCATCTCGTTTGCAGCTTCTTACTACCAGATTTGAAAACCTTTGAATGGATGAAGGTGAAAAGCTTGCTGATTTCAACGCCAAGATTTGTGATATAGCTAATGAAAGCTTTGCACTTGGTGATGCTATCTCTGAGGAGAAACTTGTGTGGAAAGTTCTGCGATCTCTTCCCAAGAGATTCGCATACAAAGTCACAGCAATCAAAGAGGCCAAGGACGTGAGCAAGATGAAGTTACAGGAGCTGATGGGGTCCCTGAGGACTTTTAAGATGGGTCTAACAGATGAAGAGACAGTTTGGAAGAAAAGCATAGCTTTTCAGGCCAGCTCCAGTTCTGATGTTCCAAGTAATGTCTCTGACAAACAGGATCTGGTTGAGTCAATTGCCTTACCGACAAAGAATTTCTCAAAATTTGTCAAATGTTATGAGAAGTCTTCACATAACAATTCTGTCAAGAACAGATTCTCCAAACCTCGAAAAACTAAAGATGAAGATCTCGGTGAAGAAAAACTCAAGGAGGTCAAGTGTAGAGAATGTATTGGTCTTGGGCACTATCAAGCCGAGTGTGCTAACACCTTAAAGAAGAAGAATAAATCCTACAGTTCCACTCTTAGTGAAAGTGATGATCCAGATGATAGTGGGAGTGATAAAGAATGCGTAAGCAATCATATTGCTTTTATGACACATTCTCAAAAAGAACCTGTGCCTAATTCTGTCTCTAACAGACAGAATGACAAAGTATCTGAATGTAGTGATGATGAAGAATTCACTGAAGAGTCTGCCATAGAAGCATACAAAAAGCTTCATGAGAGCTAGATCATGGTGGTGAAAGTCAATGAAGGGCTGATGAAAGAGAATGGTAATCTCATTAAAGAAAGAGATAGTCTGTCCATGCGCCTCAGTGAGTTGCAGAATGATCTTCAACAATCCAGAAATAATTCTCAATCTCAGAATGGTGAACCGCTTCATCTAAAGAAACTCGTCAAGATGATGAACTCTGGATCATCTCAGCTCGATGACATCCTTTCTAAAGGAATAAGTCCGCAGGACCATACAGGACTTGGATACACTGGTGGGAAGGTTCTTGACCGTTTCTGTGAAGGGCAAACATCTGGAACGCATGATGAATATGTTCCTGAAACTGATTTTAAACCAAAGATCAAGCAGCCACAGCCTTAAAAGCCACAGCCTCGAAAGATTGGAGTTATCTGCCACTACTGTGAAAAGCCTGGTCACATTCGACCATACTGTAGGAACTACATCAATGATCTCAGAAGAATGAGGAGGAAAGGTCTTTATCAGAATGACTTGAATTTCAGAAGACGAACTGTGCGGAACAGATCCTGGAACAATCACAGAAACTATGTTGTTCACACTACCCTCAATATTCATACAAAGAGCAGCTAGTACTTTGACAGCGGATGCTCGCGACACATGACTGGAGATGCCAGTATGCTGAAGAATATCCAAAAGGATTGTTCTTATCAATCCGTTACTTTTGGAGATGGTGTCAAGGGAAAAGTTATTGGTCGTGGTCATCTAAATGTTGAAGGGATGCCCAACTTGGAGGATGTTCTGTTTGTTGAAGGACTAAAAGCTAACTCAATTAGTATAAGTCAACTCTGCGATCAAGGTCTCTTGGTCCATTTTACTAGAGACAAATGTCTTGTGAAGAACAAAGAATGTGTACTGCTGATGGATGGAGACAGATCAAGGGACAATTGTTACCTTCTCAACATCAAAGGTAGTTGCTTCAGAACTCAGCTTGATGAAGGTAACATATGGCATGAAAAGCTTGGCCATGTGAGTTACAGAAACATGTAACGTCTAATGAAGACAGAAGCTGTGAATGGAGTCTCGAAGTTTGATATTGACCGTGGCAAAGTTTGTAGACCGAGTCAAGTGGGAAAATAGATTCATACTTCACATAAATCTGTTAACAAGATTACTACCTCAAAAGCTTTGGAGCTGTTGCATATGAACTTAATGGGGCCTGTTCAAACTGAAAGTATTAGACGGAAGAAGTTTATTTTTGTTTGTGTGGATGACTTCACGCGATTCACATGGGTTGAGTTCCTTAGAGATAAGGGAAAAACCTTTGAGACATTCAAGAATCTTTGTCTCAAGCTCGAAGTGGAGAAAGCAACAGCTGTGATGAGAATTCGAGGTGATCACGGTCGTGAATTTGAAAATGCTTATTTCAAATGCTTTTGTGAAGAAAGAGGTATTGCTCAGGAGTTTTCTGCACCAAAAACACCTCAACAAAATGGTGTTGTTTAGAGAATAAATCGGACTCTTTAAGAAATGAGCCGAGTCATGTTGAAGGCAAAATTTGTCCCTAACAACTTATGGGCAGAAGCTGTGAACACAGCATGTCATGTTGTCAATCAGGTGTAATTCAGACCCACGATGAGAGTCACTCCCTACGAGCTGTGGAAAGGAAAGAAACTAAATTTAAAGTACTTTCACATCTTCAGAAGTACTTGTTATATGTTAAGAGACCGAGAGCAGCTTGGCAAGTTTGATGCCAAAGGAGATGAATGCATTTTTTTCGGATACTCGAGGAATAGTCGGGCATATCGAGTGTTCAACAAGAGAACCAAGACGGTGATGGATTCCATCAACATTGTTGTAGATGATCTGGAAGAACATGTTGCCCAGATTGATGAGGAAAGTACTGATGTCAACATTCATGTGCAAGCTTCTATTCCAAACAGTTTGGAACACAATGATCAACCTGAGTTGAGGAATGAAAAACTGGATAGTCTCAAACCTTCAAAAGGTGTGCAGAAGCATCATTCTACAGCAGACATCATTGGTGATGTGAGTGAAGAAGTTAGAACCAAAGGAGTTCGAAAGAACTATCGTGAGATGATTGCAAATGTCTGCTACACTTCTACAACTGAGCCCAAGAATGTTAAAGAGGACTTACAAGATGACCGATGGATTCATGCCATGCAAGAAGAGCTCTTCCAGTTTGAAAGAAATGAAGTATGGGATTTGGTTCCATGCCCTAAAGGTGTAAATGTGATCGGCACGAAGTGGATCTTCAAGAATAAAACCGATGAAGAAGGGAACATAACCAGAAATAAGGCAAGACTTATGGCTCAAGGCTATTCCTAAGTTAAAGGTGTTTGATGAGACGTTCACTCCAGTTACTCGTCTTGAATCTGTCAGGTTGCTTCTCGCCATGGCTGCATGGATGAAGTTCAAATTGTACCAAATAAACGTAAAGAGTGCCTTCCTAAATTGGTACTTATCCAAAGATGTTTTTGTGTGTCAACCTAAAGGCTTTAAAGACCTTCACCATCCTGATTATGTGTATAAATTGAAGAAGGCGTTGTACAAACTCAAACAAGCCCCTCGCGCTTGGTATGAGAGATTCACGAAGTTTCTGTTGGAGAAAGGTTATGTTCGTGGAGGATTTGATCGAACACTCTTTGTTAAAAGAGACAAATTTGAAGTGATCATTGTTCAGATTTATGTCGATGATATTGTCGTTGGATCTGTGTCAGACAGATTGGTGAAGGAGTTTGTCAAAGATATGACATCTGAGTTCGAGATGAGCTTGGTTGGTGAGATGACCTATTTTCTGGGGCTTTAAGTAAAGCAAAAGGATGATGGCATCTTTGTGTCTCAAACAAAGTATGCAAGGAATTTGATTAAGTCTGATATAGAGGGGATGGGTGTTGATACCTTGTTGCATGATCTTCGATTGTAAAAGTCTGCTTATTCTGCTCCTCCTTTCATTACTGCTGTAGTACATGAATTTTATACCAACTTGTCTAAGCGCCTGCGTGATGCCTCGTATGAACATGCTTTCTCTGTTTTTGTGCGTGGTCATTGGATTGCTTTTTCTCCAATGGTGATTAATGATTTTTTGGGTCATGAGAATGTGGTTATAATACGCCGGTGTTTGATTTGAATAAGGTTGTGTCGGAATTGACTGGAGGAAGTCGGTGTGTTTGGCCCTCTGGGCGTGCTTTCTTAGCTTCTGATCTGAGTGTGAAGTACTCAATTCTTCACAAAGTTGCTGTTAGAAATTGGTTGCCAAGCACTCATGATTCTACTGTTGGCAAACCTATGGCCTTGTTGCTCTATTCTGTGGGCACTCGACGGGGGATCAACCTTGGATTGATCATTTTTGAAAATGTTTTTGCTCATGCTAAATCTTCTCGTGCCCAGCAACCTGTTGGCTATCCTGGCCTCATATTTAGCATCATCATGGCTCAACATGATGTGGTTTCTGCCAATGACATGTATGCTCCCGTTTCACAGCCACTGACGATAAGCCACAAGCTCTTTTCTTGCCAACATGCTCCGGATGTCACTGCCCGAGATGCTGATGAACGCTCTGCATCCGTGCCATCATCTGTCCTAGACAGATCCGCAGCCTCTTTTTCTATCACAACTGTTTTCTTTGACAGGCACATAAAGTCCTTGGAACGCGAAGTGGTGTTCCTGAGCAAGTCAATTCGGACTTTCAAAACCCGGAAGCAGGAGTTGGAGGCTTTATTAACTGATCTCCAAGCCCGAGCCCTTGGACTTGCATCGCTTCTTGATGTGACGAGTGCTTCCTCTGCTCCCGTTGCTCGTGCACCAGATGCTGCTGCTATTGATGCTGATGATTAGCTTGATGCCTCCCCGGTCTGAAGTTTGCTATTTGCCGTTTCTGGCAACAATTAAGGGGGAGAAGAATGTTGGTGAATGAAGGCCAATGTTGGATGGTCTTTTGCTGCTGCTGCTGTGTTGAGCGTGTGCTCATTTTTTTTATGTTTGATGGTTTCTGAACAAACAATTTATTAGGGATGCTGTTTACCCTACTTTAATTTTTGTTGGTCTGTACTATTTCTTTTGATCAACTGACAATGCAGTTCTCTACTGTGAAACATTGCTCTGATCATGATGAAGGCACTCCCAGTTCAGCTTCAGGGGGAGTATGCTTGTAACTGTCTCTGACAGTTTTTAAATATATCACTCTTTTGATATATTTTTGATCTACGAAGTTTATTCAAGTGTTGTGCAGATGGTGATGATAATCGTCGACCATAAATACCAAAGGGGGAGATTGTTAGTACTATCGTCATGCACTAAGTATTTATGTTGTTGTATTGGCCAGATATGTTCGACAATGTGTGTCTGGGTATGTCCCACAAAGATTTGTTTTCTGCTGTGCAAGAAAAGAAGAACAGTTAGTGAACTGTTCCAGATTATGTCACAGACAGAACTAGGGACATTCTATATATGGAAGTTTCCATGTTGGAAAGATCTTGCGCCGAACCAATTTGGAAGGTCAAGGTAAATTCGTTTTACTACCTTATGGTGTAGATCCGGTGCTGAATTAACCCTCCTACACTTGGAAAGTATCTACACACGTTTGGAAGGCCACAAACCACAATCCACTTAACTAGTTGGTGGAAAGCAAGAGATGGACGCCAAGCTGAAGTGAAGACTATTTATGAAGGCCGATTTATACAGCAATCAGGGCCACTGATATTTTGTTTAGATTCTAGTGTTAGAATCAGTTTGTGGTCATTTGTAACTAGTAGTTGTTCCTTAAACATTTCGACGTGATAGACTAGTTTTGAGAGTTTACGAGTGAAACACGTGAGGGGATTTTTATTCCGTTTTGTACGCAATCTCGGGAGAGATTGTAAGTTGAAGTCGTGGGTAGCTAGAGGGAGTCTAGTGTCACGGTTGTGAGGGGATCTTACAACTTTCGGCTAGCAAAAGAGTTCGAGAAGAAGAACGGGCGACATAAGGTGGGAGGCTTGTATGTGTAAGATTCTTAATATACTTTTAGAAGGAGTAACAGTCGGAACTTCAAGTTTGGGAGCGATCCCCCCAGAGTAGGTTGGTTGAACCGAACTGGGTTACCATCTCGTGCGTTTTTACTGCTTTATTCTTTTATGTTCTTGCATCTGTTCCACACATATCATAGAACAGTTTTTAACCAGTTAACTAAAAATCATATAAGCACGGATTACTGTTTTTCACAAGGAAATGTGTCCCCAAAAACAGTCTGAGATAGAGGAAATGAAGAAAGGACCATATGCTTCGGCTGTGGGAAGTTTGATGTATGCTATGCTATGCACTAGGCCTGATATATGCTATGCCGTTGGCATGGTAAGCAGATATCAGTCTAACCCTGGACAAGGTCACTGGACTGCGGTAAAAAACATTCTCAAGTACCTTAAAAGGACTCGAGATTACATGTTGGTTTTCCGCTCTGATAGTCTAGTACCTTTGGGTTACACGGACTCAGATTTTCAATCCGACAAAGATCAGAGTAAGTCTACCTCGGGCTATGTGTTTACATTAGGAGATGGAGCCATCGCATGAAGAAGCATTAAGTAGAAATGCATTGCGGATTCCACCATAGAAGCCGAGTATGTAGCTACCTCAGAGGCTGCAAAAGAGGCTGTCTGGCTCCACAGGTTCCTAGTGGGCTTGGGCGTGGTTTCTGATTTGCCTAAGACTATCACGATATACTGTGATAACTCTGGTGCAGTGGCAAATTCAAAGGAACCCAGAGCCCACAAGGCAAGTAAACATATAGAGAGAAAGTACCATCTTATACGAGAAATCGTTAAGAGAGAAGAAGTGGCGGTGGTCAAGATTGCATCGGAGGACAACCTGGCTGATCCATTCACGAAGAGCCTGCCGGCTAAGACCTTTGATGGTCACGTAGAGAAAATGGGAGTGAGATGCAGGCCTGGTGGCGTAGTTTGAGTTGATAAGTTTTGATTGGAGAGTTAGCCAGTTAGTTATTATGCTTGAAAGACATGCTTCAAGTATAAGTGGGAGATTGTTAGTTTTGTATACTGGAAGACTTATCTTTGTATACTTTTCTGATGATATGATGATATGAAATGAAAGTTATTGCAGTCACTGTTTGCATTTAGATTATGTTCTATAATTGTTCTATGCAATGTTCCATATAATTACATTGTAGATGATATGGTGTGGGGAGTCACACGGTAAGATCATATCATTAGAACCTTGTAATGTATTAAAGAGCTCACGGCTTAGATGGTCCTGAACACACCATCGGTACACCGTAGAATAATTTGACAAGTGAGTTTATCTTGACTAACTGATTATTCTAGTACACTCGTTAGTGTATTGAGGAGGATCACGATAGGATACTATTCTCTGTCTCTGACCCAGTTACTGAGAGAATAAAGATCCACAGAGTTCGGGTTCTGAACTTATGTGATATTGGCGAGCATATGTGTGCATTGTCTGTTACTTTGATTTATCAATGAGTGAGATTTTTTCGTAGATCAAACTCGATATCTTGGGTAATAACAATGTATACATGATGTCTCGAGCAGTATGCATGAGCACCGTGTCCTGGTGCGCCAGGTTGATAATGTTCTCTTGAGGAAACACAAGTTCATGTTGAAACCCTGCAGGTGGAATTTATTCCGTACATGAGTAAAGCTTGTGTGGTACTACTCAAGGTTTTAGACGTTAATTAATTATAGCTGTCAGAGGCTGACATAATTAATTAATGAACCTTATATCTTAAACACGGGAAATGGCTGGACTAAAGGAGAAAGCACATTCTTAAATATGTATTAAATTGGTAGGTCAGTTTTACTTCTTTAGTGGAATAAAAGTAAAAATTAATTTATTTAATTATATCCTAAGTTTATTGGATATTAGATATTAAATAAATTAGTGGGACAATTTAATATTCTTCTAGATCCCTGTTGTAGCCTAATATGACTTTAATGGGCTGGAGATAGAAAAAGAGATAGAGGCCCAAACCTAGTAGGGTTGGGACTGTGAATTTTGACTACCCCCTTATAAATAAGAGGGTGGGGAGTTCGAAATTCACTACTGCAAAATCAGCCCCTCGTGTGTTCTCTTTATCTCCACAAATTCCATACCGATCTAGTAGATTTCAGCCCACTCTGAATCTAGACACAGTCCGGGAATACAATAGAAGATCTCGGAGTAGAATACTGTGGTGGCCACCGTTTTCAGTAGAGAGAAAAGGGGCGCCTATTTTGTTTCATTCAACAGCAAGATTAGTCCTGTAATCTTGCCCTCAGACCGTCTGTCAATTGTAAGTAATTCGAATATATGTTTTCCGCTTCATTAGATTCGTTTTGCATGGTTTTGTGCTTGACGTGATAAACATGCATGTGGCATAAAATTATGATTTGCATGAACATGGATTAATGAACAACCAAATGATCCTGCAGTGGTTTAATTCAAAAAAAACCCCAACACGCCGGCCATCTCTCAGCTGTCATTCAATGATTGACGCGTAGTGCACCATCTGCTCGATGCTTGAGAAATCTCTCAGTTCGACCTCACAGGCTGTATCCAGATTCATGCCCTCGATATACCGGATAATAGTGGCATCGAGTGTCTCCTCCTTTCCCACTCAATTTAATGTTGTCTCGAATTTCTTGTGATACTCCTCAATCGAGCGGATGCCTTGTTTAATTCGATTCAGCTTCTTCTCAAGCTCCCGCTCATAGTGCACTGGTATAAAATGTCCTCACATGTCGTCTTTCATTTCTTACCATGTATCGATAGGCGAATATCGATCACGGCACATCTTTTCTTGTTGATTCTCCCACCAGGTGGCGGCATACCCCTTAAAATCAAGGGATGCGAGTTGTACCTTTTTCAGCTTGGGGAAGTCATAACATTCGAAAATCTTGTTAACTTTCCTCTCCCAATTGAGGTACATATCAGGATCATGTAATCCCTCAAACTCCAGGATGGTGGTCTTGATGTTGTTCTCTATAGAGTCGGCATTTTCAAATCTTAGCCTTTCAACGCAGAATGCACGTCGATATGGTGCTCGGGGTTGATCTTTGATGAGCCCGGTGCTAGCATTGATGATTCAAATCCCGATTTGCAGCTTAGAGGTCCAGTGATGAGACTTAGAGCCAAGAAGCTGCAAGGATACCTTCAGTGTTATGTTGGGAAGAAGTTGGAGGATGTTGGAGCTGATTTCAAACAGTCCAAGTTGGTGACTGTATTGAGCATCGAGGAGCTCGACTAAATTGAAGAAGTGGACATTCCTTGCTGTTTATTTTAGTTATTTTATTTATTTTGGGCTATTATTATTAGTTGTGGATTTATTTAATTAGCAATCCAATTTATCATAACCTGTTTAGGTGATATTGGACCCAGTAGTAGTTTTAATTAGCCCAGTTCGAATTCTAGGCCCAAGACACTTTAATTTTCGTTCCCTAGGTTAATTATTTAGGGGATTTTCGTTCTTGATGCTTCTCAGACTTGATTGAATGAAAAACAGTGCTTTTACGCTATTCTCTTGTCTCACACAACATCGGTTCTTCTGGTAGAGTTTGGTTGTGGCGATTCCAGACATGAAATCTTTTGTCTCGTTCATGATATCTCGTAGTATCCGGGTTAGAGAGCCATTGAATATTGCTCCATAGGCGCGTTCCGAGTTCTCGTCGATTCGGGGTTCGTTTCGGGTAAGATTCACCTATCCTTCTCGTTTTTCTTCACTATCGATTTATCCACCATCACCACAGCCACCATCCATGTCCATAGCATCCCAATATCACCACCTTCATCCCTAAAGTCGTACCACATCCGTTCGTAGCCTTATCTAACCGTTTTAGGCCAAAAAACCCTAAATCGGATCCTGAAATTCCCACAATTCGATCTCCCAACGTACACATTCGTTTGAGCTGATTTTTGGATATTTTTTGCATCTCTACAAATTGTGCCTTGTGTTAAAATTTGAGTTCAATCTGAGGTCGTTTTCCTAGGTTTCTGTTTGAGTCTTTATTTAGGGGTTTTCGGATTATTTGAGTCATTTTTGTGTTAATTCTTGTTAAATTCGAGTTTTATTGGTTTTATACAGATTATTGGGTTTCTTAATTTAGTATTGTTTAGTTTATTGTTGGGTTGAATAACATACATAGTTGGCGTTGTTCGATTCCTAGCTTTCGTATTGATTGGCTGCATCATACTTTTTGGTATCAAAGCCACGTCAACTTCGGTTGGTCGTGGTTCAATCCAAATCCGTGTGAGGCACAGTAGGGGCAAAAGTTGTCGATCCCATTGACAAAAAAAGAAAAGAAAATTCGAAAAAAAAAAGAAAAAAAAAGAAGTTGATCGAGCCCTATTGTGTTCACCGTGTTTCTTGAGTATCTTGATTCATTCTTGAAGTTCTTGGTAGTTCTTGATTAGTCTTGTTGAGTTTGGGTAGTATTTGTCTTGTTTTCTTTGTGTTGTGCCGCGAATTGTCGTTTTCATCGAATAGTGATTGGGACACCACTTTTCAGCTGGAATTATCTCGTTTGTGAGCCTTTGTTTTCGTCTATATTGCTGGAGAAAAGAGGGAGGGTCGAAAATTTTGTGTCTAGTATTTATAGGAGATGGGTTAGTTGTTTCCTAGTAGGATTGGGATTTATTTCCTAGTTTGTTTTGGTCTTTGTTTCCTAATTGAGCTCGTGATCACACCTGGTACAATCTCGTTCCACGATTCAGCACATTTCCCTCCCATATTACCCACCATATTCCAGTTCCTAGCCTCTAGCCGATTCCACCCCCTATCCACCGTTTTCAGCCCAAAAATCAGTTTTCTGCAGATTTTGCTCCCGAACTCGGATTGTCGCCCATAATAACTGTACTTTTGGCCGAATTCTACCATCTTCAGGGTGAAATCGCCTGTTGAACATTTTCCGGTTTTGCCGTTTCTTCGAATTTTCCTACCTTTTCACCCCTACAGCCGACCTTTACCCTTTATAGCCTACTTCGTGGTGTTTTGTGTACCCCGTGGTACTTTTGGAGTTAAGTTCGAGCTCTTGACTAGAGCTGGAGGAGTCAGTAGCAATTCTACTACTGTAATTCGAGTTCTACTGTGAGTCGCTGGAGTCTGAGCTTATTGAGAGTTTATACACTTTGAGTGCTATACACGAGAGTAAAAAAAAAAGGTGTGAGGTCCTGTTCTTTTGTTTTCTTTTGTTTTCTTTGTTTTAACTGTTTTGCAGGTACCTATGGAATCCAGAGATGGTTATAACAAGACGAATGATAAGGCACCCGCCTCGCCTAGTACTCCTACAGACGCGGCTTCATCAATGCCACAACCGTGGGATGCCCAGTACCACCATCAAGAACTGGAGCATAAGCTGGATAGTTCATTGGCCAAAGTGATGGCACAGCTCGAGCATATTGCTGCTCGAATTCCTGCACCACCACCAGTTCAAGCCCAACCTGTCCAGCCAGAAGTAGCAGACCGACAACCAGCAGCAGCTCATCAGCCAGAAGTTGTTGTAGTCGAGCCAGCCAGAGCAAATGCTAGAGCACCACAAGCTCAGCGTCACCAACCCCAAGTGCAGTTTAACAATCCCTATGATCGTGATGCTGCAGGAGCTTTTGGTGATTTTGCAGAGGAATTTGGGGCTGCGTACGATCCGTTTCAGAGACGTGATCGTCCAATTTAGCCTTACAGACATGCATCCCGACATGCGGAACCTGACAGCTTGTTGAATAACATCAAGATAAGTATTCCGGAGTTTGAGGGACTACATGATCCAGACCTCTATCTCGACTGGGAGAGAAAGGTTGATAAGATTTTCGACTGCTATGATTTTCCTAAGCAGAAGAAGCTCCAGTTAGCCTCATTAGAGTTCAGAGGATATGCAGCCACCTGGTGGGAGTTCCAACAGAACCGGCGATGCTGAGAGCACCATCCACCTATTGATTCATGGCATGAGATGAAAGACGTCATGAGAGGACGCTTCTTACCGGTACATTATGAGCGTGACCTCGAGAAGACACTGAACCGAATCAGACAGGGTACACATTCTATAGAGGAGTACCATAAAGAAATCGAGACAACCCTCAATCGAGTTGGGAAAGAAGAGACGTTGATTGCTACAATCAACCGCTACATTAAGGGAATAAATCCAGACATCGCCTGTGAAGTCGAGTTGAGAGACTTCACCAGTATTGAGGCCATGGTCCATTGTGCCTCAATAGTAGAGCGGCAGCTCAGAGATGGCCGCAGGAGACCATCACAGTCGATGCCAGTACGGACATAGTGGGGTCAAGGCGAGTCTTCCATGCCTAGGACAGCCCCTACACGTCCTCAAGACCAGCAGTCCCAGCCCGTTCGCCATTTTGAGCAGTCTGCACCGTAGCCGAGCTGCAGACCTGAGTACAATTCACCTGCACCAAACAGAGACAATCCAAATCGAACCGTGAAGCCGAGTCAGTCTTTGAATAGTACTCTAGGGAGAGCACGTGACGTTCAATGTCACAAGTGCAGAGGATGGGGACACTTCCAAGCCCAGTGTTCGAACCGCCGAGTTCTTTTCCTTACCGAGCAGAATGAGCTAGAGTCAGCCAGTGAGGAAGAGCTCGATGAAGCAGAAGTAGAAGGAGGTGCCGAACAGCCCCTTGATCGTCTTCCTGTGGACGAGGTTGAAGATGAGAAGCCGAAGCAAGCCCATGTTAGTCTTGTTTCGATTCGAGCACTGAGCCTGATTCGAGAGGAGGATCAGAATGATCAGCGTGAGAACATCTTCTATGCGCGCTGTAAGATCCACGATAAGACATGCTCGCTCATCATTGACAGTGGCAGCGTTGTGAGCGCGATCAGCCAGTACGCAGTGGGGAAGTTGAATCTGATTCTACAAAAGCACCCCAAGCCGTACCGTCTGTAGTGGCTGACTGATCGAGGAGAAATCCGTGTCGGATATCAGGTAAGTGTTACCTTCTCCATTGGTCAATTTACTGATATTGTTCTTTGTGACGTCATCCCTATGGAGGCGTCACATATATTGCTTGGTCGTCCATGGCTGTTTGACAGGAAGACGATCCACGACGGATACGCCAACACTTATACGATGACCCGAGACGGACGGACCACCAGATTATGGCCATTGACACCTAAGGACGTCAATGAAGATTAAATGAGGATGCAGCAGAGATTTAAGGAGGAGAAGACGAAACGGGCCGAGAGCATGTAACCCATTCAACCCAGACAGCTCGCGGCCGTGACTCAGAATGCCAAGGGAACCACACCCACCCCCAAGGGTCCTACTAAGGCCGCCCTTTGTACAGCCCCTTTTCCCTCCAGTGCAGCTAGTCCGGAGCCCGTACACCAGAACTTGTTTATCAGTGTAAAAGGAGTACAAAAAGCTGTTAAAGCTGGTATGCCTATCGTTCTTCATACTTTTAAGGCTAATGATACTTCTGATATTGTTGTTCCTCCTGTTTTGCAGCCTCTGATGGATGAATTTAAAGATGTATTCCTAGAGGAGATACCGAGTGGTCTGCCGCCAATTCGTGGAATTGAGCACCAGATCGACTTTCAGCCGGGAGCAGTCCTCCCAAACCGACCAGCTTACCATACCAGCCCTGAGCAAACAAATGAGATAGATCATCAAGTCAAAGAGTTGCTGAAGAAGAAGCAGATCAGAGAGAGCCTATCACTATGTGCCGTGCCCGTGATACTCGTGCCCAAGAAGAACAACGAGTGGCGTATGTGCATGGACTGTCGGGCCATCAATAAGATCACGGTAAAGTATCGCTTCCCTATTCCCCAGTTAGATGATATGTTAGATGAGTTATCTGGAGCCTCTGTGTTTTCTAAGATTGATTTGAGCTCTGGTTACTTTCAAGTTCGCATGAGTGAGGGGGATGAATTGAAGACTGCGTTCAAGATGAAGCATGGACTGTACGAATGGCTTGTCATGCCATTTGGGCTTACCAATGCCCCTAGTACTTTCATGCGTCTCATGAACCATGTATTGAGAGATGTGATAGGGAAGTATGTAGTCCTTTACTTTGATGACATCCTTATCTATAGTACTTGTGTTTCTGAGCATGTTAGACATCTTAGATATGTTTTTGAGCTGTTGCGTACTGCTAAGTTGTATGCTAATTTGTCTAAGTGTACTTTTTGCATGGATGAGGTTGTCTTTCTGGGATTTGTTGTGAGTAGTCAAGGTGTTGAGATTGACAGATCGAAGGTTAAGGCCATTGAGGAGTGGCCCACGCCTGAGACCTGTGCTGATGTTCGATCTTTTCATGGTTTGGCTAGATTTTATCACCGTTTTGTGTGGGATTTTTCCACTATAGCCGCTCCATTGACCGAACTCAGTAAGAAAGATAGAAAGTTTGAGTGGGGCAAGGCCCAAGAGCATGCTTTTAATTTGCTGAAGTTAAAATTATGTAATGCTCCTGTGTTGGTTTTGCCTAATTTTAATAAGATGTTCGAGATTGAGTGTGATGCCTCTGGTATAGGCATTGGTGCTATTTTGATGCAGGATAGAAAGACGGTCGCCTACTTCAGCGAGAAGTTGAATGGAGCAGCTCTGAGGTATTCTACATATGACAAGGAGCTGTATGCACTGAAGAGGTCTTTGGAGACTTGGCAGCACTACCTATGCCCGAAAGAGTTCGTGATTCACACTGATCACGAGTCATTGAAGCATCTGAAGGGACAGCAGAGCCTGAACTCGCGCCATGCTCGTTGGGTGGAGTTCATAGAATCGTTCCCTTATGTGATCAAGTACAAGAAGGGGGAGGAGAATGTGGTTGTTGATGCACTCTCCTGCAGGTATGCTTTGATTTCTATTATGCATGCACAGTGTCTACGTCTTGAGCATGTTAAGAGTTTTTACGCTTATGATCCGTTCATTGGACCTATTTTTGCATCTTGTGTTGGTAAATCTCGTGCTGTGGATTCATATTATGTGGTTGATGGATTTCTGTTTAAGGATGCAAAGTTGTGTGTGCCTGATTGTTCTATGCGAGAGTTGTTTATTTTGAAGTCACATGCAGGGGGTCTTATGGGTCATTTTGGTGTCAATAAGATGTTAGATCTTTTGCATGAGCATTTTTATTGGCCTCGTATGAAACGAGATGTTGAAAAAGTCTGTGCTAGATGTATAATATGTAGGAAGGCTAAATCCACTTCGAGTCCGTTTGGTCTTTATACGCCTTTGCCGGCGCCATCTGCTCCTTGGGTAGATATTTCCATGGATTTCATTTTGGGTTTGCCTCGTTCAAAATCTGGTAAAGACTCTGTGTTTGTGGTTGTTGATCATTTCTCAAAAATGTCTCATTTTATTGCATGCAAAAAGACTGATGATGCTGTTAATATTGCCAATCTGTTCTTTCGTGAAGTAGTCCGTTTGCATGGCATCCCTAGGACCATTGTTTCTGATAGGGACTCGAAATTTTTGGGGCATTTTTGGAGAGTTTTGTGGGGGAAGTTGAGTACTAAACTATTATTTTCTACTGCATGTCATCCACAGACAGATGGTCAGACTGAGGTAGTAAATAGGACGTTAATTACTCTTCTGCGTGCATTAGTGAAGAATAATCTGAAGTCGTGGGAAGAATGTTTGCCTTTTGCTGAGTTTGCTTATAATAGAGTCATGCATTCTTCTACACATATGTCCCCTTTTGAATTTGTGTATGGTTTTAATCCGTTAACTCCAACGGATCTTATTCCTCTGCCTATTGACCATCTCTCGAGTTTGCAAGGTGTTCGTAGAGCTGAACAGGTACACGAGATGCATGAAAAGGTGAAGTCAAGGATCGAGCTCCAAGGCATGCGGAACGCCAACAAGGCGAACTCGCATCGCAAGCAAATGCTTTTCAAGCCCGGCGACAAAGTTTGGGTCCATTTCAGCCCGGGGCGTTTTCCTAACCTGAGGAAATCTAAGCTCATGCCCCGTGGTGACGGTCCATTTACTGTGGTCACCAAAGTCAATGACAATGCTTACCTGCTCGACTTACCTGGTGAGTATAAATGGTCTCCAACGTTTAATGTTTCTGATCTCTCTCATTTTCCTGTAGATGATTTTGATGAGGAGGACCCGAATTTGAGGTCGAATTATTTTGAGGAAGGGGGGAATGATGAGCCCGGTGCTAGCATTGATGATTCAAATCCCGAGTTGCAGCTTAGAGGTCCAGTGACGAGACTTAGAGCCAAGAAGCTGCAAGGATACCTTCAGTGTTATGTTGGGAAGAAGCTGGAGGATGTTGGAGCTGATTTCAAACAGTCCAAGTTGGTGACTGTATTGAGCATCGAGCAGCTCAACTAAATTGAAGAAGTGGACGTTCCTTGCTATTTATTTTAGTTATTTTATTTATTTTGGGCTATTATTATTAGTTGTGGATTTATTTAATTAGTAGTCCAATTTATCACAACCTGTTTAGGTGATATTGGACCCAGTAGTAGTTTTAATTAGCCCAGTTCGAATTCTAGGCCTAAGACACTTTAATTTTCGTTCCCTAGGTTAATTATTTAGGGGATTTTCGTTCTTGATGCTTCTTAGACTTGATTGAATGAAAAACAGAGCTTTTACGCTATTCTCTTGTCTCACACAACATTGGTTCTTCTGGTAGAGTGTGGTTCTGGCGATTCCAGACTTGAAATCTTTTGTCTCGTTCGTGATATCTCGTAGTATCCGGGTTAGACAGCCATTGAAGATTGCTCCATATGCGCGTTCCGAGTTCTCATCGATTCGGGGTTCTCGGGCTGCATTTATCTTCTTGTTCTCCAACTTTGAACTTTCTTCTAATTAATAATTGTAAATATTGTTGAAGCTTCTTAGCACGAAGTCGGGTAATTGGTCCCTTTAATTGCAGCTCCACGTCTTCTTCATCATTGTTGCTTGGACAGTGATAATCAGAGATCTACTTACTGATGAATGGAGAATGAGAAAGAAAATGAGAGTATATTATTATATTACAAAATAACCATGCCTCCATAAAAATAAATTAACTCAAAAAATTTAAATATATATTTGTAAAAAAAAAAAATGAAAAAAATTAAAAAGTGAAAAAAAAGCAAAAAAAAAAGAGAGATAGAGAGGGGAAGGGGACCACTAAAAAAGAAAAATAAAAAAAAAAGAAAAAGAAGAGAAAACCACCTCATGGGTCAAATAGATATCCGTCTAACATAAGAGATCCGTTAGACGATCTCACACAAGTGTGCCTCATTTATGAACTTACTAAAGGTGTTTGAAAGTGTGCGTACGTGATTTATAAATTCCATGAATTTAAAAGCTGTATTGACTTTTGAGTGCGGTCTACCGTCTACGGTTTGTAGGTGGGGTGTTTTTTCCTTAAATAAAGTAAAATTTTCCCAACAATATTGGTTAATTAATATCTAACATGAAATTAAAGTGTACTTGAATGCTATACTTTTGAAATATTTGGCGTGTTGTGCGTTTCCTAATAAAAAAGTAATAATCACGTACGATTTTAAATGTGGGATTGAATGTATATATACAAGGGTGAGTTCAAATAAGAATCAATACCCACGTGAGAACCTAGGAACCTATGAAATTCATTCATCTTGATGACATGGAGAATAAAAAGGAGGTGACATAAAGAAATTTTAAAAAAAGGCTATTCCCAGATTTTTTTAAAATAGTAATGTCGTCATGTTTATAAAATTTCTTAAAAACTTTAAACAATTATAATTCATTTGTTTTAAATCCAATTGAGGTGAATAATGTATCAAATTAAAGCTGTTTTCATGCTCTTTCATTTCAGATGCATATTGTATATGTTTGTTTGAATGAAAAATACAAAAACCCTTTTTCCATGTGTGTGTATATATATATATATATTCGTAGTTTAATCCCCTACATATCATCGGTTCAAATTTCCTGTTGCATTTGTTGGAATTTCACTCCATGTTTCACTATCAAATTCATGATTTGAATAATATTTAAGTATAACATAAATAATCATAGTGAACATTTATCAACAAAAAAATGAATTTTGAAAATTATAAAATTTAATTTTGCTAATATTTAATTTATTAATCATTAATTGAAGTAAATAATAATAATATTATTACTTAAATATATTATTATATATATGTGAGTATGGGTAGGGTGGGTAGTAAGGTACCCGAACCTGTTCCCATGAATAATTGTGGATAATTTTTCTTGCCCATATATGTCCATACCCATACCCAAAACGTAGATAATTACTACTAACCGTGGGTAATTTTTGTGGTACTCATAGCTAGAGTCTATCACTCATTGTTGTTCCTAACTTTACAAGGGAAGAAAATTTTCATTATTTAGTTTTGATCAAATTTTTGTGCAAAGTCTTGGGTGAATTAATTTATAATGACAAAAATTATATGAGACTGTCTAACGGGTCTGTTGAGTATGACGTGTTCCAGATGATGTTATCACTTCGTTTGATAACATCGCAATCAATGTCGTATCTAATGATGTCCCGTCATTCTCGTCACATTGAGTATAATACTCGGATGTTAACCTTATCATTTCCTAGTATTTTGGATTAATTTATTTTAAATTAATCTGAATAAATTGTGATTTTTGTCACATATCATTTTCCATGTATTTAGGGATTTATTAGATATTTTATTTTGAATTAAAACGTGGATAAAGGTTGATTTTGACTTGTTCAAAATCTGTTTCGGATTTCATGGGGACGTGATGTTCCCACTCCTTCTTGGACACTAACTGTTGCAGGAGATCGTGGGTCACTGGAGTAACCGCTACTATTGCACGATGTTGAAGAACGTGTGCCACGCAATGTAGAAGACGGTTATCTCAAGTCCACTTCAGCAATGGGTAGTGGAAGGCGGTTGATTCAAGTCCAAGTCATCTAGGATCGTGAAGCAACTGCCAATACAAGATGGAGGAAAGGTCTCCTTAGACCTTAAAATCATTTATACAAGCAAGTTATCACCGTGGTTTGTGAGAAGCTCTAAATCTTGCATCTAGTGTCATCTCTGAAATCCAAGACATCTTCCTCGACATCTACCTAGCGTCTCAATCAGCTGGAGACTTTCATTCCAGTTGTGTGTGTAGGTTAGATAGTCAACTTTGAGAAGTCTAGGATTTAGAGTGACTGATTGTAATCTATCTATGTGTTTAGATAGGTTTGTTTTTCAGTGATTATTCGAGTGAGTGAAGCTAGGATAGTCCTCTGTATGTTTTATGCAGTGTTGTCAAGGGAGTGAATCGAGACAACATCAGCATTGTTTTTGTTTATCACTTATGATAGTGAATTTCACCTTGAGGCAATCACACACCGTAAGGAGTGTGATTTAAAATTTATTTTGTGCAAAGTTCTGTTTACATTTCCGCTGCCTGTTGAAGGAAATGTGGTAACACTAGCTTCAACATTACATTTAACTTTGCAATTTACATCAGTAATTCACATTGTTTCAGGCAACAATTATAACAAGTGGCATCAAGAGCCGGTACTTGACACACTAAGTACTCGATTCGGTGTTGCTTGAAATCTGTGATGGATATTTAGATTAATCAATGTCATCCTCCTGCTCTAGATAGCAATGGTGGTAACTATGTCATGTGGAAATCTCGAATGAAGATCTACATCAAATCTATCGATGAAAGAGCATGGATGGTGGTTATTGAAGAATGGAGCCCTCCTTGGATGGAAGGTCCGAATGGAGATTTTATGTTAATCCAGAATCTCAATGGACAAATGATGAGAGAATAATCTCAAATTTTAATGCTCGCGCTCTGAATGCGATTTTTGTTTCAGTCGATGTTCCATGCTTCAAGATAATTTGTAATTGTGTTACTGCATATCAAGCATGGACCATTCTTCAGGAACATTGTGAAGGGTCTGCCAATGTAAGGAAGACCAAACTGAGGTTACTTACATCAAAATTTGAAAATTTGCGCATAGTAGAAGATGAAACTATTTCATCTTATGCTGAAAAATTATGTGAGATCTCAAATCAATCGACCGCCATTGGGAGTCCAATCTCTAATGAGAACATGGTTAGAAAGTTACTTCGAACTCTCCCAGAAAGATTCAATATGAAAATTTCTGTAATTGAAGAAGCACATGATGTAGGAACCATGAGTATGAGTGAAGCGGTCAGCATCTTGCTAACGTTTGAGATGAACCTGCAAAATCAGAAAGCAAACTCAACTTCAAGAGGAATTGCTCTCCAGACAACAACTGTGTCATCTGATGTTCATGATGATGTTGACAGTCTTCAGGAAATTAACGAGGAAGAGAATCTAAGTGTTGCACTCTTGACAAAGAAGTTCAACTCACCGGTTCGTTCCATGAAGAAAAGCCCCCCAAATATCAAACCTCGACGGCTGTTTGACTCTCCATCCTCATCAACATCAAATTCTGGAAGATCAAATGCCAAGAAGGAAGTTGCTGACACTGGGAAAGACATTGATTCAGTTCAATGTAGAGCTTGCTCTGGATATGGACATTATTCAAACGAATGTCCAACAACATGAAGAAGACAAAGAAATATTTTTAATGTTGTTCTCAGTGATGATTCTGATGCTAAAAATGATTCAGATCAGCGAGTGTTGTTCATCAATGTCATGGAAGAAGATGATCAAATTATTGATGCTCTGAATTATATTGATGAACTTGATGAACTTGACATTGAAAAATGTGAAGTTGAAGATGAAGTTCTTCCAGATGTCGAAGCAGAAGCTACTGAGATTTCACCCAATACGACGAATTGGTATGAAATGACTCTTCTAGATGAATTCAATCAGGCTTCCGAAATCAGAAAACATGATCCACATGAAGAACAACCTACTGCCTCACTCCAAGAACTCAACAATGTTGTGAATGAAGTCTGCACTCAGTGGACAACTTAATCAAAAGAGCTGAGATTTCTCATGGAAGAAAATCAGTTTCTAAGAGGAAATGTTGTAAGTCTGGAAATTAGACTTACCAGGAGTGATGCTGAAATCAGCAAACTAAAGAAGGAAGTAGAGGACAACTCAAGAACATTTCAGAAGTGGAATCAAGGAACAAATGTCCTAAATGAAGCCTTAACATTGGGACAGACAGACAAAGCTGAACTGGGATTCTCAAATAAATCTTCCATGTCTTTCTCAAATAACAATGTTGTTCAGTTTGTGAAAGGTAACAACTCAAGCACGATGACAAGAAACAATGTTGAAGATGATGGTCAGAAGCAATGCAAAGGCTCAAAGGTACGGAAGTATGTTTGTCATTACTGTCAAGAGCCTGGACATATCAAACCACATTGCTTCAAATTTTATGATGATGTTGCAACTGGGAGAACGACATCAAGGACCACATCAAAGAACCGAAATCCTAAGAAGTCCAAAAAGATGAAGTACACCTGTAATGTTGTGTACACATTCTTGAAGGCAAACATTGCCGAAACATGGTAATTTAATAGTGGATGTTCTCGACACATGACCGGCAACAAGGAATTTCTTAAAGAATACACCACTACCAACAAAGACAAGGTCAGCTACGGAGGAGGAGCTCAAGGAAACATTGTCGGAAAAGGTACCTTGAATGTCAAACATTTTGCTAAGCTCTAAAATGTCCTACATGTTGAGGGATTGACGGCCAATTTCATCAGTATTAGTCAGCTATGTGACGATGGTATGCATGTCAAGTTTGATAAAAATACTTGTGAAGTGTTTGACAAACACGACAAATGCATAATGTTTGGAAGCCGTGCATCTGACAATTGCTACCATACTGATAAAGATGAAACCTGCAACATGACTGTAAATGATGAAACAAAGTTGATTCATCAAAAACTCGGTCATATGAGCATGGTAAATTTGAAAAAACTGATTGTTTCGGATGCTGTTTGTGGCCTACCAAAACTAGATGTTGATCATGATGCTGTATGTGGTGCCTGCCAAAAAGGAAAGCAAACCAGAATTCCTCACAAAAGCCTGGGTGGTTGCCAAACAACAAGTTGTTTTCAACTCCTACACATGGACATCATGGGACCAGTCGATACAAAGAGTATGAGTGGTAAAAGTTTCATCCTTGTCATTATTGATGATTTTTCAAGGTATACTTGGGTTGAATTTCTGCAGGAAAAATCTGAAACATTCAAAGTCTTCAAAAGATTCTGCCGCACAATGTGTTTGCAATTTGACACCAACATTGCATGCATCAGAACAGATCATGGAAGAGAATTGGAGAATGCTGCATTCGATGATTTTTGTGAAATGAAAGGAATACTCCATGAGTATTCAATGCCAAAACTCCAGAACAAAATGGAGTAGTGGAGAGAAAGAATCGAACTCTACAGGAAATGTTATGTGCAATGTTACAGGCTAAAGGGCTTTCAAAGAAGCTGTGGGCTGAAGCTGTTAACACAGCTTGTCACATCGGGAACAGAGTCTATCTTCGACCAGGAAGAAAGGAGACTCCGTATGAGCTTCTAAGAGAAAGAAAGCCAAATCTTAAATATTTTCATGTGTTTGGATGTGTCTGTTACATCCTGAACGATAGAGACTATCTTGGAAAGTTTGACTCCAAGAGTGACAAAGGATTGTTCTTGGGATATGCTCAAAATAGCAGAGCATATCGTGTTCTTAACCTAAGAAACAAAGCTGTGCAAGAATCTGTCAATGTTGTATTTGATGATCTTGCAGGCCTAGCAACTAGATCTGAGGAAGATGATGTGTCATTTTTCCTCCATGAACCAGACGTTGCTGATAAGGAGCCTAGTGTAACTGCTAAAAGTCCTACGAGAAGTCCTGATGTCAAATCCAATGCTTCCTCTCCCTCAGCAAAGGAATCAACATCACCTCGGACACCAAACTCAGACTCTTCTTCTGAAAAGCGATGATGACCAACTTCCACTAGCTCAGTATGAACCAAGATGCGATCCTCCAAGGAGAATCAAAAGAGATCACCCAAATTTCCAAATCATTGGTGATGGATCTCAAGGAGTCAAAACCAGAACAAAGAGCTCAGCCGATGTGGCTGAATTGGTTAAATAGGTTTGTAAGTCATCTATCATTAAACCTTGTGTCCATTTCATGTTTTCTATCCAATGTTGAACCTAAAAATGTCAAAGAAGCTCTAAAAGATGAATTCTAGATAGAAGCAATGCATGATGAGTTGATTCAGTTTGTTCGAAATAATGTATGGGAATTGGTTCCAAGGCCTAAAAATAAAAATGTAATTGGAACCAAATAGATTTTTAAGAACAAGACTGATGAGTCTGGTAATGTGGTCAGAAACAAAGTCAGGCTAGTGGCTCAAGGTTATACTCAACTAGAAGGCATAGACTATGATGAAACATTCGCTCTTATTACTAGAATAAAGTCTATCCGTCTTCTACTTGCCATTGCTTGCCACATTGGGTTTAAATTGCATCAAATAGATGTCAAAAGCGCCTTTCTTAATGGCATTTTGAATGAGGAAGTCTATGTTGAACAACCAAAAGGCTTTGAATGTCATGAAAAATCAAACTATGTGCTGAAACTTCACAAGGCTTTGTATGGGCTTAAACAAGCTCCTAGAGCTTGGTATGCTCGCCTTACGGAGTTTTTAATTGACTTTGGTTTTTCAAGAGGCGTGGTTGATAAAATATTGTTTATCAAAAGAATCCACAAACACATCACTGTTGCACAAATCTATGTTGATGATATTGTGTTTGGATCCACTTGTTCTAACCTCCTCAGTGAGTTTGTTGATGCAATGTGCAGCACATTTAAGATGAATATGGTCGGTGAATTGGCCTACTTCCTTGGTCTCCAAATCAAGCAAGATAAAGATGAGATTTTTATATCTCAAAGCAAGTATGCCAAAAATCTGATCAATGGCTTCGGACTTGAAGCTGCAAAGCCTATGAAGACACCAATGGGATCCTCTGAAAAACTAAGCAAAGACGATGTTGGAGTCAATGTTGACCCAACAATGTATCGAGGAATGATCGGAAGCTTGCTTTACTTGACTGCCAGCAGACCTGATATCATGTTCAGTGTTGGAGTATGTGCTAGATACCAAGCTCAACCCAAGGAGTCTCACTTGAAAGCTGTCAAAAGAATTATTCGATATGTTGCTGGTACAGTCGACTTTGGAATCAGATATTGTAAAGATACAAACACCAGCCTTATTGGATATAGTGATTCAGACTGGGCAGGTGATGTTGATGATAGAAAGAGCACAAGTGGTGGTTGCTTCTTTTTGGAGAGCAATATGATTTCTTGGTCAAGCAAGAAACAAAATTGCATCTCCTTGTCAACAGCCGAATCTGAATATGTTGCAGCTGCTAGTTGTTGTGCTCAGCTGGTGTGGTTGAACCAAATGATGAAGGACTATGGCATGACAAGCTCATCACTTACCTTGCTGTGTGATAATGCCAGTGCTATTGAAATTTCTAAGAATTCTGTTCAACATTCACGCACTAAGCATATCGACATTCAGCATCACTTTATCAGAGACTTGGTGGAAAAGGAGATCATAAACATCAAGTATATATCCACTGAAAATCAAACAACAGATATTTTTACCAAGCCCCTTGATTTCGAGAGATTTTCTGCTTTGAGAAAGTCTCTTGGAATGTGCTCTGTTTAATCAGATCTTTCTATTTACTGATGTTGAACTCGATGCGAGTATATTGTTATCAACATCAGTTGTCTATCTTGTTAGCTTTTATCTTCTTCTTTTTAGTTAAGTTCAAGGTTTATTTGATGAAATTATGGTTGATCTGCTCGTAATTTAACAAAATCAGCTACTTGAAATTATGAATCTGTGAATGAAATGCCCTTGACTTTAAAAAGGTAAACCATAAAAAATTTTGGTTTATTTCATTCATTGTTTGTAAATGTTGTATCTGATGTTGTGTGCAAGATTGCAGAGAAACCATATTCTTCAGAAAATATATGCCTAGAATTATATTTGTGTGTGGTTTCCGTCTTTTTATTCTTTTATATAAAAAAAAACAGAAACTATTTTGGGGCCCATAAAGATTCACTTTTTGAATTTTTGTGATAAATACACGTTTTGATATGGTGTATCCCTATCCACTAATTCTGCATTATTTAAATATTTTCTTTGATAAGGAAAATAGAAAAAGTGGGTGATGTGACAGGAGGCTGTTCCGATTTTTGAGGGTGAGAGTTATATCAACTCATTTCTGGAAATATTTTTTATTACTCTCACTCTCTCTCTTTCTCGAAGCCTCTTCGTCTCCCACTCTTAGTTTCTCGTTTCTTCAAGCTTTTTGCAGAATATCAATGGCGGAACCCAAGAATCTCTCTGCCATGTTTGAGATGATGAAACAAATGTTCGAGAAGACTATGGGCACTCCATCCTCTGCCTCTGGTCCTGCTGGAACATCATCGATCACTCCCTCCACCACATCAACTCCTGCAGTCACTGCAACAGCCGAACTCACTCCAGAAGGACCTAAATCGGAGTCCGACAAACCCTCATCTCCTCCAACGGAACATACAGACACTGCCATGGATGAAGCTGAAGCTCCTGTCTCTACTCTGGTGCTAAACCCCACTCCGCTCCAGCAAGTCAGTCTAGGTGAAGAAGAAAACCCTATTGATCAAGATCTAGGGTTACACACTAGAGGTTTAGCCGAGAAAAAGAAAATTTGCCCTACCCGCAAGTCTAAATGACTTCACGGCCAACAAGGGTCTGTCAAGGAAGAGGGCGGTGAGGGTTCGAGTAAAAAAGCTAGGAGAACTTTGAAGATGGAGGAGAAACCTGCGAGGTCCCTAAAGGATGAGTCCGATGAAGAGGAGAATCCCCCTGACATCTCTCCAGATAAAGTTGTTGGTGATGTGCAAGCCGATGTTAAACAGCAAGAGAAACCTATCTCTACTATGCCAGAAGCCAATGTTTCTGAAAAGCCTACGTCTTCACAAGACATGGTCTCTTCTGGCACAGCCAAGGAGATAGTCTGTCCATCTCCCACTCATTCAGCCGATGTCAAAGATGATGCTAATTCTGCTGATTCTGAACCCGTATATCCTGAACCCGTATATCCCCCAGGTTCCCTCATGATGTTTCGTCTGCATTCAGTAAGACATTCTACTCTCAGCATGCTAAAACACTTCATGAAACTGTTATTCTTCACCCTATGCGAGTCGAAAAACAAATTGATGTGCTTAGTTTTAAGAAGTATGGATGGATGTTTTCTTGAGAGAAAAATCGGTCACTGAATCGTCATCCTTTGAACCTGATGTTATTGCTGAATTCTATGTGAATGTGTCTCCTGAGATGGGTGATAAGTCTAAGAGCAAATTTGGGGCGGTTTATATGCGAGATAAAATCTATGTGTTTAACCCCATGCTGATCAACAAATTCTTGGGTCTGGGTAATGATTCTGATGTTGTTAGCCTGGATTTAATTGATGATGTTGTTGGGACTGTTACTGGTGGTCTGGTGACTAAGTGGACTAACAAAATTTCCACTTCTAAGCTCACATTTTTCTACTCTGTTTTACACAAATTGATTGTGTGTAATTGGTTACCCACCACCAATACTTCAGTCCTCACAGTTGATCAAGCCATCTTGCTCTTTAAACTTGGCACAAAAATCCCCTTCAATCTTGGAGAATGCATTTTTGATTGTATATTGAAGTCGGCTGCAAAGACAAACACCGCCAGCATTTTACCATTTCCCTGTCTCATCTATGCCCTCCTAGTTAACCAAGGTGTGAAGCCAAATAAGAAGAAGATAGTTACTGAAACTGCAACTATCTCTATCATCAAGCCCAAAGGGAATGAAGATCGTGTGATCGATCTCCCTTATACCTTCAGTTGAAGTTCAACAGCTGCTTCAAGGGATGTTGGGCAGGATGTTGCTGCAGATTGTGCACTCTCTCTTCCTATTTCAGGAAGTGATATAGCAAGTGTTTTCTCGCACTTGACGACAATTTCTATGTAGGTGTTAAATTCTTATATATCACAGATGGATTCATTGATTCATCAAAGTACAGTGCTCACCAATGCAATGGTTGAACTTTGTCAAGCACTTTGGGGAACTCTTTCTACACAAAAAGGCGGAGTAGATGTCGCTGCTGCTGCTGGTGATGTTGCTGGTGATGATGGTGCTGAAGGGGAGAAGGCTGGAAAGTCCGTGGCTAAGGCAAAGGGGAAGAAAAAAATATGATATTTTCTTTATCAAAAACAATTTTATTTTATGTTTATGTATTGTGCTGGACACAATCTTATTTTGGATGTGTTTACATCCTTGTTTATTTTTGTTTGTGTGCTGGACACATATTTTTTGTTTTATGATGTTTTGTTGGGTATCAGTGGTCGGATATCCTTGGATATTTATGTTTTAATCATCAGCATGGTTTGCTAATTTTGCTATATAAATTCAGTTCGCATATTTTGTTATGTGATGTTTTTGTTGAGAATGATCTCAACATTGTGATTGTTTTCGCATGTTTTAAGATATGTGTTGTTTGCTATGTTGAGAATGCTCTCAACATTATAATTCTGTATAGGGGATAATTACCCACCTATTTTTTCTATATAGGGGATAATTACCCACCTATTTTTTCTGTATAGGGGTAAATACCCACTAACCTTGTATATATTGTATAGGGGATTATACCCACTAACTTTGTATATTATGTACCAGATAATAACTTAAGGGGGAGCAGACCTTAAGGGGTAGTTTTTGAACTCCAATATTTTTGATCGTATTCCGCTGCGGCTCTAATCATGTATATATTGAGCTTTATGTTTTGTGCAGAAAGGATAAGCTTAAGGGGGAAATTGTTGAGTATGATGTGTTCCAGATGATGTTATCACTTCGTTTGATAATATCGCAATCAATGTCGTATCTAATAATGTTCCGTCATTCTTGTCACATTGAGTATAACACTCGGATGTTAACCTTATCTTTTCCTAGTATTTTGGATTAATTTATTTTAAATTAATCTGAATAAATTGTGATTTTTATCACATATCATTTTCCACGTATTTAGGAATTTATTAGATATTTTATTTTGAATTAAAACATGGATAAAGGTTGATTTTGACTTGTTCAAAATCTGTTCCGGATTTCATGGGGACGTGATGTTCCCACTCCTTCTTGGACACTAACTGTTGCAGGAGATCGTGGGTCACTGGAGTAACCGCTACTATTGCACGATGTTGAAGAACGTGTGCCACGCAAAGCAGAAGACGGTTATCTCAAGTCGACTTCAGCAATGGGTAGTGGAAGGCGGTTGATTCAAGTCTAAGTCATCTAGGATCGTGAAGAAACTGCCAATACAAGATGGAGGAAGTATTTAAGGTCTCCTTAGACCTTAAAATCATTTATGCAAGCAGGTTATCATCGTGGTTTGTGAGAAGCTCTGAATCTTGCATCTAGTGTCATCTCTGAAATCCAAGACATCTTCCTCGACATCTGCCTAGCATCCCAATCAGCTGGAGACTTTCATTCCAGTCGCGTATGTAGGTTAGATAGTCAACTTTAAGAAGTCTAGGATTTAGAGTGACTGATTGTAATCTATCTATGTGTTTAGATAGGTTTGTTTTTGAGTGATTATTCGAGTGAGTGAAGCTAGGATAGTCCTCTGTATGTTTTATGCAGTGTTGTTAACGGAGTGAACCAAGACAACATCAGCATTGTTTTTGTTTATCACTTATGATAGTGAATTTCGCCTTGAGGCAATCACACACCGTAAGGAGTGTCATTTAAAATTTATTTTGTGCAAAGTTCTGTTTACGTTTCCGCTGCATGTTGAATGCAATGTGGTAACACTAGCTTCAACATTATATTTAACTTTGCAATTTACATCAGTAATTCACATTGTTTCAGGCAACAATTATAACAGGGTCTTTTACGTTATACGGATCAAATAGGATCCAAACCCGTCCAAATAGCGATCTGTGTAACGTAAGAGATCCGTTAGACAATCTCACACAAGTCTGCCTCATTTATGATCTTACTTAAGGTGTTTGAAAGTGTGTGTACCTGATTTATAAATTCTACGAATTTAAAAGCTATATTGACTTTTGAGTGTGGTCTTTGGGTTTGTAGGTGGGGTATTTTTTCCTTAAATAACGTAAAATTTTCCCAACAATATTGGTTAATTAATATTCAACATGAAATTAAAGTGTGCTTGAATGCTATACTTTTGAAATATTTGGCTTGTTGTGCGTTTTCTAATAAAAAACTAATAAGCACGATTTTAAATGTGGGATTGAATGTATATATACAAGAGTGAGTTCATATAAGAATCAATACCCACGTGAAAACCGAGGAACCAATCAAATTCATCCATTTTGATGGCATGAAGAATAAAAAGGAGGTGACATAAATAAATTTAAAAAATAAGACTATTTCCAAATATTTTTTAAAATAGTAATGTCGTCATGTTTATAAAATTTCTTAAAAACTTTAAACAATTATAACTCAATTGTTTTAAATCCAATTGACATGAATAATGTATCATATTAAAGTTTTTTTTTCATGCTCTTTCATTTAAGATGCATATTGTATATGTTTGTTTGAATGAAAATTGATGAAAAATACAAAATCTCATTTTTCATTTGTGTGTGTGTGTGTGTGTATTCCTAGTTGAATCCCCTACATACCATCGGTTCAAATTTCCCGTTGCATTTGTTGGTGTTTCACTCTATGTTTGACTATCAAATTCATGATTTGAATTAAATATAACACAAATAATCATAGTGAACATTTATCAATAAAAAATGAATTTAAAAATTACAAAATTTAATTTTGAAATAATCAACCATAATAATGAATTATTTATTGAAAACTGAAAAAAAAAATACTAAAAAATAATTATAAATCCTAATTTGGTGGTGTACTAAACCCTAATAAACAATCGTAATTTGAAAATATAGCACGTAGTGTAACACAGAGAGTGCAACATGAAATCTCATGTGACACACCACACGATGTGTTTCGTAGATTAAGTCCCATAACTAATCCTTGCTAATTCAATTACTACGAATATTGACAAACATGCAAATTAAATCACAATATAAATAGTAAACTAATTATAAGCATTTATGATTGTTTAAGTGAAGAAAGAAAATGAGGTTGCATGCATGCAGAAATATTTGTGTAGATAGGATGAATTGTAGTTGTAGCTAGCCAGCGTCTAGGGAATTATATTAAAGAAGGAACAAATTTTCAAATAATTAAGTCAATTGTGAATTAAGCATACATTTGCAACTAAGTTTTTGTTGTTGTTTTTTCATGTATAAATAGGAGTGAATATATATGGACTTAATTAGTAAGAGAGTGTATGTGAACAAAATTATACAATACAAAAAATATATATATTGTAATGTATCAAAATTTAAAAGTGGATTAGCTAGCAGGCAAACTCAAAGGTAATTAATTACGTAATAATTAAGTCATAATTTTGATATTGTTGTGTTTAATTAATTATAAATTCCATATGCTGCTTGTTGCAATTATTATAGTTCCTGTTATAATGTTGTGGTTGATAAGTAAATGGAACAAATGGAATGATGGGGCGGCTGACCACATTAATCTGCCTCCAGTCCCTAAACAACTGTGAATATATAATCGGAAACCTGCACCACATTTCTGATTTTCCCTTCCATTCTTTCACAGATCTATCGAAATAATACGGCCCATTAATGCACCTAAAGCTAGGTGAATTCGACAAGATCGTGGTGTCATCGACGGAAATAGCGAAAGAAGTATTCAAGGAAAAGGAATCCGTTTTCCCCAACTTGCCGGAAGCATTGCCGTGGACGTCTGCTGGTACAATTACATTGACATTGCATTCTCATCGCGCAGTGATTACTAGAGACTGACGAGGAAGACATTTATTCTGGAACTCCTCAGCCCAAAAAGTGTGCGTTCCTTCACTCCCATCAGAAAGGATGAGGTTTCTCGTCTCGTTGAATCCATTAACCACTTCGTCGGAAGCTGAAACCCCACCGTCAATCTTACTGAGAAGGTCTTTACTATGATTAGCACCATCACTTGTAGATTTGCATTTGGCGAGGTGTGCAAGGACAAAACCTGCAATGATCAGGTTAGTGCAGGACACAATGGGATTGGTCGCTGGCTTTTCATTTATCGATATGTATCCATCTTTCCCGATAGCTGCTCCCGTTGCGTTATCAAGCAGAGGTTGCTGAGGATGCGGCGTAAGTTCAACTTCATTCTTGATGATGTCATCAGCCGTCTCCAAAATAATACCAAAGCTAATGGCGCGAGCTCGGTAGAGTAGATTTGGTTAATGTTTTGCTCAGGGTTAAGCAAAGTGGATAGATCAAGTTTCCAATTGCCAATGACAATTATACATACATATATATATATATATATATATAATGCAGGACATGTTCAGAGATGGAACGGATACATCATCGTCAACTATAGAGTGGGCAATGACTGAACTGTTGATGTATCCCCGAGTATATCAAGATCAGTGTAGTAGTTGGGATCCCTATGTATGGCCCAGACATTCACTACTACCCTAACATTTCGAGGTATATATGGTGTATCCCTTGATTTTGGATGACTCTGTGGAAAGTCTGGGGATTATAGAACCTTGAGGGTGCAATCGGAGAGTTTCCATGAACACAAGCTTTAAGTAGTTCAAATTCGGAATGACTTGGTCATCGATGATGATATTACTAGTGATCACTTGTCTTACTTCAGCTTGTGCTTTGGCCAAGTGATCAGTAGTAATAGCATCATGGATGAAGAAGTCATTCCGAATTTGAACTACTTAAAGCTTCTAATCATGGAAACTCTCCGATTGCACCCTCAAGGCTCCATCATCCCCAGACTTTCCACAAAGTCGTGCGAAATCGGAGGATACGCCATACCTCGGAATGCTAGGCTAATAGTGAACACTTGGTCCATACATAGGGATCCCAACTACTGCACTCATCCTGAAACATTTCAACCAGAGTGGTTTCAAGATCAACAGTACTCCTTCGATATTATAGGAAACAATTTTCGCTACCTGCTGTTTAGGGGTGGGAAAAGAATATGCCCGGAAATAACGTATGGTTTGGCTATTGTTGTGCTCACTTTAGCTCAACTTCTTTATAGTTTCAACTGGAAACTCCCTGATGGTATTGATGCCCAAACCCTAAACATGATCGAAAACACTGGTCTTACAACTTCCAGAAAAGAAGAACTTATTGTTGGTGCCACTCCGTTTGAACCGTCACCGTCACTTAATATTGCCCAAATTTAATATTATAATATTTAAAACTTAATAATCGTTCGAATTTCATAGAATAAAATATTGTATCAGATAACTAATACTTATATGCTTACAGTGTTAGTTTTGTATATTGGAAAGACATGTCTTTGTATACTTTTCTGATGATATGATGATATGGATTGAAAATTATTGCAGTCACTGTTTGCATTTAGATTATTTTATACAATTGTTTTATGCAATGTTCAATAGACTTACATTGTAGATGATATGGTGTGGGGAGACACACGGTAAGATCATATCATAGAACCTTGTATTATATTAAAGAGCTCACGGCTTATATGGTCCTAAACACACCATCGGTAAACCGTAGAATAATCTGATAAGTTAGTTTATCTTGACTAACTGATTATTCTAGTACACTTGTTAGTGTATTGAGGAGAATCACGATAGGATACTATTCTCTACTCTGACCTTGATAGTGAAAGAATAAAGATCCACAGAGTTCGGGTTCTAAACTCATATTTGTTGACGAGCATATGTGTACATTACTTATTGCTTTGACTTATCAATGGATGAGATCCTTTCGTGGATCAATAAACTCGATATCTTAGGTAATGATAGTGTATACATGTTGTATCGTGCAATATGCATGAGCACCGTGTCCTGGTGCCCCAGGTTGATGATGTTCTCTTGAGGAAACACAAGTTCATGTTGAAACCCTACAGGTGTAATTTATTCCGTACATGATACAGCTTGTGTGGTACTACTTAAGGTTCTAGATGTTAATTAATTATAGCTGTCAGAGGCTGACATAATTAATTAACGAACATTATATCTTAAACACGGAGGATGGCTGAACTAAAGGAGAAAATATATTCGCAAATATGTATTAAATTGGTAGGTCAATATTACTTCTTTAGTGGAATAAAAGTAATACATAATTTATTTAATTATATCCTAAGTTTATTGGATATTGGAAATTAAATAAATTAGTGGGCCAATTTATTATTCTTTTAGATCCCTGTTGTAGCCCAAATAGACTGTTAGTGGACTGGATATGGAACTTGAGAAAGAGGCTCAAACCCAGTAGGGTTGGGTAGTGGATTTTCGGCCACCTCCCTATTTAAACATAGGGAAGGTTCGAAAATCACACACACATATATTCAGCCCCTCTTTGTCTCTCAAGATATCCACAAATTTCACAACTCTATCAGTAGTATACAGCCCACTCTGTATCTGATACTCAGTCCGAGAATACAACAGAAGATCTGGGAGTAGAATATAGTGGTATGGACCGCCGATCCAGTGGAGAGAAAGGGGCGTCGGTTTCATCTTCATTCAACAACAAGATTAGATCTGTAATCTTGTCCTCAGACCGTCTACCAATTTGTAAGTAATTCATTTCTATGTGTTCCGCTTTATTAGATTCGTTTTGCTCTGCATGTTTATTGTGCTAGACTTGTGATAAACATACATGAAACATAAAAATATGATTTGCATGAACATGGATTAATGAACATCCAAATGATCTTGCGGTAGTTTAATTCGAAAAAACCCCAAGAATTGGTATCAGAGCGGGTTTTGGCACTGTTCTAGGATTAATCCAGGCATAATATCGATATACATTATTAAATTTGATGATAAATTTATTGCGTTTAAATTTTCAGATTTAATTGTGCATGTATTTCGATTTTATGGTATTCAAAACTTGGAAGAATTTTTGATTGAATTCGAAAATTCTAGTTTTGGGGTGTATGGAATTTTCGGTCACTATGAGATATAAATTTGGGATGATATTTGATGTTCTTCAAATTTCCGGATTTATTTCTCATGGTGTTCGAAAATTTGAAGTTCAATTTATCGAAAAATTGATGTTATAAAATCCCCTAATTTTATGTGTTAATTTTCGATACTATAGAATTAGATTTGGATGGTTTTTTTCATCCATATCAAATTTCCAGATTTAATTATTGACATGGTTCGAAAATTATGGAGATTAGAATAAGATTAGGTAATTTTTGGTGTATATCAAAAGTTACCTAATTCTAATCTAAATAGGTTTGAAATTAGAATTGTAAATTTGGTAATTTTTGAAGTGGATCAAAATTTCTAGATTTATTTTTCTTGTAATTTTCGAAACCTATGCTATATTATTTGGAATAGTTTTTTTTAATTAATGTCAAAATTTCCAAATATGAAATATAGTGTTAATTTTCATTTTTAATAAATTAATTTGGAGAAGATTTTGATGAAAATTAAATTTCAAGATTTATTTTATTAAGGGGGTCGAAAATTATGAATATTAGATTGAGATTTGATGTTATTTTATGTATATCTTCATTTACCTAATTTTAATCTAGATAAATTTGAAAATAAAATTTTAAATCTTGGAAGAGTTTGAAGTGGATCAAATTTTCAGATTTATTATTTGGTAAATTTTCGAAATCTATAGTTTAAAATTGGATAAGGTAATTTTTTGATATAGAAAAATAATTATCAAAGTCCAATTGTGATAAGGATTTAAATCAAGATATCCCAATATTATTAATTAGGGTGTGTCGAAAATATTAAATAAATTTGGTGGATAATTTTAATTAATTTTCAGATTTATTTTGGGTCATTTTCCAAAAGGATAAGATTTAAATTGATGGATAATTATTTTAATTTCCAATTTTTACCTTGTGGATAATTTTGAATTTATTAATTTTATTTAATTGGAATATTCAAAAATTATAATTCATGCAAAGATATCATATGTTATTTTATGTGTATCATATAAATATGAATGTTGGATATGTAGATTGTGTTTGTTTGCAGGTTTACCAACTATCATGGCTCCATTTATTTATGTGATGATGTTTATGTTGAATGAATAATTGGCCGTATGCCGGTTTGGCTACGTGAATTTTAATCCTCGAGAAAATCTATGGATTAGGTCTCGGTTTTATGTTATGTTGTTTTAATGTAATAGAAATAAAACTGTTAGACCAAGTTTATGAGTTGTAATTTTTATTCTAGAAATAGTAGATTTTTCCTTTTGGAATAGATAGTCTGTATTGAATAAAGATCGAAGATCAACTCAAAGAAGGAAAGTAGTACAGCACTAAGAAGGAAGGTTCATCGATTCACGTCCCGAAATCCTAATTGGAGCTAGGGTTCCGGCGAGGAGCGGTGAAGAGGGGCGCGGCCAAGCTCTATTCCGGAGCTGACTTTCCTTTTTTATCTCAGCAATCAACATGAGATATAAGCCATGATAGTTGAAATATTACTGTTGCTTATTATGTTGTTGTAAAGCATGCAATGTATGTTTATCATTTTATGTGATGTTTGCATGTTCTTAAAATGGGATAAAATGAAACCTCAAGCATAAATAACTAAGTGGGAGAGATTCATACCAAAGTATATAGAAATCTCATACGGTCTCCATTAAATCTGATTTAATTGAGAAGTGATGGGCATGCGCGTTGACATCGGTCTTCCTCCATATCGTCTGTGTAATATCATAGATTTCTCTAGAAATTAAATCTCCTAAAAGGATAGCTGTAGGACACTATTAGAACTAACTGACTCCTCCATCTGGAGCAGTTAAATTTGAAATAGTGATCTTGGTGCGAAGATAATGGTGTTCACACTTAGATGTAATTTATTGATAAACGTCCACACGATCGTGGCTTATCAGTTAGATGATTACATGACCGTGTTTATTATCCGGCTATTAATTTGCTTGTTGTAAGAAAATTCAACTGGAGGCAAATTAAAGGTTTAATAACCTATTTAAAAATGGATTTTATAAACGTCCACACTATCATGGCTTATATGAAACGTTTTTAAAGTGTCGGTGGAAAAGTATATAATTTTTATGTGGTTTTCGATTATATACTGTTTATCCTAAAGTTTGTGACTGTACTGCATGTTTTAAATTTCAGTTATTCCATATCATCATTGGCACTCTTCAATCTGTCCTCAATCCTCAAAGAAAACAAACCCGTCGGTGAAAACTACAATGATTAGATTCGTAACCTTAACCTCGTTCTAGTTGCTGAGGGACACAAGTTCATACTTGAAGAGGTATGTCCTGAGAAGCCAGATGAAAGTTCTGACGAAGCCCAAAATGCTGCATATAATAAGTGGGTTAAGTCTGATGACATAGCGCGCTGTTACATTCTGGCATCCATGTCAAATGTGTTGCAACATCAGCATCAGCCTATGAAGACCGCTTATGATATCATGTTCAACCTTAAGGAGCTCTTCGGTTATCAAAATCGCTCGGCACGCTATTTGGCAATGAAGAAGTTGATGGATGCGAGAATGGCTGACTCCACACCTGTTAGGGATCACGTTCTCACGATGATGGAGTATCTGGCTGAGATCGAGACCTTGGGTAGAGAGCTGGACGCTGATTCTCAAATCGACATCGTTTTTCATTGCTTGTCCTCGAAGTTTGAGCAGTTCAGGCTGAACTTCAACATGATCAAGAAAGATGTTACCTTGACTGAATTGCTCATAGACCTTCAGGCGGCTGAATTGCTCTAAAAGAGCAATCCTGAGGCCCACATAGCTGAGAAAAGGGCGTCTTCTTTTCGTGTAAAAAGGAAGAAGAGATACGCACCTAAGAAGGCTGCAGATATGGCGCCTAAGGTGACAAAGCCAAAGGCGAAGATTCTTCCTGAGGAGTTTAAGTTGAAGACTAAGTGCTTCAACTGCGGCCAACTAGGTCATTAGAAGGCGGTGTGCCCTAACAAGAAGAAGAAGAGAGGTAGTTTAAGTTGAAGACTATTTCTGAATACATCGATTATTAACCCTAACAAGAGAAAAGAACCTTCAGAACTGAATTACACCTATCTTTGGCATCTAAGGCTAGGTCACATCAATCTCAAGAGGATACAAAGGCTTGTAAATAATGGACCATTGTCTGCTTAGGTACTGGAATCATTTCCTTTGTGTGAATCCTATTTGGAAGGTAAGATGACCAAGCGTCCTTTCCAGTCAAAAGGAAATCAATCCGAAGGGGAATTAGATTTGATTCACTTTGACCAATGTGGCCCTATGTCAGTTCAAGCTCGAGAAGGGTTCGAGTATTTCATCACTTTGATTGATGATTACTCTAGATACGGATATATCTACCTGTTACGTCACAAGTCTGAATGCTTTGAGAAATTCAAAGAGTTTAAGGAGGAAGCGGAGAAACGAATAGGTAGAAGTATCAAGTCACTGCGCTCTGATTGTGGTGGCGAGTATGTCTCAAGCTAATTTAGGGATTACATGGTAGAGAATGGGATTACATCCCAGTTGACTGCGCCAGGAACGCCACAGCAGAATGGCGTGGAGGAAAGAAGAAATAGAACTCTGTTGGAGATGGTCAAATCAATGATGAGCTATTCTGAGTTGCCTATTTCATTCTGGGGATATGCCCTAGAAACAGCGGCCTATATTCTTAACTTGGTTCCATCAAAATCAGTTCCTTCTGCACCCACAAAACTATGGATTGGACGAAAGCCCAATTTGAACCATATTCAGATTTGGGGTAGCCCAACACACGTGTTGGATAAGGAAGCTGATAAGTTGGCTCCTCGTACTGATGTAAGGTTGTTCGTTGGAAATCCTAGAGGAACAAAAGATGGTTTATTTTATAGTCCTAAGGATCAGAAGATCATTGTCTGTACCAATGCTCGATTCTTAGAGGAAGATTATGTCATAAACCACAAACCAAGGAGTCAAATCATCCTTGAGGAATTAAGAAGGGAAGGATCGAATCCTACACCAGTTGTACATAAAGAGGTACCACCAGACACTGCACAACATGTCACAGAAGTACGGAAACTGCCTCATCGCAGTGGGAGGGTTGTACACCAACCTGATAAATTCATTGGTCTAGGAGAGGCTTTAGATTTCCCTGAGGGACTAAATGAATTAGATCCAGAACCTATGACGAGGCAATTCAAGATAAAGATGCAGATTCTTGGAAAACTGTAATGGAGTCTGAGATTGGATCTATGGATCACAATTAAGTCTGGAAGCTCGTAGAACCACTTGATGGGGTAAAACTCATTGGCTATAAGTGGGTCTATAAGCGCAAGAGAGGACCTGACCGGAAGGTTGAAACCTTCAAGGCAAGATTGGTGGTGAAAGGGTACACTCAGAAAGAAGGGATTGATTATGAGAAAACTTTTTCACCGGTAGCCATGCTTAAGTCAATCTGGATTCTCTTGTCAATTGCCGCTCATTTGAATTATGAGATCTGGAAAATGGATGTCAAGATAGCTTTCCTAAATGGAAGTCTTGAAGAAAACATCCACATGAAACAACCAGAGGGATTCATTGCTAAGGGTCAATAGCACTTAGTGTCCAAGCTTAAGAGATCTATTTATGGACTTAAGCAGGCATCGAGATCTTGGAACATCTAATTTGATGAGGTTATCCAATCATATGGATTCGTGCGAAGCCCGGATGAGAGCTGTGTGTACAAGAAATGTGACGGAAATGTGGTAGTATTCCTCATACTTTATGTTGAAGACATCTTGCTTATTAGAAATAGTAAGAAGGCGTTGTTGAACATTAAGGTGTGGTTATCCGAGCAGTTCGATATGAAGGATCTGGGTTAAGCCGGACATGTCCTTGGCATCAAGATCATTCGAGATCGCCAGAAAAGGATGTTATGTCTGTCCCAGGTGACTTATATCGATACAGTGCAAGCTAGGTTAGGCATGCAAGATTCCAAGAAAGTTTTTATACCTTACAGGCATGGAATTCATCTATCCAAGGAAATGTGTCCCTAAACACAGTCTGAGATAGAAGAAATGAAGAAAGTACCATATGCTTCGGCTGTAGGAAGTTTAATGTATGTCATGCTATGCACTAGGCCTGATATATGCTATGCTGTTGGCATGGTAAGCAGATATCAGTCTAACCCTCGACAAGGTCACTGGACTGCGGTTAAAAACATTCTCAAATACCTTAAAAGGACTCGAGATTACATGTTAGTATTCCGCTCTGATAGTCTAGTGCCATTGGGTTATACGGACTCAGATTTTCAATTTGACAAAGATCAGAGTAAATCTACCTCGGGCTATGTGTTTATATTAGGAGGCGGAGCCATTGCATGGAGGAGTATAAAGCCGAAATGCATTGCTGATTCCACCATGGAAGCTGAATATGTAGCTGTCTCTGAGGCTGCAAAAGAGGTTGTCTGGCTCCGCAGTTTTCTGTTAGGTTTGAGCGTGGTTCCTGAGTTGCCTAAGACTACCACGATATACTGTGATAATTCTGGTGCAGTGGCAAACTCGAAGGAACCCAAAGCCCATAAAGTAAGTAAACACATAGAGAGAAAGTACCATCTTATACGAGAAATTGTTAAGAGAGGAGATATGGTGGTGGTCAAGATTGCATCGAAGGACAACCTGGCTGATCCATTCATGAAGAGCCTGCCGGCTAAGACCTTTGATGGCCACATAGAGAAATTGGGAGTGAGATGCAGACCTAGTGGCGCAGTTTGAGTCTATAGCTTAGATTGGAGAGTTAGCCAGTTAGTTTTTATGCTTGAAAGACATGCTTCAAGTATAAGTGGAAGATTGTTAGTTTTGTATACTGGAAAGACATGTCTTTGTATACTTTTCTGATGATATGATGATATGGATAGAAAGTTATTGCAGTCACTGTTTGTATTTAGATTATTGTATATAATTGTTTTATGTAATGTTCAATATACTTACATGGTAGATGATATAGTGTGGGGAGACATACGGTAAGATTATATCATTTGAACCTTGTATTGTATTAAAGAGCTCACGGCTTAGATGGTCCTGAACACACCATCGATAAACCGTAGAATAATCTGATAAGTTAGTTTATCTTCACTAACTGATTATTCTAGTACACTTGTTAGTGTATTGAGGAGAATCACGATAGGATACTATTCTCTACTCTGACCTTGATAGTGAAAGAATAAAGATCCACAGAGTTCGGGTTCTAAACTCATATTTGTTGACGAGCATATGTGTACATTACTTATTGCTTTGACTTATCAATGGATGAGATCCTTTCGTGGATCAATAAACTCGATATCTTGGGTAATGATAGTGTATACATGTTCTATCGTGCAATATGTATGAGCACCGTGTCCTGGTGCGCCAGGTTGATGATGTTTTCTTGAGGAAACACAAGTTCATGTTGAAACCCTATTGGTGGAATTTATTCCGTACATGATAAAGCTTGTGTGGTACTACTCAAGGTTCTAGATGTTAATTAATTATAGCTCTCAGAGGCTGACATAATTAATTAACGAACATTATATCTTAAACACACGGGATGGCTGAACTAAAGGAGAAAACATATTCGCAAATATGTATTAAATTGGTAGGTCAGTATTACTTCTTTAGTGGAATAAAAGTAATACTTAATTTATTTAATTATATCCTAGGTTTATTGGATATTGGAAATTAAATAAATTAGTGGGCCAATTTAATATTCTTCTAGATCCCTGTTGTAGCCCAAATAGACTGTTAGTGGACTGGATATGGAACATGAGAAAGAGGCCTAAACCTAGTAGGGTTGGGTAGTGGATTTTCGGCCACCTCCCTATTTAAACATAGGGAGGGTTCGAAAATCACACACACATACATTCAGCCCCTTTTTGTCTCTCAAGATATCCACAAATTTCACAACTCTATCAGTAGTATACAGCCCACTCTGTATCTGATACTCAGTCCAGGAATACAGTAGAAGATCTCGGAGTAGAATACAGTGGTGTGGACTGCCGATCCAGTAGAGAGAAATGGACACCGGTTTCATCTTCATTCAACAGCAAGATTAGATCTGTAATCTTGTCCTCAGACCGTCTACCGATTTGCAAGTAATTCGTTTCTATGTGTTCCGCTTTATTAGATTCGTTTTGCTCTGCATGTTTATTGTGCTAGATGTGTGATAAACATACATGAAACATAAAAATATGATTTGTATGAACATGGATTAATAAACATCCAAATGATCATGCGGTGGTTTAATTCGAAAAAACCCCAACATACAGCATATATGTGATGATATTAAATAAATATGGGATATATTGATTGTACTTTCAAAGATAATGTAGACGATGAATTTACTATTAAAAGTTCTTTTTCCTGTTCCTCTCTTAGAGAGATGGGTTGGTGAATTATTCGAAACAATAACCTTAAACAAAAATAGTTGTTTTAAACTTAAATTATACGTCCCACCATTATGTAAATAAAACGGTTAACCATTTTTCAATTTTAATTTTTAGTTAATAAATGTTTATTAAAGTTGATTGTTTCATATTTGAGAAAATTAAAAATGCACGGATAACCAGTTACGAATGTTATAACTCAATGCAAGAAAGATAACTATTTAACGTGTTTCACTACTACTGTGCTAGATACATCTATGGATAAAAAAAAGACGATGTTTTTATTTTGTTCAGAATAAGAGTAATGTTTAAACATTATATTTGTTCTCAATGTGAAATTTGTGTCCAAAATGTATATATGCAAGTTGTTATGACCAACATAAGGTAGTTAATTAGTTGGATAAAACAGTTTTAGGAAGAATATATCACAAGAACAAAAATACTCATACACCACACTTGTTTAACCACGATTTTGGCAAGAAACCGTGGTAATTTAGCTAATAACCACGGTTTTAATGAAAACCGTGGTATATGAGCGCATTTTTCCCAAAAAAAACACATACACCACACTTATTTTTATTCTCCAACGATGGTGTATGTATATATTTTTATTGACTACGGTTATTTAATTGGGTGCTGTTTGTATGTTCTAGTAAAATTAAATGTAAGAAAGAAAGAAAAAGATTTAAGGGGGAATTTAAAAAATCAAATCTCTAAAATTTATCAACATCCGCTGTTCTCTCCTCTCTCTCACTTCAACCAATTTGAAATTTCCCCTCACCCTAAAGTCATCGTTGTTGTCGCCGTCACCGTCTTCAACTAGAGTATCTGTGGCTGTCATCGTTGCCGTCTAGAGTCTCTGTCGCTTCATTGTTGCCGTTGCCGTCTAAAGTCATCCTTAGAAAGATGAATATCCATTTGGTCATCGTTTTCGTTGCCATAGCAGTATTCAGAAATAAAAACACAAAACGTGTATCGTACAAATAAGTAAATTGGATTAATGTTTGTTCATTTGTCCTTATCATTTTTCACTAATGTTTGGCAGCAACTTTTATTTTTATACTTTCAATAATTTCCCAAATTGGCAGCGTTTCACTAGGATTTTGTTATTTGTTAGTTTTGTAAACAAATAGGATGTATGTGGATTAGATCATTTGTGTCAATCTGTGTTATATTTCTCGTGTCACAATTAATTTTTTTTCTTAATTTTTTTGTAATATACTCTAATTGGAAAATAATGAACCCTAAATAAAAATTTAATATTAAATTAAATCATAACAATTTAAAATGAAAAAATGAAAAAAAAGTTTAGCACAAAGATTAATGTAATAGAGGTTGTGACGCGCGGTCGTTTCGCGATCAAATAATTCTCAAGAAAGAGTTATCCTTATGCCCACTGCAAGGCGTAGTAAGCTAACGTGAGTAAGGGTCGATCCCACGAGGAGCTGTGAATTCTATCTTCCAATGTCACTTTTCCAAAAGGGTTGAGGTTTGTTGTGATCTCCGAATACTTGTATTTAAAGACTGTAAACTAAAATAACAAAACAAAACAAAACAAGACAGGAAAATATTAGCAGTAACGTATTCTGGATTAGAACTCAGATTTCGAACTTAACAAACATTGGACCGATCATGGGCACGCTGATTACTTATGCGAATCTAATTACCTGGTTATAGGCAACGGATCTCTCACACTTACCCAATCTATCCTTTCAGTTTAGCTTAGAGGTGATCTCTCGTCCCCTAAACCCTAACTTGTTACCCAACCCCGATCTCTCATATGATTGTAAGCAACAAAGCAGCATTATGATCTAGACAGACCTAGATATACCTAGACAAAGATCTCTCTTATGCCCTCAGTACCCGTGATGTATCCCATCCCTTTATGACTAACACATAGCTACGATTCATTGACCATTTATAAAGGTAGTGAACACAATTATAATTAAAGAGTGATCAGCCACAATTAACTAGCTTAACCCACTGTATAATGCAACAAAAAAAATGATTACACGACGGAACCAAATACACACAGTTTATACCCATAAGCCTCACGGTTCTTACGTGTTCATTAAGTTCTTATCTTTATTCAATCCGGAATAACGAGTCTAGCCGCTCATGCTAGACTTAGAACAATAATAATAAATAAAAGAAATAAAAGATAACATAAATTAAATGAAAAACTTACTTATATTAAATTGTAAAAAGAATCCAACACCAACGCTGGATTTAAGAACATAAACTGGAAATCCTAAGTGTCTGCGGGCATAAGGCCCGAGACCTATTGCAGCAAAGTAAAATAAACTAAAATAAAATATAAGTGTTTTGTGCGTAAAAGAGGTGTTTATTTTCTGCCATGAAATCTACTTATATAGGAGTACAAAGACACAGGGTAACCTCTCCGACAGGCCGGGGATCTTCAGCCCAATTCGCAGCCGCCATGCCCAAAGCTTTCCATATCTGGCAGATTCTTTCCTTATTTAGAAGATCCTGAATCGTAGATTCTGAACTCGTCGTGCCCTAGCAGCGCCGACATGCAACTTTCCTTGTAGAGCCGATAACCTTCTGGAAGCGTCAACTTGCCTTCCACGGCTCCTCTTTCCTTCGGCGGCTAGGGTGCATTGCTCTTGCTGTAGCTGTCATTTGTTTCCCTTGTGCCCAGTCTCCTTTCCTTCTACTCTCAATCACTTTGGGGTTGTTGTGGGCACGATCACGAACTTCTCCTTCAGCTTCTACTGAAAATGGTGGGCGATTTCCACCAGGCTCGAGAGAGAGCTTTCCACTGAGAAGTTGTTGCCTATCTTGGTATCATTGGCATCGTAATACCCTCCAGAAGTGATTCTCCTGCTTGCTGCCTACCCTTGTGCCCATTCTGGCTCTTTTCGACTCAAAAAACACAAAAAACAAAGAACATAGAACGAGAAAAAGCCACAAAAACACGAGAGAATTTGGACTTATCAGGCTGCCACAGAGGATCTAAAATCGAATGCATCCTTTTATAAAAAGAAGATATTCCAAGGTGAAGAGGCACCACCTCCTCCTTCCAAATTCTAAAAAAAAGGATGTATGATTTCAAAATTTATATAATATTTTTAAAAACACCAAGTCTTCTGTACATCACACAAGGCCCAATAAGGCCCATACATCCATCAGACGGGTCGGGGTTCACACGGTCCATCAGATGGGTTGGGATCAACATGGGTCAACCCGTGTTGACCAACGTTGATCCGTAAAAAAACATTCTGACAAAAATTAGTATTAATCCTAACACTAAAAAGTATCACTCATATACAAGTTTATTTAGTTCAAATTGTGATTTTTTCCATTCCAAGTAATGTTTAAAGTTTAGGAATTTATGGTGTTGTTTAGGGTTCATGGTTTTTTTAGGTTTTTTTTAGTATTTTTAGAATTTTTTAGATTCTTTAATGATTTATTTTTTATTTTTTAGGGTTCATATTTTTTTAAGTTTATTAATCTTAGTTAGGGATTATATGTATTTAAAAAAAAAGATTCACTTTAATTTTAGGGTTCACTAATTCCATTTTAGGCTATATATTTATTTTCAAATTTAGGTTTTTAAATTTTAATTATAATTTATAATTGTTTTGAAAAAATTAATTATCGAGCACAATGCACGAGCCCGCGTGTTAGCATCGGGCAAGTGCATTGTGCGAGTCGTCAGATTTCAAAAAAATTAAATTCATTCACTTTAATTTTAGTTTCATTAATTTCATTTTAGGGTATATATTTATATTTATTTCAAATAAATTAATTCAATTCATTTTAATTTTAGGGTTCACTAATTATATTTTAGGGTATATAATTTTGGAGAAAAATAAAAAAAATTAAAAAAAAATAATTAGGCACATGTACCCCACGCGTGCATGCCCACGACATGGGCCCTTTCTTTTATAGTTAATTATTAATGGGCCTGGGCCAGTTTGATGGACTCAGGCCTATACACCTCATGTATAGAAGATTATTTTTTTTTTTAAATTATTAGAATGAAAAACCTTAAAGAAATTGCAGGCTTTGAAATTGAATATTATTGTCACGACCCCACATTAATATCTGATTAATGTGATGTGTGACTGGCACGACTCGATCCCAAGGAAGGGTGGATCAAGGTTCGAACCGGATAATAATTTAAATAAAGGAATAGCTGCTAACTTCAAGATCGAAAGATTTGGTCTAGGAACTCGAATTGTGAACTGACTTTCATTTCTCAAAATATAACTGAATAAATATATTCCTCAAAATAAAATAAAGCATCTGCGAGTTCAAGACATACTGAAGACTTAACTCGGTTACACTTAATTAGCGGAAGCAATATAACATAACAAAATACAAGAATTTTCTGAGTCCTGTACAAAACAACTTTCTTTCTCAGCACATCACCCTGCACCATCAGCACTGAACCTGCACATTTAAAAATAAACACGCAGGGCTGAGTACAAATATACTCAGTGAACACATTGCCAAAAATATCATAATATATATATCTGATATTATGAACATTTACTAAAACTGGTTTTGTCATGCATCTGAGTAAACACACATGGGTTTTATCTTAAAAGACCCTATGTTTTACTAAATCATTTTCTGTCTTTACACGCATGTTTTTATATTGTATGATCTTCCACATCTGGACTGAAATACTGGGAAAGTTGATCACCTTCCACGCACGCTTATCATTATCTATGTATAGTCAGGAAAGCTCTCGCAGCCCTATCATTCTTCCCAATAACACCGACTTCCGTGTACACTAACCTCAGTCACCCTATGGCTAGCCCGAGATCCGATCGATTTAAAAGCTAGAAAGCTCCTTGCGAGCTAACTAAATACAGATAGGATATCATACTAAAATGGAACATTTTATGCATGAAAACTTATTTTATTTTGCATCAGAAATAAATAAACTGCTGATGAGTAAAACTCAAATATTTCTTTGGACTAATAGTCCATTGTAAAAGAAAAGTCCACCATTGAGCAATGTATCAAAACTGAACTGCTGCAAAATGTTTCTCCTTGCCCTTTATCTCGCACTGGACGGCTTGCCTTCATAGACATAAACATGAAACTGAGTATGTTGAACCAAAGAACACTGTTTGGACTCAACATGAAATTGAAGGCCTATTAGGGTCTAGTATCCGTTCCAAATTTTTCTTAGCTTAAGGGTTAATCTGGACCCTAGGTCTTAAACATCTTAAGACATATATCACCATCATTTAAGGTATCAAAAATACCTTAACATCCATCATAACCCGATTCTAGAAACAAGGTCAACATTAAGCTCATAGACTAATCAACGTTCTGCACAACGCCCATCTTTGTAGAATTTTTTACTTTGACTCACTAAGGTGCAGGGAACGTACCATATACTGTTGGAAAGCCACAGAAGTGTAGAATTTAACAAAATTTACAGTGACTCCAAGTGATAACTAACGAAAAAGTTATAACCAATTAAGATGTCGGGTATTACAATTATAAAAGCATTTATAAACCGTAGACGTAGAGTAACTGTACTAATGTTTAAATTGTCGACCAACCCCAACAAGAGAAGGAAAATAGGAGTAGAGTTTCTTGAATGTGCCCCTAGAAATTCCATGAAATTAAGGGGTTAATTAGTGTTCGACAAAATATTGACTCCCCGTAAGTTCACGGTGTAGCTGTGTACAATGATGAGTAAGGTTAGTATTCCACAGAGACAAATGATTAATTTATGCGTGAGTATTGCAACGTCAACTTCCTAACACTATTTAGACAACACATCAAAAGATTTGGATTTAATTAACTAATTAAACAAAAAATTAAATAAAGCAAAAAAAAGATGAATGGATGGGACTCGGGTCTAAATTCGTTGATTTCGTTGATTTATCCATACAATGTCAATTCAATTATATAATTTATCCACGATTCGACTATTATTAGGACAATCACTCATTCAGTTCAAACCTTCTCTCGAAGTGCTTAAATCATAGATTACATGCTAGAATTAATGTGTCCATTCAATTACTAACATGCAACTCCTAAAAGTTTCCAGGATTTATTGTCCTCACAATTAACCTCAAATCTCTTGATAGTTATTGATTAATGTGCTTTGTGTTCTTGTGTTCAAGTGTTAAAACTCCTCTCACGATTTATGAATTAACACAATGCAATCTTGGTGATCAATCAATCAAGCAAACAAGGTGAAGAACACAAAGAATAAAAGAAGAATAAAAAATTATATAATTAAATATCCATCGTACTTCAAAATCAACTACTATAAAACCCTAAAATGGCCAGATATAGATGGTCTTTAATCATGTTCAAGTCTTTAGCACACTAATGTAGTCTCAAGAAAGACAACCAAGCAAGTTCTAGAGATTAACAAGTACAAATGATTACGACACAAGAATGAAATAATATTGTAAAACAAAGCATTCTTTAAGGCTCAAAAGCTCACATGGGTAAAATATCAAAATCAAGAGGCAAAAATTACAGAATTTATCAAGATAAAAATCAACAAATCATATCATGCTCTCATGTAAAATTTCCAGTACCAAACAACTTATCATAGGCACATAATTGATCCATACTCCACAATTTTCGAAAGTTAAGACCAATCAAGACCAAAACCACTTCCGACTAAACCTAATAAAGCAATAAACATGCAAAAATCCTATAAAAATAAAAAATAAAAAATTTTACCAAAAATTTTAAGAAAAAAAAATCTAATGCAAATGCAACACAAAAATCCAAGGTAACGGCACTTCCCTCCTCCCAAACTTATTCAAAATCATGTAAGAATATGTTGAAAAGAAGAAAGTGGTCTACCTTGGATGAACTCACAGACGGCTACAGTAGATCCGTTGGCACTCGATGCCACACTTGTTGCCCTTTCATCAACTTCTTAGCTCCAATTCCAGCTGCAAAATTAGGATCAAAAATCCTATAATAATTATCTGGTGGTTCCTCTTGTTGCTGGATTTCATGATGGCTCCACACATCCATTGATAGCATAGATAATGCTCGACATTCTTCTAAGCTCTTTTGTCGGCCTTCCACGTGAACATCTCCCCCATCATGGATGGAAAATTTTAAGCTCTCTTCATGAACTCGTAGAGTGAGTTCACAACTATCCATGTCCACCAAAGCTCTTGCAGTTTTCATAAATGGACATCCCATGATCAACAGTACACGTGCATCCTTCTGCATATCAAGCAAAACAAAATCAACAGGAAAAACAAAATCTCATACCTTAACCAAGACATTCTCCACAATCCCCTTAGGATATGTAACTGATTGATCTGCCATGTGAAGAGAAATGGAAGTTGGCTGGAGTGTCCCAATGGCTAGCTTTTTGAAGATAAAATATGTTATCAAATTGATGCTAGCTCCAAGGTCACATAAAACTCTTCCATAAAATTTCTTTCTAATTTCACACGGGATGGTGAATCTTCTCGGATCTTTGAGCTTTGCAGACAACTTCCTTTGAATGAGGGCACTAGATTCTTCAGTAAGATACATAGTCTCAAACTCCCCCAATTTCCTCTTCTTGGACACCATGTCTTTGAGGAATTTTACATAATTGGTCATCATTTGCAAAACTTCCACAAGAGGCAAATTGATGTTGACCTTCCGTAAGATTTCCCAGAACTTGGAAAACGGCTCATCTAGCTTTGTCTTCTGAAATTTCAAAGATTTAGTTTAAACCTTCTCTCGAAGTGCTTAAATCTTAGATTATATGCTAGAATTAATATGTTTATTCAATTACTAACATGCAACTCCTAAAAGTTCCCAGGATTTATTGTCCTCACAATTAACTTCAAATCTCTCGATTGTTATTGATTAATATGTTCTGTGTTCTTGTGTTCAAGTTTTAAAACTCGTCTCTCGATTTATGAATTAACACAACAAATCATGCCATCATAGTAATCAATTAATCAAGCATACAAGAAGAAGAACACAAAGAATAAAAGAAGAATAAAAAATTATATAATTAAATATCCATCGTACTTCAAAATCAACTACTATCAAACTCTAGAATACTACAGAATTAGTTACTCATAATTAAATAAATTCATATATTGAAACCTCTAGAAAATGAACCTCACAAAGATTGAAGATCACTCATCACTTAAGTGTTTAAGGCTAAATGTATACTGTTAGTGCTACCATTATGCACTAAGTGTTCGTGTGTGTTGTTGGCGAGATATGTTCGACAATGTGTGCTTGGGTATGTCTTCGAAGCCATTTATTCTGCTGTGCGAGAAAAGAAGAACAGTTGGCGAACTATTCCCTCTGATGTCGCAAACATACCCAAGGATACTTTTATATGGCAGTTTCTATAAATATAAGATCTTGCACGGATCCGTTCGTGGAAGGAAAGATGTGTTCGATTGACTGCCTTGTGGAGTAGATACCAAGCATCAAATAACCCTCCTGTCCAAGGAAAGTATTTACACACATTTGGGAAGATCACAAATAATAATCTACTTACCATATTGATGGCGATGAAGATCGGCGATAATTGTGAAGTTAAGATTATAAGAAGGCCGATTCTTTTTGCAATCGGTACCACTTACACTTGTTTAGATTCTCTTAGAAGATTATTTGAGAGTCATTTCATTTGTGGTCTTTTGTATTAGCTAGTAACTGTTCCACAGTATGTTCTAGCATTTGAGTGTTTTGAGTGAAACACATGAGGGGTTTATTAATCCGTTTTGTATGCAATCTCGGGAGAGATTGTAAGTTGAAGTCGTGGGTAGCTAGAGGGAGTCTAGTGTCACGGTTGTAAGGGGATCTTACAGCTTTCGTTTAGTGAAAGAGTTTGTAGAGAAGAACAGGCGACATAAGGAGGGAGTCCTGTATATGTAAGAATCCAAATACACTTCATGAAGGAGTAACTAACGAATCTTCAAGTTTGGGCGAAGTCCTCCCAGAGTAGGTTGATTAACCGAACTGGGTTACCAATCTCGTGCGTATTTTACTGCTTTATTTTTTAAGTTCTTACATCTGTCCTACACATATCATAGAACATTTGTTAGCAGTACTTATTAAACACTTATGAGAACGGATTATCATTTTTCATATACACTTAAAATCATTCAAAACAAGTAATCCACCATAAGCTTGCAAGATATCTATTCTCTCCACCACTTAAAAATGCTTTAGACAAGAATCAAAAAGGTCTTTCAAGGTTGTAATGAAGGCTCTTTGGTAAAGGTAGGAACATTAAGGCTAAGTGACTAATTCAAAAGAATTTCATCCCAAAACCCACTTCTTCAATTCACAACAAGTAAGACAACAAAAATCTTCTTCCACCTTTTAAAACTTCACAACACCACATCAATTATGTTTTTCTCACCACCCTCTTATGCTCTCTTTTTTTTAATATGAACTTTGTTCATTTTTTTTTTCAATACTTGGACTCTTTGAGTAACTTTTTTTCTCTGTTTTTTTAGAGTTTATAAGGGTATCTAGCATATTCAACACAAAACTAACATAATTATGCCACCATCTAAACTCCAACTTCAACAATCATTCTCAATCACTTTTAATTCCCCAACCCAAGGTATAACAATGAAAATCAAGTCTCAAGGCTCAATTGGGCAAACAAAGGATTAAGAATTTATAGAAAAATTAAATCAATGATAGAATAGCTAGATAAAGATGGCATTTAATCATGTTCAAGTCTTTAGCACACTAATATAGTCTCAAGAAAGGCAACCAAGCAAGTTCTAGAGATTGACAAGTACAAATGATTACCACACAAGAAAGAAATAATATTGTAAAACAAAGTAATCTTTTAGGCTCAAAAGCTCACATGGGTAAAATATCAAAATCAAGAGGCAAAAATTACAGAAATTATCAAGATAAAAATCAACAAATCATATCATGCTCTCATGTAAAATTTCCAGTACCAAACAACTTATCATAGGCACATAATTGATCCATACTCCACAATTTTTGAAAGTTAAGACCAATCAAGACCAAAACCACTTCCGATTAAACCTAATAAAGCAATAAACATGCAAAAATCCTATAAAGATAAAAAATAAAAAATTTGACCAAAAATTTTAAGAAAAAAAAATCTAATGCAAATGCAACACAAAAATCCAAGGTAACGACACTTCCCTCCCCCCAAACTTATTCAAAATCATGTAAGAATATGTTGAAAAGAAGAAAGTGGTCTACCTTGGATGAACTCACAGACGGCTACAGTAGATCCGTTGGCACTTGATGCCACACTTGTTGCCCTTTCATCAACTTCTTAGCTCCAATTTCAGCTGCAAAATTAGGATCAAAAATCCTATAATAATTATCTGGTGGTTCCTCTTGTTGCTGGATTTCATGATGGCTCCACACATCCATTGATAGCATAGATAATGCTCGACATTCTTCTAAGCTCTTTTGTCGGCCTTCCACGTGAACATCTCCCCCATCATGGATGGAAAATTTTAAGCTCTCTTCATGAACTCGTAGAGTGAGTTCACAAGTATCCATGTCCACCAAAGCTCTTGCAGTTTTCATAAATTGACATCCCATGATCAACAGTACACGTGCATCCTTTTGCATATCAAGCACAACAAAATCAACAGGAAAAAAAAATCTCATACCTTAACCAAGACTTCCTCCACAATCCCCTTAGGATATGTAACTGATTGATCTGCTATGTGAAGAGAAATGGAAGTTGGCTGGAGTGTCCCAATGGCTAGCTTTTTGAAGATAAAATATGTTATCAAATTGATGCTAGCTCCAAGGTCACATAAAACTCTTCCATAAAATTTCTTTCTAATTTCACACGGGATGGTGAATCTTCCCGGATCTTTGAGCTTTGCAGGCAACTTCTTTTGAATGAGGGCACTGGATTCTTCAGTAAGATACACAGTCTCAAACTCCCCCAATTTCCTCTTCTTGGACACCATGTCTTTGAGGAATTTTGCATAATTGGTCATCATTTACAAAACTTCCACAAGAGGCAAATTGATGTTGACCTTCCGTAAGATTTCCCAGAACTTGGAAAACTGCTCATCTAGCATTGTCTTCTGAAATTTCAAAGATTTAGTTTAAACCTTCTCTCGAAGTGCTTAAATCGTAGATTATATGCTAGAATTAATGTGTTTATTCAATTACTAACATGCAACTCCTAAAAGTTCCCAGGATTTATTGTCCTCACAATTAACCTCAAATCTCTCGATTGTTATTGATTAATGTGCTTTGTGTTCTTGTGTTCAAGTGTTAAAACTCATCTCTCGATTTATGAATTAACACAACAAATCATGCTATCATGGTAATCAATCAATCAAGCAAACAAGAAGAATAACACAAAGAATAAAAGAAGAATTAAAAATCATATAATTAAATATCCATCGTACTTCAAAATCAACTACTATCAAACCCTAGAATACTACAGAATTAGTTACTCATAATTAAATAAATAGCTAAAAACAATCCAAGAGAACACATTGTTTGGAATCGAAAACACGATAAAACCCGGAGGATGAATCTTGATCTTGATCTTCAATTTGTTCTTCTCTTGCTCTTCAATCTCTGTCTTTTGGAGAGGAATATGGTGTGTGTTGTTGTGGTTTTTGATTTTATGGTAGGGTTTGTGATGCCTAATTTTCATTCTTGAGAAGATATATATAGTTTAGGAAGTATCCCAGTCGAAAAAGGAGAAAATAGGCCAAAATTGGACCCCCAGGGCTCGATTCGCGACCTCGCCCGCGACCGGGTCGGTCGCGGGTCCATCTTGACTCATTTTCTGCACACTCACGACAGAGAGGGGGGTCTAGAGAACAAAATTTGCGACCCCGGTCGCGAATAATCCAACTGGTCGTGGGTCCACGTGGCAGTTCGACAGACTTTCACTGTTTTACTTCGTTCTCACTCGTTTCTCGTCTGATTCACCCGATTCTTTTTGCAACGCGTTTCTAACTTGATTCTCTATCTTTCTAGGGTCTTCCCAATCTCATTTGAAGTTCTCACAAAAAATGGCCTTAATTCCCTTCACAAAGAACAAACACGTGACATTGCACAAACTATAGAAAACTATGCAAAACTTATTAATTCATGCATGCAATGCCCATCAAATACCACTCCAATGAACCTCAAAACACATGAAAAATACAAGGTTATCAACTCCCCCAAACATAAAACATTGTTTGTCCCCAAACAAAGAGAAAGAAAACAAGAGTTAAAAGCAAAGCACGAACCAATATCAAATATCAAAGCATCAATTTAATCTAAATAAATTGATAAATTGAAACCTCTAGGAAATGAACCTCACAAAGATTGAAGATCACTCATCACTCAAGTGTTTAAGGCTAAATGTATACTGTTAGTGCTACCATTATACACTAAGTGTTCGTGTTGTGTTGTTGGCGAGATATGTTCGACAATGTGTGCTTAGGTATATCCCCGAAGCCATATTTTCCGCTGTGGGAGAAAAGAAGAACAGTTGGCGAACTGTTCCGTCTGATGTCGCAGACATACCCAGGGATACTTTTATATGGCAGTTTCCATAAATACAAGATCTTGCACGGATCCGTTCGTAGAAGGAAAGATATGTTCGATTGACTGCTTTGTGGAGTAGATACCAAGCTGCAAATAACCCTCCTGTCCAAGGAAAGTATCTACACACGTTTGGGAAGATCACAAAGCATAATCTATTTACCATATTGACGGCGATGAAGATCGGTGATAATTGTGAAGTTAAGATTATAAGAAGGCCGATTCTTTTTGCAATCGGTACCACTTACACTTGTTTAGATTCTCTTAGAAGATTATTTGAGAGTCATTTTATTTGTGGTCTTTGTATTAACTAGTAACTGTTCCACAATATGTTCTAGCATTTGAGTGTTTTGAGTTAAACACGTGAGGGGTTTATTAATCCATTTTGTACGCAATCTCGGGAGAGATTGTAAGTTGAAGTCGTGGGTACCTAAAGGGAGTCTAGTGTCACGGTTGTAAGGGGATCTTACAGCTTTCATTTAGTGAAAGAGTTCGTGGAGAAGAACGGGTGGCATAATGAGAGAGTCCTGTATATGTAAGAATCCAAATACACTTCATGAAAGAGTAACAAACGAATCTTTAAGTTTGGGCGAAGTCCTCCCAGAGTAGGTTGATTAACCGAACTGGGTTACCAATCTCGTGCGTATTTTACTGCTTTATTTTTTATGTTCTTACATCTGTCCTACACATATCATAGAACATTTGTTAGTAGTACTTATTAAACACTTGTGAGCACGGATTATCATTTTTCATATACACTTAAAATCATTCAAAACAAGTAATCCACCATAGGCTTGCAAGATATCTATTCTCTCCACCACTTAAAAATCAACAAATCATATCATGCTCTCATGTAAAATTTCCAATACCAAATAACTTATCATAAGCACATAATTGATCCATACTACACAATTTTCGAAAGTTAAGACCAATTAAGACCAAAACCACTTCCGACTAAACCTAATAAAGCAATAAACATGCAAAAATCCTATAAAAATAAAAAATTAAAAATTTGAGCAAAAATTTTAAGTAAAAAAAATTTAATGCAAATGCAACACAAAAATCCAAGATAACCGCACTTCCCTCCACCCAAACTTATTCAAAATCATGTAAGAATAAGTTGAAAAGAAGAAAGTGGTCTACCTTGGATGAAGTCACAGATGGCTAAGGTAGATCCGTTGGCACTCGATGCCACACTTGTTGCCCTTCCTTCAACTTCTTAGTTCCAATTCCAGCTGCTAAATTAGGATAAAAAATCCTATAATAATTTTCTGGCGGTTCCTCTTATTGCTGGATTTCATGATGGCTCCTCACATCCATTGATAGCAAAGATAATGCTCGACATTCTTCTAAGCTCTTTTATCGGCCTTTCACGCGAACATCTCCCCCATCATGGATGGAAAATTTTATGCTCTCTTCATGAACTCGTAGAGTGAGTTCACAACTATTCATGTCCACCATAGCTCTTGCAGTTTTCATAAATGCACTTCCCATGATCAACAGTACACTTGCATCCTCCTGCATATCAAGTACAACAAAATCAACAGGAATAACAAAATCTCGTACCTTAACCAAGACGTCCTCCACAATCCCCTTAGGATATGTAACTGATCGATCTTCCATGTGAAAAGAAATAGAAGTTGGCTTGAGTGTTCCAATGGCTAGCTTCTTAAAGATAGAATATGTCATCAAATTGATGCTAGCTCCAAGGTCACATAAAGCTCTTCCATAAAATTTCTTTCCAATTTCACACGGGATGGTGAATCTTCCCGAATCTTTGAGCTTTGCAAGAAACTTCCTTTGAATGAGGGCACTGGATTCTTCAGTAAGATACACAGTCTCAAACTCCTCCAATTTCCTCTTCTTGGACACCATGTCTTTGAGGAATTTTGCATAATTGGGCATCATTTGCAAAACTTCCACAATAGGCAAATTGATGCTGACCTTCCATAATATTTCTCAGAACTTGGAAAACTGCTCATCTAGCTTTGTCTTCTGAAATCTCTGAGGAAAAGGCATGGAAACAGTGGGAGGAAAAGTAGATGCAAAAGATGGCTTACTTGGTGAGTTCTTAATTTCTTTAGGCACCTCTTTCTATGGCAGCTGCCTTTCCAATGGAATCTCTTCATTTTCAAGACTTGCTGGATCATCCTTAGGAAGCTTTGGCTCTTCATAAGACCTCCCACTTCTCAAAGAAATGGCATTGCACTGCTCCTTGGGATTCACTGTGGTGTTGCTAGAAAATTGTCCCGATTGGTGTTGATTTCCTACAACTGCAGCCAGTTCTCCCAACTGCTTCTTGAACATCTTCATTTGTACACTCATAGGACCCACAGTATTCTCCAACTTCTCCACTCTAGCTTGCAACTCCCCCATGAACTTGTCAGTCTTTCCTATAAATGCCATCAACAAGTCATCCATCTTCGACTTATTCTCTTGGTAGAACTGATTTCCCCCTCGGTGATTGTTGTTCTCATAGCCGCCTCTCTAGTTGATATAGTTGACATCTTCCACTACTTGGTTCATGGAAGAATTCGCAGTCTGCTGAGACATGGCATCAAATCTATTATTGATAGTAGCATTCAGAGTAGACAGTTGGGCTGCAAGCTTGGAAATAGGATCATTGTCGCCAATAGCTGTTGCCCTCTTCATTATCTTCACTTGTCGATCACCGGTCTATTGGCAGCTGTTTGTAGCCATGTCTTCAATGATTGACACAGCTTGATCGTGTCCTTTGTTCAACAGTGAGCCACCCGCAGAGGCATCCAGAAGCCTTTTAATCTCCATGTCGCATCTATTGTAGAAGATACAAACTTGGTGATCCACCCTGAATCCATGGTTGGGACACTTCCTCAGCACGTTCCAAAATCGCTCCCAAGCCTCATACAAAGTTTCATCCTCGTACTGATGAAACTGTGTAATTTCACCTTTAAGCTTGAGAGTTATACCAGGGGAAAGAATTTGTGTAGGAACTTGTGTGCTAATCTTTCCCAACTCTCAATGGATCTGGTATCTACAGATTGATACCATAGCTTAGCCGTATCCCATAGAGAGAATGAGATTAGGCATAAGTGAATGGCATCATCGGGGACTCCATTCATCTTTACAGTGCTGCATATCTCCAAAAATTACATCAGATGCGCATCCGGATCTTCAATGGCCCGTCCTCCATATTAGTTTTGCTGAACCATGGAGACCAACCCTGATTTCAACTCGTAGTTATTCGCATTGATCTTTGAGCCAGGAATGTCTCCGTGGTTGAGTACTGGAATAAAGAGCTCATTAATTGGAGGGGGCTCTACAGCTCTAGCGTCTCTCGATCTTTGACCCTTTTTTCCACTGCATCAAGCTGTTGTTGGAGCCGAAGAATCATGACATTATTATCCTCTACATCAGCCATTCTTCTTTTCTCGGCGTTGTTTTGACGACAGGTAGCTTCTAATTCAGGATTAATAGGATCTAGAGGGGCTCTCTTAGAACGTGTAAACATACACTACCTGTACACACCAAAAAAATGTGAGAAACAAAAATTAAAACTGAAAATAAAATCAAATAAAAATAAAAAACGAAAATTAAAATTAAAATAAAAACTAAAGCCTAAATTAGCACCGAAAATATTATCACAATATCACAAATTAATTCAATTAATACCCAGCAACGGCGCTAAAAACTTATTCGACAAAATATTGACTACCCGCAAGTGCACGGTGTAGCTGTGTATAATGATGAGTAAGGTCGTATTCCACAGAGACTAATGATTAATTTATGTGTGAGTATTGCAACGTCAACTTCAACTTCCTAACACTATTTACGCAACACATCAAAAGATTTGAATTTAATTAACTAATTAAACAAGAAATTAAATAAAGCAAATAAAAGATGAACAGATGGGACTCGGGTCTAAATTCAGAGGGAAATAAATATTCTAGGATTTTGATTTCATTGATTTATCCATATATTGTCAATTCAATTATAGAATTTATCCACGATTCGACTTTTATTAGGACAATCACTCATTTAGTTCAAACCTTCTCTCGAAGTGCTTAAATCGTAGATTACATGCTAGAATTAATGTGTCCATTCAATTACTAACATGAAACTCCTAAGAGTTTCCAGGATTTATTGTCCTCACAATTAACCTCAAATATCTCGATTGGTATTGATTAATGTGCTTTGTGTTCTTGTGTTCAAGTGTTAAAACTCCTCTCTCGATTTATGAATTAACATAACAAATGATGCTATCATGGTGATCAATTAATCAAGCAAACAAGATGAAGAACACAAAGAATAAAAGAGGAATAAAAAATCATATAGTTAAATATCCATCGTATTTCAAAATTAACTACTATCAAACCCTAGAATACTAGAGAATTAGTTACTCATAATTAAATAAATAGCTAAAAACAATCCAAGAGAACACATTGTTTGGAATCAAAAACACGATATAACCTGGAGGATGAATCTTGATCTTGATTTTCAACTTGTTCTTCTCTTGCTCTTCAATTTCTATGTTTTGGAGAGGAATATGGTGTGTGTTGTTGTGGTTTTTGATGTTATAGTAGGGTTTGTGATGCCTAATTTTCGTGCTTGAGAAGATATATATAGTCTAGGAAGTATCCCAGTCGAAAAAGGAAAGAAAACGGGCCAAAATAGGCTAGGAAGTATCCCAGGGCTCGATTCGCGACCTCGCCCCTGATCGGGTCGGTCGCGGGTCCATCTCGCGTCATTTTCTGCACACTCGCGACAGATAGGGGGTTCCAGAGAACAAAATTCATGACCCCAGTCGCGAATAATCCAACTAGTCACGGGTCCACGTGGCAGTTCGGCAAACTTTCACTGTTTTGCTTCGTTCTCACTCGTTTCTCATCCGATTGACCCAATTCTTTTTGCAACGCGTTCCTAACTTGATTCCCTATCTTTATAGGGTCTTCCTAAGCTCATTTGAAGTTCACACAAAAATTGTCATTAATTCCCTTCACAACGAACAAACACGTGACATTGCACAAAATATAGAAAACTATGCAAAACTTATCCCTTCATGCATGCATTGCCCATCAAATACCACTCAAATGAACCTCAAAACACATGTAAAATATAAGGTCATCAACTAGCTAGAGAGAGAGAGAGAGAGGGCAACCATGGCCGATAACACCACTGAAGGAGTCATAACGTGCCAATGTATGTGATTTCATTTCATCCATAAAAAAATTCATAAATTTTGAATACAGGTCTCAACCTAAGTGTAGCTGTGATAATTAAATTTTTGTTACAGCAATTGTGGCATGGAACGTGTTTGAGCCACATAAGTCGGAAGAAATTCGAGTCAAACCACCAAAATTGACTGAAGTTAGGATCAATTTGTTGTATGCTAGCATGTGCCATACAGATTTCATATTTTGGACAGGAAAACTTCATGTAAGAAAATTGGTTTTTGTAATAATACAAGTTTGTTTGATTGTTGTTTTTATTTACAAGGAAGTAATAATGACACAAGGTTTGTATAAGTGCAATTGCTGTTTTATGTCTCCCTGTTTTTCATCAATCATCTCATTTTTGTTTCTCGTGTCATGTTCGTGTTTTAGAATTTGTTCCCTCTCGGATAGTTCACAACAAAAAAACATGTTCTAGAGACGGAGTCCGTCATTAATCCATGACGATATGCCCACCGTTACCAGTTTGAGGAATAAACTATGGTGGGAATGGTTCGCACCTTAATTTTACGATGGACTTACGGCGGTTTTGTAGTCCCTGGATTTAGTCATTTAATAATGGAAATTATCCTTCGTTAATTATTAATTAATTTAATTAGTTAACGACGGACACCAATCGGTCATTAATGAGTTACGACGGACGTACAATGGATATTATATCTATAAGAATTTTGGTTATAGACAACACATTATAGGCGACGTGTATTGATTCAGTAGTTGTCTATTACAGTATAGACAACGTGCATACACAAAACCGTTGTCTATCACTGCTTTTCTTAATTTATTTTTTATTTTTTAATGTTGCATAGTGTTCTCTATTGGGATATAGACAACGTGCATAGTGATCATGTTGTCTATCGTCGCTCCTTATTAAAACGACATCATTTCCATTTAGGATATCACCTCTCTAAACACTGGAGTTGGAAAAACTCCAATCTTCTTCTAACCCTAATCAAGCGCCGCTTTCATCACCACTTTAACCCTTTCCTCACCGTTGCCCTTCTCTTCATTGTCGCTGCCTCTCACCGTCGTTGCCCATTCACCGTTCCATACTGGAGAATTGAAAATTAACTGGGCAAATTGATTTAATGGAACTATTAGAGAATGGAGATCTCATATGTGTGGGCCGCCCCCAAGAAATCTTCCATTACCGTCTCCAAGCATTTTGAAATTATGGTATGCATTTATATTATTTGTTCTATCCTTAATTTTTGGATTCCATAATTGAGAGGTATCAGTGTGAAAAGAGAACAATACAAAAATAAGAAAAGCAGATCGTGGAAGACAACAATTTTTTAAGTTATATTCAGCCACAGTTCTTTTATGAAACAAAACATAAAATGTACTTTTTGAATCTAGTTTTTTTTATGCTTGTATATGACGGTCAATTTTTATTTAAAGATAGTTCACTGCTATAAAATTTTAAACTGTTATGCACCAGTATCTGAGTTGGAGGTGTTGGGGTGAATCTTCAAGCTGCTGATACAGTGATAATTTTTTTATACAAATAGGAATCCCCAGATTATATCAAATTATTTTTTTCCTATGTAGTGACACTTCTAAACTTTAAGTTTAAAATGAAGTCTTATTCTATAATGTTTATGTTTGTTCAGGCTAATTTGCAAGCACAGGCTAGGGCTCATAGGATTGGACAAAAGAAAGTTGCCCTTTGTTCTTCGTTTGGAAACTGTAAATACTTCAATTCCTAAACTCAAGTAACTTTTTGGTTATTTCTTCTGTTAATAAGTTGTATATTGTCATAGAGACTAAATTTTCTTACTGGTAACTGAGATAAACTTAATAGTATTTGCTAATCAATCTCATTCTTTTCAGCTTTCAAGTATTTGATTATTTTACATTTTATTTTGATTCCATTATAGATATACTAAAAATCGGGAATATAGTTTAATTGTATTTAGAATTTATTGCAGACTACTCTCTATCACTCTCTCACAAAGAATTTATGGTGACATAAGTTGTCATCTGCTCTTCTGCTATGCATGGTTGCATGATTTAAGCTTAAAATATTTGGTCAACTATATTGGGAGTGTACTTGAAACCTGGGACAAAAGTAATGATAGTTAAATTAGAGATTGATCCACAACAATTGTCTTTATTATTCATTTAACCATTTAAATGACCACCCTATATCAGAGTTTAAGCTATTACTGATGAGAATCATTTAATATCTATTAAATTTAACAATTATCCTTTTTTTACATTGTATTTGTAGATGACTGTGATGCTATATAGTCTTTGTAATGTAGTTAAATTTTTTAGAGTGCTTGTGATGCGGCCAATCAATATGCGGAAGCTAAGGAAAGAACACACTACAACTATATGGTTGATTCAATCCAAACACAACTGAAAATATGGAGATTAATATGATAAACAAACTGACCCAAAACCCCAAATAAATTCGAACAAGAATTAAACACAAAACACAACCTGAAAACTATCGATTTAACCCCAAATTGACTCGATCAGAAACCTGAGCAATTCAACTCGGATTAAGCTTAAATTTTAACACAGGGTACAATCTGAAGTCATGAAAAACATATCCCAAAATCAACAAATTCGCACGAGTGGATTGGGATTTGGCAGGGTGGTCAATTTTCAGACTGTCTAGGGTTTATAAATGGATCTAAGGCTTGTATGGAGGGTTTCTGGACTTGGGAACCTATGTGGACGAATATGGTGATGCTAGGGTGGATATGGAATGTGTATAATGGCTGTGGAGGTGAGAAAAGGAGTGGTAATGATAAAAATGAAATTAGAGGTATGAATCTTACCTGAAACGAACCCCAGATCGACAAGAATCCGAAACGCGTCTATGGAGTAAGCTTTGTGGCTGCCTAACCCGGATACTACTGGATATCCGAATGAGACAAAAGATTTCAAGCTTTGAGATGCCAACCAACAAACTCTACCGAAGAACCGATTTGTTGTGTGAGACAAGAGAATAGCGTAAAAGCTGTTTTCATTCATTCAAGTCTGTGTAAACAACGTCTGGAATAATCCTAAATACTTAAGGGGCGAAATTATCAAGTGTTGGGCTGGATAATTTCAAAAATAAAATAAATAACTACATGCCTAATTTTCCTAACAATAATTTGGGCTTCTAATTAAATTAAAATACTAGATCCAATTAAATAAAACAACTTAACAATTAATAAAAACTACACGGCCAAACTAAAAATAAATAAATAAATTCGAACATGGCCGCGGCTTCTTCACTCCTCAATGCTCGTCAAATTCACCAACTTGTGTTGTCGGAATTCAGCTCCATCATCTTCCAATTTCTTTCCAAGATAGCACTGTAAATATCCTTGCAGCTTCTTGGCACGTAAGCGCGTCACTGGAACTCTCAGCTGCAACTCTGGGTTTAGTTCCTCAGTACTTATCCCGGTCTCATCAGCTTGCTAGAATTGTCTTAATTTTTCTAATTCTTTTATCAGAATTTTATAGAGTAGGAGTACATATTTCATGTACTGGGACTTGTTTCAGCTCTGCCTTCTTTTATAAGGGCAATGATATAGACTTTAACATATTTTCATTTCGTATTGTTAATTTGTATAACATTTTTTCCTCTCAGTCTTTTCCAGACAGATAGCAGCTTGTGTTGGAAATATTATTATTGGGTAAAAGTAAGTAATTTATTGCTAAACTAATTCACCATATAACATTTATATGAACAATCATCTCTTTAATATGCTTTCATTTGTTTATGTGAGATTCTATATGAGACTATGCAATAAGAATTCTAGTCACATGCATGGCATTATCAAATGATGTGTGATGGAAGATTACAGAAAAATTCCTTAAAATTGAGTAGAATAAATTATTAGCTTGTGCCAAAAATGAACATATGAACTAATATGCTTGTGCTAACTTATGTTTTGTTTTACTTTATTCTTTTAGCATGTAAACTAATGTGGTAGCTTATGTTTTGTTTTACTTTATTTTTTTCATTCATGATTCTTCGCAACTAATGACATTATGATTCAGACTAAGGTTTTTTCTTTCCACTACTAGTGTACATCAACCAAAATTGAGCATGAACTTCATTGCATAAATTTTCACATATGGAAATCTATGGCAGTATGTCTATATGTGTACTCATTAGTTTTGTATTTTTTTTATTTTTATTTTTGGTAGGCACGAACTTAGAGACCACTTGGTGAAATTTTAGATGGTGTTTGTTTATGTGTCTAGTTTCTTACAAAGAGGATATAATGAGCTTGTTGATATATATATATATATATATGTGTGTGTGTGTGTTCAGTTTGTGCTTGCCGGAGTTAGCTAGTGACCCTCGAGTATCAATACATTGAATGTGTCATTTTCCTTTTGATGAAATTCATTTTGTTATATATTTGTTTAATTTGTGAAAGTTTCAGCATTTAGGTGAAATCTTGATCGAAGTTGGGTGTTTGATTTTGCTAGGATGGTGATGCTTAAAGTACGTATCGACCCAATTGACGAACGAACTTGAAGAATGGAGATAAAGTCTATGAAATTTTGGAGGAGTTGCATGTAGTTTGTAATTTTTAATCTTAATATTTGTTACTTGGACGAATTAATTTGATAGAACTTTTCTTTATTAATATAGTTGTTGCTTGGATAAGTTTATGGTTTATGTATACATTGTAATTTATATGATTAAATATAATTTATTAGAGATATTTTTTATTTTTGTTATTTTTTGAAATATTCTAAGTTTGCTGTAACAATATAAACAAACTAGGAATAAATAAATAAAATTAAAATAGTTGAAAAATGATAACGGTTCAAAAACCGTTGTCTATTAATGATCAGACAATGATTTTTCTGCGTCGTCTTTAACCACATTATAGTTGTCTATAACATGATAGATAACGCAATTTCAACGTTGTCTATAGCCATATGACCGTTGTCAATAATATGATGATGGACAGCGCAGTTTTCATGTCGTCTTTAACTGCACAACCGTTGTCTATAACTTAATAGACAACGCGTTTTCCGCGTTGTCTTTAACCTCTTCCTTATAGACAACACTGTTGTAGACAACGCTCAATTTTCTAAAAGACAACGCGAATTCCGTGTCATCTATTACTATTTTTCTTGTATTTACGTCGCTAAGACTAACAACAGAATGGAATCCATTGTTATTTGTTTATTTATTCATTTTTAATTTAATTAATACAATTAATGACGGATGTATTCGTCGTATGTCCATCGTTAAATTTTTTTAAAAGGGAATCTCTAACTCTCTTTCTTCCCTCTATGCTCACAACCCTAATTACGAAACTCGATGTCCCTCCCTATTGCTCCCCGCCGCCTGCTCCTTCCCCTCCCCATCCCCACCGCACCTCTCTCCCTCTCAATCTCTCTCTCACGCAAGCCTCCCTGCTCGTCGCCACAACGCAGACGTCTTCACCTCTGAAGATAAGCCCCCGCCGCCCCATGGCCGTTGCGTAGCTCTCCGTCTCCCTCCCTTAATTTAAAAAAAAAATTTTGAGGGGGTCCATGGCCCTTCTTGGCCCTTACATGGGTCTGCATCTATGCAGAATGATCCTAAATCTAGTGTACTGTAAAGTGGGCTAGCTTGGCTCAGGCGTGACTTAGATTTCTTAAAAAACATGAGCCAAGTCCGACCCATGGGCCCATTTAGCTCGTATAAACCCGAACCTAAAGCCCTTGTTTTTCGTGGGGTGGGTTCAATCCAGCTTGACCCATTTCACAATACGTATTTTCAACACTTGAATTGCTAACAATCTTCCAAAAAATCGCTTTATGAAGAAAGAATACAAATTGCATTAATTACTTTTAATATCGTTTGAGGATCATAACCATAATAGATGTGTATGTGTATGTGTGATTTTTAATTCGATTCCTCAACAAAACTAAATTCTTTTTATGATAGCTACACATTATTTTCATAATTATCTTATTTGATACTTTAAATAGTCGAAAATTAAACATAATAAACCACTTTAATTGGATTTCTATTAAATAGTTATGCACATTTTATTTATACATGTAAGATCTCATACGTGGAATTTTTATCCTACACTTCAAAGGCGAACAAAAAGATCAAAGCATATTTGAACATGTGCACATTCTGAAAATGGCAGTGTGATTGAAAGTGTTGGAGATAAAGTGAAAGGCCTCAAGATAGGAGACACTGTGATGACACTCTATGTGGGAGAATATGTAGAATGCTCAAATTGCAGATTGGGGAAGTCTAACTTATGTTCCATGTATCCAACACAATTAACTGGCCTAATGTATGATGACTCATCAAGAATGTCTGTTAAGGGCCTAAAATCTACCACGCGTTTAGCTGTTCAACTTGGTCTGAATACACGGTTGTAGAATCGAACCTCGTGGTTAAGGTAGATCAGAGGATGTCTCTTCCCTATACCAGTTTTCTTTCTTGTGGTTTTACAACAGGATATGGAGCAGCCCGGAAAGAGTTCAAAGTTGAAAAAGGGATCAATTGTTGCTGTAATAGGACTTGGGGTAAACACACTAATTGAATTGGATCCTCTGTTTTACTCTATTTCCCCCTTCTCGCAGCATTGCTACAAGCTTATGTCAAATGAGGCTAACTTGTTTTGCATGTTGGCATGCGAGCAGGGAGGAAGGGAGGTAGTCTTGGTCAGTGCAGGAGTTCAGACGACGGTGGAGCTCAACTACGTTAACCCGTCGGTGGGGAGGACCGTGAAGGGTACAACCTTTGGTGGTATAAGAATTCATTCGGATCATCCTCAAATTGTTGAGAAATGTATCAACAAGGTATATACACTGTCTCGAATCATTATATTCTCAAGATTTTTGATTGTTGTAACATGTCATGTAAGAAGAATTATGCTAGTTTTTTCCCCCCGTAGGAAATCGATCTTGATAAGCTCATAACTCATGAGGTTTCACTTGCTGATGTTAACAAAAGATTCATAAAAAATTACAAAATTAGAAAAAAAAATCCCCATATGATGGCCTAGTGGTGGATTAAATAAAAGCAAAAACCCAAAAATACAAAAAACATATATCCTAATTATTCAACCACCAACATCTAATCAGAAAACATAAACTATCAATAAAAATGTCATCTTTGAAGAAAGAACACATAAAAAAGACAAAAGAAGTTCAAAAATATATTACAGAGAACTCTCAAATCTTATAAAATATATATCTGTTGAATCCATAAAATCCACCAAAAATGAAACACTAAAAACCGACAGTATACGCAGAGATGAATAAAAAAAAAATCAAATTGATCGTGATTACGTGAGAGGATCTAATAAAAAAACTACAGCTCTAGACAAGCTTCAATCATCAATGTTTTTCCTCATATTCAGATCTTCATCGTCGTTACCATTGTTGGATTTCTTCCTATGGGTGGAAGGGCGGTAATAGCGAGAGAGAGAGAGAGAGAGAGAGAGAGATCTACTTACTGATGAATGGAGAATGAGAAAGAAAATGAGAGCAGATTATTATATTATATAAATAACCATGCCTCCATAAAATTAGCTAAATATTAAAAAAATACCACCTTAATTTGTATATCATTTGGACCACTCATTTTTTCTAGATGGGTGGTGGGAGATTGGTTTATAGTTTACACTTTAGGGAATGATTTACATTTGATACATTCCATATATATATATATATATATGGGCGGGTTCAAATATAAATCAATTCTCATTTGGAAACTCAGGAACCAATCAAATTCGCTCATCTTGATGACATAGAGGATAAAAAAAATCTAGCAGATTTTTTTTATCCTGTGTTTGGAACATAACAAATAAATTGTCAAGATTCTCATTTTAGTATTTGATTCAAATTAAACAAGTAGAAAATGAAATACCTTAAATATCTCTTATCATTTTTGTGTCAAATTTTTTTATAATTTTTGAGATATGAACATTATAGTTTATAACTCTACATACAAAAATAATTATATATATATATGTAACACCCCAAATCCAATAATAGAGGCCCAATAAATTTTTTTAGAGCCCAAATGTTTAAGTTGTATTCATTTTTAATAAAAGGCCCAAATAATAGGCTTTCTAGCCCAATTATGATTTTAATTATTTATGGCCCAATTATTATTGAAATGAGATGAACGAATACATTAGATGATAGAGCTTATCGATACGAATACATAGAACTTGGTCTCACTAATATAGGAATTCAATTGTCCGAGATATGATTTTTTCTCTAATTTAAATTCTAATTACGGTTTATTTAGAAGGGGGTATAAATACCCCCAATACCACTTTGAGCCTCATTTTCTACCATTTCAAACATCATTCAAAGGGGAACAGCCCCCTTCCCCTCCCTTCTCTCCCCTCTCACCCCTTTCCTCCTTCGCCGGATCTATTGTCGGAGCTACCACCGTCGTCGCTGAAATTTTTCCGGCACCCTCTTTTTCGACATGCAATACCATTTTTAGATTCCCCTTTCTTCCCTCTTTCCATTTCTTTGATTATTTTTAAAAGATTTTGAGGTTTAGGCATCCAATTTTCCGATGTAAGAGTGGGTTAAACCCTAGCCTTTTAAAATCTTATTTCTTTCTTTATTTTTCGATTTCTATTTCGAGTTTTATGGTAATAGATGTAGATTTGTGGGATGTTTTGGTTGCCCATTTTAAAGGATATTTTTATCTAATGTTCTTATTATTTTGATATTCTTGAACACGTTAAAAGTGGAATGGGTGAAAGATGAGAAGAGAAACTATGAATGTTCATTGTTAGTGTTGGTGGAAATGTTATTGAAATTAATAGAATTTTCACAATTTATGTATATGTTTGTGTGCATGAACAGTGTGTGTGTTGTGGGTGTGGTTGTGTGTGTGCGTGAGTTTTAATTTTTATTTTCTTTTATTTATTTAAATATTTTATATTTTATGCTATTATAATATAGATAAGTATAACTTAAAAGCTTAGAAATACTTATAAAAAATTGATCTTAATCTAATGAATAAATCTCTATCAATTAAATTACAAGGGCTATGGATTAATCTTTGTTAGTAACATTTTATTTTTTTTATTAAGGCATGTGTTTTTTACATATATTAATTATAAATCTTGGTATATATTTCAAAGTTCAATTATAGCCTAATGTATAATTATTTAATTTTATGTGCAAATGTCTAAGGTTCAAATATACTTGAAGTAGATTATTATTTTAAATAATTCATGTATTTTCCAAGTTATTAAATTTAAAACTTGTTGTAATTTTCAAAAATCATATCTTGTTTAATGGTTGGAGTCTTGATGTAATAATGATAGGTCTAATGTTCGATTCTTATGAAATGCATTTTTAAGACACATTTTTAATGTTATACAACCTTATTAAATTAAAAGCATGATTTATTTTTTGAAAATTAGCATTGGCCTAATGGTTGAGGTACAAAAATTAATATGGGAGGTCTATAGTTTAATTCCCATTGGAGCAGTTTATTTTTTTTAATTAATTATTGGTATTTATAACTTTATTTAATTAAAAGTTACAATAATTTTCGAAAACCATAGGTGGTGTAATGGTTGAGTTCTAGATTAATTAATGAATTTCAAGCGTTCAAATCTCTTTATAAATATTTTATTTATGGATTTTATTTTCAATATGATTCTGCACTATACATAAATAAAAATCTGTTATCATTTTCGAAAATGGCCTTTGGCCTAATGGTTATATTCTACATCTTATTATAATAGGTCAAAGGTTCAAAATCTTTAAAATGCATTTTATTTATTTTTATTCCAAGATAATTATGAACTTTATTTAATTAAAACCACTAAACAATTTTCAAAAATATTATTTAGTCTAATGGTGATAGTTTAGTTTTTATGCTAGAGGTCTAAGGTTCAATCCACTTTGATGCATTTTTTAATCCTATTTTTACTCAAACATTTTATCAGTGTATTTAATTAAAGTAGTTTAATTAATGTTACATAAATTCTTCTAGTCTAGTGGTTAAGTGCATATTATTTCACTTATGCTTTTGGTCAAGTGTTCAAGCCCTCTTGACTACATAATCATATTATATTTTTACCTTATTTTTATTTGGTCTATTTTGCTTAATTTAGATTCAATTCGAAATTAAGCGTATGATATAATAAATCAATATTTCCATATTTATATTCTATGATCCTTTAAATCTTGAATTAAGTTTTATAATTTCCCCCTATGAATTTAAGGCATCTATTTATACGATCGAGGACTCCAATATATTTTAAGCTAGGATCTCGTTCGACCTTCAAACGACGCCAGGTTACGCTCTTATTTTATGGACTCGTTCCCTAGAGCCTTATTCACGTTATAGTATATGTTTAGAAGATTAATATGTTATTAAGATATAGTTTTGATGTATAGGTCCTAACCCGAGACCCATTTAGGACGACGATTAAGGTTATTCCTATATTTAAGCATAAGGTCTTAATCAGATAGCTGGCTTTGGATGAGAAGTCGTGAATAAAGCCTCAGCTAATTTAGCTATAAGGTGGGTTTACTTACCAAAATACTTTCGAAATTATATTTAAACTTTCGTCCACTATGAAAAATGATTTATGCGTATGTTGCTCAATGTGGAATGATGCGACTCATATGAGGATTTCTGAATATGGCACTCCGGTGCAATTACTTATGAATATGTTCATGTTATGAATATATTATAGTTTGTATGTGATCACATTAGGGTCGGTCTCCACTATATCTATTGAGCGTATGATTTATGATGTGTCAAATATGGATTTATTGATATTCTTATTGCAAATTATTGGACGAATGTATGAGTATTCTGACAGAGTGTTTTTTGGCACTCAGTCCCACTATTTAAAAATATTTTCAGGTAATTGATGACGGCAGGTGGGGGACGTTGACTAATGTGGACATTTTGTATGGTTGACCATATTTTAATTTTTGAAATATTGACTCGATTTAGTTTTTGGTCAACAAATATGATTATATATGCTTCTGCTGTATGTTTATGGATTATTTAAATATTTTATGGACATGTGATCGTTGTTGCCTTGCTGGCATATTTTCAATGTTGGATAATGGATTGTTGACTAGTCAAGGTTGAACATGGTTTTGATTGGTTGATCGAAATGTGTGATTTTAAAAGGATAGATTGGTTGAAAAGTCTTATCTTGTATGATTGGTTGTTGAATGGTAAACGCCTATGAGTATGTAATTTATTAATATTTTAAACGAAGTGTTGTCCGAATTTTTATAATTAGAGAAAATGATTTATGTTAGTTTGCGAAAATTTTATTGTGATTTTCTATTATCGTGTGTGTTCACGTTAGTGCACTGGACCTCCGGGTTCGGGGCGCTACATACGGTATCAGAGCGAGTCTACGAATCTGTAGGCCTGTGAAGTGATTTTTGAAATGTTTTCGAAATATTGTTTACAAGAAATGGTTACTTACCTATGGTCCCATGTCCACGCCACGCCTCACCAATTAGGTACAAATTTTATTAAATTAAATCTTTGTTAAACAAAGTATATTTTAGGCAAACATATACTATGCTTGAAAAATTATGATAAATAAACTGTTTGATTACAATGTATTTCAAGCCTAAGTTATTGGAAATCTATTGGTTTGCCTTTTTATGAAAATATTTTGTCCAAATACTTATGATATGATCCCACCATAGGATGAACCTAGATGGACTTGGGCATAATTAAATTGCCTGTAAGTTTTCACTTGCTTAGTTAACTATGTTTGGACTACTTATGCATTACACGATATATTTTGAGAACTATAGCTATGACTAAGAATCAAACAACCTTTACTATATTCAAGTGACCGAGATAATTTGACGAGCTAGAGAATGACACCAATGAAGATGCTCCTACAAGATGAAAAGTTCAATTTAAGCTATCGATGACCTTACTCTATTATATCGATAGTTAATTACATGGTATGAGTACTTTGATTAGATGCGAGTACATAGTAAAATAGGTGAACTATGCAACTCCTGATGATAAATATTGACCTAGTATGATGCACATGATGTAAAGACAACTATGATGACGCCATGTGCGATATATGAACAGTTGCACATAAGTTGCGATGCAATTTCTTACGATTATGAAATTCCCCTTTTATGAGGTACCGATTGAGAACTATACGTGGTCTCACTATGTTTTACAGACTAATTATATTTTGTCAAGACGTGCGCATAATGCATTTGCCCACTAAGTATCCTCGATTGAATTTAGAAACGACTAAGATAGGAAATTTCATGGTAGTTAATTTTTATGAAATACGAAAGACTTATTCTCTCCAGGCGCAAATAAAGAAGTATGAGTTCAACTCTACACGATGCTTACCAAAATCGATCTTGATGAATTCAATGTTTCATAATCTGTGTTAAGTGCTAAGAACTACATTAATAGCTATTAGCTCAAATAATATGAATTCAAGCGAAGTAACATATATCGAACTGTTAGTCATACGTTATAAGTTAGACCAACAAATGATTTCAACGATACTGTCGTTACTACTCCACAATCATGGCGAACCTGAAGAAGAAGATGTACCATTAAGAATGATGTAGTATGATATGTGTTGGAATAAACTTAATTTTTGAAGATAGTTATCTTAACACAAATGTGCATATGATAGAATTAATTGAATGCTTTGGGGTTGCTCTGAGGATGGATTGACTTAAAGATAATCGCGAAACAGTATGATGCCATGAGACAGAAGTAATGCTCCAAACACCGGAAGGAGAAGAATTCACATTTTATGAATCAAAAATAGGTGCTATGATACTCAATATATCATCTATGAATGCAATGAAGACAATCAAGAATAAAGAATGTCAAATTTTGATAGCAAGTTTGACAGACAACATGATGAATGAAAGAGTTAATCATCGAAGTAGTTTTGTAATGAATAATAAGGCCGAAACAATCAATATGATAGTGATTATGGGAAGTTCACCTCGACAAATGAATATTTCTCCGCGAACTCGCAGATAATTTTGTTCATCGAAAGAAAGAGAATATGTCAATGGCTAATATGAATGAAAATAGGAAAAATATTATAATTTTTGTATCCGCAAGATACAAATAAGAAAAAATATATTTCATTCATAAGGAATTATTGGGAAAAACTATCAAGGTAGCCCAACTAATGGTTTTGATAAAATGTCAAAACATATGAAAAAGTTATATGAAAAACTGCAGGTTATTCAGGCTGGAAGTCGGGAGTAATGACCAAGTAAGACTTCAAATCTCAGCTCAGCTGAAGCGAAAAGTCAATCGCCTTGAAGCATGGTCAACTAGCTTAAAAGGATATCTCAACCAGACTAGTCAAAGTCTACTCTTCAAAGATTAAGTAAAGCTATACCGGGAAGAGAATATTGTAGACTGAATAGCTAAAGGGGGAAGAAAATGCTAAAGACTGGAAGACATCCACAGATGAGTAAGGCATCAGTCTAGCTGAAAGCCAAGAAAGACTGATGAAGAGAAGAGCCAACTTGAAAGCTCAAGACCAAACTGAACTAATCAAAGATCAATCAGTTGGGAGAAAAAAGGCTCAAATGAAAGCCAACTGGAATCCAGAACTGAAAGCTAAGCCGCCAAAGATCTAGAGCTGAAGATCAATGCAGCTGAACTGGATCATTCCAGGACTGAAGCTTGAGGCAGCTGAGGAACTGTCAACTGGATGATCTCAGAGCTGAAAGCTAAGACAACTGAGACCCCATCAACTGAAGTCCAAAACTAATACCCGAAGTAACTGCTCTCTGGCAAGTAGTCATTGAAGATCCTGACAAGAAATCATGGAAAGATCCTGACGATCTTGGAGCAGAAGCCATTAAATTCAATGACTAATGCATTCAAGCTTCAACGGCTACAAGCATTAAACTGCCATTAGTGGAATCAATCGAACCACTGACAAGCAGATCCTAACGGTCACTGAGATTGCTCATCTATATAAAGGGAGTGAATCTCATTCTGAAAAAGAGACTTTTACTCGAGACTTTCGCCAAAACTAACCTTTTCTATATCTTGCAGAGCGAGCTCTTCTTTCTCCCTCCCCACAGCTCAAAGCTTAAATCTCTTAAGTACGAAAAGTCCCAACTGAGAAGGCGTACTTCAAGTTCCAAGTAAGCAGCTAGCTGACGGAGAATTCCAGCAAGAGCAAAGCTTCTCAGTTCAAGCTCTTCAAAGATCAACCACTGAGCTCAGTCCTAGGAGCATTTCAGGTTGATAACAGATTCAAGACTACCTTCTTGAATATTGAGAGAGATCTAAAATCTTGTAAAGACGGACAATAGCACCTAAAGTCTCAGCGAGCAGTTGGGACCGGTAAGTGTGAGCTGTCGACCAGAAACCGGCTAAAGAAGGACGTACTGACGGGTCCATTCTTCTGGGACAGCAATAGCTGGAAAGGAGGCCATGCTCGGTTTGAAGGGTGTCATTTTCAGGTCCAACAGAATTCTTCACTGTGTAACTGTAATAAAGAAACTTTACACTTGCATAGTGGATTGTTTTGGAAAAATTGTTGGGAAAAACTATCAGAGTAGCCCAACTGATGGCTTTCATGAAATGTCAAAGCATATGCAATAGTTTCATGAAAAACTGCAGGTTATTCAAAGCTGGAAGTCGGGGGTAATGACCAAGTAAGACTTCAAACCTCAGCTTAGCTGAAGCGAGAGTCAGCTGTTTATGGGATAGTTGCCATAAATAAAAAATATTTTGTGCAGTATTTTGCTATTTATATCCCTCAGGCTATCAACTCACTTTCCACTTAAGTGATTGATTTTGCTCAGTAGCATTAAAGACTTGCAATCTTGAGAGATCTCCCATTTGAAAATAATACCCGTTAGATCACGATTACATTAATGTGATGAGGAACAAGTTTAAAGATTTTAATCAATTTAAACTTTTCCTTGGTAGTTGGGCTACCCCGTCCAACTTATGACTTTTTGGTGAACTGATGATTTGGCAACTGATCGATCAGTTCTAGTCATATATTTTTCTTGGCCCTTGGGACTGATTCATCACTGAACTGATAAGATCAGTTGTTGAACTGATGGATTATATCTCAGTCAGTTTTCTCTTCTTGAGGGGCTGAACTGGATACTCTTCACTGCTCTCGTCAGGGCAATTTAACCTCTTTATCTTAGAGGCGGATCCAGCTCCTTCAGCAGGCTTCTCTGGCTTTGCTTTCTTCACGGATTGACTCTGGTGCTTAGCTTCAGCATATGTGACCCTTCGCCTTCTGTTCAAGTTCCTTCTTGAGGATGACTTGTGCTGAACTTCCAGCAGGTTCAGTTGGGCGGCTGTCTTGTGGCTTGAAGCAATCAATAGGGTGACATATCTCTTTGATAAGAGATTGGGTAATATGGCAGTGTCTTCAAAATCACATAGTTGACTCACTGCAACTGGGGTGAGAGGTGACTCTCACTGCTCCTGTGCAGTTGCAGGTTCAGTTGGTCGATTAGGCTCAGCTAACTGATTTGGCACACTTCCAAAATTCAGTTTTCTACGGGCAGGGCTGATTGTGCAGGTCTCTTACTGCTTGGCTCCTGTTTCTTCATGAGCCTTGATGTCACTTCCCAATTCGGCAAGTAGGGCAGTTGGAGGAATTTTCTTGGTTAATCTATGACTCATAATCCTCTGTACTTGCACGATAGTTGGAGGAAATGGATTTGTAGACACTATCCATTTCAAACTCCAAACTTCTTCTCTTTACCAAAAACTCATACCGTGATAAGCAGTGATCAAGAAATGAGACTGGATGGACATTGAGTGTCTCCAGTTGTACCAATAGAAGTATCGGTTTAGCAGCTTAAAAAGCTCTTGATCTTGCTTGGCCACAAATGCAAATTGTGTCACGACCCCAAATTGATATCTGATTAATATGAAGTGTGACTGGCACGACTCGATCCCAATAAAGGATGGATCAAGGCGCGAACTGGAAATAATTAAATAAAAGAAGGAACTACTGTATTCCAGGAACGATAATTGCTGTGAGCTCGAATTCTGAACTAACTTTAAATACTCACAAGAGATAGAATAATAACAGTACTTAATTAATTATCGAGTTATGGAACTCGTCCAGAACAAAAGCTGAAATGTTGAACTTGTGATATAACTGAGTTGCGGAAGCAAAAGAAAGACAATAATAATAATAATAGTAATACAAGGTCATCTGAGCCTTGTACCAAAAAGAACTCCACTCTCAGCACTTCTCCCTTCCACACCAGCTCAACCTGCACATTTAAAAACAAACATGCAGGGCTGAGTACAAGGGTACTCAGTGAACACATTGCCAAAAATATTTCTGAACTGAAACTCATTTTCTTGTCATGCATCTGAGTAAACACATAGGGGTTTTATCTAAAAAGGCCCTATGTTTTACTAAATCATTTTATGTCATTGAACGCTCTTTTCTGTTGTATGATCATCCATATCCCACTGAAAGTCGAGGAATAGCTCCGCTCAGCCTTTTCCACAAACGTCGGGGAATAGCTCCGCTCAGCCTTTTCCCTCGAACGCTTAACATAACTAAATGCCGAAGAATAGCTCCGCTCAGCCTTTTCCACGCACATTTAGCATCGTCGATGTCTTAGTCAGGAATAGCTCCGCTCAGCCTTTCCCTCTTCCTAATATCACCGACTCAAGTGTACACTAACCTCGGTTAATACGCTAAGTTAGCACGAGGCCCGATCGATTTAAGAGTTAGAAAGCCCCTTGCGAGCTAACTAAATGCAGATAAGGATATCATACAAAACAAAACATTCTATGCATGACAATAATTTATTTGCATTAGAATTAATTAACTGCAGGTGAGTAAAAACTCAAATCATTATTTGGACCAAGAGTCCGTTAAAAGAAAACCCACCTTTCACCGAGATTTTAACACTTGAACTGCAGCAAAAGTTCCTCCGTACTTTATCTTACACTGGACAGCTCGCCTTCATAGAGTTAACATAAAACTGAGTACGTTGAACCAAAAACGTTGTTTGGACTCAACATGAAATTGAAGGCCTATTAGGGTCTAGTATCCGTTCTAAATTTTTCTTGTTTAAGGGTAAATCTTGACCCTAGATCTTAACCATAAAAAGATATTCATCAACATTATTTAAGGTATCAAAGATACCTTAACATTATCACAACTAGATTCTAGGAACAAAATCATCGCTAAGTTCGTTGACTAAACATCGTTTGGCACAACGTCTAACTTTGGAAAATTCTCTGTTTTGACTCACTAAAGTGTAGGGATTGTGCCATATACCAATGGAAAGCTACGGAAGTCTAGTTTACGGCTAAATTTACGGTTACTCAAGACAATGACTAACGAAAAAGTTATGATCATTTTACTAGAAGGTGGCAGAATTGCCATAATTTCTGAAATCAAACTCGTGACCTGACTTTGAAGATTTTTCACGATCGATTCAGGAAGAGTTACGGAGTGAACTATATACCATTAGAAAGCCACGGAAGTCTATAATTTTAAAAAAATTACAGTGTCTTAAGATGATAACAAATGAAACGGATATACCCATTTTACTGAAAGGTGGCCAAACTGCCATGACTTCCTGAAATCAGAAACATGACCCAACTTCGTCGATTTTTCACAACCGACTCAGGACGAATTAGAGATTGAAACGTATACCATTGGAAAGCCACTTAAGTCTAGTTTCCGGCAAAATTTACGGTGTCTCAATCCGACGTAAAATGAGGGAGTTATGCTCGTTTTACCGAAGGGTGGCAAACCTGCCGACCCGCTCGCGCGAAATACGCGAACTCAAGCCAAACTTCACAAGCTTTCTATATGTTTGAAATCATGCATTTTAACACATCAAACCTCATCTTAAACATGCTTTAATGTACTATTGAACCTATAAACATCTAATATACTTTGAACACAAAAGACACAACAATATGCTTCATAATATCTCAACAATTTTGCAACATAAACCAACTCATTTCTACCATCTAACATGCTTCAAAAACTTAAGGCATGATTTCTAATACAACATCAAACCTATATATATATATATATATAACTTCATGGTTTTCAAAATACCTTTCAAAAACAAAGGAGAGAAGCTTTAGGAGGTTGGAGATGGTGGGATCAAGCTTTGATTATGGATGCCACTTCTACTCTCCTCTCTTGAAAATGTTGTAGAAATTGAAGTGAATGGAAGATGATAAAGGGTGGTGAAGGAGAAGCAAGGGAGAGTGGCTGTTTTGTTCCTCTTTCTCACGAAAATCTTGTGGAGAATTAGAATGATTATGATAGTTAAACTCTTTTTTCCATAATCTATACATATAATATATATAGTACCTATCTATAGTTTTATTGTCCATTTTGGTTGACTTGGGGGGGGGGTAAGAAACGTGAGGTGGCATGGTGGAGGCATGGGAGAGGTATGGCCTCCCATGCTTTGGGAATTGACCAAAAAAAAATATCAGGTTTAAAATACCGATTGTTCGGTTATCGTGATATTTTTCGTCTTCAGAAAAATCCCGAACTTATCCAATATTGTTAAAATAATTCACTTACTTAAAAACAATAGTTTATTTAAAATTATTGATTTTTAAAACACCACTTTGAAATATTGGTTTTAATTTTTCGACCATTAAAACATCCGAACTAGAGAATATCTAATTCTTTTGGATTTTAAATCACCTTGTTTAAATTATCTGAATTTAAACACTAATGACTAGAGAATCTCTGATTCTCCCAGTCCTGTAAATATTCATCGGAATATCTAATTCACGATAACCACACACCGCAAATTTAAAAGAATATGAATTGAATTTATCTGAAATTCCAATTCCGGCTTTCCATAACTGAAAAGGGGATTTAAACCCTAACTGGAAAAATTAACCCACCTACGGGGATTAATTGACCTTGAATTTCATGGAACTTAACAGATACTTTCGACCCTAATCTAACTGGAAATTACTATACTAAATAGTAATTTCAACAATTAACTATAATTAAGCAGTAATTATTTTACGGGGTATTACATTCCACCCCCTTAAAATAAATTTCGTCCCGAAATTTACATACCTTAGAGAAACAATTCTGGGTATTTTGCTTCTATCTTATCCTCAAGTTCCCATGTCGCTTCTTCCTGACCATGGTGACTCCATAGGATCTTAACTAGAGGAATAGACTTGTTCCTCAACTCCTGGACTTTTCGATCCAAAATGGCTTCCGGTCTCTCTTCATAAGTTAGATCTGGATCTAACTCAATCTCACTATGCTGGATTACGTGCTTGGGATCATATACGTATTTTCTTAACTGAGAAACATGAAATACGTTATGAACATTACCAAAACTAGGTGCTAATGCCAATCTATACGCCACTGCACCTATCCGCTCAAGGATCTCGTAAGGTCCTATAAAACGTGGTCGTAACTTTCCCTTTACGCCGAATCTTATTATCCATCTGGAAGGAGATACTTTCAGGAAGACCTTGTCTCCTGTTGTAAATTGTAAATCTGTACGGCGTTTATCCGCATATGACTTCTGCCGACTCTGGGCTTCTTGAATCCTCTGACGGATTTTTCTGACAATTTCAATCATTTCTGACACTGAGTCTGGCCCAAGAATCCTTCGTTCACCCACTTCATCCCAATAAAGTGGTGATCGACACTTTCGACCATACAACGCTTCGTATGGTGCCATATTGATGGTTGCTTGATAACTATTGTTATAAGCGAACTCAATCAACGCTAATATTTCCTCCCAGCTTTCACCCCTATCTAGGACCACTGTTCTCAACATGTCCTCTAATGTTTGGATCGTCCTTTCGGACTGTCTATCTGTTTGTGGGTGAAATGCTGTACTGAAATTGAGTTGAGTTCCCAACTCCTTCTGTAAACTAGTCCAAAATCTTGAGGTAAACTTTGAATCTCTGTCCGATGTTATTGACACTGGAACACCATGAAGGCGTACAATCTCTCTAACATAAATCTGAGCTAGCTTATTCGATCCATCCGTAACTCGGATCGGAAGGAAATGAGCTGACTTTGTGAGCCTATCAATAATGACCCATATGGCCGTATTCCCTCGTCTTGACCTGGGTAGGCCTGTCACAAAATCCATCGCTATGTGTTCCCACTTCCACTCAGGAATCTCTAACGGTTGTAGCGCACCGTAAGGCCTCTGGTGCAATGCCTTAACTTGTTCACATGACAAGCATCGCTCAACATAGGAAGCTACGTCCCGTTTCATTCCTTCCCACCAGAATTTCTGCTTCAAATCCTGATACATTTTCGTACTTCCCGGGTGTGCTGTATACGGAGTATCGTGAGCCTCGCTCATGATCTCATTTCTGAGCTTAACACAGGGTGGAACACATATCCTATCTTCATAAAGGATAGCATTATCTGATGCTTCCTTGAAGCTTTCTGTTTTTCCCGATCTGATCTTCAAGCGCATCTCTTCGATGGTTTGATCTTTTCTCTGTGCCTCAATTATCTTTTCTCGGAGATCGGGTACAGCCACTAATGTTGCCACACGACATACAATCGTCTCAGGTGGGTAAACCACCTCTAGCTGTAAGCTTTCAAAATCCCTGATGAGTTTCTCCTCCTGAGTAAGGAGAAAACCCAACTTGCTTGTTTTACGACTCAAGGCATCTGCTACCACATTAGCCTTGCCTGGGTGGTAACTAATTCCACAATCGTAGTCTTTTACCAATTCAAGCCATCTGCGCTGTCTCATATTTAAATCCTTCTGCTTGAAAAAGTACTTTAGACTCTTGTGATCTGTGAAAATCTCACACCTAACTCCGTATAGGTGATGTCTCCAGATTTTCAAGGCATGCACTATTGCTGCCAGCTCTAAGTCATGCGTAGGATAATTCAACTCACGAATTCTTAACTGTCTGGACGCATACGCTATGACTCTACCTTCTTGCATTAGGACACAGCCTAATCCATTCTTTGAAGCATCCGTGTAAATCACAAATTCTTTATCACTGACTGGAATAGCTAACACTGGAGCAGTGGTTAATCTTTTCTTAAGCTCTTGGAAACTGGCTTCACATTCTTCTAACCACTGGTATTTGATTTCCTTTCTTAACAATTGTGTCATTGGCCTAGCTATCTTGGAGAATCCTTCTATGAATCTTCTATAGTATCCAGCTATTCCCAAGAAACTTCTGATTTCATTAGGAGTAGTTGGAGACTTCCATTCTTGTACTGCTTCTACTTTAGAGGGGTCCACTTTTATGCCTTCTGCTGACACAATGTGTCCAAGGAACATCACTTCCTTTAGCCAAAATTCACACTTGCTGAACTTGGCATAAAGTTGCTCATTTCTTAGTGTCTCTAACACTGTCCTCAGGTGCTTTGCATGATCTAATTCATTCTTTGAATAGATGAAAATATCATCTATGAACACAAGGACAAATTGATCCAAAAATGGATGAAATACTCTATTCATGAGATCCATTAATACTGCTGGAGCATTTGTCAATCCGAATGGCATTATTGTAAACTCGTAATGACCATATCTGGTTCGGAAAGCTGTCTTGGGTATGTCTTCTGACTTGATCTTCAGTTGATGATACCCAGACCTTAGGTCAATCTTCGAGAATACACTTGCTCCCTTGAGCTGATCAAACAGATCATCTATCCTAGGCAAAGGATACTTGTTCTTCAACGTCAGCTTATTCAGCTCACGGTAATCTATACACATTCTCAATGTGCCATCGTTCTTCTTCACAAATAGGACTGGTGCTCCCCATGGTGACGCACTAGGTCGGATGAAACCTAGGTCCAATAATTTCTGAAGCTGAATCTTGAGCTCTTGCAACTCTTTTGGGGCCATCCTGTACGGAGCTTTTGAAATCGGAGCTGCTCCTAGTTCCAAATCTATTACAAACTCGACCTGCCGGTTCGGAGGCAATCCTGGCAATTCTTCTGGAAAAACATCTGCAAACTCTTGCACAACTGGAACATCTTCCATTGTCCTCTCTATATCATCTATCTTGTTTAGATAAACCAAGAAAGCTTGATTTCCTCTCTTAATCATCTTCTTGGCCTGCAGTGCTGAAATCATTGGAGTGAACTTTCCCATTTCTATGCCGTGAAAACTTGTTGGCTTTTCTCCTGGAACTTGGAATGATATCTTCCTTTCGCTGCATAGGATCGTGGCATGATTTTCTGACAACCAATCCATTTCTAGGATTACGTCGGTATCCCACATCGGTAGGACACTAAGATTATCAGCCTTAATCCTAGTTGTTCCCAAGTCTATTTCTATGTTCGAGCAAACATGAGTCGTAGTCATGGTTCCACCAGTTGGTGTTAAAATCTTTTTCTTATGACTAGCTCGTTCAGTTTTAAGCTCTAACTTATCACAGCATGCTGATGAAATAAAGGAGTGCGATGCTCCAGTATCAAATAAAACAACTAAAGGCATGCCATGAAGTTTGCCCATACCTGCAAGATTACCTTTCTGCTTCCCTTTCCCGGAGGAAATGGGGTTCATTGCATAAGACCTGGGATTTCCTTGCTGCATCTGCCTCTGCTGTTGCTACTGATACTGCTGTTGTTGGGGTTGCTGACTTTGTTGCCCCGATGCCTGCAAGGCCTTAAGTTGCTGAGGGTTCCGTCTTTGTTGTGTCTTCGGGCAATTCCTTGCATAGTGACCCTCCTGGCCACAGTTATAGCAACCCGTGTTGCCAGCCTGACACATGCCCTGGTGGCTTTTGTTGCACCTTGGGCATAGAGGAATGTTGGGTTGTGATGGTGCAGTTCTTCCCTGAGCAGGGGCACCCTGCTGGCCCTGCTGCCTATTTCCCTGCCAAGGCTTTCTGTAGCCTTGGTTCTTGTTCTGGTTACCTCCATCATTCCACTTTCTCTTCCCTTGGAAACTCTGTGATGGAGTTCTGGCTGGTGTTGGTGCTGAAGTATGTACTGGAGCTGATACTGGGGCCTTTCTTTCTTCAGACATTACTGCCTCGATGTCCAATGCCCTATTCAACAACTCGGCATAGGTTAGGTCTTCCCGACTTGCCAAAGACATGGCAATCTCATGCCTCAGTCCTGATCTGAACTTAGATGCCATCTTCTCATCAGTATCTACCTGAAGAGGTGCATACCGTGATAACTCACAGAATACTCACTCGTACTCTGTGACGGACATCTTCCCTTGTTTCAGAGTATGAAACTCTGCTTCCTTCTTGACTCTGAACCTCTTAGGAATGTATTTGTCGTAAAATCCAATTTTGAACTGTTCGCATGTGTAAACATCAAGCTGCTCCGGAGTCATAGTCCTCCTTCTAGACTCCCACCAGAAATCTGCAGATCTGGTTAACTGGAATGCTACACAGGAGAGTCGCTCCTGGTTATCACAGCGGAGGAAATTAAAAATCCGCTCCATCGCTCGGATCCACGCCTCAGCATCGGCCGGGGTTCCTTCTCCATCAAATGATGGAGGGTTCTGTCGCAGAAAAAGCTCCTCAATTCTGCGCTGTGGAGGTGGGGGAGGTGTCTGCTCTCTTTGTTCCTCGTGTTCTTCTTGTTGTTCTTCCTCCACTCTTTCCTGTCTTCCTTGCCTTGGAGGTCTCCCTCTAGGCCTATTCTGTCTTACGGGATTCACATTCGCATTTCTTCCTCGTGCTGCTCTGGGTGGTACCATTCTGCAAATTATAATTTCAATTTATAATTAATAATTAGACTACTGCCCCACTGCTGTGTAATAACTCATGCTTTAATTAGTCCTTAACATATCATGAGCATGCAAAACGCGTTGAAACTCTGAAGCATAATCAACAACCGTTCTAGCCTTATATATATATATATATATATATATATATATATACGTTAGGAAAATCGCCTCCAACGAGGTCTTACAAGTGCATTTCCTAATGCATGGGTTCTACAAAAAAAACCAGCCATGCCTGGACGACAGAATGCTTACAATCTACGCATTCCTGTCTCAAAAGGTGGGAATATCTAAGTCCCAAGAATGGTCCTCTGGGGAACACATTCAACTACCGAAATATACATAACAAAATAGATAGTCGTCCTGATACAAATACACTATCATAGCACAAAAGCTAAACTAGTCAGACGAGCTACTGGCCGACCGACCATCCTGGATCCTCTGAGGGCCATCTCCCTCCTCTGCCTGTGAAGCCTCCGAGGGCTCCTCCTCCTCTGACTCCTCTCCTACCACCAGTACTAGACCGTCTGCAGCTGCTGCACCTCCCTCCTCAGCTCTCTGGTAGGGTACCTGATACGAACCTGAAAACCATAAAAGAATCAAATCCAAGAATACTATTGACAGCTTCAAAGATAATCATGTAGTTCAAGATCAAAGATTGGAAATCAAGATTTAAAGAACAATACATGATGATCAAAATCACACCATGGGATATCATACTTGAAGAGTTGAAGAATGAAGGCATGAAGACAGTCGGTATGGGCATACTGACCAGATTGCATGAAGACAGTCGGTATGGGCATACTGACTAGGTTGACGTTGAAGATAACGTGTGGATTCATCCAATAATAGTCCAACACGTTAACTATGAGGCCCAAGTCCAAGATAGGCGAGTTGTTCAAGCCCAAAGTTAGTTAGGATTTATCTTTATCTAGTTAGATTTTTGTTATCTTTATTTTTGGTATCTTTTGATTCTTACCTTAAAATCAGATTTTGGATAAGGTAACAATCCTAGATAGATTAGAACTAGTTTATTTCGAATTCTTCTAGTTTTAGGACTCTTATTTTCGTCCATCATCACTCCTATAAATAGGAGCACCATGTGACATTCATAATTCAGACGTTGAATAATATTTTGAAGTTTATTTTCAATTGTCTCACCGATCTTTTGGTTGATCACATTTATCGATCCTTTGGTTGATCAAACACAATTCTATTGATCTAGCAATTCAATAGTCTTATTCAAGTTCTTCAGGGTACAACGAGTACTTGGGAGAATTGCTAACAAATCGGAGAAGATCGAAGTAGCTGCGTTTCGTCTCTCGAAGCCGGGGTTCAGCTAAAGTTCCAATCCATTCTACCTATCATCTACATCTCGACGCCACTACCTTCATCCACAAGACATATTCATCCGCCTCCTATCTTCTACAAATTATCCTAGTAAGTTCTATCTCAATTCGAGTCCAAAATTCCTATCTTTTTGAGTCGGATTGTTCCTTCCTTTCTCGCTGACGTTGTTCGATTCTTGAGTCTTCTACCTACGTATTCTTCGTGTCCTGGAATCATTAGTCCGGGTCACATCAGTACCTCATACACAACCTCTATGGTCCTCTCTGGAGAATCTGCCACCGCCTGACGCTTCTTGGGAGGAAGCTCGTCATCTGCGTCTCCTAAGGCTGCTCGCCTCATTCGTGACGGTCCCGCCTCCTGATCATGGCTGCATCCCTGATGGAGCAGGAGATCAGTGTCCAGCCGTACTGCTGGCTCTGGAGGTGGTACTGTCTGTGGTTCAAAAACAAGAGGAATAAGACAGTTGTAAACTCCCCTAGGTGGCTCATCCCTGAGAAGATAGCTGTGCATCTGAGCATATGGGCTTGGAGGAGGTACACGCTGAGTAAGGTACTGATGCATGAGTAGGGCGATAAACTCAGGCAAATTCGCCATCAGCTCAAAAGTCTGTGAGTGCTGGCATATGTAATAGTATGAGGCCTCTGACGCCCATCCACGCCACAACAGTGAAAGCACTCTGAGCAGACGCTGAATACCCTCTAAATCTCTGAGTGCTGCACACACCCATAGCTCGTGGTAGCGTGACAAGAACGCTGCTAAGGTCTCTCTGCTCTCCGGCTCACAAGTCCTGAACCATATAATGTACTGTGCTACAGATATAGTATGGGGTACACTCTTCCGTGCCGTGCATCTCATGCCTGCCATCTGAAATATAAAGAAGGATTCTCATGAGAAACTCTTTTATATAGACACATCTGAACACACACATACAACGGCACTATGACTCCCTAACCGAAAGGAAAAGAATAGAAGAAAAATTTCCACAGTCAACTTCGCACTGAAATGAGTTCTTGCTGACAAATTCCTTGACTTAGAACATTTCTAAGTCCAATTTCGAGACGCTGACTCGATTATTCTTAACTCCTTTAAACATCCCCGATCGACTTTCGAAACTTCTGCTGGAAAATCTTGAACTCTTAAACTCTATTTCAAGATGCTAACTTGAAATAGAAATCTCCTGGCTACTTTTCAAGTTTCTGACTTGAAAACCCTGAACTCAATATTTGAGATGCTGACTCAAATACTGGAGTTTTACCTCGAGACGCTAACTCGAGATAGAAATTTTGAGGTTACCCTTTTCAAGACGCTGACTTGAAAAGTAAAATTTCTGAAGGATCTAGTTCGAGACGCTAACTCGAACTAAAATTTTCAAGATTCTATCTTGAAGGTTTCTGGACCAATTTATTTTGAGACGCTGACTCAAAATAAATTCGGCTCGATGTTTCGAAACGCTAATTCGCAAACCTTACCGAAACGAGGACTTGATGCATCAGCTACTGGAACTGGAATCCCTGATCATCATGCCTCCTGAAACTGGATCTGATTCTGAAACTTGTCTTTTTCTTGAACTTGCTGAATTTCTTCATCAGGTTCCACTGACTGAGTCTTTACTTAAATGAAAGCCAACTTAAAGGGAACTAAGGCAATCTAGATTCCTTTAAATTCCTCTATGTTCTCTGAGGCTTAAATTCATGAAGCAACTTGACTTATCTGAAGTCTGATCGTGAAAAAGCCCGACTTATCTAAAGTCTGACTTAATGGAACTTTGCAATTATCTAAACTGCGCTGCTGCAATCTGGCAACCTTGGGTGCCTACTTAACTGATACATCGTGAGCTTGCCTCAACGAAATAAAAATAATTGAAACTCTTTTAAACATAAAGGGCTTTCAAAAACTTTTTTCTGATGCAAAACTTTTGTCAATATCTGATTGGTCTTACCATGCCATTATCTGAATGGTCTTACTGAAAATTTTGCCAACATCTGGATGGCCTGATCTGAATACTTTTATAAAAATCTCACAATTTATCTAAATGGCTTCACTGAAAATTTTTATAACTTTGCTATTATCTGAATAGCCTGAACTGAAAGATTTTCAAAATCTCGCCATTATCTGAATGGCCTGAACTGAAAGATTTTCAAATCTCGCCATTATCTGAATGGCCTGAACTGAAAGATTTTCAAAATCTTGCCATTATCTGAATGGCCTGCTTGAATACAGTAATTTGACAATTACATACCTTTCTTTGGTTGAGCATGATGTGAGGGAGTGCTGAGAGTTGTTAACTGATCACTGAACAGTCTAAGGAACAATCTTAGACTTAACTGAAAGAACTTAGAGCTCAGAGCAAAATGCTCTGATACCACTCTGTCACGACCCCAAATTGATATCTGATTAATATGAAGTGTGACTGGCACGACTCGATCCCAATAAAGGATGGATCAAGGCGCGAACCGAAAATAATTAAATAAAAGAAGGAACTACTGTATTCCAGGAACGATAATTGCTGTGAGCTCGAATTCTGAACTAACTTTAAGTACTCACAAGAGATAGAATAATAACAGTACTTAATTGATTATCGAGTTATGGAACTCGTCCAGAACAAAAGCTGAAATGTTGAACTTGTGATATAACTGAGTTGCGGAAGCAAAAGAAAGACAATAATAATAATAATAGTAATACAAGGTCATCTGAGCCTTGTACCAAAAAGAACTCCACTCTCAGCACTTCTCCCTTCCACACCAGATCAACCTGCACATTTAAAAATAAACATGCAGGGCTGAGTACAAGGGTACTCAGTGAACACATTGCCAAAAATATTTCTGAACTGAAACTCATTTTCTTGTCATGCATCTGAGTAAACACACAGGGGTTTTATCTAAAAAGGCCCTATGTTTTACTAAATCATTTTATGTCATTGAGCGCTCTTTTCTGTTGTATGATCATCCATATCCCACTGAAAGTCGAGGAATAGCTCCGCTCAGCCTTTTCCACAAATGTCGGGGAATAGCTCCGCTCAGCCTTTTTCCTCGAACGCTTCACATAACTAAATGCCGAAGAATAGCTCCGCTCAGCCTTTTCCACGCACATTTAGCATCGTCGATGTCTTAGTCAGGAATAGCTCCGCTCAGCCTTTCCCTCTTCCTAATATCACCGACTCAAGTGTACACTAACCTCGGTTAATACGCTAAGTTAGCACGAGGCCCGATCGATTTAAGAGTTAGAAAGCCCCTTGCGAGCTAACTAAATGCAGATAAGGATATCATACAAAACAAAACATTCTATGCATGACAATAATTTATTTGCATCAGAATTAATTAACTACAGGTGAGTAAAAACTCAAATCATTATTTGGACTAAGAGTCCGTTAAAAGAAAGCCCACCTTTCACCGAGATTTTAACACTTGAACTGCAGCAAAAGTTCCTCCGTACTTTATCTTACACTGGACAGCTTGCCTTCATAGAGTTAACATAAAACTGAGTACGTTGAACCAAAAACGTTGTTTGGACTCAACATGAAATTGAAGGCCTATTAGGGTCTAGTATCCGTTCTAAATTTTTCTTATTTAAGGGTAAATCTTGACCCTAGATCTTAACGATAAAAAGATATTCATCGACATTATTTAAGGTATCAAAGATACCTTAACATTATCACAACTAGATTCTAGGAACAAAATCATCGCTAAGTTCGTTGACTAAGCATCGTTTGGCACAACGTCTAACTTTGGAAAATTCTCTGTTTTGACTCACTAAAGTGTAGGGATTGTGCCATATGCCAATGGAAAGCCACGGAAGTCTAGTTTACGGCTAAATTTACGGTTACTCAAGACGATAACTATCGAAAAAGTTATGATCATTTTACTAGAAGGTGGCAGAATTGCCAGAATTTCCGAAATCAAACTCGTGACCTGACTTTGAAGATTTTTCACGATCGATTCAGGAAGAGTTACGGACTGAGCTATATACCATTAGAAAGCCACGGAAGTCTATAATTTTAAAAAAATTATAGTGGCTTAAGATGATAAAAAATGAAACGGATATACCCATTTTACTGAAAGGTGGCCAAACTGCCATGACTTCCTGAAATCAGAAACATGACCCAACTTCGTCGATTTTTCACAACCGACTCAGGACGAATTAGAGATTGAGACCTATACCATTGAAAAGCCACTTAAGTCTAGTTTCCGGAAAAATTTACGGTGTCTCAATCCGACGTAAAACGAGGGAGTTATGCTCGTTTTACCGAAGGGTGGCAAATCTGCCGACCCGCTCGCGCGAAATACGCGAACTCAAGCCAAACTTCACAAGCTTTCTATATGTTTGAAATCATGCATTTTAACACATCAAACCTCATCTTAAACATGCTTTTAAGTACTATTGAACCTATAAACATCTAACATACTTTGAACACAAAAGACACAACAACATGCTTCATAATATCTCAACAATTTTGCAACATAAACCAACTCATTTCTACCATCTAACATGCTTCAAAAACTTAAGGCATGATTTCCAATACAACATCAAACCTATATATATATATATATATAACTTCATGGTTTTCAAAATACCTTTCAAAAACAAAGGAGAGAAGCTTTAGGAGGTTGGAGATGGTGGGATCAAGCTTTGATTATGGATGCCACTTCTACTCTCCTCTCTTGAAAATGTTGTAGAAATTGAAGTGAATGGAAGATGATAAAGGGTGGTGAAGGAGAAGCAAGGGAGAGTGGCTGTTTTATTCCTCTTTCTCACGAAAATCTTGTGGAGAATTAGAATGATTATGATAGTTAAACTCTTTTTTCCATAATCTATACATATAATATATATAGTACCTATCTATAGTTTTATTGTCCATTTTGGTTGACTTGGGGGGGTAAGAAACGTGAGGTGGCATGGTGGAGGCATGGGAGAGGTATGGCCTCCCATGCTTTGGGAATTGACCAAAAAAAAAATATCCGGTTTAAAATACCGGTTGTTCGGTTATCGTGATATTTTTCATCTTCGGAAAAATCCCGAACTTATCCAATATTGTTAAAATAATTCACTTACTTAAAAACAATAGTTTATTTAAAATTATTGATTTTTAAAACACCACTTTGAAATATTGGTTTTAATTTTTCGACCATTAAAACATCCGAACTAGAGAATATCTAATTCTTTTGGATTTTAAATCACCCTGTTTAAATTATCTGAATTTAAACACTAATGACTAGAGAATCTCTGATTCTCCCAGTCCTGTAAATATTCATCGGAATATCTAATTCACGATAACCACACACCACAGATTTAAAAGAATATGAATTGAATTTATCTGAAATTCCAATTCCGGCTTTCCATAACTGAAAAGGGGATTTAAACCCTAACTGGAAAAATTAACCCACCTACGGGGATTAATTGACCTTGAATTTCATGGAACGTAACGGATACTTTCGACCCTAATCTAATTGGAAATTACTATACTAAATAGTAATTTCAACAATTAACTATAATTAAGTAGAAATTATTTTATGGGGTATTACAAATTGAGTAAGAAGTAAATTTGTTACCTCTTTTTGTGCATTCTTTGCTGCATATTCACCACTATAGAAAGTGAGAATATCTTCTTCTGTCAATTGGAGAGGAGAACAAGTTCTCCTAAAGTAGTTAGCTCCATAGTTTGAATGAGGAATTCTGATGAATGGAATAAGCTCATCTGGATCTGAACAGTCTTGGAATTCCGCTGTTGATCCATTCTTGGAGACTGATGACGGGATGGCATTGGCAATTGAGGTATTTGAGGCTGTGACATTTGTATTGCCAATTCCTAGCCTTTTCTTCTTAAGTGAGTGCAGATGAATGCTTCATCTCTTGGGAATCCAGTCTGAGATGAGGACTGGTAACGCATCATCATTTGGCAGCTTAAAGATGTCTTCAATTATCTTGCTCATTCTGAGAACAAGTCCTACCATGGACTCAAACTTTCGTGTTCTCTTTGAGTTGAAAGCATTGAGAACTTGACGCTTGAGTTGTGAGAATACAAACTCTGCCCAGTTTGTCTCGCGTCCTTTAGCTAGGTGTATCATCACCTTGTACCTTTCCTGGGTTAGCTGGCTTAGGCTTTCAATTGCTCCAAACATCATCTTATTTGTGATGTCGAGCAGAACTCCATACTCTGGTCTTAGATCAGTTTTAGTTGTGGAAAAATTGAATGCCTTTCTGCAGGTGGGTCTTCCACCTTCTCCAGTATGGTTCAGCTGCTTCACTCAACTCTTAAACGGTTGCAACTTGCCTTGGAAGTTGATAAACTTCAGTAATTGTTCTTTCAGTTATCTTGATTGGTCGGCCATGGATAACTGATGTAATCTTCTTGCCATCAGCACTGATTTGTGCTTGGAGAAGAAATTCACACACCTGACTTTGCCTGAAGAATCTGGGTTGTGTTTCCAGGTAGTGAAGAATCCATGTCTTGTGAAGAAAAACAAGCAGGTTTTGGCCGTTTGAATTTTGAAGAATATCCTGGAATTTCTTCTTTTTAAAGAATTTGTCTCTCATCATTTGTTTCTTGAAAGAGCTGGGGGAACTAAGTAATTCTGCCATTGAAGAAAATTTGGCTAGAATTCTTGAGAGAGATAAGAGAGAGAGAGAGAGACTCTTCGAAAGAGATTGGGAAATGAGTATGTCTCTTCTTTTTTTGCAAGGGAGGGGGACTAGATATGAATCGATTTATGAGTAATGAATGAATACTCATATATCTTGGAAAAATTTGTGTCCCTTGCTTTTGTTGTTTGTTTTAAATACCTTTGTCAGATTTTCAATGGTAAGAATTCAAGAGATTTTGCTGATGTGGCATTTTTATTAATAAAATATTTATTTTATTGATCAAAAAGAGTTACAGAGCTTAATTACAAGAAGAACACTTAGAGGTACTAATCAGCGAAGCTTGATCAGTCTCTAATCCTTCTTGTGCTCTGTCTTCTGCTTTTTAGCAGGTGACTCACCAGTTTTGTCGTGGCTGGATGGTGTGGCTGCAACTTGTTGAGCATTCAGTCGATCTTGTAGCTGCTGGATGAGCTCTGAGTGAAGCTTTAGCTGCTCCTGAATGCTGCGAAACTGCTCTTCATGCTGATTTGTGCACTGAGCAATGGAGCTTTCTGGTTGCTCCTGGAGCTGTATATCTGCTGCTCTGATTTTATGGAGGATGAGACCTTCAAGTGGTAGTTCATCATATTTTGATATGGCTTCATCTCCATCTTCTGTTTCACTTAGCTCATCACAGGGGATTGTCCTGGTCTGTCCAGGATTTCCCAAGCTCTCTGTTTCGCTATGGCTTTTCTCTGTTGGTGGCAGCACGATTTCTGATGTCTGCTGGTTTGGATCTCTGTACACCACCATAACCAGTGAGCATGTATAGCCTTGAGGCTGTTCTTCAATCAACTGATCAGTCAGATTTTCCAAATCGGGCACCTCATTAACATGATCAGTTATTGTTTCTTCAGGAATAGGTTTATGAGTTACTTCATCACGAGGTATTTTAACTGTAGAATTATACTGAGAGATTGGCTCGGCTTTATCTGCAAACAGTAGTTGGCAATCTGTTTCATTCTCAGTTTCTTTAGTTAATTGAGCTTCTTGAACTGGCTCTGCAGTAGAAGCATCTTGAGATTCCACTTGGTTCTTTTCAAACTAAGTTGGCATTTCAGTTAGCCCTTCAGTTTGACCCTCTTCTGGTCTAACTGGTGAATTTAGCAACTCTTCAAACTCCAAGTCAGTGATGTACTTGTGAGTTTCTTCAGTGGAAGATACTCTGTGCTCCGGAGAGTCTGCAATGATGTTGATATTGACCTCTTTTGGCTGCCAAGTTTTTGCTATTGTTTAAATGTTTACAAATCCCACTATAATTCTGCTATTCTGATATATGTCATCTAAATTCCGAACATATTCTCTATTTCAATTTCTATGAACAAAATATCCCAAATAGATCTTATTAATACAATGATGCATATCTAGCTATATTCCCCTTATATGTTGGTGTCTGTTTAATTGATTAAGCACCGAATGAGCATACATATTTGTGTTAGTTGAAGCCCTTGTTATTCATATTCTTCAACCATTTTTCTTTCATAGTCAAGTAACCCCGTTTAATCCGTAATAATCACTTAATAACACCCCATCCCCATTCATTAATCCTTATCTCGGGACCGGGCTCTTACAGATGGTATCAGAGCAAGCTGCAACTCTGCAGACCTATTTCTTTGTTAAAAATAAGTGTTTATGTGCATATAAATTGCTTTATGATACAGCAGCAACCCACAGCTCGCCATCACCGTTGTATCTTCAACAAAAATGAGGTATAGTAGTATAGAGGATTTGGATTTTGGATTCATGGTTTTTGGAATACAGGAAAGGAAAAGATTTGAGCAAGCGTACCTCTTTATGGATAAAGGGAAAACTGTGAGAATGAAATTCCAAGTAAAAAGTATTCGGGTAAGACGATTTACTGATACGAAATGTTTTTGAAAAAGGATTCTAAATCAGAAAGAAAGTTTAAAACCATTCTCAAATATTGTCTAAAAAGGTAAACTTTCTATTTAAAGACTTTGGGCACCAAATTTTTAATAAATGTCATCTGCTTAAAGGATAAATGCATGCGAGAGAAATAGCTTGAATCTAGACGATAATATGATCTCAGAAGGACCTTAGGTCTCCCTCTTAATATAATTTAGACTGATTAAGTCTCCTTTTCTAGATGGCTAAGCGTCGGTTGACTGCTAGAAAGAGTGTGCCCCTTTTCCGTCCAGCTCAAAAAAGAGTTGATAGATTCAGAAGGGAAACCTGGAACGGTAATGAGCAATTACTGTCATATATGGCGTGTTACTTGGAGAGGTGGGCTTAGACAAATGGTTATGGAGGATCACCTGGAACTGTGTCCGATTTGGAAGCTTGTGTCCGCATGTGTAAGCATGCGCCGTCCACTTGGAGGCCAACGATGTACCGTATTCTGCAAAGCACGGTTACCCGAGACCCCGACACGTATGCTGAAGTTGGGAATCTAACAGCATTTTCTTTGGCCCTGATGGCCTGATGGGTGTCAGAATATGGTCACATAGCCACTTTAGCCGAGCAGCAAGCTGCTGATCAGAACCTCTCTCTCTTGGTGGAGCTGGAGCTGCAGAAGGCAACCTTCAACGGTTCTCCAGGATTTCAAATGCCTTATCCCCATACAGAAGGAACCGCGGGACCCTCTAATGCCAGAGTCGTGAACCATACTGAATCTCTATTCTCCAACTCTCCGTAGATGCACCAGTGGGCCCCCGTCTATCAGTCGATCGCCTCCCAGGGTCTGGGGCAGTGTATGTCCCATCAGTTTTCTCAAAGAAATATCAGCATGAAGACCTTTAAGTTTGAGGTACCAGAAGATGACGAGGTCGAGGAAGAGAAGGAAGAAGAGGAAGAGGAAGGTGAAGAGGCGGTGGGGCCATCATGCCAAGACAAGGGGAAGGGTCCGGCTTATGATTAAGCTGTAGAAGAAGGGGAAAGAGGTGTTGCTGTTAAAATACCTAGCTAGTAGTCTTCTGTCTGTCAACTTGTTTGCTTCAATCTAAACCTTAATATGTATTTATGTTTAACCTTAGACTTCTATAGGGCCATAATTTTCCATAATACTGTTCTATTTTCGGCTGTGACCTAGAATTCGAATATTATTGATGCCAAAAGTCCTCTTAATGAGGCAATTTTCTCATTATTCTGTTGTCATTAAAATTCTCATTTCTCGTGCTTTTATCTTACATATTTAAAGACCTTAATCGAAAGGCATTCCGTTTCGAATCATGCGAATGCAATCGAGCGTCGCTAATGCCTAGATTCTTTTAGAATGCCACCAAGAAGAAGACAACCTGAGAATGAAGACGAGAACGAGCCCGCTAACGAGCAAGTCCCTAATCCTAGTCCAAGAGCTGAAAGTGTGTTCTTAAAGCACAACCCTCCATCCTTCAATGGTCTGGGAGACCCAATGGACGCTGAAAAATGGGTTAGCTCCTTAGAGCGAATTTTCGATTTCATCGCTTGTTCAGAAGAGGAAAAGCTGAGTTGCGCCCTCTTTATGCTGGCGGATGACGCGGACTACTGGTGGGAGTTTGTTTGAAGGACAATAACTCCAGAGCTTTGGAAAATTACGAATGGGAAGATTTCAAGCACGAACTATACCAGAAGTATATCCCGGACTGTTATCGGGAAGCTAAGGTGACAGAATTCTGGAACTTGAAACAAGGAAAGTAGACAGTATCAGAATACGACCGAGAATTCAATCAACTTTCGAGGCACGCTCCACATCTGGTGGATACGGATGGGAAGAAGGCACGGAAGTTTAAGAAAGAACTGAGATCCGAGATTCGCATAGCCCTCGCCGGGCAAGAAGATATGTCCTATGCCCGAACCCCGGCTAAGGCCTTAAGCATCGAAGTTATTCTCCCTTGGGAAAAGGTGCAGCCCCCTCCTCTAACTAGTGATCCAAAGGGGAAGAGAAAGTGGGACGGAAAGAGAAGGGATGACAGAGGAAAGAAACCCCACTGGCAGAATTGAGAGTCGGGAGTGTCTCAACGACAGATCGACCTCACTCCAAGTCAGAAACCATGTCAGAAGTGCAGAAGGACGCACCCGGGGGCTTGTCGAGTCAATCAGACAGGGTGCTACAACTGCGGAGAAGAGGGACACTACAAGAGGAATTGCCCTAAAGGAGATAATAGACAATCCCAGATACCGCAGTAACCCCTGTACCCACAACCACTTCAGCAATATCCTGGAAATCAGCCGAGGCTGCAGCAAGGGGGATCTCAAGGACAAAGGCCGAGAATGAATCCTAGGCCGAACCAGGGCGTGATTAAAGGCCTAGTCAAGGACAGAAGCCACTCCAACCAGCTCAAACTTACGCTCTAAATCAGCAACAGGCTGCTAAGGCCTCAGGTAATCTGGCAGGTATGATTACCCTTTTCGACACGCCTGTTTTAGCTCTCTTCGATACTGGAGTATCGCATTAGTTTATAGCTGAGTCTGCTTGTAAAAAATTAAGGATAAAACCTGAGAATGCTGAAGATGCTCTTGAGATAAGTATCCCCTCTGGAAAGAGAATGATATCTAGGAAGGTTTGCTCTAACCTAGAATTGAACATAGAAGGGGAAACTTTTAAGTCAAATCTTTACGTAATAAAGATTCAGGACTTTGATATAATCCTAGGAATAGACTGGTTAGCCTCAGCTTATGCCTTCATAAGCAGTCCTGAGAGGGAAGTAATTTTCCGAACGTCTGGAAAACCAGAAGTAAAGATCTATGGATCAAGGCTGGGAACTAAAGTCCCAGTGATATCCGCCATGAAGGCCGCTAAAATGCTGAAGAAGAATGGCTGTCAAGCATTTTTGGTTAACCTGACAAGGAGAGGAGAAGAAGAGCTATCGATAGAAGACGTATCAGTGGTAAGGGAATTTCCAAACGTATTCCCGAAAGAGTTACCAGGATTGCCCCTGGATAGGCAAGTAGAGTTCGTCATCGATTTGGAACTAGGAGCAGCACCAATATCGAAAGCCCCGTACAAAATGGCACCTAAGGAATTGTAAGAACTCAAGGTTCAACTGCAAGAGTTGTTAGACCTAGGTTTCATTCAACCTAGCGTATCACCGTGAGGAGCTCCAATCCTGTTCGTAAAGAAGAAGGACAACAAATTAAGAATGTGCATAGACTATAGAGAACTAAATAAGTTGACCATCAATAATCGATACCTCCTTCCAAGAAGAGATGATCTCTTTGATCAGCTTAAGGGAGCAAGAGTCTTCTCGAAGATAGACTTAAGGTCTGGGTATCATCAACTTAAAATACGAAAAGAGGATATCCCTAAGACAGCATTTAGTACTCGTTATGGTCACTACAAGTTTGTGGTAATGTCGTTCGGTTGACTAATGTGCCCGCAGTGTTTATAGATCTAATGAATCGGGTGTTTCACCCGTATCTGGACAATTTTGTGTTTGTCTTCATAGATGATATTCTCATCTATTCGAAAAATGATGATGAGCACCAAGAACACCTAAGAGTGGTGTTGGAAACGTTAAGGAGAGAAAGGCTCTATGCCAAATTCAGTAAATGCGAGTTTTGGCTCAAGAAAGTCATGTTTCTAGGATATATAGTTTCAGCAGAAGGGCTCAAAGTAGATCCGGCTAAGATTGAAGCTGTGAGCAATTGGAAGTCCCCAAGAAGTGTGAATGTGATAAGAAGTTTCCTAGGACTTGCAGGATATTATCACCATTTTATCGAAGGGTTCTCGACAATATCTAAGCCCATGACGAGATTGCTAAAGAAGGGTTCCAAGTTCAAGTGGACACCTGAGTACGAGGAAAGTTTCCAGATCTTAACAAAGATACTAACCACAGCCCCACTGTTGGCCATTCCGGAAGGGAATGAGGATTTCGTGATTTACACCGATGCGTCAAGAAAGGGATTAGGATGTGTGCTGATGCAAAGAGGAAAAGTGATTGCTTATGCTTCGAGGCAACTTAAAGATCACGAGTAGAACTATCCCACGTATGATTTAGAGCTTGCAGCAGTTGTTCATGCGTTAAAAATCTGGAGGCACTACCTCTACGGGGCTAAGTGTGAAATCTTTTCAGACCATAAGAGCCTGAAGTATTTCTTCGAGCAGAAGGATCTGAACATGAGAAAAGGAGATGGTTAGAACTCGTAAAGGATTATGACTGCACCATTCACTACCATCCCGGCAAAGCAAATGTGGTAGCCGATGCTCTAAGTAGAAAGGAAAAGGTAGAATTAGGATTCGTTCAAGTCAAGGAAAAGCTTCGCAGGGAATTCCAGAAGATGAGAATCGAGGTGTTGACAGCACCCGAGATGATTCAAGCCCAGATCACAGCAATAGTGGCGCAACCCGACTTAAGACAAAGGATAGTTGAAGTGCAAAGAAGAGACGAGTTTCTCGAGACGAAAAGGATGGAAGTAAGGACTAATAGTTCTCAAGATTTCACGGAAGCCGCCGACAATGTGTTTTTATTCAAAAGAAGGCTCTGTGTGCCAAGCAAGGAAGAACTGAAGGAAGAAATCATGTGTGAAGCACATGAAACGCCCTACACAGCACATCCTAGAAGCACCAAGATGTACCAAGATCTCAAGAGGAACTTTTGGTGGAACAACATGAAGAGAGAAGTAGCCGCCTTCGTGAAAAGCTGTTTGAACTACCAGCAAGTCAATGCTCTTCATCAGAAACCGTCCGGTTTACTCCAACCATTAGAAATCCCCGAGTGAAAGTGGGATCACATCAATATGGACTTTGTGGTTGGGTTACCAAAGTCTAAGCGGGGTAATACCGCTATTTGGGTAATCATCGACCGATTATCGAAAGCTGCGCATTTCATAGCTGTCAAAATGACAGATGGGCTAGATCAATTAGCCATGTTATATGTTAGAGAAATTGTTCGATTGTACGGCGTGCTAGTCTCAATCACGTCTGATCGTGACACGAGGTTCACATCAAGATTTTGGAAAAGTCTACAAGAAGCCATGGGATCAAAGCTCCAATTCAACACCGTCTTTCATCCTCAGACAGATGACCAGTCCGAAAGGACTATTCAGATTTTGGAAGACATGCTTAGGGGAGTAGTCATTGATCAAGGAAGTAGCTGGGAAGAGCTGCTGTCTTTGGTAGAGTTCGCATACAACAACAGCTACCAAACATCGCTCGGCATGGCCCCTTACGAGGCCTTATATGGAAGGAATTGTAGATCGCCCTTATATTGGGACGAAGTTGGAGAGAGAAGAATGCTTGGACCTGAAATGGTCTAAGAAGCAGTCCAAAAGATTGAGCTAATTTTCCATCGACTCAAAGAGGCTCAAGATAGCCAAAAGGCGTACGCAGATCAAAGAAGGACGGAGCTCATTTTCAGTGTATGAGATAAAGTATTCTTGAAGGTATCTCCTTCAAGGGGAATAGTCCGTTTCGACAAACGGAATAAATTAAGGCCCAGATTTATTGGACCTTTCGAAATACTTGACAGGATTAATGAAGTAGCTTATAGGTTGGCCTTATCGCCTAACCTTTGTGATATTCATGACGTCTTCCATATCTCGATGTTGAGAAAATACGTGTTTGATCCAAAACACGTGATTGGCAAGGAAGAAATAGTCCTGAATAAGGGCTTGGCGTACGAGGAAAAGCCCCAGGCCATCGTAGATCGAAAGATCCAAAAGTTAAGGAATAAGGAGATCAGTCTGGTGAAAGTGATCTAGAACCATCATGGTTCGGAAGAAGCAACGTGGGAGCTAGAGTCCAAATTGATCAAGAAATATCCCGATATCCCTTTCCAAAGTGTGTAAATTTCGGGATGAAATTTCTTTAAGGGGGGTAGGATGTAACACCCCAGATTTTCAGATAAGGTTTAGAGGATTTTTAAGAGTGATTAGGAAGCTTAGGAAGAAGTTTAATTAGAGGATATGTAAAGTCAGATGTCAGTCACGACTCTAGGAGTCTTTTTGCATGAAATCATCTTTTTCGAAAATTTAATCTTAACTCAGTTTTGGTCGATTTTAACCTTTTGGGAAAGGTTTAAACTCAAGGAATATGCCGGTGTTTTCAAATTTTAAATCTGAAGTGATTTGAGTTCCCAGTGATTTAAAACGCGTTTAAAAAAGCTATGAATAGTAATTTTTGTAAGCGTTCGTGATTTGAGAAATTTACGAAATCTTCCTCGTTGATCAGAGTCTTATTCTTTCAAGCCCCTATTATGTATTTCGACTCAAGAAATCCGTTCCCGTTCATGGATTTTCATTCTGAGGTCAATTGCTCGCTCGGGAATTTTATTTGTCCCTTGAGATGAATAGTAAAGTCACTTTTTGGAAGGAATCTTGGCTTGTCTTTTTTCTGATGACCTCATCTTCACCCTGAAAGAAGTTGGTTCAATAGTACTCGAGCCAACGAACCTCCCGGTATTTTTAGATTTCGTGTCTGAGGTCATTTGGACCTCGACATTGAATAAAGCATCTTTTAACTGAACCCGAGGTAACTTTTGCAGTATTCTTGCACTGCAATGGCTTCCTCCGAAAGTCAATATTTACTCCTATAAATAGGAGGCCCTTCCTTTCACTTTTTCACACCTCTCATATTCCATTTTCACTCCCGAGAAAAGGTAGAAGCTCGTGTTGGGGAGCGCTCTTCGTGAGTGCACCCCCGAGGGCGACGAGTAAGGTGGCGAGGAAGGAGTGCGGTAAGGGAATGTGCTAGGATGCCATCGGAGCGCAGTGGGCGGCTCTGCCATAGCTGCAACTCGACGAGTCATCGAACTAGTCACCTTTCTTCGTGTTCTTCGCGTTCTTCGTAGAAATTGCTTTTATTTCCTTAAATTCCACCTAGATTAATGTTTTAATTATTGTTATAGTTAAATCTATGCATGCCAACCCATGTTGATTTAAATTATTGAAGCATGTTTGTTTTAAATTTTCTAAGTGTTCTTCGTGTTCCTCAAAAGAGTCGAAGAACATCGAAGAACCCAGTTGAAGATCGCCCAGAAATCTAAGCAAAGGGGGGAAGGCCATGACCGCGGGGGTGCCGCCGCCGCGCAGCAACCCCCTCGGTCAAACACCCAGCGCAAGCATGCCATAGGGCATGGAGACGGGGGTGCCGCGGCCATAGAGGGCGCGGACGCGCGGGGTGCCGCCGGCATGCAGTTCTCCCCCCCTCCCCCCCGTGTTGATCTATGCCAATTTTTCCGGCTATATTCGTATCCTCTTTTCGAGCCTTTCGAGTTGTGTTTTTCCAAACTAATCTTGAGTTATTTCCAAGTTTAATTTAAGAAGATTTTCAATATTATTCCGCGTTATTTTCGTCTAAAATTCGAGTATCAAAATGTGATTTCTCTAAGTAAATTCTTCTCGAATTTTATAAAGTTATTAAGTCGTGCAATCTGTATTTAAGTTTTAGATTAGGGCCTTTGGGTTAGTTGTCGCTATTTCTCGTTCTAGATGTTCGATTTCTTCGAAGGAGGTCGCTAAGTTAATGGTTCGACTTTTGTAGGAGGAATTGCGCCCAGTGAGAACCCGGAGAAGGATTGTAAGCCTTTTGCCTCATCCTCTGCCGAGTGATCGAGGTGGGTAAATCTATATTTTTTCCTAAAAGTTTAAGCTAATGAGCTCTAGAAGCATGTTAGGGCAAATGAGATATCCAATAGAACATTTTTGCTCTGCTTGATTGATCTCTGTGCAAAGAAAGTAAAGAAACAAAGTTATCGAGCTCTCAAGCATGATTTATTCATGATAAGATTATTAAGTACAATTTATGCTAACATGAGATGTTAGAATTGCTTTAATTGCAATCGATGTTTATACGCATCTATTTCCTCGTATTTCAGTGTTGGATTTTGCTAAGTCTATAGTACTTAGGGTTGCCTTTTCCGATGATAGAAAATCCCTTGTAGGCCAAAATCTTGTTCAGTTGAGAATTAGCCTAGATGATTGCTCTAGGTTTGATAATTCAAGTAAGTTAAGTGAAGAAAGTTAAGTTTAAGTTATGGAAGTTAAAAAAGAACATAGTCTTGCTATAATCAGGACTCGAGCTCAGAAGTTGTGATCTTTGATCATTTTCAGTGAGTCACTGCTGGGTTAATTCCCTCGCAAACTCGTTGGGATATTTGAGGCAACCCCTCTATGGCATGTCCGAGAGTACAGTTGACATCAGGTTTGAGCCAAGATTAGGCCCAAAAGAAAAGAAAAGGTTTAATGGGTATATAGAGGGCTTTTGCATTTTGCTCTCTATATTCCGTCATTTGATTATTGGATATTCTCAAAGTTGTTGAAGAGTTTTTGTAAAAACCCACTGAGTACACTAGTGCTCACACCCTCTTTTTCAAATGTTTTCAGGTTGAGATGCTGAGGTCGTTGGTGGCTGTGGATGTGGGTTGGCTGCCAAGTTTTTGCTGTTGTTTAAGTGTTTACAAATCCCACTATAATTCTGCTACTCTGATATATGTCATCTAAATTCCGAACATATTCTCTATTTCAATTTCTATGAACAAAATGTCCCAAATAGATCTTATTAATACAATGATGCATATCTAGCTATATTCTCCTTATATGTTGGTGTATGTTTAATTGATTAAGCACCAAATGAGCATAAATATTCGTGTTAGTTGAAGCCCTTGCTATTCATATTCTTCAATCATTTTTCTTTCGTAGTCAAGTAACCCTGTTTAATCCGTAATAATCCTTTAATAACACCCTATCCCCATTCATTAATCCGTATCTCGGGATCGGGCTGTTACACGTAGCCTTTAAACTCCAACAAAACTAGCTGTACTTTCTTTGGCTCAGGAAAGTCATAGCGCTCAAAGACCTTATCTACTTTCCGTTCCCAATCTAGGTAAGCAGCAGGATCGTGTAGACCTTCGAACTCGGGGATGATCATTTTGTTGTTAGTGTAGAGATTGCGAGAATTTAGTGTATATGGTGTACGGGTATACAGAGTATGAGTGGTGTATGGTGTATGAACCGGATGGTGCATGGGTGCATGGGTGTATGGTCCGGATGGTGTATATGGTTGTAGATAAGTGGTGTAGGTGAACTAGGGCAGATTTTCGAACCCTTTAAGTGTGATGGATGAAAATTATGGGTGTGAGGGAGTATATGGAAGGTTTGAAAGGATTGGAATGAAAGAAATCAAGATAAGGAACGAATTAGATGTATTTTTGAAGTCCCAAATAGATTAGGAGATCCAAAAATAAACCCAAAAGGATGGAAGGTAAGAATTAGAAAAGAAAAGAAAATAAGAAGATAAGAAGGAAAGAAGGTGATTTGGATGTATGTACCACTAGTGTGACACAATTTAAATACCTTAATTAGACTAGACTCTAGATAGAAAGAACCAAAAATAAATTATATCTCAAAAGGAAATTACCAACTAAAGAATCTATACTAGAAGGAAAGTTCCAAAAATAAAACAAGACTCAAAAGGTAACTACTAACTATGGACTAGTACTAAAAGCAAAGTACCAAAAATAAAATAGAACTCAAAAGGTAATTCAAGAATCAAATTGGATTTTCTCTCTTTTTTTTCAGATTTTCTTTTTTTTTGTTCGGTCTTTTTTTTTTAGCTTTCGGTCTTTCTCTTTTTTTTTCTTGACCCACTTTTTTTTTATCCGATTTTTTTTTCAATGAACACTAATCTATTACAACTCGATTGACACAATGACTGACACGTAAGCAATAAATTGACACGTAGGATTGAACCACGACCAGCAGAGCTGACGTGGCTCTGATGCTAAATTTATGATGTAATCCGGACAATTTGTACAGGATACGAGAACGCACGAAAGACTTCTAAGAAAGAACACGTCAACTTGGAAGGACTCAATCCTACTCTAAAGACATAATAAACAGAAATAAACTGAATTAATAAACAAAAGACTCGAAAATAACAATAAGGAAGAACTAGACCTGATTACGATACTTAGACGATGACACAAAATAATACACAAAATCCAATCAAGAGGGGCTGAATTAGAATGGTGGTTTAAAGAATGAATGTGGGACGGTTAGGGTATGTTTAAGGGGTTTAGAAGGGCTTGAGTAGATAGGGTATGTTATGGCTAGGATGTACTTATGGTATAGATGAAGAACACGATGAATTGAACTCGAATGGAACTGAACCCTTGATGATCGACACACGATCAGGTCTTGGTGGGTTAAATTGATCACGAACGTTGATGAAGGGTGGAGGACGTCATTTGATAAAGGTCGAAGGTGGTAGTGTTGTGAATTGCAACCTGATTAATCCCCGGCGTATCTTGTACGATGAAAATGAATCTCTAAGTTGTTCTTCCGTAGCGAGTTCACCCTAATTCCTCGTGTGCATTAGAACGTTCCCTTGAAATAAGACTTGAAATTTCTAGCTTCAAGAATGACTATTTTTGAGTAAAAATAATTCAAAAGACTTGGATATTTGAGACACAATAGTATGCAAAGGCAAATTTAATTCAATAATGTCTAAAATATCCATGTAACATGGTTCCCCTATTTATAGTGCTAAGGGGGGACGAAAATTGATGCTAAAAAGGCCTAAAAACTGATCCAAAAAGGATCTCTAACTATACTAGGAAATTTTCTAAACTAGAATTCTATTCAAGGTAGGAAATTACCTTAAATACAATTCTAGTCAAACCTATTCTATAATGAACGAAAATTAACATAAAAATTAAATAAAATCTGATCTAAACTATAGTCTAAATTAATTAAATAAATACTATAGTCTAAATAAAATTCAACCCCTAATTAAATTAATTCAAGGGTCGAAATCAGCTCCATGCACAGACGTGATTTACGTCGCCATCTTCATGTTAGTTTTGTATACTGGAAGACTTGTCTTTGTATACTTTTCTGATGATATGAAATGAAAGTTATTGCAGTCACTGTTTGCATTTAGATTATGTTCTGTAATTGTTCTATACAATGTCCCATATACTTACATTGTAGATGATGTGGTGTGGGGAGTCACACGGTAAGATCATATCATTAGAACCTTGTAATGTATTAAAGAGCTCACGGCTTAGATGGTCCTGAACACACCATCGGTACACCGTAGAATAATCTGATAAGTTAGTTTATCTTGACTAACTGATTATTCTAGTACACTCATTAGTGTATTGAGGAGGATCACGATAGGATACTATTCTCTGTCTCTGACCCAGTTACTGAGAGAATAAAGATCCACAGAGTTCGGGTTCTGAACTCATGTGATATTGACGAGAATATGTGTGCGTTGTTTATTACTTTGATTTATCAATGGGTGAGATCTTTTGGTAGATCGAATTAAATATCTTGGGTAATAACAATGTATACATGATGTCTCGAGCAGTATGCATGAGCACCGTGTCCTGGTGCGCCAGGTTGATAATGTTCTCTTGAGGAAATGCAAGTTCATGTTGTAACCCTGCAGGTGGAATATATTCCGTACATGAGTAAAACTTGTGTGGTACTACTCAAGATTTTAGATGTTAATTAATTATAGCTGTCAGAGGCTGACATAATTAATTAATGAACATTATATCTTAAACACGAGGAATGGCTGGACTAAAGGAGAAAGCATATTCATAAATATGTATTAATTGGTAGGTCAGTTTTACTTCTTTAGTGGAATAAAAGTAAAACTTAATTTATTTAATTATATCCTAAGTTTATTGGACATTGGATATTAAATAAATTAGTGGGCCAATTTAATATTCTTCTAGATCCATGTTGTAGCCCAATTGACTGATAGTGGACTGGATATTGAACTTGAGATAGAGACTCAAACCCAGTAGGGTTGGGAGACCAATTTTCAGCCACCTCCCCTATATATAGAGGAGGTGGGTTCAAAAATTTCAAGCATTATAATTCAGCCCCTCTTTGTCTCTCAAAGTTATCCACAAATTTCACAACTCTATCTAGTAGATTTCAGCCCACTCTGAATCTAGATACAGTCCGGGAATAGAACAGAAGATCTTTGAGTAAAATCTGCAGTGGACAATCTTGACATAAGTGGCGCCAATTACTGTGTTCATTCAACAATTTTGTAAGTAGATCCGTTTCTATGTTTCCGCTTTATTAGATTCGAATATGCTATGCATGCTTTTTCTGTTAGACTGTGATAAACATGCATGTGACGTAAAAATATGATTTGCATGAACATAGATTAATGGACAACAAAATGATCTTGCGGTGGTTTAATTCGAAAAAACCCCAACAACTGGTATCAGAGCGGGGTTTGGCACTGTTCTAGGATTAATCCGGGCATGATTTTGAATTACATGATTAAATTTGATGATAAATTTATGGTGTTTAAATTTTCAGATTTAATTGGCTATGTATTTCGATTTTATGGTATTCAAAACTTGGAAGAATTTGAGATGTAAAAATCAAGAATTCTAGTTTTGAGTTACAAGAATTTTCGGCCATCATGGATTAAGATCTGGAATGATATTTGATGTCCTTCAAATTTCCAGATTTTATTTGATGGGGGTTCGAAAATTTGGAATCAAATTTTTCGAAATTTGATGTTAAAATATTCCCTAATTATTGTTTGAAATTTTCGGTCCTTTTTTAATTAAAGTATGGATGATGTTTTGATCAAGATCAAATTTCCAGCTTTAATTTGGAGTAGGTCGAAAATTTGAAGTGATTAGAATTGGATTTGGTGATTTTTTATGTATATCAAAAGTTGCCTAATTCTAATCTAGATAGGTTTGAAATTAGAATTTTAAATTGGGTAATTTTTGAAGTGGATCAAAATTTCCATATTTATTTTTCTAGAAAATTTCGAAACCTATGTTATTTATTTGGAATAGTTTTTTGATTAATGTCAAATTTCCAAATGTGTTAATTTAATGTAATTTCGATTTTAATAATTTAATTTGGAGAAGATTTTGATAAAAATTAAATTTTCAGATTTATTTATTAAGGTTGGTCGAAAATTAGGAGGATTTGGTTAAGATTTGATATTATTTGATGTATATCTTAATTTACCTAATTTTAATCTAAATAGATTCGAAAATAAAATTTTAAATTTGGAAGAATTTGAAGTGGATCAAATTTTCAGATTTATTATTTGGATATTTTCGAAAATCTATGTAATTAAAATTGGATAAGATGATTTTGGATATATACAAATAATTATCAAAATCCAATTGTGATAAGAATTTAATTTTGGATAGGTTTTGGAAGATTTTGAAGTGGATCAAATCTTCAAACCTTATCCTTAAAGATTTAGATTCTTATGGATAATATTTGGATTAGATTTTTGATTTATATCAAGATATCCAATTATTATTGAATTAGGGTGGTTTGAAAATATTAAATAAATTTGGTGGATAATTATTATTAATTTCCAGATTTATTTTAAGATATATTTTTGAAAACTTTCAAGATTTAAGTTGGTGGATAATTATTTTAATTTCTAATTTTTATCTTGTGGATAATATCGAGTTAATTAATTTAATTGATTGAAAAATTCGAATATTATTTAATATTCATGTATAGATATCATATGTTATTTTATGTGGATCATATAATATATGATTGTTGGATTTGTAGACTGTGTTTGTTTGCAGGTTTACCAACTATCATGTCTCCTTTATTTTATGTGATGTATGTTTATGTTGAATGAATGTTAGCCGTATGCCGGTTTGGCTACGTGATTTTAATCCATGAGAAAATCCATGGATTAGGTCTAGGTTTTATTTTACGTTGTTTTAATGTAATAGATATAAAGTTGTTAGACCGAGTTTTTGAGTTGTAATTTTTATTCTAGCAATATTAGATTTTTCCTTTTGGAATAGATAGTCTGTATTGAATAAAGATCGGAGATCAACTCAAAGAAGGAAAGTGGTTCAGCACCAAGAAAGAAGGTTCACCGGTTCACGTCCCGAAACCCTAAATGGAGCTAGGATTTTCGACGAGGCGCGGTGGTCATAGCCCTGTTTCCGGAGCTGACTTTCCAGTTTTATCTCATCAATCAACATGAGATATAAGTCATGATAGTTCGAATATTACTGTTGCTTATTATGTTGAAGCATGCAATGGATGTTTATCATTTTATGTGATGTTTGCATGTTCGATAATGGGATAAAATGAAACCTCAAACATAAATAACTAAGTGGGAGAGATTCATACCAAAGTATGTAGAAATCTCATACAATCTCCATTAAAATCTGGTTTAATTCAGAAGTGATGGGCATGCGCGTTGACATCGGTCTTCCTCCATATCGGATGTGTCATATAATAGATTTCTCTAGAAATTAAATCTCCTAAATGGATAGCTGTAGAACACTGTTAGAACTAACCGACTCCTCCATTTGGAGCAGTTAAATTCGAATAGTGCTCTTGGTGTGAAGATAATGGTGTGCACACATAGATGTAATTTATTGATAAACGTCCACACGATCGTGGCTTATCAGTTAGACGATTACATGACCGTGTTTATTATCCGGCTATTAATTTGCTTGTTGTAAGAAAACTCAACTCGAGGCAAATTAAAGGTTTAACCTATTTAAAAATGAATTTTATAAACATCCACACTATCGTGGCTTATGAAAGACATTTTTAAAGTGTCGTTGGAAAAGTATATAATTTTTATGAGGCTTTCGATTATATACTGTTTATCCTAAATGTGTTTTGTGACTGTAGTGCATGTTTTAATTTCAGTTATTCATATCATCTATGGCACTCTCCAATCTCTCCTCAATCCTCAAAGAAAACAAACTTGGCGGTGAAAACTACAATGACTGGCTTTGTAACCTTAACTTAGTTCTTGTTGCTGAGGGACACAAGTTTGTGCTTGATGAGGTTTGTCCTCCACAGCCAGATGAGGGTTCTGACGAAGCCCAAAAGGTTGCATATGATAAGTGGGTTAGGTCTAATGAGATAGCGCGCTGCTATATCTTGGCATCTATGTCAAGTGTGTTGCAACATCAGCATGAGCCTATGAAAACCGCATATGATATCATGTACAACCTTAGGCAGCTATTCGGTCATCAGAACCGCTCGACACGCCATTTGGCAATGAAGAAGCTAATGGATGCGAGAATGTCTGACTCCACACCTGTTAGGGATCACGTTCTCACGATGATGGTGTATTTATCTGAGATCGAGACCTTTGGTGGAAAGCTAGATGGCGATTCTCAAATCGACATTGTTCTTCATAGCTTGTCCTCGAAGTTTGAGCGGTTTAGGCTGAATTTTAACATGATTAAAAGGGATGTCCGCCTGACTGAACTGCTCATAGATCTTCAGGCGTCTGAATTGCTCCAAAAGAACAATCCTGAGGCCCACATAGCTGAAAAAGGTACGTCTTCTTTTGGTGGAAAAAGGAAGAGGAGAAACGCACCTAAGAAGGCTGCAGATGAGGTGCCTAAGGCAAAGAAGCCAAAGGCAAAGATTCCTCCTGAGGAATTCAAATCGAAGACTAAGTGCTTTAAGTACGGCCAACCAGGTCACTGGAAGGCGGCGTGTCCTAACAAGAAGAAGAAAAGAGGTACATCTCACACTCTGGTTGTAGAAACATGTTTAGCAACTTGTTCTATCCAGTTATGGGTAGTAGATACTGGAGCTACTGATCATGTTTGCATATCTTTACAGTGGTTCCTGGTAAAAAGACAGCTGAGTGAGGATGAGATCACCGTCTACATGGTCAATGCTACGAGAGTGGCGGCTGTTGCAGTGGGAGACGTTGTTTTACCTTTTAGTAGTGATAGAACTTTGGTTTTGAAAGATTGTCTTTATGTGCTTGGTTTTAGGCGAAACTTGGTTTCAGTTTCTAAATTGATTATGGATGGATATTCTGTTTCTTTTGATAACAAAGTAGTTATCTTTAGTGGTAATCATTTTATCTGTTCTGGCACATTGGATGGACACTTATACTTTCTTAAACCAATTGAAAACACTACGCAAAGACAACTATTGAATACATCGATCATAAACCCTAACAAGAGAAAAGAACCTTCGGACTTGAATCAAACCTATCTTTGGCATATAAGGCTAGGTCATATTAACCTTAAGAGGATACAAAGGCTTGTAAACGATGGACCATTGTCTTCTTTGGTAGTGAAACTGTCGCCAGTGAAATCAACTTAATCACCAATCTAAACGGTCACTATGATCACTCTTCTATATAAGAGAGTGAATCTCATTCATGTGTAAGACTTTCACTTTCGCAAAACTAACTTTTGCTATTTCGCAGAATGAGCTTTTTTTTCTCCCTCCCCACAGCTCAAACATTAAATCTCTTAAGTGCGAAAAGTCCCAACTGAGAAGGCGTGCTTCAAGTTCCAAGCAAGCAGCTAGCTGACGCAGAATTCCAGCCAGAGCAAAGCTTCCCAGTTCAGTTCTTCAAAGATCAACCATTCAGCTCAAGTTGAAGGAGCATTCCAGGTTGATAACATATTCAAGACTGCCTTCTTGAAGATCGAAAGAGATCTAAAATCTTGTAAAGATGGGCAATAGCACTTAAAGTCTGAGCGAGCAGTTGGGACCGGTAAGTGTGAGCTGTCGACCCAAAAACCGGCTGAGAAGGGGCGTATACCGATGGGTCCATTCTTCTGGGACAGCAACAGTTGGAAAAGAGGTCGAGCTCGGTTTGAAGGGTGTCATTTTCAGGTCCAATAGAATTCTTCATTCTGTAACTGTAAGAAAGAAAATTTACACTTGCATAGTTGATTGCCCTTCTGCAGAAGGAAGAGAGGACGTAGAAGCAGGAAGCTTTGAACCTCTATAAGTCTTGTGTGTGTTGTACTTTATGCTCTAAGCTTTTGCATGTTCTAAAACTGCACACTATAAGCACACAAGCTGCACTGGCAAGCTAAGTCTTCAAGCTATCAGTCTTAACTGATCAACTCAAAGGCTAAGCTCTCGTCAAGCTGTCTTACTTAACTAATCGGTGCACAAATAAATTGTCTAAAGCGAGTCAGGGCCCTATATATTCCGCAATCAGTTTAAAGTTTTTTGAGTCAATTTATTCACCCCCCTCTAAACTGACATATACTCACACCAGGACCAAAAAGTGGTATCAGAACGGTTGATTCTAAGGATCAGCTGTTTATGCAGATCATTTGAATCAGATCTGTTTATTTGTGCTAACGTTTCAAGCTATGGGAAACCATAAGCTACCTCATTTTTCAGTTGAGAATTATGATAATTGGAGCAGAAGGATGAAATCTCTTCTGTGCTCAATCCACGAGAACATGTGGGAAGTCATTGAAGACGGTCCAATCAGTATAATGATGGACAATGAAGCCCGTGTCGTGGATGTCAACCAACCGGCCAGGATCCCAAAACCAACTCATCTTCTCACGGGTGAAGAGAAGAAGTTGAAGAATCTAGAGTTTGTTGCTCAAGCAGCATTATTCCAAACTCCAGATGAGGATCGCATAAAGGATACAAAGAACTACAGAACCGCTAAGGAGATTTGGGACTTACTTGCAGATCTATGCAAAGAGTCCGATGCTATTAAAGGAAACAAGCTCTAGCTCGGGGTTGACATATATGAATCCTTGAAGATGCAATCGGAAGATACCATCTCAAGCCTTGAAACAAGATTTCTAGGCATAATCAGTGAGATGAATAATCTGGGAAGAAGATATCCCAATTGTGAGATGAATTTGAAAATTCTCGATAATCTCACAGAAGAATGAGATATGAAAGTAATTGCTATCAAGGAGTCGAGAGACTTGAATAGCATTACACCTAGAGAAATGTTTGGATCTCTCAAGGCTCATGAATATAGCCTGAACCGAAAGAGAGAAGCATCCACTTCTTCATCTCATGATGCTTCTTTCTACGCTGAAAGAAATCGGTTCAGAGAAGCCTGTGGAAGAAATAACTTCCGTCCAAGAGGCTCACCTGCCAGAGAGAATCCAGGGGGATCGGTGACTGACCGAAGAAGAGAGTCAGCCGATAAGAAAGAGATCCTGACTGAGGATATAAACGAGCAAATCTAGTCAATGACAAAATTACTGGAGAAACTGAGAAAGGTCAAAGATCAACAATCAGCTCAACCCCAAGCTGATGATGCTGCTATAGGAGAAAGAAGCTAGCAGCCAGCTGAAAGACCAGCTGAACAATTCAAGGTGGCTAACCGAAATATAGAAGAATGTTTCCACTGCCACAAGCAAGGGCACTACAGATATGAGTGTCCCGAGCTCCTTGAAGACGGAAAGGCCAAAGTGAGGAGAAGTTTCTTCAAAAAGAATGCAATGATTGCTAACTCTGAAAATGCCGTGCTAGATGATTCAGACTACCCATCAGGAATCGACACAGACGGATACAGCTCAAATGATGAAGTTGTGCTTTGCCTCATCGCCGACAAGGATGAAGAGGTTAGTACAACTGACTCCATCACCTCTTTCTATCATATACATGAACCTTCAATCTCTAGGAATGAACAGGATGAATAGTTAAGAATCCTAGAAGATCAGTTAGCTTATGTATCGAGCATGCATGTTGAACTGAATGGTGAGAATGATTAGCTAAGAAGGAATGTTGAAGAACTGAGCGGTGAAAATGAAAGACTGAAAAGTCTTGAAGCTCAGTCAACTGAAATGGATCAGTTGAGGCTGAGAAATGCTGAACTGGAAGCTGAGAATGAGCAGCTTAAGCTAGAAATCCTTGAAAAGGAGGAATTAACTCTCAAATTCAAGAAGTGATCCCAGACTCTAGATGAAATTCTGAGTCATCAAAGAGTCGAAGCTAGGAGTCCAGGGCTGTGGTATAGCAAGTACACTGCTGCAGAGAAGGGCAAGGCAGTTGTTCAGAGCTGTGAATCTAGAATCCTAAAAGGATTCACAAGACCAGCTCATTCACCCCCAGTTAAGGAATCAAAAGATAACGGTATCTTAGAGACTCCTCAAACTCAGCCCAGAGATCAGACTGATCAATCGAGAAAGTCGACTCGAAGGTAATCAGTCTTTCAAAGGTTTGCTGCTCAACTAAAGCCACGAGTTCAACATAGACCACCCTATCAGCCTAGATCCTCAGCTCGATCAAAATTGAAAGCTCATTTAAGGCCAATCTTTCAACAAAGGCCTCCATTCCACTCTAGGTCATCAACTCAACCGAGACCTGAAGTTCACCCAAGGCCAGTCTATCAGAAAAGGCCATCAGTTCAAAATAGATCTTCAGCTCAACAAAGAGCTGCAACTTCCTGAAGTCAGGCCTACCATCAAAGGCTAACTGTGCATCAACCTAGGAGTTCCACTAATCCTAAGAGAAATGTGCACAGAAGATTGTATTGTGCACAATAGCATAATCCAATCTCTCTGGAAGACTTCACTCCAAGTGACCTTGCAACCTAGTATGATGAGTATTTAAACTCAAGGGATGAACCAAAAATCAATCGGAATTATAACTGGCTTGGAAAACGGCTATTTCACAAAGGCCAAAAAGCTCAAAGTCACTGGCCCATCAAAAACTGGCCAAGACAAGGAGCAACAAGGTAACAAGATGAGAGGATATTAGTTGAAGTTTTTTATCCTAACACTCATCGGAGGTACATATCAATGGACCCAACTCTCAATCGAAGAGTTACAAGGAGTCCAAAATTGATCAGGAGATCAAACTCTGAAGGATCTCTTAATCATGGAAAGCCAAAAGTGTGGCGTATGTGGATTCCTAAGTATTTTATTAACCTCTCAGGACCCGATATTATACGGGTACCTAAAAAGTAATTTTTGTTTTGCAGGAAAAGAGCATCCTATCCAAGAAAAAAGGCAAAGATACTTGATATCTGGATAGCTGGTGCTCCAAGCATATGACCGGAGATAAGAATGATCTCGATGGTTATACAGAGGTTAAGGGACGGACCACTACTCATTTTTGGAGATAACTCAAAGAGTCAAACCATCGGAGAAGGGTTCATTGTTAAAGAAAAAGTTGTTATCAATGGAGTGTCACATGTTGAAGGACTGAAGCACAAGCTGCTAAGCATCAGCCAGCTTTGTGATAATGGGTATTCAGTCGACTTCAGCAACAGCTTGTGTGACATCAGAGACAAGTCAACTGGAGCCATACTCCTGACTGGAGTAAGAAAGGGCAACATGTATATTGTTGAATGGTTAATCGACAATTTAGAAGCTTGGTTTCTCTCCAAAGGATCAACTGAAGCAAGCTCGCTATGGCATCGATGACTGAATAATCTCAACTTCAAAATGATCAACTACTTGGCCAAGAAAGAGTTGGTTGAGGGGCTTCCCATGGAGATCTAAAAGAAAGCTGGAGTCTGCAGACCATGCCAGAAAGGGAAGCAAGTAAAGTCATCATTCAAGAACAAAATCCATCCTAAAGGAACAACTGACATTCTCCAGTTGCTACACATGGACCTGTTCCGACCAGTGAAGCCACCAACCCCCAGAGGTAAGAAATTTACTCTTGTAGTAGTAGATGACTACTCAAGATATACCTAGGTGGAGTTCCTGAGAAGTAAGGATGAGACTTTTGAAAAGCTATCAACGTTGATAAGAAGGTTGCAAACTGGTAAAGGAAAATCAGTTCAAATGATAAGATCTGACAATGGAACCAAGTTTGTCAACCAGCAGATGATCAATTTTCTGAGTGAACTAGGAATCACTCATGAGCACTCAGCTGCAAGAACTCCTCAACAGAATGGCGTAGCTGAAAGGAGATATCAAAGGCTCAAGGAGGCAGCTCGAGCAATGGTAGCAGATGCCAACATAGCTGAAAGCTATTAGGCCGAGGCAATCAATACAGCCTGCCATACCCGGAATAGAAGTGCCATCATCACCATCTATGACAAAATGCCCTACGAGTTGTATAAGGATCGTAAGACTTCTATCTCTTATTTTAAGGTATTTGGCTGGAAATGTTACATTCACAACAATGGCAAAACTCAACTGAAAGCCTTAAGTGCCAAAGCTGATGAGGGGATATTTCTCGGCTATAATGCCCCTCATTCACAAGCTTACAGAGTGTTCAACAAACGAACACTAGTTGTGGAAGTAACATGTCATGTGGTATTTGATGAGCTTGTTGATAAGTACAAGAATAAGGAAAAGAACTGTACATCAGTACAAGCATTGCCTAGTGAATCTGAGAACTCGCAGGACTATGTTGATCACATTATTCCAGAGCGGTTCGAAGCTTCACTAGAAGATGGCATTGAAACTGATTCCAGACCAGTTGAAGATAACTTGGTCAATGAGGACACAAATTGTGCTGAGACCTCAAACCCCATAACTGAAACAAGGGGAAGAATCAGTGAAGTTGACAAGCAAACCGGAGCCAAGACAGCAGCTAATAGAGCAGCTGAAGAACTAGCTAATGGAGCAGCTAAAGGACCAGTTAAAGGAGCAACTGAAGAACCAGCTGAAGGCACAGCAGAGGCCACCATACCCAAATGGCTCCGAAGCCATCCAGTCGACAAAATTGTTGGCAACCCAAGAAGCAGAGTCAAAACCAGAGGATCAACTGAGCATGCTCTCTTCACATGTTTTATCTCGCGAATGGAACCAGCCAACATCAAGGAAACTGTAGTGGTAGCTACGGGTTTTTATGTGATTTTCTGGAAAATAATGACTGTAATAGAAAGTAGAAAATTGTAGAAGAACTTGGGGAGGAACTTAGAAGAAAAGAGGGAGGAAGTTTAGATATTCCATTGCTTAACCAAAAAGTGATCCCAATATGAGCTTATATATGCTGCATATTCACTCCCACATTACAAACCCTAGTGACATTATATTATAACTGGACACAAACTATACTATAAACATATTACAAGCATATTAATTCAGCCACTATTTTCGGCCCAAATATCTGCCAAGCCCATCTCAGAGTGGGCTCCTTCTCCTGAACGATGACCCGCTTCTAATCCTTCTTCTTGAATCGGGTCGCCCATGTCCAAATTAATTGAACAATTTTGCCCTAATTCCTCCAAGATCCTATTTTTCTCGACTGCTCCCTTCTCTCCATCTTCCTCCATAAATTCTCCACAGATTGATGCCTGATCCGTGACAATACCTCCCGGACGGACCGATTCTCATCTCCCAGAATCAAAAATGCGGAACTTGCACTTAAGAAAATCATCGTCCTCCCAAGAAGTGAAATCTGAGGTAGCGCGGTGCCAGAGAACCAAAGTTTGTGGAATGAAGCTCCCATGGCGAGGAATGATCCTGTGTGATAGAGCTTGCAAAGGCATGATAGTGAAATTACCTTCATCATCCGCATCGGGTAAGTCTGACTGATGTACAATTTGCTTTCCAATGCACTTTTTGAGCAAGAAAACGTGGAAAACGGGATGGATTTTCGACTCAGGTGGAAGATCAAGCCTGTAAGCCACTTTTCCAATTTTTTTGAGGATAGCACAGGGCCCGTAATACTTGGGAGAAAGTGTGAGATTTCTTTGGAGTGCTACGGATGACTGTCTATAGGGTTGTAGTTTAAGGTAGACTAGCTCGCCAACCTTAAAGGTCCTATCCTGTCGTTTGCGATCAGCAAACCATTTAATCCTTGACTAGGCCTGAGTGAGGTTTTCTCGTAGTGTTTGCATCATTTGTTGTCTCTGGTTAAAGAGTTCTGTGGCATCAGTGTGGGTAGAGTCCAAGTAGAAAGTGACTGAAAGTGTGAAAGGTGGAAACCCGTAGAGAGCCTGATAAGGGGTGCATTTTAGGCTGGTATGGTAGTTAGTATTATACCAGAATTCAGCCAAAGAAAGCCATTATAACCACCGTGTAGGAGAAGAGCTGACCATGCATCTGAGATAATTCTCAAGGCACTGGTTTAACCGCTCAGTCTGCCCATCAGATTGTGGGTCATATGCCGAGGCCATATCCAATCTAACTCCCATAAGCTTGAATAGCTCCTTCCAAAATGAGCTTGTGAAAATCGGGTCTCTATCCGTGACAATACTCACAGGTTGGCCATGCAATTTATAGACATTGTCTAACAAAAGCCTTGCAACAGTTTCAGCTGTGAAGGGATGAGATAATGCAATGAAATGGCCAAATTTTGTGAACCTGTCAACCATCACCAAGATGACACTCTTCCCTCCTAACTTAGGTAGACCTTCTACGAAGTCCATAGATATGTGCGTCCAAGATTGGTTAGGAATGGGTAGTGGTTGTAGGAGCCCCAGATAGAGGCCATGATCAGATTTGTTTCTTTGGCACACATCACAATCTTGCACCCATTTCAGTACATCAGCTTTCATCTTAGGCCAATAGAATACACCCTTAAGCCTCATATAAGTACCACTTATACCTGAATGCCTTCCAAATGATGAGTTGTGTAAAGCAGACAACAGGGTAGCTTTAAGTTCCTGGTTCTCTCCAATTGCCAACCTCCCTTGATACCTCAACAGATCATCAGTTAAGTTGAACTCAGGGTAGGAAGCACTGTTAATGAGTTTGGCCCCCAAGACCTTGGAGAAGTAGGGATCTTGCTGGTAACTATGGGTGACCTTCTGAATCCAACCAGGTGTCACAGTTGTTATGGCCAGACAGTCAGGTTGTGGAGCCTCTCTTCTGGACAAGGCATCTGCCACCTTGTTTTCATTGCCCTTCTTATAGTGGATCTCATAGTTAAGCCCTAACAGCTTAGTTAACCCCTTTTAGTGCATTGGATTAAGCACCTTCTGGTCTAGCAAATGTTTCAGAGCTTGCTGATCTGTTTTAATAATGAATTTGTGCCCCTGCAAGTACACTCTCCACTTCTGTACTGCCATTAAAACAGCCCAAAATTCTCTTTCATAGATGGAAAGAGCTTGGTTCTTGGGACAGATGGCTTTGCTAAGGTAAGCAATAGGTCTGCCCTCTTGCATTAGAACAACTCCAACTCCAAAGCCACTGGCATCAGTCTCCAGAGTGAAAGGCTTGATGAAGTTGGGCAAAGCAAGGACTGGAGTTGTAGTCATAGCTACCTTTTGTTTATGGAAAGCTTGCTCTGCACTCTGGTCCCAATGAAAACTATCCTTCCTGAGCAAGTTAGTTAGGGGCTTGCTAATTAACCCATAGTCCTTCACAAACTTCATGTAGTAGCCTGTGAGGCCTAAGAAACCTCTCAATTGCTTGATATTTCTTGGGGCAGGCCACTTGATCATACAGTCTATTTTCTGAGGGTCAGTAGACACCCCTTCTGGAGTAATGATATGCCCCAGATATTCTACCTTAGTAGTGCCAAAGCTGCACTTGCTCCTTTTTACAAACAATTTATTATCCCTGAGTAGTTGTAACACTAACCTTAAGTGGGTCATATGGTCTTCCCATGTAGAGCTGTAGAGTAGGATATCATCAAAAAAGACCAGCACAAACTTCCTCAATTGCTCTCTAAATGTCTGGTTCATGAGGAATTAGAAGGTGGCTGGTGCATTGCACAGCCCAAAGGGCATAACCACAAATTCAAAATGCCCATGATGGGTGTTAAAGGCAGTAAGATATTTGTCCTTTGGCCTCACCAATATCTGGAAGTAACCTGACCTCAGGTCAATTTTGGAGAAGAATTTGGCTCCATGAAGCTCATCTAGCAATTCATCAATGATAGGAATACGGTACTCATGCTTCATAGTGAGGGAATTGAGATATCTATAGTCCACACACATCCTCCAGGTTTGGTCTTTTTTCTTGACTAGTATAACTTTAGCAGCAAAAGAGCTTTTGATGTGCTGGATTAGGCCTGCCTCTAATAGTTCCCTGACAATTCTCTCTATCTCATCCTTGTGGCTGTGGGAAGTCCTATAAGGATGCTGCTGCTTGGGAATGCTGTTAGGTTTAAGAGTAATATGATGCTCAACTCCCCTGCGAGGTGGTAGATCAGTAGGTTCTTCAAATACATCACTGAACTCCTCCAGTAAATTACCAATATCAGGACTATCTGTACCCTCCATAGCTTGCAGCCTTATAAAAAAGACTTCCTCTATCTCATTCCTGCAGCTTGAGTGGCACAATTTATACAAACTGTGCCCAGATATAAATTGGCACTCTGCCTGAGATTTGCAGGCTTGAATTTTAACCCTTCTTCCATGCTGATTAACAGTAAATGTCATGTTGTTGTAATCCAGCTCAATAGGAGCGCAGGATTTCAACCAATCCCCACCCAGAATTAGATCATAACCTTCAGTCTTCAAGACCCTGGGGGTGTAAACAAACTGATGTCCCTGAATAGTCCAAGCAAATCCCTTAGCATGAGAATTGCTGAGTAGTTTCTGCCCATTAGCCACCCTAACCAGTAGAGGATTGGCCTGTTCAAGGGAACAACCCAGTTTTTGTGCTGTGGCGTCCTGGATAAAACTAAGTGTGTTGCCTGTATCTATTAGTATCTGCAGCTCATGCTCACCTACCCTTCCCACCACTCTCAAAGTTGTTAAACCTTCAGAGCCAGAAATGGTATTGATGGATATCAAATGTCCTTCCAATAATGGTTCCCCTGGGTCAGGTGGGGGAATTTCTTATATAGGCAAGGGAGAATCTTGTAGGTAGGCCAATTCTTCTTGCTCACTCATTATCATATAGTGAATCCTATTTTTACACCTATGCCCAAAGACATAGGGCTCATCACAATTGTAGCATAATCCCTTTTCCCTCCTATCAGCCATTTCAGCAGCAGTAAGTAGCTTGAAAGGGGGTTTCAATGGTGATGAGGGTGGCTTGGAAGGAGGAGGATTGGTGCTAGGTGTGTTTGATCTTCTGAACCCAGAGGGTTGGGGAAAATGGGGCTTCATGGTTCCCTTCAACCTCTTTGTTATACCTTCCAAGATCTGTAACTGATTCCTGCCCAACTCAATACATTAGTATAGGGAATGGGGTTGAAACATGTTAATGGCAGCTTGAAGATCTTCACTTAGCCTACTCAAGAAGCTTGCCATAAAATATCCCTCAGAGTAGTCACTGTGACTAAACAGTAGCATGCAAGACTTCAATTCTTCAAACTTTTCCACATATTCTTCATAAGATCCCTGGTGCCTAAGTTTATTAAACTCCATAATTATTTTAGTTTCCTTCAAATCCTCAAACCAGGCAGAGACCACTTCTAAAAATTTCCCCCAACTTAAGCCCTTAAAATTGTGACTGTAGTTCTGAAACCATAATTCTGCTTTTCCTTCAAAATGTAGAGAGGCTAACACCATTTTTTGAGAGTCAGGAACATTTTGCACTAATTGGAAATACTGACTACATTTCAGGATCCAAGATCTGGGTTGGCTTCCATCGAATCAGGGAAATTCAATCTTAGGAATGGGATTTTTTACCTGCATACGTGAAGGATCCATTATAGCCTTGGTTCCAGAATCAGCTGGGTATTGACTATGAGATCCACTCTCAGCCACCAAGGGAGATGGTGGGGCTCCCAAAATAGATTGTTCATCCTGCGTACCCTTGCCTTTTGATAGATTCGACAGCTGCAATTGTATATTGGTGAGTGTGTGAGTGAGGTGATCATATTTGGAATTAACTTCTTTAAACTAATCATGCATCTCTGTAGTGATTGCCCCTAATTTCTCTTGCAGTTTCAACTCAGCAGCTTCTCTTTTTGTTGACTCTGTTAACAGAACTTGATCCATTCTCTTTTGTGCTTCTTGCAGGTCCTTCAAACGAGTACCATCGGCCATGGCATCAAGAAGCTGGCTCAGGGATACCAAATGTAGTGATAGCTATGGATTTTTTATGTGATTTTCTGGAAAATAATGACTGTAATAGAAAGTAGGAAATTGTAGAAGAACTTGGGGAGGAAGTTAGAACAAAAGAGGGAGGAAATTTAGATATTTCATTACTTAACCAAAAAGTGATCCCAATATGAGCTTATATATGCTGCATATTCGGTCCCACATTACAAACCCTAGTGACATTATATTATAACTTGACACAAACTATACTATAAACATATTACAAGCATATTAATTCAGCCACTATTTTCGGCCCAAATATCGGCCAAGCCCATCTCAGAGTGGGCTCCTTCCCCTAAACGATGACCCGCTTCTAATCCTTCTTCTTGAATCGGGTCGCCCATGTCCAAATTAATTGAACAATTTTGCCCTAATTCCTCCAAGATCCCATTTTTCTCGACTACTCCCTTCTCTCCATCTTCCTCCACAAATTCTCCATAGATTGATTCCAGATCCGTGACAGAAGCTCTTGAAGATTCAGACTGGATTATTATGATGCAAGAGGAGATGAACCAGTTCACAAGAAATGGCATATGGTTTCTTATCGATAGGCCGAAAACCCAAAAGTTCATTGGAACTAAGTGGGTCTTTCATGACAAACTGGATGAACAAGGTGTGATCACAAGGAACAAGTCTAGACTGGTAGCCAAAGGGTACTCACAAAGTGAAAGAATCGACTTTGATGAGACATTCGCACCAGTTGCAAGATTGGAGGCCATTAGATTATTTCTCATCTATGCATCTCACAACAATTTCACAGTTTATCAAATGACGTGAAAAGCGCATTCTTGCAAGGGATGCTCAAAGAGGATGTTTATGTCGAACAACCTCCAGGCTTTGAAATTGGAGATCAAGTCTACAAACTGAGAAAGGCTCTATATGGCTTGAAGCAGGCGCCAAGAGCTTGGTATGAAACCCTCACAACATTCTTACTAAAGAATGGGTTTCAGAAAGGAGTCATCGATCGTACTTTATTCAGAATAGAACGATCAGCTGAGATCTTAATGGTCCAAATTTATGTGGATGACATAATCTTTGGATCAAAGAGTAAAGATCTCTGCACTCGATTCGCTCAACAGATGCAAAGCGAATTCGAGATGAGCATGATGGAAGAAATGACTTTCTTCTTAGGACTCCAAGTGAAGCAGCTAGAAGACGAAATCTTCATCAGTCAATCTAAGTATACCAAAGAACTTGTCAAGAAGTTTGGAACCGATAAGGGAAAAACTCTCAAGATTCTAATGAACACATCAGTGCAACTAACCCTCGATGAGGAAGGAGAATCAGTCAGCCAGATGCACTACAGAGGAATCATTGGATCTCTTCTCTACTTAACTGCCAGCCGACCAGACATCTCCTATTCAATAGGACTGTGTGCAAGGTTCTAGGCTAATCCAAAGAAAATCCATCTCAAAGCAGCAAAGAGGATCATGAAGTGTTGGGGTTTTTTTCGAATTGTACCCCACAGGATCTATTTGGATGCCATTAATTCTAACTCATGTAAATCATAATTTTATGTGTGACATTAATTATCCTATGTTGAATTAACATGCAAGTTTCAATTTCGAATCTATTGCAGCGGAATAAAATAGAATATATCGAAACCGGTACTTACAAATTTTGTCGGGTTGCTCACGGGATTAAAGATCTAATCCCGTTGTTGATGGAGAACACATAATCATAGTGAATATTCATGTTGTTCAAAACACAAGCTCCAATATTCTACTTCTTGATCTTCTGCTGTATTCACGGACCTTGTTTAGATGCAGGGTGGGCTACAGACTACTAAACGGTTGTGGAAACTCTAGGAATCAAGAGAGCACTTAGAGGGGCTGTATTAGAGTGTTTTTTTCCTTATAATTTTCGTGGCCCCCCTCCCTTATTATAGGGGAGGGGGTGAAAATTAACTCTCCAAACCCTATTGGGCTTGGGCCTCCCACTCCTGTTCCATTCCCAGTCCACTTAGGTCATATTGGGCTACAACAGGGATCTAGAAGAATATTAAATTGGCCTACTAATTTATTTAATTTCTAATATCCATGACATGGATATAAATAAATAAATTAAGTATTATTTTTATTCCACTAAAGAAATAATACTGACCTACCAATTTAATACATATTTGCGAATATGCTTTCTCCTTTAGTTCAGCCATTCCCCATGTTTAAGATATAATGTCCATTAATTAATTATGTAAGCTTCTGACATCTATAATTAATTAATATCTTGTCCTTGAGTAGTACCGCACGAATTCCGTTTATCATGATAAGAATAAATTAATATTCTGCCTGCAGGGCTTTCCATGATCCTTGTGCTTCCTCAAGGGGACATCATCAACCTGGCGCACCAGGACACGGTGCTCATGCATATTGCACGACACATCATGTATACACTATTATTACCCAAGATATCGAGTTTATTGACCCACGAAAGGATCTCACCCATTGATAAGTCAAAGTAACAAACAATGCACACATATGCTCATCAATAAAACATGAGTTCAGAACCCGAACTCTGTGGATCTTTATTCTCTCACTTAAGGTCAGAATAGAGAACAGTATCCTATCGTGATCCTTCTTAATACACAAGCCAGTGTACTAAAATAATCAGTTAGTCAAGATAAACTAACTATCAGATTATTCTACGGTGTACCGATGGTGGGTTTAGGACCATCTAAGCCGTGAGCCTTTTAATACATTGCAAGGAATCCGATGATATGATCTCTACCATGTGTTGACCCACACCATATCATCTACAATGCAAGTATATGAAATCATGCATATAAATATATAACAATAAATATATACACAAACAGTGAATGCAATTATTGTTCAATCTATATTATCTTAATATTGTTTATTGTATACAAAGACAAGCTTTCCAGTATACAAAACCAACAATCTCCCACTTATACTCGAAGCATGTCTTTCAAGTATAAACAACACACTAGCTAACTCTCCAACATAACATAAACTCAAAAACGGCCCCGGGTCTGCATCAACTCCCATTATCTCCACTTGACCATTGAAGGTCTGAGCTTGGAAGGCTCGTGAATGGGACAGCCATTTTTGTCTTCCAATGCAATCTTGACCACTGCCACATCTTCCTCCCTTATATTTTGTATAAGGTGGTACTTTAATCCTATGTGTTAATTGCCCCATGGACTCTGGATTCCTTTTCAAATTTGCCACTGCACTGGAGTTATCACAGTGTGCCGTGATACTCCTAAGACAAATCAGGAACCATGCCCGAGTCCAACAAGAAGCTATAGAGCCGTACAGTCTTTCGTAGCCTCAGAGCCAGCTACATACTTGACTTTCATGGTGGAGTTAGCATGCATTTCTGCCTTACTCCTCCATGCCACGACTCCTCTTCCCAATTTAAACACATATGTCGAGGAAGATTTACTCTGATCCTTTTTATCGGTTTTGGAAAAACTAAGTCCATATAACCCAAGGCAATTAGACTGTCCGAGTGGTAAACAAGCATACTATCTCAAGTTCTCATGAGAATGCTTTTTGCCATAGTCCATTGTTCTTAACTAGGGTTAAAACGACATCTTCCCACTATGCTACTGCATAGCAGATATTGGGCCGGGTGCATAGCATAACATACATGAGTTTTCCTTTTGCAGAAGCATAAGGAATCTCATTTCTCACATCTATCTCATTATGTGTTTGGGTAGCACATTTCCTTGAGTAGATGCATTCTATGCTCGAAAGGTATAAAACCTTTCTTGGAATTTGTATGTTGAATCTAGCTAGCACATTTTCGATATAGGTAACCCGGGATGAGTACATCAGCGCAAATCCTTCATATCGAAATGTCTGGACAATCATACCCCTATGTTTGATAACTTCTTCTCATTGTTACCCAATAAGCAAGTTGTTATTTAACATATGGTACTAGGATGACCACCACATTTTTGTCACGTCTCTTGTACACACAACCTTTATCCGATTTCTCCACGAATCCATGTGACTGGATAACTTCGTCAGATCGGATATTCCAAGATCTTGATGCTTACTTAAATCCATGAATGGACCTCTGACCTAACACACTAAGTGCTACTGGCCTTTAGCAATGAATCCCTTTGTTTGTCGCATATAGATATTATCCTCAAGACTTCTGTTCAGAAAAACTGTCTTGATATCTATTTGCCAAACAAATAAGTTAAAATGAGTTGCAACAGACCAGAGATTCTAGATCTAACAATCCGTTGGATCCTCTCTTTCTTTTTGTAGATCCACTTTCACCAAATGAGTTTTACCCCCATTTAGTGGTTCTACAAGCTCCCACTATCATGGTAATCTATAGATCCCATTTCAGATTCCATTGCATTTTTCCAAGGAACCGCATCCTTATCTTGAACTACTCTATCATAGTTTCTGGGATCCAATTCATTTAGTCTTTCCAGAAAATCAGAAGATTCTTCTAGACTAAGGAATCTATTAGGTTGGCGTACAACCCTCCCACTGCGATGAAGAATTTTCTGTACCTTCGTGACACGTTGTGCAGTATTAGGTGGTACCTTTTCTTGTACACTTTGGTGTAGGATTCGAATGTCCATTCCTCAAACCATTATGAACGATCTTGTTCTTAACCTTCTGACTTATTATATAGTCTTCTTCTAAGAATCGGGCATTAGTGCTTACAATGTCCTTCTGATTCTTAGGATTATAAAATAAACCACTTTTCATTCATCTGGGATATCCAACAGACAATTGTCATTTCTAGGTCATATCCGCAAAACAAAATAAACAACTTTGAATAGCTCATCATTGATCTAACCATTTCAATAACATTCAATTTCTTCGCACCACTACGTCATTCTGTTGTTTGAATAGCAGACGTAGTTAACCGGGATGCAATCCCATTCTCTGCCAAGTGATCCCTAAAGTCACCTAAGAGGTACTTGTTACTAGGGCCATACAAGTAGAGTGAATTAAACCTAATAACTTCTTTGAATCTATTTAGCCTTGAAGGACACTTGGTTATTTTACCTTCTTAGCAGGATTTGCACAAAGAAATGATTCTAGGACCAGTGAGATCAATGGACCATCATTTATCAAACTTTGAATCCTTGTAAGAATAATATATCCAAGTCTTAGATGCCAAAGATAGGTTTGATTCCTTTGTGAAGATTCTTTCCTTTTATTGAGGTTGATCAATGTATTCAATAGTTGTTTTGTAGTGTTAAGCATAGACTTTAGTGTATTTAAAGATATCCATCCAATGTGCCAGAATAGATAAAATATTTCCCAACCATGATAACAATCTAGTTATCAAAAGCAACAAAATATCAATCCAAAACCAACTTAGAAACAGAAACCAAGTTTCTAAATTCTAGCACATACAGACAATCCTTTTAATAACTAAAATCTATCACTACTAAAGGTATGTCTATGTCTCCCACTGCAATAGCCGCCACTTTACCATAGCATTGCACATGTACATAGTGATCTCATCTTCACTCAAACGAGTGAGAGATACCTTTCCTTTTTGAGAGGACACTCAGACTTACAAAGTCTCAGCTGATTGTACTTGAAGCACATATCCTTTGGACTTAAAGTCCTTTTGAGGTAACTATGTCATTTTCTTCATTGCCCTACACGCTTCATTTGGTTGAGATGCATTCCTCTTCTTACCCGAAGATGCATTTCTCTCAGCCATTTGCGCTTCTGTGATACTTTTCACTAGCATCTCAGCTGTCTGAAGATCAACAAGCATTTCTGATAAAGTGACATAATTCTTTATCATGCTAAAGTTCAAAAGAACTATTTAAGCTTCAGGGACAGACTATTAAACACCAAGTCGATTAAAACTCGGTATCTTGTTCACCATCCAGGGTTTCGATCTCCGATAAGTAGCTATCATCCGGAGAACGTGATCCCTTACAGGAATGGAATCGACTATCTTGGTGCTTATTAGATTTTTCATGGCAATGCATTTTATTGTGTAATTCTAATGTCCGAAGAGTTTCTTGAGATTACACCATAAGAGGTTCTCACTACTTCATCAGAATTCGCAACTGGTTTCTTATGACATTCCTCATCAAGTACGATTAAACCTTCAGCCGTTTAAGACAATGTTTTAAGTTCCGAATCCAGTCTTTAGTAATTCACCGATATTAAACTTTTGATAAAAGAAGACAAGTTGGAGAGTGCCATGATAATATAGAATATCAGAAAAGTAACATGCAGTACAGTCACACCATTTAGGATACTAAACATATAATTGAAATCCTCAAAAAGAATTATATGCATATCCACCGACATTTTAAAAAAGTTTCTTATAAGCCACGTTAGTGTGGACGTTTATAAAATTCATTTTTAAACAGGTTATTAACCTTTAATTTACCTCCAGTCAAGTTTCCTTATGACAAGTAAATTAATAGTCGGAAAACATTCCCGGTCATGTAATCTTCTAATTAATAAGCCACGTTAGTGTGGACGTTTATTAATAAATTACACCTAAGTGTGAACACCATCATCTTCACCCTAAGGGCACTGGTTCGAACTCATTGCTCCAGTTGGAGGAGTCAATTTATTCTAACAGTGTCCTACAGTTATCTATTAAGAGGTTTAATTTCTAGAGAGTCTAGTGATATGACACATCCGTTAGAGAGGATGACCTATTGTCAACGCGCATGCCCATCACTTCTCAATTAAACCAGATTAATAGAGACCGATTGAGATTTCTACATACTTTGGTATGAATCTCTCCCACTTAGTTATTTATACTTGAGGTTTTCATTTTTATCTCAATAGCTTGCAAGATCATCACATAAAATGATAAACATCCATGACATGCAAACAACAACATAATAAGCATAATAATTTAAACCAACTATCATGGCATATTTCTCATGTTGTATTCATGAGATAATCTTGGAAAATCAGCTTTGGAAATCTGGACGTCATCCGCGCCACCACCAAGTGTCTCGCCAAAACCCTAACGCCGATTTAGGATTTCGGGACATGTCCGGGATGTCGCCTTTCCTTGATTGGGGCTGCTCCACTTTCCTTTCTTGAGAAGAATCCCTTTCTTTATCTAATTCTATAAGGACTTCTATTCCTAATTTAAATCTTATCCTATCACATTTGAATCAATTCAAAGATATCAATTACGTTATCCAAATCCACTAGGATAAAGTAATCATTATCTTAAATATTCAATTTCCATATGATAAAGATTTTAATTATGGAAAATCCTAATATATCTAGAATAATAAAGGAATAAAAAAAATACAACTCAAGACACATGGAATTTCAAAAATTCCATCTAAATACTCTAACATTTATTTTTCCTATTACATTAAACCAACGTAATAAAATAAATGCTACTCTAATTCATGGATTTTCTCGTGGATAAAAATCTCGTAGCCAAACCGGCATACGACCATCAACAACCATACATTCAACATAAATTAAATCATCACATCACATAAATTAAAAAGCCATGATAGTCGGTATCACCTGCAAACAAAAACTGTCTACATACAACAACTATCAAATTTTAAGTGATAAACATAAAATTGCATATGATATCCATACATGATCAATTTCGAAAATTATCTTCAATTTAAAATTGAAATTTTCGAAAATACCATAAGATTAAATTTGGAAATTTTAAAATTAATTAAAATATTCCACCAAATTTAATCTTATACATTCGAAATTATCACAAAGATAAAATATGGAAATTTTCAAAATAAATCGAAAATTCCTCCAAATTAAATCTTATAATTTCGAATAATACACTAAGATAAAATTTGGAAATTAATAATAATTTTCTACCAAATTAAATCTTATAATTTCAAAAAATACCTTTAGGATTAAATTTGGAAATTTTGAAATTAATCAAAAAATTTCTCCAAATTAAAACCTAAATTTTCGGCCATTCCGTAATTAAAAATAATTTGGAATTTTGATATTTGTCAAAATCCTTTCCAAATTATATACTAGGTATCAAAATTACTAGAATAAAAAATATGGAAGTTTGATCCTTTTCAAACACTTACCAAATTTAAAATTCTATTTTGAAACCTACTTGGATTAGAATTTGGTAACTTTTGATATACATCAAATTAAAGATTACCTTCTCCAATTCTAATCCCCATAAAATTCGAACCATATCCCTAATTAAATATGGAAATTTTGATTTTTATCAAAATTCTTTTCCAAATTGAATTATATAGGACGAAATTATGAAAACAAAATTAGGGAATTCAATGTCTGAAGTTTTCGATCACTTTACAATTAACAATCTAGAAATTTGATCTTAGTCAGATATCAATCTAGATTAAAAAGACATGAACGAAAATCTTAGGATTAAAAATTAGAAAAAATCCTTAACAACTTTTAATCCACATGGAATTCGAATCTTACAAGGATTAAAATATGGAAATTTGATTTCATCAAAAATTCCTTCCAAATTTTAAATCCTAAAATCCGAAAAACATAGAACAAAAATTAGGCAAATAATTGTTCCATAATTTTCGATACATATGAACATAAAATCTGGAAACCTTATAAAAAAAATAAAGCACCATCCAAAGATTATTTCACGTGGATCGAAAAGAACCTAGATTAAATTCATGAATTTTTCAAACAAACAAAAAATTCATTCCAGAATTAAATCTTATAAAATCGAAGATCATGAACCATTAAATTTGAAAATCTAAATAAATTAAATTCATCAACAAATTTAATCATGATGATCGAAATTGACCTAGAATTAATTTTAGAGCAGAGCCAAAACCTGCTCTGATACCAATTGTTGGGGTTTTTTTCGAATTGTACCCCACAGGATCTATTTGGATGCCATTAATTCTAACTCATGTAAATCATAATTTTATGTGTGACATTAATTATCCTATGTTGAATTAACATGCAAGTTTCAATTTCGAATCTATTGCAGCGGAATAAAATAGAATCTATCGAAACCGGTACTTACAAACTTTGTCGGGTTGCTCACGGGATTAAAGATCTAATCCCGTTGTTGATGGAGAACACATGATCATGGTGAATATTCATGGTGTTCAAAACACAAGCTCCAATATTCTACTTCTTGATCTTCTGCTGTATTCCCGGACCTTGTTTAGATGCAGGGTGGGCTACAGACTACTAAACGGTTGTGGAAACTCTAGGAATCAAGAGAGCACTTAGAGGGGCTGTATTAGAGTGTTTTTTTCCTTATAATTTTCGTGGCCCCCCTCCCTTATTATAGGGGAGGGGGCGAAAATTAACTCTCCAAACCCTATTGGGCTTGGGCCTCCCACTCCTGTTCCATTCCCAGTCCACTTAGGTCATATTGGGCTACAACAGGGATCTAGAAGAATATTAAATTGGCCTACTAATTTATTTAATTTCTAATATCCATGACATGGATATAAATAAATAAATTAAGTATTATTTTTATTCCACTAAAGAAATAATACTGACCTACCAATTTAATACATATTTGCGAATATGCTTTCTCCTTTAGTTCAGCCATTCCCCATGTTTAAGATATAATGTCCATTAATTAATTATGTAAGTTTCTGACATCTATAATTAATTAATATCTTGTCCTTGAGTAGTACCGCACGAATTCCGTTTATCATGATAAGAATAAATTAATATTCTGCCTGCAGGGCTTTCCATGATCCTTGTGCTTCCTCAAGGGGACATCATCAACCTGGCGCACCAGGACATGGTGCTCATGCATATTGCACGACACATCATGTATACACTATTATTACCCAAGATATCGAGTTTATTGACCCACGAAAGGATCTCACCCATTGATAAGTCAAAGTAACAAACAATGCACACATATGCTCATCAATAAAACATGAGTTCAGAACCCGAACTCTGTGGATCTTTATTCTCTCACTTAAGGTCAGAATAGAGAACAGTATCCTATCGTGATCCTTCTCAATACACAAGCCAGTGTACTAGAATAATCAGTTAGTCAAGATAAACTAACTATCAGATTATTCTACGGTGTACCGATGGTGGGTTCAGGACCATCTAAGCCGTGAGCCTTTTAATACATTGCAAGGAATCCGATGATATGATCTCTACCGTGTGTTGACCCACACCATATCATCTACAATGCAAGTATATGAAATCATGCATATAAATATATAACAATAAATATATACACAAACAGTGAATGCAATTATTGTTCAATCTATATTATCTTAATATTGTTTATTGTATACAAAGACAAGCTTTTCAGTATACAAAACCAACATGAAGTACCTCAAAGGAACCATAAATCTTGGGTTATGGTATCTCAGAGATGATAGCTGAGTCTAACCGGCTATTCAGACTCAGACTTCGGAGGATGCAAGATCGACAGAAAAAGCACTAGTGGAACATGTGAGTTTCTTGGGAACAAACTGATATCCTGATTTAACAAGAAGCAGCATTCAGTTGCCACGTCAACAACTGAAGCCGAGTATGTAGTTGTTGGAAGCTGTTATGCACAGATCCTTTGGATGAAGCAACATCTGAGGGATTATAAGGTGGAGACTGAAGAAGTGCCAATCTACTGTGATAACAATAGTGCTATTGCAATATCTCAAAATCCAGTATTGCATTCAAGGACGAAGCACACTGATATCTAAAACTGACTGAAGAGAAAAAGCTTCAACTGAAGAAAGCAGCTGAAAAAGCTTTGGCGGAGCAAAGCTAAGAGGACAGCTCAAGCTGACAAAAAGATTGGAGTCAAAACGGAAGGGAATCCAGTTGGAACTGATCAATCTAAGTAGAGGAGAACATCAGTCGTCAATAGACGAGGCCAACTGATGCCGTCAGTAGCTCAACGCCACTCGAAGACTGAAGGAGAGCTATAATCAGATAAGTTCAAATTGAATTTATTACTGAAACGGTAAAATGACGTGTCATCTCAATATTACCGTTGGACCCACCCCTTCTCACTCTCTCTCTCTTCATTTAACTTTAATGGATAAATTTGAACTTAAATTGACGGATTAATCAGAACCATTCGATTTTGGTTTAACTCAAATTCTTTTTACCGTTGGATGCATCATCTACTTGAGTCTATAAATAGATCAGCTGTTTTCCTCAAATCACCCACACAGCTGATCAAGAACTCAAGTGCTCAGACTCTCTCTCTCAAAATTCCACTCAGAATTCTTCATTCCTTTTTCCTTCCAAAACTCCCCAAATTTCTCTTCAATGGCCCAATACTCCGCCAATCCTCATCAAAGAAAGCATAACTTCAAACTCTCTGGTGAAGACTCAGCAGTCTTCTGCAAAGACCTGTGTCACGACAAGATGCTGAGTCGAGCTAATTGCAGACAATTCACCAACCACTCACAAATGGGTGAATTGATTCTTGACCTGATTGAGTTGGCGAAACTGAAGACCTTCATAGAAAGTGCCCCCACGAAGGTATATCCAGAGGCCATAGCAGAGTTCTTTCTCAAATTATACAGTGAGATGGACTCTTGGATGATCATCAGTGAAGTAAGGGGTACTGAAATCTTGATCACCCCTTCAGTCTTAAAGAATATATATGGGCTACCAGAAGAAGGAGACAACCTTGAAGAAATGAAAGTAAATGCCAGATTCTGCTTCAACAGTTTGACGACTAATCCAGCTGCAGAAAACTTCCATATTAATCAGTAGATGTCCAAATTCTGAAAGGAATTTCAGGTGTTATCAGCCGTGGCCACGCAGATGATGGTAGGATCGTGCGAAGGCCATGATGAAATGTCAGAGATCAAATATAAGATCTGCAATGCCATCTAGGAGACGAAAGGGATAGACTGGTCTCTATTTCTCCTCAAACAACTGAAGAAGTTTGTAGACATCGTGGAAGACAAGACTAAATGCACCTTGTGTTTCCCTCAAAAGATGTACTTCATTAACGGAGTCAGCTTCATTATAGAAAAGCTGATTCCTGATCTGATGGTGGAAAAGACAAATCATCAGCCAGTTGATCCTGATGATTTCATTCCCAAGGTGAAAGAAGGAGCACTGTCTCCATTAACAATCAGATAGGCACCACGACTGAGGCAGAAGATGATCCCATCCACTTTAGTAACAAATGGGAAAGGAAAAGCCAAGATGATGGAGTCTATAGTTTAATCAAACACAGACTCTGATGATGTCCTCCTTACTGTTTAGAGATATAAATCCTCAGGAGAAGGAGATGATGGCAGAAAGGACTCCAGGAAGAGTCCAACTGAACTGAGAGATGCGTCTCCAACTAAGTCTGAAACAGTTTAAAAGTCAACTGATGATCATCAGACTGGAGAGCATCAGCTGAAAACTGATCACAAGACTTGAGAGTACCAGCTGACTATAGAAGAGACTCAACTACGAGCTCAACAAGCTAAAAGACAGTGGTTAGTCATGTTCTAAAATCGAATCGAAGCACTAATCAAGTGTATGAAGGTTCAGGTAAGGATGCTCTCTGACTCAATCATGAAACTTGAAGCGTACTCTGGAAATGAAAACTCAGAGGAAGACTCTTCAAGTGAAAGCACTCCAGACAACTCCAGAAAATTAAAAAAAAGAAAACTGAACGTAAGAAGAACTGAGGGCTTGAGAAGTCAGCTGACTAGATTGCCTTAGACCACTTCTTGTAATTCAGTTTATTTCTTGATATTTTAATAAAAAAAAATCTTTTGGTTAACATAAATGCTTTTGTCATTATTTATTATGAGTTTTTGACCATTGGTCCAAAGCACAAAATCAACAGCCAAAAGAAACTGACAAGGGGCATTAAATTCTTTCAACTAACACATTTATGAGTCTCTTTTCTCACTTATAAAAACCCCCTTGCTCCAACTTTCTCAACATCTCTCAAGAGAATACTTGTGCAAAAACACACATACTCTTTCAAGAGAATACTTTCACAAGACCGGAATTCTGCATTACCTTGAAACTCCACCAAGATTCTTCAGACAAGACTTGGTGAGTGAGTTCTTACTTCAAGCAAAGGTATCTGCAGATGGAAAGGTGATATCTTCAGTGGTTTAAGGGCACAAACTTCAAATCACTGAAAGAAACATAGCATAAATCTTTCAACTTCCCAGAAAGGGTTCCAAGGTTCAAGATCTGAAAGATTCATCTGAACCATATTGGAAAGAATGGCGAGCTTCAACTTGCGATAAGAAATTCAGTTTTACCACAACTAAAACTGACCTGAAGCCCGAGCATGGAGTCATACTCGATATCACGAACAAAATGATGTTCGGCGCCATTGGAAGCTTGAGTCAATTAACTCAAGAAAGATACAAGGTAATGATACACCTTGTTGAAGGATGGGAAGCATATTGGGAAGAATTTTTATTCTCCCAATTCAAGCATCAAGTCATCAAAGTTGCTGACTCAAAGAAGACTGGGAAATTTGAGTCCAAAGTAGGACTTGCTCTAAGAATGAGTAAGCTCCTGGAAGATATGCTAAAGCTTCCAAATGATGATGCACTATAAGTCCTCATCTTTGACTAGATTCCCCAGAAAGGGAGAGCACATATTCAGTCACTAAAGAAGAAGAGGAGATCCAAAGCTAAAGTCGATAATACAACTTTAAACAGCTCCGCTGTCAATCAAGTTCCTTCTCCACACTTAAAAAATGGATCATCAGTCGACTTCAAGCTCTGCTATGATCCAGTTGAGCTCATTCCATTCATTGGAATCCCTCATCCAAATTACGGAGCTGAATATTTCAGGAGAACCTGCCCTCCTCTCCAGCTGACTGAAGACAATATTCGCACTTATTACAGTGGCGAATATGCAGTCAAGAGTGCACAGAAGGATGTAACAAATCTCCTTCTCACTCACTTCACCTATGTTGCCAAGCAAGATAATCAGCTGTTCAAACAACTGCACCGGTACTTCTACTGGTACAACTGGAGACATTCCATGTCAATCCAATCACATTTCTTGCTAACTGCCTTTCATGGCATGAGCTTTTGGCAACGTGAAGAGACTTGGAGCATTAAATGGATTGGAGCTTCAAATCCATTTCCTCCAACCATTGTGCAAGTCCAGCGGATCGTGAAGCATCAACTTGATAACAACATTCTAGCTAAGGCCATGCTAGCTGATGTTCAAGCCAGCTTGAGATCGCAACAAGTTGCAACTGTAAATCAGTTTGTCAACAATCAAGTCGATCGACATTGCCGAAAACTGAATTTTGATAATAATTCAATTCAGTCAGAAGAGGCATCATTACAAGCTAAAGTTGCCACTGAAAAGATATATCAAAATCTATCTCATACTCAACTTGTAGCGACGCCGATTAGTCAAAAGCGTGGACATAAGGGAGCAAAAGACGTTGAGGATAATGCCATGTCACCAGATCTCCTGTCCCAGAGCTATGTCACTCCTCTTATCAAGTCATTCTCAAGAGCTGCAAAATTGATTATCAATCAGTTCAGCTCCCCCTGCAGAGGAATTTTAGAGCTGAGCACCTTGAAGCTGCCCAACTCAGCAGTTGCTCTTAAGCAACTTCAGCAAGTTGAGAATAAAGTCAGAACTGATCCTTCCAAGGATATCTCAAGTTCTGCTTTAAAGAGAAAAATGTCAAATAGCTCTAGAGAAAGTGAAGAAGCTAGCCCAATCCACTGCTCAAGAAGAGAAAACTGACAAAAGAGTCAATCAGCAGCTGATCAACAAAACTGATCAAATCAGTTTAAAAGGTGAAATCATCAGTTCAGCAGGAAACTGACGCCTAGAGCTCAAACTATCTCAACAGCTGCATGACCAGTCCTCTTCGATAAGCTTCTCTACTCTCTATTCCTCAAGCTTATTTTGGAACAGTTATCGTTAACATTTCAAATAAGTATACTGTTCATTTGAGTTGCCATTAAAGTCGCTATGCCAAGCATTAAAGTCAAAAGAGACGAACTTCTAAGGGATATAAATAGCAAATCCTTTAGCAAATATTTTGCTATTTATGGAAACTACCCAAATTTTGAAAACCCTCAGATCTCAACCGCTTGATCAAAAAGTGAAAGTCCAGGTAGATGGCTGAGATACATGCATCATTTATTCATCCGATTTGCCATCAAATCACATAGCTGATCAGCCAGAAGCACTCGATTGCTATGGTTAAATGCATGCAAAATTACTACTTTATAAGTAACGGAGAAGATGGAATGCTTAACTCAATTCTCAAACACATTCCTTCTTGTTAGTGCCACCATCATGCACTAAGTATTTGTGTTGTTGAATTGGTGAGATATGTTCGACAATGTGTGCCTGGGTATGTCCCACGAAGATTTATTTTCCGCTGTGCAAGAAAAGAAGAATAGTTGGTGAACTGTTCCAGAGTATGTCCTAGACAGAACCAGGGACACTCTATTTATGGCAGTTTCCTTGTTCGAAAGATCTTGCGCCAAACTTGTTTGGAAGGTCAAGATTAATTCGTCTGACTGCCTTATGGTGTAGATCCGGTGCTGAATTAACCTTCCTACACTTGGAAAGTATCTACACACGTATGGAAGGCCACAAACCACTTACCTAGTTGGCGGAAAGCAAGAGATTGACGCCAAGCTGAAGTGAGGACTATATATGAAGACCGATTTGTGCAGCAATAGGTACCACTCATATTTTGTTTAGATTCTAGTGTTAGAATCAGTTTGTGGTCATTTGTAACTAGTAGTTGTTCATTAATACGTTCAACGTGATAGACTAGTTTTGAGAGTTTTCGAGTGAAACACGTGAGGGGATTTTTACTCTTGTTTTGTACACAATCTCGGGAGAGATTGTAAGTTGAAGTCGTGGGTAGCTAGAGGGAGTCTAGTGTCACGGTTGTAAGGGGATCTTATAGCTTTCGGCTAGCGAAAGAGTTCATGAAAAAGAACGGGCGACATAAGGTGGGAGTCCTGTATGTGTAAGAACCCTAATACACTACACGAAGGAGTAACAATCGAATCTTCAAGTTTGGGCGTAGTCCCCCCAGAGTAGGTTGGTTAACCGAACTGGGTTATCAATCTCGTGCGTATTTTACTGCTTTATATTTTATGTTCTTACATCTGTCCCACACATATCGTAGAACAGTTTACAAGCAGTATTGATTTAACACGTTAAGAGCACGGATTATCATTTTACAATTTGCACCAGAGCAGGTCACCTTTCTTAAGGTGTGATCATGGGTTTTTAATCCGTGTATTTTGTGTTGTTTTGCCGAGATGGACACAATGAAAGAAGGAGTCTCGACGGTGCGACCTCCGCTCCTGGATGGCAACAATTATGCCTATTGGAAAGCTAGAATGATGGCTTTCATACATTCAATTGATGAACGAGCCTGGAAGATGGTGACTGAAAGCTGGAAGCCTCCCACTCCCACCAAGAAGGATGAAAAAGGCAAAGTGGTGCTGAAGCCGGAAGAAGAATAGGAGGATGCCGACTTCCATGTCATAGGGCTAAATGCTAAAGCCATGAATGCTATCATCTCTGCTGTTGACATAAATGTCTTCAAGCTCATATCCACATGTGACAAAGCCAAGGATGCGTGAGATATCTTGCAGACCACGTTTGAAGGAACTAGCAGTGTTCGTGCCTCTCGAATGCAACTGCTTACCACCAGATTTGAGAACCTTCGCATGGATGAAGGTGAAAAACTTGCTGATTTCAACGCCAAGATTTGCGACATCGCTAATGAAAGCTTTGCGCTTGGAGATGCGATCTCTGAAGAGAAACTTGTGCGAAAGGTTTTGCGATCTCTGCCTAGAAGATTTGCTTATAAAGTCACAGCCATTGAAGAGGCCAAAGACGTGAGCAAGATGAAGTTGCAAGAGCTGATGGAGTCCTTGCGAACCTTTGAAATGGGGCTGGCAGATGAAGAAATATTGCAGAAGAAAAGCATAACTTTTCAGGCAGGTTCCAGTACTGATGTGCCAAGTAATGTTCCTGACAGTTCCGACCTTGCAGAATCAATTGATTTACTTTCAAAGAATTTTTCCAGGTTTACAAGACAATTTGAGAAATCATCTCAAACTTATTCTGCCAAGAACAGGTTCTCTAAACCTCGAAAAATGAAGGATGATGATTCCAATGAAGAGAAACTTAAAGAAGAAAAGTGTCAAGAATGTGGTGGTTATGTTCACTATCAAGTCGAGTGTGCTAACACTCTCAAAAAGAAGAACAAGTCATATTGTTCTACCTTCAGTGAAAGTGATGATCCTGATAATAGTGAAAGTGATGAAGAAGGTGTAAGCAATCATATTGCTTTCATGACACACTCTGTCAAAGAGTCTGTGCCTGTATCTGTTCCTCACAGTATGGTCGAGAAAATTTCAGAATACAGCGATGATGAAGAAGATGAAGAATTCTTTGTGGAATCAACTATGGAGGCGTATAAGAAGTTGTATTCCAGTTCGATCATCGTGGTTGAGGTCAATGAAGACCTGTTAAAAGAGAATTCCAATCTCTTGAAAGAAAGAGATAATCTCTTTACTAGCCTTAATGAGGTGCAGAATGAATTGTTGTAGTCCAGAAATTGTACTCAAGCACAGAATGGTGAACTCCAACATCTAAAGAAGCTTGTCAAAATGATGAACTCCGGATCATCTCAACTGGATGAAATTCTCTCAAAAGAAAAGAGTCCTCAAGATCATTCTGGGCTCGGATACATTGGCGCTCATACTTATGACGTATTCTGTTAAGGACAGTCATCTGGAACAAAAGATTCAACAGTTCCAGAGTTGACAGCTGAGCCAAAGAACAAGCAGCAGCGAAGGAAGTCTCCTCAAAAGACATGTGTTGTGTGTCATTACTGTGAGAAACCTGGTCACATTCGACCACATTGCAGAAACTTGATCAATGACCTCCGAAGGATGAAAAGAAGGGGTTTTGCACAATCTGATCAGTTTCCCAAAAGAAATGTCCGAAACAGATCCAGGAACAATCACAAAAATTATGTGGTTCACACTGCACTCAATATTCATGCAAAAAGTAGTTGGTACTTTGACAGCGGATGCTCTCGGCATATGACCAGAGATGCTAGCATGCTGAGCAACATTCAAAAAGATTGCTCATATCAATCTGTTACCTTTGTTGATGGTGTTAAAGGTAGAGTGCTTAGCCGTGGATGCCTAAATGTGCATGGGATGCCCAACCTGAAGGACGTGCTGCTTGTAGAAGGTCTGGAAGCTAATTTAATTAGCATTAGTCAGTTATGTGACCAAGGTCTCTTGGTGCATTTCACTTGAGACAAATGCCTTGTGAAGAACAAAGAATGTGTTCTTCTGATGGATGGGGACAGATCAAGGGACAACTGTTATCTCCTTAATGTGAAGGGGACTTGCTTCAGATCTCAGATTGGTGAAGCAAATTTATGGCATGAAAAGTTTGACCATAGCATTTTTCGAAATGTTCAAAGACTCATGAAAACTGAAGCTGTGATTGGTGTTCCAAAATTGAGTATTGTTGAGAAGAAAAATCGGACGCTTCAAGAAATGAGCCGAGTCATGATGAACGCAAAATCTGTCCTTGATGACCTCTGGGCTGAAGTGATGAATACAGCCTGTCATGTTATTAATCAGGTGTACTTTAGACCCAAGACGAGAGTTACTCCCTACGAGTTGTGGAAAGGGAAAAATCCCAACTTAAAGTACTTTCATAACTTTGGGAGTACTTGTTACATGTTGCGAGACCAAGAACAGCTTGGCAAGTTTGATGCCAAATGAGATAAATGTGTGTTTCTTGGGTACTCGAGGAATAGTCGGGCCTATCATGTTTTCAACAAAAGGACTAACACTGTGTTGGAGTCCATTAATATAGTTGTTGATGATCTGGAAGAATCTGCTTCCCAGATTGATGAAGAAAGCGTTGATGCTAATATCCATGTTTAAGCATCTGTTCCAGACAGTTCGGAACACAGTGTTCCTACAGAAGTAAGAAGTGAGAAAATGGATGTCTACAATCCTTCAAAAGGCGTTCAGAAGAACCACTCTACATTAGATATCATCGGTGATATGAGTGAAGGAGTTCGAACAAGAGATGTTCGAAAGAACTATCGTGAATTGATAGCCAATGTATGTTACATCTCAACTATGGAGCCCAAGAATGTTAAGGAGACATTGCAAGATGACCGATGGATTCAGGCCATGCAAGAAGAACTCTTGCAATTTGAAAGAATTGAAGGTGTGGATTTTGATGAGACTTTTGCTCCAGTTACTCGTCTTGAATCGGTGTGTTTACTGCTTAACATGGCTGCTTGGATGAAGTTCAAATTATTCCAAAGGGACGTGAAGAGTGCCTTCTTGAATGAGTACTTATCTGGAGGTGTTTTTGTTAGCCAACCCAAAGGCTTTGAAGACCCCCACCATCCGGAGTATGTGTACAAACTGAAGAAGGCCCTCTACGGCCTCAAACAAGCTCCTCGAGCTTGGTACAAACGACTAACCAAGTTCCTTTTGGAGAAAGGATATGTTTGTGGTGGAGCTGATCGAACTCTCTTCATCAAAAGAGAAAAATCTGATGTAATCATCGTCCAGATTTATGTTGATGATATTGTCGTTGGATCTGTCTCAAACAGAATGGTGGATGAATTTGTGGAGGACATGACTTCAGAATTCGAGATGAGTCTTGTAGGTGAACTAACCTACTTTCTGGTGATTCAAGTGAAGCTAAAAGATGATGGAATCTTTGTGTCTCAAACAAAGTATGTAAGGAACTTGATCAGCAAGTTTGGCATGAATAGTTACAGCCTGAAAAGAACACCGATGGGAACATCTTTGAAGATGTCAAAAGATGAAGCTGGTGTGTCAATTGAGCAAACCTTGTACTGGAGTATGATTGGCAGTCTGCTCTATCTTACAGCAAGTAGACCAAACATTTGCTACAGTGTGGAAGTTTGTGCTCGGTACCAATCTGATCTCAAAGAAAGTTATCTGAAATCTGTCAAGAACATAATCAAGTACATAAAGGGTACTGCTGAGTTAGGACTTTGGTTTTCCTACGATACAAACCCTAGTTTGGTGGATTTTTGCGATGCAGATTGGGCTTGTTATACTGAAGATCGGAAGAGTACTTCAGGAGGATGTTTCTTCCTTGGAAATAATATGGTCTCATGGTTCAGCAAGAAGTAGAATTCGATCTCACTTTCTACTGCCGAGGCAGAATATATTGCTGCTAGAAGTTGTTGTACTCAACTCTTGTGGATGAAGCAAATGTTGCTTGACTATGGTGTCCCACAATCTGTTCTTTCCATATACTATGACAATATGAGTGCAATAAACATTTCGAAGAATTCTGTTCAGCACTCTCGAACTAAGCACATAGACATTCGTCACCACTTCATCCGGGAGCTTGTTGAAAACGGATCTCTCGTGATTGATTATGTTGCAACAGAGGCACAACTTGCGGACATCTTCACTAAGGCACTTGATAGTGTAAGGTTTAGAACACTAAGATCCTCCTTGGGTCTTTGTGTTCTCTAATCTTCTCCTCTGCGAGAAGACTCTCAATACAGTCTTGGTCAGTGATGTAAGTATAGAGAGTAAAAAATGACCATGGTTAATATGGTCTGTGAAATGTTGTGCCAATATCTGTCCTGGATAGTTTTTGCTATGGAGGAACGGTTCCTTTTTAACGGCTAGTAGTGCCTTGTTTTTCACACCACGATCGATTCCACTTCTCCATACCAAGCTGCGGGGTGATGTGTGTGGAATAAGTGAGTAAAGGAAATTTCCTTTTAGAATTTCCTAATTAAGGTCTTAACCTTATTTTTTCAAAAGAGACAGAATCTTTGCAAAATTTCCAAGTCGTTCTCTCTCTGGTGTTTCCTTCATCTTTGTTGTTCGAACTCCAATGGCGGACAAAGCTGTTTCTTCTAAGCCCTCTCAAGCCAAGAAACCCATAATTTCTACAGAAGACTTGCGACGACAGCTTGCGGAGCTTTCTCAACTAATTGTGTTCTGGTCTTCAATCGCCTCTGTCTCTGTTCTTGTGAAGCCATCTGTCACTTCCATCGAAGCCCTTGCTTCTGTGCCAACATCTGTGGCACCTTCTGCTGTTTCACCGCCTAGGTCTGTGTCTGAGACAGATCTCACTGTTCAACCCTCTACTAGGATTTCTGACGAGCCATCCTCTCCGCCCATGGTGTCTGCGAAAATTTTAGATGCTTCAATTGTGCCTGTTATAGAAAATGTTGGAGGTACTGAAGTCTCCTTGGCTCCTGATGAAGATGATGTCACTACCGCTGCTGTTAACGAAGAGCCTACCTCTATTGAGGAATTTGCTGCATCTCTTGATGCTCTGAAATTTGTTCATGTTCCGTCTTTTTCTGCTGCTGTCCCTGTGTATAGTGACACGCCCATTGTCACTGTTCAAGTTCCTCTTGGTGAAGTATCACCTGTTACGGCTGCTGAAACCCTTGTTCATGATCAAGGTGAAGAAGATATTGATATCTCCTTCTTTGATGAAGATGCTCCTGTTCATGAGGCTGATTCTGTTCCACCTCCTAAGGCTACCTCTTTAAAACTCGCGGGTCCAAGCGCAAGTTGGAGTTGAGAGATGATCCAATCACCCCTCCGGTGTCTGATGATCAAGATGACACACCTATTGCCAAGTAAAAATCGAAGGTGTTAGCAAAAGTTGCTGCCAAGAAGGTACCTCCTTCTAAAACCCCCAAATCGAAGAAAGTTGCTGCCAAGAAGGGGTCTACATCACAAACCCCCCAAATCAGTGAAGCCCTCTGGGAAAAAGGCTTCGACTAAAAAGTCTGCTGTTGTTCCTGCTCGCCGTGTTACACGGAGTGTGTCCGAGCAAAGGATGGGGTTGATGTCGGGGCGTCGCCGCCGGCTGGTGAAGCAAGCCAGAGCTCCTTCCCCCTCTGACGAAGAAGCAGAGGATGTCCCTGAGTCTATCCCGGACAGATCAGATTCCGATTTAGAGGCCTTTGATTCTAGTAAGTTCCTCTCCGCTTTTCATCAATCGCAATTCCAGATTGTTGCTGATCGCTCGTTAGTTTCCAAGCGTTGCTTGATTAAGTCTGATATAGAGGGAACGGGTGTTGATACACTATTGCATGATCTTCGATTGGAAAAATCTACTTATTCTGCTCGTCCAATCATTAATACTGTTGTACATGAATTTTATGCCAACTTGTCCAAGCGCATGCGTGATGCTTCCTATGAGCATGCTTTTTCAGTTTTGTACGGGATCATTGGATTCCTTTTTCCCCTGCTGTGATTAATGCGTTTTTGGGTTGTGGGAATGTTGTTGCTCCTGCTCCTGTTTTTTATCTGAATGAGGTTGTGACGGAATTGACTGGAGGAACTCGGGTTATTTGGCCCTCGGGGCGTGTGTTGTTGGCTTCTGATCTGAGTGTGAAGTACTCGATACTTCACAAAGTTGCTGTTAGAATTTGGTTGCCCAGTACTCATGATTCGACTGTGGGCAAACCTACGACCTTGTTACTCTATATCGTGGGCACTCGACGAGGAATCAGCCTTGGATTGATCATCTTTGAGAATGTGTTTGCTCATGCTGAATATGCTCGTGCCCAGCAACCGGTTGGCTATTCTAGCCTTATCTTTAGCATCATCATGGCTCAGCATTATGTGGTTTCTGCCAATGACTTGTACGCTCCCGTTTCACAGCCGCTGACGATAAGTCACAAGCTCTTTTCTTCCCAGCATGCTCCGGATGTCCCTGCCCGAGATGCTGCTGAATGCTCTGCATCTGTGCCATCATTTGTCCCAGATAGATCTGCAGCCTCTTTTTCTGTCACATCTGTTTTCATTGACAGACACATAAAGTACTTGGAACGCGAAGTGGTGTTCCTGAGCAAGTTAATTGGGACTTTCAAAACCCGGAAGCAGGAGTTGGAGGCCTTGCTGACTGATCTCCACACCCGAGCTCTTGGTCTTGCATCGCCGCTTGATGTGCCGAGTGCTTCCGCTGTCCCTGATCCTGACAGGTCGGCTGATGCTGATGCCGATGATGCTAATGATGCTGCTGCCTCCCCGGTCTGAAGATTGGTGTTTGCCATTTTTGGCAACAATTAAGGGGGGGAAGAAGTTGTTGGTGAAGGAGAAGGCCGATGCTGGTGAATGTCTTTGTTGCTGCTGTGTTAAGCGTGTGCTCATTTTTTTTATGTTTGCTGCTGAACAAACAATTTCTTGGGGATGCTGTTTTACCCCATTTTATTCTTTGTTGGTCTGTATTATATTTTTGATCAACTGACAATGCAGTTCTCTACTGCGAAACAATTCTCTGATCGTGATGAAGGCACTCCCAGTTCAGCTTCAGAGGGAGTATGCTTGTAACTGTCTCTGACAGTTTTTAAATATATCACTTTTTGATATATTGTTGATCTGCGAAGGTTATTCAAGTATTGTGCAGATCGTGATGATAATTGTCGACCATAAACGCCAAAGGGGGAGATTGTTAGTGCTACCATCATGCACTAAGTATTTGTGTTGTTGAATTGGCGAGATATGTTCGACAATGTGTGCCTGGGTATATCCCATGAAGATTTGTTTTCCGCTGTGCAAGAAAAGAAGAACTGTTGGTGAACTGTTCCAGAGTATATCCCAGACAGAACCAGGGACACTCTATTTATGGCAGTTTCCTTGTTGGAAAGATCTTGCGCCAAACTTGTTTGGAAGGTCAAGATTAATTCGTCTGACTGCCTTATGGTGTAGATCCGGTGCTGAATTAACCCTCCTACACATGGGAAGTATCTACACACGTATGGAAGGCCACAAACCACTTACCTAGTTGGCGGAAAGCAAGAGATTGACGCCAAGCTGAAGTGAAGACTATATATGAAGACCGATTTGTGCAGCAATCGGTACCACTCATATTTTGTTTAGATTCTAGTGTTAGAATCAGTTTGTGGTCATTTGTAACTAGTAGTTGTTCATTAATACGTTCAACGTGACAGACTAGTTTTGAGTGTTTTCGAGTGAAACACGTGAGGGGATTTTTACCCTTGTTTTGTACGCAATCTCGGGAGAGATTGTAAGTTGAAGTCGTAGGTAGCTAGAGGGAGTCTAGTGTCACGGTTGTAAGGGGACCTTACAGCTTTCGGCTAGCGAAAGAGTTCGTGGAGAAGAACGAGCGACATAAGGAGGGAGTCCTATATGTGTAAGAACCCTAATACACTACACGAAGGAGTAACAGTCAAATCTTCAAGTTTGTGCGTAGTCCCCCCATAGCAGGTTGGTTAACCGAACTGGGTTATCAATCTCTTACGTATTTTACTGTTTTATATTTTATGTTCTTACATCTGTCCCACACATATCGTAAAACAGTTTACAAGCAGTATTGATTTCACACGTTAAGAGCACGGATTATCGTTTTACACTTCTCCTTGTCTTCTCATACTTATCCAAGCTCCTTTCTTATCTCATATTTCATCAAAAAAATGGCACTCCCATTCCATTTGATGAACATCAAGCTTCTTTTAAAGAAGCTCAGAAAGGATAAGTATCTCGACCGAGAGCTCCTTCAAGCTCGATTAGGTCCGAAGAAGACCAGCATGATCTTTCACTTATTGAAGACATACTGTTGGTCTCGAGGTGAGTCAGAATCAGTTTAGAGATGGGGTGAATAAACTGATTATAAAACTTAACTTAGATGCGGAATATTCAGGGTCCGTTTTAACTCACAAATATTATCCGTGCTATGTAGAGATCAGTTGAGAAGATCTGCTAGCTCGGAGTGCTGTGTGTGCTTATAGTGTGTAGTTAAAAACATGCAACTGAACTGAAATTTAAAGCAGAGCACACAAGCAGTTTATAGAGGTTCGAAGCTTAACTTCTACGTCCTCTCTTCCTTCCGCAGAAGGGTAATTCACTACGCAAGTGTAATGTGATACTCCGATCCTTTTGCTAAATTATAAATTATAATTTTGGTAAATGATTTTGAATTAATATTGTTTGAATATTAATCATATGAGTATGTTTGTATTATGCCGTTATTTTATTGCAGGTTGTCTTACTCGAACCGATACTTCTTAGCACACAGTGGTATTATACTGAGTATATAATACAGTTTGAATTTTAAATACTAAAGTGTCGAGTTATGTGTTAAAGAATGAATGTAATTATATTTAATTTTGTTTTGCCATACCTCGAACACCCTAACGCTGAGCCGGACGGGGGCTAGGGGGCAATGCCCCCTGCTTTTTCGGTATGTATTAAAAGTGTTTTGAAAAATTTAAAGTTAAATGGAGTTGGAAATGTCCGGGAGTCGATTTAAAAAGGGGAGTTTTCCTTCCGGATTTCTACCTTTAAATTCAACACTTATTCATTTCTTCTTCCATTTGGGGTGATTCTCTCTCTCATTTCTCTCAAGAATTTCTTCAACTTTTGGGAAGAGGATTCTACCATCATCATCCATCATCTAAGGTAATCTAATACAACTTTCCTCTTGATGATTTAGCTCCATTCTAGTTGATTGAGTTTAGGGTTTGTGATCCAAATTCGGGTTTTTTGATTTTGATTGATCTTCTTGCCTTGATATCTTGAACATATGGTTTATTTACTCCATTGAAGCTATATGTGTCGTTAAATTGAATTCCCCATGTTCATTGATGCTAAAGATTGGAATTTTGCCCTAATTTCCCTTGAATTGTTGATAATTGTTTGGAGGTGTTGTGATGGGTGTTTGGGGTTGATTTTCAAGTATGTTAGAGCCCTAGGATGAAAGTGTTTGTATTTGAAATATTGGGTTTAAAGGATTTAAATTGAGTCATGAGCATATGGTTTAAATGGATGCATGTAATGTGCTCGATTAAATGCTTCAAAGAGTTTTAATGTGTATTTTGAGTCCAAAATCATGATATGAGTTAGTATATCCATGATTGTGTATATGGATATGTTTGAAGACCTTAAAGTAAAGTATAGCATGGGATTGGTCTAAATTATGATTTAATTATATAACTCGACGTCTAAAATGAAAAGAGGATTAAAAGGTGCTAGGTGACGTATTGGGGTTCGAGGTGGACGACTTGTGCACGGCCAAGAAGTATTTCAAAGGTTGAGAATTTCTGAAAGCGTCTCGTAAGGTGGGGTTACTCTAAACTGTGAATACGTGTAAAGTTATAGTTATTGTTGTGCTTTGATTGTATGAGTATGAAGGGTCTTCGGACCAAGAGAAAAGAATGAGACCCTTCGGGGCATACAGAGGTCCTTCGGGATCGATATAGACTTGTTAATGTCCTCCCTGGGGGGTAGTATGTCTGCGGGCATCCCTACAGGGGTAAGATGTTCATTAATAGGGGCATCATGATGTTTGGGCCCTACAGGGTTGAGACTAGTCTCCACAATGAAAAGGAAAGTCCATATATTATATTTTCACTTGTGCAATTGGCTATAACTGTTTGCAGTGTTCCCTACTGAGTATGTTGTTAAATACTCACCCCATTCATTCAATGAATTTTAGGTTGAGGAGTCAAGGCCCGAGTAGGAGCGTCGTGAACACAAGAAAAACCCCCACAAGATTGTGTTTACTTTTACATGCCCTTTGAATATGCATATTATTATAATTCCATTGATCGTTCTATTTATCTTGTGATTAACAATTATTGGGAATGGGATTAACCCGATTTTTGTAGTTGTGATTGTATTTAACTTGATATAACATGTCAATGTTTTAAAGGCGGGTCGATTGACCTAGGAGCCTATGTTGTGTAAATATAGGTCGTTGAATTCCTATGCTATGTTTGTTAATTTAGGGTGCTAGACGGGCGGGTTGTCTAAGACCTATGAGCCCGATAGATTAGATGATTGTATGAATGATGTGGATGGGTTTATTCTATGTTTCCATTAAATACCATGTTGTGTGATAGGGTAGATTCGATAGGTTGCATGTTATATTTGTGAAAGAAAAATATATATTCGGAATTATGCAATTTGACCTTAGCTTCCGCTCAACTTATTAAGAGAACGCAAATGCATGTATTTGAATTATTTGTTTAGTGACGTGGCCAAACGGAGTAGTTTGGGGCGTTACAAGTATGTTAAGTGACGTGGCCAAACGGAGTAGTTTGGGGCGTTACAAATTGGTATCAGAGCGGGTCTACGCTCCTGTAGACTCGTTACTGTATGTGTTTGATTTATGAATGAGAAATGTGGGTGGTTGTTCACGACGGCTACTCGGCTCTACTCTAATCCTAAGGTATGTACCTTTTTAAAGGTTTTCAAGTATGAGCAATATGAATGGGAGTGTATGTATAGAGTGTGTCAGAAAAAGAAGTTAAAGAGTTGAATAAATCGTGATAGCATGATAAAGAAAAGAAATGAATGGTCCGAAGTTGGACAAAAGAAAAGAATGAATGGTCCGAAGTTGGACAATATAGATGAATGAAATGTATCTGTTGTCACGATCAACTATGATGTTTTAAATTCCCGATACACACTTTAAAGAAATGAAATCTTGGAAGTTGTGTGCTTTCTTAATTATGAAATGATGAAAAGTGCTTTAGTAGTCCTCGAAATAGCCTCAAAATGACATGGACCTATCGAGCTTGGCATTTTATGAAAAGACAGTGGTGAATTATTAGAGATCAGTATTCCTTCGGGAAGGAAAGTTTCTTCTAGCAAGATGGCGTATGGCCTGAAGCTAGAAATTAATGTTAGAGTGCTGAGAGCAGATCTCCACGTCTTGGAGATGCTTGATTTCGGCGTAATCCTAGGTATGGATTGGTTGAGTGAGAATCATGCCACGATTCAATGTCGTGATCGTGAGGTCAAATTTGATTTTCTGGGCGAGCCCCAGCTAATATTCTATGGTGCAAAAACGAGATCAACTCAGAGAATCATTACAGTAATGAAGACAATGAAGTTGTTGAAGAAGATAGGGTGTCAGGGATTTTTCGTTAGCATCATGGAGTTAAAGTCTACTGAAGTCCAGGTGTTAGATGTGCCAGTGGTGAACGAGCTTCCCGATGTATTTCCAGACGAGTTGCCAGGGATTCCTCCTGACCGTCAGATCGAGTTCACCATCGACTTAGTGCCAGGTGCAGCACCAATATCTAAAGCTCCGTATAGAATGACGCCAAAGGAGTTGCAAGAGCTCAAGGTTCAACTTCAGGAGTTGCTTGACAACAAGTTAATCCAACCAAGTGTTTCACCATGGGGAGCACCTGTGTTATTTGTGAAGAAAAATGATGGATCGATGCGGATGTGCATTGATTATAGGGAATTGAACCGGTTAACGATCAAGAACAAGTATCCGCTGCCAAGAATTGAAGATTTGTTCGATCCACTGAGGGGAGCCGGAGTGTTTCCAAAGATCGACTTAAGATCCGGCTATCATCAATTAAAGATCAAGGAGAGTGACATCTCAAAGACGGCATTTAGAACGCGTTATGGGCATTATGAGTTCACAGTGGTGCCGTTTGGATTGTCCAATGCACCGGGAGTCTTCATGGACTTAAGGAACCAAGTGTTCCATCCGTACTTCGACCAATTCATGATAGTCTTCATCGACGATATCTTGATTTATTCAAGAAGCAAGGAGCAGCATGCTGAGCATCTCAGAATCGTATTGGAGACGCTAAGGAAAGAAGAGTTGTATGCAAAATTTTCAAAATTCGAGTTCTGGTTGGAGCGAGTGGCATTTCTTGGCCATGTGGTGACATCAAATGGAATCGAGGTAGATCCGTCAAAGGTGGAAGTTGTTAGCAATTGGAAGACGCCATCGAATGTTAATGAAGTACGAAGCTTTCTTGGACTAGCGGATTACTATAGAAAATTCATCGAGGGGTTTTCCAAGATATCGGGTCCTTTGACGAGGAAGAGCGAGAAGTGTGAGCAGAGTTTTCAAGAATTAAAGCGACGTCTCGTGTCAGCCCCAGTGTTGACTATCCCTGATGGGACTGAAGGCTTTGTCATCTACAGTGACACCTCGAAGCAAGGACTTGGGTGTGTTTTGATGCAACATGGAAAGATAGTGGCGTACGCAACAAGACAGTTAAAGACACACGAGCATAATTATCCGACGCATGGTCTTGAGTTAGCTGCCGTAGTTATACATTGAAGATCTGGAGGCATTATCTTTATGGAAGGAAGTGCGAGATATACACCGACCACAAAGGCTTGAATTACTTCTTCACCCAGAAGGAGTTGAATTTGCATCAAAGAAGATGGTTAGAGTTGGTGAAGGATTACGACTGTACGATCTTATATCATCCTGGAAAGGCGAATGTTGTAGTTGATGCCTTAAGCCGAAAGATCTATCTTCCAACCAAGCGAAGCCATTTGAAGTCCAACCGACTTGTGCCATTCCATAACAACCTCACCAAGAAGAAGGTACGTGATTCTCAAGAAAGAGAAGACCCGAAGAAAAGATCGTTAAGAAGATAGACCTAGTATTCGGTAGATTGAGAGTTTCAGTATGATAGAAGTTTTTGTTGAGTCTATTTATTCATCCTCGTGTCAATAGAATCGATTTGTTCATTCTCTTTTGGAATCGATTTATCCTCTTGTTAATTGAATCAATTGCCCTTCAATAGCTTTGTATCAATAGAAATTCTCCATTTGTACCATTTGAAATTCTTTGATTATATCTGCTGGGATAATTTGCAATCTTTTGAATGATACTTCTTTGATCATCAAGAATCAGTAATAGCATTTCCTTGATAGGCTATGCTGACGCCCTTGTGAAAATATTTTAGCACGGTTTTCAGTTGCTAACCATTGATTTCTTGCATATCCTTGTCATATGCAAGAACCCTTCAAGTTTTTTTAGTCCTCTAAAAAGGCAATGTTTTTTTTGACATATATAACCTAGTGTTATATCTCTTCCAGTTTTAAGCTTGTTAAAGAATTGTTGATCAAGATAAAGCCCTCACTCAGAGGCATTCATTTATTCTGTCCCCACTTATAGAACTCAAGTGTGGATCTCGGAATAGAGCAGAGAGTATGTAGTAGTATTCCTTTTAAGTCAAGGTTGGAGGAATAAGAGATATTATTTCCTAGTAGGAAGTAGAATCGAAGTAAGTGCCAGATAGTATTCTCTAAAGTTTAGGATGCGCGTTTCCAAGAAGATTCCTCTGCTCGTTGCGTTTAGAGGCGATCTAAGGAGTGTCGGCATGTAAGTTCCGAACGTGCAATTAAAAGTCCAGATGTGCGATCGTTACGCCTGCAAGCAATGGTGACCACCAGCAGGAGCCACGGCGTCAGACAACTGCGACGTAGAAGTTTAGATTTAAGTTGCGTTGAGAATTTAAGAAGCGCATCGCGTGGTACGTCCCAAGAAGATGAAGAAGTCGAACCTCATGAAGTAAAGATGAAGATAAAGTGAGTTTTCAACGTAATAGAGCGTGCGAGCAACCATCGAAATAGGTGCCCGATTTTTCGAGTTTATCGTCTAGTTCGAGTTTGTTAAAGTTTCTCGAAGCTACGAGAAGTAAAGTCAGAAGCAAAAGTAAAGCCAAGCAAGATAAAAGAAGGATGGACTCGTTCAGACCGCACGTCCAGTGCTCGAGGAACAAGTTTAGCGAATTTTTCTTTTATTCCGTTGCTCGAATAGTTTCTAGAGGTCCGCTCGAATGTAAGATAATAAGGAGCTCGTGTTAAGAGAGGTTTCGAGAGAGATTTCATAAGGAAGAAAGGATAGAAGATGCTCAAGCTTTGAAGAAGATAAGAAGAAGAATCAAGATATCTCAAGATCGTCAGAAATCTTATGCCAACGAAAAGAGAAAAGATGTGAGCTTTGAGATTGGTGACAAGGTATTCTTGAAGATTGCACCAATGAAAGGAGTGGTTAGATTTGGGAAGAAAGGTAAGTTGCAGCCACGTTATGTGGGACCGTTCAAGATTCTAGAGAAAATAAGTGAAGTTGCCGATCGCCTAGCATTACCTCCGGATTTGGCGGGCGTGCGTGATGTTTTTCATGTGTCGTTGCTTAGACGATACGTGTCTAACCCTAGTCATGTCATTTCATATGACACAGTACAAGTTTCCCAAGATATGATGTATGAAGATGTCCCAATTGCTGTGATTGATAGAAGAGTTCACACTCTTCAAACCCAAGGGATTTCCCTTAATGAAAGTGCAACGGAGTCCAAATGGACCCGTAGAGGCTTTGAAAGAAGGAAGATGGTATTATAGCTCGATATCAAAAATTTAACAGAAATGTTAGGCTAATTTCGAGGACGAAATTTTTAAAAGTTGAGGAGATTGTGATACCCCGATCCTTTTGCTAAATTATAAATTATAATTTTGGTACATGATTTTGAATTAATATTGTTTGAATATTAATCATGTGAGTATGTTTGTATTATGTCGTTGTTTTATTGCAGGTTGTCTTACACGAACCGATACGTCTTAGCACACAGTGGTATTATACTGAGTATATAATACAGTTTGAATTTTAAATACTAAAGTGTCGAGTTATGTGTTAAAGAATGAATGTAATTATATTTAATTTTGTTTTTCCATACCTCGAACACCCTAAATGGAGTTGGAAATGTCCGGGAGTCGATTTAAAAAGGGAGTTTTCCTTCCGGATTTCTATCTTACGTATTTTACTGCTTTATATTTTATGTTCTTACATCTATCCCACACATATCGTAGAACAGTTTACAAGCAGTATTGATTTCACACGTTAAGAGCACGGATTATCGTTTTACACTTCTCCTTGTCTTCTCATACTTATGCAAGCTCCTTTCTTATCTCATATTTCATCAAAAAAATGGCACTCCCATTCCATTTGATGAACATCAAGCTTCTTTTAAAGAAGCTCAGAAAGGATAAGTATCTCGACCGAGAGCTCCTTCAAGCTCGATTAGGTCCAAAGAAGACCAGCATGATCTTTCACTTATTGAAGACATACTGTTGGTCTCGAGGTGAGTCAGAATCAGTTTAGAGAGGGGGTGAATAAACTGATTACAAAACTTAACTTAGATGCGGAATATTCAGGGTCCATTTTAACTCACAAATATTATCCGTGCTATGTAGAGATCAGTTGAGAAGATCTGCTAGCTCGGAGTGCTGTGTGTGCTTATAGTGTGTAGTTAAAAACATGCAACTGAACTGAAATTTAAAGCAGAGCACACAAGCAGTTTATAGAGGTTCGAAGCTTAACTTCTACGTCCTCTCTTCCTTCCGCAGAAGGGTAATTCACTACGCAAGTGTAATGTGATACCCCAGTCCTTTTGCTAAATTATAAATTATAATTTTGGTAAATGATTTTGAATTAATATTGTTTGAATATTAATCATATGAGTATGTTTGTATTATGCCGTTGTTTTATTGCAGGTTGTCTTATTCGAACCGATACTTCTTAGCACACAGCGGTATTATACTCAGTATATAATACAGTTTGAATTTTAAATACTAAAGTGTCGAGTTATGTGTTAAAGAATGAATGTAATTATATTTAATTTTGTTTTGCCATACCTCGAACACCCTAACGCTGAGCCGGACGGGGGCTAGGGGGCAATGCCCCCTGCTTTTTCGGTATGTATTAAAAGTGTTTTGAAAAATTTAAAGTTAAATGGAGTTGGAAATGTCCGGGAGTCGATTTAAAAAGGGGAGTTTTCCTTCCGGATTTCTACCTTTAAATTCAACACTTATTCATTTCTTCTTCATTCTTCTTCCATTTGGGGTGATTCTCTCTCTCATTTCTCTCAAGAATTTCTTCAACTTTTGGGAAGAGGATTCTACCATCATCATCCATCATCTAAGGTAATCTAATACAACTTTCCTCTTGATGATTTAGCTCCATTCTAGTTGATTGAGTTTAGGGTTTGTGATCCAAGTTAGGGTTTTTCGATTTTGATTGATCTTCTTGCCTTGATATCTTGAACATATGGTTTATTTACTCCATTGAAGCTATATGTGTCGTTAAATTGAAATCCCCATGTTCATTGATGCTAAAGATTGAAATTTTTGCCCTAATTTCCCTTGAATTGTTGATAATTGTTTGGAGGTGTTGTGATGGGTGTTTGGGGTTGATTTTCAAGTATGTTAGAGCCCTAGGATGAAGGTGTTTGTATTTGAAATATTGGGTTTAAAGGATTTAAATTGAGTCATGAGCATGTGGTTTAAATGGATGCATGTAATGTGCTCGATTAAATGCTTCAAAGAGTTTTAATGTGTATTTTGAGTCCAAAATCATGATATGAGTTAGTATATCCATGATTGTGTATATGGATATGTTTGAAGACCTTAAAGTAAAGTATAGAATGAGATTGGTCTAAATTATGACTTAATTATATAACTTGACGTCTAAAATAAAAAGAGGATTGAAAGGTGCTAGGTGACGTATTGGGGTTCGAGGTGGACGACTTGTGCACGGCCAAGAAGTATTTCAAAGGTTGAGAATTTTCGATAGCATCTCGTAAGGTGGGGTTACTCTAAACTGTGAATATGTGTAAAGTTATAGTTATTGTTGTGCTTTGACTGTATGAGTATGAAGGGTCTTCGGACCAAGAGAAAAGAATGAGACCCTTCGGGGCATACAGAGGTCCTTCGGGATCGATATAGACTTGTTAATGTCCTCCCTGGGGGGTAGTATGTCTGCGGGCATCCCTACAGGGGTAAGATGTTCATTAACAGGGGCATCATGATGTTTGGGCCCTACGGGATTGAGACTAGTCTCCACAAAGAAAAGAAAAGTTCATATGTTTTATTTTCACTTGTGCAATTGGCTATAACTGTTTGCAGCGTTCCCCACTGAGTATGTTGTTAAATACTCAGCCCATTCATTCAATGAATTTCAGATTGAGGAGTCAAGGCCCGAGTAGGAGCGTCGTGAATACAAGAGAAACCCCCACAAGATTGTGTTTACTTTTACATGCCCTTTGAATACGCATATTATTATAATTCCATTGATCGTTCTATTTATCTTATGATTAACAATTATTGGGAATGGGATTAACCCGATTGTTGTAGTTGTGATTGTATTTAACTTGATATAACATGTCAATGTTTTAAAGGCGGGTCGATTGACCTAGGAGCCTATGTTGTGTAAATATAGGTCGTTGAATTCCTATGCTATGTTTGTTAATTTAGGGTTCTAGATGGGCGGGTTGTCTAAGACCTATGAGCCCGATAGGTTAGATGATTGTATGAATGATGTGGATGGGTTTATTCTATGCTTCCATTAAATACCATGTTGTGTGACAGGGTAGATTCGATAGGTTGCATGTTATATTTGTGAAAGAAAAATATATATTCGGAATTATGCAATTTGACCTTAGCTTCCGCTCAACTTATTAAGAGAACGCAAATGCATGTATTTGAATTATTTGTTTAGTGACGTGGCCAAACGGAGTAGTTTGGGGCGTTACAAGTATGTTAAGTGATGTGGCCAAACGGAGTAGTTTGGGGCGTTACATGTAAAGTTCCTTTATTATAGTTATACAGTGAAGACAGTTGCTGTCCCAGAAGCTGCACTCTCAACTTACTCAGCCGGTAGGTTGACAGCTCACACTTGCGATCCCCAACTACTCGTTGGAGAGATAAGGTGATAATGCCTATCTTTTCACAATTTTAGATCTCACTCGATCTTCAAGAGTACAGTCTTGAATCTGGTATCAACTGGGTTGCTCCTTTCCGCGTCTGCATCTGAGCTGGGATAGTTGATCACTTAGGAACGGTGACTGAGAGAACAACTCTGGCTGGAAATCTTTAACAGCTAGCTCAAAGAGCGTTAAGGCTCATTCTCATCAGTTGGAACTTTTGATTTTCTGAGTTCTTTGAGTGCGAGGCTTTAGTGCTTCGGCGAACGTCTTCGCAGAAAGACTTAACTAAACTGCTCTCCAAATTCTCAAAAGTCCCACAGTCTTTTCTGGGGTAACTCACCTTTTAAAGATAGGTGAGTTGGTGACCGCTGGTGATCACTGTTGGATCATAAATGATAAAGCCAGTTGCAAGGCTTTCATTTAATGGGGTCGTTGGGTTGCCATTGCTCTTCTGACGAGCTTTTGCTTCAAGATCTCGGTTGGATTAACTTCAAGATCTTCTTTGGCTTATCTGAATTTCAGTTGCGGCTCCCTTCTTGATCTTCAGTTCGGAGCTTTGTCTGGCAGCTGGAATCTTCAGTTCCTTTGTCTGTCAGTTTTGCATGTCCCTTGGCAGTTTGGAAAGCTTCAGTTGAGATCATTTTTAGCTGGCATTTCTGGGCTTGGGCTTGATGCCTTTTGAGCTCCAGTTTGCTTCTGCTTCAGCTGGCAGTTTGAACCAGTGTTCTTTAGCTGGTATTTTGGACTTGTGTCCCTTCAGCTTGAACTTTCATGCACTGGTCTTCAGTTCGGTTGCTGGCGCTTTATCAGTTGGACTTCAAAACTGATGCGTCTTCAGCAGGGGTTCTTCGAACTTGTTCTTCATCAGCTGGAACATCATTCTTCAGCTAGTATTTTCCGTCAGCTTGTACCTTAGTCTTCTCTTCAGTTGGTATGTTCCTTCAACTGGAATATCCTAAGCTGGTATTTCCTTCAGCATGGATCTTTAGACTAGGTACATTTCTTCAGCTGGTATTTTCTTCAGCTGGAATATCTTGAGCTGTTATTTTCTTCAGCTCATGATTGTCCTCCCTTCAGCTGGCAGTCTTCATCAGTTGATGTCATCATGGATAGGCATGTTCATGAATTCAAAATAATGTGCTCTTCAACTGGTATTTCTTCAGTCGGGAATGATCTAGAACTGGTTTGTCCCTCAGTTCTTCTCTTTCAGCTGGTATTCCCTTCAGCTAGGATCTTCCTTTGACTGGAACATTTCTTCAGCCGGTATTGGACTAGAACTGGTATGTGCTTCAGTTCTCTTCAGTTGGGACTTCCCTTCAGCTGGTGGCTGCCTAGAACTAGTATGTGCTTCAGTTCTCTTCAACTGGAACATCTCTTCAGCTGGTGGCTGCCTAGAACTGGTACGTGCTTCAGTTCTCTTCAGGCGGAACATCTCTTCAGCTGATGGCTACCTAGAACTGGTATGTGCTTCAGTTCATCGCTTCAGCTGGAACATCTCTTCAGCTGGTGTCGGTCTTGAACTGGTATGTCCATCAGTTCATCACTTCAGTTGGAACATCTCTTCAGCTGGTGTCAGCCTTGAACTGGTATGTCCATCAGTTTATCACTTCAGCTGGAACATTTCTTCAGCTGGTGTCGGCCTTGAACTGGTATGTTCATCAGTTCATCACTTCAGCTGGAACATCTCTTCAGCTGGTGTCGGCCTTGAACTGGTATGTCCATTAGTTCATCACTGTAGACTGGTGGCAGTTGGTACCTTCTTTCTCGGGTACCTGCAACTTCCAGTTTACCTTGCTAATTATTCTAGAAAGCTACAGTCTTCTTTTTCTCTCTATTCTTCTCTCCTCTTTCACACGAATTGATCATATCTGTTGGCTTTGACAGCTTTAACTCTATATGATCATCTTTAGTTTTCTGCTTAATTTTTTTTCAGTTCTTTCAAGGCTCTTTTCATATTTTAACATATTTTGACATCTCATCAAAACCCCTTGTAAGAAAAACCTTGATAGTTTTTCCTAACAATTTCTCCCTTTTGGATGATGTCCAAAATGTGGCAAAATTGAGCAATGATGGAAGAACTGATTGAGCTGTGTAGCAAGAACATAATCAAGTAAGAAAACTTGTAGCTAAGAAACTGCTTATGTAAACTGATTAGATATCTTTCAATCTACAACACTTTGTTTTTTTTTTCTTTTTCTTTGAGTTTCTAGCTCTTCAGCTGCTGCGCTTCTTCAGCTGATATCTCATCTCCTTCTTCACCTATTCCACGAATTGGTAGGCTCTCCTCTTTCTCTGGCACTAGCATTTCTCTAGACTTCCCCCTAAGACAAATGTCCCTGGACAGCTCCCCAATCTTCCCACTGAGGCTGATGCTTCTCTTCTCGAGCAGTTCCTACAGTCCTCACTACTTCCTCCTGGGGCTGTACTTTCTCTTGAAACTATGAGGGTTCCCTTTGAATCTCATCCCAGAGACTAAAAAACTGTCTTCCATAATTTTTCTCCTCAATCTCTCCAGTCTCTTCCCCCTTTTTCACATCATCTAAAAGGGTGTGCATGTGTAGATCTATTTGAAGGTAATATGTGTAGCTAAGTTACCTTCAAATAGAGAAGGGAATGATTGTTCTCTTGGTAGTGAGGGTAGCCAGTTTGAGGCTTCTTCAGTTGGCATGAACTGCCGTATATCTTGCAGTGGAGGCTGAACTTGATGTTCAGTTGTCGTCATGGCTAACCTTGGGAGTAGTTCTTCAGTTGGAGATGGGTGGTTGAACATCATAGGTATGGAGGACGAGTTTGATGGCTCTGCAAACGGCAGTGGAGCTACGGCAGGTACTCCATTTTGGATTTTGTTGATCATTGAATCCATAATCTCTGAGAGAGTGGGAGTGGCCATCGATGGATGATTCATCCAGTTTCTGCTCCAATATCCTTCTTGACTCCAGAAAAATCATTCCTTCCTGTCAAGCAGTGTAAACATAACTTCTTCATCAACATGATATCTCCAGAGTGACCTTCTGAGATATCTTCCCAGTTGATTGAAGAGATCAGAGTGGTATCTCTCGATAAGTTGAAAACTGCTGAGCATATCAGCGAGAGTGTTGTTGAAGCTTTCTTCAACACCATCCATGCAGTTGGTTTCAGCTGGCGCAGTTGATTCTGTTGTCATGTCTTCATCTGACATAAGCTGCTTTTCTCGATTATTTGAAGTCGGTTCAGTCGGGGTGGAGGCGCCTTCTTCTGCAGTGTGCTGCCTCATTGATCGCGGGCTAAAAGGTCTGATATTCTTTCTCCTTTTGACAAAGATTGTGGGGTGATAATCTCTCATGTCCAGAAACTCACCTCTTTGGTTGAGAAATTGGATCTGATCAATGATGATCATGCTAATCCTGTTAAGAAACCCAGTTTTTCGGTGAATGTTCCAGTTTGATGGTCAAACTTGACCTTGCGAACATTTTGGCCTAGTTGTTATAGCACATACAATGCCCAGTCAACTCTGCATCAGTAGTAAATGAGTGCCATCAGGTGAGCATTGTTGGCGCTGAAGTGAGTATAGTCCAGATTGCCTTTCAGGAAATGGATAACTATATCTTGGAGTTGAATGAACTCCGGCCGAAGACTGTCCTTCAGTCTGTGAGAGTAGTCATTATGCTCGACTCCTGGATTCATCCATTGACGCCACAATTCTGCATGGTTTGGCGTGACTATTGCGTCTGCCTGTTCACCTATTCCAGGAAGATGGAGTGACTCCATCACAACTTCTGCTATGTCGGAGAAGATATAGAATTCGGCAACTGCCTCAGGAAAGCATCGTCCAAATCTTGGACCTCGTGTGAGAAACTGAAAGAGTCTAGTTTCCTCCACTGCTGAGATTAGGTGATGGAACAAATCAGGCTTAAGTCTCTCCATCATGTAGTCTAGTTCTATGAACTTATCTCTTTTGAGGTTGAGAGCAAGTCTAGCCAGGTCAATGTATTGAGCGGGCAGTTCCATTCTTTGATAGAATGTTTGAGAGAGAATGAATGGAGTAGAGAGAAAGATGCAAAGCAAATGCAGTGAGGGTTTGAGTTTGATCTGAAGCTTAGATCAATATCCCCTTGGCATTTAAAGAAGCTTTGCATGCATGTACTTCGAATTATACTCGAGTACGCATCAGCTGATCAGTTTAAATAGATTTGACTGATTTGCAGCTGGCATAAATGAGATGATCATCTCAGCCGTCAACAAGTTTAGCTTCAACTTGTAGATCAGCGGTTGAGATTTCATCCATTTGGAAATGGGGTTGTTGCCATAAATAACAAATATTTTGTGCAGGATTTTGCTATTTATATCCCTCAGGCTATCAACTCACTTTCCACTTAAGTGATTGATTTTGCTCAGTAGCATTAAAGACTTGCTATCTTGAGAGATCTTCCATTTGAAAATAATGTCTGTTAGATCACGATGGCATTAATGTGATGAGGAACAAGTTTAAAGATTTTAATGAATTTAAACTTTTCCTTGGCAGTTGGGCTACCCTGTCCAACTGATGACTTTTTGGTGAACTGATGATGTGGCAACTGATCGATCAGTTCTAGTCATATCTTTTTGTTGGCCCTTGGGACTGATTCATCACTGAACTGATGAGATCAGTTGTTGAACTGCTGGATTATATCTCAGTCAGTTTTCTTTGGCCTGCAGCTCCTTAGAGGCGGATCCAGCTCCTTCAACAGGCTTCTCTGGCCTTGCTTTGTTCACGGATTGACTCTGGTGCTTAGCTTCAGCAGATGTGACCCTTCGCCTTCTGTTCAAGTTCCTTCTTGAGGATGACTTGTGCTGAACTTCCTGCAGGTTCAGTTGGGCGGCTATCTTGTGGCTTGAAGGAATCAATGGGGTGACATATCTCTTTGATAAGAGATTGGGTAATGTGGCATTGTCTTCAACATCACATAGTCGACTCACTGCAACTGGGGTGAGAGGTGACTCTCGCTGCTCCTGTGCAGTTGCAGGTTCAGTTGGTCGATTAGGCTCAGCTAACTGATTTGGCACACTTCCAAAATTCAGTTTTCTACGGGTAGGGCTGATTGTGCAGGTCTCCTGCTACTTGGCTCCTGCTTCTTCATGAGCCTTGATGTCACTTCCCAATTCGGCAAGTAGGGCAGTTGGAGGAATTTTCTTGGTCAATCTATGACTCATAATCCTCTGTACTTGCACGATAGTTGGAGGGAATGGATTTGCAGACACTATCCATTTCAAACTCCAAACTTCTTCTCTTTGCCAAAAACTCATGCCGTGATAAGTAGTGATCAGGAAATGAGACTGGATGGACATTGAGTGTCTCCAGTTGTACCAGTAGAAGTACCGGTTTAGCAGCTTAAAAAGCTCTTGATCTTGCTTGGCCACAAATGCAAATTGAGTAAGAAGTAAATTTGTTACCCCTTTTTGTGCATTCTTTCCTGCATATTCACCACTATAGAAAGTGCGAATATCTTCTTCCGTCAATTGGAGAGGGGGACAAGTTTTCCTAAAGTAGTTAGCTCCATAGTTTGAATGAGGAATTCTGATGAATGGAATAAGCTCATCTGGATCAGAACAGTCTTGGAATTCCACTGTTGATCCATTCTTAGAGACTGATGACGGGATGGCATTGGCAGTTGAGGAATTTGAGGCTGTGATATTTGTATTGCCAATTCCTAGCCTTTTCTTCTTTAGTGAGTGCAGATGAATGCTTCCTCTCTTGGGAATCCAGTCTGAGATGAGGACTGGTAACGCATCATCATTTGGCAGCTTCAAGATATCTTCAATCATCTTGCTCATTCTGAGAACAAGTCCTACCATGGACTCAAACTTTCGTGTTCTCTTTGAGTTGAAAGCCTTGAGAACTTGACGCTTGAGTTGTGAGAATACAAACTCTGCCCAGTTTGTCTCGCGTCCTTCAGCTAGGTGTATCATCACCTTGTACCTTTCCTAGGTAAGCTGGCTTAGGCTTCCAATTGCTCCAAACATCATCTTGTTTGTGATGTCGAGCAGAACTCCATACTCTGGTCTTAGATCAGTTTTAGCTGTGGAAAAACTGAATGCCTTTCTGCAGGTGGGGGTCTTCCACCTTCTCCAGTATGGTTTAGCTGCTTCACTCAACTCTTAAACGGTTGCACCTTTCCTTAGAAGTTGAAAAACTTCAGCAATTGTTCTTTCAATTATCTTGATTGGTCAGCCGTGGATAACTGATGTAATCTCCTTGCCATCAGCACTGATATGTGCTTGGAGAAGAAATTCACACACCTGACTTTGTCTGAAGAATCTGGGTGGTGTTTCCAGGTAGTGAAGAATCTCTGTCTTGTGAAGAGAAACAATCAGGTTTTGGTCGTTTGAATTTTGAAGGATATCCTGGAATTTCTTCTTTTCAAGGAATTTATCTCTCATCATTTGTTTCTTGAAAGAGCTGGGGGAACTAAGTAATTCTGCCATTGAAGAAAATTTGGCTAGAATTCTTGAGAGAGATGAGAGAGAGAGAGAGAGACTCTTTGAAAGAGATTGGGAAATGAGTATGTCTCTTCTCTTTTTGCAAGGGAGGGGGACTAGATCTGAATTGATTTATGAGTAATGAATGAATACTCATATATCTTGGAAAAATTTGTGTCCCTTGCTTTTGTTGTTTGTTTTAAATGCCTTTGTCAGATTTTCAATGGTAAGAATTCAAGTGATTTTGCTGACATGGCATTTTTATCAATAAAATATTTATTTTATTGATCAAAAAGAGTTACAGAGCTTAATTACAAGAAGAACACTTAGAGGATCTAATCAGCGAAGCTTGATCAGTCTCTAATCCTTCTTGTGCTCTATCTTCTGCTTTTTAGCAGGTGGCTCACCAGTTTTGTCATGGCTGGATGGTGTGGCTGCAACTTGTTGAGCATTCAGTCGATCCTGTAGCTGCTGGATGAGCTCTGAGTGAAGCTTTAGCTGCTCCTGAATGCTGCGAAACTGCTCTTCATGTTAATTTGTGCACTGACCAATAGAGCTTTCTGGTTGCTCCTAGAGCTGTATTTCTGCTGCTCTGATTTCATAAAGGATGAGACCTTCAAGTGGTAGTTCATCATATTTTGATATGGCTTCATCTCCATCTTCTGTTTTACTTAGCTCATCATAGGGGATTGTCCTGGTCTGTTCAGGATTTCCCAAGCTCTCTGTTTCGCCATGGCTTTTCTCTGTTGGTGGCAGCACGATTTCTGATGTCTGCTGGTTTGGATCTCTATGCACCACCATCACCGGTGAGCATGTATAGCCTTGAGGCTGTTCTTGAATCAACTGATCAGTCAGATTTTCCAAATCTGGCACTTAATCAACATGATCAGTTATTGTTTCTTCAGGAATAGGTTTATGAGTTGCTTCAACAAGAGGTATTTGAACTGTAGAATTATATTGAGAGATTGGCTCGGCTTGATCTGCAAACAGTAGTTGGCAATCTGTTTCATTCTCAGTTTCTTTAGTTAATTGAGCTTCTTGAACTGGCTCTGCAGTAGAAGCATCTTGAGATTCCTCTTGGTTTTTTTCAGACTCAGTTGGTCCTTCAGTTTGACCCTCTTCTGGTCTAACTAGTGAATTTAGCAACTCTTCAAACTCCAAGTCAGTGATGTACTTGTGAGTTTCTTCAGTGGAAGGTACTCTGTGCTCTGGAGAGTCTGCAATGATGTTGATATTGACCTCTTTTGGATAGCGTAGATCTCTCAGCATTTCTTCTATGAGATCATCTAAGGACACCTCTTTTTTTCCTGTTGATATAGTTTCAGGCTGTGATCCTGATTGACCTTTGATTACTTTGTCATGGAACCATTTTTGTAGACTTAACCATATTTTGCCCTCCTTTTCAACAGAGAAAGTGGGTGTCTTGATTCCATTTCTATCACAGATCTCGCTGAAGAAATTTTCCAATGATCCCCTGGATGGATTGCCACATATCTTCCTGAGACCTAGTTGCCTCTTCAGATCTTTACTTTTTGTGGCTCCGGCATTTTTGCTGCTCGTCCACCACGTACTCCATTCTTCTTCCCTCTTCCAGAAACTCATCCCATGGAAAGCTAACAGAAACAGGAATTGATCGATTTGATAAACATGCCTCCATAGATACCAGTAAAGATACCTAGTAAGAGTTTTGTACAGCTCTTCATGTTCTGCGAGTTCGGGAGCATAGTGTTGTGCCGTATATTGCTGACTCGTCTCCTCTGCCCATTTCTTGATGTCTTCTCCTTTTGAGAAGGCCCTGATGTTTTCAGCCATTTAGGGCATCGGTGGGCAGGTATGCCTGAAGTACTCCGCTTGTGCTTCCTCATGAGGTATTTCTCTTTCAGGAAGTAAGTCCAATGGATTTGCATATGGGGTGACATCTTCTGTTGAGAGGTTTGGTGCAATTGTTGGATGCTGATCTTTTACCGAATTATCCTCTCTTTTCTTGATTGCCCTTATACTTCTTTTCTTCTTTTGATGGGCTGGTTTCTTTCTCAAAGCTAGTCTGGCAATTGGTATCTCTTCATCCTCTATATTTGACTCAATCCAGACTGTTCTTGGGTGGTCAGTTGAGACTCTTGATCTGGAAGATGTGCTAGTTCCAGCTCCAGTCGTAGCTGCTCGAGCTTCTGCTTCAGCTATTTGATCCAAGTCCATGAAATACTCATTAGAATCTGAGGAGTCATCCGTTGCTGTTTTACTTGCCAATTGTTTTCCTCTTTCCTCTGCATCTGCAATCTTTTTCTTGCGATGTATTGGCTCAGCTTCTTCAATTTTGACAGATAGAGTTGGCATTGGAATGAAGTCCCCTCTATTCATTGGTGAGTAGTTTGTTTCTTCAAACATCAGCTCTGGAAACCTTCTTTCTAGGAACAGGCTGACTCTGTTGAGATAACAGATGCTTTATGGGAATACGTTCTCACTCTTTTTTTCCTGAACAAGTAGAACGAATTTCTTGATTTGACTGAAGACATGTTGAGCCCAGTTAATGTCCAGTTGATCATCAATAGCAGTACAAGCCTTATGTTTTGGCTTGGACATCTCTAAGTAACTTCCTGTAGTTCCAAGAATCATTCTGACAATGATCGAGGTCAGCATTTGATATGCATCCTTAAATCTTGAGATGAAGTGGCTGTTCTTGTAGACTTCTCTTAAGCCTTGTCTCCTCCACAGTTGGTATGCGTTCCTCATATGAACCTTGGTGTCATCAAGAATTAACCCCTGGTAGGTAATTCAAACACTTCTCCAAGATTTTCAGCAGTGAGAGTGAATCGTCGTCCTCGGACCACAGTTGAGATTTCACTCGACTCCTTTGAACTTCTGGCATTGAGGTAGAATTTCGCAACTGCCTCTGGATATACCTTCTTAGGATGAGCCTCTATGAAGGTCTTTAGATTTGATTGGTATAACTTTGAGATAATCTCGCCACTGAGTGCTGAGTTTTTACAGTTGCGAACAGACACAGTTGGTTTGAAGAATTTATCTTTATAGAGCTTGCTGCAGAATGTCGATGAATCCTTTCCAGTTAATCTGAAGTTGTAGATCTTTTGAGGAGTACGATCAGAAGCTGTAACAGCTCGGTCCCGAGAAAGGGATTAACAAGTGGGGACAGGGTGTTATTAAGGGATTATTACGGATTAAATGGGGTTACTTGACTACGAAAGAAATATGATTGAAGAATACGAATAACAAGGGCTTCAATTAACACGAATATGTATGCTCATCCGGAGCTTAATCAATTAAACAAACACCAACATATAAGAGAAAATATAACTAGATATGCATCATTGTATTAATACGATCAATTCGGGACATTTTGTTCATAGAATTTGAAATAGAGAATATGTTCAGAATTTAGATGACATATATCAGAGTAACAGGATTATAGTGGGATTCGTAAGCACTTAAACTACAGCAAAAACTTGGCAGCCAACGCACATCCACAGCCACCAATGACCTCAGCATCTCAATCTGAAAACATTTGAAAAAGAGGGTGTGAGCACTAATGTACTCAGTGGGTTTTTACAAAAAGCTCTTAAACAACTTTGAGAAATATCCAATAATCAAATGACGGAATATAGAGAGCAAAATGCAAAAGCCCTCTCTATACCCGTAAAACCTTTTCTTTTCTTTTGGGCCCAATCTTCGCTCAAACCTGATGTCAGCTGTACTCTCGGGCATGCCGTAGGATAGAAGAGGGGTTACCTCAAATATCCCAACGAGTTTGTGAGGGAATTAACCCAGCAGTGACTCACTTCAAATGATCAAAGATCACAACTTCTGAGCTCAAGTCCTGGTTATAGCAAGACTATGTTCTTCTTTAACTTCCTTAACTTAAACTTAACTTTCCTTACTTGACTTACTTGAATTATCAAACCTAGAGAAATCATCTAGGCTAATTCTTAACTTAGCGGGATCTTGGCCCATAAGGGATTTTCTAACATCCGAAAAGGCAACCCTAAGTTACCATAGACTTAGCAAAATCCAACACTCAAATACGAGGAAATGGATGCGTATAAACATCGATTGCAATTAAAGCAATTCTAACATCTCATGCTAGCATAAATTATACTTAACAATCTTATCATGAATAAATCATGCTTGAGAGCTCGATAACTTTCTTTCTTTACTTTCTTTGCACAGAGACCAATTAGGCAGAGCAAAAATATTCTATTGGATATCTCATTTGCCCTAACTTGCTTCTAGAGCTCATTAGGTCAAACTTTTAGAAAAAGTATAGATTTACCCACCTCGATCACTGAGCAAAGGATGAGGTAAAAATGCTTACGATCCTTCTTCGAGTTCTCACTAGGTGCACTTTCTCCTACAAAAGTCGAACTATCGACTTAGCGGCCTCCTTCGAAAAAATTGAACATCTAAAATGAGAAATAACAACAACTAACCCAAAGTCCTTAATCTAAGACTTAAATACAGATTGCACGACTTAATGACCTTATAAAATTCGAGAAGAATTTTCTTGAAGAAATCACATTTTGATACTCGAATTTTAGACGAAAATAACTTGAAAAGGGTACATCAAATAACTCGGAAATAACTTGAAAATCTTCTTAAACTAAACTTGGAAATAACTTAGGATTAGTTTGGAAAAACACAACTCGTAAGGCTCGAAAAGAGGACACAAACATAGCTAGAAAAATCAGCGTCGGAACAACACGTGGGTACCGCGTGCCAGCGGCACCCCGCGCGCCCGCGCCACCCCCACACCGGCGCTCTATGGCGCGCTCGCGCGGGTGGTTAGCCGAGGGGGGTGTTGCGCGGTGGCGGCCCCCTCACGGTCGCGCCACTTGCTCCACCCAAATACTGGGCATTCTTCTTCTTCCGAGTTTCTTCAATGTTCGTCGATTCTTTCGACAAACACGAAGAACACGAAGAACACTTTTAACAATTTTAAAATGAACATGCTTCAATAACCTAAATCAACATGAAATGGCATGCATAGATTTAACTATAACAAAAATTGAAACATTAATCTAGGTGGAATTGAAGAAAATAAGAGCAATTTCTATGAAGAACGTGAAGAACGTGAAGAACATGAAGAACACGAAAATAAAAGCGAGAAAATAAAAATGAAAATGAAAAGAGCTTGAATCCTCATCGAAAATATAGAATGGACAAAGTCTAGTGCGCCGAAGGAAGGTGGCTAGCCCGACATCTCATCGAGTCGTAGCTACGGCAGAGCTGACCCACTATGTCCTGACGGCACCCCTAATTAAATTAATTAAAGGGTCGAAATCAGCTCCATGCACACACGTGACTTACGTCACCATCTTCATGTTAGTTTTGTATACTGGAAGACTTGTCTTTGTATACTTTTCTGATGATATGATTATATGAAATGAAAGTTATTGCAGTCACTGTTTGCATTTAGATTATGTTCTATAATTGTTCTATGCAATGTTCCATATACTTACATTGTAGATGATGTGGTGTGGGGAGTCACACGGTAAGATCATATCATTAGAACCTTGTAATGTATTAAAAAGCTCACGGCTTAGATGGTCCTGAACATACCATCGGTACACCGTAGAATAATCTGATAAGTTAGTTTATCTTTGACTAACTGATTATTCTAGTACACTCGTTAGTGTATTGAGGAGGATCACGATAGGATACTATTCTCTATCTCTGACCCAGTTACTGAGAGAATAAAGATCCACAGAGTTCGGGTTCTGAACTCATGTGATATTGGCGAGCATATGTGTATGTTGTTTATTACTTTGATTTATCAATGGGTGAGATCTTTTCGTAGATTGAATTTGATATCTTGGGTAATAACAATGTATACATGATGTCTCGAGCAGTATGCATGAGCACCGTGTCCTGATGCACTAGGTTGATGATGTTCTCTTGAGGAAACGCAAGTTCATGTTGAAACCCTGCAGGTGGAATTTATTTCGTACATGAGTAAAGCTTGTGTGGTACTACTTAAGGTTTTAGATGTTAATTAATTATAGTTGTCAGAGGCTGACATAATTAATTAATGAACATTATATCTTAAACACGGGGAATGGCTGGACTAAAGGAGAAAGCATATTGGTAAATATGTATTAAATTGGTAGGTCAGTTTTACTTCTTTAGTGGAATAAAAGTAAAACTTAATTTATTTAATTATATCCTAAGTTTATTGGATATTGGATATTAAATAAATTAGTGGGCCAATTTAATATTCTTCTAGATCCCTGTTGTAGCCCAATTGACTGATAGTGGACTGGATATTGAACTTGAGATAGAGGCCCAAACCCAGTAGGGTTGGGAGACCAATTTTCAGCCACCTCTCCTATATATAGAGGAGGTGGGTTCGAAAATTTCAAGCATTATAATTCAGCCCCTCTTTGTCTCCCAAAGTTATCCACAGATTTCACAACTCTATCTAGTAGTTTTCAGCCCACTCTGAATCTAGATACAGTCCGGGAATACAACAGAAGATCTTGGAGTAGAATCTGCAGTGGATGATTTTGACATAAGTGGCGCCAATTACTGTGTTCATTCAACAGCAAGATTAGATCTTTAATCTTGTCCACAGACCGTCTATCGATTTATAAGTAGATCCGTTTCTATATTTCCGCTTTATTAGATTCAAATCTGCTATGCATGCTTTTTCTGTTAGACTGTGATAAACATGCATGTGACGTAAAAATATGATTTGCATGAACATGGATTAATGGACAACCAAATGATCCTGCGGTGGTTTAATTCGATAAAACCCCAACAACTGGTATCAGAGCGGGTTTTGGCACAGTTCTAGGATTAATTCGGGCATGATTTCAAATTACATGATTAAATTTGATGGTAAATTTATGGTGTTTAAAGTTTTAGATTTAATTGGCTATGTATTTCGATTTTATGGTATTCAAAACTTGGAAGAATTTGAGATGTAAAAATCGAGAATTCTAGTTTTGAGGTATAAGAATTTTCGGCCATCATGGATTAAGATTTGGAATGATATTTGATGTCCTTCAGATTTCCATATTTTATATGATGGGGGTTCGAAAATTTGGAATCAAATTTTTCGAAATTTGATGTTAAAATATTCCCTAATTTTTGTTTGAAATTTTCGGTCCTTTTTTAATTAAAGTATGGATGATGTTTTGATCAAGATCAAATTTCCAGCTTTAATTTGGAGTAGGTCGAAAATTTGAAGTGATTAGAATTGGATTTGGTGATTTTTGATGTATATCAAAAGTTGCCTAATTCTAATCTAGATAGGTTTGAAATTAGAATTTTAAATTTGGTAATTTTTGAAGTGGATCAAAATTTCCAGATTTATTTTTCTAGAAAATTTCGAAACCTATGTTATTTATTTGGAAAAGTTTTTTAATTAATGTCAAATTTCCAAATGTGTTAATTTAATGTAATTTTTTATTTTAATAATTTAATTTGGAGAAGATTTTGATAAAAATCAAATTTTCAGATTTATTTATTAAGGTTGGTCGAAAATTAGAAGGATTGGGTTAAGATTTGATATTATTTGATGTATATCTTAATTTACCTAATTTTAATCTAGATAGATTTGAAAATAGAATTTTAAATTTGGAAGAATTTGAAGTGGATCAAATTTCCAAATTTATTATTTGGACATTTTTGAAAATCTATGTAATTAAAATTGGATAAGGTGATTTTGGATATATACAAATAATTATCAAAATCCAATTGTGATAAGAATTTAATTTTGGATAGGTTTTGGAAGATTTTGAAGTGGATCAAATCTTCAAACCTTATCCTTAAAGATTTAGATTCTTATGGATAATATTTGGATTAGATTTTTGATTTATATCAAGATATCCAATTATTATTTAATTAGGGTGGTTTGAAAATATTAAATAAATTTGTTGGATAATTATTATTAATTTTCAGATTTATTTTAAGATATATTTTCGAAAACTTTCAAGATTTAAATTGGTGGATAATTATTTTAATTTCTAATTTTTATCTTGTGGATAATATCGAGTTAATTAATTTAATTAATTGAAAAATTCGAATATTATTTAATATTCATGCATAGATATCATATGTTATTTTATGTGGATCATATAATATATGATTGTTGGATTTGTAGACTGTGTTTGTTTGCAGATTAACCAACTATCATGGCTCCTTTATTTTATGTGATGTATGTTTATGTTGAATGAATGTTGGTCGTATGCCGGTTTGGCTACGTGATTTTTATCCATGAGAAAATCCATGGATTAGGTATAGGTTTTATTTTACGTTGTTTTAATGTAATAGATATAAAGTTGTTAGACCGAGTTTTTAATTTGTAATTTTTATTCTAGCAATATTAGATTTTTCCTTTTGGAATAGATAGTCTGTATTGAATAAAGATCGGAGATCAACTCAAAGAAGGAAAGTGGTTCAGCACCAAGAAGGAATGTGATGTTTGCATGTTCGATAATGGGATAAAATGAAACCTCAAACATAAATAACTAAGTGGGAGAGATTCATACCAAAGTATGTAGAAATCTCATACGGTCTCCATTAAAATCTGGTTTAATTGATAAGTGATGGGCATGCGCGTTGACATCAGTCTTCCTCCATATCGGATGTGTCATATAATAGATTTCTCTAGAAATTAAATCTCCTAAATGGTTAGTTGTAGAACATTGTTAGAACTAACTGACTCCTCCATCTGGAGCAGTTAAATTCGAATAGTGCTCTTGGTGCGAAGATAATGGTGTGCACACTTAGATGTAATTTATTGATAAACGTCCACACGATCGTGGTTTAAATAGGTTTAACCTATTTAAAAATGAATTTTATAAACGTCCACACTATCGTGGCTTATGAAAGACATTTTTAAAGTATCGGCGGAAAAGTATATAATTTTTATGAGTCTTTCAATTATATACTGTTTATCCTAAATGTGTTTTGTGACTGTACTGCATGTTTTAATTTCAGTTATTTCATATCATCAATGGCACTCTCCAATCTGTCCTCAATCCTCAAAGAAAACAAACTTGTCGGTGAATACTACAATGATTGGCTTCATAACCTTAACTTAGTTCTTGTTGCTGAGGGACACAAGTTTGTGCTTGATGAGGTTTGTCCTCCACAGCCAGATGAGGGTTCTGACGAAGCCCAAAAGGTTGCATATGATAAGTGGGTTAGGTCTAATGAGATAGCGCGCTGTTACATCTTGGCATCTATGTTAAGTGTGTTGCAACATCAGCATGAGCCTATAAAAACCACTTATGATATCATGTACAACCTTAGGCAGCTATTCGGTCATCAGAACCGCTCGGCACGCCATTTGGCAATGAAGAAGCTAATGGATGCGAGAATGTCTGACTCCACACTTGTTAGGATCAAGTTCTCAAGATGATGGGGTATTTATCTGAGATCGAGACCTTGGGTGGAGAGCTAGATGGCGATTCTCAAATCGACATTGTTCTTCATAGCTTGTCCTCGAAGTTTGAGTAGTTCAGGCTGAATTTTAACATGATTAAAAGGGATGTCAGCCTGACTGAACTGCTCATAGATCTTCAGGCGGCTGAATTGCTCCAAAAGAGCAATCCTGAGGCCCACATAGCTGAAAAAGGAGCGTTTTCTTTTGGTGGAAAAAGGAAGAGGAGAAACGCACATAAGAAGGCTGCAGATGAGGTGCCTAAGGCAAAGAAGCCAAAGGCAAAGATTCCTCCTGAGGAATTCAAATCGAAGACTAAGTGCTTCAAGTGCGGCTAACCAGTTCAAAGAAAAAAGGCGGCGTGTCCTAACAAGAAGAAGAAGAGAGGAACATCTCACACTCTAGTTGTAGAAACATGTTTAGCAACTTGTTCTATCCAGTCATAGGTAGTAGATACTAGAGCTACTGATCATGTTTGCATGTCTTTACAGGGGTTCCTGGTAAAAAGACAGCTGAGTGAGGATGAGATCACCGTCTACATGGGCAATGCTACAAGAGTGGTGGCTATTGCAGTGGGAGACATTGTTTTACCTTTCAGTAGTGATAGAACTTTGGTTTTGAAAGATTGTCTTTATGTGCCTGGTTTTAGGCGAAACTTGATTTCAGTTTCTAAATTGATTATGGATGGATATTCTGTTTCTTTTGATAATAAAGTAGTTATATTTAGTGGTAAACATTTTATCTGTTCTGGCACATTGGATGGACACTTATACTTTCTTAAACCAATTGAAAACACTACGCAAAGACAACTATTGAATACATCGATCATAAACTCTAATAAGTGAAAAGAACCATCGCAATTGAATCAAACCTATCTTTGGCATCTAAGGCTAGGTCATATTAACCTTAAGAGGATACAAAGGCTTGTAAATGATGGACCATTGTCTTCTTTGGTACTGGAATCGTTTTCTTTGTCTGAATCCTGTTTGGAAGATAAAATGACCAAGCGTCCTTTCCAGTCAAAAGAAAATAGATCCGAAGGGCTATTAGATTTGATTCACTCTGACCTATGCGGCCCTATGTCAGTTCAAGCTCGAGGAGGGTTCGAGTATTTCATCACTCTCATTGATGATTACTCTAGATACGGTTATATCTACCTGTTGCGTCGCATGTCTGAATGCTTTGAGAAATTCAAAGAGTTTAAGGCGGAAGCGGAGAAACAAACAGGTAGAAGTATCAAGTCACTATGTTCTGATCGTGGTGGCGAGTACCTCTCAAGAGAATTTAGGGATTACATGGCACAGAATGGGATTGCATCCCAGTTGACTGCGCCTGGAACGCCACAGTAGAATGGCGTGGTGGAAAGAAGGAATCGTACACTGTTAGAGATGGTTAGATCGATGTTAAGGTTGGGAGACCAATTTTCGGCCACCTCCCCTATATATAGAGGAGGTGGGTTTGAAAATTTCAAGCATTATAATTTAGCCCCTCTTTGTCTCTCAAAGTTATCCACAGATTTCACAACTCTATCTAGTAGATTTCAGCCCACTCTGAATCTAGATACAGTCCGGGAATACAACAGAAGGTCTTGGAGTAGAATCTGCAGTGGACGATTTTGACATAAGTGGCGCCAATTATTGTGTTCATTCAACAGCAAGATTAGATCTTTAATCTTGTCCACAGACCGTCTATCGATTTGTAAGTAGATTCGTTTCTATGTTTCCGCTTTATTAGATTCGAATCTGCTATGCATGTTTTTTCTGTTAGACTGTGATAAACATGCATGTGACGTAAAAATATGATTTGCAAGAACATGGATTAATGGACAACCAAATGATCCTGCGGTGGTTTAATTCGAAAAAACCCCAACACTTCATGCATGCGACGTGCATGTGCATGCTTGTTCTTTATGTTCTCTTCTTCAAACCTTGATCTCCAATCTTTAATTGTTAACAAAGTAACAATTTTGGAGCTGCTCTCAACTCCTTTGTCATCTTCGAACTTCTTACATGCAGATGCTTAGAAATATCCTTGCAATTGTATTGCTCGAAGTCATGTAATTGGGCCATGTATTTGCAGCTCCGGGTTAAGTTCTTTAAGGCTTGTCGTGGACGTATCAATTAATTAATTAAATCTGTTAAGGGTTTTTGCGGGTTGTTAATTAATAAGATTTTGGATAATAAGGGTTCTTTTGTTCAATGATTCGTAAGAAGGAAAAAAGAATATGTCAGGGGTTCCGGTATTCTATAACTGATTTATAAGAATTGTGAATTAAAATCAATGCACCGATGAACGATATGATCATATCTCTTTTTATTTACAATCTCATCCGATTTTTATTAATCTGATTTCTCTCCTCTATTTTGTTTCATTAGTTAATTAAACTCTCTCAAAACCGTAAAAGTTACCTTTGAAAGAAGAATACACCGTTCCCTGTGGATTCGACCAGTATTTTCCACCTACTACACCCTTGTTAGGCATTTGGAAAAGCAGTTATTTTGAGCACGTGACGACCACATATCAGCCACTATCAATAATCATGGAACACATCTTATCCTTGATTGTTGCACAGGTGTAGAAGATATTCTCCCGCTGATGATCGTGTTCCTCAGTTCGATTGATGCTTAGACTCCGGATTATCACAAGGCTGACAATTAGCGCATCCGGGTTAACCTCCTCTGGCTCAGCATCATCGATTTGTGCTCCTTCATTAGTGGCGTCACTTGTTGGCTGCTCTAACTCATCCTCACTGGCTGACTCGAGTTCATTCTGTTCTGAAAGAAATAGAACTCATCGGTTTAGATATGGGGCTTCAAAATGGCCCCATCCTTGGCAGTTGTGACACTGGATGTCACGAGCTCATATAGGGGCTGCTGTAGGAGGCGTTGCTAACTGGTTGGGCCGTCTATATGGCGGTCTGGACTGTGTAGATGGCATAGACTTGGGTCTACGACTTGTCTATGGTGCAGTGCGATCAAAATGTCGAACGGGCTGTTCTGGAGGACCTTTCGAACGTGTGGCTTTAGTTAGCATTGAACTGGGTGCATTGCGGATCCAAAGCTGTTGTGTAGGGGCTGCATTGTGCATTGATCATCGTTGGCCATCTCTAAGCTGTCATTCAATGATTGACGCGTAGTGCACCATCTGCTCCATGCTTGAGAAATCTCTCAGTTCGACCTCACAGGCTGTATCCAGATTCATGCCCTCAATATATCGGATAATAGTGGCATCGAGTGTCCTCCTTTCCAACTTGATTTAATGTTGTCTCAAATTTCTTGTGATACTCCTCAATCGAGCGGGTGCTTTATTTAATTCGATTCAGCTTCTTCTCAAGCTCTCAGTCATAGTGCACAGGTATAAAATGTCCTCACATGACATCTTTCATTTCTTACCATGTATTGATAGGCGGATATCGATCACGGCGCCTCTTTTCTTGTTAATTCTCCCACCAGGTGGTGGCATACCCCTTAAATTCAAGGGATGCGAGTTGTACCTTTTTCAGCTCGGGGAAGTCATAACATTCGAAAATCTTGTTGACTTTCCTCTCCCAATTGAGGTACATATCAGGATCATGTAATCCCTCAAACTCCAGGATGGTGGTCTTGATGTTGTTCTCTATAGAGTCGGCATTTTCAAATCTTGGCCTTTCAACGCGGAATGCACGTCGATATGGTGCTCGGGGTTGATCTTGCTGATTTTTTCTTTTTTGTGGTATGAAATCAGCTTCGTACTCACTAGCTGCATCAGACTCGTGTCCTACATCCTCTTCTGCGTGTGCTTGAGGCTCGAGTTGCCTCGCTGCGGCTCTTTGAGATTGATCTTGCTTTGGTGCGCCTCCTTGAGGCTCGACTGGTCTCTCTGCAGCTCCTTGGATAACTTGGGACTCGATCGGCCGAGTCTGAAGCTGTGCAAGCTGCTCTATGAACTTGGTTAATTGGCTACTAAGTTCATCATTTAGTAGGCGATTCTGACACTCAAAATATTGAGCCATAGCATCAAAGTGATACTTAGCGTCCCACACTATATGAGACAAGTAGGACGAATCTTCTGCGGTATTTGGCGACTTCAGGTCGTCGTGGGGTAGAATAGATGACTCTGGTTTGGTACCTTTCTTCATAGCACCTGCAAAACGAACAAACGTGAAAGAAACAAGGATTGGACCTCACAACCTCACGATCTCTCGTTTGTTTTCACTCAGATTTTTCCCCTCGTGTATGTCACTCAAGATAAGTGCTCGTGTGTATGGTGGTGATGGTAGTGTTGATCAAATTCAAGTGTCTTTGATCAGCTCATCTCGGTCTTCTTGTAAGCTCGAATTAGTAGGTCAAGAACCACGGTGGATGCTGTATTGAATGGAGTATGGAATGAGTGAGATGGTGTATGTGAACTGGCTGTTTGGTATAGGTACACCAGCTGGAACGGGTGTATAGAGTTGGTGTATGGTGTAGGGTGCGTTTGGTGTACGGGTGTATGGGCCGGATGGTGTACGGATGGTGTATGGTGCACACAGTGGTGTAGGATGATTTAGGGCAGAATTTCAATCCCCTTGATAGTGATAGGGTCGAAAATATGGGCTATGGAAAAGGATAAAGGTGGTGGAGAAAGATTAGAGTGAAAGGAAACTAGATAAGGATAGAACAAGAATAGATAACGTAGTATCTATTTGGATATTCTTCACCTAGATGGACACAATCTAAATAGTCTAAGATATCTATTATCGAAGGAAAGAGTCTAAAATAACTAGAGTAGAACATGGAAATGAAATAAATAATGCATTTTTTTTCACGAAACTTTTATTTTTAACTGCAATACTACTCTAATTCAACTAGAATAGCAACAATAGAACACTAGGAAGATAAACACGAACTAAATCCAAAGAAAAACAAATCAGATCTTTTTTTTAAACTTCGGCGCCTTTTTGTTTGCTTCAACCGATGGCTTTTTTTTTATCTTTTCTTTTCAATGAGTATACGTGTTACAACTTGATAGACTAAACGAACAAGATAAACAAAAATAAAATGGATGACTAGACCCGGTATTGAACCAAGAACAGCAATATGCCGATGTGGCTTTGATACCACTTTTATGATGTGATCCCATGATCAATAAGAACACAACAAGACGAAGCATGCAAGCGACAAGAACACAACACACGTCAGTAATGTAAGGATTCAATACCAACAATTAAAACATGACTATAACTATCAAAGTAATGCGAAAATTAACGACTATAAGACTCGATGATTATGCTGAATAGACTCGATTAATTAGACTCTTAGATTACTTAGAATTATGACACAACTAAATAAAACACAAGACCAAAATAAACACAAGAAAATGGACGACTAGGCAAATTTTTTGATGAACGAATTATGGGCTGAAATAGGCTATGAATTAAGGAGGATTGGAATGATTGTTATGTGAATGAATTATGGAGATGGCTTGGTGAGTTGATGATGATCGGACGATGAGGATAGGAGATCGGCGGTGGCAGATTTGTTGATGGACGAACGGTGATGATGTGTTGATGTTGAAGTAGGACTTACTCGAACCCCGTCAGTTGATTGACGAAACGCGATATCTCGAACTAATCCGGATTGGTTAGCACTCCCCCTAGAACTCCATGGCACTAGAAAAAGCTTTGATAGGACTAATGATTTGCTAGATCAATAGAACTTATAATTGGGTGATCAACCAAAGGATCGTGAGACAAAGAGAAATAAAAACTTCAATTTTCAATCAATGTCTAAAGTTTAATGTTCACAATGATCTCCTATTTATACTATATGGATCGAAATATTCAAGGCCTTCAAAAGTCTAAGTGGCCGAAAATAAAGAGAGAATCCTAGTCTAGTTAGGATTACTACCTTAATTAAAATTCTGTTTAAGGTAAATCCAAAAATACCAAAAATAAAGATAATAAAAATCTAATCTAGATAAAATAAATCCCAATTAGACTTGGGCCTTCCAATTGGCGAATTGGACCTCCAATATGGGCTGATCCACACGCCATCTTCAAGCTTTAATCCTCTTGGGCTTGATCTTCAATTGTCAATACAGTGACAATTCTCGGGCTGCATTTATCTTCTTGTTCTCCAACTTTGAACTTTCTTCTAATTAATAATTGTAAATATTGTTGAAGCTTCTTAGCACGAAGTCGGGTAATTGGTCCCTTTAATTGCAGCTCCACGTCTTCTTCATCATTGTTGCTTGGACCGTGCTAATCAGAGATCTACTTACTGATGAATGGAGAATGAGAAAGAAAATGAGAGCATATTATTATATTACAAAATAACCATGCCTCCATAAAAATAAATTAACTCAAAAAATTTAAATATATATTTGTAAAAAAAATGAAAAAAATTAAAAAGTGAAAAAAAACCCAAAAAAAAAGAGGGATAGAGAGGGGAAGGGGGACCACTAAAAAAAAAAAAAAAAAAAAAAAAAAAAGAAGAGAAAACCACCTCATGGGTCAAATAGATATCCGTCTAACATAAGAGATCCATTAGATAATCTAACACAAGTGTGCCTCATTTATGAACTTACTTAAGGTGTTTGAAAGTGTGCGTACGTGATTTATAAATTCCATGAATTTAAAAGTTGTATTGACTTTTGAGTGCGGTCTACCGTCTACGGTTTGTGGGTGGGGTGTTTTTTCCTTAAATAAAGTAAAATTTTCCCAACAATATTGGTTAATTAATATCCAACATGAAATTAAAGTGTACTTGAATGCTATACTTTTGAAATATTTGGCGTGTTGTGTGTTTCCTAATAAAAAACTAATAACCACGTACGATTTTAAATGTGGGATTGAATGTATATATACAAGGGTGAGTTCAAATAAAAATCAATACCCACGTGAGAACCTAGGAACCAATCAAATTCATTCATCTTGATGACATGGAGAATAAAAAGGAGGTAACATAAAGAAATTTTAAAACAAGGCTATTCCCAGATTTTTTTTAAAATAGTAATGTCGTCATGTTCATAAAATTTCTTAAAACTTTAAACAATTATAATTCATTTATTTTAAATCCAATTGAGGTGAATAATGTATCAAATTAAAGCTGTTTTCATGCTCTTTCATTTCAGATGCATATTGTATATGTTTGTTTGAATGAAAAATACAAAAACCCTTTTTCCATGTGTGTGTGTATATATATATATATATATTCATAGTTTAATCCCCTACATATCGTCGGTTCAAATTTCCTATTGCATTTGTTGGAATTTCACTCCATGTTTCACTATCAAATTCATGATTTGAATAATATTTAAGAATAACATAAATAATCATAGTGAACATTTATCAACAAAAAAATGAATTTTGAAAATTATAAAATTTAATTTTGCTAATATTTAATTTATTAATCATTAATTGAAGTAAATAATAATAATATTATTATTACTTAAATATATTATTATATATATGTGAGTATGGGTAGGGTGGGTACTAAGGTACCCAAACCTGTTCCCATGAATAAATGTGGATAATTTTCCTTGCCCATATATGTCCGTACCCATACCCAAAACGTAGATAATTACTACTAACCGTGGGTAATTTTTGTGGTACTCATAGCTAGAGTCCATCACTCATTGTTGTTCCTAACTTCACAAGGGGAGAAAATTTTCATTATTTAGTTTTGATCAAATTTTTGTGCAAAGTCTTGGGTGAATTAATTTATAATGACAAAAATTATATGAGACTGTCTAACGGGTCTTTTCCGTTAGACGGATCAAATAGGATCCAAACTCGTCCAAATAGAGATCTGTGTAACGTAAGAGATCCGTTAGACGATCTTACACAAGTGTGCCTCATTTATGATCTTACTTAAGGTGTTTGAAAGTGTGTGTACCTCATTTATAAATTCCACGAATTTAAAAGCTATATTGACTTTTGAGTGTGGTCTTTGGGTTTGTAGGTGGGGTGTTTTTTCCTTAAATAACGTAAAATTTTCCAAACAATATTGGTTAATTAATATCCAATATGAAATTAAAGTGTGCTTGAATGCTATACTTTTGAAATATTTGGCCTGTTGTGCGTTTTCTAATAAAAAAACGAACAAGCACGATTTTAAATGTGGGATTGAATGTATATATACAAGAGTGAGTTCAAATAAGAATCAATACCCACATGAAAACCGAGGAACCAATCAAATTCATCCATTTTGATAGCATGTAGAATAAAAAGGAGGTGACATAAATAAATTTAAAAAATAAGACTATTTCCAGATATTTTTTAAAATAGTAATGTCGTCATGTTTATAAAATTTCTTAAAAACTTTAAACAATTATAACTCATTTGTTTTAAATCCAATTGACATGAATAATGTATCATATTAAAGTTTTTTTTCATGCTCTTTCATTTAAGATGCATATTGTATATGTTTGTTTGAATGAAAATAGATGAAAAATACAAAAACTCATTTTTCATTTGTGTGTGTGTGTGTGTGTATTCCTAGTTGAATCCCCTACACACCGTCGGTTCAAATTTCCCGTTGTATTTGTTGGTGTTTCACTCCATGTTTGACTATCAAATTCATGATTTGAATTAAGTATAACACAAATAATCATAGTGAACATTTATCAACAAAAAATGAATTTCAAAAATTACAAAATTTAATTTTGAAATAATCAACCATAATAATGAATTATTTATTGAAAACTGAAAAAAAAATACTAAAAAATAATTATAAATCCTAATTTGGTGGGGTACTAAACCCTAATAAACAATCGTAATTTGAAAATGTAACACATAGTGTAACACAGAGAGTACAACATGAAATCTCATGTGACACACCACACGATGTGTTTCGTGGATTAAGTCCCATAACTAATCCTTGTAATTCAATTACTACGAATATTGACAAACATGCAAATTAAATCACAATATAAATAGTAAACTAATTATAAGCGTTTATGATTGTTTAAGTGAAGAAAGAAAATGAGGTTGCATGCATGCAGAAATATTTGTGTAGACAGGATGAATTGTAGTTGTAGCTAGCCAACGTCTAGGGAATTATATTAAAGAAGGAACAAATTTTCAAATAATTAAGTCAATTTTGAATTAAGCATACATTTGCAACTAAGTTTTTGTTGTTGTTTTTTCATGTATAAATAGGAGTGAATATATATGGACTTAATTTGTAAGAGAGTGTATGTGAACAAAATTATACAATACAAAATATATATATATTGTAGTGTATCAAAATTTAAAAGTGGATTAGCTAGCAGGCAAACTCAAAGGTAATTAATTACGTAATAATTAAGTCATAATTTTGATATTGTTGTGTTTAATTAATTATAAATTCCATATGCTGCTTGTTGCAATTATTATAGTTCCTGTTATAATGTTGTGGTTGATAAGTAAATGGAACAAATGGAATGATGGGGCGGCTGACCAAATTAATCTGCCTCCAGTCCCTAAACAACTGTGAATATATAATCGGAAACCTGCACCACATTTCCGATTCTTCCTTCCGTTCTTTCACAGATCTATCGAAACAATACGGCCCATTAATGCACCTAAAGCTAGGTGAATTCGACATGATCGTGGTGTCGTCGATGGAAATAGTGAAAGAAGTATTCAAGGAAAAGGAATCCGTTTTCCCCAACATGCCAGAAGCATTGCTGTGGAGGTCTGCTGGTACAATTACATTGACATTACATTCTCATCGCGCAGTGATTACTAGAGACCGATGAGGAAGATATGCATTCTCGAACTCCTCAGCCCAAAAAGTGTGCGTTCCTGCGCTCCCATCAGAAAGGATGAGGTTTCTCGTCTCGTTGAATCCATTAACCACTCCGCTGGAAGCTGAAACCCCACTGTCAATCTTACTGAGAAGGTCTTTACTATGATTAGCACCATCACCTGTAGATCTGCGTTTGGCGATGTGTGAAAGGAGAAAACCTGCAATGATCAGGCTAGTGCAGGACACAATGGGATTGGTCACTGGCTTTTCATTTGTCGATATGTATCCATCTTCCCCGATAGCTGCTCCCATTAGATTATCAAGCAGAGGTTGCTGAGGATGCGGCGTAAGTTCGACTTCATTCTTGATGATGTCATCAGCCGCCTCCAAAATAATACCAAAGCTAATGGTGCGAGCTCGGTAGAGAAGATTTGGTTAATGTTTTGCTCAGGGTTAAGCAAAGTGGATAGATCAAGTTTCCAATTGCCAATGAAAATTATATATATATATATATATATAATGCAGGACATGTTCAGAGCTGGAACGGATACATCATCGTCAACTATAGAGTGGGCAATGACTGAACTGTTGAGGTATCCTTGAGTATATCAGGATCAGTTTAGTAGTTGGGATCCCTATGTATGGCCCAGATGTTCACTACTACCCTAACATTTCGAGGTATATATGGTGTATCCCCTGATTTCGGATGACTCTGTGGAAATTCTGGGGATTATGGAACCTTGAGGATGCAATCGGAGAGTTTCCATGATCACAAGCTTTATGTAGTTCAAATTCGGAATGACTTGGTCATCGATGATGATATTACTAGTGATCACTTGTCTTACTTCAGCTTGTGCTTTGGCCAACACTCGGGGATACCTTAATAGTTTAGTCATTGCCCACACTATATATATAATGAAGGACATGTTCGCAGCTGGAACTGATAGAATGAATGAACTGTTGAGGTATCCGCGAGTGTTGGCCAAAGCACAAGCTGAAGTAAAACAAGTGATCAGTAGTAATAGCATCATGGATGAAGAAGTCATTCCGAATTTGAACTACTTAAAGCTTCTAATCATGGAAACTCTCTGATTGCACCCTCAAGGCTCCATCATCCCCAGACTTTCCACATAGTCGTGTGAAATCAGAGGATACACCGTACCTCGAAATGCTAGGCTAATAGTGAACACTTGGTCCGTACATAGGGATCCCAACTACTGTACTTATCCTGAAACATTTCAACCAGAGTGGTTTCAAGATCAACAGTACTCCTTCGATACTATAGGAAACAATTTTCGCTACCTGCTGTTTAGGGGTGGGAAAAAAATATGCCCAAAAATAACGTATGGTTTGGCTATTGTTGTGCTCACTTTAGCTCAACTTCTTTATAGTTTCAACTAAAAACTCCCTGATGGTATTGATGCCCAAACCCTAAACATGATCGAAAACACTGGTCTTATAACTTCCAGAAAAGAAGAACTTATTGTTGGAGCCACTCCGTTTGAATCATCACCGTCACTTAATATTGCCCAAATTTAATATTGTAATATTTAAAACTTAATAATCGTTTGAATTTCATAGAATAAAATATTGTATCGGATAACTAATACTTACATGCTTACAGTGTTAGTTTTGTATATTGGAAAGACATGTCTTTGTATACTTTTCTGATGATATGATTATATGGATTGAAAATTATTGCAGTCACTATTTGCATTTAGATTATTTATACAATTGTTTTATGCAATGTTCAATATATACTTACATTGTACATGATATGGTGTGGGGAGACACACGGTAAGATCATATCATTAGAACCTTATATTATATTAAAGAGCTCACGACTTAGATTGTCCTGAACACACCATCGGTAAACTGTAGAATAATCTGATAAGTTAGTTTATCTTGACTAACTGATTATTCTAGTACACTTGTTAGTGTATTAAGGAGGATCACGATAGGATACTATTCTCTACTCTGACCTTGATAGTGAGAGAATAATGATCCACAGAGTTTGGGTTCTAAACTAATGTTTGTTGGCGAGCATATGTGTACATTACTTATTGCTTTGACTTATCAATGGGTGAGATCCTTTCATGGATTAATAAACTCGATATCTTGGATAATGATAGTGTATACATGTTGTATCGTGCAATATGCATGAGCACCGTGTCCTGGTGCGCCAGGTTGATGATGTTCTCTTGAGGAAACACAAGTTAATGTTGAAACCCTACAGGTGGAATTTATTCCGTACATGATAAAGCTTGTGTGGTACTACTCAAGGTTCTAGATGTTAATTAATTATAGCTGTCAGAGGCTAACATAATTAATTAACGAACATTATATCTTAAACACGGGGGATAGCTGAACTAAATGAGAAAATATATTCGCAAATATGTATTAAATTGGTAGGTCAATATTACTTCTTTAATGGAATAAAAGTAATGCATAATTTATTTAATTATATCCTAAGTTTATTGGATATTGGAAATTAAATAAATTAGTGGGCCAATTTAATATTCTTTTAGATCCCTGTTGTAGCCCAAATAGACTGTTAGTGGACTGGATATGGAACTTGAGAAAGAGGCTCAAACCCAGTAGGGTTGGGAAGTGGATTTTCAGCCACCTCCCTATTTAAACATAGGGAGGGTTCGAAAATCACACACACATATATATTCAGCCCCTCTTTGTCTCTCAAGATATCCACAAATTTCAGAACTCTATCAGTAGTATACAGCCCACTCTGTATCTGATACTCAGTCTGGGAATACAACAGAAGATCTCGGAGTAGAATATAGTGGTGTGGACCGCCGATCCAGTGGAGAGAAAGGGGCGCCGATTTCATCTTCATTCAACAACAAGATTAGATCTGCAATCTTGTCCTCAGACCGTCTACCAATTTGTAAGTAATTCATTTCTATGTGTTCTGCTTTATTAGATTCGTTTTGCTCTGCAAGTTTATTGTGTTAGACTTGTGATAAACATACATGAAACATAAAAATATGATTTGCATGAACATGGATTAATGAACATCCAAATGATCTTGCGGTAGTTTAATTCGAAAAAACCCCAAGAATTGGTATCAGAGCGGGTTTTGGCACTGTTCTAGGATTAATCCAGGCATAATTTCGATATACATTATTAAATTTGATGATAAATTTATTGTGTTTAAATTTTCAGATTTAATTGTGCATGTATTTCGATTTTATGGTATTCAAAACTTGGAAGAATTTTTGATTGAATTCGAAAATTCTAGTTTTGGGGTCTATGGAATTTTCGGTCACTATGAGATATAAATTTGGGATGATATTTGATGTTCTTCAAATTTTCGGATTTATTTCTCATGGTGTTCGAAAATTTGAAGTTCAATTTATCAAAAAATTGATGTTATAAAATTCCCTAATTTTATGTGTTAATTTTCGATACTATAGAATTAGATTTGGATGGTTTTTTCGATCCATATCAAATTTTCAGATTTAATTATTGACATGGTTCGAAAATTATGGAGATTAGAATAAGATTAGGTAATTTTTGGTGTATATCAAAAGTTACCTAATTCTAATCTAAATAGGTTTGAAATTAGAATTGTAAATTTGGTCATTTTTGAAGTGGATCAAAATTTCCAGATTTATTTTTCTTGTAATTTTCGAAACCTATGCTATATTATTTGGAATAGTTTTTTTTAATTAATGTCAAAATTTCCAAATATGAAATATAGTGTTAATTTTCATTTTTAATAAATTAATTTGGAGAAGATTTTGATGAAAATTAAATTTCAAGATTTATTTTATTAAGGGGGTCGAAAATTATGAATATTGGATTGAGATTTGACGTTATTTTATGTATATCTTGATTCACCTAATTTTAATCTAGATAGATTTGAAAATAGAATTTTAAATCTTGGAAGAGTTTGAAGTGGATCAAATTTTCAAAATCTATAGTTTAAAGTTGGATAAGGTAATTTTTTTATATAGATAAATAATTATCAAAGTCCAATTGTGATAAGGATTTAAATTAGAATATAATTTGGAAGAATTTGAAGTGGATCAAATTTTCAAATTTTATCCTTAAGATTTTCGGTCCTTATGTGTTATATTTGGATTAGATTTTTGATTTATATCAAGATATCCCAATATTATTAATTAGGGTTTGTCGAAAATATTAAATAAATTTGGTGGATAATTTTAATTAATTTCCCAATTTATTTTGGGTCATTTTCGAAAAGGATAAGATTTAAATTGGTGGATAATTATTTTAATTTCCAATTTTTATCTTGTGGATAATTTCGAATTTATTAATTTTTTTAATTGGAATATTCAAAAATTATAATTCATGCAAAGATATCATGTGTTATTTTATGTGTATCATATAAATATGATTGTTGGATATGTAGACTATGTTTGTTTGCAGGTTTACCAACTATCATGGCTCCATTTATTTATGTGATGATGTTTATGTTGAATGAATGATTGACCGTATGCCGGTTTGGCTACGTGAATTTTAATCTATGAGAAAATCCATGGATTAGGTCTAGGTTTTATGTTATGTTGTTTTAATGTAATAGAAATAAAACTGTTAGACCAAGTTTTTGAGTTGTAATTTTTATTCTAGAAATAGTAGATTTTTCCTTTTGGAATAGATAGTCTGTATTGAATAAAGATCGAAGATCAACTCAAAGAAGGAAAGTAGTACAGCACTAAGAAGGAAGGTTCACCGATTCACATCCCGAAACCCTAATTGGAGCTAGGGTTCCGGCGAGGAGCGGTGAAGAGGGGCGCGGCCAAGCCCTATTCCAGAGCTGACTTTCCTGTTTTATCTCATCAATCAACATGAGATATAAGCCATGATAGTTGGAATATTACTGTTGCTTATTATTTTTTTGTGAAGCATGCAATGTATGTTTATCATTTTATGTGATGTTTGCATGTTCTTAAAATGGGATAAAATGAAACCTCAAGCATAAATAACTAAGTGGGAGAGATTCATACCAAAGTATGTAGAAATCTCATACGGTCTCCATTAAATCTGATTTAATTGAGAAGTGATGGGAATGCGCGTTGACATCGGTCTTCCTCCATATCGGATGTGTCATATCATAGATTTCTCTAGAAATTAAATCTCCTAAAAGGATAGCTGTAGGACACTATTAGAACTAACTGACTCCTCCATCTGGAGCAGTTAAATTTGAAATAGTGATCTTGGTGCGAAGATAATGGTGTTCACACTTAGATGTAATTTATTGATAAACGTCCACTCGATCATGGCTTATCAGTTAGATGATTACATGACCGTGTTTATTATCCGGCTATTAATTTTCTTGTTGTAAGAAAATTCAACTGAAGGCAAATAAAAGGATTAATAACCTATTTAAAAATGGATTTTATAAACGTCCACACTATCGTGGCTTATAGGAAACGTTTTTAAAGTGTCGGTGGAAAAGTATATAATTTTTATGTGGTTTTCGATTATATACTGTTTATCCTAAAGTTTGTGACTGTACTGCATGTTTTAAATTTCAGTTATTCCATATCATCAATGACTCTCTCCAATCTGTCCTCAATCCTCAAAGAAAACAAACTTATCGGTGAAAACTACAATGATTAGATTCGTAACCTTAACCTCGTTCTAGTTGCTAAGAGACACAAGTTCGTACTTGAAGAGGTATGTCCTGAGAAGTCAGATGAGGGTTCTGACGAAGCACAAAAGGCTGCATATAATAAGTGGGTTAAGTCTGATGAGATAGCGCGCTGTTACATTCTGGCATCCATGTCAAGTGTGGTGCAACATCAGCATCAGCCTATGAAGACCGCTTATGATATCATGTTCAATCTTAAGGAGCTCTTCGGTTATCAAAACCGCTCGGCACGCCATTTGGCAATGAAGAAGTTGATGGATGCGAGAATGGCTGACTCTACACCTGTTAGAGATCACGTTCTCACAATGATGAAGTATCTGGCTGAGATCGAGACCTTGGGTGGAGAGCTCGACGCTAATTCTCAAATCAACATCATTCTTCATAGCTTGTCCTCGAAGTTTGAGCAGTTCAGGCTGAACTTCAACATGATCAAGAAAGATGTTACCTTGACTGAATTGCTCATAGACCTTCAGGCGGCTGAATTGCTCCAAAAGAGCAATGCTGAGGCCCACATAGCTGAGAAATGGGCGTCTTCTTCTGGTGTGAAAAGGAAGAAGAGATACGCACCTAAGAAGGCTGTAGATACGGTGCCTAAGGTGAAAAAGCCAAAGGCGAAGATTCTTCCTGAGGAGTTCAAGTTGAAGACTAAGTGCTTCAAGTGCGGCCAACCAGGTCACTAGAAGGCGATGTGCCCTAACAAGAAGAAGAAGAGAGGTATATCTCATACTCTTATTGTAAAAACATGTTTAGCAACTTGTTCTACCCAGTCATGGGTAGTAGATACTGGATCTACTGATCATGTTTGCATGTCTTTGCAGGGGATCCTGGTAAAAAGACAGCTGAGTGAGAATGAGATCACCATCTACATGGGCAATGCTATGAGAGTGTTGGTTGTTGCAGTGGGAGATGTGGTTTTACCTTTTAGTAGTGATAGAACTTTGGTTTTGAAAGATTGTCTTTATGTGCCTCGTTTTAGGTGAAACTTAATTTCAGTTTCTAAATTGATTATGGATGAATATTCTGTTTCTTTTGATAACAAAGTAGTTATTTTCAGTGGTAAACATTTTATCTATTCTAGCACATTAGATGGACACCTATACTTTCTTAAACCAATTGAAAACACTACACAAAGACAACTTCTGAATACATCGATTATTAACCTTAACAAGAGAAAAGAACCTTCAGAACTGAATTAAACCTATCTTTGGCATCTAAGGCTAGGTCACATCAATCTCAAGAGGATACAAAGGCTTGTAAATGATGGACCATTGTCTTTTTTGGTACTGGAATCGTTTCCTTTGTGTGAATCCTGTTTGGACGGTAAGATGACTAAGCGTCATTTCCAGTCAAAAGGAAATCGATCCGAAGGGGTATTAGATTTGATTCACTTTGACCTATGTGGCCCTATGTCAGTTCAAGCTCGAGGAGGGTTCGAGTATTTCATCACTCTGGCTCCGCAGTTTTCTGTTGGGTTTGAGCATGGTTCCTGAGTTGCCTAAGACTATCACAATATACTGTGATAATTCTGGTGCAGTGGCAAACTCGAAGAAACCCAAAGCCCACAAAGCAAGTAAACACATAGAGAGAAAGTACCATCTTATATGAGAAATCGTTAAGAGAGGAGATGTGGCGGTGGTCAAGATTGCATCGAAGGACAACCTGGCTGATCCCTTCACGAAGAGCATGCCGGCTAAGACCTTTGATGGTCATATAGAGAAAATGGGAGTGAGATGCAGACCTGGTGGCGTAGTTTGAGTCTATAGCGTAGATTGGAGAGTTAGCCAGTTAGTTTTTATGCTTAAAGGACATGCTTCAAGTATAAGTGGAAGATTGTTAGTTTTGTATACTGGAAAGACATGTCTTTGTATACTTTTCTGATGATATGATGATATGGATAGAAAGTTATTGCAGTCACTGTTTGCATTTAGATTATTTTATATAATTGTTTTATTCAATGTTCAATATACTTACATTGTAGATGATATGGTGTGGGGAGACACACGGTAAGATCATATCATTAGAACCTTGTATTGTATTAAAGAGCTCACGGCTTAGATGGTCCTGAACACACTATCGGTAAACCGTAGAATAATCTAATAAGTTAGTTTATCTTGACTAACTGATTATTCTAGTAAACTTGTTAGTGTATTGAGGAGGATCACGATAGGATACTATTCTCTACTCTGATCTTGATAGTGAGAGAATAAAGATCCACAGAGTTCGGGTTCTGAACTCATGTTTGTTGGCGAGTATATGTGTACATTACTTATTGCTTTAACTTATCAATGGGTGAGATCCTTTCATGAATCAATAAACTCAATATCTTGGGTAATGATAGTGTATACATGTTGTATCGTGCAATATACATGAGCACCGTGTCCTGGTGCGCCAGGTTGATGATGTTCTCTTAAGGAAACACAAGTTCATGTTGAAACCCTATTGGTGGAATTTATTCCGCACATGATAAAGCTTGTGTGGTACTACTCAAGGTTCTAGATGTTAATTAATTATAGCTGTCAGAGGCTGACATAATTAATTAACGAACATTATATCTTAAACACGGGGGATGGCTGAACTAAAGAAGAAAACATATTCGCAAATATGTATTAAATTGGTAGGTCAGTATTACTTCTTTAGTGCAATAAAAGTAATACTTAATTTATTTAATTATATCCTAGGTTTATTGGATATTGGAAATTAAATAAATTAGTGGGCCAATTTAATATTCTTCTAGATCCCTGTTGTAGCCCAAATAGACTGTTAGTGGACTGGATATGGAACTTGAGAAAGAGGCCCAAACCAGTAGGGTTGGGTAGTGGATATTCGGCCACCTCCCTATTTAAACATAGGGAGGGTTCGAAAATCACACACACATACATTCAGCCCCTCTTTGTCTCTCAAGATATCCACATATTTCACAACTCTATCAGTAGTATACAGCCCACTTTGTATCTGATACTCAGTCCAGGAATACAACAGAGGATCTCGGAGTAGAATACAGTGGTGTGGACTGCCGATCCAGTGGAGAGAAAGGGGCGCCGGTTTCATCTTCATTCAACAGCAAGATTAGATCTGTAATCTTGTCCTCAGACCGTCTACTGATTTGCAAGTAATTCGTTTCTATGTGTTCCACTTTATTAGATTCGTTTTGCTCTGTCTGTTTATTGTGCTAGATGTGTGATAAACATACATGAAACATAAAAATATGATTTGCATGAACATGGATTAATGAACATCCAAATGATCCTGCGGTGGTTTAATTCAAAAAAACCCCAACATACAGCATATATGCGATGATATTAAATAAATATGGGATATATTGATTGTACTTTCAAAGATAATGTAGACGATGAATTTACTATTAAAAGTTCTTTTTCCTGTTCCTCTCTTAGAGAGATGGGTTGGTGAATTATTCGAAACAATAACCTTAAACAAAAATAGTTGTTTTAAACTTAAATTATACGTCCCACCATTATGTAAATAAAACGGTTAACCATTTTTCCATTTTAATTTTTAGTTAATAAATGTTTATGAAAGTTGATTGTTTCATAATTGAGAAAATTAAAAATGCACGGAGAACCAGTTACGAATGTTATAACTCAATGCAAGAAAGATAAATATTTAACGTGTTTCACTACTACTGTGCTATATACATCTATGGATCAAAAAAAGACGATGTTTTTATTTTGTTCAGAATAAGAGTAATGTTTAAACATTATATTTGTTCTCATTGTGAAATTTGTGTCCAAAATGTATATATGCAAGTTAATTAACTTATGACCAACATAAGGTAGTTAATTAGTTGGATAAAACAGTTTTAGGAAGAATATATCACAACAAGAAAAACACTCATACACCACACTTGTTTAGCCACGATTTTGGCAAGAAACCGTGGTAATTTAGCTAATAACCACGGTTTTAATGAAAACTGTGGTATATGAGCGCATTTTTCCCAAAAAAACACTCATACACCACACTTATTTTTATTCTCCAACGGTGGTGTATGTATATATTTTTATTGACTACGGTTATTTAATTGGGTAGTGTTTGTATGTTCTAATAAAATTAAATGTAAGAAAGAAAGAAAAAGATTTAAGGTGGAATTTAAAAAAGCCAATCTCTAAAATTTATCAACACCCGCTGTTCTCTCCTCTCTCTCACTTCAACCAATTTGAAATTTTCCCTCACCCTAAAGTCATCATTGTTGTCGCCGTCACCGTCTTCAACTAGAGTATCTGTGGCTGTCATCGTTGCCGTCTAGAGTCTCTGTCGCCTTCATTGTTGTCGTTGCCGTCTAAAGTCATCCTCAGAAAGATGAATATCCATTTCGTCATCGTTGCCGTTGCCATAGCAGTATTCAGAAATAAAAACACAAAACGTGTATCGTACAAATAAGTAAATTGGATTAATGTTTGTTCATTTGTCCTTATCATTTTTCACTAATGTTTGGCAGCAGCTTTTATTTTTATACTTTCAATAATTTCCCAAATTGACAGCGTTTCACTAGGATTTTGTTATTTGATAGTTCTGTAAACAAATAGGATGTATGTGGATTAGATCATTTGTGTCAATCTGTGTTATATTTCTCGTGTCACAATTAATTTTTTTTCTTAATTTTTTTGTGATATACTCTAATTGGAAAATAATGAACCCTAAATAAAAATTTAATATTAAATTAAATCATAACAGATTAAAATGAAAAAATGAAAAAAAAAGTTTAGCACAAAGATTAATGCAATAGAGGTTGTCACGCGCGGTCGTTTTGCGGTCAGAATAATTCTCAAGAAAGAGTTATCCTTATGCCCACTGCAAGGCGTAGCAAGCTAACGTGAGTAAGGGTCGATCCCACGAGGAGCTGCAAATTTTATCTTCCAATGTCACTTTTCCCAAAGGGTTGAGGTTTGTTGTGATCTCCGAATGCTTGTATTTAAAGACTGTAAACTAAAATAACAAAACAAAACAAGACAGGAAAATATTAGTAGTAACGTATTCCGGATTAGAACTCAGATTTTGAACTTAACAAACATTGGACCGATCATGGGCACGCTGATTACTTATGTGAATCTAATTACCTGGTTATAGGCAACGGATCTCTCAGACTTACCCAATCTATCCTTTCAGTTTAGCTTAGAGGTGATCTCTCGTCCCCTAAACCCTAACTTGTTACCCAACCCCGATCTCTCATATGATTGTAAGCAACAAAGCAGCATTATGATCTAGACAGAGCCAGATTTACCTATACAAAGATCTCTCTTATGCCCTCAGTACCCGTGATGTATCCCATCCCTTTATGACCAACACACAGCTAAGATTCATTGACCATTTATAGAGGTAGTGAACACAATTATAATTAAAGAGTGATCAGCCACAATTAACTAGCTTAACCCACTGTATAATGCAACAAAGAAAATGATTACACGACGGAACTAAATACACACAGTTTATGCCCATAAGCCTCACGGTTCTTAGGTGTTCATTAAGTTCTTATCTTTATTCAATCTGGAATAACGAGTCTAGCTGCTCATGCTAGACTTAGAACAATAATAATAAATAAAAGAAATAAAAGATACCATAAATTAAATGAAAAACTTACTTATATTAAATTGTAAAAAGAATTCAACACCAACGCTGGATTTAAGAACATAAACAGGAAATCCTAAGTGTCTGCGGGCATAAGGCCCGAGACCTATTGCAGCAAAGTAAAATAAACTAAAATAAAATATAAGTGTTTTGTGCGTAAAAGAGGTGTTTGTTTTCTGCCATGAAATCTACTTATATAGGAGTACAAAGATACAGGGTAAACTCCCCGACAGGCCAGGGATCTTCAGCCCAATTCACAGCCGCCATACCCAAAGCTTTCCATATCTAGCAGATTCTTTCCTTATTTAGAAGATCCTGAATCGCAGATTCTGTATTCGTCGTGCCCTAGCAGCGCTGACATGCAACTTTCCTTGTAGAGCCGATAACCTTCTGGAAGCGTCAACTTGCCTTCCGCGGCTCCTCTTTCCTTCGGCGGCTAGGGTGCATTGCTCCTGCTATAGCTGTTATTTGTTTCCCTTGTGCCCAGTCTCCTTTCCTTCTCCTCTCAATCACTTTGGGGTTGTTGTGGGCACGATCACGAACTTCTCCTTCAGCTTCTGCTGGAATGGTGGGCGATTTTGTTGGTTTTGTATACTAGAAGACCTGTCTTTTGTATACATTATTGATAATGGTTTTATGATGATATAGAATGAATACAATTGCAGTCACTGTTTGCATTTAAATTATTATATTTATATGCATGTTCACTATACTTACATTGTAGATGATATGGTGTGGGTAAACACATGGTTAGATCATATCATTGGTTCCTTGTAATGCATTAAAAGGCTCACGGTTTAGATGGCACTGAACCTGCTATCGGTACGCCGTAGAATAATCTGATAGTTAGTTTGTCTTGACTAATTGATTATTCTAATACACGGTCAAGTGTATTGAGGAGGATCTACTTAGGATTCTATTCTCTATTCTGACCTTAAATGAGAGAATAAGAATCCACAGAGTTCGGGTTCTTAACCCCTGTGTGTTGGCAGACATATACGTGTAGTGTTTGCAGCTTTGATTTATCAAAGGGTGAGATTCTTTCATAAGAATCAATAATCTCGATATCTTGGGTTGTCACATTTACACTTATGATGGGTTGTGCAATATGTAGGGGCACCGTGTCCTGGTGCGCCAGTTTGATGGTGTCCCCTTGAGGAAATGCAAGTTCATGCTGAAACCCTGCAGGTGGAATTTATTCCGTGCATGAGTAAAGCTTGTGTGGTACTACTCAAGGATAGGATATTAATTAATTATAGCTGTCAGAAGCTTACATAATTAATTAATGGGCATTATATCTTAAACGCGGGGAATGGCTGGACTAAAGGAGAAAGCATATTCAGAAATATGTATTAAATTGGTAGGTCAGTATTATTTCTTTAGTGGAATAAAAATAATACTTAATTTATTTAATAATATCCTAAGTTTATTGGATATTGGAAATTAAATAAATTAGCAGGCCAATTTAATATTCTTCTAGATCCCTGTTGTAGCCCAATATGACTTTAATGGACTGAAGATAGAAAAAGGGATAGAGGCCCAAACCCAGTAGGGTTGGGACACTGAAATTTCGACCACCTCTCCTATAAATAGGGAGGTGGGGGACGAAATTTTGAGATGAATAATCAGCTCCTCTTGTGTTCTCTTTATCTCCACATATTCCATACCGATCTAGTAGATTTCAGCCCACCCTGAAACTAGATTCAGTCCGGGAATACAACAGAAGATCAAGGAGTGGAATATCACTGTGAGGCGCCAATCATCATCATACACAACAACAAGATTAGACCTTTAATCTTGTCCTCCACCCATCGTTTAATTTGTAAGTTGTTTTTCGATTCTATGTTTCCGCTTTAGTAGAATCATTTAAACCGGATTTGCATATTAATTAAACTCGGTTAATTAAAACATATGAGATGCATGAATTTATGATCTACATGACATTAGGATTAATGAACATCCAATTAGATCCTGCGGTGGTTCAATTCGAAAAAACCCCAACAGATTTCTGCCAGGCTCGAGAGAGAGCTTTTCGCTGAGAAGTTGTTGCCTATCTTGGTATCATTGGCATCGTAATACCCTCCAGAAGTGATTCTCCTGCCTGCTGCCTACCCTTGTGCCCATTCTGGCTCTTTCCGACTCAAAAAACATAAAAAACAAAGGGCATAGAACGAGAAAAAGACACAAAAACATGAGAGAATTTGGACTTATCAGGCTGCCACAGAGGATCTGAAATCGAATGTATCCTTTTATAAAAAGAAGATATTCCAAGGTGAAGAGGCACCACCTCCTCCTTCCAAATTCTAAAAAAAAGGATGTATGATTTCAAAATTTATATAATATTTTTAAAAACACCAAGTCTTCTGTACATCACACAAGGCCCAATAAGGCCCATACATCCATCAGACGGGTCGGGGTTCACATGGTCCATCAGACGGGTTGGGATCAACATGGGTCAACCCGTGTTGACCAACGTTGACCTGTAAAAAAACATTCTGACAAAAATTAGTATTAATCCTAACACTAAAAAGTATCACTCATATACGAGTTTATTTAGTTCAAATTATGATTTTTTCCATTCCAAGTAATGTTTAGAGTTTAGGAATTTAGGGTGTTTTTTAGGGTTCATGGTTTTTTTAGGTTTTTTTTTAGTATTTTTAGAATTTTTTAGATTCTTTAATGATTTATTTTGTGTTTTTTAGGGTTCATGATTTTTTAAGTTTATTAATCTTAGTTAGGGATTATATCTATTTAAAAAAAAAAGATTCACTTTAATTTTATGGTTCACTAATTCCATTTTAGGCTATATATTTATTTTCAAATTTAGGGTTTTAAATTTCAATTACAATTTACATTTGTTTTGAAAAAATTAATTATTGAGCACAATGCACGAGCCCACGCGTTAGCATCGGGTGAGTGCATTGTGCGAGTCGTCAGATTTTAAAAAAATTAAATTCATTCACTTTAAATTTAGTTTCATTAATTTCATTTTAGGGTATATATTTATATTTATTTCAAATAAATTAATTCAATTCATTTTAATTTTAAGGTTCACTAATTATATTTTAGGGTATATAATTTTGGAGAAAAAAAAATTAAAAAAAATTAAAAAAAATTAAAAAAAATAATTAGGCACATGTACCCCACGCGTGCACGCCCACGACATGGGCCCTTTCTTTTATAGTTAATTATTAATGGGCCTGGGCCAGTTTGATGGACTCAGGCCTATACACCGCATGTATAGAAGACTATTTTTTTTAAATTATTAGAATGAAAAACCTTAAAGAAATTGCGGGCTTTCAAATTGAATATTATTGTCACGACCCCACATTAATATCTGATTAATGCGATGTGTGACTGGCATGACTCGATCCCAAGGAAGGGTGGATCAAGGTTCAAACCGGATAATAATTTAAATAAAGGAATAGCTGCTAACTTCAGGATCGAAAGATTTGGTCTAGGAACTCGAATTGTGAACTGACTTTCATTTCTCAAAATATAACTGAATAAATATATTCCTCAGAATAAAAAAAAGCATCTGCGAGTTCAAGACATACTGAAGACTTGACTCGGTTACACTTAATTAGCGGAAGCAATATAACATAACAAAATACAGAAATTTTCTAAGTCCTGTACAAAACAGCTTTCTTTCTCAGCACATCACCCTGCACCATCAGCACTCAACCTGCACATTTAAAAATAAACACGCAGGGCTGAGTACAAATATACTCAGTGAACACATTGCCAAAAATATCATAATATATATATCTAATATTATGAACATTTACTAAAACTGGTTTTGTCTTAAAAGGCCCTATGTTTTACTAAATCACTTTCTATCTTTACACGCATGTTTTTATATTGTATGATCTTCCACATCTGAACTGAAATACCGGGAAAGTTGATCACCTTCCACGCAAGCTTATCATTATCGATGTATAGTCAGGAAAGCTCTCGCAGCCCTATCCTTCTTCCCAATAACACCGACTTCCGTGTACACTAACCTCAGTTACCCTATGGCTAGCCCGAGATCCGATCGATTTAAAAGCTAGAAAGCTCCTTGCGAGCTAACTAAATACAGATAGGATATCATACTAAAATGGAACACTTTATGCATGAAAACTTATTTTATTTTGCATCAGAAATAAATAAACTGCTGATGAGTAAAACTCAAATATTTCTTTGGACTAAGAGTCCATTGTAAAAGAAAAGTCCACCTTTCACCAATGTCTCAAAACTGAATTGCTGCAAAATGTTCCTCCTTGCCCTTTATCTCGCACTGGATGGCTTGCCTTCATAGACATAAACATGAAACTGAGTATGTTGAACCAAAGAACACTGTTTGGACTCAACATGAAATTGAAAGCCTATTAGGGTCTAGTATCCGTTCTAAATTTTTCTTAGCTTAAGGGTTAATCTGGACCCTAGCTCTTAAACATCTTAAGACATACATCACCATCATTTAAGGTATCAAAAATACCTTAACATCCATCATAACCCGATTCTAGAAACAAAGTCAACATTAATCTCATAGACTAATCAACGTTCTGCACAACGTCCATCTTTGAAGAATTTTTTGCTCTGACTCACTAAGGTGCAAGGAACGTACCATATACCGTTGAAAAGCCACAGAAGTGTAGAATTTTACAAAATTTACAGTGACTCGAAGTGATAACTAATGAAAAAGTTATAACCAATTAAGATGTCGGGTATTACAATTATAAAAGCATTTATAAACCGTAGACGTAGAGTAAGTGTACTAATGTTTAAACTGTCGACCAACCCCAACAAGAGAAGGAAAATAGGAGTAGAGTTTCTTGAATGTGCCCCTAGAAATTCCATGAAATTAAGGGGTTAATTAGTGTTCGACAAAATATTGACTACCTGTAAGTGCACGGTGTAGCTGTGTACAATGATGAGTAAGGTTAGTATTCCACAGAGACTAGTAATTAATTTATGCGTGAGTATTGCAACGTCAACTTCCTAACACTGTTTGGGCAACACATCAAAATATTTGGATTTAATTAACTAATTAAACAAAAAATTAAATAAAGCAAAAAAAAAGATGAATGGATGGGACTCTGGTCTAAATTCGTTGATTTCGTTAATTTATCCATACAATGTCAATTCAATTATATAATTTTCCACGATTCGACTATTATTAGGACAATCACTCATTTAGTTCAAACCTTCTCTCGAAGTGCTTAAATCGTAGATTACATGCTAGAATTAATGTGTCCATTTAATTACATGCTAGAATTAATGTGTTGTTGTGGTTTTTGATGTTATGGTAGGGTTTGTGATGCCTAATTTTCGTGCTTGAGAAGATATATATAGTTTAGGAAGTATCCCAGTCGAAAAAGGAAAGAAAACGGGCCAAAATAGGCCAAAATCGGATACCAGGGCTCGATTCGCGACCTCACCCCCGATCGGGTCGGTCGCGGGTCCATCTTGGGTCATTTTCTACACACTCACGATAGAGAGGGGGGTCCAGAGAACAAAATCCGCGACCCCAGTCGCGAATAATCCAACTAGTCACGGGTCCACGTGGCAGTTCGGCAAACTTTCACTGTTTTGCTTCGTTCTCACTCGTTTCTCATCCGATTGACCCAATTCTTTTTGCAACGCGTTCCTAACTTGATTCCCTATCTTTATAGGGTCTTCCTAAGCTCATTTGAAGTTCACAAAAAAATTGCCATTAATTCCCTTCACAACGAACAAACACGTGACATTGCACAAAATATAGAAAACTATGCAAAACTTATCCCTTCATGCATGCATTGCCCATCAAATACCACTCAAATAAACCTCAAAACATATGCAAAATATAAGGTCATCAACTAGCTAGAGAGAGAGAGGGAAACCACGGCCGATAACACCACTGAAGGAGTCATAACGTGCCAATGTATGTGTTTGAGCCACAGAAGTCGGAAGAAATTCGAGTCGAACCACCAAAATTGACTGAAGTTAGGATCAATTTGTTGTATGCCAGCATGTGCCATACAGATTTCATATTTTGGACAGGAAAAATTCATGTAAGAAAATTGGTTTTTGTAATAATACAAGTTTGTTTGATTGTTGTTTTTATTTACAAGGAAGTAATAATGACACAAGGTTTGTATAAGTGCAACTGCTGTTTTATGTCTCCCTCTTTTTCATCAATCATCTCATTTCTGTTTCTCGTGTCATGTTCGTGTTTTAGAATTTGTTCCCTATCGGATAGTTCACAACAAAAAAACGTGTTCTAGCGATGGAGTCCGTCGTTAATCCATGACGATCTGCCCACCGTTACCATTTTGAGGAATAAACTATGGCGAGAATGGTTCGCACCTTAATTTTACGATGGACTTACGGCGGTTCTGTAGTCCTTGGATTTAGTCATTTAACGATGGAAATTATCTTTCGTTAATTATTAATTAATTTAATTAGTTAACGACGGACACCAATCCATCATTAATGAGTTACGACGGACGTACGATGGATATTATATCTACAAGAATTTTGGTTATAGACAACACATTATAGGCGACGTGTATTGATTCAGTAGTTGTCTATTACAGTATAGACGACGTGCATACACAAAACCGTTGTCTATCACTGTTTTTCTTCATTTATTTTTTATTTTTTAATGTTGCATAGCGTTCTCTATTGGGATATAGACAACGTGCATTGTGATCATGTTGTCTATCGCCGCTCCTTATTAAAACGACATCATTTCCATTTAGGATATCACCTCTCTAAACACGGGAGTTGGAAAAACTCCAATCTTCTTCTAACCCTAATCAAACGCCGCTTTCATCACCGCTTCAACCCTTTCCTCACCGTTGCCCTTCCCTTCATTGTCGCTGCCTCTCACCGTCATTGCCCCTTCGCCGTTCCACACTGGAGAATTGAAAATTAACTGGGCAAATTGATTTAATGGAACTATTAGAGAATGGAGATCTCATATGTGTGGGCCATCCCCAAGAAATCTTCCATTACCGTCTCCAAGCATTTTGAAATTATGGTATGCATTTATATTATTTGTTATATCCTTAATTTTTGTATTTTATAATTGAGAGATATTAGTGTGAAAAGAGAACAATACAAAAATAAGAAAAGCAGATCGTGGAAGACAACAATTTTTTAAGTTATATTCAGCCACAGTTCTTTTATGAAACAAAACTTGAAATGTACTTTTTGAATCTAGTTTTTTTTTTATGCTTGTATCTGACGATCAATTTTTATTTAAAGGTAGTTCACTGCTATAAAATTTTAAACTGTTATGCACCAGTATCTGAGTTGGAGGTGTTGGGGTGAATCTTCAAGCTGCTGATACAGTGATAATTTTTTTATACAAATAGGAATCCCCAGATTATATCAAATTATTTTTTTCCTATGTAGTGACACTTCTAAACTTTAAGTTTAAAATGAAGTCTTATTCTATAATGTTTATGTTTGTTCAGGCTGATTTGCAAGCACAGACTAGGGCTCATAGGATTGGACAAAAGAAAGTTGCCCTTGTTCTTCGTTTGGAAACTGTAAATACTTCAATTCCTAAACTCAAGTAATTTTTTGGTTATTTCTTCTGTTAATAAGTTGTATATTGTCATAGAGACTAAATTTTCTTATTGGTAACTGAGATAAACTTAATAGTATTTGCTAATCAATCTCATTCTTTTCAGCTTTCAAGTATTTGATTATTTTCAATTTTATTTTGATTCCATTATAGATATACTGAAAATCGGGAATATAGTTTAATTGTATTTAGAATTTATTGCAGACTACTCTCTATCACTCTCTCACAAAGAATTTATGGTGACATTAGTTGTCATCTGATCTTCTGCTATGCATGGTTGCATGATTTAAGCTTAAAATATTTGGTCAACTATATTGGGAGTGTACTTGAAACCTGGGACAAAAGTAATGATAGTTAAATTAGAGATTGATCCACAACAATTGTCTTTATTATTCATTTAACCATTTAAATGACCACCCTATATCAGAGTTTAAGCTATTACTGATGAGAATCATTTAATATCTATTAACTTTAACAATTATCCTTTTTTTTCATTGTATTTGTAGATGATTGGGATGCTATATAGTCTTTGTAATGCAGTTAAATTTTTTAGAGTGCTTGTGATGCGGCCAATCAATATGCGGAAGCTAAGGAAAGAACACACTACAACTATATGGTTGATTCAATCCAAACACAACTGAAAATATGGAGATTAATATGATAAACAAACTGACCTAAAACCCCAAACAAATTCGAACAAGAATTAAACACAAAACATAACCCGAAAACTATCGATTTAACCCAAAATTGACTCGATCAGAAACCTGAGCAATTCCACTCGGATTAAGCTTAAATTTTAACACAAGGTACAATCTAAAGTCATGAAAAACATATCCAAAAATCAGCAAATTCGCATGAGTGGATTGGGATTTGGCACCATGGTCAATTTTCGGACTGTCTAGGGTTTATAAATGGATCTAAGGCTTGTATGGAGGGTTTCTGGACTTGGGAACCTATGTGGACGAATATGGTGATGCTAGGGTGGATATGGAACGTGTATAATGGCTGTGGAGGCGAGGAAAGGCGTGGTGATGATAAAAACAAAATTAGAGGTATGAATCTTACCTGAAATGAACCCCAGATCGACAAGAATCCGAAACGCGTCTATGGAGTAAGCTTTGTAGCTGCCTAACCCGGATACTACTGGATATCCGAATGACAAAAAAGATTTCAAGCTTGAATATGCCAATCAACAAACTCTACCGAGGAACCGATTTGTTGTGTGAGACAAGAGAATAGCGTAAAAGCTGTTTTCATTCATTCAAGTCTGCGTAAACAACGTCTGGAATAATCCTAAATACCTAAGAGGCAAAATTATCAAGTGTTGGGCTGGATAATATCAAAAATAAAATAAATAACTAAAGGCCCAATTTTCCTAACAATAATTTGGGCTTCTAATTAAATTAAAATACTGGATCCAATTAAATAAAATAACTTAACAATTAATAAAAACTACACGACCAAACTAAAAATAAATAAATAAATTCGAACATGGCCGCGGCTTCTTCACTCCTCAATGCTCGTCAAATTCACCAACTTGTGCTGTCGGAATTCAGCTCCATCATCTTCCAATTTCTTTCCAACATAGCACTGTAAACATCCTTGCAGCTTCTTGGCACGTAAGCGCGTCACTAGAACTCTCAGCTACAACTCCGGGTTTAGTTCCTCAGTACTCATCCCGGTCTCATCAGCCTGCTAGAATTGTCTTAATTTTTCTAATTCTTTTATCAGAATTTTATAGAATGGGAGTACATATTTCATGTACTGGGACTTGTTTCAGCTCTACCTTCTTTTATAAGGACAATGATATATACTTTAACATATTTTCATTTCGTATTGTTAATTTGTATACATTTTTTCCTCTCAGTCTTTTCCAGACAGATAGCAGCTTGTGTTGGAAAGATTATTATTAGGTAAAAGTGAGTAATTTATTGCTAAACTAATTCACCATATAACATTTATATGAACAATCATCTCTTTAATATGCTTTCATTTGTTTATGTGAGATTCTATATGAGACTATCCAATAAGAATTCTGGTCACATGCATGGCATTATCAAATGATGTGTGATGGAAGATTACAGAAAAATTCCTTAAAATTGAGTAGAATAAATTATTAGCTTGTACCTAAAATGAACGTATGAACTAATGTGGTTGTGTTAACTTATGTTTTGTTTTACTTTATTCTTTTAGCATGTAAACTAATGTGGTAGCTTATGTTTTGTTTTACTTTATTTTTTTCATTCATGATTCTTCGCAACTAATGACATTATGATTCAGACTAAGTTTTTTTCTTTCCACTACTAGTGTACATCAACCAAAAATGAGCATGAACTTCATTGCATAAATTTTCACACATGGAAATCTATGGCAGTATGTCTATATGTGTACTCATTAGTTTTGTATTTTTTTTTTATTTTTTTTTTTGTAGGCACGAACTTAGAGACCACTTGGTGAAATTTTAGATGGTGTTTGCTTATGTGTCTAGTTGCTTATAAAGAGGATATAATGAGCTTGTTGATATATATATATATATATATGTGTGTGTGTGTGTGTGTTCAGTTTGTGCTTACCGGAGTTAGCTAGTGACCCTTGAGTATCAATACATTGAATGTGTCATTTTCCTTTTGATGAAATTCATTTTGTTATATATTTGTTTAATTTGTGAAAGTTTCAGCATTTAGGTGAAATCTTGATGGAAGTTGGGTGGTTGATTTTGCTAGGATGGTGATGCTTAAAGTACGTATCGACCCAATTGACGAACGAACTTGAAGAATGGAGATGAAGTCTATGAAATTTTGGAGGAGTTGCATGTAGTTTGTAATTTTTAATCTTAATATTTGTTACTTGGACGAATTAATTTGATAGAACTTTTCTTTATTAATGTACTTGTTGCTTGGATAAGTTTATGGTTTATGTATACATTGTAATTTATATGATTAAATATAATTTATTAGAGATATTTTATATTTTTGTTATTTTTTGAAATATTCTAAGTTTGCTGTAACAATATAAACAAAATAGGAATAAATAAATAAAATTAAAATAGTTGAAAAATGACAACGGTTCAAAAACCGTTGTCTATTAATGATCAGACAATGATTTTTCTGCGTTGTCTATAACCACATTATAGTTGTCTATAACATGATAGACAACGCAATTTCAACGTTGTCTATAGTCATATGACCGTTGTCTATAATATGATGATAGACAACGCAGTTTTCATGTCGTCTTTAACTGCACAATCGTTGTCTATAACTTAATAGACAACACGTTTTCCATGTTGTCTTTAACCTCGTCCTTATACACAACACTGTTGTAGACAACGCTCGATTTTCTAAAAGACAACGCGAATTCCGTGTCATCTATTACTATTTTTCTTGTATTTACGTCGCTAAAACTAACAACAGAATGGAATCCATTGTTATTTGTTTATTTATTCATTTTTTATTTAATTAATACAATTAATGACGGATGTATTCGTCGTAAGTCCATTGTTAAATTTTTTTAAAAGGGAATCTCTAACTCTCTTTCTTCCCTCTATGCTCACAACCCTAATTACGAAACTCGCTGTCCCTCCCTATTGCTCCCCACCGCCTGCTCCTTCTCCTCCACGTCCCCACCGCACCTCTCTCCCTCTCAATCTCTCTCTCTCACGCAAGCCTCCCTGCTCGCCGCCGCGGCGCAGACGCCTTCGCCTCTGAAGATAAGCCCCCGCCGCCCCATGGCCGTTGCGCAGCTCTCCGTCTCCCTCTCTTAATTTAAAAAAAAAAATTTGAGGGGGTCCATGGCCCTTCTTGGCCCTTAAATGGGTCTGCCTCTATGCGGAATGATCCTAAATCTAGTGTACTGTAAAGTGGGCTAGCTTAGCTCAGGCGTGACTTAGTTTTCTTAAAAAACATGAGCCAAGTCCGACCCATGGGCCCATTTAGCTCGTATAAACCCGAAACTAAAGCCCTTGTTTTTCGTGGGGTGGGTTCAATCCAGCTTGACCCATTTCACAATACGTATTTTCAAAACTTGAATTGGTAACGTTCTTCCAAAAAATTGCTTTATAAAGAAAGAATACAAATTGCATTAATTAATTTTACTATCGTTTGAGGACCATAACCATAATAGATGTGTATGTGTATGTGTGATTTTTAATTCGATTCCTCAACAAAACTAAATTCTTTTTATGATAGCTACACATTATTTTCATAATTATCTTATTTGATACTTTAAATAGTCGAAAATTAAACATAGTAAACCACTTTAATTGGATTTCTATTCAATAGTTATGCACATTTTATTTATACATGTAAGATCTCATACGTGGAATTTTTATCCTACACTTCAAAGGCGAACAAAAAGATCAAAGCATATTTGAACATGTGCACATTCTGAAAATGGCAGTGTGATTGAAAGTGTTGGAGATAAAGTGAAAGGCCTCAAGGTAGGTGACACTGTGATGACACTCTATGTGGGAGAATGTGTAGAATGCTCAAATTGCAGGTTGGGGAAGTCTAACTTATGCTCCATGTATCCAACGCAATTAACTGGTCTAATGTATGATGACTCATCAAGAATGTCTGTTAAGGGCCTAAAATCTACCACGCGTTTAGCTGTTCAACTTGGTCTGAATACACGGTTGTAGAATCAAACCTTGTGGTTAAGGTAGATCAGAGGATGTCTCTTCCCTATACCAATTTTCTTTCTTGTGGTTTTACAACAGGATATGGAGCAGCCCGGAAAGAGTTCAAAGTTGAAAAAGGGATCAACTGTTGCTGTAATAGGACTTGGGGTAAACACACTAATTGAATTGGATCCTCTGATTTACTCTATTTCCCCTTTCTCGCAGCATTGCTACAAGCTTATGTCAAATGAGGCTAACTTGTTTTGCATGTTGGCATACGAGCAGGGAGGAAGGAAGGTAGTCTTGGTCAGTGCAGGAATTCAGATGATGGTGGAGCTCAACTACGTTAACCCGTCGGTGGGGAGGACCATTAAGGGTACAACCTTTGGTGGTATAGGAATTCATTCGGATCTTCCTCAAATTGTTGAGAAATGTATCAACAAGGTATATACACTGTCTCGAATCATTATATTCTCAAGATTTTCGATTGTTGTAACATGTCATGTAAGAAGAATTATGCTGGTTTTTTCCCCCGTAGGAAATCGATCTTGATAAGCTCATAACTCATGAGGTTTCACTTGCTGATGTTAACAAAAGATTCATAAAAAATTACAAAATTAGAAAAAAAAAATTCCCCATATGATGGCCTAGTGGTGGATTAAATAAAAGCAAAAATCCAAAAATACAAAAAACATATATCCTAATTATTCAACCACCAACATCTAACCAGAAAACATAAACTATCAATAAAAATATCATCTTTGAAGAAAGAACACATAAAAATGACAAAAGAAGTTCAAAAATATATTACAGAGAACTCTCAAATCTTATAAAATATATCTGTTGAATCCATAAAATCCACCAAAAGTGAAACACTAAAAATCGACAGTATAAGCAGAGATGAATAAAAAAAATATCAAATTGATCGTGATTACGTGATAGGATCTAATAAAAAAACTACAGCTCTACACAAGCTTCAATCGTCAATGTTTTTCCTCATATTCAGATCTTCATCGTCGTTACCATTGTTGGATTTCTTCCTATAGGTGGAAGGGCGGTAATAGCGAGAGAGAGAGAGAGAGAGAGAGAGAGAGAGTGTGAGAGAGAGAGATCTGCTTACTGATGAATGGAGAATGAGAAAGAAAAAGTGGTGACATACTTGTAAATATGATAAATTCGAAAAACAAGGGGTATTTCCAGATTTAAAAAAAAAAATGTGATGCCATCACCTTTTCAAAAATTCTTAAAAACTTTAAATAATCATAACTTTCTCAAAAAATATATCAAATGAAAGATTTTTCCATGCTCTTTTATTTAAGATCAATATTGCATATGTCTGCTTTAACAAAAAATGATGAAAAATACAAAAAACCAATTTTCACTCATATATAAGCTATAACTATCAGACATTGTTAATATAATATCACAATATTGATCATATCTTATATTTATGTTGCTAATATATATATTTTTTTAATTTTTATACGAGATATGACTTTGAACGTCAAGTTGATTTCATGGGAAAATAATTAAAATATGGTCCCGTTTGGTTGGCACAAAAGTAAAGTTGTTGAGAAATATGATTTCTAAGAATGTGATTATCATGAGAAAAATGAAATCTAGCAGATTTTTTTAATCTTGTGTTTGGAACATAACAAATAAATTGTCAAGATTCTCATTTTAGTATTTGATTCAAATTAAACAAGTAGAAAACAAAATACCTTAAATATCTCTTATCATTTTTGTGTCAAATTTTTTTATAATTTTTGAGATATGAACATTATAGTTTATAACTCTACATACAAAAATAATTATATATATATGTAACACCCCAAATCCAATAATAGAGGCCCAATAAATTTTTTTAGAGCCCAAATATTTAAGTTGTATTCATTTTTAATAAAAGGCCCAAATAATAGGCTTTCTAGCCCAATTATGATTTTAATTATTTACGGCCTAATTATTATCGAAATGAGATGAACGAATACATTAGATGATAGAGCTTATCGATACGAATACATAGAACTTGCTCTCACTAATATAGGAATTCAATTGACCGATATATGATTTTTTCTCTAATTTAAATTCTAATTACGGTTTATTTAGGAGGGGGTATAAATACCCCCAATACCACTTTGAGCCTCATTTTCTACCATTTCAAACATCATTCAAAGGGGAACAACCCCCTTCCCCTCCCTTCTCTCCCCTCTCACCTCTTTCCTCCTTCGCCGGATCTATTGTCGGAGCTACCACCGTCGTCGCTGATATTTTTCCGGCAACCACTTTTTCGACATGCAATACCATTTTTAGATTCCCCTTTCTTCTCTCTTTCCATTTCTTTGATTATTTTTAAAAGATTTTGAGGTTTAGGCATCCAATTTTCCGATGTAAGAGTGGGTTTAACCCTAGCCTTTTAAAATCTTATTTCTTTCTTTATTTTTGGATTTCTATTTCGAGTTTTATGGTAATAGATGTGGATTTGTGGGATGTTTTGGTTGCCCATTTTAAAGGATATTTTTATCTAATGTTCTTATTATTTTGATGTTTTTGAACACATTAAAAGTGGAATGGGTGAAAGATGAGAAGAGAAACTATGAATGTTCATTGTTAGTGTTGGTGGAATTGTTATTGAAATTAATAGAATTTTCACAATTTATGTATATGTTTGTGTGCGTTAACAGTGTGTGTGTTGTGGGTGTGGTTGTGTGTGTGCGTGAGTTTTAATTTTTATTTTCTTTTATTTATTTAATTATTTTATATTTTATGCTATTATAATATAGATAAGTATAACTTAAAAGCATAGAAATACTTATCAAAAATTGATCTTAGTCTAATGAATAAATCTCTATCAATTAAATTACAAGGGCTATGGATTAATCTTTGTTAGTAACATTTTATTTTTTTTATTAAGGCATATGTTTTTTACATATATTAATTATAAATCTTGGTATATATTTCAAAGTTCAATTATAGCCTAATGTATAATTATTTAATTTTATGTGCAAATGTCTAAGGTACAAATATACTTGAAGTAGATTATTATTTTAATTAATTCATGTATTTTCTAAGTTATTAAATTTAAAACTTGTTGTAATTTTCAAAAATCATATCTTGTTTAATGGTTGGAGTCTTGATTTAATAATGATAGGTCTAATGTTCGAATCTTATGAAATGCATTTTTAAGACCCATTTTTAATGTTATACAACCTTATTTAATTAAAAGCATGGTTTATTTTTTGAAAATTAGCATTGGCCTAATGGTTGAGGTACACAAATTAATATGGGAGGTCTATAGTTTAATTCCCATTGGAGCAGTTTATTTTTTTTAATTAATTATTGGTATTTATAACTTTATTTAATTAAAAGTTACAATAATTTTCGAAAACCATAGGTGGTGTAATGGTTGAGTTCTAGATTAATTAATGAATTTTCAAGCGTTCAAATCTCTTTATAAATATTTTATTTATGGATTTTATTTTCAATATGATTCTGCACTATACATAAATAAAAATCTGTTATCATTTTCGAAAATGGCCTTTGGCCTAATGGTTATATTCTGCAACTTATTATAATAGATCAAAGGTTCAAAATCTTTAAAATGCATTTTATTTATTTTTATTCCAAGATAATTATGAACTTTATTTAATTAAGACCACTAAACAATTTTCAAAGATATTATTTAGTCTAATGGTGATAGTTTAGTTTTTATGCTAGAGGTCTAAGGTTCAATTCACTTTGGTGCATTTTTTAATCCTATTTTTACTCAAACATTTTATGAGTGTATTTAATTAAAGTAGTTTAATTAATGTTACATAAATTCTTCTAGTCTAGTGGTTAAGTGCTTATTATTTCACTTATGCTTTTGGTCAAGTGTTCAAGCCCTCTTGACTACATAATCATATTATATTTTTACCTTATTTTTATTTGGTCTATTTTGCTTAATTTAGATTAAATTCGAAATTAAGCGTATGATATAATAAATCAATATTTCCATATTTATATTCTATGATCCTTTAAATCTTGAATTAAGTTTTATAATTTCCCCCTATGAATTTAAGGCATCTATTTGTACGATCGAGGACTCCAATATATTTTAAGCTAGGATCTCGTTCGACCTTCAAACGACGCCAGGTTACGCTCTTATTTTATGGACTCGTTCCCTAGAGCCTTATTCACGTTATAGTATATGTTTAGAAGATTAATATGTTATTAAGATATAGTTTTTATGTATAGGTCCTAACCCGAGACCCGTTTAGGATGACGATTAAGGCTATTCCTATATTTAAGCATAAGGTCTTAATCAGATAGCTGGCTTCGGATGAGAAGTCCTGAATAAAGCCTCAGCTAATTTAGCTATAAGGTGGGTTTACTTACCAAAATACTTTCGAAATTATATTTAAACTTTCATCCACTATGAAAAATGATTTATGTTTATGTTGCTCAATGTGGATTGATGAGACTCATATGAGGATTTCTGAATATGGCACTCCGATGCAATTACTTACGAATATGTTCATGTTATGAATATATTATAGTTTGTATGTGATCACATTAGGATCGGTCTCCACTATATCTATTGAGCGTATGATTTATGATATGTCAAATATGGATTTATTGATATTCTTATTGCGAATTATTGGACGAATGTATGAGTATTCTGATAGAGTATTTTTTGGCACTCAGTCCCACTATTTAAAAATATTTTCAGGTAATTGATGACGACAGGTGGGGGACGTTGACTAATGTGGACATTTTGTATGGTTGACCATATTTTAATTTTTGAAATATTGACTCGATTTAGTTTTTGGTCAACAAATATGATTATCTATGCTTCCGCTGTATGTTTATGGATTGTTTAAATATTTTATGGACATGTGATCGTTGTTGCCTTGCTGTCATATTTTCAATGTTGGATAATGGATTGTTGACTAGTCAAGGTTGAACATGGTTTTGATTAGTTGATCGAAATGTGTGATTTTAAAAGGATAGATTGGTTGAAAAGTCTTATCTTGTATGATTGGTTGTTGAATGGTAAACGCCTATGAGCATGTAATTTATTAATATTTTAAAGGAAGTGTTGTCCGAATTTTTATAATTAGAGAAAATGATTTATGTTAGTTTGTGAAAATTTTATTGTGATTTTCTATTATTGTGTGTGTTCGCATTAGCGCACTGGGCCTCCGGGTTCGGGGTGCTACATATGATATCAGAGCGAGTCTACGAATCTGTAGGCCTGCGGAGTTATTTTTGAAATGTTTTCGAAATATTGTTTACAACAAATGGTTACTTACCTATGGTCCCATGTCCACGCCACGCCTCGCCCAATCAGGTACAAATTTTATGAAATTAAATCTTTATTAAACAAAGTATATTTTAGGCAAACATATACTATGCTTCAAAAATTATGATAAATAAACTGTTTGATTACAATGTATTTCAAGCCTAAGTTATTGGAAATCTATTGGTTTGCCTTTTAATGAAAATGTTTTGTCCAAATACTTATGATATGATCCCACCATAGGATGAACCTAGATGGACTTGGGCATAATTAAATTGCCTGTAAGTTTTCACTTGCTTAGTGAAGTATGCTTGGACTACTTATGCGTTACACGATATATTTTGAGAACTATAGCTATGACTAATAATCGAACAACCTTTACTATATTCAAGTGACCGAGATAATTTGACGAGCTAGAGAATGACACCAATGAAGATGCTCCTACAAGATGAAAAGTTCAACTTGAGCTATCGATGACCTTACTCTATTCTATCGATAGTTAATTACATGATATGAGTACTTTGATTAGATGCGCGTACATAGTAAAATAGGTGAACTATGCAACTCCTGATGATAAATATTGACCTAGTATGAAGCACATGATGTAAAGACAACTATGATGATGCCATGTGCGATATATGAACAGTTGCACATAAGTTGCGATGCAATTTCTTACGATTATGTAATTCCCCTTTTATGAGGTACCGATTGAGAACTATACGTAGTCTCACTATGTTTTACAGACTAATTATATTTTGTCAAGACGTGCGCATAATGCATTTGCCCACTAAGTATCCTGGATCGAATTTAGAAACGACTAAGATAGGAAATTTCATGGTAGTTAATTCTTTTGAAATACGAAAGAGTTATTCTCTCCAGGCGAAAATAAAGATGTGTGAGTTCAACTCTACACGATGCTGACCAGAATCGATCTTGATGAATTCAATGTTTCATGATCTGTGTTAAGTGCTAAAAACTACGTTAATAGCTATTAGCTCAAATAATATGAATTCAAGCAAAGTAACATATATCGAACTCTTAGTCATACGTTATAAGTTAGACCAACAAATGATTTCAACGATACTGTCGTTACTACTCCACAATCATGGCGAACCTGAAGAAGAAGATGTACCATTAAGAAGGATGTAGTATGATATGTGTTGGAATAGACTTAATTTTTGAAGATAGTTATCTTAACACAAATGTGCATGTGATAGAATTAATTGAATGCTTTGGGGTTGCTCTGAGGATGGATTGACTTAAAGATAATCGCGAAACAGTATGATGCCATGAGACAGACGTAATGCTCCAAACACCGGAAGGAGAAGAATTCACATTTTATGAATCAAAAATAGGTGCTATCATACTCAATATATCATCTATGAATGCAATGAAGACAATCAAGAATAAAGAATGTCAAATTTTGATAGCAGGTTTGATAGACAACATGATGAATGAAAGAGTTAATCATCGAAGTAGTTTTGTAATGAATAATAAGGCCGAAGCAATCAATATGATAGTGATTATGGGAAGTTCACCTTGACAAATGAATATTTCTCCGCGAACTCGTAGACAATTTTGTTCATCGAAAGAAAGAGAATATGTCAATTGCTAATATGAATGAAAATAGGAAAAATATTATAATTTTTGTATCCGCAAGATACAAATAAGAAAAAGTATATTTCATTCATAAGGAATTATTGGGAAAAACTATCAAGGTAGCCCAACTAATGGTTTTGATAAAATGTCAAAACATATGGAAAAGTTATATGAAAAACTGCAGGTTATTCAGGCTGGAAGTCGGGAGTAATGACCAAGTAAGACTTCAAATCTCAGCTCAGCTGAAGCAAAAAGTCAATCGCCTTGAAGCATGGTCAACTAGCTGAAAAGGATATCTCAACCAGACCAGTCAAAGTCTACTCTTCAAAGATTAAGTAAAGCTATACCGGGAAGAGAATATTGTAGACTGAATAGCTAAAGGGGTAAGAAAATGCTAAAGACTGGAAGACATCCACAGATGAGTAAGGCATCAGTCTAGCTAAAAGCCAAGAAAGACTGATGAAGAGAAGAGCCAACTTGAAAGCTCAAGACCAAACTGAATTGATCAAAGATCAATCAGTTGGGAGAAAAAAGGCTCAAATGAAAGCCGACTGGAATCCAGAACTGAAAGCTAAGCCGCCAAAGATCTAGAGCTGAAGATCAAGACAGCTGAACTGGATCATTCCAGGACTGAAGCTTGAGGTAGCTGAGGAACTGCCAACTAGATGATCTCAGAGCTGAAAGCTGAGACAGCTGAGACCCCATCAACTGAAGTCCAAAACTGATAGCCGAAGTAACTGCTCTCTGGCAAGTAGTCATTGAAGATCCTGACAGGAAATCATGGGAAGATTCTGACGATCTTGGAGCAGAAGCCATTAAATTCAATGACTAATGCATTCAAGCTTCAGCGGCTACAAGCATTAAACTGCCATTAGTGGATTCAATCGAACCACTGATCAGCAGATCCTAACGATCACTGAGATCGCTCATCTATATAAAGGGAGTGAATCTCATTCTGAAAAAGAGACTTTTACGCAAGACTTTCACCAAAACTAACCTTTTCTATATCTTGCAGAGCGAGCTCTTCTTTCTCCCTCCCTACAGCTCAAAGCTTAAATCTCTTAAGTACGAAAAGTCCCAACTGAGAAGGCGTGCTTCAAGTTCCAAGCAAGCAGCTAGCTGACAGAAAATTCCAGCCAGAGCAAAGCTTCTCAGTTCAAGCTCTTTAAAGATCAACCACTGAGCTCAGTCCTAGGAGCATTTTAGGTTGATAACAGATTCGAGACTGCCTTTTTGAAGATCGAGAGAGATCTAAAATCTTGTAAAGACGGGCAATAGCACCTAAAGTCTCAGTGAGCAGTTGAGACCGATAAGTGTGAGCTGTTGACCAGAAACCGGCTGAGGAAGGGCATACTGAAGGGTCCGTTCTTCTGGGACAGCAACAGCTGAAAAGGAGGCCATGCTCAGTTTGAAAGGTGTCGTTTTCAAGTCCAACAGAATTCTTCACTGTGTGACTGTAATAAAGAAACTTTACACTTGCATAGTGGATTATTTTGGGAAAATTGTTCGGAAAAACTATCAGAGTAGCCCAACTGATGGCTTTCATGAAATGTCAAAGCATATGCAATAGTTTCATGAAAAACTGCAGGTTATTCAAAGCTGGAAGTCGGGGGTAATGACCAAGTAAGACATCAAACCTCAGCGTAGCTGAAGCGAGAGTCAGCTATTTTGAAGCATGGTCAACCAGCTTAAAAAGATGTCTCAATCAAGCAAGTCAGAATCAACTCTTCAAACCTTAAAAAAAGCTAAAGGAGGAAGAGAACCTTGAAGACTGGTAGGCATCCATAGATGAGTAATCATCAGTCTAGCTAAAGGCGAAGAAAGACTGATGAGAGAAGAGACAGCTTGAAAGCTTAAAACTGAACTGATCAAAGATCAGTCAGTTAAACTCTAAACTGATTAAAGATCGTTAGTCGGGAGAAAAGCTCAAGTAACTTCGAGCCAACTCTGAACTGATCAAAGATCAGTTCAATGGGAGAAAAAGCTAAACAGCGAAGCCGACTGGAAGTCCAGAACTGAAAGCTTGTAAAGCTAAGCAGCCAAAGATCAAGGCAGCTGAACTGGATTATCCGAAGACTGAAGTTTGAGGCAGCTAAGGAACTGCTAACTGGACAATCTCAGATCTGAAAGCCGAGACAGCTGAGAGCACATCAGCTGAAAGTCCAAAACTGATAGCCGAAAGCTCTCTCTGACAAGAAATCAATGAAGATCCTGACATAAAATCTTGGAAAGATCCTGACGATCTTAGACCAGAAGTCATTAAGTTCAAGGTCTAGCTCATTCAAAGCTTCAAACAGCTACAGGCATTAAAACTGCCACCATTGAAATCAACTTAATCACCAATCTAAATGGTCACTATGATCACTCTTCTATATAAGAGAGTGAATCTCATTCATGTTAAGACTTTTCACGCACAAGACTTTCACAAAACTAACTTTTGCTATTTTGCAGAATTAGCTTTTTTTTCTCCCTCCCCACAGCTCAAAGATTAAATCTCTTAAGTGCGAAAAGTCCCAACTGAGAAGGCGTGCTTCAAGTTCCAAGAAAGCAGCTAGCTGACGCAGAATTCCAGCCAGAGCAAAGCTTCTCAGTTCAGTTCTTCAAAGATCAACCATTCAGCTCAAGTTGAAGGAGCATTCCAGGTTGATAACAGATTCAAGACTGCCTTCTTGAAGATTGAAAGAGTTCTAAAATCTTGTAAAGATGGGAAATAACACCTAAAGTCTCAGCGAGCAGTTAGGACCGGCAAGTGTGAGTTGTCGACCCAGAAACTGGCTGAGGAGGGGTGTATACCGATGGGTCCATTCTTCTGGGACAACAACAGTTGGAAAAGAGGTCGCGCTCGGTTTGAAGGGTTTCATTTTCAGGTCCAATAGAATTCTTCACAGTGTAACTATAATAAAGAAACTTTACACTTGCATAGTTAATTGCCCTTCTGCGGAAGGAAGAGAGGACGTAGAAGCAGGAAGCTTCGATTCTCTATAAGTCTTGTGTGTGCTGTACTTTATGCTCTAAGCTTTTGCATGTTCTTAAATTGCACACTATAAGCACACAAGCTGCACTGACAAGCTCAGTCTTCAAGCTATCAGTCTTAACTAATCAACTCACAAGCTAAGCTCTCGTCAAGCTGTATTACTCAACTTATCGGTGCATAGATAAATTGTCTAAACCGAGTCAGGGCCCTATATATTCCGCAATCAATTTAAAGTTTTTTGAGTCAGTTTATTCACTCCCCCTCTAAACTGACATATACTCACACCGGGACCAACAAGTGGTATCAGAGCGGTTGATTCTAAGGATCAGCTATTTATGCAGATCATTTGAATCAGATCTGTTTATCTGTGCTAATGTTTCAAGCTATGGGAAACCATAAGCTACCTCTTTTTCAGTTGAGAATTATGATAATTGGAGCAGAAAGATGAAAACTCTTCTGTGCTCAATCCACGAGAACATGTGGGAAGTCATTGAAGATGGTCCAATCATTATAATGATGGACAATGAAGCCCATGTCGTGGATGACAACCAACCGGCCAGGATCCCAAAACCAAATCATCTTCTCACGGGTGAAGAGAATAAGTTAAGGAATCTAGAGTTTGTTGCTCAAGCAGCATTATTCCAAACTCCAGATGAGGATCGCATGAAGGATACAAAGAACTGCAGAACCGCCAAGGAGATTTGGGACTTATTTGCAGATCTACGCAAAGAGTCCGATGCTATTAAAGGAAACAAGCTCCAGCTCGCGGTTGACAGATATGAATCCTTGAAGATACAACCGGAAGAGACCATCTCAAGCCTTGAAACTAGATTTCTAGGCATAATCAGTGAGATGAAGAATCTGGGAAGAAGCTATCCCAATTGTGAGATGAATTCAAAGATTCTCGATAATCTCACAGAAGAATGAGATATGAAAGTAATTGCTATCAAGGAGTCAAGAGACTTGAATAGCATTATACCCAGAGAAATGTTTGGATCTCTCAAGGCTCATAAATATAGCCTGAACCGAAAGAGAGAAGCATCCACTTCTTCATCTCATGATGCTTCTTTCTACGCTGAATGAAATCGGTTCAGAGAAGCTTGTGGAAGAAATAACTTCCGTCCAAGAGGCTCACCTGCCAGAGAGAATCCAGGAGGATCGGTGACTGACTGAAGAAGAGAGTCAGCCGATAAGAAAGAGATCCTGACTGAGGATATAAACGAGTAAATCTAGTTAATGACAAAATTACTGGAGAAACTGAGAAAAGTCAAAGATCAACAATCAGCTCAACCCCAAGCTGATGATGCTGCTAAAGGAGAAAGAAGCCAGTAGCCAGCTGAACGACCAGCTGAACAATTCAGGGTGGCTAACTGAAATATAGAAGAATGTTTCCACTGCCACAAGCAAGGGCACTACAGATATGAGTGTCCCGAGCTCCTTGAAGATAGAAAGGCCAAAGTGAGGAGAAGTTTCTTCAAAAGGAAAGCAATGATTGCTAACTCCGAAAATGTCGTGCTAGATGATTCAGAATACCCATCAGGAATCGACTCAGACAGATACAGCTCAAATGATAAAGTTGTGCTTTGCCTCATGGCCGACAAGGATGAAGAGGTTAGTACAACTGACTCCATAACCTCTTTCTATCACATACATGAAGCTTCAATCTCTAGGAATGAACTGGCTGAACAGTTAAGAATCCTAGAAAATCAGTTAGCTTATGTATCGAGCATGCATGTTGAACTGAAGGGTGAGAATGATGAGCTAAGAAGGAAAGTTGAAGAACTGAGCGGTGAAAATGAAAGACTGAAAAGTCTTGAAGCTCAGTCAACTGAAATGGATCAGTTGAGGCTGAGAAATGCTGAACTGGAAGCTGAGAATGAGCAGCTTAAGCTAGAAATCCTTGAAAAAGAGGAATTAATCTCAAATTCAAGAAGGGATCCCAGACTCTAGATGAAATTCTGAGTCATCAGAGAGTCGAAGCTAGGAGTCCAGGGCTGTGGTATAGCAAGTACACTGCTGCAGAGAAGGGCAAGGCAGTTGTTCAGAGCTGTGAATCTAGAATCCTAAAAGGATTCACAAGACCAGCTCATTCACCCCCAGTTGAGGAATCAAAAGATAAGGGTATCTTAGAGACTCCTCAAACTCAGCCCAGAGATCAGACTGATCAGTCGAGAAAGTCGACTCCAAGGTTATCAGTCTTTCAAAGGCTTGCTGCTCAACTAAAGCCACAAGTTCAACATAGACCAGCCTATCAGCCTAGATCCTCAGCTCGATCAAAATCAAAAGCTCATTCAAGGCCAAGATTTCAACAAAAGCCTCCATTCCACTCTAGGTCATCAACTTAACCGAGACCTGAAGTTCACCCAAGGCCAGCCTATCAGAAAAGGCCATCAGTTCAAAATAGATCTTCAGCTCAACAAAGAGCTGCAACTTCCTCAAGTCAGGACTACCATCAAAGGCCAACTGTGCATCAACCTGGGAGTTCCACTAATCCTAAGAGAAATGTGCACACAAGATTGTATTGTGCACAACAGCATAATCCAATCTCTCTGGAAGACTTCACTCCAAGTGACCTTGCAACCCAGTATGATGAGTATTTAAACTCAAGGGATGAACAAAAAATCAATCCCAATTATAACTGGCTTGGAAAACGGCCATTTCACAAAGGCCAAAAAGCTCAAAGTCACAGGCCCATCAAAAACTGGCCAAGACAAGGAGCAACAAGGTAACAAGATGAGAGGATATTAGTTGAAGTTTTTTATCCTAACACTCATCGGAGGTACATATCAATGGACCCAACTCTCAATCGAAGAGTTACAAGGAGTCCAAAATTGATCAGGAGATCAAACTCTAAAGGATCTCTTAATCATGGAAAGCCAAAAGTGTGGCGTATGTGGATTCCTAAGTATTTGATTAACCTCTAAGGAACCGATATTATACGGGTACCTAAAAACTAATCTTTGTTTTGCAGGAAAAGAGCATCATATCCAAGAAAAAAGGCAAAGATACTTGATATCTGGATAGCGGGTTCTCCAAGCATATGACCGGAGACAAGAATGATCTCGACTATTATACAGAGGTTAAGGGACGGACCACTAGTCACTTTTGGAGATAACTCAAAGAGTCGAACCATCGGAGAAGGGTTCGTTGTTACAGGAAAAGTTGTTGTCAATGGAGTGTCACATGTTGAAGGACTGAAGCACAAGCTGTTAAGCATCAGCCAGCTTTGTGATAATGGGTATTCAGTCGACTTCAACAACAGCTCGTGTGACATCAGAGACAAGTCAACTAGAGCCATACTCCTGACTGGAGTAAGAAAGGGTAACATGTATATTGTTGACTGGTTAACCGGCAATTTAGAAGCTTGGTTTCTCTCCAAAGGATAAACTGAAGCAAGCTGGCTATGGCATCGATGACTGAATAATCTCAACTTCAAAACAATCAACTACTTGGCCAAGAAAGAGTTGGTTAAGGGGCTTCCAATGGAGATCTATAAGAAAGCTGGAGTCTGCGGACCATGCCAGAAAGGAAAGCAAGTAAAGTCATCATTCAAGAACAAAATTCATCCTAAAGGAACAACTGACATTCTCCAGTTGCTACACATGGACCTGTTCCGACCAGTGAAGCCACCAACCCCAGAGGCAAGAAATTTACTCTTTTAGTAATAGATGACAACTCAAGATATACCTGGGTGGAGTTTCTGAGAAGTAAGGATGAGACTTTTGAAAAGCTATCAACGTTGATCAGAAGGTTGCAAACTAGCAAAGGAAAATCAGTTCAAATGATAAGATCCGACAATGGAACTGAGTTTGTCAACCAGCAGATTATCAATTTTCTGAGTGAACTAGGAATCACTCATGAGCACTCAGCTGCAAGAACTCCTCAACAGAATGGCGTAGCTGAAAGGAGAAATCGAACGCTCAAGGAGGCAGCTCGAGCAATGGTAGCAGATGCCAACATAACTGAAAGCTATTAGGCCGAGGCAATGAATACATCCTGCTATACCCGGAATAGAAGTGCCATCGTCACCATCCATGACAAAATGCCCTACGAGCTGTATAAGGGTCGTAAGCCTTCTATCTCTTATTTTAAGGTATTTGGCTGCAAATGTTACATTCACAACAATGACAAAACTCAACTGAAAGCCTTCAGTGCCAAAGCTGATGAGGGGATATTTCTCGGCTATAATGCCCCTCATTCACAAGCTTACAGAGTGTTCAACAAATGAACACTAGTTGTGAAAGTAACATGTCATGTGGTATTTGATGAGCTTGTTGATAAGTACAGGAATAAGGAAAAGAACTGTACATCAGTACAAGCATTGCCTAGTGAATCTGAGAACTCGCAGGACTATGTTGATCACATTATTCCAGAGCGGGTCGAAGCCTCACTAGAAGATGGCATTGAAACTGATTCCAGACCAGTTGAAGATAAGTTGGTCAATGAGGACAAAAATTGTGCTGAGACCTCAAACCCCATAAGTGAAACAGGGGAAAGAATCAGTGAAGTTGACAAGCAAACCGGAGCCAAGGTAGCAGCTGATGGAGCAGTTGAAGAACTAGCTGATGGAGCAGCTGAAGGACCAGTTGAAGGAGCAACTGAAGAACTAGTTGAAGGTACAACAGAAGCCACCATACCCAAATGGCTCCGAAGCCATCCAGTCGACAAAATTGTTGGCAACCCAAGAAGCAGAGTCCAAACCAGAGGATCAACTGAGAATGCTCTCTTCACATGTTTTATCTCGCAAATGGAACCAGCCAACATCAAGGAAGCTGTAGTGGTAGCTATGAGTTTTTATGTGATTTTCTGGAAAATAATGACTGTAATAGAAAGTAGGAAATTGTAGAAGAACTTGGGGTGGAAGTTAGAAGAAAAGAGGGAGGAAATTTAGATATTTCATTGCTTAACCAAAAAGTGATCCCAATATGAGCTTATATATGCTGCATATTCGCTCCCACATTACAAACCCTAGTGACATTATATTATAACTGGACACAAACTATACTATAAACATATTCCAAGCATATTAATTTAGCCACTATTTTCGGCCTAAATATCTGCCAAGCCCATCTCAGAGTGGGCTCCTTCCCCTGAACGATGACCCGCTTCTAATCCTTCTTCTTGAATCGGGTCACCCATGTCCAAATTAATTGAACAATTTTGCCCTAATTCCTCCAAGATCTCATTTTTCTCGACTGCTCCTTTCTCTCCATCGTCCTCCATAAATTCTCCACAGATTGATGCCTGATCCGTGACAATACCCCCGGACAAACCGATTCTCATCTCCAAGAATCAAAAGTGCTGAACTTGCACTTAAGAAAAGCATCGTCCTCCCAAGAAGTGAAATCTGGGGCAACGCGGTGCCAGAGAACTAAAGTTTGTGGAATGAAGCTCCCATGGTGAGGAATGGTCCTGTGTGACAGAGCTTGCAAAGGCATGATAGTGAAATTACCTTCATTATCCGCGTTGGGTAAGTCTGACTGAGGTACAATTTGCTTTCCAATGCACTTTTTGAGCAAGAAAACGTGGAAAATGGGATGGATCTTCGACTCAGGTGGAAGATCAAGCCTGTAAGCCACTTTCCAAATTTTTTCGAGGATAGCATAGGGCCCGTAATACTTGGGAGAAAGTTTGAGATTTCTTCAGAGTGCTACGGATGACTGTCTATAGGGTTGTAGTTTAAGGTAGACTAGTTTACCAACCTTAAAGGTCATATCCTGTCGTTTGTGATCAGCAAACCATTTAATCCTTGACTGGGCCTGAGTGAGGTTTTCTCGTAGTGTTTGCATCATTTTCTGTCTCTCGTTAAAGAGTTATGTGGCATCAGTGTGGGTAGAGTCCAAGTAGGAAGTGACTAAAAGTGTGGGAGGAGGAACCCCATAGAGAGCCTGATAAGGGGTACATTTTAGGCTGGTATGGTAGTTAGTATTATACCAGAATTCAGCAAAAGAAAGCAATTGTAACCACCGTGTAGGAGAAGAGCTAACCATGCATCTGAGATAATTCTCAAGGCACTGGTTTAACCGCTCAGTCTGTCCATCAGATTGGGGGTGATATGTCGAGGCCATGTCCAATCTGACTCCCATAAGCTTGAATAGCTCCTTCCAAAATGAGCTTGTGAAAACCGGGTCTCTATCGGTGACAATACTCACAGGTTGGCCATGCAATTTATAGACATTGTCTAAGAAAAGCCTTGCAACAGTGTCAGCTGTGTAGGGATGAGATAATGCAATAAAATGGCCAAATTTTGTGAACCTGTCAACCACCACCAAGATTACACTCTTCCCTCCTAACTTAGGTAGACCTTCTACGAAGTCCATAGATATGTGCGTCCAAGATTGGTTAGGAATGAGCAGTGGTTGTAGGAGCTCCAGATAGAAGCCATGATCAGATTTGTTTCTTTGGCACACATCACAATCTTGCACCCATTTCAGTACATCAGCTTTCATCTTAGGCCAATAGAATACACCCTTAAGCCTCATATAAGTACAACTTATACCTGAATGCCCTCCAAATGATGAGTTATGTAAAGCAGACAAGAGGGTAGCTTTAAGTTCCTGGTTCTCTCCAATTGCCAACCTCCCTTGATACCTCAACAGACCATCAGTTAAGTTGAACTCAGGGTAGGAAGCACTGTTAATGAGTTTGGCCCTCAAGACCTTGGAGAAGTAGGGATCTTGCTGGTAACTATGGGAGACCTTCTGAATCCAACTAGGTGTCACAGTTGTTATGGCCAGACAGTCAGGTTGTAGAGCCTCTCTTCTGGATAAGGCATCTGCCACCTTGTTTTCATTGCCCTTCTTATAGTGGATCTCATAGTTAAGCCCCAACAGCTTAGTTAACCCCCTTTGTTGCATAGGATTAAGCACCTTCTGGTCTAGCAAATGTTTTAGAGCTTGCTGATCTGTTTTAATAATGAATTTGTGCCCCTGTAAGTACACTCTCCACTTCTGTACTGCCATTAAAATAGCCAAAAATTCTCTTTCACAGATGGAAAGAGCTTGGTTCTTAGGACAGAGGGCTTTGCTAAGGTAAGCAATAGGTCTGCCCTCTTGCATTAGAACAGCTCCAACTCCAAAGCCACTGGCATCAGTCTCCAGGGTGAAAGGCTTGGTGAAGTTGGGCAGAGCAAGGACTGGAGTTGTAGTCATAGCTACCTTTAGTTTATGGAAAGCTTGCTCTGCACTCTGGTCCCAATGGAAACTATCCTTCCTGAGCAAGTTAGTGAGGGGCTTGCTAATTAACCCATAGTCCTTCACAAACTTCCTGTAGTAGCCTGTGAGGCCTAAGAAACCTCTCAATTGCTTGATATTTCTTAGGGTTGGACACTTGATCATACAGTCTATTTTTTGAGGGTCAGTAGACACCCCTTCTAGAGTAATGATATGCCCCAGATATTCTACCTTAGTAGTGCCAAAGCTGCACTTGCTCCTTTTTGCAAACAATTTATTATCCCTGAGTAGTTGTAACACTACACTTAAGTGGGTCATATGGTCTTCCCATGTAGAGCTGTAGACTAGGATATCATCAAAAAAGACCATCACAAACTTCCTCAATTGCTCTCTGAATGTCTGGTTCATGAGGGATTGGAAGGTGGCTGGTGCATTGCACAGCCCAAAGGGCATAACCACAAATTCAAAATGCCCATGATAGGTGTTAAAGGCAGTAAGATATTTGTCCTTTGGCCTCACCAATATCTGGAAGTAACCTGACCTCAGGTCAATTTTGGAGAAGAATTTGGCTCCATGAAGCTCATCTAGCAATTCATCAATGATAGGAATAGGGTACTCATGCTTCACAGTGAGGGAATTGAGATATCTATAGTCCACACACATCCTCCAGGTTTGGTCTTTTTTCTTGACTAGTATAACTGGAGCAGCAAAAGAGCTTTTGCTGTGCTGGATTAGGCCTGCCTCTAAGAGTTCCCTGACAGTTCTCTCTATCTCATCCTTGTGGCTGTGGGAAGTCCTATAAGGATGCTGCTGCTTGGGAATGCTGTTAGGTTTAAGAGTAATATGATGCTCAACTCCCCTGCTAGGTGGTAGATCAGTAGGTTCTTCAAATACATCACTGAACTCCTCCAGTAAATTCCCAATATCAAGACTATTTGTACCCTCCATAGCTTGCAGCCTTATAAAAAAGACTTCCTCTATCTCATTCCTGCAGCTTGAGTGGGACAATTTATACAAACTGTGCCCAGATATAAATTGGCACTCTGCCTGAGATTTGCAGGCTTGAATTTTAACCCTTCTCCCATGCTGATTGACAGTAAATGTCATGTTGTTGTAATCCAGCTCAATAGGAATGCAGGATTTCAACCAATCTCCACCCAGAATTAGATCATAACCTTTAGTCTTCAAGACCCTGGGGGTGTAAACAAAATGATGTCCCAGAATAGTCCAAGCAAATTCCTTAGCATGAGAATTGCTAAGTAGTTTCTGCCCATTAGCCACCCTAACCAGTAGAGGATTGGCCTGTTCAAGGGAACAACCCAGTTTTTGTGCTGTGGCCTCCTGGATAAAACTAAGTGTGCTGTCTGTATCTATTAGTATCTGTAGCTCATGCTCACCTACCCTTCCCACCACTCTCAGAGTTGTTAAACCTTCAGAGCCAGAAATGGCATTGATGGATATCAAACGTCCTTCCAATAATGGTTCCCCTGGGTCAGGTGGGGGAATTTCTTATATAGGCAAGGGGGAATCTTGTAGGTAGGCCAATTCTTCTTGCTCACTCATTATCATATAGTGAATCCTATTTTTACACCTATGCCCAAAGACATAGGGCTCATCACAATTGTAGCATAATCTTTTTTCCCTCCTAGCAGCCATTTCAGCAGCAGTAAGTAGCTTGAAAGGGGGTTTCAATGGTGATGAGGGTGGCTTGGAAGGAGGAGGATTGGTGCTGCGTGTGTTTGATCTTCTAAACCCAGAGGGTTGGGGAAAATGGGGCTTCATGGTTCCCTTCAACCTTTTTATTATACCTTCCAAGGTCTGTAACTGATTCTTGCCCAACTCAATACATTGGTATAGGGAATGGGGTTGAAACATGTTAATGGCAGCTTGAAGATCTTCACTTAGCCCACTCAAGAAGCTTGCCATAAAATATCCCTCAGAGTAGTCACTATGACTAAAGAGTAGCATGCAAGACTTTAATTCTTTAAACTTTTCCACATATTCTTCATAAGAACCCTGGTGCCTAAGTTTATTAAACTCCATAATTATTTTAGTTTCCTTCAAATCCTCAAATCGGGCAGAGACCACCTCTAAAAACTACCCCCAACTTGAGCCCTTAAAATTGTGACTGTAGTTCTGAAACCATAATTCCGCTTTTCCTTTAAAATGTAGAGAAGCTAACCCATTTTTTTAGAGTAAGGAACATTTTGCACTAATTGGAAATACTAATTACATTTCAGGATCCAAGATCTGGGTTGGCTTCCATCAAATTAGGGAAATTCAATCTTAGGAATGGGATTTTTTACCTGCATACGTGAGGGATCCATTACAGCCTTGGTTCCAGAATCAGCTGGGTATTGACCGTGAGATCCACTCTCAGCCATCAAGGGAGATGGTGGGGCTCCTAAAATAGATTGTTCATCCTGTGTACCCTTGCCTTTTGATAGATTCGACAGCTGCAATTGTATATTGGTGAGTGTGTGAGTGAGGTGATCATATTTGGAATTAACACCTTTAAACTGATCATGCATCTCTGTAATGATTGCCCCTAATTTCTCTTGCAGTTTCAACTCAGCGGCTTCTCTTTTTGTTGACTCTGTTAACAGAACTTGATCTATCCTCTTTTGTGCTTCTTGCAGGTCCTTCAAACGAGTACCATCGCCCATGGCATCAAGAAGCTGACTCTGGGATACCAAATGTAGTGGTAGTTATGGGTTTTTATGTGATTTTCTGGAAAATAATGACTGTAATAGAAAGTAGGAAATTGTAGAAAAACTTGGGGAGGAAGTTAGAAGAAAAGAGGGAGGAAATTTAGATATTTCATTGCTTAACCAAAAAGTGATCCCAATATGAGCTTATATATGCTGCATATTCGGTCCCACATTACAAACCCTAGTGACATTATATTATAACTGGACACAAACTATACTATAAACATATTACAAGCATATTAATTCAGCCACTATTATAACTGGACACAAACCATCTGAGAGTGGGCTTCTTCCCCTGAACGATGACCTGCTTCTAATCCTTCTTCTTGAATCGGGTTGCCCATGTCCAAATTAATTGAACAATTTTTCCCTAATTCCTCCAAGATCCCATTTTTCTTGACTACTCCCTTCTCTCCATCTTCCTCCACAAATTCTCCACAGATTGATTCCAGATCCGTGACAGAAGCTCTTGAAGATTCAGACTGGATTATTGTGATGCGAGAGAAGCTGAACCAGTTCACAAGAAATGACATATGGTTTCTTGTCGATATGCCGAAAACCCAAAAGGTCATTGGAACTAAGTGGGTCTTTCGCAACAAATTGGATGAACAAGGGGTGATCACAAGGAACAAGGCTAGACTGGTAGTCAAAGGGTACTCACAAAGTGAAAGAATCGACTTTGATGAGACATTCGCACCAGTTGCAAGATTGGAGGCCATTTGATTATTTCTCGTCTATGTATCTCACAACAATTTCACAGTCTATCAAATGGACGTGAAAAGCGCATTCTTGCAAGGGATGCTAAAAGAGGATGTTTATGTCGAACAACCTCCAGACTTTGAAATTGGAGATCAAGTCTACAAACTGAGAAAGGCTCTATAAGGCTTGAAGCAGGCGTCAACAGCTTGGTATGAAACCCTCACAACATTCTTACTAAAGAATGGGTTATAGAAAGGAGTCATCGATCGTACTTTATTCAGAATAGAACGATCAGCTGAGATCTTAATGGTCCAAATTTATGTGGATGAGCATGAGCATGATGCAAAGAGAATTCGAGATGAGCATAATGGAAGAAATGACTTTCTTCCTAGGACTCCAAGTGAAGCAGCTAGAAGACGGAATCTTCATCAGTTAAGCTAAGTATACCAAAGAACTTGTCAAGAATTTTAGAACCGATAAGGAAAAAACTCTCAAGATTCTAATGAACACATCAGTGCAGCTGACCCTCGATGAGGAAGAAGAATCAATCAGCCAAATGCACTACAGAGGAATCATTGGATGTCTTCTCTACTTAACTGCCAGCCGACTAGACATCTCCTATTCAATAGGACTGTGTGCAAGGTTCCAGGCCAATCCGAAGAAAATCCATCTGAAAGCAGCAAAGAGGATCATGAAGTACCTCAAAGAAACCATAAATCTTGGGTTATGGTATCTCAAAGATGATAGCTTGAGTCTAACCAGCTATTCAGACTCAGACTTCGGAGGATGTAAGATCGACAGAAAAAGCAACAGTGGAACATGTTAGTTTCTTGGGAACAAACTGATATCCTGGTTTAGCAAGAAGCAGTATTCAGTTGCCACGTCAACAACTGAAGCCAAGTATGTAGTTGTTGGAAGCTGTTATGCACAGATCCTTTGGATGAAGCAATATCTGAGGGATTATAAGGTGGAGACTGAAGAAGTGCCAATCTACTGTGATAACAATAGTGCTATTGCAATATCTTAAAATCCAGTATTGCATTCAAGGACGAAGCACACTGATATAAGGCACCACTTCATCAGAGATCACATCGAGAAGGAAGACATATGCATCAAATATGTCAACACGGAGAAGCAGATAGCTGACATCTTCACCAAGCCATTGCCAGAAGCTAGATTTGTGGAGTTGTGCATCCAATTGGGATTGCTAGAACTAGCTTCAAAGGAGGATGATGATCAGCCAAGAGAAGGAGTGAAGATGAACACTCCAGCTGAAGACGAAAACTGAATCAAAATGGCATCAGTTCGCTAAACTATGAAGCTTAAACGGATAAGCCCAAATCAGTTATGAAGAAACAATAAAGGCCAAATGGAAGCTGAGAAAACAAGATGAGTAAAATGATGGGAGCAGTTGAATCTAAAACTGACTGAAGAGAAAAAGCCTCAGCTGAAGGAAGCAGGCGAAAAAGCTTTGTCGGAGCAAAGTTGAGAGGATAGCTCAAGCTGACAAAAAGATAGGAGTCAAAGCTGAAGGGACTCCAGCTGAAACTGATCAATCCAAGTAGAGGAGAACATCAGTCGTCAATAGACGAGGCTAACTGATGATGTCAGCAGCTCAACGCCACTCGAAGACTGAAGGAGAGCTATGATCAGATAAGTTCACATTGAATTTATTACTGAAATGGTAAAATGACGTGTCATCTCAATATTACCGTTGGACCCACCCCTTCTCACTCTCTCTCTCTTAATTTAACTTCAATGGATAAATTTGAACTTAAATTGATGGATTAATCGGAACCATTCGATTTTGGTATAACTCAAATTCTTTTTACCGTTGGATGCATCATCTACTTGAGTCTATAAATAGATTAGCTGTTTTCCTAAAATCACCCACACGGCTGATCAAGAACTCAAGTGCTCAGACTCTCTTTCTTAAAATTCCACTCGGAATTCTTCATTCCTTTTTCCTTCCACAACTCCCCAAATTTCTCTTCAATGGCCCAATACTCCGCCAATCCTCATCGAAGAAAGCATAACTTCAAACTCTCTGGTGAAGACTCAGCAGTCTTCTGCAAAGACCTGTGTCACGATAAGATGCTGAGTCGAGCTAATTGCAAACAATTCACCAACCACTCACAAATGGGTGAATTGATTCTTGACCTGATTGAGTTGGCGAAACTGAAGACATGTCCTCAAATCAAATCGAAGCACTGATCAAGTGCATGAAGGTTCAGGTAAAGATGCTCTCTGACTAAATCATGAAACTTGAAGCGTACTCTGGAAATGAAAATTCAGATGAAGACTCTTTAAGTGAAAGCACTCCAGACAACTCCAGAAAATCAAAGAAAAAGAAAACTGAACGTAAGAAGAACTGAGGGCTTGAGAAGTCAGCTGACTAGATTGCCTTAGACCACTTCTTGTAATTCAGTTTATTTCTTGATATTTTAATAAAAAAAATCTTTTGGCTAACATAAATGCTTTTGTTATTATTTATTATGAGTTTTTGACCATTGGTCCAAAGCAAAAAATCAACAGCCAAAAGAAACCGACAAGGGGCATTAAATTCTTTCAACTAACACATTTATGAGTCTCTTTTCTCACTTATAAAAACCCCCTTGCTCCAACTTTCTCAACATCTCTCAAGAGAATACTTGTGCAAAAACACACATACTCTTTCAAAATCATCTTCCAAAGAGAGTATTCTCTCTCTTAAAAAAAAAGGAGCTTCAACTCAAATTTAGCCAAAAATTTCAAAATGGTCAAATCATCCAAAGCTCTTACTTCCTTCAAAGAGCAAACGATGAGAGATAAATTTCTGGAGAGATAGAAATTTCAATCGATTATGAAGGAATCAAACAACCCATTTCTTCTGGTTAATCGATTATGAAGGAATCAAGATTCTTTAGACAAGACTTGGTGAGTGAGTTCTTGCTTCAAGCAAAGGTATCTGCAGATGAGAAGGTGATATCTTCAGTGGTTTAAGGGCACAAACTTCAAATCACTGAAAGAAACATAGCATAAATCTTTCAACTTCCCAGAAAGGGTTCCAAGGTTCAAGATCTGAAAGATTCAGCTGAACCATATTGGAAAGAATGGTGAGCTTCAACTTGCGATAAGAAATTTAGTTTTACCACAACTAAAACTGACCTGAAGCCCGAGTATGGAATCATACTCGATATCACGAACAAAATGATATTCGGTGCCATTGGAAGCTTGAGTCAATTAACTTAAGAAAGATACAAGGTAATGATACACCTTGTTGAAGGATTGGAAGCAAACTGGACAGAATTTGTATTCTCCCAATTCAAGCATCAAGTCATCAAAGTTGCTGACTCAAAGAAGACTGGGAAATTTGAGTCCAAAGTAGGACTTGTTCTAAGAATGAGCAAGCTCCTGGAAGATATACTGAAGCTTCCAAATGATGATGCACTACCAGTCCTCATCTCCGACTGGATTCCCAAGAAAGTGAGAGCACATATTCAGTCACTAAAGAAGAAGAGGAGATCCAAAGCTAAAGTCGATAATACAACTTCAAGCAGCTCCGCTGTCAATGAAGTTCCTTCTCCACACTTAAAAAATAGATCATCAGTCGACTTCAAACCCTGCTCTGATCCAGATGAGCTCATTCCATTCATTGGAATCCCTCATCCAAATTACGGAGCTGAATATTTCAGGAGAACCTGCCCTCCTCTCCAGCTGACTGAAGACAATATTTGTACTTATTACAATGGCGAATATGCAGTCAAGAGTGCACAAAAGGATGTAAAAAATCTCCTTCTCACTCACTTCACCTATGTTGCCAAGCAAGATAATCAGCTGTTCAAACAACTGCACCGATACTTCTACTGGTACAACTGGAGACATTCCATGTCAATCCAATCACATTTCTTGCTAACTGCCTTTCATGGCATGAGCTTTTGGCAACGTGAAGAGACTTGGAGCATTAAATGGATTGGAGCTTCAAATCCATTTCCTCCAACCATTGTGCAAGTCCAGCGGATCGTGAAGCATCGACTTGATAACAACATTCCAACGGTAAATCAGTTTGTCAACAATCAAGTCGATCGACATTGCCGAAAATTGAATTTTGATAATAATTCAATTCAGTCACAAGAGGCATCATTACAAGCTGAAGCTGCCACTGAAAAGATAGATCAAAATCTATCTCATACTCAACTTGTGGCGACCCCGACGAGTCAAAAACGTCGACATGAGGGAGCAAAAGACGTTGAGGATACTGCCACGTCACCAGATCTCCTGTCCCAGAGCTATGTCAGTCCTCTTATCAAGTCATGCTCAAGAGCTGCAAAATTGATTATCAATCAGTCCAGCTCCCCCTGCAGAAGAATTTTAGAGCTGACCACCTTGAAGCTGCCCAACTCAGCAGTTGCTCTTAAGCAACTTCAGCAAGCTGAGAATAAAGTCAGAACTGATCTTTCCAAGGATATCTCAAGTTCAGCTTCAAAGAGAAAAATGTCAAATAGCTCTAGAGAAAGTGAAGAAGCTAGCCCAATCCACCGCTCAAGAAGAGGAAACTGACAAAAGAGTCAATCAGCAGCTGATCAACAAAATTGATCAAATCAGTTTAAAAGGTGAAATCATCAGTTCAGCAGGAAACTGACGTCTAGAGCTCAAACTATCTCAACAGCTGCATGACCAGTCCTCTTCGATAAGCTTCTCTACTCTCTATTCCTCAAGCTTATTTTTGAACAGTTATCGTTAACATTTCAAATAAGCTTACTGTTCATTTGAGTTGCCATTAAAGTCGCTATGCCAAGCATTAAAGTCAAAATAGACGAACTTCTAAGGGATATAAATAGCAAATCTTCTATAAAATATTTTGCTATTTATGGCAATTACCCAAATTTTGAAAACCCTCAGATCTCAACAGCTTGATCAAAAAGTGAAAGTCCAGGTGGATAGCTAAGATACATGCATCATTTATTCACCCGATTTGCCATTAAATCACATAGCTGATCAGCCAGAAGCACTCAATTGCTATGGTTAAATGCATGCAAAATTACTGCTTTATAAGCAACGGAGAAGATGGAATGCTTAACTCAATTCTCAAACACATTCCTTCTACTTGTCTTCTAATACTTATCCAAGCTCCTTTCTTATCTCATATTTCATCAAAAAAATGGCACTCCCATTCCATTCGATGAACATCAAGCTTCTTTTAAAGAAGCTCAGAAAGGATAAGTATCTCGACCGAGAGCTCCTTCAAGCTCGATTAGGTCCGGAGAAGACCAGCATGATCTTTCACATGTTGAAGACATACTGTTGGTCTCAGGGCGAGTCAGAATCAGTTTAGAGAGGGGATGAATAAACTGATTACAAAACTAAACTTAGATGCGGAATATTCAGGGCCCGTTTTGACTCGCAAATATTATCCGTGCTATGTAGAGATCAATTGAGAAGATCTGCTAGCTCGGAGTGCTGTGTGTGCTTATAGTGTGCAGTTAAAAACATGCAACTAAACTGAAATTTAAAGCAGAGCACACAAGCAGTTTATAGAGGTTCGAAGCTTAACTTCTACGTCCTCTCTTCCTTCCGCAGAAGGGTAATTCACTACGCAAGTGTAAAGTTCCTTTATTACAGTTACACAGTGAAGACAGTTGCTGTCTCGGAAGCTGCACTCTCAACTTCCTCAGCCGGTAGGTCGACAGCTCACACGTGCGATCCCCAACTACTCGTTGGAGAGATAAGGTGCTATTGCCCATCTTTTCACAATTTCAGATCTCGCTCGATCTTCAAGAGTACAATCTTGAATCTGGTATCTACTGGGTTGCTCCTTTGCACGTCTGTATCTGAGCTGGGGTAGTTGATCACTTAGGCACGGTGACTGAGAGAACAGCTCTGGCTGGAAATCTTCAACAGCTAGCTCGAAGAGCGTTAAGGCTCATTCTCATCAGTTGAAACTTTTGATTTTCTAAGTTCTTTGAGTGCGAGGCTTTAGTGCTTCGGCGAACGTCTTCGCGGAAAGACTTAACTAAAGTGCTCTCCAAATTCTCAAAAGTCCCACGGTCTTCTCTGGGTAGCTCACTTTTTAAAGATAGGTGAGTTGGTGACCGTTGGTGATCACTGTTGGATTGATATTGCACTTCTGACGAGCTTTTGCTTCAAGATCTCGGTTGCGTTAACTTCAAGATCTTCTTTGGCTTATCTGAATTTCAGTTGCGGCTCCCTTCTTCATCTTCAGTTCTGAGCTTTGTCTGGCAGCTGGAATCTTCAGTGCCTTTGTCTGTCAGTTTTGCGTGTCCCTTGGCAGTTTGGAAAGCTTCAGTTGAGATCATCTTTAGCTGGCGTTTCTGGGCTTGGGCTTGATGCCTTCTGAGCTCCAGTTTGCTTCTGCTTCAGCTGGCAGTTTGAACCAGTGTTCTTTAGCTGGTATTTTGGACTTGTGTCCCTTCAGCTTGAACTTTCATGGACTGGTCTTCAGTTCGGTTGTTGGCGCTTTATCAGTTGGACTTCAAAACTTATGCATCTTCAGCAAGGGTTCTTCGAACTGGTGCTTCATCAGCTGGAACATCATTCTTCAGCTTGTATTTTCCATCAGCTTGTACCTTAGTCTTCTCTTCAGTGTGTATGTTCCTTCAACTGGAATATCCTAAGCTGGTATTTCCTTCAGCATGGATCTTTAGACTAGGTACATTTTTCAGCTGGTATTTTCTTCAACTGGAATATCTTGAGCTGTTATTTTCTTCAGCTCATGATTGTCCTCCCTTCGGCTGGCAGTCTTTATCAGTTGATGTCATCATTCACAGACATGTTCATCAGTTCAAACTGATGTGCTCTTCAACTTGTATTTCTTCAGTAGGGAATGATGTAGAACTGGTATGTCCCTCATTTCTTCTCTTTCAGCTGGTATTCCCTTCAGCTAGGATCTTCCTTTGACTAGAACATTTCTTCAACCGGTATTGGACTAGAACTGGTATGTGCTTCAGTTCTCTTCAGTTGGGACTTCCCTTCAGCTGGTGGCGGCCTAGAACTGGTATGTGCTTCAGTTCTCTTCAGCTGGAACATCTCTTCAGCTGGTGGCTGCCTAGAACTAGTATGTGCTTCAGTTCTCTTCAGCTGGAAGATCTCTTCAGCTGGTGGCTACCTAGAACTGGTATGTGCTTCAGTTCTCTAAAGCTGGAACATCTCTTCTGCTTGTGGCTGCCTACAACTAGTACGTGCTTCAGTTTTCTTCAGCTGGAACATCTCTTCAGCTGGTGGCTGCCTAGAACTGGTATGTGCTTCAGTTCATCACTTCAGCTGGAACATCTCTTCAGCTGGTGCCGGTCTTAAACTGGTATGTCCATCAGTTCATCACTTCAGTTGGAACATCTCTTCAGCTGGTGTCGGCCTTGAACTGGTATGTCCATCAGTTCATCACTTCAGCTGGAACATCTCTTCAGCTGGTGTCGGTCTTGAACTGGTATGTTCATCAGTTCATCACTTCTGCTGGAACATCTCTTCAGCTGGTGTCGGCCTTGAACTGGTATGTCCATTAGTTCATCACTGTAAACTGGTGGCAGTTGGTACCTTCTCTCTCGGGTACCTGCAACTTCCAGTTTGCCTTGCTAATTATTCTAGCAAGCTACAGTCTTCTTTTTCTCTCTATTCTTCTCTCCTCTTTCACACGAATTGATCATATCTGTTGGCTTTGACAGCTTTGACTCTGTATGATCATCTTTAGTTTTCTGCTTGATTTCTTTTCAGTTCTTTCAAGGCTCTTTTCATATTTTGACATCTCATCAAAACCCCTTGTAAGAAAAACCTTGATAGTTTTTCCTAACAATTTCTCCTTTTTTGATGATGTCCAAAACGTGGCAAAATTGAGCAATGATGGAAGAACTGATTGAGAAATTTTTGAGCTGTGTAGCAAGAACACAATCAAGCAAGAAAACTTGTAGCTAAGAAACTGCTTATGTAAACTGATTAGATATCTTTCAATCTACAACACTTTCTTTTTCTTTTCTTTTTCTTTGAGTTTCTAGCTCTTCAGCTGCTGCGCTTCTCCAGCTGGTATCTCATCTCCTTCTTCACCTATTCCACCAATTGCTAGGTTCTCCTCTTTCTTTGGCACTAGCATTTCTCCAGACTTCCCCCTGAGACAAATGTCCCTGGACAGGTCCCCAATCTCCCCTCTGAGGCTGATGCCTCTCTTCTCGAGCAGTTCCTACAGTCCTCACTACTTCCTCCTGGGGCTGTACTTTCTCTTGAAACTGCGAGGGTTCCCTTTGAATCTCATCCCAGAGACTCAAAAACTGTCTTCCATCATTTTTCTCCTCAATCTCTCCAGTCTCTTCCCCCTTTTTCACATCATCCAAAAGGGTATGCATGTGTAGATCAAAGGATGGAATGGGAACATTTGGTAACAAGCTGAAGGTTGTAGCTAAGTTACCTTCAAATAGAGAAGGGAATGACCATTCTCTTGGTGGTGAGGGTAGCCAGTTTGAGGCTTCTTCAGTTGGCATGAACTGCCCTAGATCTGGAAGTGGAGGCTGAACTTGATGTTCAGTTGTCGTCATGGGAGTAGTTCTTCAGTTTGAGGTGGGTGGTTGAACATCATTGGTGTGGAGGACGAGTTGGATGGATCTGCAAACGGCAGTGGAGCTACGGCAGGTACTCCATTTCGGATTTTGTTGATCATTGAATCCATAATCTCTGAGAGAGTAGGAGTGGCCGTCGATGGATTATTCATCCAGTTTCTGCTCCAATGTCCTTCTTAACTCCAGAAAAATCATTCCTTCCTGTCAAGTAGTGTAAACATAACTGCTTCATCAACATGATATCTCTAGAGTGACCATCTGAGATATCTTCTTAGTTGATTGAAGAGATCGGAGTCGTATCTCTCGATAAGTTGAAAACTGCTGAGCATATCAGCAAGAGTGTTGTTGAAGCTTTCTTCAACACCATCCATGCAGTTGGTTTCAGTTGGTGTAGACTCAGCTGGCGCAGTTGATTTTGTTATCATGTCTTCATCTGACATGAGCTGCTTTCCTCGACTATTTGAAGTCGGTTCAGTCGGAGTGGAGGGGCCTTCTTCTGCAGTGCGCTGCCTCATTGATCACGGGCCAAAAGGTTTGATATTCTTTCTCATTTTGACAAAGATTATGGGAAGATAATCTTTCCTATCCAGAAACTCACCTCTCTGGTTGAGAAATTGGATCTGATCAGTGATGATCATGTTGATCCTGTTGAGAAACCCAGTTTCTCTGTGAATGTTCCAGTTTGATGGTCAAACTTGACCCTGCGAACATTTTAGCCTAGTTGTGATAGCACATACGATGCCCAGTCAACTCTGCATTGGTTGTAAATGAGTGCCATCAGGTGAGCATTGTCGGCGCTGAAGCGAGTATAGTCCAGATTGCCTTTGAGGTAATGGATGATTATATCTTGGAGTTGAATGAACTTCGGCCGAAGAATGTCCTTCAGTCTGTGAGAGTAGTCATTATGCTCGACTCCTGGATTCATCCATTCACGCCACAATTCTGCATGGTTTGGCGTGACTATTGCGTCTGCCTGTTCACCTGTTCCAGGAAGATGGAGTGACTCCATCACAACTTCCTTGGTGATCGTGATCAGATTTTCTCTGACTGCTGAGATTATGTTGCCAACTTCTGCTATGTCGAAGAAGATATAGAATTCGGCAACTACCTCGGGAAAGCATCGTCCAAATCTTGGACCTCGTGTGAGAAACTGAAAGAGTCTAGTTTCCTCCGCTACTGAGATTAGGTGATAGAACAAATCAGGCTTAAGTCTCTCCATCATGTAGTCTAGCTCTATGAACTTGTCTCTTTTGAGGTTGAGAGCAAGTCTAGCTAGGTCGATGTATTGAGCGGGCAGTTCCATTCTTTGATAGAATGTTTGAGAGAGAATGAATGGAGTAGAGAGAAAGATGCAAAGCAAATGCAGTGAGGGTTTGAGTTTGATCTGAAGCTTGGATCAATATCCCCTTGGCATTTAAAGAAGCTTTGCATGCATGTACTTCGAATTATACTCGAGTACGCATCAGCTGATCAGTTTAAATAGATTTGACTGATTTGCAGCTGGCATAAATGAGATGATCATCTCAGCCGTCAACAAGTTTAGCTTCAACTTGTAGATCAGCGGTTGAGATTTCATCCATTTGGAAATGGGGTAGTTGCCATAAATAACAAATATTTTGTGCAGGATTTTGCTATTTATATCCCTCAGGCTATCAACTCACTTTCCACTTAAGTGATTGATTTTGCTCAGTAGCATTAAAGACTTGCTATCTTGAGAGATCTCCCATTTGAAAATAATTCCCGTTAGATCACGATGGCATTAATGTGATGAGGAACAAGTTTAAAGATTTTAATCAATTTAAACTTTTCCTTGGCAGTTGGGCTACCCCGTCCAACTGATGACTTTTTGGTAAACTGATGATGTGGCAACTGATCGATCAGTTCTAGTCATATCTTTTTCTTGGCCCTTGGGACTGATTCATCACTGAACTGATGAGATCAGTTGTTGAACTGCTGGATTATATCTCAGTCAGTTTTCTCTTCTTGAGGGGCCGAACTGGATACTCTTCACTGCTCTCGTCAGGGCAATTTGACCTCTTTGTCTTGGAGGCGGATCCAGCTCCGTCAGCAGGCTGCTCTGGCCTTGCTTTCTTCACGAATTGACTCCGGTGCTTAGCTTCAGCAAATGTGACCCTTCGCCATCTGTTCAAGTTCCTTCTTGAGGATGACTTGTGCTGAACTTCCTGCAGGTTCAGTTGGGCAGCTATCTTGTGGCTTGAAGCAATCAATGGGGTGACATATCTCTTTGATAAGAGATTGGGTAATGTGGCAGTGTCTTCAACATCACATAGTCAACTCACTGCAACTGGGGTGAGAGGTGACTCTCGCTGCTCCTGTGCAGTTGCAGGTTCAGTTGGTCGATTAGGCTCAGCTAACTGATTTGGCACACTTCCAAAATTCAGTTTTCTGTGGGCAGGGCTGATTGTGCAGGTCTCTTGCTGCTTGGCTCCTACTTCTTCATGAGCCTTGATGTCACTTCCCAATTCGGCAAGTAGGGCAGTTGGAGGAATTTGCTTGGTCAATCTATGACTCATAATCCTCTGTACTTGCACGATAGTTGGAGGGAATGGATTTGAAGACACTATCCATTTCAAACTCCAAACTTCTTCTCTTTGCCAAAAACTCATGCCGTGATAAGCAGTGATCAAGAAATGAGACTGGATAGACATTGAGTGTCTCCAGTTGCACCAGTAGAAGTACCGGTTTAGCAGCTTAAAAAGCTCTTGATCTTGCTTGGCCACAAATGCAAATTGAGTAAGAAGTAAATTTGTTACCTCTTTTTGTGTATTCTTTGCTACATATTCACCACTATAGAAAGTGCGAATATCTTCTTCCGTCAATTGGAGAGGGGGACAAGTTCTCCTGAAGTAGTTAGCTACATAGTTTGAATGAGGAATTCTGATGAATGGAATAAGCTCATCTGGATCAGAACAGTCTTGGAATTCCGCTGTTGATCCATTCTTGGAGACTGATGACGGGATGGCATTGGCAGTTGAGGTATTTGAGGCTGTGACATTTGTATTGCAAATTTCTAGCCTTTTCTTCTTGAGTGAGTGCAGATGAATGCTTCCTCTCTTGGGAATCCAGTCTGAGATGAGGACTGGTAACACATCATCATTTGGCAGCTTCAAGATGTCTTTAATCATCTTGCTCATTCTGAGAACAAGTCCTACCATGGACTCAAACTTTCGTGTTCTCTTTGAGTTGAAAGCCTTGAGAACTTGACGCTTGAGTTGTGAGAATATAAACTCTGCCCAGTTTGTCTCGCGTCCTTCAGCTAGGTATATCATTACCTTGTACCTTTCCTGGGTAAGCTGGCTTAGGCTTCCAATTGCTCCAAACATCATCTTGTTTGTGATGTCGAGCAGAACTCCATACGATGGTCTTAGATCAGTTTTAGATGTGGAAAAACTGAATGCCTTTCTGCAGGTGAGGGTCTTCCACCTTCTCCAGTATGGTTCAGCTGCTTCACTCAACTCTTAAACGGTTGCACCTTGCCTTGGAAGTTGAAAAACTTCAGCAATTGTTCTTTCAGTTATCTTGATTGGTCGGCCGTGGATAACTGATGTAATCTCCTTGCCATCAGCACTGATTTGTGCTTGGAGAAGAAATTCACACACCTGACTTTGTCTGAAGAATCTGGGTGGTGTTTCCAGGTAGTGAAGAATCCCTGTCTTATGAAAAGAAACAAGCAGGTTTTGGCCGTTTGAATTTTGAAGAATATCCTGGAATTTCTTCTTTTCAAGGAATTTATCTCTCATCATTTGTTTCTTGAAAGAGCTGGGGGAACTAAGTAATTCTGCCATTGAAGAAAATTTGGCTAGAATTCTTGAGAGAGATGAGAGAGAGAGAGAGAGAGATTCTTTAAAAGTGATTGGGAAATAAGTACGTCTCTTCTCTTTTTGCAAGGGAGGGGGACTAGATCTGAATTGATTTATGAGTAATGAATGAATACTCATATATATTAGAAAAATTTGTGTCCCTTGCTTTTATTGTTTGTTTTAAATGCCTTTATCAGATTTTCAACGGTAAGAATTCAAGTGATTTTGCTGACGTGGCATTTTTATCAATAAAATATTTATTTTATTGATCAAAAAGAGTTACAGAGCTTAATTTCAAGAAGAACACTTAGAGGTTCTAATCAGCAAAGCTTGATCAGTCTCTAATCCTTCTTGTGCTCTGTGTTCTGCTTTTTAGCAGGTGGCTCATCAGTTTTGTCATGGCTGGATGGTGTGGCTGCAACTTATTGAGCATTCAGTCGATCTTGTAGCTGCTGGATGAGCTCTGAGTGAAGCTTTAGCTGCTCCTGAATGCTGCGAAACTGCTCTTCATGCTGATTTGTGCACTGAGCAATGGAGCTTTCTGGTTGCTCCTGAAGCTGTATTTCTGCTGCTCTATTTTCATGGAGGATGAGACCTTCAAGTGCTAGTTCATCATATTTTGATATGGCTTCATCTCCATCTTCTGTTTCACTTAGCTCATCACAGGGGATTGTCCTGGTCTGTTCAGGATTTCCCAAGCTCTCTGTTTCGCCATGGCTTTTCTCTGTTGGTGGCAGCACGATTTCTGATGTCTGCTGGTTTGGATCTCTGTACACCACCATAGCCAGTGAGCATGTATAGCCTTGAGGCTGTTCTTCAATCAACTGATCAGTCAGATTTTCCAAATCTGGCACCTCATCAACATCATCAGTTATTGTTTCTTCAGGAATAGGTTTATGAGTTGCTTCATCAAGAGGTATTTGAATTGTAGAATTATACTGAGAGATTGGCTCGGCTTGATCTGTAAATAGTAGTTGGCAATCTGTTTCATTCTCAGTTTCTTTAGTTAATTGAGCTTCTTGAACTGGCTCTACAGTAGAAGCATCTTGAGATTCCTCTTGGTTCTTTTCAGACTCAGTTGGCCCTTTAGTTTGACCCTCTTCTGGTCTAATTGGTGAATTTAGCAACTCTTCAAACTCCAAGTCAGTGATGTACTTGTGAGTTTCTTAAGTGGAAGGTACTCTGTACTCTGGAGAGTCTGCAATGATCACTACAAGAAAAATGGCCATACACCACGGAGATTATCCGTGGTCTATTCATTTTCGCTACCGTTGTATATAGTGGTGTTGTCTATAGTCCATTTTTACACGACGGAGAATCTCCGTGTTCTATTCTCATTATACACAACGGTAATATACCGTTGTATATTGCGTAAATACCGTTGTATATTTACATTATAAGTAACGGTGTCTTATTATTACCGTTGTCTAAAATGTACTTTAGATAACGGTAAAATTGTATTTACCGTTGTATATTATAGCCATATGTAACGGTAAATACCGTTGTACTTAAAAAATTTACCGTTGTATAAAGTGGTTATATGTAACGATTTGTTCGATTATTACCGTTGTATAATATAGTCATACGTAACGGTAAATACAGTTGTACTTATGAAATTTACTGTTGTATAAAATGGTTATATGTAACGGTTTGTTTGATTATTACCGTTGTATAATATAAGAATACGCAACGGCAAAATACTGTTGTACTCATGAAATTTACCGTCGTATAAAGTAGTTATATGTAACGGTTTGTTCGATTATTACCGTTGTATAATATAAGCATACGCAATGGTAATTACCGTTGTGTACACATAATTCACCGTTGTATTTAATTACTATATACAACAGTTAAATTATATTTGCCGTTGCAAATGTCATTTTCAATGCATACTATATTTCATATTATTTTTGTCACCTGTGAATCATAATATGACAATTAAAATTATAATTATGAATAATCCAAAACATGACCAAATATTATCCAAAAAAATAATATGATCATCGAGCATCCAAAAATACCAAATGATGTAATATTATCCAAAAACATGTTCGAATGACCCCTAAAACATTAAAATTTGAGCACATCACTAATATCCCATAAAAATTAAATAATTAACTGCAACGAGTTGTCAAGAGTCATAATCAACAACCAAAAAGAGAAAATTGCAAGTGATTGCAATTCCAATCTGCTTCCACACAACTAGTACTTGTAGATAGAAAATGAAAACACCTTACTCCTATAAATGATCACTCACACAGTTTGTCCATTCCACCCAAACTTCATTGATATCATCTTTAGAATATGGCATCTTTTGAAACTACACACAAAACCAATAAAAGTAATATTATTATGCTGACTTTATATTAAAAGAATGCACATTTTATTATCCTATAAATGATCGCTCACAGAATTTGTCCATCCTACCCGAACTTCATTGATCTCATCTTTAGAATATCGCCTCTTCTGAAACTAAGCATAAGTTGTTATGCTAGCTGCCATGTAATAAAGGAATTACACATAGATAAGCAATCAAGAACACATAAACCGAGTAACTCTACTAAATTATTTTTACTCAATTTTGTTCATTCCCTCCCTCATGTTGCTGACTGTATAATAAAAGTAATATTATTGTACTGACTTTGTATTAAAATCCATAACCTCCACGTATTAAGTTCCTTAAACACAACTGAAAAAAGCAAAATCTGGGAACCAAACATCATGACTTTCTGGTGCTAGTACATATACATGTCAAGTTTATCAGCTCCAAAATTTTGAAGTTCACATGGCAAAATCCATAATTTATTCCTTTCGTTGCTCTCTGTTTCCTTTTCCACCCTATATTACTTCTACGCACTTACTAACAAAAAAAAATAAAAATTCAAGATATAGCTGTAAAGTAAAAACATGATTGAAGATATCAAAAATCATTTACTATTTGAATTTGCCAAAAGGTATATCAATATTGCAGGAATTCAAAAACTTAATTTCTTTAGGTCCAACACTGGTACATCAAAGAAAACTTGTTCATTAGTGTAATGGAAACTCACTATGTATAGTGCATACCTCAACACCTTTATGCAGATGGCCAGACAGTAAAGAGCTTGAGCTTTTCTAGAAAAGACAAGTTTGATGGTCTAAGTTTTTTCATTGTCCAAATCAACCGACTACTAAGTGGAGAATGATAATAATAGTAATTATTAATTAATAATTACAAGATCATATTTTTCTAATGGCAATGTAGCAAAAATGTATACCTTACAATTTTGTATTTATCATTGAAGGTCGCCACCAACTAATCTGCACCAATGTAGAACTGATGGTGAAATTTCAATTACAAAGCACAAAAAGTAGTCTACTGGTAGATCATTTTTGTATCCAATGAAATAATTTATAATTCTATGCATAGGATCAACGGAAGAAAAAATAGAAGGAAAAAAAAATCAGTTTTGAGTCATTTGATACTAGAAAAATGTAGTGCATGAACAGATATTGCCTGAGGAGTTTCTCTTAAGAGAAAACATTAAAATGTTTCACCTCTAATATCTAATACAAAAAAACTGTAGAAGAGCTTTAATCAAAATCCAAAAAATGGCAATCCCAAGTAATTGTAATATCTTCTCCAACTCAGGTAGTTGTAGATAGTTATCCAAAATACCTTGATCCTACAAATGGATCGCTCACACAATGCATCCATTCCTCTATTTTCTAGCTACTAACGCAATACACAAACCTAAAAAGAGAAACATCTGTATATCTCGAAAGCCGACAACTATAAAATAATTAACATCACAATTTCATTCTAAGTTAGCATTCATTTTAAAAAAATTACACGCACATTAATATATGTACATAGAATCGGAGAAATAAATTATTTACCCTTTTTTGCATCAGTCTTGTCCTGTGTGTGTTCCAGTGTTAACCACATACATGTATCAGAACATAATTTAGGATTAGAAAAAATAAGAATTCAGATTTCAAAGGTTATATCTAAAAGGTAAGCTAAGTTTTGTGATGTTGACATACGTATTCGTTTCTTTTTCTTCAAGCACCTTTACCCAAAAGAAAAGTTATTTAGTCTAGAAACAATGAAGCAATAATGGTAACAGTGTCAAATAAATTATAAAAAAATATAAATATTCAATAGTAAATAAATATGTCAAGTCTAATTTCTATGCTAGAGCCGTGGTACAACAAAAACCATAATTCTTTCTTCTGTTGCTAACAACGTATTGTATCACATGTTACATAAATTAAAAAAAAATCACTCAAATTATGTTAACAATCAAACAATATATCTACTGTTTTCCAACACAACTAAATAATAAAATTAAAGAATATATATCGAGGATCCCTTCAAAATTAAGATTGAAATAACAAGCTTAGATGAAGAACCAACCAATGAAAGTTTCAACACATTATCTTAAAAGGCAATCTCTTACCAGTTCCATGGAGCTCTAAGCTATCATAAAGTCAATTGGAATTTCATCCTAAAACTAATAATCGTTTATGTAGTATACATATACAAGACATAACTCATTTTAACAAGCCTACAAGTATATTTTATTATTAAACTTATCAACACTATACTAAGACTCACACAAACATACAACACACAAACATGTAAGTAATTATATAATACAATATTAACATAGTATGTACTGTTCCCTTACACTCAATCCCACTAATAATCATAAACAATTATTATATATATGTCATACACAAACAAACTAAGAAATACCCATATTTACATATATCATTACACGCATACCAACACTCTATTTACTAGGAAGACCAAGATCATTAAATGACCATTAGAGAGGACATCTAAACAAAAAGAAAGAGCTGACAATGACACCTACTGATAGTAAAATAAAAAGAACAAGGTGTCGGTGCCATAAGTATCTGCACTGAGACATTCCCAAAAGGTTGGGGGAGTCACAACCATATGTCTCTGTACATAGCAGAAATAGAAAGTGGAATAGTGGAACAAATTATGATTCTTATTAATAGAGAAAAAAAGATATAAAACAAGTCAGTTACATACTGGCGTATAGGTCTTTGCACGTTCAGAATCCTTGGGTTGAGGAAGTCTATAATAAGCAGCCTCAAGCATCTGCAAATTATATAACTGATCATGCATTCCTTTAGTATTTGCAGTTGGAATACCATCCAGATTCTTTGAATGGTGAATCTTTTATGAAAGTGGAAGAAGTAAATACACGTAGGATTTCTAAATCTATGAGGCATAGGTGTTGTGAAATCGACTTCTAATAAATCTTATAAAATTCTCACTTATGGAAGGATGAGATAACATAAATTAATCTATCATGACATAACAAAAATTATCTATCAGTACCAAATATCCAAAAAGATAGTCCATTAACACACCAAATTTTTATCGATCATTAACATCAATATTTATTACAAAACCACAAATTAAGAGCAATTATAAAATGCAGAAAAAAACTTGTGATGAAAGAGAAAAAATAACAAGAACAGAAATACCTGTGAAATCAAGCTTCAGCCCCTAACACCAAGTAGAGAGATTTATTGTCCAATTTATTTCTCTTTTATTCAACTACTATGTAATGACCCAAATATCAACAAAAAACAGCAATAAGAAATGATTGCAAAACCAAAATGAGCTTCGGTGGTGTTGTCCACTGACACAATAAACTCTATCACGAATTTGTTTTATTTGGAGTTAGCTCCAAAATATATTCACCAATTGGATCAAGTACTGCGATTGCGTTTATGTTCTCTGCCAATTTTGTTTACAATATCAGTTTCTGGTTATACTTTAAGCCATCAAAGCATATTATGAGAACTTCAGATTCTTTCTATAAAGGAAGAAGTGGCAACAGTCTATATAATAAAAAAATATTAAAGAATTGTGTCAAAAAAGAATACAGTGAAGGTGAAAGAAACAAGTCCGTTGAACCTGAGATAGCATATCTTAAAAACTAAATATGTATTACTCTTCAGACTATCGAAAGAAAAACTTACCTCAGACAAGGCTTTGACACAGTCTAAGTCTATTTTGCAAATTAGAAGGTTGTCTGAATCAACCTCCAAGTTGCACATCAAGGAGGCCATAAAAATATCTTCTTTACTCTGCAACATAAATTGCTAAAGATTATTTTTCAGACAATGAGAATTCCAAAGAAAGGTAGATAAGGAAAAATATCAAAATCCTGACATGCAAGACATAAATTAGCCATGCAATAAAACTAGTACAAAATAGATAGTCAATGGCAGAGTTTCAAAAATTGGATCATGTTTGCTTTCTTAGAAATGTGTATGCAAGCAAATAATTTCCAGCATAATCTTCAAAGGTTATGAGTTTTAATGTAGTTCAGATTGCAATGGAAGTCAAACTATCATGAAATCAAATTAAAGAAAAATAAGAAAAACACATTATCATGAAATCAAATTAAAGAAAAATAAGAAACTTAACATATCATTGCAACTGAAACTGAAATCTGCTTCATTTTATGAGAGTTGATTGTTCTCCTGTTGTGTCCACACATAGAGATGTCCTCAATATTAAACTGAATTTTGAAAAAAAAAATGATTAAAACGAGATGGAAACTTTAATTGACCAAATGCCATACCAGTTCCTCTTTTTTCCATATAAGCCTGAACATTACACCGACTAGCTAAATCGTATTTAATGAATACGAAAGAAATTATGAGCCATTGAAACACACGAAGAAATTTCAAAATGAAATTCCAAACTTGTACGAAGTAGTTGAGATATCCCCCAGAGATCGATGTCGTGTTCCTCTTCCTCTTGCCTGTCTTTCGCTGCTGCAACCCTAACCATCAAAATATGAAATTGGGCGACTTTATTGATGATTCATATGCAATTTCTCACAAATTAGGGCTTCTCATCGGTTTATATTACTTGAGATATACACACGAATTAGTATACATATGAGAGGGAGAGAGATGGTGTAATCGATTAAATTGTCATCACCAATCCAATGGTGCCGTGTGGAAACTAAAATAATTAAATACCATATTAAATTATTTATTTATATTTTAGGAATTTTATTTGATCAAATTCCTAAATAAAATAAATAATAATTTGATATTTAATATATGGAAATTTTCAACCAATAAACGATTGACAAGTGTCGAGCTCATGCATGGAATCAACATATTGATGTATATGATCACAAATGATAAGGAACCAATAAAATTATGCCACATAAGCCCTAACAAATGGACCAATGAGACGTCGCCACCTAAGCCCTAAATGCACCCTCATTTACCTATAAATAGAGGGCTTGGCTAAGAGAAATGACAACAAGTTCAAGAGCTCAAGTTTGGAGAAGGATTCATCGGAGAAAGCTCTCTTCAATCTTCAAAGGCATTCAAGTTGGAGATTCAAGGCGTTCTTCACGTTCTTCCCCAGAAATCATCCCAACCTCGATGTTCGATCCGGATCCAAGGTGCTCGGCCCTCCAATCGGCGTTATCAACCTCAAATCCCCAAAAACAACTTGAAGATTCAAAACATTCTTCAACAAATCGTCTCAAAAAACTACGTTCGATTCGGAATCAAGATAAAAATCCTTTGAATCGACGTTATAAACCTCCCAGCATCGGATTCCTGAAGATCGAAGAGCAAGAACAACTCGAAGATCTTGAAGAACGACGATGAACAAATCTTGAAGAGAAGAATCAGAAGATCCAAATAGAGAATCGAACCACAAATTGTAATTTCAATCCGAAATCTTTTATTTGTACGATTTTCCGGTGTTTATTAATTTAAATACTCGGAATTTGTGTTACAAATTCTGGCACGCCCAGTGGGACCTCTCTACTTCTCATCTCTTCTCTTCGTCAAATTTCAAATTTGAAGATGTCTAACATCTCAAATACTTCGGAGTCCGCTACGAAAGGTGTTGGAGTGACTACGAGGAATATGGCCAAGCAAGCATTGGAAGCTTCCAAGATGACTACTGTTGAGGAAGAAATGCCCCATCTTGAGGGAGTCGACGCGACCAATGAAGGAATGGAAGGCGACCTCCCGCCACAAGCAAGTGGCTCGCTTGAAGCAGCCGTCATGATGGCAAACGACTCTACTGTAGAGGATCAGCTCGCAAATATAACTAAACTCATCGAGGGACTTCACAAACGCATGCAGCACCAAGACGATGAGATCTCAAAGCTCAAGAGAGAAAGGGGTGAAGCGAGTTGTGCAAATGATGAGAATCATGAAGAAAATGGTGAGAATAATGACGACCAAACACCTGAGAGGCCGGAAATGAATGATGATGCAAAATCATTTGCTAAAGAGTTGAATGTTTCAGTGGATGGCTCTATTCCAATCAACCAACTCAAGGAGTTCATTGAAGGAACCATAAAAGATAAATTCGGTGAAAGTTCCAAGTCAATGGCAGTTTATTCTAAGCCTTACACTCGAAGGATCGATAACTTGAAGATGCCTGTAGGATATCAACCCCCAAAGTTTCAACAGTTCGATGGAAAGGGCAATCCAAGACAGCATGTAGCCCATTTTGTTGAAACGTGCAACAATGCCGGAACCTATGGAGATCATTTGGTCAAGCAGTTTGTTCGCTCTCTGAAGGGAAATGCATTCGACTGGTATACAGACTTGGAGCCTATCTCAATTGACAGTTGGGAGCAGCTCGAGCATGAATTTCTCAATCGCTTTTACAGTACCAGAAGAACCATCAGTATGGTAGAACTCACAAGTTCTCGCCAATGGAAAGAAGAGCCTGTGATTGATTATATCAATCGGTGGAGAAATCTTTGTCTCAACTGCAAAGACCGCCTGTCTGAAGCGTCTGCCATAGAAATGTGCATCCAAGGAATGCATTGGGGTCTTCAATACATCTTGCGAGGAATTCAACCAAGAACTTTTGAAGAATTAGCCACCAGAGCTCATGATATGGAGCTGAGTATGGCAGCAAGCGGAATTGATGGACCACCAATGCAAGAACCTCGCAAATTCAAAGAAAGACAAGATTTCAAGAGGAATGCCAAGCCTGCCGACAAGGCACCAAAGAAAGAGTCTATGGCAACGAAGGCAACACCCGTCAAGTTCATCAGAAAAGATACTGACAAAGATACAAAACAAAATGTTCAGCCAGAAAAGAGGATGACCCTGAAAGAGATGCAACAAAAACAATATCCTTTCCTGGATTCAGATGTCTCAGGGATTTTTGATGACCTACTAAAGGAAGGACTGCTTGAGTTGCCAGAAATGAAGCGTCCTAATGAAGCAGGAAGAACTGATGACCCTAAATACTGCAAATACCATCGATTGGTTGGGCATGCCATTCATGACTGCTTCATATTGAAAGACAAAATCATGCAACTGGCTCGTCAAGGGAAAATATCACTTGAAGAAGATGATGCCACCACAAATATTGTCATCACTGAGTCTAGTAATGTTGTGAATGATGAAGAAGATGACGAGCGAGTCGAAAAAGAGACTTATGTGGCTGATAATGATTGCATATCTACAATAACATTCACCGATGAAGATTTGCAGCTTGGATCTGATCCTCACAATAGGCCTTTATTCATGAGTGGCTATGCATGTGAAAAACGAGTCAATAGAATACTTGTTGATGGAGGATCTGCGGTGAATATCTTGCCTTTAAGAACATTGAAAGAATTGGAAATTCCTACGGAAGATCTTTCAGGTAGTCGGTTGATGATTCAAGGATTCAATCATGAAGGGCAAAGAGCTCTTGGCGCCGTAAGGTTGGATTTGCTAATGGATAATATGAAATCAACTGCAATGTTTCATGTGATTGACGCCAAGACTTCATATAACATGCTTCTTGGACGACCATGGCTACATGAGAATGGAGTTGTCCCCTCAACATGGCATCAATGCTTCAAGTATTGTCGGGATGGAGTTGTAAAAACGGTAGTTGGAGACCGCAAGCCCTTCACAGAAGCTGAATCATACTTTGCCGATTCAAAATACTATCTACCTAACACAAAGGCAGCAAAGGGGGCAGTCATCCATCAAAAAGAACCTGAAAACAGCCAAAAGATCAAGAAAGAAGCATCTGGAATAGAATCACTGGAAGGACTCACGTTGCCTCTAACCAAGATTGATACAAAGAAGCCAATCCCACCACCGCTCAAAGGATTTGTCCGGCCAGTGCAAGGGAGCTTGATTGAGCATGGAGAACTCTCGGAGCATACAATTCCTCAAAACTTTGGTCCAAAGGCATTTCCACTGCTTCTCAAAGCCGGATATGACTGAAAAGTAAAAGAACATCTTTCAAAAGATAAGGGGAAAAGGGAAGGTGAATGCGATGCCACCCATAAATGCTCAAAAGATGGTGGATATGCTACTCGAAATCCTAAAACAGGATTGGGATTCACACCGCATAACCCTGTTCGAATTGCAATCAAAAGGGCTAATACCAACCATATTTCTGAAGAGGAAGCTCGAGTGTCTGTATTTGAAAGGCTTGGAAACAGACCGAAAAATGAAAAAAGGACACCCAGGATATCCGTGTTCAAGAGACTTGGCAAGAAATTGAAGAGTGAACCAACAGGATGTCGGAAGCTGAGTTTTGCCAAAACTAAAATTGTGAATGGACGACAAATGAAAAGCATGGCCCATCCCTGTGGAAAGAAACAAACCACATTAACTGTGTCATGCGGAAGAGAACTGAAAGCTAAAATGAAGACTGTCATCTTTACACAACGCAATGAAGATGAAGACGACAACGAAAGTGTAGCTTCATCTTACTATGCTGCTATTGGTGTTCAAAGCGCGATCTTTCGTGGTGTTCAAGATCAGTTTCAGCAAGAGGTTTCTCGTCTAGTTAGAAATGGTGTGATCAAAACAAATAATGTGGCACACATAGTTCAGGTAAGACGAAGGGATGGAACGATGAGGAAATGCATAGATTTCAAAAGCCCCGAAGGAATGAATGAAGAAGTTGCCTCATCACATCACATTACCTTAAATGAAGAAGTGACTGTCGAAGAGGAAGATGCAGAGATAGCCCCTCCTCAGTTGGAGGAAGGTGTCAAGTCCACTGTCGATGAATTGAAAGAAATAAATTTGGGCGATGAAAATGACCCAAGACCTACCTACATAAGTGCACTTTTGACTGCCGGTGAGGAAAACTTGTACATTGAACTACTAAAAGAGTTCAAAGATGTATTTGCCTGGTCATACAAGGAGATGCCCGGATTAAATCCAAAGATAGCTGTTCATCATTTGGCAGTGAAAAAGGGGATACGACCTGTCAAGCAAGCTCAAAGGCGGTTTCGTCCAGACTTGATCCCACTCATCGAAGCTGAAGTAAACAAACTTATTGAAGTTGGGTTTATTAGGGAAGTCAAGTACCCTACATGGATCTCAAACATTGTTCCTGTTAGAAAGAAGAACGGGCAAATTCGAGTTTGCGTCGATTTTAGAAACTTGAACGAAGCATGTCCTAAAGATGACTTTCCACTTCCAATTGCTGAGCTGATGATTGATGCTACAACTGGACATGAAGCACTGTCATTCATGGATGGATCGTCTGGATACAATCAGATCCGCATGTCTCCAAGGGATGAAGAAATGACGGCCTTCCGTACCCCAAAAGGCATATATTGTTACAAAGTGATGCCATTCGGGTTAAAGAACGCTGGTGCCACATATCAAAGGGCCATGCAAATGATCTTTGATGACATGCTCCACAAGAATATTGAGTGCTACGTAGACGATGTGGTAGTAAAGTCAAAAGAACGGAATAGTCACTTACAAGATCTACGATTGGTGTTCGAACGTTTGAGAAGATATCAGCTCAAGATGAACCCCTTGAAATGTGTATTTAGGGTGAGATCGGGAAAATTCCTTGGCTTCATTGTTCGCCATCGAGGAATAGAGATTGAACAAGCAAAAATCGATGCGATACTGAAGATGCCCGAGCCCCGTAATATTCATGATCTCAAAAGTTTACAAGGAAGGTTAGCATACTTGCGAAGATTCATCTCAAATCTAGCAGGGCGATGTCAACCTTTTAGCCGAATCATGAAGAAAGGAGTCCCATTTGAATGGGATGAATCATGCCGCAATGCTCTCAAAAGTATCAAGGAATATTTGACGAAAGCCCCAGTATTGATCGCACCAGTGGCAGGCCGACCGCTAATTCTATATATTGCTGCCCAAGAGCGTTCTGTTGGAGCACTGCTTGCGCAAGAAAATAACAATGGAAAAGAAAGTGCGTTATATTATTTGAGCAGGATGATGACGCCAAATGAGCTAAAATACTCTCCAGTTGAGAAGTTGTGCTTGTCATTGATTTTCTCCATTCAAAAGCTGAAGCATTATTTCCAAGCTCACACAGTCCGTCTCATCTCTAAGGCAAATCCCTTGAAGTATGTAATGTCAAGACCCGTTCTGTCAGACAGGCTTGCACGGTGGTATCTCCAACTACAACAGTTTGAGATCATATACGTCCCCCAAAAGGCTGTAAAGGGACAAGTTCTGGCAGATTTTCTGGCCGATCATCCAATCCCCGCTGAATGGGAACTCACCGATGACCTCCCAAATGAAGATGCACTTGCAGTTGAGATCTCTCCTCCCTGGTTAATGTACTTTGATGGAGCGGCACATAAAGAAGGAGCTGGCGCCGGAGTGGTGTTCGTAACGCCTGAAAGAGAAGTATTGCCTTATTCATTTACCCTGACAAAGAATTGCTCCAATAATGTAGCTGAGTATCAAGCGCTTGTCCTTGGATTGGAAATGGCAGTAGATACAAAAAGGTTGCACATGAAAGTGTATGGAGATTCTAAGTTGGTGATCAATCAAATCAATGGGGAATATGAAGTGAAAAAGCCCGAATTGCTACCATATGTCGAGTATGCCCAACGAATGATTGGATGGCTTGGAGATGTGGAAATTGAACATGTTCCAAGAAAAGAAAATAAACAAGCAGACGCGTTGGCTAAGCTTGCATCCACAATAGCTATGGCTGATGGCAAGGTTCTCGTACCCGTTTGTAAGGGTTGGGTTATACCGCCTGTCTTCGGAGATGAAGATGGTATGGAAGATGGAAGCAATGTCGTGGAAGTTTTTGAAATTGAACGAGAAGACTGGAGACAGGTATTTGTTGATTACTTAAAGTATGAAAGATTACCAGATGATCCGCGTCGAAGAATTGATGTTCGCCGTCGCGCCACTCGCTTCATCTACTTCAAAGGAACACTTTACAGACGATCATTTGATGGAGTCTTCTTAAGATGCTTGAGCAATGAAGAAGCAACACAAGCTATTGAGGAAGCACATTCCGGCATTTGCGGAGCCCATCAATCTGGGCCAAAGCTACACTTTCGTATCAAAAGAATGGGCTATTACTGGCCGACAATGGTAAAGGATTGCATGGACTATGCGAAAAGGTGCCAACCATGCCAATTTCATGCAAATCTCATCCATCAACCACCAGAGCCCTTGCATCCTACTATTGCTTCATGGCCATTCGATGCCTGGGGTATGGATGTTGTCGGACCAATGACCAAGTCTTCAGGGGGGCATTTATATATCCTGGCAGCAACTGATTACTTTTCCAAGTGGGCTGAGGCCATCCCTTTAAAAGAAGTAAAGAAAGAAAACGTTGCTGATTTCATCAAAGGCAGCATAATCTATCGGTATGGGATCCCTCGATACATCATTACCGATAATGGGAAGCCATTCAGCAATGTCTTGATAGATAAGTTGTGCGAGAAGTTTGGATTCAAACAAAGAAAGTCGTCCATGTACAATGCCGCTGCCAATGGACTCGCTGAAGCATTCAACAAGACCTTGTGCAATTTGCTCAAAAAGGTGGTCGGAAAGTCGAAGCGTGATTGGCATGAAAGAATTGGAGAAGCGTTATGGGCATACAGGACCACTCATCGGACTCCTACTCAAGCAACTCCGTACTCGTTGGTATATGGTGTGGAAGCCATCATTCCCCTTGAACAACAAATCCCGTCTTTAAGAATCGCAATCCAAGAAGGTTTAACTGAAGAAGAAAATGCCCGGTTGCGTCTTGAAGAATTGGAAGCTTTAGACGAGAAGAGGCTGGAAGCACAACAAAGGCTCGAGTGTTATCAAGCTCGCCTTTCAAGAACTTTCAACAAAAAAGTACGGCCACGTTCCTTCCAAGTTGGGGATCTGGTGCTGGCAATGAGAAGGCCAATTGCCACCACCCACCGTGTTGGAAACAAGTTCATTCCTAGATGGGACGGTCCGTACGTCGTCACAGAAGTATACACAAATGGCGCTTACAAATTGATCTCTGAAGACCGTGTGAGGGTTGGCCCGATAAATGGGAAATTCTTGAAGCGTTACTATCCCTAAAAGGGAAATGAAGCAAAAAAAAGAGGAAAATGTGTATAGCAAAAAAAAAAAAACAAAAAAAAGAGAAAAAAAAAGAAAAAAAAAAGAAAAAAGAAAAAAAGTGTACAGCAAAAAAGAGAGAAAGAAAATGCTCCATGACGCACGAGCCTAAACTGCATGTTACTCCTGACCCGCATGAGTATAAACTGTGTACGGTAACCACAAAAAGTTAAATTTACGTGGCTAAACTGTTATTTATCCCACCAAAATGGTAAAATTTATGTGGTTAAACTGTTGATTACTCCACTTTGTCTATATAGTGGTTAAATAAATAGTCACTCCTGGCCCGCATGAGTATAAACTGTGTACGGCACCCCCTTTCAAAAAAATTTCATGTGAACTACGTTTTGACTTGATCCCTTTTATGGGTACGTAGGCAGCTTAGATATTTTCTAAGTTCAGTCATGTTCCACGATTTGTGTTATGTCTTTTACGTTATATAATTATAACAAAAAAAGGATATAGCACCAAAAAGGGAAGAGAAAACAAAAAAATGCACAAATCCAAACATGTCTCAAAAGAAAGCATGAAGATAGAGATGTTCGTTATAAAGAATAGCTGAAACACAAATGACAACTAAAATGAGTCATAACAAGCAAGTCTGAATGAAGCTCTAGATAAAGGGGTCTTGATCCTCCAAAACCTTCTTGGCGTGCTCCAACGCAGACTTTGAACTCTTCAGCTGCTTCTCCACCCTACCATCGGAAGAACCTCTGATCTTGGAGAGCTCTTCTTCATGACCATGAATCTCGTTCCGGAGAGCTAAGCGAGACCCCACATGCCCTTTCAAGGACATAGTCAAATCCTTCTTCCGCTCCTCTAAGATAGCAAGCTCTTCTCGAATAAGATCAATCTCATGTGTCTTTTCATCCTCCTTGGCTTTAGCAGCACAAATGCGATCGTTGACTTCCTTACAACGCTACGCAGAAACTTCATCGAGCTCGGAGGACGCCGACCTTGCCTCATCATAAGCTGTAGCATTCGCGAAAAGTATCTCCAAACTCTTCGTAAGATGAGAAAGGTCAAAACTATGAGGAGTGCTCTTCATAAGTAAAAGTCCCTCAAATGCCGTCTCTCGAAGTGACGAGAGGGAATCGACAGGCGTCCTCATCAATTTGTCACGGAGGTCACCCCAATACATCTTGAGGAACGATTTGCAACGATCATCGAACACCGCCTTGCCATCGAACTCAGTAACAGCCCTAGCTGGTAGGATATGCTCACTATCCGCATCTCCATCAGAGTGGCAAGCTTCGGCTGGTGCATCGGAATCCTCTTGATCATCAGAGCCAAACAACTCCTTCACCAACTGAAATGCAAAAAAAAGTAGATTGGTTAATATGAGACAAAATAAAACAAAACAAGAAAAAGGAAATAAAAAAGGACGAAGATACGAGAAACCTCTTCCGTAGAAGCACCCGCATGGCTAGGGTCGTTCCCACCATGTCCCTCAAGAGGAAGGGAGGATTTGCGATCGGTCTTTTCCCTCTTCCAGTGACGATCTGCGTTACTGCTTACAGAGGCCTCCGGATCGACCTTTCTCTTTCCCTTGTTGGAAGGGTTAGCCTCTCCCACTTCCTCTTGACTTGGTAGTAGGCCACTTGGTTTAGGTTGAACTAAAAGCTCAACATTCCTCTCCAAGAAGTTGTCAAAGACTCGATCCCACCACTTCTTGTATTCGGCATTAGGGAACTTCTTCAAATTCAAGAATGGAAAACATGCCTTCGCCATAGATTTACGTGTCAAGCAAATACGCCAATATCTAAGGCCATCAGCCAAAGAAGCCTCACGGATGTCTTTGGTAAGGACCCCTGGAACCATCTGTTGGTAGCCAAATTGCCGGCTGAAGCGGTGTGGGCTATAAGGCTCGATAATGAAATGGTCATCTATCCTCTTAGCCAAGAAGTTGGATCGGGTAGCCATGAAGAGTCCACGATCTAGGTCGTTTGCATTTTCGTCATCAATGAACACGAAATCCTCAGCTCTAGAAGGCATGATACAATGCCAAGAAACTAGTTCGGCTCTATGCACCCTCTTGCGAGCCTCAGCAGGACCGTAGAATCTAGCACCGCCTTCGCCTGAATAACGAACCATCCTGGGGACTTCCTTTTTTCCTTCAAGATCAAAATGAGTCCGAAGATAGCACGCCATCCACCCATAAACAAAATGAATGGGAAATGTTGAATGACCCTGAGGCGGCGTGGCAAGGCTTGAGATCTTATTCAAACCTTGGTAAATGCTTGCCAATACCGGAACGGCAAGAGAAACCCTTTCACCGCTTGCCATGATACTGGATATCTTGAAGACACTAGGCCGAATCAAACTACCATCACCCTCGGGGAGCACAAAGCTACAAAGCCAACAAGCGAGATGGGCGGCTAAGTACGTCTCATTTTGATGATTCTCCTTAACTCCGAGCTCAGTAAGTGGAGCCCTTTCAGAAGAAGTCCACTCTTTGTGATCCTCGACTTCTCCAGAAGGGTTGTGCGTTAATTTGAGATGCTGACTTTTCTTCTCCTTACGAAGTGGAAGTGGTCGGTATCTTGATTTCCTCCTCGACCAAAATTTAGTCCACTTCTCAATCGACACGGAGCGATGTGAAGCTTTGTCGTCTTCCCTTCCAAGGAGGTGGTAAGCATGGAATAAGTACTTGCAACTCCCAGGGACGAATAGCTTGCCTCTTTTGTTGACTCCAGTAAGCTCCTCCGCCCGAGGCACCATCTCGTCACAAAGAAGCCCGGTTAAAGGAAGACCGGCCATCACATGCAAATCCCACAATGATATAGACAACTCGCCAGAAGAGGTCAGCAAGGTATTCGTCGAGGGGCACCACGCTTCGCAAAAGGCTTTGACTACCTCCGTATTTCGATCATACGTGAAGAGAGAAGCGTAGACTGGGTCGTATATGCCCGCACTATGAAGTTTATCACTGCAGCGACTGAGCACGTCCTCGGTCCACTCCCAATATCCGTCGAAGTGGCGAGATTCGCCAAGGAACTCGACTTTGTCATGCCACCTTGCCTTGCCTTCTACTATTCGGTGCCCTAGAAATGGGAGAAAATCAGCCCCGTCACTCTGTTGATGATGAGCTGATTGTAGAGCCCACGCCTTCGTCACTTTCGTCAAGGAAACCTCATAACACCAATGAGGCTTGTGAAATGGATCTGTAAGCTTAGGCCACTCATAAGCATATTTCCCGATAAGTGGATCACGAGCTCGAAGACGAGTACCTCTCTTCACGGGCTGCTGATCATCATCTGTGATCACTAAGTAATGTTTTCCGGAGATGCTCGTATCTTGAAAATGGACCATACCTAGAAACCAAAAGAAAAATGAAAAAAGTTGAAATAGGCCAAAATATGAAATATGCCAAAAAGAGAGGCATGAAATACACTAAAAATAGAAGTTCTACCTCCAAGTTGAAAAATCCCCAAAAATCCTTTGGTACAAATTTGGAGCGTCTCAATCAAATTCGGGAGCAAGCCCAATCAAATACAAATTCCTGCAAAAGGAGAAAAAAAGGGAGGTTAAAGCCCAAATAAAAAAAGGGGAATGCCCAATATTAAAAAAGGGGAAGGAAAGAGAAGGCCCAAAATTTTCAAGCCCAAACCCGCGACCCAAATTTTCTAGAAGCCCAAATTTCTAACCCTAAGTCAAATAAGTTTTCCTCTCTGCGTCATCTGAATTGAGGACTCTTCTACTCTTCGATTTCTCTTCTTCACGGAGTTGGCAAAAAAAAAAAATCAAAATTTTCCCCAAAATGAAATCTGTCGTCGTGGCATCATATTCCCTCTGTGCCATCATCTGGTGAACCAATCGTCTATGGCGGCGAGATTCTGGAGAAGGCCGTTGAGCACGGTGGCATTGGTTGCGAAGAACTTGAACGTGTTGCTGGTATCGAGGCACCTGGCGCTGGAGCGATGCGAGAAGAGGTCATGCACGACGGCAAAATCGCCTCTGTGGCCGGAGGCGTTAATCAGATCATCGTATTTAGTCAGGAATTGAGTTGACTTGGCGTGTTCGGTGCTAAAGTGACGGGCGGTAACATCGTATATCTGTGCCACCGTTCTGGAATTTTGTCGAGTCTCCGGTGAGTACTAGCGATCGGAGGGCCTGGGACGCGAGGAAAATAGACGATGGTTGCATCTGCGCGAGGATATGCTAGGTTTAGGGAAGGAGGATGTTAAGGTCTCGGTGGAACAGGACACCTTGTTCGATAACCGCGACGGCCGGTTTGACTTCTCCGGGAATGGTACTCTATTTCTATAACCCGATGATGAAAAGCCAGAGCTGTGAATAAAACTCAGTGTCAAGAACGCCGGCGGTGCAGCTTGATGGTAAAAAGGAGTAGATCGAGGCGAGAGGTCTGTACTAGGGAGGCTGAAGGCTGTCGACAGAGCTGGCATTGCAGCACATGCAGCATTTGGTGTCTTCACAGTTGAGCCACTCTCAAAGGAGTTCATGGAAGCTATCATGGCTGACGTAACCATGGTTGGGCAATTTGGTGTTGGTTTCTACTCTGCTTTCTTGGTGATTGCCACAACGAAGCACAACGACGACGAACAGCATGTTTGGGGGTTGTAAGCTGGTGGTTCATTCACTCTAACTAGAGAAAGCCTCGAGAAAGGTATAAAGACGACTCTATACACGTAAAGACGAGCCTGTACTATGTGCTTTCACAGGGATCCAAATAATAGGAAAGGTGGAATTGCAAATAATTAATAACAAAGCACCGCAAGAACAAATCAAAAGAGAGCAAGAACCAGGCAGAGGTAGTTCAAGAGATTTAATACAATAAGGGATCCAGACAATGATCATAAAACAGTAAGAACACAAGGAACAGAAAGAGAGAAATAGCAAGGAAATATCATGCTCACTCAGGTGGATTTTCCTTCAAGAGGATTCAAATTCTCCCAACAAAATCATTATCAAACAGAAATGCAGTTACAGGGGTGCTTGAGCATCAAATACAGGATATGGGTTTGGGTGACACACAAGTAAAAAAAAAAAACAGAGAAAAGCATGCACGGAAGCAACTGTGAGGCAGGGCATACGACAACATAGATCTGAGCAAAGAATGAAAAGCACCGTCTATAAAGCAGTTGAAGAACAACATATATGCATAGGGGAATAGCTGCAGTTAAAGCTACAAAAGAAAGAAAAAGAATAACACCATGAAGAAAGAGATAAAACTCACAGCAAGACTTCATCATCATTTCAGAAAGCACGATGGCGACTCTCCTCCCTCCAATGCCTGCAGCGAGATCGCAGCCTACGGTGAAGAACACAACGACGTCGCCCCACCTTTCTCTTACCTAAGACAGCAAAGTGAGTCAAGTTTAGGGATCACCGGAAGAAACTCAAATAAAAAAAGGAGAAGAAAAGAGGGAAGCATCTTAACTCACATTTCTTGCCACCAACAGCTCAAAAAAAATTAGGAACAAGACTTATGGAAAACATGGAGGTAATGTGCGGGGATATACCAGAGCTTGAAAGGAAAGGCTTGGAACTGGTATGAAAAAGTGTATGAACGATCGAATGCAGATGTGTGTTTGGTAATGAATGCATGGGAGGAACCAAGGCTATTTATAGAGAGCTGGTACGTGTTGCATTTAATGCACTGAAAAAGGGGTAACAAACAATTTGCTTTGCAGGAAAAATTGTACCTGAAGCTGTAGGTGCTCCCAAAAGCAGTCCGTAATTTTTTTTTTTTTTCTTATCCTCATGGCTGGGGCTGGGTCTTACCAACAATACAGTAGTGGCGGTATAAAAAAAAAAAAGAAAAAAAATCTGTTACAGATAATACATTAAGTGGCTGTTTGAATACAACACCAAGCATATACTTTGCAGAAATTATACTGAGAAATGGCTGAACCCGCAGGTGCTCTTAAATGAAAAAGGAGGACAAGCCAAAATAAAACAAATTGCTACCTCTATTTTCAGAAAACATTAAATAGAGTGTTGGTACGCCAAAGACCATTCAAAAGAAAATTTGCACGAAAAAGGCATATCAAGAAGGAGCACAGGTCGATGCATGCCTCCAAAATAATTAATGCACAGTGGAGGTTTAAAACAAAACAAACCCCTGCAAGCTCGTACATGAGAAAACAGCCGAATACATTTCTGAAAGAAAGTTGATGCCACTGTACCCTTTTTTTTAAAAAAAAAAAAAAGTAAAAATGGAAGGGCAATCACTCTATTTGGAGTAGTAGAACATGGGCCATTGAAATAAATCTCCAAAGACACAGGCCCAATTTACATTCCCATGAAAAAAAAAAAAGACTTTAATTTAGTCGAAATTGGAAGATAAATTCTTCTATGAATGGTTGTCTCCTTTAATAAGAAACTTGCGACCAAAGCTTTTCTATCAAGGTTTAATTAGCTAATCACGCTAATAAATTTAGGCCATCAAAGAAGTGCTTTAGGCTCAAATTGGGCCGTTCAATAAAGAGGAGGATTTAGACCATTGAAGAAATGTTTTGGGCTCAACTTTTGAAATTTGGCCCCATTGACCTAAGGCTCTTCAAGAACTCCTAGATACGAGTATAAACTATCTAACAAATTTTAAATCAAGCAGAAGAACTCCTTGAAACGAGTATAAACTTTCTAAAATAAATTCAAGATCAAGAACTTCTAGATATGAGTATAAACTATCTAGCCCTTTTTTAAATTGGGCTCAAGAACTCCTAGATACGAGTGTAAACTATCTAACAAATTTTAAAATAAATTGAAGAACTCCTAGATATGAGTTAAAACTATCTAACAAAAAAAAATTTCAAAATATGAGACTCGTCCACCTTCAAGGCAACTTGCTCATGAACTCGCCTCATGGGGGCATTTGTAATCAATTAAATTGTCATCACCAATCAAATGGTGCCGTGTGGAAATTAAAATAATTAAATACCATATTAAATTATTTATTTATATTTTAGGAATTTTATTTGATCAAATTCCTAAATAAAATAAATAATAATTTGATATTTAATATGTGGAAATTCTCAACCAATAAACGATTGACAAGTGTCGAGCTCATGCATGGAATCAACATATTGATGTATATGATCACAAATGACAAGGAACCAATAAAATTATGCCACATAAGCCCTAACAAATGGACCAATGAGACGTCGCCACCTAAGCCCTAAATGCACCCTCATTTGCCTATAAATAGAGGGCTTGGCTAAGAGAAATGACAACAAGTTCAAGAGCTCAAGTTTGGAGAAGGATTCATCGGAGAAAGCTCTCTTCAATCTTCAAAGGCATTCAAGTTGGAGATTCAAGGCGTTCTTCACGTTCTTCCCCAGAAATCATCCCAACCTCGACGTTCGATCCGGATCCAAGGTGCTCGGCCCTCCAATCGGCATTATCAACCTCAAATCCCCAAAAACAACTTGAAGATTCAAAACATTCTTCAACAAATCGTCTCAAAAAACTACGTTCGATTCGGAATCAAGATAAAAATCCTTTGAATCGACGTTATAAACCTCCTAGCATCGGATTCTTGAAGATCGAAGAGCAAGAACAACTCGAAGATCTTGAAGAACGACGATGAACAAATCTTGAAGAGAAGAATCAGAAGATCCAAATAGAGAATCGAACCACAAATTGTAATTTCAATCCGAAATCTTTTATTTGTACGATTTTCCGGTGTTTATTAATTTAAATACTCGGAATTTGTGTTACAGATGGATGAGGAAGTCGTACCTGAAAGACGAAGATTTTCTCCTCAGATCCAGACAGACAACAAGACTCCTGCATATTATAGTAATAATATCACCAAAAAATGAACATAGGAATAAGGTACGCACAAAGGCGGTGCTGTATTTGAGTGAGGTTCAGAGAAAAATTTGGGGGAGAAATGTAAGAGAGACACAGTGGTGAGAAGTAGTAGTAGAGAGAGGGTAAACGAAAATTTGAGCGCGATTTTGAAAAATTTGGGGGAGAACAGTGTAAAAAAGTTGCAGTGATACAACGGTATTTTTATAATCGTTACATATAGTTTTTTGAAGCACGCACATATACAACGTTTTAGTTTATGATTGTTACGTATAGTTCATATATACACAACGGTATATATGTTATCATTATCTTTAATAGTAGGTGCACACACATACGTAACAGTTTTTTCGAAAACCGTTGTGTTTTTCACATACGTAACGGTAATTAAAAATTACCGTTGTGTATTTAGTGTTGTGTATGACCATTTTTGTTGTAGTGGATGTTGATATTGATCTCTTTTGGATAGCGTAGATCTCCCAGCACTTGTTCTATGAGATCATCGAAGGACACCTCTTTTTTTCCTGTTGATATAGTTTCAGGCTGTGATCCTGATTGACCTTTGATTACTTTGTCATGGAGCCATTTTTGTAGACTTAACCATATTTTGCTCTCCATTTCAACAGAGAAAGTGGGTGTCTTGATTCCATTTCTGTCACATATCTCGCTGAAGATATTTTTCATTGATCCCCTGGATGGATTGCCACATATCTTCCTGAGACTTAGTTGCCTCTTCAGATCTTTACTTTTTGTGGCTCCGGCATTTTTTCTGCTCGTCCACCACGTACTCCATTCTTCTTCCCTCTTCCAGAAACTCATTGCATGGAAAGCTAACAGAAACAGGAATTGATCGATTTGATAAACATGTCTCCATAGATACCAGTAAAGATACCTGGTAAGAGTTTTGTACAGCTCTTTATGTCCTGCGAGTTCGGGAGCATATTGTTGTGCCGCATATTGCTGAGTCGTCTCATCTGCCCATTTCTTGATGTCTTCTCCTTTTGAGAAGGCCCTGATGTTTTCAGCCGTTTGGGGCATCGGTGGGCAGGTATGCCTGAAGTACTCCGCTTGTGCTTCCTCATGAGGTATTCCTCTTTTAGGAAGTAAGTCCATTGGATTTGCATATAGGGTGACGTCTTCTGGTGAGAGGTTTGGTGCAATTGTTGGATGCTGATCTTTTACCGAATTATCATCTCTTTTCTTGATTGCCTTTATACTTCTTTTCTTCTTTTGATGGGCTGGTTTCTTTCTCAGAGCTAGTCTGGCAATTGGTATCTCTTCATCCTCTATATTTGACTCAATCAAGACTGTTCTTGGGTGGTTAGTTGAGACTCTTGCTCTAGAAGATGTGCTAGTTCCAGCCCCAGTCATAGCTGCTCGAGCTTCTACTTCAGCTATTTGATCCAAGTCTATAAAATACTCATTAGAATCTGAGGAGTCATCCCTTGCTGTTTTACGTGCCAATTGTTTTCCTCTTTCCTCTGCATCTGCAATCTTTTTCTTGCAATGTATTGGCTCAGCTTCTTCAATTTTGACAGATAGAGTTGGCGTTGGAATGAAGTCCCCTCTATTCATTAGTGAGTAGTTTGTTTCTTCAAACATCAGCTCTGGAAACCTTCTTTCTAGGAACAGGCTGACTTTGTTGAGATAACAGATGCTTTGTGAGAATACGTTCTCACTCTTTTTTTCCTGAACAAGTAGAACGAATTTCTTGATTTGTTGAAGATATGTTGAGCCCAGTTAATGCTCAGTTGATCATCAATAGCAGTACATGCCTTGTATTTTGGCTTGGACATCTCTGAGTGACTGCCTGTAGTTCCAAGAATCATTCTGACAACGATCGAGGCCAGCATTTGATATGCATCCTTAAATCTTGAGATGAAGTGGTTGTTCTTGTAGACTTCTCTTAAGCATTATCTCCTCCACAGTTGGTATGCGTTCCTCATATCAACCTTGGTGTCATCAAGAATTAGCCCCCTGGTAGGTAATTCAAACACTTCTCCAAGATTTTCAGCAGTGAGAGTGAATCGTCGTCCTCGGACCACAGTTGAGATTTCACTCGACTCCTTTGAACTTCTGGCATTGAGGTAGAATTCCGTAACTGCCTCTGGATATACCTTCTTAGGATGAGCCTCTATGAAGGTCTTCAGATTTGATTGATATAGCTTTGAGATAATCTCGCCACTGAGTGCTGAATTTTTACAGTTGCGAACAAACACAGTTGGTTCGAAGAATTTATCTTTATAGAGCTTGCTGCAGAATATCAATGAATCCTCTCCAGTTAATCTGAAGTTGTAGATCTTTTGAGGAGTTCCATCAGAAGCTGTAACAGCCCGGTTCTGAGAAAGGGATTAACAAGTAGGGACAGGGTGTTATTAAGGGATTATTACGGATTAAACGGGGTTACTTGACTACGAAAGAAATATGATCGAAGAATATGAATAACAAGGGCTTCAATTAACATGAATATGTATGCTTATCCGGAGCTTAATCAATTAAATAAACACCAACATATAAGAGGAAATATAACTAGATATGTATCATTGTATTAATAAGATTAATTCGGGACATTTTGTTCATAGAATTTGAAATAGAGAATATGTTCGGAATTTAGATGACATATATCAGAGTAGCAGGAGTACAGCAAAAACTTGGCAGCCAACCCACATCCACAGCCACCAATGACCTCAGCATCTCAACCAGAAAACATTTGAAAAATAGGGTGTGAGCACTAATGTACTCTGTGGGTTTTTACAAAAAGCTCTTAAACAACTTTGAGAAATATCCAATAATCAAATGACGGAATATAGAGAGCAAAACGCAAAAGCCCTCTCTATACCAGTAAAATCTTTTCTTTTCTTTTAGGCCCAATCTTGGCTCAAACCTGATGTCAGTTGTACTCTCGGGCATGCCGTAGGATAGAAGAGGGCTTACCTCAAATATCCCAACGAGTTTGCGAGGGAATTAACCCAGCAGTGACTCACTTCAAATGATCAAAGATCACAACTTCTGAGCTCGAGTCCTGGTTATAGCAAGACTATGTTCTTCTTTAACTTCCTTAACTTAAACTTAACTTTCCTTACTTGACTTACTTGAATTATCAAACCTAGAGCAATCATGTAGGCTAATTCTTAACTTAGCGGGATCTTGGCCTATAAGGGATTTTCTAACATCCGAAAAGGTAACCCTAAGTTACCATAGACTTAGCAAAATCCAACACTCAAATATGAGGAAATGGATGTGTATAAACATCGATTGCAATTAAAGCAATTCTAACATCTCATGCTAGCATAAATTTGTTAGGAAAAACTATCAAGGAACCCCTAGATCAGGTTTTGATGAGATGTCAAAATTATTTGTGAACAACTGACCAAAGCTCAAGCTGTAGATCGAAGCTAACCAGCCCAGGGCATCATCAAAGAAAAACTCAAGAAGAGTCAAAGTCAACCGATCTGAAGAATGGCCCACAAGTTGAAAGTCACGTCACCAAGTCTAAAGTTCAACTTGGCTGAGGAATCATACCAGTCAAAGCAAGTTGACAACCGAGTTAGCTGAACTGAGGGAGAAAGGAGTTGACCAAAGACTGAAGAAACTGATAGAATGTCAGTTTATGCCAGAGACTGGCAGTATCCAACTAGTGCAATGGCCAATCTCAGCTAACAAGCCTAGAACTGCCAATTGGAGCAATGGCCAAATCTCAGCTGACAAGCCCAGAACTGCCAACTGGAGCGATAGCCAGACTCAGCTGATAAGCCCAGAACTGCCAACTGGAGCGATAGCCAAACTCAGCTGATAAGTCCAGAACTACCAACTGGAGCAACAGACAGACTCAGCTGACAAAGCTCAGAACTGCTAGCTGGGACGATAATGTAACTAAGCTGAGAAATCCAAAACTGCCAACTGAAATTCTAAACTGCCTAGAGAGCTGAAGCCAGAAGACTCCTGGAGTGTATTGCTTAAATCAGCGTATCTTGGAATAAATGCTCCTTCAAAGATCCTGGAATTTAATGAAGATCGATTGGTAGAGTAACGGCTACTTCAACGAAATGATCAAAGCGATCATTAAAGACCACCTGCCGTTGATGAGCCAACAGAGCCACTGATCAAATGGATAATGGAGCTCAATGGTCATAAAATCACTCCTCTATAAAAGACGGGTGAATCAGAGTTTTAAATACTTTTCGCAACCATAACCTCTTGCCAACCTTCGCACATACAAGCTAAGAGCTTTTCTTTCTCCCTCCCACTCAAGCTCAAGTGCAACGTTTGATAGAAAACTGCGAAAGTCAAACTGAGAAGAAGAATTCACTGAATCAAGACATCCAGCCAGCTGTTGACGATCCAGCCAGGGCAGCCTTCTCAGTTCCAGCTATTCAACGATCAACTACTCAGCTCAATCAAAGGAGCACATCAGTTGATACCCCCTTGTTCAAAACTAACCTCTTGAAGATCGAAAGAGATCTAAAACCTTGTAAAGATGATAATAGTACCTACCTTCCTAGCGAGCAATTAGGGACTTCAAGTGTGAGCCGTCGACCAGCTGAGGTAGCGAGCAGTTACCAGGTTCAGCCAACTGTCCTTCATTGTGTAATTTGTAAAGAAACTCAAGTTATATAGTGAAGTTGCCCTTCTGCGGAAGGAAGAGAGGACGTAGAAGTTTGAGACTTCGAACCTCTATAAATCTCCTGTGTGTTGTACTATATTGTTCATTGCATATCTCTAACTGCACACAATATCACACAAGCTGCACTTAAACTGTCTCAACTGACTATCAAATTTGTGCATAAATAAGTTTCTTCAAGCGAGTCATAGGGCCCTATTTTCCGCATCTAAAGTAAAAGTTTTTGAATCAGTTTATTCACCCCCCCTCTAAACTGATACCGACTCGTCCGGGACCAACAAGTGGTATCAAAGCGGTTGATTCTAAGGATCAGCCGTTTCTGCAGATCAACTGAATCAGATCTACTTATCTGTGCTAACATTCCAGCTATGGGAAACCATAAGCTACCTATATTTTCAGTTGAGAACTATGATAATTGGAGCAGAAGAATGAAGGCGCATCTCTGCTCAATTCATGAGAATATGTGGGAAGTCATTGAAGAAGGCCCAATCATCATTATGATGGACAATGATGCTCACATAGTTGACATCAATCAACCGGCAAGGATCCCGAAGCCAACTAATCTTCTCACCAGTGAAGAGAGAAACTTGAAGAATCTAGAGTTCGTTGCTCAAGCTGCATTATTCCAAACTCTAGATGAAGATCGTATGAAGGATACCAAGAATTGCACAACTGCCAAAGAGATATGGGACCTACTAGCAGATCTTTGCAGAGAGTCCGAAGCCATAAAAGGAAACAAGCTCCAATTGGCAGTTGACAGGTACAAATCCTTCAAAATGCAGGCAGAAGAGTCCATCTCAAGCCTTGAAACTAGATTTCTAGGCATCATCAGTGAGATGAACAACCTCGGGAGAAGTTATCCCAATTCAGAGATGAATTCCAAAATACTGGATAATCTCACTGACGAATGGGATATGAAAGTGATCGCTACTAAGGAGTTAAGAAACCTAAACAGCATCACTCCAAGGGAATTATTTGGTTCTCTTAAAGCTCATGAGTACAGTCTAAACCGAAAAAGAGAAGCGTCCACATCGTCAGCTCAAGACGCAGCTTTCTATGGCGAAAGGACCAGGTTTAGAGACGCTCGAGGAAAAAACAACTTCCGACCTAGGAGCTCACCAACCAAAGAAAACCAAGGCAGATCTTCAACTGAACAAAAAAGGGAGGCAACTGAAAAGAAGGAGAATCTAACTAATGACATCAATGATCAGATCCAATCAGTTACCAAGTTGTTAGAAAAGTTGAAGAGAGCTCGGGATAAACAATCAGTTTCACCTCAAACTGATGAAGTCCCAAAAGTTGAAAAAACCTACCAACCAGCTGAACGGCCAGCTGAACCATTCAAGAGTGGCAATCGCAATCTTGGAGAGTGTTTTCATTATCATAAACAAGGACATTACAGGTTTGAATGTCCAGAACTCCCCGAGGACAAGAAAGCCAAGGTAAAAAGAAGCTTCTTCAAAAGAAAAGCAATGGTCGCAAGTCTTGAGAATGCGGTGCTGGATGATTCAGACTATCCTTCTGGAATTGATTCTGACGGCTACAGCTCAGATGATGATGAAGCATTATTCTGCCTCATGGCTGACCATGATGAAGAGGTTAGTACAGCTGACTCTCAAACATTTTTTTATCATATCAATGAAGTAACTATCTCTAGTAATGAACTTGATGTGAAACTCATGATGCTAGAAGACCAATTAGCTTCAATCTCCTATTTGCATGTTGAACTAAAAGATGAAAATGATGAACTGAGGAACAAAGTCAGGAAACTGAGCATTGATCATGAAAGATTAAATTATCTTGAATCTCAGCTTATAGAATTTGAGAAATTGAAACTGAGAACTGCTGATCTAGAGGAAGAAAATCAAAAACTCAAGCAAGAGATCCTTGAAAAAGAAACGGTAAACCTAAAGTTCAAAAAGGGATCTCAGATTCTAGATGAAATACTCAGTCATCAAAGAACTGGAACTGGCAGCTCAGGGCTAGGATATAGCAAGTTCACTGCCCTAGAAAAGGGAAAAACAGTTGCTCAACCTAGTGACAAGGGTATCCTAAAAGGGTTCACGAGATCTCAGGATCAGCCAGCTGAGTCAAACAAAGGAAAGGGAATATTGAAAAATCCCCAGACCCAGCCTAAAAAGTTTGGTCAGTTCTACCAATCTAAAACACCCGTTCAGCTAAAGCCCAGTTCCCAGTCAAGACCTTCAGTTCACTCAAGTCAATCCACTCGTCCAAAGCCTCCAGTTCAACAAAGGCCACCAGTTCAGTATAAAAAGCCCTCAAGGCAAACTGGCAGATCAGTTCACTATGAAAAGAAAGACCAGTTTAGATCTCAAGCCTACCCTGCTAAGTAGTTTAATCAAAGCACTTCTAGGAGAGATCAAAGAAAATCATTTCTACCCTATCATCATTACAATGAATATTTAGATTCCAGAAATGAACCAAGAGCTGATCCAAAAGGGTTCAATCCAATGAACTGGAAACACACAAGGCATTGGCCTGATAGAAGAGCCCAAAAATCTCAAAATAATTGTGTGCTAGTTGAATTGTTTTATCCCACTAACTTTCAACGCAGGTACCATTCAACTGACTCAAGGAGAGTTGAAAGAGAGTCGAAACTGATGAAACGATCCAAATCAGTTGACTCCTTGAATGATAAAAAGCCAAAAGTTTGGCAAGTCTGGATTCCAAAAGACTTAATGTATCAAAAAGGACCCGATATGAAACGGGTCCCTAAATGCTAATCCTTTTCTCTACAGGACAAGAGCATCCTATCTATGAAGAAAACCAAAGACATTTGGTATCTAGATAGCTGGTGCTCCAAGCACATGACCGGAGATAGAGAAGATCTCGACGGTTATGAAGAAATCAAAGGTCCACTCGTCACATTTGGAGACAATTCCAAAAGCCGAACCATTGGAGAAGGGTTCGTTGTCAAAGAAAAAGTAGTAGTGAATGGAGTCTTCCACGTGGATGGACTAAAGCACAAATTACTCAGCATCAGCCAGCTGTGCGACAATGGCTACTCAGTTGACTTCACCAAAAACTCCTGCAACATAAGAGACAAGTCAACTGGAGTAATCTTGCTAACCGGCATCAGGAGAGGAAACATGTACATTGTTGACTGGTCAACCGGCTACTCAGAAGCTTGCTTTCTCTCAAAAGGATCAACTGAAGCAAGCTGGCTATGGCATCGACGACTGAACCACCTCAACTTCAAAACAATCAACTACCTAGCAAAGAAAGAGCTAGTTGAGGGGCTTCCCAAGGAGATATACAAGAAAACAGGTGTATGCGGACCATGTCAAAAAGGAAAGCAAGTGAAGTCATCCTTCAAGAATAAGAATCATCCACCAGGAACAACTGACTGTCTTCAACTACTGCACATGGATTTGTTTGGTCCAGTTAGACCTCAAACTCCAAAAGGCAAAAGATTCACTCTTGTAGTAGTTGATGATTACTCAAGATATACATGGGTGGAATTTTTGAGGAGCAAAGATGAAACATATGACAAGCTTACGGCGCTGATCAGAAGACTACAAACTGAAAAGAAAAGATCAGTTCAAAGGATTCGTTCCGACAATGGAACTGAATTTGTGAATCAACACATGATCAGCTTCCTCAACCAGCTTGGGATTACTCATGAACATTCAGCCGCAAGAACTCCACAACAAAACGGTGTAGCTGAAAGGCGCAACCGAACACTAAAGGAAGCAGCTCGAGCGATGATAGCTGATGCCAACATAGCTGAAGGGTACTGGGCTGAAGCAGTCAACACAGCTTGCCATACTCAAAATCGAAGTGCCATTGTAGCAGCCCATGACAAGACAGCTTATAAACTGTACAAGGGTCGTAAGCCTTCTATCTCATATTTTAAAATATTTGGCTGTAAATGTTATATTCACAACAATGGCAAAACTCAATTAAAAGCTTTTAGTGCTAAAGCTGATGAGGGAATATTTCTTGGGTATAACTCTCCTCATGCACAAGCTTATAGAGTGTTCAATAAACGAACTCTTGTTGTGGAAATAACATGTCATGTGGTATTTGATGAATTTGCTAATGAGTACAGGAACAAAGAAACTATAGACACATCAGTTCAAGTACTACCTAGTGAAACTGAAAATTCGCAGGACTATGTAGATCACATTGTTCCAAAACGATTTGAAGTTTCATTAGAAGAAGGCAATGAAACTGATACTAAGCCAGTTGAGAACAACTTGGTCAATGAAGACACAAATCGTGCTGAGACCGCAAACCCCACAAATGAAGCAGGGGGAAGAAATAATGAGAATGCCGAACCTACTAATGAACAAGCAACTGACGACGTCATCACAGAAGAGCCAGCTGGAGACTCAGCTGAAGCTGTATTGCCTAAATGGCTCCAAAGCCATCCAACTGACAAGATAGTTGGTGATCCAAGAAGTCGAGTTCAAACCAGAGGATCAACCGAGCATGCCTTATTCACATGCTTCATCTCTCAAACTGAACCAGAAAACGTCAAGGAAGCCTTAGTAGATTCAGACTGGATCATGGCTATGCAGGAAGAACTGAACCAGTTCACACGAAATGACGTATGGTTTCTTGTTGACAGGCCGAAAATCCAGAAGGTCATTGGCACAAAATGGGTTTTTCGCAACAAACTGGATGAACAAGGAGTGATCACAAGGAACAAGGCTAGACTGGTAGCCAAAGGTTACTCACAAAGTTAAGGGATCGACTTTGATGAGACATTTGCGCCAGTTGCAAGATTGGAAGCCATCAGACTGTTCCTAGCCTATGCAGCTCACTTTAACTTCACAGTCTACCAAATGGATGTCAAGAGTGCTTTTCTTCAAGGAATGCTCAAGGAGGACGAATATGTCGAGCAACCGCCAGGCTTTGAAATTGGTGATCAAGTCTTCAAACTGAAAAAGGCTCTCTAAGGACTGAAACAAGCTCCAAGAGCGTGGTATGAAACTCTAACAACATTATTGCTGAAAAACGGGTTTCAAAAAGGAGTCATCGATCGAACTCTATTCAGAATAGAACGATCAACTGAGATCTTAATGGTTCAAATTTATGTGGATGACATAATCTTTGGATTAAAGAGCAAAGATCTATGCACACGGTCCGCTCAACTGATGCAAAGCGAATTCGAGATGAGCATGATGGGAGAAATGACATTCTTCCTAGGACTCCAAGTGAAGCAGCTAAAAGATGGAATTCATATCAGCCAGGCGAAGTACACCAAGGAACTAGTCAAGAAGTTTGGAGTAAGTAAAGGAAAAACTCTCAAGGTTCCAATGAACACATCAGTTCAGCTAACTCTTGATGCAGAAGGAGAATCAGTTAGCTAAACTTACTACAGAGGAATCATTGGGTCCTTACTTTACTTAACAGCCAGCTGGCCAGACATCTCATATTCAGTCGGTCTATGTGCACGGTTTCAAGCCAATCCAAAGAAAAGTCATCTTGAAACAGCTAAGAGAATCATCAAATATCTCAAAGGAACCATAAATCTTGGATTATGGTATCCCAGAGATGACAGTTTGAGTTTAATTGGATATTCAGACTCAGACTTTGGTGGATGCAAGATTGACAGAAAAAGCACCAGTGGAACATGTCAGTTTCTTGGAAGCAAACTGATATCCTGGTTTATCAAGAAGCAGCACTCAGTTGCCACGTCAACAACTGAAGCAGAGTATGTAGCTGCTGGAAGCTGCTGTGCTCAAATACTCTGGATGAAGCAACAGTTGAAGGATTACAAAGTTGAAACTGAAGAAGTGCCTATCTTCTGTGACAACAATAGTGCAATTGCGAAATCTCAGAATCCAGTTCTACATTCAAGAACTAAGCACATTGACATAAGGCACCACTTCATCAGAGATCACATCGAGAAGAAAGACATATGCATCAAATATGTCAATACTGAGAAGCAGATAGCCGACATCTTCACCAAACTGTTACCTGAAGCAAGGTTTATGGAACTATGCATATAGTTGGGACTGCTGGAGCTAGCATCACAGGATGAAGATGATGAACTGGAAGAAAAAGGCCAAGGAACCACTCCAGCTGAAGAGAGAAACTGAGTCAAAAAGATGAAAAACTGATCAGTTCGCCACATAATCCATCAGTTTGAAGTATATGCAAGAAGCTGCTGAGAAATAAGCAAACTAGAAATGATCAGTTTACCCCATCAGTTCAACTGAATCATCAGTTCAGTCGCTCAAACTGATGATCCAGTCAGTTATGCAGAACTTACAAGTTGCAAATTGATCAAACTGACGAAGAAGTCATAGGAACTGAAGTAAACTCAAAAGAAGATATCAGTTCAAGGAGCAGCTGAAGGAGAACAGCTGAACTGAGAAGTAGCTAAATGAAGATCTGAGCAGTTAAGATCAGTAAGGAACTGATGAGAAGATATCCCAGTTGGAACTGATCAATAGAAAAACCATCAGTTACGGTCATACCCAACTGATGACGTAATCAGTTCTCAAGCCAAGGAGAAACTGCTGAAGAGAAGAGATAAGTTCAAAAATCTCATTAGTGGAAACGGTAAAAACACGTGTCATCCAAATGTTACCGTTGAATCGTCTTTCTCTCTCCTCTTCACTCTCCAACGGATAGAATTGAAAAGCCAATCGACGGGTCGATTAATCCAATCCGATCGTTGAATTTGGGGAGACCAAGCATCACAACCGTTGGATGAGCCAAATCTCTATATATAAATAAGTCGGCTGAACAATCGAGATAAGCTTCCCAATTCTTACCACAAAGTTACTGGCCTTCTATCTACTTCTCGTCAAAAACTTGTTCAATCTTGAAAGATCAATTCCTCAGCTTCACAAGTCAATCCTTCTCGAAGAATCATGGCTCAAAATCCATCACGCAGAAGATTCAATTTTCATCAATCCGGAGAAGACTCTAAAGCTTTCTGTGATAAGCTCGATAGAGACAAGTTTTTCAATCCAGCCGGATTTTTTCAAGCTTGCAAAGCTTCTCCGCTCAGTAGAATGATCGTCGAAAAGCTTTCTCAGGCCAGGCTGAAGAAGTTTCTGGAGGTGTTTCCAGAACGAATCTACATCGAGCCAGTTGCTGAATTTTACTTAAATTCAGACGGATCCTTGAGTTCCAGGGAAATTAGATCGGAAGTAAGAGGACACGCTATTGTCGTAACAGCTGAGTCCCTGAGCAACATATTTGAACTACCCAACAACGGACTCAAGCTGGAGGACGTTCAAGTGAATTTCAAGGAAGCTTATGATTTTTGGAAAAAGGAGGGAGAGCTTCAATCATATAAGAGCAACCATCTTATCTCAAAGTTTCAAGATGAATTCCAGTGTACTAGAATAATCAGTTAGTCAAGATAAACTAACTTATCAGATTATTCTACGGTGTACCGATGGTGTGTTCAGGACCATCTAAGCCGTGAGCTATTTAATACATTACAAGGTTCTAATGATATGATCTTACCGTGTGACTCCCCACACCATATCATCTACAATGTAAGTATATGGAACATTGCATAAAATAATTATAGAACATAATCTAAATGCAAACAGTGACTGCAATAACTTTTATTTCATATCATCATATCATCAGAAAAGTATACAAAGACAAGTCTTCTAGTATACAAAACTAACACTCCGCTCGTCGAATTGACGGTGAACTCACGAAGTGACTCCTCGACTTTCTTGAGTTGCAAGAAGTGGGGTTGAAGAAGTGAAAATGAGCAAATGAAAGTGAATGGGTGGTGCTCTATTTATAGGAGAAATTTTGGCTTCTCCAAGAAGCTTCTGCAGTGCAAGGATACTGCAAAAGTTACTCCGGGTTCGGTTAAAAGCTGCTTTATTCGATGTCGAGGTCCAAATGACCTCAGACATGAAATTTGAAAATATCGGGAGACTCGTTGGCTCAAATACTAGTGAACCAACCTAATTCGTGATGAAGATGGGGTCGTCAGAAGAAAGACAAGCAAAGATTCCTTTTTTGGAATTACTTTTTAGTATTCACTCAGACTGACAGATTTTACTCTCGAGCGTTCGATTGACCTCAGAATTTAAATCCGTGAACACCAACGGATTCCTTGAAACATTTCCCATAAGAGGGGCCTAATAGAACAAGACTTGGATCAATGAGAAGGATTTCGTAAATTTCTCAAAACACGAACGCACGCAGAAGTTAATATTCATTCATCCTTTAAATACATTTTTCATCACCGGGAACTCAAACGACTTCAGATTTAAAATTTGAAAACACCGGCATACTCCTTGAGTAAAAACCTTTCTAGCAAGACCAAAATCATCCATAACTGAGTTAAGATCAAATTTTCAAAAAAGACGACTTTACGAAAAATGACCCCTAAATTCGTGACTGACATCCGACCTCACTTAATCCTTAACTAAACTTCTTTCTTAACTTCATAATTACTCTTAAGAATTCTCTAAACCTTATCTGAAAATTTGGGGTGTTACAGAAGCTTCTGCCATTGTTTGAAGGTTTGATATTTTTGAAAGATTTTTGACAGATTCTTGGCAATTTGTGAGAAATGATTTGGCAGCTAGGGTTCAACTTGGATTTGGGGTTTTTTAGTAGACTTTTTTTTATTAAGAGTTTGGTGTGTATCCAACGGTTGGAAATATTTAATTTCAGTGAATTGGAGGGTCGGATTTGGAGTAAAGGGGTTGGCTGAAAAGTCGCCTCCTTTACTGAAGTAAATTCGTTGGATGTGAATAATGAGAGAGAGTGAAGTCCAACGGTAAAATAGTGCGACACGTCATTTTACCTTTTCTCTTAAGCAAGTTAGATTCATACTTATCTGTTTGAAGCTCTCTCTTCTGGTGCTTCCGCGTGGCTTTGAGCTGCTGATGTTATCAGATGATTTGGCTACATCTGGCAATCTCCAGTTGGCATGACCGGCTTCAACTGAGATATTTTCAGTTCAGCTCTTCCTTTTGCTGAGTTGACTTTCAGCTCTCCTTCCGGTGTAGCTGTTTGCTCCAGCTGATCACGAGCTGTTTTTCTCCATCGCGAACTGATTGAGCATCTGATCAGTTCTTGCCTTTTGATTTCTCAGCTTCCACACTTTTCATCAGTTTGCAAACTTTTCAGCTTGCGTTTTGTTTTAACTGATGATATGAGCAGTTTTGACATCTCTTGCTGACTGAACTGATGCACATTCAGTTTCAGTTTCTGCTCTCTTTTTCTATTTTTTTTATTAGCTGGGGTTGCCTTTTGCATTCTCCCATTATTTTCTTGATCATCTTCATCTTGTGATGCTAGTTCCAATCACTACTAGAAAAACGGACATAGACAACGGGTAAAAACCGTTGTCTTTAGAATATTGAAACCATTGTGCTTGATGGTGTTGTCTATAAGGGCAATTACAGACAACGGGTAAAAACCGTTGTCTTAAGACTTTAAGACAACGGATTTTGTTCTAACAACAACGGTTTATAACTCTTGTCTTAACACCTTACGACAATAGATTACATCTGTTGTGATAGAATTAGAACCGTTGTTTGAAAAACCTTAAGACAACGGTTTTGTAATTAAGACAACGGGTAAAATCGCTTGTCTAAGGTTCTTAAGACAACGGCGTTTATCTATAGTAATAGAATTAAAAATGTTGTGTTAAGACCTTAAGACAACGATTTTATTCTAAAGACAACGGGTAAAACCCCTTATCTTAAGGTCTTAAGACAACGTTGTTTATATGTTGTCTTGAGGGGTTTTTACAACAGTTGGGTTTGTTATTAAAATCTGTAATAATGTTAAAATAATAATACTTTATACCAATAAATCAACAATCCATCCAAAATATGAATTTTTGTTATTAAAATCAGTAATAATGTTCCAATAATGATGCTTTATACCATTAAATCAACAATCCATCCAAAATACAAATGATAACAATCCATTCAAAATACACTACTGAAAATCAATCCATCCAAAATATTCATTGTTTGCTTACAATAAGACATAAGAACATTCCTCTAAGAAAATCTCCAACACGAGTCATGGGATGATGAACAAGCAAATCTTCACCTTCTGCAACAAATCAAGATTTACTACTTAGTCATTCAACACAATCTGACTTCAAATTCAAGAATACAAACACGACCATAAAAATCCATAATGCCAAAATGATCGTACGAAGCTAAAAAAAATCATACCTTGCATTGTTCTATATATCATCATTCACACAATTCACCCACTCAACACGAACTTCATCAATCTCCTCTTTAGAATATTTCCTTTTTTCAAACCAAGAAATATGATATATTAGTGTGTATCATAATTATTTCATTTCTAAATTGCCTAAAAAAATTCAAAAAATTTTATCTTAAAAATTGCTTACATGTGATCTAAGGGAGATGAAACTAATCTAATTTAAATTTAAGATATCGCAGCAGCTACAACTTCAATATGTCCGTCAATGAATTGCGGGACTCAACATTTATTTCAAAATGCAGAAAGTTTATACATGTGCAAACTCAGCCTATGCATTTGTTACTAACTAAACCAAAAATTCAAGGAAAAGTGACTAAAACTTAAGATTAAGAGTGTAAGTGAACATACTTGTGCCAACTCTGCTGCTGTAATTTCAAAAGCTGCTCTCTGCTATCAAAGCTACAATCATTAAAACATAATTATCAAAACTTACAGCTGATCAATAAAAACATTAAGTGAGCACAAAACAGATAAATAAAAAATAATATATATATATATATAATATATTAAAACACGGCTATGTAATCAGTAATCTCATTCAGTGGACAACACAATAATTGTGCAGGTTTTCTAGCAATGGTAAGCAGACTAAAAGTGGTGTTAACTCCAGCATCAATCTGGATTTAAAACAGATACATTAACTTCTGCATGCATGTCTAAAAGCTTAGAAGATGATAAACTTAACCGTTGTTATTCCTTCCTATTTTCTTTATTCATTTATGCTTCACCAACTATGTCTAAGTGTTATATAGCCCTCTATATAAGAAATCCTTTTTATAATCTACAACATAAGCAATCTAAACAAGGACCAGAAAACAATAAGCTTACGAGCTATCAATCTCTAGTGGGCAACTTTCTTGTTTGAAAAATAAATTGGTTAAGGTAGATAACATAATTGTACAGTACAAACTAATTAGCAATCTCCTAAATGGTTCTACTGAACTGTTGGATCATTCCTCACCTAAAAATACTTCTCCAAGTTACTAAGTCTTGATTTTTGAAGCAAAAAAGCACCAATTGTGGAATCAGTTAGCAAAAAAATTGCATCATGAGAATCTATCAAACTATACAAGTGTTTGCAGTCCTCAAGCACATAATCTATCAAATTATACAAGTGTTTGCAGAAGTCCTCAATAGTAACATATTATCACATAAAGCCATCCTTTCTTCCTCTCTAATGCAGCATGAGCTAATATAATAATCACAGAATACATATAACAGTTGCAGCCAACAATAACAGATAGCACAGCCGTCTACTCCCCTTTTCCGATCATCGTCGGGGAGGCATTATTATCTAGATTGATTTTATTCAAGCTAGGAGTCGACTCCCCTTTTCCGATTATCATCGGGGTAGTCTTCTAATCTTAATACATTTTAAAGTTATCAACAAGAAAATACAACATAAATCTTAAAGAAGAAATTATTAATAGCCTTTAAATCACAATTCAGTAAGAGAATCAGTTTGATTGACCAACCTGCCTCACAATGAAATGTTCTTAATATGCAAGCTTGCTTCAACTAAATCTACCACAATATGACAAATTCTTCATCTGCTTTTAACCAAATATATATATATATATATATATATATGTGTGTGTGTTAATCCAATCAAAAGCTGACAATAACAAACAATTTAATATATATATATGTATATATATATATATATATGGTGTCTATGCTGGGGAGGAGAAATCATGCTGGACTCATTTCTATTTGTTCTTGGTAAATTCATTTTCTTAAATGAACCTTTACAACTCGTTTATGGCCAATCCCCACAAAAAACAAAAGAAAAATGAGATAGCAAAGACGATTCAAAGAGAATTTACCTTTCATTTTCTTATTATGAGTCTGATAAATGGAATGTCTCATTCTTATGTCGCAACAGGAACACTATGTTTTACCATTTCTTTTTTCTTCTTAAATTCCAAATGCATGCATTCCACCAACACAAACAACATAAAGTCAAAATAAAAATCCAAATTATCGAAAATTGTTCCCAATTGCTTATGTGGTATCCAAAATTATAAATTTTGAAAAATAGCCAGTGAACTGGTTCAAAAACAGACACCCTTTTCTCAATATCAACCAAAAACAATCTCTCTCCGCAAAAATCTTCCTTAAATACTACATTTTAACAAGTTACCAAAAACAGAAGAATTTCTAAATTTCTACTTTGGGAACTCCTCCATTATTATGAAAGTGTCACCATCTAGTACAAGTATAATGAAGAAAGAAAACACTATTGACTTTTTCGATTCTAACAAGCAGCCCACAATTAGAAAATAGCTAGAAGAAAACCATTTTTTTGCAGAATGTGTATGTAGAGTGGAAAAAAAGAATTACCAAAATGCAGCAGTAGTAGAAAATCCAGAAGCAGAGGCCATCACCCCAATTGAAGCAGCTGCAGACACACTGTCTGATACTTAATATCAGCCCACCTTTTCTCCCTGGACTCCTAAATAGCTCCTTCATCTCTTTCTCACTCTCTTTTTCTCTCTCTCTCTCTCTATAATATCATTTTTACCTGGTAAAGATTGAATCTTCATGAGATGGCTTAGTCCCCCAAGACAGATGGGACAGTGGGATTCACTCAAAACATTCCTCCACGAGATTGAAAATCAAGAAAAATAGAAACCCCTTTTGCCGACCCTTTTGAACAAACCATTTATATTAGTTTACTTTTTTCTACTTTTTGAATATCTATCTACAAATTCAACTCTCCCTCCACTCTGATTCAGTAATATTGTATGAGTGGATTGTTGAAGAGAGTGATCAACGGAGAATAATGGATGATTCTTTATCTGAAAAACCCTATCTATAATTCAAACACAACACAAAGAATGGACGCATGCATATGAGTTCCTAGTAGTCGGAGAGAGAGAGAGAGAGAGAGAGAGAGAGAGGATAATCATTTCCTTCTCGTTGAGGTGATATGTGGCCGATCTTGGAACCCTAAGAAATCACCGTTTCTTGATAGAGAAAATTCTAATAACGGCGCCGTCCCGTCGGATTCATTCCACATTTTTCTTTATTTTCTCCAGATTTGAATTTGATTCCCAACTTCCGCGGCTGAAACCGAAATCAATCGATCACGCTTGTGATATTAGGCGTTTTTTTCACTTCATTTCGGATTTGAAGTTTCAGGGAAAAAATTACAAAGAAAAGAAACTACAAACACGCCCACACGCACATGAGAGAGAGAGAGAGAGAGTTACCATATATATTCATTAAGATAACGCGAGATGAGGTAACTGAGCTCGGTTGAGGTAAATTCCTCTAAGAGTTAATTTTGTTTTTAAAGAGAGAAATTGGAGAGTTAGAACTATTGTATTTTTCCTTTCAAATGCAATTTCATCCAGCAACATGATAGGATTTTTGAATTGAATGTTGGTAGATAGCTGAATCAGGAGTCTAACCTTAACAATCGCCGCTGCCGTCAACGAATAGGTTGTCGGAGTCCCAGACGAGGGCAGCCAGAGTCGTCGATGAATTCCAATCAGTATTCCCATCCTTCACAGCAGAACGAGGAAGAAGATGAAGTCGAAGATGCGCCAGTGAAGATGAAGTCAATGATGCAAATGATGTGCCGACTACGAAGTTGAATTTTGAAAGAGATAGGTAAGAGAATTGGGATTACTCCTGAAAATATTTTGGAAGAGGTAAGAATTGGGGATCTCGTGAATTTTGTGTATGAAATGAGGAAATCCATCTAGGGTTTAAAAAAAATTTCTTTTTTTCATTTTTTTTAATAATTATTTTCTTATGACAACGGTTTTTGGGACGACTGTTGTTGTAAGAAATTCACTCTCAAAGAAAGACAACGGCTTTAATACAATTGTTGTTATAAGAAAACAAAAAATGCATCACGACAACGGTTTCTTTCACAACCGTTGTCTTAAGAAACAAAAGCACGGACATACACAACGGTTTTTTTAAAAACCGTTGTGTATAGGCAATAGACAACGGTTTTACAAAAAAATCGTTGTCTAAGTGGTGTTGTCTATGTCCATTTTTCTTGTAGTGAATAGCCCCAATTGGATACATAGCTTGACAGATTTTGCTTCAAGGGCTTTGCGAAGATGATGTCAACTATCTGCCTTTCGGCGGCCAATTTCTATTGTCACCATGAGCTCTGTCGCTCTTATGGTATGGCCAGTTGGCAAACCAGTTATAGTGAGGGTTGATTCTCGGTTCATCTCTTGAGTCCAGATACTCACTATACTGTGTTGCAAAATCCATTGGAGTGAATTTCTCCAGAGGGATCTAAGAATAATGACGTGCTTGATATGGCATTGTGGGCACGTTTCTTCTTGGATCAACTTCTCTTCCAGGTTGACTTCCTGGATGTCTTCGAGGATGGGCTGGTTGACCAGCTCTCTCTTGAACTGATGCCCTATCTTAATGAGACTGCGGTCCAAACTGAGTATTTCTCCTTACTTCAGTTGGCCAGTAAGTTCTGTTCACCATAGGTCGGTTTTGAGGTTTGGGCCTTTGAAAATTTGGTGATCTTTGTTGAACTGACTGTCTCTGATGAGCTGGAGGTCTTGGCTCAACTGACGACCTCTGTTGATAGGCTGGATGCCTTTGCTGAGCTGGTGGCCTTTGCTGATAGGCGAACCGCCTATTTTTAGCTTGTGGCCTTCTTTTAGATGGCTTCCTCTGCCAAACTGATCGCTGGACTGCGCCTTTCAGTTGGGAGGATTGGCTGGACCTTTTGGGCGGATCTGCAAGGATATCTTTAGTTCCCTCGCCTTCAGTCTCTTCAACTGGTTAGGTTGGTGCAGGTCTGACAAACCCAGGAAGTGTTCCTTCTTGACTGGTTTGAATAATTGTCTTTCCTTTCTCCGAGGCAGTGTGCCTGTTATATCCTAACCCTATACTACCAGTTTTAACTATTTGATGGCTTAGAATCTCATTAAGAGTTTGAGATCCCTTTTTGAATTTGAGAGAAATCCTCTCTCTCTTATGAACCTCTTGCCATAGCCTATCATTCTCAGCTCTTAGCTCATCAAAACTAAGCTGCAACTTATCACATTTAGGTGACTGAGCCTCAAGTGATTCAGTTCTGTCATGATCACTTCTCAGTCTTTTAACCTCATCTTTTAGGTCATCATTTTCTTCCCTCAGTTGTAAATGCATGCTTGAAATAGCAGCTAACTGGCCCTCTAGCATTCTTAATTGTTCATTTATTTCATTACTAGTAATGGAAGATTCATGAATGTGATAAAAAGAGGTTAAGGAGTCGTTGGTGCTAACCTCTTTTTCGTTGTCAGCCATGAGACAGAATAATGCCTCTTCTTCAGAGCTGTAGCCGTCGGAGTCGATTCCTGATGGATAATCCGAGTCATCCAGGACGGCATTCTCTGAGTTGGCCATCATAGCTTTTCTTTTGAAAAAGCTTCTCTTCACCTAGGCCTTCTTATCTTCAGGGAGCTCTGGACACTCATACATGTAGTGTCCTTGCTTGTGGCAATGGAAGCATTCTCCTATGCTTCTGTTAGCTGCCCTGGGTTGTTCAGCAGGCGGTTGATTTCTCTCGCCTCTGGGCTCATCATCAGTTTGAAGCATAACTGATGGTTGATCTCTGATCCGGTTGAGCTTTTCTAGCAGCTTGGCAACTAATTGGATTTGATCATTGATATCTTCAGTCAGGCTCTTCTTCTTTTCCACTGCTTCTCTTCTGCGATCAATTGAGCCGCTTGGTTGTTGTCTGGCTTGAGAACTTCTAGGCCGAAAGACATTTCTTTCTCGAGTTTCTCTAACCCGATTTCTTTCACCGTAGAAAGCGCATCCTGGGCTGATGATGTGGATGCTTCTCTTTTTCGGTTTAGGCTATACTTGTGAGCCTTAAGAGAATCAAAGAGTTCTCTTGGGGTGATGCTGGTCAAATCTCTTGACTCTTTTGTAGCAATCACCTTCATATCCCATTTCTCGGTGAGATTGTCCAGAATTTTGGAGTTCATCACATTGTTGGGATATGTTCTTCCCAGATTGTTCATCTCACTGATGATGCCAAGAAATCTTGTTTCAAGGCTGGAGATGGTCTCATCTTAGTACATCTTGAAGGACTCATATTTGTCGACTGCTAGCTGGAGCTTATTTCCTTTGATAGCTTCAGACTCTTTGCACAGATCTGCAAGTAAGTCCCATATCTCCTTCACAGTTTTGCAATTCTTTGTGTCCTTCATGCGAGCTTCATCTAGAGTTTGGAACAACGCGGCTTGGGCCATGAACTCTAGGTTCTTCAACTTCTTCTCTTCACCCGTGAGAAGATGAGTTGGCTTCGGGATCCTTGCTGGTTGGTTGACATCAGCAACGTGGGCTTCATTGTCCATCATAATCATGATTGGACCATCATCGATAACTTCCCACATATTCTCATGGATTGTGCAGAGATGCGCCATCATTCTCCTGCTCCAGTTATCGTAGTTCTCAACTGAAAAGATAGGTAGCTTATGGTTCCCCATAGCTTACAGATTAGCACAGATGACTAGATCTGATTCAGTTGATCTGCAGAAATGGCTGATCTTTAGAATCAACCGCTCTGATACCACTTGTTGGTCTTGGGGCGAGTGAGAATCAGTTTAGAGGGGGGGTGAATAAACTGATTACAAAACTGAACTTAGATATGGAATATTCAGGGCCCGTTTTGACTCGCAAATATTATCCGTGCTATGCAGAGATCAGTTAAGAAGATCTGCTAGCTCGGAGTGCTGTGTGTGCTTATAGTGTGCAGTTAAAAACATGCAACTGAACTGAAATTGAAAGCAGAGCACACAAGCAGTTTATAGAGGTTCGAAGCTCAACTTCTACATCCTCTCTTCCATCCACAGAAGGGTAAATCACTATGCAAGTTTAAAGTTCCTTTATTATAGTTACACAGTGAAGACAGTTGTTGTCCCAGAAGCTGCACTCTCAACTTCCTCAACCGGTAGGTCGACAACTCACACTTACGATCCCCAACTGCTCACTGGAGAGATAAGGTGCTATTACCCGTCTTCTCATGATTTTAGATCTCGCTCGATCTTCAAGAGTACAGTCTTGAAACTGGTATCAACTGGGTTACTCCTTTGCGCGTCTGCGTCTGAGCTGGGGTAGTAAATCACTTAAGCACGGTGACTGAGAGAACAGCTCTGGCTGGAAATCATCAACAGCTAGCTCGAAGAGCGTTAATGCTCATTCTCATCAGTTGGAACTTTTGATTTTCTGAGTTCTTTGAGCGTGAGGCTTTAGTGCTTCGGCGAACGTCTTTACAGAAAGACTTAACTAAAGTGCTATCCAAATTCTCAAAAGTCCCACGGTCTTCTGTGGGGTAGCTCACCTTTTAAAGATAGGTGAGTTGGTGACCGTTGGTGATCACTGTTAGATTATAAATGATAAAGTCAGTTGCAAGGATTTCATTTAATGGGGCCGTTGGGTTGCCATTGCTCTTCCGACGATCTTTTGCTTTAAGATTTCGGTTGCATTAACTTCAAGATCTTCTTTGGCTTATCTGAATTTCAGTTGCAGCTCCCTTCTTGATCATCAGTTCTGAGCTTTGTCTGGCAACTGGAATCTTCAGTTCCTTTGTCTGTCAGTTCTGCGTGTCCCTTGGCAGTTTGGAAAGCTTCAGTTGAGATCATCTTCAGCTGGCGTTTCTGGGCTTGGGCTTGATGCCTTCTGAGCTCCAGTTTGCTTCTGCTTCAGCTGGCAGTTTGAACCAGTGTTCTTTAGCTGGTATTTTGGACTTGTGTCCCTTCAGCTTGAACTTTCATGGACTTGTCTTCAGTTCGGTTGCTAGCGCTTTATCAGCTGGACTTCAAAACTGATGCGTCTTCAGCAGGGGTTCTTCGAACTGGTGCTTCATCAGCTGGAACTTCATTCTTCAGTTGGTATTCTTTGAGCTGGTATTTTCCATCAGCTTGTACCTTAGTCTTCTCTTCAGTTGGTATGTTCCTTCAACTGGAATATCCTAAGCTGGTATTTTCTTCAGCATGGATCTTTAGACTTGGTACATTTCTTCAGCTGGTATTTTCTTCAGCTGGAATATCTTGAGCTGTTATTTTCTTCAGCTCATGATTGTCCTCTCTTCAGCTGGCAGTCTTCATCAGTTGATGTCATCGTGGACTGGCACGTTCATCAGTTCAAACTGATGTGCTCTTCAACTGGTATTTCTTCAGTCGGGAATGATCTAGAACTAATATGTCCCTCAGTTCTTCTCTTTCAGCCGGTATTCCCTTCTGCTAGGATCTTCATTTGACTGGAACATTTTTTCAGCCAGTATTGGACTAGAACTGGTATGTGATTCAGTTCTCTTCAGTTGGGACTTCCCTTCAGCTGGTGGCGGCCTAGAACTGGTATGTGCTTCAGTTCTCTTCAGCTGGAACATCTCTTCAGCTGGTGGCTGCCTAGAACTGGTATGTGCTTTGGTTCTCTTCAGCTGGAACATCTCTTCAGCTGGTGGCTGTCTAGAACTGGTATGTGCTTCAGTTCTCTTCAGCTGGAACATCTCTTCAGCTGGTGGCTGCCTAGAACTGGTATGTGCTTCAGTTCATCACTTCAGCTGGAACATCTCTTCAACCGGTATGTTCATCAGTTCATCACTTCAGATGGAACATCTCTTCAGCTGGTGTCGGTCTTGAACTGGTATGTCCATCAGTTCATCACTTCAGCTGGAATATCTCTTCAGCTGGTGTCGGCCTTGAACTGGTATGTTCATCAGTTCATCACTTCAGCTGGAACATCTCTTCAGCTGGTGTCGGCCTTGAACTGGTATGTCCTTCAGTTCATCACTGTAGACTGGTGGCAGTTGGTACCTTCTCTCTCGGGTACCTGCAACTTCCAGTTTGCCTTGCTAATTATTTTAGCAAGCTACAATCTTCTTTTTCTCTCTATTCTTCTCTCCTCTTTCACACGAATTAATCATATCTGTTGGCTTTGACAGCTTTGACTCTGTATGATCATCTTTAGTTTTCTGCTTGATTTCTTTTCAGTTCTTTCAAGACTCTTTTCATATTTTGACATCTCATCAAAACTCTTTGTAAGAAAAACCTTGATAGTTTTTCCTAACACATACAGGCTATTATCATTCATGACAACGATGCCTAAGAAAAAGTATCTCTCGTATGTAGCTGAGTTTTACTACAATGCGGAGATCAAGGGAGACGATATAAAGTCTATTGTCTACAATCGGGTTATCATCATCGACAGAGATGTGTTGATGACCTTATTCCAGCTCCCTGATGAAGGCCAGAAGGTGCATGAACTAGGGATCCCCATCAAGATGGAACTGTGGGATGGCTGGAAGCTACCGCACGTTACCCATCGAGACTTTTCACACAATTTGAAAGACAGTCTCTCTCCGATGGTTGTCCAAATCATGGACATTATGATGCACAGCCTGCTTGGAAGCATCACAAATGCCAGTTCAACGACAATACCGCTCACCTCATGGCCGCCATATATTTTAGATGCAAAGCTGATTGGGCATCCTTCATATTGGCGCAGCTTCGCATATATGTGAAGCGTGCTGAGATCGATCTACCCTCTAGCACATTCAAAGCCAAGTTAGGGTTCGCTAATCGACTCAGTCATATCTTTCAGGAGCAGATTGACACAACCATTCCTGTCGGACTATACTCTACCGGAAAAGATCTCCTTCCTACAATCTACATCCACAGAAAACATCGTGAAGTAACTGGTCATCATAGGAAGTCGAGACTATAGCTGATGGAGGACCAAAACCCAGCTAAAGCAAAAGAGCTGCTCCTTGAAGCTGAACCTCCAGCAGACTCAGATCAGTCTATGACTGATAGTGACTGATATGTCTACGAAAAGTGTTGAAGAACTTAACCCGAAGCTGCAAATACGTGGCCCAATTACATGACTTCGAGTAATACAATTGCAAGGATATTTTCAAGCATTTTCAAGTAAGAAGTTCGAAGATGACAAAGGAGTTGAGAGCAGCCCCAAGATTGTTACTTTGTTAACAATCAAAGATTGGAGATCAAGGTTTGAAGAATAATACTTGAAGAGAAGTTGAAGATGGTGTGCCAATCGTCCATATTAAAGCAATTGAAGATCAAGTCTTGGATGTTGGTACAGAAGCTAATTTCAATTTAGGCGTGATCACGCCTAAGCAGTTGTCCGAGACACTTGATTTAAAAATTGGTTCCCTTAATTTAATTATGGGGCTCGATTTTTAATCTATGGTTTTTATTTAATTAGAGACATTATTAGATCAGATTTTATTTATTTTATTATGATATTTTCGTTCCTATTTTAATTAGGTTGACTAGAATTTTATATTCCTAGCCTTAACCCAAGCCTACATTACAACCTTAATAAAGTCTTATTTGATCTTAATTTTGAGCACATTCATTTGTCAGTGGAGAGTTGAGATTGCATGCAAGCCTATGGTAGATTAAGTGTATTGTTCAATGCTTCGATGAGTGCTTATCCATAATTTATCACATTTTGAGTGTTTGAGCGAAACACACACCGGTGAGGATCATTGGCTTGAATTTTGTTCGTTGAAATCTATGCATGTGTTCATGATTTGAGTGTTGTGCTTGTTTTTGTCATTCCCGATTATATTTTCGAGGTTGTAGATGCTAAATTATAAATTGTGGAGTTATGTATTGTTTGAATTCTAAGTTTAGTTTTGTTCTTTGTTTGGGGACAAACAATTTTTTAAGTTTGGGGGAGTTGATAACATCATATTTGACATGTATTTTGAGGTACATTTGAGTGGTATTTGATGAGCATTGCATGCATGAAGTATTGAATTTTGCATAGTTTTCTATATTTTATGCAATGTCACGTGTTTGTTCATTGTGAAGGGAATTAATGCCATTTTTTGTGTGAACTTCAAATGAGCTTGGGAAGACCCTAGAAAGATAGGAAATCAAGTTAGGAACGCGTTGCAAAAAGAATCGGGTCAATCAGTCGAGAAACAAGTGAGAACGAAGTAAAACAGTGAGAGGCTGCCGGATGCTGAAAATACCCGCGATCGGACTCGCGACCCTGGGGGTCGCGAATCACCCTTTCTCCATTTTTTCTGCAATGTCGCGACAAGGGCGGTGTTCTCCTTTGTATTATTCGCGACCTGGTCATGAATTTTGAGCTTGGTCGCGAATTTTCTGCCACGTCAGCGGCACGTCACGCCACGTCATGCCACATAGATTCGCGACCCGAGTCGCGGGTGATGAGGTCGCGAATCTGATCACGAGTCGAGCGGGCCTGTCCGATTTTTGACCTATTTTTGGGCTTTTCTTAACTTGGTATTTAAGGGTTTGATGCACGAAAATTCCACACAATTTCACCTACCCAAAAGTTGCCACCAGAGGTTTGCTGCAGAGAAAAGAAGACACGAAGAACAAGACCAAAGGATTCAAGAGCTTTCAAGATTAGAGACAAATTAAACCTTCCGGGTTTTATTTACTTTATTCTTAGAATTTCAATGTTTACTTTGTGGATTATTTTAGTTATTTATTTTGATATGGATAGCTAAAACCCTAGTATTCTAGGGTTGGATTATGATTTATTTATGAAGTTCTCTTAATTTATTTTATTTGGTGTCTATGATTTGATTATGTTTTGATTATTCCTGCTTTTCTCTGTATTATTTACCTGATCACTAAATGATGCAATCTGATGTGTTAATCCATAATTTGAGATATGAGTTTTAACACAAGATCTGGAATAATTAACTGGTTAGTCAATATCACTCGAGAGAGTTGCGATTAATTTAGAGAACAATAAATCTTTGGAACCATTAGGAGTTGCATAATAGGTATTAAACAGACACGTTAATATTTGTTGTGTGATCTACAATCTAGGCGCTTCGAGAGAAGGTTTAGAATACATGAGTGATTGTTCTAGCATGATTTAAATCCCAACATAGACACTAAATGAATTGATTAAGAGAATGGAATAAATAATGAATATCCAATCCTAGAATGCGTCTTTTTCTCCAGTGTTTGATTTTTCCGTGTTGATTTCTCTGTGGTAATTAAGTTTGTTTATTAATTTTAGTTTTTAATCAGTTAAATCCAACCATGTTTTATAGTCTAGATAACTGCGAGGGATTAAATTAGATAACTAGCAGTTTAATTATTAAATCCCTGTGGATACGACCTTGTTCACCGCTATCCTATAAGACTCGCTGTACACTTGCAGTTTAGGTGAAAATAAATACTGAACACTTATCCAGGCTCTTCACCTACTGACATCGTTCATCTTCGCAGACATGGCTCATCTCTTCCATATGATGAACACACAGCTTCTTCTAAAGAAGCTAAGAAAGGATAAGTATCTCGACCTAGAGCTTCTCTAAGCTCGTATAGGTGCTGAGGAGACCAGCATGATCTTCCAGTCACTGAAGACATGCGACTACTATCGTTTGTAAAAATGACGCCCAACAAAAGATATCTCTCGCATGTAGCTGAATTATACTACAATGCAGAGATAAATAGAGACAACATCACGTCTGCTGTCTACAATCAAGTCATCATTATCGACAAAGATACATTGATGACATTGTTTCAGCTCCCTGACGAAGGCCTACAGGTACATAAACTCGCATTCCCCCACAAGATGGAACTTTGGGACAGCTGGAACCTTCTTTATATTGATCATCGAGACATGTCAAGTAATTTGAAAGACAGTCTCTCCCCAGCCATCGTCCACATCTTTGATATTGTGATACATATACTTCTTGGAGGCATCAACAATGCGCAATTCACTGACCACACCGCTCACCTAACGGCCGCCTTATATTTTGGATGCAAGGCTGACTGGGCAACCTTCATATTGGCACAACTTCGACATCATGAGAAGCTTGCAGAGCTCAACCCACACACTGGCTCATTCAAAGCAAAGATAGGGTTCGCCAATTACCTCAGCCACATCATCCAGGAGCAAATCAAAATAGTCATTCCTGGTGGAATATTTTTCGCCAGAAGAGATCTTCTTCCAACAGTTTATGTCCACAGAAAGCATTGTGGCAAAACTGGTCACCCAAGGAAGTCGAGGCCTCAGCTTACGGAGGACCATAGCCCAGCTAAAGGAAAAGAGCCATTCCTTGTAGCTGATCCTCCAGCTGACGTAGATCAGTCTACGATCGATAGCGACTCCTTTACTCACATAAGTGATCAGTCCATTGCACCTGCAACCAGCGAGCCTCCATCCACGGCTAACCCAGACATTCTGGAAGAAGGCTTTTCTGTAAGCCTTGACCATCAACTGACAGGCTGTTTTGGTCTCATTGGGGATCTCAACCCCTCTCTTTTTGAGCAGCTAAGACGATATCTCCAATATTATCTATGGAGATTTCAGGTGGATGACGCCACCATGCTGCACATGGCCAAGAAAAGAAGTGACTCATTTTGGATTGCGGAAGGAAACTGGAGCAGGAGTTGGATGAACCATCCACTGAGCACACCTCCAACTGTTTCAGAAATCATGGATTACATGATTAAAAGGTTTCAATGCTCGGTGCCTCATGACGCACCCCTTCCAGATAATGAGCCCTCCAACTTCTCCACAACTCCTCTTAGGAGGATGCACTCTTCACCACAGTGGACGAGCCACTTCTCAACCTTTCATCAGCCTCATCTATCAGGCTAGATCCCTTCTCTCTCTCTGACCTTGCCCAACTGATGCCAACTGAGGAGACATACTCATGGTTGTCCACTCCTATCTCTGTACCCCAAGCTCCCCAAATCACCAATAATTTACTGGCAACCTCCTTCTCTCTTTTGCCACAATTGTCCCTGCCATCTCATGAGTTCCTTCAGCTTGCCCTTTTGGATGATGCCAAAAAGGGAGAAGAGAATGCTGATGATAGAAAGGATGGGAAGGGTGATTTAACTCTTTGGGATGAGATCTAAAGAGAGGTACAGCTTCAGAGGGAAGCTACCTGTGAGGGGGAAGTCCAATTTGAGCAGCAAGCATGGTAAGCTCAAAACTTGTTTTGGACTTGGGAGAATGCCCAGCTGGTGCAGCAGCAAGAATGGGGTATCCACAGCATAACGAGCATCTCTCCTTGCAGATATGAGAAAGGAAAATTGAGCAAAAGAAGACAAAACTGAACGGTGAACAGTTCCAGTTGAAGAAGGAAGTCCAAAATATCAGATCTTGATATTTTTCCTCTCTCTAGTACTTCCTTACAATTCTTCATTTTCTTGCTCATCAGTTCTTAACATGCTCATTGTTGATAATACAAATATGTTCTGATTATATGTTTATGCTATGATCATGCAATTATGCTTTAATATCCATGCTCTGCGTACTCTGATAATGAACTAAACTGCATGAAAATCAGAACTAAATAAAATTGAGCTATGTTAGAACTAAAGAAACTAAAGCATTCTCAAGCTGTGCAAAATGAGTGTCATTATCTCTAAAGGCTTTAATATTCATGCTACAAGCCTTGTTAATAAAAGCCTTGATATCTGAATGATGAGCTCGTTAAGCTCTAATACTCATCTGAATTCAAGCTCTCATGAATGACAAACTAATAGCTCTTAAAAGCTCTGATATCAAAGATAGCTCTGATACCAAAGATTGGTTAAGCTCTGATATTCATTCATGAAAGATAACCTCATGCAGTTTTCCATCATCAAGCTGACTGGTTTTGACATCATAAAAAAGGGAGAAATTGTTGGGAAAAACTATCAAGGTAGCCCAACTAATGGTTTTGATGAAATGTCAAAACATAAGGAAAAGTTATATGAAAAACTTCAGGTTATTCAGGCTAGAAGTCGGGAGTAATGACAAAGTAAGACTTCAAATCTCAGCTCAACTGAAGCGAAAAGTCAATCGTCTTGAAGCATGGTCAACCAGATGAAAAGGATGTCTCAACCAGACCAGTCAAAGTCTACTCTTCAAAGCTTAAGTAAAGCTATACTGGGAAGAGAATATTGTAGACTGAACAGCTAATGGGGGAAGAAAATGCTAAAGACTGGAAGACATCCATAGATGAGTGAGCCATCAGTCTAGCTGAAAGCCAAGAAAGACTGATGAAGAGAAGAGCCAGCTTGAAAGCTCAAGACCAAACTGAACTGATCAAAGACCAATCAGTTGGGAGAAAAAGGCTCAAATGAAAGCCGACTGAAATCCAGAACTGAAAGCTAAGCCGCCAAAGATCCGAAGCTGAAGATCAAGACAGTTGAACTGGATCATTCCAGGACTGAAGCTTGAGGTAGCTGAGGAACTGCCAACTGGACGATCTCAGAGCTGAAAGCCGAGATAGCTGAGACCCCATTAGCTGAAGTTCAAAACTGATAGTCGAAGTAACTGCTCTCTGACAAGTAGTCATTGAAGATCCAGACAGGAAATCGTGGGAAGATCCTGATGATCTTGGAGCAGAAGCCATTAAATTCAACGTCTAGTGCATTCAATCTTCAACGGCTACAAGCATTAAACTGCCATTGATGGAATCAATGGAACCACTGATCAGCAGAACCTAATAGTCACTGAGATCGCTCATCTATATAAAGGGAGTGAATCTTATTCTAAAAAAGAGACTTTTATGCAAGACTTTCGCCAAAACTAACCTTTGCTATATCTTGCAGAGCGAGCTCTTTTTTCTCCCTCCCCACAGCTCAAAGCTTAAATCTCTTAAGTGCGAAAATTCCCAACTAAGAAGGCATGATTCAAGTTCCAAGCAAGCAGCTAGCTGATGGAGAATTCCAACCAGAGCAAAGCTTCTTAGTTTAAGTTCTTCAAAGATCAACCACTCAGCTCAGTCCTAGGAGCATTCCAGGTTCATAATAGTTACAAGATTGCCTTCTTGAAGATCGAGAGAGATCTAAAATCTTGTAAAGTTGGGTAATAGCACCTAAAGTCTCAGTGAGCAGTTGGGACCGGTAAGTGTGAGCTGTCGACCAGAAACCGGCTGAGAAAGGGCATACTGACTGGTCCATTCTTCCGGGACAGCAACAGTTGGAAAGGAGGTCGCGCTTGATTTGAAGGGTGCCGTTTTCAGGTCCAACAGAATTCTTCACTATGTAACTGTAATAAAGAAACTTTACACTTGCATAGTGGATTTCCCTTCTTCGGAAGGAAGAGAGGACGTAGAAGTAGGAAGCTTCGAACCTCTATAAGTCTTGTGTGTGTTGTACTTTATGCTCTAAGCTTTTGCACATTCTTAAACTGCACACTATAGCACAGAAGTTGCACTGACAAGCGAAGCCCTCAAGCTATCATTCTCAACTAATTAGCTCACTGTTGGGGTTTTTTCGAATTAAACCGCCGCAGGATCATTTGGTTGTTCATTAATCCGTGTTCATGCAAATCATAATTTTATGTAACATGCATGTTTATCACAGTCTAATCAAAAAGCATGCAAAGCAGATTCGAATCTAATAAAGCGGAAGACATAGAAACGAATCTACTTACAAATCGATAGACGGTCTGTGGACAAGATTAAAGATCTAATCTTGCTGTTGAATGAGCACAGTAATGACGCCACCTATGACCTCAAAATTGTGCAACACAGTATTCCACTCCAAGATCTTCTGTTGTATTCCCGGACTGTATCTAGATTCAGAGTGGGCTGAAATCTACTAGATAGAATTGTGAAATCTATGGATAACTTTGAGAGACAAAGAGGGGCTGATTTCTTATGATTATTATGCTTAAATTTTCGTGCCCCCCTCCCCTTATATATAGGGAGGGGCGAAAATTTCATGTTCCAGCCCTATTGGGCTGGGCCTCTATCTCAAGTTCAATATCCAGTTCACTATCAGTCAATTGGGCTACAACAGGGATCTAGAAGAATATTAAATTGGCCCACTAATTTATTTAATATCCAATATCCAATAAACCTAGGATATAATTAAATAAATTAAGTTTTACTTTTATTCCACTAAAGAAGTAAAACTGACCTACCAATTTAATACATATTTACGAATATGCTTTCTCCTTTAGTCCAGCCATTCCCCGTGTTTAAGATATATTGTTCATTAATTAATTATGTCAGCCTCTGACAGCTATAATTAATTAACATCTAAAACCTTGAGTAGTACCACACAAGCTTTATTCATGTACGGAATAAATTCCACCTGCAGGGTTTCAACATGAACTTGTGTTTCCTCAAGAGAACATCATCAACCTGGCACACCAGGACACGGTGCTCATGCATACTGCTCGAGACATCATGTATACATTGTTATTACCCAAGATATCGAATTCGATCTACGAAAAGATCTCACCCATTGATAAATCAAAGTAACAAACAATGGACACATATGCTCGCCAATATCACATGAGTTCAGAACCCGAACTCTGTGGATCTTTATTCTGTTAGTAACTGGGTCAGAGACAGAGAATAGTATCCTATCGTGATCCTCCTCAATACACTAACGAGTGTACTAGAATAATCAGTTAGTCAAGATAAACTAACTTATCAGATTATTCTACAGTGTACCGATGGTGTGTTCAGGACCATCTAAGCCGTGAGCTCTTTAATACATTACAAGGTTCTAATGATATGATCTTACCGTGTGACTCCCCACACCATATTATCTACAATGTAAGTATATGGAACATTGCATAAAACAATTATAGAACATAATCTAAATGCAAACAGTGACTGCAATAACTTTCATTTCATATCATCATATCATCAGAAAAGTATACAAAGACAAGTCTTCTAGTATACAAAACTAACAATCTCCCACTTATACTTGAATCATGTCTTTCAAGCATAATAACTAACTGGCTAACTCTCCAATCAAAACTATTAACTCAAACTGCGTCCTTAGGTCTGCATCTCACTCCCATTTTCTCCACGTGACCATCAAAGGTCTTAGCCGCTAGGCTTTTCATGAATGGATCAGCCAGGTTGTCCTCCGATGCAATCTTGACCACCGCCACGTCTCCTCTCTTAACGATTTCTCGTATAAGATGGTACTTTCTCTCTATGTGTTTACTTGCCTTGTGGGCTCTGGGTTCCTTCGAATTTGCCACTGCACCAGAGTTATCACAGTAAATCGTGATAGTTTTAGGCAAATCAGAAACCACGCCCAAGCCCACTAGGAACCCGCGGAGCCAGACAGCCTCTTTTGCAGCCTCAGAGGCAGCTACATACTCAGCTTCTATGGTGGAATCCGCAATGCATTTCTGCTTAATGCTCCTCCATGCGATCGCTCCACCTCCTAATGTAAACACATAGCCCGAGGTAGACTTACTCTGATCTTTGTCGGATTGAAAATCTGAGTCCGTGTAACCCAAAGGTACTAGACTATCAGAGCGAAAAACCAACATGTAATCTCGAGTCCGTTTAAGGTACTTGAGAATGTTTTTGACCGCAGTCCAGTGACCTTGTCCAGGGTTAGACTGATATCTGCTTACCATGCCAACGGCATAGCATATATCAGGCCTAGTGCATAGCATAGCATACATCAAACTTCCCACAGCCGAAGCATATGGTACTTTCTTCATATCCTCTATCTCAGACTGTGTTTGGGGACACATTTCCTTGGATAGATGAATTCCATGCCTGTAAGGCATAAAACATTTCTTGGAATCTTGCATGCCAAACCTAGCTAGCACTGTATCGATATAAGTCGTCTGTGACAGACATAACATCCTTTTCAGGCGATCACGAATGATCTTGATGCCAAGGACATGTCCAGCTTCACCCAGATCTTTCATATCGAACTGCTCGAATAGCCACTCCCTAATGTTTGACAACGCCTTCTTACTGTTTCCAATAAGCAAGATGTCATCAACATAAAGTACGAGGAATGCCACTACGTTTCCGTCACATTTCTTGTACACACAGCTCTCATCCGGACTTTGAACGAATCCATGTGACTGGATAACCTTGTCAAATCGGATGTTCCAAGATCTCGATACCTGCTTAAGTCCATAAATGGATCTCTTAAGCTTATACACCAAGTGCTTTTGGCCCTTAGCAATGAATCCCTCTGGTTGTTCCATGTGGATGTTTTCCTCAAGACTTCCGTTTAGGAAAGCTGTCTTGACATCCATCTGCCAGATCTCATAATCCAAATGAGCGGCAATAGACAAGAGAATCCGGATTGACTTAAGCATGGCTACCGGCGAAAAGGTTTCTTCATAATCGATCCCTTCTTTCTGAGTATACCCTTTTGCTACAAATCTAGCTTTGAAGGTTTCAACCTTCCCATCAGATCCTCTCTTGCGCTTGTAGACCCACTTACAACCAATGGGTTTTACCCCATCTTGTGGTTCTACAAGTTCCCAGACTTGATTGTGATCCATAGATCCAATCTCAGACTCCATTGCAGTTTTCCAAGAATCTGCATCTTTATCTTGAATTGCCTCGTCATAGGTCCTGGGATCCAATTCATTGAGACCCTCTGGGAAATCTGAAGCCTCTCCCAGACCAATGAATCTATCAGGTTGGCGTACAACCCTCCCACTGCGACGAGGCAGTTCCTGTACTTCTGTGACACGTTGTGCAGTGTTTGGTGGTTCATCTTCTTGTACAACCGGTGTAGGATTCGATCCTCCCCTTAACTCCTTAAGGATGATATGACTTCTTGGTTTGTGGTTTATAATATAGTCTTCTTCTAAGAATCGAGCATTGGTGCTAACAATGATCTTCTGATCCTTAGGACTATAAAATAAACCACCTTTCGTTCCTCTAGGATATCCAACAAATAGCCTTACATCAGTACGGGGCGCCAGCTTACTAGCTTCCTTGTCCAACACGTGTGCTGGGCTACCCCAAATCCGAATATGGTTCAAACTGGGCTCTCGTCCAGTCCATAGTTCTGTGGGTGTAGCAGGAACTGATTTCGATGTAACCAAGTTAAGAATGTAGGCTGCTGTTTCCAGAGCATATCCCCAGAATGAAATGGGCAACTCAGAATAACTCATCATCGATCTAACCATATCTAACAGTGTACGATTTCTTCTTTCCGCCACGCCATTCTGCTGTGGCGTTCCAGGCGCAGTCAACTGGGATGTAATCCCATTCTCTGCCATGTAATCCTTAAATTCGCTTGACAGGTACTCGCCACCACGATCAGAACATAGTGACTTGATACTTCTGCCTGTTCGTTTCTCCGCTTTCGCCTTAAATTCTTTGAATTTCTCAAAGCATTCAGACTTGCGACGTAACAGGTAGATATAACCGTATCTAGAGTAATCATCAATGAGAGTGATGAAATACTCGAACCCTCCTCGAGCTTGAACTGACATAGGGCCGCACAAGTCAGAGTGAATCAAATCTAATAGCCCTTCGGATCTATTTCCTTTTGACTGGAAAGGACGCTTGGTCATTTTACCTTCCAAACAGGATTCACACAAAGAAAATGATTCCAGTACCAAAGAAGACAGCGGTCCATCGTTTACAAGCCTTTGTATCCTCTTAAGGTTAATATGACCTAGCCTTAGATGCCAAAGATAGGTTTGATTCAATTCCGAAGGTTCTTTTCTCTTGTTAGGGTTTATGATCGATGTATTCAACAGTTGTCTTTGCATAGTGTTTTCAATTGGTTTAAGAAAGTATAAGTGTCCATGCCAGAACAGATAAAATGTTTACCACTAAAGATAACTACTTTGTTATCAAAAGAAACAGAATATCCATCCATAATCAATTTAGAAACTGAAATCAAGTTTCACCTAAAACCAGGCACATAAAGACAATCTTTCAAAACCAAAGTTCTATCACTACTGAAAGGTAAAACAACGTGTCCCACTGCAACAGCCGCCACTCTCATGGCATTGCCCATGTAGACGGTGATCTCATCCTCACTCAGCTGTCTTTTTACCAGGAACCCCTGTAAAGACATGCAAACATGATCAGTAGCTCCAGTATCTACTACCCATGACTGGGTAGAACAAGTTGCTAAACATGTTTCCACAACCAGAGTGTGAGATGTACCTCTCTTCTTCTTCTTCTTGTTAGGACACGCCGCCTTCCAGTGACCTGGTTGGCCGCACTTGAAGCATTTAGTCTTCGACTTGAACTCCTCGGGAGGAATCTTTGCCTTTGGCTTCTTCACCTTAGGCGCCTCATCTGCAGCCTTCTTAGGTGCGTTTCTCTTCTTCCTTTTTCCACCAGAAGAAGACGCTCCTTTTTCAGCTATGTGGGCATGAGGATCGCTCTTTTGGAGCAATTTAGCCACCTGAAGATCTATGAGCAGTTCAGTCAGGCTGACATCCCTTTTAATCATGTTAAAATTCAGCCTGAACTGCTCAAACTTCGAGGACAAGCTATGAAGAACAATGTCGATTTGAGAATCACCATCTAGCTCTCCACCCAAGGTCTCGATCTCAGATAAATACCCCATCATCATGAGAACGTGATCCCTAACAGGTGTGGAGTCAGACATTCTCGCATCCATTAGTTTCTTCATGGCCAAATGGCGTGCCGAGCGGTTCTGATGACCGAATAGCTGCCTAAGGTTGTACATGATATCATAAGCGGTTTTCATAGGTTCATGCTGATGTTGCAACACACTTGACATAGAAGCCAAGATGTAACAGCGCGCTATCTCATTAGACCTAACCCACTTATCATATGCAACCTTTTGGGCTTCGTCAGAACCCTCATCTGGCGTCTGAGGACAAACCTCTTCAAGTACAAACTTGTGTCCCTCAGCAACAAGAACTAAGTTAAGGTTACGAATCCAGTCATTGTAGTTTTCACCGACAAGTTTGTTTTCTTTGAGGATTGAGGACAGATTGGAGAGTGCCATAGATGATATGAAATAACTGAAATTAAACATGCAGTACAGTCACAAAACACGTTTAGGATAAACAGTATATAATCGAAAGCCTCACAAAAATTATATACTTTTCCACCGACACTTTAAAAATGTCTTTTATAAGCCACGATAGTGTGGACATTTATAAAATTCATTTTTAAATAGGTTAAACCTTTAATTTGCCTCCAGTTGAGTTTCCTTACAACAAGCAAATTAATAGCCGGATAATAACACGGTCATGTAATCGTCTAACTGATAAGCTACGATTCTGTGGACATTTATCAATAAATTACATCTAAGTGTGCACACCATTATCTTCGCACCAAGATCACTACTCGAATTTAACCGCTCCAGATGGAGGAGTCATTTAGTTCTAATAATGTTCTATAGCTATCCATTTAGGAGATTTAATTTCTAGAGAAATCTGTGATATGACACATCCGATATGGAGGAAGACCGATGTCAACGCGCATGCCCATCACTTCTCAATTAAACCAGATTTTAATGGAGACCGTATGAGATTTCTACATACTTTAGTATGAATCTCTCCCACTTAGTTATTTATGTTTGAGGTTTCATTTTATCCCATTATCGAACATGCAAACATCACATAAAATGATAAACATCCATTGCATGCTTCAACATAATAAGCAATAGTAATATTCCAACTATCATGGCTTATATCTCATGTTGATTGATGAGATAAAATTGGAAAGTCAGCTCCGGAAACAGGCTAGGAACCGCCGCCCCCTTCACCGCGCCTCGCCGAAAAATCCTAGCTCCATTTAGGGTTTTCGGGACGTGAACCGGTGAACCTTCCTTTTTGGTGCTGAACCACTTTCCTCTTTTGAGTTGATCTCTGATCTTTATTCAATACAGACTATCTATTCCAAAAGGAAAAATCTAATATTGCTAGAATAAAAATTACAACTCAAAAACTCGGTCTAACAGCTTTATATCTATTACATTAAAACAACGTAAAATAAAACCTAGACCTAATCCATGGATTTTCTCATGGATTAAAATCACGTAGCCAAACCGGCATACGACCAATATTCATTCAACATAAACATACATCACATAAAATAAAGGAGCCATGATAGTTGGTAAACCTGCAAACAAACACAGTCTACAAAACCAACAATCATGTATTATATGATCCACATAAAATAACATATGATATCTATGCATGAATATTAAATAATAGTCGAATTTTACAATTAAATAAATTAATTAATTCGATATTATCCACAAGATAAAAATTGGAAATTAAAATAATTATCCACCAATTTTATACTTGTGATTTTCGAAAATATTACTTAAAATAAATCTGAAAATTATTAATAATTATCCACCAAATTTATTTAATATTTTCAAGCCACCCTAATTAAATAATAATTGGATATATTGATATAAATCAAAAATCTAATCCAAATATTATCCATAAGAATCTAAATCTTTAAGGATAAGGTTTGAAGATTTGATCCACTTCAAAATCTTGCAAAACCTATCCAAAATTAAATTCTTATCACAATTGGATTTTGATAATTATTTGTATATATCCAAAATCACCTTATCCAATTTTAATAACATAGATTTTCAAAAATTTCCAAATAATAAATCTGGAAATTTGATCCACTTCAAATTCTTCCAAATTTAAAATTTTATTTTCAAATCTATCTAGATTAAAATTAGGTAAATTAAGATATACATCAAATAACATCAAATCTTTAATCCAACATCAAAATTTTCGATCCACACTAATTAATAAATCTGGAAATTTGATTTTCATCAAAATCTACTCCAAATTAATTAATTAAAATCGAAAATTACCTATATTTCACATTTGGAAATTTTGACATTAATCAAAAAACTATTCCAAATTATATAGCTATAGGTTTCGAAATTTTCAAGAATAAAAATCTGGAAATTTTGATCCACTTCAAAAATTACCAAATTTTAAAATTCTAATTTCAAACCTATCTAGATTAGAATTAGATAACTTTTGATATACACCAAAAATTACCTATCCTAATTCTAATCAACTAAATTTTCGAACCACTACCAAAAATCCAATTTTAATTCTAGGTTTCAAACCTATCCTAATTTTAATTCTAGGTTTAATTACCTATCCTAATTCTAATTTCAAACCTATCTGGAAATTTTGATCTTGATCAAAAATCCATCCAAATTTAATTCTAGGTTTCGAAAAACATAGTACACAAAATTAGGGAATTTTTAACACATCAAATTCGAAAATTTGACATCTAAATTTTCGACCCCTATGAGAATTAAATCTGGAAATTTGAAGAACATCAAATATCATCCCAAATTTAATCCCATAGTGACCGAAAATTCAAGTACCCTCAAAACTAGAATTCTCGATTTTTACATCTCAAATTCTTCCAAGTTTTGAATGCCATAAAATCGAAATACATGGCCAATTAAATCTGAAAATTTAAACACCATAAATTCATCATCAAATTTAATTATGCAATTCGAAATTATGCCCGGATTAATCCTAGAACAGTGCCAAAACCCGCTCTGATACCAGTTGTTGAGGTTTTTTTGAATTAAACCACCGTAGGATCATGTGGTTGTTCATTAATCCGTGTTCATGAAAATCATAATTTTATGTAACATGCATGTTTATCAAAGTCTAATAAAAAAGCATGCAAAGCAGATTCGAATCTAATAAAGCGGAAGACATAGAAACGAATCTACTTACAAATCGATAGACGGTCTGTGGACAAGATTAAAGATCTAATCTTGCTATTGAATGAGCATAGTAATGGCGCCACCTATGACCTCAAAATCGTGCACCACAGTATTCCACTCCATGATCTTCTGTTGTATTCCCGGACTGTATCTAGATTCAGAGTGGGCTGAAATCTACTAGATAGAATTGTGAAATCTATGGATAACTTTGAGAGACAAAGAGGGGCTGATTTCTTATGATTATTATGCTTAAATTTTCGTGCCCCCCTCCCCTTATATATAGGGAGGGGCGAAAATTTCATGTTCGAGCCCTATTGGGCTGGGCCTCTGTCTCAAGTTCAATATCCAGTTCACTATCAGTCAATTGGGCTACAACAGAGATCTAGAAGAATATTAAATTGGCCCACTAATTTATTTAATATCCAATATCCAATAAACCTATGATATAATTAAATAAATTAAGTTTTACTTTTATTCCACTAAAGAAGTAAAACTGACCTACCAATTTAATACATATTTACGAATATGCTTTCTCCTTTAGTCCAGCCATTCCTCGTGTTTAAGATATAATGTTCATTAATTAATTATGTCAACCTCTGACAGCTATAATTAATTAACATCTAAAACCTTGAGTAGTACCACACAAGCTTTATTCATGTACGGAATAAATTCCACCTGCAGGGTTTCAACATGAACTTGTGTTTCCTCAAGAGAACATCATCAACCTGGCACACCAGGACACAGTGCTCATGCATACTGCTCAAGACATCATGTATACATTGTTATTACCCAAGATATCGAATTCGATCTACGAAAAGATCTCACTCATTGATAAATCAAAGTAACAAACAATGGACACATATGCTCGCCAATATCACATGAGTTCAGAACCTGAACTCTGTGGATCTTTATTCTCTCAGTAACTGGGTCAGAGACAGAGAATAGTATCCTATCGTGATCTTCCTCAATACACTAACGAGTGTACTAGACTAATCAATTAGTCAAGATAAACTAACTTATCAGATTATTCTACGGTGTACCGATGGTGTGTTCAGGACCATCTAAGCCGTGAGCTCTTTAATACATTACAGGGTTCTAATGATATGATCTTACCGTGTGACTCCCCACACCATATCATCTACAATGTAAGTATATGGAACATTGCATAAAACAATTATAGAACATAATCTAAATGCAAACAGTGACTGCAATAACTTTCATTTCATATCATCATATCATCAGAAAAGTATACAAAGACAAGTCTTCTAGTATACAAAACTAACACTCACAAGCTAAGCTATCATCAAGCTCTCTATCTCAACTGATCAGTGCACTGATAAATTGTTAAAAGCGAGTCCAGGGCCCTATATATTCCCCACAAAGCTTAAAGTTTTTGAGTGAGTTTTGTAGTCAGTTTATTCAGCCCCCTCTAAACTGACATAGACTCGCACCGGGACCAACAGGAATAATGATGAGTTGGAATGAAAAGACGTTACAAATAAGTTCATATTCTAGAAAACTATTAGTTAACAATATAAGTTACCCTATGCTAGATTTTGACTTTCATAGCAAGAAGACCTCCATATGTTGTAAAAGAAGGATTTCGATATTATTTTGGGAACAACCTTGGTAGAGATATCCATCCAATGATTAAGTGATATAGTAAAAATATGAGGTTTCAAAATCTATGAGAATAAGAGCTGCACTTCATAAAGTAAAAGACAAGTATAGCAATGCAAGTGTGAATAACCAAGAAGACTTTGGAGATGACTATCAAGACAGAATGCTAAGTATTCCTAGTGAGCTTAGGAAGAGAAATGGTTGCTAATGTATAGTAAATAATGTACTGTCGTAAGTAAATTTAAGGATGCAATTTTGAATACTTCTCTAAAATGCCCCAAATTGAAGAGTGGATTGCACTATAGATCTTGTACCGCCAATCACGTTCGTGTTAAAGACACTATAAAGAGTGACATCAAAGTGATCACAAGAATGGAAGTACGATTATATGAATTTCTAGACCATAGATTTAAGAAGTCAAGTATATTACCGAGACTACACCGATATTGTATGTTATGAAAATTTCTAGATTGTTCCGAATATTATTAATGGCCAAGAGTTGAGCATGTTAACAAGTAAAGACAAACAACGACTATCTAGGATTTACGATCTACTTGAATAATTGAAAGGTACAAGTGTTTTCTACGGGATTACCTATAGATCTAAATGCTAGTAGTTATATTCATGAAGATGATACACACAAGACCATTTTCCAGACTCGTTATGATCACTATGAGTTAATAGTTGTGTATTTTTATTTGAGCAATGCTCCTGTAGTATTTATGGACTTCAGGAACTAATAGTTTAACCCGTGTAAGACAATTTTATCCTTGTATTTATAGATGATATTATAGATTATGTTAGAAGCAACCAACAACTTAATAAACATCTAAAGACGATGTTAGAAACTTTATGAAGGAAATAACTATATGATAAGTTGGCAAGTGAGAGATTTACCTTGATGAGGATAGATTTCAAGGTCATACCTTAATGAGGATAGATTTCAAGGTCATATAGTAATAACTTAATGAACCAAGATGGATTCTTCTATGGTAGGAAAAAAGATAAGATGATATGGAGTAAATAACCAACTTGAATTAGATGATTAGTGTTTTAAGTTTATATGTGTTATACATAGGACTCATTGAAGGATTCTCCAAAATTTTAGTAACCATGATTTTGATGTTAAAGATCAGTAAAGGTTTCACTAGATAAAGGGTGTGAAGCGATTGTTTAAGAGCTCAAGAAGAAGTTAGTCACCACCTGAATGTGGACTATGTTAGAGGATACAAATAAATAGTCATCTGCAGTAATGCTTCAAAAATAAGATTTTGATATGCGTTCGTGTTAGTGATAGTGAAAATGATAAGTGATTGTAACTACATCCCGACAATCGAGATTACATGAGACCATCTGAAATATGATGTGGAGTTTGATGTTGTAGTTTACGTATTAAGAATTCAGATATGCTTGACCTCCATGACAATATGCGCAAGATCTACGTTGATCGAATAGTTTAAATGTATTTATTCGAATAGAAGGAGTTCTACATGATGCATGAGAACAATTGGAGTTAACGAGGATTACAATCACATGATCATATGCCACATAGCAGAGATGGATATTATAGCAAACACTTAAGGTCGAAAGACCCAAGAAACGTCTAATTGAATAATAACCCAATAAGGATAATTGCTCAAGGATATTACGGAATTGAAGATTGAAGTGGTGGTAGCACCAAGCAAAATGAAAGTAAGACCGATGGGGAATATGAGAGCTAGTTTACGAAGTCGAATCATAAAGGCTCAACCATAAGATGCTTAGAAGACTTCATAAATTCTGAAGTTGAAATAAGAACACATTTTGATGAACTGTATTATTGGATTACCCAAGACGATCTGTGGAGATCACACAGTATTGATAATTATGGATAAACTGAATGAGTTAGCTCACATTTACGGGATGTTATGGATAAGGAATTGATCTTAGTATGATTTTCCACTCTCACACGATTAATCAGAAATAATAGCACGCACATGTGAGTGTATGTCAAAAATTACATTATGGATCGAGTTGAAGACTAGAAAGAATGTTTACTAACGATAGAATTAGCTTTTATAAATAGCTACCAAGGAGCGATTGAAATGATATCATATAAGGCATGTACTATTTGAATTATAGATATCCTCTTTGCAAGAATTAAGCAAGTGAAAGAAACATCATATGGTCCAATTAGAACCAACAACACTAGTAGTCTTCGATTGAGTATGAGAAGAATCAACGATGCCAAGATAGAAACAAACCTATGCTTGCAAGCGTTGTACGAGCTTACGATTCGAAGTTGAAGAAAAAAAATTCACAAGTTGACTCAAACAAAAGACCATTTGGACAAAAGATGTTATGACCATGATCAATTAGTGATCATGAAATCCTCAAATCGCATAGAGAAAACCTAAGTTTTACCCTCGCCGGTAAAGTTAGTAACAATCACATATTCACGTTTCAATACTCCAAGAATAGGAGTTTGACCCAACCCATACCATTCGTAGAGACAGGATAAAGGTGGATCCAGATCACTCGTCAAAAAGCATCAAAGACAATCCTTGATAGCAAGATTTTAAAATCTCATAATGAAGAATCAATGATGGTAAGGGCTTGTGGAGCCGACACGAAAATATTTATATTATATGGAAAGACGAATAGGAGATCATGAGACGATATGCAAACTTACCGATAACAAATATGTGAATTTTAGGACGATATTCTTTTAAAGGGGGTAGATTTATAACACCCCAAAACAAAATAATAGAGGCCCAATAAATTTTTTTAGAGCCCAAATGCTTAAGTTGTATCCCTTTTTAATAAAAGGCCCAAATGATAGGCTTTCTAGCCTAATTATGATTTTAATTATTTACGGCCTAATTATTATCGAAGCGAGATGAACGAATATGTTAGATGATAGTGCTTATCGATACGAATACCTAGAACTTGGTCTCACTAATATAGGAATTCAATTGACCGAGATATGATTTTTTCTCTAATTTAAATTCTAGTTAGGGTTTATTTAGGAGGGGGTATAAATACCCCCAATACCACTTTGAGCCTCATTTTCTACCATTTCACACATCATTCAAAGGGGAATAGCCCCCTCCCCCTCTCTTCTATGCCTTCTCACCTCTTCTCTGCTTCGCCGGATCCGTCACCAGAACTACTGCCGTCGTTGACGCGCTGTCGTTTCGCGCTCCAAAATACATTTATAATTTTCCTTATGCCCACAACGGGCATAGCCATAAGTCAGTAAGGGTCGATCCCATAGGAAGCTGTGCATCTTTTCTTTCAAAGTCACCAGTAACAAAATGAGGGGGATTTTTTGTGGTCTCGCTGCAAACTAATAAAAAGAAACTACAAAACTAAAAAAAAACAATATTAATAGATAACAAGATCCAAAATGAATAAAACTTAGAATAAACCAATAGACTCGGTCATGGGCACACTGATTTCTTATGTGAATTTAGTCATCTAGTTATAGCCCCCAAATTCATCTCAACATAGCCAATCTTATAGTCATAGTAGATATAGCTATGGGATTCCTCCAGAATGACCAATCTATCCTTTCAGTTTAGCCTAGAGGTGATCTCTCGTCCTCTAAACCCTAACTTGTTACCCAACCCCGATCTCTCATATGATTGTAAGCAACAAAGCAGCATTATGATCTAGACAGACCTAAATTTATTGCAGACACTGATCTCTCATTTTGCCCACAATACCCGTGATGTATCCCGCCCCTTTATGACCAACTCACAGCTACGATTCATTGACCATATATGGATTTAGTGTGCCCAATTCTAATTAATGAGTGGCCAGCCACATTAACCAGCTTAACACACTTTACTGTAATAAAGAAATCAATACAAGACAGAACCAAATTCACACAGTGTTATACCCATTCCAGCCTCACGAGTTCTTGTTATTTATTCCTCATCTAATTCAATCCGGATTAAAGATTACCAATTAATAAAGTAAAGAACAATAATGAAATGAAATAAAACATAACTGATAAAATAAACTTACTTTATTTAAAGAACGAAAATCGGCTCCAACTCTGACTTGAAAACATAAACTAACTATCTACGCCCTGAGGGCACGAGGCCCCCAGGCTATTAGGGAAACCAAGAACAAAAACTATTTGATGTTTTTTGAATATTTTCTGGATGTCTCGAACTGAACTATACATCAAGTATTTATATAAGTAGGTCAAGATTCGAGTTTGGCCCATGGACTGGCCCATCTTCAATTTTGGATCAGACATCAGCGTGCCCACGTCTTTCCTTATCTGGCAGATTCTTTCCTTGTAGAGAAAGGATATTCCAGCAGTATTTTTGGGTGGATCTTCGCTGTGACCTGCTTGCAATTCTGGAGAGATGCACTTTCCATATAGGGCTGATCCAATCTCAATTTTTAGGGATGTGGTCAACCTTCCTTTTTGACTTCTGTAGTGCCCTCAGCAGCTCTGCCTTCTTCCTGGATTACATTTCCGTGGGTTTCTTGTGCCCACAGTGGCTCTGTCAACTTTCTGAATTGAACTTTCCTTGTATGAACAAATCAACTTTCCTTGTAGAGACAGGTCAACTTTCCTTGCAGAGTAGATTCTGATTCTATCTCTTCAGCTCGCGCCCACAGGAGGACGCTTTCCTTGTGGAGAAGATTGGTCTTCTAGAATTTAAGATATCTTCTCCAGATTTGGTAATATCCTCTTTGATATGATCTTCTTTCCTTATTGAACGAAATCTGGAATATCTTGGATGACTTCTGCCTAACTTTTCGTGTTGTGCCCTTACTGGATCTGCCTTTACTAGAATCTGCGCGAGTCTTGTGGGCACGACAACAACTCTCGAGAGCTGAAGTGTTATAGGATCTTCAAGAAAGCTCTCTGCTTGGAGCTCAGTACAGTGAAGGTTTTTTAGCTCGTGCTCATATCATCTTGTTTAGGTATCAGAATGCCCTCTGCGCAGGATTCTTCTTTTATCATGCCGTATTTCCAAACCTGGTCTTTTCCGACTCAAAACAAAAAAAGGACATCTATTCTAATAAAAAAGACTCTAAAAAAACATAGAAAAGATGGACTTGTCACACCCACACACTTTAGGCATGCTTGTCCTCAAGCATGGGGTGCAACGCGCCCAAAAAGAAAGAAAAAAGGAAAGTGGAAAAGACATACAAACAACAACAAAGCATGTAAATTCATTAACCCTCGTGGGCACAAAGTCTCAACAGCCAGCAAGCCAACATTCCAAAATTATTTGCAAATTAAATCATGCCCAACAAGTAAAAATTGAACTTAGCAGTGGTTTTCCTCCCATATTTTCTCTCTTCACTCTGTGTATAGGTTAAGTGTTTACGCTCAAGGAAAAACATTCTCAAATAAAGTCATGCCATAGGCTTGCAAATGCTCTTTTTCCTCCACCATTTAGAATTTTATTATGCACACTTATCTCTAAGACTTAATGGGTTGTAATGGGGCTTGGGTAAGGTTTGAAGAATTTTGAACTAGGCTTGATTTAGTCGAATTTCTTATTTGAGGAATTATTTAACTCTTTTCGGCCTCTCTGCTTATGCCCATAACAATACAAAAGCTCAAAATCACAATTTTTTTCTATTTCGGGCATAGTGAGCTTACATCTTGGGGAACTCATTCATATGTTTTTTTCTTTTTTCACCATTTCTCAATGTTCCCTTTTTTCTCTTCTTTTTTTTTTTGAAATTTTCTTTCGTCGTGGGCATTTCATGCCATCTTTTCATAACCACCAGTAATTACCCTTTTCTTCGAATACCCTGATCTTTATCTGAGTTTAAGGGAAAAAATAAATAAATTTGTCAGGGCATTTTGACAATTCATAGCTCAAAAGGGTTGTAAAGCAAAATTACAAGGTAAGTATATTTTTGTCACGACCCCACATTAATATCTGATTAATATGAAGTGTGACTGGCACGACTCGATCCCAATGAAGGATGGATCAAGGTGCGAACCAGAAATAATTAAATAAAGGAATAAACTACCGTATTCCAGGAACGATAATTTACTGTGAACTCTAATTCATAACTGAGTTTCAATTTAGAAAATATAACTGAATAAATAATACCTCAGAGTAGCAAAAAGGTATCATCGAGTTCAAGACATACTGAAGACTTGACTCGGTTATACTAAAGTAGCGGAAGCAAAATAACATAACGAAATACAGGAAATATTCTGAGTCCTGTACAAAACGACTTTCTTTTCCAGTACTTCACCCTGCACCATCAACCCTCAACCTACACATTTTAAAAAAACAAACATGCAGGGCTGAGTACAAGTATACTCAGTGAACACATTGCCAAAAATATCATAATACATATCTGATATTATGAACGTTCATCAAAACTGTTTTATTATCATGCATCATCTGAGTAAACACACAGGGGTTTTTATCTGAAAAGGCCCTATGTTTTACTAAATCATTTTCTGTCTTTGTGCGCGCTTTTCTGTTGTATGATCATCCATATCCCAACTGTGTGCCAAGGAATAGCTTCGCTCAGGCTTTTCCGCACATGTCGAGGAATAGCTCCGCTCAGCCTTTTCCACGAATACATATCTGAACTAAACTCCGAGTAATAGCTCCGCTCAGCCTTTTCCAAGGACGTTTAGTACCGTCGATGTCTTAGTCAAGAATAGCTCCGCTCAGCCTTTCTCTCTTCCTAATATCACCGACCCAAGTGTACACTAACCTCGGTTAACATGCTAAGTTAGCACGAGGCCCGATCGATTTAACAGTTAGAAACTCCTTGCGAGCTAACTAAATACGGATAAGGATATCATATAAAATAAATATTTTATGCATGACAATCATTTATTTGCATCAGAATAATTAACTGCGGGTGAGTAAAAACTCAAATCAATATTTGGACTAAGAGTCCATTGAAAAGAAAGCCCACCTTTCACTGACGTTTTAATTACTGCAGCTGCTAATTCCCCACCGGTCTTATCCGTTGCGGATCTGCTAGCCTTCAGTAGATAAAAATACACTTAGCATGTTGATCCAAATCCGATAGGACTCAACACGAAACGAAGGCCTATTAGGGTCTTGTATCCGTTCTAAATTTTATCTTAGCTTAAGGGTTATTCTCAACCCTAGCTATTATACATATTAAGGCATACATCATCATCATTTAAGGTATCAACAATACCTTAACATCATCGCAATTAGATTCTAGCAACAAAATCAACATTAAGCCCATAGACTAAACATGGTTCCGCACAACGTCTATCTTTGCAAAATTGTCTGATTTGACTCACTAAGGTGTAGGGATTGTACCATATACCAACGGAAAACCACGGGAGTCTAGTTTACGGCTAAATTTACGGTGACTCAAGATGATAAATAACGAAAAAGTTATGATCATTTTACTAAAAGGTGGCAGAATTGCCAGAATTTCCGAAATCAAACTCGTGACCTGACTTTGAAGATTTTTCACGATCGATTCAGGAAGAGTTACAGACTGAGATATATACCATTAGAAAGCCACGAAAGTCTAGAATTTTTAAAAATTTATAGTGGCCCATATCAGATGGCCCATATTTAGGAAGAATGGTTCTCAGTGTCAGAAATGATTGAAATTGTCAGAAAAATCCGTCAGAGGATTCAAGAAGCCCAGAGTCGGCAGAAGTCTTATGCTGATAAACGCCGTATAGATCTACAATTTGCAACAGGAGACAAAGTCTTCCTGAAAGTATCTCCTTCCAGGGGAATAATAAGATTCGGCGTAAAAGGAAAGTTACGACCACGTTTTATAGGACCTTACGAGATCCTTGAGCGGATAGGCTCAGTGGCGTATAGATTGGCATTACCACCCAGTTTTGGTAATGTTCATAACGTATTTCATGTTTCTCAGTTAAGGAAATACGTGTATGATCCCAAGTACGTAATCCAGCACAACGAGATAGAGTTAGATTCCGATCTAACTTATGAAGAGAGACCAGAAGCCGTTTTGGACCGAAAAGTCCAGGAGTTGAGGAACAAGTCTATTCCTCTAGTTAAGATCCTATGGAGTCACCATGGTCAGGAAGAAGCGACATGGGAACTCGAGGATAAGATGAAAACAAAATACCCAGAATTGTTTCTCTAAGGTATGTAAATTTCGGGACGAAATTTATTTTAAGGGGGGTGGAATGTAATACCCCGTAAATTAATTACTGCTTAACTGCAGTAAATTGTTGCAATTACTATTTAGTATAGTAATTTTCAGTCAGATTAGGGTCGGAAGTATCCGTTAAGTTCCATGAATTCAAGGTCAATTAAAATTCCGTAGGTGGATTAAATATTTCAGTTAGGGTTTATCTCCTTTTCTGTATGGAAAGCCGGAATCGTAATTTCAGATAAATTCGATTCCTATTTTATTTGCGGTGTGTGATTATCGTGAATCAGATATTCCGATGATTAATTTCAGGACTGGGATACTCAGATATTCTCCAGTCATGCAATTGTTTAAATTTAGATAATTTAAACGAGATGCTCAAGTTAAGAGAATTAGATATTCTCTAAGTTTTGGACGTTTTAATTATCGAGAAATTTAAAACCAGTATTTTTAAAGCAGTGTTTTAAAATCAATAATTTCAGATAAATTATTCTTTTAAAATAAGTGAATTATTTCACCAAGCTCGATTTAGTTTGGAATTTTTCCGGAGACGGAAAACATCACGATAATCGAACAACCGAGTATTTTTTTTTTAGTCAACAAATCTTGTGTAAACCATGCCACCCACGTTATTTTTTTTTCTTTTTTTTTTTTCCTTCCTTTATCCCCAAATTATTAGTGAATATATTTGCATGCAAAATAAGCTTAAGTCTATAAGAAGTAGATGTAATTAAGTCAACCAAGCATGGTGATAGCCATGTCTCCCATGTGTGTGTTGTCCCCTTTCATTTATCCATATTAGTAGAGAATAGATATTGTTTGCTTTGTATATATATATTGCCGAGAGAGAAGGTATTAGAAAGTGGATAATTGTATTTTGATATCTCTTATCCATATTAAGAAATAAAATAATATAGATATTGCATGGTTGTGGATATATATTGACATTTGGGAAGAGAGAGAGAGACGTAAGTCTCATTTCACCACCTTTCATCATTCTCATTCCAACTTCTTCTTCTTCTTCTTTCTTCTTCTTCGTTCCATTTCATCTTCTTCTTTCTTTGCTTTTTCTTCACTTGCTTCAACATATTACCGAGAGAGAGAGGAAGCACAACAACCCTCACATCATCTTCAATCCATTGTTGTCTTGAGAGGTATATCGAAAACTAGAAATTTGTTTGACATATGTTTCAGTTTTTCGTGAGAAATATGTATATATATTGTGTTGCAAAAAAAAAAAAAACTTGAGATAGCATGTTGATTAGTGTTGAAGCATGTTGGGATGAGGTTTGATGTATCAAAATGCATGATTGATGCATGCTTCCAGTTTTTTTTTTTTTTTTTTTTTTTTGGCGTCAATATATATGTTAAGTTTGTGTTTTATTTATGATTTTGAAGCATACTAGATGATATTGAATGGATTAATGCATAGGCATGTTGGGATGAGTTTTTAGATATGTTTTGTTTGAGTTCGTGCATTTCGCGCGTGGTCCGGCAGATTTGCCACCCTCCGGTTAAACGAGCATAACTCCCTCGTTTTACCTCAGATTGAGACACCGTAAATTTTGCCAAAAACTAGACTTAATTGTCTTTCCAATCGTATAGGTCTCATTCCCTAATTCGTTCTGAGGAATTTATGAAAAATCGGCGAAGTTAGGTTATGTATTCTGTTTCGGAAATTCAGGATAGATACACTACCTTTTGGTAAAACGGTTATATCCGTTTCATTTGTTATCATCTTAAGCCACTATAAATTTTTAAAAATTCTAGACTTCCGTGGCTTTCTAATGGTATATATCTCAGTCTGTAACTCTTCCTGAATCGATCGTGAAAAATCTTCAAAGTCAGGTCACGAGTTTGATTTCGGAAATTCTGGCAATTCTGCCACCTTTTAGTAAAATGATCATAACTTTTTCGTTATTTATCATCTTGAGTCACCGTAAATTTAGCCGTAAACTAGACTCCCGTGGTTTTCCGTTGGTATATGGTACAATCCCTACACCTTAGTGAGTCAAATCAGACAATTTTGCAAAGATAGACGTTGTGCGGAACCATGTTTAGTCTATGGGCTTAATGTTGATTTTGTTGTAGAATCTAATTGCGATGATGTTAAGGTATTGTTGATACCTTAAATGATGATGATGTATGCCTTAATATGTATAATAGCTAGGGTTGAGAATAACCCTTAAGCTAAGATAAAATTTAGAACGGATACTAGACCCTAATAGGCCTTCGTTTCGTGTTGAGTCCTATCGAATTTGGATCAACATGCTAAGTGTATTTTTATCTACTGAAGGCTAGCAGATCCGCAACGGATAAGACCGGTGGGGAATTAGCAGCTGCAGTAATTAAAACATCGGTGAAAGGTGGGCTTTCTTTTTCAACGGACTCTTAGTCCAAATATTGATTTGAGTTTTTACTCACCCGCAGTTAATTATTCTGATGCAAATAAATGATTGTCATGCATAAAATGTTTGATTTGTATGATATCCTTATCCGTATTTAGTTAGCTCGCAAGGGGCTTTCTAACTCTTAAATCGATCGGGCCTCGTGCTAATCTAGCGTGTTAACTGAGGTTAGTGTACACTTGGGTCGGTGATATTAGGAAGAGGGAAAGGCTGAGCGGAGCTATTCCTCGATGTGTGCGGAAAAGGCTGAGCGGAGCTATTCCTTGGCACACCAGTTGGGATATGGATGATCACACAACAGAAAGGCGCGCAATAACAAGAAAATAATTTAGTAAAACATAGGGCCTTTTCAGATAAAACCCCTATGTGTTTACTCAGATGCATGATAATAAAGCCAGTTTTTATAAACGTTCATAATATCAGATATATTATGATATTTTGGCAATGTGTTCACTGAGTATACTTGTACTCAGCCCTGCATGTTTGTTTTTTTTTAAAATGTGCAGGTTGAGGGTTGATGGTGCAGGGTGAAGTGCTGCGAAAGAAAGTCGTTTTGTACAGGACTTAGAATATTTCCTGTATTTCGTTATGTTATTTTGCTTCCGCTACTTTAGTATAACCGAGTCAAGTCTTCAGTATGTCTTGAACTCGATGATACCTTTTTGCTACTCTGAGGTATTATTTATTCAGTTATATTTTCTGAATTGAAACTCAGTTATGAATTAGAGTTCACAGTAAGAGAATCAGATATTCTCTAAGTTTTGGACGTTTTAATTATCGAGAAATTTAAAACCAGTATTTTTAAAGCAGTGTTTTAAAATCAATAATTTCAGATAAATTATTATTTTAAAATAAGTGAATTATTTCACCAAGCTCGGTTTAGTTTGGAATTTTTCTGGAGACGGAAAACATCACGATAATCGAACAACCGAGTATTTTTTTTTTTCTCTTTTTTTTTTCCCTTCCTTTATCCCCAAATTATTAGTGAATATATTTGCATGCAAAATAAGCTTAAGTCTATAAGAAGTAGATGCAATTAAGTCAACCAAGCATGGTGATAGCCATGTCTCCCATGTGTGTGTTGTCCCCTTTCATTTATCCATATTAGTAGAGAATAGATATTGTTTGCTTTGTATATATATATTGCCGAGAGAGAAGGTATTAGAAAGTGGATAATTGTATTTTGATATCTCTTATCCATATTAAGAAATAAAATAATATAGATATTGCATGGTTGTGGATATATATTGACATTTGGGAAGAGAGAGAGAGACGTAAGTCTCATTTCACCACCTTTCATCATTCTCATTCCAACTTCTTCTTCTTCTTCTTTCTTCTTCTTCGTTCCATTTCATCTTCTTCTTTCTTTGCTTTTTCTTCACTTGCTTCAACATATTACCGAGAGAGAGAGGAAGCACAACAACCCTCACATCATCTTCAATCCATTGTTGTCTTGAGAGGTATATCGAAAACTGGAAATTTATTTGACATATGTTTCAGTTTTTCGTGAGAAATATGTATATATATTGTGTTGCAAAAACTTGAGATAGCATGTTGATTAGTGTTGAAGCATGTTGGGATGAGGTTTGATGTATCAAAATGCATGATTGATGCATGCTTCCAGTTTTTTTTTTTTTTTTTTTTTTTTTTTGGCGTCAATATATATGTTAAGTTTGTGTTTTATTTATGATTTTGAAGCATACTAGATGATATTGAATGGATTAATGCATAGGCATGTTGGGATGAGTTTTTAGATATGTTTTGTTTGAGTTCGTGCATTTCGCGCGTGGTCCGGCAGATTTGCCACCCTCCGGTTAAACGAGCATAACTCCCTCGTTTTACCTCAGATTGAGACACCGTAAATTTTGCCAAAAACTAGACTTAATTGTCTTTCCAATCGTATAGGTCTCATTCCCTAATTCGTTCTGAGGAATTTATGAAAAATCGGCGAAGTTAGGTTATGTATTCTGTTTCGGAAATTCGGGATAGATACGCTACCTTTTGGTAAAACGGTTATATCCGTTTCATTTGTTATCATCTTAAGCCACTATAAATTTTTAAAAATTCTAGACTTCCGTGGCTTTCTAATGGTATATATCTCAGTCTGTAACTCTTCCTGAATCGATCGTGAAAAATCTTCAAAGTCAGGTCACGAGTTTGATTTCGGAAATTCTGGCAATTCTGCCACCTTTTAGTAAAATGATCATAACTTTTTCGTTATTTATCATCTTGAGTCACCGTAAATTTAGCCGTAAACTAGACTCCCGTGGTTTTCCGTTGGTATATGGTACAATCCCTACACCTTAGTGAGTCAAATCAGACAATTTTGCAAAGATAGACGTTGTGCGGAACCATGTTTAGTCTATGGGCTTAATGTTGATTTTGTTGTAGAATCTAATTGCGATGATGTTAAGGTATTGTTGATACCTTAAATGATGATGATGTATGCCTTAATATGTATAATAGCTAGGGTTGAGAATAACCCTTAAGCTAAGATAAAATTTAGAACGGATACTAGACCCTAATAGGCCTTCGTTTCGTGTTGAGTCCTATCGGATTTGGATCAACATGCTAAGTGTATTTTTATCTACTGAAGGCTAGCAGATCCGCAACGGATAAGACCGGTGGGGAATTAGCAGCTGCAGTAATTAAAACGTCAGTGAAAGGTGGGCTTTCTTTTCAATGGACTCTTAGTCCAAATATTGATTTGAGTTTTTACTCACCCGCAGTTAATTATTCTGATGTAAATAAATGATTGTCATGCATAAAATATTTGTTTTGTATGATATCCTTATCCGTATTTAGTTAGCTCGCAAGGAGTTTCTAACTGTTAAATCGATCGGGCCTCGTGCTAACTTAGCATGTTAACCGAGGTTAGTGTACACTTGGGTCGGTGATATTAGGAAGAGAGAAAGGCTGAGCGGAGCTATTCTTGACTAAGACATCGACGGTGCTAAACGTCCTTAGAAAAGGCTGAGCGGAGCTATTCCTCAGAGTTTAGTTTAGATATGTATTCGTGGAAAAGGCTGAGCGGAGCTATTCCTCGACATGTGCGGAAAAGGCTGAGCGAAGCTATTCCTTGGCACACAGTTGGGATATGGATGATCATACAACAGAAAAGCGCGCGCAAAGACAGAAAATGATTTAGTAAAATATAGGGCCTTTTCAGATAAAAACCCCTGTGTGTTTACTCGGATGATGCATGATAATAAAACAGTTTTGATAAACGTTCATAATATCAGATATGTATTATGATATTTTTGGCAATGTGTTCACTGAGTATACTTGTACTCAGCCCTGCATGTTTGTTTTTTTAAAATGTGCAGGTTGAGGGTTGATGGTGCAGGGTGAAGTGCTGGGAAAGAAAGTCGTTTTGTACAGGACTCAGAATATTTCTTGTATTTCGTTATGTTATTTTGCTTCCGCTACTTTAGTATAACCGAGTCAAGTCTTCAGTATGTCTTGAACTCGATGATACCTTTTTGCTACTCTGAGGTATTATTTATTCAGTTATATTTTCTGAATTGAAACTCAGTTATGAATTAGAGTTCACAGTAAATTATCGTTCCTGGAATACGGTAGTTTATTCCTTTATTTAATTATTTCTGGTTCGCACCTTGATCCATCCTTCATTGGGATCGAGTCGTGCCAGTCACACTTCATATTAATCAGATATTAATCAGATATTAATCCTAGTTTGCAGATGTTTTTCCAAAGGAATTACCAGGATTACCTCCAAATCGACAAGTTGAATTCGTAATAGATTTGGAACCGGGAGCAGCCCCGATTTCCAAAGCTCCGTACAAGATGGGCCCAAAAGAGTTGCAAGAACTCAAAATTCAGTTGCAAGAATTGTTAGACCTAGGTTTCATCCGACCTAGTGCATCACCATGGGGAGCACCAGTCCTGTTCGTGAAAAAGAAAGACGGCACATTGAGAATGTGTATAGATTACCGTGAGCTGAATAAGCTGACGTTGAAGAATAAGTATCCTTTACCAAGGATTGATGATCTTTTTGATCAGCTCAAGGGAGCAAATGTATTCTCGAAGATTGACCTAAGGTCTGGGTATCATCAGTTGAAGATCAAGTCAGAAGATATACCCAAGACAGCTTTCCGAACCAGATATGGTCATTACGAGTTTACAGTAATGCCATTCGGATTGACAAACGCCCCAGCAGTATTCATGGATCTCATGAATAGGGTGTTTCATCCATTTTTGGATCAGTTTGTCCTTGCGTTTATAGATGATATTCTCATCTACTCTAAGAATGAATCAGATCATGCAGAGCATCTGAGGATAGTGTTAGAAACACTAAGAACGGAACGACTTTATGCCAAGCTCAGCAAGTGCGAATTTTGGCTAAAGGAAGTAATGTTCCTTGGGCACATTGTGTCAGCAGAAGGCATAAAAGTGGACCCCTCTAAGGTAGAGGCAGTGCAGGAATGGAAATCTCCAACTACTCCTAACGAAATCAGAAGTTTCTTGGGATTAGCGGGATACTATAGGAGATTCATAGAAGGATTCTCCAAGATAGCTAGGCCAATGACACAATTGCTAAGGAAGGGAATCAAGTACCAGTGGTCAGAAGAATGCGAAGCAAGTTTTCAGGAGCTTAAGAAAAGATTGACTACGGCGCCAGTTTTAGCCATTCCGGTCAGTGATAAAGAATTTTTGATTTATACAGATGCTTCGAAGAATGGATTAGGCTGTGTCCTAATGCAAGAAGGCAAAGTCATAGCGTATGCGTCCAGACAGTTAAGAATTCATGAGTTGAATTATCCTACGCATGACTTAGAATTGGCGGCAATAGTGCATGCCTTGAAAATCTGGAGACACCACCTATACGGGGTTAGGTGTGAGATTTTCACAGATCACAAGAGTTTAAAGTACTTTTTCGAGCAGAAGGATCTAAATATGAGACAGCGCAGATGGCTTGAATTGGTAAAGGACTACGACTGTGGAATCAGTTACCACCCAGGCAAGGCTAATATAGTAGCAGATGCCTTGAGTCGTAAGACAAGCAGGTTGGGATTTCTCCTTACTCAGGAGGAGAAACTCATCAAGGATTTTGAAAGCTTACAGCTAGAGGTGGTTTACCCACCTGAGACGATTGTAGGTCGTGTGGAAACATTAGTAGCTGTACCAGATCTCCGAGAAAAGATAATTGAGGCACAGAGAAAAGATCAAACCATGGAAAAGATGCGCTTGAAGATCAGATCGGGAAAAATAGAAAACTTCAAGGAAGCATCAGATAATGCTATTCTTTATGAAGATAGAATATGTGTTCCACCTCTGATGCAATGCCTTAACTTGTTGACACGACAAACATCGCTCAACATAGGAAGCTACGTCCCGTTTCATTCCTTCCCACCAGAATTTCTGCTTCAAATCCTGATACATTTTCGTACTTCCTGGGTGTGCTGTATATGGAGTATCATGAGCCTCGCTCATGATCTCGTTTCTGAGCTCAACACAGGGTGGAACACATATTCTATCTTCATAAAGGATAGCATTATCTGATACTTCCTTGAAGTTTTCTATTTTTCCCGATCTGATCTTCAAGCGCATCTCTTCCATGGTTTGATCTTTTCTCTGTGCCTCAATTATCTTTTCTCGGAGATCTGGTACAGCTACTAATGTTGCCACACGACATACAATCGTCTCAGGTGGGTAAACCACCTCTAGCTGTAAGCTTTCAAAATCCTTGATGAGTTTCTCCTCCTGAGTAAGGAGAAATCCCAACCTGCTTGTCTTACGACTCAAGGCATCTGCTACTACATTAGCCTTGCCTGGGTGGTAACTGATTCCACAGTCGTAGTCCTTTACCAATTCAAGCCATCTGCGCTGTCTCATATTTAGATCCTTCTGCTCGAAAAAGTACTTTAAACTCTTGTGATCTGTGAAAATCTCACACCTAACCCCGTATAGGTGGTGTCTCCAGATTTTCAAGGCATGCACTATTGCCGCCAATTCTAAGTCATGCGTAGGATAATTCAACTCATGAATTCTTAACTGTCTGGACGCATACGCTATGACTTTGCCTTCTTGCATTAGGACACAGCCTAATCCATTCTTCGAAGCATCTGTATAAATCACAAATTCTTTATCAATGACCGGAATGGCTAAAACTGGCGCCGTAGTCAATCTTTTCTTAAGCTCCTGAAAACTTGCTTCGCATTCTTCTGACCACTGGTACTTGATTCCCTTCCTTAGCAATTGTGTCATTGGCCTAGCTATCTTGGAGAATCCTTCTATGAATCTCCTATAGTATCCCGCTAATCCCAAGAAACTTCTGATTTCGTTAGGAGTAGTTGGAGATTTCCATTCCTGCACTGCCTCTACCTTAGAGGGGTCCACTTTTATGCCTTCTACTGACACAATGTGCCCAAGGAACATTACTTCCTTTAGCCAAAATTCGCACTTGCTGAGCTTGGCATAAAGTCGTTCCGTTCTTAGTGTTTCTAACACTATCCTCAGATGCTCTGCATGATCTGATTCATTCTTAGAGTAGATGAGAATATCATCTATAAACGCAAGGACAAACTGATCCAAAAATGGATGAAACACCCTATTCATGAGATCTATGAATACTGCTGGGGCGTTTGTCAATCCGAATGGCATTACTGTAAACTCGTAATGACCATATCTGGTTCGGAAAGCTGTCTTGGGTATATCTTCTGACTTGATCTTCAACTGATGATACCCAGACCTTAGGTCAATCTTCGAGAATACATTTGCTCCCTTGAGCTGATAAAAAAGATCATCAATCCTTGGTAAAGGATACTTATTCTTCAACGTCAGCTTATTCAGCTCACGGTAATCTATACACATTCTCAATGTGCCGTCTTTCTTTTTCACGAACAGGACTGGTGCTCCCCATGGTGATGCACTAGGTCGGATGAAACCTAGGTCTAACAATTCTTGCAACTGAATTTTGAGTTCTTGCAACTCCTTTGGGCCCATCCTGTACGGAGCTTTGGAAATCGGGGCTGCTCCCGGTTCCAAATCTATTACGAATTCAACTTGTCGATTTGGAGGTAATCCTGGTAATTCCTTTGGAAAAACATCTGCAAACTCTTGCACCACTGGAACATCTTCTATTGTCCTTTCTATATCGTCTACCTTGTTTAGATAAACCAGAAAAGCTTGATTTCCTCTCTTGATCATCTTCTTGGCCTGCAGCGCTGAAATCATTGGGGTGAACTTTCCCATTTCTATGCCGTGAAAACTTGTTGGCTCTTCTCCTGGAACTTGAAATGATATCTTTCTTTCATTGCATAGGATCGTGGCATGGTTTTCTGACAACCAATCCATCCCTAGGATTATATCGGTATCCCATATCGGTAGGACACTTAGATTATCGGCCTTAATCCTAGTTGTTCCCAGGTCTATTTCTATGTTCGAGCAAATGTGAGTCGTAGTCATAGTTCCGCCAGTTGGTGTTAAAATCTTCTTCCTATGACTAGCTTGTTCAGTTTTAAGCTCTAACTTATCACATCATGCTTTTGAAATAAAGGAGTGTGATGCTCCAGTATCAAATAAAACAACTAAAGGCATGCTCCCCCATCTGATACCACTCTGTCACGACCCCACATTAATATCTGATTAATATGAAGTGTGACTGGCACGACTCGATCCCAATGAAGGATGGATCAAGGTGCGAACCAGAAATAATTAAATAAAGGAATAAACTACCGTATTCCAGGAACGATAATTTACTGTGAACTCTAATTCATAACTGAGTTTCAATTCAGAAAATATAACTGAATAAATAATACCTCAGAGTAGCAAAAAGGTATCATCGAGTTCAAGACATACTGAAGACTTGACTCGGTTATACTAAAGTAGCGGAAGCAAAATAACATAACGAAATACAGGAAATATTCTGAGTCCTGTACAAAACGACTTTCTTTCCCAGCACTTCACCCTGCACCATCAACCCTCAACCTGCACATTTTAAAAAAACAAACATGCAGGGCTGAGTACAAGTATACTCAGTGAACACATTGCCAAAAATATCATAATACATATCTGATATTATGAACGTTCATCAAAACTGTTTTATTATCATGCATCATCTGAGTAAACACACAGGGGTTTTTATCTGAAAAGGCCCTATGTTTTACTAAATCATTTTCTGTCTTTGCGCGCGCTTTTCTGTTGTATGATCATCCATATCCCAACTGTGTGCCAAGGAATAGCTTCGCTCAGCCTTTTCCGCACATGTCGAGGAATAGCTCCGCTCAGCCTTTTCCACGAATACATATCTGAACTAAACTCCGAGGAATAGCTCCGCTCAGCCTTTTCTAAGGACGTTTAGCACCGTCGATGTCTTAGTCAAGAATAGCTCCGCTCAGCCTTTCTCTCTTCCTAATATCACCGACCCAAGTGTACACTAACCTCGGTTAACATGCTAAGTTAGCACGAGGCCCGATCGATTTAACAGTTAGAAACTCCTTGCGAGCTAACTAAATACGGATAAGGATATCATACAAAACAAATATTTTATGCATGACAATCATTTATTTGCATCAAAATAATTAACTGCGGGTGAGTAAAAACTCAAATCAATATTTGGACTAAGAGTCCATTGAAAAGAAAGCCCACCTTTCTCTGACGTTTTAATTACTGCAGCTGCTAATTCCCCACCGGTCTTATCCGTTGCGGATCTGCTAGCCTTCAGTAGATAAAAATACACTTAGCATGTTGATCCAAATCCGATAGGACTCAACACGAAACGAAAGCCTATTAGGGTCTAGTATCCGTTCTAAATTTTATCTTAGCTTAAGGGTTATTCTCAACCCTAGCTATTATACATATTAAGGCATACATCATCATCATTTAAGGTATCAACAATACCTTAACATCATCGCAATTAGATTCTAGCAACAAAATCAACATTAAGCCCATAGACTAAACACGGTTCCGCACAACGTCTATCTTTGCAAAATTGTCTGATTTGACTCACTAAGGAGTAGGGATTGTACCTTATACCAACGGAAAACCACGGGAGTCTAGTTTACGGCTAAATTTACGGTGACTCAAGATGATAAATAACGAAAAAGTTATGATCATTTTACTAAAAGGTGGCAGAATTGCCAGAATTTCCGAAATCAAATTCGTGACCTGACTTTGAAGATTTTTCACGATCGATTCAGGAAGAGTTACAGACTGAGATATATACCATTAGAAAGCCACGGAAGTCTAGAATTTTTAAAAATTTATAGTGGCTTAAGATGATAACAAATGAAACGGATATAACCGTTTTACCAAAAGGTAGCGTATCTGTCCTGAATTTCCGAAACAGAATACATAACCTAACTTCGCCGATTTTTCATAAATTCCTCAGAACGAATTAGGGAATGAGACCTATACCATTGGAAAGACAATTAAGTCTAGTTTTTGGAAAAATTTACGTTGTCTCAATCCGAGGTAAAACGAGGGAGTTATGCTCGTTTAACCGGAGGGTGGCAAATCTGCCGGACCACGCGCGAAATGCACAAACTCAAACAAAACATATCTAAAAACTCATCCCAACATGCCTATGCATTAATCCATTCAATATCATCTAGTATGCTTCAAAATCATAAATAAAACACAAACTTAACATATATATTGACGCCAAAAAAAAAAAAAAAAAAAAAAAAAACTGGAAGCATGCATCAATCATGCATTTTGATACATCAAACCTCATCCCAACATGCTTCAACACTAATCAACATGCTATCTCAAGTTTTTTTTTTTTTTGCAACACAATATATATACATATTTCTCACGAAAAACTGAAACATATGTCAAACAAATTTCTAGTTTTCGATATACCTCTCAAGACAACAATGGATTGAAGATGATGTGAGGGTTGTTGTGCTTCCTCTCTCTCTCGGTAATACGTTGAAGCAAGTGAAGAAAAAGCAAAGAAAGAAGAAGATGAAATGGAACGAAGAAGAAGAAAGAAGAAGAAGAAGCTGGAATGGAAATGATGAAAGGTGGTGAAATGAGACACTTACGTCTCTCTCTCTCTCTCCAAATGTCAATATATATCCACAACCATGCAATATCTATATTATTTTATTTCCCTAATATGGATAAGAGTTAATCAAATCATAAATATCCACTTTCTAATACCTTCTCTCTCGGCAATATATATATACAAAGCAAACAATATCTATTCTCTACCAATATGGATAAATGAAAGGGGACAACACACACATGGGAGACATGGCTATCACCATGCTTGGTTGACTTAATTACATCTACTTCTTATAGACTTAAGCTTATTTTGCATGCAAATATATTCACTAATAATTTGGGGATAAAGGAAGGAAAAAAAAAAAGAGAAAAAAAAATAACGTGGGTGGCATGGTTTACACAAGATTTGTTGACTAAAAAAAAATACTCGGTTGTTCGATTATCGTGATGTTTTTCGTCTCCGGAAAAATTCCAAACTCAACCGAGCTTGGTGAAATAATTCACTTATTTTAAAACAATAATTTATCTGAAATTATTGATTTTAAAACACTGCTTTAAAAATACTGGTTTTAAATTTCTCGATAATTAAAACGTCCAAAACTTAGAGAATATCTGATTCTCTTAACTTGAGCATCTCGTTTAAATTATCTGAATTTAAACAATTGCATGACTGAGGAATATCTGAGTATCCCAGTCCTGAAATTAATCATCGGAATATCTGATTCACGATAATCACACACCGCAAATAAAATAGGAATCGAATTTATCTGAAATTACGATTCCGGCTTTCCATACAGAAAAGGAGATAAACCCTAACTGAAATATTTAAACCCACCTATGGGAATTAATTATCCTTGAATTCCATGGAACTTAACGGATACTTCCGACCCTAATCTGACTGAAAATTACTATACTAAATAGTAATTGCAACAATTTACTGCAGTTAAGCAGTAATTAATTTACGGGGTATTACATTCCACCCCCCTTAAAATAAATTTCGTCCCGAAATTTACATACCTTAGAGAAACAATTCTGGGTATTTTGCTTTCATCTTATCCTCGAGTTTCCATGTCGCTTCTTCCTGACCATGGTGACTGCATAGGATCTTAACTAGAGGAATAGACTTGTTCCTCAACTCCTGGACTTTTCGGTCCAAAACGACTTCTGGTCTCTCTTCATAAGTTAGATCGGAATCTAACTCTATCTCGTTGTGCTGGATTACGTGCTTGGGATCATACATGTATTTCCTTAACTGAGAAACATGAAATACGTTATGAACATTACCAAAACTGGGTGGTAATGCCAATCTATACGCCACTGAGCCTATCCGCTCAAGGATCTCGTAAGGTCCTATAAAACGTGGTCGTAACTTTCCTTTTACGCCGAATCTTATTATTCCCCTGGAAGGAGATACTTTCAGGAAGACTTTGTCTCCTGTTGCAAATTGTAGATCTGTACGGCGTTTATCAGCATAAGACTTCTGCCGACTCTGGGCTTCTTGAATCCTCTGACGGATTTTGTATCAGGATGATCTAGTTATTGTGTACATTACAGTAGTTGAATGTGTTCCCTAGAGAACCATTCTTGGGATTTAGGCATCCCCACTTTTGAGACAGTATTTTTAAACCAGTGTTTTAAAATCAATAATTTCAGATAAATTATTGTTTTAAAATAAGTGAATTATTTCACCAAGCTCGGTTTAGTTTGGAATTTTTCCGAAGACGGAAAACATCACGATAATCGAACAACCGAGTATTTTTTTTTAGTCAACAAATCTTGTGTAAACTATGCCACCCACGTTATTTTTTTTTCTCTTTTTTTTTTCCTTCCTTTATCCCCAAATTATTAGTGAATATATTTGCATGCAAAATAAGCTTAAGTCTATAAGAAGTAGATGTAATTAAGTCAACCAAGCATGGTGATAGCCATGTCTCCCATATGTGTGTTGTCCCCTTTCATTTATCCATATTAGTAGAGAATAGATATTGTTTGCTTTGTATATATATATTGCCGAGAGAGAAGGTATTAGAAAGTGGATAATTGTATTTTGATATCTCTTATCCATATTAAGAAATAAAATAATATAGATATTGCATGGTTGTGGATATATATTGACATTTGGGAAGAGAGAGAGAGACGTAAGTCTCATTTCACCACCTTTCATCATTCTCATTCCCACTTCTTCTTCTTCTTCTTCTTTCTTCTTCTTCGTTCCATTTCATCTTCTTCTTTCTTTGGTTTTTCTTCACTTGCTTCAACATATTACCGAGAGAGAGAGGAAGCACAACAACCCTCACATCATCTTCAATCCATTGTTGTCTTGAGATGTATATCGAAAACTGGAAATTTATTTGACATATGTTTCAGTTTTTCGTGAGAAATATGTATATATATTGTGTTGCAAAAAATTGAGATAGCATGTTGATTAATGTTGAAGCATGTTGGGATGAGGTTTGATGTATCAAAATGCATGATTGATGCATGCTTCCAGTTTTTTTTGGCGTCAATATATATGTTTAGTTTGTGTTTTATTTATGATTTTGAAGCATACTAGATGATATTGAATGGATTAATGCATAGGCATGTTGGGATGAGTTTTTAGATATGTTTTGTTTGAGTTCGTGCATTTCGCGCGTGGTTCGGCAGATTTGCCACCCTCCGGTTAAACGAGCATAACTCTCTCGTTTTACGTCCGATTGAGACACCGTAAATATTGCCGGAAACTAGACTTAATTGTCTTTCCAATGGTATAGTTCTCATTCTCTAATTCGTTCTGAGTAAATTATGAAAAATCGGCGAAGTTAGGCCATGTATTCTGTTTCGGAAATTCGGGACAGATTCGCTATCTTTTGGTAAAACGGGTATATCCGTTTCATTTGTTATCATCTTAAGCCACTATAAATTTTTAAAAATTCTAGACTTCCGTGGCTTTCTAATGGTATATATCTCAGTCTGTAACTCTTCCTGAATCGATCGTGAAAAATCTTCAAAGTCAGGTCACGAGTTTGATTTCGGAAATTCTGGCAATTCTGCCATCTTTTAGTAAAATGATCATAACTTTTTCGTTATTTATCATCTTGAGCCACCATAAATTTAGCCGTAAACTAGACTCCCGTGGTTTTCCGTTGGTATATGGTACAATCCCTACACCTTAGTGAGTCAAATCAGACAATTTTGCAAAGATAGACGTTGTGCGGAACCATGTTTAGTCTATGGGCTTAATGTTGATTTTGTTGCTAGAATCTAATTGCGATGATGTTAAGGTATTGTTGATACCTTAAATGATGATGATGTATGCCTTAATATGTATAATAGCTAGGGTTGAGAATAACCCTTAAGCTAAGATAAAATTTAGAACGGATACTAGACCCTAATAGGCCTTCGTTTCATGTTGAGTCCTATCGGATTTGGATCAACATGCTAAGTGTATTTTTATCTATTGAAGGCTAGCAGATCCGCAACGGATAAGACCGGTGGGGAATTAGCAGCTGCAGTAATTAAAACGTCAGTGAAAGGTGGGCTTTCTTTTCAATGGACTCTTAGTCCAAATATTGATTTGAGTTTTTACTCACCCGCAGTTAATTATTCTGATGCAAATAAATGATTGTCATGCATAAAATATTTGTTTTGTATGATATCCTTATCCGTATTTAGTTAGCTCGCAAGGAGTTTCTAACTGTTAAATCGATCGGGCCTCGTGCTAACTTAGCATGTTAACCGAGGTTAGTGTACACTTGGGTCGGTGATATTAGGAAGAGAGAAAGGCTGAGCGGAGCTATTCTTGACTAAGACATCAACGGTGCTAAACGTCCTTGGAAAAGGCTGAGCGGAGCTATTCCTCGGAGTTTAGTTCAGATATGTATTCGTGGAAAAAGCTGAGCGGAGCTATTCCTCGACATGTGCGGAAAAGGCTGAGCGAAGCTATTCCTTGGCACACAGTTGGGATATGGATGATCATACAACAGAAAAGCGCGCGCAAAGACAGAAAATGATTTAGTAAAACATAGGGCCTTTTCAGATAAAAACCCTGTGTGTTTACTCAGATGATGCATGATAATAAAACAGTTTTGATGAACGTTCATAATATCAGATATGTATTATGATATTTTTGGCAATGTGTTCACTGAGTATACTTGTACTCAGCCCTGCATGTTTGTTTTTTTAAAATGTGCAGGTTGAGGGTTGATGGTGCAGGGTGAAGTGCTGGGAAAGAAAGTCGTTTTGTACAGGACTCAGAATATTTCCTGTATTTCGTTATGTTATTTTGCTTCCGCTACTTTAGTATAACCGAGTCAAGTCTTCAGTATGTCTTGAACTCGATGATACCTTTTTGCTACTCTGAGGTATTATTTATTCAGTTATATTTTCTGAATTGAAACTCAGTTATGAATTAGAGTTCACAGTAAATTATCGTTCCTGGAATACGGTAGTTTATTCCTTTATTTAATTATTTCTGGTTCGCACCTTAATCCATCCTTCATTGGGATCGAGTCGTGCCAGTCACACTTCATATTAATCAGATATTAATGTGGGGTCGTGACAATTTTGGCTCGGTGGGCTCAAGAAAGAAAATTGCCTAAATCATCTAAGTGTGCATTAAAAATCAATTTGACCTCAGAATAGAGCATAAGCAAATTCTAGCAATCATAATTCAAGAATGCAAAAGTCACTCATGAAGAAAATATACAGAATGGGCATAACAGAATTTAGGCTTAAAGCTCACGAGGTATGCTTAGTTCATTCATCATACTTGTTGCTAGCGTGGGCATGCTGATAAAATTTTACAACTAATTTCCACCATCATGACCACAAGACCGAGACTTCATGCTTTCCAAGTTTTAATAAATAAACATGTTGGACTCGACCAAAAAAAAAAAAAAGCAACCCCCACCTACACACTTTGCCTTAGGCAAAGTGGGTGAAAAAGAGGCTAGAAAAACAAAAAAAACAAAACAAAACAAAAAAAAGACTCCAAAAGAAAAGAAAAAACCAGTTTGGGTTAGGCCTCGGGTATATTGAAGTAGGCATGGAGGCACTATTCAAGCTATCCAGGTTGATGGCAGCCAACTTCTTCCCTTGTGCCCTCGACAGTCTCAAACTCAGCCCTGCAAAATAATTAGAAACGAAATGCCAGAGGCTGTAAAATGTGCACAAGACAATAATCAGATACTTGTTCATTTCTCCTCGCTTATGCTCGTCTTCTTTGTACATCTATTCTAATAAAAAAGACTCTAAAAAAACATAGAAAAGATGGACTTGTCGTCGTCGTCGGAATTTTTTCGGTGACCTCTTTTTCGACATGCAATACCATTTTTAGATTCTCCTTTCTTCTCTCTTTCCATTTCTTTGATTATTTTTAAAAGATTTTGAGGTTTAGGCATCTAATTTTCGGATCTAAGAGTGGTTTAAACCCTAACCTTTTAAAATCTTATTTCTTTCTTTATTTTTCAATTTCTATTTTGATTTTTATGGTAATAGATGTGGATTTGTGGGCTATTTTGGTTTCCCATTTTAAATGATATTTTTATCTAATGTTCTTATTATTTTGATATTCTTGAACACATTAAAAGTGGAATGGGTGAAAGATGAGAAGAGAAACTATGAACGTTCATTGTTAGTGTTGGTGGAAATGTTATTGAAATTAATAGAATTTTTGCAATTTATGTATATGTTTGTGTGCGTGAACAGTGTGAGTTGTGGATGTGGTTATGTGTGTGTGTTTGTGTTGGTTGTGTGTGTGCGTGAGTTTTAATTTTTATTTTCTTTTATTTATTTAACTATTTTATATTTTATGCCATTATAATTTAGATAAGTATAACTAAAAAGTTTAGAAATACTTATAAAAAATTGTTCTTAATCTAATGAATAAATCTCTATCAATTAAATTACAAGGGCTATGGATTAATCTTTGTTAGTAATATTTTTTTTATTAAGGCATATGTTTTTGACACATTAATTATAAATCTTAGTATATATTTCAAAGTTGAATTATAGCCTACTGGATAATCATTTAATTTTATGTACAAATGTCTAATGTTCAAATATACTTGAATTAGTTTATTATTTTAATTAATTAACGTATTTTCTAAGTTATTAAATTTAAAACTTGTTGTAATTTTTGAAAATCATATCTTGTTTAATGGTTGGAGTCTTGATTTAATAATGATAGGTCTAATGTTCTAATCTTATGAAATGCATTTTTAAGACCCATTTTTAATGTTATACAACCTTATTTAATTAAAAGCATGCTTTATTTTTTGAAAATTAGCATTGGCCTAATGGTTGAGGTACATAAATTAATATGGGAGGTCTATAGTTCAATTCCCATTGGAGCAGTTTATTTATTTTTAATTAATTAATTGTATTTATAACCTTTATTTAATTAAAAGTTACAATAATTTTAGAAAACCATTGGTGGTGTAATGGTTGAGTTCTAGATTAATTAATGAATGTTTAAGGGTTCAAATCTCTTTATAAATATTTTATTTATGGATTTTATTTCCAACATGATTCTGCACTATATATAAATAAAAATCTGTTAAGATTTTCGATAATGGCCTTTGACCCAATGGTTATATTCTGTATTTTATTAGGATAGGTCAAAGGTTCAAAACCTTTAGAATGCATTTTATTTATTTTAATTCCAAGATAATTATGAACTTTATTTAATTAAAACCACTAAACAATTTTCAAAAATGTTGTTTAGTCTTATAACTAGTATTTCTCCCGTGCGATGCACGGAGATCATTTTATGCATTTCAGGTATGAATAATATAAATTATTTATAAATACAAATAAATAATTTTTACAAAAGTGAAATATAAAAAATATTGAAATTGTATAAGTGCTTTTTGAATATAAGTAGGGGTGTGCAAAATTAAATCAAAACCAAAAACTGAATCAAATCGAGCTATTTAGTTAGTTTGGTTTGGTCATTTTTTCTTTAGTTTTGGTTTGGTTTTGAATATTAAAACCAAAATATAGTTTGGTTCGGTTTCGATCTAAGTAAAAAATATTTTGGTTAGAACCGACCCAACCAAAAAATATAAATATATATATATATATACACTATATTTATAGTTTATGATTTATAATTCTAATATTAATTATATTTAAATTAATAAATTTAAAAAGTTTTTATACCTAAATAATATTAGTAATTCTAATATTTAGTTTCAATTTTCTAGTTATAGAATTTTTAAAATATTTACTTATTTAATATATGGTTTGTTATCTATTGAATGCATTTTATTCTCTTTAGATATAATTATTTCGGAAAAAAAAAATAATCACTAAAAATTCTGTTAAACCGAAAACCAAACCAAACTAACCAAAGAATTACGGTTTGGTTTGGTTCGATTATCTATATTATTTTGGTTGGTTTGGTTTGAATTTTTTTAAGAAATTTTTTATTTGGTTTTGTTAGTTTAGCTCGGTTTTGCACTAAACCAATCATTCGCACACCCCTAGATATAAGACAACATGAATTAAATAATTGTCCTTGTATTGGACTTATAAGGAAGAAATATTGTGTGCAATTTATTAATCTACAATATTTTATTTCCATCAATTTTATTTATTGAAGACTACTAAATAATGTTATGAACACATGTAAATAAAAAATAAAATGCATTACAATATTATGAATTATACATATATTAAATTGACAAATAATTAAAAAAGGAAATAAAAAATAAAGTTATTTTGATTTTTCGAAAAGATATTACTATAATGATTGTTTACAATGGTTTGCAGCAAAAGTAATAAGCGCTTTTCTAAAATAATTTTTTGGGTTAATTCATTCATAGGGCGCTAAAATTTTATATACATTTTGCTCCAATAGATCCTTCAACATTTTTTTTTGCTTAGTAGATCATTCTGCTTCTATAATACATTTTCTCAAGTTCCTGTGTTTTCTAGTTATATTTTGAGAGGTTTCTGGATAAATTTTTATTGTTTTAATAGCTCCTTCTACTTATCTATTTGATCTCAGTTAGTCTTTATTTAATTGAACTAACAAAGTTGCTAACTTCTTTGTTGTTTAACCCAACCAATTTATTAAAAATTACTAATGAAATTTTGATCAAATAATTAAAAAATAAAACTTAAAATAGAACACATAATTATCTAAAATATGATAAATTATATTATGGCATAAAAGGATGTGCATTATCTAAAAATCAAAAAAAAAAAATGAAAAATTATTCAAATTAAATTTGTATGTTATAAGTTAGAATGAAAATAAGATAGAAAATATGATTCTTTACTTTGAAGGAAGACAATATTTTTTGGACAATTAATAAGTAAATTTTCATTTTTTTTCCTAAAATTGTGTTTTTTTTTTCTTGCTGACTTCACGGGTGTAATGCATGTTGAAAAATGCAAATAATTTCTAAATATAAATATATACTATTAAAAGTTGGAAGGATTGCTTAAATATGAAAATGGTTTTTGTAGAGCAACATGTAAATAATTAAGAATGATGAAAATCTAAAAAATTGAAATTGCGAATAGTTGAACATAAAAACATAAATAATGATTTCAAAACTGATACACATGCTCATATGCTCCTGGAAAACTAATTCTATTGCTCAAAGTAACTTCAAATTTTATTCGTAAGCTTATGCAACCAATTGATGTAAATTTTGTTTAAATGTTTTAATAGAATACCATAGTAATTTATGTTAGTTTGAATATGAATAGAAGTGTAAAATATGATTAAAAATAAAATGAAATACCTTCAAAACGCCAATGTAGTGGCCCACAAATATATATCTTGGTTAAAAGAAATACGTGGATGATCAAATGAAAAGAGTAAAAGTTACATTGCATACAGTAAAAAAAATCGCATCATCCCGACGTACATTTTTTACTATTCAAAACTGCATGGAGAAATCTTCCATTATAAAATGAAAAAATTTAGAAGACAAAAGGTTAAAAATTTAAAGTTAGAAAATTAAAAAACACACCATCCAGATTAAGCTTCTCCTAAAATGAAACTTTTTGGATGATCCCGCTATTGTAAAAAATACTTGAATCAATTAGCTCCAATTAAGCTTCTCCTAAAATATAAAATTTAATTAACAAATATAAATTAAATAATTATTGTGATAATATTGTAGCACTAATATAAACTACAAATACTGTTAGAATTTGTTGCCTGAAACAATGTGAATATGGATGTAAATTGCAAAGTTAAAAATAATGTTGAAGCTAGTGTTACCACATTGCCTTCAACATGCAACGGAAATGTAAATAGAACTTTGCACAAAATAAGTTTTAAATCACACTCCTTACAGTGTGTGATTGCCTCAAGGCAAAATTCACTATCACAAGTGAAACACAAAAACAATGCTGATGTTGTCTCGGTTCACTCCCTTGACAACACTGCATAAAACATACAGAGGACTATCCTAGCTTCACTCACTCGAATAATCACTCAAAAACAAACCTATCTGAACACATAGACAGATTACAACAAGTCACTCTAAATCCTAGACTTCTCAAAGTTGACTATCTAACCTGCATACACAACTGGAATGAAAGTCTCCAGCTGATTGGGATGCTAGGCAGATGTCGAGGAAGATGTCTTGGATTTCAGAGATGACACTAGATGCAAGATTCAGAGCTTCTCATAAACCACGGTGATAACCTGCTTGCATAAATGATTTTAAGGCTTGGAAATGCCTTAAATACTTCCTCCATCTCGGCTGGGTAGTTTCTCCACGATCTTTGATGAGTCGGATGCAAAACTACCGCCTTCCACTACCCTTGCTGAACTGGACTCGAGATAACCATCCTCTGCACTGCGTGCCACACGTTCTTCAACATCGTGTAACAATGGCGGTTACTCCAGCTACCCACGTTCTCTGCAACGGTTAGTGTCAAAGATGAAGTAGGGAACATCACGTCCCTTGAAACTCGGAACAGATTCTGACCTAGTCAAAATCAAGCATAATCCACGTTTTAATTCGAAATAAAATATCTAATAAATCCCTTAAATCGTGAAAAATGATATGTGACAAAAATCACAATTTATTAATATTAATTTAAAATAAATTAATCCAAAATACTAGGAAAGAATAAGGTTAAATATCCGAGTGTTATACTCGGTGTGACGAGAATGACGGACAACATTAGATATGACATTGATCGCGATGTTATCAGTGAAGTGATAACATCATCTGGAACACGTCATACTCAACAAATACAACTTAAGAATTCCCAATAGTTTATTCCAATTTCATCTTATACCTTTGAATTCATCATCCTAATAATTAAGAACACACACACACACACACATATACTAATATGTGTGTGCGCTTGCATGTGTGAAACAAAGTCAAGAAAAAGACAATGATAAAGGAAAAATATATAATATGATAAAAATGATTACTTCAAACAATCACGGCCACCACTCTTTCAATTTGCAACATCATAGAAATCAGATAAAAAAGAGAGCAAAAAAAAAGAAATAAATGTAATTATATTAAAAAAGACTTCAAAGAAATAGAAATGACTAAAATTTTGTAAACATATTATTATTATTATTATTATTATTATGATGAAAACTTACATTGCTTGATTAACGTAATTGAAGATCGTTTACATTTATATAAATTGATGATTACATGCTTTGATTAACAATAATATTCTCGTAGATTGACTAAAGTAATTGTAGGATATGTAATTTATTTTGTATAAACGTGATTAATATAATTATATGATAATATTCTAATTAGTTATATAGAATATAATAGAATTTATTAGGAATGAATGAATAAACACATGTTAATTTTAGTAGCACATAATTTGCATTAATTATTAAAATATTAATGATAGAAATTTGAATGTAACATTAAATGAAATACTTATTAAATTATTGTATTGTTAATTGTCTAAAATATCCTTATAAATGGGAGGGAAAAAGTGGGTTGCATGAGTGTGTTATAATATATATATAGATGGTGAGAGTTTAGATTTTATGCTAGAGGTCAAAGGTTCAATCCACTTTGATGCATATTATAATCCTCTTTTTACTCAAATATTTATGAGTGTATTTAATTAAAGCAGTTTAATTAATGTTAAATAAATTCTTCTAGTCTAGTGGTTAAGTGCTTATTATTTCACTCATGCTTTTGGTCAAGTGTTCAAGCCCTCTTGACTACATAATCATATTATATTTTTACTTTATTTTTATTTGGTCTATTTTGCTTAATTTAGATTAAATTCAAAATTACGCGTATGATATTGTAATGCGCCAAACTACTCCGTTTGGCCACGTCACTTAACATACTTGTAACGCCCCAAACTACTCCGTTTGACCACGTCACTTAACAAATAATTTATTTACACGCATTTGCGTTCTCTTAATAGATTAAGCGGAAGCTAATGTCAAATTGCATAGTGAGGTATAACATCATAATTCTGAATATAAATTTTTCACAATTATAACATGCAACCTATCGAAATCTACCCTGTCACACAACATAGTATTTAACGGAAGCATAGAATCCACATTATTCATTCAATCATCTAACCTATCGGGCTCATAGGTCTTAGGCAACCCGCCCGTCTAGCATCTTATTATAACCATCACAAAATTTAGGGTTCATCGACATATATTTACACAATGTAGGCTCCTAGGTCAATCGACCCGCCTTTAAATCATTGACATGTTATATCAAGTTAAATACAATCACAACTACAAAAATCGGGCTAATCCCATTCCCAATAATCATTAATCATAAGATAAATAGAACGATTAATGGAATTATAATAATATGCGTATTCAAAGTCATGTAAAAGTAAACACAATCTTGTGGGGGTTCTCTTGTGTTCACAACGCTCCTACTCGTGCCTCGACTCCTCAACCTGAAATTCATTTAATGAATGGGGTGAGTATTTAACAACATACTCAGTGGGGAACACTGTAAACAGTTATAGCCAATTGCACAAGTGAAAATATAACATATGGATACTTCTTTTCTTTTGTGGAGACTAGCCTCAACCCCGTAGGGCCCAAACATCATGATGCCCCCGTTAATGAACGTCTTTATCCCTGTAGGGATGCCCGCAGACATACTACCCCCAGGGAGGACATTAACAAGTCTAATATCGATCCCGAAGGATCTCTTTGTCGACCCCGAAGGATCTCTTTGTCGACCCCGAAGGATCTCTGTTCTGCCCCGAAGGGTCTCATTCATACTTATACAATCAAAGCACAACAATAACTATAAATTTACACGTGTTCACAGTTTAGAGTTACCCCACCTTACGAGACGCTTTCAAGATCTCACAACCTTTGAAATACTTCTTAGCCGTGCACAAGTCGTCCACCTCGAACCACAACACGTCACCTAGCACCTTTTAATCCTCTTTTCATTTTAGATGTCGAGTTATACAATTAAATCATAATTTTGACCAAACTCATGCTATACTTTGCTTTAAGGTTTTCAAACATATCCATATACACAATCATGGATATACCAACTCATAATACGATTTTGTACTCAAAATACATATTAAAACTCTTTGAAGCATTTAATCGAGCACGTTTCGTGCACCCATTTAAACCACAAGATCATGACTCAATTTAAATCATTTAAACCCAATATTTCAAATACCAACACCTTCATCCTAGGGCTCTAACATACATGAAAATCAACTCCATACAATCATCATAACACCTCCAATCAACTATCAACATATTAAGGGGAAATTAGGGCAAAAATCATATCTTTAGCAACAATGAACCCTAGGGATATCAATATAACTTCACATATAGCTTCAATGGAGTAAATAAACCATATGTTTGAGATATTAAAGCATGAAGATCAATAGAATTGAAAAACCCTAATTTTTGGGATTTAAACCCTAAATTCAAATCAACAAGAATGAAGCTTAATCATCAAGAGGGAAGTGGTATGAGATTACCTTAGATGATGGATGATGATGATAGAATCCACTCCCAAAAGTTGAAGAATTTCTTGAAAGAGATTTGGGAGAAAATCGCCCAAAATGAAAGAAATGAGGATGAAATGGTTAAGTGTGGTATTTAAAGAAGGAAAATTCCGAAGCAGGGCACGACCTAAAGGGGTCGCGTTTCACGGTCGCGCTTGAAAAATACTGTGAGGCGCGACCAAAGGTGGTCGCGTTTTGGGGTCAGCTTTTAGCCGAAGAAAAATGGCTCTCTGAAGTTGGTGACACGCAACCGAGGGGGTCGCGCTTCATGGTCGCGCTGTAGACCTCTCAGAACGCGACTCGAATGGGGTCGCGCTTCCCGGTCGCACCAGACTTGAAGATTTTTAAAAGAGCTTCGATTTGAGTACTTATGGGCCTCGTGGTTCCAACCGAGTCAAAAGTTATGACCTCCGGACGAAACCCTACCAAAACTCAGCGAGACCCTCGATTTATGCTATTTTCGAAAACACAAACAATACACAACTTGAATTTTCAAAACATATTTACTACTCATTTAATGCACACACCGAAATTACATAAAATTAAGGTATGGAAATCATAAAATTAAACACAATTACAATCACTCCTTAACACATAACACGACATTTTAGTATTAAAAATTCGAACTGTATTATACACTCAGTATAATATCACTGTGTGCTATGACGTATTGGTTCGAGTAGGACAACCTGCAATAAAACAACGGCATAATATACAAACATACTAAAATGATTAATATTCAATGATATTAATTTGAAATCATTTACTAAAATTATAATTTATAATTTAGCAAAAAGGATCGGGGTATCACAATCTCTCCAACTTTTAAAAATTTCGTCCTCGAAATTAGCCTAACCTTTCTGATAAAATTTTGATATCGAGCTATAGTATCAACTTCTTTCTTTCAAGGCCTCAACGGGTCCACTTTGACTCCGCTGAACTTTTATTATGGGAACCCCACGGGTTCGAAGAGTGTGAACTCTTCTATCAATCACAACAATTGGGTCTTCTTCATACGTCAAGTCTTTTGAAACTTGCACTGTGTCATATGAAATGACATGACTAGGGTCGGACACATATCGTCTAAGCAACGACACATGGAAAACATCGTGCACACCCGCCAAATCCGGAGGTAGTGCTAGGCGATAGGCAACATCACCTATTTTCTCTAGAATCTCGAATGGTCCCACATAACGTGGCTGCAACTTACCCTTCTTCCCAAATCTAACCACTCCTCTCATTGGTGCAATCTTCAAGAATACCTTGTCACCAATCTCAAGCTCACGTCTTTTCTCTTTACGTCAGCATAAGATTTCTGGCGATCTTGGGCTATCTTGATTCTTCTTCTCATCTTCTTCAAAGCTTGAGCATCTTCTATCTTTTCTTCCTTATGGAATCTCTCTCAAAACATCGCTTAACACGAGCTTCTTATAATCTTGCATTTGAGCGGACCTTTAGAAACTATTCGAGCAACGGAATAAAAGAAAAATTCGCTAAACTTGCTCCTCGAGCACTGGACGTGCGGTCTCAACGAGTCCATCCTTCCTTTATCTTGCTTGGCTTTACTTCTCGCAGCTTTGAGAAACTTCAACGAACTCGAACTAGACGACAAACTCGAATAATCAGGCACTTACTTCGATGGTTCCTTGCACGTTCTATCATGATGAAAACTCACTTTATCTTCATCTTTACTTCCTGAGGTTCGACTCCTTCATCTTCTTGGGGCGTACCTCGTGATGCGCTTATAAATTCTTAATGCAACTTAAATCTAAACTTCTTGGTCACAGTTGTCTCTTTTCCTTAAAGCAGTCGTCTGACTTCGTGGCTCCTGCTGGTGGTCACCATCGCTTGTAGGCGTAACGATTGCACGTCCGGACTTTTAACTGCACGCTCGGAACTTACATGCCGACATTCCTTAGATCATCTCTAAATGCAACGAGCTGAGAAATCTTCTCGGAAACGTGCATCCTAAACTTTAGAGAATACTATCTGGCGCTTACTTCGATTCTACTTCCTACTAGGAAATAATATCTCTTATTCCTCCAACCTTGACTAAAAGGAATACTGCTATATACTCTCTGCTCTATTCCGAGGTCCACACTTGAGTTCTATGAGTGAGAACAGAATAAACGAATGCCTCTGAGTGAGGGCTTTATCTTGATCAACAATTCTTTAACAAGCTTAAAAACTGGAAGGGATATAACACTCGGTTATATGTGTCAAAAACATTGCCTTTTCCGAGGACTTATAAACTTGAAGGGTTCTTGCATATAACAAAGATATGGAAGAAATCAACGGTTAGCAACTGAAAACCGTGCTAAAATATTTTCACAAGGGCGACAGCATAGCCTATCAAGAAAATGCTATTACTAATTCTTGATGATCAAGGAAGTATCATTCAAAAGATTGCAAATTATCCTAGCGGATATAATCAAAGAATTTTGAATGGTACAAATGGAGAATTTCGATTGATACGAAGCTATTGAAGGGCAACTGATTCAATTAACAAGAGAATAAATCGATTCCAAAAGAGAATGAAAAAATCAATTCTATTGACACGCGAATGAATAAATAGACTCAACAAAACTTCTATCACACCGAAACTCTCAATCTACCGATTACTAGGTCTATCTTCCTAACGATCTTCTTCTTCGGGTCTTCTCTTTCTTCATTTTGCATAAGAAAGGATCATCGACTTGTGCTTCACGAACTCGATCACGAATTAGTAGTCGAACTACTAAGGCTGCTAGAATCCCTTGAGTGGTGTTGGAAGGATCCACCACCTCTAGATTCATCTTCTCGAACTCCTTGATCAACTGTTCTTGCTTGGTTGGAAGATAGCTCTTCCGGCTTAAGGCATTAGCTACATCGTTCGCCTTTCCAGGATGATATAAGATCGTACAGTCATAGTCTTTCATCAACTCTAACCATCTTCCTTGACGCAAATTCAACTCCTTCTGGGTGAAGAAGTACTTTAAGCTTTTGTGGTCGGTGTAAATCTCGCACTTGCTTCCATAAAGATAATGCCTCCAAATCTTCAATGCATAAACTACAGCAGCTAGTTCGAGATCATGCGTCGGATAATTATGCTCATATGTCTTCAACTGTCTTGATGCGTACGCCACTATCTTTCCATGTTGCATCAAAACACACCCAAGTCCTTGCTGCGAGGCGTCACTGTAGATGACGAAGCCTTCAGTCCCATCAGGAATGGTCAACACTGAGGCTGACACAAGACGTCACTTTAATTCTTGAAAACTCTGCTCACACTTCTTGCTCCAACCAGAACTCGCATTTTGAAAATTTTGCATACAACTCTTCTTTCCTTAGCGTCTCCAATACGATTCTGAGATACTCAACGTGTTGCTCCTTACTTCTTGAATAAATCAAGATGTCGTCGATGATGACTATCATGAATTGGTCGAGGTATGGATGGAATACTCGATTCATTAAGTCCATGAAGACTCCCGGTGCATTGGACAATCCAAAAGGCACCACCGTGAACTCATAATGCCCATAACGCATTCTTAAATGCCATCTTTGGGATGTCACTCTCCTTGATCTTCAATTGATGATTGCTGGATCTTAAATCGATCTTCGAAAACACACCGACTCCCTTCAGTTGATCGAAAAAAATCTTCAATTCTTGGCAGCGGATACTTGTTCTTGATCATTAACCGGTTCAATTCTCTATAATCAATGCACATCCGCATTGATCCATCCTTTTTCTTCACAAATACACAGGTGCTCCCCATGGTGAAACACTTGGTCGGATTAACTTGTTGTCAAGCAACTCCTGAAGTTGAACTTTGAGCTCTTGCAACTCCTTTGGCGCCATTCTATACGGAGCCTTAGATATTAGTGTCGCACCTGGCACTAGGTCGATGGTGAACTCGATCTGACGGTCAGGAAGAATCCCTAGCAACCCGTCTGGAAAGACATCGGGAAACTCGTTCACCCGTAGCACGTCTGACACTTGGACTTTAGTGGATTTTGACTCCACTATGCTGACGAGGAATCCCTGACACCCTTTCTTCTTCAATGACTTCATTGCCTTCATTGTTGTAATGATTCTCTGAGTTGATCTCGTTCTTGCACCATAGAAGATTAACTTAGACTCACCCAGAAAATTAAATTCGACCTTACGATCACGACATCGAATCGTGGCATGATTCCCACTCAACCAATCCATACCTAGGATTACGTCGAAATCACGCATCTCCAAGACATGGAGATCTGCTCTCAGCTCTCTATTATTGATTTCTAGCTTCAGGCCACACGCCATCTTGCTAGAAGAAACTTCCTTTCCCGAAGGAATACCGATCTCTATCAATTCACCACTATCTTTGCATGAAATGCCAAGCTCGGAATAGCTTTTTGGCACACTAGCTCGTTAGGTTAATGTCATTCTTAAGGCTAATTCGAGGACTACTAAAGCACTTTTCATCATTTCATAATCAAGAAAGCACACAACTTTCAAGATTTTATTTCTTTAAAGCGTGTATCGGGAATTTAAAACATCATAGCTGATCGTGACAACAGATACATTTCATTCATCTATATTGTCCAACTTCGGACCATTCATTCTTTTCTTTTGTCCAACTTCGGACCATTCATTCTTTTCTTTTGTCCAACTTCGGACCATTCATTCTTTTCTTTATCATGCTATCACGATTTATTCAACTCTTTAACTTCTTTTCCCGACACTCTCTATACATACACTCCCATTCATATTGCTCATACTTTGAAAAACCCTTAAAGAAAAGGTACATACCTTAGGATCGGAGTCGAGCTGAGTAGCCGTCGTGAACAACCACCCACATTTCTCATTCATAAATCAAACACATACAGAAACGAGTCTACAGGAGCGTAGACCCGCTCTGATACCACTTTGTAACGCCCCAAACTACTCCGTTTGGCCACGTCACTTAACATACTTGTAACACCCCAAACTACTCCGTTTGGCCACGTCACTTAACAAATAATTTATTTACACGCATTTGCGTTCTCTTAATAGATTAAGCGGAAGCTAAGGTCAAATTTCATAGTGAGGTATAACATCATAATTCTGAATATAAATTTTTCACAATTATAACATGCAACCTATCGAAATCTACCCTGTCACACAACATAGTATTTAACGGAAGCATAGAATCCACATTATTCATTCAATCATCTAACCTATCGGGCTCATAGGTCTTAGACAACCCGCCCGTCTAGCATCTTATTATAACCATCACAAAATTTAGGGTTCATCGACATATATTTACACAATGTAGGCTCCTAGGTCAATTGACCCGCCTTTAAATCATTGACATGTTATATCAAGTTAAATACAATCACAACTACAAAAATCGGGCTAATCGCATTCCCAATAATCATTAATCATAAGATAAATAGAACGATTAATGGAATTATAATAATATGCATATTCAAAGGCATGTAAAAGTAAACACAATCTTGTGGGGGTTCTCTTGTGTTCACAACGCTCCTATTCGTGCCTCGACTCCTCAACCTGAAATTCATTTAATGAATGGGGTGAGTATTTAACAACATACTCAGTGGGGAACACTGTAAACAGTTATAGCCAATTGCACAAGTGAAAATATAACATATGGATACTTCTTTTCTTTTGTGGAGACTAGCCTCAACCCCGTAGGGCCCAAACATCATGATGCCCCCGTTAATGAACGTCTTTATCCCTGTAGGGATACCCGTAGACATACTACCCCCCAGGGAGGACATTAACAAGTCTATTATCGATCCCGAAGGATCTCTTTGTCGATCCCGAAGGATCTCTTTGTCGACCCCGAAGGATCTCTGTTCTGCCCCGAAGGGTCTCATTCATACTTATACAATCAAAGCACAACAGTAACTATAACTTTACACGTGTTCACAGTTTAGAGTTACCCCACCTTACGAGACGCTTTCAAGATCTCACAACCTTTGAAATACTTCTTGGCTGTGCACAAGTCGTCCACCTCGAACCACAACAAGTCACCTAGCACCTTTTAATCCTCTTTTCATTTTAGATATCGAGTTATACAATTAAATCATAATTTTGACCAAACTCATGCTACACTTTGCTTTAAGGTCTTCAACCATATCCATATACACAATCATGAATATACCAACTCATAATACGATTTTGGACTCAAAATACATATTAAAACTCTTTGAAGCATTTAATCGAGCACGTTTCGTGCACCCATTTAAACCACAAGATCATGACTCAATTTAAATCATTTAAACCCAATATTTCAAATACCAACACCTTCATCCTAGGGCTCTAACATACATGAAAATTAACTCCATACAATCATCATAACACCTCCAATCAACTATCAACATATTAAGGGGAAATTAGGGCAAAAATCATATCTTTAGCAACAATGAACCCTAGGGATATCAATATAACTTCACATATAGCTTCAATGGAGTAAATAAACCATATGTTTGATTGAGGACTCCAATATATTTTAAGCTAGGATCTCGTTCGACCTTCAAATGACGTCAGATTACGCTCTTATTATATGGACTCGTTCCCTAGAGCCTTATTCACGTTATAGTATATGTTTAAACGATTAATATGTTATTAAGATATAGTTCTGATGTATAGGTCCTAACCCGAGACCCGTTTAGGACGATGATTAAGGATATTCCTATATTTAAGCATAAGGTCTTAATCGGATAGCTGGCTTCGGATGATAAGTCGTGAATAAAGCTTCAGCTAATTTAGCTATAAGGTGGGTTTACTTACCGATATATTTTCAAAATTATATTTAAACTGCCATCCACTATGAAAGGGTTCGTAGTCAAAGGAAAAGTTGTTGTCAACGGAGTGTCACATGTTGAAGGACTAAAGCACAAGCTGCTAAGTATCAGCCATCTTTGTGACAATGGTTATTCAGTCAATTTCAGCAACAGCTCGTGTGACATTAGAGATAAGTCAACTGGAGCAATACTCCTGACTAGAGTACGAAAAGGCAACATGTATGTTGTTGACTGGTCAACCGGCTACTCAGAAGCTTGCTTTCTTTCAAAATGATCAACTGAAGCAAGCTGGCTATGGCATCAATGACTGAATCACCTCAACTTCAAAACAATCAACTATCTGGCCAAGAAAGAGTTGGTTGAGGGGCTTCCCAAGGAGATCGATAAGAAAGCTAGAGTCTGCGGACCATGTCAAAAAGGAAAGCAAGCGAAGCCATCATTAAAAAATAAGAGCCATCCTCAAGGGACAACTGATATTCTACAGCTCCTACACATGGACCTGTTTGGACCAGTGAAGCCACCAACCCCCAGAGGTAAGAAGTTTACTCTTGTAGTAGTAGATAACTACTCAAGATATACCTGAGTGGAGTTCCTGAGAAGCTAAGATGAAACCTTTACCAAGCTATTAACATTGATCAGAAGATTGCAAACTGACAAGGGAAAATCAGTTCAAAGGATAAGATCCGACAATGGAACTGAGTTCGTCAACAAGCAAGTGATCAATTTTTTGAGTGAACTGGGAATCACTCATGAGCACTCAGCTGCAAGAACTCCTCAACAGAATGGCGTAGCAGAAATGAGAAATCGCACACTCAAAGAGGTAGCTCAAGCAATGATAGCAGATGCCAACATAGCTAAAAGCTACTGGGCCGAAGCAGTCAACACAGCTTGCCATACTCAGAATAGAAGTGCCATCGTCACAACACATGAAAAAACGCCTTATGAGTTGTACAAGGGTCGTAAGCCTTCTATCTCTTACTTTAAAGTATTTAGCTGCAAATGTTACATCCACAATAATGGCCAGATCCATCTGAAAGCTTTCAGTGCCAAAGCTAATGAGTGGATCTTTCTCGGCTATAATGCCCCTCACGTACAAGCTTATAGAGTGTTCAACAAACGAACACTAGTTGTGGAAGTAACATGTCATGTGATATTTGATGAGCTTGCTGATGAGTACAGGAACAAAAAGAAAATTCATACATCAGCACAAGCACTACCTAGTGAAACTGAAAACTCGCAGGACTATGTTGATCACATTGTTCCAGAGCGGTTTGAAACTTTACTAGAAGATGGCATTGAAACTGACTCCAGACCAGTTAAAGACAACTTGATCAATAAGGACACAATTTGTACTGAGACCACAAACCCCACAACTGAAACAGGGGGAAGAACCAATGAAATTGTTGAGCAAGTTGGAGACAAGGCACCAGTTGTAAGATTGGAGGCCATCAGATTGTTCCTCACCTATGCAGCTCACAACAATTTCACAGTCTATCAAATGGACGTGAAAAGTGCGTTCTTGCAAGGTATGCTCAAGGAGGATGTTTATGTCAAGCAACCTCCAGGCTTTGAAATTGGAAATCAGGTATACAAGTTGAAGAAAGCTCTATATTGATTGAAGTAAGCACCAAGAGCTTGGTATGAAACCCTTACAAAATTCTTGCTGAAGAATGGGATTCAAAAAGGAGTTATCGTTCATACTCTATTCAGAATAAAATGATCAGCTGAGATCTTAATGGTTCAAATTTATGTGGATGACATAATTTTTAGATCAAAGAGTAAAGATCTCTGCACTCGATTCGCTCAACTGATGCAAAGCGAATTTGAGATGAGCATGATGGGAGAAATGACTTTCTTCCTAGGACTCCAAGTGAAGCAGTTGGAAGATTGAATCTTTATCAGTCAAGGAAAGTACACCAAAGAGCTTGTCAGGAAGTTTGGAACCGATAAGGAAAAAACTCTCAAGATTCCAATGAATACATCAGTGCAGCTGACTCTCGATGAGGAAGGAGAATTAGTCAGCCAGACGCACTACAGAGGAATCATTAGATCTATTCTCTGCCTAACTGCCAGCCGACCAGACATCTCCTATTCAGTTGGACTGTGTGCATGGTTCCAAGCCAACCCGAAGAAAAGTCATCTTAAAGCAGCAAAGAGGATCATGAAGTACCTCAGAGGAACCATAAATCTTGGATTATGGCATCCTAGAGATGATAGCTTGAGTCTAGCTGGCTACTCAGACTTAGACTTTGAAGGATGCAAGATCGACAGAAAAAGCACCAGTGGAACATGTCAGTTTCTTGGGAACAAACTGATATCCTGGTTTAGCAAAAAGCAGCACTCAGTTGCCACATCAACAACTGAAGCCGAGTATGTAGCTGTTGGAAGCTGTTGTGCGCAGATTCTTTGGATGAAGCAACAGCTGAAAGATTACAAGGTGGACACTGAAGAAGTGCCTATCTACTGTGATAAAAATAGTGCTATTGCAATATCTCAGAATCCAGTATTGCATTTAATGACGAAGCACATTGATATCAGACACCACTTCATCAGAGATCACATCAAGAAGAAAGACATATGTATCAGATATGTCAACACGGAGAAGCAGATAGGCAATATCTTCACCAAGCCATTTCCAGAAGCTAGATTTGTGGAGCTATGTATCCAATTGGGATTGCTCGAACTAGCTTCAAAGAAGGATGATGATCAGCCAAGTGAAGGAGTGAAAAGGAATACTCCAGCTGAAGATGAGAACTAAATCAAATGGCATCAATTCACTAAGCTATGAAGCTTAAACTGATGAGCCAAATCAGTTCTGAAGAAATGGCTAAGGCTAAAAGAAAGCTGACGAAAAGTATACTGATCGCTAAAAGCATCAGTTTTCAACCAGTTGTGTTCAACTGATGAGAGCAGTTGAATCTAAAGCTGACTGAGGAGACCAAGCTTCAGCTGAAGGAAACAACTTAAAAGCTTAGGTGGAGCAAAGTAGAGAGAACAGCTCAAGCTGACGAAAAGCTTGAAGTCAAAGCTGAAGGGACTCCAGCTGGAACTGATCAATCCAACCCGAGGAGATCAGCAATCATCAACTGATGAGGCTAACTGATGACATCAATAACTCCAAGCCACGTGGAGACTCAAGAAGGAGAGCTACAAACAGATAAGTTCAAAATTGAATTTATTACTGAACGGTAAAATGATGTGTCATCCCAATATTACCGTTTGACCCACCTTCTCTCTCCTCATCAATTCTGAACGGATAGATTTTGAACGACTTTTTAGTCGACCCATTAGCACCAGCTGGTTAAAACCATTCAAATTGATAAGAATTAAAATCTTCTGACCGTTGGATTGAAATCATCTCACGATATAAATAGCTTGGCTGAGCTCTCAAAATCACCTTTTATCACTCCGACTCTCTGTCTTCAGAACCTTTTTTTCAAAGTCTTTACTGTTCTTAAGTCCTCTCCTCAAAAAGCTCTCTTGTCAGAAATATGGCCCAAAACCCATCACACCGCGTTCGCAAAGAATTTGACTTCCGTGCAACCGGAGAAGATTCACCTATCTTTTGCGATAAGCTTCTCAAAGACAGCTTCTTCGAGCCAACTATATTTTCTGAGAATTGTAGAAACTCAGAGCTCAGTGGAGAAATCATTACAAGACTATATAATGCTCAGCTGCAAGTATTTCTCGAGGTCACCCCTTCTCGTGTCTATCCTGAAGCTGTAGCCGAGTTCTACCTCAACTCAGATGGTTACAAAAGATTAGATTCCTTCACTACCAAAGTAAGGGGACACGAATTCACTGTAACGACTGAATCACTTGGAGATATGTTCAAGCTATCAACCAGCGGCCTAAATCTTGAAGACATAAAGTATGACTCTGAGAACGATTACAAACTCTAGAAGAGAGAAGATGCAACCACCCAGTTCAAAAGCAATCACTACATCTCTCTCTTTAAGGAAGAATATCATGTATTGGCATCAGTAGCTTCCAAAATAATTGTTGGAACAGCTGGAAGTTTGTCAGAGATGTCTAAGCCCAAATATCAAGTATGTGCTACGATAATGTATCAGGCAAACATCAACTGGGCAAGATTCTTCTTTGGGCAACTGAAGAGGTTTGTTGAGACCTGGGAAAGGAAAGGAAATGATGAAAAATTCCCTCATGGGATGTGCTACCTTCATCGAATTAGCATCATTCAGGAAAAGAAGCTTCCAGAACTGATAAAGGAAGAGACATATTTTACAACTATCACAAAGCTTCATTATATCCCAAAACTGAGTGCCAAGCCAGTAGCAATCAAGGAATCAACATCTTAGCAGACTGTACAATCAGGAAGGAAAACTGTTCCAGAAGGGAAAGAAAATGAAGCAACAACTAAGGGTCCAAAAGAGACCTCTACAGATTCTAAGGATGAAATGCCTTTAGCTCAAAGGTTTGGTACACCGCTGAATATCCAGCCTCTCAGCACAGTTGACGCCAGATCTATATTCCAGAAAACTGAAGCTGAATCTTCAGCTCAGCCATTAGCCAGAAGAACAAGAAGAGCCCTTGTAGAAGCTAGCTCATCTGCTCAAGCTGAATCATCAGCAAAACAAGTCAGCTTAAATGTAGCTGAAGAAGACTCTCCAGAACAGCAAGCATCAGCAAGAAGACCAATCACTAGATCAGTCCAAGTAAAGTAATTAGCTGATCAACTCTCAAAGAAAGGAGCTAAGCCCTTACAGCCAAGGCAAAATAGAGCTCAAAGTCCTATCCCAGATCCCTCAATACCAAAAGGCACAATTGAGTATATCAGACACACATCCCTTGAAGACCATGGATTATGTGCAAATCCAAAGGACATTATTCCTGCTCGAGGAATACCATACAATGGAACTGGCGCAGACTATTTTTAGTTCACGTGCTCTTCCATGCCTCGAACTGAATGAAACATTAATGCTTACTCAAAAGGAGAAAGCATTATTACTCAAAAAAAAGGAGAAAGCATCAAGAAATGGGCAGAGGAACAAACCAGCCAATACACAGCTTAACACTTTGCCGAAGAGCTAGTTGGATATGAATATCTTTACAACACTTTGTTGAGGTACATATACTGGTTCCTCTAGAGGCATGTGTACTCAACTGATTCATTTTTTATGCTTATGGCATTTTATGGGATAAGCTTCTGAAAAAGAGAGGAAGAATGGAGGTTGCATTGGACAAGCAACAAGCATGCTAGGGTGATAAAAGGTAATGAATTGAAGTGTGACAAGTCCAAATTCTCTCGTATTTTTGTGTCTTTTTCTTGTTCTTTTGTCCTTTGTTTTTTGTATTTTTTGAGACGGAAAGAGCCAAAATAGGCACAAGGGGCAGCAGGAGGCAAGAGAATCACTTCTGGAGGGCATTACGATGCCAATGATACCAAGATGGGCAACAAATTCTTAGTGAAAAGCTCTCTCTTGAGCCTGGCGGAAATCGCCCACCATTCCAGCAAAAGCTGAAGGAGAAGTTCGTGATCGTGCCCACAACAACGCAGAGTGATTGAGAGGAGAAGGAAAGAAGACTGGGCACAACGGAAACAAATGCCAGCTATAGCAGGAGCAATACACCCTAGCCGCCGAAGGAAAGAGGAGCCGCAGAAGGCAAGTTAACGCTTCTAGAAGGATGCTCGACTCTACAAGGAAAGTTGCATGTCGGTGCTACTAGGGCACGGCGAGTATAGAATCTGCAACTCAGGATCTTCTAAATAAGGGAAGAATCTGCCAGATATGGAAAGCTTTGGGCATGGCGGCTGCGAATTGGGCTGAAGATCCCCCGGCCTGTCGGGGAGTTTATCTTGTGTTTTGTACTACTATATAAGTAGAATTCATGACAAGAAACATATACAATCTTTACCGCTTTTTTATCTTTTTACGTACAAACAATTTATTTTGTTTTCTGTAATAGGTCTCGGGCCTTATGCCCGCAGACACTTAGGATTTTCTATTTATGTTCTTAACTCCAGTGTTGGTGTTGGATTCTTTTGCAGTTTAATATAAGTAAGTTTTCATTTAATTTATGTTTTCTTTTATTTCTTTTAATTATTATTATTGTTCTAAGTCTATCATGAGCGGCTAGACTCGTTATTCCAAATTGAATGAATATAAGAACTTAATGAACACGTAAAAACTGTGAGGCTTATGGGTATAAACTATGTGAATTTTGTTCCATCGTGTAATCGTTTTCTTTGTTGCATTATACAGTGGGCTAAGCTAGTTAATCGTGGTTGATCACTCATTAATTAGAATCGTGTTCACTACCTTTATAAATGGTCAATGAATCGTAGCTATGTGTTGGTCATAAAGGGATGGGATACATCACGGGTACTGAGGGCATCTGAGAGATCCGTGTCTAGGTAAATTTAGGTCTGTCTAGGGCATAATGTTGCTTTGTTGTTTACAATCATATGAGAGATCGGGATTGGGCAACAAGTTAGGGTTTAGGGGACGAAATGGACCATATGAGATCCAGACCGTGTGCCCAAATGGAGCAGTGGAATTATTTGAGTCAAGTACTGAAAAAATATTCAAAGTCAATGGCCAGCGGCTGAAGCATCTCAAGAAACCAATGGTTTTATCTATAGAGGCTCTCGGGCCCCAGCTCGTTGAGCCTATATACATGTGAGACTAAGGAGCGTCGTGCCCACGACGATAACTGGGGCACTGACTGGGAGGCAACCCAGGTTTATTTGTTTTTTTCTTTCCTTATTATTGTTTTTCATAATTCATTTATTTCCTTTTAAGTGTTTATTCTTTGCCATGTTAGACTAGGAGTTGGATTTTACGGCTGTATTTGTTTTTGGAGTATTTTAGGGAACAAATTCAGGTGAATTTTTTGTGGAAGGAAAGAATCTACCCAATTTAGATGCTTCCAGTATGGAGGGCACCAGCAAAGGCAATTCTGAGAAATGCGGGATATCTCTGCCCCCGTGGGCACCGCACAAGATTTCATACAAGGAAACCCTAGAAGCCCAAAAGTCATCTGACGGGCCTATCACATCAATTCAAATTGAGTGGCTAGGGTGAATCCAAGTATTTAACCTCATCCCTTTCCTCCCTAAAATTGACTCATCTATTTTGACTCCAAAAATTCAAAAAATTACAGACCCTCTCTCTCTCTAATAACTCCCTCTCTCAAACTGCCATACCCACGATCACCATGGCCCCCAAAACTCATGCTGCAAAGTCCTCAAAGAAGAAGGTTGAGTTTACCCCTTCCACTTCACCGGAAAGCACCAGGGACATCACCACCAATGCCGCTGCACCAACCAAGCCATCCGGCACCGCCACCATGAACGTCCAACCTCTCTCCACCATCGAGCCACCACTTTCACCTATTTCCACCTGAGAGTCAGAGAAGGCTGACGAGCCCTCTCTGAAAATTGTGGAGGAGACCGCCGATGAGATCGATGACCAAGAGGAGGCCAGCATGCAGAAAGATGTGACCCCCGAGCCGATGCCGGAGCACACCCCTGAGCCCTCTGCAACTGAAAAGCTGAAGAAGGTGAAAAAGGAGAAGGTTGCTGCCACTAAAGCTCAGTCGCACACCCTGGAGAGGAAGAAGTAATCATCGCCGACGCTGTCGGAGGACGAGGAAGCCGACGAGGATGATGAGGAAGGAAAGAATGAAAGCAGTGGGAAGTTGCAAGCCCACAAGAGTCTGGATGACCAGTCTCTCTCTTTGAAGGAAACCACTGAGGGCACAACAGATACGCCCTCTGTGTCTGCCAAGGGGAAAGGCAAGGTCTCTGCCAAGCCGTCTGCAAAGAAGGGCAAAACTGTGGTTAGCCCAACTTCTGGAAAAGTCATGCCAAAAGGAGAAGGCGTCTTGTCCGCAAGAGAGATCGTGCACAACAAGACCATCCACTTCACCTCGCTCGCTATCTTGGGCATCGAGCGAGAGGTAAGAGAACTCTTCTCTAACATTGGCTGGTCATTTTTCATTGAATGGGACTGTTTGATTTTCCCTAAGTTGGTCTATGAGTTTTTCCATGATCTGTCTGTGAAGAGTATGGGGAAGGGAGGCACTTCTGCCAAGGTTTTCAAATTTAAAATTTTTGGTAAAAATTTTAATCTTTCTGCTGATGAATTGAACATGGGTTAGGGCATCGTGTCATTTTTAGATTTGAATGATGATGAATATAAGTCTGCTGTTGTTGTGGTGCCCATGGATGAGAATGTGGGTGAGAAGTGGGCTGAGTTAGGTGATGGTTCTACATTCAAGTCTGGAACTAGCAAGGGGTACATACTGAAAAGCAACGCCCTTTACTTTTGTCACCGAGTACTCGCTTACAACTGCTTTGGCTGGAAAGATAGCTCCAACTCTATCAAAAATCAGGAGTTGTTTGTCCTCTGGTGCATGGTGCACAAGAAGAGGATAAACTTCGGAGATGTGGCCATAGCCCATTTCAAGGACACCGTGGCCCATTCTAAAATCAAAATCTCCTGTGCCCAACTGATAACCCAACTTGCTGAAAAACTATGCTTGTTTGATCCCTCATCCACTAATCTGTATTGCAAGCATGTTGAATTGTATGATTTAAATTTCTTAAAAAGAATGTTGGATGTTTTTTACGATGAGGAGGGAAAACCCGTGTTTGGCATACCGAAGCTAGAAACTTCGAGTAGCCTTAGTTTTTCTTTGAATGCAGGTCCCAGCAAGAGGCCCCCGAGGGCACAGCAGCAAGAGCCAGTAGCCAGCACCATCATAGCCAGACTAGACCGATTGGAGACTGCCCTGTTCGCCTATTTCAAGCACGTCGGATTCAATTATGCGACCCCCTCTGATGCCTAAACTGGTACTCTTTCCCTTAGATTAGGTTTTTTGTTTTTTATGTTTTTTGTTTTTATGTCTAGATGTCGCCCCATTTCCCACACTTTGCTTAGCGCAAAGTGTGTGGGTGTGGGCATTATGAGTCTTTTTTTGTGTTTTTGATGTTTTTATGCTTTTGTTTTGTAATTAGATGACCCCCATACTGACCCACTTTGCTTAAGGAAAAGTGTGTGGGTAGGGGGGGCCTTCTAATGTTTCGTTGAGTTTACAGTTCATAGGATAGCCTTCTCACACCCACTTTGCCGAAGGCAAAGTGTATGGGTGGGGGTTATTCTGCCTTCTTTGTGTTTTATTTTAGTGTCAAGCATGTGTAAATATTTGAACTTAAAAGCATGGATTCTAGGGTCTTGTGACTATAAGATAGCATATTTTACTGTATTTTCATGTCAGCATGCCCATGCTACTGCTTATATGATGACTGAACTAAGTACCTTGTGAGGAATTGAGCCTGAATTCACAATGCATGTGCTTATTCTTTCTTGTGTGATTTCTGCATTTTTAAATTTAGGTAAACTAGAACTTGCTTTTTCTCTATTCCAAGGTCACAAGGAATTTTGGGTATGCTACTGAAATGCTTAGGCAAATTTTCTTTCTGAGCCCACAAAGCCAAATAGAACCACCCTGATATTATCCCTTGCAGCCCTTTTGAGCCGAAAAAGAATAAAGCCCTGGTCATGTTCTTTTTCTTGAAGACCACAAAAAAGACCATGGGCATGAGGGAAGGATAAATCTGGTGTGTTACAAGGCATAAAATGTAAAGAAAGAAAAAGAAAAAGAAAAAAAAAGAAGGGGTTGAAATAAAAAGAAAAAAAAATAAAAAAGAAGCCCCAGGAAAATAAAAGTACACAATGCCCACAAAATAAAAATCTGGGACATTTACTTAATAAAATGGGCACGGTGGCAAAGGCCGGTGAGAGTAAAAAAAGTCTCCCAAAGGCCAGGGAAAATTCAACTAAAACCTGAGCTAGATCCAAATATTTCCTACCTTGAACCCGTAGCCCCATTACAACCTGTTAGAATTTGTTGCCTGAAACAATGTGAATATGGATGTAAATTTCAAAGTTAAATGTAAAGTTGAAGCTAGTGTTACCACATTGCCTTCAACATGCAGCGGAAACGTAAACAACACTTTGCTCAAATTAAATTTTAAATTACACTCCTTACGGTGTGTGATTGCCTCAAGGCGAAATCCACTATCATAAGTGATAAACAAAAACAGTGCAGATGTTGTCTCGGTTCACTCTCTTAACAACACATCATAAAACATACAGAGGACTATCCTAGCTTCACTCACTCGAATAATCACTAAAAAACAAACCTATCTAAACACATAGATAGATTAGAATCAGTCACTCTAAATCCTAGACTTCTCAAACTTGACTATCTAACCTACACACACAACTGGAATAAAAGTCTCCAGCTAATTGGGACGCTAGGCAGATGTCGAGGAAGATGTCTTGGATTTCAGAGATGACACTAGATGCAAGATTCAGAGCTTCTCACAAACCACGGTGATAACCTGCTTGCATAAATGATTTTAAGGCTTGGAAATGCCTTAAATACTTCCTCCATCTCGGCTGGGTAGTTTCTCCACGATCTTTGATGAGTCGGATGCAAAACTACCGCCTTCCACTACCCTTGCTGAACTGGACTTGAGATAACCGGCCTCTGCACTGCGTGGCACACGTTCTTCAATATCGTGTAATAATGGCGGTTACTCCAGCGACCCACGTTCTCTGCAACAGTTAGTATCTAAGATGAAGTGGGGAACATCACGTCCCTTGAAACTCGGAACAGATTCTGACCTAGTCAAAATCAAACATAATCCATGATTTATTCCACAATTAAATCAGCAATAAAATCCTGAATACGTGGAAAATGAAATGTGACAAAAATTACAATTTAATCAGATTAATTTAAAATAAATTAATCCTAAAAACTAGGAAAGGGTAAGATTAGCATCCTGAGTGTTACACTCGATGTAGCGAGAATAACGGACAACATTGGATACGACTTTGACTTCGATGTTATCAACGAAGTGATAACATCATCTGAAATCCATCATTCTCAACAATCTCCCCCTTAAGCTTATCCTTTCTGCACAAAACATAAAAACTCAATATATACAATTAGAGCCGCAGCGGAATACGATCAGAACTACATGGAGATACAACCACTCCCCCTTAAGGTCTGCTCCCCCTTAAGTTATTATCTATACAATAGTATACAAATACAAGTGGGTAATCATCCCCTATACATGTAAAAATAGGTGGGTAATTATCCCCTATACAGAAACTCAATGTTGAGAGCATACTCAACATAACAATCATCACATATTAAAATATGCGAGAAACAAAATATCAATGTTGAGAGCATCCTCAACAAAAAAATCACACATATAAAATATGTAACATAACATATATATATCAAAATCATCAGATCAAACACTGATGATTGATACCAAAATATCCAAGGATATTCAACACGTGAATACCCAAAACATCATAAATCAAAAATATGTGTTCAGCATACAAATAGAAATAAACAAGGATGTAAACACATCCAAAACAAGATTGTGTCCAGCACAATACATAAACATGATATAAAATTGTTTTTGATAAAGAAAATATCATATTTTCTTCTTCCCCTTTGCCTTAGCCACGGACTTCCCAGCCTTCTCCCCTTCAGCACCATCATCACCAGCAGCAGCAGCAGTAACATCTACTCCCCCTTTTTATGTAGAAAGAGATCCCCGAAGTGCTTGACGAAGTTCAACCATTGCATTGGTGAGTACTGTGCTTTGATGAATCAATGAATCTATCTATGAAATATAGGAATTTAAAACCCGCACAGAAATTGTCGTCAAGTGTGAGGAAGCACTTGCTATATCACTTCCTGAAATAGGAGGAGAGATGTTAGGAAAAACTATCAAGGAACCTCTAGATCAGGTTTTGATGAGATGTCAAAATTATTTGTGAAAAACTGACCAAAGCTCAAGCTGTAGATCGAAGCTGACCAGCCCAGGGCATCATCAAAGAAAAACTCAAGAAGAGTCAAAGTCAACCGATCTGAAGAATGGCCCAAATTGAAAGACACGTCATCCAGTCTAAAGTTCAACTTGGATGAAGAATCATACCAGTCAAAGTAAGCTGACAACCGAGTCAGCTGAACTGAGGGAGAAAGTAGTTGACCAAAGACTGAAGAAACTGATAGAATGTCAGTTTATGCCAGAGACTGGCAGTATCCAACTGGAGCGATGGCCAATCTCAGCTGACAAGCCCAGAACTGCCAACTGGAGCGATGGCCAATCTCAGCTAACAAGCCCAGAACTGCCAACTGGAGGGATGGCCAATCTCAGATGACAAGCCCAGAACTGCCAACTGGAGCAATGGCCAATCTCAGCTGACAAGCCCAGAACTGCCGACTGGAGCGATGGCCAATCTCAGCTGACAAGCCCAGAACTGCCAACTGGAGCGATAGCCAGACTCAGCTGACAAAGCTTAGAACTGCCAGTTGGGACGATAATGTAACTGAGCTGAGAAATCCAAAACTGCCAACTGAAATTCCAAACTACCAAGAGAGCTGAAGCCAGAAGACTCCTGGAGTATATTGCTTAAATCAGCGTATCTTAGAATAAATGCTCCTTCAAAGATCCTGGAATTTAATGAAGATTGATTGGCAGAGTAACGGCTACTTCAACCAAATGATCCAAGCGATCATTAAAGACCACCTGCCGTTGATGAGCCAACAGAGCCACTGATCAAATGGACAATGGAGCTCAACGGTCATAAAATCACTCCTCTATAAAAGACGGGTGAATCAGAGTTTTAAATACTTTTCACAATCATAACCTCTTGCCAACCTTCACATATACAAGCTAAGAGCTTTTCTTTCACCCTCCCACTCAAGCTCAAGTGCAACGTTTGATAAAAACTACGAAAGTCAAACTGAGAAGAAGAATTCACTGAATCAAGACATCCAGCCAGCTATTGACGATCCAGCCAGGGCAGCCTTCTCAGTTCCAGCTATTCAACGATGAACTACTTAGCTCAATCAAAGGAGCACATCAGTTGATACCCCCTTGTTTAAGACTAACCTCTTGAAGATCGAAAGAGATCTAAAACCTTGTAAAGACGACAATAGCACCTACTTTCCTAGCGAGCAGTTAGGGACTTCAAGTGTGAGCCGTCGACCAGCTGAGGTAGCGAGCAGTTACCAAGTTCAGCCAACTGTCCTTCATTGTGTAATTTGTAAAGAAACTCAAGTTATATAGTGAAGTTGCCCTTCTACGGAAGGAAGAGAGGACGTAGAAGTTTGAGACTTCAAACCACTATAAATCTCCTGTGTGTTGTACTATATTGTTCATTACATATCTCTAACTGCACACAACATCACACAAGCTGCACTTAAACTATCTCAACTGACTATCAAATTTATGCATAAATAAGTTTCATCAAGCGAGTCATAGGGTCCTGTTTTCCGCATCTAAAGTAAAAGTTTTTAAATCAGTTTATTCACCTCCCCCTCTCTAAACTGATACCAACTCGCCCGGGACCAACAAGTGGTATCAGAGCGGTTGATTCTAAGGATCAGCCATTTCTGCAGATCAACTGAATCAGATCTACTTATCTGTGCTAACATTCCAGCTATGGGAAACCATAAGCTACCTATATTTTTAGTTGAGAACTATGATAATTGGAGCAGGAGAATGAAGGCGCATCTCTGCTCAATTCATGAGAATATGTGGGAAGTCATTGAAGAAGGCCCAATCATCATCATGATGGACAATGATGCTCACATAGTTGATATCAATCAACCGGCAAGGATCCCGAAGCCAACTAATCTTCTCACCAGTGAAGAGAAAAAGTTGAAGAATCTAGAGTTCGTTGCTCAAGCTGCATTATTCCAAACTCTAGATAAAGATCGTATGAAGGATACCAAGAATTGCACAACTGCCAAAGAGATATAGGACCTACTAGCAGATCTTTGCAGAGAGTCCGAAGCCATAAAAGGAAACAAGCTCCAATTGGCAGTTGACAGGTATGAATCCTTCAAAATGCAGGCAGAAGAGTCCATCTCAAGCCTTGAAACTAGATTTCTAGGCATCATCAGTGAGATGAACAACTTCGGGAGAATTTATTCCAATTCAGAGATGAATTCCAAAATACTGGATAATCTCACTGACGAATGGGATATGAAAGTGATCGCTACTAAGGAGTCAAGAAACCTAAACAGCATCACTCCAAGGGAATTATTTGGTTCTTTTAAAGCTCATGAGTACAGTCTAAAACGAAAAAGAGAAGCGTCCACATCGTCAGCTCAAGACGCAGCTTTCTATGGCGAAAGGACCAGGTTTAGAGACGCTCGAGGAAGAAACAACTTCCGACCGAGGAGCTCACCAACCAAAGAAAACCAAGGCGGATCTTCAACTGAACGAAAAAGGGAGGCAACTGAAAAGAAGGAGAATCTAACTAATGACATCAATGATCAGATCCAATCAGTTACCAAGTTGTTAGAAAAGTTGAAGAGAGCTCGGGATAAACAATCAGTTTCACCTCAAACTGATGAAGTCCCAAAAGTTGAAAAAACCTACCAACCAGCTGAATGGCCAGCTGAACCATTCAGGAGTGGCAATCGCAATCTTGGAGAGTGTTTTCATTGTCATAAACAAGGACATTACAGGTTTGAGTGTCCAGAACTCCCCGAGGACAAGAAAGCCAAGGTAAAAAGAAGCTTCTTCAAAAGAAAAGCAATGGTCGCAAGTCTTGAGAATGCGGTGCTGGATGATTCAGACTATCCTTCTGGAATCGATTCTAACGGCTACAGCTTAGATGATGATGAAGCATTATTCTGCCTCATGGCTGACCATGATGAAGATGTTAGTACAGCTGACTCTCAAACTTCTTTTTATCATATCAATGAAGCAACTATCTCTAGTAATGAACTTGATGTGAAACTCATGATGCTAGAAGACCAATTAGCTTCAATCTCCTGTTTGCATGTTGAACTGAAAGATGAAAATGATGAACTGAGGAACAAAGTTAGGAAACTGAGCATTGATCATGAAAGATTAAATTATCTTGAATCTCAACTTATAGAATTTGAGAAATTGAAACTGAGAACTGCTGATCTAGAGGAAGAAAATAAAAAACTTAAGCAAGAGATCCTTGAAAAAGAAAAGGTAAACCTAAAGTTTAAAAAGGGATCTCAGATTCTAGATGAAATACTCAGTCATCAAAGAACTGGGACTGGCAGCTCAGGGCTAGGATATAGCAAGTTCATTGCCCTAGAAAAGGGAAAAGCAGTTGCTCAACCTAGTGACAAGGGTATCCTAAAAGGGTCACGAGATCTCAGGATCAGCCAGCTGAGTCAAACAAAGGAAAGGGAATATTGAAAAATCCCCAGACCCAGCCTAAAAAGTTTGGTCAGTTCTACCAATCTAAAACACCCGGTCAGCTAAAGCCCAGTTCCCAGTCAAGACCTTCAGTTCACTCAAGTCAATCCACTCGTCCAAAGCCTCCAGTTCAACAAAGGCCACCAGTTCAGTATAAAATGCCCTCAAGGCAAACTGGCAGATCAGTTCACTATGAAAAGAAAGACCAGTTTAGATCTCAAGCCTACCCTGCTAAGCAGTCTAATCAAAGCACTTCTAGGAGAGATCAAAGAAAATCATTTCTACCCTATCATCATTACGATGAATATTTGGATTCCAGAAATGAACCAAGAGCTGATCCAAAAGGGTTCAATCCAATGAACTGGAAACACACAAGGCATTGACCTGATAGAAGAGCCCAAAAATATCAAAATAATTGTGTGATAGTTGAATTGTTTTATCCCACTAACTTTCAACGCAGGTACCATTCAACCGACTCAAGGAGAGTTGAAAGAGAGTCGAAACTGATGAAACGATCCAAATCAGTTGACTCCTTGAATGATAAAAAGCCAAAAGTTTGGCAAGTCTGGATTCCAAAAGACTTAATGTATCAAAAAGGACCCGATATGAAACGTGTCCCTAAATGCTAATCATTTTCTCTGCAAGACAAGAGCATCCTATCTATGAAGAAAACCAAAGACATTTGGTATCTAGATAGCGGGTGCTCCAAGCACATGACCGGAGATAGAGAAGATCTCGACGGTTATGAAGAAATCAAAGGTCCACTCATCACATTTGGAGACAATTCCAAAAGCCGAACCATTGGAGAAGGGTTCGTTGTCAAAGGAAAAGTAGTAGTGAATGGAATCTCCCATGTGGATGGACTAAAGCACAAATTACTCTGCATCAGCTAGCTGTGCGACAATGGCTACTCAGTTGACTTCACCAAAAACTCCTGCAACATAAGAGACAAGTCAACTGGAGTAATCTTGCTAACCGGCATCAGGAGAGGCAACATGTACATTGTTGACTGATCAACCGGCTACTCAGAAGCTTGCTTTCACTCAAAAGGATCAACTGAAGCAAGCTGGCTATGGCATCGACGACTGAACCACCTCAACTTCAAAATAATCAACTACCTAGCAAAGAAAGAGCTAGTTGAGGGGCTTCCCAAGGAGATACACAAGAAAACAGGTGTATGCGGACCATGTCAAAAAGGGAAGCAAGTGAAGTCATCCTTCAAGAATAAGAATCATCCACCAGGAACAACTGACTGTCTTCAATTGCTGCACATGGATTTGTTTGGTCCAATTAGACCTCAAACTCTAAAAGGCAAAAGATTCACTCTTGTAGTAGTTGATGATTACTCAAGATATACATGGGTGGAATTTTTAAGGAGCAAAGATGAAACATATGACAAGCTCACGGCGCTGATCAGAAGACTACAAACTGAAAAGGAAAGATCAGTTCAAAGGATTCGTTCCGACAATGGAACTGAATTTGTGAATCAACACATGATCAGCTTCCTCAACCAGCTCGGGATTACTCAGGAACATTCAGCTGCAAGAACTCCACAACAAAACGGTGTAGCTGAAAGGCACAACCGAACACTAAAGGAAGCAGCTCGAGCGATGATAGCTGATGCCAACATAGCTGAAGGCTACTGGGCTGAAGCAGTCAACACAGCTTGCCATACTCAAAATCGAAGTGCCATTGTAGCATCCCATGACAAGACACCTTATGAACTGTACAAGGGTCGTAAGCCTTCTATCTCATATTTTAAAATATTTGGCTGTAAATGTTATATTCACAACAATGGCAAAACTGAATTGAAAGCTTGTAGTGCTAAAGCTGATGAGGGAATATTTCTTGGGTATAACTCTCCTCATGCACAAGCTTATAGAGTGTTCAATAAACGAACTCTTATTGTGGAAATAACATGTCATGTGGTATTTGATGAATTTGCTAATGAGTACAGGAACAAAGAAACTATAGACACATCAGTTCAAGTACTACCTAGTGAAACTGAAAATTCGCAGGACTATGTAGATCACATTATTCCAGAACGATTTGAAGTTTCATTAGAAGAAGGCAATGAAACTGGTACTAAGCCAGTTGAGAACAACTTGGTCAATGAAGACACAAATCGTGCTGAGACCGCAAACCCCACAAAAGAAGCAGGGAGAAGAAATAATGAGAATGCCGAACCTACTGATGAACAAGCAACTGACGACGTCATCACAGAAGAGCTAGCTGGAGACTCAGCTGAAGCAATATTGCCTAAATGGCTCCGAAGCCATCCAACTGACAAGATAGTTGGTGATCCAAGAAGTCGAGTTCAAACCAGAGGATCAACCAAGCATGCCTTATTCACATGCTTCATCTCTCAAACTGAACCAGCAAATGTCAAGGAAGCCTTAGTAGATTCAGACTGGATCATGGCTATGCAGGAAGAACTGAACCAGTTCACACGAAATGACATATGGTTTCTTGTTGACAGACCGAAAACCCAGAAGGTCATTGGCACAAAATGGGTTTTTCGCAACAAACTGGATGAACAAGGAGTGATCACAAGGAACAAGGCTAGACTGGTAGCCAAAGGTTACTCACAAAGTGAAGGGATCAACTTTGATGAGACATTTGCGCCAGTTGCAAGATTGGATGCCATCAGACTGTTCCTAGTCTATGCAGCTCACTTTAACTTCACAGTCTACCAAATGGATGTCAAGAGTGCTTTTCTTCAAGGAATGCTCAAGGAGGACGTATATGTCGAGCAACCGCCAGACTTTGAAATTAATGATCAAGTCTTCAAACTGAAAAAGGCTCTCTAGGTATGAAACTCTAACAACATTCTTGCTGAAAAACGAATTTCAAAAAGGAGTCATCGATCGAACTCTATTCAGAATAGAACGATCAACTGAGATCTTAATGGTTCAAATTTATGTGGATGGCATAATCTTTGGATCAAAGAGCAAATATCTATGCACACGGTTCACTCAACTGATGCAAAGCGAATTCAAGATGAGCATGATGGGTGAAATGACATTCTTCCTAGGACTCCAGGTGAAGCAGCTAAAAGATGGAATTCATATCAGCCAGGTGAAGTACACCAAGGAACTAGTCAAGAAGTTTGGAGTAAGTAAAGGAAAAACTCTCAAGGTTCCAATGAACACATCAGTTCAGCTAACTCTTGATGCAGAAGGAGAATCAGTTAGCCAAACTTGCTACAGAGAAATCATTGGGTCCTTACTTTACTTAACAGCTAGCTGGGCAAACATCTCATATTCAGTCGGTCTATGTGCACGGTTTCAAGCCAATCTAAAGAAAAGTCATCTTGAAACAGCTAAGAGAATCATCAAATATCTCAAAAGAACCATAAATCTTGGATTATGGTATCCTAGAGATGACAGTTTGAGTTTAATTGGATATTCAGACTCAGACTTTGGTGGATGCAAGATTGACAGAAAAAACATTAGTGGAACATGTCAGTTTCTTGGAAGCAAACTGATATCCTGGTTTAGCAAGAAGCAGCACTCAGTTGCTACGTCAACAACTGAAGCAGAGTATGTAGCTGCTGGAAGCTGCTGTGCTCAAATACTCTGGATGAAGCAACAGTTGAAGGATTACAAAGTTGAAACTGAAGAAGTGCCTATCTTCTGTGACAACAATAGTGCAATTGCGATATCTCAGAATCCAGTTCTACATTCAAGAACTAAGAACATTGACATAAGGCACCACTTCATCAGAGATCACATCGAGAAGAAAGACATATGCATCAAATATGTCAATACTGAGAAGCGGATAGCCGACATCTTCACCAAACCATTGTCTGAAGTAAGGTTTATGGAACTATGCATACAGTAGGGACTGCTGGAGCTAGCATCACAGGATGAAGATGATGAACTGGAAGAAAAAGGCCAAGGAACCACTCCAGCTGAAGAGAGAAACTGAGTCAAAAAGATGAAAAACTGATCAGTTCGCCACATAATCCATCAGTTTGAAGTATATGCAAGAAGCTGCTGAGAAATAAGCAAACTAGAAATGATCAGTTTACCCCATCAGTTCAACTGAATCATCAGTTCAGTCGCTCAGACTGATGATCCAGTTAGTTATGCAGAACTTACAAGTTGCAAATTGATCAAACTGACGAAGAAGTCATAGGAACTGAAGTAAACTCAAAAGGAGATATCAGTTCAAGGAGCAGCTGAAGGAGAACAGCTGAACTGAGAAGCAGCTAAATGAAGATCTGAGCAGTTAAGATCAGTAAGGAACTGATGAGAAGATATCCCAGTTGGAACTGATAAACAAAAAAACCATCAGTTATGGTCATACCCAACTGATGACGAAATCAGTTCTCAAGCCAAGGAGAAACTGCTGAAGAGAAGAGATAATTTCAAAAATCTCATTAGTGGAAACGGTAAAAACACGTGTCATCCAAATGTTACCGTTGAATCGTCTTTCTCTCTCCTCTTCACTCTCCAACGGATAGAATTGAAAAGCCAATCGACGGGTCGATTAATCCAATCCGACCGTTGAATTTGGGGAGACCAAGCGTCACAACCGTTGGATGAGCCAAATCTCTATATATAAATAAGTCGGCTGAACAATCGAGATAAGCTTCTCAATTCTTACCACAAAGTTACTGGCCTTCTATCTACTTCTCATCAAAAACTTGTTCAATCTTGAAAGATCAATTCCTAAGCTTCACAAGTCAATCTTTCTCGAAGAATCATGGCTCAAAATCCATCACGCAGAAGATTCAATTTTCATCAATCCGGAGAAGAATCTAAAGCTTTCTGTGATAAGCTCGATAGAGACAAGTTTTTCAATCCAGCTGGATTTCTTCAAGCTTGCAAAGCTTCTCCGCTCAGTAGAATGATCGTCGAAAAGCTTTCTCAGGCCAGGTTGAAGAAGTTTCTGGAGGTGTTTCCAGAACGAATCTACACCGAGCCAGTTGCTGAATTTTACTTAAACTCAGACGGATCCTTGAATTCCAGGGAAATTAGATCGGAAGTAAGAGGACACGCTATTGTCATAACAGCTGAGTCCCTGAGCAACATATTTGAACTACCCAACAACGGACTCAAGCTGGAGGACGTTCAAGTGAATTTTCAGGAAGCTTATGATTTTTTGGAAAAAGGAGGGAGAGCTTCAATCATATAAGAGCAATCATCTTATCTCAAAGTTTCAAGATAAATTCCAAGTACTCGCTGCTATTGCTTCAAAAATTATGGTTGCAACAACTGGCAGCCAATCGGAAATGACAACAACAAAGTACAAAATCTGTGCTGCCATCTACAACAGAATGGAAATCAACTGGGCACAGTACTTCTTCGAACAACTGAAGAGGTACGTTGATATCATTGAACGAAGCTGGAACGATGAGAAATTCCCTCAAAGGATTGGATATATCAGCCGGGTCAGCATAATTCTGGAGAAGTAGTTCCCATGGATAGCTGAGGAGAAGGAATTCAAAACAATAGTCAGTAATGACTTCATCTCGAAACCTCTCAGAATTGTTGAGATTGATCCGGAACATACTGACCAGTCAAGAAGAAAGAAGCCTGCAGCTGAAGGCAAAGGAAAGAAGCCAGCTACTGCTGACTCTGATGATGAAATTCCAATAGCTCAGAGATTCAGGCAACACAGTTTAGTTGCTACCAGACCTGACATGATCGGACAGTCAGCTAGGCCAGCTGCTATCATATCAGCTACAAGGAAGAAGCCAGCTGATCAACCATGAAGGAGAAGAATATTGCTTTCTCAGTCCAAAAGGAGAAAACGATCAAGTCCTATACTAGATCCAACAATTCCACCAAACTTAACTATTGAAGATACAGCTCCATGCGTCAACCCAGAAGATATCATCCCTGCAAGAGGGATCCCTCACAATGGAGCCGGAGCTGATTACTTTCAACTGACTTGCCCACCAATAGCTCAAGTCGAAGGAAATATAAGAGCCTACTCCCAAGGAGAGTCCGTGAAGAAATGGGCTAATGAAACCACGCAGAAGCACATGGCTCAACAGTTTGCCCATGAGCTAACTGGTCATGAGGAGCTCTTCTACACCTTAACCAGGTATATCTACTAGTTTTTATGGAGGCACGTATACCAGTCAGAACAGTTTCTATCATTGCTAGCCTTTCATGGAATGAGTTTCTGGAGGCGAGAAGAAGAATGGAGCCTATGGTGGACAGACAGTGAGAATGCCAGTATCACTAAAGGCAAACACCTCATGAGGCAGCTACAGCTGAGGAAAGAATGCTCAAATCCAGCTGAAGGATCAATGAGAGACGTGTTTGATGAACTGTGCAGAATTTAATGATTAAAGCTACCAGTTATCACTACAGAAATGGAACAAGAAAGATGGTTGCACCCTCATGTTCAACATAAATGGCTATTCAATGAGTTATTAAAGAAATCACAAAGTCACCAAACTGAACAACCATCAACTACAGTACGAGATCAAACACTCATTCCAATGGATGATCTCTTTGACGAAGTAATTCAAGAAATTCACGCTGAAAAGACCACTCAAGGAGCTGAAGTTGAAATTAACATCATTCCAGAAGAATCAGAAGAGTCAGCTGATCAAACTCGTCAGTTTGATAAGACAGCTGAGCCCCAAACAGTCATGACACAAGAGCCAACTGCTAAGAAAGGAAATGCCTCACCTATTCCTCCAACTGATCCAGTGATGGATAAGACTGATCAATCAACTGATCAGTCAGTTCAAAATAACCAGGCTGTCTGCCAACGCAGTATGGAGACAGACAAGATTTCACACACAGTTCCTTGTGAGGAACTTGTTGGACTGAAGAAGGAGAGGAAGCGGACTCAAGAGCAGTCCAGTTCATGGCTCAACCCAGCAGTTCTATGGTCCAGCTCCCTCCACATTATGTGGAACTGATTAATACCCTGCAGCAACAGGTTAAACTGCACACTGAGCAAATCAAGCAGCTGCAAGCCCAACAAAGACTTCAGTTTGCTGAAACTGAGTCAGCTAGCAGCACTGAGGATGAAGATGAGGAGCCCACCGAGCCGTTGGCCAAGAGAAGAAAAACTGATCACAAGAAGGACTAGAGGCTGATCACTCTTAAACATGATTAGAAAAGCCTTTAAGTACACTTCTTGTTAATCAGTTGTAATTATCTTTTGATTATAAAAGGTTATTTCTTTTTATTTTCAAATAAATGTCAAGCTTTACATTTATTTTGAAATTTTGACCGTTGCAAATCGATGACACGTGTCAAGGTCATTAATTGCCAACGACCAAAAGAAATCAGAGGCTAGTACCATTCCAACCATCATATCTATGAGCCTGTCCCAAAACTCATAAAATCCTCTCTTTCTCTCAAGCCTCTAAAAAAGTCTCCTCCTAAAAAAAAAAAATCTCAAAACCTCTCTCTCTCTCTCAAGCAATCTTGAAATTTCAAAAATTTCAGCCAACCTCAAAGATGGCCGAATTATCCAGATCTTCAAACCTCTTGATGAATCAAAGAATCCAACCCTTCTGTCAAATCTTCACAAAACAGGAGTTCTTCACTACCTGGAAACACCACCAAAATTCTTTAGACAAAATTTGGTGAGTGAGTTTTTGCTTCAAGCAAAATTATCTGTAGATGGGAAGATGATATCTTCAGTGTCTCAAGGAAGGATGTTACACATCAATGAGAAAACAATTGCTGAAGTATTCCAACTCCCACAAGAAGGCTTATCCGTTCAAGATCTAAAGGAATCTGCAGAGTCGCACTGGAGAGACTGGAAAGCCTCAACCTGAAAAAGCAATTCAGTTTTACCACCGCTAAAACTGATCTCAAGACTGAGTATGGAGTTCTACTTGACATAACGAACAGCATGATGTTCGGAGCGATTGGAAGTCTAAGCCAACTCACCCAAGAGAGATACAAAGTCATGATTCATCTTGCTGAAGGAAGACAAACAAACTGGGCAGAATTTGTCTTTCAACAATTCAAGCATCAAGTCATCAAGGCTGCAGACTCAAAGAAGTCTGGCAAATTTGAGTCCAAGGTCGGACATGTTCTAAGGATGAGCAAAATGCTTGAAGACCTGCTGAAGCTCACAAGTGATGAATCACTATCAGTTCTGATCTCCGACTGGATCCCCAAGAAAAGAACTGCTCATCTACAGTCCCTGAAGAGGAAGAGAAAAGGAAAGGCCAAGATGAGCAACCAAAGTTCGAGCAACTCAACTGCCAATGCCGTTCACTCTCCAAAATCAAAGAACGGATCACCAGTTGATTTCCAGGTTTGCTTTGATCCAGATGAGCTTATTCCATTCATTGGAATACCCCATCCAAACTATGGAGCAGACTACTTCAGAGGCACATGCCCTCTGCTCCAGCTGACTGAAGAGAATATTCGCACTTTCTACAGTGGTGAATATGCAGTGAAAAGTGCACAAAAGGAAGTGACCAATCTCCTTCTCACGCACTTCACAGTTGTTGCACAACGAGATCAAGAGTTGTACAAACAACTTCACCGATATTTCTATTGGTACAACTGGAGACATTCTATGTCTATCCAGTCTCACTTCTTGCTAACTGCCTTTCATGGCATGAGCTTCTGGCAAAGAGAAGAAACCTGGAGCATCAAATGGATAGGATCATCAAATCCATTCCCTCCAATCATTGTGCAAGTTCAGCACATTATGAATCACCGGATGGTGAACAAGATTCTAGCAAACGCCTTACTGGCCGAATTTAAATCCAGATTCATGTTTCAAGCAGTTGGAACTGCAGGTCAACCAGTCAACTGCCCAACTAACTCACTTTGTCGACAACTGAACTTTGATAATCTATCAAGTCAGTCAGCTGAGCCATCTCGACGAACTCCACCTGCTGTTCAAAGGATAAAACCCCACCTATCCCACTCTGCAGTCATAGCTTCTCAAAGGAAAACAAGGCATAATGATGCAAGAGACAGTGACGATGAAGATACTGCCACGTCACCAAATCTCCTATCCAAAGGCTATGTGACTCCACTACTCACGTCAGGCTCAAAAGATGCACAGTTGACCAAGGAACATGATCAGTTTCAGTCATCGCCAAAGGGAATCTCACACTCCCTTAGTCAAAGGATGAAGAGCTCGTCAGTTGAGATCCAGCTTCATCTTCGTAAAGCCAAGAAGACGGAAAGGCCTGGACCATCAACGCATGAACCTGCATCTAAAGAAAGTAATGTAGCTAGTCTAGCTAGGCCATTCAAGAAGCGAAAATTGTCTACAGAAAAGACGAGCAACTAAACAAACAGGCTGATCAATTCAGTTGCAGCCTCAACTGCAGCCAGTTCAGCCATGACAAATGAGTGTCAAAACTCAACTGCTCAACCAACCGCCACGTCATCAATCAGTTGGACTGTATCCCAACTGACTAAGGATAAGTCTTCATTTTTCAAAAGCTTATCTCAATTATATTGTTACCGTTGTGATTATGAAATATCTTATATTATATGTCAACGGTTACAATTTGAAAATCGGGCTCTATATCTCAAAGTTGTCATTAATATCTCTGCATGGATCTTAAAACCTACCCTTCAAACAGATGAAGAAAATATATTTTATTGCGCTATAAATAGAAAGATCTGCAGAAAATATTTAGCTATTTATGGCAACTACCCCATTTTCAAAATGATCTCATCTCAGCCATATGATCATAAAGTCATTTACCGATAAACGGCTGAGATTCATACATCATTAATTCATCTCAGAACTGCCAGCTGGGATGATAATGTAACTGAGCTGAGAAATCCAAAACTGCCAATGAAATTCCAAACTGTCAAGAGAGCTGAAGCCAGAAGACTCCTAGAGTATATTGCTTAAATTAGCGTATCTTGGAATAAATGCTCCTTCAAAGATCCTGGAATTTAATGAAGATCGATTGGCAGAGTAACGGCTACTTCAACCAAATGATCCAAGCGATCATTAAAGACCACCTGCCATTGATGAGCCAACAGAGCCACTGATCAAATGGACAATGGAGCTCAACGGTCATAAAATCACTCCTCTATAAAAGATGGGTGAATCATAGTTTTAAATACTTTTCGCAATCATAACCTCTTGTCCACCTTCGCACATACAAGCTAAGAGCTTTTCTTTCTCCCTCCCACTCAAGCTCAAGTGAAACGTTTGATAAAAACTGTGAAAGTCAAACTGAGAAGAAGAATTGACTGAATCAAGACATCCAGCCAACTGTTGACGATCTAGCCAGGGCAGCCTTCTCAGTTCCAGCTATTTAACGATCAACTACTCAGCTCAATCAAAGGAGCACATCAGTTGATACCCCTTTGTTCAAGACTAACCTCTTGAAGATCGAAAGAGATCTAAAACCTTGTAAAGACGATAATAGCACCTACCTTCCTAGCGAGCAGTTAGGGACTTCAAGTGTGAGCCGTTGACCAGCTGAGGTAGCGAGCAGTTACCAGGTTCAGCCAACTGTCCTTCATTGTGTAATTTGTAAAGAAACTCAAGTTATATAGTGAAGTTGCCCTTCTGCGGAAGGAAGAGAGGACGTAGAAGTTTGAGACATCGAACCTCTATAAATCTCCTGTGTGCTGTACTATATTGTTCATTACATATCACTAACTGCACACAACATCACACAAGCTGCACTTAAACTGTCTCAACTAACTATCAAATTTGTGCATAAATAAGTTTCATCAAACGAGTCATAGGGTCCTGTTTTCCGCATCTAAAGTAAAAGTTTTTGAATCAGTTTATTCACCCCCCCTCTAAACTGATACCGACTCGCCCGGGACCAATAAGAGAGTGCACAATCTGCAGCAACATCCTGTCCAACATCCCTTGATACAGCTGTTGAACTTCGACCGAAGGTATAGGGGAGATCAATTACACGATCTTCATTCCCTTTGGGCTTGATGATAGAGATAGTTCCTGTTTCAGTAACTATCTTCTTCTTATTTGGCTTCACACCTTGGTCAATGAGGATGGCATAGATTAGGCAGGGGAATGGTTAAATGCTGGTGGTGCTTGTCTTCGCAGCCGACTTCATCATGCAATAAAAAATGTGGTCTCCGAGATTGAAGGGGATTTTTTGCCAAGTTTAAAGAGCAAGATGGTTTGATCAACAGTGAGGACTGAGGTGTTGGTGGTGGGTAACCAATTACACACAATCAATTTGTGTAAAACAGAGTAGAAAAATGTGAGCTTAGAAGTGGAAATTTTGTTAGTCCACTTAGTCACCAGACCACCAGTAACAGTCCCAACAACATTATCAATTAAATCTAGGCTAACAACATCAGAATCATTGCCCAGACCCAAGAATTTATTAATAAGCATGGGGTTAAAAACATAGATTTTATCTCGCACATAAACCTCCCCAAATTTGCTCTTAGACTTATCACCCATCTCAGGAGACACATTTGCATAGAATTTAGCAATAACATCATGTTTGTTGGCCCCGGGCGAGTCGATATCAGTTTAGAGGAGGGGTGAATAAACTGATTAAAACTTTTTACTTCAAATGCGGAATAACAGGGCCCTTTGACTCGCTTGGTAAAACTTATCTATGCACAAACTTATTGATCAGTTAAGACAGTTTGAGTGCAGCTTGTGTGATATTGTGTGCAGTTCAAAGATATGGAATAACCAAAATAGTGCAGCACACAAGCGATTTATAGAGGTTCGAAGTCTCAAACTTCTACGTCCTCTCTTCCTTCTGCAGAAGGGCAACTTCATTATATAACTTGAGTTTCTTTACAAATTACACAATGAAGGACAGTTGGCTGAACCTGGTAACTGCTCGCTACCTCAGCTGGTCGACGGCTCACACTTGAAGTCCCTAACTGCTCGCTAGGAAGGTAGGTGCTATTGTCATCTTTACAAGATTTTAGATCTCTTTCGATCTTCAAGACGTGAATCTTGAACAGGGGTTATCAACTGATGTCCTCCTTCAATTGAGCTGAGTAGTTGATCATTGTATTGCTGAAACTGAGAAGGCTGCCCTGGCTGGATTGTCAACAGCTGGCTGATTATCTTGACTCTGTGAATTTCTTCTTCTCAGTTGGACTCTCGCAGTTTCTATCAAATGCTGAATTTGAGCTTGAGTGGGAGGGAGAAAGAAAAGCTCTTGCTTGTATATGCGAAAGTTGTGTAGGCGAAGGATTCTTTTCGGTTCTTTTTTTTTTGTTTTTAAACTCTGATTCACTCGTCTTTTATAGAGGAGTGATTTTATGACCGTTGAGTTCCATTGTCCATTGATCGGTGGCTCTATTGGCTCATCAATGAAGGATGGTCTTTAATGATCGCTTGGAGCTTTTGGTTGAAGTAGCCGTTACTCTGCCAATCGATCTTCATTGGATATTTAATTTCAGGATCTTTGTTGAAGCATTTATTCCAAGATTCGGCGGTTTTGAGCAATAAACTCCAGGGTTCTCTGGCTTCAGCTTTCTTGGCAGTTTCAAGTTCCAGTTGGCAGTTCTGGACTTGTCAGCTCAGTTTAGTTATTGCTCCAGTTGGCAGTTTTGAGCTCGTCAGCTGAGCTTGTCAGCTGAGTTTGACTATTGCTCCAGTTGGCAGTTCTGAGCTCGTCAGCTGAGCTTGTCAGCTGAGTTTGGCTATTGCTCCAATTGGCAGTTCTGAGCTCGTCAGCTGAGCTTGTCAGCTGAGTTTGGCTATTGCTCCAGTTGGCAGTTCTGAGCTTTTATTTCTCCAGTTCGACTGATCTCAAGTTCTTGGCTATCTTGTCAGCTTGACTGATTTCTCTTGAGCTTTCTTGTCAGCTTGACTAATCATAAGCTGGCTGACTATAGTTCTGGCCTTCAGCTGATCTGTCTTGTTTACTTCAGTTTGGCCATCAGTTGGATACTTCCAGTCTCTTACTTAAACTGATTTTTTATCAGTTTCTTCAGTCTTTAGTCAATTCTTTTCTCCCTCAGCTCAACTGACTTAGATGTCAGTTTGTTTCAATTGGTTCGACTTCTTAGTTGAGTTGAATCTTGACTGGATGACGTATCCTTCAGCTTGTAGACCATACTTCAGATTGGTTGACTTTGACTTTACTTGAGTTCCTTTTTGATGCCCTGGATTGGTCAGCTCCGATCTACAACTTGAATTTTAGTCAGTTTTTCATAAATAATTTTGACATCTCATCAAAACCTAATCTAGGGGTTCCTTGATAGTTTTTCCTAACAATTTTCCCCTTTTTGATGATGTCAAAACTTTGTCGATGATGATGGAAAAACTGCAAGTGTAGCAAGTTTGCTTAAGCAGATTCTTAAAATCAGAGCAAATTCAGAGCAAGTTTGAGAGAAAATTTGATTCATGATTTTCATTCAAGTATCAGAGCATTTGTCATTCATGCTATCATTCAAGTATTAAAGCATTCAAGATATGCATAAAATTCAAGTATTAGAGCAATTAGACTTCAAGTTTCAGAGCATTCTTTCATTCTTTCACTTTGGGCATGCTTTCATTCCAGTATTAGAGCATTTTTCATTCAAGTATCAGAGCATTCAACTTGATCAAACTTGAAGTATCAGAGCATGAGCATTATAAGCATGATCGAAATGTGTATTATATATTCACTTTAAAGCATATTATATTTTCAAGAGTAGTTAAAACTACTAATCTACTTCCTGAAAATTGCTCATTTTCTTTCTGCTCGATTCTCCTCTTTCTTGGACTCCTTGTATTCTCCATGCTTGCCCCTGAAGCAGAAAGGTGAAGGCAGTTGCCAAATTGTCATCATGAACTGAGGGAACTGAAGGAATTTGCATGGGTGAGGAGAGCCATGCATAGGCTTCTTCAGTTGTCATGAACTGACCTTGATCAGAGGTGAGAGAGACTTCTTGCTCTCTGAAGTTCATCGAGGCCAAGTTGTTGAAGATCTCATCGGTTGAAGGGATGGGTGAATCATCAACGAAAGGTGTGCATGAGGAGTTGGCTGGTTCGTTGTCAGGGAGAGGAGCATCGGCTGGTATACTGAGCCGGATTCATTTAATCATTGAATCCATTATCTCTGAAAGCGTTGGTGGCGAGGAGAGCGGATGATTCATCCAGTTTCTACTCCATGTTCCTTCATTGATCCAGAAGGTGGAGCCACGGGTGCGGATGAAGTGGAACATTGTTGACTCATCCAGTTGGAATCGCCATATGTGGTACTGCAGGTACCGCCGCAGTTGGTCGAATAGAGAGGAGTCTGTGTCCTCAATGAGACCGAAGCAGCTTCTCAGCTGATGGTCTAGAACTGCTTCAAACTCAACCTCAATAGAGTCACGTTGGACTAATGGTAGAGATTGGGAGCTGGCTGATATTGTAGGCTGATCACTCAGCCTTGAAAGAGGTTCGCTCTCAATCATCAGCTCTCTTTCTTCAGATGAGCTGACGGGTGCCTCCAAAGGTGCCTTTCCACGACCTTAGTTGGAAGGCCCTTATGGACGTGAACGCTTCGGGATCGGATGGCAGTAGATAGTTAGGAGCATGTCCCTTCTTTTGAGCGATTCGCCAGTTGGGATGATCTCATCAAACTGGCTTTGAATGATATGGCTTATGCGACTCATAAACTGATCTTCTCGCGAAATGAGCCAGTTGATGGGTCATATGCCGCTCGTTCTACATTAGCTCCCAGTTGAGCAAGGATGAAAGAGGCCCAGTCGGCTTTACATCCGAAGTATAGAGCGGCTGTGAGATGGGATTTGATGTCCGAGAATTGGACTGTCTCAAAGTTGCCATGTAGGATATGGCCGGTGATATCTAAGAGTTGGATGATATCATTGGGCATACTCTCCTTCAGCCTGTGTGAACAGTCATGGTGGCATACGTGAGGAAGCTTCCAAGCATCCCACAGTGCGTATTTACATGGCAGTTTCAGTTCCATCATGTCTGGGCCGTCTCCAGAGAGAAGAAGCGTAGACATCATTGTTTCTTTTGTCACCGTGATCTCTTTATTCTGGACGGTGGAGATGATGTTGTCACCGGAGATGGTTGCGTTGTAGTAGAACTCCACAACATGGACAGGAATATTCTTGAGTGGCACGATTGTCAAGAATGGTAGCAGGCCAGTTTCCTCCAATGGCCTATAAATCCTTTGAAAGTTTTCGGAGCCGAGACGTGCGTTAAGATACTCTAGATTAAGAGTCTTACCTTTCTTCAGCTTTGTGATAAGCAGATTGGCATCTACCATCTGAAATGGGGGCTTCATATCTGCAAAAAGATATTGTTTTAGTTTAGATATGCAAGTGTTTTTGAGGAGAGAGAAAAGGCTAGCAGATGATCAAAGCAAGAGAGAGAAAGAGTTTGCAGATGATTGGAGCCTTCATCTCTTTGCACATATTTATTCAGCTTTGCATGCAGGAATTGAGGGCACTCGATTACTTTTCTTAGCTGATCAGCCATCCGATTTGATGGATGATTAGCTGAATTAATGATGCTTGCATCTCAGCCATTTGATGGTGAAGTAACTTTATGATCTTGTGGTTGAGAAGTAGCGATTTTGAAAATGGGGTAGTTGCCATAAATAGCAAAATATTTTCTGCAGATCTTGCTATTTATATCTCAGTAAAAAATTATATTTTCTTTTTCAATTTTGAAGAGTTGATTTAACATCAACGCAGAGATATTAATTGCAACATTGTGAGATAGAACCCTATTTTCAAATTGTAACCATTGAGTATAATATAAGAAATTTCATAATCGCAACGGTAAGAATGTAATTATGATAAGCTTTGAAAAATTAAAAAAAAAACTTATCCAGATTCAGTTGGGATACAGTCCAACTGATTGACTGCTCGGCGATTGGATGATCAGTTGAATATTGATTCTCAGTTGTCGGTCATGAGCTGGCTGAAGCTGAGGCGGCAATTGAATTGATCAGTTGGCTTGATCAGTCGCTTGGCTTTCTGTAGACAGTTTCCGCTTCTTGAAGGGCCTAGCTGGACTAGCAGCACTGCTTTCTTTGGATGTAGTTTTGTTCGGTGGCAGTTCGGGCCTTGCTGTCCTCCTAGCTTGGTGAAGGTGAAGCTGGATGGCAACTGATGATTTTTTCATCCTTTGACTGAGGGACTGTGAGGTTCCCTTTGGCGATGACCGAAACTGATCATTCTTCATAGGCAGTTGCATCCCTTTGGAGCTGGATGTGAGCAGTGGAGTGACATAGCTCTCGGATAGGAGACTTGGTGATGTGGCAGTGTCTTCATCATCACTATCTCTTGAATCAGCATGCCTTGGATTCGTCTGAGAAGCCACGGCTTCAGTATGTGAAGGATGAAGTTCTATCCTTTTGACGACAGGTGGAGTTTGTTGTGATGGCTCAGCTGACTGACTTGATAGATTATCAAAGTTCAGTTTTCGACAAAGCGAGCCAGTTGGGCAGTTGACTGGTTGATCTGCAGTCCCAACTGCTTGAGGCATGATGCTGGTCTTCATTTCTGCTAATAAGGCGGTTGCTGGAATCTTGTTAACAAGCCGGTGATTCATGATGTGCTGGACTTGCACAATGGTTGGAGGAAATGGATTTGATGAACCTATCCATTTGATGCTCCAAGTTTCTTCTCGTTGCCAGTAACTCATGCCATGAAAGGCAGTTAGCAGAAAGTGAGACTGGATGGACATAGAATGTCTCTAGTTATACCAGTAGAAATACCGGTGGAGTTGTTTGAACAACTCTTAGTCACATTGTGCAACAAAAGCAAAGTGAGTAAGAAGGAGATTGGTCACTTCCTTTTGTGCACCTTTGACTGCATATTCGCTACTGTAGAAAGTGTGAATATTTTCTTCAGTCAGCTGGAGAGGAGGGCAAGTGCTTCTGAAATAGTCCGCTCCATAGTTTGGATGAGGAATTCCAATGAATGGAATAAGCTCATTTGGATCAGAGCAAACCTGGAAATCAACTGGTGATCCGTTCTTTGATTTTGGAGAATGAACGGCGTTGGCAGTTGAGTTGCTTGAAGAGTGGTTGCTTGTATTGGTCTTGGCTTTTCTCTTTTTCCTTGGTGACTGAAGATGAGTAGTTCCTTTCTTGGGAATCCAGTCAGAGATGAGAACTGGTAGTGCTTCATCACTTGGAAGTTTCATTAGGTCTTCAAGCATTTTGCTCATTCTTAGAGCAAGTCCTACCTTGGACTCAAATTTGCCGAATTTCTTTGAGTCTGCGGCCTTGCTGACTTGATGCTTGAATTGTTGAAAGACAAATTCTGCCCAGTTTATTTGTCTCCCTTCAGCAAGGTGAATCATGACCTTGTATCTCTCTTGGGTGAGCTGACTCAGGCTTCCAATGGCCCCGAACATCATCTTGTTCGTTATGTCAAGTAGAACTCCATACTCGGGCTTCAGGTCAGTTTTAGCGGTTGTAAAACTGAATTGCTTATCGCAGGTTGAAGCTTTCCATTCTCTCCAGTATGACTCTGCAGATTCCTTGAGATCTTGAACGGATGAACCTTCTTGTGGGAGTTGGAACACTTCTCCAATTGTTCTTTCAGTGATTTGAAGTGGCCGTCCTTGAATCACTGATGATATTATTTTTCCATCGGTAGATAATTTTGCTTGAAGCAAAAATTCACTCACCAAATTTTGTCTAAAGAACTTTGGTGGTGTCTCCAGGTAGTAAAGAATTTCTGTCTTGTGAAGATTTGACAGAAGGATTGGGTTGTTTGATTCATCTAGAATCAATTGAAATTTCTTCCTATCAAGAAATTTATCTCTCATAAGTTGTTCCTTGAAGGAATTTGAAGATCTGGATAATTCGGCCATCTTTGAGGTTGGCTGAGATTTTGGGAATTTTAAGATCTTTTGAGAAAGAGAGTTTTTGAGATTGTAGGAGGAGGAGGCTTTTTGAGAGGTTTGAAAGAGAGAGGCTTTTTATGAGTGTTTGGACAGGCTTATAGATCTGATGGTTGGAATGGTACTAGCCTCTGGTCTCTTTTGGTCATTGGCAATTAATGACTTTGACACGTGTCATTGTTTTGCAACGGTCAAAATTTCAAAATAAATGTGAAGCTTGACATTTATTTGAAATCAAAAAGATAAACTTTTATAAATATATCAAAAGATAATCACAAACTGATTAACAAGAAGTACACTTAGGGCTTTTCTAATCAGGTTTAACTTGATCAGCCACTTAGTCCTTCTTGTGATCAGTTTTCCTTCTCTTGGCCAGCGGTTCAGTGAGGTCCTCTTCTTCATTCTCATCGCTGCTTGTTGACTCAGTTTCAGCTGACTCGAGCCTTGGATGAGCTTGCAGCTGCTTGATCTGCTCAGTGTGCAGTTTAACCTGTTGCTGCAGGGATTGGATCAGCTCTTCATAATAAGGAGGGAGCTGGACTATTGAACTGCTTGGCTGAGCATCAAGCTGAACTGTTCTTGAATCAACTTCCTCTCCTGTTTCAATTCCAATTAGTTCCTCGCAAGGAACTGTGTGTGATATCTCATCTACTTCCATACTAGTTTGGTAGACAAGCTGATCATCTTTTTGTCCTCACTGATCAGCTGACTTGTCAGTATGAGCTGGCTCCGGATCAGCTGGAGGAATAGATGATATGATTCCTTTCTCAGCAGTTGGATCTCCTGAGGGAGCTGTCTGGGTCTCAGCTGCCTTCTCAAACTGATGAGTCTTCTCAGCTGATTCTTCCGACTCTTCAAGAATAATGTTGATTTCAACTTCAGCTTCGTGAGGAGATTTCTCAGAGTGAAGTTCTCTCATCACCTCATCAATGATATCATCCACTAGGTTGTATGTTTGATCTCTCACGGCAGTTGATAGCTGTCCAGTCTGATGGCTTTGTGATTTCTTCATTAATTGATTGAATAACCATTTGTGTTGAACATGGGGGTGCGACCATCTTTCTTGTTCCATTTCTGTAGTGATGACTGGCAATGTTAAGCTTTGAATCTTGCACAGTTCATCAAACACATCTTTCATCGATCCTTCAGCTGGGTTTGAGCACTCTTTCCTCAGCTGTAGCTGCCTCATAAGGTGTTTGCCCTTAGTGATATTGGCATTCTCACTGTCCGTCCACCATAGGCTCCATTGTTCTTCTCGCCTCCAGAAGCTCATTCCATGGAATGCGAGTAATGAGAGGAAGGGCTCTGACGGATATACATGTCTCCACAAAAACCAGTAGATGTTCCTGGTCAAGGTGTGGAAGAGTTCCTCATAGCCAGTTAATTCCTGGGCATAGTGTTGAGCCATATATTTTTTTGTGGTTTCATCAGCCCATTTCTTCACTGACTCTCGTTGTGAATAGGCTCTTATATTTCCTTCCACTTGTGCCATTGGTGGGCACGTCATTTGGAAGTAATCTGCTCCAGCTCCATTGTGAGGAATCCCTCTTGCAGGGATGATATCTTCTGGATTTTCGCACGGAGCTGTATCTTCAACAGTTAAATTTTGTGGGATTGTTGGATCTTGTATAGGGCGTGATTCATTTCTCCTTCTGGATTGAGAAAGTAAGATTCTTCTCCTTTTTGGTTGACCAGCTTGCTTCTTCTTTGGAGCTGATCTGACAGCTCCTCGCCTAGCTGATTGTCCGATGATGTCAGTTCTGGTGGCAACTGAGCTTTGTTGCCTGAATTTCTGAGCTATAGGGATGTCATCATCAGAGTCATGAGTAACTGGCTTCTTTCCCTTGCCTTCAGCTGCAGGCTTCTTTCTCTTTGGCTGGTCAGTTTGTTCAGGATCAATCTCCACAATTTTGAGAGGTTTCGAAATGAAGTCATTACTAACTATAGTTTTGAACTCTGTTTCCTCAGCTATCCAAGGAAACTGCTTCTCCAGAATGATGCTGACACGACTGATATATCCAATTCGTTGAGGGAATTTCTTGCCATCCCAGCTTCTCTCAATGATATCAACATATCTCTTTAGTTGTTCAAAGAAATATTGTGCCCAGTTGATCTCCATTCGGTTGTAGATGGCGGCGCAGATTTTGTACTTCGTTGCTGACATTTCAGACTGACTGACAGTTGTTCCTACCATTATCTTTGAGGCGATGGCAGCGAGCACCTGAAATTCATCTTACAGTTTTGAGATGAGATGATTGCTCTTATATGGTTGAGTTTCGCCTTCCTTTTTCCAGAAATCATAAGCTTCCTGGAAATTGACTTGAACGTCTTCCAGCTTGAGTCCGTTGTTGGGTAGATCGAACATGTTGCTCAGAGACTCAGCTGTCATGATGATAACTTGTCCTCATACTTCCGATCTGATTTTTTCGGGATATGAAGATCCATTTGAATTTAAGTAAAATTCAGCAACTGGTTCTGTGTAAATCCGTTCTGGAAATACCTCCAGGAGCTTCTTCAGCTTGGCCTGAGAAAGCTTTTCGACGATCATTATACTGAGAGGGGAAGCTTTGCAGGCTTGAAAGAATCCGGCTGGGTTGAAAAACTTGTCTCTGTCGAGTTTTTCACAGAATACTTTAGAATCTTCTCCAGACTGACGGAAATTGAATCTTCTGCGAGTTGGGTTTTGAGCCATGATTTTTCGAACAGAGATTAATTTGAGAGGCTGAGGAATTGATCTTTCAGGGCTGAAGAGTTTTGTTTTTGACGAGAGATAGATAGGAAAAGATAAATCTTCAGTAAAAATCGGGAAGCTTATCTCGAGTATTCAGCCGCCTTATTTATATAGAGAGATTGGGCTCATCTAACGGTTGTGTCGCTTCATATGCCCAATTTCAACGGTCGGATTAATTCAATCAACCCGTCGATTGGCTTTTCATTTCTATCCATTGGGGATAATTTGAAGGAGGAGAGAGAAAGTTCAACGGTAATATTTGAGTGACACGTGTTTTTACCGTTTTCACTATTGAAATTTTTGAACTTATCTTTTCTCTCTAGAAGTTTCTCCTTGGCTTGAAGCTGATTACGTCATCAGTTGGCTTTGACTATAACTGATGATCTTTCTATTGATTAGTTCCAACTGAGATGTCTTCTCATCAGTTCTGAAACGGACCTTCATTCAGCTGTTTCTCTGTTCCACTGTTCTCCTTCAGCTGGTCTTTTGAACTGATATCTCCTTTTGAGTTGATTCCAGTTCCTATGATTCCTTTATCAGTTTGATCAATTTGCAGCTTGTATGTTCTGCACAGCTGACTGGATTATCAGTTTGAGTGATTGAACTGATGATTTAGTTGAGCTCATGGGGTAAACTGATCATCTCCAGTTTACTTTTCTCTCCACAGCTTCTTGCTTTTACTTCAAACTGATAGCTCATGTGTCTAACTGATCAGTTTCTCACCTTTTTGGTTCAGTTCCTCTCTTCAGTTGGAATGGATTCATGACCTTTTTCTTCCAGTTGATCATCTTCATCCTGTGATGCTGGCTCAAGTAGTCCCAACTGTATGCATAGCTCCATAAACCTTGCTTCAGGTAATGGTTTGGTGAATATGTCAGCTATCTGCTTCTCAGTGTTGACATATCTGATGCTGATGTGACCCGGACAATGTATCCAAGACACGAAGAACGTAGACGGAAGACTTAAGAAGGACTCGAACTACGTCAGCTAAAGAAGGGTAGAATCCGACACGAATTAAATGAACAAACTTACTAGGAATATGTAGAAACGAACTAGAACTCGATGAACACACTTGAAACAACTTGAGGGTGGCTGGGATGGTGGCGTACGTGGTGATGGTGGCGGTGGTTGTCGTGGAGAGTGGAATTGGCGGCGGTGAAAGTAGTTGTGGATTGGATAGATCGGTGAACCCGTGTTGAATCAACCCGAACGCACTCGTCTAGCTTCTCTGGATAGAAATTCTCCCAAGTACTTGATAAATACCCTGAAAAACTTAAATAAGACTATTGATTTGGTAGAACAATAGAATTGTTTGTAGATAGGTGATCAACCAAAGGATCGGAGACAAAAGGGAGGAATAAATCTCAAACTCAAGCAATTGTCTAACTTTTGAATGTCACATGGTACTCCTATTTATAGGAGTGATAAATGAATGAAATTTAGAGTCCTAAATCTAGGAAAAATCGAAAAACTAAGAGTTCTAGTCAAACTAGGATAAAATCAAAAGTTACCAAAATAAGATAAGAAAAATCTATCTAAATCTAACTAGATAAGGATAAATCCCAAAGTGGATTTGGGCTGGATATTCTCGCCATTCTTGGACCCAAAATACACGTCCATGGGCTGAATTAAGTGTATTAATTTTGTGGCCCATGTGTGTGTAATTCTTGCCACCTTTGCATGAAAAACAGCATCTCCCGATTTCCCATGCAAACGCGCTTAACTCTTCATGCACATGTCCAAATGGCTTCCTTCTTCTTCTCACGTCTTCATGCTACCATCTTCATCATCAATGGATAGCATGGTGATGCATCTCCTGGAAATACCTCCAGGAGCTTCTTCAGCTTGGCCTGAGAAAGCTTTTTGACGATCATTCTACTGAGAGGGGAAGCTTTGCAGGCTTGAAGGAATCCGGCTGGGTTGAAAAACTTGTCTCTGTCGAGTTTTTCACAGAATACTTTAGAATCTTCTCCAGACTGACAGAAATTGAATCTTCTGCGAGTTTGGTTTTGAGCCATGATTTTTCGAACAGAGATTAATTTGAGAGGCTGAGGAATTGATCTTTCAGGGCTGAAGAGTTTTGTTTTTGACGAGAGATAGATAGGAAAAGATAAATATTCAGTAAAAATCGGGAAGCTTATCTCGAGTATTCAGTCGCCTTATTTATATAGAGAGATTGGGCTCATCCAACGGTTGTGTCGCTTCATATGCCCAATTTCAACGGTCAGATTAATTCAATCAACCCGTCGATTGGCTTTTCATTTCTATCCGTTGGGGATAATTTGAAGGAAGAGAGAGAAAGTTCAACGGTAATATTTGAGTGACACGTGTTTTTACCGTTTTCACTATTAAAATTTTTGAACTTATCTTTTCTCTCTAGAAGTTTCTCCTTGGCTTGAAGCTGATTACGTCATCAGTTGGCTTTGACTATAACTGATGATCTTTCTGTTGATTAGTTCCAACTGAGATGTCTTCTCATCAGTTCTGAAACGGACCTTCATTCAGCTGTTTCTCAGTTCAACTGTTCTCCTTCAGCTGGTCTTTTAAACTGATATCTCCTTTTGAGTTGATTCCAGTTCCTATGATTCCTTCATCAGTTTGATCAATTTGCAGCTTGTATGTTCTGCACAGCTGACTGGATTATCAGTTTGAGTGATTGAACTGATGATTTAGTTGAGCTCATGGGGTAAACTGATCATCTCCAGTTTACTTTTCTCTCCACAGCTTCTTGCTTTTACTTCAAACTGATGGCTCATGTGTCCAACTGATCAGTTTCTCGCCTTTTTGGTTCAGTTCCTCTCTTCAGTTGGAATGGATTCATGACCTTTTTCTTCCAGTTGATCATCTTCATCCTGTGATGCTAGCTCAAGTAGTCCCAACTGTATGCATAGCTCCATAAACCTTGCTTCAGGTAATTGTTTGGTGAATATGTCAGCTATCTGCTTCTCAGTGTTGACATATCTGATGCTGATGTGACCCGGACAATGTATCCAAGACACGAAGAACGCAGGCGGAAGACTTAAGAAGGACTCGAACTATGTCAGCTAAAGAAGGGTAGAATCCGACACGAATTAAATGAACAAACTTACTAGGAATATGTAGAAACGAACTAGAACTCGATGAACACACTTGAAACAACTTGAGGGTGGCTGGGACAGTGGCGTATGTGGTGATGGTGGCGGCGGTCATCGTGGAGAGTGGAATTGGCGGCGGTGAAAGTAGTTGTGGATTGGATAGATCGGTGAACCCGTGTTGAATCAACCCGAACGTACTCGTCTAGCTTCTCTGGATAGCAATTCTCCCAAGTACTTGATAAATACCCTGAAGAACTTAAATAAGACTATTGATTTGCTAGAACAATAGAATTGTTTGTAGATAGGTGATCAACCAAAGGAACGGAGACAAAAGGAAGGAATAAATCTCAAACTCAAGCAATTGTCTAACTTTTGAATGTCACATGGTACTCCTATTTATAGTAGTGATAAATGAATGAAATTTAGAGTCCTAAATCTAGGAAAAATCGAAAAACTAAGAGTTCTAGTCAAACTAGGATAAAATCAAAAGTTACCAAAAATAAGATAAGAAAAATCTATCTAAATCTAACTAGATAAGGATAAATCCCAAAGTAGATTTGGGCTGGATATTCTCGCCATTCTTGGACCCAAAATACACGTCCATGGGCTGAATTAAGTGTATTAATTTTGTGGCCCATGTGTGTGTAATTCTTGCCACCTTTGCATGAAAAACAGCATCTCCCGATTTCCCATGCAAACGCACATAACTCTTCATGCACACGTCCAAATGGCTTCCTTCTTCTTCTCACGTCTTCATGCTACCTTCTTATTCATCAATGGATAGCATGGTGATCAATCTCGAGCTGCCCTTGACTTCATCTTCATGCATTTCGAATTTGCGACGAATAGAAGCTTGTAATTAAGCTTGCAACTTCTTAGCTCGCAAACGCGTTATTGGACCTTTAAACTGTAGCTCTGGATCATCTTGATGATTGCCTTGCATGACCTCATCATTCCCCCCCTGCTGAAAAGAATTCATCCACGAATTCGGGGACTCATCATCTTCGAACTCATCATCTGCAGAAAAGGGAGATAAGTCAGCAACATTAAATGTAGACGAACACTTATACTCACCGGGTAAATCAATGAGATATGCATTGTCATTGACGTGACTCAACATGGTGAACGGTCCATCTCCTCTTGGCATCAATTTCGATTTTCTCAGGTTAGGAAACCGTCCAGGACTCAGATGAATCCAAACGCGATCTGCGGGCTGGAAAATCACTTGCTTGCACCATTTGTTCTTTTGAACAGCATTACGTGCACCAACTGACTCAATGCGCGCACGCACCTTCTCATGCATCTCCTTAACTTGTTCCGTTTTTCTTGTACCTTTAACACTTGTTAGATGCTCAACAGGTAAAGGCAACAGATCATTTGGCGTTAGCGGATTAAAACCATAAACAACTTCAAACGGAGACATATTGGTAGATGAATGCACAACGCGATTATAAGCAAATTCAGCATATGGCAAACAATCTTCCCATTATTTCAAGTTGTTTTTAACTAAAGCACGCAGCAAAGTACCTAGAGTGTGATTAACTACTTCAGTTTGTCCATCAGTTTGTGGATGACATGCAGTAGAAAATAACAGTTTGGTACCTAACTTACCCCATAGTACACGCCAAAAATTTGCAAGAAACTTAGAATCCCTATCACTAACAATAGTTCTAGGTATTCCATATAAACGCACAACATGTATAAAGAACAAATTGGCAATGTGTACAGCATCATCGGTTTTCCTACATGCAATGAAATGAGACATCTTGGAAAACCTATCAACTACAACAAAGATAGAATCTCGACCAGACCTAGACCGTGGTAAACCAAGTATGAAATCCATAGATAAATCAATCCACGAGGAAGACGGGGCTGGTAGAGGAGTGTATAAAGCAAAAGGATGTGAAGTAGATTTCGATTTTCTACATGTGATACATCTGCTACACACATTCTCAACATCATGCTTCATACGTGGCCAAAAGAAATGTTCATGCAGCAAGTTTAACGTTTTAGACACACCAAAGTGACCCATTAAACCTCCCGCATGCGATTCTAGAACTAACAACTCACGCATAGAAGACTTAGGAATACACAACTGTGAACCCTTGAACAAGAACCCATCATGCATGAAATAGCTATCATATGATCGAGACTTAGAGCAACAAAGAGCATAGATAGGTGCGAAAACTCATCACATGCATACAACTCCTTAATTGCATCAAATCCCAACATCTTAGCATGCATAAGGTTCAAGAGAATGTACCTTCTCGACAATGCATCAACTACCACATTTTTGGCGCCTTTCTTGTACTTGATGACGTACGGAAAAGACTCGATAAACTCTACCCATCGTGCATGTCGCTTGTTCAGATTTTGTTGGCCTTTCAAATGCTTCAAACTCTCGTGATCCGTGTGTATCATGAACTCCTTAGGCCATAAATAGTGCTGCCACCTTTCTAAAGCTCTCTTGAGTGCGTACAGCTCCTTGTCATAGGTGGAATAATGAAGGGCTGCATCATGGAGCTTTTCACTGAAATAGGCGACTGGACGCCGTTCCTGCATCAAAACAGCACCAATCCCTTTGCCCGAGGCATCACATTCAATCTCAAAAGTTTTATTAAAGTCCGGAAGAGCAAGAACAGGCGCATTACATAAACAAGACTTTAAGGTGTTAAACGCATGCTCTTGAACAGGACCCCATTCAAACTTTCGATATTTCTTGCTTAACTTAGTAAGCGGCGCAGCTATGCTGGAAAAATCACGCACAAAGCGATGATAAAAGCCAGCAAGGTCGTGGAAAGACCTCACATCACTCGCAGACTTAGGAGTGGGCCATTCCTCAAGCGCTTTGATTTTGGAACGGTCTACTTCTATACCACGTAAACTCACAACCAAGCCTAGAAAAATGACTTCATTCATGCAAAAAGAACATTTAGACAGATTACTATATAATTTCGCCTCTCTAAGAAGCTTAAAAACGTGTCTAAGGTGCTGCATATGTGTATGTGTCGTGTTACTGTAAATCAGGATGTCACCAAAGTACACAACAACATACTTTCCAATCACTTCACGCAAAACATGATTCATCAGGCGCATAAATGTGCTTGGTGCATTAGTGAGACCAAAAGGCATAACAAGCCATTCATACAAACCATGCTTAGTTTTAAATGCAGTTTTCCATTCATCACCTTCTTGCATACATACTTGAAAATAACCAGAACGCAAATCAATCTTAGAAAAGACACGTGAACCAGATAACTCATCAAGCATATCATCTAATCTAGGGATGGGAAAATGATACTTTACCGTGATTTTGTTGATTGCACGGCAATCCATGCACATACGCCATTCGTTGATCTTCTTTGGCACTAGAATCACTGGAACGGCGCACGGGCTCAAGCTCTCTCGAATTTGTCTCTTCCCCAATAGCTCTTTGACTTGTCTATCTATCTCCTTAGTCTCGTCGGAAGACGTCCTATAGGCTGGTTGGTTGGGGAGCACGGCACCGGGGACGAAACCGATCTGATGCTCGATTCCTCGCACTGGTGAAAGTCCTCCGGGTATCTCCTCAGGGAATACGTCCTTCAACTCTTCAAGTAAGGGCTGCACATCACTAGGCAAACAATCATTAGTAGCACTGCTCTTAAATGTGAGTAAAACAAGGGGCATACCTGCTTTAACGGCTTTCTGAACTCCTTTCACTGAAATAAACAAGCTCTTCGCGTGAGGCTTGTTTGTACTCGATTCCTTCTTCTTTTCCACAACTAGGGAGTCCGAATGAGGTTGTTTGGAAGGGGTATGGGCGACGGCAAGGGGCTGTCCGGGAGCTGAGGTTTCGGCCGTGGCCTTCGGGGCCCGTTTTTCGGCTGCTTGCTTCACCTTTTCCTCTTTGAACCTCTCTTGCATGCGTTGCTGATCCATAGCAACGTCTTTAGGTGATAATGGCCTTAGGCTGCTGATTCGGCCATCAATGTCGACGGTGTAAGAGTTTAGACGTTCGTCGTGGACAACACGTCGATCAAACTGCCAAGGTCTGCCTAACAACAAATGTGCCGCATCCATAGGGATAACATCACACAAAACAGTGTCAGAAAACTTATGGATTGAGAATGAGACACTTACCTGGTGAACCACGCATATCTCGCCTCTATCTGTAAGCCACTGCAATCTGTACGGTTTTGCATATTGTTGAACAGGTAGACCAAGCTTTTCAACTGCGTATTGACTGATGGCATTGATCACACTGCCACTGTCAATAATCATCGAACACATGTGACCTTGGATCACTGCACGAGTATAGAAGATATTCTCCCGTTGGTGTTCTTGTTCTTCTTCTCGAATGATGCTCAAACTCCGGATTGTGACCAAACTGAGTTGAACTTCTGGATCGACTTGGCTAGGGGTTGCATCATTCTCGATCTCTTCTTCAATGGTGGCATCGCCCACGGGCTCTGTTTCATCTTCACTGGCTGATTCGACTTCATTCCATTCTGTTAAGTATAGAACTCGCCGGTTTGGACATTGAGCTTGAAAATGGCCCCAACCTTGACATTTGTGACATTGAATGTCACGAGCTCGATTAGGGGCTGCATTGGGTGGCGTCACACCTTGGGTTGGCTGAGTAGGGACCGGCCGTGGCTGATTGGGTGGTGTAGACTTGGGTCTACGGCTAGAATGCGGTGTAGAACGGTCGAAACGCCGTTCGGGTGGTCCGGATGGACCTCTTGGTCGAGTGGAGTCAGTAGAAGGGGTAGAAAGTGATGTGGAAGGTGTACCTTTATTCCATGTAGATCGTGTAGGGCTGCATTGTAGTGGGATCGACGGCGACCCTCTCTCAGCTGTCTTTCCACAATCGATGCATACTGCACCATCCTTTCTACACTGGTGAAGTCTTTGAGCTCAACTTCACACGCAATATCAGGATTCATACCTTCAATGTACCAAATGATGGTAGCATTTAAGGTCTCCTGCTTTCCAACTCTATTTAAAAGCGTCTCCAACTCCTTGTGGTACTCTTCAATCGATCTAGCACCTTGCTTGACTCGGTTGAGCTTCTTCTCAAGCTCTCTTTCAGAGTGAATGGGAATAAATTGACCATGCAAGAATCCCTTCATTTCTTTCCAATTGTCGATGGGAGGGTTGTGATTTCTGCGCCTTCCCTCTTGTTGCATTTCCCATCATGAGGCTGCGTAGCCTCTAAACTCTAAGCATGCGAGTTGCACCTTCTTTTGCTCTGAAAAGTTGTAGCATGCAAAGATCTTCTCTACCTTACGTTCCCAATCTAAGTAGATATCAGGATCGTGAAGGCCTTCAAACTCGGGTATGCTCGTCTTGATGTTGTTGAGCCTACCATCATCATCATCATGATGATTTGCACGCCTATGGGGACCTCGGGGTCGGCCATGGCGTCCTCTTCGCCCTTATGGTACGTAATCATCTTCATAACCACTGGCTGTGTAGGAATCATATCTATAATCAAAGTCTTCTTCAAAGGCGGGCTCACGAGGTTACCTTTGAACATTCTTTTGCTGTTGACGTCGGCCAGCATGCTCCAATTGAGGCTCGGGATGCCTCTCTTCATTAATTGGAGGCTCAGGTTGCCTCGCTGCATTGATTTGAGGTTCAAATTGCCTCGTCTCTTCGTCTTGAGGCTCGAGTGGCCTCTTCTCAGGATCTCCTTGGACCGTTTGGGATGCAGTCGTTTGAGATCTAAGCTTTGCAAGCTCCTCTTGCAATTCAGCTACTTGGTTGCCAAGTTCGTCTTTCAGTAGACGATTCTGTCGTTCAAAGTGTTGAACTAGAGCTTGGTATTGGAACTTGGCGTCCCACTGTGGTGGTTCGGATGAGTAGGACTATTCACCTGGTGTGTTTGGCGATCTAGGCTCCTCAAGGGGTGGAGTAGTCGTCCCTTTGTTGGTTTCTTTCTTCATTGTACCTGCAAAATGAACAAACGTGAAGAAAAAGCAAAGTTGGACCTCACAATTCCTCACAAACGCTCGTGTATGTCACTCTTTATTTTTCCACTCGTGTATGTCTCTCAAATATGTGTGGTGCACATGTGGAGTGATTTTGGGGGTGGGTTGATCGAAATCAGCAGCTTCTCTTGATCAGCTCCTCTGGTCTTCTTCAAGCTCCAACGGATAGAATCAAGCCGGAAGGTTGCTAAGAGTAGAAGTAGGCGTGTGGAATGAGTGTTTCAAGTAGATGGTGTATGTGGACCACGGGTGTATGGTGTACGGGTGTATGGGTGTACGGGTGTATGGACTATGTGGTGTATAAGGTGAACTGGGTGTAGTAGTATGAGGAATGAAAATTTCGAATCCTACAAGGTGTATGGATCGAAATATGGTAGATAGGAATGGATAAGGGTGGAAGATCTTGATTAGATTTGGATGAGGATGGAAGAAATCTAAACAAGGTAGGAAATCTAGTAGATAAGGAAAGAGACTTTTGGATGTGTTTGACCAATGTGAACACAATCTAAGAATCCCTAAAAATATGGAAACAAATCTAAAAACAAGGAATTAAAATCGAACCCCACAAGAATTAAATCTGATTTTCGTTTTTTTTTTTTTTTATCGGCGACTTTTTTTTTTTACTCTTTTTTTTTTAGCCGATGTCTTTTGCTCTCTTTTGTTTTTCAATGAATAACAAACAGATTACAATAGACACGAAACAATACGAAAAATAAATGACACGTATGACAGATAAATGACACGTATTTGACACGTCGGATTGAACCACGACCAGCAGAGCTGACGTGGCTCTGATGCCAAATTTATGATGTAACCCGGACAATGTATCCAAGACATGAAGAATGCAGGCGGAAGACTTAAGAAGGACTCGAACTACGTCAGCTAAAGAAGGGTAGAATCCGACACGAATTAAATGAACAAACTTACTAGGAATATGTAGAAATGAACTAGAACTCGATGAACACACTTGAAACAACTTGAGGGTGGCTGGGACGGCGGCGTACGGCGGTGATGGCGGCGGCAGTCATCGTGGAGAGTGGAATTAGCGGCGGTGAAAGTAGTTGTGGATTGGATAGATCGGTGAACCCATGTTGAATCAACCCGAACGCACTCGTCTAGCTTCTCCGGATAGCAATTCTCCCAAGTACTTGATAAATACCCTGAAGAGCTTAAACAAGACTATTGATTTGCTCGAACAATAGAATTGTTTGTAGATAGGTGATCAACCAAAGGATCGGAGACAAAAGAGAGGAATATGAATGTCACATGGTACTCCTATTTATAGGAGTGATATATGAACAAAATTTAGAGTCCTAAATCTAGGAAAAATCGAAAAACTAAGAGTTCAAGTCAAACTAGGATAAAATCAAAAGTTACCAAAAATAAGATAAGAAAAATCTATCTAAATCTAACTAGATAAGGATAAATCCCAAAGTGGATTTGGGCTGGATATTCTCGCCATTCTTGGACCCAAAATACACGTCCATGGGCTGAATTAAGTGTATTAATTTCGTGGCCCATGTGTGTGTAATTCTTGCCACCTTTGCATGAAAAACAGCATCTCCCGATTTCCCATGCAAACGCGCATAACTCTTCATGCACACGTCCAAATGGCTTCCTTCTTCTTCTCACGTCTTCATGTTTCCTTCTTCATCATCAATGGATAGCATGGTGATCAATCTCGAGCTGCCCTTGACTTCATCTTCATGCATTTCGAATTTGCGACGAATAGAAGCTTGTAAATAAGCTTGCAACTTCTTAGCTCGCAAACGCGTCATTGGACCTTTAAACTGCAGCTCCGGATCATTTTGATCATTGCCTTGCACGACCTCATCAGATACATATGTCCTTCTTCTCGATGCGATCTCTGATGAAGTGATGTCTTATATCAATGTGCTTAGTTCTTGAATGTAGAACTGGATTTTGAGATATTACAATTGCACTGTTGTTGTCACAGAAGATAGGGACTTCTCCAGTTTCAACTTTGTAGTCCTTCAACTGTTGCTTCATCCAGAGTATCTGAGCACAGCAGCTTCCCGCAGCTACATATTCTGCTTCAGTTGTTGACGTGGCAACTGAGTGCTGCTTCTTGCTAAACCAGGATATCAGTTTGCTTCCCAGAAACTGACATGTTCCACTGGTACTTTTTCTGTCTATCTTGCATCCACCAAAGTCTGAATCTGAATAACCAATTAGACTAAAACTGTCATCTCTGGGATACCATATTCCAAGATTTATGGTTCCTTTGAGATATTTGATAATCCTTTTTGCTGCTTCAAGGTGGCTTTTCTTTGGGTTAGCTTGAAACCGTGCGCATAGACCGACTGAATAAGAGATGTCTGGCCGGCTAGCTGTTAAGTAAAGTAGCGACCCAATGATTCCTCTGTAATATGTTTGGCTAACTGATTCTCCTTCTTCGTCCAGAGTTAGCTGAACTGATGTATTCATAGGAATCTTGAGAGTTTTTCCTTTACTAACACCAAACTTCTTGACTAGCTCCTTGGTGTACTTGGCCTGGCTGTAAAGATCCCATCTTTCAGCTGCTTTACTTGGAGTCCTAGGAAGAATGTCATTTCTCCCATCATGCTCATCTCAAATTCACTTTGCATCAGTTGAGCGAATCGGGTGCATAGATCTTTGCTTTTTGATCCAAAAATTATGTCATACACATAAATTTGAACCATTAAGATCTCAGTTGATCGTTCTATTCGGAATAGAGTTCGATCAATGACTCTCTTTTGAAACCCATTTTTCAACAAAAATGTTGTGAGAGTTTCATACCATACTCTAGGAGCTTGTTTCAATCCATAGAGGGCTTTCTTCAGTTTGAAGACTTGATCACCAATTCAAAGCCTGGCGGTTGCTCGACATACACGTCCTCCTTGATCATTCCTTGAAAAAAAGCACTCTTGACATCCATTTGGTAGACTGTGAAATTGAAGTTAGCTACATAGGCTAGGAACAGTCTGATGGCTTCCAATCTTGCAACTAGTGCGAATGTCTCATCAAAGTCGATCCCTTCACTTTGTGAGTATCCTTTGGCTACCAGTCTAGCCTTGTTCCTTGTGATCACTCCTTGTTCATCCAGTTTGTTGCGAAAAACCCATTTTGTACCAATGATCTTCTGGGTTTTTGGTCTATCAACAAGAAACCATACGTCATTCCTTGTGAATTGGTTCAGTTCTTCTTGCATGGCCATGATCCAGTCTGAATCTTCTAAGGCTTCTTTGACGTTTGCCGGTTCAGTTTGAGATATGAAGCATGTGAACAATGCATGCTCAGTTGAACTTCTAGTTTGGACTCGACTTCTTGGATCACCAACTATCTTGTCAGTTGGATGGCTTCGGAGCCATTTGGGCAAGATAGCTTCAGCTGGATCTTCAGCTGGCTCTTCTGTGGTGATGTCATCAGTCGCCCTTTCATCAGTTGGTTCGGCATTTTCGTCAGTTCTTCCCCCTGTTTCAGTTGTGGGGTTTATGGTCTCAGCACGATTTGTGTCTTCATTGACCAAATTGTTCTCAACTGGTTTAGTACCAGTTTCATTGCCTTCTTCTAGTGAAACTTCAAGCCGCTCTGGAACAATGTGATCCACATAGTCATGCGAGTTCTCAGTTTCACTAGGTAGTTCTTGAACTGATGTGTCTATTCTTTCTTTATTTCTGTACTCATTAGCAAATTCATCAAATACCACATGACATGTTATTTCCACAACAAGAGTTCGTTTATTGAACACTCTGTAAGCTTGTGCATGAGGAGAGTTATACCCAAGAAATATTCCCTCATCAGCTTTAGCACTAAAAGCTTTCAATTGGGTCTTGCCATTGTTGTGAATATAACATTTACAGCCAAATATTTTAAAATATGAGATAGAAGGCTTACGACCCTTATACAGCTCATAGGGTGTTTTGTCATGGGCTGCTACAATAGCACTTCGATTTTGAGTATGGCAAGCTGTGTTGATTGCTTCAGCCCAGTACCCTTCAGCTATGTTGGCATCAGCTATCATTGCTCGAGCTGCTTCTTTGAGTGTCCGGTTACGCCGTTCGGCTACACCATTTTGTTGTGGAGTTCTTGCAGCTGAGTGTTCATGAGTGATTCCAAACTGGTTGAGGAAGCTGATCATTTGTTGATTTACAAATTTAGTTCCATTGTCGGAGCGAATCCTTTGAACTGATCTTTCCTTTTCAGTTTGTAGCCTTCTGATCAGCGCCGTTAGCTTGTCATAAGTTTCATCTTTTGCCTTTTGGGGTTTGTGGTCTAACTGGACCAAACAAATCCATATGTAGCAGTTGGAGGCAATCAGTTGTTCCTGGTGGATGACTCCTATTCTTGAAGGATGACTTCACTTGCTTCCCTTTTTGGCATGGTCCACATACCCCTGTTTTCTTAAATATTTCCTTGGGAAGCCCCTCAACTAGCTCTTTCTTGGCTAGGTAGTTGGTTGTTTTGAAGTTGAGGTGGTTTAGTCATCGATGCCATAGCCAGCTTGCTTCAGTTGATCCTTTTGAAAGAAAGCAAGCTTCTAAGTAGTCGGTTGACCAGTCAACAATATACATGTTGCCTTTTCTTATGCCAGTAAGAAGAATTACACCAGTTGACTTCTCTCTTATTCTGCAAGAGTCTTTGGTGAAGTAAACTGAGTAGCCATTGTCGCACAGTTGACTGATGCTGAGTAGTTTGTGTTTTAGTCCATCCACGTGGGAGACTCTGTTTACTACAACTTTTCCCTTGACCACGAACCCTTCTCCAATGGTTCGACTTTTGGAGTTGTCTCCAAATGTGACAAGTGGACCTTTGACTTTTTCATAACCGTCGAGATCTTCTTTGTCTCCGGTCATATGCTTGGAGCACCCGCTATATAGATACCAAATGTCTTTGGCTTTCTTCATAGATAGGATGCTCTTGTCCTGTAAAAACAAGGATTAGCATTTAGGGACCCGTTTCATATCGGGTTCTTGTTGATACATCAAGCTTTTTGGAATCCAAACTTGCTAAACTTTTAGCTTTTTATCATTCAGGGATCCAACTGACTTGGATCGTCTGATCAGTTTAGATTTTCTCTCAACTCTTCTATTCTGATTTGAATCAGTTGAGCGATACCTGCGTTGAGAGTTAGTTGGATAAAACAATTAAACTAAAATGCTTTGGTCTTGAGACCTTTGAGTTCTGTGATCAGACCAGTGCTTTGTATATTTCCAGTTTATTAGATTGAACCTTTTTGGTTCATTTCTGGAATCCAGGTACTCATTATAGTGATGGTAGGGTTCAAACGAGTTTCTTTGATCTCTCCCATAGGTGTTCTGATTGAACTTCTTGGTAGGATAGGTTTGAGATCTAAACTGATTTTTCTTTCTAAAGAGGGCTGATCTATCAGTTTGCCTTGTCGGCATTCTATATTGAGTTGGTGGCCTTTGTTGAACTGGAGGCTTTGAATGAGTGGATTGACTTGAGTGAACTGATGGTCTTGACTGGAAATTGGGCTTCAGTTAACCTGGTGTTTTTGTTTGGCAGAACTGACCAAATTGTCTGGGCTGTGTTTGAGGATTTTTCAATATTCCTTTGCCTTTGGTTGGCTCAGCTAGCTGATCATGAGATCTAGTGAATCCTTTTAGTGTTTCTTTATCACTGGGTTGAGCAACTGCTTTTCCTTTCTCTAAGGCAGTGAACTTGCTATATCCTAGCCCTGAGCTGCTAGTTCCAGTTCTTTGATGGTTTAATATCTCATCTAAAGTTTGAGATCCCTTTTTGAACTTCAGAGTTACTTTTTCTCTTTCATGGATCTCTTGCTTAAGTTTTTGATTTTTAGCTTCTAGATCAGCAGTTCTCAATTTCACTTTCTCAAATTCTATAAACTGAGACTCAAGATAATTCAATCTTTCATGATCAATGCTCAGTTTTCTGACTTTATTTCTCAGTTCATCATTTTCATCTTTCAGTTTAACATGCAAGCAAAATATTGAAGCTAATTGATCTTCTAGCATCATAAGTTTCATGTCAAGTTCATTACTAGAGACAGTTGCTTCATTTATATGATAAAAAGAGGTTTGAGAATCAGCTGTACTAACCTCTTCATCATTGTCAGCCATGAGGCAGAATAGCGCTTCATTATCTGAGCTGTAGCCATCAGAATCAATTCCAGAAGGATAGTCTGAATCATCTAGTACGGCATTCTCAAAGTTTGCAACCACTGTTTTCCTTTTGAAGAAGCTTCTCCTCACCTTGGCTTTCTTGTCTTCAGGGAGTTCTGGACATTCAAATCTATAATGTCCTTGTTTGTGGCAGTGAAAGCATTCTCCAAGATTTCGGTTGCCACCCCTGAATGGTTCAGTTGATCGTTCAGCTGGTTGATGAGTTCTCTCATCTTTTGGGATTTCATCAGTATGAAGTGGAACTGATTACTTATCCCGAAATCTCTTCAACTTTTCTAGCAACTTGGTAACTGATTGGATTTGATCATTAATGTCATCAGTTAGATTCTCCTTCTTTTCAGTTGCTTCTCTTTTTCGTTCAGTTGAAGATCCGCCTTGATTTTCTTTGGCTATTGAGCTCCTAGGTCGGAAGTTGTTCCTTCCTCGAGTGTCTCTAAACCGGTTCCTTTCACCGTAGAAAGCTGCATCTTGAGCTGACGATGTTGATGCTTCCTTCTTTCGGTTTAGACTGTACTCATGAGCTTTGAGGGAACCAAATAGTTCCCTTGGAGTGATGCTATTTAGATTTCTTGATTCCTTTGTAGCTATCACTTTCATATCCCATTCTTCAGTAAGATTATCCAATATCTTGGAATTCATCTCAGAATTGGGATAACTCCTCCCGAGGTTGTTCATCTCACTGATGATGCCCAGAAATCTGGTTTCAAGGCTTGAGATGGACTCCTCTAGCTGTATTTTGAAGGATTCATATCTGTCGACTGCCAGTTGGAGCTTATTTCCTTTGATGGCTTCGGACTCTTTGCATAGATCTGCTAGTAGGTCCCATATCTCCTTGGCAGTTGTGCAGTTCTTTGTGTCCTTCATTCTGTCTTCATCTAGAGTTTGGAATAATGCGGCTTGAGCAACGAACTCTAGATTTTTTAGCTTCTTCTCTTCACTGGTGAGAAGATTAGTTGGGTTTGGAATCCTTACCGGTTGATTGATATCAACTATGTGAGCATCATTGTCCATCATGATGATGATTGGACCATCTGCGATGACTTCCCACATATTCTCATGAATTGAGCAGAGATGAGCCTTCATTCTCCTGCTCCAGTTATCATAATTCTCAACTGAAAACAAAGGTAGCTTATGGTTTCCCATAGCTGGAATGTTAGCACAGATAAGTAGATCTGATTCAGTTGATCTGCAGAAACGGTTGATCCTTAGAATCAACCGCTCTGATACCACTTGTTGGTCCCGGGCGAGTCGATATCAGTTTAGAGGGGGGTGAATAAACTGATTAAAACTTTTTACTTCAAATGCAGAATAACAGGGCCCTTTGACTCGCTTGGTAAAACTTATCTATGCACAAACTTATTGATCAGTTAAGACAGTTTGAGTGCAGCTTGTGTGATATTATGTGCAGTTCAAAGATATGCAATAGCCTAAATTGTGCAGCACACAAGCGATTTATAGAGGTTCGAAGTCTTAAACTTCTATGTCCTCTATTCCTTCCGCAGAAGGGCAACTTCACTATATAACTTGAGTTTCTTTACAAATTACACAATGAAGAAGAGTTGGCTGAACCTGGTAACTGCTCGCTACCTCAGCTGGTCGACGGCTCACACTTGAAGTCCCTAACTGCTCGCTAGGAAGGTAGGTGCTATTGTCGTCTTTACAAGATTTTAGATCTCTTTCGATCTTCAAGAGGTGAGTCTTGAACAGGGGTTATCAACTGATGTGCTCCTTCAATTGAGCTGAGTAGTTGATCGTTATATTGCTGAAACTGAGAAGGCTGCCCTGGCTAGATTGTCAACAGCTGGCTGATTATCTTGACTCTGTAAATTTCTTCTTCTCAGTTGGACTCTCGCAGTTTCTATCAAATGCTGAATTTGAGCTTGAGTGGGAGGGAGAAAGAAAAGCTCTTGCTTGTATATGCGAAAGTTGTGTAGGCGAAGGATTCTTTTCGGCTCTCTTCTTCTTCTTTTTTTAAACTCTGATTCACTCGTCTTTTATAGAGGAGTGATTTTATGACCGTTGAGTTCCATTGTCCATTGATCGGTGGCTCTGTTGGCTCATCAATGAAGGATGGTCTTTAATGATCGCTTGGAGCTTTTGGTTGAAGTAGCCGTTACTCTGCCAATCGATCTTCATTGAATATTTAATTCCAGGATCTTTGTTGAAGCATTTATTCCAAGATTCGGTGGTTTTGAGCAATAAACTTCAGGGTTCTCTGGCTTCAGCTTTCTTGGCAGTTTCGAGTTCCAGTTGGCAGTTCTGGACTTCTTTTTTAAGAAAAAAGCAGTGACAGTTTCCAGAGACCCTTCTTTTTTAAGAAAACATCCATTTCATACTTCTTAACACTAAGCACATCAATTTGTTTATCGACTCGCATGGGACGAAGAATGATAGTTTTATGAAGATTTTTAGCATGCTGAGAATAGAATGTCTTACTGAATGCAGATGAGACATCATGAGGGGAACCTGGAGGATATACGGGTTCAGAGTCAGTAGAATCAGCATCATCTTTGACATCGGCTGAATGAGTGGGGGATGGAGATACTATTTCTTTGGCTGTGCCGGAGGAGTCCATTTCTTGTGAAGAGGTGGGGGAGAGTTCCTTCTTATTAGGGCCAGATGTAGCGCCTAATTTTCCTTTTCCTTTCAAAGTTTGTCCTGAAGTCGCAGGCTTGGCAGGAACATCGTCCTCTGGTATCGCAGAAAGAGGCTCCTCTTGTTGTTCAACATCAACTTCCACATCATCAACAGCTTTGTCTGGAGAATTTTCAGGGGGGTTCTCTTCATCCTCAGACTCATCTTTCAATGATCTTTCTAGTTTTTCTTCTATTTTCAGCGTTCTCCTTGCCTTTTTGCTCGAACCCTCACCGGCCTCTTCCTTAACAGACCCTTGTTGGCCATGAAATCATTTTTACTTGCGAGTAGGGCCACTCTTCTTTTTCTCGGCAAGAGCTTGAGTGTGTAGCTCCAGATCTGGGTCGATAGGGTTTTCCTCTGCACCAGGACTTATGTGTTGGAGAGGAGTAGGGTTTAGCACCAATATGGAGTCAGGAGCAGTAGTGTCTTCCATAGAAGCATCTGCATGTTCAGCCGGAGGAGATGAGGGTTTGTCAGACTCCGATTTGAGTCCTTCTGGAGTGAGTTCGGCTGTTACAGTGACTGCAGGAGTTGATGTGGCGGAGGGCGTGATAACTGATGTTCCAGCAGGACCAGAGGCAGAAGATGGAGTGCCCATAGTCTTCTCAAACATTTGTTTCATCATCTCGAACATGGCAGAGAGGTCCTTGGGTTCAGCCATTGATATTCTGCAAAAAGCTTGAAAAAGCGAGAAACCAAGAGTGGGAGACGAAGAGGCTTCGAGAGAGAGAGAGAGAGTGAGAGTAATAAAAAAGTTTTCAAAAATGGGTTGATATATCTCTTCACCCTCAAAAATCGGAGCATACCCCTGTCACATCACCCACTTTTTCTATTTTCCTTATCAATAAAAATATTTAAATAAAACAAAATTAGTGGATAGGGATACACCATATCAAAACGGGTATTTATCACAAGAATTCAAAAAGTGAATCTTTATGGTTCCCAAAATAGTTTCTGTTTCCTTTTTTTATATATAAAAGAATAAAAAGACGGAATCCATACATAACAAATAAAATTCTAGGCATATATTTTCTGAAGAATATGGTTTCTCTGCAATCTTGCACAAAACATCAGCTACAACATTTACAAACAATGAATGAAATAAACCCAAAAATTTTTATAGTTTACCTTGTTAAGGTCAAGGGTATTTCATTCATAAACACAGATGCATAATTTCAAGTTGCTGATTGTTTTAAATTACGAGCAGATAAACCATAATTTCATTAAGTAAATCTTGAACTTTACTTAAAAGAAAACTAAAAGGACTAACAAGATAAACAACTGATGTTGATAAAAACAAACTCACATTGAGTTCAACATCAGTAAACATAAAGATCTAATTAAACAGAGCACATTCCAAGAGACTTTCTCAAGGCAGAAAATCTCTTGAAATCAAGGGGCTTGGTAAAAATATCCGCAGTTTGGTTCTCAATGGATATATACTTGATGTTTATGATCTCCTTTTCCACCAAGTCTCTGATAAAGTGATGGCGAATGTCAATGTGCTTAGTGCGTGAATGTTGAACAGGATTCTTAGATATTTCAATAGCACTGGCATTATCATATAGCAAGATCAGTGATGAGCTTGTCATGCCATAGTCCTTCATCATTTGGTTCAACCAGACCAACTGAGCACAACAACTTGCAGCTGCAGAGTATTCAGATTCAGCTGTTAGCAAGGAGATGCAATTTTGTTTCTTGCTTGACCAAGAAACCATATTGCTCCCCAAAAAGAAGCAACCACCACTTGTGCTCTTCCTATCATCAACATCGCCTGCCCAATCTAAATCACTGTATCCAATAAGGCTGGTGTTTGTATCTTTACAATACCTGATTCCAAAGTTGACTGTACGAGCAACATATCAAATTATTCTTTTGGCAGCTTTCAAGTAAGACTCCTTGGGTTGAGCTTGGTATCTAGCACATACTCCAACACTGAACATGATGTCAGGTCTGCTGGCAGTCAAGTAGAGCAAGCTTCCAATCATTCCTCTATACATTGTTGGGTCAACATTGACTCCAACATTGTCTTTGCTCAGTTTTTCAGAGGATCCCATTGGTGTCTTCATGGGCTTTGCAGCTTCAAGTCCGAAGCGCTTGATCAGATTTTTGGCATACTTGCTTTGGGATATAAAAATCCCATCTTTATCTTGCTTGATTTGGAGACCAAGAAAGTAGGCCAATTCACCTACCATGCTCATCTCAAATGTACTGCACATTACATCAATAAACTCACTGAGGAGATTAGAACAAGTGGATCCAAACACAATATCATCAACATAGATTTGTGCAACAGTGATGTGTTTGTGAATCCTTTTGATAAACAATGTTTTATCAACCACTCCTCTTGAAAAGCCAAAGTCAATTAAAAACTCCGTAAGGTGAGCATACCAAGCTCTAGGAGCTTGTTTAAGCCCATACAAAGCCTTGTGTAGTTTCAGCACATGGTTTGGTTTTTCATGACATTCAAAGCCTTTTGGTAGTTCAACATAGGCTTCCTCATTCAAAATGCCATTCAGAAAGGCGTTTTTGACATCCATTTGATGCAATGTAAATCCAATGTGGCAAGCAATGGCAAGTAGGAGACGGATAGACTCTATTCTAGCAACAAGAGCGAATGTTTTATCATAGTCTATTCCTTCTACTTGTGTATAACCTTGTGCCACTAGTCTGGCTTTATTTCTAACCACATTCCCAGACTCATCAGTCTTGTTCTTAAAAATCCATTCAGTTCCAATTACATTTTTATTTTCAGGCCTTGGAACCAATTCCCACACATTATTTCGAACAAACTGAATCAGCTCATCATGCATTGCTTCTACCCAGAATTCATCTTTTAATGCTTCTTTGACATTTTTAGGTTCAACACTGGATAGAAAGTATGAAATGGACACAAGGTTAATAACTGATAACATGCAAACCTGTTTGACCAATTCAGCAACATCGGCTGAGCTCTTTGTTCTGGTTTCGACTCCTTGAGATCCATCACCGATGATTTGGGAATTTGGGTGATCTCTTTTGATTCTCCTTGGAGGATCACGTCTTGGTTCATACTGAGCCAGTGGAAATTGTTCATCATCGCTTTCAGATGAGGAGTCTGAATCTGGTGTCTGGGGTGATGTTGATTCATTCACTGACGGAGAGGAAACATGGGTTTTGACATCAGGGCTTTTCATAGGACTTTTGTCAGTGTTACTGGAATCCTTGTCGGCAACATCTGGTTCATGTAAGAAAAATGACACATCATCTTCTTCAGTTCTTGTCGCCAGATGTGCAAGATCATCAAACACAACATTGACAGATTCTTGTACGGCCTTAGTTCTCAGATTAAGAACTCGATATGCTCTGCTGTTTTGAGCATATCCCAAGAACAGTCCTTTGTCACTCTTGGAGTTAAACTTTCCAAGGTGATCTCTGTCATTCAGGATGTAACAGACACATCCAAACACATGAAAATATTTGAGATTTGGTTTTCTCTCTCTTAGAAGTTCATACGGAGTCTCCTTTCTTCCTGGTCGAAGATAGACTCTTTTTTCGATGTGACATGCTGTGTTAATAGCTTCAGCCGACAGCTTCTTTGAAAGCCCTTTAGCCTGTAACATTGCACATGACATTTCCTGCAGAGTTCGATTTTTTCTTTCCACTACTGAAATGTTCTTGAGGTGTCCTCTACTTCCTTCTTTAGTTTGCTGATTTCAGCATCACTCCTGGTAAGTCTAATTTCCAGACTTAAAATCTTTCCTCTTAGAAACTGGTTTTCTTCCATGAGAAATCTCAGCTCTTTTGATTGAGTTGTCCACTGAGTGCAGACTTCATTCACAACATTGTTGAGTTCTTGAAGTGATGCAGTAGGTTGTTCTTCATGTGGATAATGTTCTCTAATTTCAGAAGCCTGATTGAATTCATCCAGAAGAGTCATTTCATACCAATTTGTCGTATTGGGTGAAATCTCAGTAGCTTCTGCTTCAACATCTGGAAGAACTTCATCTTCAACTTAACAGTTTTCAATGTCAAGTTCATCAATATCATTCAGAGCATCAATAATCTGATCATCATCTTCCATGACATTGATGAACAACACTCTCTGATCTGAATCATGTTCAGCATCAGAATCATCACTGAGAACAGCATTAAAATTATTTCTTTGTCTTCTTCGTGCTGTTGGACATTCATTTGAATAATGTCCATACCCAGAGCATGCTCTACATTGAACTGAATCAATGTCTTTCCCAGTGTCAGCAACTTTCTTCTTGACATTTGATCTTCCAGAATTTGATGTTGAAGAGGATGGAGAGTCAAACAGCCGCCGAGGTTTGATATTTGGGGGGCTTTTCTTCATGGAATGAACCAGTGAGTTGAACTTCTTTGTCAGGAGTGCAACGCTTAGATTCTCTTCCTCGTTGATTTCCTGAAGACCATCAACATCATCATGAACATCAAATGACACCGTTGTTGTCTGGAGAACAATTCCCCTTGAAGTTGAGTTTGCTTTCTGATTTTGCAGGTTCATCTCAAATGTTAGTAAGATACTGATCGCTTCACTCATACTGATGGTTCCTACATCATGTGCTTCTTCAATCGCAGAAATTTTCATATTGAATCTTTCTAGGAGAGTTCGAAGCAACTTGCTAACCATGTTCTCATTAGAGATTGGACTCTCAAGAGTGGTAGATTGATTTGAGATCTCACATAATTTTTCAGCATAAGATGAAATAGTTTCATCTTCAAACATGCGCAAATTTTCAAATTTTGATGTGAGCAACCTCAGTTTGGTCTTCCTAACACTGGCTGACCCTTCACAATGTTCCTGAAGAATGGTCCATGCTTGATATGCAGTAACACAATTGCAAATCATTTTGAAGCATGGAACATCGACTGAAACAAAAATCGCATTCAGAGCGCGAGCATTAAAATTTGAGATTATTCTCTCATCATTTGTCCATTGAGATTCTGGAGTTAACACAAAATCTCCATTCGGACCTTCCATCCTAGGAGGGCTCCATTCTTCAATCACTGTCATCCATGCTCTTTCATCGATAGATTTGATGTAAATCTTCATTCAAGATTTCCACATGACATAGTTACCACCATTGCTATCTAGAGCAGGAGGACGACATTGATTAATCTGAATATCCATCACAGATTTCAAGCAACATCGGATCGAGTACTTAGTGTGTCAAGTACCGGCTCTGATACCACTTGTTAGAATTTGTTGCCTGAAATAATGTGAATATGGATGTAAATTGCAAATTTAAATGTAAACTTGAAGCTAGTGTTACCACATTGCCTTCAACATGCAGCGGAAACGTAAACAACACTTTGCTCAAATTAAATTTTAAATCACGCTCCTTACAGTGTGTGATTGCCTCAAGGCGAAATTCACTATCATAAGTGATAAACAAAAACAGTGCAGATGTTGTCTCGGTTCACTCCCTTAACAACACAGCATAAAACATACAGAGGACTATCATAGCTTCACTCACTCGAATAATCACTCAAACACAAACCTATCTAAACACATAGATAGATTACAATCAGTCACTCTAAATCCTAGACTTCTCAAAGTTGACTATCTAACCTACACACACAACTGGAATGAAAGTCTCCAGCTGATTGGGACGCTAGGCAGATGTCGAGGAAGATGTCTTGGATTTCAGAGATGACACTAGATGCAAGATTCATAGCTTCTCACAAACCACGGTGATAACCTACTTTCATAAATGATTTTAAGGCTTGAAAATGCCTTAAATACTTCCTCCATCTCGGCTGGGTAGTTTCTCCACGATCTTTGATGAGTCGGATGCAAAACTACCGCCTTCCACTACCCTTGCTGAACTGGACTCGAGATAACTGGCCTCTGCACTGCGTGGCACACGTTCTTCAACGTCGTGTAATAATGGTGGTTACTTCAGCGACCCACGTTCTCTGCAACGGTTAGTATCTAAGTTGACGCTTCTAGAAGGATGCTCAGCTTTATAAGGAAAATTGCATGTCGGTGCTACTAGGGCACGGCGAGTACAGAATCTGCGACTCAGGATCTTCTAAATAAGGGAAGAATCTATCAGATATGGAAAGTTTTGGGCATGGCGGCTGCGATTTGGGCTGAAGATCCCCCGGCCTGTCAGGGAGTTTACCTTATATTTTGTACTCCTATATAAGTAGAGTCTATGACAAGAAACATATACACTCTTTATCACTTTTTTATCTTTTTACGTATAAATAATTTATTTTGTTTTCTGCAATAGGTCTCGGGCCTTATGCCCACAGACACTTAGGATTTTCTGTTTATGTTCTTAACTCCAGCGTTGGTGTTGGATTCTTTTTCAGTTTAATATAAGTAAGTGTTCATTTAATTTATGTTTTCTTTTATTTCTTTTAATTATTATTATTGTTCTAAGTCTAGCATGAGCGGCTAGACTCGTTATTCCGGATTGAACGAAGATAAGAACTTAATGAACACGTAAGAACCATGAATCTTATGGGTATAAACTATGTGAATTTTGTTCCGTCGTGTAATCGTTTTCTTTATTGCATTATACAGTGGGCTAAGCTAGTTAATCGTGGCTGATCACTCGTTAATTAGAATTGTGTTCACTACCTCTATAAATGGTCAATGAATCGTAGTTGTGTGTTGGTCATAAAGGGATGGGATACATCACGGTACTGAGGGCATCTGAGAGATCAGTGTCTAGGTAAATTTGGGTCTGTTTTGGGCATAATGCTGCTTTGTTGTTTACAATCATATGAGAGATTGGGATTGGGCAACAAGTTAGGGTTTAGGGGACGAGAGATCACCTCTAAGCTAAACTGAAAGGATAGATTGGGTAAGTGTGAGAGATTCGTTGCCTATAACCAGGTAATTAGATTCACATAAGTAATCAGCATGCCCATGATCAGTCAAGTGTTTATTTTGTTCGAAATTTGAGTTCTAATCTGGAATACGATACTACTAATATTTTCCTTTCTTGTTTTGTTTTGTTTTGTTATTTTAGTTTACAGTCTTTAAATAGAAGTACGGAGACCACAACAATCCTCAACCCTTTTGGAAAAGTGACATTGGAAGATCGAATTCGCAGCTGCTCGTGGGATCGACCCTTACTCACATTAGATTGCTACGCCTTGCTGTGGGCATAAGGATAACTCTCTCTTTAGAATTATTCCGACCGCGAAACGACTGCGCGTCAAAAAGGCAGCTCCATCTTCGCAAACTATGCTCAAAGCCATCTGAAGGCTCAATGTTCGATGTTGTCAATGAAGTCAACAAGCTGAAAGGAGTTCAGCTTCCAAATTACCCCGATGAGGATGAAGAGAAGAAGTGGGACACATCAAGACACAACAAAAATGGCTTTTCGATGAATTGATAAAGAATCAGTCAAGAGATGAAGCTGGAAGCTCTTTCTAGAGAGAAGAAGAAGAAATTCCAATAGACGAGATCATTGAGGAAACAACAAGAGAATTGTGCTCTGAAAAACCTTCACAAGTTGAAGAACGCGAGGTCAACATCATACTGGATTCTCCAGACAAACAAGCTAATGGAGAAACTGTTGAAGTAAGAACTGCAAGTGACGAGGAGTTTGATGAATCACTCAAGTCACCAGTTCAGCCAATTGAGGAACCTGCTCAACAACCAGAAGTTGCTCTACCAACTGAGAAACCAGTTGAACCCTTAGAAACTCCTGTAGCTCCAAATGAGCCTTCCTCTCCGCCACCTGCTGAAGAAGTGACTGCTGAAGATCCAACTGATCAAGTAGTCCAGCAAAAAGCTAAGCCAGAAGTAATGGACATAGTGATCATTGCTGATCCTGTGCACATAGCACTCCAAGCTCAGGCTCAAGGTAATCCTGAGACTCCCCTTGAATCAAGCCACAATGACACTACTGATCTAGGAGATGCAGATCAGTTAGTGGCAAAGTCAGCTGAACAGACAGCAGCACAATCGATGACAGTGCCATGTGAGCAACTGGAAGCAACTGAAGGAGGTGATGAGGTATCGTCTAGAGGAGAAGACCTTCAATTGACCATCCACTACCAAAAAAGACCCTCATACATAACACTTCATACATAACGGATATTTGAAATATCCGTTATGTATGAGCGCATTTTTGGTATAGATAACACATATTTCAAAAATCTGTTACGAGAGAAGTGTTATCTCCGATCATATATAACGTTTTGGAGCCTTGCGTTATCTGTGAGTGTTACATATTGTTCACAATTATAACGCTCATTTGGTACTGTTAGATGTTGTGTTATGTATAAACACGTTATATAACGGTAACTTTGACCATTATGAATATTCGTTATGTATATGTGTTAATTATTATTATTTTAATTCAAAATTAAATAATATAAACTGAAAATTTTCTAACTTCCCGCTGCTCTTCCTCTCACCATTATTTAGTAAAAATTTTACCGCTTATATTTCCCACCAAATCATTAGTCAATATTTCATTAAAATAAGAAGTTATTTTTTTACTCTACCTTTTAAAAGAAAACCTCAAACTTAATTTATATTTTTATTAGAAAAAATTATAACAAAAAGGCAAAAGAAAAGCCCTCACCTTTGTTCTGTTTTCCCAAATTCAGCAAATTAATCGATCAATAATCAGCTTCAAAAAGGAGAATACACAGAGAGAGAGAGAGCTTCAGCAAAGGGTTGATTTCTGGCGAAGGGTTGATATCCGCCGTTATCTCGGTGAGCGGCCTCCTTCTACGGCAGAGTACGATGTCACACGGCTGACTCTAAAGCTTCCGGAAAGCCTCTTTTCCTTCCAGGTGAAAATATTTTATAACTCCCAACCTTTCACTGCCACGAATACCTAGTGGATAATAACGATCGATCCCTTCCCTGCCCTATTTTTTTATTTTATTTTTTTCAATTTTCTCTTTTATTTTAACTTATCATCGTACTGTCACTTTCTTTGAAACACAATTTCTGACAATTTTCGGATTGATACCCTTCTTTTAATTAGGGTTTCGATTGACTCTAAATTACGGTTTGTTTAGATATGTGTCTGATTTAGATTTTAATTTGGGGGTAAATAAACGGCTAACTTGATAATATTTAATAAATCGTAACCATGAATTATTTAAAGCTTCAGTTGGATATGCTGTGGAATTTGTTTGGAAGTGTGATTGGGTGTTGATATATGTGTTGAAATTTATCAAACGACTTCATCTATTCCAAAAAATTGGGCTTCTCTGTATTTTCACTTTTTTCAGTCATTTTTACAGTATTTTTTTAGGTACTTTTTTATTGTTTTAGATAGACGAGTATGAAATGCAATTGCAATAATTTATTTTATATTACTAATTTATTTTAGATAGACGAGTATGAAATCTAACTTGTTATTGCTTATGGAGCACTTTTTCCAATTTGATTGAATCTTCTTTTTCACATCTATAAAAATGATGGGAATTGAAGATCAGATTGTTTGCCATGCAATGAAAACATACGGAATATCCTTTGTATTTATTTCTTTTATTAATTATTATCAGAACTAAGTATGTAATACCCCGAAAATTTTATTATCTAAATTTAATTAGGAATATATATATCTAATAGTTAGAATAAGTGTAATATCCAATCTTCTTGGTATTTAAAATATATATATATATATATATATATAAATAGCATATGCTAACCATAGGGATAATCTAGGGAAGAAAATGGACCCCTATAGGTCACATTTTTAGGTAATGTGTGCCCATTGAGTGTGTTAGAAATACTCTTAGAACATTTTCGTATTTAATTTAGAACACTAGATACGCACTTAATTTGATTAAATAGAATTTATTTATTAAGTGTAAATAGATTTAGTGTGATTTTTTTTTATTATTTACATACAAATATATACATATAAGTGCTAAATACAAAATGTACTATATAGCTAATTATATAATTAATATATATAGTAAACGTGTGTGTATATATATATAAGCATATCCATCCATTTGCCATGCATAAAGATAGAAATAATATTTAATATGTAGTATATAGGTATACGTATATATATATATATATTGGGGAAATGGCAATGCTAGATGGTGTTTATAATTAAATAATAATAATAATAATAATAATAATAATAATAATAAAATAGCAAAGTAAAAAGTACACCTAATCAACTATATAATCAAAATTTTGAAGAATTGCAAATTGAAGTACACGTGTACCTAAAAAAAAAAGAAAGGTGGATGGGTAAATGAGTGTACACATACTACTTTAGTTTCCATACATTATTATATATATTAAATGGTAACAAATGAGTTGAGGTCTTGAGAAAAAAAAGATTAGACTCTGCCCAAATTTATTAAGATCATCCGACGAGAGTTTCAAATTTCAGGTTAGTGTTTTAACTCACTTTAATACATATATTCGGATTAATTTACTGTTCAAGTGAGCAATTGAATTTTTGTTTCAATAAAATAATCTATAATTAAATTTATCTTGGAATGAGTTGCTATGAAAGAAAAAAATTGATACAGAGGTATAATTAAGTAATTAGTTCATTAGTTTATATATTTAATCGTGCACTTAATGTTCTTATTGTTAAAAATTTAGAAGATACTAAATTCATTCTTATGAAAAATTATTATCTTCATTAACATCAAAATTTATATGTTCTGCAACTAAAATGAAATAAATAAAATATTAAAAACTTTAATTGAAATAGATTTTAGAAATTGAGTTTTAATAGAGACCCTTTAGTTAAACTAAATCAAGGTTGGTTGTTGTAGGGTTAGAAGAGATAGCAGAATTCGAGCAAAACCAATCAGGAATTTGAGAGTTTAACTTCTATCCAGGTGGGCTATTATATCTTTCTAAATTGTATCTTTCGAGTTATTAAGCTCTGCTTTGTTAAAATTGCATATGTGACTATCTGTGTTAAATATTTATGTGCTACTGTATGTTGTCGGAGTCTCATATACCAGCGCTGTGTCAATGTGAGTAGCTACAGTATGCATGCATTATTTGTCCTGCCCTACTCCTTGTCGGTGAGACTAAAATGAAACACTTATGGGTTATACCCATTGGGTATACTTGGCCATACTCAACTTTACGCGTGGTGATGTAGTACGGGTTGCGGGCAGTGACTGGTCACACTCTTAAGCGCTTCACGATAAAATGTTTTGGTGAACTTAGGTTGCTTTAAATTTTGAAACCTCCTAAGCTTCACTACCTGCATGAACGCAGATAGATTACTTTAGCAAAATGATTTGCATAACTTGAATTATAAAAACTTGCCCACTGAGTGCACTAGTACTCAGCCGAAATATTTTCAAATATTTTTTAGGTCAGTAGGCTGGCGCATGGATATGACGATGCTGAGAAATGGGCTTTTGTTGTTTATGTATTTTCCCATTGTCTCTTTTTGTTAAGTATTCTGTTGATAATGAAGTCTCCACGCTTGTAATATCCTTTTGTTAAACACTAAGAGCTCTGATCTTGGTGTTATGAATAGGTTGAATAGGTATATATTATTATAAAGCATGTTTGATTATTCTGAGTCTTCTGTTGAGATTTTATTAATCAGGTTACCCCTTTCTTTCCCACTTCTTAATTCCAACCCCCGTGGCGTCCATTTCCACGGTCTTTCGGGACCGGGGCACTACAAAGTGGTATCAGAGCAGGTCTTGCAACTCTGCAAACCTGTTGGGTCAACTTATTTTATTTCTCCTTTTCATTAAGTTCCTGTGTGATATTATAAAAGTCCTTAGCTCGTCACTCACGCAACAGCTAAAAGGTACGCATGTTTTTATGCGGTTTTTAGATTTTAAAAGTTTACATTAATTGGTGAAATGTTAAGTTTGCTTGGAAATGAAAGATTGTGATTTGCCATGTTGGCGGGAATGCCTTAAAAGATTGAGTCTTATACTAATTACTTACTGGTTTTGAGAATGAAATATGTTTGTGGGCGTACAGGATTTTGTGTCAAACTATGCTGATTCTATTGTATACATGTGAGAAATTTGTTTATCTATGCTTTGGGCATACTTATGAATGATTGACATATGTTGATTACACACATTGATAGTTGATTTATGTTTGATGTTTGTGCTCTAGATGAGTACTTCGACTTGGAATTTGAGAACTTAAGATGAACTTAGCCTATAGTTGTTGAACTTAGGCTGAACTTGTAAGAATTTGTGGAAATGGTTGAACATAGACTGATTGAGAAATTGTGCTAATTAGATGGCGGGATGGCAGGTGAGACCTCGAAAGAGGTGTCGTACTCGTGTTACGATGGATGAGCGGATAGAGAGGTTCCATGCATGTATTAGTAGACCAGGGGAGGATGTGCCAGAGTTTACCGCACGTTTTGTGACTTTATGGATGACTGTCTCGGGTATCGGTGGTATTACAGAGATAGAGGCTACGGCGAGATATATTATTGGACTGCCCCAAGCTTGGAGACCAAGGGCTGTAAGAGTCGCTGATATTTTCTCAGAGAGATCTCCGCCTACTTTTGCAGAGAAAGTCTATTTCTCGATATTCTTCACGTATGTGCTACGGACTTGGGCAGATAGGCGACGTGTGGCTCCACAGTTACCCATAGTGGAGGAGGATATGGATATGTTTAGAGTACCATTTACATCGGTCTTACCAGCGGAGAGGACGATCGAGATGGATCGTTCAGCACCACCTGCACCAAAGTCGCCACTTATCACGATAGCATCACATGATGATGAGGCTGGTCCATCTGGGACCCAGTTAGAGCCCATCGCAGAGGAGGACCCAGAGGAGGACCCGGAGGAGAATCCCGATGAGGAGCCGATGGAAGTAACTGATGGATCTACGACGCTCCACTTTCGACGTGATTTCGATGTAGAGGGGCGTCCGGGGCACTGGTATATTCCGTCGTCTCCATAGATATATGTATAGTTGTAGTAGTTTGAGTAGTTTAGTATATATTGACGTTGACATTTTGTTGTATCATTAGCTCAGTAGCTTTTGTTAGTAAAAAACGTTGTCGTTGTTATAAGACCGTTCCGACATGAGGCATTTGATAGTTAGCCTCTTTTTGACTTAGTGGACTAGACGGTATATTATATTTTTGATGTATAGATAATGTATGTGTAGTACTCCACTCTTTTATATAAAAGTTCCGTTTCATGATATCTTTTAGATTTATATACGCGTTGTATATATATTCTTGGAAGGCTTTGCATATTTATATTTCGTTTCTTTTTACGAGATGTGTGTTTATTATTTTTATTTCCTTTTGCGAATCTTTACGCAAGTGTTGATCGATTGGAGATTTGACTAGTTGCAGAATGCCAAGAGGAAGACCAAGAAATGTGAACTTGGCAGTACCGGAAGTACCGAATAACCCACAGGGTCAGAGACCACAAATTGAAATGGAGTTCAGACGCCATAATCCTCCAACTTTCAATGGAGAAGGGGATCCACTCACAGCCGAACGTTGGTTCGAGCACTTGAAAAGATATTTGGGTTTTTGCATTGTAGTGATAAAGAAAGGGTGGCCTGTGCCCTGTATCAACTTATGGATGATGCAGATTTCTGGTGGGAGTCTGTTCGAAGGACAATATCTGATGTAGATTGGGAAGTGTTCACCTGGGATAACTTTAAGACGATCTTATATCAAAAGTACATACCGGCTCATTATCAGCATCAGAAGGCTAATGAGTTCTGGAATCTCAAACAGGGAAATAGATCAGTGGCAGAATATGATTTGCAGTTTAACAGGTTATCTCGATACGCACCACAGACCGTAGACACAGAAGCAAAGAGGATTGAAAAATTTCGCATGGGTTTGAAACCGAAAATATGCACTGCACTGATTGGAAAGGATGAAGTAAACTATGGTCAAATACTGAGTTGGGCACTTAGTATTGAGGCAATGCAAGGAACATCAAAGGCTTCACCATCTCAACCAGTAGCTGGGGATCAGAAGGGAAAACGGAAGTGGGATGGACAACAACGAGGTTATCAAGGGAAAAATTTTCAGCATAACTATCAAGGAGGAAGGAACTTTGGACCAAGATCTACAGGGCAAGTGAATGTTGCGCCAAAGTCTCAGGGCTATCAAGGGAATTCACCGTTGTGTGCAACTTGTAACAGATATCACTTTGGACCATGTGTCCAATGCTATCGATGTGGTCGACAGGGTCATTATGCTAATAAATGCCAACAGAATTCTGGAGCACAAGAACAGCAGCAGAGGCCACAGTTCAGACAGGACATGAGAAATACGAGACCACAAGGTGGAGGAGGTCGAGGGAATAACAACAACAATAGAAGTAATCCCAGACCTCAGCAAAATCAGAATCAAGGTCCTCGTGCACCACAACAAGCCAGAGCGTATGCTCTCAACCAGCAAGAGGCAGCTGGGAACCTTGGAAATTTGGCAGGTATGATTAGTTTGAGCAATATACCCGTGCTTACCTTATTTGATACTGGAGCTTCACATTCCTTTATATCTAGAGATGTATGTAAACGTCTTAATCTAGAGCTAGAATTAGCAGAAGAAGCCCTAGCAGTAAGCATTCCTTCAGGGCAAACACTTTTAGCCGATTGTGTTTGTAAGAACTTCGACTTGGTAGTAGGTGAAAAGAATTTCACAACTGATCTCTATGCTCTTGAGATGCGGGACTTTGACATTATATTTGGGATGGATTGGCTAACAAAGGAGAGTGCAACAATACGCTGCCACGAGAGAGAGATAATATTTCAGAAGCTAGGCGAGGAAGAAGTGAAGTTTTATGGAGCAAAAATGGGAAATATAATTCCCATCATTTCAGCATTAAAGGCTGTAAAGTTGTTACAAAAAGGAGACTGTCAGGCGTTTCTAGTAAACCTTGTAAGCAAGAAAGAAGAAGGTTTAACAGTGGGTCAGGTACCAGTGGTACGGGAATATGAAGATGTATTTCCAAACGATTTGCCAGGTCTGCCATCAGACAGACAAGTAGAGTTCACCATAGACCTAGAACTAGGAGCAGCACCGGTATCCAAAGCCCCATATCGTTTAGCACCGAATGAGTTACAAGAGTTAAAAGTGCAACTGGAGGGATTATTGGAATTAGGTTTTATAAGACCCAGTGTATCGCCTTGGGGAGCACCGATTCTATTCGTCAAAAAGAAGGATGGAACTATGAGAATGTGCATCGACTATCGGGAGTTAAACAAGTTGACAGTGAAGAACAAGTATCCACTTCCGAGGATAGATGATCTCTTCGATCAATTATCAGGTGCAAAAATCTTTTCCAAGATTGATCTACGATCTGGGTATCATCAAGTTAAGGTAAGAAAAGATGACATACCCAAGACTGCATTCCGAACAAGATACGGCCACTATGAGTTTCTAGTGTTGCCTTTTGGGTTAACAAATGCACCTGCAGTCTTTATGGATTTAATGAATCGAGTTTTCCATGAATATTTGGATAAGTTTGTGTTGGTCTTTATTGATGACATACTAATCTACTCGAGAAATGAAGAAGAACACGAGAAACACTTGAGACTAGTGTTAGAAACACTAAGGAGAGAAAAGTTATATGCCAAATTCAGCAAGTGTGAATTTTGGCTAAATGAAGTAATGTTTCTTGGGCATATTGTGTCAGCAGAAGGCATGAAGGTGGATCCTGCAAAGGTTGAGGTAGTGAAGAAGTGGAAATCACCAACCAACATTCATGAGATAAGAAGTTTCCTCGGTTTAGCAAGATATTACCGGAAGTTCATTAAAGATTTTTCAAAGATAGCAAGGCCAATGACACAACTTTTGAGGAAGAAGGTCAAGTTTGAGTGGACTGATACGTGTGAACAGAGTTTTCAGGAACTAAAGACAAGATTAACAACTGCACCAGTCTTAACTTTGCCAGAAGGAGTAGAAGGATTCGTGATATACACTGACGCGTCTAAATTGGGTTTAGGATGCGTGCTGATGCAAAATGGGATGGTGGTAGCATATGCTTCGCGACAATTAAGACCTCATGAACTGAACTACCCAACCCATAGTTTGGAGCTTGCCGCCGTCGTATATGCACTCAAGATTTGGAGACATTATCTTTATGGGGTGAAATGCGAGATTTACACTGACCATAAGAGTTTGAAGTATATCTTCGAACAGAAAGAGCTTAATATGAGGCAGAGAAAATGGTTAGAGTTGGTGAAAGATTATGACTGCATGATACACTACCATCCCGGGAAAGCAAATGTAGTAGCCGATGCATTGAGCAGAAAGAAACAAGGAGTGATGGGATGTCTACTCACAAATATGGATGAACTTGTGAGAGAAATAGAAAAGATGAAATTAGAGTTGGTATTTGCACCAAACTCTACAGCAAGTGTGATAGCCGCAGTGGTAGCTAAATCAGAACTACGGTCGAGAATCGTAGAAGCTCAACAAAAAGATGAATGATTGAAAAAGATAAGACAAAGAGTCAAAGCGGGCGAACCGAAAGAATTTAGGGAAGATAATGACAAAGCTTTAATGTTTCGTGATAGATTATGCGTTCCCAGTGATGACACATTGAAGCAAGAAATTATGAGAGAGGCTCATAATACTCCCTACATGGCACATCCAGGCAGCGCAAAGCTATACAAGGACTTGAAGCAATATTTCTGGTGGAATAATATGAAAAGGGAGATAGCCACATTTGTGGAAAGATGTTTAACATGCCAGCAAGTGAAAGCGGTACATCAACGAGCTTCGGGGTTGTTGGAGCCGTTGGAAATTCCAGAGTGGAAATGAGAGCATATAACGATGGATTTTGTGGTAGGCTTACCGCGATCAGGGAAAGGGAACTCATCAGTGTGGGTCATTGTAGATCGATTGACCAAATCAGCACATTTCGTGCCAATCAAAACAACAACGGAATTAAGCAAGTTGGCGCAAATTTATGTGAAGGATATTGTTCGACTACATGGAGTACCAGTTTCTATCACGTCAGATCGTGATACTCGCTTCACATCAAGGTTTTGGAAGAGTCTTCAAGAAGCAATGGGAACGAAGCTGAACTTCAGCACTGCTTTTCATCCTCAAACACATGGTCAATCAGAGAGGACGATACAAATTCTGGAGGACATGCTACGAGGAGTTATGTTGGACGGAAACACAAGTTGGGAAGACATTTTACCTTTGGTTGAGTTTGCTTATAACAATAGCTACCAATCAACTATAAAAATGGCACCATATGAAGCCTTGTATGGTCGCAAATGCAGATCGCCCCTATACTGGGATTAAGTTGGAGAAAGAAAAATTTTGGGTCCGGAGATCGTGCAAACCACTGTCAAGATGATCGACCAAATTCGAGCAAGAATGAAAGAAGCACAAGATAGACAGAAGGCTTATGCAGACAAGCGTAGGACAAACCTAGAGTTCCAAGTTGGTGAAAAGGTTTTCTTAAAAGTATCTCCAACACGAGGTGTTGTGAGATTTGGAAAACAAGGCAAACTGAGACCAAGATTTATTGGCCCATTTGAGATACTAGAAAGAATTGGTGAAGTTGCTTACCGATTAGCTCTTCCGCCAAACTTGTCACATGTTCACGATGTGTATCACGTTTCAATGCTCAGAAAATACGTGTTTGACCCAGAACACGTTGTCAAAGAAAGTGAGTTGGTTTTACGTTCTGATATGACATATGAGGAGAAACCCTACGAAATTCTTGATAGAAAAGTTCAAGTCCTAAGAAACAAGCAAATTCCATTGGTTCTTGTGCAATGGAATCATCACGATCGAACTGAAGCAACGTGGGAGCTAGAAAGCAAAATGAGACAACAATATCCTGAATTATTTGAAGGTACGTGAATTTCGGGACGAAATTCTTTTAAGGGGGGAGGAGTGTAATACCCCGAAAATTTTATTATCTAAATTTAATTAGGAATATATATCTAATAGTTAGAATAAGTGTAATATCCAATCTTCTTGGTATTTAAAAAAAAATATATATATATATATATATATATATAAATAGCATATGCTAACCATAGAGATAATCTAGGGAAGAAAATGGACCCCTATAGGTCACATTTTTAGGTAATGTGTGCCCATTGAGTGTGTTAGAAATACTTTTAGAATAGTTTCGTATTTAATTTAGAACCCTAGATACACACTTAATTTGATTAAATAGAATTTATTTATTAAGTGTAAATAGATTTAGTGTGATTTTTTTTATTATTTACATACAAATATATACATATAAGTGCTAAATACAAAATGTACTATATAGCTAATTATATAATTAATATATATAGTAAACGTGTGTATATATATATAAGCATATCCATCCATTTGCCATGCATAAAGATAGAAATAATATTTAATATGTAGTATATAGGTATACGTATATATATATATATATTGGGGAAATGGCAATGCTAGATGGTGTTTATAATTAAATAATAATAATAATAATAATAATAATAATAATAATAATAAAATAGCAAAGTAAAAAGTACACCTAATCAACTATATAATCAAAATTTTGAAGAATTGCAAATTGAAGTACACGTGTACCTAAAAAAAAAAGAAAGGTAGATGGGTAAATGAATGTACACATACTACTTTAGTTTCCATACATTATTATATATATTAAATGGTAACAAATGAGTTGAGGTCTTGAGAAAAAAAAGATTAGACTCTGCCCAAATTTATTAAGATCATCCGACGAGAGTTTCAAATTTCAGGTTAGTGTTTTAACTCACTTTAATACATATATTCGGATTAATTTACAGTTCAAGTGAGCAATTGAATTTTTGTTTCAATAAAATAATCTATAATTAAATTTATCTTGGAATGAGTTGCTATGAAAGAAAAAAATTGATACAGAGGTATAATTAAGTAATTAGTTCATTAGTTTATATATTTAATCGTGCACTTAATGTTCTTATTGTTAAAAATTTAGAAGATACTAAATTCATTCTTATGAAAAATTATTATCTTCATTAACATCAAAATTTATATGTTCTGCAACTAAAATGAAATAAATAAAATATTAAAAACTTTAATTGAAATAGATTTTAGAAATTGAGTTTTAATAGAGACCCTTTAGTTAAACTAAATCAAGGTTGGTTGTTGTAGGGTTAGAAGAGATAGCAGAATTCGAGCAAAAGCAATCAGGAATTTGAGAGTTTAACTTCTATCCAGGTGGGCTATTATATCTTTCTAAATTGTATCTTTCGAGTTATTAAGCTCTGTTTTGTTAAAATTGCATATGTGACTATCTGTGTTAAATATTTACGTGCTACTGTATGTTGTCGGAGTCTCATATACCAGCGCTGTGTCAATGTGAGTAGCTACAGTATGCATGCATTATTTGTCCTGCCCTACTCCTTGTCGTTGAGACTAAAATGAAACACTTATGGGTTATACCCATTGGGTATACTTGGCCATACTCAACTTTACGCATGGTGATGTAGTACGGGTTGCGGGCAGTAACTGGTCACACTCTTAAGTTCTTCACGATAAAATGTTTTGGTGAACTTAGGTTGCTTTAAATTTTGAAACCTCCTAAGCTTCACTACCTGCATGAACGCAGATAGATTACTTTAACAAAATGATTTGCATAACTTGAATTTTAAAAACTTGCCCACTTAGTGCACTAGTACTCAGCCCAAATATTTTCAAATATTTTTCAGGTCAGTAGGTTGGTGCGTGGAGATGACGATGCTGAGAAATGGGCTTTTGTTGTTTATGTATTTTCCCATTGTCTCTTTTTGTTAAGTATTCTGTTGATAATGAAGTCTCCACGCTTGTAATATCCTTTTGTTAAACACTAAGAGCTCTGATCTTGGTGTTATGAATAGGTATATATTAATATACAGCATGTTTGATTATTCCGAGTCTTCTGTTGAGATTTTATTAATCAGGTTACCCCTTTCTTTCCCACTTCTTAATTCCAACCCCCGTGGTGTCCATTTCCACGGTCTTTCGGGACCGGGGCGCTACAAAGTACTAACAGTAGACAATTCTTATGGAATTTGATGCTAACTCCATCTGGTCGTATACAAAAATAGGGGTAATTTGAATAAGATAAGGACATGGTTAAAGTACTTGTTCCCATCTCAACATATTCCCTTGAAAATGGAAGTTGATGTGTATAATCTAGATTTTCAGGGCATAGTATCAATGCATGGCAATGTGGTGCATCTAAACAACAAACTTCTAGGTAAGAATTTTTTGGTTTTTAATCAAGAATTAGCTTGATTATTTTTTCTGAATGATAACACAAATATGTTAACTTCTCTCTTGAATGTGAAAAAAACTTCACTTTTTTTAGCCATCCCTCTCTCATCTCCTAGTTTTGTCGACGCTGCTACCTACTAGCCGCACAACCGACAGTAAAACTCTTATTCTTGTCACCCTAATTTATTTATTTTCTTGACCATACTCATATTTTCAATCTTGTTTAACAATATATTTACAATGGTGTTTTCTCTCTTCTCCAACTTTGACAGGACATTATATTGTCACTCTGTTAGCCTTCATCCTTGTTTATTGATAGATGTTTGTTTAACTTTCACATGTATACTCATGTTCATTGTGGAGTTTCTCTTACAGTACGGTTCAATTTGAATATTGCAGGATGCTTTTACACTTTTGATATGGCTATTGGTTCTATTTTCATCTATTTAAGGTAAAACAAATCTTTTTTTTCTCCTTTACATGCACATCATTACAAGTGAATTCCTATAATATATATTTTTTTAACTTGATGAGCTTTGATATATGGTGGTAAAATTATTTTTATATTTATAATCTTGTAGGCTGCTTCAAGCTAAGGAGCTCAAGGAATCAATGTGGTTTGATGTGGTTTTATTTTTTATTTTTATGTTTATTGTAATAGTGACCAAGTAATGTTGGAGATTCATGGAAAATACTTTTTTGGTGTATAATTACAATTGTGTATTTTAATTAAATATATACACATTGTTGAATGTTTTTTGAGCATTTGATTCTTTGCATGAAAGTGTGAGCAGTATCTTACTTGAGTTAAGACCCTCTATATATTCTAGAAGACTAGAAGTTCACTAGTGAATTAGCAATTTCTATATTGAGTGCGGCTAACCACATCATCAGAGGTGAAGCTGTAAGTGTTGCCTTATTCTTTCAAGCTTCACACTAGAGTTTCAAGTTATACTTACCCTTTGTTCCATAATTCTAGAAGAATCTGCTAATAAATATCAAAATGTACACCTACCTCTTGTTCATCATCATAGATGTTGATTCTTACTGAGATTTTTCAGGACGTGATGCTCTGTGGGGGCTCAGATGCTGCAATCATCCCTATTGGTACTAGTCTGTTTCATACTTCCGTTTCAAATGCTCCTCTCTTCAGTTTCTGATCATAGATTCTGGTGTAGGATTAGGGGGCTTTGTCGCATGCAGAGCACTATCATAGATTTTAATTGCTGAAAATCTATAAAAAGCGTTATCTAAACTACAAACAACATTATGTATTAATCCATATGGTATATTTCATAATGGAGAAAAATGAATTTTCATAACGGTACAAACCGTTATATATAACAGTAATAGATCACGCAATGAAGAGTGTTATGTATGAAAAAAACCGTTATGTAAAAGTTCATAGATAACGGAGGAAGTTAAACTTTTATAACGGAAGCAAACATTATGTATGAGAGTTATAGATAACGTAATATCTGATGTTATGTTTGTTGCTACAACTGTTATATATAATAACATAGATAACGGATATTATTCCGTTACGTATGAGCGCAATCATACATAACACCAGTATACGTAAGAGAGTTTTTGTTACATACATAATGGATTTTATCCATTATGTATGAGCGTTTTTTTGGTAGTGATCACAACTAATCAGTCAAGCCAGCAGGAATGATCCAAGCTGATAATCGGTCCAGAAGTCCAATATGCCAAATCATAGCTCAACATGAAGAGCTAATTCAGAGCCTACAACAGCAAGTGAGGAGACATGGGAAGCTAATCCAAAATCTTCAAACTCACGTGGGACTTCAATCAACCGATGGTGAGTTTTCTAGCTCTGATGAAGTAGGCAGTAGCCCCACTATACATGCCGCCAAGGAGAAAGACTGAACACAAGGGAGACTGAGAGCCGGATCAAGCAAAGCTGATTCAAGACTCTTTAGTTATTTTCCTGTGATTCAGTGTATTTAAAATTTATTTTTTAGAAATAAAATTCTATTTGCAAAATAAATGACAAGTCAGCATTTATTTTGAATTTTTGACCCTTGGCAAAACAATGACACGTCTGACAGTTATTACAAAACTAACAACCAAAAGAAAATGACAAGGGGTCATCAATTCTTTCAACCAACAAATTTATAAGTCTCTCTCCTCACTCATAAATCCCCTTGCTCCAATTTTTTTAAAGAAATACTCTACTCACTTATCTTACAAAAGAGTTTTTCTTTCTCAAAAAGCTTCAATTCCAATTCAGCCAAATTTTCAAAAAATGGCCGAATCATCCAAAGCTCTTACTTCCTTCAAAGAGCAAATGTTGAGAGACAAATTCCTGGAAAGAAAGAAATTCCAGGTGATTCTTAAAGAATCAAACAACCCATTTCTTCTGGTCAATCTTCACAAGACCGGAATTCTGCATTATCTTGAAACTCCACCAAGATTCTTTAGACAAGACTTGGTGAGTGAGTTTCTGCTTCAAGCAAAGATATCTACAGATGGGAAGGTCATATCCTCAGTGGTTCAAGGGCACAAACTTCAAATCACTGAAAGAAAGTTGCAGAAATCTTTCAACTTCCCAGAAAAGGGTCCAAGGTTCAAGATCTGAAAGATTCAGCTAAACCATATTGGAAAAAATGGCGAGCTTCAACCTGCAGCAAGCAATTTAGTTTTACCATAGCTAAAACTGGCCTGAAGCCCGAGTATGGAGTAATACTCGATATCACGAACAAGATGATGTTCGGCGCCATTGGAATCTTGAGTTAATTCACTCAAGAAGGATACAAGGTAATGATACACCTTGTTGAAGGATTGGAAGCAAATTGGGCAGAATTTGTATTCTCTCAATTCAAGCATAAAGTCATCAAAGCTGTCGACTCAAAGAAGACTGGGAAATTTGAGTCCAATGTAGGACTTGTTCTAAGAAAGAGCAAGCTCCTTAAAGATATGCTGCATCTTGCAAATGATGATGCCCTACCAGTCCTCATCTCTGACTGGATTCTCAAGAAAGGAAAAGTTCACCTTCAATCACTCAAGAAGAAGAGGAGATCCAAAGCCAGAGCCGGCAATGCAACCTCAAGTAGCTCAATTGCCAATGAAGTTCCTTCTCCACAATCCAAGAATGAATCATCAGTCGACTTCAAGCCCTGCTCTGATCTAGATGAGCTTATTCCATTTATTGGAGTCCCTCATCCAAACTATAGAGCTAACTACTTCAGGAGAACTTGCCCTCCTCTCCAGCTGACTGAAGACAACATTCGCACTTTCTACAGTAGTGAATATGCAGTCAAGAGTGCACAGAAGGATGTGAAAAATCTCCTTCTCACTAACTTCTCCTATGTTGCCAAGCATGACAATCAGTTGTTCAAACAACTGCACCGGTACTTCTACTGGCACAACTGGAGACACTCGATGTCAATCCAGTCCCATTTCTTACTAACTTCCTTTCATGACATGAGCTTTTGGCAACGAGAAGAGACTTGGAGCATTAAATGGATTGGAGCTTCAAATCCATTTCCTCCAACTATTGTGCAAGTTCAGTGCATTATGAAGCATCGACTTGATAATCAAAATCCAGCTAAGGTCATGCTAGCTGACGTTCAAGTCAGCTTGAGATCACAAGGAGTTGCAACTGCAAATTAGTTCAACAGTCATCAAGCCGATCTATATTACCGCAAATTGAATTTTGATAATGAATCAATTCAGTCAGAAGAGGCACCCCTACAAGCTGAAGCTGACACTGAGAGGATAGATCAGGATCTATCACATACTCAACTTGTGGTAACCCAGAGGAGTCAAAAGCTTAGACAAAAAGGAGACAAAGACGTTGAAGATACCGCCACGTCACCAGATCTCCTGTCCCAAAGTTATGTTACTCCTCTTATCAAGTTAAACTCAAGAGCTGCACAACTGATTCTCAATCAGTCCAGCTTACCCAGCAGAGGAACTCCAGAGCTGACCACTTTGAAGCTGACCATCTTAGCAGTTGCTCTTAAGAAACTTCAGCAGGTTGAGAATGCAGCCAGAACTGATCCTTCAACGGACATCTCAAGTTCAGCTTCAAAAAGAAAAAGGTCAAACAACTCTAGAGAAAGTGGAGAAGCTAGTCCAGTACGACCGCTCAAGAAGAGGAAAGTGACAAAAGAGTCAATCAGTAGCTGACCAACAAAACTGATCAAATCAGTTTAAAGGCGACATCATCAGTTCAACAGGAAACTGACGCCCGAAGCTCAATCTCACAACAGCTGCATGACCACTCCTTCTCGATAAGCTTCTCTCCTCTCTATTCCTCAAGCTTATTTTTGAATAGTTACTGTTACCATTTCAAAATAAGTTCACTATTTATCTGAGTTTCCATTAAAGTCTCTATGCCATGCATTAAAGAAGAAAGAGACGACTTTCTGAGGGATATAAATAGCAAATCTTCCAGCAAATATTTTGCTATTTATGGAAACTACCCAGATTTTAAACACCCTCAGATCTCAGCCGCTTGATAAAAAAAGTGAAAGTCCAGGTGGACAACTGAGATGCATGCATCATTTATTTAGCTGATTTTCCATCAAATCACATAGTTGATCAGCCAGAGGCACTCGATTGCCATGGTTAAATGCATGCAACATACTGCTTTATAAGCAGAGGAGAAGATGGAATGCATTACTCATTCTCAACACATTACTTCTCCTTGTCTTCTCTCATACTTATCCAGGCTCTTCTCCTGCTGACATCGTTCATCATCGTAGACATGGCTCATCCCTTCCATATGATGAACACACAGCTTCTTCTAAAGAAGCTAAGAAAGGATAAGTATCTCGACCTAGAGCTTCTCCAAGCTCGCATAGGTGCTGAGGAGACCAGCATGATCTTCTAGTCACTAAAGACATGCGGCTACTATTATTTGTAAAAATGAGGCGATATCTCTCGCATGTAGCGGAATTCTACTAGAATGCAGAGATAAACGGAGACAACATCACGTCTGTTGTCTACAATCAAGTCATCATTATCGACAAAGATACATTGATGACATTGTTTCAGCTCTCTGACGAAGGCCTACATGTGCATGAAATCGCGCTCCCCCACAAGATGGAACTTTGGGACAGCTGGAAGCTTCCTCATATTGATCATCGAGACATGTCAAATAATTTGAAAGATAGTATCTCCCCTGCCATCGTCCAAATCTTGGATATTGTGATACATATCCTTCTTGGAGGCATCAACAATGCGCAGTTCACTGACAACACCGCTCACCTAATGACCGCCTTATATTTTGGATGCAAAGCTGACTGGGCATCCTTCATATTAGCGCAGCTTCGACATCATGTGAAGCTTGCTGAGCTCGACCCACACACTGGCTCATTCAAAGCCAAGATAGGGTTCGTTAATCACCTCAGCCACATCATCCAGGAGCAAATTGAAACAATCGTTCCTGGTGGAACATTTTTCGCCAGAAGAGATCTCCTTCCAATATTTTATGTCCACAGAAAGCATTGTGGCAAAACTGGTCACCCAAGAAAGTTGAGACCTCAGCTTATGGAGGACCACAACCCAGCTAAAGGAAAAGAGCCATTTACAAAGTCGAATCATAAAGGCTCAACCATAAGATGCTTAGAAGACTTCATAAATTTTGAAGTTGAAATAAGAACACATTTTGATGAACTGTATTATTGGATTACCCAAGATGATCTGTAGAGATCACACAGTATGGATAATTATGGATAAACTGAATAAGTCAGCACATATTTACGAGGCACACATTGAAGAGATTGTAAGATTATTATAGATTCATATTCTATGGGTCCCACGTAGGTTTAAGAAGAAACTTACGGGATGTTATGGATAAGGAATCGATCTTAGAATGATTTTCCACTCTCGCACGATTAATCAGAAATGATAGCACGCACGTGTAAGTGTACGTCAAAAATTACATTATGGATCGAGATGAAGACTAGAAGTGTAGCGCCCCGATTCTGAAACATCGTGGAAATGGACGCCACGGGGGTTGGAATTAAGAAGCGGAAAAGAAAGGGGGTAACCTGATCAATGAGAACTCAACAGAAGACTCAGAACAACCAAACATGCTTTATAATATAACATATACTTATCCATAACACTAAGACTAGAGTTCTTAGCGTTTAACAAAGGAATATTACAAGTGCGGAAGCTCCATTATTAACAGAATACTTAACAAAAAGAGACAGTGAGAAATAGGTAAATAACAAAAGCCCATGTCTCAGCATCGTCACGTCCACGCGCCAGCCTACTAACTTGAAAATGTTTAGAAATATTTGGGCTGAGTACTAATGCACTCAGTGGGCAAGTTTTCACAATTCAAGTTATGTAAATCATTTTGTTAAAGTAATCTATCTGTGTTCATGCAGGTAGTGAAGCTTAGGAGGTTTTAAAGGTTGGAAGCAACCTAAGTTCACCAAAATATTTTATCGTCAAGCGCTTAAGAGTATAACCCATCACTGTCCGCAACCCGAACTACATCACCAGCGCATAAAGTTGAGTATGGCCATAGTATACCCAATGAGTATAACCAATAAGTGTTTCATTTTAGTCTCACCGACAAGGAGTAGGGCAGGACAAACAATGCATGCATATTGTAGCTACTCATAGTGACACAGCGCTGGTATATGAGACTCTGACAACATACAGTAGCACGTAAATATTTAACACAGATAGTCACATATGCAATTTTAACAAAGCAGAGCTTAATAACTCGAAAGATACAATTTTTAAAGATATAGTAGCCCACCTGGATAAAACTCTGTAACACAGATAAGCTTTCAGATTCTGGGCTGGTCTAGCTCAGGTTCTTTTACTTCTTCCGAGCCTACAACAACCAATCTTTGCTTAGTTTAACTAAAGGGCCTCTATCAAAACTCAATCCCTAAGTTTAGTTTTAAATTTGATGTTAAACTTCATTATTAATTAATTCTATATTTGCTATTAATTTGACATCATTTTTAACTTAGAGAATAGAAAACAAAATACATGTAGTATACTTATACAATTATTATAAAACTAAAGTAACATAATTACTTGGGATACTATTTTCTAATTAGCTAACAAATATTGCATTTCAAGATTGAACACTGATCATTTACTTATTTTGTTATATCATTTATCAAGAAGTGTTAAATCATCAAATGGAAATTAGCTTAACACTATGATGTATTGTTAAATAAATTACTCTTCCTTACATAACAAACAACTATTCTGCAACAAATAAAATTTATAGAACATAAATTAATTTGCTATTAAAGCTAATTAATCGTGTAAGAGTACAATCTAATTTTAATCCAAATAAATTTTGATTTAAAATCTGCTATTTATAAAATCTATAACCTTGTATTACTTTTCTTTTTATGTTCAATTTTTGTACCAAATGAACGATTTATATTCTAGTTCTACTCCATTAAAAATTATATAGCTGAGGATGTATTAGTATATAAATTTCTTTACAGAATTTGCAATAAAATACATTTGAAGAAGAATTTACCTTAAGTAATAATATTTGATCGGTTCTTATCAACAGGTAAGTAAAACTTGTATTTTCTCTTATTTTAGTTTAATAACTGACGAGAGAGAAAGAAAAAAAAGGTTGATAAATAAATGTTTTATGACTAAAATAAAATTATTTTTGATAATAAGTATTTTATTTTTAACAATAAGAAGCATCAATCTATATTTTGACACATGCGACAACCATTCCACTAATCTTTTCCCTCATTAGGACACGTATAAGAGGGTTAATTGATGAATCATCTACTTATTATTATTATTATTATTATTAATATTATTATTATGATTATTATTATTATTATTATTATTATTATTATTATTATTATTATTATTATTATTATGTCCACATATAACCATAATTAAATTGTATATAATGTGTGGTAATTGTCTATATATATATACATATTAAAATATTATTTCCAACTTTATGGCAAGTGGAATATATGCATATAGGTATATATACGTATTAGTGTATATATATATATATATAAATAAATAAATAATTGATATGCACACACACACACACACACACACACACACATATATATATTCGAGTTTTTTTTACATATGTATTTGTCACAATAATCTATTACACTTAGTAAATAAATTTTAATTAATCAAATTAAGTGCATATCTATAGGGTTCTAAATTAAATACGAGAATGTTCTAAGGGTATTTCTAACACACTCAATGGACACACATCACCTAAAAGTGTGACCTAGAAGGTTCCGTTTTCTTTCCTAAACTATCCTTATGGTTAGCATATGCTATATATATATATTTTTAATACAAAAAAGTTTTGGATATTTCACTTATTCTAACTATTGGATATATATTCCTAATTAAATTTAGATAACAAAATTTTAGGGTATTACAAGAAGGAATGTTTACTAACGATAGAATTAGCTTTTAGAAATAGCTACCAAGGAGCGATTGAAATGATATCATATAAGGCATGTACCGTTTGAATTATAGATATCCTCTTTGCAAGAATTAAGCAAGTGAAAGAAACATCATGTGGTCGAATTAGAACCAACTGCAATAGTAGTCTTCGATTAAGTATGAGAAGAATCAAAGATGCCAAGATAGAAACAAACCTATGCTTGCAAGCGTTGTACGAGCTTACGATTCGAAGTTGATGAAAAAAATTCACAAGTTGACTCATACAAAAGACCATTTGGACAAAAGATGTTATGACCATGATCAATTAGTGATCATGAAATCCTCGAATCGCATAAAGAAAACCTAAGTTTTACCCTCGCTGGTAAAGTTAGTAACAATCACGTATTCACGTTTCAATACTCCAATAATAGGAGTTTGACCTAATCCATACCATCCATAGAGACGGGGTAAAGGTGGATCCAGATGTTAGGAAAAACTATCAAGGAACCCCTAGATAAAGTTTTGATGAGATGTCAAAACTATTCCTGAAAAACTGACCAAGATTCAAGCTGTAGATCTGAGCTGACCAATCCAGAGCCTCAAGAAGGAACTCAACTAAAGCCAGAGTCAACCCAACTGGAGCATGGTCAACCAGCTGGAAGGATACGCCAACCAGTCAGAACTCAATCCAACTGAGGGTTAAAGGAGTCGAACCAGTCAAAACAAACTGACAGCTAAGTCAGCTGAGCTGAGAGAAAAATCAACAAGACTGAAGAAACTGATAAGAGATCAGTTTAACTGAAGACTGGAAGTATCCAGCTGATGGCCAAACTTAACTTCGGCCGAACTGAAGTAGATAGACGAATCAATCAAAGGCCAGAACTGAAGTCAGCCAGCTTGTAGGAGAAAACAAGCAAACATCTGACTAGGAAGCTCGGAGAAAGATCAGTCAAATTGACAAGCTAGCCAACAGCTTGTGATCAGTTAAGCTGACAAGAAAGCTCAAGAAAGGCCAGTCGAATTGACAAGCTATTCAACAGCTTCTGATCAGTCGAACTGGAGGAAGAAGCTCAGAACTGCCAACTGGAGTGATAGCCGAACTAAGCAGACAAGCTTAGAACTGCCAATTGGAGTGATAGCCGAACTAAGCAGACAAGCTCAGAACTGCCGACTGGAACTCAAACTTGCCAAACTGGAGCTCAGAAATACCAGCCAGACAGTCCTAGAGTTAATGCTCAAATCAAGATCTTGGAATAAATGCTCCAGCAGAGATCTTGGAATTAAATATTCAACAGAGATCGATTGGCAAAGCAACGGCTACTGTAATTAAATATCCAACAGAGATCGATTGGCAAAGCAATGGCTACTTCAACCAAAAGCTCCAACGATCATAAAGACCATCTGTCATTGATGAACCAACAGAGCCACTGATCAATGGAACTCAACAGTCACAAAATCACTCCTCTATAAAAGACGAGTGAATCAAAGTTTTCAAAAGACTTTTCGCGACTTTCAACTTACAACTGAGCTTTCTTTCTCCCTTCCACATAGCTCAAGTTCAGCATCTGCTAAACCTACGAGAGTCCAACTGAGAAGAAGAATCCACAGAATTAAAGCATTCAGCTAGCTGTTGATGATCCAGCCAGAGCAACCTTCTCAGTTCCAGCAATACACCGATCAACTACCTAGCTCAATTGAAGGAGCACATCAGTTGATATCCCTTGTTCAAGACTAACCTCTTGAAGATCGAAAGAGATCTAAAACCTTGTAAAGACGTCAATAGCACCTACCTCCCTAGCGAGCAGTTAGGGACTGCAAGTGTGAGCCGTCAACCCGCTGAGGTAGCGAGCAGTTACCAGGTTCAGCCAACTATCCTTCATTATATAATTTATGAAGAAACTCAAGTTATATAGTGAAGTTGCCCTTCTACGGAAGGAAGAGAGGACGTAGAAGTTTGAGGCTTCGAACCTCTATAAATCGTCTATGTGTTGTACTGTTTTGCTTATACTCGCATATCTTTGAACTGCACACAAGCTCACACAATCTACACCCAAGCTGTCTAAAAAGTGCTCAACTGATCTGTGCATATATAAGTTACTAAGCGAGTCAAGGGCCCTTATCATTCTGCATTTGAAGTAATGTTTTTGTATCAGTTTATTCACCCCCCCTCTAAACTGACATCGACTCGCCCGGGACCAACAAGTGGTATCAGAGCGGTTGATTCTAAGGATCAGCCATTTCTGCAGATCAACTGAATCAGATCTACTTATCTGTGCTAACATTTCAAGCTATGGTAAATCATAAGCTACCTTTGTTTTCAGTTGAGAATTATGATAATTGGAGCAGGAGAATGAAGGCGCATCTCTGCTCGATCCATGAGAACATGAGGGAAGTTATTGAAGATAGTCCAATCATTATCATGATGGACAATGAAGCCCACATAGTTGATCTCAATCAACCAGCCAGGATCCCAAAGCCAACTCATCTTCTCACCATCGAAGAAAAGAAGTTGATGAACCTAGAGTTTGTTGCTCAGGCTGCACTAGTTCAAACTCTAGATGAAGACAGAATGAAGGACACAAAGAACTGCACAACTGCCAAGGAGATATGGGACTTACTAGCAGATCTATGCCAAGAGTCCGAAGCCATCAAAGGAAACAAGCTCCAACTAGCAGTCGACAGATACGAGTCCTTTAAAATGCAGCCAGAAGAGTCCATCTCGAGCCTTGAAACCAGATTTCTAGGCATCATCAGTGAGATGACCAACCTGGGAAGAAGCTATCCCAACTCTGAGATGAACTCCAAAATTTTAGATAATCTCACCGAAGAATGGGACATGAAAGTGATAGCTACAAAAGAATTAAGAAATCTGAACAGTATCACTCCCAGAGAATTGTTTGGTTCTCTCAAAGCTCATGAGTACAGCCTAAACCGGAAGAAGGAAGCATCAACATCATCAGCTCAAGATGCAGCCTTCTATGGTAAAAGGAACCGGTTTAGAGATACTCGAGGAAGGAACAACTTCCGGCCCAGAAGCTCACCAGCCAGAGAGAATCAAGGCGGATCTTCGTCCGGACGAAGAAGAGACACAACCGAAAAGAAGGAAAACCTGACTGAGGACATCAATGATCAAATTCAGTCAGTTACCAGGTTGTTAGAAAAGCTGAAGAAAGTCAGGGATAAACAATCAGTTCCACTTCAAACTGATGAAGTCCCAAAAGATGAGAGAACTCATCAACCGGCTGAACGACCAGCTGAACCATTCAGGGGTGGCAATCGAAATCTAGGATAATGCTTTCACTGCCACAAACAAGGACATTACAGATATGAATGTCCAGAACTTCCTGAAGACAAGAAGGCCAAAGTGAGGAGAAGCTTCTTCAAAAGGAAAACAATGATTGCAAACTTCGAGAATGCCATGCTAGACGATTCAGACTATCCATCTGGAATTGATTCTGACGACTACAGCTCAGATGATGAAGCGTTATTCTGCCTCATGGCTGACAATGATGAAGAGGTTAGTACAGCTGACTCTCAAACCTCTTTCTATCATATTAATGAAGCAACTATCTCTAGCAATGAACTTGACATGAAACTTATGATGCTAGAAGATCAATTAGCCTCAATATCCTGCTTGCATGTTGAATTGAGAGATGAAAACAATGAACTGAGAAATAGAGTTAGAAAACTGAGCATTGATCATGAAAGAATGAATTATCTTGAATCTTAGTTTGTGGAATTTGAAAAGTTGAAATTGAGAACTGTTGATCTAGAAGCTGAGAATCAAAAACTCAAGCAAGAGATCCATGAGAAAGAAAAAGTAACTCTCAAGTTCAAAAAGGGATCTTAAACTCTAGATGAGATATTGAATCATCAGAGAACTGGAACCAGCAGCACAGGGCTGGGATACAGCAAGTTCACTGCCTTAGAGAAAGGAAAGGTAGTTGCTCAACCCAGTGATAAAGGAATCCTAAAAGGATTCACCAGATCAACTCATGATCAGCCAACTGAGACATCCAAAGGCAAAGGAATATTGAGAAATCCTCAAACTCAGCCCAGACAATTTAGACAGTTCTCCCAACCAAAAACACCAGGTCAACTAAAGCCAAAATTCAAGTCAAGACCATCCGTTCATCCAAACCAATCCTTTCATTCAAGGTCTTCAGTTCAACAGAGACCATCAGCTCACAAAAGACCACCAGCTCAACACAGAATGCCCCCAAGACAAACTGATAGATCAGTCTACTTCAGAAAGAAAAACCAGTTTAGATCTCAAGCCTATCCTATCAAGAAGTTCAATCACAACACCTTTAGGAGAGATCAAAGAGACTCATTTGAACCCTATCATCACTATAACGAGTACCTGGATTCCAGAAATGAACCAAGAGTTGATACAAAAGGGTTCAATCCAGTAAACTGGAAATATACAAGGCATTGGCCTGATCAAAGAGCTCAAAGGTCTCAAGACAAAAGCATTTTAGTTGAATTGTTTTACCCTACTAACTTTCAACGCAGGTACCATTCAACTGATTCAACTCAAAATAGAAGAGTTGAAAGAAAATCTAAACTAATCAAGCGATCCAAATCAGTTGGATCTCTGAATGATAAAAAGCCGAAAGTTTGGCAAGTTTGGATTCCAAAGAGCTTGATGTATCAATAAGGACCCGATATGAAACGGGTCCCTAAATGCTAATCCTCATTTTTGCAGGATAAGAGCATCCTATCTATGAAGAAAACCAAAGATATGCGGTATCTAGATAGCGGGTGCTCCAAGTACATGACCAAAGACAGAGAAGATCTTGACGGTTATGAAAAAGTCAAAGGTCCACTTGTCACATTTGGAGACAACTCCAAGAGCCGAACCATTGGAGAAGGGTTCGTGGTCAAAGGAAAAATTGTAGTAAATGGAGTCTCCCATGTGGATGGACTAAAACACAAACTACTCAGCATCAACCAGCTGTGCGACAATGACCACTCAGTTGACTTGAGCAAAAACTCCTGCAACATAAGAGACAAGTCAACTGGAGCAATTCTTCTTACTGACATAAGGAGAGGCAACATGTATATTGTTGACTTGTCAACCGGCTACTCAGAAGCTTGCTTCCTTTCCAAAGGATCGACTGAAGCAAGCTGGCTATGGCATCGACGACTGAACCACCTCAACTTCAAAACCATCAACTACCTGGCTAAGAAAGAGCTAGTTGAGGGGCTTCCCAAGGAGATATATAAGAAAATAGGTGTGTGTGGACCATGCCAAAAAAGGAAGCAAGTGAAGTCATCTTTCAAGAATAGGAGTCATACACCAGGAACAACTGAATGCCTCCAACTGCTGCATATGGATCTGTTTGGTCCAGTCAGACCACAGACCCCAAAAGGCAAAAGATTCACACTCGTAGTAGTTGATGATTTCTCAAGATATACGTGGGTGGAATTCTTGAGGAGCAAAGATGAAACTTATGCTAAGCTAACAGCGCTGATCAGAAGGCTACAATCTGAAAAAGAGAGATCAGTTCAAAGGATTCACTCCGACAATGGAACTGAATTTGTGAATCAGCAAATGATCAGTTTTCTCAGCAAACTTGGAATCACTCACGAACACTCAGCTGCAAGAACTCCACAACAAAACGGTGTAGCTGAACGGTTAAACCGGACACTCAAAAAAGCAGCTCGAGCAATGATAGCTGATGCTAACATAGCTGAAGGTTACTGGGCTAAAGCAGTCAACACAGCCTGCCACACTCAAAATTGAAGTACCATCATCACCGCACATGACAAAACACCTTATGAACTGTATAAGGGTCGTAAGCCTTCTATCTTATACTTTAAAATATTTGGCTGTAAATATTATATTCACAACAATGGCAAGACTCAACTAAAAGCTTTCAGTGCTAAAGCTGATGAGGGAATATTTCTTGGGTATAATTCGCCTCACGCACAAGCTTACAGAGTGTTCAATAAACGAACTCTTGTTGTGGAAATAACATGTCATATGGTATTTGATGAATTTGTTAATGAGTACAGGAATAAAGAAACAATAGATACATCAGTTCAAGTACTACCTAGTGAAACTGAGAACTCGTAGGACTATGTGGATCACATTGTTCCAGAGCAGCTTAAAGCCTCACTAGAAGAAGACAATGAAACTGGCACTAGACCAGTTGAGAATAATCTAGTCAATGAGGACACAAATTGTGCTGAGACCATAAACCCCACAACTGAAACAGGGGGAAGAACTGATGAAGATGCCGAACCAACTGATGAAAGGACGACTGATGACGTCACCACAGTAGAACCAGCTGAAGACCCAGCTGAAGCTATCTTGCCCAAATGGCTCCGAAGCCATCCAACTGACAAGATAGTTGGTGATCCAAGAAGCCAATAGTTGGTGATCCAAGAAGCCAAGTCCAAACCAGAAGTTCAACTGAGCATGCACTATTCACATGCTTCATATCTCAGACGAAACCAGCAAACGTCAAAGGAGCCTTAGAAGATTCAGACTGGATCATGGCCATGCAAGAACAACTGAATCAATTCACAAGAAATGATGTATGGTTTCTTGTTGATAGACCAAAAACCCAGAAGGTCATTGGCACAAAATGGGTTTTTCGCAACAAGCTGGACGAACAAGGTGTGATCACAAGGAACAAGGCAAGACTGGTAGCCAAGGGATACTCACAAAGTGAAGGGATCGACTTTGATGAGACATTTGCACCAGTTGCAAGATTGGAAGCCATCAGACTGTTCCTAGCCTATGCAGCTCACTTCAACTTCACAGTTTATCAAATGGATGTCAAGAGTGCGTTTCTTCAAGGAATGCTCAAGGAGGATGTATATGTCGAGCAACCGCCAGGCTTTGAAATTGGTGATCAAGTCTTCAAGCTGAAGAAAGCTCTCTATGGACTGAAGCAAGCTCCTCGAGCGTTGATTGGGTCCAAATTTACACTTATATTTTCAGTTTATGCTCACGAGACAACTACTTAGGACCACACCCGCAATTGGACGGGGTCAATTGTAGAAGCATTAAGCTTAACCCGAGTCGATCTCTCAAGGAAGACTTTATAGGAAAGAATTATCTAAAGACTACACATGCTTAAGTAAACAACTAAAATAAATCTAAACATTCTAACGAGGGGGGTTTGATGATGATTATGCTAGGAATTTGAAATAGATAATAAAGCAAGACAATTAAATGCAAATACACAAATTAAATTAAGATTGGAGGAAATAAGTTGGATTAAGGTATTAGGGTGTAGATTCTCTCAATGGTTTTATCACTATGCTTTATTCAAGTTGATAATGCTACTCTCACTAATACGATAGACCCTTCCAATTAGTTTAACTTCAATTACTGTCACCGTCTATCCGTTAAACCTCTCTTAGCTATATCGTACAAGCAAGATTGACATATTAGACTTAGGAACCCCCATCCACCTAACGTCGAAGGAACCAATTTCCGGATTTAGATTCACAATCAAGACTCCTCTAAATCCTATCAATGTTCAAGTAGTGATCAAGTACCTAAACATGAAAAAGCACGATTCCAACAACAACGATCAACAAGAACAAGCGTAGATCAAAACCACATCGATCATCTACCCCCTAATAGAGAGATTAGCCACTCAACATGCTTAAAACAACACATATACCATAGAAGAAAGTCATCTCATAAATCAAATGCAAATAACTCAAACTTCTATAATATTAAGTGTCTTTCAAGAGTTTGGAACAACCTCCACAAATACATACAAGAAATATAAAGAAAAACACAAGATAAACCTCCTCCGAGCTTAGCTTCCGCGGATGGCTCGTCGTCAGTCCGTCTCGTCTCTTCCCCGTCTCCCTTGGTTCGATCCCTTGCTCTTCCTTGGTTCATCTTCTCTTAGGTGAAGGTAATGGTGTGAAAATGGTGTAGAGATTTAGTGTGTGTAGTGTGTGTGTAGAGAGAATGGAGAGAATGGTAGAGAGGATGGAGTGATGTGTAGAGAGAGAGATGATGGTATGAGAGTATGGAATGAGATGATGGGTGGAATGGTGAATGATTGATCCTTGAATCCCCCAAAAATCTCCAATAGATATGAGAGAGAAGAGAGATACGAAAGAGAAAGAGAGAGAGAGAGAGAGAGAGAGAGAGAGAGAGAAAGAGAAAAGGTGATGGGAGGTGATGGTAAGGGATCATTCAATGTAAAGATTTGTGGAGATTTTTGGGAGCAAAAGTCCAACTCTAGGATTTAGGGAATAATAAGCTACAAATTCTAGGAATAAAAAAATGGCTCAAAAGAGTCCTTGAACTGATTTAAATAAAATCAGTTGGAACTGGAGTTAAAAGGAGCGGAATTGCAATGAACATGGGAAGAACTGGACCCGAGAGGGAGAGGGAGCAGCCCGCGTGCCGGCGGGCTGCATGGGCGCCGCGGGGCACACAGCGCGCGGCGGGGGCATGGTGCGCCGCGGGAGCAGGCGCGGCGGGGGCGACGGGCGCCGCGGGGGCAGGCGCTGCAGGGCCAGGCGTGCGCCGTGGGGGCGCATGGGCGCGGAGGGGGCGCGGGGCTCTCGGCATTTTGATGCCCGCCCGCGCTCCCTAGCCCGCCCGCGCGAGTGCTTTTTTCTCAATTCCTTTTAAAATCTTGATCTTCCTATTTTAAACAATCCAGCTCAATTATTTGATTTGCACTTGCCACCTAATTGCCGTAAAATACCTGCTTTTATGATTAAAAGCTCAAGCTTTGCAATACTTGGCATAATTCACCGTTAGAGCAATAAACACAAATAAACACATAAAATCAACTCATAACAAAATAGAATTAAACAAAATAAATACTAAACACAATAAAATAAATAACTTAAAAATGACACAATTAGACACTAAACAACTCCCCCACACTTAGCCTTTTGCTTGTCCTCTAGCAAACAAGAAATTAAAAACATAAATCAAGAAGGAAAACTTGCAACTCAAACATATATTTGATCACGATTTATGGTTCCCACAAAAGCATCCATCATCTATGAAACTGAGCACAATATCAAAACAAGTGATGAGCCCGACCTTTCAAGATCAAGATGATCAGGGAAGCAAGATTCTATCCAATTATTCCCCCATAAAACACTTCCAAAATTTATTCACAACAAGCAAAATATAATCCTAAATAAAGGATTGTAATCGTAGGATAAAATTCATTAGGTTTAATCATCGAAATTAATCGAGCTTCCTAATGTAGTTTCCCATACTCATCATGCAAAATAAAAGAAGCATTTGCCACACATGAGAGGAGTAGAATCTGGAATGCAATCCAAATTATTTATGCGAATTATGGGGCGGATCAAAATTCACAAGGTGAAAACCATATGGGGGGACATCTCTAGTGTCCTTGTGTGGTTTCCCATACTCATTGTTGAATGAATCAACAAGAGGAGTAGAGATCCTTATTTGCCCTTTTTCTTTCCTCTTTTTATTTTTATTTTTATTTTTATTTTTTTTTTATTTCTCTCTTTTTTTATATATCAATCAGAATACAAAAATATACATGAAGAAAGATAATTAGGGGATAATTTTAAGAATAAGGCTACCCAACATCATAATCTTTCAAGGACAAGGTTTCACACAAAATTTTGTTTTTTCAATTATGAACATATTCAAGAACAATTGTGCTTATGGGTGAAACCACAAAATCATTGAATTAATATGATTGATTTGAAAATAATTCCTTGAAGATTCATCTTCCAATTTTCAAATTTGACAATTAGATAAAAACATCATGCTAAGTAAGGGAAGAACAAAATACACAACAAAATCAAAACGATAAGATGAACGCAAAACGATCGAAACAAATGCAACATAAAAACAAGAACCAACAACTAAAAACATAGTCCAACAATACAAAATCCAACATAACAAATACAAAACGTACTACAATAACAAGCTTCATGACTCCCCCACACTTAAAACATGCATTGTCCTCAATGTATGAAAAACGAATGCAAGCAAAAGATAGAAGGGAGTAGAGAATGTCACAATTTCATAGAAAACCGGCAACGGGCGCAAGCTCCTACAAAACAACACCAGGAAACACACAAACGGAAAGAAAATACGACAACTACAAGAAAAACAACTCACACGAATAAGACAAAACACTAAATACTTCATTGCTCATTTGGTGGTGGTGGTGGAAATGAAGAGGCAAGAGTCCATGCATCCCAGCTCGATTGGAGGGCTCGAATTTGCTCATCATGCGTGTCTAGGTGAGTGTTGATGTCTTGAACATCTTGGTGCACGACCCCAATCGCATCATGCATTAGTGCAAAAGAGGTATCCCAATGCTCTTGTTGTTGCAACATGCGAGCATTATGCTCTTTCCAAGAGGTCGACATGGAATCCCTGATTTGTTCCCCAAAGGTGCTCATGGTGTCGGTAATAGAGTGCTGGAAGTGGTCCAGTCGAGAGTCTATGTACCCTTGGAACGACCCCCAGTCATTAACAGGCATGTGGTACCCGTGATGGGCTGCATGTCCTTCTTGTTGCTCGCCGGCGTCATGCTCTTCATCGTCGCCCTCCTCATTGGGCTCTTGTGGTGCCGACGAGGATCCTCCTGTTAGCTCCATGGTGTTGCGCTGGATTTGCTTCAAGGTACCGACGCAAGTTCTCTTTGCATGAGGTCGCACCTGTCGCTCATTGTAAATCACTTCGGCTCGCTTGAGCTCCCCTTTGTCAATTGTGGGGGCGTCGAGCCTTCTGTAGCCAGTGGAAGCTGGGGCATCCTCATCAAGCGCTCCAATTTTGACACAAAGGGCGGAGATGAATGCACAGAAGGAAGGGTGCTGGTTCTTCCGCATGATTGCGTCCTTGATAGTGCTCAAAATGAAGGTGGACGGGCACACTTTCCTGCCTTTCTTGGCACACCAAAGAAGGAAGACCTCCATTGAGTTCATCTTGTTGGCCTGCTCTTTGCCCGAAATGTTGTATGCCAAGAACTTGTGAACAACGGACAAGGCGAGATCTTCAATGAATTTGCTCGGAATGCCCTTTGTATTCCAATTCCGGAATCCCGAAATTTCATACCATGCATCCGCAGCATTGAAATCAGATGGCATGCTCTTGATCCCCACAGTTGGGAAATCAAAGTAATCCCACAATTCAGCCAAGGTGATGTTATATTGCAAATCAAACATCCTAAAGGTACAACTCTTTCCCTCCTCCTCATCATGATGAAACGACACCAAAAATTCAAGCACGACATTATCATAAGTATAATATTGCATCCTAGCAAAGGTTTGCAAATTTAACACCTTAAGATACTCCATAATTTGCTTTTCTAAATTCAACTCCCGCATCAACTTCCAATCAATGTAGCGAGGACAAGATATCTCATGGCTACGGAGAGTAAGGTAACGGTTACCTTCATTTAGTGTGGTGATGAGGAATGGAGCTCCATATTCTTGGCGGAGGTCCGATACCATTGGCGGGGAGCTCGTGCCTTCTTGTCCTTTGCCCTTGTCCGTGCTCTTTGCTTCACTAGTATTGCCACTTTTTGCTTTTCCTTTTCCTCCCAAAATTTTGGGCAACTTCATTTTTGGGCCCATTTTGTGGAAATTGAAGATGTGCAGAGAGAGGAAGTGCAGCAACAATGTGGAGATGGAGGTGGAGCACAAGAAAACAGCCCGACAGGGTGGTGTAGCGCGGCGGGGGCTGGACGGAGCGGCGGGGCTAAGGGAGAGAGAGGATGAGAGCAAGAGAGAGAGCCCCGCGGGGCATGGAGGAGGAGCCCCGCGGGGGTGGGTTGCGCGGCGGGGGCGTGAGGTGGGGCACGCGGCGGGGCGCGCGGGAGGGAGCCCCGCGGGGGGCATCAGCGCCGCGGGGGCGTGCTGGGTGAGAGGGGCCGCGGTGGGGGCACAGGTGCGCAGCGGGGGTGATGATGTCTCGGCATTTTGGCGTCCCGCCCGCGCTGTGATGCCCGCCCGCGCGGTCTCTTTTTACATCTCGCAATTTGTGCACTTCTTTCTCCGTTTTTCTTCCTCTTCTCCACCCCTGCAAAATTATTTCCCCAATTAAAAATTTTCCACACCACAAAATACCATGAACAAATTAAAATTAAGACAAGAGAAATTAAAATCAAACAATAAAAATCATGGGTTGCCTCCCATGCAGTGCTCATTTTAATGTCTCGAGCTAGACGAAGTTTTTGGAAGATTCAATCGGAATTGATAAGTTTCAATTCCTCGATATCGGCTTCGTGCGAAAACCTTTCATAGTATGGCTTGACTCGGTGCCCGTTCACTTGGAATGTAACATTTGTTACCGGGTTTTTCAACGTGACTACTCCATAGGGGAACACTACTTCAATGATAAACGGTCCGCTCCAGCGTGATTTGAGTTTTCCTGGGAAGAGCCGCAATCTAGTGTTGAAAAGGAGAACTTTCATGCCCGGCGTGAGCTCTTTCTTGACAATTCACCTATCGTGTAGCCTCTTCACTTTGTCTTTGTAAATCTTGGCGTTATTATAGGCTTCGTTTCTCAATTCATCAAGCTCGGACAATTGCAAGGCTCGCTCCTCTCCCGCACTTGTTAGGTCACAATTCACCACTTTTATAGCCCAATAGGCTCGGTGCTCGATCTCAATGGGGAGATGGCATGCTTTTCCATAAACGAGGCGGTATGGGCTCATCCCTAGGATGGTTTTGTAAGCCGTCCGGTACGCCCAAAGAGCATCCGTTAGCCTTTGTGACCAATCCTTCCTCGTCACATTCACGGTTTTCTTCAAGATGTTTTGGATTTTGTTTGTTTCTCGTCTCCACTTGACCGGAAGTTTGAGGATGATATGGAGTCGCCACCTTGTGAGTCACCCCATTTTTTTTCATCAATTTGGCAAAAAGCTTGTTGGTGAAATGAGTTCCACCGTCACTTATGATTGCTCTAGGGAATCCAAACCTACTCAAAATATGCTCCTGCACGAACTTGACAACCACATTAGCGTCACAAGACCTAATGGGGATTGCTTCAACCCACTTTGAGACATAATCAACCGCTAAGAGGATATACTCGAAGCCAAATGAGTTTGGAAATGGTCCCATGAAATCATTACACCAAACATCAAAAATTTCAACAACAAGATTGATATTTAAAGGCATTTCATTTCTCCTCCCAATATTACCAAGTCTTTGGCATTTATCACATGAAATGGAGTAAGCATGAGCATCTTTAAAAATTGAAGGCCAATACAAACCAGATTGTAGGATCTTTCTAGCCGTCTTTTGCCCTCCAAAATGACCACCACAATGAGACGAGTGGCAAAAGGCTAGAACATCGGTTTGCTCCTCTTCCGGGACACATCTTCGAATTATCTCGTCTTTTCCCAAATGGAAAAGGTATGGATCGTCCCAAAAGTAATACCTACACATTGCCAAAAATCTTTTCTTTTCTTGAAAAGAAAGGTTAGGTCTCATTTTATCACAAGCAAGATAATTGACAATATCGGCATACCAAGGAGAGGAATTAAGCTCAAGAGCATGCTCATATGGAAATGTATCACAATCAACTCCTTTTTCATGCAACAAATTGAAATTTTCATCAACGGGGAGGTGAGATAAATGGTCCGCTACCACGTTTTCACACCCCTTTCTATCCTTAATCTCAACATCAAATTCTTGCACAAGCAAAATCCACCTAATGAGTCTAGGTTTAGCTTGTGGTTTGGTCAACAAATGCCTTAAAGCTGCATGATCACTATGCACAATTACTTTAGAACCTAAGATGTAGGATCTAAATTTATCCAATGAAAACACAACGGCAAGCAATTCTTTTTCGGTTGTGGTGTAATTTACTTGAGCACTATTCAAGGTAAGGCTAGCATAGTAAATTACACGAAGAATTTTATCAATACGTTGACCCAAAACTGCACCCACGGTGGAATTTGATGCATCACACATTATCTCAAAAGGTAAAGACCAATTAGGGGGGATGACAATGGGTGCGGTGATCAATTTCTCCTTAAGAGTATTAAAAGCATGCAAGCATTTTTCATCAAACTCAAAAGGAACATCTTGAGCAAGTAAATGGCATAGAGGTTGGCTAATTTTTGAGAAGTCTTTAATAAACCGACGGTAAAAATCGGCATGGCCTAGAAAGCTTCTAATTCCTTTCACATTAATGGGTGGAGGCAATTTTTCAATCATATCTACCTTAGCCTTGTCTACACTCATTCCTTCTTTAGACAGAACATGACCAAGGACTATGCCACTACTAACCATAAAATGACTCTTTTCCCAACTAAGAGTTAGGCTACTTTCTATGCATCTTTTCAAGACAAGTTCTAACTTCTCTAAACAATCGGAAAATGAGGACCCAAAGACCGAAAAATCATCCATGAATACCTCAATGAAGTGTCCAATCATTTCGGAGAAGATGGAGAACATACACCTTTGGAAAGTGCCCGGTGCATTGCATAGTCCAAATGGCATCCTTCTACACGCAAATGTGCCAAAGGGGCACGTAAATGCGGTCTTGGCTTGGTCCTCCAGCGCTATGGCCACCTGAAAATACCCCGATAAACCATCAAGAAAGCAATAAAAACTATGCCCGGCAAGATTATCAAGTATTTGATCAATGAAAGGAAGGGGAAAATGGTCTTTTCTAGTGGCGGCATTGAGCTTTCGGTAGTCAATGCATATTCTCCACCCGATGGTGGTTCTAGTAGCCACATGTTCTCCTTTGTCATTTTCTACGACCGTTATCCCTCCTTTCTTTGGCACCACGTGGACCGGGCTCACCCATTCACTATCAGCTATGGGATAGATGATCCCTTCCGCTAGGAGCTTGAGAATCTCCTTCTTTACGACTTCCATTAGCACGGGGTTGAGCATCCTTTGCCCTTCACGAACCGGCTTAGCCCCTTCCTCTAGAATGATGCGATGCATACACATAGAGGGGCTAATGCCTTTGATGTCGGAAAGACTCCATCCAATGGCTTGCTTGTTCCTCTTTAGTACAGCTACTAAGAGGTCCTCTTCATCCTTTTCTAGCCCGGAAAAGATGATCACGGGCTTCTTCTCTTCATCGTCAAGAAAGACGTATTTGAGATGAGATGGGAGCTCCTTGAGCTCAAGCTCGGGAGTAGGCTTCACTTCCTCTTCGGTTGAGGCCATGACTTCCATGAGACTCATGCCTTCTCCTAGAAAGATTTCCATCTCTTCGGTATTCAACTCGTCTCCCCCACACTTAAGGTAGGCTTCATCCATGGCAAGTTGCTCGGGCGAGGTTTCACTCCTCCAAGGAGCGCCTATTTTCTGCAAGAAAACTTCCTTGGCCAAAACATCAATAGCATCTATGTAAGAACAATTTTCCTCAAATGAGGAGACGGGAATAGCCTTGTTTTCATGTAAAAAAAAGGACACCGTTTCTCCTAACACCGACATTTTTAAGGTTCCATTTTTAACATCAATCAAGGTGTTTGTTGTAGCCATAAAAGGTCTACCTAGGAGAAGAGTGTGTTCCTTACCCGTTTCTTTCACATCACCCACATCCAATACAACAAAATCAACCGGTATGATCAATCCACCAACCTTAACTAGAATGTCCTCTATTATTCCCCTAGGATATCTTACGGACCTATCCGCCAATTGTAGACACATTCTAGTTGGTTTCAATTCACCTAACTCTAATTGTTTATAAATAGAGTAAGGCATCAAATTAATTCCGGCTCCCAAATCTAGCATACCACATGCTTCTTTACCATTTCCCAAAGCAATTTTAAGAGTAAAACTACCTGGATCACGGAGCTTGGGTTGTAGTTGATGTTGTAGGATTGCACTAGCCACTTCGGATACCTCTATCTTCTCATCCTCTCCAAACTTCCTCTTCTTTGAAGCAAGTTCCTTGAAGAACTTGACATAGGCCGGCACATTTCGGATGACATCAAGGAGTGGAAGATTGACATTCACCTTAGATAGGAGTTTGTAGAACTCTTGGAATTGAGTGTCTTGCTTCTCATTCCTCAACGGGCTTGGAAATGGAATTGAAGGGTTGTAAGGATTGGTAGCCTTGTGGAGTGTGGGCTTCTTCACTTCTTCTCTTTCTTTCTCGGACTCCTTTTGTTGTTGTGAAGGAGTCTCATCTTCTTTTTCAACCTCCTTGGTTGGACTTGACTCTCCAACCTTGTTGTCGATCACCTTTCCTCCTCTAAGTACGGTAATGGCTTGAGCTTGCTCCGGTTGGCTTGGCAACTTGCCCGGCTTTGCTTGCTTGGCCAATTCTCCAACGGTCCCGGCTATTTGGCCCACTTGAGTCTCAATTCTCTTCACGGAAGCCTCAACGGATTCAAATCTTTGTTGAGTGGCTTGGATGAAGGATTGCAATGTGTCTTGCAATGTCGGCCTAGGCGGTTGGTTTGGTTGGGCTGGATATTGTTGCGGCCTCGGATAAGGTGGAGCTTGGCCACCTCCGACTTGTTGAGGTGGAGGCGGTTGTTGTGGTGGTTGAAGTGGTTGTTGAGGTTGCTTCCAAGAGAAATTCGGATGATTTCTCCACCCCGGATTGTATGATTGAGAGTATGGGTTGTAAGGTTGGTGTGGTTGGAATCCTTGAAGGGCATGAACTTGCTCTTGAAGAGCATGGAAATGAGCCTCTTTACTTGACTCCGGCTCGATCGACCTTTGACAAAAGTTGGCTCCATGGCCATACTCTCAACAAATCCCACAAGTTTCAACGGTCATCACTTGTTGGGGTGGTCTCTCGGAGGTTCGAAGCATCTCTACTTGCCTTGTCAACTCGGTAAGTTGTTTCGTCACATCATAACTAGGGTTGGCTTCATTGACGGAAGCTCTCTTCCCCCTAGCACTCTTTTGTTGAGAAGTAGTGGCCATGATCTCATAAATGTTAGAGACTTCTTCAGCGGTTCGAGCACCTATATCTCCTCCTGCGGCATTATCCACCATATATTGAAAGTTTTGAGAAAGCCCGTCGTAGAAGAATTGGTTAAGCAACTCGGGTGCGAGGTGATGGTGCGAGCATTGTTATTGGAGACCTCTAAATCGATCCCAAGCTTCATGAAATGCTTCATTCGAAGATTGGGTAAAGGTGACAATTTGAGCTCTCAAGTCTTGGGTCTTTTGATTTGAGTAGTACTTGGCCATGAACTTCTCATAAACGGCATTCCAATTGGCCAATGAGTTGGCCGGGAGTGACATGAACCATGTCTTGGCTCGATCCTTCAACATGTAAGGAAAACACCTCATCTTCAATTGATCTTCGTTCAAACCTTGAAGAGAAAAGGTTTGAACAACGACATAGAACTCCCGGATGAAGTTCAAAGCATCTTCGGCCGGCATCCCGTAGAATGAGGGAAGTTGGCTAAAATGAATGTTCTTCAACTGGTAGTTCCTTGCCGCTTCACCAAGAACTATGCAAGAAGTCGACGCCCCAATCACAGGACGAGCAAAGCCTCTCATATTCCTAGCCGCATTGGCATTTTCGGGATTGTTGAGGGGATTAGCTTCCATCTCTCTTTCCCACCGAACACGTCGAATCTCCTTGGTCAATGGATGTCATCAAACACGGGGGCTAATCTCCGATTAAGGCTTCACCTCCCTAGCATACACAAACACAAACAAAACGGAGATCAAACGTACCTTGCGGAAAGAGATATCAAAGCCAAACAAAAGGACATAAACACAAAAACTAATTTAGACAACAACACAAACACTTAAACAATGACAAATTCACAATTTCAAACAACACAAAAGCAAATAAAGCACTAAAAAGACAATTCTTAAAAGCCTTCCCCGGCAACGGCGCCAAAATTTGATTGGGTCCAAATTTACACTTATATTTCCGATTTATGCTCACGAGACAACTACTTAGGACCACACCCGCAATTGGACGGGGTCAATTGTAGAAGCATTAAGCTTAACCCGAGTCGATCTCTCAAGGAAGACTTTATAGGAAAGAATTATCTAAAGACTACACATGCTTAAGTAAACAACTAAAATAAATCTAAACATTCTAACGAGGGGGGTTTGATGATGATTATGCTAGGAATTTGAAATAGATAATAAAGCAAGACAATTAAATGCAAATACACAAATTAAATTAAGATTGGAGGAAATAAGTTGGATTAAGGTATTAGGGCGTAGATTCTCTCAATGGTTTTATCACTATGCTTTATTCAAGTTGATAATGCTACTCTCACTAATACGATAGACCCTTCCAATTAGTTTAACTTCAATTACTGTCACCGTCTATCCGTTAAACCTCTCTTAGCTATATCGTACAAGCAAGATTGACATATTAGGCTTAGGAACCCCCATCCACCTAACGTCGAAGGAACCAATTTCTGGATTTAGATTCACAATCAAGACTCCTCTAAATCCTATCAATGTTCAAGTAGTGATCAAGTAGCTAAACATGAAAAAGCACGATTCCAACAACAACAATCAACAAGGACAAGCATAGATCAAAACCACATCGATCCTCTACCCCCTAATAGAGAGATTAGCCACTCAACATGCTTAAAACAACACATATACCATAGAAGAAAGTCATCTCATAAATCAAATGCAAATAACTCAAACTTCTACAATATTAAGTGTCTTTCAAGAGTTTGGAACAACCTCCACAAATACATACAAGAAATGTAAAGAAAAACATAAGATAAACCTCCTCCGAGCTTAACTTCCGCGGATGGCTCGTCATCGGTACGTCTCGTCTCTTCCCCATCTCCCTTGGTTCGATCCCTTGCTCTTTCTTGGTTCCTCTTCTCTTAGGTGAAGGAGATGGTATGAAAATGGTGTAGAGATTTAGTGTGTGTAGTGTGTGTGTAGAGAGAATGGAGAGAATGGTAGAGAGGATGGAGTGATGTGTAGAGAGAGAGATTATGGTATGAGAGTATGGAATGAGATGATGGATGGAATGGTGAATGATTGATCCTTGAATCCCCCAAAAATCTCCAATAGATATGACAGAGAAGAGAGATACGAAAGAGAGAGAGAGAGAGAGAGAAAAGGTGATGGGAGGTGATGGTAAGGGATCATTCAATGCAAAGATTTGTGGAGATTTTTGGGAGCAAAAGTCCAACTCTAGGATTTAGGGAATAATAAGCTACAAATTCTAGGAATAAAAAAATGGCTCAAAAGAGTCCTTGAACTGATTTAAATAAAATCAGTTGGAACTGGAGTGAAAAGGAGAGGAATTGCAACGAACATGGGAAGAACTGGACCCGAGAGGGAGAGGGAGCAGCCCACGCGCCGGCGGGCTGCATGGGCACCGCGGGGCACACAGCGCGCGGCGGGGGCGAGCGCGGCGGGGGCGTGGGGCGCCGCGGGGGCAGGCGCCGCAGGGCCGGGCGTGCGCCGCGGGGGCGCATAGGCGCGGCGGGGACGCGGGGCTCTCGGTATTTTGATGCCCGCCCGCGCTCCCTAGCCCGCCCGCGCGAGTGCTTTTTTCTCAATTCCTTTTAAAATCTTGATCTTCCTATTTTAAACAATCCAGCTCAATTATTCGATTTGCACTTGCCACCTAATTGCCGTAAAATACCTGCTTTTATGATTAAAAGCTCAAACTTTGCAATACTTGACATAATTCACCGTTAGAGCAATAAACACAAATAAACACATAAAATCAACTCATAACAAAATAGAATTAAACAAAATAAATACTAAACACAATAAAATAAATAACTTAAAATGACACAATTAGACACTAAACAAGCGTGGTATGAAACTCTCACAACCTTCTTGCTGAAGAATGGGTTTCAAAAGAGAGCCATTGATCGAATTCTATTCCGGATAGAACGATCAACTGAGATCTTAATGGTTCAAATTTATGTGGATGACATAATTTTTGGATCAAAAAGCAAAGATCTAAACACACGATTCGCTCAACTGATGCAAAGCGAATTCGAGATGGGCATGATGGGAGAAATGACATTCTTCCTAGGACTCCAAGTGAAGCAGCTGAAAGATGGGATCTTTATCAGCCAGGCCAAGTACACTAAGGAGCTAGTCAATAAGTTTGGAGCTGATAAAGGAAAAACTCTCAAGATTCCTATAAACACATCAGTTCAGCTAACTCTTGATGAAGAAGGAGAATCAGTTAGCCAGACATACTACAGAGGAATCATTGGGTCGCTACTCTACCTAACAGCTAGCCGACCAGACATCTCCTATTCAGTCGGTCTATGCGCGCGGTTCCAAGCCAATCCGAAGAAAAGTCATCTTGAAGCGGCAAAAAGGATTATCAAATACCTCAAAGGAACCATAAATCTTGGACTATAGTATCCCAGAGATGACAGTTTGAGTCTAATTGGCTATTCAGACTCAGACTTTAGAGGATGCAAGATTGATAGAAAAAGCACCAGTGGAACATGTCAGTTTCTTGGAAGCAAACTGATATCCTAGTTCAGCAAGAAGCAGCACTTAGTTGCCAAGTCAACAACTGAAGCAGAATATGTAGCTGTAGGAAGCTGCTGTGCTCAGATACTCTGGATGAAGCAACAGTTGAAGGACTACAAAGTTGAAACTTAAGAAGTACCTATATTCTGTGACAACAATAGTGCAATTGCAACATCTCAGAAACCAGTTCTGCATTCAAGAACTAAGCACATTGACATAAGGCACCACTTCATCAGAGATCACATCAAGAAGAAGGACATATGCATCAAATACGTCAACACGGAGAAGCAGATAGCTGACATCTTCACCAAACCATTGCCTGAAGCAAGGTTTATGGAGCTATGCATACAACTGGGACTACTTGAACTAGCATCAAAGGATGAAGATAGTCAACTGGAAGAAAAAGGTCAGAAAACTATTCCAGCTGAAGAGAGGAACTGAACCAAAAAGCTTCAACTCATCAGAATGAGTAGTTCACAACTGAGAAAGTTGTTGAACTGATCAGTTGGACACATAAGCTATCAGTTCGAACTGAAGCGAGAAGCTGTGCAAAGAAAGTAAACTGAAGCTGATCACCCTACCCCATCAGCTCAACTGAATCATCAGTTCATTTGCTCAAGCTGAGGCAAGGAGCAAGGCAAAGTCAGCCAAATGGTCTCAACTGATGATCCAGCCAGTCAAGCAGAACGTACTAGCTGCAAAATACTCAAACTGATGCAGAAGTCAAAGGAACTGGAATCAACTCAACAGGAGACATCAGTTCAAAAATCAGCTGGAGGAAAGCAGCAGAACTGAAGGAGCAGCTGAACTGAGAAGCAGCTGAATTAAAACTCCAGCAGGCAAGTCCAAGAAGGAACTGATGAGAAAACATCTCAGTTGGAGCTGATCAATCTGGAAATCATCAGCTACAGTCGAAGCCAACTGATGACGTAATCAGTTTCAAGCCAAGAGGAAGCGACAAGAGAAAAACAGATAAGTTCAAAATTTTCAATAGTGGGAACGGTAAAAATACGTGTCACTCCAATATTACCGTTGGACTCACTCTCTCTCCTCATTAATCCCCAACGGATAGAATTGAAAGCCAATCGACGGGTCGATTGAATAAATATGACCGTTGAAATCAGGGCATACGAAACATCCCAACCGTTGGATGAGCTCCATCTCCTTTTATAAAAAGGATGGCTGAATTCTAGTATCACTTTTACTGATCCAAGACTTAGTCAAGAATTCAAGCCTCTCTCTCCCTCCGTTTCCTCAAAAGTTCTGCAAAATAGTTGCGAGAATCAAGCATTCAGTTTCAAATCCAGTTCAGTCAAAACCAGATCATACCCTTTTCTTCAAATTGCTCTCCAAGCCTCACAAAAACTCCATGGCTAAAAAGAGCGCACCAGCTGTTCGACGAAAGTTCAACTTCAGAAGAACTGGTGAATTATCTCAAAGATTCCAAATGAATCTATACAGAGACAAATTTTTAAATCAAGGTGCATATAGAGAAAGGTGCTCAAATTCTCCACTCTGCAACTCGTTAATCTCGAAGATCGAACAATCAGGATTGAAGAGATTCACTGAAGTCTTTCCGGCAAAGATCTATCCTGAACTAGTAGTTGAGTTCTATTTGAACTCAAAAGGATATGATGACAGAATAACAACTGAAGTTCGCGGAATAGAACTGGAAATCACTCCAGATCTGCTCGGAAGGATATTTCAACTTCCCACCTCTGGTATAAGACTACAAGATGTTGAAGTCGACCGAGAACAAGCCTACAATCTTTGGAAGTGAGCAAACTGCAATGATCCCTACAAAAGCAGTACACTCATTTCCTGCTTCGAGGAAGAATATAGAATTCTAGCATCAATTTCAGCTAGAATGATTGTCGGCACAACAGGAAGTCATTCAGAGATGGCTGAGCACAAATACAAAGCATGTGCAGCAATCACCACGAATGTCAAAGTAAACTGGGCTCAGTATTTCTTTGAACAAATTAAGAAGTACGTAGATATTGTGGAAAAACACTGGAAAGAAACTGAGTTCCATCAAAAGATGTGCTATGCCTGCAGGATCAGCAGCATACTAGAAAGCACTCTCAACTTCATGGCAGAAGAAACTGAAACACTGATGATTGAGAAGCTGGACTTCATACCATCAACTGCCAGAAGACAACCAGCTTCAAAAACCATAAGCATCAAAAGCACTCAGCGAACTGATGTTCCCTCAAAGAAAGCAGAGAAGTCTGCTAAAAGAAAAGACAAGGAGATTGCCACAGAGGTACATCAAGAGGACTCCGACTCTGAAGACAACATCCTAATCAGCCAAATGATGGGAACTCCAATCAGAGCCAAGCCGCTACAGCAAGTTCGATTTGGATCAACGGCTGCCTCACCTAAAGTAGGAACCTCTACCAGACCAGTTCAAACCAAGGAAGAAACTGGCCAAGCAAAGAAAAAGTCAGCAACACCTCAACCTAGAGGAAAGAAGAAGCAATCAGGACCTCCACCTCCTCCAAAACTGCCTCTCTTCAACATTAAAGCATTTGATATGGCATTAGTTCAGGGGGATGACATTGTGCCCTTCAAGGAAGTTCCACCACGAGGTACAGGGGCTGACTACTTCAGAACTGTTTGTCCCCCAATGGCAGAAACTGATGAAAATATAAGAGCTCTCACAAAAGCTGAGGTCATCAAAAGTTGGGCCAATGAACAAGTAACCAAATTCATATCTGAGAATTTTACTGAGGATGTGATTGGCACAGCTGCTCTATACAAAGCTCTCTCTAGGTATGTATATTGGTACTTATGGAGACATTGCTTCAATTCTGAAGCCCACTTTCTCCTAACCACCCTTCATGGGATGAGCTTCTGAAGAAGAGAAGAGAGATGGAGCATGAACTGGGCTGGACAAGTGACTCCTGAACAGAATCCAATCATAACTCTGCAAAGAATGCTTGCCATACGAAGAAATCATCCCCACCCAGATCAACAAACGCTGTTAGAAGTAATGGACGATCTGCTCAATTGGGCCAATATCCAACTGCCACCACTACAAACAGAGGCTGAACGACAACATTGGAGAAATCCCCAAGTACGACAGCATTGGTTGCTTAGGGAAATACTCATCTTCAGACAACAACAGCACCAGCAGGTACAGGAGCAACTTCACAGTGAAGCCCAGAGCAGTCACCAAGGAGCTGAAACTGCAGAAGCCTCCAACTCAAGGCAAACTGTCTTAGCATCTGTTGCTAGGCAGTTAACTTTTGAAGAATCTCCTCGACCAGCCGAAGTCATCATTAATCTCCTTGATGACTCTCCAGAAGTAGAAGTTGCTGATGAGCGAACTGCCAGTGATCTGGAGTTTGAAGAACTGCTCAAATCACCTACTCTACCCATTCTGCCAAGTGAAGAGCAGTCAGAAGAGCCAGCTGAGAAGGATCAACAGTTTGAGGAGTCAGCTGAACCCCAAATCGCTCCTCCGCAATAGCCAACTGTTGATGAAGGAGCTCCCTCAACTATTCCTCTCACTGCTCCAGTAACAGAGCCAGCTGAGTCTGACGAGCCAGCTGATCAGACAGCGCAAGAGGATGATCAATCTGCCTACCAAGGTACGCCAGCTATAACTACGTACTTTGATCCAGTTCAAAGGGCTCTTCAAGCTGAAGCCCAAGCTGCTGCACCGGAGACTCTACCAGAGCCGAGCTATGATAAATCAATCAGTATGGAGAAGGCTAAGCAATCCCACACAGTTCTATGTGAGGAACTGATAGGAACTGAAGATGGAGAAGAGGTTGACTCGAGAGTAGCTCAGTTCGATGATCAACCAAGCAGCTTATCAGTCCAGCTCTCTGCCTACTATGCAAACTTGATCTACAGCCTGCAACAACAGGTAAAACTGAACACAGAGCAAATTCAGAAGCTGCAAGCTCACCCCAGACTTCAGTCAGAAGGAACTGAGTCTTCAAGCAGTGACGAGGATGGTGAAGGTGACTCCATCAAACCGCTTGCTAAGAGGAGGAAAACTGAGCACAAGAAGGACTAGTGGCTAATCAAGTTCAACTGATTAGAAAGCCCTAAGTTTACTTCTTGTAACTCAGTTTGTCAAACATTCTTTTTGATCTATAAAAAGATTATCTTTTTACTTTCAAATAAATGTCGACTCAGCATTTATTTTGAATATTTTGACCGTTGCAAAACAATGACACGTTTCAAAGTCATTAAATGCCAACGACCAAAATAAAAGAGGCCAAGGCCAGTACCATTCCAACCATCAGATTTATGAGCCTGCCCAATCACTCATAAAAATCCCTCTCTTATAAGCCTCTCAGAAATAGCCCTCCTACGCTCTCAAAAGCTATCTCTCTCTCTCAAAGCTCTTACAATCCCCCAAAATTTCAGCCAACCCCAAAGATGGCCGAATTACCCAGATCTCTAAATTCCTTCAAAGAGCAACTACTGAGAGACAAATTCCTAGAAAGGAAGAAATTTCAGTTGATTCTAAATGAATCAAACAACCCAAGCGTTCTGTCAAATCTTCACAAGACAGGAATTCTTTACTGCCTGAAAACACCACCAAAGTTCTTCAGACAAAATTTGGTGAGTGAGTTTTTGCTTCAAGCAAAACTGTCTACAGATGGAAAGACATTGTCATCAGTGATTCAAGGAAAGCTACTCCAAATCACTGAAAGAACAATTGCAGAAGTCTTCCAACTTCCACGGAAAGGATCATCCGTTTAAGAATTGAAGGAACCTGCAGAATCATACTGGAGAGAATAGAAAGCTCCCACCTGCAACAAGCAATTCAGTTTTACGACAGCTAAAACTGATCTGAAGCCCGAGTATGGCGTTCTACTCGACATAACGAACAAGATGATGTTCGGGGCAATTGGAAGCCTGAGTCAACTCACCCAAGAGAGATACAAGGTTATGATTCACCTTGCTGAAGGACGACAAACAAACTGGGTAGAATTTGTCTTCCAACAATTCAAGCATCAAGTAGTCAAGACCTCTGACTCGAAAAAATCTGGCAAATTTGAGTCCAAGGTAGGACTTGTTCTAAGGATGAGCAAAATGATTGAAGACCTGCTGAATCTTCCAAGTGATGAAGCACTACCAGTCCTCATCTCTGACTGGATTCCCAAGAAGGGAAATGCCCATCTTCAATCACTCAGAAAGAAACGAAGAGCAAAGGCTAAAACGAGCAACATCACTTTGAGCAATTCAACTGCCAACGCCGTTCATTCTCTGAAATCAAAGAACGGATCACCAGTTGATTTCCAGGTTTGCTCTGATCCAGATGAGCTTATTCCATTCATCAGAATCCCTCATTCAAATTATGGAGCTGACTACTTCAGAAGCACATGCCCTCCCCTCCAGCTGACTGAAGAAAATATTCGCATCTTCTATAGTGGTGAATATGCAGTCAAAACTGCACAAAAGGAAGTGACTAATCTTCTTCTCACACACTTCACTTTTGTTGCACAACGTGACTAAGAGTTGTTCAAACAACTCCACAGGTATTTCTATTGGTACAACTGGAGACATTCTATGTCCATCCAGTCTCATTTTCTGCTAACTGCCTTTCATGGCATGAGCTACTGGCAACGTGAAGAAACTTGGAGCATTAAATGGATAGGATCGTCAAATCCATTTTCTCCAACCATTGTGCAAGCTCAGCACATCATGAATCACAGGCTCGCCAACAAAATTCTAGCAGCTGCCTTGTTAGCTGAATTCAAAACCAGCATCATGCCTCAAGGAGCTGTGGTCGCAAATCAATCAGTTGACTGTCCAACTGGCTCCCTCTGCCGAAAACTGAACTTTGATGATTTATCAAGGCAGTCAGCTGAGCCATCACGACGAACTCCAACTGCCACAGAGAGGATAGAACCACATCTATCACATACTGAAGTCATGGCTCCTCAGAAAGATCAAAGGCATGATGATGAAAGAGATAGTGATGATGAGTATACTGTCACATCACCAACTCTCCTATCCAAGAACTATGTCACTCCCCTACTCAAATCCAGTTCAAAAGGCTTGCAACTGAGTCTGAACATTGATCAGTTCAGACATTTGCCGAAGGGAATTTCACAATCTCTTAATCAAAGGCTGAAAAACTCATCAGTTGCTATTCGCAACTTCACCAAGCCGGAAGGACAGCAAGGCCCGAACTGCTAAAGAACAAAACTGGATCTGCATCGACAAGAAAGCGATCAAATTGCTCGAAAGGAAGCAGTGCTACTAGTCCAGTTCGGCCCTTCAAGAAGAGAAAACTGACTCAAAGAAGGCCAAGCAACTGATCAAACGAACTGATCAATTCAGTTCAGATAGAGCCTCAAAGTCAGCTCATCAGCGGCAACTGGAAAAGTGATGAAACTGATCATCCAACCGCTGAATCATCAAGTCAATCAGTTGGACTGTATCCCAACTGACTCCGGATAAGTTTTTCTTAATTCTCAAGCCTATCTTAACTTAATTGTTTCCGTTGTGATTATAAAATTCCTTATATTGCATCCAATGGCTACAATTTGAAAATGGGGTCGTCTCTCACAAGTTTACATTAATATCTCTGGGATGATATTAAAGCAAAATCTGCAGAAAATATTTTGCTATTTATGGCAACCACCCCATTTTTAAATTTTCTCTCTCTCAACAACATGATCATAAAGTTGCTTCACAATCAGACGGCTGGGATGCATGCATCATTTATTCAGCTAATCGTCCATCAAATCAGATAGCTGATCAGCTAAGATAGCAATCGAGTGTCCTCGATCAATGCATGCAGAGCTGAATATATATATGCAAGGAGATGAAGGCTCAGATCATCTGCAAAATTTCTCTCTCTCCACTTGTAAATCTAACATAACCATTTCTTTGCAGAAATGAAACCCTCATTTCAGATGGTGAATGTCAAATCGCTAGTAAGCAAACTGAAGAAAGATAAGTCTCTTAACCTAGAGCTTCTTTACGCACGCCTAGGTCCAGAGAAATTCCAAAGGATCTTTCGGCCATTGGAGGAAACTGGGTTGTTACCATTCTTGACGATCATGCCAGTCAAGAATCTACCCACCCATGTTACGGAGTTCTACCACAATGCAACCGTCTCCGACAACAACATCATCTCCACCGTTCAGCACCAAGTCATAACGGTGACAAAAGACACTATGATGTCTACACTCCTCCTCCCCGGCGAAGGCCAAGACGTGCTGGATCTAGAGCTTCCAAGCAAATCTGCACTGTGGAGTCTATGGAAACATCCACACGTGCATCACCACGACTGCTCACATAGGTTGAAGGAAAGTCTGCCTAGTGAGATCATCCAACTCCTGGATATCGCAGGTCACATCCTGCACGGAAACTTTGAGACGGTCCAGTTCTTCGACCTCAAAGCTCATCTAATGGCCGCTCTATTCCTCAGATGCAAAGCCGACTGGGCTTCCTTCATCCTTGCTCAACTGTGAAGAAATATAGACCGAGCAGAATATGATCCGACAACTGGCACATTCTGAGAGAATGTTGGGTTTATGGGTCGCATAAGCCACATCATTTTAAGTCAATTTGACGAGACGATTCCAATCGGAGAGCAAATCGGATGAAGGGATATGCTCCCGACCATCTACTGCCATCCAGTCCCGAAGAAATCGCAACAACCAGGAACTGCCGACTCAACTCGTGGAAAGAGACCGTTGGTCCCAGCTGCCAGCTCCTCAGAAGAAAGGCAGTTATTGGTTGAGAGTGAGCATCTCTCTAAACTGAGTGATCAGTCTACAATACCCCCCAGCTCACAACCTCTCACCTCGGTCCATCACGACTTAATTGAGGATGAGTTCGAGCAAGTTCTAGACCATCAGCTACGAAGCTGTTTCGGTCTAATTGAGGGCAGCAACCCCTCATTATTCGAGCACTTGAGAAGATACCTACAGTATCATCTCTGGAGATTTCAAATCGATGAGGCCACTATGTTCCACCTCATCCACACTCGTGGATCCTTCTTCTGGATCAACGAAGGCCACTGGAGTAGAAATTGGATGAACCATCCACTCAGCTCGCCGCCAACGCTCTCGAAAATAATGGATTCAATGATCAAACGAATCCAGTACAGCATACCAGCCGACGCCCCTCTTCCAGACAATGAGCCAGCCAACTCCTTCTGCACCCCTTTTATTGAAGATCTACCAATCGTCTCACGCGATGAGATCTTCTCCAACCTGGCATCCATGGACTTCAGAAAGCAAGATCTCTCTCTCACCACTGATCGTGGTCAGTTCATGATGACTGAAGAAGCTTTTGCATGGTTCTCCTCGCCCATGCCCATTCCTTCAGTTCCCTCAGTCTGTGATGACAACTTGGCAACTGCATTTATCTTCTTGCCAAATCTATCACTGCCATCATACGATCTACACCAGTTTACCCTTTTGGATGATGCCAAAAAGGGGGAAGATGGAAGATATGATGATGAAAATTTAACTCTTTGGGAGCAGATCCAAAGAGAAGCACAGCTTGAGGGGGAAGCTCAGCTTCAGGGAGAAGCTTGAAGAACACATGGAGTTAAAGAAAAAGGAGAATCAAGCAGGAAAAGAAGGAGCAGCTGAGGAAGTGAACACGTCTCTCAGACGAACATTTGCAGTTTTTCCATCATCATTGACAAGGTTTTGACATCATCAAAAAGGGAGAAATTGTTAGGAAAAACTATCAAGGAACCCCTAGATAAGGTTTTGATGAGATGTCAAAATTATTCCTGAAAAACTGACCATGATTTAAGCTGTAGATCTGAGCTGACCAATCCAAAGCCTCAAGAAGGAACTCAACTGAAGCCAGAGTCAACCCAACTAGAGCATGGTCAACCAGCTGGAAGGATACGCCAACCAGTCAGAACTCAATCCAACTGAGGGTTAAAGGAGTCGAACCAGTCAAAACAAACTGATAGCTAAGTCAGCTGAGCTGAGAGAAAAATCAACAAGACTGAAGAAACTGATAAGAGATCAGTTTAACTGAAGACTGGAAGTATCCAGCTGATGGCCAAACTTAACTTCAGCCGAACTGAAGTAGACAGACGAATCAATCAAAGGCCAGAACTGAAGTCAGCTAGCTTGTAGGAGAAAACAAGCAAACATCTGACTAGGAAGCTTGGAGAAAGATCAGTCAAACTGACAAGCTAGCCAACAGCTTGTGATCAGTTAAGCTGACAAGAAAGCTCAAGAAAGGCCAGTCGAACTGACAAGCTATTCAACAGCTTGTGATCAGTCGAACTGGAGGAAGAAGCTCTGAACTGCCAACTCGAGTGATAGCCGAACTAAGCAGACATGCTCAGAACTGCCAACTGGAACTCAAACTTGCTAAACTGGAGCTCAGAACTGCCAGCCAGAGAGTCCTGGAGTTAATGCTCAAATCAAGATCTTGGAATAAATGCTCCAGCAGAGATCCTGGAATTAAATATTCAACAGAGATCGATTGGTAAAGCAACGGCTACTGGAATTAAATATCTAACAGAGATCGATTGGCAAAGCAACGGCTACTTCAACCAAAAGCTCCAATGATCATAAAGCCATCTGCCATTGATGAACCAACAGAGCCACCGATCAATGGAACTCAACGGTCACAAAATCACTCCTCTATAAAAGACTAGTGAATCAAAGTTTTCAAAAGACTTTTCGCAACTTTCAACTTACAACTGTGCTTTCTTTCTCCCTCTCACATAGCTCAAGTTCAGCATCTGCTAAACCTGCGAGAGTCCAACTGAGAAGAAGAATCCACAGAATCAAAGCATTCAGCTAGCTGTTGATAATCTAGCCAGAGCAACCTTCTCAGTTCCAGCAATACACCGATCAACTACCCAGCTCAATTGAAGGAGCACATCAGTTGATATCCCCTGTTCAAGACTAACCTCTTGAAGATCGAAAGAGATCTAAAACCTTGTAAAGACGTCAATAACACCTACCTCCCTAGCGAGCAGTTAGGGACTGCAAGTGTGCGCCGTCGATCCGCTGAGGTAGCGAGCAGTTACCAGGTTCAGCCAACTGTCCTTCATTGTATAATTTGTAAAGAAACTCAAGTTATATAGTGGAGTTGCCCTTCTGTGGAAGGAAGAGAGGACGGAGAATTTTGAGACTTCGAACCTCTATAAATCGTCTGTGTGCTGTACTGTTTTGCTTATACTCGCATATCTTTGAACTGCACACAAGCTCACACAATCTGCACCCAAGCTGTCTAAAAAGTGCTCAACTGATCTGTGCATAGATAAGTTACTAAGCGAGTCAAGGGCCCTTATCATTCTGCATTTGAAGTAAAGTTTTTGTATCAGTTTATTCACCCCTCCTCTAAACTGACATCGACTCGCCCGGGACCAACACCAGATCACTAGTCAAAAAGCATCAAAGACAATCCTTGATAGCAAGATTTTAAAATCTCAAAATGAAGAATCAATGATGGTAATAGCTCGTGGAGCCGACACGAAAATATTAATATTATATGGAAAGACGAATAGGAGATCATGAGACGATATGTAAACTTACCGATAACAAATACGTGAATTTCGGGATGAAATTCTTTTTCAGGGGGTAGATTTGTACCACCCCAAATCCAATAAAGAGGCCCAATAAATTTTTTTAGAGCACAAATGCTTAAGTTGTATCCATTTTTAATAAAAGGCCCAAATGATAGGCTTTCTAGCCTAATTATGATTTTAATTATTTACGGCCTAATTATTATCAAAACGAGATGAACGAATACATTATATGAGATTTCTTATCGATACGAATACATAGAACATGATCTCACTAATATAGGAATTCAATTGACCAAGATATGATTTTTTCTCTAATTTAAATTCTAGTTAGGGTTTATTAAGGAGGGGGTATAAATACTCCCATTACCACTTTGAGCCTCATTTTCTACCATTTCACACATCATTCAAAGGGGAACAGCCCCTTCCCCCTCTCTTCTCTCCCCTCTCACCTCTTCCCTCCTTCGCTGGATCCGTCGCCGGAGCTACTGCTGTCGTCGTCAGAATTTTTCCGGCGACCTGTTTTTCGACATACAATACCATTTTTAGATTCTCCTTTCTTTTCTCTTTCCATTTCTTTGATTTTTTTTAAAAGATTTTGAGGTTTAGGCATCCAATTTTCAGATTTAAGAGTGGTTTAAACCCTAGCCTTTTAAAATCTTATTTCTTTCTTTATTTTTCAATTTCTATTTCGATTTTTATGGTAATAGATGTGGATTTGTGGGTTGTTTTGGTTGCCCATTTTAAAGAATATTTTTATCTAATGTTCTTATTATTTTCATGTTCTTAAACACATTAAAAGTGGAATGGGTGAAAGATGAGAAGAGAAACTATGAATGTTCATTGTTAGTGTTAATGAAAATGTTATTGAAATTAATAGAATTTTCACAATTTATGTATATGTTTGTGTGCGTGAACAGTGTGTGTTGTGGATGTGGTTGTGTGTGTGTGTTTATGTTGGTTGTGTGTGCGTGTGAGTTTTAATTTTTATTTTCTTTTATTTATTTAATTATTTTAAATTTTATGCTATTATAATTTAGATAAGTATAACTAAAAAGTTTAGAAATACTTATAAAAAATTATTCTTAATCTAATGAATAAATATCTATCAATTAAATTACAAGGGCTATGGATTAATCTTTGTTAGTAACATTTTTTTTTATTAAGGCATATGTTTTTGACACATATTAATTATAAATCTTGGTATATATTTCAAAGTTGAATTATAGCCTACTGGATAATCATTTAATTTTATGTACAAATGTCTAAAGTTCAAATATACTTGAATTAGTTTATTATTTTAATTAAATCACGTATTTTCTAAGTTATTAAATTTAAAACTTGTTGTAATTTTGGAGAATCATATCTTGTTTAATGGTTGGAGTCTTGATTTAATAATCATAGGTCTAATGTTCGAATCTTATGAAATGCATTTTTAAGACCCATTTTTAATGTTATACAAACTTATTTAATTAAAAGCATGCTTTATTTTTTGAAAATGGAGCAGTTTATTTATTTTTAATTAATTAATTGTATTTATAACCTTATTTAATTAAAAGTTACAATAATTTTAGAAAACCATTGGTGGTGTAATGGTTGAGTTCTAGATTAATTAATGAATGTTTAAGGGTTCAAATCTCTTTATAAACATTTTATTTATGGATTTTATTTCCAACATGATTCTGCACTATATATAAATAAAAATCTGTTAAGATTTTCTATAATGGCCTTTGGCCCAATGGTTATATTCTGTATTTTATTATGATAGGTCAAAGGTTCAAAACCTTTAGAATACATTTTATTTATTTTTATTCCAAGATAATTATGAACTTTATTTAATTAAAACCACTAAACAATTTTCAAAAATGTTGTTTAGTCTTATAATGGTGAGAATTTAGATTTTATGCTAGAGATCTAAGTTCAATCAACTTTGATGCATATTATAATCCTCTTTTTACTCAAACATTTATGAGTGTATTTAATTAAAGCAGTTTAATTAATGTTAAATAAATTCTTCTAGTCTAGTGGTTAAGTGCTTATTATTTCACTTATGTTTTTGGTCAAGTGTTCAAGCCCTCTTGACTACATAATCATATTATATTTTTACTTTATTTTTATTTGGTCTATTTTGCTTAATTTAGATTAAATTCGAAATTAAGTGTATGATAGAATAAATCAATATTTCCATATTTATATTCTATGATCCTATAAATCTTGAATTAAGTTTTATAATTTCCCTAGAGCCTTATTCACGTTATAGTATATGTTTAGAAGATTAATATGTTATTAAGATATAGTTCTGATGTATAGGTCCTAACCCGAGACCCGTTTAGGACGACGATTAAGGTTATTCTTATATTTAAGCATAAGGTCTTAATCCAATAGCTGGCTTTGGATGATAAGTCGTGAATAAAGTTTTAGCTAATTTAGCTATAAGGTGGGTTTATTTACCAATATACTTTCGAAATTATATTTAAACTGTCATCCACTATGAAAAATGATTTATGCTTATGTTGCTCAATATGGATTGATACGACTCATATGAGAATCTTTGAATATGGCACTCCGGTGCAATTACTTATGAATATGTTCATGTTATGAATATGTTATAGTTTATATGTGATCACATTAGGATCGGTCTCCACTATATCTATTGAGCGTATGATTTATGATATGTCAAATATGGATTTATTGATATTCTTATTGCAAATTATTGGACGAATGTATGAATAGTCTCACGGAGTGTTTTCTGGCACTCAGCCCCACTATTTAAAAATATTTTTAGGTAATTGATGATGGCAGGTGGCGGACGTTGACTAATGTGGACATTTTGTATGGTTGACCATATTTTAGTTTTTGAAATATTGACTTTCTTTAGTTTTTGGTCAACAAATATAATCTATGCTTTCGCTGTTTGTTTATGGATTATTTAAATATTTTATGGACATGTGATCGTCGTGGCCTTGTTAGCATATTTTCATTGTTGGATAATGGATTGTTGACTAGTCAAGGTTGAGCATGATTTTGATTGGTTGATCGAAATGTGTGATTTTAAAAGGATAGGTTGGTTGAAAAGTCTTATCTTTTGTGATTGGTTGTTGAATGGTAAACGACTATGAGCGTGGAATTTATTAATATTTTAAATAAAGTGTTGTCTGAATTTTTATAATTAGAGAAAATCATTTATGTTAGTTTGCGAAAATTTTATTGTGATTTTCTATTATCGTGTGTGTTCGCGTTAGCGTACTGGGCCTCCAGGTTCGGGGCGCTACAATATATATGTATATATATATATAGGGAAATGATCAAATGAGAACCCTTCCCCCAGGTGGGAACTAGGAACCAATCCTAACCCTTGTTTGACTCAATCTGGACGGTCCAGATTAAATCAGATTTAAGTGGATGGGCGGTGGCATTCCTGTAATTTTTGGCAACTTTGTGGACGGAGGGGTTGTTAGGAAAAACTATCAAGGAACCCCTAGATTAGGTTTTGATGAGATGTCAAAATTATTTATGAAAAACTGACTAAAATTCAAGTTGTAGATCGGAGCTGACCAATCCAGGGCATCAAAAAGGAACTCAAGTAAAGTCAAAGTCAACCAATCTGAAGTATGGTCTACAAGCTGAAGGATACGTCATCAAGTCTAAATTCAACTCAACTGAGAAGTCGAACCAGTCGAAACAAACTGACATCTAAGTCAGTTGAGCTGAGGAAGAAAAGAATTGACTAAAGACTGAAGAAACTGATAAAACATCAGTTACGGCAAGAGACTAGAAGTACCCAACTGATGGTCAAACTGAAGTAAACAAGACAGATCAGCTGAAGGCCAGAACTGTAGTCAGCCAGCTTGTGATTAGTCAAGCTGACAAGAAAGCTCAAAAGAAATCTGTCAAGCTGACAAGATAGCCAAGAACTTGAGATCAGTCGAACTGGAGAAATACGAGCTCAAAACTGTCAACTAGAGCAATAGCCAAACTCAGCTGACAAGCTCAGCTGACGAGCTCAGAACTGCCAACTGGAACAATAGTCAAACTCAGTTGACAAGCTCAGCTGACGAGCTCAGAACGGCCAACTGGAGCAATCGTCAAACTCAGCTGACAAGCTAAGAACTGCCAACTGGAGCAATAGTCAAACTCAGCCGACAAGCTCAGAACTGCCAACTGGAGCAATATCTAAACTGAGCTGACAAGTCCAGAACTGTCAACTGGAACTCAAAACTGCCAAGAAAGATGAAGCCAGAGAACCCTGGAGTTTATTGCTCAAACCGCTGAATCTTGGAGTAAATGCTTCAACAAAGATCCTGGAATTAAATATCTAATAAAGATCGATTGACAGAGTAACGACTACTTCAACCAAAAGCTCCAAGCGATCATTAAAGACCATCTTCCATTAATGAGTCAACAGAGCCACCGATCAATGGACAATGGAACTCAACGGTCTTAAACTCACTCCTCTATAAAAGATGAGTGAATCAGAGTTTAAAAGACTCTGAGCCAAAATAAAAAGAATCCTTAGCCTACACAACTTTCGCATATACAAGCAAGAACTTTTCTTTCTCCCTCCCAAGCTCAAGTTCAGCATTTGATAGAAACTGCGAGAGTCCAACTGAGAAGAAGAAATTCACAGAGTCAAGATAATCAGCCAGCTGTTGACAATCCAGCCAGGGCAGTCTTCTCAGTTTCAGCAATACAACGATCAACTACTCAGCTCAATTGAAGGAGCACATCAGTTGATAACCCCTGTTCAAGACTCACCTCTTGAAGATCGAAAGAGATCTAAAACCTTGTAAAGATGATAATAGCACCTACCTTCCTAGCGAGCAGTTAGGAACTTCAAGTGTGAGCCGTCGACCAGCTGAGGTAGCGAGCAGTTACCAGGTTCAGCCAACTGTCCTTCATTGTGTAATTTGTAAAGAAACTCAAGTTATATAGTGAAGTTGCCCTTCTGCGGAAGGAAGAGAGGACGTAGAAGTTTGAGACTTCGAACCTCTATAAATCGCTTGTGTGCTGTACTATTTTGGTTATTGCATATCTTTGAACTGCACACAACATCACGCAAGCTGCACTCAAACTGTCTTAACTGATCAATAAGTTTGTGGATAGATAAGTTTTACTAAGCGAGTCAAAGGGCCCTGTCAATTCATGAGAATATGAGGGAAGTCATTGAAGATGGTCCAATCATCATCATCATGATGGACAATGATGCTCACATAGTTGATATCAATCAACTAGCAAGGATTCCAAAGCCAACTAATCTTCTCACCAGCGAAGAGAAGAAGCTAAAAAATCTAGAGTTCGTTGCTCAAGCCGCATTATTCCAAACTTTAGATGAAGACAGAATGAAGGACACAAAGAACCGCACAACTGCCAAGGAGATATGGGACCTACTAGCAGATCTATGCAAAGAGTACGAAGCCATCAAAGGAAACAAGCTCCAACTGGCAGTCGACAGATATGAATCCTTCAAAATGCAGCCAGAGGAGTCCAACTCAAGCCTTGAAACCAGATTTCTGGGCATCATCAGTGAGATGAACAACCTCGGGAGGAGTTATCCCAATTCTGAGATGAATTCCAAGATATTGGATAATCTTACTGAAGAATGGGATATGAAAGTGATAGCTACAAAGGAATCAAGAAATCTAAAGAGCATCACTCCAAGAGAACTGTTTGGCTCTCTCAAAGCTCATGAGTATAGTCTAAACCGAAAGAAGGAAGCATCAACATCGTCAGCTCAAGATGCAGCTTTCTACGGTGAAAGGAACCGGTTTAGAGACACTCGAGGAAGGAACAACTTCCGACCTAGGAGCTCACCAGCCAAAGAAAATCAAGGTGGATCTTCAACTGAACGAAAAAGAGAAGCAACTGAAAAGAAGGAGAATCTAACTGAAGACATCAATGATCAAATACAATCAGTCACCAGGTTGCTAGAGAAGTTGAAGAGAGTTCGGGATAAACAATCAGTTCCACCTCAAACTGATGAAATCCCAAAAGATGAGAGAACTCATCAACCAGCTGAACGGTCAGCTGAACCATTCAGGGGTGGCAACCGAAATCTTGGAGAATGTTTTCACTGCCACAAACAAGGACATTACAGATTTGAATGTCCATAACTCCCTGAAGACAAGAAAGCCAAGGTGAGGAGAAGCTTCTTCAAAAGGAAAGCAATGGTTGCAAATTATGAAAATGTCGTGCTAGATGATTCAGACTATCCATCTGGAATTGATTCTGATGGCTACAGCTCAGATGACGAAGCGCTATTTTGCCTCATGGCTGACAATGATGAAGAGCTTAGTACAGCTGATTCTCAAACCTCCTTCTATCATATTAATGAAGCAACTGTTTCTAGCAATGAACTTGACATGAAACTTATGATGCTAGAAGATCAATTAGCTTCAATATCCTGCTTGCATGTTGAACTGAAAGATGAAAATGATGAACTGAGAAATGAAGTTAGAAAACTGAGCATTAATCATGAAAGATTGAATTATCTTGAGTCTCAGTTTATAGAAATTGAGAATTGCTGATATAGAGGCTGAAAATAAAAAACTCAAACAAGAGATCCATGAGAGCGAAAAAGTAACTCTGAAGTTCAAAAAGGGATCTCAAACTTTAGATGAGATATTAAATCATCAAAGGACTGGAACTGGCAGCTCAGGGCTAGGATATAGCAAGTTCACTGCCTTAGAGAAAGGAAAAGCAGTTGCTCAACCCAGTGATAAAGGAATTCTAAAAGGATTCACTAGATCTCATGATCAGCTAGCTGAAGCCAACTGAAGCCCAACTTCCAGAAAAGACCATCACCTCATTCAAATGAATTCACTCGTTCAAAGCCTCCAGTTCAACAAAGACCACCATCTCAACAAAGAATTCCCCCAAGACAAACTGATAGATCAGCCCTCTTTAGAAAGAAAAATCAGTTTGGATCTCAAGCCTATCATACCAAGAAGTTCAATCAGAACACCTATAGGAGAGATCAACTAAACTCGTTTGAACCCTACCATCACTATAATTAGTACCTGGATTCCAGAAATGAGCCAAAAAGGTTCAATCCAATAAACTGGAAACATACAAAGCACTGGTCTGATCACAGAACTCAAAGGTCTCAAGACCAAAGCATTTTAGTTGAATTATTTTATCCAACTAACTCTCAACGCAGGTATCACTCAACTGATTCAAATCAGAATAGAAGAGTTGAGAGAAAATCTAAACTGATCAGGCAATCCAAGTCAGTTGGATCTCTGAATGATAAGAAGCCAAAAGTTTGGCAAGTTTGGATTCCAAAGAACTTGATGTATCAACAAGGACCCGATATGAAACGGGTCCCTAAAAACTAATCCTTGTTTTTGCAGGACAAGAGCATCCTATCTATGAAGAAAGCCAAAGACATTTGGTATCTAGATAGTGGGTGCTCCAAGCATATGACCGGAGACAGAGAAGATCTCGACGGTTATGAAAAAGTTAAAGGTCCACTTGTCACATTTGGAGACAACTCCAAAAGTCGAACCATTGGAGAAGGGTTCGTGGTCAAGGGAAAAGTTGTAGTAAACGGAGTCTCCCACGTGGATGGACTAAAACACAAACTACTCAGCATCAGTCAACTATGCGACAATGGCTACTCAGTTGACTTCACCAAAGACTCACTGGCATAAGAAGAGGCAACATGTACATTGTTGACTGGTCAACCGGCTACTCAGAAGCTTGCTTTCTTTCAAAAGGATCACCTGAAGCAAGCTGGCTATGGCATCGATGACTGAACCACCTCAACTTCAAAACAATTAACTACCTAGCCAAGAACGAATTAGTTGAGGGGCTTCCCAAGGAAATATACAAGAAAACAGGCGTATGTGGGCCATGCCAAAAAGGGAAGCAGATGAAATCATCATTCAAGAATAGGAGTCATCCACCAGGAACAACTGACTGCCTCCAACTGCTACATATGGATTTGTTTGGTCCAGTTAGACCACAAACCCCAAAAGGTAAAAGATTCACTCTGGTAGTAGTTGATGATTTCTCAAGATATACATGGGTGGAATTCTTTAGGAGCAAAGATGAAACTTATGACAAGCTAACGGCGCTGATCAAAAGGCTACAAACTGAAATGGAAAGATCAGTTCAAAGGATTCGCTCCGACAATGGAACTGAATTTGTAAATCAGCAAATGATCAGCTTCCTCAACCAGCTTGGAATCACTCATGAACACTCAGCTGCAAGAACTCCACAACAAAATGGTGTAGCCGAACGGTGTAACCGGACACTCAAAGAAGCAGCTCGAGCAATGATAGCTGATGCCAACATAGCTGAAGTGTACTGGGCTGAAGCAGTCAACACAGCTTGCCATACTCAAAATCGAAGTGCTATTGTAGCAGCCCATGACAAAACACCCTATGAGCTGTATAAGGGTCGTAAGCCTTCTATCTCATATTTTAAAATATTTGGCTGTAAATGTTATATTCACAACAATGGCAAGACTCAATTGAAAGCTTTTAGTGCTAAAGCTGATGAGGGAATATTTCTTGGATATAACTCTCCTCATGCACAAGCTTACAAAGTGTTCAATAAATGAACTTTTGTTGTGGAAATAACATGTCATGTGGTATTTGATGAATTTGCTAATGAGTACAGGAACAAAGAAAGAATAGACACATCAGTTCCAGAACTACCTAGTGAAACTGAGAACTCGCAGGACTATGTGGATCACATTGTTCCAGAGCGACTTGAAGTTTCACTAGAAGAAGGCAATGAAGCTGGTACTAAACTAGTTGAGAACAATTTGGTCAATGAAGACACATATCGTGTTGAGACCATAAAACCCCACAACTGAAACAGGGGGAAGAACTGACGAAAATGCCGAACCAACTGATAAAAGGGCGACTGATGACGTCACCACAGAAGAGCCAGCTGAAGATCCAGCTGAAGCTATCTTGTCCAAATGGCTCCGGAGCCATCCAACTGACAAGATAGTTGGTGATCCAAGAAGTCGAGTCCAAACCAGAAGTTCAACTGAGCATGCATTATTCACATGCTTCATATCTCAAACTGAACCAGCAAACGTCAAAGAAGCCTTAGAAGATTCAGACTGGATCATGGCCATGCAAGAAGAACTGAACCAATTCACAAGGAATGACGTATGGTTTCTTGTTGATAGACCAAAAACCCAGAAGGTCATTGGTACAAAATGGGTTTTTCACAACAAACTGGATGAACAAGGAGTGATCACAAGGAACAAGGCTAGACTGGTAGCCAAAGGATACTCACAAAGTGAAGGGATCGACTTTGATGAGACATTCGCACCAGTTGCAAGATTGGAAGCCATCAGACTGTTCCTAGCCTATGCAGCCCACTTCAATTTTACAGTCTACCAAATGGATGTCAAGAGTGCTTTTCTTCAAGTAATGCTCAAGGAGGACATGTATGTCGAGCAATCACCAGGATTTGAAATTGGTGATCAAGTCTTCAAACTGAAAAAAGCCCTCTATGGATTGAAACAAGCTCCTAGAGCATGGTATGAAACTCTCACAACATTTTTACTGAAAAATGGGTTTCAAAAAGGAGTCATTGATCGAACTCTATTCCGAATAGAACGATCAACTGAGATCTTAATGGTTCAAATTTATGTGGATGACATAATTTGTGGATCAAAAAGTAAAGATCTATGCACACGATTCGCTCAACTGATGCAAAGTGAATTTGAGATGAGCGTGATGGGAGAAATGACATTCTTCCTAGGACTCCAAGTGAAGCAGCTGAAAGATGGGATCTTTATCAGCCAGGCAAAGTACACCAAGGAGCTAGTCAAGAAGTTTGGAGTAAGTAAAGGAAAAACTCTCAAGATTCTTATGAATACATCAGTTCAGCTAACTCTCGACGAAGAAGGAGAATCAGTTAGCCAAACATATTACAGAGGAATCATTGGATCGCTACTTTACTTAACAGCTAGCCGGCCAGACATCTCTTATTCAGTCGGTCTATGCGCACGGTTTCAAGCTAACCCAAAGAAAAGTCATCTTGAAGCAGCTAAGAGGATTATCAAATATCTCAAAGGAACCATAAATCTTGGACTATGGTATCCCAGAGATAACAGTTTGAGTCTAATTGGATATTCAGACTCAGACTTTGGTGGATGCAAGATCGACAGAAAGAGCACTAGTGGAACATGTCAGTTTCTTGGAAGCAAACTGATATCCTGGTTCAGCAAAAAGCAGCACTCAGTTGCCACATCAACAACTGAAGCAGAATATGTAGCTACGGGAAGCTGTTGTGCTCAGATACTCTGGATGAAGCAACAGTTGAAGGACTACAAAGTTGAAACTGAAAAAGTCCCTATCTTCTGTGACAACAACAGCGCAATTGCAATATCTCAAAATCCAGTTCTACATTCAAGAACCAAGCACATTGATATAAGACATCACTTCATCAGAGATCACGTCGAGAAGAAAGACATATGTATCAAATATGTCAACACTGAGAAGCAGATAGCTGACATCTTCACCAAACCATTAACTGAAGCAAGGTTCATGGAGCTATGCATACAATTGGGATTACTTGAGCTAGCATCACAGGATGAAGATGATCAACTGGAAGAAAAAGATCATAAATCCATTCCAGCTGAAGAGAGGAACTGAACCGAAAAGGCGAGAAACTGATCAGTTGGACACATGAGCCATCAGTTTGAAGTAAAAGCAAGAAGCTGTGGAGAGAAAAGTAAACTGGAGATGATCAGTTTACCCCATGAGCTCAACTAAATCATTAGTTTATTTGCTCAAACTGATGATCCAGTAAGCTGTACAGAACATACCAGCTGCAAATTGATCAAACTGATGAAGGAATCATAGGAACTGGAATCAACTCAAAAGGAGATATCAGTTCAAAAGACCAGCTGAAGGAGAACAGCTGAACTGAGAAGCAGCTGAATGAAGGTCCATGCAGTCAAGACCAGTTCAGAACTGATGAGAAGACATCTCAGTTGGAACTGATCAACAGAAAGATCATCAGTTATAGTCGAAGCCAACTGATGACGTAATCAGTTTAAAGCCAAGGAGAAGCTGCTAGAGAGAAAAGATAAGTTCAAAAAGGTTTCAATAGTGAAAACGGTAAAAACACGTGTCACTCAAATATTACCGTTGAACTTTCTCTCTCCTCCTTCAATTTATCCCCAACGGATAGAAATGAAAAGCCAATCGACGGGTCGATTGAATTAATCCAACCATTGAATTTGGGCATATGAAGCGACACAACCGTTGGATGAGCCCAATCTCTCTATATAAATTACTCGAGATAAGCTTCCTGATTTTTACTGAAGATTTATCTTTTCCTATTTATCTCTCGTCAAAAACAAACCTCTTCAACCCTGAAAAATCAATTCCTCAGCCTCTCAAATTAATCTCTCTTCGAAGAATTATGGCTCAAAACCCAACTCGCAGAAGATTCAATTTCCGTCAGTCTGGAGAAGATTCTACAGTATTCTGTGAAAAAATCGACAAAGACAAGTTTTTCAATCCAGCCGGATTCCTTCAAGCCTGCAAAGCTTCCCTTCTTAGTAGAATGATCGTCGAAAAGCTTTCTCAGGCCAAGCTGAAGAAGTTCCTGGAGGTATTTCCAGAATGGATTTACACAGAACCAGTTGCTGAATTTTACTTAAATTCAAATGGATCTTCAAATCTCAAAGAAAGCAGAGGAGCCTGCAAAAAGAAAAGGCAAAGAAATTGTTGTTGAGATGCCGCAAGAAGACTCCGATTCAGACGACAATCTCCCAATAAGCCAAATGTTGGGAAGCACAATTAAAGCCAAGCCACTGCGCCAAGTTCGCTGTGGATCATCTATTGATTCACCCGAAGAAGAGATTCCTACCAGGCCAGTTCTGTTCACGGGAAGAACTGGCAAGTTGAAGAAAAAGCCCGCAGCAGTTCAACCAAAAGGGAAGAAGAAGAAATCAGGGCCTCCACCCCCTCCAAAACTGCCTCCTCATAATATCAAGGTGTTTGATGTAGCACCAATCGCAGGAGATGATATTGTGCCTGACAGGGAAATTCCGCCAAATGACACAGGAGCCGATTTCTTCAGAACTGCGTGCCCCCCGATGGGAGAGACTGAAGAGAACATAAGAGCTCTATCAAGAGCTGAAATCGTCAAATGTTGGGCTGATGAACAAGTGCAGAAGTTCATCACTGAAAATTTTATTGAAGATGTGATTGGCATTGCTGCTATGTATGCAGCTCTATCAAGGTATGTTTACTGGTACCTTTGGAGACATTGCTTCAACTCTGAATCCCATTTCCTTCTAACCGCCTTCCACGGGATGAGCTTCTGGAGAAGGGAAGAAAGGTGGAGCATGCAATGGGCTGGACAGGAGACTCCTGAGCAAAATCCAGTCATCACCTTGAAGAGAATGCTTGCCATTCGTAGGACCCACCCACACCCTGATCAGCAGATCCTGTTGGATGTGATGAATGATCTACTCAACTGGGCAAACATCAGATTGCCACCTCTGCGAACTCAAGCTGAGCAGCAACAATGGAAAAATCCTCAAGTTCAACAGCATTGGTTGCTCAATGAACTGCTAAAACATAGGCAGCAGCAGCTTCGAGAGGTACAGAACCAGTTCAACAAAGAAGCTCAAAGCAGTCAACAAGGGGCTGGAACTGCTGCAACTTACAATCCAAGGCAAACTGTCATAGCATCCGTGGCTAGGCAGTTAACATTCGAAGAATCCCCTCAACCGGATGACATCATCATTGACTTTCTTGATGATTCTCCTAAGGTGCAACCAGTTGACGAGCGAACAGCCAGCGATTAGGAATTTGAAGAACTGCTCAAATCTCCTACTCTACCAGATCTGCCAAGTAATGAAAAGCTAAAGAAGTCAACTAAAGAGACTCAACTGCCCGAGGAGCCAACTGAGACTCAAATTGCTCCTCCCCAAGAGTCAACTCCAAAGCCAGCTGAGCCTGACCAGCCAACTGGACAGATGGTTCAAGACGATGGACAACCTGCCTATCACGGTACACTAGCACTTACTGTGTACTTTGATCCAGTTCAAAGGGCTCTTCAAGCTGAAGTCCAAGTTGTTGCACCAGAAACTCCACCAGAGCCGAGCTATGATGAATCAATTAGTATTGTGAAAGCGGTACACTCCCACACAGTTCCTTGTGAGGAACTTGTTGGAACTGAAGCAGGAGATGAAGTGGACTCTAGAGCAGTTCAGTTCAACGCTCAGCCAAGCAGTTCAATAGTCCAGCTCCCTCCTTATTATGAAGAGCTGATTCAATCCCTGCAGCAACAGGTTAAACTGCACACTGAGTAGATCAAGCAGCTGCAAGCTCATCCAAGGCTCCAGTCAGCTGAAACTGAGTCAGCAAGCAGCGATGAGGATGAAGAAGAGGACCTCACTGAACCGCTGGCCAAGAGAAGGAAAACTGATCACAAGAAGGACTAAGTGGTTGATCAAGTTAAACCTAATTAGAAAAGCCCTAAGTGTACTTCTTGTTAATCAGTTTGTGATTATCTTTTGATATATTTATAAAAGTTTATCTTTTTGATTTCAAATAAATGTCAAGCTTCACATTTATTTTGAAATTTTGACCGTTGCAAAATAATGACACATCTAAAAGTCATTAATTGCCAACGACCAAAAGAGACCAGAGGCTAGTACCATTCCAACCATCAGATCTATGAGCCTGTCCAAACACTCATAAAAAGCCCCTCTCTTTCAAACCTCTCAAAGAGCCCCCTCCTATAATCTAAAAACTCTCTCTCTCAAAAGATCTTAAAAATTCCCAAAATCTCAGCCAACCTCAAAGATGGCCGAATTATCCAGATCTTCAAATTCCTTCAAGGAACAACTTATGAGAGATAAATTTCTTGATAGGAAGAAATTCCAATTGATTCTAGATGAATCAAACAACCCACTCCTTCTGTCAAATCTTCACAAGACAGAAATTCTTTACTACCTGGAAACACCACCAAAACTCTTTAGACAAAAATTGGTGAGTGAATTTTTGCTTCAAGCAAAATTATCTGCAGATGGAAAGAAAGTGTCTTCAGTGATTCAAGGACGGCCACTTCATATCACTGAGAGAACAATTGAAGAAGTGTTCCAACTCTCACAGGAGGGTTCATCCGTTCAAGATCTAAAGGAATCTGCAGAGTCATACTGGAGAAAATGGAAAGCCTCAACCTGCGACAAGCAATTCAGTTTTACAACCGCTAAAACTGACCTGAAGCCCGAGTATGGAGTTCTACTTGACATAACGAACAAGATGATGTTCGGGGCCATTGGAAGCCTGAGTCAACTCACTCAAGAGAGATACAAGGTCATGATTCACCTTGCTGAAGGGAGACAAACAAACTGGGTAGAATTAGTCTTTCAACAATTCAAGCATCAAGTCATCAAGGCCTCTGACTCAAAGAACTCTGGTAAATTTGACTCCAAGGTCGGACTTGTTCTAAGAATGAGTAAAATGCTTGAAGACTTGCTGAAGCTCCCAAATGATGAGTCACTATCAGTTCTTATCTCTGACTGGATTCCCAAGAAAGGAACTGCCTATCTTCAGTCACTAAGGAAAAAGAGAAAAGCCAAAGCCAAGACAGGCAATCCCTCTTCGAGCAACTCAACTGCCAACGCCGTTCAGTCTCCAAAATCAAAGAATAGATCACCAGTTGATTTCCAGGTTTGCTCTGATCCAGATGAGCTTATTCCATTCATTGGAATCCCTCATCCAAACTATGGAGCGGACTACTTCAGAAGCACATGCCCTCCTCTCCAGCTGACTGAAGAGAATATTCGCACTTTCTATAGTGGTGAATATGCAGTCAAAGGTGCATAAAAGGAAGTGACAAATCTCCTTCTCACTCACTTTGCTCTTGTTGCACAACGTGACCAAGAGTTGTTCAAACAACTCCACCGGTATTTCTACTCGTATAACTGGAGACATTCTATGTCCATCCAGTCTCACTTTCTGCTAACTGCCTTTCATGGCATGAGTTACTGGCAATGAGAAGAAACTTGGAGCATCAAATGGATAGGTTCGTCAAATCAATTTCCTCCAACCATTGTGCAAGTCCAGCACATCATGAATTACCGGCTTGTCAACAAGATTCCAGCCACCGCCTTATTAGCAGAGTTCAAGACCAGCATCGTGCCTCAAGCAGTTGGGACTGCAGATCAACCAGTCAACTGTCCAACTGGCTCGCTTTGTCGAAAACTGAACTTTGATAATCTATCAAGTCAGTCAGCTGAGCCATTACGACAAACTCCCACTGCCACCAAAAGGACAGAACCACATCTATCACACACTAAAGCTATGGCTACTCAGAAGAATCCAAGGCGTGCTGACGAAAGCAGTAGTGATGATGAAGACACTGCCACATTACCAAGCCTCCTATCCAAGAGCTATATCACTCCACTGCTCACATCTAGCTCAAAAGGCATGCAATTGCTTTTAAAGAATGATTAGTTTCGGTCATCGCCAAAGGGAACCTCACAGTCCCTCAGTCAACAAATGAAAAAATCTTCAGTTGCCATCCAGCTTCACCTTCACCAAGCTAGGAGGACAGAAAAGCCCGAACTGCCACCTAACAAAACTGCATCCCAAGAAAGCAGTGCAGCCAATCCAGCTAGGCCCTTCAAGAAGTGAAAACTGTCTACTGAAAGTCAAGCAAACTGATCAAGTCAACTGATCAGGTAGGTTCAGTTACAGCTTCAGCTTCAACCAGCTCATCAGCAACAACTGAGAACCGAGACTCAACTGATCATCCAATCGCCGAGCAGTCAATCAGTTGGACTGTATCCCAACTGAATCCGGATAAATATGAAGCCCTCATTCCAGATGGTAGATACCAATCTGCTTATTAAGAAGCTGAAGAAAGATAAGACTCTAATTCTAGAGTATCTTAACGCACGTCTCAGCTCCGAAAACTTTCAAAGGATTTATAGGCCATTGGAGGCAACTGGTCTGCTACCACTTTTGACGATCGTGCTACTCAAGAATTTATCTTCTCATGTTGCGGAGTTCTACTACAATGCAACCATCTCTGGAGACAACATCATCTCCACTGTCCAGACCAAAGAGATCACGGTGACAAAAGCATCAATGATGTCTACGCTTCTTCTTCCCGGAGACGGCCCAGACGTGATGGAACTAAAACTGCCATGCTTGGAAGCTTCCTCACATATGCCACCATGAATGTTCCTACAGGCTGAAGGAGAGTATGCCCAATGATATCCTCCAACTCCTAGATATCACCATCTACATGGCAACTTTGAGACAGTCCAATTCTCGGACATCAAAGCCCGTCTCACAGCCGCTCTATACTTCGGATGTAAAGCCGACTGAACCTCTTTCATCCTTGCTCAACTGTGAGCTAATATAGAGCGAGCGGCATATGACCCATCCACTGGCTCATTTCGCGAGAAGATCGGGTTTATAAGTCGCATAAGCCATATCATTCAAAGCCAGTTTGATGAGGTCATCCCAACAGGCGAACAACTCAAAAGAAGGGACATGCTCCCAACTATCTACTGCCATCCGATTCCGAAACGTTCACGTCCACAAGGGCCTTCCAACTCAGGTCGTGGAAAGGCACCTTTGGAGGCACCCGTCAGCTCATCTGAAGAAAGAGAGTTGATGATTGAGAGTGAACCCCTTTCAAGGCTGAGTGATCGGCCTACAATATCAGCCAGCTCCCAACCTCTACCGTTAGTCCAACGTGACTCCATTGAGGATGAGTTTGAAGCAGTTCTAGACCATCAGCTCAGAAGCTGCTTCGGTCTCATTGAGGACACAGACTCCTCTCTATTCGACCAACTGCGGCGGTACCTGCAGTACCACATATGGCGATTCCAACTGGATGAGTCAACAATGTTCCACCTCATCCGCACCCGTGGCTCCACCTTCTGGATCAACGAAGGAACATGGAGTAGAAACTGGATGAATCATCCGCTGTCCTCACCACCAACGCTTTCAGAGATAATGGATTCGATGATCAAGCGAATCCAGCTGAGTATACCAGCCGATGCTCCTCTCCCCGACAACGAACCGGCCAACTCCTCATGCACACCTTTCGTTGATGATCCACCCATCCCTTCAACTGATGAGATCTTCAACAACATGACCTCGATGAACTTCAGAGAGCAAGAAGTCTCTCTCACCTCTGCTCAAGGTCAGTTTATAACAACTGAAGAAGCCTATGCATGGCTCTCCTCACCCATGCAAATTCCTTCAGTTCCCTCAGTTCATGATGACAATTTGGCAACTGCCTTCACCTTCCTGCCAAACTTGTCACTACCATCATGCGATCCATTCCACCTTTTGGATGATGCCAAAAAGGGGGAAGATGGACAGAAAGAAGATGATGGATGCTTAAATCTTTGGGATCAGATTCAAAGAGAAATTCATCATGAGAGAGAAGATCAGCTTCAGGGAGAAGCATGGAGAATACAAGGAGTCCAAGAAAGAGGAGAATCGAGCAGAAAGAAAAGGAGCAATTTTCAGAAAGTAGATTAGTAGTTTTAACTACTCTTGAAAATATAATATGCTTTAAAGTAAATATATAATACACACTTTGATCATGCTTATAATGCTCATGCTCTGATACTTCAAGTTTGATCATGCTTATAATGCTCATGCTCTGATACTTCAAGTTTGATCAAGTTGAATGCTCTGATACTTGAATGAAAAATGCTCTAATACTGGAATGAAAGCATGCCCAAAGTGAAAGAATGAAAGAATGCTCTTAAACTTGAAGTCTAATTGCTCTAATACTTGAATTTCATACATATCTTGAATGCTTTAATACTTGAATGATAGCACGAATGACAAATGCTCTGATACTTGAATGAAAATCATGAATCAAATTTTCTCTCAAACTTGCTCTGAATTTGCTCTGATTTTAAGAATCTGCTTAAGCAAACTTGCTACACTTGCAGTTTTTCCATCATCATTAACAAAGTTTTGACATCATCAAAAAGGGGGAAATTGTTAGGAAAAACTATCAAGGAACCCCTAGATTAGGTTTTGATGAGATGTCAAAATTATTTATGAAAAACTGACTAAAATTTAAGTTGTAGATCGGAGCTGACCAATCCAGGGCATCAAAAAGGAACTCAAGTAAAGTCAAAGTCAACCAATCTGAAGTATGGTCTACAAGCTGAAGGATACGTCATCCAGTCTAAATTCAACTCAACTGAGAAGTCGAACCAGTCGAAACAAACTGACATCTAAGTCAGTTGAGCTGAGGGAGAAAAGAATTGACTAAAGACTGAAGAAACTGATAAAACATCAGTTTAAGCAAGAGACTGGAAGTACCCAACTGATGGCCAAACTGAAGTAAACAAGACAGATCAGCTGAAGGCCAGAACTGTAGTCAGCCAGCTTGTGATTAGTCAAGCTGACAAGAAAGCTCAAAAGAAATCAGTCAAGCTGACAAGATAGCCAAGAACTTAAGATCAGTCGAACTGGAGAAATACGAGCTCAAAACTGTCAACTAGAGCAATAGCCAAACTCAGCTGACAAGCTCAGCTGACGAGCTCAGAACTGCCAACTGGAGCAATAGTTAAACTCAGCTGACAAGCTCAGCTGACGAGCTCAGAACGGCCAACTGGAGCAATCGTCAAACTCAGCTGACAAGCTAAGAACTGCCAACTGGAGCAATAGTCAAACTCAGCCGACAAGCTCAGAACTGCCAACTGGAGCAATATCTAAACTGAGCTGACAAGTCCAGAACTATCAACTGGAACTCAAAACTGCCAAGAAAGATGAAGCCAGAGAACCCTGGAGTTTATTGCTCAAACCGCTGAATCTTGGAGTAAATGCTTTAACAAAGATCCTGGAATTAAATATCCAATAAAGATCGATTGGCAGAGTAACCACTACTTCAACCAAAAGCTCCAAGCGATCATTAAAGACCATCTTCCATTAATGAGTCAACAGAGCCACCGATCAATGGACAATGGAACTCAACGGTCTTAAACTCACTCCTCTATAAAAGACGAGTGAATCAGAGTTTAAAAGACTCTGAGCCAAAATAAAAAGAATTCTTAGCCTACACAACTTTCGCATATACAAGCAAGAACTTTTCTTTCTCCCTCCCAAGCTCAAGTTCAGCATTTGATAGAAACTGCGAGAGTCCAACTGAGAAGAAGAAATTCACAGAGTCAAGATAATCAGCCAGCTGTTGACAATCCAGCCAGGGCAGTCTTCTCAGTTTCAGCAATACAACGATCAACTACTCAGCTCAATTGAAGGAGCACATCAGTTGATAACCCCTGTTCAAGACTCACCTCTTGAAGATCGAAAAAGATCTAAAACCTTGTAAAGACGACAATAGCACCTACCTTCCTAGCGAGCAGTTAGGAACTTCAAGTGTGAGCCGTCGACCAGCTGAGGTAGCGAGCAGTTACCAAGTTCAGCCAACTGTCCTTCATTGTGTAATTTGTAAAGAAACTCAAGTTATATAGTGAAGTTGCCCTTCTGCGGAAGGAAGAGAGGACGTAGAAGTTTGAGACTTCGAACCTCTATAAATCGCTTGTGTGCTGTACTATTTTGGTTATTGCATATCTTTGAACTGCACACAACATCACACAAGCTGCACTCAAACTGTCTTAACTAATCAATAAGTTTGTGCATATATAAGTTTTACTAAGCGAGTCAAAGGGCCCTGTTATTCCGCATTTGAAGTAAAAAGTTTTAATCAGTTTATTCACCCCCCCTCTAAATTGATATCGACTCGCCCGGGACCAATAGGGGTAATATAGTAATTTAATAATTCTTCCCTTTTGTTCTGAGGCTAAAATGAGAATCGCATGAGGCTAAAATAAGAATCGCATGAGGCTAAAATGATCGAAGTAGGAGGCTAAAATTGATGTGACATTTTTCACTAGGGTTCACCGTTCCCAATTAGGGTTTATTACGTTCCGATTATGGCTCTGATCCCAACTAGTAATTATGAGATTCCCATTAGGGTTCACTGTCCCCAAATAGGGTGTATTGCATTTCATTCCAATGAAATCATCGTTCCATTTTTGTTTATCAACACATGCTAAAATGAGAAATGCATGAGGCTAAAATGAGCGAAGTCGGAGGCTAAAATTGAATATGGGCAATTTCTGAGTTCAGTTCCAATTTTGCCGTTAATGAGACGCGCGAATTGAAGATTTTCATTTTAATTACAAAATTACCACTGAAAATCTGGCTTAATCTGGGCCGTCCAGATTTTGGAATGGAGGGATGGGATTGGTTCCTAGTTCCCACCTGGTGACTGGTTCTCACCAGATCCCATCCCTATATATATATATATATATATATTTATATATATATATATATATATGATTACCAAAATATGGTTATTTCGTTATTTTAAGTTAATACAAAATATTTATTGTACATTGATTCTACAACCAAGTTGTTCATTGTCTTGAGTTTGTCATTCCCCTACCATCAATTCTAAAAAATGGTTGCTAGAATGATCAAATTTTAGTTGGAATCTCATGGAAAAAGTTGACCTTTTTTTCAATTTTTTTTATTTTTCATTTTTCATGTTGAAAATTGTCAATCTCAACCTAACGATAATCCATAAAAAATAAAATAATGAAAATCCAAAAATTTTCAAAATTAATTTTTTTCGTAATTTTAACTGAAAAATTATGAACTCAAAATTTAATAATAATATTTATAAAAAAGAAAATATAATTGATAAAGAAATCAAAAAATGAAATGATCATACACAAGATTACCAGAGTAAAGTAATCAGAATACTTACTTGGAGTAGGTAATAAAAACCCAGGAAAGTTGTAGAGCCCCGATCCCGGAAAAAGGGCAACAAGGGACCGGTGCGCTACTGGGGGAAAAGGGTAAGGGGTTGTTGCATAAATATAATTAAATGAAATAGCTTTGGGACAAGAATAGGTTATATTTTCCAGAAATTTGGGTAGCATAACCTCTGTAACTGTAATAGAACCATGCACTAAGGCGTTTAGAAAGAACCTGAATAAAATACCAATCATCAAAGGGAACTTATCCCGCCAACAATTATAAAGGAACATTATAGCAAAATGCTGAAATTGTAACATGCTTCAAACAATTGAAGACAAGCTATATCAGAGTGAACGGAACAGGCGCGGAGCATCTTTATTCAACTCAAGTAAATTGTTTCAAGTACTTAATTGATTTAGAGTATCTAAGATTTCTGAACAACACAAAAAGAGCAAGCATATCACAAAAAGCCAGCCCTTGCCTCAGCTCCATCATCTTCCAGCCTGTCTCTCAGCCTGAAAATATTTTACCAGATCTACGCCACGACACTTTTTAACTACTTGAAAATTATGAAAATATTTAGGGATGATACTATACATGCCAAGACTAAAGAATGAGAATTTTAGAATTTTTCGATAACACATGCTCTCGGTATAAAAAATAATTGATTTAGTTAAATAATCGAGATTATTCAAAACTCGTCCAAAAATTACGAAATTCGACCGGAACATAGGAAATATTATTTGGAACCACTTTGTGGTACAAACTTTTTTGATTTGAGGACCCGAAAGACCCCGAATTTAACAAAACAGTGGCAGATCGGTGCTTTTATTTATGCACGTTTTCCGGCGATTTCGCCGGTTTTAGGCCGTCGGACGGGAACGCGTTCAACATACGAAATGTAGCACACATTTTGTTGGGGTTTTTTCGAATTAAACCACCACAGGATCATTTGGTTGTTCATTAATCCGTGTTCATGCAAATCATAATTTTATGTGACATGCATGTTTATCACAGTCTAATCAAAAAGCATGCAAAGCAGATTCGAATCTAATAAAGCGGAAGACATAGAAACGAATCTACTTACAAATTGATAGACGGTCTGTGGACAAGATTAAAGATCTAATCTTGCTGTTGAATGAGCACAGTAATGGCGCCACCTATGACCTCAAAATCGTGCACCACAGTATTCCACTCCAAGATCTTCTGTTGTATTCCCGGACTGTATCTAGATTCAGAGTGGGCTGAAATCTACTAGATAGAATTGTGAAATCTGTGGATAACTTTGAGAGACAAAGAGGGGCTGATTTCTTATGAATATTATCATCAAAATTTCGTGCCCCCCCTCCCCTTATATATAGGGAGGGGCGAAATTTCATGTTCCAGCCCTATTGGGCTGGGCCTCTATCTCAAGTTCTATATCCAGTCCACTTTCAGTCATATTGGGCTACAACAGGGATCTAGAAGAATATTAAATTGGCCCACTAATTTATTTAATATCCAATATCCAATAAACCTAGGATATAATTAAATAAATTAAGTTTTACTTTTATTCCACTAAAGAAGTAAAACTGACCTACCAATTTAATACATATTTACGAATATGCTTTCTCCTTTAGTCCAGCCATTCCCCGTGTTTAAGATATAATGTTCATTAATTAATTATGTCAGCCTCTGACAGCTATAATTAATTAACATCTAAAACCTTGAGTAGTACCACACAAGCTTTATTCATGTACGGAATAAATTCCACCTGCAGGGTTTCAACATGAACTTGTGTTTCCTCAAGAGAACATCATCAACCTGGCGCACCAGGACACGGTGCTCATGCATACTGCTCGAGACATCATGTATACATTGCTATTACCCAAGATATCGAATTCGATCTACGAAAAGATCTCACCCATTGATAAATCAAAGTAACAGACAACGCACACATATGCTCGTCAATATCATATGAGTTCAGAACCCAAACTCTGTGGATCTTTATTCTCTCAGTAACTGGGTCAGAGACAGAGAATAGTATCCTATCGTGATCCTCCTCAATACACTAACGAGTGTACTAGAATAACCAGTTAGTCAAGATAAACTAACTTATCAGATTATTCTACGGTGTACCGATGGTGTGTTCAGGACCATCTAAGCCGTGAGCTCTTTAATACATTACAAGGTTCTAATTATATGATCTTACCGTGTGACTCCCCACACCATATCATCTACAATGTAAGTATATGGAACATTGCATAAAACAATTATAGAACATAATCTAAATGCAAACAGTGACTGCAATAACTTTCATTTCATATCATCATATCATCATAAAAGTATACAAAGACAAGTCTTCCAGTATACAAAACTAACAATCTCCCACTTATACTTGAAGCATGTCTTTCAAGCATAATAACTAACTGGCTAACTCTCCAATCTAAAACTATCAACTCAAACTGCGCTACCAGGTCTGCATCTCACTCCTATTTTCTCCACGTGACCATCAAAGGTCTTAGCCGCCAGGCTCTTCGTGAATGGATCAGCCAGGTTGTCCTCTGATGCAATCTTGACCATCGCTACGTCTCCTCTCTTAACGATTTCTCGTATAAGATGGTACTTTCTCTCTATGTGTTTACTTGCCTTGTGGGCTCTAGGTTCCTTCGAATTTGCCACTGAACCAGAGTTATCACAGTATATCGTGATAGTCTTAGGCAAATTAGAAACCACGCCCAAGCCCACTAGGAACCCGCGGAGCCAGACAGCCTCTTTTGTAGCCTCAGAGGCAGCTACATACTCAGCTTCCATGGTGGAATCCGCAATGCATTTCTGCTTAATGCTCCTCCATGCGATGGCTCCACCTCCTAGTGTAAATACATAGCCCGAGGTAGACTTACTCTGATCTTTTTTGGATTGAAAATCTGAGTCCATGTAACCCAAAGGTACTAGACTATCAGAGCGGAAAACCAACATGTAATCTCGAGTCCATTTAAGGTACTTGAGAATGTTTTTGACCGCAGTCCAGTGACCTTGTCCAGGGTTAGACTGATATCTGCTTACCATGCCAACGGCATAGCATATATCAGGCCTAGTGCATAGCATAGCATACATCAAACTTCCCACAGCCGAAGCATATGGTACTTTCTTCATTTCTTCTATCTCAGACTGTGTTTGGGGACATATTTCCTTGGATAGATAAATTCCATGCCTGTAAGGTATAAAACCTTTCTTGGAATCTTGCATGCCAAATGTAGCTAGCACTGTATCGATATAAGTCGCCTGGGACAGACATAACATCTTTTTCTGGCGATCACGAATGATCTTGATGCCAAGGACATGTCCGGCTTCACCCAGATCCTTCATATCGAACTGCTCGGACAACCACACCCTAATGTTTGACAATGCCTTCTTACTGTTTCCAATAAGTAAGATGTCATCAACATAAAGTACCAGGAATGCCACCACATTTCCGTCACATTTCTTGTACACACAGCTCTCATCCGGACTTTGCACGAATCCATATGACTGGATAACCTCGTCAAATCGGATATTCCAAGATCTCGATGCTTGCTTAAGTCCATAAATGGATCTCTTAAGCTTACACACCAAGTGCTCTTGGCCCTTAGCAATGAATCCCTTTGGTTGCTTCATGTGAATGTTTTCCTCAAGACTTCCGTTTAGGAAAGCTGTCTTGACATCCATCTGCCAGATCTCATAATCCAAATGAGCGGCAATAGACAAGAGAATCCGGATTGACTTAAGTATGGCTACCGGTGAAAAGGTTTCCTCATAATCGATCCCTTTTTTCTGAGTATACCCTTTTACCACCAATCTAGCTTTGAAGGTTTCAACCTTCCCATCAGATCCTCTCTTGCACTTGTAGACCCACTTACAGCCAATGGGTTTTACCCCATCTAGTGGTTCTACAAGTTCCCAGACTTGATTGTGATCCATAGATCCAATCTCAGACTCCATTGCATTTTTCCAAGAATCCGCATCTTTATCTTGAATTGCCTCGTCATAGGTCCTGGGATCCAATTCATTGAGACCTTCTGGGAAATCTGAAGCTTCTCCCAGACCAATGAATCTATCAGGTTGACGTACAACCCTCCCACTACGACGAGGCAGTTCCTGTACTTCCGTGACACGTTGTGCAGTGTTTAGTGGTTCCTCTTCTTGTACAACTGGTGTAGGATTCGATCCTTCCCTTAACTCCTCAAGGATGATTTGACTCCTTAGTTTGTGGTTTATAACATAGTCTTCTTCTAAAAATCGAGCATTGATGCTAACAATGATCTTCTGATCCTTAGGACTATAAAACAAACCACCTTTCGTTCCTCTAGGATATCCAATAAACAGCCTTACATCAGTACGGGGCACCAGCTTATCAGCTTCCTTGTCCAACACGTGTGCTGGGCTACCCCAAATCCGAATATGGTTCAAACTGGGCTTTCGTCCAGTCCATAGTTCTGTGGGTGTAGCAGGAACTGATTTCGATGGAACCAAGTTAAAAATGTAGGCTACTGTTTCCAGAGCATATCCCCAGAACGAAATGGGCAACTCAGAATAACTCATCATCGATCTAACCATCTCTAACAGTGTACGATTTCTTCTTTCCGCCACGCCATTCTGCTGTGGCGTTCCAGGCGCAGTCAACTGGGATGTAATCCCACTCTCTGCCATATAATCCCTAAATTTGCTTGAGAGGTACTCGCCACCACGATCAGAACGTAGTGACTTGATACTTCTGCCTGTTCGTTTCTCCGCTTCCGCCTTGAACTCTTTGAATTTCTCAAAGCATTCAGACTTGCAACGTAACAGGTAAATATAACCGTATCTAGAGTAATCATCAATGAGAGTGATGAAATACTCGAACCCTCCTCGAGCTTGAACTGACATAGGGCCGCATAGGTCAGAGTGAATCAAATCTAATAGCCCTTCAGATCTATTTCCTTTTGACTGGAAAGGACGTTTGGTCATTTTACCTTCCAAACAGGATTCACACAAAGGAAACGATTCCAGTACCAAAGAAGACAGTGGTCCATCGTTTACAAGCCTTTGTATCCTCTTAAGGTTAATATGACCTAGCCTTAGATGCCAAAGATAGGTTTGATTCAATTCTGAAGGTTCTTTTCTCTTGTTAGGGTTTATGATCGATATATTCAACAGTTGTCTTTGCGTAGTGTTTTCAATTGGTTTAAGAAAGTATAAGTGTCCATCCAATGTGCCAGAACAGATAAAATGTTTACTACTAAAGATAACTACTTTGTTATCAAAAGAAATAGAATATCCATCCATAATCAATTTAGAAACTGAAACCAAGTTTCGCCTAAAACCAAGCACATAAAGACAATCTTTCAAAACCAAAGTTCTATCACTACTGAAAGGTTAAACAATGTCTCCCACTGCAACAGCCGCCACTCTCGTAGCATTATCCATGTAGACGGTGATCTCGTCCTCACTCAGCTGTCTTTTTACCAAGAACCCCTGTAAAGACATGCAAACATGATCAGTAGCTCCAGTATCTACTACCCATGACTGGATAGAACAAGTTGCTAAACATGTTTCCACAACCAGAGTGTGAGATGTACCTCTCGTCTTCTTCTTGTTAGGACACGCCGCCTTCCAGTGACCTAGTTGACCGCACTTGAAGCACTTAGTCTTCGACTTGAACTCCTCAGGAGGAATCTTTGTCTTTGGCTTCTTTGCCTTAGGCGCCTCATCTGCAGCCTTCTTAGGTGCGTTTCTCTTCTTCCTTTTTCCACCAGAAGAAGACGCTCCTTTTTCAGCTATGTGGGCCTGAGGATCGCTCTTTTGGAGCAATTCAGCAGCCTGAAGATCTATGAGCAGTTCAGTCAGGCTGACATCCCTTTTAATCATGTTAAAATTCAGCCTGAACTGCTCAAACTTTGAGGACAAGCTATGAAGAACAATGTCGATTTGAGAATCGCCATCTAGCTCTCCACCCAAGGTCTCGATCTCAGATAAATACTCCATCATCATGAGAACGTGAGCCCTAAGAGGTGTGAAGTCAGACATTCTCGCATCCATTAGCTTCTTCATTGCCAAATGGCGTGCCGAGCGGTTCTGATGACCGAATAGCTGCCTAAGGTTGTACATGATATCATAAGCGGTTTTCATAGGCTCATGCTGATGTTGCAACACACTTGACATAGAAGCCAAGATGTAACAGCGCGCTATCTCATTAGACCTAACCCACTTATCATATACAACCTTTTGGGCTTCGTCAGAACCCTCATCTGGTGTCTGAGGACAAACCTCTTCAAGTACAAACTTGTGTCCCTCAGCAACAAGAACTACGAATCCAGTCATTGTAGTTTTCACCGACAAGTTTGTTTTCTTTGAGGATTGAGGACAGATTAGAGAGTGCCATAGATGATATGAAATAACTGAAATTAAAACATGCAGTACAGTCACAAAACACGTTTAGGATAAAACAGTATATAATCGAAAGCCTCATAAAAATTATATACTTTTCCACCAACAATTTAAAAACGTCTTTTATAAGCCACGATAGTGTGGACGTTTATAAAATTCATTTTTAAATAGGTTAAACCTTTAATTTGCCTCCAGTTGAGTATCCTTACAACAAGCAAATTAATAGCCGGATAATAAACACGGTCATGTAATCGTCTAACTGATAAGCCACGATCGTGTGGACGTTTATCAATAAATTACATCTAAGTGTGCACACCATTATCTTTGCACCAAGATCACTACTCAAATTTAACCGCTCCAGATGGAGGAGTCAGTTAGTTCTAATAGTGTTCTACAGCTATCCATTTAGGAGATTTAATTTCTAGAGAAATCTGTGATATGACACATCCGATATGGAGGAAGACCGATGTCAACGCGCATGCCCATCACTTCTCAATTAAACCAGATTTTAATGGAGACCGTATGAGATTTCTACATACTTTGGTATGAATCTCTCCCACTTAGTTATTTATGTTTGAGGTTTCATTTTATCCCATTATCGAACATGCAAACATCACATAAAATGATAAACATCCATTGCATGCTTCAACATAATAAGCAACAGTAATATTCCAACTATCATGGCTTATATCTCATGTTGATTGATGAGATAAAACTGGAAAGTCAGCTCCGGAACAGGCTAGGAACCGCCGCCCCCTTCACCGCGCCTCGCCGAAAAATCCTAGCTCCATTTAGGGTTTTCGGGATGTGAACCGGTGAACCTTCCTTTTTGGTGCTGAACCACTTTCCTCCTTTGAGATGATCTCCGATCTTTATTCAATACAGACTATCTATTCCAAAAGGAAAAATCTAATATTGCTAGAATAAAAAATACAACTCAAAAACTCGGTCTAACAGCTTTATATCTATTATATTAAAACAACGTAAAATAAAACCTAGACCTGATCCATGGATTTTCTCATGGATTAAAATCACGTAGCCAAACCGGCATACGGCCAAACATCCATTCAACATAAACATACATCACATAAAATAAAAGAGCCATGATAGTTGGTAAACCTGCAAACAAACACAGTCTACAAAACCAACAATCATGTATTATATGATCCACATAAAATAGCATATGATATCTATGCATGAATATTAAATAATAGTCGAATTTTACAATTAAATAAATTAATTAATTCGATATTATCCACAAGATAAAAATTGGAAATTAAAATAATTATCCACCAATTTAAATCTTGTATATTTCGAAAATATCCTTAAAATAAATCTGGAAATTATTTATAATTATCCACCAAAATTATTTAATATTTTCTAACCACCCTAATTAAATAATAATTGGATATATTGATATAAATCAAAAATCTAATCCAAATATTATCCATAAGAATCTAAATCTTCAAGGATAAAGTTTGGAGATTTGATTCCAATCCAAAATCTTCCAAAACTTATCCAAATTTAAAATCTTATCACAATTGGATTTTGATAATTATTCAACTATATCCAAAATCACCTTATCCAATTTAAATCATATAGATTTTCGAAAATCACCAAATAATAAATCTGGAAATTTGATCCACTTCAAATTCCTCCAAATTTAAAATTCTATTTTCAAATCTATCTAGATTAAAATTAGGTAAATTAGGATATACATCAAATAACATCAAATCTTAATCCAACAACCATTATTTTCGATCCATCTCAATTAATAAATCTGAAAATTTGATTTTCATCAAAATCTTCTCCAAATAATTAATTAAAATCGAAAAAATAAACCTATATTTCACATTTGGAAATTTTGACATTAATCAAAAAACTATTCCAAATATTATAGCTATAGGTTTCGAAAATTTCAAGAATTAAAATCTGGAAATTTTGATCCACTTCAAAAATTACCAAATTTAAAATTCTAATTTCAAACCTATCTTGATTAGAATTAGATAATTTTTTATATACATCAAAAATCACCAAATCTAATTCTAATACACCAAATTTTCGAACACACTCAAAACCAAATCTGGAAATTTTGATCTTGATCAAAAATCCATCCAAATCTAATTCATAGTGGCCGAAAATTCTAACACAAAATCAGGGAATTTTAACACATCAAAATTCAAAAATTTTGACTTCAAATTTTCGAAAATCATGAGACACAAATCTGGAAATTTGAAGATCATCAAATATCATCCCAAATCTATATCTCATCATGATCGAAAATTCCAATACATCAAAACTAGAATTTTCGAATGTCATCAAAAATTCATCCAAGTTTCGAATACCATAAAAAATCGAAATACATGGCAATTAAATCTGAAAATTTAAATACCATAAATTTATCATCAAATTTAATATGTAGTTCGAAATTATGCTCGGATTAATCCTAGAACAGTGCCAAAACCCTCTCTGATACCAATTGTTGGGGTTTTTTTGAATTAAACCACCGCAGGATCATTTGGTTGTTCATTAATCCGTGTTCATGCAAATCATAATTTTATGTGACATGCATGTTTATCACAGTCTAATCAAAAAGCATGCAAAGCAGATTCGAATCTAATAAAGCGGAAGACATAGAAACGAATCTACTTACAAATTGATAGACGGTCTGTGGACAAGATTAAAGATCTAATCTTGCTGTTGAATGAGCACAGTAATGGCACCACCTATGACCTCAAAATCGTGCACCACAGTATTCCACTCCAAGATCTTCTGTTGTATTCCCGGACTGTATCTAGATTCAGAGTGGGCTGAAATCTACTAGATAGAATTGTGAAATCTGTGGATAACTTTGAGAGACAAAGAGGGGCTGATTTCTTATGAATATTATCATCAAAATTTCGTGCCCCCCCTCCCCTTATATATAGGGAGGGGCGAAATTTCATGTTCCAGCCCTATTGGGCTGGGCCTCTATCTCAAGTTCTATATCCAGTCCACTTTCAGTCATATTGGGCTACAACAGGGATCTAGAAGAATATTAAATTGGCCCACTAATTTATTTAATATCCAATATCCAATAAACCTAGGATATAATTAAATAAATTAAGTTTTACTTTTATTCCACTAAAGAAGTAAAACTGACCTACCAATTTAATACATATTTACGAATATGCTTTCTCCTTTAGTCCAGCCATTCCCCGTGTTTAAGATATAATGTTCATTAATTAATTATGTCAGCCTCTGACAGCTATAATTAATTAACATCTAAAACCTTGAGTAGTACCACACAAGCTTTATTCATGTACGGAATAAATTCCACCTGCAGGGTTTCAACATGAACTTGTGTTTCCTCAAGAGAACATCATCAACCTGGCGCACCAGGACACGGTGCTCATGCATACTGCTCGAGACATCATGTATACATTGTTATTACCCAAGATATCGAATTCGATCTATGAAAAGATCTCACCCATTGATAAATCAAAGTAACAGACAACGCACACATATGCTCGCCAATATCACATGAGTTCAGAACCCGAACTCTGTGGATCTTTATTCTCTCAGTAACTGGGTCAGAGACAGAGAATAGTATCCTATCGTGATCCTCCTCAATACACTAACGAGTGTACTAGAATAACCAGTTAGTCAAGATAAACTAACTTATCAGATTATTCTACGGTGTACTGATGGTGTGTTCAGGACCATCTAAGCCGTGAGCTCTTTAATACATTACAAGGTTCTAATTATATGATCTTACCGTGTGACTCCCCACACCATATCATCTACAATGTAAGTATATGGAATATTGCATAAAACAATTATAGAACATAATCTAAATGCAAACAGTGACTGCAATAACTTTCATTTCATATCATCATATCATCATAAAAGTATACAAAGACAAGTCTTCCAGTATACAAAACTAACATATTTAAATACACGACATATTAAAATTTGGACTAAAAAGGACGAGAAATGGACCAATACGATGACGATGAAAATGGGTGGCTGTGGGGGTGGTATCTCGGTGATGGCAGCAGCTAGGGCTGCTCACGGGCGCTCCGGCGACGGCAAGGCAGAGGCAGCACAGCGGCAGGAAGGTGGCGGCTGGTCGGAGGTGGCGGTGGCAGCTCCACCCTTCTCTCTCTTTCGGATCTCTCTCTCTCACTCTCAACTCTCTCTCGCTCAACTCTCTCTCGGCTACTCTCTCTCTCTCTCCCCTCCATCTTCTTTCCTTCTCTTTTTTTTTCTTTCTTTTCCTTCTTTCTTTCTGCATGATAACTCTTTCTCTCTCTCCTTTTTATCTCTCTCTCTCTAATATAATATGAATGGGGGATGAGGGTAATAATCAACCGAAGGAGGGGAATTATATAGATATTTCCATATAAATAGAGGCATGAATTTTAGGATATGTATAATTAAGGAATAATGGGATAAGGTTAAGGTTTTTAGGATAAATTTTAAGAATAATAATATTTTAATAATAAAGATAAGACTAAGTTTTGAGGATAATTTTGGAGAATAAATTAAAAATAAGAATACAGATAATATTAATTTTAATCTCATGTTTATCTTCAAATAAAACTAAATTCTTTTTATTTCAAAAGCACATGAGAGATAAGTTCAAAAATACTTAAACAACATCAAATAATAATTCTAAGGCCCAAGTTTGAGTTTTAAATTTTCTTTTCTATACTAGGTGCGCAATATCAGACTTCCTTAAGTTGATTTAATTCGATTGAGCAATATCAAATAAATTAAAACTCAATCCCAAATAATTAAGCAATTAAAATAATTCAAATTACGTAAAAGCAGTCGTTACACGGGATGTTACATTCTACCCTCCTTAACAAAAATTTTGTCCCGAAATTTACATACTTCTATAGGGTAAATCAAGGTACAACTACTTGATTCTGTTTTCAAGCTCCCAGGTAGCTTCCTTTTTCCCATGGTTATTCCATAGAACTTTCACCAGTGATATTTGTTTGTTCCGTAATTCTTGGACCTTCATCAAGAACAGCCTCTGGTCTTTCCTCATAGAAAAAAATCCTTATTCATAATCATTTACGCATTTTTAATAACGTGATTAGGATCCAACTTACATTTCCTCAACATTAAGACATCAATCACATAATGAACCTCAGCTAGAATCCGCAGTATGACTAATTCATATGCTACCTCATCATTCCTAGCAAAAAGACTGTTTCTCTCGAGTCGTAAATCTTACTAAGACGTATACTTTGTCTTGGTCCACTTTAACTTGATGCGCATAACTTTTCATATGTTCTTCTCTGCAGTTTTCTTCAAATTTTCTTTAACATCATCCTTTGAGTCAAGAATAGAGATAGAAAATAGATATCGATCCGCTTGAATCAAAGCATATTATCTCGATCATCGTATACATTACCTGGAACTTAACACATCTAGTCTCGAACTTGTCCTTGCTCCTCGATCACAAATGTATAGAGACGGGAGTAGCGAGAACGGATCTTTCTATTGCGATTCTTCATAGACATTCAAAATTCTCCCAACATGTTCCTCAAATACATATACACGTGAGCCGCATTTCCTAGAAATCCTTATAACTTAAGCCATCTAAAAGAATATACCTATCCATTCTAAGTTCTTTTTACGTTCAAGACTACAAGACATTACATAATTGTTCCCATCTTTCTTAGTTAATTTATTCTTTATAATCATTCATCAGATTCTCGGTTGAACCGGAATCAAGATGTCCCAAACATCCCATTAAATCATAGGCGAACCACGGCCTTGCCGTGAACCCTCTTTCATGTAGAATTGAATCGAAACATGATATAACACATTCGTTTGAAATTTCATATCATAACAAATTGACACATTTAGTGGAACCAATCCAAGTGGCCTCATAATCTTGAACGTGGAAAAACACTTAATCAACCTATGTTCCACAAGAATCTTAATAATCATCAACTTAAAATCCAATCTACCTATCTAAAGAAAGCCACTCAGTTAGCCTAAATTCTCCAAAACAACATGATAACTTAACATTCAATCCAAAGTTCAAGCTACTATAGTCTAGTTTCTTTGCTATGATCAATCTAGAATCCATTCACAACTCATTCTCATCACTTAAGGTAATTCCGTTCTCTTTCAATTATTTCCATCTTTTGGTCAAAACCAAAATCTAGATGTCTTGGCATCTTTGAATAACTTTAGACGAATCACGAACCCTCATCGTGAAACCTTAATATAAGTTTGAATCACAATACTTTATAGTGAAACCTGGAGATAACTCTCTTGTAAATGAATCACAACCTCTTGTCGTGAAACCTGAAAATAATTCTTAACCAAATGATGAATCATGATATCTAATCATGAAACCTAAAATATTTTACATAACTAATTCATGATATCTCAACATGAAACAAGAAAATATTTTTAAATAATTGAATCACGATATATAATCATGAAACCTATAAAATATTTTCAAAATTAATCACGATAACAGATAATGAAACCTGAAAATATTTTTTTTTCAATAAACAAATCATGATATCAAATCGTGAAACCTTAAAATATACGAATCATGACCTCTCATCCTGAAACCTGATAATATATGAATCATGACCTCTTATCATGAAACTTGGTAATAGAATCATGATCTCTCATCATGAAATCTGAAAATAGCTTTTGAATCATGATCTCTGGTCATGAAACCAAAATAGAACAAATCACGATTTTTTATCATAAAACCTGAAAATGGCTTTGATAAATGAATCGCGATATATGACCGTGAAACCTGGAAAAATATTTAGCGTAACAAACTGCACTCTCATGTGTATCAATTTTAAAATACGCGTGTACCTTTTGTTAAGGGCGGCATAAATGACGTGCTGAGGGCTGTTGAACGAATAGTGAAAGAGAATAGATATAATTTCAAACTCCAAGAATAATACTGCAGGGCTACAGAGTTGCAAACCTGCTCTGATACCAATCTGTAGCGCCCCGATCCTGGGAAAAGGGCAACAAGGGACCGGTGCGCTACTGGGGGAAAAGGGGAAGGGGTTGTTGCATAAAGATAATTAAATAAAATAGCTTTGGGACAAGAATAGGTTATATTTCCTAGAAATTTAGGTAGCATAACCTCTGTAACTGTAATAGAACCACGCACTAAGGCATTTAGAAAGAACCTGAATAAAATACCAATCATCAAAGGGAACTTATGCCGCCAACAATTATAAAGGAACATTATAGAAAAATGTTGTAATTGTAACATGCTTCAAACAATTGAAGACAAGCTATATCAGAGTGAACGGAACAAGCGCGGAGCATCTTTATTCAACTCAAGTAAATTGTTTCAAGTACTTAATTGATTTAGAGTATCTAAGATTTCTGAACAACACAAAAAGAGCAAGCATATAACAAAAAGCCAGCCCTTGCCTCAGCTCCATCATCTTCCAGCCTGTCTCTCAACCTGAAAATATTTTAGAAAAGATTTGGGCTGAGTACTAACGTACCTAGTGGGCAGATTTTGATAAACAGTTCACAATCATTTTATAAATATGAATATCGTATCCACACAAGTATAACAATGGAAAGGTTTCAAATCTAAAAAACATTCCATGAATACAAAGCTTCTTTTAACCTTACTTGCACGCTTTATCTCAACTGTCTCTTCCTACAGTGTCTTAACTTATATAATCGTCCTCCAGCCCAGCTGTCTAATAAAGGATAGTGTATACGGTCCCAAAGCTTTAAGGATCCGAACTAGAGTCTAGTTAAGCACTCAATATTTTCGTAGGATACTGTCGAACGCGAATAGTGAGCTAAAACATTTTGATACAGATATTCATGATTCACAGTTGATAAACAGTTGAGCTTATTAGTTGAACATAATTTGAGAAAAATATATATAACCTACCTGGATGACGAGCACATGGCGGCACAATAACTTCAAAAATGATTTCATTAATCCTAGCAGGCTCTGCAGGTCCTACAAGGGTAGATCTTCGACTCAGAATAATCGCTATATTTTCGAAAATTAATCTACTGTAATCCGAGCTATTATTTAATTATATTCTCTTGAGAAATAGATTGTGCGACTCTAGAGACCTCGAATAATTCTGACAAAGAAGGAAATAAATTGTAAAATATTATTCTTGATTTACTGGGACCAACCGATTTGACAGAGGTCTCTTTCCAAAACTTGTCGTTTATCCAAATTTTACCAGATCCATGCTATGACACTTTTTAACCGCTTGAAAATTACGAAAATATTCAGGGATGATACTATACATGCCAAGACTAAAGAATGAAAATTTTAGAATTTTTCGATAACACATGCTCCCGGTATAAAAAAAATAACTGATTTAGTTAAATAATCGAGATTATTCAAAACTCATCCAGAAATTACGAAATTCGATGGGCGCATAGGAAATATTATTTGGAACAACTTTGTAGTTCAAACTTTTTCGATTTGAGGCCCCAAAACGGCCCGAATTTAACAAAACAGTGGCAGATCGGTGCTTTTATTTATGCACGTTTTCCGGCGATTTCGCCGGTTTCCAGCCATCAGACGGAAACGCGTTCAACATACGAAATGTAGCACACATTTAAATACACGACATATTAAAATTTGGGCTAAAAAGGACGAGAAATGGACCAATACGATGACGACGAAAACGGGTGGCTGTGGGGGCGGTATCTCGGTGATGGCAGTGGCTAGGGCTGCTCGCCGGCGCTCCAGCGAAGGTAAGGCGGAGGCGGCAAGGCGGCGGCTGGTCGGAGGTGGTGGTGGCAGCTCCACCCTTCTCTCTCTTTCGGATCTCTCTCTCTCACTCTCAACTCTCTCTCGCCTAACTCTCTCTCGGCTACTCTCTCTCTCCACTCCATCTTCTTTCCTTCTCTTTTTTTTTCTTTCTTTTCCTTCTTTCTTTCTACATGATAACTCTCTCTCTCTCTCTCCTCTTTATCTCTCTCTCTCTCTAATATAATATGAATGGGGATGAGGGTAATAATCAACCGAAGGGGGGAATTATATAGATATTTCCATATAAATAGAGGCATGAATTTTAGGATATGTATAATTAAGGAATAATGGGATAAGGTTAAGATTTTTAGGATAAATTTTAAGAATAAAAATATTTTAATAATAAAGATAAGGCTAAGTTTTGAGGATAATTTTGGAGAATAAATTAAAAATAAGAATACAGAAATATTAATTTTAATATCATGTTTATCTTTAAATAAAACTAAATTCTTTTTATTTCAAAAGCACATGAGAGATAAGTTCAAAAATATTTAAACAACATCAAATAATAATTCTAAGGCCCAAGTTTAAGTTCTAAATGTTCTTTTATATACTAGGTGCGCAATATCAGACTTCCTTAAGTTCATTTAATTCTATTGAGCAATATCAAATAAATGAAAAGTTGCAACATTTTCCTTATTTTGAAGAACCAGATTACTTTGCCAGATCAGATTCTATATCAACTAAATGAGCCATATGAGCTATATATGTATGGTTGGAAAGCTAGTTGAGTCTATTTTCCAAAAAAATAAAAGAATTTCAAAAAAAATTTTAAGCGTTGAGAAAGTTATGGTTGCTTGATTGAAGACTATATATTCAATTTGAATGCTATAAAAAATAGGGCTCAAATCAAACCAACATTACTTATACACCATATTAGCAAAGCATTATTCATATATTAGCAATATGTTACTAACATATTAGCAAATTATTATTATTATTATTATTATTATTATTATTATTATTATTATTATTATTATATAGAGTAGTGGTTAGGTAAAAACTAATCCTAGTGTGGGAACTAGGACCACATCTCATATCACACAATCCTCAAAAATTGAAGGCCCGAATTTGATTAAATGGGCGGTGACAATTCGGTAATATTTGTGTAGGCAAATTAAATTTATTGCCTATTAATTATGTCATGTGTAAAATAATGAATTAAATATTTTATTATATTTTATTTATATTTTGGAATTAAATTAAATATGATTCCAAAATTAAATAAATATATAATTAATATTTATTACATGGATTTTACTGACTAATGAGAAGCTGACATATGTCAAATCTGCACAAAAAATAAAATATTTAATATGGAGATCTTCCAAACCAATAGAATTGCGCCACATAAGCCCTAGGCCCATGGCCACTCCATCTAAGCCCTAAAAGCCCAACCCTAAATTTCCTAAATTAAATCCTCCTGCAACTATAAATAGGGGTCTCCATATCATATGAAAACACACCAGAAATCATAATTGAAGAGTTCAAGAAGTTGGAGGAAAATTCTCTACAAAATTCTCTCCAGCATTCAAGGCATTCTAGTGAGATTCAAGCCGTTCTTCGTGGAAAGCAACGCGTTCTTCGCCGGAATCATCTCAAATCCAGCGTCTGATCCGGAATCAAGGTTTTCAACCCTCCAGTTAGCGTTATAAAGTTAAGGTGTTCTAGCAAGATTCAAGACGTTCTTCGTAGAAGCAACGTGTTCTTCACCAGAGTCACTTCAAATCCAACATTCAATCCGGAATCAAGGTCGTCGGCCCTCCGGATAACGTCATCAAATTCAAACAACAGGTCCAAAAAGATTGAAGAGACAAGTTCACTCTGAAGATTTCAAGGACCGTTTGAAGATCAAGTTTTGAAGAGAAGTATCAGAGGATCAAGACAGAGATTATACCGCAATCGCACTTTAATTCAAAGAAGAAATCTACTTGTACACTTTTCGCGCTATTTATTCAAATACACGAAAATTTATGTTACAAATTTTGGCATGCCCAGTGGGACAGTCTCTACCTCTCATCTCTCCTCTCCTCCAAATCCAAAGATGTCCAGAAACTCAACTGCTTCTGAAGCTGCTATGAAGAGCGTTGGGGTGGTTACACGAAGTATGGCCAAACAGGCTTTGGAGGCCTCCAAATTAACTACTGTGGTAAAAGAAGAATCGCATATTGCTGGCATGGAAGAAAATAGTGAGCAGTTGATAGACGATTCTACATCATGGGCAAGCTACTCACCCGAAGCACCAGTCTTGATGGCAGATGCCTTAACCACAGAAGAGCAACTTGCAAACTTAACAAAGTTGTTTGAGGAAATGCAAAAGCACATACAAAACCAAGATGCGGAGATCTCAAGACTCCGGAAGGGCAAGGGTCCAGTAAGTTATATCGTCAAAGAAGAAAGAGATGAGGAAGATAAAGATGACGAAGCATCCTCAAAACAACAAACAAGTGAAGAAAAAAAGCCATATACCAAGAATCTGGAAGTCTCCTCAGATGGTTTCATCCAAATTGATCAACTCAAGGAGTTTATCGAGGGAACTATCAAAACCAAGTTTGAAGGAAGCTCCAAGTCATTCATGGCTTATTCCAAACCTTACACTCAGAGGATTGACAACCTGAAGATGCATCCGGGTTACCAACCTCCAAAATTCCAACAGTTTGATGGAAAAGGCAATCCAAGACAGCACATCACCCATTTCATCGAGACATACAACAATGCTGGAACTTATGGTGACTACCTAGTGAAGCAGTTTGTTCGTTCACTCAAGGGCAATGCTTTTGACTGGTACACTGATCTGGAGCCAAATATGATTGATAGTTGGGGGCAATTGGAGCACGAATTTCTTAATCGCTTCTATAGTACTAGAAGGACTGCCAGCATGGTGGAACTTACTAACACGCATCAATGGGATGAAGAGCCTGTGATTGACTACATCAACAGATGGAGGAACCTCTGCCTCAATTGTAGAGATCGACTGTCAGAAACTTCTGCTATAGAAATGTGTATTCAAGGGATGCATTGGGGTCTTCAATACATTCTGAAAGGGATAGAACCACGTACATTTGAAGAAATAGCTACAAGGGCTCATGATATGGAGTTGAGTATGGCAGCTAGTGGAGTTAAAGGACCACCTATCCAAGAGCCCCGTAAATTCAAAGAAAGACAAGAATTCAAGAGAGGAGGCAAACCATTTGATAAAACTCTGAAGAAAGAAGCTATGTCGGTGAAAGCGGTACCGGTGAAGTTTCTAAGAAAAGATGCAGAAAAAAATGAAAAGCAGAATGTTCCTCAAGATAAAGAGAGAAGGAAGTTGACCCTGAAAGAAATGCAACAAAGAGAGTACCCTTTCTTGGACTCAGACATTTCAGGAATCTTTGACGATCTAATCAAAGTAAAACTTATTGAATTGCCAGAGATGAAGTGACCAGAGGAAGCGGGACGGACTGACGACCCAAAATATTGCAAGTATCACCGGTTGGTTGGACACGCTATACAAGATTGCTTCATTTTCAAGGATAAAGTCATACAGTTGACACGTCAAGGTATTATATCACTTGAAGACGACAAGGCCACAACAAACCACATCTCGTTTGAGTCATGTAATGTGATGAATGATGAGACTACTGATGAAGTGAAGGAAGAACTCAACAAAGATTCAAGTGAAGTTGCTGCTGACTGCACATTCACCATAATGTTCACTGATGAAGATTTGGAGCTTGGTTCTGACCCACATAATCATCCATTATTCATGAGCTGTTATAGCCATGATCAAAGAGTGAATAGAATACTTTTGATGGAGGGTCTGCAGTCAACATCTTACCTTTGCGCACATTGAAGCAGCTAGGGATCTCCACTGATCAACTCTCAAACAGCCAATTGATGATACAAGGTTTTAACTATGAGGGACAAAGGGCTCTTGGCACAATAAGATTGAAGCTGACAATGGAAAATATGACATCAACAGCATTGCTACATGTGATAGATGTAAAAATATCATATAACATGCTTCTCGGTCGGCCATGGTTGCATGAGAATGGGGTCATTCCTTCAACATGGCATCAATGTCTCAAGTATTGTCATGATAGTGTTGTGAAGAAGATAATCGAAGATAATAAACCTTTTCTGGAGTCTGAATCACACTTTGCTGACGCAAAGTATTATCTCCCGAATAAAAAGTTGCTGAAAGTTGCAGAAGACACAAACAGTCAAATAAATGACACTAAGACATCCATAGCTAAATCATTAGAAGAGCTAACGATGCCATTGACCAAGATTGATATGAAGAAGCCAACACCACCACCGTTTGCCGGATTCGTCAGGCCAAGTCAAGGTAGTGCAACCGAGCATGGAGAAATCTTAGAACATGAAATTGCTAAGAATTTTGGTCCAAAAGCCTTCACACTCCTTGTAAAAGTTGGGTACGATCCACAAGGAAGTTCTAAGATGCAAGAGCTCTCTTCAAAAGTTGATTCACATAAAGCTGGGCTCGATCCCACTAAGAAGATAACAGTGAAAGATGGACAAAATACCAAGGTAGGATTGGGGTTTGTTCCACCAAGTCCTATTCGAATTGCAATTAGAAGAGCCAACATCAATCATGTCTCTGAAGAAGAAGCTCTGTCAACAGAAAACATAGTCAATGGAAGTGCAAAAAGGAAGACCCGAGTGTCTGTATTTGAAAGACTTGGCAAGCAGCCCAAGAGTGGAAGAAAAGAAACACGAATATCTGTGTTTAATAGGCTCGGCGGTAGAATGAAGGATAGAAGAACATGTCATCGAGGAGAAAATTTCCCTGAAGTAATGGGCAGACAACAAATGAAGAGCTTAGTCCCATCCCGCAAGAAGAGACAGACTACACTAACCATATCATGCGGAAGAGAATTGCGAGCTAAAATGCAAACTGTCATCTTAACACAAACTGCAAATATTGAAGATGATAGAGAAAGTGTGGCATCATCCTACCATGCCGTTAGCAGTGTTCAGAATCCAACACCATGCACCATTCCAAGTCTCATACGTCAAAGAATTGACCGTCTGGTCACAAGTGGTCTTATTGATGAGACGCAAGTTAGAATACAAATAGTCCGTGTGCGACAAAGAGATGGGAGGATGAGGACATGCATCGAGCTCAAAAGTGCTAAAGAGGACAATCAAGAAGTGGCATCAACACATCATATCACTCTGACTGAAGAAACCGCTACTGAGGAAGAAGATGCTGAAGAAGCTCCTCCACAATTTGAAGAAGGTGTTAAATCCACCATTGATGAACTAAAAGAAATCAATCTAGGTAGTGTTAATGATCCTCGACCAACCTACATCAGCGCATTGCTGACTCCAGATGAAGAACAGTCATATGTGGAATTGCTGAATGAGTTCAAAGATGTGTTTGCATGGACCTACAAGGAAATACCGGTACTAGACCCAAAAGTTGCAGTCCACCACTTATCCATCAAGAAAGGGGCACGACCCATCAAACAAGCTCAACGTCGATTTCGGCCTGATCTCATTCCCCTGATTGAAGTTGAGGTCAATAAGCTCATTGAAGTCGGATTCATTAAAGAAGTCAAGTACCCAACATGGATTTCGAGTATTGTTCCTGTAAGAAAGAAGAATGGACAAATCCGAGTCGGCGTTGATTTTAGGGACTTGAATGAAGCATGTCCTAAAGATGATTTCCCATTACCAATTTCTGAATTAATGATTGATGCTACAACAGGGCATGAAGCATTATCATTCATGGATGGGTCATCAGGTTATAATCAAATTTGGATGTCACCAAAAGATGAGGAAATGACAGCATTTCGCACCCCAAAAGGTATATACTGCTACGGAGTCATGCCGTTTAGATTGAAGAATGTCGGGGCCACTTATCAAATAGCCATGCAAAAGATTTTTGATGATATGCTATACAAGAAAATTGAATGCTACGTAGATGATGTGGTGGTAAAATCAAGAAAAAGAGATAGTCACTTAGAAGATTTACGAGTGGTTTTTGAACGACTCAGAAGATACCAACTCAAAATGAATCCTCTAAAGTGTGCATTCGGGGTAAGATCGGGAAAATTCCTTGGCTTCATTGTCCGACATCAAGGCATAGAGATCGAGCAAGCAAAGATTGATGTGATATTGAAAATGCCTGAGCCACGTAACATCCATGATCTTAAAAGTCTGCAAGAAAGATTGGCGTATTTACGGAGGTTCATCTCAAATTTTGTCGGTCGGTGCCAACCTTTTAGCCGAATCATAAAAAAGGGAGTTCTATTTGAATGGGATGATGCATGCGCCAATGCTTTCAAAAGTATCAAGGAATACTTGATGAAGGCTCCAGTGTTAGTCGCACCAGTATCAGGTCGTCCGTTAATCCTTTACATCGCAGCTCAAGAACGCTCTGTTGGAGCTCTACTGGCTCAAGAAAATGAAAATGAGAAGGAAAACGCCTTGTATTATCTAAGTAGGATGATGACTCCAAACGAGCTTAATTATTCTCCAGTCGAGAAATTATGCTTGGCATTGATCTTTTACATTCAAAAGTTAAAACATTACTTTTAAGCTCACACAGTTCGGTTGATCTCCAAGGCAAATCCTTTGAAGTATGTCATGACACAACCGGTTCTGTCAGATAGACTTGCACGCTGGTACCTCCAAATTCAACAATTCGAGATCATCTATGTTCCTCAAAAAGCTGTTAAAGGACAAGTGTTGGCTGATTTCTTAGCGGATCATCCCATCCCTGCTGAATGGGAGTTGACTGATGATCTCCCTGATGAAGTTGTCCTTGCAATTGAAGTTTCACCTCCTTGGAAGATGTATTTCGATGGAGCTGCTCATAGAGAAGGAGCGGGTGCTAGAGTTGTGTTCATCACACCCAAAGGGGAAGTGCTACCATAGTCGTTCACTTTGATTGAAAATTGCTCTAACAATGTAGCCGAGTATCAAGCACTTATCCTAGGATTGGAGATGGCAGTAGATGTAAAGAGGTTGAATATGAAGGTGTATGGAGACTCCAAATTGGTCTTCAATGAAATAATGGGATTATATGAAGTCAAGAAGCCTGAATTATTACCTTATGTCAAGTATGCTCAGAGACTGATCGGATGGCTCGGAGGCGTAGAACTCGAGCATGTTCCAAGAAAAGACAATAAGCAAGCAGACGTATTGGCTAAACTCACCTCTACAATAGCCATGCCCGACAGTAAAGTTCATATCCCGATTTGCAAAAGTTGGGTCGTACCGCCTATTTTCAAAGACGAGGATGATAATGTAGAGGATAGTTATGCCGTTGAGGTATTTGAAATTAGCAAGGAAGATTGGTGACGCGTGGTCATTTCACGGTCAGAATAATTCTCAAGAGAGAGAGTTATCCTTATGCCCACAGCAAGGCGTAGCAAGCTTTATGTGAGTAAGGGTCGATCCCACGAGGAGCTGCGAATTCTATCTTCCGGTGTCACTTTTCCAAAAGGTTTGAGGATTGTTGTGGTCTCCGTACTTGTATTTAAAGGCTGTAAAATAAAATAAAATAACAAAACAAAACAAAACAAAGAAAGAAAAATATTAGTAGTAACGTATTCCGGATTAGAACTTAGATTTTGAACTTAACAAACACTTGACCGATCATCGGCACGCTGATTACTTATGCAAATCTAATTATCTGGTTAAAGGTACCGGATCTCTCTCAACGCACCCAATCTATCCTTTCAGTTTAGCCTAGAGGTGATCTCTCGTCCCCTAAACCCTAACTTGTTACCCAACCCCGATCTCTCATATGATTGTAAGCAACAAAGCAGCATTATGATCTAGACAGACCCAGATTTACCTAGACAAAGATCTCTCTTATGCCCTCAGTACCCGTGATGCATCCCATCCCTTTATGACCAACACACAGCTACGATTCATTGACTATTTATAGAGGTAGTGAACATAATTTTAATTAACGAGTGATCAGCCACGATTAACTAGCTTAGCCCACTGTATAATGCAACAAAGAAAACGATTACACGACGGAGCTAAATTCACACAGTTTATGCCCATAAGCCTCACAGTTCTTACGTGTTCATTACGTTCTTATCCTTGTTCAATCCAGAATAATGAGTCTAGTCGCTCATGCTAGACTTAGAACAATAATAATAAATAAAAGTAATAAAACAAAACATATAAATGAAAAACTTACTTATATTAATTAGCAAAAGAATCCAACACCAACGCTGGATTAAAGAACATAAAACAGTAAATCCTAAGTGTCTGCGGGCATAAGGCCCAAGACCTATTGCAGAAAATAAAATAAAACTAAAATAAAATATAAAGTGTATTGCTTCTGGAATTCGTGTGTTCGATTGTTTTCTGCTATCAAATCTACTTATATAGGAGTACAAAGACACTAGGTAAACTCCCCGACAGGCCGGGGATCTTCAGCCCAACACGCAGCCGCCATGCCCAAGACTTTCCATATCTGGCATATTCTTTCCTTATTTAGAAGATTCTGAATCGCAGATTCTGTACTTGTCGTGCCCTAGTTGCGCTGACATAGCAACTTTTCTTGTAGAGCCGAGCATCCTTCTGGAAGCGTCAACTTTCCTTCCGCGGCTCCTCTTTCCTTCGGCAGCTAGGGTGCATTGCTCCTACTGTAGCTGGCATTAGTTTCCCTTGAGCCCAGTCTCCTCTCCTTCTCCTCTTAATCACTCTGGGGTTGTTGTGGGCACGATACAAAACTTCTCCTTCAGCTTTTGCTGGAATGGTGGGCGATTTCCACCATGCTCGAGAGAGAGCTTTTTGCTGAGAAGTTGTTGCCCATCTTGGTATCATTGGCACCCTTGTGCCCTCCAGAAGTGATTCTCCTGCCTCCTGCTGCCCCTTGTGCCCATTCTGGTTTTTTCCGACTCAAAAACAGAAAAAATAAAGGACAAAAGAACGAGAAAAAAGACACAAAAACACGAGAAAATTTGGACTTCTCACACCCGCCCACTTTAGTCATACTTGCCCTCAAGTATGCGGGTGGGACGTGCCCAAAAGAAAAACAAATAGAAAACAAAAAGAGGAAAAGACAGACTCAAGACAAAGACATGACAAGTCAAGCATGTAAAAGAAAATCCCTTGCGGGCACAGAGACCTAGGTGCCTGATCACACTCAACAGCATATAAATAGTAAAAACATACATAATGCCCACTGCAAATCAAAATGACTAAGTTATTGGTTCGCTCATGTTTTCCTCACTCAAGTGTTTTTGGCTAAGTGTTTTCGCTCAAGGAAAGACATAATTGAACCGAGGGTCACCATAGGCTTGCAATTGCTCTTGTTCCTCTACCACTGTTGGTATAATGGGTATACCTATGCTAAGGTCTTTACGGTTGTAATGGGGCTTCGGGTTTAAGGTAGGAAATATTTGGATCTGGCTCAGTTTTTAGTCGAATTTTCCCTTTGGGAGACTCATTTTGACTCTTACTGGCCTTTGCCACAGTGCTCATTTTATTTAAGCACATGCCCAGATTTTTTATCTTGTGGTCTCTTTGTACTTTTATTTTCTTGGGGTTTCTTTTTCTTCTTTTTTTTCCTTTTTATTTTGACCCCCTTTTTTTTCCTTTTTCTTTCTTTCTTTCTCTTGGCATTTTATGCCTTGTAGCACACCAGATTTATCCTCCCCTCATGCCCATGATCTTTTTTTTGTGTGGTTTCCAAGAAAGAATATGACCAGGGCTTTATTCATTTTCGGCTCAAAAAGGGCTGCAAGGTATAATGTCAAGGTGGTTTTATTTGGCTTTGTGGGCTCAGAAAGGAAATTTGCCTAAGCATTTCAGTAGTATATCCAAAATTCCTTGTGACCTTGGAATAGAGCAAAAGCAAGTTCTAGTTCACCTAAATTCAAAAATGCAGAAATCACATAAGAAAGAAGTAGCACATGCATTGTGAATTTAGGCTCAATTTTTCACAAGGTACTTAGTTCATTCATCATATAAGTAGTAGCATGGGCATTCTGAAATGACAATACAGTAAAATATGCTGCCATATGGTCACAAGACCCTAGACTCCATGCTTTTAAGTTCAAATATTTACACATGCTTGATACTAAAAAAAACGCAAAGAAGGCAGAGTAACCCTATAATACCCCAAAACCTTGAATTGGGTTTAAGTAAATTAATTAAGTTAAATAAGATATAGTCCAAATGAATCAAAATGGAAAGGGCCCAAATTAATGGGTTTTAGGCTCAACATCATGTTTTAAAATATCCTCATTTTGAAACGAGCATGAAATCAACATGTTGACCTCACAAAATAATAGTTCATGTTGAAACGAATCCGTAGATGCTAAAAACACTAAAATCGGATATTGTTTGATCACTTAACGAAATTTATTTCATGGCAAGTCCAATATTGTAAATCAATTTGAAGCTCAATATCAACCCAAATCCACACTAGCCCACAAGATGATTTGATTGCATGTGCTACACGTGTGGCTTCAAGGGAATGCACCTGTTGAACTCTCATTAAACTAGAAATACACCTAGGAGGTTTATTTATTATCTCAAATGAAGAAATGGAGTTTCAACCATATCATCTTCAAGCTTTCTCTCATTGATGATTACCAAAATCAAAATCAAGAAAATTACTAGAATATCTACTATCAAGAGGAGTATGTTTACGAACATATATTTCAGAATTCATATCCAGAAGTTAAGAAAAATGAAGCCAAAAGTAGTTCCGACCTTCAGCTCATCACCTTACGCCGCTGCAGTCTTGCGAGACCGTTTCCATTTCCAAATCTCAACCAAAATTCATGAAAATTACATCATTGTGTTCCTCTCCTTGAGTAGATTACTTTTATACAAGAAACCATTTGTTTAGGTGCCCAAAAAGTTGAATAACGATAGCAAAAGCAATCAAGAGTTGTTGTTTTGCTGCCAGGTTTGCATCTGCGCCGCTACCTTCTTGCGACGCAATTTCCGGTCGATTCGACTGCAGGATTTGCTCAAAGTTTATATCTCTGGGAACCTCTTCGTGTAGGATACAAGTATCCGGTCTTAGATCATCGATCAGCCGCTGTTTGGTCCTACGTATTTATGCCGAAAGTGGATGTCGAAACACTGCCCGACGTCGACGTGTGTTGCTGCTGCAACTTCGACAACTCGTGTCAAGCCTTTTCGTCTGGGTAATTTATACATGCCATATACGGGTATAAACCTCCCCTTTCAGGTTGTTCATATATAGTTTCAGATATTTAATCGAAACTTGATTGCCATTTCAGTTTGTGTTGCAAGTTGTTGGAAAATCACATTTTAAAATCTGAAAATATGATTTATTTATCAAAATGCTTGGTTCAAATCTGTTATTGATCAATTCATTTGGTACGTTAAAGTATTATTAATATATTATAGAGATGAAGCATAAATATAGGTGGATTGCAAATGTGGTCTTGGATGAATTTTGAATGAAATGGTTTCTTCGTGAATTAGCTAAAGTTTTGAATTTGTATTGTGTAAATTTAAAAAAAAATATTATCTTTTGGTTGAGTTGCTGTTATTAGCAATGCATGAGCTCCTTAATATTTTTTCCAAGTCTTTTTGGGGCTGTTTCTATATTTTAAAAGGGCTGGTTGGGTCAACATTAGTTAATTTGATAAAATGATAGATTAAAATGAAATTACCAAAATATGATTAAATCCAAGTATTTTTTTTATATAAAAAAAATGTGTGTAATGCTTCGTCCAAAATGTTCCAGTAAGCCTATATTTTTTTTATTCCTTTCAATTAAATTCCTAAAGATCGATTTATCCTTGAATCGGTGCACTATTAGTTTGCAGTGCATCATTTTTTTCCAATTTACGTCACATCGAGTTCATTTAAATTTCGAACTATTCCAAATTTTAGGAATACGTATAAGAATATATTTGTGACCTATAAGTATAAGATTTTATTGCGAACGTTCCTTATTTAAGCGGGTTCTAGGCCAATGGGCTGTTTTTCGTGCCCAAAATGACAACTTAGGCCTTAAGTATTGATGACTTCCGTATGAGCCCAAGTTGTATGAGAAGTGTATCTTAAGCTTGTATTTACGTTATAGAACCAATTTTTGGCCGTTACAATAATACTAAGAGGTAGCTCTCCTTATAGGCCATGTACGAGAAATTTCGACTTAGAAACTACAAGGATCGTGGTAAAAGCTTCAGCTATTTTAGCTATAAGGTGGGTTTTTGCTAACTAAAACTTTATGTTTTTACAATGCTTTCATCCATAAATGATTTACGACTGTTTTCGCTCATCGTGGATATGATTTGACCTGCATGATGAATTCTGGCATGGTCAATTATATTGATAGATAGTTATGTGATCACATAGGGTCTATATCCACGCATGGTCTTTTGAGCGCATTGGTTTTGGTTGAATTGTTCGCTTTTGAATAAATATATTCTTAAGCGCATTGACATGAGAATTGATACTGAATTGCTTGCTTCTGAATAATTATTCTTAAGCGCATGTGTATTTGAATGGATATTGATTTATGGGCTTCTGAATAAATATTCTTAAGCGCATGGACAAGTTTATACATATTGGATTATTCGATTATTGGATTTTGATATGAAAAATCCTTACATGTGTTTGGACGAACACGATAAACCCACTGAGTGTTTTCTGGCACTCAGCCCACGTTTCCTAAAATATTTTTCAGGTACAAGGTGATGCAGGCAGCTGACGTGGACATATGGGTTTTATAAGTTTTTGACTATTCAAAATTTATATTTTGAATGTTGAATGTTGACTCTGGTCAATATTTTAACGTATTATGCTTCCGCTGAATGTTTTGAATATTTACGAATATTAAAATCGTACATGTTCTACCGTTATTTTTGACTTGTTCAAAAATTAGACTTTCAACAATGACTAGCTGTTTGTGGAATATGTTTGTGATTGGTTGTTTGAAAAGTCTTCTAGAATGAGGATTGGTGGTTTTTAATTATTTCTAAAGAAATTTTCATAAAAATGTTTTCTTTTTAAAGGTAAAATGGTTATGAAAATAGGGACTTTATTTAATTTTGTGTAGCGCCTCAGATTTCTGGAATTGGGGCGTTACAAACCCCCACCCACACACTTTGCCTTCGGCAAAGTGGGTGCGAGATGGTTATCCTACTAACCGCAAACTCAACGAAACATTAGAGGGCCCCCCTACCCACACACTTTGCTTTAAGCAAAGTGGGTCAGTACGGAGGTCATCTAATTACAAAACGAAAAACACAAAAACAACAAAAACAAATACATAAAAACAAAAGACTCCTAATGCCCACACCCACACACTTTGCCTTAAGCAAAGTGTGGGAAATGGGCGACACCTAAACATACACAAAATAAAACAAAAACCTAACCTAATCTACAGGAAAGAGTACCAGTTTAGGCATCAGAGGGGGTCGGATAATTGAATCCGACGTGCTTGAAGTAGGCAAACAGGGCGGTCTCCAATCGGTCTAGTCTGGCAATGATGGTGGTGGCTGCTGGCTCTTGCTGCTGTGCCCTCGGGGGCCTTTTCCTTGGTCCTGCATTAAAAGGAAAACTAAGGCTACTCGAAGTTTCTAGCATCGGTATGCCATTCCCCTCCTCATCATCAAAAACGTCCAATATACGTTTCAAGCAGTTTAAATCAAACAACTCAACATGCTTGCAATACAGATTAGTGGATGAAGGATCAAATAGACGCAGTTTTTCAGCAAGATGGGTAATCAGTTGGGCACAGGAGATGCGATTCTTAGAATGGGCCACAGTGTCCTTGAAGTGGGCGATGGCCACAACTCCAAAGTTTATCCTCTTCTTGTGCACCATGCACCAGAGGACAAACAACTCCTGATTGGTAATGGAGTTGGAGCTAACTTTCCGGCCAAAGAAGTTGTAGGCGAGCACTCAGTGACAGAAGCGAAGGGCATTGCTTTTAAGCATGTATCCCTTGTCGGTTCCAGACTTGAATTTGGAACCGTCACCTAACTCAGCCCACTTCTCCTCCACATTCTCATCCGTGGGCACCACAACAACAACAGACTTATAATCATCATCATTCAGATCCAAAAACGAAACGATACACAGACCCATGTTCAATTCATCAGCAGAAAGGTTGAAATTTTTACCAAAAATTTTAAACTTGAAAATTTTTGCAGAAGTACCTCCCTTCCCCATACTCTTCACAGACAGCTCATGGAAAAACTCATAGACCAACTTAGGAAAAATCAAACAGTCCCATTCAATGAAAAATGACCACCCAATGTTAGAAAAGAGTTCTCTTACCTCTCGCTCGATGCCTAAGACAGCAAGCGAAGCGAAGTGGATAGTCTTGCTATGCACGATCTCCCTTGTGGGCAAGACGTCTTCTCCTTTTGGCATGACTTTTCCAGATGTTGGGCTAACCACAGTTTTGCCCTTCTTTGTAGATGGCTTGGCAGAGGCTTTCCCTTTCCCTTTGGCAGATACAGAGGGTGCATCTGTTGTGCCCTCAGCAGCTTCCTTCAGAGACAGAGACTGGTCATTCTGACTCTTATGGGCTCGCGACTCCCCGCTGCTTTCAGCTTTTTCTTCCTCGGCTTCCTCATCGGCTTCCTCGTCCTTCGACAGCGTCGGCGATGGCTGCTTCTTTCTCTTCAAGGTCTGTGACTTAGCTTTCGCGGCGGCAACCTTCTCCTTTTTCACCTTCTTCAATTTTTCAGTTGCAGAGGGCTCAGGAGTGTGCTCCGGCATCGGCTCAGGAGTCACATCTTGCTGCATGCTGGCCTCCTCTTGGTCGTCGATCTCGTCAGCGGTTTCCTCCATAATTTTCAGAGAAGGTTCGTCAATCTTCTCGGACTCACAGGTGGAAATGGATGAAGGCGGTAGTTTGACGGTGGTGAGAGGTTGAATGTTCATGGCGGCAGTGCTCGACGGCTTGGTTGGTGCAGCAGCGTCGGTGGTGGTGTCCTTGGAATTTTCCGGTGAAGTGGAAGGGGTAAACTCCACTTTCTTCTTTGTGGACTTGGCAACGCGAGTTTTTGGGGCCATGGTGATTGTGGTTATGGCGGTTGAGAGAGGGAGTTTGTAGAGAGAGAGAAGAGGCTGTAATTTGTTGAAATTTTGGAGTGAAAAAAGCGAGTGAATTTTGGGGAGGAAGGGTTTGGGTTTAATACTTGGATTCACCCTAGCCACTCAATTTGGATTGATGTGACAGGCCTGTCAGACGACCTTTGGGCTTCTAAGGTTTCCTTGTACGGAATCTTGTGCTGTGCCCATGGGGGCAGAGAGATCCTGAATTTCCCGGAATTGCCTTTGTTGGTTCCCTCCATGCTGGAAGCATCCAAATTGGCTAGATTCTTTCCTTCCATGAAAAAATTTATCTGAATTTGTTTCCTAAAATACTCCAAAACAATAATAAGGAAAGAAAAAAATAAATAAACCTGGGTTGCCTCCCAGTCAGCGCCCCAGTTATTGTCGTGAGCACGACGCTCCTTAGGTTTACATGTATATAGGCTCAACGAGCTGGAGCCCGAGAGCCTCTATAGATAAAACCATTGGTTCCTTGAGATGCTTTAGCCGCTGGCCATTGACCTTGAACGTCTCTCCAGTACTTGAATCAAATAATTCCACTGCTCCATTTGGGCACACGGTCTGGATCTCATAAAGTCCTGACCATTTGGTCTTGAGTCCTCCTCCTAGTAGTTTTAGTCTGGAATTATATAGCAGAACCTTTTGCCCACGCTCAAACGGTTCGTGGCGAATGAGTTGGTCGTGGGTTCTTTTCATTCTTTCCTTGTAGAGAGCAGCATTGTCATAGGCTTCCAGCCTCATCTCTTCCAATTCTTGAAGTTGTAGCTTTCTTTCGATCCCTGCTCTATCAAGCTTCATGTTAAGCTTCTGAATTGCCCAAAAGGCCTTGTGCTCAATCTCAACTGGAAGATGACAATTCTTCCCATAGATTAAGCGGAATGGAGACATCCCAATGGGTGTTTTGTAGGCAGTGCGATATGCCCACAAGGCATCATCCAGCTTGAAACTCCAATTCTTGCTATTGGGGTTCACTACCTTTTGAAGTATGGACTTGACTTCACGGTTTGAAACCTCAGCTTGTCCATTCGCTTGTGGGTGATATGCAGTAGTTACCTTATGTCTCACTCCATATTCCTTGAGTAAATTCTTGATGATCATGTTGCAGAAGTGGGATCCTTGATCACTTATCAGTGCCTTGGGCACACCGAACCTGCTGAACACATTAGACTTCAGGAACTTCTTGACCACACAGGCATCGTTTATGGTAGTTGCTTTTGCTTCCACCCACTTCGATACATACTCCACAGCCAGAACTATGTATTGATGTCCATTGGATTTTGTTAAGGGTCCCATAAAATCAATTTCCCAAACGTCAAAGACTTCTACCGGCATGATAGACACCATAGGCATTTCATTCCGTTTGGAGATGTTTCCAGTCATCTGGCAGTGTGGGCATCGTCGGCATACTTCATAAGCATCCTTGTGAAGTGATGGCCAAAAGAACCCGCAATCAAGGATCTTTTTTACAGTTCTTTTTGCACCGAAGTGCCCTCCACATGCTTTGAAGTGGCAGTGATCTAGAATGCTCTTAGCTTCTTCTGTGGGCACACATCGTCTGATAATTTGGTCTGCGCACCTTCTCCATAGTATGGGCTCGTCCCATACATAATATCGACTCTCACTTCTGATTTTGTTCCTTTGGTAGGTCGAGAGTCTGGTTGGCCTTTCTCCAGAGATCATGAAGTTGACTAAGTCAGCGTACCAAGGTGCTGTGCCCTTGAGATTGAACAGATACTCATCTGGAAAAGCCTCATCGATGGGCACCACGTCCTTCTCCTCATTGAGTACTCTACTCAGATGATCGGCCACCTGGTTTTGGGCTCCACTCTTGTCTTTGATCTTCCAATCAAATTCTTGCAGCAGTAGTATCCACCGAATGAGCCTTGGTTTTGATTCTTTTTTTGCAAGTAGGTGCTTCAATGCAGAGTGATCGGTGTAAACAACACTCTTAGCCCTGAGCAAATAGGATCGAAACTTTTCAAAGGCAAAGGCTACTTCCCGCAATTCCTTTTCAGTTGTGGTGTAGTTAGCTTGGGCATGATTCAATGTCTTAGAAGCATAGTAAATCACATGGCATTCTTTACCTCGCTTTTGTCCAAGCACTGCGCCCACAGCATATCCACTGGCATCACACATTATTTCAAATGGCATGCCCCAGTCTGGAGATTCAATGATAGGTGTTGTGACTAGCCTCTTCTTTAGAGTGTTGAAGGCTTCCTTGCATGCATCGTCAAAGACAAATGGCACATCATTCTGCAAAAGATGCGTGATTGGTTGAGCAATCTTTGCAAAATCCTTGATGAATCGCCGGTAGAACCCAGCGTGCCCAAGAAAACCACGAACTTGCTTCACCGTAGTGGGGTAAGGTAGCTTTTTGATGATGTCCATCTATGCCTCTCTCTGAAACGACATGCCCAAGAACAATTCCCTCACGAACCATGAAATGGCATTTTTCATAGTTTAGCACCAAGCATTTATCCACACATCTTTTTAGTACCTTTTCAAGGTTGTCGAGGCATGTGTCGAATGAATTCCCATAGACTGTAAAGTCATCCATGAATACTTTGATGCAATTCTCCAAAAGATCCGAGAAAATACTCATCATGCATCGTTGAAAAGTTCCAGGGGCATTGCAGAGCCCAAAAGGCATCCTCCGGTAAGCAAATGTGCCGAATGGGCATTGAAGGTAGTCTTCTTCTGGTCTTCTTGATCCACTACAATTTGCATGTAGCCTGAATATCCATCAAGGAAACAAAAGAATTTGTTTCCAGCCAATCTCTCTAGCATCTGGTCTATGAACGGCAACGGGAAGTGATCCTTTCTTGTGACGGTGTTGAGCTTCCAGTAGTCTATGCAGACTCTCCATCCAGTTTGTAGCCTCGTGGGCACAAGCTCATTTTTCTCATTTTCCACCACTCCATGCAGTAATTCTTCCAGAGAGTACAACATCATGATGGCGTCTCTGGTATCCTCATATTCATCAAGGGCATTGTAGTCAGTCAACCCAGCTTGCAATGCCCATTCCAGAGGTTTTTGGTTATTCATGTGTCCCAGAATGGCTTGAGATTGGGCATAGCAGTGGTTGACGAGGTGGACTGACTCCGGATCTCGTGGGTACCTCATGGCTTCATAGATGTTGAACACCACTACCTAGCCATCAAACTCACATATCAGCATTCCCTCATCGACATTGATCTTGGTGCGAGCAGTTTTCATGAAAGGCCTCCCTAACAGTAGAACGGATGTAGACGGTGTCGTGTTGCCCATGTCTAAGACATAGAAATCTGCAGGGAAAATTAATTCCCCCACTTTCACTAAGACATCTTCTATTAGACCTTCGGGGTAGACATTTGATCTATCTATCAACTGGATGATCACCCTTGTCTCCTTGAGTGGTCCCAGATTCAATTCTTCATAAATCGTCATGGGCATGACGTTTATGGATGCACCGAGATCAAGCATCGCCTTTTCAATCTTTTTGCTCCCAATTATGCATGGTATGACAAACATGCCAGGATCTTCACACTTCTTTGGCATCTTTTGTAGCACTGCAGAAACATTTTCTCCATAAAAAGTCTCACATCATCTTCAAATCGCACCTTCTTGGTGCACAGTTCTTTTAGGAAACGGGCATAATGAGGAACCTGCCTTATTGCATCCAGTAGTGGAATATTGATTTCCACCTTTCGAAAGACCTTGAGAAGTTCCCTCATCTCCTCGTCTTTCCTGTCGTGAGCAAGACGTTCAGGAAAGGGAGGCTTCTTCTTTGTTTCTTGCCTTGTGGGCTCCGCAACCTCTTCCTGTGTCCGCTATTCTTCTTTCGTTATGCCTTCAGTGTCTCCTTTTAGTTCAGCTTTCATCACTTTTTCTTCACTCTTTGTGGTCACAGCGTTCACCTGTTCTCAGGGATTTACCACCTGAGATGGTAATTACCCGTTCCTTTCCTTCAGTTGGGCAAGATCTTGAGCTAGTTGGGAAATTTGCTTGCTCACATGTTACAGACCAGCCCTTGTCTCTTGTTTGAACCTTTCATTCTCCTGCTGTGACTTCACATTCTCTTTGGCCATGGCATGGACTAGTTCGGCCAGGCTGGGTTCTTCGCGTGCCCTCGGCGGTGGTGGTAGCAATTCTGGTTGGTGGGCATCATTTCTCTTCCATCTGAAATTCTCATGATCCCTCCATCCAGGATTGTATGTTTGAGAGTGAGAATCATATCACATGTTATTGTTGTTATGCCCACTAAGAGAGTTGATTTCAGCGACGTCCTCCTCTTGTAATGTTGGGTATTCATCGGTGAAATGGGCCACGCTCTTGCATACTCCACACACTCTTTTCTTTGGTGCTCCGGTATGGTTTATCACTTTCTCCATCTGGTCCAAAATCCTTTCCAGTTTGACCTCAAGGTGCGTTGATTTCCCAGCGTCTGGAACTGTCCTTGTGCCCTTGGCACTTTCATCTCTATTTTCATCAGCCATTTCTGCTAGAATTCGAAAGGCTTCAGTTGGTAGCTTGTTCAGGATAGATCCTCCACACGAGGCATTAACAATGATCTTTTCCTGTGGTCTCAACCCAGACACAAAGTATTGGATCAGGTCGTGTTCTGTGATCCGGTGTTGCGGGCACTTTGTCAACATGCTCTAGAATCGACACCAGTAGTCATAGAAACTCTCATTTACGCCCATCTTCAGACTTCCAATTCTTCGCCTCATCTCCTGGACTCAGGATGCAGGAAAATATTTCTCCAGGAATTTCTGCTGTAGTTGTGCCCATGTGGTTATACTTCCAGTTGGCAGGGTGTATAACCAGTCTCATGCTCCGTCATGAAGAGTGAACGGGAATGAGACAAGATGCACATATTGTTCCTTTCCCCCATCCGTAGGTTGAGTTTGACACACCATCTCGAAATCTTGAATATTCCTCTGAGGGTCTTCTCCAGTCATCCCATGGTATTTGGGCAAGATCTGGATGAAACTTGCCTTCAACTCCCAGCTCCCAGTAATCGCTGGGAGTGTTATACCCATGGGACGTAAATTCATGTTAGTCGGAAAGACTAACTGCCTCAACGTTCTTCCTTCTTCTTCTGCCATCGGGGCTAACTTCAGTTGTTCGTTCCTTTCTAGTTGTGCTCTTTCTTGCTCCAATTCTCTTTCACGAGCAAGTCTCTCTGCTTGTTGTGCCCTCCGTGCTTCTGCTCTCCACCTCTTCAGAGTCTTCTCAGGTTCTGGATCGTACGAGCAATCTTCTTCAGAGGTATTGGGTATCCACCGGCCAGGCTAACAAGTTGGAAAATAGAACTTCAAGAACCAGCTCCCCGGTAACGGCACCAATTCTGACGCGCGGTCGTTTCGCGGTCAGAATAATTCTCAAGAGAGAGAGAGTTATCCTTATGCCCACAGCAAGGCGTAGCAAGCTTTATGTGAGTAAGGATCGATCCCACGAGGAGCTGCGAATTCTATCTTTCGGTGTTAGTTTTCCAAAAGGTTTGAGGATTGTTGTGGTCTCCGTACTTGTATTTAAAGACTGTAAAATAAAATAACAAAACAAAAAAAACAAAGAAAGGAAAATATTAGTAGTAACGTATTCCGGATTAGAACTCAGATTTTGAACTTAACAAACACTTGACTGATCATGGGCACGCTGATTACTTATGCAAATCTAATTATCTGGTTAAAGGTACCGGATCTCTCTCAACGTACCCAATCTATCCTTTCAGTTTAGCCTAGAGGTGATCTCTCGTCCCCTAAACCCTAACTTGTTACCCAACCCCGATCTCTCATATGATTGTAAGCAACAAAGCAGCATTATGATCTAGACAGACCCAAATTTACCTAGACAAAGATCTCTCTTATGCCCTCAGTACCCGTGATGCATCCCATCCCTTTATGATCAACACACAGCTACGATTCATTGACCATTTATAGAGGTAGTGAACACAATAATTAACGAGTGATCAGCCACGATTAACTAGCTTAGCCCACTGTATAATGCAACAAAGAAAATGACTACACGATGGAACCAAATTCACACAGTTTATGCCCATAAGCCTCACGGTTCTTACGTGTTCATTAAGTTCTTATCCTTGTTCAATCCGGAATAACGAGTCTAGCCGCTCATGCTAGACTTAGAACAATAATAATAAATAAAAGTAATAAAGTAAAACATATAAATGAAAAACTTACTTATATTAATTAGCAAAAGAATCCAACACCAACGCTGGATTGAAGAACATAAAACAGTAAATCCTAAGTGTCTGCGGGCATAAGGCCCGAGACCTATTGCAGAAAATAAAATAAAACTAAAATAAAATATAAAGTGTATTGCTTCTGGAATTCGTGTGTTCGATTGTTTTCTGCCATCAAATCTACTTATATAGGAGTACAAAGACACTAGGTAAACTCCCCGACAGGCCGGGGATCTTCAACCCAACACGCAACCGCCATGCCCAAGACTTTCCATATCTGGCAGATTCTTCCCTTATTTAGAAGATTATGAATCGCAAATTCTGTACTCGCCGTGCCCTAGTTACGCCGACATAGCAACTTTCCTTGTAGAGCCGAGCATCCTTCTGGAAGCGTCAACTTTCCTTCTGCGGCTCCTCTTTCCTTCGGCGGCTAGGGTGCATTGCTCCTGCTGTAGCTGGCATTAGTTTCCCTTGTGCCCAGTCTCCTCTCCTTCTACTCTCAATCACTCTGGGGTTGTTGTGGGCACGATCACAAACTTCTCCTTCAGCTTTTGCTGGAATGGTGGGTGATTTCTGCCATGCTCAAGAGAGAGCTTTCCGCTGAGAAGTTGTTGCCCATCTTGGTATCATTGGCACCCTTGTTCCCTACAGAAGTGATTCTCCTGCCTTCTGCTGCCCCTTGTGCCCATTCTGGCTCTTTCCGACTCAAAAACAGAAAAAACAAAGGACAAAAGAATGAGAAAAAAGACACAAAAACACGAGAGAATTTGGACTTGTCAATTGGCGTCAGCTATTTGTTGATTACTTGAAGTACGATAAGTTGCCAAGTGAACCACATCGAAGAGTTGACATTCGACGTCGAGCCAACCGTTTCATTTACTTCAAAGGTACACTCTATAGACGCTCATTCGATGGGATTTTCTTGAGATGTCTAGGTGATGAAGAAGCAATACAAGCCATAGAAGAGGCACACTCAGGTATTTGTGGGGCTCATCAAACTGGTCCAAAACTGCACTTTCTGATTAAAAAGATGGGCTACTACTGGCCAACCATGGTTAAAGACCGCATGGACTATGCATAAAGATGTCAACCTTGCCAGTTTCATGCAAACCTCATCCACTAACCTCCGGAGCCACTACATCCTACAGTTGCTTCTTGGCCATTTGATGCTTGGAGATTGGACGTGGTAGGACCAATGACAAAGTCGTCGGGAGGACACTTGTACATCCTAGCCGCAACTGATTACTTTTCCAAATGGGCTGAAGCTGTTCCCTTGAAAGAAGTAAAGAAAGAGACTATGGCTAACTTCATAAAAAGCAACATTATCCATTGTTATGGGGTTCCTAGATACATTGTTACTGATAATAGAAAGCCATTCAGTAATGCTTTGGTAGACAAGCTATGTGGAGACTTCAAATTCAAACAAAGAAAGTCATCCATGTACAATGCAGCTGCCAATGGACTTGCTGAAGCATTCAATAAAACCTTGTGCAACCTGTTGAAAAAGGTGGTATCAAAGTCAAAACGTGATTGGCATGAAAGGATTGGAGAAGCATTATGGGCATATAGAACTACTGATCGAACACCCACACAAGCAACTCCCTACTCATTGGTATATGGAGTAGAAGTTATCGTTCCCCTCGAACAACAAATTCTGTCTCTGAGGATTGCCATCCAAGAGGGTTTGACTGAAGAAGAAAATGCACGGTTGCGGCTTGAAGAATTTGAGGCATTAGATGAGAAGAGACTAGAAGCTCAACAAAGGCTTGAATGCTATCAAGCTCGTCTTTCAAGAGCATTCAACAAGAATGTGCGGTCACGATCTTTTCAAATTAGAGATCTAGTACTTGCAATAAGAAGACCAATCATCACCACTCATCGGGTTGGAAGCAAATTCATACCAAGATGGGATGGCCCTTATGTTGTCAAGGAATTCTACACAAATGGAGCTTATCGTCTTATTTCTGAAGATCGTGTAAGAGTTGGGCTGATCAATGGGAAGTTCCTGAAGCGCTACTATCCCTGAAAAAAAAAAGAGAAAAAAAAAGAAAGCAAAAAAAAAATAAATAAAAAAGAAGCAAAAAAAAAACTCCTGACCCGCACAAGTATAAACTGTGTACGGTAACCACCAAAAGGAAATGCATGTGGTTAAAATGCTAATTTACCCCACCAAAGTTAAATATATGTGGTTAAACTGTTATTTATCCCACCAACGTGTTTTATGTGGTTAAAGTATAAAACACCCACTTTGTCTATAGTGGTTAAAGAATAGTCACTCCTGGCCCGCATGAGTTTAAACTGCGTACGGCACCCCCCAAAAAAAAATTATTTGAACTACATTTTGACTTGATCCCTTTTAAAGGGTACGTAGGCAGCTTAGATTCCCTAAGTTCAGTCATGGTTTGTGTTTTGCTACTTTAGTTGGATAATCAAAATTGGAGAACAACAAATGCGTGAAATGAAAAAGAATCAATGCATTGATTTAAGTAAACCGCATAACAATGCCGTTTCAGTAAACAAAAGATAAAATGGAAATGCGATAAAAGAAAATGCGTAAAACTAAACAAAGACTAAACAAAGGGGTTTTGATCTTCTAAAGCCTCCTTAGCAGACTCCAGGTGGGATCTCAAATTAGCCACTTTCTCAGCTGCTTCAGCTCCAAAGGCATTCTGCTGCTCAGCAAGTTCTTTTTCAAACTCTTTAATCTTCAACTGGATAGCCTTCTGTGAATCTTGGTGCTCTTTCAAAGACTTGGATAAGCATTCTCGTTGTTTCTCCAACTCAGCCAAATCGTTCTTCAATGATTTAATTTGGCTAGTATTCTCCTTCTTCTTAGCCTTGGCTTCACGGATATTCTGCTTGGTTTCTTTCAAACATTGCAAAGAAGACTCCGCAGATTCAAAGGATGCCGATCTTGCCTCATCATAAGAAGCAGCTTGGGAAAAAAGAGTATCTAGACTATTCTTCAAATAAGACAAGTCAAAACTAGAAGAAAGACCTCATATGCTCGAAATCCCACCAAGAACATCTTCTTTGATGGATGATATAAACTCAGCTGGAGTCCTCAATATCTTGCTTTGGAGATCGCTCCAGAAATCTTTGAGAAATGTCCTGCGGTGAGTATCATAAAGAGCCTGGCCATTAAACTCAGACATTTCTCCAAGAGGTGGTGTTGATCTAATCTTAGTTGGTTTTCCAGATTGTTGAAGTGACTGTCCACGCATGGCTGAATCGTGTTTATTTTCCAAGTCAGTAGCTCCAGAGCAATCTTTAGCTACCTAAAACAAAAAATATAGAGATGAGTCAGAAAATCAAAACAACATGTGATAGAAAAAATGATTAAGGTTTAAGAAAAGACCTTAACAACAGAAACAACAGCATGACCACTCTCTGCATAGTCTTCAACAGGCTTTTCATGCCTCTTCTGTCTCTTCCAATGACACTCTGCATTGCTGCTGATAGAATCATCATCAAGATCCAAGTGTGTCTTTCTCTTTTCAGAAAGAGAGTCAACTTTGACAGTTAGTTTTTGACATTCAACAACATCTGTCTGAGGCAAAATCAAAGTTGTAGGCTTCTCACTGGAGATGTTTCTATGCACCAAATCCCACCAATTCTTATAAGCCGTGGATAAAAGATTCTTTGCACTTGAAGGTCATTTTGGAAAACAAACACGCGATATAGAATCACTCAGTATGCAAATTCACCAATATTTAAGCCCCACATCTAAAGGAGCCTCTCTAATATCTTGATCAAGAACCCCGGACAAAGACTAATAATACCCAAATTGGCGGCTGAACCGGTGCGGACTATAAGGTTCAATGATAAAATGATCACCAAGCCTCTTCGTGAGGTAATTAGAATGTATGGCCATAAAAAAACATTGATGGGACTCCGGTGCTTCGCCATCATCAACATACCAAATATTCTCGGCTTCAGAAAGCATCATACAATCCCAAGGCATTTGATCCCATTATTGAAAACGAGCAAGAGCCTGAACATGGTCATAATACATTGCCCCTCCTTCACCTGAATAGTGAATCATCCGAGGAGTATGCATTTCCTTGTTAAGAGAGAAATGGGTTTTGAAGTAATACCCTAACCAACTGTAGACAAAATGGATTTGAAATGCTGCTTGGACGGGGATAAGCTCCAAAGAAGAAGAAATATCATTTAAACCTCTGTAAATACTCACCAGAACTGGTACAATGAGTGCTACTTCTCGACCGCTAGCCATCATACTCGCCATTTTGAAAGTTTCTGGCCGAATCAAATTAGTGTCGTCTTCTGAAAGGACGAAGCTACATAACCAGCAAGAAAGATAAGCGGCTAGATATGTCTGGGTCACATACCTCTCTTTCACATCGAGTTTTTCAAATGGCATCTTTTCTTTGGTGGTCCACTGTTGGGGATTGTGCCCTTAAAGCAATTGTGAATTATTTTTATCTTATTTATAAAAGCGACATTTATTTTCAAACTAATATGCTTCTTGTATGCATTTATTTTACATCACAGAAAATCCCTAGTTTATTTAATGTTACCATAATCTTAGTATATAAGTGTTATATACAAGAGGATTAAGATTATGGAAAATAAACTAAAAATGAAGTTCATGACGAATTTAATTAAAGTATGAGATCTTTAATTAAAATGTCACTAATGCAGCCTGATGACATTATGAATGTGACCATTTTATCCAAACCGTTGATGTGGAGACATCCAGTTGGGTGCATTTATATATGATATGATCATATAGGACTTGGACCGATTTAACTTAATTATTCCTTCAAATTCCGTTAAAGAAAAGGAATATTAAATTAAATCACAAGATGATCATATATGAATAATCTTAATCCTGAGTGATTATAGACTCCTATTTATTTCAACGTGATTCTTAATTTGCTCGTTAAAGTTTGTTTGCCAACATTCTCTAAACTTGCATTTTAGATTCACGTTTGAATTAAATAGCTGGGAATGTAATTTACAGATATGGAATCCATTCCTTCTTTTGAGAAGCAGAAAGATAATTCTCTCATTTGTTAATTCTGGAACTGAGTGATTAGAGATCTCTAATTTATAAATCGTTTATAAATTAATCGCTCACTAGTGAATTAATGGTAAATGAGGAAAAGAAATAATTGAAGAGGTTAACGGATATTACCTGTCTTCAATTATGAATTATCTATGGAGGATTAATTCATATGAAATGATTAAATCAATGGACTGCTCAAATTCGTAGAGTAAATATGTTCTATAATTAAAGAGAGTGCAATTCTGAATTTTTAGTGGAATAATATCGGAATTAATAAGTTGAATAAATTAATTAAAGAGTTTGATTATTTATTCGATTTATTGGAGCTCTTGATTATAGGTCCATGGTCCCCGATTCGCCTTCCTATATTATTGACGGGTTAATAATAATATTTAAGTTCCTAAAGTGTTATGAAAAATAAGTTTTCATAAAGTTTGGGCTTATGTGTAAATATTAATTAATTCCGGGAATATATGATATTCCACAGTTTGACTGTGCTAGGAATTAAATAAATATAAGATATTTATATTATTTACATATTAGTGATAATTAATAATTATTTGAGATAATTATTAATTTGTTTCCTTATCTACATGATTCTGAATCTGTTTAAGATAGGAAACTGATATGTATTGGGATTTGACCTAATTCTAATTATAAATATAAGATTAGAGAAATCTTAAGGAACGCCGATTATATAATTCACGTGAGACGTGAACTTTGAAATCAGCATATTAATTGATTGCTAAGAATCAATTCTCGTAAAGTGAGTTTTAATCAAATCAAAGAGTTGATTTTAATTTCTCTTTTCGATTATGTTTATATTAAAATTAGTTTAATATCCTCCCAATACTACAGCCCAATTCTACGATTTCATGTGTTGAAATAATCGTAGAAAAATTAAGTTAGGAACTTAATAGATTTATTCCGGTGCCCACTCACTGCCGTTCAAAGGGAGGATCGAATCGGAAGATCGTGGTGTTTACGAGCTTCAAGATTCAAAGGTTGATCGAAGAAGACGAAGGAGATTTAAGAAAAAGGTATTTTCTTTATCTCTTCTTTAGTTTTAAATAAATTTAATTTGCATGGATATTATGTTCTTATATCACGATCTGTTTTCTGATATATACCGCTTCCGCTCCCGTTCGATTTGATCGAAAAGACGGATTTTATTCGACCCGAAATCATTTCGGATCGGTTTAATTTTCAACATCCACGTCTCATGAACCTTGATTTCACCGGTAGGATTGTGAGTTGATTTAGGACGCACTGTTTTCTTCTCTTTACGCAGGGGAGGCTTCGAATATCTCTTCGTGTTCTTTGACCAAAATGTAATCCACTTCCCGATAGAGACTGAAGAGGACTAACCTCGAAGAAGGTGGTAGGCATGGAACAGATGCTTGCAGCTGGCAGGAACATATAGTTTGTTACCTTGATAAGCACCAATAAGCTCCTTCGTGCAAGGTATCACCTCATCATAAAGTTCCCCATTCATCGGAAGTCCGGATAAAACATGTATATCCCACAAAGAAATCGACTTCTCACATAGTGAAGTCAACAGAGTGTTTATCTTTGGGCACCAAGCTTCACAAAATGCTTTGATAATTTCAGTATTCCGATCATATGTGAAGAGAGAAGCGTAGACTGCGTCGTAAATCCCGGCCTTGCGAAGATTATCAGCACATCGACTAAGGACATCTTCACTCCATTCCCAGTACCCACTAAGATAACGGAACTCTCCAATAAATTCCACGTCGTCTCTCCATTTGACATTTTCATCAGTACGACGATGTCTTAAAGTCTGTAAGATATTCGCATCACCGATCAAACGATGATGAGTTGATTGCAGAGTCCACATTGTTGGCATCTTGGATACTTCAAGCTGATGTGACCACCCATTTTGATGAAGGGGATTGGAAAGCTTAGGCCAGGTCTTCGCAAATTTACCGATGAGAGGATCATAGATTCTTCGAAGCGTCCCTTCCTGAGTTCGCTGCTCTTCATCATCCAAAACCACCAAGTGCTTCCTCCCTGAAATAGTAATATCCTTGAGAACAACCATGTTGTTACTGCAACAAAGACAAGAAAAGAGAGACATGAAGCAGATACACACATATATTTGGAGATAAAGAATCAAACATGCAAGCAAGCAAGCTTATTTCCAGACATATATATGCATAGAACCAAGAAAATTGATATATCTTGATTCGTAGCCTCTCGATCGAGGTTGAAGATGAGTCGAGATCACAGATAGATCGTTCTCTAGAGAAATCACCTTTTGATCAAAATCAAAATGGATCATTCACTTAGAGAACTCACCTCTTGATTCGTAGCTTCTCGGTCGAAGTTGAAGACGAGTCGACATCACAGATGGATCGTTCTCTAGAGAAATCACCTTTTTATCAAAATCAAAATGGATCATTCACTTAGAGAACTCACCTCTTGATTCGTAGCTACTCGGTTGAAGTTGAAGACGAGTCAAAATCACAGATGGATCGTTCTCTAGAGAAATCACCTTTTGATCGAAATCAAAATGGATCATTCACTTAGAGAACTCACCTCTTGATTCGTAGCCTCTCGGTCGAAGTTGAAGACGAGTCGAAATCGCAGATGGATCGTTCTCTAGAGAAATCACCTTTTGATCGAAATCAAAATGGATCATTCACTTAGAGAACTCACCTCTTGATTCTTAGCCTCTCGGTCGAAGTTGAAGACGAGTCGAAATCACAGATGAATCGTTCTCTAGAAAAATCACCTTTTGATCGAAATCAAAATGGATCATTTACTTAGAGAACTCACCTCTTGATTTGAAGCCTTTGGAAATAAAGTCAAATTCATAGGAAGAATAACGGAATTTAACAAAGGACAACAAATCATTAGTTGCAAGAAGAAAAAAAAATATTGCATGTATATACACATATATGTACATGCATCCGAAAAAGGGGGCATAATTTTGCATAAAGGGAGCAAAACACAAAAATAGAGGCAAAATATTCTCAAAGCCATAGCAACAAACCTTAAGTTCCCTGTCGTGAAAAGTTCTTCTAGATCGTCCAAATTCAGCTTCAAAAGATTGGTGCTACCTCTGCAAAAAAAAAAAAAAGTGATCACAATCTTCTTTCACACTTTTACTCGAACTCACATAGGTTGACATTGAATAGATTTATGCTATCTCACCAAAGCCAAATAAAGACGATACTTGAAGGAGGATTTTTTTTTACCTCAGACAACGGGAACGAATTTTTTGAATTTGCAATGCCTCCCGCAGATTCGACAAAAGACCTATAAAGAAAGAAGTCGGCTTAAAGCAAGTTATAGAAAAGACAAGAGAATTGGTCTCTCTCAGGCAAATTATCAAACATATTAAAAGCAGAGATGTGAAGACCTCTTTTACATAGCTATGGGGGCTACGACTCACCGTAATCAAAAGGACCAGTGGTGGGAAGATAATTTGTATTTGCAGTTTGTGTGAAAAAATTATACATCGTGATACCTCTATATATAGGTCGAATAGCTATTGCTAAAACTGGAAAAACTATTCGACAATGTATGATAGAAGGGAACAAATAATTTCAAATGAGAAATCTTCCCATATAATATTTCGTGTAGATCAAGCCTGATACAGATTCGTTCCTGATCACGAATTAAAAGGTTTCTAAAATTGTTTGAAACGTAGGAAGCAGAGGTGTCTCCTGCCAAGTCTATGAATTCTTCATTGGAAGTAAGAGCAAAATTTTTGGGAAGTTACCAAAAATTATTCTTACTACTCATACGGGTATGAAGCAGCGAAGGCAAATGTCATATATATGTATGTATGTATGTATATACATATATATTTATATATATAGCAATGGCCCACTAAGCATATAAAAAAAACGCAAAAATTCCTGTGCATAAGGTGCATGGGTCGACCCATCAGACCGCCCGACCCGTTCCGATCCGACCCGTCCCCGCGACCTGGAGTATAAATACATTATCTGACCAGTTCCCACATTTCTCCCTTTCTCCCCAATTGCAATCACAATCCTAACCCTAGCCGTCTCTTCTTCCCAACCTTTACCTTTCGCCCCGGCGTTCAGTGTTTCTCGCTCCCGACGTCTCTCTCCGGTCGTTCGGTGGTTTGCGACACCAAAACCAGTGCTCCTTACGCTAGACGTTGGCTCCGGCGTTTTGTGTTTCTCACTCCCGACATCTCTCTCCCGGTGTTCGGTGGTTCGCGACACCAGAACCAGTGATCCTTTTTTTCACCGCTGATTTAATTTCTCTGTTTCCTCCGGTAACTTTTATTTATTCAATTTTCAACTTTTGTCCTAATTTTTTTACTTGTTGACGCATTACGGATTATGGTTTTCTTCATTTTTCATATTCTGTTGTGTTTTATGTCTTTTGCAGTTTGTGTTATTTTCGATCAGGATTTTCTGATCTCTCTCAGAAATTGAGTATTTGATAGGATTTTTCTTATATTCGGATTGCTCCGTAAACTTAGTTTATTCAATTGGTGATGTGGAGGTTATGGTTATTCCTTGAGTAATTATTTATGGCACATTAGAATTATTTAAAAAGAAAGGGAAAAGAAGATAACAATAGAATTGCACACTTGTAGAATTTCTGCCTTTATAGATGGGGGCTCATTTTTATGTATGTATGGTTTGATGATACATCTGTGATCTGCATTTTTCATATGTTAAAGACCTAAGATTTCTAGTTGTCTAATTTGTCATGCATCCATGCTACATGTTTGTGTTTCATTTGTATGTATTCTCAATGTGCCATATTCTGCTCTTGTTCGATAAGTCTGGCATTTTCTGTCCCTTGGTCGGTCTCGTGTTACTGTTTGCCTGTGTTTATTGATTAAATTGCATATTTAGAAATCAGAGCAAGCTTTTGTTGGATGTCATTCAATAATTTCAAGAAAATTCCAATCACTGCCATCAAGTTTTGCTTACCAAAATAAATTATAGTTATGCAAGACAATTTTAGAGAACAATTGACTGACTTTGGCTAGGATATTTTGTATATTTAATTGTTAGACTAACCGACCTAGGAAACTATAAATAATTTAAAAGTATTATGAATAATAATTTAAATACTATTCAGCATGCTTATGAGTACTATTTGCAGTAGAAACATCTATCACATTTTGTTTTAATGTTTGCATGTTATGTGGTGGTTTAGATATTATGTTTATGTGTTTAGGATTCCGTCTAGACTATTTTGCATCTGTCTTCCTTTGAATTGTGTCCATTTGTATATGCAGTATCAATGTTACTGATGATTAGTACTAGATGAGATACTTGTGAGTATCTGAATTTTAGGACATATTTGTTTTTGTGTTTTTTTGTGCATTTTCATGCTGATTAGTACGAAATGAGATGCTTATAAGTATCAGAGTTAGGTCAGATTTTGTTTTATGTTTTTATGTGTATGCATTTTCAATTTTTGTATAATGTATCTATTTTCATACTGATTAGTACCAAATGAGATGCTTATAAGTATCAGAGTTAGGTCAGATTTTGTTTTATGTTTTTATGTGTGTGCATTTTCAATTTTTGTATGGAGTATCAATTTTCATGCTGATTAGTACCAAATCATATGCTTACAAGTATCAGAGTTAGATCAGATTTTATTTTATGTTTTATGTGTGTGCAATTTTCATTTTTTTTGTATGGAGTATCAATGTTGATGTTGATTAGTACCAAATCATATGTTATATAGTATCAGAGTTACGTCAGATTTTATTTTATGTTTTATGTGTGTGCAATTTTCATTTTTTTTGTATGGAGTATCGATTTTGATGATGATCAGTACCAAATTATATGCTTACAACTATCAGAGTTAGGTCAAATTTTATTTTATGTTTTATGTGTGTGCATTTTCATTTTTTTTGTATGGAGTAATAATGTTGATGTTGATTAGTACCAAATCATATGCTTACAAGTATTAGAGTTAGGTTAGATTTTGTTTTATGTTTTATGTGTATGCAATTTTCATTTTTGTGTATGGAGTATCAATTTTGATGCTAATTAGTACCAAATCATATGTTTATGTTTTATGTGTGTGCATTTTCATTTTTTTTTTATGGAGTATCAATTTTGATGCTGATTAGTACCAAATCATATGCTTACAAGTATCAGAGTTACGTCAGATTTTGTTTTATGTGTGTGCATTTTCATTTTTTTTGTATGAAGTATCACATGGGAAACTGAATGGTGGTATTTGAGTTGATTGTATGTATCAAATTTGAAGTATTGTGTTATACAGTATGTTACTTTTTTATGTGTGAATTGGCATGCTTGTTAGTACTATTTTGATTTATTTATTTAAGTGCGAAAATCCAGTTGTTTAGTTAATGTTATTGGTTTATATATCTATATCTTATTTTTGTGTGGTGTAGTACTACCAGTCTGTATGGTTACTAGTACCATTTGATATGGATTATAGTATAAAAATATTACATACAGTATCTATGTAATCTATACTTTTTCATAGTTTGTGTATTTTAATATTTGGTTTCATTGACTTATATATTTTTTCATTGACTATTTATCAATGTTTGGGCTATAGGCTGGGATCTAAGCCACTGAGATAATGCACTCGAGTTTAGGCCACAAAGGTTTTTCTCTGAAGATGGGAGTGGGAAAGAGCAGCTCGATGTTAGAGGACAACATTATAATCTCTTGCCATTTGGGAGCAGGAGAACGGGCTATCCTGGAAGTTCACTGGCATTACAGATTATTCAGACAACCTTAGCTGCATTGATTCAGTGCTTCGAGTTCAAAATCGATAGAGGGAAAGACACTATGGATATGGAAGAAGGAAGTGGAGTATCTCTGCCAAGGGTTAATCCTCTTGTTTGTACTCCACTACGTCGGCTCAATCTGATTCCAACGATGTAAAACAATTTTTCTCAGCTTATGAAGTTGGATAATATGTTAAAATGAAGCAGAATCTTTATTTGTTTGGAACATTTTATGCCTGTTAAGTTTCTATAGCAGTTAGTGTACTGTATTTCTTCTACTTGAGTGGTTTTTATTTTGGCTATTGTAACCGGTTGTTGTTGTTGTTTTTTTTCTTCATATATAAATGCACAAGGCAAAGAAACAAATGCAAAAGAAATTTTTAGACATTGCAGGTTGGCATAGCAGAAACAATATAAAAATGAATGGTTAGATTCAAATTTAGATGAATTTTTTTCTATACGCTACAATAATGAAAAGTGATATTGTAACATAAGCTTGCCAATGTACAGAAGCTAAATCTTTAATGATGAAGTGATATTGTAACATAAGCTTTCTAATGTACACGAGCTCTACTTAGTCCATTTACTTTCTGCACCAAATGAGCAAGTGAAAGCCACAAATGAACAAATTTGGACACTTCTTCAACCCCAACTTATATGCTCTATTTGCTCTCTCCATTTTGCCAAGACGTTGCTCCAACGCTCCAAGCATCAACCACAACTCGAAAAATAAAGGAAACAACTTCAGCCCTTCATCCAACAACCTCCTCTCTTCTGCAGTGTTTCCTAGTTCTCTCTCAACAATGGCAGACTCCATCCACACCCTCTCTCGAGCCCTTTGCAAGTAGAATTCTTCAAGCTTGTATGCAGCAGGCCAAATCTCCTCAGAATTGGGAATTGTAGAATGTGCTTCTTCAAGAATTGCTCGAGCCAGGCACATCCCCACCAAGCCACTTCGCTTTAGCTGCCATTAGCCACAAAACTTTCATCATGTGCTATGTAAGTAGTAGCCTTTCGAAGAAGCCCATCTAGAGATTCCCGAGTGCCATGACTCTTTTCGAGGTGAGCAACATTAACCCATCTGCTCTTTTCCATCGAAAACACAGTAATTGCATGAGCATAAATAGCCCTTGCAGTCTCAACAGAGCCTCTCTTCTCACACTCCTCTACATCACCAACCCAAGTTCTCACCAACAATAGTATTGTGAATTATATCCAACAAAACCAAAACCACCTCTCTCAGTCGCTTCAGCCTCTTTCATCAACAATTCCCTATCAATTTCAACCCCTTTCCTCTGCGAAACTCGAACACCCCTTTCTATAATCTTCCCAACCATACTACTATTTCCATTAGCTTCTTCCAACTTAGCTGTAGCTATCCATACATCCAACTCCTTACAAAGCTTCTCCCTAGCTCTATTCAGTACCTTCCTCGCATTCCCAGACGTCTCCAATCTAGCAAGAGCCAGCCATAAATTGACATGCAAGGGGCAACATTCTTCAGCTCTCTGCAGCAAAAGCCTTGCATCATCCTCACTAGCTAGCTCGACCACCGCCTTCCACAGCCTCACCGAGTCTGCAATGTGCTCGATCCCTTTCCTCAACACTCTACTCTTAATCACACCATCCAGCTCAATAATTCAGCAAAAAACTTCAATGTCGCCCAGTTCTCCCAATTATTTCTACCAGATTTCAACTCATAACTATCAACAAAACCACCGCTAAGTCTTCAACAAAAATCCCCCTAAAATATTTCAATTAGGGTTAAAAAAGCAACAATTCACCAATCTTAACAGTAAAAATGAACATAAATCACAACATAATATAATAATCACAAAAATTCAAATCAGGAATGACGAAAAATTACCAGTAATTCCAAGACCGCCAGCACCGATGCGGAGAGAAATAACATCCGACACGGTGGTGATGGTGGCAGCGTTCGCTAGAGGGCGGCTCCTCTCTCTCGCCTTCGCCTCAGCCGCGAATTCTCCTCTCTCTCTCTCTCTCGCGTTTCTCATCGTTTCCGTTTTTCTTTCTTTTTTTTTAATTTGTGCGTAATTTGCAGAATTGGGCTGATCCAGGTGATGGACCGGCCCATTAGTCTCCTGCATAGAAGACCAGCCCAAAAAAAATGAATGAAAGTGGAAATTGGCTTAGTCGTCAGCTTGTCGCCGACCCCGAATTCGAGAAGTAACTCGAAGTAATGAAATTAATTGTAGGTCAATACTTGTTCAAATATGATTGACCATGGGATACAATTAAATACAAAATTGGAATTTGAATTGGGTTTGGTCAACTTAAGAAGCCCATTATTAAAAAAAAATCGTACGTTAGTCCATTTAAAAATTTGGTGGATTAATTAAATCAAGTTCCAATTAAAACAAATTAAATTTCATGAATTCCTTGATATGAGTATAAACTATCTGATAAATTTCAAATTTTAAATCCAAGAATTCCTTGATACGAGTATAAACTATCTAATAAATTTAAGTTCCAAATTAAATTCCAAGAACTCCTTGATACGAGTATAAACTATCTAATAAGTTTAAAATTCTAATTTTTAAATTGAAGAACTCCTTGATACGAGTATAAACTATCTAACAAAAAAATTCAAATTTTAAATTCAAGAACTCCTTGATACGAGTATAAACTATCTAATAAATTTAAAATTCTAAATTTTAAATTCAAGAACTCCTTGATATGAGTATAAACTATCTAATAAATTTTAAATTTTAAATCCAAGAACTCCTAGATATGAGATTAAACTATCTAACAAATTTTGAGACCCGTCCATTTCCACGACAAGTCACCAATGAACAAGTCTTAAGGGGGCATTTGTAGGCAAATTAAATTTATTGCCTATTAATTATGTCATGTGTAAAATAATGAATTAAATATTTTATTATATTTTATTTATATTTTGGAATTAAATTAAATATGATTCCAAAATTAAATAAATATATAATTATTATTTATTACATGGATTTTACTGACTAATGAGAAGCTGATATATGTCAAATCTGCACAGAAAATAAAATATTCAATATGGAGATCTTCCAAACCAATAGAATTGCGCCACATAAGCCCTAGGCCCATGGCCACTCCATCTAAGCCCTAAAAGCCCAACTCTAAATTTCCTAAATTAAATCCTCCTGCAACTATAAATGGGGGTCTCCATATCATATGAAAACACACAAGAAATCATAATTGAAGAGCTCAAGAAGTTGGCGGAAAATTCTCTACGAAATTCTCTCCAGCATTCAAGGCATTCTAGCGAGATTCAAGCCGTTCTTCGTGGAAAGCAACGCGTTCTTCGCCGGAATCATCTCAAATCCAGCGTCTGATCCGGAATCAAGGTTTTCAACCCTCCAGTCAACGTTATAAAGTCAAGGTGTTCTAGCAAGAGTCAAGACGTTCTTCGTAGAAGCAACGTGTTCTTCGCTAGAGTCACTTCAAATCCAACGTTCAATCCAGAATCAAGGTCGTCGGCCCTCCGGATAACGTCATCAAATTCAAACAACAGGTCCAAAAAGATTGAAGAGACAAGTTCACTCTGAAGATTTCAAGAACCGTTTGAAGATCAAGTTTTGAAGAGAAGAATCAGAGGATCAAGACAGAGATTATACCGCAATCGCACTTTAATTCAAAGAAGAAATCTACTTGTACACTTTTCGCGCTATTTATTCAAATACACGAAAATTTGTGTTACAATTTGAAAATTTTTTCAGGCGAGGGCATTAACATAATTTGATAATTCTATTAAAATCACGAAGTATTTGATAATAAGATCGTCATCTTAATGAAGTATTATCATTATGCTAACAAAGCATTATCGTGATGCTAATTAAAGTTTTCTAATATAGTTAGCGAAAAAATATATTCTAAAAAATAATTATAAACCTAATTTGATTTAATAAACCCTAATTGAATGGAAGAAATCTTAATTGGATGAAATAAACCTTAATTGAATGTTATAAACCATAAATGAGTTGGAACAAATCATAACAATAATATATATGTACAACTTTAGCATTATGATTTTGCTTCATTAGCACTATGACTACATTATGTTAGCATATGACAATACTCTATTAACATGCGTTATAAACCATAATTGGATGGAATAAACGCTCACAATTAATTAGGAACTAAAAAAATTAAAAAAAGTAATTATTAATCATAATCAGATGTAATAAACCATAATTGAGATGGAATAAATCCTAATTGAGATGAAATAAACCATAATTGAGATTGAATAAATCCTAATAAATCTGCACTACGCTAGCATTATAATAATTCTTCGTTAGCACAGTGAATACATTATGTTAGCATATGATAAATGCTTCGTTAGCATACATTATCATAATGCTGACGAAGCATTATTATAAGCTAACGAAAGCATTTACAACCTGGGTATGCACTTATCTTTTGTATTTTTTGTCCATATTTTTTCATCTAAACATAGTCTTTTGACATCTTAAATGAAAGAGCACGAAGAGAACTTTAATTTGTTATATTTTTTTTGCGTGCATTGGATTAAAAATGAGCAAGTTATGGTCGTTTAAAATTTTTAATATTTTTTTAAAAAATTGTTGACATTATCAATTTTAAAGGTTTGGACGAAAATAGTCATCCTTCCTTTATTTTTTGCCTTATTATTTATGAAATTGCCACCATATTTTTCATTAAATCTCAACCATAAGATCATTAAATTGGATGGTGTAGATTTAGTGATGTTTAACACATGTCAATTTAGCAATATGATCTCATCCAGTTAGCTGTAACACCCCATTTAAGAAAATTCGAGGTGCTACACAAGATTAAATAATATTTTTATCGTAATTTCTTTAGAAATAAAATCCATCAATCATCGTTTGGGAAGACTTTTCAAACAACCAATCACGAACATATTCCACAAACGACTAGTCAATGTTGAAAGGCTAACATTTGAACGAGTCCGAAATAACGGAGGAACATATAAGATTTTAATATTCTTAAATATTCAAAACATTTAGCGGAAGCATAATACGATAAAATATTAACCAAAGTCAATGTTCCATATTCGAAATACAGTTTTCGACATAGTCAAAAACTTAAAGAACCCATATGTCTACGTCAGCTGCATGCATCATCTCATATCTGAAAAATATTTTAGAAAATGTAAGTTGAGTGCCAGAAAACACTCAGTGGACTTATCGTATTCGTCCAAACACATGCATAGATTTATCATATAAAAAGCCAACAATTCAATATTTATAATCATGTCAATACGCTTAAGAACATTTATTCAAAAGCCAATAAATCAATATTCATTCTAATGCCCATGCGCTTAAGAATAGTTATTCAAAAACGAACAATTCAATATCCATTCTTATGTCAATGCGCTTAATAGTATTTATTCAAAAAGAACAATGTAGTATTTATTCTAATGTCAATGCACTTAAGAATATTTATTCAAAAGCCAATACGCTCAATTAACCATGCGTGGATATAGATCCTATGTGATCACATAACTATCTTTCAATATAATTGACCATGCCAGAATTCATCATGCAGATTAAATCATCGAAAATAGTCGTAATTATATATGGACGAAAGCATTGTAAACAAAGGTTTTAGTTAGCTAAAGCCATCTTATAGCTAAAATGGCTAGAGCTTTACACGTGTCCTACTGATCCTAAGTCTGGATTTCAGGTTCGGGCCTACAAATGAAAAACTACCTATTATTATCATGCTAAACCCTAAAACTATATCATAAGGTAAGTATGGACTTAAGGAACGAGCTCTCAAAATTTGGGCTCAATCGAACAACTTTCGAAACTGGATATATTTAAATTGGCCCACAAAGCTCAATTAGAGTCTTGGTCATTTAAGACATTTTAGAATAAACTCTTGAAATAAATAAAATTATCCAATATATATAAAAGATGATTATAACACTCCTCAAAATAAATCCATAATTATTTTATTCATCTTTATAAATCTTATTTAATTAAAATTTAAACTATGAAACTAAAAAAAAAAAAACATCCTAATTAATCTTAACACACGCACAAACAGAGCACACTTACCAAAATTAAATCTTTCTCCTCTCATCCTCACACTTACATATACAGTACACATAACATGATTTTTCAAAATGAGAACAAGCCCAGTTCTCTCTCTATCTTCATTAAAGCACGCCTCTTTCCTCTCTCTTCAAGCCGAACACACGCACACACACAAGCTCAAAAACCAAGCAATACGTTTTCTCTACTGTACCCACCTCTCTATCTCTACTGCACAGCATTAAAATAACCAAACCATTTTCATTTTTCTTGTCTCAATCTAAAACTCATGTGCAAGTTCAAACCTATTTAAGAAAATCATCATTATGAAGTCAACTCTCTCTTTCTCTCTCTCTCTTCAAACCCATCTCCGCACATGCACCATAACAGTAAATCAAACAAGAATTCTTTTCTCACTCCCCTCTAAACCCGTAACCCTTCACAGTGCACACAAGCACAATTTCTATAATTTTCTTTCACCATTTTCACACATGCAACAACTCTCACACACCTAGACTTGTACGTAATAATTTTCTCATGAAATGAAATACTAGAAACATGAAATCAATTAACAATGGTGGATTATGGGTTTTTCAAATATTAAGGTCATTTGAGTTGAAACTCGAAATTGAACCCTCAAAACTTCATAGTCTTAAAATTAACAAGGGAGAAAGATAGAGGAAGAAGAGACGAAGAGGATAGTGTCATTGCATGCCGGATTCGGTAATCAGAAAAGTTCGTTGGCGACGCACCGACGTTCAACCAAGATGAGCATTTTCTGGCTATTTCAGACTTCCTTTCCTTACATACTTACACCATTACTTTTAAAATGAAAGGAGTCTAGAACATATATTTGAGAAATTCTTAGCCGAAAATGAAAATTCTGGCGACTGCAAATGGTGATCTGGTGGCAATGCTCCGTATCCGGCCACCTTATGGAAATCGCTTGAAGGAAAGGAAATGAGCTCCTCTTTGAAGTGGGTGAAGAAAATGAGTTCACATTATATAAAAATGTAATTTATATTTTCTTAGAATTGGGCTAAAAGCTTAAGGGCTGAAATTATTTTAAAATTGGGCTTCTATTAATTAATTCGTGTCAGGCCCACTAGACTAGATTGAGCTCTAGCTAAGTCAAAAATTATATTTATCTAGACAAATTAGACCAATTTACTAGTATGATCCAATTGCAAGGTTTTGGGGTATTACATTAGCAATATGAGCCTATCTCATATTATCACTCATATTAGCAACATATATCTCTCGTATTAGTTTATCAATACAACGCTTGAAAAATAACGGTTTTAAAGCGTTGTTTATTTAATTTCGAGAATTGAGCCCAAAATCCGAAAACATAACAAAATTTCTAAACTACGAAAATAATCCCACATTCATCAACTTCTCAAATATTACAAGTTTGTCATCTACTTTGACTAAAACATTGACAAAATTGTGATCATTAGATCTAATCAATTCTAGGGCTTGGATTATAAGAATTAAAAAAAAAGGTAATCATTAAAGCAATTTTGTCTTTTGAACTATTTTCTCGAATTTAATATATATTGCAAAGTCATGCAGAATATTTTTTCGGTATTTTTAGTTAACAAACTTACAGGAAAATTCTACCCTAGTGTACCCCAATCATTAATATATTTTAATATTATTTTATTATCTATCTAATACACTTTTATTATTTTTTAAATAATGTATTAGTCGTTGGGATAGTACCCCAACCTCTAGAATAGATTTTTCCCAAACTTAGCTCAAATATAGGTTATAGTGCTTTGCCAGTCCTACCCCATTAGAACCTCATTATTCTATATCTACGTAATTTAGCAAGCCAAACTCTATTCCAAATAATTGAATTGGATTAATGTTTGTTTATTTGCCCTATCATTTTTCAGTAATGTTTGGCAGCAACTTTTATTCTTATATTTTCATTAATTTCCTAAATCGATAGCGTTTCACTAGGACTGTACTGAATTATTTTTTTTGAGAAAAAGTTAGTTTTGTATTTAAGTAGGAATGTAGGATGTATGTCCTCGAATACATCCAAACTATGAAGTCCCATATATAAAAAGAAGATGTTTCGAGATCAAGACTGAAGACTGACCACTCCTCATTTCCAACTAAAAAAAAAGTAGGATGTATGGTTTCAAAAAATATATAATATTTAAAAGAATTCTTAAATGAAATGTTGGTTTGGTTGCCAGGAAAGTAAAGTTGTTTGAGAATAAGATTTCTAGGAATGTGATTATAAGTTGTTCTTTCTGATATGTTTGGCACTGGTTATTTTCGATTCACTTAGAGGGGTACTCTTTTCCCAATTTGGTTTTTCCCACAATGGGTTTTCCATTTTGGTTTTGACGAGGCTTCGGTCGCTAGAGTTATCAATTTGTGATATTCTGGATTTTTAGGTTTGGTCTCTTTTTTTTCTTTTATTTATACAATTCATTCGAGACTATTTATCATGTATTTGAATCATAATGAGAAAATTATCAGGATTCTCATTTCAGTATTTTGATTCAAATTAATCGAGTATGTAGAAAATAAAATGTCAAATGTAAGCTTATTAAGATAAATTAATAATATTGTAGATTTGTAGTCTAGTAGTATTCTTCACTCATTTTATGATGAGAGATCGGAGTTCGATCATCATTTTTCTCACCCAATTTAAAAAATAGCAATGAAGCAAATATATAAAAAATAAGAAAATATATAACGCAAACCATTGATTACCAAAAAAATAATTCAATTAATTTTGACAAAAGTAATTCTGTAACCTGTGCCAAATCTTTGTTTTATTTATTTTTTTCAATTTTTTTATTTTAATTAATTATGATTCAATTTAACTTTAAATTTTTATTTAGGTTCATCCTTTCTCAATTAAGAAATATTAAAAAAATAAAAATAATAATAATTCTGACACAGAAAATATAACACGGATTGACACAAGAATTTGATATGAGAAAAATAGGTGGTAGAGTTTCTTGAACGTGCCCCCTAGAAATTTTTATGAAATTAAGTTTGCTCTAATGAATTGCACAGAGAGAGAGAGAGAGAGAGAGAGAGAGAGAGAGAGAGAGAGAGAGAGAGAGAGAGAGAGAGAGAGAGAGAGAGAGAGAGAGAGAGAGAGAGAGAGAGAGAGAGAGAGAGTATAAATTTTAGTGATCATCTGAAAAGACAACGGGTTTAAAGCGTTCCTTATTTAATTTCGGGAATTGAGCCCAAAATCCGAAAACATAACATAATTTCTAAACTACAAAAATAATCCCACCTTCATCAACTTCTCAAATATTACAAGTTTATCATCTACTTTGACTAAAACATTGACTAAATTGTGATCATTAGATCTAATCAATTCTAGGGCTTGGATTATAAAAATTAAAAAAAAATGGTAATCATTAGAGCAATTTTGTCTTTTGAACTATTTTCTCTAATTTAATATATATTGCAAAGTCATGCAGAATATTTTTTCGTGATTTTTAGTTATCAAACTTACGGGAAATTCTACCCTTGTGTACCCCAATCACTAATACATTTTAATATTATTTTATTATTTATCTAATACATTTTTATTATTTTTAAAATGATGTATTAGTAATCGGGATAGTATCCCAACCACTGAGATAGATTTTTCCCAAACTTACTTAGCTCAAATATAGGCTATTGTGATTTGCCAGTCCTACCCCATTAGAACCTCATTATTCTATATCTACGTAATTTAGCATGCCAAACATTCGTACAAATAAGTAAATTGGATTAATGTTTGTTCATTTGTCCTTATCATTTTTCACTAATGTTTGGCAGCAGCTTTTATTTTTATACTTTCAATAATTTCCCAAATCGACAGCGTTTCACTAGGGTTTTGTTATTTGCTAGTTTTGTAAACATGTAGGATGTATGCGGATTAGATCATTTGTGCCGATCTGTGTTATATTTCTCGAGTCACAATTAGTGTTTTTTTAAATTTTTTTTAATATACTCTAATTGGAAAATAGTCAACCCTAAATAAGAATTTAATATTAAATTAAATCATAATTTTCATCAATTATATAAAATTTTTTATTCTTATATTTTCATTAATATCCCAAATCAACAGCTTTTCACTAGGACTGTTTTGTATTATTGTTTTGAGAAAAAGTTAGTTTTGTATTTAAGTAGGAATGTAGTATGTATGTCCTCGAATATATTTAAACTATGAAGTCCCATTTATAAAAAGGAGATATTTCGAGATCAAGAATATATAATATTTAAAAGAATTCTTAAATGAAAGGTTGGTTTGGTTGGCAGGAAAGTAAAGTTGTTTGGGAATAAGATTTCTAGGAATATGATTATAAGGAACATTAATACTAACAGACTATTTATCATTGTAGCGCCTAAGTGCTAAAAGATTGTGGAAATGGACACCACGGGAGTTAGAATTAAGAAGCGGGAAAGAAATGGGATAATCTGATTAACAAAACCTCAACAGAAGACTCAGAACAATCAAACATACTCTACAATAATATATACTTATCTATAACACCAAGACCAAAGTTCTTAGTGTTTAATAAAAGATTATTGTAGCGCCCCGATCCCGAAAGACCGTGGAAATGGACGCCACGGGGGTTGGAATTAAGAAGCGGGAAAGAAAGGGGGTAACCTGATCAATGAGAACTCAACAGAAGACTCAGAAAAGTAAAACATGCTTTATAATATAACATATACTTATCCATAACACTAAGACTAGAGTTCTTAGCATTTAACAAATGAATATTACAAGTGCGGAAGCTCCATTATTAACAGGATACTTAACAAAAAGAGACAACAAGAAAATATGTAAATAACAAAAGCCCATGTCTCAGCATCGTCACGTCCACGCGCCAGCCTACTAACCTGAAAATATTTGAAAATATTTGGGCTGAGTACTAATGCACTCAGTGGGCAAGTTTTCACAATTCAAGTTATGCAAATCATTTTGTAAAGTAATCTATCTGTGTTCATGCAGGTAGTGAAGCTTAGGAGGTTTAAAAGTTGGAAGCAACCTAAGTTCACCAAAACATTTTATCGTGAAGCGTTTAAGAGTATAACCCATCACTGCCCGCAACCCAAACTACATCACCAGCGCATAACGTTGAGTATGGCCATAGTATACCCAATGAGTATAACCAATAAGTGTTTCATTTTAGTCTCACCGACAAGGAGTAGGGCAGGACAAACAATGCATGCATACTGTAGCTACTCACAGTGACACAGCGCTGGTTTATGAGACTCCGACAACATACAATAGCACGTAAATATTTAACACAGATAGTCACATATGCAATTTTAGCAAAGCAGAGCTTAATAACTCGAAAGATACAATTTTTAAAGATACAGTATAGCCCACCTGGATAGAAGATAACCTCCGGATTAGTTCTGCTACTTCTTCTAGTCCTACAACAATCAGTTTTGGCTTAGTTAACTAAATGGTTCCTATTAAAACTCAATCTCTAATCTTCCTTTTAATATATATCTGATCAACTCTATTATTGGATTAGACATTCAAAATAATAATTATTTCACAAATAAAAACTTTAATTCACTAATTACTATTCGTATGCAATTAATTTCAAATACCTAATCTAGTAATTTTGGAAATCATGCCAACTACTTAAATTATAATCTAGTAATTTTAGTAATTATAACAATTATATTTAGATAAGAATAAAATTAAAATTGGTTTACCATTGTCTATCATCATTTTGTTTTCGCGGAAAAATAATTTAAATACTTGGAAGATTATATGAATCACATGTTGTAATATTGAATTACAAATCTACAATTTTACAACCTAATTCGGTTAAATTCAATACACTCGAATAAACAATAATTCTTTGCATTAATACAATTCATAGGGCTAATCTTCATTTATTTAATATGTGCTTTTAAGCTTATATGATACAATCTAATCATAGTTATTAAATATCATTAATTAAACGATAATAAAACCAACAATAATAGCTAATATATTAAGATTTATTATTTCTCTAAAAAAAAATCAATTATTACGGAACATTAATAAACTATTGTACATGAAAATAATTAAGGGACAAACCTTCAGTTGCAAATGCCTCTCGGTTTATGCAAATTAATTTTGGATATAATCTTATTCTTCTTTATTTGTTACGAGTATATATATATATATATATATATATATATATATGTATAAGAAGATGATGAAATCCTATCATTTCAAGCTATTCAATATCATATGACTCTCATTACTTCAATTGATAAAAAGCCACCTAATTTATCTTCAAATATACATAATTTAAAGCTTTGCACCTATCAATCCTATATACCTAGGAATGAGCTAGCATAGGGTTGATTAATTATCTCATTTTTTTATTACCATCCACTAACCCAATATTTTCTTAAGGTACAAGTATACTATATTTAAATTGGCTATACATATTAAAATATTATTTTCATCTTTATATATGGCAAGTGGATGTATATGCCTATATATATATATATATACACACACACGTTTACTATATATATATATTTTCTTTAATTATATAAATAACTATATGGTACATTTTTTTTAGCACTTATATGTATATATTTGTATGTAAATACAAAAAAAAAATCATACTAAATCTATTTGCATTCAATAAATAAATATATAATTAATCGAATTAAATCGGAATCTAAGGTTCTGAATAAAAATACAAGAATGCATCAAAGTATCTTTAACCTACTCAACAAGTATACTTACCTAAAAATATAAAAATAAAAATTAAGGGTCTATTTTCTTCCCTAGATTATCCTTATGGTTAGCATATGCTATTTATATATTTTTTTAATACCAAGAAGTTTGGATATTTTACTTATTCTAACTATTAGATATATATATATATATATATATTCCTAATTAAATTTAGATAATAAAATTTTCGGGGTATTACACTCCTCCCCCCTTAAAGGAATTTCATCCCGAAATTCACGTACCTTTGAATAATTCAGGATATTGCTGTCTCATTTTGCTTTCTAGTTCCCACGTTGCTTCAGTTCGATCATGATGATTCCATTGCACAAGCACCAATGGAATTTGCTTGTTTCTTAGGACTTGAACTTTTCTATCAAGAATTTCGTGGGGTTTTTCCTCATACGTCATATTAGAACGTAGAACCAACTCACTTTCTTTGATAACGTGTTCTGGGTCAAACACGTATTTCCTGAGCATTGAAACATGATATACATCGTGAACTTGTGACAGGTCTGGCGGTAGAGCTAATCGATAAGCAACCTCACCAATTCTTTCTAGTATCTTAAATGACCCAATAAATCTTGGTCTTAACTTGCCTTGTTTTCCGAATCTCACAACACCTCATGTTGGAGATACCTTTAAGAAAACTTTTTCATCAATTTGAAATTGTAAGTCTGTTCTGCGCTTATCTGCATAAGCCTTCTGTCTGTCTTGTGCTTTTTTCATTCTTGCTCGAATTTGGTCGATCATCTTGACAGTGGTCTGTATAATCCCTGGACCCAATATTTTCCTTTCTTCAACTTTGCCCCAGTACAGGGGTGATCTGGTGATCTGCATTTGCGACCATACAAAGCTTCATATGGTGCCATTTTTATAGCTGATCGGTAGTTGTTGTTATAAGCAAACTCCATCAAGGGTAAAACATCTTCCCAGCTGGTATTTCCGTCCAACACAACTCCACGGAGCATATCTTCTAAAATTTGTATCGTTCTCTCTAACTGGCCATCTGTTTAGAAATGGAGAGTGGTACTGAATCTTAGATTCGTTCTATTTGCTTTCCTAGAAACTTCTCTAGAACCTTGATATCAAACGAGTATCACAATCAGACGTGATAGAAATTGGAATTCTATGCAAACGAACAATTTATTTTACATAAATATGTGCTAATTTGCTTAACTCCGCTGTTGTTTTGATCGGCACAAAATGTGTTGCTTTCTTTAATCGATCCATGATGACCCACGCTATTGAGTTCCCTTTCACTGATCGTGGTACGCCTACCATAAAATCCATCGTTATATGCTCTCATTTCCACTCTAGAATTTCCAACGGCTGCAATAATCCTGAAGGTTGTTGATATACGACTTTCACTTGATGATATGCCACACATCTCTATACAAACGCTACTATCTCTCTTTTCATATTATTCTACTAGAAATATATTTTCAAGTCCTACAAGGATCAATCCTTGATTCAGGATCGATATAACCACTTTTAAAATTAATTTAATATTTACTTTAATTTAATGGGAGCTTAATTCGTTTTACTTCGACTAGGAATGCACAATACCCGTGTTCAAAACCCTACATGACTCGATAGTAGGTTCTTAATATACTTTTCAATTAACTTGAAACAATTTTGACGAATTAAATGGAACAATTTAAAACAGGACAACAATTTCAAAAAATCATAGGAAATTCAAATTAAATCTGATTGAGACACGGTCAGCGGCCACGTGTCCGCTACAAAAGGACCTAAAATCGGTTAGAAGGAGTCGGAGACAAATTTCGATCACCTTGGCCTGAAATCGGCCGAAAAGACAACTATAACTGTTCACCCGAACAGATTAATCAACAAAAAGTGTGGGTCTTGATCAAGCTCGATACTCAACGGATTTTCAATTAAAAGTACAGTTTTTCATAGTATGGAAGATATGGGATTTAATGAAACAAATGGGTCAATAATAGAATGGCTACAATGACTGGAAATGAGCAAGAAATATAGCATCTTCAATATAGATGGAATCTGCTAGAAAAGAGTATGGTTTTCAAGAAAAATTACAGCTCGGATACAGAGAATCAAATGATATCTGATCTTAGATCGGACATAAGAGATTGAAAGACTACAAGGAGGAGTTGTTGTAGACCAAAAATCAAGTTCATACTTTAGAGGAAACGACGGAAAACAACCTCTAAAGTTGCACTCGCAACACAAGGATTTTTGTGGTAGATTTTGACGAGTCAATTCGTGATGTGTCTTTGATAGACCAAATGATATCAAATTGATGATTCGAGACTTGTTATGAAAATAATGACGTAAATCGGGGGAAAGAAATAGTTGGATTAATGGAAAAAGATGTCATGGGACTACAACACAACTCGGTGACTAGCAATACCACTAAAGTTCTAGGCCCATTTTCTCAACTTTTCGGGCACCAGTTGAAAACAACAACAAGACAAATTTTGTTCTATTATGACAAAGAAAAGTATGTATAAAGTTTTAGAGTTTTCTCAACGGATTTCATTCCTAAAAGATTGAAAGAAAGATGGTTTCTTGGGGAGGAGAGGGCAAAGATGATAGAGAGAGAACATAAATGAGTGATTCTTCATTATGCTTGCTCATTATTTTCATGGATCAGGATGTTCAGCTGCCCCCACCCTTGACATGCGTGGTGACACATGAAGCACGATAAGGTTGAGTGGTGGCAATCAATTTGTGATGTATTTTAATATATGGTATATGGTTGAAATAGAGAATGAATAAAATTCCGTTGGAAGGTCAAGCGAACTCCGTTTTTAATGAAATCAGTGACCACATGATAAGGAAACGATTTGAGACTCCTAGTGAAGATGAAATCAACTTCAGAGTTTGAAATAAAATAGTAGAATTAAGGATGAAAAGACAATCTTTCAATATTAGGACATACAAGATTCAATAAATGTCCAAATGATGAATAAAGAAGATTCATAGAGATGTCTAGGCACGAGAAACAATATAGATGATCGAGAGAGATTTAGAAGACGACATGATTTTAAGAGTAGAATTGAGTCTATATCGGGAGTCATTGTCAACTTCTTCTTACACTCTTGAAATCTCTATTTACTAGCTTATGTACACTTAAAGACTACGTATTCCTAAACAGTGTATCATAGGAGAGGCTATCTTTGAGAATTCTTCAACAAATCTACGATAGTCTCCTATAAGGTTGAGAAAACTATGTAGTTCTAAAGGATTTGATAGTTCAGACCAATTATTAATGGCTTCGACTTTGTTTGGTGTAATGACTTGATCCCGAAAAATAGGCAATAAACGAGGGATAGGGTGTTAATTAAAAAGAAAAATGAATTCGGGGACATAAATCAATGGAAAGGCATTAAGAATAGTATGATACAAAGTCTATAGATCCAAGAGTAGGTTATGCCTTTTGAAAAATTAGGAAGCATAAATTCTGTAGCTAGAGAAAATCTCATTCTAATAACAGCTTATAAGAAGGAAAGTGAACCTAGAATAAATCAAGATACTCATTCATAGATGAAGAAAATAATAAGCAGACACCGACAAGAAAATAGACCTCTTCATAGTCCAGAAGAAAATCATCACACCTTGTTTCTAAGTTCCTATGTTGCTTGATCTTAACGGTTCTATCTAGTGAGGCTCCTATCGTATGTTATATGTACACACAAGATCAACTCGCCGTTCTTGAGCATATGATCCAGGACAAACACATACTTCATTAGGATCGATACAGTTAACACATCATGCATCCTTTATTTTCACTGCGCTTTTCTCATTGTCTATAGATAATTGTAGAACATTTTCCAGCTTGTGTTCTCATCTAAGATGACTCCTTGAAGCCTGTATCTCTTATTTTGTATCGCTCGTTCGATCTAGCCATTTGTTTACGTGTGAAGCTCAATTTCGTATCCATAGTTTTCTGACTGATTGTTGATGTGAATTAGGTTTCTCGATCCGTTGTGACCGAGATAAGTATTCCACATAGATACACCATAACTCGTATGTATAGATAAACTAGCTTGTTTGACTCCATCTCTATCTTGATTGGTATGATATATATCAGTCGACAAAAATCTCTTGTTCCACTATAAAAATATTCGAGTATTTCTTACTTTTTTTTTTCTATTCATAGCACATGCTATCTCCTTAGCTCCCCAGGGCGGTAGATTCCGATCTCTTCTTGCACATGTAATTGGGATAAACATATCAAGAGGAGACAACATTCCACATCTACAAAAGGTGCCAAGTTGATCTAACAACAAATTACCAAACATGACCCGACTGCATCGCACAATCATCTATGGCCATCATACGTTCAATCATCAAAATGAAAGGTTTCCTCAGTTTAACTATATTCTTAACAATCTCATAAGTGTTTACAAGTCTAGCCTAAGTTCAGCAACCAGGCTATTAATCTTATGTTATCAAGCTTCCAAGTTCTCGTTCTCATTCTAGAGTATATATAACAAACACTTTTCATCTATCACAGTTCAATAGTATGTATTTTGCATATTCCAAATGTCACAAGTATGCACAAGGCATAGATAACTGGTATGCTCAAAGACATATGTCAAAACCAGTATGCTATCAACATAGCAACAGAGTACGCAATCAGTGTAGTTAATCAGAGTATGCGATCAGCATAAAAATCAATCTTTCAAGGAATTCCCATCAACATGGAGAATCCTAATCTTTCATTTCAAAAGAAACATAACATTCAACATTAATGTAACTTTTAAAATTAATATCTGCATAAAAGCATGCGTACCTTTTGGGCTGTTGCCTAAGTGATGAGCTGAGGGCTTATATAATATCACACAAGAATTTACTATTCACAAATGAAAGATGACCCAACAGGTCTGCAGAGTTGCCAGACCTGCTCTGATACCACTTTGTAGCGCCCCGATCCCGAAAGACCGTGGAAATTGACACCACGGGGGTTGGAATTAAGAAGCGGGAAAGAAAAGGGGTAACCTGATCAATAAGAACTCAACAGAAGACTCAGAAAAGCAAAACATGCTTTATAATATAACATATACTTATCCATAACACTAAGACTAGAGTTCTGAGCGTTTAACAAATGAATATTACAAGTGCGGAAGCTCCATTATTAACAGGATACTTAACAAAAAGAGACAACAAGAAAATATGTAAATAACAAAAGCCCATGTCTCAGCATCGTCACGTCCATGCGCCAGCCTACTAACCTGAAAATATTTGAAAATATTTGGGCTGAGTACTAATGCACTCAGTGGGCAAGTTTTCACAATTCAAGTTATGCAAATCATTTTGTAAAGTAATCTATCTGTGTTCATGCAGGTAGTGAAGCTTAGGAGGTTTAAAAGTTGGAAGCAACCTAAGTTCACCAAAATATTTTATCGTGAAGCGTTTAAGAGTATAACCCGTCACTGCCCACAACCCAAACTACATCACCAGCGCATAACGTTGAGTATGGCCATAGTATACCCAATGAGTATAACCAATAAGTGTTTCATTTTAGTCTCACCGACAAGGAGTAGGGCAGGACAAACAATGCATGCATACTGTAGCTACTCACAGTGACACAGCGCTGGTTTATGAGACTCCGACAACATACAGTAGCACGTAAATATTTAACACAGATAATCACATATGCAATTTTAGCAAAGTAGAGCTTAATAACTCGAAAGATACAATTTTTAAAGATACAGTATAGCCCACCTGGATAGAAGATAACCTCCGGATTAGTTCTGCTACTTCTTCTAGTCCTACAACAATCAGTTTTGGCTTAGTTAACTAAATGGTTCCTATTAAAACTCAATCTCTAATCTTCCTTTTAATATATATCTGATCAACTCTATTATTGGATTAGACATTCAAAATAATAATTATTTCACAAATAAAAACTTTAATTCACTAATTACTATTGGTATGCAATTAATTTCAAATAACTAATCTAGTAATTTTGGAAATCATGCCAACTACTTAAATTATAATCTAGTAATTTTAGTAATTATAACAGTTATATTTAGATAAGAATAAAATTAAAATTAGTTTACCATTGTCTATCATCATTTTGTTTTCGCGGAAAAATAATTTAAATACTTGGAAGATTATATGAATCACATGTTGTAATATTGAATTACAAATCTACAATTTTACAACCTAATTCGGTTAAATTAAATACACTCGAATAAACAATAATTCTTTGCATTAATACAATTCATAGGGCTAATCTTCATTTATTTAATATGTGTTTTTAAGCTTATATTATACAATCTAATCATAGTTATTAAATATCATTAATTAAACGATAATAAAACCAACAATAATAGCTAATATATTAAGATTTATTATTTCTCTAAAAAAAAATCAATTATTACGGAACATTAATAAACTATTGTACATGAAAATAATTAAGGGACAAACCTTCAGTTGCAAATGCCTCTCGGTTTATGCAAATTAATTTTGGATATAATCTTATTCTTCTTTATTTGTTACGAGTATATATATATATATATATATATATATATATATGTGTGTGTGTGTGTGTATAAGAAGATGATGAAATCCTATCATTTCAAGCTATTCAATATCATATGACTCTCATTACTTCAATTGATAGAAAGCCACGTAATTTATCTTCAAATATACATAATTTAAAGCTTTCCACCTATCAATCCTATATACCTAGGAATGAGCTAGCATAGGGTTGATTAATTATCTCATTTTTTTATTACCATCCACTAACCCAATATTTTCTTAAGGTACAAGTATACTATATTTAAATTGGCTATACATATTAAAATATTATTTTCATCTTTATATATGGCAAGTGGATGTATATGCCTATATATATATATACACACACGTTTACTATATATATATATATATATATATATATATATATTTTCTTTAATTATATAAATAACTATATGGTACATTTTTTTTAGCACTTATATGTATATATTTGTATGTAAATACAAAAAAAAATCATACTAAATCTATTTGCATTCAATAAATAAATATATAATTAATCGAATTAAATCGGAATCTAAGGTTCCGAATAAAAATACAAGAATGCATCAAAGTATCTTTAACCTACTCAACAAGTATACTTACCTAAAAATATAAAAATAAAAATTAAGGGTCTATTTTCTTCCCTAGATTATCCTTATGGTTAGCATATGCTATTTATATATTTTTTTAATACCAAGAAGTTTGGATATTTTACTTATTCTAACTATTAGATATATATATATATATATTCCTAATTAAATTTAGATAATAAAATTTTCGGGGTATTACAATTATCATAAGTGCGGAAGCTCAATTCTCAACAGAATACTAACAAAAGAGACAACGAAAAACACGTAAATAACAAAGCCCATTTCTCAGCATTGTCACGTCCACGCGCCAGCCTACTGACATGAAAATATTTAGAAAATATTTAGACTGAGTACTAATGCACTCAGTGGGCAAATTCACAATTTAAGTTGTGCAAATCATTTTCTAAAAGTAATCTATCTGTATCCATATAGGTAGTGAAACTTAGGAGGTTTTAAAATTGGAAGCAACCTAAGTTCACCAAAATATTTTATCGTGAAGCGCTAAGAGTATAACCAGTCACTGCCCGCAAACCCTACTACATCACCAACGTGTAAAGTTTATGAGTATAACCAATGAGTATAACCGTTCATTTTAGACTTTCGACAAGGAATAGGGCATGACGAATAATGCATGCAATACTGTAGCTACTCACATTGACACAACGCTGGTTTATGAGACTTCGACAACATACAGTAGCATGAAAATATTTAACACAGATAATCATATATGCAATTTTAACAAAGCAGAGCTTAATAACTCAAAAGATACAATTTGCAAACGTATAGTAGCCCACCTGGTAATCTGATCTGAAATAGCTAGATCTAGATTCTGATTCTAGTCTCAACTAGAGGTCTCCTTCTTCTGAGCCTACAAGATTATACGACAACTTAATTTCGATAAAAGACTATCATTAGGTCAAAATCTAACATTTCATAGCTATGAAGTAAATACTATAATATCTACTATCTTAATACGCAGCACTCAGGTCATCAAAATATTTTGACTCTTAAAGAAACTTTACTTAGGGCATTTTTATAAAGAAAAACTCTTTAGGGAGTTTTGGTATACAGGGTGGTCAAACCCATATCCTAAAATTAACTCAGTACAAATAAATTCATATCACAAGATCCACCCATTGAAAAAATATGAAACTTTAAATAAAAATACTATATTTTGACAGGGAACAACTTTTGAACTTAAAAGTACAATCGGGATATCCATGAAGGATAGATCTGAAAAACACTATAAATTAATATTCGGATACCCAAAATATACCCGAAATTAAAAGTGACAATATGGAAAATGTATATAAATATACATAGAACATAAAACCATAAGGATATTTTTTGATCTGGCGACCCGAAAGAGTCACCGATTTGAGTGGTGGTGGGGACTTTTTGCGGCGGTCACGATGGTTTTCCATCGTGATTGTCCATCGTATCATCATTTCAATCACGTATTCATGATCTACGCGTTGACCCCTTCAAAATGACTATTTCATAATTGAAATAGGAAACTAGGGACGTACCTTCTCTAGAAGCTGTTCGGCGTTTCGATTTGAAAAATGAATGAAAAATGAAATCTTAGGCTCCTATTTATAGAGGAAAAGTAAATAGGATAATAACGAATAAAAGAAAGAGGATAATGATAGAACATGATAATGATGGAAAAAGAATAGGATAATTATGGAAAATGATACTGGTTTGAAAAAGAACTTGGATAATGACGGATATGCCTTAGTTATCCAAATCTATTACCTTTCAGCTTAAAATTGTGCCAAGTGTTCATTTGAACTCGAAATTAGAAAATTCAAAGTTTGGCACGATCCTTGAAACCTTTTCTATCAACCCAACAAATCAAAACATAATTTTTAAAGCAATTTTTGACCAAAACAAAATTTAACAGATTTTTCTGCCTGCGATTTCCTTCATTTGAGTCCTACAAGGACCCAACTTCTTTCCTAGATTACCCTCAGGTAACATATATTGAATAAAACATTCGAAAATATTTTGGGGTATTACATTCTACCCTCCTTAAAAGAATTTCGTCCCAAAATTCACATACTTTAGAACATCTCAAGATATTGCTGCCTCATCTTGTTTTCAAGTTCCCACGTTACTTCTATTCGATTATGATGATTCCATTGCACAAGAACTAATGGAATTTGTTTGCTGCTTAGGACTTGAACTTGTGTATCAAGAATCTCGTGGGGTTTTTCCTCGTATGTCATATTAGAACGTAGAACTAACTCACTTTTTTTAACAACGTGTTTTGGGTAAAACACATATTTCCTGAGTATTAAAATATGACATACATCGTGAACTTGTGACAAGTTAGGTGGTAGAGCTAATCGGTAAGCAACCTCACCAATTCTTTCTAGTGTCTCGAATGGCCTAATAAATCTTGGTTTCAACTTGCCCCATTTTCCAAATCTCACAACACCTCGTGTTGGAGATACCTTTAAGAAGTCTTTTTCAATGACTTAGAATTGTAGGTCCGTTCTACGCTTATCTGCATAAGCCTTCTGTCTGCTTTGTGCTTCTTTCATTCTCGTTCGAATTACGCCGATTATCTCGACAGTGGTCTGCACAATCTCTAAACCCAATATTTTCCTTTCTCCAACCTTGTCCCAATATAGGAGTGATCTGCATTTGTGACCATACAATGCTTCATATGGTGCCATCTTTATAGTTGATTGATAACTATTGTTATATGCAAACTCTACCAAGGGTAAAATGTCTTCCCCGCTGGTATTTTCGCCCAACACAACTCCACAAAGCATGTCCTCCAAAATTTGTATTATTCTCTCTCTAATTGGTCATCTGTTTGGGGATGAAAAGCGGTACTGAAGCTTAGCTTTGTTCTAATTGCTTACTGGAAACTCCTCCAGAAATAGTCTCAGGAACAATTGACTGCTGCTCAAGATAGGGATTCAGTCCCTGTCTCTAATGCGTTCGATATACTGATGTAGGTTACTACCCCTATAGAACAGGAGACTCTTGTTTAGAAGGAGAGTTTTACTACTAATGTTTCAGTTGTTAATTCAGGTTGCATGGCAGGTTCTGATGGTGTGGTTTCTAAGGATATGTCATCTAGGAATGATTGCATTCCTCCGGAAGATAATATTATCACTAGAAGACAGGGGATAGTTTTTGAATATGCTGGGAAGTCTTTGCAAGATGCAAATACCTCTTTGGAGGCCGTGCTAGAGGAGATTCATGTTTCAGCTGCTGCGGGGATAAGGGAGGTCGATGCCGGTGAAGTGGAAAATTTTTAGGAAACGACTGATACTTCTGATGTTCTTGGTTATTTGAAGATGGAAAATTTGGGAGACACTGATGCTTTGGCGGCTCAGGTTTCTCCTATCCAGCCTCTTAAACGCATTTATACTAAGAGAACAAATGTTCCTCCCATGGAGTTGCATAGGTCCGGAAGGCTTCGGACAGCGGAAGGGGATGTTGGGCAACAGGAGGTGGATGGAGAACAACAGGCTCCGTATGTAGTTTCAGAACCGACCTCTAATGCTTTGAAGAAAATGGAGTTAGTTGCATGTTTGCAAAATTCAAATTCGCATCCTGGGGAGACTACTCCCTTGCGGAATTCTGATGTTTCTCAATGAATTTGTTAGTCTGGAATATTTTTAGGATTTCCACGAAGGTTTCTCAAAATATTCTCAGAAAGCACGTTCAGGTGTTCAAGCCTGATGTGTTGGATTTAATTGAGCCTAGGGCTCGTTTTGACAATATTCCGACTTCTTATTAGAGATCCTTGGGTCTTTTTGCCGATTTTTCAAAATATTAGAGCTTCAAGGAGCTCAAATATTTGGATTTTTATTGCAAGCAACGTTGTTGCTATTATTCTTTTCTCATCAGAACAATGTGTGATGATAAAGGTTGATTCTCAAGGCTTTTCGGGGGTGGTCGTCATGGTTCACGACTCAACCTCCTATATTAAGAGACGTGACTTGTGGACTGATCTTGCTGGACTTCATGGTTGCTTTGTCATTCTTGGGAATTTTAATGCAATTCGAGGGGCTCACGAGAAGCGCTCTAAATCTAAGCCCACTCCTCAAGCGTGCCTTGATTTCAATAACTTTATTGGTGATTTGGGTGTAACGGAGGTTGTTTGTTTGGGTTTATCTTTTTCCTGGTCAAGCAGACATTTTTTCCCTGAAAATATAGAAACTGTACAGCTCTCCAAACTTATGGGCTGAGATCTTTTCATTTTTAGAATATGTGGTGTCAACATGAAGGTTTTTTAGGTTTCGTTCGTCATTCTTGCGAGGAAGATGCGTTTTGTTCTAGTAAAATTTGGATGGTTATATTGAAGCTCAAGCGTCTTAAAGGTGCTCTTAAAAATTAGAATACTCAAGTGTTTGGCAATTTTAATTTGAAGATCTCTGAATTGAAATGATAATTGACTATGGTGTAGGAGAATATTTTGATCAATGGTTATAGTGAGGAAAGAATTGATGAGGAAATCTCGATCCAAGCTAAAATTAATGCTCAATTATTGGTCAAATCTTCTCATTTGAAATAGCAAAGTCGTATCGACTGGCTCAACGATGGTGACAGGAATACAAAACTTTTTCATGCTAGTCTAAGAGCCAGACGTGCCAAGGCATCGATTGATATTATGAAAATTGAAGGTGATCTTGTTAAGGATCAAGAACGGATTGCGGAGCATGTAGTCACCTATTATAAAAATTTGTTCATGAGTACTAGTCAGCAAAGGAAGGAGTTTGCCATGTTAGATTCTATTGTTCCTTCTTTAGTTTCAGAGATTCAAGCTGCTCAGCTTTCCTCGGCTCCTTCCACGGAAGAGATCAAAGAGGCTGTATTTTCCTTGGATGCAAATCGTGCGGCAGGCCCGGATAGATTTACGGATAAATTTTTTCAAGTTGCATAGGAGATTGTTGCACTGGATATTATTAATGCGGTCTTGGAATTTTTTAAATATGGTGTGATTCCTCTGGGATTAAATTCCAGTTTTTTGGTTCTTATTCCGAAAAAAGATGGTGCCTTGAGGGTCGAAGATTACAGACCAATTGCTTTAAGTAATTTTATGTTTAAAATATTTACCAAAATTCTTGCCACGTGATTAAATGCTATTGCGGCTCAGATTGTTACTCATGATCAATATGGATTTATTCAAGGTCGTCAGATACACGATGCCATTTTGCTCGCCTTGGAGGGTGTTAATGCCTTAAATCGAACTCATGAAGGGCGCAATATGGCGATTAAGGTTGACATTACAAAAGCTTTCGATACTTTGCAGTGGGATTTCTTACAACATATTCTTGGTTGTTTTGGATTTTCTCAAAAATTTTGCAATTGGATTCATAATATCCTTGAGTCAGCTAGGTTGTCTGTGCTTATTAATGGTGCATCGAGATGGTATTTTTCTTTTTCTCAAGGAGTTCGTCAAGCGGACCCTTTATCCCCATTACTGTTTGGAATTATGGAAGAGGTCCTTAGTTATTCTTTCAAGTATGCCGTGGAGAAGAAGAGCTGAATTCCTATGTCATATGGTCGAGGGGTTCTTTTTCCAATCCATATTTTGTACGCTGATGATTTCTTCCTTTTTTGTCAAGCTACCAAAAGGAACGTTTGCACTTTGGCCAAGATCATAGATGTTTATGCCAATTTATCGGGGCAAGTTTGTAGTCGGGCTAAGTCTAGGGTCTTTTATGGGAAAGGCACTAAGAAGAGAGTGAATGTAGCTTTGGCTTCTAAAACTTGGGTTCACGGTTGGGCACTTTCCTACCTCTTACCTTGGCGTTCTTATATTTTTCGGAATCCCGAAGCTTATGCATATGCGGCCCATTGCTGATAAAATTTTGGTAAAATTTGACCGTTGGTGTGGGAAAAACTTGTCTATTGCTAGCAGATTTGTTGTGAAAATTGTTGGAAAAACCCAACTGATGGTTTTGATGAAATGTCAAAACATATTTGATGATCTTATGAAAAACTGCAGGTTATTTGAAGCTGGAAATCAAGGGTAATGATCAAGTAAGACTTCAGATAAAGTCTAGCTGAAACGAGAGTAAGCTGTCCTGAAGCATGGTCAACCAGCTTAAAGGTTGCCTCGGTCAGACCAGTCAGAGTCAACTCTTCAAAGCTTAAAAAACTAGAGGGGGAAGAGAACTTTGGAACTGGTAGGCATCCACAGATGAGTAACCATCAGTCTAGCTGAAAGCCAAGAAAGATTGATGAGAGCAGAACGAGCTTGAAAAGCTGAAGCTGAACTGATCAAAGATCAGTCAGTCAATCCTAAAACTGATCAAAGATCAGTTTGCTGGGAGAAAGCTCAAAGAGCTTTGAGCCAATACTGAACTGTCCTACAATCAGTTCAATGAAAGAAAAGCTCAATCAAACAGCCGACTGGTAGTCCAGAACTGAAAGCTTTTTGAAGCTAAGTTGCCAAGGCAGCTTTACTGGACTGTTCCAGAACTGAAGCTTAAGGCAGCTGAGGAACTGCCAACTCGACAATCTCAGAGCTGAAAGCCGAGATAGCTAAAAGCCTATCAGCTGAATGTCCAAAACTGATAGCCGAAATACCTACTCTCTCTGACAAGCAGTCAATGAAGATCTTGACATGAAATCTTGGAAAGATCCTGACGATCTTTGAGCAGAAGTCATTAAAGTCAAATGGCTAGTTCATTTAAAGCTTCAAACGGCTACAGACATTAAACTACCGCCGGTGAATTCAATATATTCACCAATTACAACGGTCAAAACATCACTCATCTATAAAAAGAGAGTGAACACAATTTTGAAAAAGACTTTTGCCAATCTAACTTTTGCTATCTTGCAGATATTGAGCTCTTCTTTCTCCCTCCCCACAACTCAAAGCTTAAACCTCTTAAGTGCGAAAAGTCCCAACTAAGAAGGTGTGCTTCAAGTCTCAAGCAAACAGCTAGCTGACGCAGAATTCGAGCTAGAGCAAAGCTTCTCAGTTCAGTTCTTCAAAGATCAACCACTCAGCTCAAGATTAAAGGAGCACTCCAGGTTGATAACAGGTTCAAGATTGCATTCTTGAAGATCGAGCGAGATCTAAAATTGTGAAAAGACAGGCAATAGCACCTAAAGTCTTAGTGAGCAGTTGGGACCGGTAAGTGTGAGATGTCGACCCAAAAACCGGCTGAGGAGGAGCGTGTACCGACAGGTCCGTTCTTCTGGGACAGCAACAGTTGGAAATGAGGCCGCGCTCGGTTTGAAGGGTGCCGTTTTCACGTCCAACAGAATTTTTTCACTGTGTAATTGTAATAAAGAAACTTTACTCTTGCATAGTGGATTGCCCTTCTGCGGAAGGAAGAGAGGACGTAGAAGCAGGAATCTTCGAACCTCTATATGTCTTGTGTGTGCTGTATTTATTGCTTTAAGCTTTGCATGTTCTTCAACTACACACTCTAGCACACAAGCTGCACTGACAAACCAAGCTAAGTCTTCAAGCTATCAGTCCTAACTGATCAAGCTCACCAGCTAAGCTTTAAGTCTAGCTCTCCCTCTCAACTGAATAGTGCACAAATAAAATATCAAAAGTGAGTCAGGGCCCTAAACATTCCGCAATCAGTTTAAGTTTTTGAAGTCAGTTTATTCACCCCCCCTAAGCTGACATATACTCGCACCGGGACCAACTAGATTATGCTTAATTAAGTCTGTTGTCTTGAGTTCTGCCATTCATTCCATGATCATTTATAGTTGGCCTGCATCTTTAGTGCTGAAGTTAGATGCAACAATTCACAATTTTCTTTGGAATGGAGATGTTAATATCCGCTCGTATATGATGGTGAGCTGGGCTAGCACTTGTGCTCTTAAGGAAGAAGATGGCCTTGGATTTTCTTCTTTCAAAGACCTAAATCGGGGGCTTCTGTTGAAACTCGCTTGGTTATTAATTTAGGGAATCCAGCCATGTCTCTTTTTCGGACTCAGTTTTTACTGAGTCCTCACTAATGAAAGAGGGTTGCTTTCTCTTCTATTTGGCCGAGAGTTAGAAACCACGTCCATAAACTTGTTCGTGATTCATTTTGTGTCGTTGGTAATGGATCCACGGTTGATTTTTGGCATAATAACTGGATATTTTATGTGTTAGTTGATCATTTGAGCTTTTCTATACATGTGCATGAGACGTTTATTGATAAAGTGTGGGATTTTTTAATTGATGGTGTCTGAAATTTTACGAATTCATTTCTTCGTGCTTTTTCGGATATTATTAATGATATTCAGAAAATCCAGATCATGTCGGGCGTGGATGAAAGGGTTTGGACAAAATCTCTTCATGGGACAGTCACGGCTAAGTTGGCTAGATTGCATACGAGGGTTCAGTTTCCATCAGTGAGATAGGGCCGTTGGATTTGGGACTCTCACATACCGGTTCGCTGATCTATCGTGTGTTGGAGGCTTTTTTAGTCTTGTTTGTCAACATTTGATACTTTTCATGGATTCATTGGGCCAGGAATTTGTGCTATGTGTAAAGGGGCGATCGAGAACTTAGATCACTTATTTTGGGACTGTCATTTAGCTGCTGTTGTGTGGAGGTGGATTTTTGATGTTTTTCACTTATAGGACATACACGCTGCTTCTATTCATGAGGAGTTTGTGATGCTTATGAATTGTTCATTCAGTTCTCAAATTTTAATCTTATCGAAGGTGGTGGTGGTGAGTACAATTTGGAGTGTGGACTTTTCATAACAAGGTGATTTATGAGGATTTGCTTCCAACTCCTTTTCTTGTGATTTTGTCCATCTGTTTGGCTCTTCGTGAGGTTTCTTTCGTTCATGGCAGCCATGGCTATATGCAAAATGTAGTGGATGATTTGGTTATTTTGAAATCCTTGAAGGTGGTTCCTCGGCCGGCTCTGCCTAAACCGATTATTTCTGTCAAGTGGCGTCCTCCACCTCCGGGTTGGATAAAAATTAATACAGATGGTTCTTCTCTTGGTGCTCTTGGGCGTATGGCTACGGGTGGAGTTTTTAGAAGTCACGATGGAGAGGTTATGTGTTGCTTTCATACGGATGAAGTTGTGGGATTCGCGTTCGTTGCAGAACTGCTGGTGGTGATCATTGCTTTGGAACAGGCTAAGCATCTATCTCTGTCTTTTATTTGGTTGGAGACAGATTCTATTTATGTGGTGTCCTTACTTACTTCTCGAAGTCTGCAGGTGCCGTGGTTTTTAAAAGCTCGTTGGAGAGGTGCGCTTGATTTTATTTGTAGTATTCATTTTTGTGTTTCTCATATTTATCGGGAAGGGAACAGAGTTGTTGATATTTTAGCTTCCCATGCTGTTCCCCCCGATATTTGATTTTCTGTTATTCCTTGTATTTTGGATGCTGTGAAGCAGGATTTTTGTGGTACTGAATTTTTCCATTTTTCTTAGAGGGGTACTCTTTTTTCCACATGGTTTTTCCTACTCTAGGTTTTCCATGTGGGTTTTAATGAGGCCCCGGTCCCTTAAGATATCGACTTGTGATATCTGGGATTTATAGGTTTTGGTTACGTTTTTTCTTCCTTTTATTAATACAACTCATTTGGAAACTCCTCTAAAAACTTAATATAAAATGAGTATCACGATCCAACATGATAGTAACTGGAATTCCATACAAGCGAACAATTTCTTTTACATAAATCTGTGCTAATTTGCTTAACTCCGTTGTTGTTTTGATCGGCACGAAGTTTGCTGATTTGGTTAATCGATCTATGATGACCCACACTATTGAGTTTTCTTTCACTGATCGCGGTAAGCCTACCACAAAATCTATCGTTATATGCTCCCATTTCCACTCTGGAATTTCCAACGACTGCAATAATCATGAAGGTCGTTGATGTACGGCTTTCACTTGTTGGCATGTTAAACATCTCTCAACAAATGTTGCTATCTCTTTTTTCATATTATTCCACCAGAAATATTGTTTCAGGTCCTTGTATAGCTTCGTGCTGCCTGGATGTGCCACGTAGGGAGTATTATTAGCCTCTCTCATAATTTCTTGATTCAGTGTGTCGTCACTGGGAACGCATAGTCAGTCACGAAACATTAAAGCTCCGTCGTTAGCTTCCCTAAATTCTTTTAGTTCACCTGCTCTGACTCTTTGGCTTATCTTCTCCAATCATTCATCTTTTGGCTGAGCTTCTACGAATCTCAACCGTAGTTCTGGTTTAGCTACCACTACGGCTATCACACTTGCTGTAGAGCTTGGTAGAAATACTAACTCTAATTCCATCTTTTCTATTTCTCTCGCAAGTTCCTCCTTATTTGTGAGCATATATCCTAGTACTCCTTATTTCTTTCTGCTCAATGCGTCGGCTACTATATTTGCTTTTACGGGATGATAGTGTATCGTGCAGTCATAATCTTCACTAATTCCAACCATCTTCTCTGCCTCATATTAAGCTCTTTTTGATCGAAGATATACTTCAAACTCTTATGGTCAGTGTAGATCTTGTATTTCACCCCATAAAGATAATGCCTCCAAATCTTGAGTGCATGTATGACGGCAGCAAGCTCCAAATCATGAGTTGGGTAGTTCAGTTCGTGAGGTCTTAATTGTCGTGAGGCATAGGCTACCACCTTCCCTTTCTGCATCAGCGCGCATCCCAAACCCAGTTTACACGCGTCAGTGTATATTATAAATCCTTCCATTCCTTCGGGCAAAGTTAAAACCAGTGTAGTAGTTAATCTCATCTTGAGTTCCTGAAAGCTCTGTTCACACGCATCAGTCCACTTAAATTTAACCTTTTTTCTCAAAAGTTGCGTCATTGGCCTTGCTATCTTCGAGAAATCTTTAATGAACTTCCGGTAATATCATGCTAAACTGAAGAAACTTCTTATCTCATGAACGTTGGTTGGTGATTTCTACCTCTTCACTGCCTCGATCTTTGCAGGATCCACTTTGATCCCTTCTGCTGACACAATGTGCCCGAGGAACATTACTTCTTTTAGCCAAAATTCACACTTGCTGAATTTAGCATATAACTTTTCTTTCCGTAGTATTTCTAGTACTAGTTGCAAATATTCCTCGTGTTCTTCTTCATTTCTCAAGTAGATTAGTATGTCATCGATAAAGACCAACACAAACTTATCTAGATTTTCATGGAAAACTCGATTCATTAAATCCATAAAGACTGTGGGTGAATTTGTTAATCCAAATGACAACACTAGAAACTCATAGTGGCCATATCTTGTTCGGAATGCAGTCTTAGGTATGTCATCTTCTCTTACTTTAACTTGGTGATACCCAGATCGTAGATCAATTTTGGAAAAGACTTTTGCACCTGATAATTGATCGAAGAGATCATCTATCCTCGAAAGTGGATACTTGTTCTTCACGGTTATCTTGTTCAACTCTCGATAGTCGATGCACATTCTCATAGTACCATCTTTTTTTATAAACATGATCGATGCTTCCCAAGGGGATACACTAGGTCTTATAAAACCTAACTCCAACAATTCATGTTGCACCTTCAACTCTTGTAACTCCTTTAGCAATAAACGATATGGGGCTTTGGATACGGGTGTTGCTCCTGGTTGTAAGTCTATTGTGAACTCTACTTGTCTGTCTGGCAGCAAACCTGGCAAATCATTTGGAAATACATCCTCGTATTCTCGCACCACTGGTACCTGATCCACTGTTAGAGCTTCTTCTTTCTTGCTTGCAAGGTTTACTAGAAATGCCTGACAATCTCCTTTCTGTAACAACTTTACAGCCTTCAACGTTGAGATGATGGGAATTATATTCCCCATTTTTACTCCATAAAACTTCACCTCTTTCTTACCTAGCTTCTGAAATGGTATCTCTCTCTAGTGGCAGCGTATTATTGCACTCTCCTTTGTCAGCCAATCCATCCCAAATATAATGTCAAAGTCCCGTATCTCTAGAGTATAGAGATCAGTTGTGAAATTCTTTTCACCTACTACCAAGTCTAAGTTCTTACAAACACAATCGGCTAAGAGTGTTCATCCTGAGGGAATGCTTACTGCTAAGGCTTCTTTCGCTAATTATAGCTCTAGATTGAGATGTTCACATGCATCTCTAGATATAAATGAATGTGAATCTCCAGTATCAAATAAAGCAAGCATAGGTATATCACATAAACTAATCTTACCTGCCAAATTCCCAGGGTTTCCAGCTGCCTCTTGCTGGTTTAGAGCATACGCTCTGGCTTGTTGTGGTGCCCGGAGACCTTGATTCTGATTTTGCTGAGGTCTGGGATTACCTCTATTATTGTTATTATTCTCTCGACCACATCCACCTTGTGGTCCCGTATTTCTCATTGTCTGTCTGAACTGTGGCCTCTGCTGCTGCCGATCTTGCATTCTAGAACTTTCTTGGCATTTGTTAGCATAATGCCTCTGTCAGCCACACTGATAGCATTGGATACATGGCCCAAAGTGATGTCTGTTACAATTTGCATACATCGATGAATTTTCTTGATAGTCTTGAGATTTTGGCTGAACATTTCCCTGCCCTGCAGGCCTTGATCCAAAGTTCCTTCTTCCTTAATAGTTATGCTGAAAATTCTTTCCTTGATAACCTTGTTGTGGACCATCCCGCTTCCGTTTCCCCTTCTGATCCCCAGCTGCTGGTTGAGATGCCGAGGCCTTTGGTGTTCCCTGCATTGCCTCAATGCTAAGTGCCCAACTTAGTATTTGACCATAGCTTGTTTCATCCTTTCCGATCAGTGCAGTGCCTATTTCCGGGTTCAAACCCATGCAAAATTTTTCAATTCTCTTCTCTTCCGTGTCTACTGTCTGTGGTGCGTATCGAGATAATCTGTTGAACTGCAAATTATATTCTACCACTGATCTACTCCCCTATTTGAGATTCCAGAACTCATTGGCCTTTTGATGCTGATAATGTGCCGGTATGTATTTTTAATACAAGATCGTCTTGAAGTCCTCCCAGGTGAACAACTCCTAATCTGCATCGGGTATTGTCCTTCGAACCGACTCCCACCAGAAATCTGCATAATCTACGACCTGATATAGAGCACAAGCCACCATCTCTTTATCGGTGCATTGTAAAAACCCAAAGATCTTTTCTAGAGCATGAACCCAACGTTCAGCTGTGAGTGGATCACCTTCTCCATTGAAAGTTGGGGGATTATGGCGTCTAAACTCCATTTTAATCTGTGGTCCCTGAACTTGCGGGTTATTTGGCACCTCCGGCACAGCTAAGTTCACATTTTTCGGTCTTTCTCTTGGCATTCTGCAACTAGGCAAACCTCCAATCGATCAACACTTGCGTACAAAACCTATAAAGGTAACACGAATCATAAACAGACATCTCACCATCTAATTAGCATGATTTCTTATTCAGTCTATGTTCAAACAATTTCACAAGTTCTTACAAGCTCAGCCTAAGTTCAACAACTACAGGCTAAGTTCATCTTACGTTCTCAAGTTCCAAGTTAAAGTACTCATCTAGAGCATAAACATCAAACACAGATCAACTATCACCACAAGCAATCAACATGTACCAATCATTAATAAGTATGCCCCAAGCATATTCAAACATGTTTCTCACATGTATGCAATCAAATTAGCATTGTTTTTTCAAACAAAACCCTATATGCTTGTAGGCATATCGTATTCCCAAAATCAATACGCTTTTAGCACAAGAATCAATCTTTCAAGGCATTCCCGTCAACACGGTGAATCTTAGTCTTTCGATATAGAGAAACTTAACATTTCAACAATTTATTAAACTTTTAAGAACTAAAAATCGCATAAAAACATGTGTACCTTTTAGCTGTTGCTTGAGTGACGAGCTGAGGGCTTTTATAATATCACACGGGAATTTAATGAAAAATGAAATAAGTTGACCCAGCAGGTCTGCAGAGTTGCAAACCTGCTCTGATACCACTCTGTAGCGCCCCAATCTCAAAAGACCGTGGAAATGGACGCCACGGGGGTTGGAATTAAGAAGCGGGAAAGAAATGGGATAATCTGATTAACAAAACCTCAACAGAAGACTCAGAACAATCAAACATACTCTACAATAATATATACCTATCCATAACACCAAGAACAGAGTTCTTAATGCTTAACTAAAGATTATCATAAGTGCGGAAGCTCAATTCTCAACAGAATACTAACAAAAGAGACAACTAAAAACACGTAAATAACAAAGCCCATTTATCAGCATTGTCACGTCCACGCGCCAACCTAGTGACCTGAAAATGTTTAGAAAATATTTGGTTGAGTACTAATGCACTCAGTGAGCAAATTCACAATTTAAGTTGTGCAAATCATTTTCTAAAAGTAATCTATATGTGTATGTAGGTAGTGAAACTTAAGAGGTTTTAAAATTGGAAGCAACCTAAGTTCACCAAAATATTTTATTGTGAAGCGCTAAGAGTATAATCAGTCACTGCCCGCAACCTCTACTACATCACCAACACGTAAAGTTTATGAGTATAACCAATGAGTATAACCGTTCATTTTAGACTTTCGACAAGGAATAGGGCATGACGAATAATGCATGCAATACTGTAGCTACTCACATTGACACAACGCTGGTTTATGAGACTTCGACAACATACAGTAGCATGAAAATATTTAACACAGATAATCATATATGCAATTTTAACAAAGCAGAGCTTAATAACTCAAAAGATACAATTTGCAAACGTATAGTAGCCCACCTGGTAATCTGATCTGAAATAGCTAGATCTAGATTCTGATTCTAGTCTCAACTAGAGGTCTCCTTCTTCTAAGCCTACAAGATTATACGACAACTTAATTTTGATAAAAGACTATCATTAGGTCAAAATCTAACATTTCTTAGCTATGAAGTAAATATTATAATATCTACTATCTTAATACGCAGCACCCGGTTCATCAAAATATTTTGACTTTTAAGGAAACTTTACTCAGGGCATTTTTATCAAGAAAAACTCTTTAGGGAGTTTTGGCATATGGGGTGGTCAAACCCGTATCCTAAAATTAGTTCGGTACGAATAAATTCATACCGCAAGATCCGCCCATTGAAAAAATATGAAACTTTAAATAAAAATACTATATTTTGACACGGAACAACTTTTGAACTTAAGAGTACAATCGGGCTATCCATGAAGGATAGATCTGAAAAAGACTACAATTTAATATTCGGATACCCAAAATATACCCGAAATTAAAAAGTGACAACATGAAAAATGTATATAAATATACATAGAACATAAAACCCTGAAGACACTTTTTGATCTGGCGACCCGAAAGAGTCATCGATTTGAGTGGTGGTCGCGACTTTTGGCGGCGATCATGATGGTTTTCCATCGTGATTGTCCGTCGTGTCATCATTTCAATCACGTATTCGTGATCTACGCGTTGACACCTTCAAAATGACTATTTCAGAATTGAAATAGGAAACCAGGGACATACCTTCTCTAGAAACTGTTCGGCATTTCGATTTGAAAAATGAATGACACCTTCAAAATGACTATTTCAGAATTGAAATAGGAAACCAGGGACGTACCTTCTCTAGAAACTGTTCGGCATTTCGATTTGAAAAATGAATGAAAAATGAAACCTTAGGCTCCTATTTATAAAAGGAAAAGTAAATAGGATAAGAATGAATAAAAGAAAGAGGATAATGATGGAATGGGATAATGATGGAAAAAGAATAGAATAATTATGGAAAAGGATAATGTTTTGAAAAAGAAATTGGATAATGACGGATGTGCCTTAGTTATCCAAATCTATTATCTTTCAGCTTAAAATTGTGCTAAGTGTTCATTTGAACTCGAAATTAGAAAATTCAAAGTTTGGTACGATCCTTGAAACCTTTTCTATCAACCCGACAAATCAAAACATATTTTTAAAGCAATTTTTGACCAAAATAAAATTTAACAGATTTTCGTGCCTACGATTTCCTTCATTTGAGAGTCCTACAGGGATCCAACTTCTTTCCTAGATAACCTTCAGGTAACATATGTTGAATAAAACCTTCTAAAATATTTTGGGGTATTACAATCATATATTTGAATCATAATGAGGAAATTATCATGATTCTCATTTCAGTATTTTGATTCAAATTAATCGAGTACGTAGAAAATAAAATGTCAAATGTAAACTTATTAAGATAAATTAATAATATTGTAGATTTGTAGTCTAGTAGTATTCTTTACTAATTTTATGATGAGAGATCGGAGTTCGATCATCATTTTTCTCACCCAATTAAAAAATAGCAATTAAGAAAATATATAGAAAATAAGAAAATATATAATGCAAACCATTGATTACAAAAAAAATGCATTGATTTTGACAAAAGTAATTTTGTAAACTGTGCCAAATCTTTGTTTTATTTATTTTTTTCAATTTTTTTATTTTAATTTATTATGATCCAATTTAACTTTAAATTTTTTATTTAGGTTCATCCTTTCCCAATTAAGAAATATTAAAAAAATAAAAATAATAATAATTTTGACACAGAAAATGTAACACGGATTGACACAATAATTCGATATGAGAAAAATAGGAGAAGAGTTTCTTGAACGTGCCCCTGGAAATTTCATGAAATTAAGTTAGCTCTAAAGAATTGCACATGAGAGAGAGAGTATAAATTCTTGTGATCATCTAAAAAGACAACGGTTTTAAAGCGTTGCTTATTTAATTTCGGGAGAAAGTATAAATTCTTGTGATCATCTGAAAAGACAACGATTTTAAAGCGTTGCTTATTTAATTTCGGGAATTGAGCCCAAAATCCAAAAACACACAAAATTTCTAAACTACGAAAATAATCCCACCTTCATCAACTTCTCAAATATTACAAGTTTGTTATCTACTTTGACTAAAACATTGACTAAATTGTGATCATTAGATCTAATCAATTCTAGGGCTTGGATTATAAGAATTAAAAAAAAAGGTAATCATTAGAGCAATTTTGTCTTTTGAACTATTTTCTCTAATTTAATATATATTGCAAAGTCATGCAGAATATTTTGTCAGGATTTTTAGTTATTAAACTTATGGGAAGTTCTACCGTGTACCCCAATCACAGATAAATTTTAATATTATTTTATTATCTATCTAATACATTTTTATTATTTTTAAAATGATGTATTAGTAGTTTGGATAGTACCCCAACCACTGGGATATATTTTTCCCAAACTTACTTAGCTCTAACATAGGCCATCGTGCTTTGCCAGTCCTACCCCATTAGAACCTCATTATTCTATATCTACCTAATTTAGCATGCCAAACATTCGTACAAATAAGTAAATTGGATTAATGTTTGTTCATTTGTCCTTATCATTTTTCACTATTGTTTGGCAGCAGCTTTTATTTTTATAATTTCAATAATTTTCCAAATCTACAGCGTTTCACTAGGGTTTTGTTATTTGCTAGTTTTGTAAACATGTAGGATGTATGCGGATTAGATCATTTGTGTCGATCTATGATATATTTCTCGAGTCACAATTAGTTTTTTTCTAATTTTTTTAATATACTCTAATTGGAAAATAATCAAACTTAAATCAAAATTTAATATTAAATTAAATCATAATTTTCATTAATTATCTAAATTTTTTTTATTCTTATATTTTCATTAATTTCCCAAATCGACAGCGTTTCATTAGGACTGTTTTGTATTATTTTTTTTGCGCAAAAGTTAGTTTTGTATTTAAGTAGGAATGTAGGATGTATGCCTTCGAATACATCCAAACTATGAAGTCCCATTTATAAAAAGAAGATATTTCGAGATCAAGACTGAAGACTAACCACTCCTCATTTCCAACTAAAAAAAAAGTAGGATGTATGGTTTCAAAAAATATATAATATTTAATAGAATTCTTAAATGAAAGGTTGGTTTGGTTGGCAGGAAAGTAAAGTTGTTTGGGAATAAGATTTCTAGGAATGTGATTATAAGGAAAATTAATACTAACAGACTATTTATCATGTATTTGAATCATAATGAGGAAATTATCAGGATTCTCATTGCAGTATTTTGATTCAAATTAATCGAGTACGTAGAAAATAAAATGTCAAATGTAAACTTATTAGGATAAATTAATAATATTGTAGATTTGTAGTCTAGTAGTATTCTTCACTCATTTTATGATGAGAGATCGGAGTTCGATCATCATTTTTCTCACCCAATTAAAAAAATAGCAATTAAGACAATATAAAAAAAATAAGAAAATATATAACGCAAACCATTGATTACCAAAAAAAAATTGCATTAATTTTGACAAAAGTAATTCTGTAACCTGTGCCAAATCTTTGTTTTATTTATTTTTTTCAATTTTTTTTATTTTAATTTATTATTATTCAATTTAACTTTAAATTTTTATTTAGGTTAATCCTTTTCCAATTAAGAAATATTAAAAAAATAAAAAAAATAATAATTCTGACACAGAAAATGTAACACGGATTGACATAAGAATTTGATATGAGAAAAATAGGGGGTAGAGTTTCCTAAACGTGCCCCCTAGAAATTCCATGAAATTAAGTTAGCTCTAAAGAATTCCACATAGAGAGAGAGAGAGAGAGAGAGAGAGAGTAAATTGAGGATAAAAAGAGCATTAGCAAGGCAGAGAAACCATGGCTGATAACACCACTCCTGGAATCATAACATGCAAAGGTAGTGATTTCATTTCATCCATAAAAAAATTCATAAATTTTGAGCACAAGTCTCAAATAAGTAGCTGTTATAATTTATTTGTTTTGTTGCAGCCGCTGTGGCATGGAACGCGTTTGAGCCACCGAAGTTGGAAGAAATTCGAGTCGAACCACCAAAATCGACTGAAGTTAGAATCAAGATGATGTATGCCAGCATGTGCCATACTGATTTCATATTTTGGACGGGCAAAATGCATGTAAGAAAATTGATTTTTGTAATAATACAAGTTTTTTGTTGTTTTTTTTTTACAAAGAAATAATAATGATACAAGGTTTGTATATGTGCAACTGCTGCTTTTTGTCTCCCTCTTCTTCATCGATGATCTCATGTTTCTTTCTCGTGTGATGTTCGTGATTCAGAATTTGTTCCCTCGGATCGTTGGACACGAAGGGGCAGGGTAAGTCTCTATTCGTGTGCATTTCATGTATGATTTGAACACATAAACATGTATATTTATTAACATACAAATTAAATTATAAATTATGAATTTCTACGTCATATTCACTGAGAATATCAATGATTTAAACTGTATGCAGAATGATCCAGACTATCGCGTACTTGTCAAGTGGGCTTGATTTTCTTAAAATATATAAGTCCGACCGATTTAGCTCGTGTAAACCCAAACCACTTAACCCTTATTTTTCTTGGGGCTAGCTCAATCCAACCCGACTCATTTGACGATTCTACCAAATCTCAAAACTTATAAATTGGTATGGATCTTCAAAGAATCACTTTATGATGAGAGAATACAAATTACATTAAATGAATTACAATCGTTTGAGGACCATAAACATAATATATATATATATATATATATATATAATTTTCAATTTCATCTCTCAACAAAATTTAAAATCTTTTTATGATATCTACAAATTATTTTCATTATTATTTCATATGATACCATTAATAGTCGAAAATTAAATTTTATAGATCACTTTAATTATGAATTTTATTAAACAATTATACACATTTTATTTTATATATGTAAGTTCACATACGAGATTTTTTTTCCCTAAACTCAGTGTGATTGAAAGTGTTGGAGAAAAAGTGAGAGGCCTCAAGGTAGGAGACACTGTGATGACACTCTACGTGGGAGAATGTGGAGAATGCTCAAACTGCAGGTTGGGGAAGTCTAACTTCTGTTCCATGTATCCAATGCAATTAACTGGCCTAATGTATGATGGCTCATCAAGAATGTCTGTTAAGGGCCAAAAAATCTACCACGCGTTGAGCTGCTCAACTTGGTCTGAATACACGGTTATAGAATCGAACCTCGTGGTTAAAGTAGATCCGAAGATATCTCTTCCCCATGTCAGTCTCCTTTCCTGTGGTTTTACAACAGGTTATGGAGCAGCCTGGAAAGAGCTCAAAGTTGAAAAGGGATCAACTGTTGCTGTAATAGGCCTTGGTGCTGTTGGACTAGGGGTAAAGACACTAATTGAACTGGATTCTCTGTTTTCCTCAGTTTTTCTCTGTTTTCCTCTGTTTATGGAGAAATCAATGCAGGCTGCGAAGGCATCTCAGATTCTAGGAGCCTCCAAAATTTTTGGGATCGACATAAATGAGATGAAACGTGACAAGGCTAGAGCTTTCGGGGTTACAGACTTTATAAATCCTAAGTATTTTGATAAACCTGTATCAGAATTGATCCATGAGGCCACTGGAGGACTAGGTGTGGACTACTGTGTTGAATGCACGGGCACTCCCGCCCTCCTCAACGAAGCCATTGCAAGCACAAGAGTGGTATCAACACACATTCCAAAACAACTAGGCTCTTTACTACTTTTACTGCTATCTTTAGTTCTGTTTTCCCCTGCTTGTAGCATTGCTACAAGCTTATGTCAAATGAGGCTGACTTGTTTTGCGCGTTGGCCTATGAGCAGGGAGGCGGGGAGGTGGTCTTGGTCAGTGCAGGAGTTCAGAAGATGGCGGAGCTCAACTATGTAAACCTGTTGCTGGGGAGGACTGTTAAGGGAACAGTCTTTGGTGGTATAAGAATTCATTCGGATCTTCCTCAAATTGTTGAGAAATGTATCAACAAGGTATAAACACGGTCTTGAATGATTATTTGCTCGAGATTTTTTTGGACTGTTGTAGCATGTCATGTAAGCAGAATTGTGCCGCTTTTTTTTCCACAGGAAATCGATGTTGATGAGCTCATAACTCATGAGGTTTCATTTGCTAACGTTAACAAAGGATTCATGGAGTACATGAAGCAGCCAGACTGTCTCAAGGTTATGATCAAGTTCTGAGGGAAATTAGGCAAATTGAATGCAATTTTACTTTATTTTGAATTTTAAAGTTATTTCTGGATGTGGAAAGTCAGAAAAAAAGGGGCTGCGCCAGCATATAGGTTCTATTAGGCCAGCGATGGAGTATGATTAGTTCAACTCCATATAAAATAAGTGCTATTGTGATACAATAAATTTACATTACACCTTTATTATAGAATTAGCAAGTATTTTCACTACAAAATAAATTCAGAAGAGAATAAAATAATCAAGTGAAAAGAAGGAAAATTCAGGACATCATACCATCAAACTTGAAGCTGAAAGGGAATGACGTTCTCTCTGCGTGTTTGGATGTAGTCGTTCTCTTTTTCTCCTTCGTATTTTGTGAAGCATTTCCCCTTGAGTAATGAATCTGGAGTTTCATCTCCCAACACCTCCTGGGCATCAGCAAAAGCACGGGCAGTCTGCTCGCCCAGTTGTTTCATTAATCCAATGGCATCATAACTTTCGTCCCCTGCGCTCAAAAAGTAACCAATATCCTAGGGGATAAGATCCTGGTGGATAAAGAATGTCTTATAAACATAAACATATTGCTTGATTACTTGGTCTTCTCAGACCTCAACAGTTATATCAGTATCGACACTGGGTCCTGGTACGAAAGTGTTAACAAACCAAGGTGATTTCCAAGCTGAAGGAGATTCTATGCTCCTCTTGAATGGTGTTTCAACATACCTTGAAACAAAAAATTAAAAATTAAAAAAATAATCCAAACTGAAAATGCACTGCTACTAGCTAGAGAAAACTCGTGAATTCCAAACTGGCAACAAGAAAAAGCCTTCAAAGCTACAAGATACAGCGGAAACCATCTTACATGACGTTGTTTTCAGATGTCATTCCTTTGCCAGAACATTCCACTTTCTTCGCCTGAAGGACTCAAGGATTGTAGAGATGTAGCTATTTGCAGACTAGTGTCATCCTTCTTTGTACATAGTTGAGGAGAGCATAGAACAGAAAAACAAGAAGTCTCAGCTGAAGCTCCTGGTTTAGATATAGATTCTATTCTCCTAGTATATTGATTTCCAAGAGCTTTGGCACTCGGTCCCATTGTTCTACCACCCTTAGTTCCAAAGTGGTCAGGAGTAAATAATAAGATGTCATTCATATCATGTTCAACAAGGATTCCAGACAACTCTTTCGCCTGTCACAGAAGAGTAGTACAATATTAGATTATTATATAATGGCAGAGACAATGAAAAACTCATTTGTAACATTATTGTGATTTAGTACATGAGCTTTTACTTAAATATAAAACAACATACAAAAATGTCCTTTTGTCTTATTTTTTAAATGAAAAATATATATACAAATATATTTATTTTTGGAAAGTCAAAATCTGAAAATATTCCCTCCATCTCTTTCCCCACAACATTCAATCAAAATTTTTCCCTCTCTCAGCTATTCAAGAAGAAGACGAAGATAAAGACGAAGACGGACGGAGCTTTGAATGATTTTTCCTCTCCCCCAGCTCCTCTCTCTCTTACTCACGCAGTCAAAAAGGCAAGACGAAGGCAAAGCTGAATTTCAAAGAGTGCGAAGTTTGTGAAACATGAACTTCAATTTTCTGAGCTGTAATTTGAAAGGTATTATTCTCACCTCATTGACATTTTTGTACTAAATCCAAGACTTGAAAAAAAAAATTGTTCTTAACTGCGCGCTGGGTTGTTCTTAACTGCGCTAAAAAACGAGCGTGTAGATTGGTGCGCGCGATGTCTAGCACTCCAGGACTGTTGCGCGTTTCTTAAAGGGCGCTTTCTGTTATTCGCAATATGTCGTGCGCATATTGTGACAACGGGGCGCGCGCGCATTTGGTCACTCCCCGGGTGCACGCGTATCGGAGTGAGTGCGTGCGCGCGGAATTGCGCGCAATAAGATGCGCAGATAGTATGCGCGCAACTATTATGCGCAGCTAAAAGAGGCCGGAACAGCTCCGGCGTGGGCAGCCTTGGAACGAATGCAGCGGCCTACCGGGACAGTCTCATCATGTGAGGCAGCGGGGTTGTCAGAATCAGAAGATGGTGGAGACGGTGCAGGAGTAGCTGTCCATACTCGAGTCATCGCCGGTGCCGTGGTTACTGTGGGAGAATGAGTGGCCGGCGAAGCGGACCTACTTGCGTCTGCGGTCGCTAAAGACTTGGAGACCTTCCGTTTCTTCCCCATGGAATGGTCGAATAGCAAGGAAGAAAAAAAAACGATAGTGGCGAGATGGGAGGTTTCCGGTGAGAGCTCGGTATACCGGTGAAGAAGGTTGGAGAGTGGGAAATGAGAGAGACCGAGTGAAATTAGGGATTTAAGTGAATCCCCAATTTCCAAAAAAATTGCAATTGAGTCCCCTACCTTCCTAAGTTTCCAAAACTCTCCCCCCACACTTGAGTGACAGCTGTTGGAAGTCCTTTTTTTTTAGAAAGAAAAATACAGATAATTGCTCGGGTTGCCTCCCGAGGAGCGTCCTTGTTTAACGTCTGAGGCTCGACACAATCAGAACTCGATCACGAGACAATTTAAGGAGTAGCCAGATCTACCCCGTCGAAAGTAGTCGTCTCCATCTCTGCATAGTATGGCATAAGTAATTGACCATTCACTTTCAAAAACTTATGAGTGTGCAAACTTCGAATCCCTACTGTGCCATGAGGACTAATACTCACAACTTCATATGGTCCCGTCCAACGAGACTTCAACTTACCTGGTAGGATTCGCAATCGAGCATTAAACAAGAGAATCTTCTATCCAACTTCAAAAATATTCCTTCTAATATACTTGTAATGCAGAAACTTGGTACGCTCCTTGTAAATGCTGGCACTATCATAAGCTTCCAACCGAATCTCCTCTAGCTCTTGTAATCGGAGCTTCCTTTCATGGCCGACAACATCTCGATCAAGACGGCATTGTTTTACAGCCCAGAATACTTTGTGTTCCAGCTCCACAGGTAAATGGCATTGCTTCCCAAAAATCAGCCTGTACGGAGACATCCCTATAGGAGATTTGTAAGCTGTGCGGTATGCCCATACCGCGTCATCCAGACGCAAGCTCCAATCCTTCCGATTCGGATTAACTGTTTTCTCAAGGATGTTCTTTATCTCCCTATTGGACACTTCAGCTTGTCCATTCGACTGGGGGTGGTAGGTGGTAGCAACTCTATGATGAACCCCATATTTCTTGAAAAGAGCTTCCAAAGTGCGATTACAAAAATGTGTGCCTTGATCGCTGATAATAGCACGCGGGACACCAAACTTATGAAAGATGTGGGTTTTGAGAAAACTGGAAACAACCTTGGAATCATTAGTGTAAGTAGCCTTAACTTTTATCCACTTGGAGACATAATCGACGACCAATAGAATATAAGAATTGCCGAACGAACTTGGGAAGGGGCCCATGAAGTCCATGTCCCACACATCGAAAATCTCACAATCCAAAATAGAAATTTGAGGCATTTTATTCTGAGAAGAGATATTACCAGTGTGTTGGCATCGATCACAATTCTTGCAGAAAAAATAAGCGTCCTTAAAAATGGTTTCCCAATAAAAACCACAATTAAGAACCTTACGGGCTGTCCTTTTTGGTCCAAAATGACCACCACAAGCATGAACATGACAAAAATGCAAAATAGACTGAATCTCATCATGGAGAATGCATCTCCTAATTACTTAGTCAGCACAAGTTTTCCACAAGTAAGGATCGTCCCATATGAAATATTTTTCTTGGCTCTTCAACTTATTCTTCCTAGCAGTCTCTGTCCCTTTTGGAAACACACCAGTAGTTAAGTAATTAGCCAAATCAGCATACCAAGGGATTGCACCTGCAACTGCCAGCAAAAGCTCATCAGAGAAATCATCTGGTATGGGCTTACCATCTGATTCTGTCAGCAACCTGCTCAAATGATCAGCAACATTATTTTCTGCACCCTTTTTATCTTTGATCTCCAAGTTGAATTCTTGTAGCAGAAGTATCCAATGTATGAGACGTGGCTTAGATTCTTTTTTGGAGAGCAAATACTTCAAAGCAGCATGGTTAGAATAAACAACAACCTTCGAACGAACAAGATATGATCGAAATTTTTCATAAGCAAAAATAACGGCCAGAAGCTCCTCCCGCTCTTTTGCCCAAGTACAGCTCCAACAGCAAAGTCGCTTGCATCACACATAATCTCAAAAGGTATCCCCCATTTCGGTGGTTGAATTATGGGAGCAGAAGTCAGCTTTCTCTTCAAGAGATCGAAAGCCGCCTTGCACTTGTCGTCAAAAATAAAAGGAACATCTTTCTACAGCAACTTTGTCAAAGGCTGTGCAATCTTTGAAAAATCTTGGATGAAACGCCTATAGAAACCCGCATGGCCCAAAAAAGCTCGAATTTCCTTCTCATTAGATGGGTAGGGTAATTTCACAATCAGATCAACTTTCACTTTATCCACCTTTATACCCTTCTCAGAAATAACATGACCGAGCACAATACCTAGCTTCACCATGAAGTGACATTTTTTAAAATTCAACACCAGATCCGTGTCAACACACCTCTGCAAAACTTTGTCCAGATTATTTAAACACTGATCAAAAGAATCTCCATGCACAGTAAAATCATCCACGAAAATCTCAATACAACTTTCAATTAGGTCGGAAAAGATACTCATCATACACCGTTGGAAAGTGCCAGGAGCGTTACACAAGCCAAACGGCATACGGCGACAGGTGAAAGTTCCAAACGGACAAGTGAAAGTTGTCTTTTCTTGATCTTCTTATGCCATAAAAATTTGGAAATATCCCGAGTAACCATCAACGAAGCAAAAGAATGATTTTCTAGCCAATCTTTCAAGTATCTCATCAATAAATGGCAGGGGGAAATGATCTTTTCGAGTGGCATCATTCAATTTTCAAAAATCGAGGCACATGCGCCAACCGGTTTGAAGCCTCATGGGAATCAACTCATTATTCTCATTCTTGACCAACTAAAAACCAGACTTCTTCGGAACCACGTGAACTGGACTGACCCAAACACTGTCAGAAATTGGGTAATTAATCCCTAACTATAGCAATTTAAGGATTTCTTTAAGCACAACCTCTTTCATGACAGGGTTCAATTTTATTTGTGGATCTCTCAAAGGCTTACTATTAGGCTCAAGTAGTATCTGGTGCATGCAAATATCTGGACTAATACCTTTTATATCGGGTAATGTCCATCCAATGGTACTTTTATGCTTCTTCGAAAGCTCAACCAACCTTGCTTCTTGCTCTTTGCAAAGAGTATTGCTGATGATGATGGGCAATCTATCTTGCTCTCCTAGAAAAACATATTTCAGATGCTCCGGAAGCACCTTCAATTCCAACACTGGAGCTTTCATAACAGATGGCAAAATCAGCTCTGAGTTGGTCAGTATGGGCATACTGCTTGACAGATGCCGAATGAAAAACTCACTGGTAGAATACAGCTGCATTATGATATCTTGAATTTCCCCATCTTCTCCCGTTGTTGCATTTGTGTCAGTCATCCCACCAAGAAGTACCTGTTCCATCTTATCTTCTCTGAAATGATTCTCAACAAAATCGTCAACTAACTGGTCAACAATATCAATCATATACAAAGCTTCAAGATCCTCAACATGCTTTATAGCTTCAAAAATATTAAATGTGACAATATCACCATCAAATTCCAAGCTAAGCATACTTTTATCAATATCAGTTTTTGTTCTAGCGATTTTCATGAATGACCTTCCTAAAAGAATCAGAGATCTATGTGCAGAGAAGGAATCATCCATGTCAACTATGTAAAAATCTATAGGAAAGATTAATTCATTTACTTTTACCAGAACATCTTCGACCACACCTTGAGGATATGCATTAGACCTATCAACTAACTGAATGATAACACCAGTTTCTTTCATAGGACCTAATTGCAATTCCTTATACATAGAAAGAGGCATAACATTGATGGATGCACCTAAATCTAGCATAACTCTCTCAACCTTCTTACTGCCAATAATGCAAGGAATAATAAACATACCAGGATCCCTACATTTTTGTGGCAATTTCCTTTGAATAACAGCAGAAACATTTCCCCAACTTTAATCCTCGCATCTTTCCCATATCACATCTTTTTAGCACATAATTCTTTCAAAAATTTTCCGTACCTGGGAACTTGCTTAATGGCATCAATCAGAGGTAAATTAATCTCCACCTTTTTGAACAACTCAAGGATCTCTCTCTCTCGTCATCCTCTTTCTTATTTCGAACCAACTTGGAAGAAAAAAGTGCTAAAATAAGAGGTTGAGAATTAGAAACTTTTGGTTCCATACATACCTTAGGTGGAAAAGGTTTGTCAGGTTGTTTTTCCTCTGCCATGGATTCTTTCTTTTGCACTTCAGCGTGCTCTTCTGGCGCTTTTTCTTTCTTCTTAGTCTCCAATTCGACTAACTCCTTCCCACTTCTCAAAGTGACAGTGCTAACGTTCCCTTTTGGATTTATTTCCATTTGAGATGGGAGTTTGCCCTGATTCGCTTGCAGTTTGTTCACCTGAGTAGCGAGTTGGGTGATTTGAGTGCCCATACTTTCCAACGCAGCTTGTGTCTCTTGTTGGAAAGCTTTCTGACTCTGCGCCATACTATTAACAAGTGCATTGCTTTGCTCTAAACATTTCATGATATCATTCATGCTCGGCGCAGCTCGATCGGTTTGGGCATACTGATCACCCTGCGGCTACCTTTGAGATAAAACTCCAGTCACCTTCTGATTTGGCTGCCTCCAGCCGAAGTTAGGATGGTACCTCCAGGCACCTTCTGATCTGGCTGCCTCCGTCTTTGTGCATCATATTGTGCATCACCGGACCCATAGCATGCTTGTTCGGTCTGAGGATCTTGCAAGGTAGAACAGGAGTCAGTAAAATGGCCATTTAGAGCATTAATTCTATTGTTGACACCTAAATTTTCTGCTTGCTCAACTCCTTTTACAGGCCGGTATCTATCATCATCCTTATCTTCATATTGTTGGCCACCAGAAACCATATCACTAATGAGTTGCTTCACCTCCGCTAGAGTCTTGTTGGTTAAAGACCCTCCGCTAGCAGCATCCACAATTTTCCTGTCGAAAGTCGACATACCATGATAAAAGTAATTAGTGAGCAATTGATATTCAGAAAACCCGTGGTCTGGACATTTACGGCACAATTGCTGGAATCTCTCCCAGTAATCAGCTAAACTCTCATTGTGCTTCTGCTTAATGCTGTTGATCGCCATCCTCAAGTTTGCAGCTCGTGATTCAGGAAAGAACTTGCGCAAAAATTGTTCATCCAATTCATTCCAAGTTACAATTTAGCCCGATGGAAGATCAAACAACCAATCCCTAGCCCGCCCTGCCCTGCAATGTATGAGAAAAAGTCAGTAATCTCAAATTATCTAAAGAAAAACCTTAAGGGCGTAGAGTAGAGAAAACTAAATCAAATTCAGCTAGGTGTTTATGTGCACTTTCTCCAGGTAAATTGCCGAACTTGGGTAGAACTTGAATAAAGCCAGGCCTTATTTCAGAATTTTGAGCGATAATAGGGAGCATAATGCAATTCGATCGATTATTTCTATGGTGACCCAACTCCTTTATCTGAAGGTCACGTTCAGGTGCTGGGTTGAGAGCTTGCTCCCCCTTATTGGCCATGTCCTCTTCAAATAGATGATCAATATCAAATGTTTCTGGATCAGATATGGAAGCTTCTTTTGACTCCCTTGCAATCTTCCTCAATCTTCGTAAAGTCCTCTCCGGCTTCGGATTAAAAACTAAATTTCCTGTACGCGAGGATCGAGGCATACACTAGAAAAAAAGTATAAAAAATGGTAAACCAAAATATCAGAACAATCACTGCTTAAAAACAGGTCCCCGGTAACGGCGTCAAAATTTGATGCGTCGTTTTTCACCAAAAATAATCTAACACACAGTCGGTATGCCCACACTGCACAGAACAGTGGCAAGCAAGATCGTCTCCTAAAGGACCGATGAGAATTTTTCCAATGTTCAGTCTGCAAAATAACCTTCAATTCACCAACAAGTTTTTATGATTTAAAAACGAAAATAATAACAATTATCCAGAGAGTAGATTTCTTTCAAAGATATAAAAACATTCTGGTTTCCAATTAATTCCACCCTAGCTTAACTATTCCGATCATTGACGTAATAATATCTTCAGTTCATGTATGCAAACCAGTTATAACCACCGAAGACACTTCTGACACGATCTTATTTCTCCTTAACTATTCGATAACCGAGAAGACACTTCACCAATTATTTCCCTAATTGACAGACAACCGTAAGAGACACTCTATAGATTTAATGAGCCGACAGCTTTAAAAACTAGAGAAACCCGATTCAAAACCAACAAACTCTGACACAGGTTTGTCGAATTAAGACTGTTTTTCCCTTGACTCTGAAGAATCAATTTACCACTAATTAAACCTAAACCACAATTACGGATGGCCGATTTAATTGGCTACTAGTTAATCTCGGACTACTAAATATTTCGAACTACCTAGCAGAACCAAAATAATTAACAATAATAAAAATAGAGAATCACAGATGGATGTATAGAATCAAGCATAAAAATAAATTAGATCTCGCAAAATAAATAGGCTAGGGCTTCATTAATCGTAACCGGAATAAAGAAGTTAGCTCGAATTCATAATTGAATTCGAACTCAAAAGTTGAATGATGAAAGAGATGAACAAAGACGCTGTTGAAAGAGAAAATAAACTGTCGAATAAAACTAGTCTCTGGCGTGAATCCTCTCTCGTCTTTGCTCCTTCTTGGAGTCTTTAAATACAAATCATAAATTAGGAAATAAATTTTTTAACCCTAATCTAACTAGGAAAGCAATAAAATAAAGTCCAATAATAATAGTAAATCCAATTGTAATAGTCCAAGCCTAAAGGTACTAGGAATTCTCGTGCCCAGCCCAATTCTCACGCATAAGTCAGTCTGCCAGATTGTTGTCTCTCGGCGTGCATCCAGTTGGTATAGGCATACTGACCACTTTCCAGGCTCACCAAACTTGTTTCAACCTACTTGACTCTGAAAACTCCAAAACTATGCCAATTCCTTCATGTTTGCGTCGATCACCTGTAATCAACCACAAAATGCAATTCTCTCCACAAAACATGTTCATGGGGTTATTAACATAGCAAAATGCACCAAGAAGACCCAAAATGTATAGCAAATAATAGCCCAATCAATTGTCTTGTTTGCACGTAATATATACGCGCGCATCATCTACGTGCAATTATGAAATATATATGTCCAAAATATGTACAGTTACAGATCAAGATTTTATATTGGATTTAACTTATATTTATTGACCAACATATGTATGCTTTGTTTATTGCTTTGATTTATCCATAGGTGAGATTCTCTTATAGAATCAATAAACTCGATATCTTGGGTAATAGAATTTGCATACATGATGTGTCGTGCAATATATATAGGCATCGTGTCCTGGTACGCCAGGTTGATGATGTTCTCTTGAGGAAACACAAGTTCATGTTGAAACACTGCAGGTGGAATTTATTCCGTACATGAGTAAAGCTTGTGTGGTACTACTCAAGGTTTTAAATATTAATTAATTATAGCTGTCAGAGGCTTACATAATTAATTAATGAACATTAGATCTTAAACACGGGGAATGGCTGAACTAAAGGAGAAAGCATATTCACAAATGTGTATTAAATTGGTAGGTCAGTATTACTTCTTTAGTGGAATAAAAGTAATATTTAATTTATTTAATAATATGCTAAGTTTATTGGATATTGGGAATTAAATAAATTAGTGGGCCAATTTAATATTCTTCTAGATCCCTGTTGTAGCGCGCCCAATATGACTTTAATGGACTGGAGATGGAAAAAGAGATTGAGGCCCAAACCCAGTAGGTTTGGAACCCTGTATTTTCGGCCACCTCCCTATAAATAAGGAGGTGGGGATAAAAAATATTAACATAACAATTCAGCTCCTCAGTTATCTCTTGATCTCCACAGTATCCATAGTTATCAAGTAGATTTTTGTCCACCCTGAATCTAGATACAGTCCGGGAATACAGCAGAAGATCAAAGAGTCGAACTACTGTGCTAGGGGGCGCCGATCATTGTACTCTCAACAGCAAGATTAGACCTTTAATCTTGTCCACAACCCAACGTTCAATTGTAAGTCATTTTTCGGTATTCTATGTTTCCGTTTTTAGTAGAACCGAAACCGGATTTGGATGTTTATTGAACTTGGTTAATTAAAATATTTATGTTGCATAAAATATGAATACATAATATTAGAATTAAAGAACAACCAAATAGATCATGTGGTGGTTTAATTCGAAAAACCCCAACAATTGGTATCAGAGCGGGTTTTGGCACTGTTCTTGATTTAATCCTAGGATAAATTCAAAATATATGTTTAAATTTGATGATGAATTTATGGTGCATAAATTTTCAGATTTAAATATGTAAGTATTTCGATTTTTATGTGTTTTAAACTTGGATGAATTTTTGATGAAATTCAAAAATTCTAGTTTTGGAGAAACATTGTAATTTTCGATCCTTGCTTAATTAGATTTGGAATGGTTTTTGATGTTATCAAAATTTCCAAATTTAATTAGTGTAAGTTTCGAATATTTATAGATTTAAATTCGGATGTAATTTTGATTTTTATCGAAAATTCGAATTTGTGATAATCTATGAAATTTTTGATCATAGTATTATTAAATTTGGAATAGATGTTGATCAAGATCAAATCTCCAGATTTAATGAAGTTCATGTTTGAAAATTTGATCATCAAAGTTTCAAAAATTTTGATGTTTAATTTCCCTAATTTTTGTGTTGAAATTTTCGGTCATGTTAGATAAATTTGGAGAAGATTTTGATGAAATCAAAGTTTCAGATTTATCTAGTATGTGTTTCGAAAATTTGGTGTATTGGAATTAGATTTGGTATTTTTGATGGTTATCTTAAAGTTACCTAATTCTAATCTAGATAGATTTGAAAATAGAATATAAGATTTGGATAGAATTTGAAGTGGATCAAATTTTCAGATTTAATATACTTGTAATTTTCGAAATCTATGTAGATTTGAATTGGATAAGGTACTTTTTTGATATATATCAATAGTTATCTAATTCTAATCCAAAAAGATTTGAAAATAGATTTTAAATTTGGAAGAATTTGAAGTGGATCAAATTTCCATATTTATTATCTTGATATTTTCGAAATTAATGTAGATAAGAATTGGAAAAGTAATTTTTTGGTGTATATCATAAATTACTTAATTCTAATCTAGATAGATTTGAAAATAGAATTTAAATTTGGAAAGAATTTGAAGTGGATCAAATTTCAAGATTTTATTCTTGTAATTTTCGAAATCTAAGAAGATAAGAATCGAGAAAAGTAATTTTTGGTGTATATCATAAATTACTTAATTTTAATCTAGATAGGGTTGAAAATAAGATTTGAATTTGGATAGAATTTTAAGTAGATCAAATCTCCAAATTTCATCTTTGAAATTTTCGAACCCTATCCAAATATTTGGAATAGATTTTTGATCTATATCAAGATTTTTAAATATTAATTAATTAGGGTTCCAAAAATTAAGAAATAAATTTGGTGGATAATTTTTACGAATTTCCAGATTTATTCTTATGGAATTTTCGAGTATATCAAGATTTAATTTGGTGGATAATTATTTTAATTTCCAAATTATATCTTGTGATAATTTTCGAAATTATTAATTTAATTAATTGCAATTTTTGAAAATTAATATCATGTATGGTAATCATATGGTATTTTATGCTAATAATGTAATTATGATTGTTGGCTTTGTAGACTAACATGTTTGCAGGTTTACCAACTATCATGGCTCCTTTAATTATGTGATGTATGTTTTAATTTTATGTTAAATGTATGTTGGGTCGTATGCCGGTTTGGCTACGTGATTTTAATCCATGAGAAAATCCATGGATTAGGTCTAGATTTTATTTTATGTTGTTTCAATGTAATAGAAATAAAATTGTTAGACCAAGTTATTGAGTTGTAATTTTATTCTAGATATATTAGATTATTCCTTTTTGGAATAGATATTCTATATTGAATAAAGTTTGAAGATTAACTCAAAGATGGGAGGTAGCGCGCCATTTGGCGATGAAGAAGCTGATGAGCATGAAAATGACTGACTCCACACCTGTTAAGGATCACGTTCTCAGCATGATGAGTCATCTGGCTGAGATCGAGACTTTAGGTGGAGATCTGGACGACCAGTCTCAGATAGACATTGTGCTTCACAGCATGTCCCCGAAGTTCGAGCAGTTTAGATTGAACTTCAATATGATAAAGAAGGATGTTACCTTATCTGAACTGCTCATGGATCTTCAGGCAGCTGAGTTACTTCAAAAGGGAAATCCGGAGGCACACCTAGCTGAAAATAGGGTGACTTCTTCTGGTACTAAACGGAAGAAGAGATACGCACCTAAGAAAGCTGCAAATGGGACGCCTAAGGTGAAGAAGCCCGAGGCAAAGATTCCTCCCGAGGAATTCAAGTCGAAGACAAAGTGCTTCAAGTGCGGCCAGCCAGGCCACTGGAAGGCGGCGTGTCCCAATAAGAGAAAGAAGGGTATGTCTCACACTTTTTTCGTTGAAACATGTTTAGCAACTTATTCTACTCAGTCTTGGGCAGTAGATACTGGAGCTACTGATCATGTTTGCATGTCTTTATAGGGGTTCCTGGTGAAAAGGCAGTTGAGTGATGAGGAGATCATCGTCTACATGGGCAATGCAACGAAAGTGGCGGTTGTTGCAGTGGGAGACATTACCATTTCTTTTAGTAGTGATAGGAGTTTAGTTTTAAAAGACTGTCTTTATGTGCCTAGTTTGAGGCGAAACCTTATTTCTGCTTCTAAACTTTTTATGGATGGATATTCAGTTTCTTTTGATAACAAGGTTGTTATCTTTAGTGTTAAATGTTTTATCTGTTCTGGCACATTGGATGGACATCTTTATTTACTTAATCCTATGCAAAACACTACGCAAAAACAATTTCTGAATACATCGATCACAAACCCTAATAGAAGGAATAGAACCTTGTTAGAGATGGTTAGAACGATGATGAGTTATTCAGAGTTGCCTATTTCGTTCTGGGGATATGCCCTAGAAAGAGCAGCCTACATTCTTAACTTGGTGCCATCTAAATCAGTTCCTTCTACACCCACAGAACTTTGGACTAGACGAAAGCCCAGTTTAGGACATGTTCGGATTTGGGGTAGTCCAGCACACGTGTTAGATAAGGAAGCTGATAAGTTGGCGCCTCGTACTGATGTGAGGCTATTTTTTGGATATCCTAGAGGAACGAAAGGTGGTCTATTTTATAGTCCTAAGGATAAGAAGGTCATTGTTAGCACCAATGCTCGATTCTTAGAAGAAGGCTATGTCATAAACCACAAACCAAGGAGTCAAATTATCCTTGAGGAGCTAAGAGGAAAAGAATCGAATCCAACACCAGTTGTACAAGAAGAGGTACCACCAGACACTGCACAACGTGTCACAGATACACGAGAACTGCCTCGTTGCATTGGGAGGGTTGTACGTCAACCTGATAGATTCATTGGTTTGGGTGAATCTTCGGATTTCCCTGAAGGACTCAATGAATTAGATCCAAGGACCTATGACGAAGCGGTCCAAGACAAGGATGCAGATTCTTGGAAATCTGCAATGGAGTCTGAGATTGGATCTATGGATCACAATCAAGTCTGGGAGCTTGTAGAACCACAAGATGGGGTAAAACCCATTGGGTGTAAGTGGGTCTACAAATGCAAAAGAGGACCTGACGGGAAGGTTGAAACCTTCAAGGCTAGATTGGTGGTGAAAGGGTACACTCAGAAAGAAGGGATTGATTATGAGGAAACCTTTTCACCGGTAGCCATGCTTAAGTCAATCCGGATTTTCTTGTCTATTGCCGCTCATTTAGATTATGAGATATGGCAGATGGATGTCAAGACAGCTTTCCTGAATGGAAGTCTTGAGGAAAACAGCCACATGAAGCAACCGGAGGGTTTCATTGCTAAAGGCCAAGAGCACTTAGTGTGCAAGGTTAATAGATCCATTTATGGACTTAAGCAGGCGTCAAGGTCTTAGAACATCCATTTTGACGAGGTTATCCAGTCATATGGATTCGTGCAAAGTCCGGATGAGAGTTGCGTGTACAAGAAATGTGATAGAAACGTGGTGGTTTTTCTCGTACTTTATGTTGATGAGATCTTGCATATTGGAAACAATAAGAAGGCATTATCAAACATAAGAGTGTGGTTATCCAAGCAGTTTGATATGAAGGATCTGGGAGAAGCTAGACATGTCCTTAGCATCAAGATCATTCGAGATCGCCAGAAAAGGATGCTCTGCCTATCCCAGGCGACTTATATTGATACAGTGCTAGCTAGGTTTAGCATGCAAGATTCTAAGAAAGGTTTTATACCTTCAGGCATGAAATTCATCTATCCAAGGTAATGTGTCCCCAAACACAGTTTGAAATAGATGAGATGAAGAAAGTCCCATACGCTTCGGCTGTGGAAAGTTTGATGTATGTTATGCTATGCATGAGGCCTGATATATGCTATGCTATTGGCATGGTAAGCAGATATCAGTCTAACCCTGGACAAGGACACTGGACTGCGGTTAAGAATATTCTCAAGTACTTGAAAAGGACTCAAGATTATATGCTGTTATACCGCTTTGATAGTCTCGTGCCTTTGGGTTACACGGACTCAGATTTTCAATCCGATAAAGATCAGAGTAAGTCTACCTCAGGCTATGTGTTTACATTGGGAGGCGGGGCCATTGCATGGAGGAGCATAAAGCAGAAATGCATTGCGGATTCCACCATGGAGGTCGAATATGTAGCTGCCTCTGAGGCGGCAAAAAGAGGTCGTCTGGCTCAAGAGCTTCTTGTTGCACTTGAGCCTGGTTCCTAATTTGCCTAAGAGTATCACGATATACTGTGATAACTCTGGTGCAGTGGTAAATTCGAAGGAACCCAGAGCCCATAAGGTAAGTAAACATATAGAAAGGAAGTACCATCTTATATGAGAAATCGTTAAGAGAGGGGACGTGGCGGTGGTCAAGATTGCATTGGAGGGCAATCTAGGTGATCCATTCACAAAGAGCCTGCCAGCTAAGACCTTTGATGGTCACGTGGAAAGAATGAGAGTGAGATGCAGACCTGGAGGCACGTTTTGAGTTTTATAGTTTGATTTGAGAGTTAGCCAATTAGTTATTATGCTTGAAGACATGCTTCAATTATAAGTGGGAGATTGTTAGTTTTGTATACTGGAAGACATGTCTTTGTATACTTTTCTGACAATGTGATGATATAGATTGAATCTTTTTTGCAGTCACTGTTTGCATTTACATTATTATAACTGTTTATGCATATTCAATATACTTACACTGTAGATGATATGGTGTGGGTAAACACACAGCAAGATCATATCATCAAATCCTTGTATAGTATTAAAAGATTCACGGCTTAGATGATTATGAATACACCGTCGGTACACCGTAGAATAATGTAATACCCCGAAATATTTTAGAAGGTTTTATTCGACATATGTTACCTTAGGGTAATCTAAGAAATAAGTTGGGTCCTTAAAGGACTCAAATAAAGGAAAATCGCAGCCAGGAAAATATGTTAAAATTTATTTTGGTCAAAAATTACTTTAAAAATATGTTTTGGATATTAAATAAATTAGTGGGCCAATTTAATATTTTTCTAGATCCCTGTTGTAGCCCAATATGACTTTAATGGACTGGAGATAGAAAAAGAGATAGAGGCCCAAACCCAGTAGGGTTGGGACTGTGAATTTCGACCACACCCTTATAAATAAGAGGGTGGGGAGTTCGAAATTCACTACTGCAAAATCAGCCCCTCATGTGTTCTCTTTATCTCCACAGATTCTATACCGATCTAGTAGATTTCAGCCCACTCTGAATCTAGATACAGTCCGGGAATACAACAGAAGATCTCGGAGTAGAATACTGTGGTGGCCGCCGTTTTCAGTAGAGAGAAAAGGGGCGTCTGTTTTGTTTCATTCAACAACAAGATTAGTCCTGTAATCTTGTCCTCAGACCGTCTGTCAATTGTAAGTAATTCGAATCTATGTTTTCTGCTTCGTTGAATTCGTTTTGCATGGTTTTGTGCTTGACGTGATAAACATGCATGTGACATAAAATTATGATTTGCATGAACATGAATTAATGAACAACCAAATGATCCTGCGGTGGTTTAATTCAAAAAAACCCAACAACTGGTATCAGAGCGGGTTTTGGCACTATTCTAGAATTAATTCTTGCATAAATTCAAACCACATGTATAAATTTGTTGATAAATTTATGTCACTTAAATTTTCAGATTTATTGTTCATGTGTTTCGATTTTTATGGTCTTCAAAACTTGGATAAATTTTTGATGCAATTCGAAATTTTAAGTTTTGATGTTCTTGGAATTTTCGATGGTCATGAATTAAATTTGGGATATATTTGATGTTCTTCAAATTTCCAGATTTATTTATTGATGGGGTTCGAAAATTTGCTCTACAATTTTTTCGAAAATTGTTGTTAAAAATTCCCTAATTTTGTTTCTAAATTTTCGGCCACTATAATTAAATTTGGATGGATTTTTGATCAACATCAAAATTTCCAGATTTAATTTGGATAGGGGTCGAAATTTTAGTTGATTAGAATTAGGATAGGTAATTTTTGTGTATATCAAAAGTTACATAATTCTAATCTAGATAGGTTTTGGAATTAGGATAATTAATTTGGAAGAGTTTGAAGTGGATCAAATTTCCAGATTATTACTCCTTGTAATTTTCGAAACTTGTGGTTATTTTATTTGGAATAGTTTTTTGATTAATGTCAAAATTTCCAAATGTGTTATTTTATGTTATTTTCGATTTTTGTTAAATTAAATTGGAGAAGATTTTGATGAAAATCAAATTCCCAATTCTATTTAATGATGTGGATCGAAAATCATAATGGTTGGATTAAGATTTGATGTTATTTGATGTATATCCTAGTTTACCTAATTTTAATCTAGATAGATTTGGAAGAATTTGAAGTGGATCAAATTTCCAGATTTATTATTTGGATATTTTCAAAAATCTATGTTATTAAAATTGGATGAGGTGATTTTGGATATATACAAATAATTATCAAAATCCAATTGTGATAAGAATTTAATTTTGGATAGGTTTTGGAAGATTTTGAAGTGGATCAAATCTTCAAACCTTATCCTTAAAGATTTAGATTCTTATGGATAATATTTGGATTAGATTTTTGATTGATATCAAGATATCCAATTATTATTTAATTAGGGTGGCTTGAAAATATTAAAAAATTTGGTGGATAATTATAAATAATTTCCAGATTTATTTTAGTTATATTTTCAAAAATCATAAGATTTAAATTGGTGAATAATTATTTTAATTTCCAATTTTTATCTTGTGGATAATATCGAATTAATTAATTTAATTAATTGTTAAATTCGATATTTTAATATTCATGCATAGATATCATATGTTATTTTATGTGGATCATATAATATATGATTGTTGAATTTGTAGGTTGTGTTTGTTTGCAGGTTTACCAACTATCATGGCTCTTTTATTTTATGTGATGTATGTTTATGTTGAATGAATGTTGGTCGTATGCCGGTTTGGCTACGTGATTTTAATCTATGAGAAAATCCATGGATTAGGTCTAGGTTTTATTTTACGTTGTTTTAATGTAATAGATATAAAGCTGTTAGACCGAGTTTTTGAGTTGTATTTTTTATTCTAGCAATATTAGATTTTTCCTTTTGGAATAGATAGTCTGTATTGAATAAAGATCGGAGATCAACTCAAAAGAAGGAAAGTGGTTCAGCACCAAAAAGGAAGGTTCACCGGTTCACGTCCCGAAACCCTAAAATGGATCTAGGGTTTTCAGCGAGGCGCGGTGAAGGGGGCGGCGGCCAAGCCTGTTTCCAGAGCTGACTTTCCTGTTTTATCTAATCTATGAACATGAGATATAAGCCATGATAGTTGGAATATTACTGTGCTTATTATGTTGAAGCATGCAATGGATGTTTATCATTTTATGTGATGTTTGCATGTTCGATAATGGGATAAAATGAAACCTCAAACATAAATAACTAAGTGGGAGAGATTCATACCAAAGTATGTAGAAATCTCATACGGTCTCCATTAAATCTGGTTTAATTGAGAAGTGATGGGCATGCGCGTTGACATCGGTCTTCCTCCATATCGGATGTGTCATATCACAGATTTCTCTAGAAATTAAATCTCCTAAATGGATAGCTGTAGAACACTATTAGAACTAACTGACTCCTCGATCTGGAGCGGTTAAAGTTTAGTAGTGATCTTGGTGCGAAGATAATGGTGTGCACACTTAGATGTAATTTATTGATAAACGTCCACATGATCGTGGCTTATCAGTTAGACGATTACATGACCATGTTTATTATCTGGCTATTAATTTGCTTGTTGTAAAGAAACTCAACTGGAGGCAAATTAAAGGTTTAACCTATTTAAAAATGAATTTTATAAACGTCCACACTATCGTGGCTTATGAAAGACATTTTTAAAGTGTCGATGGAAAAGTATATAGTTTTTATGAGGTTTTCGATTATATACTGTTTATCCTAAATGTGTTTTGTGACTGTACTGCATGTTTTAATTTCAGTTATTTCATATCATCAATGGCACTCTCCAATCTGTCCTCAATCGTCAAAGAAAACAAACTTGTCGGTGAAAACTACAATGACTGGCTTCGTAACCTTAACTTAGTTCTTGTTGCTGAGGGACACAAGTTTGTGCTTGATGAGGTTTGTCCTCCACAGCCAGATGAGGATTCTGACGAAGCCCAAAAGGTTGCATATGATAAGTGGGTTAGGTCTAATGAGATAGCGCGCTGTTACATCTTGGCATCTATGTCAAGTGTGTTGTAACATCAACATGAGCCTATGAAAACCGCTTATGATATCATGTACAATCTTAGGCAGCTATTCGGTCATCAGAACCGCTCGGCACGCCATTTGGCAATGAAGAAGCTAATGGATGTGAGAATGTCTGACTCCACACCTGTTAGGGATCACGTTCTCATGATGATGGGGTATTTATCTGAGATCGAGACCTTGGATGGAGAGCTAGATGGTGATTCTCAAATCGACATTGTTCTTCATAGCTTGCCCTCGAAGTTTGAGCAGTTCAGGCTGAATTTTAACATGATTAAAAGGGACGTCAGCTTAACTGAACTGCTCATAGACCTTCAGGCAGCTGAATTGCTCCAAAAGAGCAATCATGAGGCGCACATAGCTGAAAAAGGAGCGTCTTCTTCTGGTGGAAAAAGGAAGAAGAGAAACGCACCCAAGAAGACTGCAGATGAGGCGCCTAAGGCAAAGAAGCCAAAGGCAAAGATTCCTTCTGAGGAGTTCAAGTCGAAGACTAAATGCTTCAAGTGCGGCCAACCAGGTCACTAGAAGGCGGCGTGTCCCAACAAGAAGAAGAAGAGAGGTACATCTCACACTTTGGTTGTGGAAACATGTTTAGCAACTTGTTCTACCCAGTCATGGGTAGTAGATACTGGAGCTACTGATCATGTTTGCATGTCTTTACAGGGGTTCCTGGTAAAAAGAGAGCTGAATAAGGATGAGATCACCGTCTACATGGGCAATGCTACGAGAGTGGCGGCTATTGCAGTGGGAGACGTTGTTTTACCTTTCAGTAGTGATAGAACTTTGGTTTTGAAAGATTGTCTTTATGTGCCTGGTTTTAGCCAAAACTTGGTTTCAGTTTCTAAATTGATTATGGATGGATATTATGTTTCTTTTGATAACAAAGTAGTTATCTTTAGTGGTAAACATTTTATCTGTTCTGGCACATTGGATGGACACTTATACTTTCTTAAACCAACTGAAAACACTACGTAAAGACAACTGTTGAATACATCGATCATAAACCCTAACAAGAGAAAAGAACCTTCGGAACTGAATCAAACCTATCTTTGGCATCTAAGGCTAGGTCATATTAACCTTAAGAGAATACAAAGGCTTGTAAATGATGGACCATTGTCTTCCTTGGTACTGGAATCGTTTCCTTTATGTGAATCCTGTTTAGAAGGTAAAATGACCAAGCGTCCTTTCCAGTCAAAAGGATATAGATCCGAAGGGATATTAGATATGATTCACTCTGACCTGTGTGGCCCTATGTCAGTTCAAGCTCGAGGAGGGTTCGAGTATTTCATCACTCTCATTGATGATTACTCTAGATACAGTTATATCTACCTGTTGCGTCGCAAGTCTGAATGCTTTGAGAAATTCAAAGAGTTTAAGGCGGAAGCGGAGAAATGAACAGGCAAAAGTATCAAGTCACTACATTCTGATCGTGGTGGCGAGTACCTCTCAAGCGAATTTAAGGATTACATGGCAGAGAATGGGATTACATCCCAGTTGACTGCGCCTGGAACGCCACAGCAGAATGGCATGGCGGAAAGAAGGAATCACACACTATTAGAGATGGTTAGATCGATGATGAGTTATTCTGAGTTGCCCATTTTGTTCTGGGGATATGCCCTGGAAACAGCAGCCTATATTCTTAACTTGGTTCCATCGAAATCAGTTCCTGCTACACCCACAGAACTATGGACTGGATGAAAGCCCAGTTTGAACCATATTTAGATTTGAGGTAGCCCAGCACACGTGTTGGACAAGGAAGCTGATAAGCTGGCTCCTCGTACTGATGTAAGGCTATTCGTTGGATATCCTAGAGGAACGAAAGGTGGTTTATTTTATAGTCCTAAGGATCAGAAGATCATTGTTAGCACCAATGCTCGATTCTTAGAGGAAGACTATGTCATAAACCACAAACTAAGGAGTCAAATCATCCTTGAGGAGTTAAGGGGAGGATCGAATCCTACACCGGTTGTACAAGAAGAGGAACCACCAAACACTGCACAACGTGTCACAGAAGTACAGGGACTGCCCCGTCGCAGTGGGAGGGTTGTATGCCAACCTGATAAATTCATTAGTCTGGGAGAGGCTTCAGATTTCCTAGAGGGTCTCAATGAATTGGATCCCAGGACCTATGACGAGGCAATTTGAGATAAAGATGCGGATTCTTGGAAAACTGCAATGGAGTCTGAGATTGGATCTATGGATCGCAATCAAGTCTGGGAACTTGTAGAACCACAAGATGGGGTAAAACCCATTAGATATAAATGGGTCTACAAACGCAAGAGAGGATCTCACGGGAAGGTTGAAACCTTCAAGGCAAGATTGGTGGCAAAAGGGTATACTCAGAAAGAAGGGATCGATTATGAGGAAACCTTTTTGCCGGTAGCCATGCTTAAGTTAATCCGGATTCTCTTGTCTATTGCTGCTCATTTGGATTATGAGATCTGGCAGATGGATGTCAAGACAACTTTTCTAAACGGAAGTCTTGAAGAAAACATCAACATGAAGCAACCAGAGAGATTTATTGCTAAGGGCCAAGAGCACTTGGTGTGTAAGCTTAAGAGATCCATTTATGGACTTAAGCAGGCATCGAGATCTTGGAACATCCGATTTGACGAGGTTATCCAGTCATATTGATTCGTGCAAAGTCTGGATGAGAGCTGTGTGTACAAGAAATGTAACGGAAACGTGGTGGCATTCCTCATACTTTATGTTGATGACATCTTGCTTATTGGAAACAGTAAGAAGGCGTTGTCAAACATTAGGGTGTGGTTGTTCGAGCAGTTCGATATGAAGGATCTGGGTGAAGCCGGACATGTCCTTGGCATCAAGATCATTCAAGATCACCAGAAAAGGATGTTATGTCTGTCCTGGGCGACTTATATCGATACAGTGCTAGCTAGATTTGGCATACAAGATTCCAAGAAAGGTTTTATACCTTACAGGCATGGAATTCATCTATCCAAGGAAATGTGTCCCCAAACACAGTCTGAGATAGAGAAAATGAAGAAAGTACCATATGCTTCGGCTGTGGGAAGTTTGATGTATGCTATGCTATGCACTAGGCCTGATATATGCTACGTCGTTGGCATGATAAGTAGATATTAGTCTAACCCTGGACAAGGTCACTGGATTGCGGTCAAAAACATTCTCAAGTACCTTAAAAGGACTCGAGATTACATGTTGATTTTCCACTCTGATAGTCCAGTACCTTTGGGTTACACGGACTCAGATTTTGAATCCTACAAAGATCAGAGTAAGTCTACCTCGGGCTATGTGTTTACATTAGGAGGTGGAGCCATCGCATGGAGAAGCATTAAGCAGAAATACATTGCGGATTCCACCATGGAAGCCATGTATGTAGCTGCTTCTAAGGCTGCAAAAGAGGCTGTCTGGCTCCGAGGGTTCCTAGTGGCCTTGGGCGTGGTTTTTGATTTGCCTAAGACTATCACGATATATTGTGATAACTCTGGTGTAGTGGCAAATTCGAAGGAACCTAGAGCCCACAAGGAAAGTAAACACATAGAGAGAAAGTACCATCTTATACGAGAAATTGTTAAGAGAGGAGACGTGACGGTGGTCAAGATTGCATCGAAGGACAACCTGACTGATCCATTCACGAAGAGCCTACCGGCTATGACCTTTGATGGTCACGTGGAGAAAATGGGAGTGAGATGCAGACCTGGTGGCGCAGTTTGAGTTGATAAGTTTTGATTGGAGAGTTAGCCAGTTAGTTATTATGCTTGAAAGACATGCTTCAAGTATAAGTGGGAGATTGTTAGTTTTGTATACTGGAAGACTTATCTTTGTATACTTTTCTGATGATATGATGATATGAAATGAAAGTTATTGCAGTCACTGTTTGCATTTAGATTATGTTCTTACATTGTAGATGATATGGTGCGGGGAGTCACACGGTAAGATCATATCATTAGAACTTTGTAATGTATTAAAGAGCTCACGGCTTAGATGGTCCTAAACACACCATCGGTACACCATAGAATAATCTGACAAGTTAGTTTATCTTGACTAACTGATTATTCTAGTACACTCATTAGTGTATTGAGGAGGATCACAATATGATACTATTATCTGTCTCTGACCTAGTTACTGAGAGAATAAAGATCCACAGAGTTCGGGTTCTGAACTCATGTGATATTGGTGAGCATATGTGTGCATTGTCTGTTACTTTGATTTATCAATGAGTGAGATCTTTTCGTAGATCAAACTCGATATCTTAGGTAATAACAATGTATACATGATGTCTCGAGCAGTATGCATGAGCACCGTGTCCTGGTGCGCCAGGTTGATGATGTTCTCTTGAGGAAACACAAGTTCATGTTGAAACCCTGCAGGTGGAATTTATTCCGTACATGAGTAAAGCTTGTGTGGTACTACTCAAGGTTTTAGACGTTAATTAATTATAGCTGTCAGAGGCTGACATAATTAATTAATGAACATTATATCTTAAACACGGGGAATGGCTGGACTAAAGGAGAAAGCATATTCGTAAATATGTATTAAATTGGTAGGTCAGTTTTACTTCTTTAGTGGAATAAAAGTAAAACTTAATTTATTTAATTATATCCTAAGTTTATTGGATATTAAATAAATTAGTGGGCCAATTTAATATTTTTCTAGATCCCTGTTGTAGCCTAATATGACTTTAATGGACTGGAGATAGAAGCCCAAACCCAGTAGGGTTGGGACTGTGAATTTCGACCACCCCCTTATAAATAAGAGGGTGGGGAGTTCAAAATTCACTACTGCAAAATCAGCCCCTCGTGTGTTCTCTTTATCTCCACATATTCCATACCGATCTAGTAGATTTCAGCCCACTCTGAATTTAGATACAGTCCGGGAATACAACAGAAAATCTCGGAGTAGAATACTGTGGTGGCCGCCGTTTTGAGTAGAGAGAAAAGGGGCGCCTGTTTTGTTTCATTCAACATCAAAATTAGTTCTGTAATCTTGTCCTCAGACCGTTTGTAAATTGTAAGTAATTCGAATCTATGTTTTCCACTTCATTAGATTCGTTTTGCTTGGTTTTGTGCTTGACGTGATAAACATGCATGTGACATAAAATTATGATTTGCATGAACATGGATTAATGAACTACCAAATGATCCTGTGGTGGTTTAATTCGAAAAAACCCCAACATGCTGCATATTAAGATAGTAGATATTATAATATTTACTTCATAGCTAAGAAAGGTTAGATTTTGACCTAATGGTAGTCTTTCATCGAAACTAAGTTGCCGGATAATCTTGTAGGCTCAGAAGAAGGAGACTTCTAGTTGAGACCAGAATCAGAATCTAGATCTAGCTATTCCAGATCTGATTTCCAGGTGGATTTTTATGATATAAAAATATATTACAGGTTATTAAGCCCTGATATTTATAAAATGAATGTGATTGAATATCCAACTCATGATTGTATTTAATGTGCTCTCCTGACTCATGTGAGTATTACTACTGTTTTGGTGACGAAACTACAATGGTTCACGATATCGAGCCCCAAGCAAACAGGGCAGTGTCTAACCTTAAGCAGTCGGGTTGTGTACACGAACCGACTTACCATAAGCGTTCTAGGGGAGAGTGGCGCGCAATGATGGAACTAAAATGATTTAGTATACATGGAATTCACAAATTTTCTGTTTTGAAAGCTTTCCATGATATGCTTAAAATATGATTGGATATTCTGTTTTATAAAATGATTGTGAAGGTTTTTCTCAAAAGTACCCACTGAGTGCATGATACGACCCGGACAATTAATCTAGGATGAATAAAAGACGTAGCGGAAGACTTCTGGATACGAAACACGTCAGCGAATGAAGGGCTTCAATCCGACTCGATAAACAACGGAAAACAGACAATCTAGACAACTAAAATACCTAGAAAAATGACACAAACTATGTAACACAAATCCAAGGAATTGAGGGCTGTATAGGGACGGTTTTATGGCTGTAATGAGGGTGTTGGAATCGTGTGTTTAAGGTGAAGAATGGCTAGGAGTAGATAGGATATGATAGAGATGAAACGAACTTACGGTATGAGCGAAACGGCGTAGAACTTGAACTCGAACACGGGGCTGAATTGAGGCGTGCGTTGATGGGGTATGGATGGCTCGATTATGGTTGATGGATGATGATTCGTTGATGTGAATCACAAACCGATAGCCTCCTTGAATCTCGAATGTACCCAAGGATGAAATCTCTAAGTTGATCTTCGGATAGCGAATACCGGTTAATCCCTCAAGTGGATTAAGCAATACCCTTGAATAAGACTTAAAGTTGCTAGCTCCAAGAATATGAATTTTCAATCAAAACTCACAAAGATTTAAACGGGGTTGAGACAATATTGAAAGCAAAGCTTAATAATTCAAATAAAGTCTAAAATAATAATGTAACATGGATCCCCTATTTATAGTGCTAATAGGGACGAAAATAATAAGCTTAAAAGGCCTAAAAATTGATCCAGAAGGGATCTCTAACTATACTAGGAAGTTCCCTAAGCTAGAATTCTATTCAAGGTAGGAAATTGCCTTAAATACAATTCTAGTCAAGCTCTATCAACTTATGGACGCAAATTAATAAATAAATAATTAAAATCTGAACTAAACTATAGTCTAACATAATTAAATAAATACTATAGTCTAAATAAAATTCAACCCCTAATTAAATTAATTAAAGGGCCAAAAATCTGATCTCGTGCACACACGATCACGTCGACTTCTTCAACACATGCACACGTGCACTTCTTCACTTCATCTTCATGTATTATTCTTCAAACCTTGATCTCCAATCTTTGATTGTTAACAAGGTAACAATCTTGGGGCTGCATTTAACTTCTTCTAATTCTTCAAACTCCTTGCGAATAATTGCTTGGAAACAACCTTGCAATTTCTTTGCTTGAAATCGTGTAATTGAACCTCTAAATGGCAGCTCCGGATTTAGTTCTTCAAGGCCTCGCATGGCTTCATCATTCCCCTCATCTTGAAAAGAATTCGTCCTCGAATTCAAAGCTCCGGGGTCAAAGACGAACACGAACTGGCCATCAAATTCTTTTTGCACAAGCTGCATAAAACACATCTTCATGAACATGAACGAGAACATTCCACTTGTGTTAATCATCCGAAACTCTAGCTCCATTGATTGCCTTGACATGGCATTCACGTTCAAACTTGGTGGTACGTCAACTTCCAATGGAACATCTTCAACAACCTGTAAAATAAAGACATCACAAGAAAATGGTTGATAAAAAATGTTAGAACTCGGCAGCTTCTCTAAGATCGCTGGTTTGAACTTCTTGTGATCTTTAACCATTACTCCATTAATGTCATTCTCCTTTTCAGAACAAGGCTGTATCTCCATCAATTTTTCAACCTCTTCAACTGCAGTAATGATCTCCATTTCTTCTTCTTCTTCACTCAAAGGTTGATCCAACTCTTCTAGATCAAGCTTTTCAACAACCTTCTCTTCTTCAACATTCTCACAAGTTGCAACATCGATCAGTTCTTCAATAGATGCATCAACTGAAATTGTTACTTCAAAAGTAGAATCTTCTTTGATGGCAACGATCTCAAATGGTAACTCAACGTGGATCTCCTCTTGAATGTTGCTGGCTTGGCTTGGCACATCCATGACCGGCTGAACTGGTGATGCAGGTCGTGTAGGTGGTACATAGGTACGTAGAAACTCCTCGAATGACTCAGGTTCGCTCCAACGAAACGGGGCTGTTTGGCGATGAGCTCTAGATGACAACTCTATATTTGACTCTACTTGAACCACTTCATTTTGCCTCATCTCTAGACTCTCCAACCACTTCTCTATCTCAATGGCGTATTGCACTATGTCTTCCAACTTGTCGAAGTGATACAATGCTACCTTTTCTCGGATTGCCCTTCGTAGACCAACTAGAAATCTATCCATGGTATCTTCTGGATATTCTCCTACATCAGCTCGTCTCATGGCTTCAATCATTTTGTTGTAGTAGTCATTTACACTTCGATCTCTTTGTCTAAGCTTGTATAACTTTTCCTCCAACTCCCATTGGTAGTGGTCTGGAATGAAGCGTTTCCGCATCAAATCTTTCAACTCACGCCATGTGTCGATAGGTGGAAGGTGATCTCTGTGGCACCGGTTCTGCTGGAATCCCCACCATGTTGTTGCGTAGCCTTTAAACTTTGACGAAACTAGTTGCACTTTCTTTTTCTCGGGGAAGTCATAGCACTCAAAAAGTTTGTCTACTTTGCGTTCCCAATCCAAATAGATGTCGGGATAGTATAGACCTTCAAACTCAGGTATGATCATGTTGTTGTTGCGGTAGAGATGGTGAGAATTTGGTGTATAGGGTGTATGGGTATACGGAGTATGATTGGTGTGTGGTGCATGGACCGGATGGTACATGGGTGCATATGTGTATGGTCCGGTTGGTGTATATGGGTGTGAACAAATGATATATGTGGACTAGGATGAATTTTCGATCCCCTTGATGATGGTGGACGAAAATTTGAAGGGAGGAAGTGTATATGGAAGGTTTGGAAGGATTTGAATGGAAGAAATCAAGATAAGGAAAGAATTAGATGTATTTTTGAAGTCCTAAATAGTGTAGGAGATCCAAAAATAAATACCAAAGGTAGAAGGAAAGAAATAGGAAGGAAAATGAAAGAAGGATTAGGTAATTTGGAAAGTGTTACACAATTGTGACACAATCTAAATATCCTAATTGAACTAGACTCTAAAGGGAAATAACCAAAAATAAATTATAACTCAAAAGGAAACTACCAAAATAAAATAAAACTCGGAAGGAAAGTTCCAAAAATAAAATAAAACTCTAATGAAAATTACCAACTAAGGAATTATCCTAAAAGGAAATTACCAAAATTAAAAATAGACTCACAAGGTAAATACCAAATATAGTGTAGTACTAAAAGGAAAGTACCAAAATTAAACAAGACTCAATTGGAAACACAATGAATATACCTCTTTTTTTTTTTTTTGAATTTTTGGATTTTTTTTCTTTTTTTTTATATCCGAATTTTTTTTTAAATCGACGGCTGTTTTCTTTTTTTTTTGTCGATGCCTCTCTTTTTTTTCAATGAATACTATGCTATTACAACTCGATAAAATAAAAATAAAAAGACACGTAAGACGACACGTAGGATAAAAGATGACACGTCGGATTGAACCACGACCAGCAGAGCTGACGTGGCTCTGATGCCAAATTTATGATACGACCCGGACAATAAATCTAGGATGAATAAAAGACGTAGCGGAAGACTTCTGGATAGGAAACACGTCAGCGAATGAAGGGCTTCAATCCGACTCGATAAACAACGGAAAACAGACAACCTAGACAACTAAAATACCTAGAAAAATGACACAAACTATGTAACACAAATCCAAGGAATTGAGGGCTGTATAGGGACGGTTTTATGGCTGTAATGAGGGTGTTGGAATCGTGTGTTTAAGGTGAAGAATGGCTAGGAGTAGATAGGATATGATAGAGATGAAACGAACTTACGGTATGAGCGAAACGGCGTATAACTTGAACTTGAACACGGGGCTGAATTGAGGCGTGCGTTGATGGGGTATGGATGGCTCGATTATGGTTGATGGATGATGATTCGTTGATGTGAATCACAAACCGATAGCCTCCTTGAATCTCGAACGTACCCAAGGATGAAATCTCTAAGTTGATCTTCGGATAGCGAATACCGGTTAATCCCTCAAGTGGATTAAGCAATACCCTTGAATAAGACTTAAAGTTGCTAGCTCCAAGAATATGAATTTTCAATCAAAACTCACAAAGATTTAAACGGGGTTGAGACAATATTGAAAGCAAAGCTTAATAATTCAAATAAAGTCTAAAATAATAATGTAACATGGATCCCCTATTTATAGTGCTAATAGGGACGAAAATAATAAGCTTAAAAGGCCTAAAAATTGATCCAAAAGGGATCTCTAACTATACTAGGAAGTTCCCTAAGCTAGAATTCTATTCAAGGTAGGAAATTGCCTTAAATACAATTCTAGTCAAGCTCTATCAACTTATGGACGAAAATTAATAAATAAATAATTAAAATCTGAACTAAACTATAGTCTAACATAATTAAATAAATACTATAGTCTAAATAAAATTCAACCCCTAATTAAATTAATTAAAGGGCCAAAAATCTGATCTCGTGCACATACGATCACGTCGACTTCTTCAACACATGCACACGTGCACTTCTTCACTTCATCTTCATGTATTATTCTTCAAACCTTGATCTCCAATCTTTGATTGTTAACAAGGTAACAATCTTGGGGCTGCATTTAACTTCTTCTAATTCTTCAAACTCTTTGCGAATAATTGCTTGGAAACAACCTTGCAATTTCTTGGCTCGAAATCGTGTAATTGAACCTCTAAATGGCAGCTCTGGATTTAGTTCTTCAAGGCCTTGCATGGCTTCATCAGGGCATTAGTACTCACGCCCAAAAATCTCTTCAAATATTTTCAAGATGAGATGCGGGATGGTGGACGGCTGTGTTAAGGCTGAAGGGCTATCATTTGATGTATATGTTTCTTTTTCCGCTATGGAGTCTAACTGAGAACATGCTTCCTTTTGAGTCTGAATAAATGCACTATGTTCTTTTCCGCTAACTCTGATTATTGTTACGGAGTGTTCGGTTCTTCAAATCCCGTTATCTTTACTGCTACAGAGTGTTCGGTTCTCCAAATCTCATTTTCTTTACTGCTACGGAGTGTTCGGTTCTCTGAATCCTATTTTCTTTACTATTATGGAGTGTTCGGTTCTCCGAATCCCATTTTCTTTATTGTTACGGAGTGTTCGGTTCTCTAAATTCTATTTTCTTTACTGTTATGGAGTGTTCGGTTATCCAAATCCCATTTTCTTTACTGTTATGGAGTGTTCGGTTCTCCGAATCCCATTTTCTTTATTGTTACGGAGTGTTCGGTTCTCTGAATCCCGTTTACTTTCCGTTCCTGACAGGCAAAAGCCTGGCATTTATTGACTTTCCTTATTCTGACAGGCACAAGCCTGGCTTTACATTACTTTCCATGTCAAGGCGAAAGCCTGGCTTTACATTACTTTCACGACAGACGAAAGTCTGGTATCTCTTTACTTCATGTATTTGGACAGACATCAGTCTGGCCTTTTTCATGCCTAAACTATTAACAGTTAACCTTTGAACTATTATTATTTACATGGAAGTTTGCCTTCATTATTCTTTCTTGGGTTCATCCTAAGAGTCATGGTATCTGGTTTGAGTCATTTCATACGTTTTAAAAGCGTGGATTGATCCATTTATAGAGGTTATTCTGCCCAAATTTTTGGGGCACTAACCCAAGTTCTTTGATTGCTTCTGTTCAACAACCCCTTTCCCCAAGTAGCGCACCGTTCCCCTGCCCTTCTTCCGGGATCGGGGCGCTACAGAGTGGTATCAGAGCAGGCTGCAACTTTGCTGGCCTATCGTATTGTTGATTGACTCTAGTTCTCAGTGTAATCTCTTAATTGATTGTCTGCAATCCCTAGCACGTCGCCTGCAACGCACTCATCTTCTTCAAAAAGAAAGGTATGTGAATTAAAATGTTTTTGAGATCTAATTATATTTACTGATTTCAAAAAGAAAATGTGGATAAGGACCATTCTCGACATTGATGGTATTTATGAGAAGTCGCGCGAAAGATGGTTTCGAAAGGATAATGGTATAATTTTGAGACTATGTGTCCATATGATGATGGTTATGAATGAAAGGGACTTATGTCCATGATGGTAAAATTGTGGGACTTTGTGCCCAAATGGTATTAAATGATTATTTTTAATGAGATTATATGTCCATTACGTTGAAATGAAATATGATGTTTTAAATGGGACTATATGTGTAAGATATTTTCTGAAAGAAAGTGTGATGATAGTAATCAATACCCTATAATTGAAAATCTGATAATGTGTAAGTGATTGGAATGTGATGATGTTAAAGTGTTAGGATCGGAAACCCAGAATGCTTATGCAGATGGAATGTGAACATAGAATGATTAAGTATTTTTCCACGTTTAAGATTATGAGCCCACATGGATTGGTTCCACTGAAATGTATCAATTTGTTATGATGTGAAATTTCAAAAGAATGTGTTATGTCATGTTTGGATTAAATCCTACATGAAAGAGGGTTCACGACAAGGCCGTGGTTCGCCTAAGGTTTTAATGGGATGTCTGGGACATCTGGATTCCGGTTCAACCGAGAATCTGATGAATGATTATAAAGAACAGATTGACTAAGAAGGTGGGAACAATTATGTAGTGGCTTGTAGACTTGAACGTAGAAAGAACTTAGAGTAGATAAGTATATTCTTTTAGATGGCTTGAGTTATATGGATTTCTATGAAATGCAATTTGAATGTATATGCATTTGAGGAGCATGCTAGGAGAATTTCGAATGTCGATGAAGAATCGTGATAGATAGATCCGTTCTCGCTACACCTGTCTCGATACATTTCTGATCGAGGAGAAAGGACAAGTTCGAGAGTGGATGTCTCAAGTTCAGAGTGACGTATACGATGATCGAGATAATATGCTTTGATTCAGGTAGATCGATATCTACTCTCTCTCTCTCTCTCTCTCTCTCTCTCTCTTTTCTCGACTCAAAGAATGAAGCTAAAGAATATTCGAAGAAAGATGCAGAGAAGAACGTATGAAGAGTTATGCGCATCAAGTTAAAGTTGATCAAGGCAGAGTATACGTCTTAGTAAGTTTTACGACTCGAGATAAATAGTGTTTTAGCTAGGAATGATGAGGTAGCTTATAAACTAGTCATATTGCTGATTCTAGCTAAGGTTCATAACGTGATTGATGTCTCAATGTTGAGAAAGTACGTGTTTGATCCTAAACACATTATAAAGAATGAGGAGATAGTCATGAACCAGGATTTTTCTAATGAAGAATGACCAGAGGCTATTCTTGACCGAAAGGTCCAAGAATTACGGAACAAATAGATATTACTCGTGAAGTCTTATGGAATAACCATGGGAGCGAGGAAGCTACCTGGCAGCTTGAAAGCAGAATCAAGGAGTTGTACCCTGATTTACCCTATAGAGGTACGCAAATTTCGGGACGAAATTTTTATTAAGGAGGGTAGAATGTAATACCCCGAAATATTTTAGAAGGTTTTATTCGACATATGTTACCTGAGAGTAATCTAAGAAATAAGTTGGGTCCTTAAAGTATTCAAATAAAGGAAAATCGCAGCCAGGGAAATCTGTTAAAATTTATTTTGGTAAAAAATTACTTTAAAAATATGTTTTGATATTTTTCTCGGGTTAATAGAAAACGTTCCAAGGATCATGCCAAACTTTGAATTTTTCAATTTCGAGTTCAAATGAACTCTGGGCATAACTTTAAATAAAAAGGGCACATCTGTCATTATTCAATTTCTTTTTCAAAATATTATCCTATTCGTAATTATCCTATTCTTTTTCCATCATTATCCTATTCCATCATTATCCTCTTTCTTTTATTCTTTATTATCCTATTTATTTTTCCTCTATAAATAGGAGGTTAAGGTTTCATTTTCATTCATTTTCAAAATCAAAACGCTAAGCAGCTTCTAGAGAAGGTACATCTCTAGTTTCCTATTTCAATTCTGAAATAGTCATTTTGAAGGTGTCAACGCGTAGATCACAAATATGTGATTGAAATGATGACACGACGGACGATCACGATGGAAAATCATCATGACCGCTGCCAAAAGTCGCTACCACCTCTCAAATCGGTGACTCTTTCGGGTCGCCAGATCAAAAGTGTCTTTAGGGTTTTATGTTCTATGTATATTTATATACATTTTTCGTGTTGTCACTTTTTAATTTCGGGTATATTCTGGGTATCCGGATATTAAATTGTAGTCTTTTTCAGATCTATCCTTCGTGGATAGCCCTCTTATATTTTTAAGCTCAAAAGTTGTTCCGTGTCAAAATATAGTATTCTTATTTAAAGTTTCATATTTTTCCAATGGGCAGATCTTGCGGTATGAATTTATTTGTACCGAGTTAATTTTAGAATACGGGTTTGACCACCCCGTATGCCAAAACTTCCAAAAGGATTTTTCTTTATAAAAATGCCCTGAGTAAAGTTCCCTTAAGAGTCAAAATATTTTGATGACTCGGGTGCTGCGTATTAAGATAGTAGATATTATAATATTTACTTCATAGCTAAGAAAGGTTAGATTTTGACCTAATGGTAGTCTTTCATCGAAACTAAGTTGCCGGATAATCTTGTAGAATCAGAAGAAGGAAACTTCTAGTTAAGACCAGAATCAGAATCTAGATCTAGCTATTCCAGATCTGATTTCCAGGTGGGTTTTTATGATATAAAAATAAATTTCGGGTTATTAAGCCCTGATATTTATAAAATAAATGTGATTGAATATCCAACTCATGATTGTATTTAATGTGCTCTCCTGACTCATGTAAGTCTTACTACTGTTTTGGTGACGAAACTACAATGGTTCACGATATCGAGCCCCAAGCAAACAGGGCAGTGTCCAAACTTAAGCAGCCGGGTTGTGTACACGAACCGACTCACCGTAAGCGTTCTAGGGGAGAGTGGCGCGCAATGATGGAACTAAAATGATTTAGTATACATGGAATTCACAAATTTTCTGTTTTGAAAGCTTTCCATGATATGCTTAAAATATGATTGGATATTCTGTTTTATAAAATGATTGTGAAGGTTTTTCTCAAAAGTACCCACTGAGTGCATTAGTACTCACGCCCAAAAATCTTTTCAAATATTTTCAGGAGGAGCTGCGGGATGGTGGACGGCTGTGCTAAGGCTGAAGGGCTATCATTTGATGTACATGTTTTATTTTCCGCTATGGAGTCTAACTGAGAACATGCTTCCTTTTGAGTGTGAATAAATGCACTACGTTCTTTTCTGCTTACTCTGATTATTGTTACGGAGTGTTCGATTCTCCGAATCCCGTTATCTTTACTGCTACAGAGTGTTCGGTTCTTCGAATCCCGTTTTCTTTACTGCTACGGAGTGTTCGGTTCTCCGAATCCGTTTTCTTTACTGTTATGGAGTGTTCGGTTATCCGAATCCCATTTTCTTTATTGTTACGGAGTGTTCGGTTCTCCGAATCCCGTTTTCTTTACTGCTACAGAGTGTTCGGTTATCCAAATCTTGTTTTCTTTACTGTTATGGAGTGTTCGGTTCTCCAAATCCCATTTTCTTTATTGTTACGGAGTGTTTGGTTCTCCGAATCCCGTTTACTTTCCGTTCCTGACAGGTAAAAGCCTGGCATTTATTGACTTTCCTTATTCAGACAGGCACAAGCCTGGCTTTAAATTACTTTCCATGTCAAGGCGAAAGCCTAGCTTTACATTGCTTTCATGACAGACGAAAGTCTGGCATATCTTTACTTCATGTATTGGGACAGACATCAGTCTGGCCTTTTTCATGCCTAACCTATTAATAGTTAACCTTTGAACTATTATTATTTACATGGAAGTTTGCCTTCACTATTCTTTCTTGGGTTCATCCTAAGAGTCATGGTATCTGGTTTGAGTCATTTCATACGTTTTAAAAGCGTGGATTAATCCATTTATAGAGGTTATGCTGCCCAAATTTTTGGGGCACTAACCCAAGTTCTTTGATTGCTTCTGTTCAACAACCCCTTCCCCCAAGTAGCGCACCGTTCCCCTGCTCTTCTCTCGGGATCAGGGCGCTACAAATAATCTGATAATTAGTTTGTCTTGACTAATTGATTATTCTAATACACGTGTTAGTGTATTGAGGAGGATCATGATAGGATATTGTTCTCTACTTTAACACTATAAGTTAGAGAACAAAGATCAACAGAGTTCGGGTTCTTAACTTATAATTATTGGCGAACATATGTATGCTTTGTTTATTGCTTTGATTTATCTATGGGTGAGATTCTCTTATAGAATCAATAAACTCGATATCTTCAGTAATAGCATTTGCATACATGATGTGCCGTGCAATATATATAGGTACCGTGTCCTGGTGCACCAGGTTGATTATGTTCTCTTGAGGAAACACAAGTTCATGTTGAAACCCTGCAGGTGGAATTTATTCCGTACATGAGTAAAGCTTGTGTGGTACTACTCAAGGTTTTAGATATTAATTAATTATAGTTGTCAGAGGCTTACATAATTAATTAATGAACATTAGATCTTAAACATGGGGAATGGCTGAACTAAAGGAGAAAACATATTCACAAATGTTTATTAAATTGGTAGGTAAGTATTACTTCTTTAGTAGAATAAAAGTAATATTTAATTTATTTAATAATATCCTAAGTTTATTGGATATTGGGAATTAAATAAATTAGTGGGCCAATTTAATATTCTTCTAGATCCCTGTTGTAGCCCAATATGACTTTAATGGACTGGAGATGGAAAAAGAGATTGAGGCCCAAACCCAATAGGTTTGGAACCCTGTATTTTCGGCTACATCCCTATAAATAAGGAGGTGGGGATCGAAAATATTAACATAACAATTCAGCTCCTCAGTTATCTCTTGATCTCCACAGTATCCATAGTTATCTAGTAGATTTCTGTTCACCCTGAATCTAGTTACAGTCCGGGAATACAGCAGAAGATCAATGAGTCGAATTACTGTGCTAGGGGGCGCCGATCATTGTACTCTCAACAGCAAGATTAGACCTTTTAATCTTATCCAAAACCCGACGTTCAATTGTAAGTCGTTTTTCGGTATTCTATGTTTCCATTTTTAGTAGAACCGAAAACCGGATTTGCATGTTTATTGAACTTGGTTAATTAAAACATTTATGTTGCATAAAATATGAATACATGATATTAGAATTAAAGAACAACCAAATAGATCATGTGGTGGTTTAATTCGAAAAAACCCCAACACTATCCACGTGTGAGTCAAATACAGCCACTTGGAGGAGTAGTACCCAGAAAATAATTAATATTAACAAGCTTTTCTAGAAGTTATCCTCAAAATTGTGTGCAAGGCATTTAATACTGATAAGCTATAACTTCATATGCATTTATTAGCAAGAAAACAATTATGCTAGGAGGCCGCCTATAAATAAGCTCATTCGGACAATTGATTTTCACACACAACCCTCCTAAAGATTCAACTTAACCCTAACCCGAAAGAAAGCATGGTGCCCACTAATCTATTAAAGAAGAATGATTTTTTCTTTATTGCCCCATGGACTCGCCACCGAGAGGGCCTTGTACTCTCGTTGTTGCAAGTTTAAAAAAAAACAGGTGGACACCCGGTGACCACGAATTTAACAAATTATGCCTGCCAAGAGTCCGCCACATCATGAAAAGATTTCATGATGTAGATATTCCAGTGGAAGCGTATCAGAGGACACTAAAGGAGGGGAATGACCAATACTATGCCTTCAATTGGCTACTGTCACAATCGGGCGTGTATTACCATGAGCAGCTGAACTACAGAAATGCCTCAAAGGTCCGGTGGGATGAGTTCTTGCTGGTAATTTACCTTTATTTAATTTATTTTTGAATAATTGTTCAGATTTAATATTAATAGGGATGTATTAGTTTTCCTCCCATATTCATACTAAATATAATGATGAATTTTCAATCATGTAGGATAACAATTTCATCCAGCACTACATCAATGAGGGTGAGCTTAATTGGGAAATGCTTAATGACCTTTTCCGTATGGTGATTAATCTTGTTTCTGACAATGCTTCGCAGCAAGCTCCTATGCTTAGGGGCTCATCTGATGACGATGACGATGATGGTGGTCATTATCCTAATGAGCCACCGAGCTACTATGCTTATGCGGCACCTGTCGCGTCTGGGTCCCAAACTGACGAGAATAACTCTGCTTGATTGGCAGGCCGGTGGTGGGCCAGTGTTTCCCTCTCTACCTTTTATTGTGTTTCTTCCATTTTTTTTCTATGTTTTTATGCTGAACTAGTTTCTCTCCCTACCTTTTATTATGTAATTAATTTTTTATGTGTTTGGGTTTTTATATAACAAGATATTATCACTTCGTTATCTAATTAAACTGTTTGGGTTTTATGATTTATTTCTAGTCGATGTGTCTTTTTGAGGTTTTAATTAGTATTCAACAGTGCGCGCTTGACAATTGATGATTACGCGCATGTTGTTGATCTACGCACGTGCGCACAAATATCATATTGCGTGCATCTGTGTACGCGTATATAATTGCGTGATTGATGCCATTCAAGTATTGGAACTTTTGAGATAAACTATTCTAGACTTTTTTTTTGGGTGGACAGTAAGCTTTTGAGACTTGGATGTTTATGCCTTTTGATGTGTTGAAACTGAATGGTAGTTGTTTATGCTTATTGAAAGATATTGAAACTGAATGGTAGCTATTTTGACTTTTGTGTTGAAACTGAATGGCAGTGCCCTATTTGTGCATTTCTATTAGAAAATGATATGCATTTCATTGATAGAAAAATAGTCGCATTTCATTTCATTACATAATATTTCAGTGCATAATACACCTTTAATTACAGAGCTCTACAGCTGCATTTTAGATTGAGAGAGAGCTACAAACTATTTCAAGAAAATAGCCACCAACACAAATAAATGTAGAACACATAGAATCTTCGTTATATTCTTCATCTTACCAACCTCTTGGCCAAAATTCACTTCTTTCACCATCTTTCTCACTTCTTCAGGCAGCTTCAATTTTCCTAGGTGGCTGTAAAAGCTACTGTCATCCGAAACATAATCTTTATCCTCCCACATAAAGAAACTGCACCCTTTACCATATTGAGAATCTGGACAGTTGTAGAATGCCATGCCTCGACTGTGAGGTTGTTTGGAAACCCATCTAAGGGCTGCTCTACCACAGTGACAAGTTAGAAAACCTCTACCAAAATGTTTATTACTTGATGTAGTAGACATGATTTTGTGTGTAGATTTTTTGGGATGATTGTGTGTTTTGATTGTTTGTGGAGAGTGCATATATATATACACACACAAATGTTAGGTCAGCTTCTCCACTCAATTTTCCTCCAAGAATTGCTAAAGTTTCCCTCCAAAGTTGGTTGTCCAGTCAATCCAACTGTTTTTTAGTTGACAAATAAAAAAAATCATTAGTTTTAACGTGTAGGACAAAAAATGAGAGTAAAATATATTTACTCTGATCCTTATCCGATCTCAATATTTCTATGCCTTTAAGAATTTCTGATCACTTAGCATTGCGTGTCTCATTTGCACGCAATGTTTATCACGCAGTCGTTGCGCGTCAGATTACTATCCAAACATTATAATCAACTATCACCTGAAAGACATGTTCCGATGTAATAATTACTTCATCAATATTTAAAATAATATTTTATAAGATCTATGGGATTGCTGATAAGCATATACGAATGCCGGTCCTTGGCCAATTATGAGTAAAATTCTTGCCATTGCCAAGGCCTAAGTGTGGCTTGATTGCGCAACGGAGTCACGCGCGTAATCTTAGCGCGCATAGACAAACTCCAAATTCTTGATTCAATGAGAATGTAAATAAAAAAATCCATACATTATTTTTAATAATTAAATGTAAGTTGGATTCGCTCTCAAGTGTTGCCGATGCGTATATACTACTGCCAATCATTTGCCGATGACTATAAATTAGCTGTCCGATATGAAGATGACAGTGTAAGCTGGAACGCACAGACAATATCGCATTAGACTGTAAACCAAAAATTCATACATCATATTTCATTCACAGATATTCACAAAATATGTTATGTTTATAATAAGGTTACAAAGCCGACGTACAGAACGTTCAGCAAACATGTTATACAAAAAAGATATAATTACACAACATTGAGTTTTAAAAGTTTAATAGATCACCCATGTTGCACCAAGGTGCTTTTATCAGTGCTATATTGGAACAACATTTGGGCCACGTTCTTACGACAAGCCATAATATCATTTATTGTCTCCATTTTGCTCTGTTCGTCAGACAATACCATTTCCACGTACTTCAGAGCGTATAAACCACAGATGACACTATCTTTTTGTAAGTATGGATTATTTTGGAGAGGCCTCCAATACCACTGGGCATACCTTAGCTGTGGATCATCTCTTACATCCCAGAATCCGGAATATTTTAATATTTGCGGTAACATGCGCATCAGTGGAATGAAGAATTTTTTTTGGCTTTCTTCGATGTGGTCTGTCCACATGTGTTGTTTTAGGTCAAGCACTGATACGGAATACTTCTGGAAATCCACATATCATGTTACCCAATGTCTCGGTAATATGAAGACAAAGACAAGCGGCATAAAGATATAATTAGTAACCAAACATATACAACATTCTGTTTCATTACTCATTCAAATAAAAACACTGCTAGATTTATTACCTTATTATAATTGTACCAAGGTTTTAATGGACCCCAACCAGGCAGTTCACTTGACACATATTGGGATAAACCTTGCAGAGCCTCAACTGAAATTTCTTCTTCAGTTTCTTCACCAAGCTTGCCCACGTCATCTTCCTTCGAATAGTATTTGTTAAAAACATTCTGAATGGCTGCCTAAAATATTACAAAAACAAAAATTCTTTTCCAACACCATAGCCTATGCCCACAATCTTTCTGCAAACAATCATAAGTCCAATTGTACACATCACCAATTACATTATAAATAGCAACTAATGACATAATTAAAATATAATATTAATTATCACTCACAAGCCTTTTGCTTTCAATCTATATTACTTTCAATCTCCATCACGCTTGTCATTTGGATGAAAAGAGCTGCACAACGCAGCCGATGCTACCCTCCTTCGAACTTCTTTGTAATTCAATTTCAGAGGAGTTATCGTTTCAGGAATTACACCGTTTCCTACAGCTGGATTAGACTGCAGCTGCAGGTTAGGACATTAGGTTGTTTTACCTACATGTTTCATCTCTGCAGCCGCTGATCGAAGCAATAGTCAGCCATGCCATGCCGTTGTTTCTTTTGCCTGTGTTTTCTTCACAGCAGCTGGTTCTTGCAGCTGCCGGCTAGGCTATGCACTTCTTGCTCCCATTTTCTTCAGGCTAGGCCACCCACCACTCTCCTCCTCCCTGGACTGTATGTCTTGCGGGGGATTCCATCCTCATTTAAATTCGAGATACCATCCCTGATTGTCCTGAATTAAAAACAAAAAATTAGTGTTTAATAAATTTTAATTTTCAGCATACTATATTCATACAAAATTATGAACATACCTGTCCACTTTCTCGGTCATCAGAACGCTCAGGACTTTTTTATCTTTTATAAAGCTACGGAAGAATATGACATAGCCAACTTTGCATTCTATCCACAATTTCCCGAGCCGTACGTTGTGCTGCTTGCTCGGCTACAAGATGGGATGCTTGTTCAGCCGCTAATCGAGAAGCTATCTCAGCCACATCATGACACTCTCTAAAAAAAATTCTCTTTCGAAAGTGGACAATGACTGAGTCATGCCAGGATCCACAGGCCGCCGACAGGTCCTGTTTCCGATCCTTGTTTGTTCAAACTTTCATTGTTCAACCAGTCATTGCCTTCAGGGGTATTGGTAAATAGAATATCATCTACAAAGGTGTCCGTAAACAGAACATCATCATGTGTAGGGAGGGTTACCGGACGAGGGAGGGTTGCCGTACCAGGTTCATCTGACCGGGTTTTAGCTGCACGGCGTGGAGGAGCATGTTCCAACAAGAATGGACCTTGTTCTATGTTATTCCAATAAATAGAGGCACTTTCAAGGTCACTAGGTTTCAAGTTGCGGAACATCTACATTCAAAAAACATTTCAAGAAATTAAGTAGTAGTTTTTAATATTAAATATTGATGAAACGTTAAATAAAACACATAGAATTCTTCATACCTTGCCTCTGATGACTTTTAGATCACAATTTTTAAATTTATACAAATATCGTAAAACTCTCGGTATAGTATTTGCTGATGCAACAACACCACAAGTCTCACCCAACGGTGGGACAGCACAATAAATCTATGCCTGCATCAAGATAGTGTATCAAAACTTCAATTTACATCAATTTAACCGATATAACAAGAGTTCAAATAATTAGTGTGAAATTACAATTATTAAAGCAATTTATTTTAGTATACGTTGAATGTTAGCGCGAAACCGGATATATAATAGAAATCTCTTTTTACAGATTTCCGTCATTCCATCGGGATATTGGTCAGGTAATGCAGTAGTCTTTGGTAGGAGTAGCTACCCCATGGAAATTATTCCAATTTTTCTTCATCCTCGACCAACACCCACAACCAATCAGGAATGACATTGTTTGTTTACAGTCCAAACACCGCTGTAACGACCCATTTTTCAAAATTATTATTTATAAATATAGTATTTTTAGTCTTGTCGTTATAATAATATCAGTTATATAATTTATATTTTTAGTCGCGTCCCCAGCAGAGAAAATTAAAATTTTAATATTTAATGACTGATAATTAAATAAAATATTGAATATGATATTAAATCCATAAATCCTTATGGGATTAAATCAGTTATAATCCATTAATAATTATTCTAAAATCTAGAAGCTGAATAATAATAATAATAATAATAATAATAATAATAATAATAATAATAATAATAATAATAATAATAATAATAAAACTTTATCCACATAATGATTAATTCTATCATCAGAAATCCCTAGTCCCACGATTAAATCTTTAACTGCAGAACCGCTGCAGTTCCTTTTCTCCAAATCACAAATAAAAAACATACTCTTCTGTAAAATCGTCGAGCAGTTCTCAAACAAAAACTCCAACCATGAACAACCCAAATCTGTCCTTTACATAAAGGAGTAAGAGTGCTTTGTTTTTGCACAAATCCAATATACAATCCACGAAATTATCTCAAATCTGCTCCCAATTCCCTGTTAACAAGTTCAATGACCAATTTGCAACAATAAAATCTTGCGATCAGAAGTCTTCTATCAAATTTCTAACAAAATCCAAGGTGAGTTTTTGAAGAACACAATATATTCATTCAAAGTTGTGTTAATTCAAGGCTAACACAAGTAAGATTCTATGTCATTATTTACAGCAACGATTACGATCGACAAAAATCGACGTTCATAAATTTTAGAAGTACAACTCGAAGTTCAGAATCAAGTAATTTTGTTTCTAACAAAAATCTTAATTCATGAATAGAAAATATTTAGAAAATTTGGTTATGTTTTCTTAGATCGCTATGATAATCTTATATGAATGGTAGATTAAAAGGAAACTAAATGTTTTAAAATGGAATTAAATGAGAAATAATAAAACCTGGAACTGTAGCCGTGATTTTGAGATAATCTAGAGCCTTGTTGAAACACTCTTCTCTTGAATTCTTTGGCTGAAGTTTTCTTCTGTACATCATTCTCTTCTTAGTCGAAAATAAATTTCTTCCTGCCACAATGATGAACCAGTATATATATACACATATATAAATATGTTACTTTCTTTCTTTTCCTTTACTTAGTCTGTTTCTTAATTTTCTCAAAATTACCAAACTATAATAAATATATGAATGGGGGATAGCCTAGGTGTCTACCGTAAGGCAAATCTTGGAAATTGTAAATTGATTCAAGACTTAGGAACTAATGTATTTTTATGTTATATAATAATCATAGTGCTAAGTAATATAATCTTATTGCGAATTTACTTGTCTGCATAATAAGTATAACAATATAATCATACAAATTCAACATAAAATATTCATAAAACTTGTTAACTATTTGTTGACCGAGAACATTAAAAACTTTAAGAAAAGTATACAACAGATTATTGTTAATTTTGAAATAATTATAATACATAATTTAGTAACTTATAAATCTTATAAAGATTTAAATTATTAAAATACTTTAATGTTATCTCTGCTAGGTGATGGCGAGTTAGTTCCTTCAAATTTTATTACAATTTGCATTGAAAAGTCGAGTCAAAGGTCTGCAAAGTAAAGGTGGGGAATTTTATACGCACGTGGTTATTTATTATCCATTATATATTATGCTTGTGATTTATTGTTCGACTTAGTGTTTATGTGAAAGTGAAAGTTAAAGTATGCCAGGGACCGTTCATAGGTCCGGGACCGTAAAAGTTGTCCTTGGGTCGCCCACCATGCATGTGTATATGCATATACTTGTTCAGAGACCGTTAATAGGTCTGAGGCCGTGATAAGTTGCCTTTGGGCTGACTCCCCATTGTTCAAATAATTATTATTATGTGACATGGCATGAATGTCTGAATATGAGTTACTCGTTTAATATGTTTTGGATAATGCGTATTCTCCACTGAGTATATTCGTTATACTCATTCACTTATTATAATATTTCAGGTTGAGGAGCTCGGTGATGGTGATGTGGAGATGGATGTAGTTTAAGTTTTATTAAAATATAAGTTATTAAACTTATTTCTCTACTAAACTTTTAGTTGGCATTTTTGTTAAATTGTCTATTTCTAACTTTCAAAATACTTAGGAGTTTAAACTATTTAAAATCGCTTCCGCTCTATGTTATTTGAATTATTATGGTATTTTCTTTGAAAAAGTTTATTAAGACATTATTATGGATTTTAAATTATAATTTTATTTGAATATTTGAGAAAATGCTTTAATTCTATTTAATGCATTATTTTACATGTTAGTTTTATTTATAAAATTGATAGTATTCTAAATATATAAAATTAGGGTGTTACAACCGCAATCACAAACAACACTTTCACAGCTTTCAAATAATCCTGGGTGTCATCCCCAAGACCCTGTTTCATGAAATTTTACCTCAATTCAGCTGGTGTTATCTGCGTTTTGAGTAGAACCCGACTATAGAAGTAGGACGATCTAATCTTGCAGACTTTATGCAGATCAAAATTTGAACTCCTGAAATTCAAACCACACACCAAAGCATATTCAAACCAACTGAATCTTAACTTTTTCTTTCCGATTTGAAACCACATCTCTGTCTTATCCTCTCCATCCTTCACTATCTCATGTGTGAGGAAATTGTGAACTGTTTTATTGCATCTTTCTACCTTGCTTGGAATTTCTAACAGTGAACCAAAGTACGAATTTCGCAATTGGCCATATATATCATCACCATAACCTGTCAATACAGCTTTGATGTCACCAATATAGGTCGTGCGATCAAGGTTATTGATTGTGTACTGCGTATTTATCATGTCCTTCCTTTTCCATTCGCATCAATCCTACATAAAAGATAAAACTCAACGCATTAATGACATAAAAATTATGTGAAAATCGTATGTGTGTGTGTAAGATTAAAGAAAACTTTGTGCCGATGCAATGGAATATTGGGCAAGTGGCCGCCGATGTATCAAATCAGGCATGCCGATGCTTTCCATTAATACCCGCACCAGTTGCGCGCAAAACGAATGCGCGCATGGTTCTGTTGTATATGTGTGTGTAAGATTAAAGAAAACTTTGTGCTGATGCAATGGAATGCTGGGCAAGTGGCTGCCAATCAATCAAAAGATGCATGCCGATGCTTGCTATTAATGGGCATACCGACTACGCGCAAAACTAATGCGCATAATGAAATGCGCGCCATGCCCCTGCGTGCAAATTGCTACTCGCAAGACCCCTACGCGCACAACTGCGACTGCCCGCAAGAGCACTGCACGCAAAACTTATGTGCACAAAACCAATGTGCGTAACCTACTACAAATAATCACTCAAATAGCCTTCCGCACAACTTGAAGAGAGTGATAATGCGCGCTACAAACACGCGCAAGTGAAAGCGCGCACCTAAGAACTTCAAATTTCTAGATTTCTATCTACTTCAAAAAAATCATAAATTGTTCCATTTTTTTCCCAGACCCATTTCAATAGAACATGTTTTCAAATACCTCTAACACCGTTGCACGTCGTCTCTTACGTGGAGGAGCCTCTTCGTGACGTTCTTCAGTATTTGACATTTTTCTTAAAATCGAACTTCAAGACAGAACAATGGCAACAATATGTATATTACTTATAACAAAATCCATGAAATAATGCAGTAAGAAATCAAACCCAAAACCCTAAAACCCATTCAACTTCGCAAACCCCCAATCTAATCAAATACACAAACCCTATGCAAACTCAATCAACTACTCAAATCTCACCTTTGCTGAATAATAATGTGCGATGAGGATGTAGCAGTCACTGGATTTCACTGTACAATTTGCGGCGATGGGGAGAGAGAAGAACTACCGTTCTCAATTTGGGAGGGAAGAGAGAGAGATTTCAAAGTTAGTGAAGTTTTCTTTTTTTTAGGCTTATTAATTAAAGTGGGGGCAATATAGTAATTCTGGCTAAATAAATTATATTTAAAAGTTACTAGCAAAATTAAGTTTTTTAAAAGTTTGACCGGCTAGTTTGGCCCATTTCCACATTAAGATATCTAGACAAATTTTTCTTTTTCATTAAGAAAATTGATAAACCAGTTGTGATACCCCGACCCTTTTTGCTAAATTATAAATTATAATTAATGACAAATTTTTGATCAGTCATTAATATAGTGACGAATTTGCGATAGATTGTTCCGTCGTCATCGGCCTAATTAGCGATGGTATAACGATGAAGGAGCGACAGAATAGTCTGTTGCTACTAACGATGAACCCTAATCCCTCGTTAATACACTGATTCTTTTAACGATAGAATACGGTCCGTTGTTAACTTAAGGATTCTTTTTCCGTTGTTAGATTTTTTTTAATTCAAATTAAAATATTATATAAATAAATCAAAATAAAATATTATAAATCAAATATTAATAATAAAAATACATAGTATTCAATCAAAAATTAACAAATAAAATGTAATTATTCAAATAAAAATGACCTAGTCATCAGAGGGTGGTGAGGGTGGGGAATGGCCGAATCGAGCATACATCTGGGTCCACTGGGCCTACATCTAGGCCTCCATCTATGACTTTTGAATATTAATTATGATGGTAAGATGATGGTATGTTTGTATATTATGCCGTTGTTTTAATGCAGGTTATCCCACTCAAGCCGATACGTCATAGCACGGTGATATTATACTAAGTGTATAATACAGGTTGATTTTTATTACTAAAATATCGAGTTATATGATAATGAATGAATGTAATTAAATTTATTTTTATCTTTGCCATACCTTAAACACCCTAACGCTGAGCCGGTAGGGGGTCTCACTGTGAAGCCGAGATGCGACCATCAAACGCGAGTGTACCGAGTCACGCCTCGCAGTGAAGTCGAGACGTGACTGTGAAATGTGACCCCCTCCAAGTCGCGTGCCAAGCAGGTCTGCAACGCGAGCTGCAAACGCGACATTTAGGTCGCGTGTCATCCGCTTCAGGGAGCCATTTTTCTTCAGCTCGAACTCGACCTTCAAACGCGATCCCCTTGGGTCTTGCCTCGCTGTGTTAACCGAACACGACCACTGAATGCGAACCCTTAGGTCGCGTTTCACTTCAAGATTTCCATCTTTTAAATACTTCTCTTCACTCATTCATCTTCACTTCTTCTTTCATCTTGGCGATTTTCTTCCAAATCCTCTCAAGAAAATCTTCAAGTTCTTGGAGTAAATTCTCTCATCATCACCCATCAACAAAGGTAACTTCATATCATCTTCCTCTTGGTGATTAAACACCATTTCTTGTTGAATTGAATTAAGGGTTTGAATCCAAAAAAAAACTTAGGGTTTTTGATTCTATTGATCCTCTTGCTTTGATATCTCGAACATATGGTTTATTTACCCCATTGAAGCTATATGTATAGTTATATTGAAATTCCTATGGTTCTTTGTTGCTAGGGTTTGGATATTTTGCCCTAATCTTCCCTTGATATGTTGGTAGTTGGTTGGAGGTGTTGTGATGGTTGTATGGATTTGATTTTCTTGTATCTAGGATAGAGGTACGTGTATTGAGAATTATGAGTTTAAAGGATTTAAATTGAGACATGTTCATGTGGTTTAAATGGGTGCACATAACGTGCTCGGTTAAATGCCTCAAAGAGTTTTAATGTGTATTTTGAGTCTAAACATCATAGTATGAGCTTGTATATCCATGGCTGTGTATGTGAAAATGCATGAAAACCTTAAAGTAGCATATAGAATGTGTTTAGTTAAAATTATAGCATAATTGTATAACTCGACGTCTAAAATGAAAAGGGATTTAAAGGTGATAGGTGACGTATTGTGGTTCAAGGTGGACGACTTGTGCACGGCAAAGAAGTATTTCGAAGGTACAGAGGCTTTTGAAAGTGTCTCATAAGGTGGGGTTACTCTAAACTGTAAATACGTGTAAAGTTATAGTTACTGTTGTGCTTTGATTGTATAAGTATGCAGGGTCTTCAAACCGGTTATATGAATGAGACCCTTCGAGGCAATACAGAGATCCTTCGGGATTGATAAAGAGGTCCTACGGGATCGATATAGACTTGTTAATGTCCTCCCTGGGGGATAATAAGCCTGCGGGCATCCCTACAGGGCTAAGACGTTCATTAATAGGGGCATCATGATGTTTGGGCCCTACGGGGTTGAGGCTAGTCTCCACAATGTAAGGAAATTTCCATATGTTATATTTTCACTTGTGCAATTATCTATAATTGTTTGCAGTGTTTCTCTACTGAGTATGTTTTTAAATACTCACCCCATGCATATTTAATGAATTTCAGGTTGAGGATTTGGGGCTCGAGTAGGAGCGTTGTGAACACAAGAGAACCCCCACAAGCTTGTGTTTACTTTTGCATGCTCTTCGTTTTGAAATACTCATACTATTATTATTTCATTGATCATCCTTCTTTTGTTTTACGATCAATGATCATTGGGGATGGGACTAGCCCAATTTTGTAGTTATATAGTATTTAACTTGACATACTATGTAAACGTTTTAAAGGTGGGTCGTTCGATCTTGGAGCCTTCTATGTACAAATATATGTCGTTGAACCCCTAAATTATAACGGCTAAATTAGGGTGCTAGACGGGTGGGTTGTGTAAAACCTAAGAGCCCGATAGGTTAGATGATTGTATGATCAATGTGGATGGGCTTATACGATTCTTCTACTTAATACTATGTTGTGTGACAAAATAGATCCGATAGGTTGCATGTTATAATTGTGAAAAATTTATGATGAGAATTATGATGTCATACCTTATCATGCTATTTGACTTTAGCTTCCGCTCAATTTAATATAAGCACACAAATGTAAGTAAGTAAATTGTATGCTAAGTGACGTGGCCAAACGGAGTAGTTTGGGGCATTACACCAGTAGACATTGGGCACATGGTACATACAACATGCTAGCTTTTTGCTTTTTTCATGGTTATTTCGTTGGACAACTCAATTTTAGTGCATATTAGCATCATTACCCTTTAATCAATTCATGGAGGAGGAAACCAGAAAGCACTCACGTTATCCATGACATCTTTACCCACAGTGTTAGTTTTGACTTCTTCCGCAACACTCTGTTTTGTTTGCTTTTCTGAACACTCACCGACATTATTACCTTTCTGTGAGATTCTGCTTCCTGAAATGAAAATGCTTTCATTGCCCTCATTCTTTGGATGTTCACAAACAAGGGCAACATTTTCTTTTTCTATAAAATCTCCCTTAATATTTGGACTTTTCTGGTCTTCCATACATTCGTTCAAAAAACTTCTAAATAAGAAATTTCATTAGTCGGGTTTGAAAATGATTCAGGCTTAGAAGATTATAATATTAATTATAGAATATTTAGTTTCCTAGAATATAGTCATTCCTCATGTATAAATATGGATGTAATTAGTCATTGTGAAATACAAAAATATGAGTTTATCATTCTGATTAACATGGTATCACATCCATGTTAGGGTTTTTTTAATTCAGATTTCAATTTTTTTTTTCACGAAAGGGTTTCGCAACCCATACCATTTCTAGCTACCATCGGTCACCACCTATACCACCAGGAGATTCGCCATCCCGTTTCTAACCTCCGCCAGTCGTCCTGTCGTTGGCGTCCGCACGTGTAAGCCAGACGCACCACCCGAACATCATGCTCCAGTCGCGTTGCCGGTGTTTGAGTGCGCGTCCGTCACCGGGGCCAACTCGGTTTCTGTCCACTGTCCGATCTCGGTCATTCTGGTCATTTGGTGGTATCTGTTCTGGTCTTTGTTGCTTCTTTGTTCAGGTTTTGATTTTTCCCTAATTTCTATCTTCTTTCACTTTGGTCTTTGTATTGTCTCTGTACTATGGCCGACTCCTCCAAGAAGGTTCTGGATGCTGTTCCCGTGATGCCTAGGATCACGGATCACAAGCTGACTGTGTCTAATTATTTGGATTGGCACAATACTATCGAATTGTATCTGTTAAGTGTCTCTATGGATCCTCATATGACTGATGATCCGCCTAGTAATGATTCCAAACAATCCTGGTTGAGGGACGATGCTCGTCTGATTCTACAGATCCAAAATTCTAGAGACTCTGGTATTATTAGGATGGTATCTCGCTATCGTACTGTTAAGGCTCTTTTAGTCTATCTCGAATTTCTGTATTCTGGAAAGGAGAACCTCTCTCGCATGTACACCGTGTGCCAGGCCTTCTACCGGCCAAACAAGGGTGATCAATCCCTTATAGAATACTTTATGGCATTCTATGAGGAACTGAATACACTTCTTCCCTTTAGTTCAGACACTAAGGTTCAGTAGCCCCAACGTGAGAAAATGGCACTTATGAGTTTTTTGGCCGGTTTGCTCTCAGAGTTCGAGATTGCTAAATCTCAAATCCTTTCTGACTGTAAGATTGCATTGCTGGAAGAGGCCTTTCATCAAGTTCTTCAAACTGAGCCACCTACCTCATCGTTGAATACTCAGTCTGCTTTCCTCGGTCGCCGCCCTCCATATGACTCCGGGACCTCTTTTTCCAAAGTTTCTGGTGGTCCTTTGCTGAATCGCTCTGACTGGATTGCCTCTGCTGAATTCGTTACTATCATGAGATTGGTCATCTCAAGAACACTTGTCTCTGAAAGAAATGACCTTCGTCTACCAATGTTGCATCTGGGTCTTCTGTCCCTTTGTCCGTTGCTGATAGTACCCATCTATCGACTCTGGCTGGCCCTACTTCTGTCGCTGCCATTGCTGACTCAGATAAACCAAACACCTGCCTTGTTTCCACGTCTTCTGAATGGGTCATTAATCCTGGTGTCACCGAACACATGACAGGTAATCCCGCCCTTTTGTCATCATTTACGCCTCACAATTCTAGTCCATTTGTTTCCTTGGCCAATGGTTCACACGCTCATGTTGTTGGCTCCAGCACTATTCATCCCACTCTTTTATCTTTATCCTTTGTCCTTTGTCCTCAGCCTTCCTAACTTATCGTTTAATTTGATTTCTGTCAACCGCCTAACCCGCTCCCTAAACTGTTATGCTATATTTTTTCCTGATCATTGTGTTTTTCAGGATTTGTGGACGAAGAAGATTATTGGTAAGGGACGTCGGTCGGTTGATCTCTATCTTCATAATGTGATCTCGACAGAAGATCGACACCGGACAGAAACGCGCGGAAGACTCTAGAATCGAACACGTCAGCTAAGGAAGGATTCAATCCAATACTAATGACTCAATTAAACAAAATATGCTGAAATAAATGATAAAAGACTCGAAAATACATATAGATGCTAATCTAGACCTAATTAAGACACTTAAATTGAGACACACAAAATAAGACACAAATCCAAATACCAAGGGTTGAACTTGGACGAAAATAACAAGGATGATATGTAGGGTATTTGGAGGGTGATTATGGGTAAACAAGGGCTGGGGTAGATAGGTTATGAAAGAGATTTGAACAACTTACGGTATAGATACGATTTGCTACCTCAATAGCACGTATGATTGAAATTAGCTCGAACGGACTTGGATACATGTGGAACTCGACCTGAATATTTGTGGATGTTGTAGGAGGCGTACGAATGATGGAAGATGAGTGTTGGTGATGATGGACGTGGCTGATGTTGTTGAAGTGAATGAGTTGACATACGACAACAAACCCCGTGAAGATAACTCCACGAAACGTACTTCACTTGGAATCTTCTTGATAGCAATCCAACCCTAGATCTTTAAGAGAACTAGAACGAGACTTTGAATTAAAACTTAAAAAGTTGCTGGCTTTCTAAGAGTGTTAATTTTTGACTAAAAACTAACAAAAGAGCTTGGGGTGAGACAATATTGAGTAGCAAAGGTTTAATTCTCCAAATAATGTCTAAATAATAATGTTACGTGGTTGTTCTATTTATAGGACTAATTATGGATGAAAATAATAATAAAACTACCTAAACTAGACTAGAAAATCTGCCTTAATTAGAATTCTAACTAGGAAAAAAGTTCCCATAATTAAAACTCTAATTACCTAACTAATAAGACCTTCTAGAAATCCTCTTAATACAAAAAATAAAAACAAAATAAAATAAATACCAATCATCTAAGCACATGGGAACAGATTGCAATGAGATAATAGGTGCTTTAACGAAGTCTAGAATAGGTACATTGGATGTAAAATCTTTATTGGTGGTAATGAACTCAGATGGTAAATCAACGTTCAACTCTACTTGAACCTCCTCCTTTGACTTCATCTCTAGTTCCTCCAGCCACTTTTCTATCCAAATGGCGTATTCCACCATGTCCTTCAACTCTTCGAAGTGGTACAATGCTACTTCTCCACGGATTGCCCTTCGTAGACCAGCTAGAAATCTATCCATTATATCTTCTGGATATTCCTCTACATCAGCTCGTCTCATGGTTTCAATCATTTTGTGGTAGTAGTCATTTACACTTCAATCTCCTTGCTTAAGCTTTTGTATCCTTTTCTCCAGCTCTCGTTGGTAGTGGACTGGAATGAAGCGTTTCCGCATCAAATCATTCATCTCACGCCATGTATTGATGGGAGGATGGCGATCTCAACGGCATTGGTTTTGCTGGAATTCCCATCATGTTGCTGCGTAGTGCAACTCAACCAGTTAGGAAATAACTTGCACATTCTTAAGGTCAAAAGCAGGCTAAAATTAAAGGCTAAGGCTAAGTGTATAGTGGCTGAAATAAGAAAAATTGGAATTTAAAGCTCAAACAGGCTTACTAATTGGCAATTCAGGGCATGGAATATTTCTTCAGGCCAAAGCGTGGGTAAATCCTAATTGCCTTAATCATTTTCATGCTTGAAACTTAAGAGACACAAAATCGTGACAACAAAGCAAATCAAGTATTGAGTAACATAATCTGACACACTCATCAAAAAAGGATGAGCTCTTTAAGGATAAGTCATGCTCACAGGCTCAAAACCTTACATTTATAAGCTCAAGAAAATATGATCAAATGCACAATTCATCATTCAAGAAGTCATCAAAGTATGGCATATTCCAATCACAACACAACAACCAACAATCCAGTTAAAACCAAGTTGCAACCCTCCTCCTCATACTCATCAATTCGTGACAGCTATTACATATCCAAAACAAGTAAAACACAAAAAAAACAACTGTCCCCCAATCCACCCACACTTAGACAACACAGTGTCCTCACTGTGTAGGAAAGAGAGTCAACAAAATGAACACAACATGAATGAAAGAAAAATAAAAACACAAGTGATAGAGAGGGCAAACTAGCAATCAAGGCGTGAAATGGTCAGTAGGGGCATACAGACGGCGCTTCAGTGCAGTGGTCCAGCTTGGTGTGTAGTGGTCAAACAACTCCATGGGCTCGACAAGGGTAGGGGCGGCGCGGAAGAAAAGAACCTGCTCTAGAAGGCTGGACTAGAATGTTTTTTTTATTATTATATTAAAGAAAAATAAGTGAGTAACTAAATGAAATACGAAAAATGAAAGAAAGTAATAAAAGCTCGGGTTGCCTCCCGAGAAGCGCCCTTATTTAATGTCTGAGGCTCGACACAAGTATAACTCGATCACAAAGCAATTTCAGGGGTAGCAAATCTGCCCCTGTCGAAAGAAATCGTTTCCATCCCCGCACCTTTATGTTTCTTCAAAAGCTCAATCAACCTTGCTTCTTGCCCCTTCAGCTCCCGTACGAGGGCCTTCACATGAGATGGTAAAAATGGCTCCGAGTTGGTCAGTAAGGGCATATGGCCCGTCAGATTCCGAGTTGGAAATTCACTGGTAGTATACAGCTGCATTATGATATCTCGAATCTCCTCATCTTCTTCTGTTATTGCAGCGGTTTCAGTCAGCCCACTAAAAGGTACCTTCTTGAATAGCTCGAGGATCTCCTTTTCATCATCCTCCTTCTTATTTTGAACCAATCTGGCAGGAAAAGGAGCTGCAATCAGAGGGTTAAAAATTTTAGATTCAACACTGACCTTAGGTGGAGTGAGTTCGGCAGTTGGTTCGTCCTTTGCTCTGGGAAGGTTTTCCGGCTCTGCAGTATGCCCATACTGCTCCTTTGCTTTCTTCTTAGCCTCCAACTCGGCTAACTCCTCCGCACTTCTCAAACTGACAGCGCAAACATGCACTCTTGGATTCAATTCAGTTTGAGATGAAATTTTGCCTTGATTCGCTTGCATCTTGTTGATTTGAGTGGCGAGTTGGGTGATCTGTGTGCCCATACTCCCTAGGGCAGCTTGCGTCTCCTGCTGGAATGCTTTCTGGCTTTGTGCCATACTGTTGACAAGGGCACTGCTCTGCTCTAGACACTTCATAATTTCACTCATGCTGGGTGCAGGCTTGTCAGTATGCCCATACGGGCCACCCTGCGGCTGCATCCAACTGGAATTAGGATGATCCCTCCAACCAGGGTTATATGTGTATGAGTACGAATCAGAATCCCTCTGTCTTTAGGCATCAAATTGTGCATCACCATACCCATAGTAGGTTTGTTTGGTTAACGGATCTTGCAAAGTTGGGCGAGCATCAGTAAAGTGGCCATTTTCTGAGCGAACTGCACAGCGGACATTTTACGTTTGTGCCACAGCTAAACCTCGAACCAGAGAAGTCAGAGCATCAATCTTTTCGTTGACACTGGAGCTGTCTGCTTGCTCAACAGGTCGATATCGATCATCGTCCTCATCCTCATACTGTTTACCCATGGTCTGGGCACTTGTGACACAGCTGCTGGAATCCCTCCCAGTACTCGGCTAAGCTCTCGTTCTGTTTCTGATTGATGCTACTAATTACCATCAAGGATCGGTTTAACCGCTCCCAGTACTCGGCTAAGCTCTCGTTCTGCTTCTATTCCAACAAGGTAATTGGCAAAAAAGGGACTCTTAGAGGCGGTGGAAATCCTCTTGCGCGCGTCCAGGCCATGGGCCTAAGTAATTTCCGCGCATAAGCCCAATCTTCAGATTCTCGGCCCATTTCATCCCGCCGTATGCCCATACGGCATGGTTTTCCAGATCTTCCAATTTCAGCTTTCCTTGCACAGCCTATTCTTCTACCAAAAGCATGCCACTTTCTCTAACTTTGTGTTAACTACCTGCAAAACTCTCAAGGCACAACATTCTTCCAAAACGACATCATTATACGGCAATCAACACTAATAAATCACACCAAATTGGCCCAAAATACTAAGTAGAAATGACCCAATCACTTGTACATAAGCACGAGCATATGCATGCACGTCATGTAGATATTATCGAGGTTGCATGCATGAAATGGTTTTCAAAGAGAGAAAATGTTTTGTTTGGGATTGGTCACCACCAGCCCGTGCTGTGATGTGTTGTATATTTGTGCCTCGAGTGGGATGACTTCCATGTGGGATCAAAGGGAATAGGCAGGGGGCGTGTCCCTTGGGATCCAGGGAGGATGGTCCACTTCGACTGCACCTTTGAGGTGATGAGTGGCTGATGTGGGATGACTTTCATGTGGGATCAAAGGTGCAGTCGAAGTGGACCATCCTCCTTGGACCCCAAGGGACACGCCCCCTGCCTATTTCCTTTGATCCCGCATAAAAGTCATCCCACTCGAGGCACAAATATCAACACAGCACAAGGTGGTGACCAATCCCAAACAAAACATTTTCTCTCTCTCAAAACCATTTCATGCATGCAACCTCGACAATATCTACATGACGTGCATGCATTTGCTCGTGCTCATGTATAAGATATTCAATGCAAGATAATACAATATCACAAGTATATCACATCACACAATCATACAATATAATATAATAATATATAATAAATAAACACATATAGTCAAATAATTACTATATTCATGCATTGTAGTTGCAGATGGATTTCTATTTACCTCGACTCCAAAGCTTACAATATTTGAAATCCTAAACTGGGTGCTTTCTCAAGAGAATCTAATTAACATAGATTATAGATCAATACACAATTTATTAACAAATCATTAATAAAATGCGATTAGACCATTCTCTTTTTCTTTTTTTTTATTATTTTGTTGACAATATACTAATATTCCTATCATGATTAAAATTTTTAAACCTTGATTCATCATTCTCTAGCTACTAATCGAGGTTAAGGAATGCAGAACAGAACACAATATTCCAAGTTCAATTCACCATTAATAATTTTTGAAACTTTAATTTGCAATATAGAAATTATTTATGATGAATGATCTATTTAAATATTGTAGCAATTGTAACACTTAATATTCTCTAGATATGAATTGTTTATAAATTCGTTTATTAACATATATTCTAATTAATTCAAGAATCTTTATAACATCACAATTTAACCTACTTGAACAAGTAATAATTAACTTTAAATCCAACTCCTCAAAATATATTCATTCTTCCACACATGCTTCAGTAGTTCGTTTTAAGATAAAAATAATGTTTACGGATATTTACCCTATGTTATACTAATAAAATTATCATTTACTAGTTTAAATTATTATTCTTACTAATGGTGCATAAAAATATAATTATTTTAAACTAGTAGATTGCTCAGGATATTGGAAACTTAAAATTATCAACATTAATCTTAACTCCTATTATTAAAGAAATAGTTCTATTTTCGACATGAAGCAAAATATATACAAAGTAGGACACTATTATTTGTGTGTATGGATTCTTGTTTAAAGATGATGATAAAGGGATTAAATCTAACTACAATTCTAAATAAATTCAATAGACTTTAAACAATCTAACCTCAATTAGGCGAAGCTGTCTAGTTCTTGTTTCCTTAATTTCACCTCAATAAAGAAATAGTTACTATTATTATTATTATTTTCGACAAAGAAGATGTTCTCTTCTTCCTATTTATTTATTTTGAAAACTACCATGTCATCCAATATTATGTGAAAATTCAACACTTTAGATCATATATACACATGTACTCACCACCTAATAAATGTAACAACAATCTTCCACCTATAATTTTTATATCTACGTGTAAGTATTAGGAAATTTCTTATTTCTTTGGTTTTCCAATATAATAGTCTTATGCTTGCATTTGTGTGGATGTATAATATAATATATCTATTTATAATGACATACTAGCTAGTTAGACTTGATTACTAATATATACACACATCTATATCAAATATATCAAATAACAAATATGCATAATCATATTGACACCCATACTTATATAAATGTAATTGGCAGAAAATAAATATATACATATATATATATATAACTTATATAAAACATACATCAAAATAATTAATGAGTAGTGAGAAGCCCGGGTATTACATTCTCCCCTTCTTATAAAAATTTCGTCCTCAAAATTTTAACTCATCCAGTGTATAATCTGCCCTAGCCATGTCCTTCCTCCCTTTTTGTTTGGTATTTGTGTTTTGTTTATTTGAGTCATTATCTAGGTATCCTAGGAGTCTATTCATCGAGTCTAATTCAGTCACATAATCGAGTCTTTTGGTCCTAGTTTAGTCGGATTAAATCCTTCTTAATTCTAAAGTGTTTCGATCTTAAGTCTTCCGCTACGTTTCCTCTATATTTAACTTAGATTCATTGTCTGGGTTTCATTATAAATTTGACATCAGAGCCGCGTCAGCTCTGCTGGTCGTGGTTCAATCCGACGTTTCAAGTTTTACCCTACGTGTCGTTTATTTTTACTTTCATGTTATCGAGTTGTAATTTGAATATTCATTGATAAAAAAAGAAAAAGAGCAGAGGGTCGAAACCTTACAACACAAAAAAAAGAGAGAGAAAAAAAGAGAAATCGTAAAAAAAAAAGAGTTTGACAAAAAAAAGAAGAATCTGCAGTGATTTAATTTCATTTCCTTGTTCTTGTTTAATTGTTTTTAGACTCTTTCCTCCTATAGATAGATATTTTAGGCTATTTAGATTGTGTCCATCTAGGTGAAACACAACCAAATAGATTCTACCTTATCTAGCTTATTCCCATCCTAATCCATCTAGACATCACCTACAGCTTCCATACTTCAAAAATTTTCGTTCCTAGCACCTTATAGGATTTGAAAATTCATAGCTCTCCCATACACTCCATTAAAACACTCGGTTTTCCGGTTTTCATCTTCTCCCTACTATTTTTGCTCCCGAACTCCGATTTTTCCCCATAATACCATTCCGGAAGCGGAACTCCATCATCTTTAAGGTAAAATTGCCTGGTGAATATTTTCCGGTTTCACCGTGATTCTTGTTCGACTAGTCCGAGCTTTTGAAAAGACCAAAAGGAGCCAATCAAAGGGCACAAGAAGTGATCCACACCACCATACCACATTCACACGTGCACTACATATTGAGAGTTAAACATGAGTGGTAAAAATTAGAGAGAAAACAAACGAGCGAACGTGAGGTTGTGAGGTTCATATCTTATTTTCTTTCATGTTTGTTCATTTTGCAGGTACAAATGGAGTCCATAGATGGTTATAAGACGCATGATAAGGCACCCGCATCGTCTAGAACTCATACAGACGCGGCTTTATCGATGCCACAACCATGGGATGCTCAGTACCACCATCAAGAACTGGAGCATAAGCTAGACAGTTTGGTGGCCAAAATGATGCCACAGCTCGAGCTTCTTACTGCTCGAATACCTGTACCACCACTAGTTCAAGGCCAGCCTGTCCAACCAGAAGAAGCAGTTCGTCAGCCAGAAGAGCTTGTAGCCGAGTCAGCCAGAGCGAATGCTAGAGCACCTTGACGCGCGGTCGTTTCGCGGTCAGAATAATTCTCAAGAGAGAGTTATCCTTATACCCACAGCAAGGCGTAGTAAGCTTTGTGTGAGTAAGAGTCGATCCCACCAGGAGCTGTGAATTCTATCTTCAGTGTCACTTTTCTAAAAGGTTTGAGGATTGTTGTGGTCTCCGTACTTGTATTTAAAGACTGTAAAATAAAATAACAAAACAAAACAAATCAAAACAAAGAAAGGAAAATATTAGTAGTAAACGTATTCTAGATTAGAACTCATATTTTGAACTTAACAAACACTTGACCGATCACGGGCACGCTGATTACTTATGCAAATCTAATTATCTGGTTAAAGGTACCGGATCTCTCTCAACGTACCCAATCTATCCTTTCAGTTTAGCCTAGAGGTGATCTCTCGTCCTCTAAACCCTAACTTGTTACCCAACCCCGATCTCTCATATGATTGTAAGCAACAAAGCAGCATTATGATCTAGACAGACCCAGATTTACCTAGACAAAGATCTCTCTTATGCCCTCAGTACCCGTGATGCATCCCATCCCTTTATGACCAACACACATCTACGATTCATTGACCATTTATAGAGGTAGTGAACACAATTCTAATTAACGAGTGATCAGCATGATTAACTAGCTTAGCCCACTGTATAGTGCAACAAAGAAAATGACAACACGACGGAACCAAATTCACACAGTTTATGCCCATAAGCCTCACGGTTCTTACATGTTCATTAAGTTCTTATCCTTGTTCAATCTGGAATAACGAGTCTAGCCGCTCATGCTAGACTGAGAACAATAATAATAAATAAAAGTAATAAAATAAAACATATAAATGAAAAAATTACTTATATTAATTAGCAAAAGAATCCAACACCAACGCTGGATTGAAGAACATAAAAAGTAAATCCTAAGTGTCTGCGAGCATAAGGCCCGAGACCTATTGCAGAAAATAAAATAAAACTAAAATAAAATATAAAGTGTATTGCTTCTGGAATTCGTGTGTTCGATTGTGTGTTCGGCCTCTGTTATGAAAGACATATATATAGGAGTACAAAGACACTAGGTAAACTTCTCGACAGGCCGGGGATCTTCAGCCCAACACGCAGCCGCCATACCCAAGACTTTCCATATCTGGCAGATTCTTCCCTTATTTAGAAGATTCTGAATCGCAGATTCTGTACTTGCCGTGCCCTAGTTGCGCCGACATAGCAACTTTCCTTGTAGAGCTGAGCATCCTTCTGGAAGCGTAAACTTTCCTTCCGCGGCTCCTCTTTCCTTCAACGGCTAGGGTGCATTGCTCCTACTGTAGCTGGCATTAGTTTCCCTTGTGCCTAGTCTCCTCTCCTTCTCCTCTCAATCACTCTGGGTTGTTGTGGGTACGATCATAAACTTCTCCTTCAGCTTTTGCCGGAATGGTGGGCGATTTCCGCCATGCTCGAAAGAGAGCTTTCCGCTGAGAAGTTGTTGCCCATCTGGGTATCATTGGCACCCTTGTGCCCTCTAGAAGTGATTCTCCTACCTCCTGCTGCCCCTTGTGCCTATTCTGGCTCTTTCCGACTCAAAAAAATAAAAAACAAAGGACAAAAGAACGAGAAAAAAGACACAAAAACACGAGAGAATTTGGACTTGTCACACCTCAAGCTCAGCGTCGCCAACCTCAAGTGCAGTTTAACGATCCCTATGATCGTGATGCTGAAGAAGATTATGGTTACTTTGCAGAGGAATTTGAGGCAGAGTACGATCCATATCAGAGACGTGACCGACCACATCAGCCCTATAGATATGCAGTTCGACATGCAGATTCTGACAGTTTGCTAAATAACATCAAGACTAGCATTCCAGAGTTTGAAGGCCTTCATGATCTTGATCTTTACTTGGATTGGGAATGTAAGGTAGACAAGATTTTCATGTGTTACGACTTTCCAGAGATCAAGAAGGTCCAGTAAGCAAGCCTGGAGTTCAGAGGCTACGCAGCCTCATGGTGGGAGATGTAGCAGGAGCGACGCCGATGTGAAAGGTATCCACCCATCGATACTTGGGAGGAAATGAAAGGATTGATGCGTGGCCGGTTCATTCCTGTACATTATGAGAGAGAGCTCGAGAAGAAGCTCACCCGGATCAAGCAAGGTATATGATCAGTTGAAGAGTATCACAAAGAGCTTGAGACCGCCCTGAATCGAGTTGGGAAACAAGAGACCTTAAATGCTACCATCATCTGGTACATTGAAGGCATGAATCCTGACATCGTATGTGAAGTTGAACTCAAGAACTTCACCAGTATAGAAGAGATGGTGCATTACGCATCGATTGTGGAGAGACAGCTCAGAGAAGGATGATGGAGATCGCACCACACTACATCCCCTACACACCCCTCATAGAGCCAAGGTACAATATCTTTATCTCCTACTGACCCACACGTCTCCAAGGATAGCCCGGTCAGCCCATTCATCGTTCAGACCATTCTGCACCATAGCCAAGTCATAGACTCGAGTCTACACCACCCGCACAGCCTAGGCCGCCTCCTACACGGCCAGCACAGTCTACACAGCCGCCAAATACAGCCCATCCATGAGCCCGTGATGTTCAGTGTCACAAATGTCAAGGATGGGGCCACTTTCAAGCCTAATGTCCAAACCGGCGAGTTCTATTCCTTTCTGAAAACAATGAAATGGAATCAGCCAATGAGGATGAATTGCAGCAGCAAGACAACGCCACCAAGGAGAAAACTAAAGATGAAGTCGAGACTGAAGACATTGAACCGGAATTAGCAGCTGTCAGTCTTGTCACGATCTGAAGTTTGAGCATTCTCCAAGATGAAGAGCAAGAACACCAAAAAGAGAGCATTTTCTACACCCGTGCTACAATTCAAGATAACACTTGCTCCATGATCATTGATAGTGGCAGTGTGATTAACGCCATTAGTCAATACACAGTCAACAAACTCGACTTGAAGCCAAAAAAGCATCTAAAGCCATACCGACTTCAGTGGCTCACGGATAGAGGAGAAATTTGAATTGTGTGCCAAGTAAGTGTCGATTTTTCCATTGGTAATTATTCTGACACTGTTTTGTGTGATTTCATCCCGATGGATACAGCACACCTTCTTTTAGGTTGACCATGGCAGTTTGATCGTCATGTTGTACACGACGGGCATCTGAATACTTACACCGTTGAAGTAAATGGTCGAAGGACAATTTTGAAGCCATTGTCTCCTAAAGCAATTGCCGAGGACCAACAAGTCATCTAAAAGAAGTTCAAAGAAGAGAAGGAGAAACAGGCAGCCATTGCCACCGCGAAGAAGGCCGCCGCCGGGCATTCGGCCAAGACTGCCACCGACCAGCCCCTTACTGCCGCCCCTATCTCTTCAATTTAGCCCCATAGTGCTCCTTTACCTCGTGCTAAAGTAGTGGAATCAGCTGCAAATGAAGATCAATGTCGCAGCCTCCTACTTTCTGTCAAAAGGATTGACAAAGCAATCAATCTAGGTTTATCTCTTGTACCAATCACATATGAGAACAGTGCTACTAACGTGTTTTCTTTATCTAGTGATGTGCAGCCAACAAGGGATGAATTCAAGGTTGTGATTGAGTCCTGCACGAGCACTGAAGAGACGAAGAAGAAAGATATACGAGTCCCGTCATGCAAGTAAGAGGCGCATGTTGAATGGCCTAGATGAGGACCCGATTTAGTTGGTCAGTATGAGTATTCTTCAACACTTAAATGTACTAACTTGCTTCGTTTTCCTGCAGTTAAGTTTGACCGTGATGAAGCCCTGAATTCGAGGACGAATTCTTTTCAGCAGGGGGGAATGATGAGAATGAGACCATGCCAACCAAGGAAGAAGAAGAAATGCACCATGGCAGCCCCAAGTGGATTGCTATGTTTTCCATTGAAGATGAAGAAGATCAAGGCATGAAGAATTCAAGAGCTTAGAAAGAAGAATGAGAAGATTTGGACGTGTGCATGGAAAGTTGCATGGAAAACAGTGGATCTCAAATTTTCATGCATGGTGCTATTTTTGATCAAGTTATGGGCGCCGAATTTGAGAGAGTATTCCAAGCCCATGTTCGACATTATTAAAGGTCCAAATTGGAGTTTTGAAGGCCCAAATTAATTGGGTTTATTTTTATCTAGATTAGATTTTATTTATTTAAGTTTTGGTCTTTTATAGAATTACCTTGTTTAGAATTTTATACAAGGTAGAACTCTTTATTTTTCCATAGAATTTTTGTCCACTTAGGACTTTATTTAGACTAGGATTTTCGTTCCTACCCTATGCTATAAATAGGGGATCTTTATTTCATTGTTACTTAGACGTTGATTAATATTTGAAGTTTATTTTCAATTATCTCACAATCCATCGGTTGATCACCTTTATACTTTTATTATTTTTGGTTCAAAAGCAATACTCTTTAGATCCAGCAAGTCTAAGGTTTTATTCAAGGTTCTTTCGAGTTCTTCAAGATCACGGGAGAATCACTACCAATCGAGGAGTATCAATCATCGCGTTCATGGATTCCAATCTATGGGTTCGAACTGATACAAATCACATCACAAGGCTGCCGTACCTTCATCAATATTCATTCATCATCATCTCGACGTATCCATTTTCACAATCATGTAAGTAAACATCCCTTCATCATCTCATAAACCCTAGCCATAATAACCCTAACTCATCCAGTCTATAATCTGCCCTAGCCGTGTCCTTCCTCTCTATTTGTTTGGTATTTGTGTTTTCTTTATTTGGGTCATTATCTAGGTATCATAGGAGTCTATTCATCGAGTCTAATTCAGTCACATAATCGAGTCTTTTGGTCCTAGTTTAGTCGGATTGAATCCTTCTTAATTCTGACGTGTTTCGATCTTAAGTCTTCTGCTACGTTTCCTCTAGATTTAACTTAGATTCATTGTTTGGGTTACATCAATGTACCTGAAGATATTCACTTTGAATCAAGTGAACATGATGCTGATGTTCACAAACAGATCATTCATTTGCCAGGTATCTCTAAACATGCTTTGTTTCCATCCAAAAAGCATGCTGAGCTATGTGATAAGGTGAAGAAGACCTTTGGTTGTATTAGAATTCTATTGTCACCTGACCAAGGAGACTGATGATCCTGAATCTGAAGACTTTCACAAAGTCTTTGTCCGAGGAGAGATGCTGAATTTCTCACCAGAACTCATCAATGAGTTTCTGGATTGTAATGTTGAGGGGGACTTGGAAGAGATAGATGACTGGGGGTGGTTGCTGAAGAACTAACCCAGAGTATCTATACCAAGTGGCCCCTCAAATCCCTAGATGATTCCATCATCAAAGTTGTCGCAGAAGTATGGTGCATTGTTCCGCATCATGATTCACAACTGGATGCCTACCAAGCACAGAGCTACAGCCACACAAGCGCGAGGAAGGTTCTTATATCGCCTAAGAACTGGGAAGAAGTTCAATTATGGTGAATTTGTTTTTGGAAAGCTTGTGAGCAGTGCAGAGTCTACAGTGGTGAAAGGTCCTCTATGTTATCCATCTCTAATCTATAGCATCATCAAGAAGCAAAAGAAAAATGTCTCTACAAAGAATGACAGAGTCATACCACCCAAGAAGTATTTGATGATAAAGTGTTTTTATTTTTATTTTCATTTTTAGAGTCGTCCCTATTTCACCCACTTTACCTCGTGCAAAGTGTGTGGGTGGAGGCATTTCAGTTTGTTTTATATTTTCTTATTGAGTCTATTTAAACGTTTTACCTCGTACAAAGTGTGTTGGTGGTCAGTGTCTGTGTAGAGCATGTTTTCTGTGAGTTTGTATGGCGACTACCTTTGACATGTTTAACTCATTTGTTTTTTCAAAATTAGCATGCCCACAGTAAGATAGGGATGATGAATGAGTTTAGCATGCCCTGGGGATATTTGAGCCTATTTGTGCCATCTGCACTAAAGTGTTTGAGATTGTCATGATCTTTATAGCAATTCAAAGAACACAAAGGTTTTAGTTTTTCAAGTTTGAAGACCATGTTCTAGACATTTTGATATAAACATTTCGTTGCCAATCTGATTGAAGATCGAAGAATGTACTTGAACATGTTCATGAACATGATCATGTACACGGTTGTCCAGAGAGTTTCCAAGAGATGTGCCAAGCTAATTTCAAGGAGTTGAACCTGCCTTTTCAAGATGGATGCTTCAGAATAGAAGTTTTCGTGTTCGAAAATGAAGATAAGGAAGGAAAGAGGCGAGTTCCATTCAAAGAATGATTCTAAACTAGGAGGTTTCTGATTTAAACAAGGAAAGTTTCCTTGTTGAGTTTGTCTCAAATTAGGACAAATCTGATTATCTTGTTTAGGCTATAACTTGTGTTTATAAATAGCCTGAGAATCAGACTAGTTTAGTGTGCACTGAGTTTACGAATACATAAAGGGTAGAGAGTCTAAAAGACTTTATCTTTGAAGCATATAGTATTCGGGTAGACTAGGTTTGATCCTTGTGATCATTGTGTGTCTAGTCTGTGTTTGAAATTCTTTCATTCATACCTTTAAAGGAATCTCGAGAGAGATTTTCTAGGGGAACTAGAGGGAGTCTAGGTTGTAAGGGGATCTTACAATTCAGTCCATCAAAAGAGGTTGTAGTGTGTAGAAAAAGGGTCGAGTGACGGGAGGTCATCGTTTAATATCCTTTGTAACCTTGCAACGGAGTAGTGGATTATTTCTCACGGACTTGTGAAGTCCCCCTGACGTAGATTAGTTGATCGAACAGGGTTATCAACCTTGTGCCATTTACTTACTTTCAGTTTATTATTCTGACCTTACATGTTCATCATAATGTACACGTACATGATCATGAACATAACTGCCCAGTTTATGTAACTTCAGAGCCTATAGCTGTATGTCCATTTCACAGCTCCCTTTTCTTCATGTGTGTGAACATTTTGTGCTTAAGAATTCTAGAACTTGCTATTATTCTGCTTAAGGAGCTTGGAATTGTTGATGCATTTGTAGATGATTTAGGCCATCTTTGACTGAGCCACCTATGTAAAAGTTAAACCCACCAATGACATAGCTTTTGTAGTCCTTTTGAGCCAATGGAATGCCCTAGGAGTTTTTTGTTTGGGATGGTGATATATAGTTAGGGCATCACAAGAGCCTGAAAATGAAAGAAAAAAAGGAGAGTTACTGGAGGGTGTATGAAAAGATAGAAGGCCAAAAAAGATGGGGGGAATAAATAAAAAAAAGAAAAAGAAAAAAATAATTAATAAAAAGAAAAAAGGAAAAAAGGAGGAAAAATAAATTCCCCCTGGTCTTAAGTGTTAAGTATGCCCGTAGTAAAGAAATATTCATTGTCTGAACAGGGCATAAGAGGGTAGTCGATTAGTGAAAAAAAATGGGGGGACTGTACATTTAATAAATCCCCACCTTATATAATGCCCACTTCAGCCCAAAAATCCTTTTTGATACTTATGCATCTCTGGTTTCTTGAACTGGAAAGCAGAATATTAGCAAGTCTATGGGATGAACCTAAACACTAAGTGAAGAGAGATTGTGAGGATCATTATGCTTTACTCATTTTTTACCTATTTTTGGTATGCTGATACTTTGCGATATGTTGAAATATTGGAGTTGATGTGCCCATGCTGATTAACAGTTTGTATGCTTGTGTTTTGTGAGTCTGTTTCTTTTCTCTTTCTTTTCGTTTATTTTTCTGGACACGTTGCATCCCATGCTTGAGGACAATCATGTCTAAAGTGTGTGGGTATGATAAGTCCATTTATTTCGTATTTTATGGGCATTTTATTTGCTATAAATGTCCTTTTTAGTCTGTTTTTGAGTCGAAAAGAACCAGGTTGTGGTCAAGGGCATTTCAGAGGTTGAGTCTGGTGAAATAGACATTTTAAGCCTAATTATTCAAGCTTATCTAAACGCCATAAATAGTAGCTAGAGGCACATGAGAACTTCTTCAACGGTCATCAATTATTCGGGAAGCAGAATGGGCATAACGCTAAGGATGAAGCTGACTAGATTACAACGTGCCCACATTGCTCGTGGAGACTCGACCAAACACTTGGAATGGACACATACGGATTTTCTAGGAATTTGTTAAAGACAAAGGAGGCGTGAAAGATAGATGCTAATCCGAAACGAGGTTGTGCAAGGTTGGACTGCTAGGAGGCGTGGAGCTAAAGAGATAAGATCAATCCTTGAAAAATAGGGATTTGTTCAACAACCACTAGATAAGGCTTATCCTTTCAGGTGCAGAGAGGATGCCAGACTCGGAATGCAATTGAAGACGCCCGCCTGTGGGGGAGTTTGAATATCGAAATTGTATCTATTTAAACTAGTTCCATTTTATGGGAAGGGAGTTCAAAAACACTGATACAATTTTCATTTTCTGCACTTTAATTTTCTGTTTTATTTTTGAAGCTGCTAAGGCAGCAAGAACAATCCAAGAGGCGTTATGCCCTTGGGACGTAGGAATTGTTTTAATGCTCATCATTGGAGTTGAGCCTTTTTGCATATTAATTCAGTAAGTTCTTTCCTATAATTATGTCTTTAAATTTTGCAAGTTTAATTTCATCTAGCATGCGTGGCTAGATTTATAATTCCTGTGTTTGAGCGATAGAAAATGGTTTAAGTTAAAACTGAACTTATGAGGCCGTGCGGGCATATTACTGTATGAAATATTTCTGCCGATTTTTGGCCTTGTTCCATGTGAGTGTATGTTTAATATGCCTAATGTGGCTGATCACTCTTTAGGTATAGAGGGCACACCACTATTAATTGAATTGATGAATCATGACTGTGTGTTGATTCACATAGTAATTAGAAAATTGGTGGGTAGTTGTGGGCACATGAGGAATCAATAAATACAAAAAACTTGGGTTCGTATAGGGCACACTATTGTCTATTCATTTATATCTCTTTGGGAAACCAGGGGGTGGGTGATAGGTTAGAGGTTTACTTGATGAGGAATCACTTTTAAACCTAGAATGAAAGGATGAATAAGGAGATGCAGAGAGGAATCCGATCTCCATAACTAGGTGACTTAGTAATGCAGGAAAATTGGAGTGCCCATGATTGAGTGATTTAAACTTAAACCAAATTCTAGTTCAAATGTCGGAACTTTTATTATTTGATATTCTCTTTAATTTTCTTTTACAGAGTTACTTTCAGTACAGTGACAACAAAACCAACCCCCTTTAGTGATTGGTGACCTGAAGGTGGAATCACATCAGCTCTTTGTGTGATCGACCCGTACTCATAAGCTTGCTACGCTCACTGTGGGCACAAGAGTCATAAATATTATTTTGAGCGCGAAACGACCGCGCGTCAATTGCTGAAGAAGTCGACTCCACCTAAAGAGGCACCTGCACAAGTTGTAGTGATTATCACTCTACCAGCTGCTTACATGCCTAAGAATTCAGCTGAGAAAAAGAAAGAGAAAGGAGTCGAGAAGAAAGGAGAGTTCAAATTTGAAGGCCAGAAGCAAGTGACTCTAGTTCCTGCGATTTTGCCTCCAAAAGAAAGAGCTCCTCACACTTTTAGTTCAACCCCAACGTCGGCTAGAATTTCTGATGAGTCGAGCAAATCCAATAAAGATGATGATGTCGAGATGTTGAGGGATTCAGTGGCCAAGAGTTTTCCTCCAAAGAAGGATGACCCCGGAGAATTTGTTATCCAGCTTTCTTTGGAGATGAAGATAGATTCAAGGGCCTTATTCATTGCCCATGATTTTAATTGCATTTCTTATGCCATTGATGAGGCAATTGAAGCATCGGGTGTGTTGGACTCGGGGGATTATTCTGATGATTCGGGAGATTGCTTGGATGATGAAGAGATTGGGTTCACTTGGTGGTGTAATGCGCCACCAGATTGTCCCTAATCGTTGTGAGTTTCTGAGTTAAATTATCTTTGATTTCTTAAATTTATTTGTTTCCAACAAATAAGTTTAGGGGAACTTGTATTTAATTTAACTCGGCCTTTTGTTTTTAGTTTTTTATGTTGTTTTTCGTTTGTTTTTGTGTTTTTGTTTGATTTAGGAACTTAGAAGTCGATGATATTGAGCCGAGAAATGATCCGAGAAGTCGAGAGTTCGGAGAATGAGGTAAGGTTCGAACAAGGCACGGTGACACACCGTGGGGCGACCCAGTGCCTATGAAAATAGGCATAGAACCAAAGGGTCACCTCACCGGTCGACCCATGAGTTGACCCATGCAAGAACAAAGATCAAAGGCTTAGGTATAATTTTTGAAATTCATCTCCCCAAAAGAAAGAAATTATTGAAAATTCTATTATAAGGGTGCTTCATCTCCAAGCTTCTACAAGGTCTAGACGATCGTCGCCCACATGGTGTTTGGATCGAGGTTAGGTTATACAACAAAATATCATGGAGTGGGTTACATGAAGATCAAATGAGGTGTAGATTTAACCATCTACATCTCAACATTTCTAGGCAATTGCAAGGTAACCCGATAATCACTTTTTTCCACTGTGCATGATATTTAGATTCTATTTTAGCTTGCAATGGGATGTGAGATCATTTTAATCAAAATGTTTTTTCAATCAACACACATCCAAAGGATACTGAGTTCCATCACCAACTTCCTTTCAGATTTGAAGGCGGTTTACTCCTCTATAAATTGAGGTGATCAAGACAAGTTTAAAGGGGTGTCGATCAAAGTATTTTTGTGGAGAAAAATCTTCAGTGCTCTACGTGTTTTGAGTTTAAGTTTTTTTTATTATAGCTAGAGTTGTTTACTTCAGTATTCAACTTTGGTTTGAGCATAAGTGATTTGATGTTCTGTCTTACACTTAGGTTTTTGAGATATAGTTAGGAAACTGCACATCATTCTTACCAAGAAGTGGTGTGCAGTTTCATTCGATTCATGACTCGTAGTTTTGATCAAATTATCTAGAGTTGGGCACAACCAGAAGCCAATGAAGTTGCTTATTCTCTAACAAAATTAGGTAGAAGTAATCCTGCATTTTTAGTTTTACTGGTGATATCTTGGATACTTTATTACCGAACATTCCATCTTATGAACGGTCTTCATAGTCTCTAATACAGTTTCTTTCCTCAAAAAGAAAAAAAGATGCAATCTTCAATTTGTTTGACGCTAAGCTTAGTTTCGGATAGTGATAATCCTGATATGTGAAATCGAAATCACTCAACAGAATTCATCAAACAATGTATAGTAAAATACGAACCTATCACAATTATACAAGTGTCTTATTTTCACAAAATTTTATATGCTAATACTATTCTTCTTAAAACTTAATTTATGGGAAACAATGAAATATAATTATAAAAAAAATTAACTATTTAATTTGTTTTACATTTTAAATTCTTTTCTTAATAATTAATATTTGTTGGCTTTGTATTCTACAAAGTTTGTCTTTATATACAATAAAAAATATTTATGATATATTGTAACGCCCCAGTCCCACTAGGACCAAAACGTCACCAAAAACATACGTACATGCTTACGTGATAACTACTTTTCAAAAATAAGATTTAACTTTATAAATAATTTGTAAATAGGCAACACCTCAACTTAAAAATGTTCAAACCACACACTCAGGCATTCTCAAAGTCAACTTCCAACAAGGATTTTAAAATCACTAACACACACATAACCAAATTATGACCTGTCAATATAGATAGCCAATCAGGCCACACGTTTAAAAGTTCAACGGTCAACCCTTCTATACATTCAAATATTTGTATATACAATCAAAAATTGACCAATGAGGTCAATAACTTTTAAACCTAAAAGTTTTGCAGAGTATTAGCAGAAGCATATAATATTTAACGTACAAACATAAGTTTAAAGATGATTTTGAGCAAAAACCCACATAAGGGTCAACCATCAAACCCACTCCAACAGCTCGTCATCAACCAGCTCGATCTCCATGACCTAAAAACATTTAAAAATATTTGGATTGAGTGCTAGAAAACACTCAGTGGGCATTAATATTCATCCAAGTCATACTTTCTTGCTTAATTAAAAACTGTTATACTAAATAAATCATGGAAGCGAACCATGAACATACTTTATAACAAAGTTTACTCTTCTTCATTGGATGAGAGACCCAATGTGATCACATGAATACTTTACGGTTACTTATCTAGACATTTAGTGTAACAACCCGGATTTTCAGAATATGATTTAGAAATTCCTAATTTTAATTAGGAATTATTAAGATGAATTTTGAGCATAATAAAGATGTTTCGGGTATAAGCCGCTATTTTAGGGGTCTTTTGTCATAAAATCATCTTTTCGAGAATCTCGATCCCAGCTCAGTTATGACCAATTTTGGTCTTGTTTGGAAGGTATCGACCCAAGGAGTGTGACGGTACTTTTAGATTTTTAATCTGAGGTCGTTTGAGGTCCCGACGACGAGAAGCGTATAGAGTAAGAGCGTGAATAGTATTTTTTTGTAAGAGCGTGATCTTTAGAAATTCGCGAAATCTCGTGTGTTGACTCGAGCCTTATTTCTTCAAGCCTACCTTATAGGAAATTTCTCAAGGAATCCGTTGGCGTTCCCAGATTTTCATTCTGAGGTCAATCGAATGCTCAGGAATTTTATTTGTCCCTTGTGTGGAATAATAATTCTATTTTTAGAAAGAGAATCTTTTCTCGTATTCCTTCAAGACGACACTTTTTTCAACATGAGTCGAGTTGGTTCAATAGTACTCGAGCTAAAGAACCTTCTGGTATTTTTGGATTTCGTGTTGAAGGTCATTTGGACCTCACCATCGAATAAAGCACCTTTTAACCGAGCCAAGAATTTCTTAAGCAGTATTATTGCACTGTAGTAGCTTCTTGGGAATGCCATATTTTCCCCTAATATAGCTCTTCCCCCCCTTCATTTCTTACACCTTCACTTCTTTCACCCTCATTTCTTGAGAGTCAAGAGTCGAACGAGCGTCAAAGTTGAGCGAGGGACATTCTTCGTGAGTGTTTCTCTAAGACGATGAGTGGTGAGGTGAGAGAGAGGGAGGATCCGCCGGAAGAGAAGCAGCCGCCGCCGCCGCGGATTCACCCAGGTCAGCCACCACGAGGCCCCCACCGCCACTGGGGTGCCCCCTCGGTCAGGAGTAGTCCGCGCGCGCGAAGGTGCCGCTGGCACGGGAGAGGCCGTATCAAGGCCAGCCGGCGCTGGGCTGGTTCGGCAGGTTTTCATCCAGACACCATAACTTTTGATTTGGTTTGAAATACGAGACCCATGAGTACTCAAATCGAAGCTCTCGCGAAGATCTACGTAGCTGCAGAGGCCAAACACCGGGAATCATGACTGTAACAGTTGGATTTTCTATTTTCGTTTTTGGTGATTTCGGGCATTCAAATCCTTTAATTCTCATGTTTTAAGTCGTAGTTAAGGGTCGATGGTTTAGATATCATTTCGATTTCTTATTAGGATCTCGAATAAGGCTGTAATTCGTTGATCGACTTTCGTACAAAAAGGAGAACCCTGAGGAGACCCGAGGAAAGGAATTTCAGCTCGTTATTTCGTCCACGTGCTCGTCATCGAGGTGGGTGATTCTAAACCAAATCTTTGGTTTGAACTAATAAGCTCTAGAAGCATGATAGGGCAAGGCGAAATATCCAATAAATGTTTTATGCTCTGCTTGATTAGTCTCTGTGCAAATAAGGAAATGAAGGAAGTTATTATAACATGATTATGTGAATTGTTATTTGAGCTCTTGAATGAAATAAAGAATGTTATGATTTGATATGATATCTTATAGTTGTTGTGTTTGAGGTTTAGACGATCATGATCATAAGTTAAGTTTGTTATCGATATTATTGTTGAGGAAGGTTATTTAAGTGAGTAATGCCTTGTAAGTTGATTATAGTATCCCTTAGGGCATTAAGGCTATAGTATTGATTGAGGAATGCAATCTAGATGATTCAATCTAGGTTATGATTTATGCTAAGCATGATTTAGCATTAAGGCTTTGATATTAAGGATTGAATGTGAGAATTCAATGCTAAGGATTAAGTATTAAGTATTCAAGGTTGAGGTTTTGATATTAAATGTTATGATTCAATTATTGTTAAGCGGGTTTTAGAGCTCAAAGAACAGTTCATTTCATTATCATGTTGTGACCTTCGTGTCACTAAAGCTAAATCTTTGATATACTCAAGAGGATACTTGAGGTAATCCATCTCTTATCCTAAGGCATACCTAAAGGTGCAGCAGACAACATGTTTGAGCCAGGAAGGGCGCCAGGAAAAAGAAGTAAAAGGTTTTTGCAGATATGGAGAGGGCTTTTGGGTTTTGCTCTCCATATACCGCCAGTTGTTAATTGGATATTTCTAAAAGTTTATTAAAGAGTTTTCTCATAAATCCCACTAAGTATATTAGTGCTCACGCACTCTTTTTCAAATATTTTTCAGGTTGAGATGCTGAGTCCGGTGATGTGCCGTTGGTGGAGTTGTCTGAGTTTCAAAAGTTGTTGTTCTATATGGTTACATGATTTTCTTCCGCTATGTTTCTGCTAAGTACTCTGACGTTAGAATTAGTCTTGATATAGGAGATTTGATTCGTGATAATAGCATGTCTTAAACGCTATGATTTCTAAACCTCAATAAAGTCTTTGAGAAGAATAAGCATGTTCTTTTGACATACCAATTATTCATTTTCAGTTGACCTATGAATGGGTCTTGCTGAGCTATTTAAAAGGTCATACTTGTTGAGCTTATTAGTATCTATTCATTTTCAGTTGACCTATGAATGGGTCTTGCTTGCTTGTTATTGTTGTTCGTCTATGAAGGGGCTTTACTGTTCAAGCATGATTCTGCTTATCTTCAGTTATTCTTAAGTTGCTTTCTTATTTTGTCCTATGAATGGGACATTATGATTTATTTGCCTCTGACTAATTGATGGGTCTTAGCTCTTATGACCTATGACGAGGTCTTGTTTATTAAATGAGTCAATTTCCTATTTGTTAGTCATTGGATTCTGTTTAAATTTCGATTGGCCTATGATTAGGCATTCCTTCGACTCGATTGAACCCTTTGACTCCTTGATTCATTGAAAATGATAATTCTTCTAAGTCGTAAAGTTAATTTGCCTAAGTTTTTGAGGCGCTAACTTTGTTTGATTCTAGAAACACCCCCCTGTATTTTCCATTAATCTATCTTTTTCCTTCGATTTTTCTTCATAACAACTTCGTCCTTATTCTCGGGACCGGGCTATTACAGATGGTATCAGAGCAGGCTTGCAACTCTGCAGACCTGTATCTTCTTGAAATGATTGATTGAACTCTTATGTGAATATTGAATTTTTCAAAGGTATTAATCAGCAACCCCCAGCTCACCATCACCCTCGCATCTTCAATAATGTTAAGGTATGATTGAGTTAAAGTATTTTGACTGTATTTGGTATAACTTTTTGAAGTACAGGATAAGGAGAAAAGTTTTGAACAAAGGCAAGGTTAGCCGATTTTTGAAAGTCGAATATTATTTGTTATGAAATAAATTTTTGGTTATACCAAGATTTAAAGTGGAACTTATTGAAGTAAGTTCTAGATCAATAATTTTAAAAAGAGTTTTGAGTCATTATGTACTCGAGCATGCAGTAAATCTTTTCAGAATATTATTTTTGCAGATACTCAAACTATTTCGGTCATTTTGGACCGTTAAAATTTTTGAGTAAGTTATAAAGTTTGAAAGGTGATTTAAAAATCTTCTTTATAAAGGTTTGTGTACTGCCCACAAGGAAAGGATTTGAGGATAAGTTAAGGATGAATGAGGTATAGAGAATATAGTTAGAACATAGGCTATAATGAGCTTGAATTAAGGAGAATTCTATGATTCCCTTTAGGTTCTCTTAAGAATCTAGATTGAGTAAGTTCCCTCTCAAGGAGCTAAAGTTAAGTAGAATGGTTCGAAAGAACATTATATCGCAAGGGTGTAAAGAGGAGGTTAAAGGAATTCTGAGATTATAACAGAATCGGGAATAAGGTTATGAAGTTTAAGTTTGAGCCAGAAAGAAGAAAGTGAGTAGTTGATTTGAAGGCTAGATATTAGATCGCGGATCTAATGCAAGTTCGAGGAATCCCTATGTGAGTTTTCAACTCAAGAGAGTTTTGTCTAAAGATCTAATCCCGTTTACGAGGAATGAAGATTCGTCTTCTTCGACAGAAGCTCATTGAAGTCAAGCTGTTTTGAGTCCAGGAGGTACCATAGATTAAGTCCCTTTGTCGTATCCCTTTCGATAGATAGGAAGAGATCCCCGGATGTCGCTTTCCTGGCCAAGTGCAACCATTTGAGTCCCGCCGACTCGTGCTATTTCGTAGCAACCTCGTAGAAATGAGATGCGTGACGCTTAAGAAAGAAAGAAAGAACCCGAAGAAGATCATTAAGAAGATAGACCTAGTGTTCGGTAGATTGAGAGTTTCTTTATGATAGGAAGTTTTGATGAGTCTATTTATTCATTCTCCTATCATTTGAATATATCGCCCTTTAATAGCTTCATATCGTTTGAAATTCTTCGATTATATCCTCTTGGATAATTTGTAATCTTTTTGGATGATACTCCTTGATCACCAAGAATCAGTAATAGCACTTCCTTGTTAGGCGATGCTGAACTCGTGTGTAGATCTCAGAATTTGTTTCTCTTTAATCCCACTTATAGAACTCGTGTGTAGATCTCGGAATAGAACTGAGAGCATATAGAAGTATTCCTTTTAGTCATCATTGGAAGAATAAGAGATAGTATTTCCTAATAGAAAGTAGAATCCAAGTAGTGCCAATTAGTGCTCTCCAAAGTAGGACGCGCATTTCTAAAGTAATTTCTCAGCTCATTATGTTGGGAGGCAATCTTCTGGATGTCGGCAATTAAGTTCTGAGCTTAAAGTTAAAGTTTAGATGTGCGATCTTTACGCCTACAAGTGTGTTGGTTTTGTATACTAGAAGACCTATCTTTTGTAAACATTATTGATGATGATTTTATGATGATATAGAATGAATACAATTGCAGTCACTGTTTGCATTTAAATTGTTATATTTACATGCATGTTCACTATACTCGCATTGTAGATGATATGGTGTGGGTAAACACACGGTTAGATCATATCATCAGTTCCTTGTAATGTATTAAAAGGCTCACGGTCTAGATGGCATTGAACCTGCTATCAGTACACCGTAGAATAATCTGATAATTAGTTTGTCTTGACTAACTAATTATTCTAATACACGGTCAAGTGTATTGAGGAGGATCTACTTAGGATTCTATTCTCTATTCTGACCTTAAATGAGAGAATAAGAATCCACAGAGTTCGGGTTCTTAACCCTAATATGTTGGCGGACATATACGTGTAGTGTTTGCAGCTTTGATTTATCAAATGGTGAGATTCTTTCATAGGATCAATAATCTCGATATCTAGGGTTGTAACATTTACACTTATGATGGGTCGTACAATATGTAGGGGCACCATGTCCTGGTGCGCCAGGTTGATGGTGTCCTCTTGAGGAAACACAAGTTCATATTGAAACCCTACAGGTGGAATTTATTCCGTACATGAGTAAAGTTTGTGTGGTACTACTCAAGGATAAGACATTAATTAATTATAGCTGTCAGAAGCTTACATAATTGATTAATGGATATTATATCTTAATCACGGGGAATGGCTGGACTAAAGGAGAAAGCATATTCAAAAATATGTATTAAATTGGTAGGTCAGTATTATTTCTTTAGTGGAATAAAAATAATACTTAATTTATTTAATTATATCCTAAGTTTATTGGATATTAGAAATTAAATAAATTAGCAGGCCAATTAAATATTCTTCTAGATCCCTGTTGTAGCCCAATATGACTTTAATGGACTGGAGTTGGAAAAGGAGATAGAGACCCAAGCCCAGTATGTTTAGGGCTTGATAATTTTTACCACCTCCCCTATAAATAGGGAGGTGGGGATCGAAATTATGGGTGTTACAATTCAGCTCTCTTTTGTTCTCTTTATCTCCATAGTATCCATACCGATCTAGTAGATTTCAGCCCACCCTGAAACTAGATTCAGTCCGGGAATACAACAGAAGATAAAGGAGTGGAAAGCATTAGTGGGCGCGGATCATCATCATAAACAAAAACAAGATTAGATCTTAAATCTTGTCCTCAACCCGTCGTTTAATTTGTAAGTCATTTTTCGATTTCTATGTTTCCGTTTTAGTAGAATCGATTAAACCGGCTATGCATGTTTATTAAACTCGGTTAATTAAAACATATGAGATGCATGAAATTATGATCTACATGACATTGGGATTAATGAACATCCAATTAGATCCTGCGGTGGTTCAATTCGAAAAAACCCCAACAACTGGTATCAAAGCGGGTTTTGGCACTGTTCTAGATTTAATCCTAGGATTAATTCGATATATATGTATAAATTTGATGAAATATTTATGTTACTTAAATTTTCAAATTTATATGTTAATATATTTCGAATGGGTGTGTTCAAAACTTGGATGAATTTTTTATGTAGTTCGAAAATTCTAGTTTTGAGGAACACTGAATTTTCGGCCATGTTGTTATTAAATTTGGAATGGTATTTTGATCATGTCAAAATTTTCAGATTTATTTATGTTCATGTTCGAAAATTTGATCTTCAAAGTTTTCAAATTTTGGAGTAAATTCCCTAATTTTCTTGTTGCAATTTTCGGTCACAACAAGTTGATTTGGAAAAGGTTTTGATGAAAATCAAATCTCCAGATTTGATTGTTGTGTGTTTCGAAAATTAGGTGGATTAGAATTAGATTTGGTATTTTTGATGTATATCATAAAGTTACCTAATTCTAATCTAGATAGATTTGAAAATAGAATATTAAATTTGGAAGAATTTGAAGTGGATCAAATTTTCAGATTTAATAGACTTGAAATTTTCGAAATCTATGTGATTAGAATTGGATAAGGTAATTTTTGATATATATCAATAGTTATCAAATTCTAATCCAAAAAGATTTGAAAATAGAATTTAAATTTGGAAAGAGTTTGAAGTGGATCAAATTTCTAGATTTTTATTCATGCAATTTTCGAAAATCCATTAGATAAGAATTGGAAAAGTGATTTTGATGTATATCATAAATTACTTAATTCTAATCTAGATAGGATTGAAGATAAGATTTAAATTTGGATGAAATTTGAAGTGGATCAAATTTTCAGATTTTATCTTAGATATTTTTGATCCTAGCCTATCCAAATATTTGGGATAGAATTTTGATCTATATCAAGATTTTCAAATATTAATTAATTAGGGTGTTATTCAAAAATTAAGAAATAAATTTGGTGGATAATTTAATAAATTTCCAGATTTATTTTTTATGGTATTTTCGAAATTTACAAGTCTTAATTTGGTGGATAATTATTTTAATTTCCAAATTATATCTTGTAGCTATTTTCAAAATTATTAATTTAATTAATTGTAATTTTCAAAAGATATGTTATGTGTGGATATCATATGTTATTTTATGCTAATCATGTAATTGTGATTGTTGGATTTGTAGACTGACTTGTTTGTAGGGTTACCGACTATCATGGCTCCTTAATTATGTGATGTATGTTTTAATTTATGTTGGATGTATGATGGGCCGTATGCCAGTTTGGCTACGTGATTTTAATCCATGATAAAATCCATGGATTATGTCTAGATTTTATTTAATGTTGTTTTAATGTAATAGAAATAAAACTGTTAGACCAAGTTATTGAGTTGTAATTTTATTCTAGATATATTAGATTTTTCCTCTAAGGAATAGATATTCTATATTGAATAAAGTTTGAAGATCAACTCAAAGAAGGAGAGTAGTACAGCTCAAGAAAGGAAGTATCACTGATTTACGTCCTAAAATCCTAATTGGAGCTAGGATTTTCGGCGAGGCGCAGTGATAAGGGCGGCGGCCATGCCCGAGATTCCGGAGCTGACTTTTCAGTTTTATCTCATTCAGCAACATGAGATATAAGCCATGATAGTTGGTTTTTATTATTATTGCTTATTATGTTGTTTGAAGCATGCAATGGTGTTTTATCTTTTTATGCGATGTTTGCATGTTTTACAATGGAATAAAATGAAACCTCAATCTTAAATAACTAAGTGGGAAAGATTCATACCAAAGTATGTAGAAATCTCAAACGGTCTCCATTAATCTGGTTTAATTGAGATGTGATTGACATGCGAGTTGACAGTAGGTCTTCCTCCATAACTGATGTGTTATATCACTGTTATCTCTAGAAATTAAACTTCTTTATCAAGATAGCTGTAGAACAGTACTAGAACAAACTGACTCCTCTAACTGGAGCAGGGAGTTCAAAATAGTGAACTTGGTGCTAAGATGATGGTGTTCACACTTAGGTTTAATTTGTTAATAAACGTCCACACTAACGTGGCTTATTAATTGGAAGGTTACAGGACCGTGGTTATTTCCGACTATTAATTTACTTGCCATAAGGAAATTTGACTGGAGGTAAATTAAAGGTGGTTTTACCTATTTAAAGATGAATTTTATAAACGTCCACACTAACGTGGCTTATAAGAAACATTTTTAAAATGTCGATGGATTACATATAATTTTTTGAGGTATACGATTATATGTGAGTATCCTAAAGTTTGTGACTGTGCTGCATGTTTACTTTTTAGTTATTCTATATCATCATGGCACTCTCCAACTTGTCCTCTATTTTCAAAGAAAACAAATTAATCGGTGAAAATTACAATGACTGGATTCGAAACCTTAATCATGTTCTCATTGCGGAAGGACACAAATTCATACTTGAAGAGGTATGTCCTCAGAAGCCAGATGAGGGTTCTGACGAAGCCCAAAAGGTTGCATATGATAAGTGGGTTAGGTCTAATGAGATAGCGCATTTTTACATTCTGGCATCCATGTCGAATATCTTGCAACATCAGCATGAACCTATGAAAACCGCTTATGATATCATGTACAACCTTAGGCAGCTCTTCGGTCATCAAAACCGCTCGGTACGCCATTTGGTAATGAAGAAGTTAATGGATGCGAGAATGGCTGACTCCACACCTGTTAGGGATCATGTTCTCACGATGATGGGCTATCTGGCTGAGATCGAGACCTTGGGTGGAGAGCTGGACGTCGATTCTCAAATCGACATTATTCTTCATAGTTTGTCCTCGAAGTTTGAGAAGTTCAGGCTGAACTTTAACATGATTAAAAGGGATGTCGGCCTGAATGAACTACTCATGGATCTTCAGGCGGCTGAGTTACTTCAAAAAGGAAATCCGGAGGCACACGTAGCTGAAAATAGGGCGTCTTCTTCCGGTACTAAAAGGAAGAAGAGGAACGCGCCTAAGAAAGCTGCAGAGAGGGCGCCTAAGCTGAAGAAGTCCAAGACTAAGATTCCTCCCGAGGAATTTAAGTCAAAGACAAAGTGTTTCAAGTGCGGCCAGCCAGGTCACTGGAAGACGGATTGTCCTAACAAGAAGAAGAAGATGGGTACGTCTCAATCTGTCATCGTTGAAACATGTTTAGCTACTTGTTCTACTCAGTCATGGGTAGTAGATACTGGAGCTACAGATCATGTTTGCATGTCTTTACAGGGGTTCCTGGTAAAAAGACAGCTGAGTGATGGAGAGATTTCAGTCTACATGGGCAATGCTATGAAAGTGGCGGTAGTTGCAGTGGGAGACGTTACCTTATCTTTTAGTAGTGATAGGATTTTAGTTTTAAAGGATCGTCTTTATGTGCCTGGGTTTAGGCGAAACTTGATTTTAGTTTCTAAACTTTTTATGGATGGATATTCAGTTTCTTTTGATAACAAGGTTGTTATCTTTAGTGGTAAACGTTTTATCTATTCTGGCATATTAGATGGACATCTTTATTTACTTAATCCTATGGAAAACATTACGCAAATGCATTTATTGAATACATCGGTCATAAACCCTAACAAACGAAAAGAACCTTCAAAAATGAATCAAACCTATCTTTGGCATCTTAGGCTCGGCCACATTAACCTTAAACGGATACAAAGACTAGTAAACGATGGGCCCTTGTCTTCATTGGTCCTAGAATCGTTCCCTTTGTGTGAATCCTGTTTGGAAGGTAAAATGACCAAGCGACCCTTTAAGGATAAAGAGAATAGATCTAAAGAGGTATTAGATTTGATTCACTCTGACTTATGTGGCCCTATGTCAGTTCAGGCTCAAGGAAGGTATGAGTATTTGATCACGTTCATTGATGATTACTCAAGGTATGGATACATATACCTGTTACGCCGCAAGTCAGAATCCTTTGAGAGTTTCAAAGAATTCAGAGCAGAAGTGGAAAAACGTACAGGTAAAAGTATCAAATCACTATGGTCTGATTGTGGTGGTGAGTACCTCTCGAATGAATTTAGGGACTACTTGGCAGAGAATGGGATTACATCCTAGTTGACTGCGCCGGGAACGCCACAGCAGAACGGCATGGCGGAGAGAAGGAACAAAACATTGTTAGAGATGGTTAGATCGATGATGAGCTATTCAGATCTGCCCATTTCGTTCTGTGGATATGCCTTGGAAATGGCAGCCTATACTCTTAACGTAGTTCCATCAAAATCAGTCCCATCTACGCCCACAGAACTTTGGATTGGACGAAAGCCGAGTCTTAGAAATTTTCGGATTTGGCGTAGTCAAACACATGTGCTGAATAAGGAAGTTGATAAGCTGGCACCACGTACGGATGTTAGACTGTTTGTTGGATATCCCAAAGGAACGAAAGGTGGTTTATTTTATAGTCCTAAGGATCAGAAGATCATTATGAGTACCAATGCTCGATTCTTAGAGGTAGACTATGTAATAAATCATAAGCCAAGAAGTGAGATAGTACTCGAGGAACTTCGAGGGGAAATTCGAATCCGACACCAACAGTACAAGAAGAGGAACCACAAATTGCTGCACAACGAGTCACAGAAGTACATGAACTGCCTCGTCGCAGTGGGAGGGTTGTACGCCAACCTGACAGATTCATTGGTTTGGGTGAATCTTCGGATTTCCCTGAAGAACTAAATGAATTGGATCTCAGGACCTACGATGAAGCGATCCAAGATAAAGATCCAGATTCTTGGAAAATTACAATGGAGTCTGAGATTGGATCTATGGATCACAATCAAGTCTGGGAGCTTGTAGAACCACAAGATGGGGTAAAACCCATTTGGTGTAAGTGGGTTTACAAATGCAAGAGATGAGCTGACGGGAAGGTTAAAACCTTCAAGGCAAGATTGGTGGTGAAAGGGTACACTCAGAAAGAAGGGATTGATTATGAGAAAACCTTTTCACCGGTAGCCATGCTTAAGTCAATCTGAATTCTCTTGTCTATAGCCACTCATTTGGATTATGAGATTTGGCATATGGATGTCAAGACAGCTTTCTTGAATGGAAGTCTTAAGGAAAACATCCACATGAAGTAACCAGAGGGTTTCATTGCTAAAGGCCAAGAGAACTTAGTGTGCAAGCTTAAGAGATCCATTTATGGACTTAAGCAGACGTCAAGGTCTTGGAACATCCGGTTTGACGAGGTTATCCAGTCATATAGATTCGTGCAATGTCCGGATGAGAGCTGTGTGTACAAGAAGAGTGACAGAAATGTGGTGGCTTTCCTCATACTATATGTTGATGATATCTTACTTATTGGAAACAATAAGAAAGTATTATCTAACATAAGGGTGTGGCTGTCCAAGTAGTTCGATATGAAAGATCTAGGAGAAGCCGGACACGTCCTTGGCATCAAGATAATTCGAGATCGCCAGAAAAGGATGTTTTGCTTATCCCAGGCAACATATATCGACACGGTGCTAGCTAGGTTTAACATGCAGGATTTCAAGAAAGGTTTTATACCTTTCAGGCATAGAATTCATCTATCCAAGGATATGTGTCCCCACACACAGGCTGAGATAGATGAGATGAAAGGCATCCCATATGCTTCGGCTGTGAGAAGCCTTATGTATGTTATGCTATGCACTAGACCTGATATATGCTATGCAGTCGGCATGGTAAGCAGATATCAGTCTAACCCTGGACAAGGTCACTGGACTGCGGTTAAGAATATACTCAAGTACCTGAAAAGGACTCGAGATTATATGCTGGTATACCGCTCTGATAGTCTAGTGCCTTTGGGTTACACGGACTCAGATTTTCAATCCGATAAAGATCAGAGCAAATCTACCTCAGGCTATGTGTTTACATTGGGAGGCGGAGCCATTGCATGGAGGAGCATAAAGCAGAAATGCATTGCGGATTCCACCATGGAGGTCGAATATGTAGCTGCCTCTGAGGTTACAAAAGAGGCCGTCTGGCTCAAGAGCTTCTTGTTGGACTTGAGCGTGGTTCCTGATTTGCCTAAGAGTATCACGGTATATTGTGATAACTCGGGTGCAGTGACAAATTTGAAGGAACCCAGAGCCCATAAGGCAAGTAAACACATAGAGAGAAAGTACCATCTTATACGAGAAATTGTTAAGAGAGGAGATGTGGCAGTGGTCAAGATTGCATCTGAGGACAATTTGGCTGATCCATTCACAAAGAGCTTTCCAGCTAAGACCTTCTATGGTCACGTGGAGAAAATGGGAGTGAGATGCAGACCCGGGGTTGCCGTTTGAGATTTTAGTTAGAGTTGGAGAGTTAGCCAGTTTGTTTTATATGTGAAAGACATGCTTCAAGTATAAGTGGGAGATTGTTGGTTTTGTATACTAGAAGACCTGTCTTTTGTATACATTATTGATGATGGTTTTATGATGATATAGAATGAATACAATTGCAGTCACTGTTTGTATTTAAATTATTATATTTACATGAATGTTCACTATACTTACATTGTAGATGATATGGTGTGGGTAAACACACGGTTAGATCATATCATCGGTTCCTTGTAATGTATTAAAAGGCTCACGGTCTAGATGGCACTGAACCTGCTATTAGTACGCCATAGAATAATCTGATAGTTAGTTTGTCTTAACTAACTGATTATTCTAATACACAGTCAAGTGTATTTAGGAGGATCTACTTAGGATTCTATTCTCTATTCTGACCTTAAATGAGAGAATAAGAATCCACAGAGTTCGGGTTCTTAACCCCTATATGTTGGCGGATATATACGTGTAGTGTTTGCAGCTTTGATTTATCAAAGGGTGAGATTCTTTTATAGGATCAATAATCTCGATATGTTGGGTTGTAACATTTACACTTATGATGGATCGTACAATATGTAGGGGCACCGTGTCCTGGTGCACCAGGTTGATGGTGTCCTTTTGAGGAAACACAAGTTCATGTTGAAACCCTGCAGGTGGAATTTATTCCGTACATGAGTAAAGCTTGTGTGGTACTACTCAAGGATAAGACATTAATTAATTATAGCTGTAAGAAGCTTACATAATTAATTAATGGACATTATATCTTAAACACGGGGAATGGCTGGACTAAAGGAGAAAGCATATTCAGAAATATGTATTAAATTGGTAGGTCAGTATTATTTCTTTAGTGGAATAAAAGTAATACTTAATTTATTTAATTATATCCTAAGTTTATTGGATATTAGAAATTAAATAAATTTGCAGGCCAATTTAATATTCTTCTAGATCCCTATTGTAGCCCAATATGACTTTAATGGACGGGAGTTGGAAAAGGAGATAGAGACCCAAGCCCAGTATGTTTAGGGCTTGATAATGTCGACCACCTCCCCTATAAATAGGGAGGTGGGGATCGAAATTATGGGTGTTACAATTCAGCTCTCTTTTGTTCTCTTTATTTCCACAGTATCCATACTGATTTAGTAGACTTCAGCCCACCCTGAAACCAGATTCAGTCTGGGAATACAACGGAAGATCAAGGAGTGGAATAACATTATTGGGCTCCGATCATCATCATACACAACAACAAGATTAGACTTTTAATCTTGTCCTCAACCCGTCGTTTAATTTGTAAGTCATTTTTCGATTTCTATGTTTCCGCTTTAGTAGAATCGATTAAACCGGCTATGCATGTTTATTAAACTCGGTTAATTAAAACATATGAGATGCATGAAATTATGATCTACATGATATTAGGATTAATAAACATCCAATTAGATCCTGTAGTGGTTCAATTTGAAAAAATCCCAACAAAGTGATGGTTACCACTAGCAGAAGCCATAAAGTCAGACTTCCACCTTAAGGAGTCAACGTTGAGAGAAGTAAAGACGGAAGTAAGAATGAAGCTAAGTGAGACAGAAGAATGATGGACTCGTTAAAGACCGCAGGGCCCGTGCGTGAGGAGCAAGTTTGGTGAATTTTTTTTCTTTTATTTCTTTCATTGTTCGAATAGCTTCTAGGGGTCCGCTCGAATGTAAGATCGTAAGGAGCTCGTGTGAAGCTATGTTTCGAGAGAGATTTCATAAGGAAGAAAAGATGGCAGATGCTCAAGCTTTCAGGTGGAAAAGAAGAACGATTATAGAACTTGCTCGAACTCATCCTTAATTAAGTCGTGATGGACTAAGATGAGAAGTTGTGAGCTGGCAGGTATTGTAGACTGATCGCTCAGTATAGAGAGATGCCCACTCTCAACCAACAACTGCCTTTCATCTGTGGAGCTGGCAGTGGTGACTAACGGTCTCTTTCCAAGACTTGAGTCGGCAGCTTCTGGTTGTTGTGATTTCTTCGGGACTGGATGGCAGTAGATGGTTGGGAGCATATACCTTCATTCGATTTGTTCTCCGGTTGGAATCGCATCGTCAAATTGACTCCGAATGATGTGGCTTATGCGACCCATAAACCCAACATTCTCTCGGAATGTGCCAGTTGTCTGATCATATTCTGTTCGGTCTACATTTCTTCGCAGTTGAGCAAGGATGAAGGAAACCCAATCGGCTTTGCATCCGAAGAAGAGAGCGGCCATTAGATGAGCTTTAAGTTCGGAGAACTGGACCGTCTCACAGTTTCCGTGCAGGATGTGACCTACGATATTCAGGAGTTGGATGATCTCACTAGGCAGACTTTCCTTCAACCTGTGTGAGCAGTCGTGGTGTTGCACGTGTGGATGTTTCCATAGACTCCACAGTACAGATTTGCTTGGAAGCTCTAGATCCAGCACGTCTTGGCCTTCGCCAGGGAGGAGGAGTGTAGACATCATAGTGTCTTTCATCACCGTTATGACTTGGTTCTGAACAGTGGAGATGATGTTGTTGCCGGAGATGGTTGCATTGTGGTAGAACTCCGCAACATGAGTGGGTAGATTCTTGACTGGCATGATAGTCAAGAATGGCAACAACCCAGTTTCCTCCAATGGCCGAAAGATCATGTGGTATTTCTCTAGACCTAGGCGTGCGTGAAGAAGCTCTAGGTTAAGAGTCATGTCTTTCTTCAGCTTGCTTACTAGCGACTCGACATTCACCATCTGAAATGAGGGTTTCATTTCTGCTAAGAAATGGTTGCGTTAGATTTGCAAGTGCTTTGGTTAGGCGATGTCAATGCAAGGGGAGAGAGAGATTTTGCAGATGATCTGAGCCTTCATCTCCTTGCATATATTTATTCAGCTCTGCATGCATTGATCGAGGATACTCGATTGCTATCTTAGCTGATCAGCTATCTGATTTGATGGATGATTAGCTGAATAAATGATGCATGCATCTCAGCCGTCTGATTATGAAGCAACTTTATGATCAAGTGGCTGAGAGAGAGCAAATTTAAAAATGGGGTGGTTGCCATAAATAACATAATATTTTCTACAGATTTTGCTATTTATATCTCATAGATAATTATTCACTCCTGTTTACCTCTTGTGGAGTCGATTTAATATGAACGCAGAGATATTAATGGCAACTTGAGAGAGAGGACCCCATTTTCAAATTGTAACCGTTGGATGTAATATAAGAAATTTTATAATCACAACGGAGACAGTTAAGTTAAGATAAGCTTGAGGATTAAGAGAAACTTATCCTGAGTCAGTTGGGATACAGTCCAACTGATTGGCTTGATGATTCAGCGGTTGGATGAACAGTTTCATCACTTTTCCAGTTGCCGCTGACTGACTTTGAGGTTCTAACTGAACTGAGTTGAGCAGTTCGTTTGGTCAGTTACTTGGCCTTCTTTGAGTCAGTTTTCTCTTCTTGAAGGGCCGAACTGGACTAGCTGCACTGCTTTCTTTCGAGCAGTTTGATCGCTTTCTCATCGATGCAGATCCAGTTTCGTGCTTTGGCAGTTCAGGCCTTGCTGTCCTCCCGGCTTGGTGAAGTTGCTGAATGGCAACTGATGAGTGTTTCAGCCTTTGATTAAGGGATTGTGAAATTCCCTTCGGCGACTGTCTGAACTGATCAATGTTCAGAATCGGTTGCACACCTTTTGAGCTGGATTTGAGTAGGGGAGTGACATAGCTCTTGGATAAGAGACTGGGTGATGTGGCAGTATCCCCATCAGCACTATCTCTTTCATCATTATGCCTTTGATCCTTCTGAGAAGCCATGACTTCAGTATGTGATAGATGTGGTTCTATCCTCTCTGTGGCAGTTGGAGTTCGCCGTGATGGCTCAGCTGACTGACTTGATAAATCATCAAAGTTCAGTTTTCGGCAGAGACAGCCAGTTGGGCAGTCGACTGATCGATTTGCGACCACAGCTCCTTGAGGCATGATGCTGGTTTTGAATTCTGTTAACAAGGCAGCTGCTGGAATTTTGTTGGCGAGCCTGTGATTCATGATGTGCTGAATTTGTATAATGGTTGGAGAGAATGGATTTGACGAGCCTATCCATTTAATGCTCCAAGTTTCTTCACGTTGCCAGTAGCTCATGCCATGAAAGGCAATTAGCAGAAAATGAGACTGGATGGACATAGAATGTCTCTAGTTGTACCAATAGAAATACAAGTGGAGCTGTTTGCACAACTTTTGGTCATGTTGTGCAACAAAAGCGAAGTGCGTGAGAAGAAGATTAGTCACTTCGTTTTGTGCACTTTTAACTACATATTCACCACTATAGAAGGTGCGAATATTTTCTTGAGTCAGTTGGAGGGGAGGGCATGTGCTTCTGAAGTAGTCAGCTCCATAATTTGGATGAGGGATTCCGATGAATGGAATAAGCTCATCTGGATCAGAGCAAACCTGGAAATCAACTGGTGATCCGTTCTTTGATTTCGGAGAATGAACGGCGTTGGCAGTTGAATTGCTCGAAGTGATGTTGCTCGTCTTTGCCTTGGTTGTTCGTTTCTTTCTGAGTGACTGAAGATGGGCATTTCCCTTCTTGGGAATCCAGTCAGAGATGAGGACTGGTAGTGCTTCGTCACTTGGAAGATTCAGCAAGTCTTCAATCATTTTGCTCATGCTTAGAACAAGTCCTACCTTGGACTCAAATTTGCCAGATTCCTTCGAGTCAGAGGCCTTGACAACTTGATATTTGAATTGTTGGAAGACAAATTCTGCCCAGTTTGTTTGTCGTCCTTCAGCAAGGTGAATCATAACCTTGTATCACTCTTGGGTGAGCTGACTCAGGCTTCCAATTGCCCCGAACATCATCTTGTTCATTATGTCAAGTAGAACGCCATACTCAGGTTTCAGATCAGTTTTAGCTGTCGTAAAATTGAATTGCTTGTTGCAGGTGGGAGCTTTCCATTCTCTCCAGTATGATTCTGCAGGTTCCTTCAATTCTTGAACGGATGATCCTTTCCGTGGAAGTTGGAAGACTTCTGCAATTGTTCTTTCAGTGATTTGGAGTAGCCGTCCTTGAATCACTGATGACACTGTCTTTCCATCTGCAGACATGTTTGCTTGAAGCAAAAACTCACTCACCAAATTTTGTCTGAAGAACTTTGGTGGTGTTTCCAGGTAGTGAAGAATTTCTGTCTTGTGAAGATTTGACAGAAGAGTTGGGTTGTTTGATTCGTTTAGAATCAACTGAAATTTCTTCCTTTCTAGAAATTTGTCTCTCAGTAGTTGCTCTTTGAAGGAATTTAAAGATCTGGGTAATTCGGCCATCTTTGTGGTTGGCTGAATTTTTTTTTTTTTGGGCGGGATTTCAAGAGCTTTGAGCGAGAGAGATAGATTTTGAGAGCGTGGGAGGGGTATTTCTGAAAGGCTTATAAGAGAGGGGGTTTTATGAGTGATTGGGCAGGCTCATAAATCTGATGGTTGGAATGTTACTGGCCCTATCCCTTTTATTTTGGTCGTTGGCATTTAATGACTTTGAGACATGTCATTATGTTGCAACGGTCAAAATATTCAAAATCAATGCTGAGTCAACATATATTTGAAAGAAAAAAGATAATCTTTTTATAGATCAAAAAAGAATGTTGACAAACTGAGTTACAAGAAGTAAACTTAGGGCTTTCTAATCAGTTGAACTTGATCAGCCACTAGTCCTTCTTGTGCTCAGTTTTCCTCTTCTTAGCAAGCGGTTCGATGGAGTCACCTTCACCATCCTCGTCACTGCTTAAAGACTCAGTTTCTACGGACTGGAGTCTGGGGTGAGCTTGCAGCTTCTTAATTTGTTCTGTGTTCAGTTTTACCTGTTGTTGTAGGCTATGTATCAAGTTTGCATAATAGGCAGAGAGCTGGACTGATAAGCTGCTTGGTTGATCATCGAACTGAGCTACTCTCGAGTCAACCTCTTCTCCATCTTCAGTTTCTATCAGTTCCTCACATGGAACTATGTGGGATTGCTCAGCCTTCTCCATACTGATTGATTTATCACAGCTTGGCTCTGGTAGAGTCTCCGGTGCAGCAGCTTGAGCTTCAGCTTGAAGAGCCCTTTGAACTGGATCAAAGTACACAGTTATAGCTAATGTACCTTGATAGGCAGGTTGATCTTCCTTTTGAGCTGTCTGATCAGCTGGCTCGTCAGACTCAGCTGGCTTTGCTACTGGAGCAGTGAGAGGAATAGTTGAGGGAGCTCCTTCATCAGCAGTTGGCTCTTGGGGAGGAGAGATTTGGGATTCAGTTGACTCCTCAAACTGTTGATCCTTCTCAGCTGGCTCTTCCGACTGCTCTTTACTCGGCAGAACTAGTAGAGTAGGTGATTTGAGCAGTTCTTCGAACTCCAGATCACTGGCAGTTCGCTCATCAGCTACTTCTACTTCTGGAGAGTCATCAAGGAGATTAATGATGACTTCGGCTGGTCGAAGGGATTCTTCAAAAGTTAACTACTTAGCAACAGATGCTAAGACAGTTTGCCTTGAGTTGGAGGCTTCTGCAGTTTCAGCTCCTTGGTGACTGCTCTGGGCTTCTCCGTGAAGTTGCTCATGTACCTGCTGGTGCTGTCATTGCCTGAAGATGAGTATTTTCCTAAGTAACCAATGCTGTTTTACTTGGGGATTTCGCCAATGTTGCCATTCAGCCTCTGTTTGTAGTAGTGGTAGTTGGATATTTGCCCAATTGAGTAGATCGTTCATTACTTCTAACAGCGTTTGTTGATCTGGGTGAGGATGATTTCTAGATTGATCAGCTCCAACTGAGATGTTTTCTCATCAGTTCCTTCCTGGCCTTGCTTGCTGGAATTTAAATTCAGCTGCTCTCCTTCAGCTGATTCTTGAACTGATGTCTCCTGTTGAGTTGATTCCAGTTCATTTGATTTCTTCATCAGTTTGAGCATTTTGCAGTTGGTACGTTCTGCTTAACCGGCTGGATCATCAGTTGAGACCATTTGGCTGACTCTGCCTTGCTCTTTGCCTCAGCTTGAGCAAATGAACTGATGATTCAGTTAAGCTGATGGGGTAAAATGATCAGCTTCAATTTAGTTTCTTTGCACAGTTTCTCGCTTTAGTTCAAACTGATAGCTTATGTGTCCAACTGATCAGTTCAACAACTTTATCAGTTGTGAACTACTCATTTTGATGAGTTGAAGCCTTTCGGTTCAGTTCCTCTCTTCAGCTGGAATAGTTTTCTGACCTTTTTCTTCCAGTTGACTATCTTCATCCTTTTATGCTAGTTCAAGTAGTCCCAGTTGTATGCATAGCTCCATAAACCTTGCTTCAGGCAATGGTTTGGTGAAGAGATCAGCTATCTGCTTCTCCGTGTTGACATATTTGATGCTTATGTCCTTCTTCTCGATATGATCTCTGATGAAGTGGTGCCTTATGTCAATGTGTTTAGTTCTTGAATGCAGAACTGGATTCTGAGATATTGCAATTGCACTATTGTTGTCACAGAATATAGGTACTTCATCAGTTTCGACTTTGTAGTCCTTCAACTGTTGCTTCATCCAGAGTATTTGAGCACAGCAGCTTCCTGCAGCTACATATTCTGCTTCAGTTGTTGACATGGCAACTGAGTGCTGCTTCTTGGTGAACCATGATATTAGTTTGCTTCCAAGAAACTGACATGTTCTATTGGTGCTTTTTCTGTCAATCTTGCATCCTCCAAAGTCTGAGTCTGAGTAGCCAATTAGACTCAAACTATCGTCTCTGGGATACCATAGTCCAAGATTTATGGTTCTTTTGAGGTATTTGATAATCCTCTTTGCCGCTTCAAGATGACTTTTCTTTGGGTTGGCTTGGAACCGCGCGCATAGACCGACTGAATAGGAGATGTCTGGTCGGCTAGCCGTTAGGTAGAGTAGCGACCCAATGATTCCTCTGTAGTATGTCTGGCTAACTGATTCTCCTTCTTCATCAAGAGCTAGCTGTATTGATGTGTTCATAGGAATCTTGAGAGTTTTTCCTTTATCAGCTCCAAACTTCTTGACTAGCTCCTTAGCGTACTTGGCCTGGCTGATAAAGATCCCATCTTTCAGCTGCTTTACTTGGAGTCCTAAGAAGAATGTCATTTCTCCCATCATGCTCATCTCGAATTCGCTTTGCATCAGTTGAGCGAATCGTGTGCAGAGATCTTTACTTTTTGATCCAAAAATTATGTCATCCACATAAATTTGAACCATTAAGATCTCAGTTAATCGTTCTATTCGGAATAGAGTTCGATCAATGACTCCCTTTTGAAACCCATTCTTTAGCAAGAAAGTTATGAGAGTTTCATACCATGCTCGAGGAGCTTGCTTCAATCCGTAGAGAGCTTTCTTCAGCTTGAAGACTTGATCACCAATTTCGAAGCCTGGCGGTTGCTCGACATACACGTCCTCCTTGAGCATTCCTTGAAGAAACGCACTCTTGACATCCATTTGATAGACTGTGAAGTTGAAGTGAGCTGCATAGGCTAGGAACAGTCTGATGGCTTCCAATCTTGCAACTGGTGCGAATGTCTCATCAAAGTCGATCCCTTCACTTTGTGAGTATCCTTTGGCTACCAGTCTTGCCTTGTTCCTTGTGATTACACCTTGTTCGTCTAGCTTGTTACGAAAAACCCATTTTGTGCCAATGACCTTCTGGGTTTTTGGTCTATCAACAAGAAACCATACGTCATTTCTTGTGAATTGATTCAGTTCTTCTTGCATGGCCATGATCCAGTCTAAATCTTCTAAGGCTTCTTTGACGTTTGCTGGTTCCTTCTGAGATATGAAGCATGTGAATAGTGCATGCTCAGTTGAACTTCTGGTTTGGACTCGGCTTCTTGGATCACCAACTATCTTGTCAGTTGGATGGCTTCGGAGCCATTTGGGCAAGATAGCTTCTACTAGTTCTACTGTGGTGACGTCATCAGTCGTCCTTTCATCAATTGGTTCGGTATCTTCATTAATTCTTCCCCCTGTTTCAGTTGTGGGGTTTATGATTTCAGCACGATTTGTGTCCTCATTGACCAGATTGTTCTCAACTGGTCTAGTGCTAGTTTCATTGCCTTTTTCTAGTGAAGCTTCAAGCTGCTCTGGAACAATGTGATCCACATAGTCCTGCGAGTTTTCAGTTTCACTAGGTGGTACTTGAACTGATGTGTCTATTATTTCTTTGTTCCTGTACTCATTAGCAAATTCATCAAGTACCACATGACATGTCATTTCCATAACAAGAGTTCATTTATTGAACACTCTGTAAGCTTGTGCGTGAGGCGAATTATATCTGAGAAATATTCCCTCATCAGCTTTAGCACTGAAAGCTTTCAGTTGAGTCTTGCCATTGTTGTGAATATAACATTTACAGCTAAATATTTTAAAGTATGAGATAGAAGGCTTACGACCCTTATACAGTTCATAAGGTGTTTTGTCATGTGCGGTGATGATGGCACTTCGATTTTGAGTGTGACAGGCTGTGTTGACTGCTTCAGCCCAGTAACCTTCAGCTATGTTGGCATCAGCTATCATTGCTCGAGCTGCTTCTTTGAGTGTCTCGTTTCGCCTTTCAGCTGCACCATTTTGTTGTGGAGTTCTTGCAGCTGAGTGTTCATGAGTGATTCCAAGTTCGCTGAGGAACCTGATCATTTGCTGATTCACAAATTCAGTTCCATTGTCGGAGTGAATCCTTTGAACTGATCTCTCTTTTTCAGTTTGCAGCCTTCTGATCAGCGCTGTTAGCTTGGCGTAAGTTTCATCTTTGCTCCTCAAGAATTCCACCCACATGTATCTTGAGAAATCATCAACTACTACGAGTGTGAATCTTTTGCCTTTTGGGGTCTGTGGTCTGACTGGACCAACCAGATCCATATGTAGCAGTTGGAGGCATTCAGTTATTCCTTGTGGATGACTCCTATTCTTGAAGGATGACTTCACTTTCTTTCCTTTTTGGCATGGTCCCCACACGCCTGTTTTCTTATATATCTCCTTGGGAAGCCCCTCAACTAGCTCTTTCTTAGCCAGGTAGTTGATGGTTTTGAAGTTGAGGTGGTTCAGTCGTCGATGTCATAGCCAGCTTGCTTCAATCGATCCTTTTGAAAGGAAGCAAGCTTCTGAGTAGCTGGTTGACCAGTCAACAATATACATGTTGCCTCTCCTTATGCCAGTAAGAAGAATTGCTCCAGTTGACTTGTCTCTTATGTTGCAGGAGTTTTTGCTGAAGTCAACTGAGTGGCCATTGTCGCACAGCTGGCTGATGCTGAGTAGTTTGTGTTTTAGTCCATCCACATGGGAGACTCCATTTACTACAACTTTTCCCTTGACCATGAACCTTTCTCCAATATTTCAGCTTTTGGAGTTGTCTCCAAATGTGACAAGTGGACCTTTGACTTCTTCATAATCGTCGAGATCTTCTTTGTCTCCGGTCATGTGCTCGGAGCACCCGTTATCTAGATACCAGATATCTTTGGTTTTCTTCATAGATAGGATGCTCTTATCCTGCAAAAAATAAGGATTAGCATTTAGGGACCCGTTTCATATCGGGTCCTTATTGATACATCAAGCTTTTTGGAATCCAAACTTGCCAAACTTTCGGCTTTTTATCATTCAGAGATCCAACTGATTTGGATCGCTTGATCAGTTTAGATTTTCTTTCAACTCTTCTATTTTGAGTTGAATCAGTTGAATGGTACCTGCGTTGAGAGTTAGTAGGATAAAACAATTCAACTAAAATGCTTTGGTCTTGAGACCTTTGAGACCAATGCCTTGTATATTTCCAGTTTACTGGATTGAACCCTTTTGTATCAACTCTCGGTTCATTTCTGGAATCCAGGTACTCGTTATAGTGATGATAGGGTTCAAACGAGTTTCTTTGATCTCTCCTAAAGGTGTTCTGATTGAACTTCTTGGTAGGATAGGCTTGAGATCTAAAATGGTTTTTCCTTCTGAAGTGGACTGATCTATCAGTTTGTCTTGGGGGCATTCTGTGTTGAGCTGGTGGTTTTTTGTGAGCTGATGGTCTCTGTTGAACTGTAGACCTTGAATGAAAGGACTGGTTTGGATGAACTGATGGTTTTGACTGGAATTCTGGCTTCAGTTGACCTGGTGTTTTTGGTTGGGAGAACTGTCTGAATTGTCTGGGCTGAGTTTGAGGATTTCTCAATATTCCTTTGCCTTTGGATGTCTCAGCTGGCTGATCATGAGTTTATCTGGTGAATCGTTTTAGGATTCTTTTATCACTGGACTGAGCAACCGCCTTTCCTTTCTCTAAGGCAGTGAACTTGCTGTATCCCAGCCCTGTGCTGCTGGTTCCAGTTCTCTGATGATTCAATATCTCATCTAGAATTTGAGATCCCTTTTTGAACTTGAGAGTTACCTTTTCTCTCTCATGGATCTCTTGCTTGAGATCTTGATTCTCAGCTTCTAGATCAACAGTTCTCAATTTCAACTTTTCAAATTCCACAAACTGAGATTCAAGATAATTCATTCTTTCATGATCAATGCTCTGTTTTCTAACTCTATTTCTCAGTTCATTGTTTTCATCTCTCAATTTAACATGCAAGAAAGATATTGAAGCTATTTGATCTTCTAGCATAATAAGTTTCATGTCAAGTTCATTGCTAGAGATAGTTGCTTCATTAATATGATAGAAAGAGGTTTGAGAGTCAGCTGTACTAACCTCTTCATCATTGTCAGCCATGAGGCAGAATAATGCTTCATCATCTGAGCTGTAGCCGTCAGAATCAATTCCAGATGGATAGTCTGAATCGTCTAGCACGGCATTCTCGAAGTTTGCAATCATTGCTTTCCTTTTGAAGAAGCTTCTCCTCACTTTGGCCTTCTTGTCTTTAGGGAGTTCTGGACATTCATATCTGTAATGTCCTTGTTTGTGGCAGTGAAAGCATTCTCCTAGATTTCGATTGCCACCCCTGAATGGTTCAGCTGGTCGTTCAGCTGGTTGATGAGTTTTCTCATCTTTTGGGACTTCATCAGTTTGGAGTAGAACTGATTGTTTATCCCTGACTTTCTTCAGCTTTCCTAACAACCTGGTAACTGTCTGAATTTGATCATTGATGTCTTCAGTCAGGTTTTCCTTCTTTTCGGTTGTGTCTCTTCTTCGTTCGGACGAAGATCCGTCTTGATTCTCTCTGGCTGGTGAGCTTCTGGGCCGGAAGTTGTTCCTTCCTCGAGTATCTCTAAACCGATTCCTTTCACCATAGAAGGCTGCATCTTGAGCTGACGATGTTGATGCTTCCTTCTTCCGGTTTAGGCTGTACTCATGAGCTTTGAGAGAACCAAACAGTTCTCTAGGAGTGATGCTGTTCAGATTTCTTGATTCTTTTGTAGCTATCACTTTCATGTCCCATTCTTCAGTGAGATTATCCAGAATTTTGGAGTTCATCTCAGAATTGGGATAGCTTCTTCTCAGGTTGGTCATCTCACTGATGATGCCTAGGAATCTGGTTTCAAGACTTGAGATGGACTCTTCTGGCTGCATTTTGAAGGACTCGTATCTATCAACTGCTAGTTGGAGCTTGTTTCCTTTGATGGCTTCCGACTCTTGGCATAGATCTGCTAGTAAGTCCCATATCTCCTTGGCAGTTGTGCAGTTCTTTGTGTCCTTCATTTTGTCTTCATCTAGAGTTTGAAATAGTGCAGCTTGAGCAACAAACTCTAGATTCTTCAACTTCTTCTCTTCACTTGTGAGAAGATTAGTTGGCTTTGGGATCCTAGCTGGATGATTGATATCAACTATGTGGGCTTCATTGTCCGTCATGATAATAATTGGACCTTCTTCAATAACTTCCCACATGTTCTCATGGATCGAGCAGAGATGCGCCTTCATTCTCCTGCTCCAATTATCATAATTCTCAACTGAAAACAAAGGTAGCTTATGGTTTCCCATAGCTTGAAATGTTAGCACAGATAAGTAGATCTAATTCAGTTGATCTACAGAAACGGGTGATCCTTAGAATTAACCGCTCTGATACCACTTGTTGGTCACTGGCGAGTCGATGTCAGTTTAGAGGGGGCGGTGAATAAACTGATAGAAAAACTTTACTTCAAATGCGGAATGATAAGGGCCCTTGACTCGCTTAGCAACTTATCTATGCACAGATCAGTTGAGCACTTTTAGACAGCTTGAGTGCAGATTGTGTGAGCTTGTGTACAATTCAAAGATATGCGAGTATAAGCAAAACAGTATAGCACACAAACGATTTATAGAGGTTCCAAATCTCAAACTTCTACGTCCTCTCTTCCTTCCGCAGAAGGGCAACTCCACTATATAACTTGAGTTTCTTTACAAATTATACAATGAAGGACAGTTTGGCTGAACCTGGTAACTGCTCGCTACCTCAGCGGGTCGACGACTCACACTTGCATTCCCTAACTACTCGCTAGGGAGGTAGATGCTATTGACGTCTTTACAAGGTTTTAGATCTCTTTCGATCTTCAAGAGATTAGTCTTGAACAGAGGATATCAACTGATGTGCTCCTTTAATTGAGCTGGGTAGTTGATCGATGTATTGCTAGAACTGAGAAGATTGCTCTGGCTGGATTATCAACAGCTAGCTGAATGCTTTGATTCTGTGGATTCTTCTTCTCAGTTGGACTCTCGCAGATTTAGCAAATGCTGAACTTGAGCTGTGTGGGAGGGAGAAAGAAAGTTCAGTCGTAAGTAACTTGAATGAAGGTTTTAAGAATGAAATTCGTGAAAAGTCATTTGAAAACTTTGATTCACTCGTCTTTTATAGAGGAGTGATTTTGTGACCGTTGAGTTCCATTGATCGGTGGCTCTGTTGGCTCATCAATGGCAGATGGTCTTTATGATCGTTGGAGCTTTTGGTTGAAGTAATCGTTGCTTTGCCAATCGATCTCTGTTGGATGTTCAATCCCAGTAGTCGTTGCTCTGCCAATCGATCTCTATTGGATATTTAATTCCAGGATCTCTGCTGGAGCATTTATTCCAAGATCTTCATTTGAGCATTAACTCCGGGACTCTCTGGCTGGCAGTTCTGAGCTCCAGTTTATAAAGTTTAAGTTCCAGTTAGCAGTTATGAGCTTGTCTGCTTAGTTCGGCTATCACTCCAGTTTGGCAGTTCTGAGCTTCTTCCTCCAGTTCGACTGATCACAAGCTGTTGAATAGCTTGTCAGTTCGACTGGTCTTTCTTGAGCTTTCTTGTCAGCTTAACTGATCACAAGCTGTTGGCTAGCTTGTCAGTTTGACTGATCTTTCTCGAGCTTCCTGGTCAGATGTTTGCTTGTTTTCTCCTACAAGCAGGCTGACTTCAGTTTTGGCCTTTGATTGATTCGTTTGTCTACTTCAGTTCGGCTGAAGTTAAATTTGGCCATCAGTTGGATACTTCCAATCTTCAGTTAAACTGATCCCTTATCAGTTTCTTCAGTCTTGTTGACTTTTCTCTCAGCTCAGCTGACTTAGCTGTCAGTTTGTTTTGACTGGCTCGACTCCTTTAACTCTCAGTTTGATTGAGTTCTGACTGGTTGGCGTATCCTTTCAACTGGTTGACCATGCTCCAGTTGGGTTAACTCTGGCTTCATTTGAGTTCCTTCTTGAGGCTCTGGATTGGTTAGCTCAGATCTACAGCATGGATCTTGATCAGTTTTTCAGGGATAGTTTTGACATCTCATCAAAACCTTAACTAGGGGTTCCATGATAGTTTTTCCTAACAAGAAATTTCTCAAGAAATCCGTTCGCATTCTCGGATTTTCATTCTGAGGTCAATCAAACGCTCGGGAATTTTATTTGTCACTTGTGTGGGATAGTAATTCTATTTTTAGAAAGAGAATCTTTTCTCGTTTTCCTTTAAGATAACTCTTTCTTCATCATGAGTCGAGTTGGTTCAATAGTACTCGAGCTAATAAACCTTCCGGTATTTTCGAATTTCATATTGGAGGTCATTTGGACCTCGCCATTGAATAAAGCACCTTTTAACCGAGCCAAATATTTCTTAAGCAGTATTATTGCACTGCAGTAGCTTCTTGGGGAATCCATATTTTCCCCTATAAATAGAGCTCCCCCCCATCATTTCTTGCACCTTCACTTCTTTCACCCCCATTTTTTGAGAGTCGAGAGTCGAGCGAGCGTCGAAGTCGAGCGAGGGACATTCTTCGTGAGTGTTTCTCCGAGATAACAAACAGTGAGGGCGAGAGAGAGGGAGGATCCACCGGAGGAGAAGCAGCAACCGCCACCGCCGCAGCAGAGTCGTCCAGGTCAGCCGCCGCGGGGGCCCCGCCGTCGCTGGGGTGCCTCCTCAGCCAGGAGTAGTTCGTGAGTGCGGAGGTGCCACTGGCGCGGGAGAGGTTGCGTCAAGGCCAGCCGGCGCTGGGCTGGTTTGACAGGTTTTCATCTGGAGGCCATAACTTTTGACTCGGTTTAAACTACGAGGCTCATGAGTAGTTAAATCGAAGCTCTTTCGAAGATCTACCTAGTGCAGATACCAAATATTGGGAATCACGACAGTAACAGTTGGATTTTCTATTCCCATTTTCGATAATTTCAGGCGTTTAAATCCTTTAATTCTCATGTTTTAAGTGGAAGTTAAGGGTTGAGGGTTTATATATCATTTCTATTTCTTGTTAGGATCTCGAATAAGGCTGCAAGTTGTTGATCGACTTTCATAAGAAAAAAAGAACCCCGAGGAGACCCGAGGAAAAAAATTTCGGCTCGTTGCTTCAACCACGTGCTCGTCATTGAGGTGGATGATTCTAAACCAAATCTATGGTTTAAGCAAATAAGTTCTAGAAGCATGATAGAGCAAGGTGAAATATCCACTAAATAATTTATGCTCTGCCTGATTAGTTCTGTGCAAATAAGGAAATGAAGGAAGTTATTATAACATGATTATGTGAATTGTTATTTCAGCTCTTGAATGAAGTAAACAATGTTATGATTTGATATGATATCTTATAGTTGTTATGTTTGAGGTATTGAAAATCATGATCATAAGTTAAGTTTGTTATCGATATTATTGTTGATGAAGGTTATTTAAGTGAGTAATGCCTTGTAAGTTGATTATAGTATCCCTTAGGGCATTAAGGCTATAGTATTGATTGAGGAATGCAATCTAGATGATTCGATCTAGGTTATGATTTATGCTTAGCATGATTTAGCATTAAGGCTTTGATATTAAGGATTGAATGTGAGAATTCAATGCTAAGGATTAAGTATTAAGGATTCAAGGTTGAGGTTTTGATATTGAATGTTATGATTCAATTATTGTTAAGCGGGTTTTAGAGCTCAAAGAACAGTTCATTTCATTATCATGGTGTGACCTTCGTGTCACTAGAGCTAAATCTTTAATATACTCAGGAGGATACTTGAGGTAATCCCTCTCTTATCCTAAGGCATACCTAAGGGTGCAGTAGACAACAGGTTTGAGCTAGGAAGGGTGCCAGGAAAAAGAAGTAAAAGGTTTTTGCGGATATGGAGAGGGATTTTGCGTTTTGCTCTCCATATACCGCCAATTGTTAATTGGATATTCCTAAAAGTTTATTAAAGAGTTTTCTCATAAATCCCACTGAGTACATTAGTGCTCACGCCCTTTTTTTTAAATGTTTTTCAGGTTGAGATGTTGATGCCGGTGATCTGTCGCTGATGGGGTTGTCTGAGTTTCCAAAGTTGTTGCTCTATATGGTTACATGATTTTCTTCCGCTATGTTTCTGCTAAGTACTTTGACGTTAGAATTAGTCTTCATATATGAGATTTGATTCTTGATAATAACATGTCTGAAAAATAGTAATCCGTGCTTATACGAGTTTTAGTTAACTAATTAAAAACTGTTCTATGATATGTGTGGAACATATGCAAGAACATAAAAGAATAAAGTAGTAGAAACGCACGAGTCGATAACCCAGTTCGGTTCAAACAACCTACTCTGGGGGGATTGCTCCCAAACTTGAAGTTCCGACTGTTACTCCTTCGAAAAGTGTATTAAGGATCTTACACATACAAGCATCCCACCTTATGTCACCCGTTCTTCTCCTCGAACTCTTTCGCTAGCCGAAAGTTGTAAGATCCCCTCATAATCGTGACACTAGACTCCCTCTAGCTACCCACGACTTCAACTTACAATCTCTCCCGAGATTGCGTACAAAACGGAATAAAAATCCCCTCATGTGTTTCACTCGAAAACACTCATAGTAGTCTATCACGTTGCACTGTTTAAAGAACAACTACTAGTTACAAACGACCACAAACTGACTCTCAAACAATCTAAGAGAATCTAAACAAAGATGAGTGGTACCGATTGCTGCACAAATCGACCTTCATAAATAGTCTTCACTTCAGCTTGGCGTCGATCTCTTTCTTCTACCAACTAGGTAAGTGGATTGTGGTTTGTGGCCTTCCAAACGTGTGTAGATACTTCCCAAGTGTAGGAGGGTTAATTCAGCACCGGATCTACACCATTAGGCAGTCAAACGAATTAATCTTGACCTTCCAAACAAGTTCGGCGCAAGATCTTTCCAACAAGGAAACTGACATAAATAGAGTGTCCCTGGTTCTGTCTGGGACATAATCTGGAACAGTTGACCAACTGTTCTTCTTGTCTTGCACAGCGGAAAACAACACTTCGTGGAACATACCCAGGCACACATTATCGAACATATCTCGCCAATTTCAACAACACAACTACTTAGTGTATGATGGTGGCACTAACAATCTCCCCCTTTGGCATTTATGGTCGACAATTATCATCACGATCTGCACACCACTCAAACAAACTTTCGCAGATCAAAATATATCAAAAAGAGCGATATATTAAAAGAAAACTGTCAGAGACAGTTCCAACCACACTCCCTCTAAATTTGTTCTGGGAGTGTCTTCAACCCGATCAGAGCATTGTTTCACAGTTTAGAACTACATTGTCAGTTGATCAAAAATATAGTACAGACCAACAAAAAATTAAAGTAGGGTAAACAGCATCCCCAATAAATTGTTTATTCAGAAACCATCAAACATTAAAAAAATGAGCACACGCTCATCATAGCAGCAGCAAAAAGGCCATCTTTCATCCAACCATGGCCTTCGTTCACCAACATCCTTCTCTCCCTTAATTGTTGCCAAAAACGGCAAACACCAATCTTCAGACCGGGGAGGCAGCAGCATCATCAGCATCATCGACATCAGCATCAGCCCGCTTATCAGCAGCAGGGACAGAGGAAGCACTCAACACATCAAGCGATGATGCAAGTCTAAGGGCTCTGGCTCGGAGATCAGTCAGCAAAGCCTCCAACTCCTGCTTCCGGGTTTTGAAAGTCTGAATGGACTTGCTCAGGAACACCACTTCGCATTCCAAGGACTTTATGTGCCTGTCAAAGAAAACAGATGTGACAGAAAAAGAGGCTGCAGATCTGTCTGGGACAGAGGACGGCATAGATACAGAGCGTTCATCAGCATCTCGGGCAGGGACATCCGGAGCAAGCTGGGAAGAAAAGAGCTTGAGGCTTATTGTCAGCGGCTGTGAAACGGGAGCATACATGTCATTGGCAGAAACCACATCATGTTGAGCCATGATAATGCTGAAGATGAGTCCTGGAAAGCCAACAGATTGCTGAGCATGCGAGGATTCCGCATGAGCAAACACATGCTCAAAGATAATCAACCCCAGGTTGAACGCACGACGAGTGCCAATTTTGAATAGCAACAACGCCATCGGTTTGCCCACAGTAGAATCATGAGTGCTGGGTAACCAATTTCTAACAGCAACTTTGTGAAGAATCGAGTACTTCACACTCAGATTAGAAGCTAAGAAAGCACGCCCAAAGGGCCAAACACACCGACTTCCCCTAGTCAATTCCGACACAACCTCATTCATATCAAAGACTGGCGCAAGAGCAACAAGATTCTCATGTCCCAAAAACTCATTAATCACGGTAGGAGAGAAGGCAATCCAATTACCACGCACAAAAATAGAGAAAGCATGTTCATACGAGGCATCATGCATACGCTTAGACAAGTTGGCATAAAATTCATGTACAACAACAGTAATGAATGGAGGAGCAGAATAAGCAGATTTTTCCAATTGAAGATCATGCAACAGGGTATCAACACCCGTCCCCTCTATATCAGACTTAATTAAGCAATGTTCGGAAACTAACGAGCGACCAACAACAATCTTGAATTGCGATTGATGAAAAGCACAGATGAACTTACTAGAATCAAAGGCTTCTGAATCAGAATCTGATCTATCCGGAACAGACTTAGAGACATCCTCAGCTTCTTCTTCAGAGGAGGAAGTAGCTCTGGCTTGCTTCATCAGCGGGCGATGACGTCCCGACATCAACCCCATCCTCTGCTCGGACACACTCCGTGTAACACGGCGAGCAGGAACAACATCAGGCTTCTTAGCCAAAGCCTTTTTCCCAGAGGGCTTCACTGATTTAGGGGTTTTTGATGTAGACCCCTTCTTAGCAACAAATTTCTTCGATTTGGGGGGTTTTAGAGGGAGGCCCCTTCTTCTCGGCAACTTTTGCTAACACCTTGGATTTCAACTTGGCTATAGGCGTGTCATCTTCATCATTAGACACCTGAGGAGGCAGGAACATCTCTCAACTCCAATTTGTGTTTGGACCCGCGGGTCTTAGAGGAGGTAGCCTTTTGAGATGGTTGAGGTGGAACAGAATCAGCCTTAAGAACAAGGGAATCTTCATCTAGGAAGGAGATCTCAACATCTTCTTCACCTTGACCTTGATCAAAGGTTTAACAGCAGCAACAGGTGACACTTCACCAAGAGGAACTTGAACAGTGACGATGGGCGAGTCACTAAACACAGGGGCGGCAGCAAGAATAGACGGAGTTTGTGTTGGGGTTTTTTCAAAAAAAACCACCGCAGAATCATTTGGTTGTTCGTTAATCCGTGTTCATGCAAAACATATTTTTATGTCACATGCATGTTTATCACAGTCTAACAGAATAAGCATGCATAGCAGATTCAAATCTAATAAAGCGGAAACATAGAAACAAATCTACTTACAAATCGATAGACGGTCTGTGGACAAGATTAAAGATCTAATCTTGCTGCTGAATGAATACAGTAAATGGCGCCACCTATCTCACAAAATTCGACCACCACAGTATTCTACTCCAAGATCTTCTGTTGTATTCCCGGACTGTATCTAGATTCAGAGTGGGCTGAAATCTACTAGATAGGGTTGTGGAATCTGTGGATAACTTTGAGAGACAAAGAGGGGTTGATTTCTAACAGTGAAATTTTCGCCCCCCCTTCCCCTTTATATAGGGAAGTGGGCGAAAATTCCCTTCTCAAACTCTACTAGGTTTGGGCCTCTATCTCAAGTTCAATATCCAGTCCACTATCAGTCAATTGGGCTACAACAAGGATCTAGAAGAATATTAAATTGGCCCACTAATTTATTTAATATTCAATGTCCAATAAACTTAGGATATAATTAAATAAATTAAGTTTTACTTTTATTCCACTAAAGAAGTAAAACTGACCTACCAATTTAATACATATTTACGAATATGCTTTCTCCTGTAGTCCAGCCATTCTCCGTGTTTAAGATATAATGTTCATTAATTAATTATGTCAGCCTCTGACAGCTATAATTAATTAACATCTAAAACCTTGAGTAGTACCACACAAGCTTTATTCAAGTACGGAATAAATTCCACCTGCAAGGTTTCAACATGAACTTGTGTTTCCTCAAGAGAACATCATCAACCTGGCGCACCAGGACACGGTGCTCATGCACACTGCTCGAGACATCATGTATATATTGTTATAACCCAAGATATCAAATTCAATCTATGAAAAGATCTTGCTCATTGATAAATCAAAGTAATAGACAACGCACACATATGCTCGCCAATATCACATGAGTTCAGAACCCGAACTCTGTGGATCTTTATTCTCTCAGTAACTGGGTCAGAGCCAGAGAATAGTATCCTATCGTGATCCTCCTCAATACACTAACGAGTGTACTAGAATAATCAGTTAGTCAAGATAAACTAACTTGTCAAATTATTCTACAGTGTACCGATGGTGTGTTCAGGACCATCTAAGCCGTGAGCTCTTTAATACATTACAAGGTTCTAATGATATGATCTTACCGTGTGACTCCCACACCATATCATCTACAATGTAAGTATATGGAACATTGCATAAAATAATTATAGAACATAATCTAAATGCAAATAGTGACTGCAATAACTTTCATTTCATATCATCATATCATCAGAAAAGTATACAAACACAAGTCTTTCAGTATACAGAACTAACAATCTCCCACTTATACTTGAAGCATGTCTTTCAAGCATAATAACTAACTGGCTAACTCTCCAATCAAAACTATCAACTCAAACTGCGCCACCAGGTCTGCATCTCACTCCCATTTTCTCCACGTGACCATCAAAGGTCTTAGCCGGCAGGCTCTTCATGAATGGATCAGCTAGGTTGTCCTCCGATGCAATCTTGACCACCGCTATGTCTCCTCCCTTAACAATTTCTCATATAAGATGGTACTTTCTCTCTATGTGCTTACTTGTCTTGTGAGCTCTAGGTTCCTTCGAATTTGCCACTGCACTAGAGTTATCACAGTATATCGTGATAGTCTTAGGCAAATCAAAAACCACGCTCAAGCCCACTAGGAACCCGCGGAGCCAGACAGCCTCTTTTACAGCTTCAGAGGCAGCTACATACTCAGCTTCCATGGTAGAATCCGCAATGCATTTCTGCTTAATGCTCCTCTATGTGATGGCTCCACCTCCTAATGTAAACACATAGCCCGAGGTAGACTTACTCTGATCTTTGTTGGATTGAAAATCTGAGTCCGTGTAACCCAAAGGTACTAGACTATCAGAGCGGAAAACCAACATGTAATCTCGAGTCCTTTTAAGGTACTTGAGAATGTTTTTGACCGCAGTCCAGTGACCTTGTCCAGGGTTAGACTGATATCTACTTACCATGCCAACGACATAGCATATATCAGGCCTAGTGCATAGCATAGCATACATCAAACTTCCCACAGCCGAAGCATATGGTACTTTCTTCATTTCCTCTATCTCAGACTGTGTTTGGGGACACATTTCCTTAGATAGATAAATTCCATGCTTGTAAGGTATAAAACCTTTCTTGGAATCTTGCATGCCAAATCTAGCTAGCACTGTATCGATATAAGTCGCCTGGGACAGACATAACATTATTTTCTGGTGATCTCGAACGATCTTGATGCCAAGGACATGTCCGGCTTCACCCAGATTCTTCATATCGAGCTGCTCGGACAGCCACACCCTAATGTTCGACAACACCTTCTTACTGTTTCCAATAAGAAAGATGTCATCAATATAAAGTACGAGGAATGCCACCACGTTTCCGTCACATTTCTTATACACACAGCTCTCATCCGGACTTTGCACGAATCCATATGACTAGATAACCTCATCAAATCGGATGTTCCAAGATCTCGATGCCTGCTTAAGTCCATAAATGGATCTCTTAAGCTTACACACCAAGTGCTCTTAGCCCTTAGCAATGAATCCCTCTGGTTGCTTCATGTGAATGTTTTCCTCAAGACTTCTGTTCAGGAAAGCTGTCTTGACATGCATCTGCCAAATCTCATAATCCAAATGAGCGGCAATAGACAAGAGAATCCGGATTGACTTAAGCATGGCTACCGGTGAAAAGGTTTTCTCATAATCGATCCCTTCTTTCTGAGTATACCCTTTTACCACCAATCTTGCCTTGAAGGTTTCAACCTTCCCGTCAGATCCTCTCTTGCGCTTGTAGACCCAGTTACAGCCAATGGGTTTTACCCCATCTTGTGGTTCTACAAGTTCCCAGACTTGATTGCGATCCATAGATCCAATCTCAGACTCCAATGCAGTTTTCCAAGAATTCGCATTTTTATCTCGAATTGCCTCGTCATAGGTCCTGGGATCCAATTCATTGAGACCCTCTGGGAAATCTGAAGCCTCTCCCAGACCAATGAATCTATCAGGTTGGCATACAACCCTCCCACTGCGATGAGGCAGTTCATGTACTTCCGTGACACGTTGTGCAGTGTTTGGTGGTTCCTCTTCTTGTACAACCGGTGTAGGATTTGATCCTCTCCTTAACTCCTCAAGGATGATTTGACTTCTTGGTTTGTGGTTTATGACATAGTCTTCCTCTAAGAATCGAGCATTGGTGCTAACAATGATCTTCTGATCCTTAGGACTATAAAATAACGCACCTTTCGTTCCTCTAGGATATCCAACGGACAGCCTTACATCAGTACGAGGAGCCAGCTTATCAGCTTCCTTGTCGAACACGTGTGCTGGGCTACCCCAAATCCGAATATGGTTCAAACTGGGCTTTTGTCCAGTCCATAGTTCTTTGGGTGTAGTAGGAACTGATTTCGATAGAACCAAGTTAAGAATATAGGCAGCTGTTTCCAGGGCATATCCCCAGAACGAAATGGACAACTAAGAATAATTCATCATCGATCTAACCATCTCTAACAGTGTACGATTCCTTCTTTCAGCCACGCCATTCTGCTGTGGTGTTCCAGGCGCAGTCAACTAGGATGTAATCCCATTCTCTGCCATGTAATCCATAAATTCCCTTGAGAGGTACTCACCACCACGATCAGAACGTAGTGACTTGATACTTCTGCCTATTTGTTTCTCCCCTTCCGCCTTAAACTCTTTGAATTTTTCAAAGCATTCAGACTTGAGACGTAACAGGTAGATATAACCGTATCTAGAGTAGTCATCAATGAGAGTGATGAAATACTCGAACCCTCCTCGAGCTTGAACTGACATAGGGCCGCACAAGTCAGAGTGAATCAAATCTAATAGCCCTTCGGATCTATTTCCTTTTGACTGGAAAGGACGCTTGGTCATTTTACCTTCCAAACAGGATTCACACAAAGGAAATGATTCCAATACCAAAGAATACAATGGTCCATCGTTTACAAGCCTTTGTATCCTCTTAAGGTTAATATGACATAGCCTTAGATGCCAAAGATAGGTTTCATTCAATTCCGAAGGTTCTATTCTCTTGTTAGGGTTTATGATCGATGTATTCAACAGTTGTCTTTGTGTAGTGTTTTCAATTGGTTTAAGAAAGTATAAGTATCCATCCAATGTTCCAGAACAGATAAAATGTTTACCACTAAAGATAACTACTTTGTTATTAAAAGAAACAGAATATCCATCCATAATCAATTTAGAAACTGAAATCAAGTTTCGCCTAAAACCAGGCACATAAACACAATCTTTCAAAACCAAAGTTCTATCACTACTGAAAGGTAAAACAACGTCTCCAACTACAACAGCCGCCACTCTCGTAGCATTGCCCATGTAGACGGTGATCTCATCCTCTCTCAGCTGTCTTTTTACCAGGAACCCCTGTAAAGACATGCAAACATGATCAGTAGCTCCAGTATCTACTACCCATGACTGGGTAGAACAAGTTGCTAAACATGTTTCCACAACCACAGTGTTGGATATACCTCTCTTCTTATTCTTGTTAGGACACGCCGCCTTCCAGTGACCTGGTTGGCCGCACTTGAAGCACTTAGTCTTTGACTTGAACTCCTCAAGAGGAATCTTTGCCTTTGGCTTCTTTGCCTTAGGTGCCTCATCCGCAACCTTCTTAGGTGCGTTTATCCTCTTCCTTTTTCCACCAGAAGAAGACGCTCCTTTTTCAGTTATGTGGGCCTCAGGATTGCTCTTTTGGAGCAATTCAGCCGCCTGAAGATCTATGAGCAGTTCAGTTAGGCTGACATCCCTTTTAATCATGTTAAAATTCAGCCTGAACTGCTCAAACTTTGAGGACAAGCTATGAAGAACAATGTCGATTTGAGAATCACCATCTAGCTCTCCACCCAAGGTCTCGATCTCAGATAAATACCCCATCATCATGAGAACGTGATCCCTAACAGGTGTGGAGTCAGACATTTTCACATCCATTAGCTTCTTCATTGCCAAATGTCGTGCCGAGCAGTTCTGATGACTTAATAGCTGCCTAAGGTTGTACATGATATCATAAGCGGTTTTCATAAGCTCATGCTGATGTTGCAACACACTTGACATAGATCCCAAGATGTAACAGCGCGCTATCTCATTAGACCTAACCCACTTATCATATGCAACCTTTTGGGCTTCGTCAGAACCCTCATCTAGCTGTGGAGGACAAACCTCATCAAGCACAAACTTGTGTCCCTCAGCAACAAGAACTAAGCTAAGGTTACGAAGCTAGTCATTGTAGTTTTCACCGACAATTTTATTTTCTTTGAGTTGAGGACACATTGGAGAGTGTCATTGATGATATAAAATAACTGAAATTAAAACATGCAGTACAGTCACAAAACACGTTTAGGATAAACAGTATATAATCGAAAATCTCATAAAAATTATATACTTTTCCACCGACACATTAAAAATATCTTTTATAAGCCACGATAGTGTGGATGTTTATAAAATTCATTTTTAAATAGGTTAAACCTTTAATTTGCCTCCAGTTGAGTTTCCTTACAACAAGCAAATTAATAGCCGGATAATAAACACGGTCATGTAATCGTCTAACTGATAAGCCATGATCGTGTGGACGTTTATCAATAAATTACATCTAAGTGTGCACACCATTATCTTCGCACCAAGATCACTACTCGAATTTAACCGTTCTAGATAAAGGAGTCAGTTAGTCCTAATAGTGTTCTGCAGCTATTCTTTTAGGAGATTTAATTTCTAGAGAAATCTGTGATATGACACATCCGATATGGAGGAAGACCGATGTCAACGCGCATGCCCATCACTTCTCAATTAAACCAGATTTTAATGGAGACCGTATGAGATTTTTCACATACTTTGGTATGAATCTCTCCCACTTAGTTATTTATGTTTGAGGTTTCATTTTATCTCATTATCGAACATGCAAACATCACATAAAATGATAAACAACCATTGCATGCTTCAACATAATAAGCAATAGTAATATTCCAACTATCATGGCTTATATCTCATGTTGATTGATGAGATAAAACTGGAAAGTCAGCTCCGGAACAGGGCTATGGCCGCCGCCCCCTTCACCGCGCCTCGCCGAAAACCCTAGCTCCATTTTAGGGTTTCGGGACGTGAACCGGTGAACCTTCCTTTTTGGTGCTGAACCACTTTCCTTCTTTGAGTTGATCTCCGATATTTATTCAATACAGACTATCTATTCCAAAAGAAAAAATCTAATATTGCTAGAATAAAAATTACAACTCAAAAACTCGGTCTAACAGCTTTATATCTATTACATTAAAACAACGTAAAATAAAATCTAGACCTAATCCATGGATTTTCTCATGGATTAAAATCACGTAGCCAAACCGGCATACGGCCAACATTCATTCAACATAAACATACATCACATAAAATAAAGGAGCCATGATAGTTGGTAAACCTGCAAACAAACGCAGTCTACAAATCCAACAATCATGTATTATATGATCCACATAAAATAACATATGATATCTATGGATGAATATTAAATAATAATCGAATTTAACAATTAATTAAATTAATTAATTCGATATTATCCACAAGATAAAAACTGGAAATTAAAATAATTATCCACCAATTTTAACTTGTGATTTTCGAAAATATTCCTTAAAATAAATATGGAAATTATTTAAAATTATCCACCAAATTTATTTAATATTTTCAAGCCACGCTAATTAAATAATAATTGGATATATTGATATAAATCAAAAATCTAATCCAAATATTATCCATAAGAATCTAAATCTTTAAGGATAAGTGTAACGCCCCGGTCCTGAGGATTAGGACGGGGACACTACGGGAAAAAATAGAAGGAAAAAGGTAGCATAATCAGAAATCCAGAGGGTCCTCTGTAATGTCCCGGTCCCAAAAGGAATAATAAATGAGGGTCGGGGTGTTACTCAAAAAGGAAGTACTATTTATGATAATCAAATGAAATGGCTTTAGAATAAGAATATGTTATATGCCACAGAAATTTGGGCAGTATAACCTCTGTAACTGAAAGAGATCCACGTCTTTCAACGTATCAACGAAGTCAAATGATTCAATCAAGGCAAAAGAATGCCTATTCATAGGCCAATCGAATTTAAACAGAATCCAACAATTAACAAATAAGATTCTGACTCCTCAAATAAACAAGACCTCTTCATAGGTCACAACAACTAAGACCCATCAATTGGTCAGAGGCAAATAAACTATTTTATGTCCCATTCATAGCACAGAAGCAATTAATCAAGATAAGACCCATTCATAGGTCAACTGAAAAGTAAACAGAATCCAAGACTCAACCAAATATGACCAACTCATAGGTCGAAAACTGTAATGAAATATGCTTGGATTTATGAAAAGAAATGGGGCTTTATTTATCATGATTCAATTAAGGTATATAATTCAGATAAGCCCAAAAATAAAACATAGCATACAATCATACTATGGGGCAACTGTATCAGAGTTTAAGCGGAAAAATAATGGAGTAATATTGTATCATATAACAACATACTAATGATCAATACATTAGTCTGAACGAGACAGCAAGGCACGATCAACCCACGACAGTACATCGACCCATCACCTCCAGCATCTCAACCTGTGAAAAACATTTTGAAAATATTTTGGGCGTGAGTACTAAAGCACTCAGTGGGTTAAACTTTTAACTCAATCTTTAATAAAAACTGTAACAGAATATCCAAAATATTAATACAGATAATGGAAAGCAAAACGTGAAAGCCCTTCCCATTTCTGCAAACCTTTACTTCTCTTTGGTACCCTGTAGCTCCTTCTGTCGTCTACTGCACTCTATGACATGTCGCTGATAGGAAAAGGGAGGGGTTACCTCGCTAATCCGAGAAGAGTGTACCAGGGATCGCCTAGCATTGACCCTGAGTATACCAGGGGTTACCTAGCATAGACCCCTATAGTGATGCTCAGATCACGTGTATGTGTAGGGGTTACCTCACAGTGACACCTTTAGTGATTAACATCACAACTGCAAGAATCACAGTTCCTGCCTATCCTTTGCTCTAAGTTCTCTATAAAGCGCGTAATATGACATAAGCACATAAAATATGTCATCCTCTTAATATAGCAACTATGCTAACCTTTAATTACTCTAGCAACTTAGTTCAATTATGCTTCTTATTCCTTAAACGGAAATCATTCTATAACTTGAGTTTAAATTAAAAGCACAAGCTAAATATTATAACTCATTATACACAAGTATAATCAATACACAATAAACATTTAATATACTGTAACTTTAAGCTTTGACTTTTAGACTTTAAATATAACCTCTAACCTTAATCTATATACTATGAACTTTAAACTCTACACCTTAACTTTTAACCCATAGACTTTAGTTATGATAAGGCATAATCTATTCTATTTAATTATGTCGAAGCATAATCTATATTCGTTTATTGTGATAAATCATAATCTATATTCTCAATAATTATGATGAAGCATAATCTATGTTCTTAGTAATTATGGAAAAGCATAATCTATGTTCTCAATAATTATGGCACAGCATAATCTATGTTCTCAATAATTATACAACAGTATAATACTATTACTCTAGCAGAGACTTGAGCAGATAATTTCTTAAATATTTTATTTGGATATTCTAACTATGACTATCACATTTATGAGTTAATAACTCAAATATAGATAGGTTTTGCAAATAAACCCACCTCAATTAGATCAACTCAGGTGATCAAACTTCTCGATATTCATCCGTCAGCTCCTCTGACTGGCTCAACAGGTCCTACAAGGTCAAACCTTATTTTAGGACTGTTGCTCTAATTTTCAGAACTCGACTTTAATTTAATTGGAGCTTTTATTCACTTTAATTATATTTCAATTAAGAATGCGCGACTCTAGAGACCTCGAACAACTTCAACACAGAAGGAAATAAATTCCAAAATATAATTTTCGATTTATTGGGATCAAAAGATTTGACAGAGGTCACTTTCCGTAACTTGCCATTTTAATTAAATTTTACACAGCAAACCTCGATTGCACTTTTTATTTGTCCAAAAATTATGAAAATAATCAGGCATGACCCCACATATATCTTTATTAAACTATATAATTTTCGAAATTTTCTGAAATCACATGCTTTAATTATAAAAATAACCGCCTGATTAAAATAATCGACTTTAATCAAAACTTATCGGAAAATTATGAAACTTGGCAGTCCTATAGGAAATAATTTTTCGAGCAACTTTACAGAAGAAACTTTTTCGATTCGACGACCCGAAATGGGTGAAAATGGGCAAAAACTAAGACTGATCGTCGCCCCTTTATTTTTCATGTTTTCCGGCGTTTTCGCCGGCTTCCGGCCACCGGACGACAACGCACTCAAAATACGAAATGAAGCACTATTTAAAACACACAACATATTAAAATTTCAACTATAAAGGATAAGAAATGGACCGAAACGAGATGCCCGAAGCAGCGGCGCGACGACGGCACAACGACGGCAATTCCGGCCATCCACGGCAGCGGCGGCGGCGGCACTCCGGCAGCCTTCCGGCGCTCTATACCTGCTCCCGCAGCAGCAACACCCCTCCCCCCAAATAAAACTTAACTTGGGCCCGCATGCGCGATTTACTCGGCGCAAGCCCGGGTTTTTCTCTCGTTCGTCAACACGAATGAGAGAGAAAGAGAGAGAAGAGAGAATGAGCAAGTGAAAATGAGCCCCAAGCCCCCCTATTTATAGGAAAACCAAGGCTTGGGCGGGTATAACTTTTTCGGATATAAAATACTGATAAAGTGATTTTCGGATTCAATTAAAGTTGCTTTATTCGATGTCGAGGTCCAAATGACCTCCGACACAAAATCCGAAAATATCGAGAGACTCGTTGGCTCGAGTACTATTGAACCAACCTGACTCGGGATGACGAGGAAGTCATCTGAAGAGAAACGAGAAAAGATTCCCTTTCAAAAAGTACTTTTACTATTCATTTTGACTGACAGATTTTGCTCCCGAGCGCTCGATTGACCTCAGATTGGCAATCCGTGAACGCAAACGGATTCCTTGGGTCATTTCCTATAAGGTAGGCTTGATAGAACAAGTCTCAGATCAATAAGGAGGATTTCGTAAATTTTTCGAATCACGAACGCTCGCATAAATTACTATTCACAGGTTTTCCCTTTACGATTTTTAATTCCGGGACTTCTGTAGAGGTCAGAATAAAACTCTGATAGTGCCAACAGCTTCCTTTAGGTCATTACATTTCAGAAAAGACCAATATTGACTATCTTCCGACGGCAAATGCAAAATATCATAATTGATTTTCACATAAAATACACGAAAAGTTCGCGACTTACATCTGTTTTACTTTATTTTAGCTCCAATAATTTTCTTTAGTCTTCTAAATAAATTTAGAAAACTTACTAAGATATTCTGAAATTCTGGGATGTTGCAATAAGGTTTGAAGATTTGATCCACTTCAAAATCTTCCAAAACCTATCCAAAATTAAATTCTTATCACAATTGGATTTTGATAATTATTTGTATATATCCAAAAATCACCTTATCTAATTTTAATCACTAGATTTCGAAAATCATCAAAATAATAAATCTGAAAATTTGATCCACTTCAAATTTTTCCAAATTTAAAATTCTATTTTCAAATCCATTTAGATTAAAATTAGGTAAATTAAGATATACATCAAATAATATCAAATCTTAATCCAATACACAAATTTTCGGTCCATCTTAATAAATAAATCTGGAAATTTGATTTTCATCAAAATCTTCTCCAAATTAATTCATTAAAAATTGAAAATTACACCATTTATCACATTTGGAAATTTTGACATTCCAAATAAAATAGCTAGGTTTCGAAATTTACAAGAAAAATAAATCTGGAAATTTTGATCCACTTCAAAAATTACCAAATTTAAAATTCTAATTTCAAACCTATTTAGATTAGAATTAGACAACTTTTGATATACATAAAAAATCACCAAATCCAATTCTAATCACTGAAATTTTCGACCCTACCCTAAATTAAAGCTGGAAATTTTGATCTTGATAAAAAAACCATCCAAACATTAATTCATGATGACCGAAAATTGTAACACAAAATTAGGGAATTTTATACATCAAAATTCGAAAATTTTGAACACCAAATTTTCGAAAGTTATGAGACATAAATTTGGAAATTTGAAGAGCATCAAATATCATCCCAAATCTATATCTCATCATGATCGAAAATTCCAACAATTCAAAACTAGAATTTTCGAATTCAATCCAAAAATTCTTCCAAGTTTCGAATACCATAAAATCGACATACATGCATATTTAAATCCGAAAATTTAAGAACTATAAATTTAACATCAAATTTAAATATATATGTCGAATTCATGCTTGGATTAATCATAGAACAGTGCCAAAACCCGCTCTGATACCAGTGGTTGGGGTTTTTTCGAAAAAAAACCACTGCAGAATCATTTGGTTGTTCAATAATCCGTGTTCATGCAAATCATATTTTTATGTCACATGCATGTTTATCACAGTCTAACAGCAAAAGCATGCATAGCAGATTCGAATCTAATAAAGCGGAAACATAGAAACGAATCTACTTACAAATCGATAGACGGTCTGTGGACAAGATTAAAGATCTAATCTTGCTGCTGAATGAATACAGTAAATGGCGCCACCTATCTCACAAAATTCGACCACCACAGTATTCTACTCCAAGATCTTCTGTTGTATTCCCGGACTGTATCTAGATTCAGAGTGGGCTGAAATCTACTAGATAGGGTTGTGGAATCTGTGGATAACTTTGAGAGACAAAGAGGGGCTGATTTCTAACAGTGAAATTTTCGCCCCACCTTCCCCTTTATATAGGGAAGTGGGCGAAAATTCCCTTCTCAAACCCTACTGGGTTTGGGCCTCTATCTCAAGTTCAATATCCAGTTCACTATCAGTCAATTGGGCTACAACAGGGATCTAGAAGAATATTAAATTGGCCCACTAATTTATTTAATATCCAATATCCAATAAACTTAGGATATAATTAAATAAATTAAGTTTTACTTTTATTCCACTAAAGAAGTAAAACTGACCTACCAATTTAATACATATTTACGAATATGCTTTCTCCTTTAGTCCAGCCATTCCCCGTATTTAAGATATAATGTTCATTAATTAATTATGCCAGCCTCTGATAGCTATAATTAATTAACATCTAAAACCTTGAGTAGTACCACACAAGCTTTATTCATGTACGGAATAAATTCCACCTGCAGGGTTTCAACATGAACTTATGTTTCCTCAAGAGAACATCATCAACCTGGCGCACCAGGACACGGTGCTCATGCACACTGCTCGAGAGATCATGTATACAATGTTATTACTCAAGATATCGAATTCAATCTACGAAAAGATCTTGCTCATTGATAAATCAAAGTAATAGACAACGCACACATATGCTCGCCAATATCACATGAGTTCAGAACCCGAACTCTGTGGATCTTTATTCTCTCAGTAACTGGGTCAGAGCCAGAGAATAGTATCCTATCGTGATCCTCCTCAATACACTAACGAGTGTACTAGAATAATCAGTTAGTCAAGATAAACTAACTTGTCAGATTATTCTACGGTGTACCGATGGTGTGTTCAGGATCATCTAAGCCGTGAGCTCTTTAATACATTACAAAGTTCTAATGATATGATCTTACCGTGTGACTCCCCACACTATATCATCTACGATGTAAGTATATAGAACATTGCATAAAATAATTATAGAACATAATCTAAATGCAAATAGTGACTACAATAACTTTCATTTCATATCATCATATCATCAGAAAAGTATACAAAGGTAAGTCTTCCAGTATACAAAACTAACATTTTGAACAAACTTTAGAGCGTCAAGAGATGCAGTAAATTCCTCAATTGAGGTAGACTCTTCGCCAACAGCAGAGGCAGTGGCAACATCTTCATCAGGGGCCATGGAGACTTCAGATCCTCCAACATTCTCTATAACGGCCGCAATTGAAGCATCCAAGATATCCGCAGACACCATGGGCGGAGAGGAAGGCCCTTAAGAAGCCCTAGGAGAGGGTTGAACAGGGAGATCTGTCTTAGACACAGACCTAGACGGTGAAACAGTAGAAGGCGCCACAGATGTAGGCACAGAAGCAAAGGCTTCAGGGGAAGAGACAGACGGCTCCTCTGGAGCAGGGACAGAGGCACTCATCAGAGAGAACACAATTGGTTGTGAAAGCTCCACTAGCTGTCGACGCAAGTCTTGAGTGGAGATTCTGGGTTTCTTGGCTTGAGAGGGCTTAGAGGAAACAACTTTGTCCGCCATTAGAGATTGAGGAAACACGATTCAAGCAACCACCAGAGAAAGAGTGACTTGGAAATTTTGCAAAGATTCTGTCTCCTTTTTGTTTAAAAAAATAAGGTAAAGACCTCAATTGGGAAATTCTGTAAGGAAATTTCCTTAACCAACTTATTCGACACACACCACCCCACTGTTTGGTATGGGGGAGTGGAATCGATCATGGTGCGAAAAACAAGGCACTACTAGCCGTTAAAAAGTAACCGTTTCTCCATAGCAAAGTCTGTCCGGGACAGATATTGGCACAACATTTCACAGACCATATTAACCATGGTCATTTTATACGCTTTATACTTACATCACCAAAGGAGGATCTTAGTGTTTCAAACCTTGCACTAACAAGTGCCTTAGTGAAGATATCCGCAAGCTGTGCCTCTGTTGCAACATAATCAATCACGAGAGATCCGTCTTTAACAAGTTCCTAGATGAAGTGGTGACGAATGTCTATGTGCTTAGTTCGAGAGTGCTGAACAGGATTCTTCGAAATGTTTATTGCACTCATATTGTCACAGTATACGGTAAGGATAGATTGTGGGATACCATAGTCAAGCAACATTTGCTTCATCCACAAGAGTTGAGTACAACAACTCCCAGCAGTAATATATTCTGCCTCGGCAGTAGACAGTGAGATTAAATTTTGCTTCTTGCTGAACCATGAGACCATATTATTTCTAAGGAAGAAACATCCACCTGAGATACTCTTCCGATCTTCAGTACATCCGGCCCAATCTGCATCACAAAACCCCACCAAACTAGGGTTTGTATCATAAGAAAACCAAAGTCCCAACTCAGCTGTACCTTTTACGTACTTGATTATGTTCTTGACAGATTTCAAGTGACTTTCTTTGGGATCAGATTGGTAGCGTGCACAAACTTCAATGCTGTAACTGATATCAGGCTGACTTGCAGTGAGGTACAGTAAGCTATCGATCATGCTTCGGTACAAGGTTTGCTCAATGGACACACCAGCTTCATCTTTGGTTAACTTCAAGTGAGTTCCCATGGGTGTTCTCTTCGGGCTGCAACTTTCCATGCCAAATTTAGTGATCAAATTCCTTGCATACTTTGTTTGAGACACAAAGATGCCATCATCCTTTTACTTTACTTGAAGCCCCAGAAAATAGGTTATCTCACCAACCAGACTCATCTCGAAGTTAGATATCATGTCTTTGACAAACTCCTTCACCAATCTGTCTGAGATAGATCCAAAGACAATATCATCGACATAAATCTGAACAATGATCACTTCAGCTTTTTCTCTTTTAACAAAGAGTGTTCGATCAGATCCTCTATGAACATACCCTTTCTCCAACAGAAACTTTGTGAGTCGCTCATACCAAGCACGAGGGGCTTGTTTGAGTCCGTACAATGCCTTCTTCAATTTATACACATAATCAGGATGGTGAGGGTCTTCAAAGCCTTTAGGTTGACACACAAAAACATCTTTGGATAAATACCCATTTAGAAGGCACTTTTTACGTCCATTTGGTACAATTTGAACTTCATCCATACAGCCATGGCCAGAAGCAACCTGACAGATTCAAGGCGAGTAACTGGAGTGAAAGTCTCGTCAAAATCCACATCTTTAACTTGGGAATAGCCCTGAGCCACAAGTCTTACCTTATTTCTGGTTATGTTCCCTTCTTCATCGATTTTATTCTTGAAGATCCACTTCGTGCCGATCACATTTACATCTTTAGGACATGAAACCAAATCCCATACTTCATTTCTTTCAAACTGCAAGAGCTCTTCTTGCATGGCATGAATCCATCGATCATTTTGTAAGGCCTCTTTAACATTCTTGGGCTCAGTTGTAGAAGTGTAGCAGACATTTGCAATCATCTCACGATAGTTCTTTCGAACTCCTCTAGTTCTAACTCCTTCACTCACATCACCAATTATGTCCGCTGCAGAATGATGTTTCTGCACACCTTTTGAAGGTTTGAAATTATCCAGTTTTTCATTCCTCACCTTAGGCTGATCATTGTGTTCCGAACTGTCTGGCAGAAGCTGGCACATGAATGTTGACATCAATACTTTCCTCATTAATTTGGGCAACAGGTTCTTCCAGATCATTAACAACAATGTTAATTGACTCCATCACCGTCTTGGTCCTCTTGTTGAAAACTCGATAGGCCCGACTATTCCTCGAGTACCCGAGACAAATACATTCATCTCCTTTGGCATCAAATTTTCCAAGCTGCTCTCGGTCTCTTAACATATAGCAAGTACTTCCGAAGATGTGTAAGTACTTTAAATTTGGTTTCTTTCATTTTCACAGCTCGTAGGGAGTGACTCTTGTCTTGGGTCTGAAATACGCCCGATTGATAACATGACATGTTGTGTTCACCGCTTCTACCCATAAGTTATCAGGGGCAAATTTTACCTTCAACATGACTCGGCTCATTTCTTGAAGAGTCCGATTTTTCCTCTCAACAACACCATTTTGTTGAGGTGTTTTTGGTGCAAACAACTCCTGAGCAATACCTCTTTCTTCACAAAAATATTTGAAATAAGCATTTTCAAATTCACGACCGTGATCACTTCAAATTCTTAACACAGCTGTTGCTTTCTCCATTTCGAGCATGAGACAAAGATTCTTGGATGTCTCAAAGGTTTCTCTCTTATCTCTCAGGAACTCAACCCATGTGAATCGTGTGAAGTCATCCACACATATAAAAATAAACTTTTTCCACCAATACTTTCTGTTTGAACTGGCCCCATCAAATCCATATGCAACAGCTCCAAAGCTATTGAAGTGGTAATCTTCTTAACAGATTTATGTGACGTATAAATCTGTTTTCCCACTTGACACGGTCCACAAATTTTTCCACGGTCAATATCAAACTTTGGGACTCCATTCACAGCTTCTGTCTTCATGAGACGTTGTATGTTTCTGTAACTCGCATGGCCAAGCTTTTCATGCCATACGTTTACTTCATCAAGCTGAGTTCTGAAGTAATTACCTTTCATGTTGAGAAGGTCATAATTGTCCCTTGATCTATCTCCATCAATCAACAGCACACATTCTTTGTTCTTTACAAGACATTTGTCTCTAGTAAAGTGGACCAAGAGACCTTGATCGCAGAGTTGACTTATGCTAATTAAGTTAGCTTTTAGTCCTTCAACAAGTAGAACATCCTTCAAGTTGGGCATCCCTTCAACATTTAGATGACCATGGCCAAGAACTCTTCCCTTGACACCGTCTCCAAAAGTAACGGATTGATAAGAACAATCCTTTTGGATATTCTTCAGCATACTGGCATCTCCAGTCATGTGTCACAAGCATCCGCTGTCAAAGTACCAGCTGCTCTTTGCATGAATATTAAGGGCAGTGTGAACAACATAGTTCCTGTGATTGTTCCAGGATCTGTTCCGCACAGTTTGTCTTTTAAAATTCAGGTCATTCTGGGATAGACCTTTCCTCCTAATTCTTCTGAGATCATTGATATAGTTCCTACAGTATGGTCGAATGTGACCAGGCTTTTCACAGTAGTGACAGACAACTCCAATCTTTCGAGGCTGTGGCTGTTTGATCTCTGGTTTAAATTCAGATTCAGGAACAGATTCATCATGCGTTCCAGATGTTTGTCCTTGACAGAAACGGTTCAAAACCTTCCCACCAGTGTATCCAAGTCCTGTATGGTCCTGCGGACTTTTTTCTTTAGAAAGGATGTCATCGAGTTGAGATGATCCATAGTTCATCATCTTGACGAGTTTCTTTAGATGAAGCAGTTCACCATTCTGAGAGTGAGTATTGTTTCTGGATTGTTGAAGATCATTCTGCAACTCACTGAGGCGCATGGACAGACTATCTCTTTCTTTAATAAGATCACCATTCTCTTTCATCAGCAATTCATTGACTTTTACCACCATGATCTAGCTCTCATGAAGCTTTTTGTATGCTTCTATGGCAGACTCTTCAGTGAATTCTTCATCGTCACTGCATTCAGATACTTTGTCATTCTGTCTGTTAGAGACAGAATTAGGCACAGGTTCTTTGTGAGAATGTGTCATAAAAGTAATATGATTGCTCACGCATTCTTCATCACTCCTACTATCATCTGGATCATCACTTTCACTAACAGTGGAACTGTAGGATTTATTTTTCTTCTTTAGGGTGTTAGCACACTCGGCTTGATAGTGCCCAAGACCACCACAATCTCTACACTTGACCTCCTTGTGTTTTTCTTCACCGGGATCTTCATCTTTAGTTCTTCGAGGTTTGGAAAATCTATTCTTGACGGAATTGTCCTGTGAAGACTTCTCATAACGTTTGACAAATTTCGAGAAATTCTTTGTCAGCAAGGCAATTAACTCAGCCAGATCATGTTTGTCAGAGACATTACTTGGCACATCAGAACTGGAGCCGGCTTGAAAAGCTATGCTTTTCTTCTGAACTGTCTCTTCATCTGTTAGTCCCATTTCAAAAGTCCTCAGTGACCTCATCAGCTCCTGTAACTTCATCTTGCTCACGTCCTTGGCCTCTTCGATTGCCGTGACTTTGTATGCGAATCTCTTGGGAAGAGATCGCAAAACTTTCCGCACAAGTTTCTCCTCAGAGATGGCATCACCAAGTGCAAAGATTTCATTAGCTATGTCACACATCTTGGCATTGAAATCAGCAAGCTTTTCACCTTTATCCATTCGAAGGTTTTCAAATCTGGTAGTAAGAAGCTGCATACGAGATGCACGAACACTGCTCATTCCTTCGAAAGTAGTTTGAAGGATATCCCATGCATCCTTTGCCTTGTCATATGTGGAGATGTGTTTGAACATGTTCATGTCCACTACAGAGAAGATGGCGTTCATGGCTTTAGCATTCAGCCCCATGATCTGATAATCAGCATCGTCAAACTCTTCTTCTAGCTTCAGCACCGCTTTGCTTTTCTCATCCCTCTTGGTAGGATGCTTCCACCCTTCAGTCACCATCTTCCAGGCACGCTCATCAATTGAGTGAATGAAAGCTGTCATTCGAGCTTTCCAATAGGTATAGTTATTGCCATCAAGGAGCGGAGGTCGCACCGTCGAGGCTCCTTCTTTCTTCAAATCCATCTCAGCAAAACAACACAAGAACACGGATTAATACCCTAAGATCAACCCTGAATACAGGCAACCCGCTCTGATGCCAATTGAAAAATAGTAATCCGTGCTTATACGAGTTTTAGTTAACTGCTTAAAAACTGTTCTATGATATGTGTGGAACATATGCAAGAAAATAAAAGAATAAAGCAGTAAAAACACACGAGATGGTAATCCAGTTCAGTTCAAACAACCTACTCTGGGGGGATTGCTCCCAAACTTGAAGTTCCGACTGTTACTCTATCGAAGAGTGTATTAAGGATCTTATACATACAAGCCTCCAACCTTATATCGCCCGTTCTTCTCCTCGAACTCTTTCGCTAGCCCAAAGTTGTAAGATCCCCTCACAACCGTGACACTAGACTCCCTCTAACTACCCATGACTTCAACATACAATCTCTCCCGAGATTGCGTACAAAATGGAATAAAAATCCCCTCATGTGTTTCACTCGAAAACACTCATACTAGTCTATCACGTTGCACTGTTTAAAGAACAAGTACTAGTTACAAACGACCACAAACTGACTCTCAAACAATCTAAGAGAATCTAAACAAAGATAAGTGGTACCGATTACTGCACAAATCGGCCTTCATAAATAGTCTTCACTTCAGCTTGGCGTCGATCTCTTTCTTCCGCCAACTAGGTAAGTGGATTGTGGTTTGTGGCCTTTCAAATGTGTGTAGATACTTCCCAAGTATAGGAGGGTTAATTCAGCACCGAATCTACACCATAAGGCAGTCAAACGAATTAATCTTGACCTTCCAAATAAGTTCGGCGCAAGATCTTTCCAACAATGAAACCGCCATAAATAGAGTGTCCCTGGTTCTGTCTGGGACATAATCTGGAACAGTTTACCAACTGTTCTTCTTGTCTTGCACAGTGGAAAACAACACTTCGTGGAACATTCCCAAGCACACATTGTCGAACATATCTCACCAATTTCAACAACACAACTACTTAGTGCATGATGGTGGCACTAACAATGTCTTAAACGCTATGATTTCTAAACCTCAATAAAGTCTTTGAGAAGAAGAAGCATGTTCTTTTGACATACCAATTATTCCTTTGTTAATTCCAAGCTATTTAAAAGGTCATACTTGTTGAGCTTATTGGTATCTATTCATTTTTAGTTGACCTATGAATGGGTCTTGCTTGCTTCTTATTGTTGTTCGCCTATGAAGGGGCTTTACTGTTCATGCATGATTCTGCTTATCTTCAGTTATTCTTAAGTTGCTTTCTTGTTTCATCCAATGAATGGGACATTATGATTTATTTGCCTCTGACCTATTGATGGGGCTTAGCTGTTGTGACCTATGAAGATGTTTTGTTTATTAAATGAGTCAATTTCCTATTTATTAGTCATTGGATTCTGTTTAAATTTCGATTGGCCTATGATTAGGCATTCCTTCGACTCGATTGAACCCTTTAACTCCTTAATTCATTGAAAATGATAATTCTTCTAAGTCATAAAGTTAAGTTGCCTAAGTTTTTGAGGTGCTAACTTAGTTTGATTTTAGAAACACCCCCCTGGATTTTCCGATTAATCTACCTTTTTCCTTCAGTTTTTCTTCATAACAACCCCGTCCCTATTCTCGGGACCGGGCTGTTACATTTAGTCACAAAGTAAACCGTCTATGCTTGTAAGTCGGAATTCCTATGTACATAAAGTCTCATAACATCCAATCATTGCGTAAATAATGTTATTAAAATATTTAACATGCTTTTCATGGATGAATTTAAAAATATAGTTGTGAGTTATAGAAAATCCACCTTGATGATATCAAAGTGCAGTGCAATTCATGCGTGAAATGCTATTATGCTTCAAGCTCGTCTCGACCTACAAAATTGGAATTCTAACTTAAAATCCTAATATAGGTTAATAAAATAATAACTTAGGTCATAAATAACTTAAATAAGAGTCTCCTATGACTTGGGATCATTTGGAATTGAAATGGAGTCAAACGGGTGAATAATGTTCATTTGACAGACTAATTCAAATTATTGACCCGTTTTAAAATTTATTAGACCTTTCTGGTCTAATTAAGTGATATGGAAGATAATATGTCATTTTAAGTTTTGGGGATCTTGATTTAACCCCAGAGATGAAGTGATGAAATTTCAAAATTTAATGGGGTTAAATTAAGTGAATTCAAAAATTGAAGGACAAACTAGAACTTGGGGTACTTAATTGAAGAATTGGACTCAATTTAAGTGTTATGGACTTATGGCCCAAATTTGAAAACCAGCTATAAAATAATTTCAGTCCAATACAAATTTACACTTTGTTTTCATCCTAAAATTAGATAAACTCATGACCATCATATTCTCTCTTCTCTCGCCATCCTTTGTTCGAGACCTCTCGCCGCCGACAATCACCCTCACTCACACATAACACTCCCAACTGACCACACAACACAACCTCAATGCACAACAGCAACAGCCCAAGAGAAAACAGATGAAACAAAGAAAGAAAATCAGTTTTGAACATGGTTTTCCGACAGATTTTTCGATGAAATTTTGATAGATAAACGAGGGTTCAAATGATGTCTGATTGAACATCCAAGACCATATATTGAAATCCTGATAAGAGAGGTTCGAAACAGTATAAAATACATCAAAATTCAATGGTCGAATCATGAGGAAAAAGCCGAACTAGTCGCTGCGTCGCACAGCGATGTACAGCTGCGGCAGCAGCTGTTCATGGCTAGGGATGTCAATTTTACCCGCGGGTAAATGGGTTATAGGGTAGGGTACTGCCCGTAGATTCGGGTAACGGGTAGGGTACTGCCCGTACCCGCTAATTTTTATTAGGGTAAGGGTAGGGTATGGGATTAAAGTTTTACCCAATTACCCTACCCGATTACCCTACCCGATTACCCTAACATATTAAAAATATATATATATATATGTATATATTTATTTCTAAAATTTTTACTTTTAATTTTTAATAATTTGATGAAACAGAATATACCAAACCTTTTGCAATACATTCCAAAATGAGCTTTTCTCTTCCAATATTTTCAGACAAGCTTGCATATCATATTTCTCATATTTGTTGTTCATAGGCATTTAATTTTTGAAATGCAGCAGATTGTTTTTGAGGCAAAAGTGCATTTGAAGAACTTATTTAATGCAGCAGATCATGTGAAATAGTCTTTATATCGCACATAAGTTTTCCTTCTCTAAAAAATCAGTAACTAAAATAAGTAAAATAAGTAAATAACTAAAATAACTCGTGTATTAATTTTTTTTCGTGTTTTTTAGATTTTTTATTGTGATATATTAATATTATTAAATAAATCTAAACGGGTAACCCGTTTTACCCGCGGGTACCCGATTACTCGTAGGTAATACCCGTACCCTACCCGTTATAAAAAATAGGGTAATAAGGTAGGGTATGGGTAGGGCATTTTATATTAGGGTAGGGTATGGGGAAGGCATACCCGTACCCTACCCTACCCATTGACATCCCTATTCATGGCTTCGTTCCCAACTATCAGTGCGTGAATTTAAGGATATATTTACATGACTGTGTTCTAAACTCCATGGTTAACATCTGGTTAAAATTTTATGAATTTAGGACATGATTTGGTTAATGAAAATGATGTCAAAATGTGATGACCTATAATGTTACAACATGACTCCCGGATTGATTTCAATGCAGAAAATGAAAGGCCAAATAAGTCTGGACCAAAAATCTTAAACCATGGAGATAAAGGTTATAGCAAGAGGTTTGCAATGACGTAAAGATTGTAAATTTTGAATGATTGGTTTGATCAGAAATTAAATCGGAAGAAAGCTTCGGTGTCAAAGAACTCACCTATTCTCCTCCCTTCTTCCCTTTCTCCTTCATTTCGTTTTTTTTTAACTTCTAATCTCACCCAACAAAAAAAACCCCAACTGATTATACATATTTTTATCTAAATAACTATACATCCACACGTGTACACATTAGTACACTAATCCCCCCTAAACCATTTCGAAATGGTAACAGTCGATTAGCCATAGTTTGGAATTTATCCATATAAACACTTTGACACATAGATGTAAATTTCCTCTTCTATTTATTCTCTAAGTAACTAGACCTATTAATAGATACATATTTATTTGTACACATTAATAATAGAATGATTGAAAATCAGCTTGAATAAATGGGCCGAAAGTAATTGGGTTTGAATTGAAATATTTTTGGGTTCAAATTGCTAAATTGAATAAATTTCATTGAAAAAGGTCAAATGATATATGAGTTTGATGATCTTGATGTCAAAACGATCCCATTGATGTCTATTTTAATAATATAAATTCTAATTTTATCTTAGATGTTCAACTAAGGTCGAAACTTTTCTTCGTCTTATAGTGCCTCTAAGACCATAATTCAACTAACCCAAAATAATTTGGATTCTAATTTCATGAAATTTCTTACTACATAATAAATTTCAATACTATATTTTTTTCGGGGTGTTACATATATAGAATGAAATCTTTTATGGTCATTGTACGCATTTATTTATTGTTATATTTTCGCATAGTCTATATAATTTGCATTGTAGATGATATGGTGTGTGGATCAACAACAAGATCATATCAATTGTGTTTTGCACTGTATTAAAGATTCATGGCTTAGATGGTCTTAGACACACCATCGGTACTTTGTTGAATAATCTGGAGATTAGTTTATCTTGACTAATAAATTATTCTAGTACACTAACGTGTGTATTCAATTAAATCATGATAAGATACTAAAAGAACAAAGATCTATAGAACTCAGGTGCCTAATCTATATATGAATGGCGGACAAATATATGTTACGTTTACTACTTTGATTTATCAATAGGTGAGATTATTAGATAGGATTAACAATATTGATATCTTGGGTAGTGGTGTTTTCATATATGATGGGTCGTGCATTATATATTGAAACCATGTCCCAATGCGTCAGGTTGATAGTGTCCCCTTGTATTTTTTTATTTTTAGCTATGGAATTAGCGACGGAAAATTTCGTACCTAAAAATAAATTTAATTTTTTACACTTTTTAAATTTTAACAATGGAAATTTCGTAGCTAAAAATATTTTTTTTAATTTTTCTTTATTTTTTTTATTCTCTAAACATATAATTATAATATTTTACTTTTACTTTTAATTAGAGACATAATTTAACACGAACATTAGAAAATAATAATAATAATATATGAAATATTTATTCTTTATTGAAAATTAAAGCTTTATTAATTGACAATAATATGAAATGAATATAATATCATATCATTATATTATATACATAGATTCATTGATAAATGTTTAAATAATATATAATAGACAAAGAAAGATAAATAAAATGTATACATATATTCAATATTTAAAATTATAATTAAAATTAAAAGAAATTGAAAAATAAAAAATATATAATTTAACATTTAGATTATAAAAATAAAGTATGATTTTGATCGGTCAAAATTTAGCACTCTCTCAAGAGGACGGGGTTGTGTAGATAGTGGTGAGCAAGTGTCGTATCCACAGCAACTAACTATAATTAATTGTGCGTACTCTGACATCAAATCTTGATTATTATCTAGACGACGAATAAAAAGAGAAACTAACTAATCAAAACTAAGGAAAACAACAAATAAATGGGAAAAATAAATGGAGAAGAAAACATGAAGGCAGAGGTACTCTCGGGATTGATTTCTTTGGGTACTTAGCACTAATGATCCTATTGAATGTCTATTTGCAGTGTCAAATTTCACTAGGAAAATCTCTATTGCATCTTAAGTCCTCTCTCGAGACACTCAAGTTGTGGGGTACACTATAGATTCCCTGTCTCCGATTAAATCTTACACATGTACTTACCAAAAGCTCCTAAGATTTCTATCCCTCACACTAAGCCTCAATTCTCTTGAATTTATCGATATAGGTGTCTTGTGCCTATGGTTCATCTATTAAGACTCATCTTTCGAATTATGAATTAATAGATAAAATTGTGTCAATTAGTGATCAATTAACTAACACCCATATATAGCATAAACACAAGAAATGAAATAGGGTCATAAACAATCAATAGAAAAAGAAATGCATAAATACCCAAATAATCGCAATCCAACAATACAAAATAATTTAACCTAACATTATACAAATACTAGGATTAAATCATCTCAAAGAAAATCAAAGTAAAAATAAGAATAGACACTAGGTACAACCCAGAAGTTGGGCCTCGACTCCACCCTTGCATCTACTCTTCTCCTCCTTGCTCCATCTTCAAACTCTAACTCTAGCTCCTTATTCACACTAACTAGGTAGAAATCCTAACTAGGGTGTGGGTTTGATTGGTGGTTAGGGCTTTGAGGTGTAGGAGGGGAGAGATTTGTGTTTTTGTGGAATTGAGACTGTGTGTATGCTTTTTTTTTCATTTCAAATGGGAGGAGTATAAATGGAAGGAAAGCTTGAAAATCCGCAAATCAAGGCTGGGGGTGTGATATGGGCTGCGTCGCACCCCCACTCGAGTTGTAGGTCACGTTTGAGATAAAGAAAAACAAGCCCCATTATTAGAACAGGTCAATTGCACCTCCGGTTGAGCTTCAGGTCGCGCCTGAGTGCGCGAGTGCGGCGGTTGCGCCTTGACTCGCGCCTTCGGTTATGCTCCGACACCTTTCACGGTTTTGCTTCATTCTTCCTTGTTTTTTGTCCGATTAAGGTGATTCAACTTGCAACGTATTTCTAATTTGATTCTTTATCTTTCCATGGCATTGAATCACTTAAAAATGCATTGATTAATTATCCATTTCCTGTAAAACTCAAATAAGAAATAAAACTTCCAAATATTGAGGTTAAAAAGCAAGAGGGGATGGAAACACACATTTAACTCATCAAAAGACATCATGTCAAGCTCAATAAATGAAAAACCCTAGCCGCCAAGGAGTAAAATTTTGAAATCATCTCCCCAAAAGAAAGAAATTTTTGAAAATTTATTAGTAAGGGTTCTTCATCTCCAAGTTTCTTCAAGGTCTAGAGAATCTTCATCCACACGACATTTGGATCGTGGTTCGGTCATACAATAGTAGATCATGGAGTGCATCTAAATTTATTGTAGAGTATTTCATTTTAGAATGTAATAGGTTGAATAAATTTACTGTAGTGTATGTTAGTGCCATTATTTAGCACTAGTTTGTTTTGGCGATTTATGTACGATAAAGTATTCGAGAATTAGTTCCTGATGTGGTCACTAATTCCACTGTGCGAAGAAGGAACAAGTTGTGACTGTTCCCTCTGATGTTTCAGAAATGTCCCCAAAATAGTTATTTGGCAAGCCAGGAGCGATCGTTTGACTACCTCAAGGAGTACATGTTGTGCTGAAATATAGCCTCATATACATGGAAAATATCTACACCAACATGTAAAGAATCACAAACCTTAAATTACCTTCCAAGTAGAAGAAGATCGAAGATCAAGTCAACTTGAAGTGAAGAAGTATAAGAAGACCTATTTTTCACATAATCGGTGTGTAAATTAATGTTGATTCTCTGAGTTTATTATTTGAGAATCATTGGTTTGTGAATTTTGTAATAACTAGAAGTTGTTCCTTAAACTGTTCAACGTGATAGTCTAGCATTGGGTATTTTCGTGAGAGAAAAATGTGAGGGGTTTTTAATCCATTTTGTTCGTGATCTCAGGAGAGATTGCAAGTTGAAGTCGTGGATAGCGAGAGGGAGTCTAGTATCACGGTTGTGAGGGAAGCTCACAACTTTCGTTCATCAAAGAGTTCGTGTTGTAACAAAGGGCAACATAAGGAAGGATTCCTTTATGTATAAGTTTTCTGAATAGTCTTCACGAAGGAGTAGTGGACAAAACTTCAAGTTTGGACGAAGTCTCCCAGAGTAGGTTGATTAACCGAACTGGGTTACCAATCTCGGGCGTATTTTACTGCTTTCTTACATTATGTTCTTGTTTCTATTCTTGTGATTTTTCAAGAACATATGTATGCAATAATCTAAAAACAATTAAGTACACAGATTGTTTAATTTCAGTGTATTTCATTAGACATATAACGACATATGAATACCGATTCAATAAAAATATAGATATTTATTATACTTTTTGAAAAATAAATACAAAACAAACCAAGAGTATCCTGCACAATGAATTATTTTCATTTTTTATTTTATTTTCTACACTTGTAATTAATTAATTCTAAAATAATTCAAAAATCGTTCAACAGTTAATTTAAATAATTAAAATTATGATAAAAATTAAATGAAATGTAAAATACACTTATTAAGATTTATTTATTAAAGCTCAACATTTTTTAAATTCCACACCCGTCTAAGAGGTATCTGTCCGCACATTGTTCACACAAAAGTTGTTTGAAAATTATAGAGATGTTCACAATAAAGTTCAAGAACGTTAGTGTGAACGTTATGTTGTTTGCAGAAAGTAAAGCACGCAGAGGTTTGGTAACCCTATTTGATCAATCGATCTATGTCAGGGAGATTTGTCAAGTCCGTGGGAAACAATTCACTACTTCTTTATCACATTTACTTAGAATTTTACACGACGCTGACCTCCCGTCACTCGAAACATGTTCTACCCATACACCCTCTTTCACTGAATTGAATCGTGAGATCCCCTCACAACCTAGATATCTTATCATATCTAATTCCCATAGAAAATCTCTTCCGAGACTCCTTTTTAACAGTGTATGAACAAGTGTATTTCAATACATGATGACCAGAACATTAATTTCTAGTCTAAGGCACAACCGTAACTATGTGGCTCAAAACAGTTAGAGCTCTTAAAACTATTCTTGTGCAGTACTTCTATTCGATGTGTGCTCGACTCCCTAAAAAGTTTGTATCTCATGCTATTTATAGAAGAACAATGATAGCCTAAACATAGGAACAGACGACCTAATCTGATTCAGAAACTAACAAGGAAACTTTCCTTGTTAAGAACCGAGACCAAGATTGATCCATGTTAGTATTTCTTCCATCTTTAGGAATTTGCCTTTGACTTCAGTCTTGATCTCTTCAGTTTGAATATGGCAACTTCTAGATAAATCTCTGAATCTCTCATTGGTTGTAAACCTTGGACAGCTTCATCGATCTTGGAAGAATAATCTAGATAAAGAATGTTCATTGCAGACGTTACAATGAACATTGTTGATCTTTAAGTTTTCTCTTCATTGCAGACGTTCATGTACTTTGCAATATACATTGTTGATCCTGAATCTTCTCATTAGGTAACACAGCGGAATCTTTTGTATGTTCACAGGCTGACTTCAGGTTATCACTTAAGCTAGCTGGCAGTACTCAGAATGTTGAACTATCTCTGTTATGGCATGATGCACAACAGTCTTCTTCTCAGCTCAATCCAATCTCCTTACTTTGAGCTGTCTTTAGAAAGTTCAAATCACGTTCATGCACATTGTTATGAACGTTGTCTAGAATAGTGGTAATGTACATGGAAAAACCAAATACTGAAGTGATTATCAATTGCCATAAAGATGAATGACAATCAATCACTTATAACAAGAGCAATGTAGATCTCTTGATAAATTGTCATATCACAATGACACTATTGAATCATTCTTAACTCATCAAAAGACATCATGTCAAGCTCAATAAATGAAAAACCCTAGCCGCCAAGGAGTAAAATTTTGAAGTCATCTCCCCAAAAGAAAGAAATTTTGGAAAATTTATTAGTAAGGGTTCTTCATCTCCAAGTTTCTTCAAGGTCTAGAGAATCTTCATCCACACGACATTTGGATCGTGGTTCGGTCATACAATAGTAGATCATGGAGTGCATCTAAATTTAATGTAGAGTATTTCATTTTAGAATGTAATAGGTTGAATAAATTTACTGTAGTGTATGTTAGTGCCATTATTTAGCACTAGTTTGTTTTGGCGATTTATGTACGACAAAGTATTCGAGAATTAGTTCCTGATGTGGTCACTAATTCCACTGTGCGAAGAAGGAACAAGTTTTGACTGTTCCCTCTGATGTTTTAGAAGTGACCCCAAAATAGTTATTTGGCAAGCCAGGAGCGATCGTTTGACTACCTCAAGGAGTACATGTTGTGCTGAAATATACCCTCATATACATGGAAAATATCTACACCAACATGTAAAGAATCACAAACCTTAAATTACCTTCCAAGTAGAAGAAGATCGAAGATCAAGTCAACTTGAAGTGAAGAAGTATAAGAAGACCTATTTTTCACATAATCGGTGTGTAAATTAATGTTGATTCTCTGAGTTTATTATTTGAGAATCATTGGTTTGTGAATTTTGTAATAACTAGAAGTTGTTCCTTAAACTGTTCAACGTGATAGTCTAGCATTGGGTATTTTCGTGAGAGAAAAATGTGCGGGGTTTTTAATCCATTTTGTTCGTGATCTCAGGAGAGATTGCAAGTTGAAGTCGTGGATAGCTAGAGGGAGTCTAGTATCACAGTTGTGAGGGAAGCTCACAACTTTCGTTCATCAAAGAGTTCGTTTTGTAACAAAGGGCAACATAAGGAAGGATTCCTTTATGTATAAGTTTTCTGAATAGTCTTCACGAAGGAGTAGTGGACAAAACTTCAAGTTTGGACGAAGTCTCCTAGAGTAGGTTGATTAACCGAACTGGGTTACCAATCTCGGGCGTATTTTACTGCTTTCTTTCATTATGTTCTTGTTTCTATTCTTGTGATTTTTCAAGAACATATGTATGCAATAATCTAAAAACAATTAAGTACACAGATTGTTTAATTTCAGTGTATTTCATTAGACATATAACGACATATGAATACCGATTCAATAAAAATATAGATATTTATTATACTTTTTGAAAAATAAATACAAAACAAACCAAGAGTATCCTGCACAATGAATTATTTTCATTTTTTATTTTATTTTCTACACTTGTAATTAATTAATTCTAAAATAATTCAAAAATCGTTCAACAGTTAATTTAAATAATTAAAATTATGATAAAAATTAAATGAAATGTAAAATACACTTATTAAGATTTATTTATTAAAGCTCAACATTTTTTAAATTCCACACCCGTCTAAGAGGTATCTGTCCGCACATTGTTCACACAAAAGTTGTTTGAACATTATAGAGATGTTCACAATAAAGTTCAAGAACGTTAGTGTGAACGTTATGTTGTTTGCAGAAAGTAAAGCACGCAGAGGTTTGGCAACCCTATTTGATCAATCGATCTATGTCAGGGAGATTTGTCAAGTCCGTGGGAAACAATTCACTACTTCTTTATCACATTTACTTAGAATTTTACACGACGCTGACCTCCCGTCACTCAAAACATGTTCTACCCATACACCCTCTTTCACTGAATTGAATCGTGAGATCCCCTCACAACCTAGATATCTTATCATATCTAATTCCCATAGAAAATCTCTTCCGAGACTCCTTTTTAACAGTGTATGAACAAGTGTATTTCAATACATGATGACCAGAACATTAATTTCTAGTCTAAGGCACAACCGTAACTATGTGGCTCAAAACAGTTAGAGCTCTTAAAACTATTCTTGTGCAGTACTTCTATTCGATGTGTGCTCGACTCCCTAAAAAGTTTGTATCTCATGCTATTTATAGAAGAACAATGATAGCCTAAACATGGGAATAGACGACCTAATCTGATTCAGAAACTAACAAGGAAACTTTCCTTGTTAAGAACCGAGACCAAGATTGATCCATGTTAGTATTTCTTCCATCTTTAGGAATTTGCCTTTGACTTCAGTCTTGATCTCTTCAGTTTGAATATGGCAACTTCTAGATAAATCTCTGAATCTCTCATTGGTTGTAAACCTTGGACAGCTTCATCGATCTTGGAAGAATAATCTAGATAAAGAATGTTCATTGCAGACGTTACAATGAACATTGTTGATCTTTAAGTTTTCTCTTCATTGCAGACGTTCATGTACTTTGCAATATACATTGTTGATCCTGAATCTTCTCATTAGGTAACACAGCGGAATCTTTTGTATGTTCACAGGCTGACTTCAGGTTATCACTTAAGCTAGCTGGCAGTACTCAGAATGTTGAACTATCTCTGTTATGGCATGATGCACAACAGTCTTCTTCTCAGCTCAATCCAAACTCCTTACTTTGAGCTGTCTTTAGAAAGTTCAAATCACGTTCATGTACATTGTTATGAACGTTGTCTAGAATAGTGGTAATGTACTTGGAAAAACCAAATACTGAAGTGATTATCAATTGCCATAAAGATGAATGACAATCAATCACTTATAACAAGAGCAATGTAGATCTCTTGATAAACTGTCATATCACAATGACACTATTGAATCATTCTTAACTCATCAAAAGACATCATGTCAAGCTCAGTAAATGAAAAACCCTAGCCGCCAAGGAGTAAAATTTTGAAATCATCTCCCCAAAAGAAAGAAATTTTTGAAAATTTATTAGTAAGGGTTCTTCATCTCCAAGTTTCTTCAAGGTCTAGAGAATCTTCATCCACACGACATTTGGATCGTGGTTCGGTCATACAATAGTAGATCATGGAGTGCATCTAAATTTAATGTAGAGTATTTCATTTTAGAATGTAATAGGTTGAATAAATTTACTGTAGTGTATGTTAGTGCCATTATTTAGCACTAGATTGTTTTGGCGATTTATGTACGACAAAGTATTCGAGAATTAGTTCCTGATGTGGTCACTAATTCCACTGTGCGAAGAAGGAACAAGTTTTGACTGTTCCCTCTGATGTTTCAGAAGTGACCCCAAAATAGTTATTTGGCAAGCCAGGAGCGATCGTTTGACTACCTCAAGGAGTACATGTTGTGCTGAAATATACCCTCATATACATGGAAAATATCTACACCAACATGTAAAGAATCACAAACCTTAAATTACCTTCCAAGTAGAAGAAGATCGAAGATCAAGTCAACTTGAAGTGAAGAAGTATAAGAAGACCTATTTTTCACATAATCGGTGTGTAAATTAATGTTGATTCTCTGAGTTTATTATTTGAGAATCATTGGTTTGTGAATTTTGTAATAACTAGAAGTTGTTCCTTAAACTGTTCAACGTGATAGTCTAGCATTGGGTATTTTCGTGAGAGAAAAATGTGCCGGGTTTTTAATCCATTTTGTTCGTGATCTCAGGAGAGATTGCAAGTTGAAGTCGTGGATAGCTAGAGGGAGTCTAGTATCACTGTTGTGAGGGAAGCTCACAACTTTCGTTCATCAAAGAGTTCGTGTTGTAACAAAGGGAAACATAAGGAAGGATTCCTTTATGTATAAGTTTTCTGAATAGTCTTCACGAAGGAGTAGTGGACAAAACTTCAAGTTTGGACGAAGTCTGACACTATTGAATCATTCTTAACCAAACTTTTATGATTGGTGTCACGTATGGCACTAACAATCTCCCTCTTTGTCTTTATCTGTTGGTGAATCAGCTCCTTTGTTTTTCCAGGTGCAACTCCTTCATATTTCCTTGAATGTCTTCAGCAGCAGCAAGCACATTCACTTAGATCTTCATGAACTTTGCAATGAACTTCATCTCTGTTTTTATTTCTTTTTCTTTTATTTTCATATTTTTTTTATTTTTATCATAGCATTTTTAGAAGATCATTAACATTTCAATGGTAAAGATAAAAGTATCAAAGATTGAGGATTGTGGAATGATGTTATGATGATGGGGCGATTACAAAAAGATTACATCATATTTGAAGCTCAATGTAGAGAGCTTCACAAAAATAACTAAGACTCAACCAGAGAGTCTTTGAAGATAGAGAAAAAAAAAATATAAAATTTTGAAAAACTAATACTCCCCATATTTGCCTGCAGATTTAAGCAAAGGAGCTTCAGTCAGCAGATCATCAGCTTCAATCAGACTTGTTTGCATCAGATTGTGCAGACTCAAAGTCTCCTTCTTCTTCTTCCTCTTCCTTCTTTTCCTCCTCTTCCTCTTCCTTCTCATCTTCTGCTTTCTCTTCTTCATCCTCTCCTGCATCCTCAGCTGCTTCAACATCAGCATTGTCACCTTCTTCTTCTTTCTCTTCTTTCTCCTCTTCTTCCATGCCTTGCTCCTCTTCATGCGCAAACACTGATGCTTGCTCTTCTATGCGGGCTGATATGCTGAGATGACCTTTCTTCCTTTCTGTTTCTTCACTTTCCTTGACTGCAGTTTCAGCAAGAGTGTGAAGAGGCTGATCCTTTTCTGCAGTAGGCCTTGAGAACTCTTCCTCCTGAAAAAGTTCCTAAACCTTCTTCCTCTCAGTGGTATGGTCCACACTTTTCTGGGCATGGAAGTGATGTGACCCAGACAAATAATCCAAGACATGAGAAACACGCAAGCGAAAGACTTTTAGATTGAAACACGTCAGGCGAATGAAGGATTCAATCCGACAGATAACAAGACACAAATAAATGACGAACAAGGAAAATAAGACTCGATTATATGCTAGACACCTAAGATACTTAGAAATATGACTCAACTAAGACAAAACACAATCAAATAAACAATGGATTGGGCAAATTTGGACAGATTGCTTATAGGTGTTAATTAGGACGAATTAAGCATGTATAACTTAGAACTGATTTATGGACGAATTGTAGAGTGAACTATGGATGAAATTTTGATTGTTAGATGATGATAATACGTGCGTAATGTAAGAATGAAGGTAGATGAACGATGGAGATGTAATTGAAAGGTAGAAGAAGATTACTTACTCGAACCCCGTTTTGTGGTGAAGACGAAACGCGACTTCTCGTAAACTTCAAGTTGGATAGCACTCTCCCCTAGACTCGATGGAATAGAAAAGAGCTTAAAATAGGACTTATGATTTGCTAGATCAAAAGAACTTGATAAATGAGTGATCAACCAAAGGATCGTGAGACAATTGAGAAATTAATCTTTTATTTCATGCAACGTCTGAAAAAATAAAGTTCACAACTGATCCCCTTATATAGGTGAAGGGGGTGGACAAAAATAAAGTCCTAAAATACTAAGAAATTGAAAATAAAAAGGTTTCCTAATCTAACAAGGATTCCTACCTTAATTAGAACTCTAGTTAAGGTAAAAATTAAAAAGACCAAAAATAAAATAGTAAAAATCTAAACTAGATAAACATAAATCTGAATTGGATTTGGGCTTTCAATCTTCAACTTGGACTTCAATATTTTCGATCATGGGCTGAATCAATTCTCAAATTCGTGCGGCCCATTTTCAAATAAGATTAATTCCATGCATGAAAATTCGAGATCCACTGTTTCCCATGCAAATTTCCATGCACACGTCCAAATTGACTCGAACTTTTTCCTATGCTCTTGAACAACCTTTCTCATCATTAATAGACGTAAAGTTGATCCATCTTTGATACCTAGGTTGCTCGTCGTTCACTGGAGTCTTCCAAACACTTGCGTTCTTCATGCCTTGATCTTCTTCATCTTCTATGGACAACATAGCAATCCACTTGGGGCTGCCATGGTGCATTTCTTCTTCTTTTGTTGGCATGATCTTATTCTCATCATGGAGAGAAGTTGGTCATCTCTCCTCTCATGTATACCTTCTGATAGTTCTCAAAAGATAGGTCATCCATGTATCTTTTCAGATTGCAGTAGAATTAACTTACGACCATGGGAACAAATTCTCCCACCTTCAATACCATTTGAAGGAAACCTACAACTTCAATCAGATTATAGACACTTGCCTCAACCAACACTGAGGTGTCTACTTTCTTCTCAGGAATCACATTTCTCTTCTTCACTCTATCCCAGAGTGAGGCATGAAAAACTGATATAAAAAGACCATAAGAAGTGCCTTCTTCTTGAATTACGTTCAGCTTTCTAGAATGTCCACCAACTTGTTCAGGAACATCATCACAAACTTTCTTCTTCTTGGCAGTAGCCTTGGTTTTGGTCTCCCTTCCGATTTGAGATTTCTTTAAGAAGCTTTTCAGAATTTCTTCTGAGGCTTGGCTTTTGGTCATCGGAGACCTGGTGGACACACGTGTAGATCCCTTAGTAGACTTCCGAATGACTTTCTTCTTTATGGATACTCCTGGAAATGGAGATCCAACAGTGAAGGGATCGATTGTATACTGAGCACTGATGAGTAGCTTTTCTCCTTGTGGTATGAAGGCTTCCTTCTCTGAAGATGAAGAGCTTTGAATTTCTTCATCTGGTTCTTCAGCGACCACAAATCTTTGGATGATCTTGGTCTTTCCCTTCTTTTTAGCAACTTTCTTGAAAGAGATCTTGTATTTTTGAGTAAGTGGAATGTGCACATCTTCATCAGCAGGTTCAAGAACTTGTTCTTAAACATCTTTGGTAAGTTCTGCAGCAACTTTCGGTGAGGTTTCTTTCTCAGCAACAATAAAAGCTTTCTCAGCTTCTTGATCGAGGTTCTTGGAAACCTCTTCCATTATCTTCTTTGATTTCTTTGCAATGGCCTTCTTCTTGATACTGTCTTTTGTTCTAGCTTTCGTAGCAGCAGTAGGCTTGTAGGTCTGAGTAACTTGCTTTATCAGATCATCAAGCTTTAGTGGCTTGCTTTTTTTAACCTTCTTTGAAGAAGCGACCTCTACTTCTTTTTCTTTCTCGGAGATGACTTCCTCATCATCACTTTCATTATATTCTTCAATAAAATGATCTTCAGAGTCTCCAGTCTCTTCTTCTTCATCTCGGAGGCACCTAGACATCTTCTGCTTCTTAGAATCAAATCCCATAACTTATTTATCAAAATCATCCAAACTCGTGTGTTCATCCATTATTCTTCCAACATATGTGACCTTTCCAGGTATTTTCCTAAGCCTAGAAGAAGCTTTCCTTTTGGGAGCCATATAGATTTTTAGATGTAAGAATGAAGGTTTAGAGAATGCAAAGAATTCAAGAGCAACGGTAACAATTTGCAGAAAGGGAAAGAGAGAAAGAGAGCTTGAAGTTAGAATTTCAGAACTGAAAAATGAGATTTTGAATGGGGTGCTGATCCTTTTAAATGAATGATCTCTTCTCTCTTGTGACGTCATTTTATAATTTCATTACACTACGAAAAAAATTTGGAGCGAAATCCGTATTTTCTGATTTGAAATTGCAGAGACGTCGACTAGTTGTTACTAACAAAGTACATGATCATCTTCTGGGAGATGTTCATAAACATCTTTGATGAACTATTTCACAGATTCTCCTATTCAGTTTATCCTTTTTGCAGGTTCTTCCAATGACCTGCTGAGTGTGAAATAAACACACTCGCACATCATTAGGCCGATTAATGGTGAATGCAAAGACCCAATGAGGATCTTAGCTTTTCAAATCTTGCAATATCCAAGCCTCTGGTAAATAGATCTGCTAGTTAATCTTATGTGTTGACATGCTCAATCTTCAGAACTTCTTCTTCAATTAGACTTCTGATGTAGTGATGTCTGGTATCAATATGTTTGGTCCTTGAGAACTGAACTAGATTCTTTGATATTTTGATTGCACTCATGTTGTCACAGAACAGAATGGGGACATCATGAGCTGCTTCATAGTTCTTCATCATCTATAGAATCCACACGATTTGAGTACAACTACTTCCTGCTGCTATGTACTCAGCTTCAGCTGTAGAGAAAGATATGCTACTTTGCTTCTTGTTGAACCAGGAAACAAGATTGTTTCCTACAAAGAAACAAGCACCTGATGTGCTTTTTCTGTCATCTGGGGAGCTTGCCCAGTCAGCATCACTGTATGCCATAATGCTTGAATTAGTATCAGTGGAATACCTGAGACTATACTCAATTATCCCATTGACATATTTGATGATGTTCTTCACAGTGTTCAAATGACTTTTCTTTGGACATGCTTGATATCTGGCACATACTCCCACACTGTATGCTATGTCCGGTCTACTAGCTATTAGATATAGCAAACTTCCAATCATGTTTCCGTAGAGAGTCTGATTAACTTCTGTTCCAGCATCATCCCTGGTGATCTTGGTTGTTGTCCCTATAGGAGTCCTCTTGTGCTTGCTTCTCTCAAGTCTAAATTTCTTGACATGAACTTTAGTATATTTGGACTGAGATATGAAATTACCTTCTTCTGTTTGCTTGATCTGCAGCCCTAGAAAGTATTTCAGATCTCCTACCAAGCTCATCTCAACTTAAATTTCTATTTCCTTGATGAAGTTCATGACCATCTTCTCTGACTTTGATCCAAATTTGATCTTATCCACATATACTTGAACAATGATCACAGTCTTGTTCACCTTTATGATGAATATAGTCTTGTCATCTCCTTCTTTTCAATATCTTTTGCTTAGCAAATAGTTTGCAAGCCTTCATACCATGCTCTAGAAGCTTGTTTTAGACCATAGAGAACTTTCTTAAGCTTGTAAACATAGTCTGGACAGTGAGGATCTTCAAACCCTTTTGGTTGAGCAACATACACTAGTTTGTTGAGAAAACTATTAAGGAAGGCACTCTTCACATCCATTTGATTTAACTTGAACTTCAGTTGGCAGACTATGGCAAGATGTAATCTTACATTCTAGTCTTGTCACAGGAGCAAATATCTCATCAAAGTCAATTCCTTCAATCTGAGAGTAGCCTTGAGTACCAGTCTTGCCTTATTCCTTGTGATGTTTCCTTCTTCATTAGACTTGTTTCTGAAAATCCACTTTGGCCCAACAATGTTGACATCATCTGGAGCTAGAACTAGATCCCAAACATCATTCTTTTTTCTTGAATTGCAACAATTATTCCTGCATGGTCTCGATACAGTACTGACCTTGCAGAGCTTCCTTCACATTCTTAAGCTCAGTCTTTGATGTGAAGTAGACATTAGAAATTAGATCCTGAACTTTTACTCTGCTTCTTATCTTCAGCGAGTCATGCACATCTCCTATGATTGCTATTGTTGGATGACTATTAACAATATATTTGTATGTCCTTTTGGGAGTTACAATCGATTCTTCATTGGCTAAGTCTGACTTTTCTGAATGTTCTTCAGAATGTTCAAAAATATCGATGTGAACATCTTCATCATCACTCCTAATGTCTTAAGCATCATCAAATTTTTGATATTGGCAGACTCAATAACAACTCTTGTTTCAGTGCTGTAGACCCTGTAGGACTTGTTGTTCCTTAAATATCCAAGAAAGATACCTTCAACTCCTCTGTTTTCCATCTTGGTTAGATATTCTCTATCATTGAGAATGTAACAGGTGCACTTGAAGATATGGAAGTATTTGATAGTATACTTCATTTTCTTCCATAGCTCATATGGAGTGACTAATGTTCCAGGTTTGCTATAAACCTGATTGCTGATATGGTAAACTGTGTTGATTGCTACAACCTAGAAGTGAGTAGCAATGTTGTTTCTTGTAATCATTGCTCTAGCCATCTCTTGAAGAGTCCTATTATTTCTTTCAAAAATTCCATTTTGCTGAGGAGTCTTTGGTGTAGAATATTCATGACTGATTCTAAGCTCTTCACAGAAGTCATCAAATAGCTTGTTCTCAAACTCCTTCCCATGATCACTTTATTGTCCTTCTTGCAGACCTTGCAATCATCTTTGGTGAAGATCACAATCATATCATCAACACAGAGCTGACTGATGCTGATCAGATTGGCTTTCTTTAAGTTAGGCATTCCTTCGATATTCAGAACTCCTTTGCCCATGACTTTGCCCTTCTTTCCATCTCCGAGAGTAACAAAATCAGATGTGCAGGTCTTCAAATCTTTCACTACTACTCTGTCACCTATCATATGTCATGAGCATCCACTGTCAAAGTACCAACTGTTGGTACTTTCTGCTCTGAGAGATGTGTGGGCTATCATGCTCGCATGTTGTTTCTTAACTGCCCATTACTTCTTGGGTGAGTGTTGTTCCTTTCTTCTGTTCTGACATGGTGCTGCAGCTTTGGCTTTGGCAGGAACAAACCTTCTCCTCATTCTTTTAAGATCTTTGAGATAATCTTTACAATGAGATCTGATGTGGCCTGCAACCTCACTATAGTGACAGATTATCTTTCATTTATCTGATGTGTTGTGGAAAGCAATGTTGGAGATGTTTTTGTTGAAGATCTTCTTATGAGATATATTTGGAGGATGCATGTTCTTAGAAACATTCAGCACATTCTTCTGGATTTTTTCCTTTTTCTCAGGTTCCTCCTTTGCTTGACAAACTTGATCTCTTATGAGTTTTGTCCAGAATACCCAAGACCATGTCGAACCTTCATGGTCTGTCTTGAGTTTAGAATTTCATCCAGATTCTTAGTACCATTATTGAGCATCCTAATGTTTCTCATAAATACCTTCAGATCTTCATTAGATTGCTCAAGCTCCTTTTTCTGATCATGGATCTTTTCTTGCAAAGCTGCTTTTTTGATAATCAGTTGACAATTCTCTTGACTGATCTTTTGGTTCTGTTCAACAAGTTGTTTGTTGATCTCCACAACCTACAACCACTTGTTGAACATCTCTTGAAAGGTGTTCTCAACATCTAAGTCACTGACATCATCATCATCAGCTAATTCTTGGTTGATTGTAAAAGTATCAGTATGAGATGCTTGTTTTTATGTGGCTGTGAAGGCATTGGTTTCATCTTCTGAGTCTGATTTACTGGAGCTTGATCCTTCATCACTCATTGAGGTATTGTAGCTCTTCTTCTTCTTCAGAGTATTGGCACATTCTCTCTGAATGTGTCCGTAACCTTTATATTTTCTGCACTTTATTCCTTTATCTTGATCTTCATCTTGATCAGGGATGTTCTTGTTAGAAGACTTACGAGAAAACTATTTCCTATTATTGTTCTTGTTGATGCCTTGACTTCCAGCTCTTCTCAGCATCTTTGTGAAATTCTTGGTAATCAGAACCATAGAATTCATTAGTTCTTTATCAAGAACATCTTTAAGAACTTTTTCAGGAACTTTCTCTGATGTTTTAGCTTTTAAGACATATCATTTGCCTTTCTCCATGTATTTTGTATTCTTCAAGATTCATCTCAAAGGACTGAGAGATCCCATTAATTCATCCGGTCTCATGCATCTGACATCCTTAGCTTCTTCTATGGCAGCAACTTTATAGGCAAATCTTTTTGATAAAGACCTCAAGACTTTCTGATGCGATCCTTGCCGGCAGACGACGATGATGGCGTTGTTTTCCCAGAAGTATCAGGTTACACGAATAGATGCGGATGAAAGATCCAAACCCTAGCCTCACAATGAAATTGAACCACGAATTTGCTTGAATCCGCGACCCTCGATCAATTAGAAACATGAACTCGGATGGTATTGAAGACACCACAAACGGGGATGTGAATCTGTTTGATAAGTCGGTTGAATCTCACGTTGTGTTGTGAAACTTGGATAATTCTCTCAGAGAGAAAAGTGAAAACTCATGTTTAAAATTAATATCAAAGTTGTGTATCAAATAATGTACTGAGCCCCCTTATATAGGTGGGACAAAATAAAGAAAACCTTAATTAAGTTCTGAACTGAATGGGAAATAAAACAGAGTCCAAAACAGATAAAATCCGAAACTGTATGGATATGGACGCGATACGGTCATGCCTTAGACCCACTCGGGTTGCGCCTCCCAGCGCGGACGAGCTGGTCGCGCCGCTTAGACCCACTCGGGTCACACCGCCTAGACCCACTTGGGTCTGGCCGCCTGTGCGTTCGAGCCTCCTCTGCGCGATGCGATCGGACTTGTGAACTCGTTCATCGGCACCCCCTTTGATATCGTATCATTCCCCTTCTCTTGAAAAGGATTTGTCCTCAAATCCGTACCTCCTCCTGGATCAAAGACGAACATTAACCAATCATCAAAATATTCCACCACAGGCTGTATAAGAGACATCTTCAAGATCATCCAGCCTGTGCCAAATGGATGCCACTTCAACACCATAGAATGCATGTTCATAGAATTCAACAATAAATTTGGTGACACTTCTATGTTTGGCGGTACGTCTGCATCAACCTGTAAGACAAAAACATCACAAGAAACTCGTGGATGACAAATGTTAGAGTTTATTTCTTCCACTTCTGGCTGCCCTCCATTAACTGGCTCTAGCTTTAGCTCGTCAACATCAATCGAAATTAACTGTTCTGGAGTTGCTTCTTCAATCTCACAAGCTTCAGAAACTGAATCATCTATGGTTGTCTCCCCCACATTTGAATTGTTAGGAAAAACTATAAAGGAACCTCTAGATAAGGTTTTGATGAGATGTCAAAACTATTTATGAAAAACTGACTAAAATTCAAGCTGTAGATCTGAGCCGACCAATCCAGAGCATCAAAGAGGAACTCAATCAGAACTGAAGTCAACCAAACTGGAGTATGGTCTACCAGTTGGGAGGATACGTCAACCAGTCAGAACTCAATTCAACTGAGGATTCGAAGAGACGAACCAGTCGAAACAAACTGACAGCTAAGTCAGCTGAGCTGAGGGAGAAAAGAATTGACTAGACTGAAGAAACTGATAAGAGATCAGTTTAAACTGAAGACTGGAAGTATCCAACTGATGGCAAAACTGAAGTGAACAGACAAACCAGCTAAAGGTCAGAACTGAAGTCAGCCAGCTTCTGATTAGTCAAGCTGACAAGAAAGCTCAAGAGAAAGCAGTCAAACTGACAAGCTAGTCAACAGCTTGTGAATAGTCTAACTGACAAGCTAGCCAAAAACTTGAGATCAGCCGAACTGGAGGAACAAGCTCAGAACTGCCAGCTGGAGCAATAGCCTAACTGAGCAAACAAGTTCAGAACTACCAATTGGAGTAACAACCGAACTGGAGCAGACAAGCTCAGAACTGCCAGCTGGAGTAATAGCCCAACTGGAGCAGACAAGTTCAGAACTGCTAACTGGAGTAACAACCAAACTGAGCAGACAAGCTTAGAACTGCCAGCTGGAGTAATAGCCGAACTGAACAGACAAGTTCAGAACTGCCAACTGTAACTCAAAGTTGCTAAAACTAAGGCTCAGAACTGCCAGTCAGAGAACCCTGGAGTTATTGCCCAACTAACGAATCTTGGAATAAATGCTTCAACGGAGATCCTGGAATTAAATATCCAATGGAGATCGATTGGCAAAGTAACGGCTACTTCAATCAAAAGCTCCAGCGATCAATAAAGACCATCTGCCATTGATGAACCAACAGAGCCACCGATCAATGGAACTCAACGGTCGTAAAATCACTCCTCTATAAAAGATGAGTGAATCAAAGTTTTAAACACTCTTGCCTCCGAGACTTTTAGCAATCCTTATTCTTGAAGCCTTCATTCAAGCAGAGCTTTCTTTCTCCCTCCCACATAGCTCAAGTTCAGCATTTGCTAAAAACTGCGAGAGTCCAACTGAGAAGAAGAATTCACAGAGTCAAAACATTCAGCCAGCTGTTGATAAACCAGCCAGGGCAGCCTTCTCAGTTTCAGCAATACAACGATCAACTATCCAGCTCAATTGAAGGAGCACATCAGTTGATACCCCTTGTTCAAGACTAACCTCTTGAAGATCGAAAGAGATCTAAAATCTTGTAAAGACGTCAATAGCACCTACCTTCCTAGCGAGCAGTTAGGGACTTCAAGTGTGAGCCGTCGACCCGCTGAGGCAGCGAGAAGTTACCAGGTTCAGCCAACTATCCTTCATTGTGTAATTTGTAAAGAAACTCAAGTTATATAGTGAAGTTGCCCTTCTGCGGAAGGAAGAGAGGACGTAGAAGTTTGAGACTTCGAACCTCTATAAATCATTTGTGTGCTATACTGTTTTGATTACTTGCATATTTATGAACTGTACACAAGCTCACACAATCCGTACTCAAGCTGTCAAAAGAGCTCAACTACATTGTGCATAGATAAGTCACTAAGCGAGTCAAGGGCCCTTATTATTCCGCAATTTGAAGTAAAAATTTTTTATCAGTTTATTTACCCCCCCTCTAAACTGATATCAACTCGCCCGGGACCAACAAGTGTTATCAGAGCAGTTGATTCTAAAGATCAGCCGTTTCTACAGATCAACTGAATCAGATCTACTTATCTGTGCTAACATTTCCAGCTATGGGAAACCATAAGCTACCTTTGTTTTCAGTTGAAAATTATGATAATTGGAGCAGGAGAATGAAGGCACATCTCTGCTCGATCCATGAGAATATGTGGAAAGTTATTGAAGATGGTTCAATCATCATCATGATGGACAATGATGCTCACATAGTTGATATCAATCAACCAGCAAGGATCCCAAAGCCAACTAATCTTCTCACCAGTGAAGAGAAGAAGTTGAAGAATCTAAAGTTCGTTGCTCAAGCTGCACTATTTCAAACTCTAGATGAGGACAGAATGAAGGACACAAAGAACTGCACAACTGCCAAGGAGATATGGGATTTACTAGCTCATCTATGCCAAGAATCCAAAGCCATAAAAGGAAACAAGCTCCAGCTAGCAGTCAACAGATATGAATCCTTCAAAATGCAGCCAGAAGAGCCCATCTCAAGCCTTGAAACCAGATTTCTAGGCATCATCAGTGAGATGACCAACCTAGGGAGAAGTTATCCCAATTCTGAGATGAATTCCAAAATATTGGACAATCTCACCAAAAAATGGGATATGAAAGTGATAGCTACAAAAGAATCAAGAAATCTCAACAGCATCACTCCCAGAGAACTGTTTGGTTCTCTCAAAGCTCATGAGTACAGTCTAAACTGAAAGAAGGAAGCATCAACATCATCGGCTCAAGATGTAGCCTTTTATGGTGAAAGGAACCGGTTTAGAGACACTCGAGAAAGGAACAACTTCCGGCCCAGGAGCTCACCAGCCAGAGAAAATCAAGGCGGATCTTCATCCGAACGAAAAAGAGAAATAACCGAAAAGAAGGAAAACTTGACTGAAGACATCAATGATCAAATTCAGTCAGTTACCAGGTTGTTAGAAAAACTGAAGAGAGTCCGGGATAAACAATCAGTTCCACCTCAAACTGATGAGATCCCAAAAGATGAGAGAACTCATCAACCAACTGAATGATCAGCTGAACCGTTCAGGGGTGGCAATCGAAATCTAGGAGAATGTTTTCACTGCCACAAACAAGGACATTACAGATATGAATGTCCAGAACTCCCTGAAGACAAGAAAGCCAAAGTGAGGAGGAGCTTCTTTAAAAGAAAAGCAATGGTTGCAAACTATGAGAATGTCGTGCTAGACGATTTAGACTATCCATCTGGAATTGATTCTGACGGCTACAGCTCAGATGATGAAGCACTATTTCACCTCATGGCTAACAATGATGAAGAGGTTAGTACAGCTGATTCTCAAACCTCCTTCTATCATATTAATGAAGCAACTGTTTCTAGCAATGAACTTGATATGAAACTTATAATGCTAGAAAATCAATTAGATTCAATATCCTGCTTGCATGTTGAACTGAAAGATGAAAATGATGAACTGAGAAATAGAGTTAGAAAACTGAGCATTGATCATGAAAGAATGAATTATCTTGAGTCTCAGTTTGTGGAATTTGAAAAGTTGAAACTAAGAACTGTTGACCTAGAAGCTAAGAATCAAAAACTCAAGCAAGAGATCCATGAGAGAGAAAAAGTAACTCTTAAGTTCAAAAAGGGATCTCAAACTCTAGATGAGATATTAAATCATCAGAGAACTGGAACCAGTAGCACAGGACTAGGCTATAGCAAGTTCACTGCCTTAGAGAAAGGAAAGGCAGTTGCTCAATCCAGTGATAAAGGAACCCTAAAAGGATTCACTAGATCAACTCATGATCAGCTAGCCGAGCCAACTAAGGGCAAAGGAATATTGAGAAATCCTCAAACTCAGCCCAGACAATTCAATCCGTTTTCCCAACCAAAAACACCAGGTCAACTGAAGCCAAAATTCCAGCCAAGACCATCAGTTCACTCAAACCAATCTATTCATCCAAAGCCTTCAGCTCAACAGGGACCACTAGCTCAACATAGAATGTCCCCAAGGCAAAATGATAGATCAGTCCACTTTAGAAAGAAAAACCAGTTTAGATCTCAAGCCTATTCTACCAAGAAGTTCAATCAGAACACCTATAGGAGAGATCAAAGAAACTCGTTTGAAACCTACCATCACTATAATGAGTACCTGGATTCCAGAAATGAACCAAAAGGGTTCAATCCAGTAAACTGGAAACATACAAGGCACTGGCCTGATCAAAGAGCTCAAAGGTCTCAAGACCAAAGCATTTTAGTTGAATTGTTTTATCCAACTAACTCTCAACGCAAGTACCATTCAACTGATTCAACTCAAAATAGAAGAGTTGAAAGAAAATCTAAACTGATCAGGCGATCCAAATCAGTTAGATCTCTGAATGATAAAAAGTCGAAAGTTTGGCAAGTTTGGATTCCAAAAAGCTTAATGTATCAACAAGGACCCGATATGAAACGGGTCCCTAAATGCTAATCCTTGTTTTTCCAGGATAAGAGCATCCTATCTATGAAGAAAACTAAAGATATCTGGTATTTAGATAGCGGGTGCTCTAAGCACATGACCGGAGATAGAGAAGATCTCAACGGTTATGAAGAAGTCAAAGGTCCACTTGTCACATTTGGAGACAACTCCAAAAGCCGAACCATTGGAGAAGGGTTCGTGGTCAAAGGAAATGTTGTAGTAAATGGAGTCTCCTATGTGGATGGACTAAAACACAAACTGCTCAGCATCAGCCAGTTGTGCGACAATGGCCATTCAGTTGACTTCACCAAAGACTACTGCAACATAACAGACAAGTCAACTGGAGTAATTCTTCTTACTGGCATAAGGAGAGGCAACATGTATATTGTTGACTGGTCAACCGGCTACTCAGAAGCTTGCTTTCTTTCAAAGGGATCAACTGAAGAAAGCTGGCTATGGCATCGACGACTGAACCACCTCAACTTCAAAACAATCAACTACCTAGCCAAGAAAGAGCTAGTTGAGGGGCTTCCCAAGGAGATATATAAGAAAACAGGTGTGTGTGGACCATGCCAAAAAGGGAAGCAAGTGAAATCATCCTTCAAGAATAGGAGTCATCCACCAGGAATAATTGATTGCCTCCAACTGCTACATATGGATCTGTTTGGTCCAGTCAGACCATAGACCCCAAAAGGCAAAAGATTCACTCTTGTAGTAGTTGATGATTTCTCAAGATATATGTGGGTGGAATTCTTGAGGAGCAAAGATGAAACTTACGACAAGCTAATGGCGCTGATCAGAAGGCTACAAACTGAAAAAGAGAGATCAGTTCAAAGGATCCGCTCCGATAATGGAACTAAATTTGTGAATTAACAAATGATCAGTTTTCTCAGCCAACTTGGAATCACTCATGAACACTCAGCTGCAAGAACTCCACAACAAAACGGTGTAGCTGAACGGCGAAACCGGACACTTAAAGAAGCAGCTCGAGCAATAATAGCTGATGCCAACATAGCTGAAGGTTATTGGGCTGAAGCAGTCAACACAGCCTGCCACACTCAAAATCGAAGTGCCATCGTCATCGCACATGACAAAACACCTTATGAACTGTATAAGGGTCGTAAGCCTTCCATCTTACACTTTAAAATATTTGGCTGTAAATGTTATATTCACAAAAACGGCAAGACTCAACTGAAAGCTTTCAGTGCTAAAGCTGATGAGGGAATATTCCTTAGGTATAATTCACCTCACGCACAAGCTTACAGAGTGTTCAATAAACGAACTCTTGTTGTGGAAATAACATGTCATGTGGTATTTGATGAATTTGCTAATGAGTACAGGAACAAAGAAACAATAGACACATCAGTTCAAGTACTACCTAGTGAAACTGAGAACTCGCAGGACTATGTGGATCATATTGTTCCAGAACGGCTTGAGGTTTCACTAGAAGAAGGTGATAAAACTGGTACTAAACCAGTTGAGAACAATCTGGTAAATGAAGACACAAATCGTGCTGAGACCATAAACCCCACAACTGAAACAGGGGGAAGAACTGATGAAGATGCCGAACCAACTGATGAAAGGGTGACTGATGACGTCACCACAGTAGAACCAGCTGCAGACCCAGCTGAAGCTATCTTGCCCAAATGGCTCCAAAGCCATCCAACTGACAAGATAGTTGGTGATCCAAGAAGTCGAGTTCAAACCAGAAGTTCAACTGAGCATGCATTATTCACATGCTTCATATCTCAAATAGAACCAGCAAACGTCAAAGAAGCCTTAGAAGATTCAGACTGGATCATGGCCATGCAAGAAGAACTGAATCAGTTCATTTCTTGTGATGAGACATTCGCACCAGTTGCAAGATTAGAAGCCATCAGACTGTTCCTAGCCTATGCAGCTCACTTCAACTTCACAGTCTATCAAATGGATTTCAAGAGTGTTTTTCTTCAAGGAATGCTCAAGGAGGACGTGTATGTCGAGCAACCGCCAGGATTTGAAATTGGGGATCAAGTCTTCAAGCTGAAGAAAGCCCTCTACGGACTGAAACAAGCTCCTAGAGCATGGTATGAAACTCTCACAACATTCTTGCTGAAAAATAGGTTTCAAAAGGGAGTCATTGATCGAACTCTATTCCGAATAGAACGATCAACTGAGATCTTAATGGTTCAAATTTATGTGGATGACATAATTTTTGGATCAAAAAGCAAAGATCTATGCATACGATTCGCTTAACTAATGTAAAGCGAATTCGAGATGAGCATGATGGGAGAAATGACATTCTTCCTAGGACTCCAAGTGAAGCAGCTGAAAGATGGGATCTTTATCAGCCAGGCCAAGTACACTAAGGAGCTAGTCAAGAAGTTTGGAGTTAATAAAGGAAAAAGTCTCAAGATTCCTATGAATACATCAGTTCAGCTAACTCTTGATGAAGAAGGAGAATCAGTTAGCCAAACATATTACAGAGGAATCATTGGGTCGCTACTTTACCTAACAGATAGCCGACCAGACATCTCCTATTCAGTCGGTCTATGCGCACGGTTCCAAGCTAACCCAAAGAAAAGTCATCTTGAAGCAGCAAAGAGGATTATCAAATACCTCAAAGGAACCATAAATCTTGGACTATGGTATCCCAGAGATGACAGTTTGAGTCTAATTGGTTATTCAGATTCAGACTTTGGGGGATGCAAGATCGACAGAAAAAGCACTAGTGGAACATGTCAGTTTCTTGGAAGCAAACTGATATCCTGGTTTAGCAAGAAGCAGCACTCAGTTGCCACGTCAACAACTGAAGCAGAATATGTAGCTGCAGGAAGCTGCTGTGCTCAGATACTCTGGATGAAGCAACAGTTGAAGGACTACAAAGTCGAAACTGAAGAAGTACCTATAATCTGCGACAACAATAGTGCAATTGCAATATCTTAAAATCCAGTTCTGCATTCAAGAACTAAGCACATTGACATAAGACATCACTTCATTAGAGATCACATCGAGAAAAAGGATATATACATCAAATATGTCAACACTGAGAAGCAGATAGCTGACATCTTCACCAAACCATTGCCTGAAGCAAGGTTTATAGAGCTATGCATACAACTGGGCTACTTTAGCTAGCATCAAAGGATGAAGACGGTCAACTGGAAGAAAAAGGCCAAGAAACCATTCCAGCTGAAGAGAAGAACTGAACCGAAAGGCTTCAACTCATCCGAATGAGTAGTTCATTACTGAAAAAGTCGTTAAACTGATCAGTTGGACACATAAGCTATCAGTTTGAAATGAAGCGAGAAGCTGTGCAAAGAAAGTAAACTGAGGCTGATCAGTCTACCCCATCAGCTCAACTGAATCATCAGTTCATTTGCTCAAACTGAGACAAGGAGCAGGGCATAGTTAGTCAAATGGTCTCAACTGATGATCCAGCAAGTCAAGCAGAACGTACCAGCAGCAAAACATTCAAACTGATGAAGACGTCAAGGGAACTGGAATCAACTCAATAAGGAGACATCAGTTCAAGAACCAGCTGAAGGAAAGCAGCAGAACTGAGGGATTAGTTGTACTGAGAAACAGCTGAATTCAAAGTTCAAGCAGTTGAGGAAGTAAGGAACTGATGAGAAAATATCTTAGTTGGAACTGATCAACATGGAGATCATTAGCTACAGTCGAAGCCAACTGATGACGTAATATGTTTCAAGCCAAGAAGAAACCGCTAGAGAGAAAAGATAAGTTCAAAATTTTCAATAGTGGAAATGGTAAAAACACGTGTCATTCAAATATTACCGTTGAACTCTCTCTCTCTTTCTTCATTCATCTCCAACGGATAGAATTGAAAGGACCATCGACGTGTCGATTGAATTAATCCGACCGTTGAAATCAAGGCATACGAAATGTCCCAACCGTTGGATGAACCCCATCTCCTCCTATAAAAAGGATGGCTGAATTCTAATTTCACTTTTACCGATCCAAAACTCAGTAAAGAATTAAAGCCTTTCTCTTCCTTCGTTTTCTCAAACTGCTCTGCAAAAATAGTTACGAAAGTTAAAGATCCAGTCCCAAATACAGTCAAAACCAATTTATTTGTTTCTCCAAATCATTCGTCAAACTTCACTAAAAACTCCATGGCTGAAAGGAGCGCACCAACTGTTCGATGAAAGTTTAACTTCAGAAGAACTGGTGAATCCTCAAGAAAATTCCAAGTGAATCTATACAGAGATAAGTTCCTAAATCTAATCGCATACAGAGAAAAATGCTCGAATTCTCCACTCTGCGACTCATTGATCTCAAAGATCGATAAGTCAGGACTAAAGCAATTCACTGAAGTCTATCCATCAAAGATCTATCTTGAAGCAGTAGTTGAGTTCTATTTGAACTCAAAAGGATACGACGACAGGATCATAACTGAAGTTCATGGAGTTGAACTGATAATAACTCCAGAACTGCTTGGAAGGATATTTCAACTGCCCACTGATGGGATAAGATTGCAAGACATGGAAATGGATCAAGAACAGGCCTACCATCTCTGGAAGAGAGCGAACTGCGAAGATCCCTACAAAAGCAGTACACTCATGTCCTGCTTCTAGGAAGAATACAGAATTCTAGCATCAATTGCAGCTAGAATGATTGTTGGCACAACTGGAAGTCACTCAGAGATGTCAGAGCACAAATATAAAGCCTGTGAAGCAATCACCAGAAGCGTCAGAGTAAACTGGGCCTAGTACTTCTTTGAACAAATCAAGAAGTATGTCGATGTTGTTGAAAAACATTGGAAAGAAACTGAGTTCCATCAGAAGATGTGCTATGCCTGCAGGATCAACAGCATACTGGATAGCACACTTAACTCCATGGCAGAAGAAACTGACATGTTGATGATTGATAAACTGGATTTCATACCCTCAACTGGCAGAAGACAACCAGCTTCAAAATCCATAAGCATCAAAAGCAGTCGCCAAACTGATCTCCCCTCAAAGCAAGCAGAGGAATCTGCTAAGAGAAAAGACAAAGAGATCGCTACAGAGATACATCAAGAGGACTCTGACTCAGAAGACAGTGTCCCAATAAGCCAAATGTTGGGAACCACAATCAGATCCAAGCCTCTGCGACAAGTTCGATGTGGTTCAACGGTTGATTCACCTGAAGAAGAACCCTCTACTAGACCAGTTCAAGCTAAGGAAGGAACTGGCAGAGCAAAGAAGAAGCCCGCAACATCTCAACCAAAAGGGAAGAAGAAGCAATCAGGGCCTCCACCCCCTCCAAAACTACCTCCTTTTAACATCAAGGTGTTTGATATGGCACCAGTTAAAGGAGATGACATTGTGCCTCTCAAGGGAGTTCCACTACGGGACACAAGAGCTGACTTCTTTAGAACTGCGTGTCCCCCGATGGCAGAGACTGAAGAGAATATTAGAGCTCTATCAAAAGCTGAAGTCATCAAGAGCTGGGCTGATGAACAAGTGACCAAGTTCATTGCTGAAAACTTTGTTGAAGATGTGATTGGCACGGGTACTCTGTATAAAGCTCTCTCAAGGTACGTATACTGGTACCTATGGAGACACTGATTCAACTCTGAAGCCCACTTTCTCCTAACCACCCTTCATGGGATGAGCTTCTGGAGAAGAGAAGAGAGATGGAGCATGCAATGGGCTGGACAAGAGACTCCTGAACAAAATCCAGTTATCACACTGAAGAGAATGCTTGCCATTCGAAGGAACCACCCTCACCCAGAACAACAAACATTGATGAAAGTGATGAACGATCTGCTCATCTGGGCCAACATCCGACTGCCACCTATACAAACTGAGGCTGAACAGCAATATTGGAAGAATCTCCAAGTTCAACAGCATTGGTTGCTTAGGGAACTGCTCATCCTCAGACAACAACAGCATCAACAGGGACAGACTCTGTTCAACAGAGAAGCCCAGAGCAGTCAACAAGGTGCTGAAACTGCGGAAGTTTACAGCTCAAGGCAAACTGTCATAGCATATGTTGCTAGGCAGTTAACTTTCGAAGAATCCCCTCGACCAGATGACATCATCATCAATCTCCTTGATGATTCTCCAGAGGTGCAAGTAATTGATGAGCGAACTGCCAGTGATCTCGAGTTCGAAGAAATGCTCAAATCTCTTATTCCACCAGTTCTTCCAAGTGATGAAGAGTCAGAGAAGTCAGCTGAAAAGGCTCGATTGGTTGAGGAGCCAACTGAACCCGAAACTGCTCCTCCTTAAGAGTCAACTCCAGGGACAGCTGAGTCTGATCAGCCAGCTGAACAGACAGCTCAAGTCAATGATCAACCTGCCTATCAAGGTAAACTAGCAATAACTGTGTACTTTGATCCAATTTAAAGAGCTCTCCAAGCTGCTGCCCAAGTCACTGTACCAGAGATATCATCAGAGTCAAGCTATGATGAAACTATCATCATGGAGAAGGACGAGCTGACCCACACTGTCCCTTGTGAGGAACTGATTGGAACTGAAGCAGGAGAAGAGGTCGACTCAAGAGCAGTTCAGTTCAATGCTCAACCAAGCAGTTCGACAGGTCAGCTCCCAGCTTACTATGTGGAACTGATCCACAGCCTGCAGTGACAGGTTAAACTACACACGGAGCAAATCCAGCGGTTGCAAGCTCATCCAAGACTCCAGTCAGCTGAAACTGAGTCATCAAGCAGCGATGAAGATGAGGAAGGTGACGTCACAGAACCGCTTGCCAAGAGGAGGAAAACTGATCACAAGAAGGACTAGTGGTTGATCAAGTTCAAACTGATTAGAAAGCCCTTAGTCTACTTCTTGTAATTCAGTTTGTCATTATTTATTTTTGATATATAAAAAGATTATCTTTTTATTTTCAAATAAATGTCGAACTTCGCATTTATTTAAATATTTTGACCGTTGCAAAACAATGACACGTCTCAAAGTCATTAAATGCTAACGACCAAAAGAGGCCAGAGGCTAGTCTCATTCCAACCATTAGATCTATGAGCCTGCCCAAACACTCATAAAAAGCCCTCTCTTTCAAGCCTCTTAGAAATACTCCTCATTCGCTCTCAAAAAAAATTCTCTCTCTCTCAAAGCTCTTGAAATTCCTCAAAATCTCAGCCAATCCCAAAGATGGCCGAATTATCCAGATCTCTAAATTCCTTCAAAGAGCAACTTATGAGAGACAAATTCCTTGATAGGAAGAAATTTCAAATGATTCTAAATGAATCGAACAATCCAATCCTTCTGTCAAATCTTCACAAGACAGGAATTCTTCACTACCTGGAAACACCACCAAAGTTCTTTAGACAAAATTTGGTGAGTGAATTTTTGCTTCAAGCAAAATTGTCTGCAAATGGAAAGACAGTATCATCAGTGATTCAAGGACGGCTACTCCAAATCACTGAAAGAACAATTTCAGAAGTGTTCGAGCTTCCACAAGAAGGTTTATCCGTTCAAGAACTAAAGGAATCTGTAGAACTATACTGGAGAGAATGGAAAGCTTCCACCTGCAACAAGCAATTCAGCTTTACGACAGCTAAAACTGATCTGAAGCCTGAGTATGGCGTCCTACTCGATATAACGAACAAGATGATGTTCGGGGCCATTGGAAGCCTGAGTCAACTCACCCAAGAGAGATACAAAGTCATGATTCACCTTGCTGAAGGGCGATAAACAAACTGGGCAGAATTTGTTTTCCAATAATTCAAGAATCAAGTCACCAAGGCCTCTGACTTAAAGAAATCTGGTAAATTTGAGTCCAAGGTAGGACTTGTTCTAAGAATGAGCAAAGTGCTTGAAGACCTGCTGAAGCTCCCAAGTGATGAAGCACTACCAGTTCTCATCTCTGATCGGATTTCTAAGAAGGGAACTGCCCATCTTCAGTCACTAAGAAAGAAAAGAAAAGCTAAGGCAAAGATAAGCAACAACACTTCGAGCAACTCAACTGCCAACACCGTTCATTCTCCAAAATAAAAGAACGGATCGCCAGTTGACTTCCAGGTTTGCTCTGATCCAGATGAGCTTATTCCATTCATTGGAATCCCTTATCCAAACTATGGAGCGGACTATTTCAGAAGCACAAGCCCTCCTCTCCAGCTGACTGAAGAAAATATTCGCACTTTCTATAGTGGTGAATATACAGTCAAAAGCGCACAAAAGGAAGTGACTAATCTCCTTCTCACACACTTTGCTTTTGTTGCACAAATTGACCAAGAGTTGTTCAAACAACTCCACCGATATTTCTATTGGTATAACTGGAGACATTCCATGTCCATCCAGTCTCATTTTCTGCTAACTGCCTTTCATGGCATGAGCTACTGGCAACGTGAAGAAACTTGGAGCATTAAATGGATAGGATCATCAAATCCATTCCCTCCAGCCATTGTGCAAGTCCAGCACATCATGAATCACCGGCTTGTTAACAAGATTCCAGCAACTGCCTTGTTAGCTGAATTCAAAACCAGTTGTGCAAGTGCCCAACTGGCTCGCTTTGCCGAAAACTGAACTTTGATAATTTATCAAGTCAGTCAGCTGAGCCACCATGATGAACTCCAACTGCCACAGAGAGGATACAACCACATCTATCACATACTGAAGTCGTGGCTCCTCAGAAGAATCCAAGGCATGATGAGAGCAACAGTGATGATGAGGATACTGCCACATCACCAAGTCTCCTATCCAAGAGCTACGTCACTCCCCTACTCACATCCAACTCAAAAGACGTGCAGTTGATTATGAAAAATGATCAGTTCAGATCGTTGCCAAAGGGAACTTCACAATCCCTCAACCAAAGGATGAAAAACTCATCAGTTGCTATTCAGCAGTTTCACCAAGCCCGGAAGACAGCAAGGCCCGCACTGTCAAAGAACAGAACTGGATCTGTATCAATGTCAAAGCGATCAAACTGCTTGAAAGGAAGCAGTGGAACTAGTCCAGCTCGGCCTTTCAAAAAGAGGAAACTGACTCAAGAAAGTCAAGCAGCTGACCAAACAAACTGATCAGTTCAGATCAGTTAGAGCTTCAATTAGCTCATCAGCGGCAACTGAGAATCATGACGAAACTGATCATCCAACCGCTGAATCATCAAGCCAATCAGTTGGACTGTATCCCAACTGACTCCGGATAAGTTTTCCTTAATCTTCAAGCTTATCATATTTAAATTGTTACCGTTGTGATTATAAAATTTCTTATATTATATTCAACGGCTACAATTTGAAAATAGGGTTCTTTCTCACAAGCTGCCATTAATATCTCTGCATCGATATTAAATCAATTCTTCAAAGAATAAAAGGGAAATATATTTTTCTGATGCGATATAAATAGCAAAATCTGCAGAAAATATTTTGCTATTTATGGAAACTACCCCATTTTCAAAATAACTCCATCTCAGCCACATGATCATAAAGCTACTTCACAATCGAACGGTTGGGATGCATGCATCATTAATTCAGCTAATCATCCATCAAATCGGACAGCTGATCAGCTAAGAGAAGCAATCGAGTGTCCTCGATCAATGCATGCAAAGCTGAATATATTTATGCAAGGAGATGAAGGCTCTGATCATCTGCAAATTCTCTCTCATCCTTGCTTTGATCACCTGCAAACTCTCTCTCTCAACACACTTGCATATCTAACAACACCATCTCTTTACAGAAATGAAGCCTTCATTTCAGATGGTAAATGTAAAATTGCTTATAAAGAAGCTGAGGAAAGATAAGACTCTTAATTTAGAGCTTCTTAACGCACGTCTCGGCCCAGATAACTTTCAAAGAATTTATCGGCCATTGGAGGAGACTGGATTGCTGCCATTCTTGACAATCATGCCAGTCAAGAATATACCTTCCCATGTTGCGGAGTTCTACCACAACGCAACCATCTCCGGCAACAACATCATCTCCACCGTCCAGAACAAAGTAATCACGATGACAAAAGATACAATGATGTCTACACTTCTCCTCCCCGGTGAAGGCCCAGACATGATGGAACTGGAACTACCGTGCAAATATGCACTGTGGGGTCTTTGGAAACATCCTCACGTACACCATCATGACTGCTCACACAGGCTGAAGGAAAGCCTGCCAAGCGAGATCATCCAACTCCTGGATGTCACCGGCCATATCCTGCATGGGAACTTTGATACATTCCAATTCTCGGAACTCAACGCCCATCTAACGGCCGCTCTCTACTTCGGGTGTAAAGCCGACTGGTCCTCCTTTATTCTTGCTCAACTACGAGCAAATGTTGAGCGAGCAAAATATGATCCCACAACTGGCTCGTTCCAAGAGAATGTTGGGTTTATGGGTCGCATAAGCCACATCATTCTAAGCCAGTTTGATGAGATCATTCCAACTGGCGAACAGATCAGATGAAGGGACATGCTCCCGACCATCTACTGCCATCCGATCCCGAAGAGATCCCGCCAACCAAGAACTCCCGACTTAAGTCATGGAAAGTAACCGGTGGTCGCCCATGCCAGCTCCTCAGAAGAAAGGCAGCTGATGATTGAGAATGAGCCCCTCTCTAGACTGAGTGATCAGTCTACAATACCAGCCAGCTCACAACCTCTAACATTAGTCAATCGCGACTCAACTGAGGTTGAGTTTGAGGCAGTTCTAGACCATTAGCTAAGAAGCTGCTTCGGTCTCAATGAGGGCACCGATCCCTCCTTATTCGAGCAACTGAAACGGTACCTCCAGTACCACATCTGGCGATTCCAACTCGATGAGGTCACAATGTTCCACCTCATCCGCACTCGTGGATCCCACTTTTGGATCAACGAAGGAAAATGGAGTATACATTGGATGAATCATCCACTCTGCTCATCGCCAACGCTCTCGGAGATAATGGATTCGATGATCAAACGAATCTAGCTCAGTATACCAGCCGACGCTCCCCTTCCCGACAACGAACCAGCCAACTCCTCCTGCACCCCATTCCTCAAAGATCTACCAATCGCTTCACCCAATGAGATCTTCACCAGCTTGGCCTCCATGGACTTCAGAGAGCAAGAAGTCTCTCTCACCACTGATCGTGGTCAATTCATGACAACTGAAGAGGCCTATGCATGGTTCTCCTCGCCCATGCCCATTCCTTTAGTTCCCTCAGTCCATGATGACAATTTGGCAACTGCCTTCACCTTCTTGCCAAACCTATCAATACCATCATGCGATCCACCCCAGCTTTTGGATGATGCCAAAAAGGGGAAAGATGGAAAGTATGATGATGAAAACTTAACTCTTTGGGATCAGATCCAAAGAGAAATACATCATGAGGGGGAAGCTCAGCTTCTGGGGGAAGCTTGGAGAACACAAAGAGTCCAAGAAAGAGGAGAATCAAGCAGGAAGAGAAGGAGCAGCTAAGGAAGTAAATTAGTAGTTTTAACTACTATTGAGAATCGAAAGATGATATAATATGCTTTGATTGAATTATTTAAATATCATGCTTTGATTGAATATATAATACATACTTCAAATATTCAAATATCATGCTTAAACTTCATATCAAGCCTTGATCATGCTTATAAACATTCGTTGATACTCTGATAACCATGCATATAAGCTTTGCTCTGATATTTAGATAATCATGCTCTAATAAAATGAAAGCATGCCCAAAATGAAAGTATATCTTGAATGCTCTGATACTTGGATTTTGAATGCTCTGATACTTGAATTTCATGCTCTAACGTGCTCTGATTTCAAGAATTTACCTAAGCAAACTACAGCATGTCTATCAAACGAACATTTGCAGTTTTTCCATCAACATTGACAAGGTTTTGACATCATCAAAAAGGGGGAAATTGTTAGGAAAAACTATCAAGGAACCTCTAGATAAGGTTTTGATGAGATGTCAAAACTATTTATGAAAAACTGACTAAAATTCAAGCTGTAGATCTGAGCCGACCAATCCAGAGCATCAAAGAGGAACTCAATCAGAACTGAAGTCAACCAAACTGGAGTATGGTCTACCAGCTGGGAGGATACGTCAACCAGTCAGAACTCAATTCAACTGAGGATTCGAAGAGACGAACCAGTCGAAACAAACTGACAGCGAAGTCAGCTAAGCTGAGGGAGAAAAGAATCGACTAGACTGAAGAAACTGATAAGAGATCAGTTTAAACTGAAGACTGGAAGTAACCAACTGATGGCCAAACTGAAGTGAACAGACAAACCAGCTAAAGGCCAGAACTGAAGTCAGCCAGCTTGTGATTAGTCAAACTGACAAGAAAGCTCAAGAGAAAGCAGTCAAACTGACAAGCTAGTCAACAGCTTATGAATAGTCAAACTGACAAGCTAACCAAAAACTTGAGATCAGCCGAACTGGAGGAACAAGCTCGGAATTGCCAGCTGGAGCAATAGCCTAACTGAGCAAACAAGTTCAGAACTGCCAACTGGAGTAACAACCGAACTGGAGCAGACAAGTTCAGAACTGCCAGCTAGAGCAATAGCCCAACTGGAGCAGACAAGTTCAGAACTGCCAACTAGAGTAACAACCAAACTGAGCAGACAAGCTTAGAACTGCCAGCTGGAGTAATAGCCGAACTGAACAGACAAGTTCAGAACTGCCAACTGTAACTCAAAGTTGCTAAAACTAAGGCTCAGAACTGCCAGCCAGAGAACCCTGGAGTTATTGCTCAACTGACGAATCTTGGAATAAATGCTTCAACGGAGATCCTGGAATTAAATATCCAATGGAGATCGATTGGCAAAGCAACGGCTACTTCAATCAAAAGCTCCAGCGATCAATAAAGACCATCTGCCATTGATGAACCAACAGAGCCACCGATCAATGGAACTCAACGGTCATAAAATCACTCCTCTATAAAAGACGAGTGAATTAAAGTTTTAAACACTCTTGCCTTCGAGACTTTTAGCAATCCTTATTCTTGAAGCCTTCATTCAAGCAGAGCTTTCTTTCTCCCTCCCACATAGCTCAAGTTCAGCATTTGCTAAAAACTGCGAGAGTCCAACTGAGAAGAAGAATTCACAGAGTCAAAACATTCAGCCAGCTGTTGATAAACCAGCCAGGGCAGCCTTCTCAGTTTCAGCAATGCAACGATCAACTATCCAGCTCAATTGAAGGAGCACATCAGTTGATAGCCCTTGTTCAAGACTAACCTCTTGAAGATCGAAAGAGCTCTAAAATCTTGTAAAGACGTCAATAGCACCTACCTTCCTAGTGAGAAGTTAGGGACTTCAAGTATGAGCCGTCGACCCGCTGAGGTAGCGAGCAGTTACCAGGTTCAGTCAACTGTCCTTCATTGTGTAATTTGTAAAGAAACTCAAGTTATATAGTGGAGTTGCCCTTCTGCGGAAGGAAGAGAGGACGTAGAAGTTTGAGACTTCGAACCTCTATAAATAATTTGTGTGCTGTACTGTTTTGATTACTTGCATATTTATGAACTGTACACAAGCTCACACAATCCGCACTCAAGCTGTCAAAAGAGCTCAACCAAATTGTGCATAGATAAGTCACTAAGCGAGTCAAGGGCCCTTAGTATGCCGCAATTTGAAGTAAAAGTTTTTTATCAGTTTATTCACCCCCCCCCTCTAAACTGATATTGACTCGCCCGGGACCAACATGAATCATCCTCAACGAGCCCCTCCGGACCATCAACATCTTCAACAATCGCGTTTTCTCTATTGCAAATGTCTGAATTGTAGGAGGTCGCCATCTCTAAACCCGACTCTAGCACGCTTGTGATAGCACATCAATTAAAATTCCATGTAGAGGATTTTGTAGGTGTAGTATTATCATCCCTCCGCCTAAGCCGTTTCTCTACTTTGATTGCTCCTTGCACCATATCCTCCAGCTTCCGTTGATAAGAATAAGGCACGTGACGCCTTCTCAGCACCCTCTTCATCGCCTGCCATGTATCAATTAGCTCTCCAATACGTCACCTCATGGAATAAAACTGATTTCACCAGGTAAGCACTTCATCACAGAATCCACTAGCAGCGATCTTGACCTTCCTCCGCTCAGGATAATCGTGACAGTCAAACAACAGTTTTATCTTCTTTTCCCACTCTAGGTACGACTCAGGATCTCTCATACCTCGGAACAGTGGAACTCCTGTTTCCTAATACTCCTCACATTCCTCTCTATGATATTTTCTACCACTATAACCAGCATAATCAATCATCTCTTCTTTTCTTCTTTTTTCTTTTCTTTTTTTTCACATTTTTTTGTAACATTTTTTTTTCTTTTTTTAACACCAAAAATACTCTCCCTCAATAATGAAATTGAAAGATCCAAACCCTAGCCTCACAATGAAATTGAACCACGAATTTGCTTGAATCTGCGACCCTCGACCAATTGGAAACACGAACTCGGATGGTATTGAAGACGCCACAAATGGGGATGTGAATCCGTTTGATAAGTCGGTTGAATCTCACATTGTGTTGTGAAACTCGGATAATTCTTTCAAAGAGAAAAGTGAAAACTCACGTTTAAAATTAATATCAAAGTTGTGTATCAAATAATGCACTGAGCCCCCTTATATAGGTGGGACAAAATAAAGAAAACCCTAATTAAGGTGCCTATGGAGGTGTCGGATCCAATCAAGGTGCCTAAAGGACCCGTGACGCGATCGCGAGCTAAGAGGTTCAAGGAGAGCCTCAACGGGTTCATACGAGAGGTTTGGGAACAAGAGACATCAAGGAAACCCATGGAAGGAGCCAATGAGGGGGAACCAAGCTGGAAGGTGTTGATATCGACACAAGGTTATCAAGGGTTGGAGTTGGAGTACATTGCATGAAGATGGAAAACAGTCGGTATGCCCATACCGCGAGATTGTCAGTATGCCCATACCGACTAGGAATAATATCGGCCCTTAATATTTTAATTAAGGGGATTGATTTATTAGACTATAGTATTTATTTTATTTAATTTAGACTATAGTCCAAGTCAGATTTTTATTTATTTTTATTTCTTAATTTTCAGTTATTAAGATTCATAGTTTGACTAGGATTTATTTAAGGCATATTCCTACCTTGAATAGAATTCTAGTTTAGGCAGTTTCCTAGTCTAGTAAGGATTTCTTTTTGGATCAGATTTTTAAGTCCTTTTAGCATTAAATTTCGTCCATCCCTACACTATAAATAGGGATCCATTGTGAACATTATTAAGAAGACCATTATTGAATTCAATTATAAACTTGTGAGTTTATTTTCTCTCTAGATAACTTTTATCCGAATTTCATAATATTTGTGAGATTCAACTTCGACTTATCAAACGGGTTCTTCATCCTCTCTTGTGGCGTCTACATCAAATCCAAGTTCGTGTTTCCAATTGATCACGGGTTATGAATTCGACTAATTCGTGGTTCAACATTGTTGTGAGGCTAGGGTTTGGATCCATCCATCCAAATTGGCGCAACTGATACAAGTCCTGGGAAGTTCTACAACTTATTAATTCCGATATTATTCCACTAAAAATTCAGAATTGCACTCTCTTTAATTATAGAACATATTTACTCTACGAATTTGAGCAGTCCATTGATTTAATCATTTCATATGAATTAATCCTCCATAGATAATTCATAATTGAAGACAGGTAATATCCGTTAACCTCTTCAATTATTTCTTTTCCTCATTTACCATTAATTCAACAGTGAGCGATTAATTTATAAACAATTTATAAATTAGAGATCTCAAATCACTCAGTTCCGGAATTAACAAATGAGAGAATTATCTTTCTACTTCTCAAAAGAAGGAATGGATTCCATATCTATAAATTACATTCCCAGCTATTTAATTCAAATGTGAATCTAAAATGCAAGTTTAGAGAATGTTGGCAAACAAACTTTAATGAAAAAATCAAGAATCACATTGAAATAAACAGGAGTCTATAATCACTCAGGATTAAGATTATTCATATATGATCATCTTGTGATTTAATTTAATATTCCTTTTCTTTAACGGAATTTGAAGGAATAATTAAATTAAATAGGTCCAAGTCCTATATGATCATAACATGTATAAATGCACCCAACTGGATGTCTCCACATCAACGGTTTAGATAAAACGGTCACATTCATAATGTCATTGGGCTGCATTAGTGACATTTTAATTAAAGATCTCATACTTTAATTAAATTCATCACGGACTTCATTTTTAGTTTATTTTCCATAATCTTAATCCTCTTGTATATAACACTTATATACTAAGATTATGGTAACATTAAATTAACTAGGGATTTTCTGTAATGTAAAATTAATACATACAAGAAGCATATTAGTTCGAAAATAAATGTCACTTTTATAAATAAGATAGAAATAATTTACAATTGCTTTAAGGGCACAATCCCCAACAATCTCCCACTTGCCCTAATGCATATGGGACATGTCTCTAAGTCCAAAATTATGAATATGCCTCTCAAACACTTTTGCAGGTAGAGTCTTGGTGAAAGGATAAGCAAGGTTGTCAGCAGACGCAATCTTGAGAATTGCCGCATCTCTTCTTTATACTATCTCTCGGATCAGATGATAATTCCTCTCTATATACTTTGACCTCTTGTGACTTCAAGGTTCCTTTGAATTGGCCACTACCCCATTATTGTCACAATATAAGGTGACTGGTCTATCCAAATTTGGAACAACTTCCAAATCAGTAAGGAACTTCTTTAGCCATACTGCTTCTTTAGCAGCTTCAGAAGTTGCTATATATTCAGCCTCCATAATGGAGTCTGCAGTACTGGATTGCTTGATACTTCTCCAGACTATGGCAAAGCCACCAAGAGTAAACACTAACCCAGATATCGACTTTCGATTATCCTTGTCTGATTGAAAATCAGAATCAGTGTATCCATCTATTTGAAGGTTATCACCCGAATAGATAAGCATATAGTTTCTCGTTATCTGAAGATACTTGAAAATATACTTCACTGCTATCCAATGATCAATTCCTAGATTTGATTGAAAATGACTGACTATACCCACCGCATAACAAATGTTGGCCCTAGTACACAACATGGCATACATTAGTCTGCCTTCTGCAGAGGCATAGGGTATGTGTCTCATGTTCTCTTCCTCTTCAGGTGTCTTAGGACACTGTTCCTTGGAGAGAACGACTCCATGTCGAGTTGGTAGGTAACCCTTTTTGGAATCTTGCATTCTATAACGCAACATCATCATATCAATATAAGATGTTTGAGATAGTGCCAACAATTTATTCTTACGATCTCGAACAATTCGAATTCCAAGAATATAATTCGCTTCTCCCAAATCTTTCATTTGGAATTGCTTGGCCAGCCAATCTTTAATTGCAGATAACGTTTCCACATCATTCCCAATGAGTAGAATATCATCCACATAAAGCACTAAAAATGCCACTTTACCATCCTTGATTCTCTTGTAAACACAAGGTTCATCAATGTTTTGGTCAAAACTATATGATTTAACGGTCTCATCAAATCTACGGTTCCAAGACCGAGAGGCTTGCTTTAGTCCGTAAATGGATCTAAGCAATTTGCAGACTTTCTGCTCTTGCCCTTCAGCTACAAAACCCTCTGGTTGCTACATGTAGATATCTTCATCTAGATAGCCATTCAAAAATGCTGTCGTGACATCCATCTGCCATATTTCATAGTCAAGACATGCAGCAATTGAAAGAAGTATACAGATGGATTTAAGCATGGCTACAGGAGAGTAAGTCTCCTCATAGTCGACTCCTTCCTTTTGGGTATAACCCTTAGCCACAAGCCTTGCTTTGAAAGTTTCTACTTTCCCATCCACACCTCTCTTTCTCTTATAGATCCATTTGCACGTTATTGGTCTGACACCTTATGGTAGATCTACAAGAGCCCAGACAGAATTGGAATACATAGACAACATTTCTTGGTTCATAGCCTCAAGCCATTTCTCTTTATCAGAATCTTCCATTGCATATTTAAATGTTAATGGATCATCATCGAATCCATCAGAAATGGCAACATTTGCCTCTTCATCTTGACGATAGCGGATTGGTAGAACAATCACCCTCCCACTGCGTCTAGGTGCCATGATATTCTGATTTGGTTCAGTGGTATCATTAGTGGTTTCTCCAACAACTTTTGTGGGTTGTGGTTTGATCTTATCATTAACTAACTCCTCGAGTACAACTTTACTATGAGGGTAAAAGTTTTGCTTATAATCATTTTCAAGAAAGATAACATTAGTCGAAACTATTACTTTCTTTTCTTGTGGATCATAAAACAAACATCCTCTTGTTTCTGTGGGATATCCTATGAACAGACACACTTCTGAAACTAGGTTTACTTCCTTTTCACAACTCTAGAGGTGTCTTTAGGATTGACTTAGACGGAACTACATTCAAAATGTATACCGCTGTTTGCAATGCATATCCCCAGAACATATCGGGCAGTGTAGAGTAGCTCATCATGGATCTAACCATATCAAGCAAAGTCCGGTTTCTCCTTTCAGCAACACCATTTTGCTGAGGGGTGCCAGGTGTTGTGAGTTGGTATAAAATACCATGCACTATCAAATAGTCTTTGAACTCGGCATCAATATACTCACCTCCTTGATCAAATCGAAGGCACTTCAAAGATTTACCTAGCTGCTTTTCAGCTTCTACATGGAATTCCTTAAACTTCTCAAAAGTTTCGGATTACCTATGCATAAGATTAAGATATCCATATCTAGATTAATCATCAATAAAAGTGACGAAGTACTCAAAACCACCTCTAGCTTGTGTGGACAAAGGACCACAACCATCACTATGTACAAGCTCAAGAGGTTCTTTGGCTCTAGACCCCTTTGCCGTGAAAGCTCTCTTAGTCATTTTTCCTTCTAGACAGGATTCACAAATAGGTAGAGTGCTAACATTTAGCTCTCTTAAAGGACCATCCTTTACTAGCCTATTTATCATATCTAGTGAAATATGACCTAATCTAAGATACCAAAGATATGTATCATTATCATGAAAAACCTTTTGCCTTTTAGGATATTCTACTCTAAATATTTCGGCATTTAGCAGTGGTTGTTCGTTTGGCTTAATCAAATAGAGTCCACTTTCAACTTTTGCACTACAAATATTACGCCCATTCTTGGAAATAATAATCTCATTATTACTGAAAGAAAGGGAAAACAATTGTTCATGCAACTTTGAAACAGAAATCAAATTTCTACGAAAACTAGGAATGTAATAAACATTGTTCAAAACCAGATTCCTATCTATGAAATCAAGTTTAACAACTCCTACCGCTCTTGCCGAAACCACTGCACCATTGCCTACTCGCATAGTGAAAGAACCATCTGCTAGCTCTTCATAAGAGCTAAGCATCTGCAAAGAAGAACAAACGTGATTAGTAGCGCCCGAGTCAACTACCTAAGTAGAAGAATCTTTAGCCACTAAACAAGATTCAAGAACAAGTAAATCAAATTTACCTTTCTTTTTCTACTTTAACTGAGCAAGGTACTTGGGACAATTTCTTTTCCAATGTCCATCCTCACTGCAATGGAAACATTTTCCTTTTGGTTTCTTTGAAGAGTTGTTCTTCTTTTCATAAGAAACTTTCCTTTTCTTTTGTTTTGATTGTCCACCTTGCCCTTTGCCTTTTCTCTTCTTAGAAGAAGATTGCTTATTCTCGGCAACATTTGCCTCCCCTTCTTTGACCTTTTCAATTGAAATGACCTTAAAAGTTTGCAATTCATTCAGCAACTGAGTTAATGTATAACTCAACTTATTCATCACATAGTTGCTTTTGAATTGCAGGAAAGTAGGTGAGAGTGATTCCAAAATCATACTCACTTGGGTTCCATCATCAATTGTTGCACCATGGGTTTCGGCTTTAGTGAAGTAGTTCATCATGTTCAAAACATGTTCTCCTACTGACTGTCCCTTCTTCATCTTAGCATTCATAGCCATCTTAATAGCCTCATGCCTTGATTGAATAGAAGGTTGACCAAACATCTCATTCAGAGACTCCATCATTCCACGGGTAGTCTCTGTATTCTCATGTTTTAGTCTAAGCACATCATTCATACCGTCAAGCATATAGGCACGAGCCTTATTGCTTGCCATAACCCATCTTTCATAATTATCTCATACATTACGAGCGGCGTTTGCAGGGGGTTCAGGCGGAACATTCTCAGTCAAAACAAATTTCAGGTTCTCACATGCAAGTGCAATATTAATGTTACTTTTCCACTTGATAAAGTTGTCACCAAATAATTTTTCATGAAGCAGTGCAAGCATTGGACTAGACATATTGCTGAAAAATAAATAAAGCGACATAAATTTATGAACAAACATCACATAACATGTACTTTAGGAATCATAAATGTGATGCATGATGCAATAATAATTTATCCTACCAATTCCAAGGTAATTTAATCTCACAATTGATATGCCACCGTAGGGTAGGTCAAATCAAAAGATAATTAAATAGAGACAATCTCCATTAATAAAATAAATTATCAAGACATTTCATATCTTCATATATTTTATTAATCACCTTTTATTTTAGTCAAAAATAATAACAAACAATTTATTAATATTTTTATGTGTGTGACCCACTATTTCAGTCTTTTAAAATTAATTCATAATCGCCGTCGTAGGGTAGGAAGATTAAGAATTATATTTCAAAAAACTTATCCTTTCGGAGACAAAGCCTTGATTATTAATTTTTAGTGAAAACCTTCCGTAGGGGGACGAAAGCTAGTCGTCGCGAGGCGTCACTAAAATCTCACCTTGCTTTTATCAATAGTGGAGACTGTAGATATTATTGTCATAAAACCTTCTCCCACTCATTATTTTATAATAAAAGTTTTAAAAACTTTTAAGTTATAAAACATCAAATGTTTTAACAAAATACAATCTTATTGGTTTACTTGGTTAAAAAATAATTATATTTCAATCTAACAATTAGATTAAAACAAATTATCTAACCAAAATTTAATAATAAAAGTTTCATAAACTTTTAAGTTATAAAACATCATATGTTTTAACAAAAACCAATCTCATTGATTATTTGATTAAAATTAATTTTCCACAATCTAACTTTTAGAGTACAAAAATTAAATTTTTAATCAAATCCTTAAATTATCAAAATAATTAACGAATTAGGATGATAAAAAAAGAAAAAAAATAAACACAAGAAAAATACAGAATTAGTCCATCTTAAAATTCGAACAATTCGATTGTTGCCCCCGATAGACCATACTCGTATTTTTATTTTATTTTCATTTTTTTTTTGTGAAAATCAAATTTTTCATAAAAATCAGATTTAAATAATCCATCACAAAAAAATAAAATAATAATCTATCTCATAGATTATATCTATCTTATAGATCAATCATAATATTAAACTCTTTAAAATTATGAACATGCTCGGAGTGGGTTTCATGAATGACATAATAATGCATGGCACATATATCACATATACATAAAAATAATTTGCAAGAAATTATAAACGATGAATTGGATCGATGCCTTAAATTACACCCCTAAATCTAAACAGAAAAAAGTAAATTACATAGCGGGGTAATCGGGGAGTGATAGGCAAAAACCAAACTATATAAAATTACAACTTCTATACCCTTTTAAACTTAGGGTCTACATCATGATCCTATCAAAACCAATTTAAGGCATCCATCAAAAAACATCCATGCATCCATTCATCCATTCATCACAAAAATAAGATCAAATCCTATAGCCCACTCCTAAATAAATTTAATTCCATGGAATCATATTCTTATATCAAAACAACCTCGCTCTGATACCATTTGTTGGAAATTAAACCGCTCCGAAACAATTTCGGATCGAATAAAATCCGTCTTTTCGATCAAATCGAACGGGAGCGGAAGCGGTATTAATCAGAATATAGATCGTGATATAAGAACATAATATCCATGCAAATTAAATTTATTTAAAGCTAAAAAAAAGATAAAGAAAGTACCTTTTTCTTAAACCTCCTTTGAATCTTGAAGCTCGTAAACACCACGATCTTCCGATTCAATCCTCCCTTTGTACGGTAGTGAGTGGGCACCGAAATAAATCTATTAAGTTCCTAACTTAATTTTTCTATGATTATTTCAACACATGAAATCGTAGAATTGGGCTACAGTATGAGTAGGATTTTTAATCTATATTAAAAATAAACATAAGAAGAAAAGAGATTAGCAACTAAGCTTTTTGATTTCGTAAATCAAAACAGCCGATAATTGATTATGGAGACAATCAATTCCTTTTTCTTTCTCTCACAAAGCAAACGTCTCACGTTTGTTTTTATTTTTTAGTCGGCGTCGCTTTTGATCCCTTTTTTATCTTATATTTATAATCTGATTTAGGTCAAATCCCAATACATATTAGTTTCCTATCTTAAACAGATTCAGAATCACGAAGATAAGGAAACAAATTAATAATTATATCTAATAATTATTAATTATTACTAATATGTAAATAATATAAATATCTTATATTTATTTAATTCCTAACACAGTCAAACTGTGGAATATCATATATTCCCGGAATTAATTAATATTTACACATAAGTCCAAACTTTATGAAAACTTATTTTTCATAACACTTTAGGAACTTAAATATTATTATGAACCCGTCAATAAAGTAGGAAGGCGAATCGGGGACCATGGACCTATAATCAAGAGCTCCAATAAATTGAATAAATAATTAAACTCTTTAATTAATTTATTCAACTTATTAATTCCGATATTATTCCACTAAAAATTCAGAATTGAGCAGTCCATTGATTTAATCATTTCATATGAATTAATCCTCCATAGATAATTCATAATTGAAGACAGGTAATATCCGTTAACCTCTTCAATTATTTCTTTTCCTCATTTACCATTAATTCACCAGTGAGCGATTAATTTATAAACAATTTATAAATTAGAGATCTCAAATCACTCAGTTCCAGAATTAACAAATGAGAGAATTATCTTTCTACTTCTCAAAATAAGGAAAGGATTCCATATCTATAAATTACATTCCCAGTTATTTAATTCAAATGTGAATCTAAAATGCAAGTTTAGACAATGTTGGCAAACAAACTTTAACGAGCAAATCAAGAATCACATTGAAATAAACAGGAGTCTATAATCACTCAGGATTAAGATTATTCATATATGATCATCTTGTGATTTAATTTAATATTCCTTTTCTGTAACGGAATTTGAAGGAATAATTAAATTAAATCGGTCCAAGTCCTATATGATCATATCATATATAAATGCACCCAACTGGATGTTTCCACATCAACGGCTTGGATAAAACGGTCACATTCATAATGTCATTGGGCTGCATTAGTGACATTTTAATTAAAGATCCCATACTTTAATTAAATTCATCACGGACTTCATTTTTAGTTTATTTTCCATAATCTTAATCCTCTTGTATAAAACACTTATATACTAAGATTATGGTAACATTAAATAAACTAGGGATTTTCTGTGATGTAAAATAAATACATACAAGAAGCATATTAGTTCAAAAATAAATGTAGCTTTTATAAATAAGATAAAAATAATTCACAATTGCTTTAAGGGCACAATCCCCAACAATCTCCTACTTGCCCTAAAGCATATGGGACATGTCTCTAAGTCCAAAATTATGAATATGCCTCTCAAACACTTTTTGCAAGCAGAGTCTTGGTGAAAGGATCAGCAAGGTTTTCAGCAGACGCAATCTTGAGAATTGCCGCATCTCTTCTTTGTACTATCTCTCAGATCAGATGATACTTTCTCTCTATATGCTTTGACCTCTTGTGACTTCGAGGTTCCTTTGAATTGGCCACTGCACTACTATTGTCACAATATAAGGTGACTGGTCTATCCAAATTTGGAACAACTTCCAAATCAGTAAGGAACTTCTTTAGCTGCTTAGAAGCTGCTATATATTCAGCCTCCATAGAGGAGTCTGCAGTACTGGATTGCTTGATACTTCTCCAGACTATGGCACCGCCACCAAGAGTAAACACTGACCCAGATATCGACTTTCGATTATCCTTGTCTGATTGAAAATCAGAATCAGTGTATCCATCTATTTGAAGGTTATCACCCGAATAGATAAGCATATAGTTTCTCGTTATCCGAAGATACTTGAGAATATACTTCACTGCTATCCAATGATCAATTCCTGGATTTGATTGAAAATGACTGACTATACCCACCGCATAACAAATGTTGGGCCTAGTACACAACATGGCATACATTAGTCTGTCTTCTGCAGAGGCATAGGGTATGTGTCTCATGTTCTCTTCCTCTTCAGGTGTCTTAGGACACTGTTCCTTGGAGAGAACGACTCCATGTCGAGTTGGTAGGTAACCCTTTTTGGAATCTTGCATTCTATAACGCAACATCATCTTATCAATATAAGATGTTTGAGACAGTGCCAACAATTTATTCTTACGATCTCGAACAATTCGAATTCCAAGAATATAATTCGCTTCTCCTAAATCTTTCATTTAGAATTGCTTGGCCAGCCAATCTTTAATTACAGATAACGTTTCCACATCATTCCCAATGAGTAGAATATCATCCACATAAAGCACTAAAAATGCCACTTTACCATCCTTGATTCTCTTGTAGACACAAGGTTCATCAATGTTTTGGTCAAAACCATATGATTTAACGGTCTCATCAAATCTATGGTTCCAAGACCGAGAGGCTCGATTTAGTCTGTAAATGGATCTAAGCAATTTGTAGACTTTCTGCTCTTGCCCTTCAGCTACAAAACCCTCTGGTTGCTGCATGTAGATATCTTCATCTAGATAGCTATTCAAAAATGTTGTCTTGACATCCATCTGCCATATTTCATAGTCAAGACATGCAGCAATTGAAAGAAGTATACAGATGGATTTAAGCATGGCTACAGGAGAGAAAGTCTCCTAATAGTCGACTCCTTCCTTTTGGGTATAACCCTTAGCCACAAGCCTTGCTTTGAAAGTCTCTACTTTCCCATCCACACCTCTCTTTCTCTTATAGATCCATTTGCACCTTATTTGTCTAACACCTTCAGGTAGATCTACAAGAGCCCAGACGGAATTGGAATACATAGACTCCATTTCTTGGTTCATAGCCTCAAGCCATTTCTCTTTATCAGAATCTTCCATTGCATATTTAAATGTTAATGGATCATCATCGACTCCATCAGAAATGCCAGCATTTGCCTCTTCATCTTGACGATAACGGATTGGTGGAACAATCACCCTCTGACTGCATCTAGGTGCCATTATATTCTGATTTGGTTCAGTGGTATCATTAGTGTTTTCTCCAACAACTTTTGTGGGTTGTGGTTTGATCTTATCATTAAGTAACTCCTCGAGTACAACTTTACTACGAGGGCAAAAGTTTTGCATATAATCATTTTCAAGAAAGATAACATTAGTCGAAACTCTTACTTTCTTTTCTTGTGGATCATAAAACAAACATCCTCTTGTTCCTGTGGGATATCCTATGAACAGACACACTTCTGAAACTAGGTTTACTTCCTTTCCACAACTCTAGAGGTGTCTTTAGGATTGACTTAGACGGAACTACATTCAAAATGTATACCGCTGTTTGCAACGCATATCCCCAGAACATATCGGGCAGTGTAGAGTAGCTCATCATGGATCTAACCATATCAAGCAAAGTCCGGTTTCTCCTTTCAGCAACACCATTTTGCTGAGGGGTGCCAGGTGTTGTGAGTTGGTATAAAATACCATGCACTATCAAATAGTCTTTGAACTCGGCATCAATATACTCACCTCCTTGATCAAATCGAAGGCACTTCAAAGATTTACCTAGCTGCTTTTCAGTTTCTACATGGAATTCCTTAAACTTCTCAAAAGTTTCGGATTTCCTATGCATAAGATTAAGATATCCATATCTAGATTAATCATCAATAAAAGTGACGAAGTACTCAAAACCACCTCTAGAATGTGTGGACAAAGGACCACAAACATCACTATGTACAAGCTCAAGAGGTTCTTTGGCTCTAGACCCCAGTGCCGTGAAAGCTCTCTTAGTCATTTTTCCTTCTAGACAGGATTCACAAATAGGGAGAGTGCTAACATTTAGCTCTCTTAAAGGACCATCCTTTACTAGCCTATTTATCCTATCTAGTGAAATATGACATAATCTAAGATGCCAAAGATATGTATCATTATCATGAAAAACCTTTTGCCTTTTAGGATGTTCTACTCTAAATATTTCGGCATTTAGCAGTGGTTGTTCGTTTGGCTTAATCAAATAGAGTCCATTTTCAACTTTTTCACTACAAATATTACACCCATTCTTGGAAATAATAATCTCATTATTACTGAAAGAAAGGGAAAACAATTGTTCATGCAACTTTGAAACAGAAATCAAATTTCTACGAAAACTAGGAATGTAATAAACATTGTTCAAAACCAGATTCCTATCTATGAAATCAAGTTTAACAACTTCCACCGCTCTTACCGAAACCACTGCACCATTGCCTACTCGCATAGTGAAAGAACCATCTGCTAGCTCTTCATAAGAGCTAAGCATCTGCAAAGAAGAACAAACGTGATTAGTAGCGCCCGAGTCAACTACCCAAGTAGAAGAATCTTTAGCCACTAAACAAGATTCAAGAACAAGTAAATCAAATTTACCTTTCTTTTTCTACTTTAACTGAGCAAGGTACTTGGGACAATTTCTTTTCCAATGTCCATCCTCACTGCAATGGAAACATTTTCCTTTTGGTTTCTTTGAAGAGCTGTTCTTCTTTTCATAAGAAACTTTCCTTTTCTTTTGTTTTGATTGTCCACCTTGCCCTTTGCCTTTTCTCTTCTTAGAAGAAGATTGCTTATTCTCGGCAACATTTGCCTCCCCTTCTTTGACCTTTTCAATTGAAATGGCCTTAAAAGTTTGCAATTCATTCAGCAACTGAGTTAATGTATAACTCAACTTATTCATCACATAGTTGCTTTTGAATTGCAGGAAAGCAGGTGAGAGTGATTCCAAAATCATACTCACTTGGGTTCCATCATCAATTGTTGCACCATGGGTTTCGGCTTCAGTGAAGTAGTTCATCATGTTCAAAACATGTTCTCCCACTGACTGTCCCTTCTTCATCTTAGCATTCATAGCCATCTTAATAGCCTCATGCCTTGATTGAATAGAAGGTTGACCAAACATCTCATTCAGAGACTCCATCATTCCACAGGCAGTCTCTGTATTCTCATGTTTTAGTCTAAGCACATCATTCATACCGGCAAGCATATAGGCACGAGCCTTATTGCTTGCCATAACCCATCTTTCATAATTATCTCGTACATTACGAGCGGCGTTTGCAGGGGGTTCAGGCGGAACATTCTCACTCAAAACAAATTTCAGGTTCTCACATGCAAGTGCAATATTAATGTTACTTTTCCACTTGATAAAGTTGTCACCAGATAATTTTTCATGAAGCAGTGCAAGCATTGGACTAGACATATTGCTGAAAAATAAATAAAGCGACATAAATTTACGAACAAACATCACATAACATGTACTTTAGGAATCATAAATGTGATGCATGATGCAATAACAATTTATCCTACAAATTCCAAGGTAATTTAATCTCACAATTGATATGCCACCGTAGGGTAGGTCAAATCAAAAGATAATTGAATAGAGACAATCTCCATTAATAAAATAAATTCTCAAGACATCTCATATCTTCATATATTTTATTAATCACCTTTTATTTTGGTCAAAAATATTAACAAACAATTTATTAATATTTTTATGAGTGTGTCCCACTATTTCAGTCTTTTAAAATTAATTCATAATCGCCGTCGTAGGGTAGGAAGATTGAGAATTAAATTTCAAAAACTTATCCTTTCGGAGACAAAGCCTTGATTATTAATTTTTAGTGAAAACCTTCCGTAGGGGGACGAAAGCTAGTCGTCGCGAGGCGTCACTAAAATCTCACCTTGCTTTTATCAATAGTGGAGACTGTAGATATTATTGTCATAAAACCTTCTCCCACTCATTATTTTATAATAAAAGTTTTAAAAACTTTTAAGTTATAAAACATCAAATGTTTTAACAAAATACAATCTTATTGGTTTACTTGGTTAAAAAATAATTATATTTCAATCTAACAATTAGATTAAAACAAATTATCTAACCAAAATTTAATAATAAAAGTTTCATAAACTTTTAAGTTATAAAACATCATATGTTTTAACAAAAACCAATCTCATTGATTATTTGATTAAAATTAATTTTCCACAATCTAACTTTTAGAGTACAAAAATTAAATTTTTAATCAAATCCTTAAATTATCAAAATAATTAACGAATTAGGATGATAAAAAAAGAACAAAAATAAACACAAGAAAAATACAGAATTAGTCCATCTTAAAATTCGAACAATTCGATTGTTGCCCCCGATAGACCATACCCGTATTTTTATTTTATTTTCATTTTTTTTTTGTGAAAATCAAATTTTTCATAAAAATCAGATTTAAATAATCCATCACAAAAAAATAAAATAATAATCTATCTCATAGATTATATCTATCTTATAGATCAATCATAATATTAAACTCTTTAAAATTATGAACATGCTCGGAGTGGGTTTCATGAATGACATAATAATGCATGGCATATATATCACATATACATAAAAATAATTTGCAAGAAATTATAAACGATGAATTGGATCGATGCCTTAAATTACACCCCTAAATCTAAACAGAAAAAAGTGAATTACATAGCGGGGTAATCAGGGAGGGATAGGCAAAAACCAAACTATATAAAATTACAACTTCTATACCCTTTTAAACTTAAGGTGTACATCATGATCCTATCAAAACCAATTTAAGGCATCGATCCAAAAACATCCATGCATCCATTCATCCATTCATCATAAAAATAAGATCAAATCCTATAGCCCACTCCTAAAGAAATTTAATTCCATGGAATCATATTCTTATATCAAAACAACCTCGCTCTGATACCATTTGTTGGAAATTAAACCGCTCCGAAATAATTTCGGGTCGAATAAAAATCGTCTTTTCGATCAAATCGAACGGGAGCGGAAGCGGTATTAATCAGAATATAGATCGTGATATAAGAACATAATATCCATGCAAATTAAATTTATTTAAAGCTAAAGAAGAGATAAAGAAAGTACCTTTTTCTTAAACCTCCTTTGAATCTTGAAGCTCGTAAACACCACGATCTTCCGATTCAATCCTCCCTTTGAACGGTAGTGAGTGGGCACCGAAATAAATCTATTAAGTTCCTAACTTAATTTTTCTATGATTATTTCAACACATGAAATCGTAGAATTGGGCTACAGTATGAGTAGGATTTTTAATCTACGTTAAAAATAAACATAAGAAGAAAAGAGATTAGCAACTAAGCTTTTTGATTTCGTAAATCAAAACAGCCGAGAATTGATTATGGAGACAATCAATTCCTTTTTCTTTCTCTCACAAAGCAAACGTCTCACGTTTGTTTTTATTTTTTAGTCGGCGTCGCTTTTGATCCCTTTTTTATCTTATATTTATAATCAGATTTAGGTCAAATCCCAATACATATTAGTTTCCTATCTTAAACAGATTCAGAATCACGAAGATAAGGAAAGAAATTAATAATTATATCTAATAATTATTAATTATTACTAATATATAAATAATATAAATATCTTATATTTATTTAATTCCTAACACAGTCAAACTGTGGAATATCATATATTCCCGGAATTAATTAATATTTACACATAAGTCCAAACTTTATGAAAACTTATTTTTCATAACACTTTAGGAACTTAAATATTATTATCAACCCGTCAATAAAGTAGGAAGGCGAATCGGGGACCATGGACCTATAATCAAGAGCTCCAATAAATTGAATAAATAATTAAACTCTTTAATTAATTTATTCAACTTATTAATTCCGATATTATTCCACTAAAAATTCAGAATTGAGCAGTCCATTGATTTAATCATTTCATATGAATTAATCCTCCATAGATAATTCATAATTGAAGACAGGTAATATCCGTTAACCTCTTCAATTATTTCTTTTCCTCATTTACCATTAACTCACCAGTGAGCGATTAATTTATAAACAATTTATAAATTAGAGATCTCAAATCACTCAGTTCCAGAATTAACAAATGAGAGAATTATCTTTCTACTTCTCAAAATAAGGAAAGGATTCCATATCTATAAATTACATTCCCAGTTATTTAATTCAAATGTGAATCTAAAATGCAAGTTTAGACAATGTTGGCAAACAAACTTTAACGAGCAAATCAAGAATCACATTGAAATAAACAGGAGTCTATAATCACTCAGGATTAAGATTATTCATATATGATCATCTTGTGATTTAATTTAATATTCCTTTTCTGTAACGGAATTTGAAGGAATAATTAAATTAAATCGGTCCAAGTCCTATATGATCATATCATATATAAAGGCACCCAACTGGATGTTTCCACATCAACGGTTTGGATAAAACGGTCACATTCATAATGTCATTGGGCTGCATTAGTGACATTTTAATTAAAGATCCCATACTTTAATTAAATTCATCACGGACTTCATTTTTAGTTTATTTTCCATAATCTTAATCCTCTTGTATAAAACACTTATATACTAAGATTATGGTAACATTAAATAAACTAGGGATTTTCTGTGATGTAAAATAAATACATACAAGAAGCATATTAGTTCAAAAATAAATGTAGCTTTTATAAATAAGATAAAAATAATTCACAATTGCTTTAAGGGCACAATCCCCAACAATCTCCCACTTACCCTAAAGCATATGGGACATGTCTCTAAGTCCAAAATTATGAATATGCCTCTCAAACACTTTTTGCAAGCAGAGTCTTGGTGAAAGGATCAGCAAGGTTGTCAGCAGACGCAATCTTGAGAATTGCCGCATCTCTTCTTTGTACTATCTCTCGGATCAGATGATACTTCCTCTCTATATGCTTTGACTTCTTATGACTTCGAGGTTCCTTTGAATTGGCCACTGCACTACTATTGTCACAATATAAGGTGACTGGTCTATCCAAATTTGGAACAACTTCCAAATCAGTAAGGAACTTCTTTAGTTGCTTAGAAGCTGCTATATATTCAGCCTCCATAGTGGAGTCTGCAGTACTGGATTGCTTGATACTTCTCCAGACTATGGCACCGCCACCAAGAGTAAACATTGACCCAGATATCGACTTTCGATTATCCTTGTCTGATTGAAAATCAGAATCAGTGTATCCATCTATTTGAAGGTTAACACCCGAATAGATAAGCATATAGTTTCTCGTTATCCGAAGATACTTGAGAATATACTTCACTGCTATCCAATGATCAATTCCTGGATTTGATTGAAAACGACTGACTATACCCACCGCATAACAAATGTTGGGCCTAGTACACAACATGGCATACATTAGTCTGTCTTCTGCAGAGGCATAGGGTATGTGTCTCATGTTCTCTTCCTTTTCAGATGTCTTAGGACACTGTTCCTTGGAGAGAACGACTCCATGTCGAGTTGGTAGGTAACCCTTTTTGGAATCTTGCATTCTATAACGCAACATCATCTTATCAATATAAGATGTTTGAGACAGTGCCAACAATTTATTCTTACGATCTTGAACAATTCGAATTCCAAGAATATAATTCGCTTCTCCTAAATCTTTCATTTGGAATTGCTTGGCCAGCCAATCTTTAATTGCAGATAACGTTTCCACATCATTCCCAATGAGTAGAATATCATCCACATAAAGCACTAAAAATGCCACTTTACCATCCTTGATTCTCTTGTAGACACCAGGTTCATCAATGTTTTGGTCAAAACCATATGATTTAACGGTCTCATCAAATCTATGGTTCCAAGACCGAGAGGCTTGCTTTAGTCTGTAAATGGATCTAAGCAATTTGTAGACTTTCTGCTCTTGCCCTTCAGCTACAAAACCCTCTGGTTGCTGCATGTAGATATCTTCATCTAGATAGCCATTCAAAAATGCTGTCTTGACATCCATCTGCCATATTTCATAGTCAAGACATGCAGCAATTGAAAGAAGTATACGGATGGATTTAAGCATGGCTACAGGAGAGAAAATCTCCTAATAGTCGACTCCTTCCTTTTGGGTATAACCCTTAGCCACAAGCCTTGCTTTGAAAGTCTCTACTTTCCCATCCACACCTCTCTTTCTCTTATAGATCCATTTGCACCTTATTGGTCTAACACCTTCAGGTAGATCTACAAGAGCCTAGACGGAATTGGAATACATAGACTCCATTTCTTGGTTCATAGCCTCAAGCCATTTCTCTTTATCAAAATCTTCCATTGCATATTTAAGTATTAATGGATCATCATCGACTCCATCAGAAATGCCAGCATTTGCCTCTTCATCTTGACGATAACGGATTGGTGGAACAATCACCCTCCCACTGCATCTAGGTGCCATTATATTCTGATTTGGTTCAGTGGTATCATTAGTGTTTTCTCCAACAACTTTTGTGGGTTGTGGTTTGATCTTATCATTAAGTAACTCCTCGAGTACAACTTTACTACGAGGGCAAAAGTTTTGCATATAATCATTTTCAAGAAAGATAACATTAGTCGAAACTATTACTTTCTTTTCTTGTGGATCATAAAACAAACATCCTCTTGTTCCTGTGGGATATCCTATGAACAGACACACTTCTGAAACTAGGTTTACTTCCTTTCCACAACTCTAGAGGTGTCTTTAGGATTGACTTAGACGGAACTACATTCAAAATATATACCGCTGTTTGCAACGCATATCCCCAGAACATATCGGGCAGTGTAGAGTAGCTCATCATGGATCTAACCATATCAAGCAAAGTCCGGTTTCTCCTTTCAGCAACACCATTTTGCTGAGGGGTGCCAGGTGTTGTGAGTTGGTATAAAATACCATGCACTATCAATTAGTCTTTGAACTCGGCATCAATATACTCACCTCCTTGATCAAATCGAAGGCACTTCAAAGATTTACCTAGCTGCTTTTCAGTTTCTATATGGAATTCCTTAAACTTCTCAAAAGTTTCGGATTTCCTATGCATAAGATTAAGATATCCATATCTAGATTAATCATCAATAAAAGTGACAAAGTACTCAAAACAACCTCTAGCTTGTGTGGACAAAGGACCACAAACATCACTATGTATAAGCTCAAGAGGTTCTTTGGCTCTAGACCCCTTTGCCGTGAAAGCTCTCTTAGTCATTTTTCCTTCTAGACAGGATTCACAAATAGGGAGAGTGCTAACATTTAGCTCTCTTAAAGGACCATCCTTTACTAGCCTATTTATCCTATCTAGTGAAATATGACATAATCTAAGATGCCAAAGATATATATCATTATCATGAAAAACCTTTTGCCTTTTAGGATGTTCTACTCTAAATATTTCGGCATTTAGCAGTGGTTGTTCGTTTGGCTTAATCAAATAGAGTCCATTTTCAACTTTTGCACTACAAATATTACGCCCATTCTTGGAAATAATAATCTCATTATTACTGAAAGAAAGGGAAAACAATTGTTCATGCAACTTTGAAATAGAAATCAAATTTCTAAGAAAACTAGGAATGTAATAAACATTGTTCAAAACCAGATTCCTATCTATGAAATGAAGTTTAACAACTCCCACCGCTCTTGCCGAAACCACTGCACCATTGCCTACTCGCATAGTGAAAGAACCATCTGCTAGCTCTTCATAAGAGCTAAGCATCTGCAAAGAAGAACAAACGTGATTAGTAGCGCCCGAGTCAACTACCCAAGTAGAAGAATCTTTAGCCACTAAACAAGATTCAAGAACAAGTAAATCAAATTTACCTTTCTTTTTCTACTTTAACTGAGCAAGGTACTTGGGACAATTTCTTTTCCAATGTCCATCCTCACTGCAATGGAAACATTTTCCTTTTGGTTTCTTTGAAGAGCTGTTCTTCTTTTCATAAGAAACTTTCCTTTTCTTTTGTTTTGATTGTCCACCTTGCCCTTTGCCTTTTCTCTTCTTAGAAGAAGATTGCTTATTCTCGGCAACATTTGCCTCCCCTTCTTTGACCGTTTCAATTGAAATGGCCTTAAAAGTTTGCAATTCATTCAGCAACTGAGTTAATGTATAACTCAACTTATTCATCACATAGTTGCTTTTGAATTGTAGGAAAGCAGGTGAGAGTGATTCCAAAATCATACTCACTTGGGTTCCATCATCAATTGTTGCACCATGGGTTTCGGCTTCAGTGAAGTAGTTCATCATGTTCAAAACATGTTCTCCCACTGACTGTCCCTTCTTCATCTTAGCATTCATAGCCATCTTAATAGCCTCATGCCTTGATTGAATAGAAGGTTGACCAAACATCTCATTCAGAGACTCCATCATTCCACGGGCAGTCTCTGTATTCTCATGTTTTAGTCTAAGCACATCATTCATACCGGCAAGCATATAGGCACGAGCCTTATTGCTTGCCATAACCCATCTTTCATAATTATCTCGTACATTACGAGCGGCGTTTGCAGGGGGTTCAGGCGGAACATTCTCAGTCAAAACAAATTTCAGGTTCTCACATGCAAGTGCAATATTAATGTTACTTTTCCACTTGATAAAGTTGTCACCAGATAATTTTTCATGAAGCAGTGCATGCATTGGACTAGACATATTGCTGAAAAATAAATAAAGCGACATAAATTTACGAACAAACATCACATAACATGTACTTTAGGAATCATAAATGTGATGCATGATGCAATAACAATTTATCCTACCAATTCCAAGGTAATTTAATCTCACAATTGATATGCCACCGTAGGGTAGGTCAAATCAAAAGATAATTGAATAGAGACAATCTCCATTAATAAAATAAATTCTCAAGACATCTCATATCTTCATATATTTTATTAATCACCTTTTATTTTAGTCAAAAATATTAACAAACAATTTATTAATATTTTTATGAGTGTGTCCCACTATTTCAGTCTTTTAAAATTAATTCATAATCGCCGTCGTAGGGTAGGAAGATTGAGAATTAAATTTCAAAAACTTATCCTTTCGGAGACAAAGCCTTGATTATTAATTTTTAGTGAAAACCTTCCGTAGGGGGACGAAAGCTAGTCGTCGCGAGGCGTCACTAAAATCTCACCTTGCTTTTATCAATAGTGGAGACTGTAGATATTATTGTCATAAAACCTTCTCCCACTCATTATTTTATAATAAAAGTTTTAAAAACTTTTAAGTTATAAAACATCAAATGTTTTAACAAAATACAATCTTATTGGTTTACTTGGTTAAAAAATAATTATATTTCAATCTAACAATTAGATTAAAACAAATTATCTAACCAAAATTTAATAATAAAAGTTTCATAAACTTTTAAGTTATAAAACATCATATGTTTTAACAAAAACCAATCTCATTGATTATTTGATTAAAATTAATTTTCCACAATCTAACTTTTAGAGTACAAAAATTAAATTTTTAATCAAATCCTTAAATTATCAAAATAATTAACGAATTAGGATGATAAAAAAAGAACAAAAATAAACACAAGAAAAATACAGAATTAGTCCATCTTAAAATTCGAACAATTCGATTATTGCCCCCGATAGACCATACCCGTATTTTTATTTTATTTTCATTTTTTTTTGTGAAAATCAAATTTTTCATAAAAATCAGATTTAAATAATCCATCACAAAAAAATAAAATAATAATCTATCTCATAGATTATATCTATCTTATAGATCAATCATAATATTAAACTCTTTAAAATTATGAACATGCTCGGAGTGGGTTTCATGAATGACATAATAATGCATGGCACATATATCACATATACATAAAAATAATTTGCAAGAAATTATAAACGATGAATTGGATCGATGCCTTAAATTACACCCCTAAATCTAAACAGAAAAAAGTAAATTACATAGCGGGGTAATCAGGGAGGGATAGGCAAAAACCAAACTATATAAAATTACAACTTCTATACCCTTTTAAACTTAGGGTGTACATCATGATCCTATCAAAACCAATTTAAGGCATCGATCCAAAAACATCCATGCATCCATTCATCCATTCATCATAAAAATAAGATCAAATCCTATAGCCCACTCCTAAATAAATTTAATTCCATGGAATCATATTCTTATATCAAAACAACCTCGCTCTGATACCATTTGTTGGAAATTAAACCGCTCCGAAACAATATCGGATCAAATAAAATCCGTCTTTTCGATCAAATCGAACAGGAGCGGAAGCGGTATTAATCAGAATATAGATCGTGATATAAGAACATAATATCCATGCAAATTAAATTTATTTAAAGCTAAAAAAGAGATAAAGAAAGTACCTTTTTCTTAAACCTCCTTTGAATCTTGAAGCTCGTAAACACCACGATCTTCCGATTCAATCCTCCCTTTGAACGGTAGTGAGTGGGAACCGAAATAAATCTATTAAGTTCCTAACTTAATTTTTCTACGATTATTTCAACACATGAAATCGTAGAATTGGGCTAAAGTATGAGTAGAATTTTTAATCTATATTAAAACTAAACATAAGAAGAAAAGAGATTAGCAACTAAGCTTTTTGATTTCGTAAATCAAAACAGCCGAGAATTGATTATGGAGACAATCAATTCCTTTTTCTTTCTCTCACAAAGCAAACATCTCACGTTTGTTTTTATTTTTTAGTCGGTGTCGCTTTTGATCCTTTTTTTATCTTATATTTATAATCAGATTTAGGTCAAATCCCAATACATATCAGTTTCCTATCTTAAACAGATTCATAATCATGAAGATAAGGAAACAAATTAATAATTATCTCTAATAATTATTAATTATTACTAATATGTAAATAATATAAATATCTTATATTTATTTAATTCCTAACACAGTCAAACTGTGGAATATCATATATTCCTGGAATTAATTAATATTTACACATAAGCCCAAACTTTATGAAAACTTATTTTTCATAACACTTTAGGAACTTAAATATTATTATCAACCCGTCAATAAAGTAGGAAGGCGAATCGGGGACCATGGACCTATAATCAAGAGCTCCAATAAATTGAATAAATAATTAAACTCTTTAATTAATTTATTCAACTTATTAATTCCGATATTATTCCACTAAAATTTCCGAATTGCACTCTCTTTAATTATAGAACATATTTACTCTACGAATTTGAGCAGCCCATTGATTTAATCATTTCATATGAATTAATCCTCCATAGATAAGTCATAATTGAAGACAGGTAATATTCGTTAACCTCTTCAATTATTTCTTTTCCTCATTTACCATTAATTCACCAGTGAGCGATTAATTTATAAACAATTTATAAATTAGAGATCTCAAATCACTCAGTTCCAGAATTAACAAATGAGAGAATTATCTTTCTACTTCTCAAAAGAAGGAATAGATTCCATATCTATAAATTACATTCCCAGCTATTTAATTCAAATGTGAATCTAAAATGCAAGTTTAGAGAATGTTGGAAACAAACTTTAACGAGCAAATCAAGAATCACATTGAAATAAACAGGAGTCTATAATCACTCAGGATTAAGATTATTCATATATGATCATCTTGTGATTTAATTTAATATTCCTTTTCTTTAACGGAATTTGAAGGAATAATTAAATTAAATCGGTCCAAGTCCTATATGATCATATCATATATAAATGCACCCAACTGGATGTCTCCACATCAACGGTTTGGATAAAACGGTCACATTCATAATGTCATTGGGCTGCATTAGTGACATTTTAATTAAAGATCCCATACTTTAATTAAATTCATCACGGACTTCATTTTTAGTTTATTTTCCATAATCTTCATCTTCTTGTATATAACACTTATATACTAAGATTATGGTAACATTAAATAAACTAGGGATTTTCTGTGATGTAAAATAAATGCATACAAGAAGCATATTAGTTCAAAAATAAATGTCGCTTTTATAAATAAGATAAAAACAATTCACAATTGCTTTAAGGGCACAATCCCCAACAGTTAGCACCTTGATTCTTAACTTCTTGAATTCCTATCGAAGCTCCTTCTTGACTTGTACGAGTCCTAATTCTACCTTCTCCTCCCTACTTAAGGCATCAGCTACCACACTTGCCTTGCCTAGGTGGTAGTGAGTCCTGCATTTGTAATCCTTTACAAGTTCTAGCCATCCTTCATGCCTTATGCTAAGATCCTTTTACTTGAAGAAATACTTTAAGCTTTTGTGATCTGAGAAGATTCTCACACTTGGCTCCGTAGAGATAGTGCCTCCAGATCTTCAGCGCATAAACAACCGCTGCTAGCTCTAGGTCATGCGTGGGATAGTTCTACTCGTGATTCTTAAGCTGCCTCGAAGCATAAGCAATCACCTACCTTTACTGTATCAGCACACATCTTAATCCTTTTCTCGAGGCATCAGCGTAAACCACGAAATCTTCATTCCCTTCCGGAATGGCCAACACTGGGGTTGTGGTTAGCACCTTCTCCAAGGTTTGGAAACCTTCCTCGCACTCGGGCATCCACTTGAACTTGGAGTCCTTATTTCACAGTCGCGTCATGGGCTTAGACATCGACGAGAATCCTTTGATGAATCTGCGATAATATGCAGCGAGTCGTGGGAAACTTCTTATCTCATTCACGTTCCTTAGAGACTTCCAGCTGCTTACTACTTTAATCTTAGCTGGATCCACCTTGATTCCTTCTACTGAAACTATATGTCCTAGAAACATAACTTCCTTGAGCCAAAACTCACACTTACTGAACTAAGCGTAAAGCCTTTCTCTCATTAACGTCTCCAGCACCATTCTTAGGTGCTCTTAGTGTTCCTCTTCGTTCTTTGAATAGATGAGGATATTATCCATGAAAACTAGCACAAACTTATCTAGATACGGGTGAAAAACCTCTGTTCATTAAATCCATGAACACCTCTGGGGCGTTGGTCAATCCAAAAGGTATTACTACTAACTCGTAATGTCCATTGTGAGTTCTAAAAGTGGTTTTAGGAATATCCTCCTTTCGGATCTTCAGTTGAAGATACCCAGATATGGGGCATGCCTCGATAACTGGTCTATACGTGTTTTTTTCTCGTCTGAAACCACAAATATGGGGCATGCCTCGATAACTGGTTGAACTCTTGATTGTACTTTGACAACGTCTTCTTTCCTTGCCTAAAGTTCCAGATCTCCATCTCATTTGCCTTACGATAGCAATCCGGGATATACTTCTGATATAACTTGTACTTGAAGTCTTCACAACCATTCTCTGTCCATTGCTCCAAAGTTATCGTCCTTCGAACGGACTCTCACTAGTAGTCCGTACCATTCATGCGCATAAAAGAGCACAACCAAGCTATAAAATCGAAAATTCACTTATAAGGAAGAAACCCATTTCTCGACTCCCATTAGGTCTCCTAAACTATTAAAAGACGGAGGGTTGTGTTTGAGAAACACATTCTTGGCTTTCGAGTCGCGGTTCAGGACTTTCTTATGTGTCCTTGCTTTCTCCTTTGATTTCGGCTTGACGTCTTCTTGACGGCATTCTAAAGAATCTTAAGTATTAGCGACGCTCGCTCGAATTTGCACAAAGCAAAATGAAATGCCTTTCGATAAGGTCTTTAGATTACGCAGGATAGATCAAGAAAAGTGGGAAAATTACCTCATAAGAGGACTTTTTGGCATTAATAAGAAAGAGGTTCTTGGTTACATCCGAAAATAGGGCAGCCTTTGGAGAATTACTGCCACTATTAAAATCTAAAGGGTCGATTAATACATTTACAGAATAAGATCTGGATTAAAGCGGACAGACAGATCAGCAAGGTGTTCTAACAACAACACCTCCTTTACCTACTTCTAAAGCTTAACTATATGATGGGCCCTTTCATTTCCTTTTGCATGATGATTCCACCTCTTTATCGCTTTTCTTCTCTGGGTCTTCTTCTTCCTCATCTTCATCTGTCTCTGGTACCTCGACCTTGAATTTCCTTATGCTTCCTTCAGGGAACTGATGGGGCATACACTGTCCCAGACTCTGAGGGGCAAACGTTTGATAGGCAGGGGCCCACTGATGCATTCTGGAGGATAAAGACTCGGTGTCCCGGACGATCAAGGGTCTCGCTTCTAAGGTTCCTTCAGTACGAGGGCACGGTGCTTGAAATCCAGGGGGACTGTTCCTAGTCGCCCTTAGTAGTTATGGTTCCACCATGGAGGAGGGATTTTGCTCGGCTAGAGCATTCATGTGGCCATACTTTGACTCCCAAAGAGCCATCAAGGCTAAGGAGAATTCCGTCAGATTCCCGATTACAGCATACGTCTCGGGATCACGGGTGATGGTGCTCTGCAGGATGCGATACATTGCTGGCCTGTCAGCGGGCGGTGCTTGTTCACACATACGGATGCATGTTTCCAAGTCGGATACATTTCCTGGCGTTCCTCCAAAGTCGTTCCTTTCTTGAACAGGGCGGAAAAGAGGCACATTATTCCTAGTAGTCAATCGACGCTTCACCATCTAGGAACATGAAGCTTAATCAGTCTAGATTATAAAAGGGAGACCTAAGGTTCTCCTGAGATCACGCTAATGTCTAGATTCAGACTACTTATCTTGCATGCATAGCTCCTTTTAAACAGTTGATTTTTACAAAAATTTTGGTGCCCAAGTCTTTAATCATAAATTTTACCTTTTCCTTTAAAACAAAAATTTGAGAATGAGTCAACCCTTTTCTTTTAAATCGAGAACTCTTCCTTGAAACTTTTATCTTTTCTTTAAGACATAGGTTTAAAAATAAATTTTTAAACACTTTTCTTTGTGATCCCAGTCCACTTAGGTCATATTGGACTACAACTAGGATCTAAAAGAATATTAAATTGGCCTACTAATTTATTTAATTTATAATATACATAACTAGGATATAATAAATAAATTAAGTATTAATTTTATTCCACTAAAGAAATAATACTGACCTACTAATTTAATACATATTTACTAATATGTTTTCTCCTTTAGTTCAACAATTCCCCATGTTTAAGATATAATGTCCATTAATTAATTATGTAAGCTTCTGACAGCTATAATTAATTAATATCTTGTTCTAAGAGTAGTACATCATGACTTCCGTATCATGTAAGAATAAATTAATAATCTGCATGCAGGGCTTCCCATGATCTTTGTGCTTCCTCTCGGGGACATCATCAACTTGGCACACCAGGACACAATGGTTATATATAATGCACGACCCATCATATATGTAAATACCACTGTCCAAAATATCGAGGTTGTTGATCCTATCAAAGAATCTTACTCATTGATAAATCAAAGCAGTTGACACAATATATATATATGTCCGCTAATATATATGGGTTAAGAACCCAAACTATGTGGATCTTTATTCTCTCACTTAAGGTCATAATAGAGAATAGTATCTTGTCGTGATCCTCCTCAATACACAAGCTGGTGTACTAGAATAATCAGCTGGTCAAGATAAACTAACTATCAGATTATTCTACGGTGTACCGATGGTGGGTTCAGGACCATCTAAGCTGTGAGCCTTTTAATATAATGCAAGGAATCCGATGATATGATCTTTACCTTGCGTTTACCCACATCATATCATCTACATTGCAAGTATATGGAATGTGCAATTAAATATAAGAATAATTAAATGCACACAGTGACTGCAATAATTATTCAATCTATATGATCTTAATATTATATAATGTATACGAAGACAAGCTTTCCAGTATACAAAACCAACAAATTGTGGATTGTTGCAAAGTTTACAAATTGAGGCTAAAGTGGTTAAGTAATTTAGAGCTCAAGAAGTATGCTAGAATGAATAATGTAGGCTATGACCCTTGTGTTTTGAAGTTTTAACTACTTTCAAACTGAATGCGAGTCAGAACCCTTGTGTTGTCACTTACCCAATTATGAGAGAGTTTTTTAGGTTTCCAACTTCTGAGGTTCGAAATCAGCCTTCCGATTTTGGCACTAAAGCCACATGGATGGAACTTAGGGGCTTTGAGAATTAGAGTTCCATTGGGATGCCTAATGGCTTAATGAGCCGGCTTTGGCTTTGGGGCATAAATTTCTTGCCTACCATGTCTTCGAAAAGGAGCAGGCAAACAAGGTGAACACCACTGAGGTGTATCTGCTATGGTGTGCCAAGCACAAACCAAGATTTGCCCTTCTGATTTCATTTGGGCAATGACGGAGCAAATGCAGCGCCGCACTACTCAACATGTCTCTTTCGGCCTCATTATCACTGCATTGGCCGTGCATTTTGGTGTCTTGGATGATAGAGGACCGATGCCGTAGGTGCAGTCCAAGATCAAGCCTTATTATGTCGACCTCAGTGAGCTTAAAGGTGCTATGTTTGTCTTTGATGAAAGGCAACTTGTGCCTCACCTTGAGAAGCACTGTGTTCGGGAGTACATGTGTAATATCCCAAACTTTTTAGAATTAAAATAATAACCTATGTTTACCTGAAGGATAAGTTAGGAAGGAAAATGGATCCTCATAGGTCCCTTTTTCGGGTGAAGTGTGACCGTTGAGATGGTTTCAGATACCTCGAGACATTCTCATAACTAACTAAATCTGATGGAACCCTTGAGAAACTCAAGGCAAGGCTGGTTGCTAGGGGGTTTGAACAGTTTGCTGGATTGGATTTTCTTGAAACCTTTAGTCTGGTGGTTAAATTCTCCACAATCAGATTATATGGCTTCTATAAACGGTTGGTGTGTGAGACAGATTGACATCAACAATGCCTTTCTTAATGGAGAGCTTGAAGAAACAATCTATATGACTCAACCAAGTGGTTTTGAAGATAAAAGGTTTCCTTAGCATGTCTGTAAGCTTTCTAAAGCTATCTATGGGCTCAAACAAGCACCGAGGGCCTGGTACAACACTTTAAAGTCATATCTCAACACAGTTTGATTTCTCATTGTTCTTCAGAGTTTCTGCTACTAATGTTGTTCTAATCTTGGTTTATGTTGATGATATTTTAGTCACTGGCGATAGTGCTATAGAAATACAATCAGTTATACAAGATATTCATGGGAAGTTTGCACTGAAAGATTTAGGAAATGTTCACTATTTTCTGGGAATTGAAGTATCTCATAAACTTGGTGTTTTTGAGCTGTCTCAAGGAAAGTATATTGATGAACTGCTGGATCGCACAAATCTCACAGACAGCAAACCAACTCCTATTCCCATGTAACCTGCTATCAGGCTATCTAAACAGGAAGAGTCCCTCTTTACCTATCCCACTCTTTATAGAAGCACCATGGGTATTTTACAATACCTGACATTAACTCGACCTGATATAGCCTTTTCCGTAAATAAGCTTAGCTAATTTCTTCATCAACCTTTAGATACGCATTGGGCAGCCTGCAAGACTCTTCTTCGCTATCTGAAAGGAACGTCTGATTTCTCCTTGTGTTTCAGTCCATCTTCATCTGCCAAGATTGAAGCATTTTCAGACGCTGACTGGGCTACCTGTGTTGATGATCGATGCTCTACTAGGGGGCATTGTGTTTTCCTAGGAAACAATATACTCACATGGAGTTCTAAAATGCAACAAGTAGTCTCAAGGAGCAGTGCTGAATCAGAGTATCACTCGCTTGTGAATGTTACTGCCGACGTCATTTGGTTACAAGTTGTTTGCAAAGAGCTAGGGTTTTCAGTTGCCAATCCAGCAAGAATTTGGTGTGATAACAACAGTGTAATTTCCCTTGCTTCTAATCCAGTTTTCCATGCACGTACAAAGCACATTGAAGTCGATGTCCACTTTGTGAGAGATAAGGTGCAAGAAAAAGTTGTGGAAGTAGGTCATGTACCATTCGTTGATCAGATAGCCGATTTATTCACTAAAGCACTGTCTGAATCAAGATTTCAATCCTTGCGTGATCGGTTAAAGCACAAGCAATAATATTTGGTTTCTGAATGGGAGTGTTAAGATATTTATGAGTGCATGGACGTTTGCATGGCATGGCAGTTAGCAGCGGTTGTGATTAAATCCACGTGGCAGTGGTTCCTTGATTCAAGGAGTTAGTTAGTTAGATAGTTAGACTTTCATTGTTCTATAAATATCTGTATATAGTTATAGTTTGTAATCAGTTTACATTCAATGAAATACAATAGAAAATTTCCTCAAATTCTCTCTTATGCATTTCTACAAACACCTTCAGCTTCTCTAGATATTTATAGTTTTCTATAGATTTTAACATATATATACTAATTACCTCCGTATCGCCTCAGTGAATAGCTCGAGTTCTTCTAAGGTACCATAGACATCGTAAACATCATCTATCGTGGCTACAAGAGCGTTAACTTTAGCCAACATTATCCTTGCATTTTCATGTTGACAAGGCTGAATAATGCCAACACTCCAAAAGTAGGATTCCATGAGCCTATCCCTTATAAAGGGGAGCTTCTCAGCAATACATGTATTTTTCCACCACCTATATATATATATATATGTATTTACATTACATGAGATTAATTAGAAGAACAATATATGTATACATATACATTTGTATGTGTTCTAGCTAGTTGGTGTTGCATGCACTTGGATATATCATGCCCCAAGTCTTGTTGGAGTTCTTGTTAATATTGTGCTTGAAAAATATTTAAGTCGACTTTGGCAAGCTCCAACAAAAGTGGATTTATGAGAGTTCTCCTCTGATAGGCATCAATCCACCAACTTGCATTTGGCCTTTGAATCCTCCAATGAATTGGGATGTCCAAAGAGTGGCGCACACATGATATAAGATAATTAGTGTCATCATCATCATCATCGCTTGTTCCATCATTGAGTTTTTCCTGCAGATATTTGGTGGTGAATTCTCTTACTAGCTCAAGTGTCATTTCGCCTTCTGTCAGTAGGAAGGAAGCTTCATACAGTTACAACAATCCTTTGGTGTCGTTGCTAAGGCTTGTTTTGAACTCACCGTTGTCGTTCTTAAAACAGTCAAATACCTCTGCCAATATATAATATAAATATATATTTATATAGCTGCAGTTTGTTGTATCTATATATTAATGAATTATTATTATTATTATTATTATTATTATTATTATTATTACCTTGAGGAACTTTAAAACCGTGTTGTCTAAGAAGTCTGAATGCAAGAGCTGTCGAGTACAAATCCCTCTCCACCATGATCTTGTGATCATATATACTTGTTAGTGCCACCATTATGCACTAAGTGTTCGTGTTGTGTTGTTGGCGAGATATGTTCGACAATGTGTGCTTGGGTATGTCCCGAAGCCATTTGTTCCGTTGTGCAAGAAAAGAAGAACAGTTGGCGAACTGTTCCCTCTGATTTCCCAGACATATCCAGGAACACATTTATATGGCAGTTTCCATAAATAGAAGATCTTGCGAGGATGCTTTCTTGGAAGGCAAGATGTGTTCGATTGACTACCTTGTGGAGTAGATACCGATCTGCTAATAACCCTCCTATCCAAGAAAAGTATCTGGACACATTTGGGAAGATCACAAACCATAATCTACCTACCATATTGGCGACGATGAAGATCGGCGACAATTGTAAAGTGAAGAATATAAGAAGGCCGATTATGTTCAGCAATCGGTGGCCACTTAAACTTGTTTATATTCTCTTAAAAGATTATTTGAGAGTCATTTCGTTTGTGGTCTCTATTTAGCTAGTTACTGTCCCACATTATGTTCTAGTATTTGAGTGTTTTCAGTTAAACACGTGAGGGTTTTATTAATCCATTTCGTACGCAATCTCGGGAGAGATTGTAAGTTGAAGTTGTGGGTAGCTAGAGGAAGTCTAGTATCATGGTTGTAAGGGGATCTTACAGCTTTCGGCTAGAGAAAGAGTTCGTGGAGAAGAACAGACGACATAGGGAGGGAGTCCTGTATGTGTAAGAACCCTAATACACTTCATGAAGGAGTAACAGTCGAATCTTCAAGTTTGGGAGCAATCCCCCCAGAGTAGGTTGATTAACCGAACTGGGTTACCAATCTCGTGCGTATTTTACTTCTTTATTTTTTATGTTCTTACATCTATCCCACACATATCGTAGAACAATTGTTAGCAGTATTGATTAAACACTTGTGAGCACGGATTATTATTTTTCAATTGGCACCAGAGCAGGTCACCTTTCTTAAGGTGTGATCGTGGGTTTTTAATCCGTGTATTTTGTGTTGTTTTTCCGAGATGGACACAATGAAAGAAGGAGCCTCGATGGTGAGACCTCCGCTCCTGGATGGTAACAATTATGCCTACTAGAAAGCTAGAATGACAGCTTTCATACGTTTGATTGATGAACGGGCCTGGAAGATGGTGATTGAAGGCTGGAAGCCCCCCACCAAGAAGCATGACAAAGGAAAAGTGGTGCTGAAGCCGAAAGAAGAATGGGAGGATACCGACTACCATGTCATGGGGCTGAATGCTAAAGCCATGAACGCTATCTTCTTTGCTGTTGACATGAATGTCTTCAAGCTTATATCCACCTGTGACAAAGCCAAAGATGCGTGGGATATCTTGCAGACCACGTTTAAAGGAACAAGCAGTGTTCGTGCCTCTCGAATGCAACTGCTTACCACCAGATTTGAGAACCTTCGGATGGATGAGGGTGAAAGAATTGCTGATTTCAATGCCAAGATTTGTGACATTGCTAATGAAAGCTTTGCTCTTGGAGATGCGATCTCTGAAGAGAAACTTTTGCGAAAGGTTATGCGATCCTCGCCTAGAAGATTCGCGTATAAAGTCACGGCCATTGAAGAGGCCAAAGACATGAGCAAGATGAAGTTACAGGAGCTGATAGGGTCTCTGCGAACATTTGAAATGGGGCCAACAGATGATGAAACAGTGCAGAAGAAAAGCATAGCTTTTCAGGCAGCTTCCAGTACTGATGTGCCGAGCAATGTCCCTGACAAAAATGATCTTGCCGAGACAATTTCTATGCTGTCTAAGAACTTCTCAAGATTTGCCAAATGATATGAGAAGTCCTCACAAAACAATTCTGGCAAAAATAAGGTTTTTAAACCTCGAAGATCAAAAGATGAAGATTCAAATAAAGATAAACATAAAGATGTCAAGTGTAGAGAGTGCGGTGGTTTTGGTCACTACCAAGCCGAGTGTGCCAATACTCTTAAAAAGAAGAACAAATCATATTGTTCTATTCTCAGTGAGAGTGATCATCCTGATGATAGTGGAAGTGATGAAGAATGTGTGAGTAATCATATTGCTTTCATGACACAGTCTGTCAAAGAAACTGTGTCTGAGTCTGTTCCTGACAGTCAGGATGACAAGGTGTCTGAATGCAGTGATGGAGAAGAATTCACTGAAGAATCTGCCATGGAAGCATATAAAAAACTTCATACGAGTTGGATCATGGTGGTTCAAGCAATGAAGAGCTGATGAAAGAAAATGCCGATCTCTTGAAAGAAAGAGATAGTCTTGCCACTCATCTCGAGGAAGTGCAAAGTGACTTGCTGTAGTTCAGAAACAACAGTCATTCTCAGACTGGTGAGCTTCAACATCTGAAGAAGCTCGTGAAGATGATGAACTCTGGATCATCTCAACTGGATGAGATTTTTTCCAATGGAAAGAGTCCTCAGGATCATTCGGGTCTCGAATACAATGGTGGTCATACTTATGGCAGATTCTGTCAAGGACAGTCCTCTGGAATAAAAGATTCAAGAGTTTCAGAATTGAGAGCTGAGCCAATGAACAAACAGTGGCGAATGAAGTCTCCTCTAAAGACACGTGTTGTGTGTCATTACTGTGAGAAACCTGGTCACATTCGACCACATTGCAGAAACTATATCAATGACCTCCGAAGGATGAAAAGAAGAGGTTTTGCATAATCTAATCAGTTTTCCAGAAGAAATATCTGGAACAGATCCAGGAACAACCACAGAAATTATGTGGTTCATACTGCCCTCAATATTCATGCAAAAAGTAGCTGGTACTTTGACAACGGATGCTCTCGGCATATGATCGGAGATGCTAGCATGCTGAGCAACATTCAAAAAGATTACTCATATCAATCTGTTACCTTTGGAGATGGTGTTAAAGGTAGAGTGCTTGGCCATGGATGTCTAAATGTACATGGGATGCCCAACCTGGAGGACATGCTGCTTGTAGAAAGACTAAAAGCTAATTTAATTAGCATTAGTCAGTTGTGTGACCAAGGTCTCTTGGTGCATTTCACTCAAGACAAATGTTTTGTCAAGAACAAAGAAAGTGTTCTTCTGATGGACAGGGACAAATCGAGGGATAACTGTTATCTCCTTAACATAAAGAGGACTTGCTTCAGATCTCAGATTTGTGAAGCAAATTTATGGCATGAAAAGCTTGGCCATATTAGTTTTCAAAACCTTAAGAGACTCATGAAGACTGAAGCTGTGATTGGTGTTACAAAATTGAGTATTGATCGGAGGAAAGTCTGCGGACCATGTCAAGTTGGAAAACAGATTCACACATCTCATAAATCTGTTAAGAAGATTACCACTTCAAATGCCTTGGAGCTGTTGCATATAGACTTGAAGGGGCCTGTCCAAACTAAGAGTATTGGACGGAAAAAGTTCATATTTGTTTGTGTGGATGACTACACACGATTCACATGGGTGGAATTTCTAAGAGATAAGGGAGAGACCTTCGAGATATTTAAGAAATTGTCTCAAACTTGAAGTGGAGAAAGGAACCAATGTTGTAAGAATAAGAAGTGATCATGGTCGAGAGTTTGAAAATGCTTTCTTCAGATGTTTCTGTGAAGAAAGAGGAATCGGTCAAGAGTTCTCAGCACCAAAAACACCTCAACAAAACGGTGTTGTTGAGAGGAAAAATCGAACACTTCAAGAAATGAGTCGAGTCATGATGAAGGTGAAATTTGTCCCTAACAATCTCTAGGCTGAAACGGTGAATACAGCCTGTCATGTTATTAATCGGGTGTACTTCAGACCCAAGACGAGAGTTACTCCCTACGCATTGTGGAAAGGGAAAAAGTCAAACTTAAAGTACTTTCATATCTTTGGGAGTATTTGTTACATGTTGAGAGACCGAGAGCAGCTTGGCAAGTTTGATGCCAAAGGAGATGAATGTATGTTTCTCAGGTACTCGAGGAATAGTCGGGCCTATCGTATTTTCAACAAAAGGACCAAGACTGTGATGGAGTCCATTAATATTTTTGTTGATGATCTGGAAAAATATGCTGCCCAGATTGATGATGAAAGCATTGTTGCTGTTATCCATGTCCCAGCATCTGTTCCAGACAGTTCAGAACACAGTATCCCGACAGAAGTAAGAAGTGAGAAACTGGACGTTTGCAAACCTTCAAAAGGTGTTCAGAAGAATCATTCTACTTCAGACATCATCGGTGATATGAGTGAAAGAGTTCAAACAAGAGGAGTTCGAAAAAACTATCGTGAATTGATAGTCAATATGTGTTACACCTCAACTGTGGAGCCCAAGAGTGTTAAGGAGGCATTGCAAGATAACCGATGGATTCAAGCCATGCAAGAAGAGCTCTTGCAATTTGAAAGAAATGAAGTGTGAGATCTTGTACCACAACCTAAAGATGCTAATGTTATCGGCACAAAGTAGATATTCAAGAATAAAACCGATGAGGAAGGAAACATAACCAGAAATAAGGCAAGACTTGTTGCCCAAGGTTATTTCCAAGTTGAAGGTGTGGATTTCGACGAGACTTTTGCTCCAGTTACTCGTCTTGAATCAGTACATTTACTCCTTGCCATGGCTGCTTGGATGAAGTTCAAATTATACCAAATGGACGTGAAGAGTGCCTTCTTGAATGGGTACTTATCTAGAGACGTGTTTGTTAGCCAACCCAAAGGTTTTGAAGACCCTTACCATCCTGAGTTTGTGTACAAACTGAAAAAGGTCCTTTACGGTCTCAAACAAGCTCCTCGAGCTTGGTATGAACGGCTAACCAAGTTCCTTCTAGAGAAAGGATATGTACGTGGTGGAGCTGATAGAACTCTCTTCATCAAGAGAGAAAAATCTGATGTGATCATCGTCTAGATCTATGTCGATGATATTGTCTTTGGATCTGTCTCAAACAGAATGGTGGACAAGTTTGTGAAGCACATGACTTTTGAATTTGAGATGAGTCTTGTAGGTGAACTAACCTACTTTCTGGGGCTTCAAGTGAAGAAAAAAAAATGATGGAATCTTTGTGCCTCAAACGAAGTATGCAAGGAACTTGATAAGCAAGTTTGGTCTAGATAGCTGCAGCCTGAAAAGAACACCGATGGGGACGTCTTTGAAGTTGTCAAAAGATGAAGCTGGTGTGTCTATTGAGAAAACCTTGTACCGGAGTATGATTGGCAGTCTGCTCTACCTTACTGCAAGTAGGCCAGACATTTGCTACAGTGTGGGAGTTTGTGCTCGGTATCAATCTGATCCCAAAGAAAGTCATCTAAAATCTGTCAAGCACATAGTCAAGTATATAAAAGGTACTGCTGAGTTAGGACTTTGATTTTCCTATGATACAAACCCTAGTTTGGTGGGGTTTTGTGATGCAAATTGGACTGGTTGTACTGAAGATCAGAAGAGTACTTCAGGAGGATGTTTCTTTCTTGGAAACAACATGGTTTCATGGTTTAGTAAGAAACAGAATTCGATCTCTCTATCTACTGCAGAAGCGGAGTACATTGCGGCTGACAGTTGTTGTAATCAACTTCTTTGGATGAAGCAAATGTTGCTCGACTATGGTGTGCCAAAATCTGTCCTCATCATCTTCTGTGACAATATGAGTGCAATAAATATTTTAAAAAATCCTGTCCAGCACTCACGAACAAAACACATAGATATTTGTCACCATTTCATCTGTGAACTTGTTGAAGATGGATCATTTGTGATTGAATATGTTGGAACTGATGCCCAACTTGCGGATATCTTTACGAAGGCACTTGGAACTACAAAGTTTGAAACACTTAGATCCTCTTTAGGTCTTTGTGTTCTCTGAACTTCTCCTCTGAGAGAAGCCTCTCTGTACTGTCTTGGTCAGTGATGTGTGTACAAAGAGAGTAAAATGACCAAGTTGGTGTGGTCGATGCAGTGTGTGACACAGTATGTCTCAGACAGATATTGGGACAGTTTGAACGGTTATTTCTCAATGGCTAGTGGTTCCTTGTTTCCCGCACTGAGTTCGGTTCCACTTTCCAAGAATGAGCAGAAGTGTACTGGTTATGGGATGTGACAGTTATGGAAATTTCCTTCTTGAATTCTCTAATTAAGAGCAAAATCTACTGTTCAAATTTTCATAAGGCGACGGAATTTTTTTAAAAAAAATTCTCTTTCTCCTCAAAGCCTTTCTCTCTTGAATTTTCTACTCTCAAGAGTCATTCTCCTCAGAAATCAATGGCGTACAAATCTGAGTCTTCCAAGCCATCTCTTTTCAAGAAGCCGAAGATTTCTACGCAAGATTTGTGGCGTAAACTGGGTGAGCTTTCAAAACTGTTGGTGTTTGCTCCTTTTGGCTCTCCTGCCTCTGCTTCGGAATAGCCAATTGAGCTTGTTCCCACTGTCGTTGCTTCAGAACACTCGAGTGAGGCTGTTCCCATTACCGCTGCTTCAGAGCAGACGAGTGAGGTGGTTCTCAGTACCCCTCCTTCTGAGAAGCCGATTGAGGTGATTCACGATGTCCCTGCTTCTGTGGCACCTTCTGTAGAAGTAATTGACCGATCTGTGTCTGAGACAGATCCAGTACCTGTTCCCTCTCCTAGGGCTTCTGTTGATCCTCCCTTGCCACCTCTGGAGAATGCTGAAACGGTTGAAGCTTTGATCGCCTGTAACACCCACCCCAATAAAATAAATGTAAAATATAAAGTAATGTAAAAATTTGGGTGAATTACGTTGTCTATTAAAAAGTGTTAAGATTAAAAATTTAGGTTAACATGAGGTGTATTTAAAGTGGTCATTGATTATAAAAATATAATTTACTAAAGAGTATAAAGAAATTATTGCTTTCTTTTTAGAAATATTCTAAGAATATATAGATAAATTTGACTTCAAACCTATGACATCTAAGCAGTAAAATATAATAAAATAAGCCCTTGCCCTCCTCACAGGTCATCATCCATGTATACACTTCTCAGGACTTATCAGAGCTTTCAGCATTCATGCATTAATGCACCACACGTTATCACTTTTACCTACAATGCATGAACTACATGAGCTAAAGCTCAGTAAGCAGAAATCATGCACATGTATGTTCACTGGCATCACAACACGTGCAAGACACAACACACCACAAATGTGAAATGCTCGTGTATAAAATCCTTTCATGCCATCTCAAAAGTATTTTCATCATTTAGAAACTTGGCTCCCTTCACTAGACACCAACATGAGTCATGAGCTCATAATATAATCAATATCACTTGGCCAGAATGTGATTAGTGCACTCATGTGGCTCATCCTTCCTGGACCCCAAGGGACACGCCCCCTGCCTGTTCCCTTTGATCCCACATGAAAGTCATCCCACATCAGCCACTCATCACCTCAAAGCTGCAGTCGAAGTGGACCATCCTCCCTGGACCCCAAAGGACACGTCCCCTGCCTGTTCCCTTAGATCCCACATGGAAGTCATCCCACTCGAGGCACAAATATCAACACATCACAACACGGGCTGGTGGTCACCAATCCTAAACAAAATATTTTCTCTCTCTGAAAACCATTTCATGCACGCAACCTCGACAATATCTACATGACGTGCATGCATATGCTCATGCTCATGTACAAGATATTTAATGCAAAGAAATACAATATAACACAATAATAAATAATAAATAATAAACAAATAGTCAAATAATAATATGTTCATGCATTGTAGTTGAGGATGGATTTCTACTTACCTCGAGTCCAGAGCTTATAATATTTGGAGTCTTAATGTGTTTGCTTTCTCAAGAGAATCTAATTAAGATAGAACATGAATTAATAACAATTGATACAAAATTAATTAAAATTTACTAATTATTGTGAAATCTAACTTTAATAGAAAATATTGTAATATTATAGAATATAATTTTATTAGGATAACAACTTCGTACCTTTTAACTAAACTCATAAAATTAGTTAAATAAAATTATGCTAAACCCATTTTAATTTAAGTCAAAATTACTTAATTAATGTTAATTACGAAATATTTCACGTCGAACTAATATTATTCATTAGACAAGTTTTACCAATTCAATTTATACCACCTATTAAATAATTAGATCATAATAGTTCATTTCCGTAACTGATATAATAATTAAGTCTATGAGTCTTTCTTTTCTAATTTACACATTGTTGAGTATGATGTGTTCCAGATGATGTTATCACTTTTTTTGATAACATCGCAATCAATGTCGTACATAATGTTGTTCCGTCATTCTCGTCACATCGAGTATAACACTCGGAATATTAATCTTATCCTTTCCTAGTATTTTGGATTAATTTATTTTAAATTAATCTGAATAAATTGTGATTTTTGTCACATATCATTTTCCACATTTTTAGGGATTTATTATATATTTTATTTTGAATTAAAATGTGGATAATGATTGATTTTGACTTGTTCAAAATCTGTTCCGGATTTCATGGGGACATGATGTTCCCACTCCTTCTTGGACACTAACTGTTGCAGGAGATCGTGGGTCACTGGAGTAACCGCTACTATTGCACGATGTTGAAGAACATGTGCCACACAATGCAGAAGACGGTTATCTCAAGTCCACTTCAGCAATGGGTAGTGGAAGGCGGTTGATTCAAGTCCAAGTCATCTAGGATCGTGAAGCAACTGCCAATACAAGATGGAGGAAGTATTTCAGGTCTTCTTAGACCTTAAAATCATTTATGCAAGCAGGTTATCACCGTGGTTTGTGAGAAGCTCTGAACCTTGCATCTAGTGTCATCTCTGAAATCCAAGACATCTTCCTCGACATCTGCCTAGCATCCCAATCAGCTGGAGACTTTTATTCCAGTTGTGTGTGTAGGTTAGATAGTCAACTTTGAGAAGTCTAGGATTTAGAGTGACTGATTGTAATCTATCTATGTGTTTAGATCGGTTTGTTTTTGAGTGATTATTCGAGTGAGTGAAGCTAGGATAGTCCTCTGTATGTTTTATGCAGTGTTGTCAAGGGAGTGAACCGAGACAACATCAGCATTATTTTTGTATTTCACTTGTGATAGTGAATTTCGCCATGAGGCAATCACACACTGTAAGGAGTGTGATTTAAAACTTATTTTGTGCAAAGTTCTGTTTACGTTTTCACTGCATGTTGAAGGTAATGTGGTAACACTAGCTTCAACATTACATTTAACTTTGCAATTTACATCCGTAATTCACATTATTTCAGGCAACAAATTCTAACAAGTGGCATCAAGAGCCGGTACTTGACACACTAAGTACTCGATCCGGTGTTGCTTGAAATCTGTGATGGATATTCAGATTAATCAATGTCATCCTCCTGCTCTAGATAGCAATGGTGGTAACTATGTCATGTGGAAATCTCGAATGAAGATTTACATCAAATCTATCGATGAAAGAGCATGGATGGCAGTTATTGTACAATGGAGCCCTCCTAGGATGGAAGGTCCGAATGGAGATTTTGTGTTAACTCCAGAATCTCAATGGACAAATGATGAGAGAATAATCTCAAATTTTAATGGTCGCGCTCTGAATGCGATTTTTGTTTCAGTCGATGTTCCATGCTTCAAGATGATTTGCAATTGTGTTACTGCATATCAAGCATAGACCATTTTTCAGGAACATTGTGAAGGGTCTGCCAGTGTAAGGAAGACCAAACTGAGGTTACTCACATCAAAATTTGAAAATTTGCGCATGCTTGAAGATGAAACTATTTCATCTTATGCTGAAAAATTATGTGTGATCTCAAATCAATCGACCGCTCTTGGGAGTCCAATCTCTAATGAGAACATGGTTAGCAAGTTGCTTCGAACTCTCCCGGAAAGATTCAATATGAAAATTTCTGCAATTGAAGAAGCACATGATGTAGGAACCATGAGTATGAGTGAAGCGGTCAGCATCTTGCTAACGTTTGAAATGAACCTGCAAAATCAGAAAGCAAACTCAACTTCAAGGGGAATTGCTCTCCAGACAACAACTGTGTCATCTGATGTTCATGATGATGTTGACAGTGTTCAGGAAATCAACGAGGAAGAGAATCTAAGTGTTGCACTCTTGACAAAGAAGTTCGACTCACTGGTTCATTCCATGAAGAAAAGCCCCCCAAATATCAAACCTCGACGGCTGTTTGACTCTCCATCCTTATCAACATCAAATTCTAGAAGATCAAATGTCAAGAAAGAAGTTGCTGACACTGGGAAAGACATTGATTCAGTTCAATGTACAACATGCTCTGGGTATGGAGATTATTCAAACGAATGTCCAACAGCATGAAGAAGACAAAGAAATAGTTTTAATGCTGTTCTCAGTGATGATTCTGATGCTGAAAATGATTCAGATCAGAGAGTGTTGTTCATCAATGTCATGGAAGAAGATGATCAGATTATTGATACTCTGAATGATATTGATGAACTTGATGAACTTGACATTGAAAAATGTGAAGTTGAAGATAAAGTTCTTCCAGATGTTGAAGCAGAAGCTACTAAGATTTTACCCAATACGACGAATTGGTATGATATGACTCTTCTAGATGAATTCAATCAGGCTTCTGAAATCAGAGGACATAATCCACATGAAGAACAACCTACTGCCTCACTTCAAGAACTCAACAAAGTTGTGAATGAAGTCTGCACTCAGTGGACAAGTACTCAATCAAAAGAGCTGAGATTTCTCATGGAAGAAAATCAGTTTCTAAGAGAAAAGGTTGTAAGTCTAGAAATTAGACTTACCAGGAGTGATGTTGAAATCAGCAAACTAAAGAAGGAAGTGGAGGACACCTCAAGAACATTTCAGAAGTAGAATCAAGGAACGAATGTCATAAATGAAGCCTGAACATTGGTACAGACAGATAGAGCTGGACTGGGATTCTCTAATAAATCCTCCATGTCTTTCTCAAACAACAATGTTGTTCAGTTTGTGAAAGGTAACAATTCAAGCACAACTACAAGGAACAATATTGAAGATGATGATCATAAGCAATGTAAGGGCTCAAAGGTGGGGAAATATGTGTGCCATTACTGTCAGGAGCCTGGACATATCAAACCACATTGCTTCAAGTTTCACGATGATGTTGCAACTGGAAGAACAATACCAGGGATCACATCTAGGAACAAGAATCTGAAGAAGTCAAAAAAGATGAAGGTTACATGCAATGTTGTGTACACATCACTGAAGGCCAACATTACCGGAACATGGTACTTCGACAGTGGATGTTCTCGACACATGACAGGAAATCAGGAGTTTCTTGAAGAATATACCACTACAAACAAAGGCAAAGTCAGTTACGGAGGAGGAGCTCAAGGAAACATTGTTGGAAAAGGTACATTAAATGTCGAACATTTTCCCAAGCTTCAGAATGTCCTACATGTTGAAGGATTGACGGCCAATTTTATCAGTATTAGTTAGCTTTGTGACGATGGTATGCATGTCAAGTTTGACAAAAATACTTGTGAAGTGTTTTACAAACACGACAAATGCATAATGTTTAGGAGCCATGCATCTGACAATTGCTACCATGCTGACAAAGATGAAACCTGTAACATGACTGTAAATGATAAAACAAAGTTGATTCATCAAAAACTCGGTCATGTGAGCATGGTAAATTTGAAAAAGTTGATTATGTCTGATGCTGTTCGTGGCCTACCAAAACTGAATGTTGATCACGATGTTGTATGTGGTGCCTGCCAAAAGGGAAAACAAATAAGAATTCCTCACAAAAGCCTGGGTGGTTGTCAAACAACAAGATGTTTTCAACTCTTACACATGGACATCATGGGACCAGTCGATACAAAGAGTATGAGTGGTAAGATTTTCATCCTTGTCATTGTTGATGATTTCTCAAGGTATACTTGGGTTGAATTTCTGCAGGAAAAATCTGAAACTTTCAAGGTCTTCAAAAGATTCTGCCGCACAATGTGTCTGTAATTTGACACCAACATTGCATGCGTAAGAACAGATCATGGAAGAGAATTTGAGAATGCTGCATTCGATGATTTTTGTGAAAGGGAAGGAATACTCCATGAGTATTCAGCTCCCAAAACTCCACGACAAAACGGAGTAGTGGAAAGAAAGAATCGAACTCTGCAGGAAATGTCATGTGCAATGTTACAGGCCAAAGGGCTTTCAAAGAAGTTGTGGGCTGAAGCTGTTAACACAGCGTGTCACATTGGAAACAGAGTCTATGTTCGACCAGGAAGAAAGGAGACTCCGTATGAACTTCTAAGAGAGAGAAAGCTAAATCTCAAATATTTTCATGTGTTTGGATGTGTCTGTTACATCCTGAATGACAGAGATCACCTTGGAAAGTTTGACTCCAAGAGTGACAAAGGACTGTTCTTGGGATATGCTCAAAACAGCAGAGCATATCGGGTTCTTAATCTAAGAGCTAAGGCCGTACAAGAATCTGTCAATGTTGTGTTTGATGATCTTGCAGGTCTGGCAACTAGAACTGAAGAAGATGATGTGTCATTTCTCTTACATGAACCAGATGTTGCCGATAAGGAGTCCAGTAACACTAACAAAAGTCCTATGAAAAGTCTTGATGTCAAAACCAATGTTTCTTCTCCGTCAGTGAAGGAATCAACATCACCCCAGACACCAGATTCAGACTTCTCATCTGAAAGTGATGATGAACAACTTCCACTGGCTCAGTATGAACCAAGACGTGATCCTCCAAGGAGAATCAAAAGAGATCACCCAAATTCTCAAATCATCGGTAATGGATCTCAAGGAGTCAAAACCAGAACAAAGAGCTCAGCCGATGTTGCTGAATTGGTCAAACAGGTTTGCATGTCATCAGTTATTAACCTTGTGTCTATTTCATGCTTTCTATCCAGTGTTGAACCTAAAAATTTCAAAGAAGCATTAAAAGATGAATTCTGGGTAGAAGCAATGCATGATGAGCTGATTCAGTTTCTTCGAAATAATGTGTGGGAATTAGTTTCAAGGCCTGAAAATAAAAATGTAATTGGAACTAAATGGATTTTTAAGAACAAGACTGATGAGTCTGGGAATGTGGTTAGAAACAAAGTCAGGCTAGTGGCACAAGGTTATACACAAGTAGAAGGAATAGACTATGATGAAACATTCGCTCCTGTTGCTAGAATAGAGTCTGTCCGTCTCCTACTTGCCATTTCTTGCCACATTGGATTTACATTGCATCAAATGGATGTCAAAAGCTCCTTTCTGAATGGCATTTTGAATGAGGAAGCCTATGTTGAACAACCAAAAGGCTTTGAATGTCATGAAAAACCAAACCATGTGCTGAAACTACACAAGGATTTGTATGGGCTTAAACAAGCTCCTAGAGCTTGGTATGCTCGCCTTATGGAGTTTTTAATTGACTTTGGCTTTTCAAGAGGCGTGGTTGATAAAACATTGTTTATCAAAAGGATTCACAAACACATCAATGTTGCACAAATCGATGTTGAAGATAGGAAGAGCACAAGTGGTGGTTGCTTCTTTTTGGGGAGCAATATGGTTTCTTGGTCAAGCAAGAAACAAAATTGCATCTCCTTGTCAACAGCTGAATCTGAATATGTTGCAGCTGCTAGTTGTTGTGCTCAGTTGGTGTGGTTGAACCAAATGATGAAGGACTATGGCATGACAAGCTCATCACTTACCTTGTTGTGTGATAATGCCAGTGCTATTGAAATTTCTAAGAATCCTGTTCAACATTCACGCACTAAGGACATCGACATTCGCTATCACTTTATCAGAGACTTGGTGGAAAAGGAGATCATAAACATCAAGTATATATCCACTGAAAATCAAACAGCGGATATTTTTACCAAGCCCCTTGATTTCGAGAGATTTTCTGCTTTGAGAAAGTCTCTTGGAATGTACTCTGTTTAATCAGATCTTTCTGTTTACTGATGTTGAACTCGATGTGAGTATGTTTTTATCAACATCAATTGTCTATCTTATTAGCTTTTATCTTTTTCTTTTTAGTAAAGGTCAAGCTTTATTTAATGAAATTATGGTTGATCTGCTCGTAATTTAACAAAATCAGCTACTTGAAATTATGTATCTGTGTTTGTGAATGAAATGCCCTTGACCTTAAAAAGGTAAACTATAAAAATTTTGGGTTTATTTCATTCATTGTTCGTAAATGTTGTAGCTGATGTCGTGTGCAAGATTGTAGAGAAACCATACTCTTCAGAAGATATATGCCTAGAATTATTATTTTTGTGTGGTTTCCGTCTTTTTATGCCTTTATATATATAAAAAAAATAGAAACTATTTTGGGGCCCATAAAGATTTACTGTTTGAATTTTTGTGATAAATACACGTTTTGATATGGTGTATCCCTATCCACTAGTTTTGTTTTATTTAAATATTTTCTTTGATAAGGAAAATAGAAAAAGTGGGTGATGTGACAGGAGGCTGTTCCGATTTTTGAGGGTGAGAGAGTATATCAACTCTTTTTGGAAATCTTTTGTTCTTTATTTCTCTCACTCATTTCTTCTCGAGCCTCTTCGTCTTCCTGTTTCCTTTTTCAAGCTCGTGCAGAAAAATCAATGGCGGAACCCAAAGACCTCTCAGCCATGTTTGAAATGATGAAACAAATGTTTGAGAAAACAATGGGGACACCGTCCTCTGCCTCCACACCAGCTGGAACCTCGGCCCTCACTCCTTCTGTAACTTCTACTCCAGCAGTAACTGCAACAGCTGAAGGTACTTCCGAAGAACCAAAATCAGAATCTGAAAAACCCTCTTCTTCGACAACACTACATGCAGCATCTGCCATGGAAGAAGGAGATGCACCAGACTCTACCTTGGTGTTAAACTCTACTCTCCTTCAGCAAGTAAATCTTGGTGAAGAGAGAAACCCTATTGATCCAGATCTAGGGTTACACACTCAGATTCTCACTGAGAAAAAGAAGAGTGGTCCTACTCGGAAGTCCAAACGACTTCACAGCCAACAGGTGCAGGTCAATGAGGAAGTTGGTGAAGGAACAACCAAAAAGGCAAGAAAAACTTTGCAAATGGAGGAGGTACCCATGCGCTCCCTAAGAGATGAGTCTGAAGAAGAAGAGAATCCACAAGAAAAACCCTCTGAGAAAGCTGAGGAGGATGTACTTGTTGATGTTGTACATCAAGAAGAGCTTCAGATTGCCGAAGCTGAAATTGATGTTCCTGCCAAGCCTGCGCCTTCAGGAAAAACATCAAAAGACAAAGGAAAGCAAGGTGTCCCCTCTGATTCCAAAAAGAAAGCCACATCTCAAGAGTCTTCTCCAGAAATGGTCTCCTCTGAAACTGCTAGACAGATTGTCTCTCCCTCGCCTTCATAGTCTGGTGATGTCAAAGATGAAGTCAACTCAGGTGACTCCGATCCGGTCTACCCTCCAGGTTCCCCTCATAATGCTTCCTCTGCTTTTAGTAAAATTTTTTACTCTAAGCATGCTAAGTCCCTACATCAGTCTATTGTCCTTCGACCTATGAGAGTTGAAAAGCAAATAGATGTTCTTAGTTTTAAAAAATATGGGATGGATGTTTTCTTGAAAGAAAGGGGTCTCTGGAAATCTGTGACTACTTTATCTTCATTTGAGCCTGATGTTGTTGCTGAGTTTTATTCAAATGTTTCTCCTGAGATGGGTGATAGGTCTAAGCGCAAATATGGGGAAATCTATGTGAGGGATAAGGTTTACCATTTTAACCCCATACTGATCAATGAATTTTTATGTCTAGGCTGTGACTCTGATGTTGTTAGTCTAGATATTATAGATGATGTTGTGTCAACTGTGATTGGTGGTTTGGTGACTAAGTGGACAAACAAAATTTCCACTTCAAAGCTCACCTTCTTTTATACCGTTTTACACAAATTAATTGTGTATAATTGGTTGTCTACCACTAACTCTTCAGTCCTCACTGTTGATCAAGCTGTGTTGCTCTTCAAGCTTGGGACTAAAATTCCCTTTAATCTCGGAGAATGCATTTTCGACTGTATGCTGAAAGCTGCTGCCAAGTCAAACACTACCAGCATCTTACCTTTTCCCTGCCTCATCTATGCCATCCTCATCGAACAAGGTGTAAAGTCCAGCAAAAAGAAGATAGTCACTGAAACCTAGACTATCTCCATCATCAAACCAAAAGGCAATGAAGATCGTGTGATTGATCTTCCTTACACCTCTGTTCTGAGCTCAGCTGCTGCCTCAATGGATGTTGTTCAGGATGTTGCTGCAGATTGTGCACTCTCTCCTCCTCTTTCAGGAAGTGATATAGCAAGTGCTTCCTCACGCTTGATGACAATTTCTGTGCAGGTGTTAAATTCCTATATGTCACAGATGGATTCAATGATCCATCAAAGCACAATGCTCACCAATGCAATGGTTGAGCTTCGTCATGCTCTTCGAGGAACTCTTTCTACACAAAAAGGGGGAGTAGATGTCGCTGCTGCTGCTGGTGATGCTGCTGGTGATGATGGTGCTGAAGGGGAGAAGGCTAGAAAGTCCGTGGCTAAGGCAAAGGGGAAGAAGAAAATATGATATTTTCTTTATCAAAAACAACTTTATTTCAAGTTTATGTATTGTGCTGGACACAATCTTGTTTTGGATGTGTTTACATCCTTGTTTATTTTTGATGTGCTAGACATATTTATTTTTGTTGTTGGGTATCCGTGATTGGATATCCTTGGATATTTTTATTTTAAATCATCAGCATGGTTGGATGATTTTGCTATATAATTTCTGTTCACATATTTTGTTATGTGATGTTTTTGTTGAGAATGATCTCAACAATATTGTGAGTATTTTCACATGTTTTATGATATGTGATGTTTGCTATGTTGAGAATATTCTCAACATTATATTTCTGTATAGGGGATAATTACCCACCTATTTTTTCTGTACAGGGCTAAATACCTAACTTGTTGTATACTATTGTATAGGCGATTATACCCACTAACATTGTATATTTTTTTATAGATAATAACTTAAGAAGGAGCAGACCTTAAGGGGGTGTTTTTGAACTCCAATATTTTTGATCGTATTCCGCTGCGGCTCTAATCATATATATATTGAGCTTTATGTTTTCTGCAGAAAGGATAAGCTTAAGGGGGAGATTGTTGAGTATGACGTGTTCCAGATGATGTTATCACTTCATTTGATAACATTGCAATCAATGTCGTATATAATGTTGTTCCATCATTCTCGTCACATCGAGTATAACACTCGGAACATTAATCTTATCCTTTCCAAGTATTTTGGATTAATTTATTTTAAATTAATCTGAATAAATTGTGATTTTTGTCACATATCATTTTCCACGTTTTTAGGGATGTATTATATATTTTATTTTGAATTAAAACGTGGATAATGAATTATTTTGACTTGTTCAAAATCTGTTCCGGATTTCATGGGGACGTGATGTTCCCACTCCTTCTTGGACACTAACTGTTGCAGGAGATCGTGGGTCACTGGAGTAACCGCTACTATTGCACGATGTTGAAGAACGTGTGCCACGCAATGCAGAAGACGGTTATCTCAAGTCCACTTCAGCAATGGGTAGTGGAAGGTGGTTGATTCAAGTCCAAGTCATCTAGGATCGTGAAGCAACTGCCAATACAAGATGGAGGAAGTATTTAAGGTCTCCTTAGACCTTAAAATCATTTATGCAAGCAGGTTATCACCGTGGTTTATGAGAAGCTCTGAATCTTGCATCTACTGTCATCTCTGAAATCCAAGACATCTTCCTCGACATCTACCTAGCGTCCCAATCAGCTGGAGACTTTCATTCCAGTTGTGTGTGTAGGTTAGATAGTCAACTTTGAGAAGTCTAGGATTTAGAGTAACTGATTATAATCTATCTATGTGTTTAGATAGGTTTGTTTTTGAGTGATTATTCGAGTGAGTGAAGCTATGATAGTCCTCTGTATGTTGTATGCAGTGTTGTCAAGGGAGTGAACCGAGACAACATCAGCATTGTTTTTGTATTTTACTTGTGATAGTGAATTTCACCTTGAGGCAATCACACACCGTAAGGAGTGTGATTTAAAACTTATTTTGTGCAAAGTTCTGTTTACGTTTCTGCTGCATGTTGAAGGCAATGTGGTAACACTAGCTTCAACATTACATTTAACTTTGCAATTTACATCCGTAATTCACATTGTTTTAGGCAACAAATTCTAACACACATATATTCTTATCTATATAAAAATAATATTATGAAATAGTAGAGATTCAATAAATAAAACACTAATCTAATTTAGACCTTTCTTAAGTAAAGAATTAAATTAGCACAAAATGATTGAATCACAAATCTTAAAGCATATGATTGTCAATTTTTCTACCAAAGTATAATTAGATGCATAGGAATTAATTTACTCTTAATCTTTAAAATGAAAGCACTAACCTGAATATATATATATTCCTCGCTTCCCCTTCCTCTAATTTCATTTCATTTTTTTCTAGGATATATATATATATATATATATATCTAAGCTATACCTTAAAATCTTAACATTATTAGTATTAATAATATATGGTACACTAATTAGCATTTGCCATCTATCCTAGCTACGTGGAGAACATGCAAAGTAATTAAACTAATTCCATGCCAACTAGAATGTATAAGTAATCTATCTCTTTATTAATTCTTATCTGGATAGACACACACACACACACACACACACACACACATATATATATATATATATATGATATCTACTTAGAAATTTATCTAAATATAATATTAATTAAATTAAATTACACACACACACGCACATATATATATAATATTTTTTTTCAATAATCTATAACCAATTAATATTCATACATATATCATATAGATAAATAGACATGCTCATGTCGAGACATATATCTGTAAGAATTTAATCGGCACATAAATAAGTACATAATACTTATATGAAATATATATTACAAGATAGTTATTAAATGGTGAGAAACTTGGATATTACATCGCCTCTGCCGTAGATGATATGTCTGCCTCAATGGAGGAATTTGCAGCATCAATTGATGCTTTGAAGTTTGTTCAAGAACATTCTGTTCTCGCCGCCGCTCCGCTGGTTAGTGACTCGTCTATGGTCACCATTCAAGTTCTATTAGGGGAAGCTTCGCCCCTTGTTGCTGCTGAAACCCTTGATAAAGGGGAAGGAGTAGAAGATGTTGATATCTCCTTCTTGGATGATGATTCCCCCATGGCTGAGTCTGGATCTGTTCCACCCAGACTGAATTAAGAAGACCCTTCCGTAAAAACTCGCGGGACCAAACGCAAGCTACAGTTGCGTGATGTACCAGTCATCCCTCCGGTGTTTGATGATGAAGATGACACACCTATCACCCACCTAAAATCAAAGGTGCTGGCGAAAGTTGCTGAGAAGAAGGGGACATCTTCCAAAACCCCCAAATCTAAAAAGGTTGCTGCAAAGAAGGGGTCATCCTCAAAAGCCCCCAAATCCTCGAAGGCTTCTGGTAAAAAGGTTCCGGCTAGAAAGCCTGCTGTTGTTGCTGCTCACCGTGTTACACGGAGCTTGTCTGAGCTGCGGATGGGGTTGATGTCGGCTCCTCGCCGACGATTGATGAAGCAGGCCAGAGCTCCTTCTCTCTCTGATGATGAAGCAGAGGATGTGACTGCAGATGTCCCTGACAGATCTGATTCTGAATCTGAAGCCTATGATTTGAGTAAGTTCCTTTCTGCCTTTCACCAGAGTCAGTTTAAGTTGGTTGTTGGTCGCTCCTTAGTGTCTGAGTGAAAGTTGGTTAAATCGGATGTGGAAGGTACTGGAGTGATTGAAATTTTGCATGATTTAAGATTGGAGAAGTCTGCCTATACTACCAATGTCTTTGTTGCTGCAATTGTGTATGAATTTTATGCCAATTTGTCTAAGTCTATTCGTGATGCAACTTCTGAGCATGCATTTTCTGTATTTGTGCGGGGTCATTAGATACTCTTTTCTCCTTCTGTGATTATGCATATTTGGGTAGTGAGCATGTGGTTGCTCCTGCACCGGTGTTTGATTTGGATGGGGTTGTTGCTGAGTTGACGAGAGGCAGTAGATGTGTATGGCCATCAGGCCGTGCTTTGATCGGCTCAATCTTTGTCTGTCACTTCTGTTTTCTTTGACAGACACATAAAATCATTGGAGCGTGAAGTGTAGCTTCTAAAGAAGTCCATCAGGTCTTTCAAGACTCGTCAGCAGGAATTGGAGTCTCTCCTGATTGATCTTCGAGCTAGGGCTCTTGGTCTAGCTTCACCATTTGATGATGTTGCTGCTGGCCCTTCTGTGCATAATTCTCCTGCCGCTCCGCATTGAAAGCTTTTGCCATTTTTGGCAACAATTAAGGGGGAGAAAAGAAAGGAGGAGAGAAGAAAGGGGGAGAGAAGGTCAAGTTTGCTGCTGCTGCTGTTGTCCGCTGCTACTGCTGCTAAGAGCTTGTGTGCTCTTCTTATGTTTTTGCAAAAAACTTGTTGAACAATTTTTATTTGGGGATGTTTGTTTACCCCATTTTTTTCTGTTGGTCTATACTTAACTTTTGACCCATCTGACAATGCGGTCGTGACCGCGAAAACATTGTTCGTGATGTTTGAAGGGACTCCCAGATCAGACTCAGGGGGAGTGTGCTTGGAATTGTCCTAGACAGTTTTTAAATATAGCGTTTGCTTTGATATATTTTGATCTGTGAAGTTTATTCAAGTGTTGTGCAGATTGAGATGATAATTGTCAACCATAAACACTAAAGGGGGAGATTATTAGTGCCACCATTATGCACTAAGTGTTCGTATTGTGTTGTTGGCGAGATATGTTCGACAATGTGTGCTTGGGTATGTCCCCGAAGCCATTTGTTCCGCTGTGCAAGAAAAGAAGAACAGTTGGCGAACTGTTCCCTCTGATGTCCCAAACATATCCAGAGACACATTTATATGGCAGTTTCCATAAATAAAAGATCTTGCGAGGATCCGTTCTTGGAAGGCAAGATGTGTTCGATTGATTGCCTTGTGGAGTAGATACCGAGCTGCTAATAACCCTCATATCCAAGGAAAGTATCTACACACATTTGGAAATATCACAAACCATAATCTACCTACCATATTGGCGACGATGAAGATTGACAACAATTGTGAAGTGAAGAATATAAGAAGGCCGATTATGTTCAGCAATCGGTAGCCACTTACACTTGTTTAGATTCTCTTAAAAGATTAATTGAGAGTCATTTCGTTTGTGGTCTCTATTTAGCTAGTTACTGTCTCATAGTATGTTCTAGCATTTGAATGTTTTGAGTGAAACACGTGAGGGGTCATATTAATCCATTTTGTACGCAATCTCAGGAGAGATTGTAAGTTGAAGTCGTGGGTAACTAGAGAGAGTCTAGTATCACAGTTGTAAGGGGATCTTACAGCTTTCGGCTAGTGAAAGAGTTCGTGGAGAAGAACGGGCGATATAAGGAGGGAGTCCTGTATGTATAAGAACTCTAATACACTTCATGAAGGAGTAACAGTCGAATCTTTAAGTTTGGAAGCAATCCCCCCAGAGTAGGTTGATTAACCGAACTGGGTTACCAATCTCGTGCGTATTTTACTGCTTTATTTTTTATGTTCTTATATCTGTCCCACACATATCATAGAACAATTGTTAGCAGTATTGATTAAACACTTTTGAGCATGGATTATCATTTTTCAATACTGAAGTTGAATAATATTTCTTTGATTTATTTCTCAAAATGGTGAGAGAGAGATAGCTTCTGAAGGTCATCAATCAACTCAAGTTGTACAACGGGAACTGTTTCTTTCCCCATCAGCATCTTCACTTGTACAATCAGCTCACCAGCCCATCTCATGTGCCTCTAGATTAAGATTAGAGGGGTGTCATGTGAGACAATCTAATGGATCTCAATTCGATAAACTGTTCATTTTTGACCCACCCAGTAGCTTGTCTCCCCTCCTTTAATTTTTTCCATTTTTCTTTTCTTTCTAATTTTTCTTTTTCAATAGTCTCTCCTCTCCTTATTCTTTTCTTTTTATTTTTTTTATCCGACGACTCGTGTGTGCTCGATAATTAATTAAAATGAAATAAAAGGTTTTTAAAAAAAAATTAAAACAAACTAAAAATATTAAAAATAAAAGCAGGATAAGGGAAAAAGGTGGGCCCTCTCAGGTGGCACATGTTAGTGCCACCATCATGCACTAAGTAGTTGTGGTGTTGAAATTGGCGAGATATGTTCGACAATGTGTGCCTGGGTATGTTCCACGAAGTGTTGTTTTCCACTGTGCAAGACAAGAAGCACAGTTGGTGAACTGTTCCAGATTATGTCCCAGACAAAACCAGGGACACTCTATTTATGGCAATTTCCTTGTTGGAAAGATCTTGCGCCGAACTTGTTTGGAAGGTCAAGATTAATTCGTTTGACTGCCTTATGGTGTAGATCCAGTGCTGAATTAACCCTTCTACACTTGGGAAGTATCTACACACATTTGGAAGGCCACAGACCACAATCCACTTACGTAGTTGGCGGAAGAAAGAGATCGACGCCAAGCTGAAGTGAAGACTATTTATGAAGGCCGATTTGTGCAGTAATCGATTTGAGTCAGTTTGTGGTCGTTTGTAACTAGTAGTTGTTCTTTAAATAGTGCAACGTGATAGACTAGTATGAGTGTTTTCGAGTGAAACACGTGAGGAGATTTTTATTCCGTTTTGTATGCAATCTCGGGAGAGATTGTAAGTTGAAGTCGTGGGTAGCTAGAGGGATTCTAGTGTCACGGTTGTGAGGGGATCTTACAACTTTTGGCTAGCGAAAGAGTTCGAGGAGAAGAACAGGCGACATAAGGCGGGAGGCTTGTATGTGTAAGATCCTTAATACACTCTTCGAAGGAGTAACAGTCGGAACTTCAAGTTTAGGAGCAATCCCCCCAGAGTAGGTTGTTTGAACCGAACTGGGTTACCATCTCGTGCATTTTTACTACTTTATTCTTTTATGTTCTTGCATCTGTTCCACACATATCATAGAACAGTTTTTTAAGCAGTTAACTAAAACTCGTATAAGCACGGATTACTATTTTTCAATTGGTATCAGAGCGGGTTGGCTGTATTCAGGGTTGATCTTGGGGTATTAATCCGTGTTCTTGTGTTGTTTTGCCGAGATGCATTCGATGAAAGAAGGAGCCTCGACGGTGCGATCTCCGCTCCTTGATGGCAATAACTATGCCTATTGAAAAGCTCGAATGATAGCTTTCATTCGCTTAATTGATGAGCATGCCTGGAAGATGGTGACTGAAGGGTGGAAGCCTCCTACCAAGAGGGATGAGAAAGGAAAAGCGGTGCTGAAGCCAGAAGAAGAGTTTGACGATGCTGAATATCAGATCATGGGGCTGAATGCTAAAGCCATGAACGCCATCTTCTCTGCAGTGGACATGAACGTGTTCAAACTCATCTCCATATGTGACAAGGCAAAGGATGCATGGGATATCCTTCAAACTACTTTCGAAGGAACGAGCAGTGTTCGTGCATCTCGTATGCAGCTTCTTACTACCAGATTTGAAAACCTTCGAATGGATGAAGGTGAAAAGCTTGCTGATTTCAATGCTAAGATTTGTGACATAGCTAATGAAAGCTTTGCACTTGGTGATGCCATCTCTGAGGAGAAACTTGTGCGGAAAGTTCTGCGATCTCTTCCCAAGAGATTCGCATACAAAGTCATGGCAATCGCAGAGGCCAAGGACGTGAGCAAGATGAAGTTACAGGAGCTAAGGGGGTCCCTGAGGACTTTTGAAATGGGACTAACAGATGAAGAGACAGTTCAGAAGAAAAGCATAGCTTTTCAAGCCGGCTCCAGTTCTGATGTGCCAAGTAATGTGTCTGACAAACATGATCTGGCTGAGTCAATTGCCTTGCTGACAAAGAATTTCTCGAAATTTGTTAAACGTTATGAGAAGTTTTCATAGAACAATTCTGTCAAGAACAGATTTTCCAAACCTCGGAGAACTAAAGATGAAGATCCCGATGAAGAAAAACAGAAGGAGGTCAAGTGTAGAGAATGTGGTGGTCTTGGGCACTATCAAGCCGAGTGTACTTGTAACAGCCCGGTCCTGAGATAGGGATTAATGAATGGGGACGGGGTGCTATTGAGGGATTAACGAATAAGACGGAAGATTAACAAAGAAGGTTTGGGAATAAAGATATACTTTTGAAAGATAGACGATGATACTCGGGTTTACTTAATTAAGAAGGAAACATGCTTTAGTGGAATAAAACGGCTAACCTAATCAGATACCAACAAGCATAGACCCATTCATAGGCCAAAGTGAATAAACAGATACCAACATGAACAAGCCTCTTCATAGGTGAAAGGAAAGTATACTCGAGAAGCAAGAATAAAACTTATTATGCATCTGTATATATAGATAACCATGTCTGGGAAAATATTCATAGAGTCTCGATAATCATAATAGAACCTGAACGAAATTAAAAAGATTGAATCAGAGTAGCAGAACACATAATGGGATTTCAAAAGAAACTTATATAATGGCAAAACAATCTTAGCAACCAACCCACATCCACAGCCACCATCATCCTCAGCATCTGAACCTGAAAATATTTGAAAAAGAGGGCGTGAGTACTAATGTACTCAGTGGGTTTTAATAAAAGCTTCTTTAATAACTCGAGAAATATCCAATAATAAACTGGCGGTATATGAAGAGCAAAACGCAAAAGCCCTCTCCATATCCGCAAAACCTTTTCTTTACTTTTGGGCCCAACCTTGGCTCAAACTTGATGTCAATTGTACCCTTAGGCATCCCATAGGATAGAAGAGGGGTTACATCAAATATCCAAACGAGTTTGCGAGGGAATTAACCCAGCAGTGACTTACTTTAATGATCAAAGATCATGAATTCTGAGCTCAATCCTGGCTATAAAAGCTATATTCTTCCTTTCTTAACTTAACCTTCCTTTCTCAACCTTAATCCTTAATTCCTTAGCTTCCTTAATCTTACTAGAATCTTACAGCAATGTCTAAGGCTAATCCTTTACTTAAGCATGACTTCGGCCTATAAGGGATTTATCACTACCCTAAAAGGCAATGCTTAATTAGCTAAATAAACTTTAGCACAATCCAACATTCAGATACGAGAAAATAAATGTGCATAAACATAAATTCCAATTAAAGCAATTCTAATTATCTTATGCTAAGCATAAACAATACTTTAACATTTCTAGCATTTCTAAACATGCTCGAGAGCTCAATCAACATATAATATCTTTCCTTTCCTTCCTTCCTTGTACAGAGATCAATCAAGCAGAGTAAAAATGCTTTATTGGATATCTCATTTACCCTAACATGCTTCTAGAGCTTATTAGCTCAAACTTTAGATGAGTATAGATTTACCCACCTCGATCACGGAGCAAAAGATGAGGCAAAGAGTTGACGATCCTTCTCCGAATTTTCACGGGGCTCACTTCCTCCTACAAAAGTTGAATCATCGACTTAGTGACCTTTTTTGAAGAAATCGAACATCTAGAATGAGAAATAGCAATAACTAACCTAGAGACCTTAATCTAAGACCTGTATACAGATTGCACGACTTAATGACTTTATAAAATTCGAGAAGAATTTACTTGGAGAAATCATATTTTGATACTCGAATTTTAGACAAAAACAACTTGAAAATCTTCTTAAATTAAACCTGGAAATAACTCGGGAAAAACATGAGTTGAAAAGCTCGAAAAGAGGGTACGAAAATAGCCGGAAGAATCGGCATGGAACAACACGGGGGGGGGGGAGCACCGCCGCGGCGCACACCGGCGCCAACGGGCAGCCCCCCGCCGGGGCGCCCTCTTGCGCCGGCGGGCAGGCTGCTGGCCACGGGGGGTGTTGGGCGGCGGCGCATCCCCCCGCCTCGGCGGCCTCTCTCTACGCCCAATTTCTGGGCAATCTTTTCTGGGTTTCTTCAAATGTTCGTCGATTCCTTCGATGAAAACTTTAAAAATTTTTAAAAAACATGCTTCGATAATTTAATTTAACATGAAATGGCATGCTTTAACTTAAAAAGAAATCGGCGTTATAACGGCATAAACACGATAATCCTCTTTAAATATTTAGAATAACGACGAAATCTTTAAATATAACTTGGACGAGACTTAAACGGAATAAATGAGACTAATCTCAAGAAATAATAACGAGAATTATAACGACAGGAATAAAGCGAGCAATATAACGTAACGTTATTAACTTGGAACTTCAATAAGAATCGAAATACAACTTTAGACGGAAGCTAAATGAGTAATAATGAAGAACAAGAAGAACATGAAGAACATAAAGAACGGAAAGTAAATGCGGAATTGAAAGATGGAAAAGAAATGGAAATCAAGACCGATGAAAAAGAATGGACGGGGTTAGGTGCGTCGAAGGAAGGTGGCTAGCTCGGCATCTCGTCGAGTTGCAACGGCGGCAGAGCCACCTACTACAACCCAATGGCGCCCCTAGCACCTTCCCTCACCACATCCCTTCCACGCCACTCCACTCGTCGTCTTGCAGAACACTCACGAAGAACGCTTTTTACTTCGACAGAACTTTCTCGGCTCTCAACGCTTTCTCACTCTCTCAACTTGGAAGTGAATGAATTGGAAATGAGCAAAATGAATGGAGGGGTGGCCTTGTATTTATAGGAAAAGCTTTGGCTTCCAAGGGAAGCCACTTCAGTGCAAGAATACTACAAAAGTTACCCCGGGTTCGGTTAAAAGCTGTTTTATTCGATGTCGAGGTCCAAATGACCTCAGACATGAAATCTAAAAATACCGGGAGACTCGTTGGCTCGAATAATAGTGAACCAACTTGATTTGTGAAGAATACGGGGTCGTCAAAAGAAAGACGAGCAAAGATTCCCTTTTTGGAATTACTTTTTTCTATTCACTCAGACTGACAGATTTTACTCCCGAGCGTTCGATTGACTTCAGAATGGAAATCCGTGAACTCCAATGGAATCCTTGAGTCATTTTCCATAAGAGGGGCCTGACAGAACTAGACTCGAATCAATGAGGAGGATTTCGTAAATTTCTCAAAACACGAACGCACGTAAAAGTTACTATTCATTTACTCTTTAAATACGTTTTTCATCACCGGGAACTCAAATGACTTCAGAATTAAAATCCGAAAATACCGGCATACTCCTTGAGTTAAAACCTTTCTAACGAGACCACAAATGGCCAAAACAGAGTTAAGATCAAAATTTCCGAAAAGACAATTTCACGAAAATTGACCCCTAAAGTCGTGACTGACATCTGACCTCAATTAACCTTATTTAAATTTCTTCCTTAAGTAATTTAATTATCATTAAGAATCCTCTAAACCTTAATCAAAAATCTGGGGTGTTACAGTGCTAACACCCTAAAGAAGAATAATAAATCCTACAGTTCCACTTTTAGTGAAAGTGATGATCCAAATGATAGTGGGAGTGATGAAGAATGCGTGAGCAATCATATTGCTTTTATGTCACATTCTCACAAAGAACCTGTGCCTAATTTTATCTCTGACAGACTGAATGACAAAGTATCTGAATGCAGTGACGATGAAGAATTCACTGAAGAGTCTGCCATAGAAGCATATAAAAAGCTTCATGAGAGCTGGATCATGGTGGTAAAAGTCAATGAAGGGCTGATGAAAGAGAATGGCGATCTTATTAAAGAAAGAGATAGTCTGTCCATGCGCCTTAGTGAGTTGCAGAATGATCTTCAACAATCCAGAAACAATACTCACTCTTAGAATGGTGAACTGCTTCATCTAAAGAAACTCGTCAAGATGATGAACTCTGGATCATCTCAGCTCGATGGCATCCTTTCTAAAGGAAAAAGTCCGCAGGACCATACAGGACTTGGATACACTGGTGGAATGGTTTTTGACCGTTTCTGTCAAGGACAAATATCTGGAACGCATGATGAATCTGTTCCTGAATCTGAATTTAAACCAGAGATCAAGCAGCCACATCCTCAAAAGCCACTGCCTCGAAAGATTGGAGTTGTCTGCCACTACTGTGAAAAGCCTGGTCACATTCGACCATACTGTAAGAACTACATCAATGATCTCAGAAGAATGAGGAGGAAAGGTCTATCTCAGAATGACCTGAATTTCAGAAGACGAACTGTGCGGAACAAATCTTGGAACAATCACAGGAACTATGTTGTTCACACTGCCCTCAATATTCATGCAAAGAGCAGCTGGTACTTTGACAGTGGATGCTCGCGACACATGACTGGAGATGCCAGTATGCTAAAGAATATCCAAAAAGATTGTTCTTATCAATCCATTACTCTTAGAGACGGTGTCAAGGGAAGAGTTCTTGGCCGTGGTCATCTAAATGTTGAAGGGATGCCCAACTTGGAGGATGTTCTGCTTGTTGAAGGACTAAAAGCTAACTTAATTAGCATAAGTCAACTCTGCGATCAAGGTCTCTTGGTCCACTTTACTAGAGACAAATGTCTTGTGAAGAACAAAGAATGTGTGTTGTTGATGGATGGAGATAGATCAAGGGACAATTGTTACCTTCTCAACATGAAAGGTAATTGCTTTAGAACTGAGCTTGATGAAGCAAACGTATGGCATGAAAAGCTTGGCCATGTGAGTTACAGAAACATGCAACGTCTTATGAAGACAGAAGCTGTGAATGGAGTCCCGAAGTTTGATATTGATCTTGGTAAAATTTGTGGACCGTGTCAAGTGGGAAAACAGATTCATACATCACATAAATCTGTTAAGAAGATTACCACTTCAAAAGCTTTGGAGCTGTTGCATATGGATTTGATGGGGCCTGTTCAAACAGAAAGTATTGGCCGGAAAAAGTTTATTTTTGTATGTGTGGATGACTTCACACGATTCTCATGGGTTGAGTTCCTGAGAGATAAGGGAGAAACCTTTGAGACATTCAAGAATCTTTGTCTCAAGCTTGAAGTGGAGAAAGAAATAGCTGTGATGAGAATTCGAAGTGATCACGGTCGTGAATTTGAAAATGCTTATTTCAAATGTTTTTGTGAAGAAAGAGGTATTACTCAGGAGTTTTCTACACCAAAAACACCTCAACAAAATGGTGTTGTTGAGAGGAAAAATCGGACTCTTCAAGAAATGAGCCGAGTCATGTTGAAGGCAAAATCTGTCTCTGACAACTTATGGGCAGAAGCGGTGAACACGGCATGTCATGTTATCAATCGGATATATTTCAGACCCAAAGACGAGAGTCACTCCCTACGAGCTGTGGAAAGGAAAGAAACCAAATTTAAATTACTTACACATCTTCAGAAGTACTTGCTATATGTTAAGAGACCGAGAGCAGCTTGGCAAATTTGATGCCAAAGGAGATGAATGCATTTTTCTCGGGTACTCGAGGAATAGTCGGGCCTATCGAGTTTTCAACAAGAGGACCAAGACGGTGATGGAGTCAATTAACATTGTTGTTAATGATCGGGAAGAACATGTTGCCCAGATTGATGAGGAAAGTATTGATGTCAACATTCATGTGCCAGCTTCTATTCCAGACAGTTCGGAGCACAATGATCAGCCTGAGGTGAGGAATGAAAAACTGGATAATTTCAAACCTTCAAAAGGTGTGCAGAAGCATCATTCTGCAGCAGACATAATTGGTGATGTGAGTGAAGGAGTTAGAACCAGAGGAGTTCGAAAGAACTATCGTGAGATGATTGCAAATATCTGCTACACTTCTACAACTGAGCCCAAGAATGTTAAAGAGGCCTTACAAGATGATCGATGGATTCATGCTATGCAAGAAGAGCTCTTGCAGTTTGAAAGAAATGAAGTATGGAATTTGGTTCCATGTCCTAAAGGTGTAAATGTGATCGGCACGAAGTGGATCTTCAAGAATAAAACTGATGAAGAAGGGAACATAACCAGAAATAAGGCAAGACTTGTGGCTCAGGGCTATTCCCAAGTTGAAGGTGTGGATTTCGATGAGACTTTCGCTTCAGTTACTCACCTTGAATCTGTCAGGTTGCTTCTCGCCATGGCTGCATGGTTGAAGTTCAAATTATACCAAATGGACGTAAAAAGTGTCTTCCTAAATGGGTATTTATCCAAAGATATTTTTGTGTGTCAACCTAAAGGCTTTGAAGACCCTCACCATCCTGATTATGTGTATAAATTGAAGAAGGCATTGTACGGACTCAAACAAGCCCCTCGTGCTTGGTATGAGCGACTCACAAAGTTTCTGTTGGAGAAATGGTATGTTTGTGGAGGATCTGATCAAACACTCTTTGTTAAAAGAGAAAAATCTGAAGTGATCATTGTTCAGATTTATGTCGATGATATTGTCTTTCGATCTGTCTCAGACAGATTGGTGAAGGAGTTTGTCAAAGACATGACATCTTAGTTCGAGATGAGTCTGGTTGGTGAGATGACCTATTTTCTGGGGCTTCAAGTAAAGCAAAAGGATGATGGCATCTTTGTGTCTCAAACAAAGTATGCAAGGAATTTGATCACTAAATTTGGCATGGAAAGTTGCAGCCCGAAGAGAACACCCATGGGAACTCACTTGAAGTTAACTAATGATGAAGCTGGTGTGTCCATTGAGCAAACCTTGTACCGAAGCATGATCGGTAGCTTACTGTACCTCACTGCAAGTCGGCCTGATATCAGTTACAGCGTTGGAGTTTGTGCACGCTACCAATCTGATCCCAAAGAAAGTGACTTGAAATCTGTCAAGAACATAATCAAGTACGTAAAAGGTACAGCTGAGTTGGGACTTTGGTTTTCTTATGATACAAACCCTAGTTTGGTGGGGTTTTGTGATGCAGATTGGGCCGGATGTACTAAAGATCGGAAGAGTACCTCAGGTGGATATTTCTTCCTTGGAAATAATATGGTCTCATGGTTTAACAAGAAGGAAAATTCAATCTCACTATCTACTGCCGAGGCAGAATATATTGCTGATGGGAATTGTTGTACTCAACTCTTGTGGATGAAGCAAATGTTGCTTGACTATGGTGTCCCACAATCTGTCCTTACCATATAGTGTGATAATATGAGTGCAATAAACATTTCAAAGAATCATGTTCAGCACTCTCAAACTAAGCACATAGACATTCGTCACCACTTCATCCGGGAACTTGTTGAAGACGGATCTCTCGTGATTGATTATGCTGCAACAGAGGCACAGCTTGCGGATATCTTCACTAAGGCACTTGATAGTGCAAGGTTTGAAACACTAAGATCCTCATTGGGTCTTTGTGTTATCTAAATCTTCTCCTCTGTGAGAAGACTCTCTACACAGTCTTGGTTAGTGATGTAAGTATAGAGAGTATAAAATGACCATGGTTAATATGGTCTGTGAAATGTTGTGCCAATATCTGTCCCGGACAGACTTTGCTATGGAGAAACGGTTACTTTTTAACGACTAGTAGTGCCTTGTTTTTCGCGCCATGATCGATTCCACTCCCCCATACCAAACAGTGGGGTGGTGTGTGTGGAATAAGTTGGTTAAGGAAATTTCTTTACAAAATTTTCCAATTAAGGTCTTAACCTTATTTTTTTAAACAAAATGGAGACAAAATCTTTGCAAAATTTCCAAGTCACTCTTTCTCTTGTGGTTGTTTGAATCGTGTTTGCTCAATCTCTAATGGCAGACAAAGCTGTTTTCTCTAAGCCCTCTCAAGCCAAGAAACCCAGAATCTCCACTCAAGACTTGCGTCGACAGCTAGCGGAGCTTTCACAACTAATTGTGTTTTCTCCGACGAGTGCCTCTGTCCCTGCTCCAGAGGAGCCGTCTGTCTCTTCCCCCGAAGCCTTTGCTTCTGTGCCTACATCTGTGGCGCCTCCTGCTGTTTTTCCGCCTAGGCCTGTGTCTGAGACAGATCTCCCTGTTCAACCCTCTCCTAGGATTTCTGAAGAGCCATCCTCTCCGCCCATGGTGTCTGCGGATATCTTGGATGCTTCAATTGCGGCCGTTATAGAGAATGTTGGACGATCTAAAGTCTCCTTGGCCCCTGATGAAGATGTTGCCACTCCCTCTGCTGTTGGCGAAGAGTCTACCTCAATTGAGGAATTTTCTGCATCTCTTGATGCTCTAAAGTTTGTTCAAGCTCCGTCTATTCTTGCTGCCGCCCCTGTGTTTAGTGACACGCCCATCGTCATTCTTCAAGTTCCTCTTGGTGAAGTGTCACCTGCTGCTACTGTTAAAACCCTTGATCAAGGTCAAGGTGAAGAAGATGTTGATATCTCCTTCCTAGATGAAGATTCTCCTATTCTTGAGGTTGATTCTGTTCCACCTCAACCATCTAAAAAAGCTACCTCCTCCAAGGCCCGCGGGTCCAAATGCAAATTGGAGTTGAGAGATGTTCCTGCCTCTCCCTAGGTGTCTGATGATGAAGATGACACGCCTATAGCCAAGTTGAAATCTAAGGTGTTAGCAAAAGTTGCCGAGAAGAAGGGGCCTCCCTCTAAAACCCCCCAAATCGAAGAAAGTTGCTGCCAAGAAGGGGTCTACATCAAAAACTCCCAAATCAGTGAAGCCCTCTAGGAAAAAGGCTTTCACTAAGAAGCCTGATGTTGTTCCTGCTCGCCGTGTTACACGGAGTGTGTCCGAGCAGAGGATGAGGTTGATGTCGGGACGATGTCACCCGTTGATGAAGCAAGCCAGAGCTCCTTCCTCCTCTGAAAAAGAAGCAGAGGATGTCCCTGAGTCTGTTTCGGACAGATCAGATTCCGATTCAGAGGCCTTTGATTCTAATAAGTTCATCTCTGCTTTTCATCAATCGCAATTCAAGATTGTTGCTGGTCGCTCATTAGTTTCCGAGCGTTGCTTAATTAAGTCTGATATAGAGGGGACGGGTGTTGATACCCTATTGCATGATCTTCGTTTGGAAAAATCTGCTTATTCTGCTCCTCCATTCATTACTGCTGTTGTACATGAATTTTATGCCAACTTGTCTAAGAGCCTGCGTGATGCCTCGTATGAACATGCTTTCTCTATTTTTGTGCGTGGTAATTGGATTGTCTTCTCTCCTGCTGTGATTAATAAGTTTTTGGGACGTGAAAATCTTGTTGCTCCTGCGCCAATCTTTGATATGAATGAGGTTGTGTCAGAATTGACTGGGGGAAGTCGGTGTGTTTGGCCCTCTGGGCGTGCTTTCTTAGCTTCTGATCTGAGTGTGAAGTACTCGATTCTTTACAAAGTTGCTGTTAGAAATTGGTTGCCCAGCACTCATGATTCTACTGTGGGTAAACCGATGGCGTTGTTGCTATTCAAAATTGGCACTCGTCGTGCGTTCAACCTGGGGTTGATTATCTTTGAGCATGTGTTTGCTCATGCGGAATCCTCGCGTGCTCAGCAACTTGTTGGCTTTCCAGGACTCATCTTCAGCATCATCATGGCTGAACATGATGTGGTTTCTGCCAATGACATATATACTCCCGTTTCACAGCCGTTGACAATAAGCCACAAGCTCTTTTCTTCCCGGCATGCTCCGGATGTCCCTGCCCGAGATGCTGATGAACGCTCTGCATCTGTGCCATCCTCTGTCCCAGACAGATCTGCAGCCTCTTTTTCTGTCACATCTGTTTTCTTTGACAGGCACATAAAGTCCTTGGAACGCGAAGTGGTGTTCCTGAGCAAATCCATTCAAACTTTCAAAACCCGGAAGCAGGAGTTGGAGGCTTTGCTGACTGATCTCCGAGCCAGAGCCCTTGGACTTGCATCGCCGCTTGATGTGCCGAGTGCTTCCTCTGTCCCTGCTGCTGATAAGCCGGCTGATGCTGATGTCGATGATGCTAATGATGCTGCTGCCTCCCTGGTCTGAAGATTAGTGTTTGCCGTTTTTGGCAACAATTAAGGGGGAGAAGGATGTTGGTGAACGAAGGCCACGGTTGGATGAAAGATGGCCTTTTTGCTGCTGCTATGATGAGCGTGTGCTCATTTTTTTAATGTTTGATGGTTTTTGAACAAACAATTTATTAGGGATGCTGTTTACCCCACTTTAATTTTTTGTTGGTCTGTACTATATTTTTTATCAACTGACAATGCAGTTCTAAACTGCGAAATAATGCTCTGATCGGGTTGAAGACACTCCCAGAATAGATTTAGGGGGAGTGTGGTTGGAACTGTCCCTAACAGTTTTCTTTTAATATATCACTCTTTTTGATATATTTTGATCTGCGAAAGTTTGTTCGAGTGGTGTGCAGATCGTGATGATAATTGTCGACCATAAACACCAAAGGGAGAGATTGTTAGTGTCACCATCATGCACTAAGTAGTTGTGGTGTTGAAATTGGCAAGATATGTTAGACAATGTGTGCCTGGGTATGTTCCACGAAGTGTTGTTTTCCGCTGTGCAAGACAAGAAGAACAGTTGGTGAACTGTTCCAGATTATGTCCTAGACAGAACCGGGGACACTCTATTTATGGCAGTTTCCTTATTGGAAAGATCTTGCGCCGAACTTGTTTAGAAGGTCAAGATTAATTCGTTTGACTGCCTTATGGTGTAGATCCGATGCTGAATTAACCCTCCTACACTTGGAAAGTATCTACACACGTTTGGAAGGCCACAAACCACAATCCAGTTACCTAGTTGGCGGAAGAAAGAGATCGACGCCAAGCTGAAGTGAAGACTATTTATGAAGGCCGATTTGTGCAGCAATCGGTACCACTCATATTTGTTTAGATTCTCTTAGATTGTTTGAGAGTCAGTTTGTGGTCGTTTGTAACTAGTAGTTGTTCTTTAAACAGTGCAACGTGATAGACTAGTATGAGTGTTTTCGAGTGAAACACGTGAGGGGATTTTTATTCCGTTTTGTACGCAATCTCGGGAGAGATTGTAAGTTGAGGTCGTAGATAGCTAGAGGGAGTCTAGTCTCACGGTTGTGAGGGGATCTTACAACTTTCGGCTAGCGAAAGAGTTCGAGGAGAAGAACGGGCGACATAAGGCGGGAGGCTTGTATGTGTAAGATCCTTAATACACTCTTCGAAGGAGTAACAGTCGGAACTTCAAGTTTGGGAGCAATCCCCCCAGAGTAGGTTGTTTGAACCGAACTGGGTTACCATTTCGTGCGTTTTTACTGCTTTATTCTTTTATGTTCTTGCATCTGTTCCACACATATCATAGAACAGTTTTTTAAGCAGTTAACTAAAACTCGTATAAGCACGGATTACTTTTTTCAGCGCACACGGCAAGGAATTGGGTGGGTTTGGAGCGGTTCCGAGCCTATTTTGAGTTGGTTTGACTCGTTTAACGGATTGTTACCGTTAGGCCATTTATTATAGGTTTTTGTCATAAAATTAATTAATATACGTACCTTATAATGACTGTCGAGCGATAGAATATAGTCTGCATTCCAAAAAGAAGGACCGTAGTTAATTTCCAGATCGTCGTTGATCACTGACTTGCAAGGAGCAACGCAACCGAAGGCGGAAGGGGAGGCGAGCGGTAGCTGCTCTACTACTAGTAGAAGAGAAACCTCACAGTTTTGAAGAGTAGCTGTTGCCGGAGTTATGAAGATAAGGAGCTGGCTTAATAGGAATCGCCATATGCATTACACCGGTATACATTTTGTGATCGATTAATCTATTCTTTTCCTTTTTTTTCTCTGTTTTTTCCTTTGATCGCTTTCTGTTGATACATCCAATTTATAGGTCTTAAGTTTTTAAAATTCGTTTGTAGCTTAGCTTTCACGTTTTTATATATTTTAATATTTTATTTCCTTATGATTACAAATGCTCATTCCTCCAACTATGCATCCTAATACCCTAGAAGATAGATCAGGACTATTGATCGATTTTAGTTAATTACATTATTCAAGTTGTGAGGAATAAGTAGTGCATCTATATACCTATCTATGTGACAAGACGCAAGTACTTCAAGCATTAGAAATAAATACTCTATATTCTACACGGTGGGAATTAGAGAAATGGGCTAATTCTTTAATTCTTTTAATTAACTAGCATAGATAACGTGCGTTGCACGTAATTTGTATAATTTTAATTACTAAATAATGATATAATATGTATAATTAACAATTATAAGTTATATTATAACCTCCATACAAGCTTCAAATTTCACTTGCTCTCCAATTTGGGCAACAACTGCCCTAAGCTTCAGACAAAAATACAGTAATTTAATGTTGGTAAAAAGCTTACTTGAATTAAATAATTAAAATTATGATAAAAATTAAATGAAATGTAAAATGCACTTATTAAGATTTATTTATTAAAAGGTCAACATTTTTTTAATAATTTAATTAACATTTTATAATTACCATGTACCTGATAACATTTAATTTTACCTTTTGAAAAATAAAACTTTTAACTATATGTATTATAATTCTTTTATGAAAATCATAAAATTACGTGCAACATAGATGTGATCTCTGCTGGTTTAGTAAAGTGACTAAAATGATATATAATATTCAATTGAAGTAGCTAAAATATATAACTCCTCCAAAAAATAAAATAAGTAACCAAATGAAATAAAATAAATCGCCCTCCTCCAAAAAACAAACAAAATAAAATTAAACAAAAAAAATATTAAAAATAAAATGAGAACAATGTATTCATAATCTCAAGAAACTATTGGGTGGTTTGCAGATACAAGCCATGAATGAAGCAAGAGATTAATTAACAAAAAAAAAAAAATTAGAATTGAAAAAAAAAAAAAAGTAAATCCATACTCCGAAACCTTACATGTTTTTGGTAGCCATTGGTAACATCATGAATCATCATTATTTACTGAACATTTCGGTTTCTATGACTTTCTATATTCTAACTAAATTTTCAACTCACTTTCAGAGTTTTTCCATCACAGTTGTGCACTTTCGGTCTCATGTGTGGGCCACTTCTCTGTTTTTTTTTTTCTTTAAATTTCGGCGACCAATTTTAGCGGCATAATTTTTAATCCATCGTCATTGCATCGTTAAAATAGCTGACCATGACTTTTTAAAAAGGGATAGTGTTCGTTGTTAGTCCGTTTTTTGAGGCATATTTTTGATGTTTAGAAACGGATTTTTCCATTACTAAAACATTATTTTTTTCATGTCTCCTAGAATTTTCTAGATTGGTGGCTTATCTGCAAAATATGGGGAAAATAATAATATACAATTGAAGTAGCTAAAATATATAACTCCTCCAAAATATAAAGGGTTAATTGCCAAATAAATCATCACGCTTCCACTCTTTTGCAAATTAGACACCACGTTTAAATCTAGTCAATTATAACACCACATTTTAATTTGTGAGGGATTAAACATCTCAATTTTTTCGGCGAGTTAAGCATGACGTATTTGGTCTAAAAATCACATTGGCAGCCACATCAACACACACGTGTAACGAACAACGTCGATTTTATTAGTTTTCTCAATATATTTTATATTTTAGAAATAAATAATTATATAAAAAATGATTTTTTCAACAAAAAGAAGAAGAAAAAGTAACAAAAACGGCGTCATTTGTTACACGTGTATGTTGACGAGGCTGTCAAAGTGTTTTTAGACCAAATACGTCATTCTTAACTCGCCGGAAAATTTAGGGATGTTTAATCCCACACAAGTTAAAACGTGGTGTTATAATTGACTAGATTCAAACGTGGTGTCTAATTTGCAAAACAGTGTAAACGTGGTGATTTATTTAGAAATTAAACCAAAAATAAATAAGTGTTGGTCCCGGTGCGAGTTTATGTCAGTTTAGAGGGGGGGTGAATAAACTGACTTCAAAAACTTAAACTGATTGCGGAATGCTAAGGGCCCTGACTCGCTTTCGATATATTATCTGTGCACTATTCAGATGAGAGAGAGGTTGACTTAGAGCTTAGCTGATGAGCTGATCAGTTAGAACTGATAGCTTAGCTTGTCAGTGTAGCTCGTGTGCTAAAGTGTGCAGTTGAAGAACATGCAAAGCTTAAGGCAATAAGTAAAGCACACACAAGAGTTATAGAGGTTCGAAGCTTCCTGCTTCTACGTCCTCTCTTCCTTCAGTAGAAGGGTAATCCACTATGCAAGAGTAAAGTTTCTTTATTACAATTACATAGTGAAGAAATTATGTTGGACCTGAAAATGGCACCCTTCAAACCGAGCGCGGCCTCCTTTCCAACTGTTGCTGTCCCAGAAGAACAGATCCGTCGGTACACGCTCCTCCTCAGCCGATTTCTGGTTCGACAGCTCACACTTACCGATCTCAACTGCTCGTTGAGACTTTAGGTGTTATTGCCCGTCTTTTCACGATTTTAGATCTCGCTCGATCTTCAAGAGTACAGTCTTGAAATTGGTATCAACTGAAATGCTCATTTGCGCATCTGCGTCTGAGCTGGGTAGTTGATCTTTGAAGGACTGAACTGAGAAGCTTTGCTCTGGCTGGAATTCTTCAGCAGCTAGCTGCTTGCTTGCTTGAGACTTGAAGCACGCCTTCTCAGTTGGGACTTTTCGCACTTAAGAAGTTTAAGCTTTGAGCTGTGGGTGTTGGGGTTTTTTCGAATTAAACCTCCGCAGGATCATTTGGATGTTCATTAATCCACGTTCATACAAATCATATTTTTATGTCACATACATGTTTATCACAGTCTAGCACAATTAACAAGTATAGCAAAACGAATCTAATAAAGCGGAAAGATAGATTCGAATTAATTACAAATTGGTAGACGGTCTGAGGACAAGATTACAGGACTAATCTTGCTGTTGAATGAACTGGAACAGGCGTCCCTTTCTTCTCAAAAATCGGCCACTACAGATATTCTACTCCGAGATCTTCTATTGTATTCCCAGACTGTATCTAGATTCAAGGTGGGCTGAAAGCTCCTAGATAGGTATGGAATCTGTGGAGATAAAGAGAACACAAGAGGGGCTGACTACAGAGTACTGAATTTCAAACTCCCTACCCTCTTATTTATCAGGGAATGGTAGAAAATCAGTGTCCCAACCCTACTGGGTTTGGGCCTCTATCTCTTTTTCTATCTCCAGTCCATTAAAGTCATATTGGGCTACAACAGGGATCTAGAAAAATATTAAATTGACCCACAGATTTATTTAATATCCAATATCCAATGAACTTAGGATATAATTAAATAAATTATGTATTACTTTTATTCCACTAAAGAAGTAATACTGACCTACCAATTTAATACATATTTGTGAATATGCTTTCTGCTTTAGTTCAGCCATTCCCCGGGTTTAAGATATAATGTTCATTAATTAATTATGTCAGTCTCTGACAGCTATAATTAATTAACATCTAAAACTTTGAGTAGTACCACACAAGCTTTACTCATATACGTAATAAATTCCACCTGCAGGGTTTCAACATGAACTTGTGTTTCCTCAAGAGAACATCATCAACCTGGCACACCAGGACACGGTGCTCATGCATACTGCTCGACACATCATGCATACACTGTTATTACCCAAGATATCGAGTTTACTGATCTACGAAAAGATCTCACCCATCGATAAATCAAAGTAACAAACAACGTACACATATGCTCGCCAATATCGCATGAGTTCAGAACCCGAATTCTGTGGATCTTTATTCTCTCACTAACTGGGTCAGAGACAGAGAATAGTATCCTATCGTTATCCTTCTCAATACACTAACAAGTGTACTAGAATAATTAGTGAGTAAAGATAAACTAACTTATCAGATTATTCTACGGTGTACCGATGGTGTGTTCAGGACCATCTAAGCCATGAACTCTTTAATACAATACAAGGTTCTAATGATATGATCTTACCGTGTGACTGACGCGCGGTCGTTTCGCGGTCAGAATAAATCTCAAGAGAGACTTATCCTTGTGCCCACAGCGGGCGTAGCCAGCAATGTGAGTAAAGGGTCGATCCCATGAGGAGCTGCGAATTCTACCTTCCAATGTCACCAATTCCAAAGTTTTGAGAGTTGTTGTGGTCTCCGTACTTCGTATGTAAATACTTTAAAGTAAATCTTGCAAAAAATAGAAATAAAAAGAAACAAAGAAAAAGAAAGAAAATAATTAGTAGTAAAGTATTCCGGATTAGAACTTCGAATCAAACTTAACAAATATTTTTCCGATCATGGGCACACCGATTTCTTATGTGAATTAAATCATCCAGTTATAGGCACCCGAATTTCTTCATTTGTGCCCAATCTATCCTTTCATATTAGATTAGAGGTGATTTCTTGTCCCCTAAACCCTAACTTGTGACCCAACCCCGATTTCTCATATGATTGTAAGCAACAAGCAGCTTTATGCTCTAGACAGACCCAGATCTATTGCAAACACTGATTTCTCGTGTGCCCACAATACCCCGTGATGTACCCAGTCTCTTTATGATCAACACACAGTTACGATTCATTGACCATGTATAGATTTAGCGTGCCCAATTCTAATTAACGAGTGGCCAGCCACAACCAGCTTAACATGCTTTAGTGCAACAAAGAAAATAATACACGACGGAAACCAAATTCACACAGTGTTATGCCCAAACTGCCTCACGGTTTTTACATGTTTGTTAAGTTATCATCTCCATTCAATCCGGAATAAAAGATCTAGCCACGCATGCTAGACATAAACATAAAGACAATATTTAAAGACATGAAATTAAATAAAAACTTACTGAAATAAATAAGATACGAGTCTTGACTTCAACGTCAAACTTAACAACATAAACTGGAAATTAATAAATACAAGTAAAAAGTAAAATAATAATGTAACACCCCAGATTTTCGGATAATGTTTAGAGGATTGTTAATGGTAATTAATTAGTTAAGGAAGAAATTTAAATAAGGTTAATTGAGGTCGAATGTCAGTCACGACTTTAAGGGTCAGTTTTCATGAAAATTGTCTTTTCGGAAAATGTGATCTTAATTCTTTTATGGACATTCGTGGTTTCGTTAGAAAGCTTTTAACTCAAGGAGTATGCTGATGTTTTCGGATTTTAATTCTGAAGTCATTTGAGTTCCCGGTGATGAAAAACGTATTTAAGGAGTGAATGAATAGTAACTTTTGCGTGCGTTCGCGTTTTGAGAAATTTACGAAATCCTTCTCGTTGATCCGAGTCTAGTTCTGTCAGGCCCCTCTTATGGGAAATGACTCTAGGATTCCGTTGGCATTCACGGATTTCCATTTTGAGGTCAATCGAACGCTCGACAGCAAAATCTGTCAGTCTGAGTGAATAGTAAAAAGTAATTCCAAAAAGGGAATCTTTGCTCGTCTTTCTTCTGACGACCCCGTCTTCTTCACGAATCAAGTTGCTTCACTAGTATTCGAGCCAACGAGTCTCTTGGTATTTTTAGATTTCGTGTCTAAGGTCATTTGGACCTCGACATCGAATAAAGCAGCTTTTAACCGAACCCGGGGTAACTTTTGCAGTGTTTCCGCACTGGAGTGGCTTCTCAAGGAAGCCAAACTCCCTCCTATAAATAGGGGACCACCCCTTTTGCTTTCCTTTGCTCATTTACCATCCATTCACTTCCAAGTTGAGAGAGTGAGAAAGCTTTGAGAACCGAGAAAGTTCTGTCGAAGTAAAAAGCGTTCTTCATGAGTATTCCGCAAGACGACGAGCGGAGTGGCGTGGAAGGGATGTGGTGAGGGAATGTGCTAGGGGCGCCATGGGGTCGTAGCAGGCGGCTCTGCCGCCGTTGCGACTCTACGAGACGCCGAGCTAGCCACCTTCCTTCGACGCACCTAACCCCGTCCATTCTTGTTCGTCGGTCTCGATTCCATTTCTTTTTCCGTCTTTTAATTCCGCATTTACTTTTCGTTCTTCATGTTCTTCGTGTTCTTCATTATTGCTCGTTTACCTTCCATCTAAGTTGTATTTCGATTCTTATTGAAGTTCCAAGTTAATAATGTTTACGTTATATTTCTCGCTTTATTCCTGTCGTTATAATTCTCGTCATTATTTCGTGTATTTAGTCCCGTTATTCCGTTTAAATTCCGTTCAAGCTATATTTGAAGATTTCGTCGTTATTCTAAATATTAAGGAGGATTATCGTGTTTATGCCGTTATAATGTCAAAATTCTTTTTAAGATAAAGCATGCCATTTCGTGTTAATTTAAATTATTGATGCATGTTTTAAAAAATTTTTGGTAAAGTGTTCTTCGTGTTCGTCGAAGGAATCAACGAACACGAAGAACCCAGATGAAGATTGCCCAGAAACTGGGCGGAAGAGAGAGAAAGAAGGAGCCCCGCCGCGGGGGGGGGTGCGCTACCGCGCCACACCCCCCTCAGCCCGGGGGGGGTGCCCACCGGCGCAGGGGTGCACCGCGGCGCCCTCCCTCCCCCGTGTTGTTTCACACTGATTTTTCGTGCTATTTTTCGTACCCTCTTTTCGTGCTTTTCGAGCTTTTCGAGTCGTGTTATTTCCGAGTTATTTCCAAGTTTAAATTAAGAAGATCTTCAAGTTATTTCTGATTTATTTCGAGTAAACTTTTCAAGTTGTTTTCCGTCTAGAACTTGAGAAATCAAGATGTGATGTTCTTCAAATAAATCCTTCTCGGAACCTTATAAAGTCGTAAAGTCGTGCTATCCATGTTTAAGTCCTAGTTAAGAGTATTTAAGTTGGGTATTATTTAAATTCATGTTAATAGTTAGAAATCTTCGAAGGAGGCCGCTAAGTCGATGATTCGACTTTTGTAGGAGGAAGTGAGCCTCGTGGGAATTCGAAGAAGGATCATCAGCTCGTTGCCTCATCTTCTGCTCCGTGATCGAGGTGGGTAAATCTATACTCATCTAAAGTTTGAGCTAATAAGCTCTAGAAGTATATAGGACAAATGAGATATCCAATAAAGCATTTTTGCTCTGCCTGATTGATCTCTGTATAAGGAAGGACGGAAAGGAAGATATTATGTTATATTTGAGCTCTTGAGCATGTTTAGAAATGCTAGAAATGTTACAGTATTGCTTATGCTTAGCATGAGATATTTAGAATTGTCTTTAGTTACAATTCGTATTTATTTACGTTCACTTCTTCGTATTTGAATGTTTATGCTTTGTTAAGGCTCGAATAGTTAAGGATTAAGGATTGCCTTGTTAGGGTAGCGTTAAATCCCTTATAGGCCGAGATCATGCTATATTAAAGGATTAGCCCTTAGACATTGCTCTAAGATTGGTTTTGCTAGCAAGATTAAGGAAGGAAGGAACATAGCATTTCGCTTAAGCAGGAATTGAGCTCAAAACTTTTAAGGGAGTTACTGCTGGGTTAATTCCCTCGCAAACTCATTTGGATATTTGAGGTAACCCCTCTTCTATCCTATGGCATGCCTAAGGGTGCAGTTGACATCAGGTTTGAGCCAGGATGGGCCCAAAAGAAAAGAAAAAGGTTTTACGGATATGGAGAGGGCATTTGCGTTTTGCTCTCCATATACCGTCAGTTAATTGTTGGATATCTTGAGGTTATTAAAGTGTTTTTGTTAAAACCCACTGAGTACATCAGTACTCATGCCCCCTCTTTTTCAAATATTTCAGGTTGAGATGCTGAGGATGTTGGTGGCTATGGATGTGGGTTGGCTGCCAAGATTGTTTTGCTATTATCTAAGTTCTTTTAAAATCCCATTACGTGTTCTGCTACTCTGATACACTCTTTCTAAAAATTTCGTTCAAAGTTCTATTATGTTTATCAAAATTCTAAGAATATTTCCCAGACATGATTATCTATATATAAGTGATGCATATTAAGTTTATTTCCACTTTCGAGTATATTTTCCTTTCGCCTATGAAGAGGCTTATCCACGTTGATATCTTTTTATTCGCTTTGACCTATGAATAGGTCTATGCTTATTGGTATCTGATTAGTTAGCCATTTTATTCCGCTAAAGCATGGTTCTCTCTTAATCGAGTAATCCCGAGTATCGCCGCCTATCTTTCAAAGTATATCTTTATTCGTAAACCATCTTCGTTAATCTTCCGACTTTATTCATTAATCCCTTAATAACACCCTGTCCCCATTCGTTAATCCCTATCTCGGGACCGGGCTGTTACAAATAATGTATATGGCGTTTGTGGTGTTTTTCTGGCATCTATTAATGATCCTCTCTAGTGGTATTTATACAGGTAGGTCGAATCCCTAGCATCCTTGGGCCACAAGTAAGTTTGAAGCTCAAATCGGCCCATGAAAGACTTAATTCTGGACTGTCTGTCGGCGTGCCCATTCTTTCCTTTTCTGGCAGCTGCACTTTCCTTGTATGGATAGATCAACTTTCCTTGTAGAGACATGTCAACTTTCCTTGCAGAGTAGATTCTGATTCTATCTCTTCAGCTCGCGCCCACAGGAGGACGCTTTCCTTGTGGAAAAGATTGATCTTCTAGAAGCTTCAAGATATCATCTCCAGATTTGGTAATATCCTCTTTGATATGATCTTCTTTCCTTATTGAACGAAATCTGGAATATCTTGGATGACTTCTGCCGAACTTCTCGCGTTGTGCCCATAACAAGTCTGCCAAGTTTAGAATCTCTTCGAGCCTTGTGGGAAAACGGCCATTTCTCAGCAACATTGAAATGCGATGGACTCTACAAGCTGGCACCTTTCATGTAGATTAGTTCTATGAAAATCTCATCGAGCTTCCATCATCGTATTTCAGCTCCAAAATGCCCATAGTGCGTGATTTTGCTCTCTTCATGCCCCTGCTCATATTTCTGGCTCTTTCCGACTCTAAAGAACAAAAACAAGGACAAAAGAACGAGAAAAAGACTCTAGAAATATGAGAGAAATTGGACTTATCACACCCACCCACTTGAGTTATGCTTGTCCTCAAGCATGGGGTACAACGTGCCCAAAAGAAAAGAAAGAAAATAAAAAAAAGGCGGAAAAGACAGACACACAAAGACTCGACACAAAGCATGGATAGGCATAATCCCTTTCGGGCACAGAGGTTAGGTTACTGATCTCATAAAACAACATGCAAACTGCTTAACACATCATTGTGCCCACTGCATCATCAAAATATTTGGATCTGGGCTCAATTTGGTCAGGTTTTCCCTTTGGGAGGGTTTATTTTGACTCTTACTGGCCTTTGCCACCGTGCCCATTTTATGAAGCACATGTCCCATATTTTTTGTGGGCATTCTGTACTTTATTTTCTTGGGGTTTCTTTATCATTTTTTTTCCTTTTTGTTTCGACACCTTTTTCTTTTTTTTCTTTTTTTTTCTTCTTGTGCACTTCGTGCCTTGTAACACACCATATTATATGTTAGGAAAAACTATCAAGGAACCCCTAGATAAGGTTTTGATGAGATGTCAAAACTATTCCTGAAAAATTGATCAAGATCCACGCTGTAGATCTGAGCTGACCAATCCAGAGCCTCAAGAAAGAACTCAACTGAAGCCAGAGTCAACCCAACTGGAGCATGGTCAACCAGCTGGAAGGATACGCCAACCCGTCAGAACTCAATCCAATTGAGGGTTAAAGGAGTCGAACCAGTCAAAACAAACTGACAGCTAAGTCAGCTGAGCTGAGAGAAAAATCCACAAGACTGAAGAAACTGATACGAGATCAGTTTAACTGAAGACTGGAAATATCTAGCTGATGGAAAAACTTAACTTCAGCCGAACTGAAGTAGACAGACAAATCCATCAAAGGCCAGAACTGAAGTCAGCCAGCTTGTAGGAGAAAACAAGCAAACATCTGACCAGGAAGCTCGGAGAAAGATTAGTCAAACTGACAAGCTAGCCAACAGCTTGTGATCAGTTAAGCTGACAAAAAAGCTCAAGAAAGGCCAGTCGAACTGACAAGCTATTCAACAGCTTGTGATCAGTCGAACTGGAGGAAGAAGCTCAGAACTGCCAACTGGAGTGATAGCCGAACTAAGCAGACAAGCTCAGAACTGCCAACTGGAGTGATAGCCGAACTAAGCAGACAAGCTCAGAACTGCTAACTGGAACTCAAACTTGCTAAACAGGAGCTCAGAACTGCCAGCCAGAGAGTCCTGGAGTTAATGCTCCAATGAAGATCTTGGAATAAATGCTCTAGCGGAGATCCTGGAATTAAATATCGAACAGAGATCGATTGGCAAAGCAACGGCTACTGGAATTGAATAGCCAACAGAGATCGATTGGCAAAGCAACGGCTACTTCAACCAAAAGCTCCAACGATCATAAAGACCATCTACCATTGATGAGCCAACAGAGCGACCGATCAATAGAACTCAACGGTCACAAAATCACTCATGTATAAAAGACGAGTGAATCAAAGTTTTCAAATGACTTTTTGTGACTTTCATTCTTGAAACCTTCATTCAAGTAACTTACAACTGAGATTTCTTTCTCCCTCCGACATAGCTCAAGTTCAGCATCTGCTAAACCTGCAAGAGTCCAACTGAGAAGAAGAATCCACAGAATCAAAACATTCAGCTAGCTGTTGATAATCCAGCCAGAGCAACCTTCTCAGTTTCAGCAATACACCGATCAACTACCCAGCTCAATTGAAGGAGAACATCAGTTGATATCCCCTGTTCAAGACTAACCTCTTGAAGATCGAAAGAGATCTAAAACCTTGTAAAGATGTCAATAGCACCTACCTCCCTAGCGAGCAGTTAGGGACTGCAAGTGTGAGCCGTCGACCCGCTGAGGTAGCGAGCAGTTACCAGGTTCAGCCAACTGTCCTTCATTGTATAATTTGTAAAGAAACTCAAGTTATATAGTGGAGTTGCCCTTCTGCAGAAGGAAGAGAGGACGTAGAAGTTTGAGACTTCGAACCTCTATAAATCGTCTGTGTGCTGTACTGTTTTGCTTATACTCGCATATGTTTGAATTGCACACAAGCTCACACAATCTGCACCCTAGCTGTCTAAAAAGTGCTCAACTGATCTGTGCATAGATAAGTTACTAAGCGAGTCAAGGGCCCTTATCATTCCGCATTTGAAGTAAAGTTTTTGTATCAATTTATTCACCCCCTCTCTAAACTGACATCGACTCACCCGGGACCAACAAGTGGTATCATAGCGGTTGATTCTAAGGATCAGCCGTTTCTGCAGATTAACTGAATCAGATCTACTTATCTGTGCTAACATTTCAAGCTATGGGAAACCATAAGCTACCTTTATTTTCAGTTGAGAATTATGATAATTGGAGCAGGAGAATGAAGGCGCATCTCTGCTCGATCCATGAGAACATGTGGGAAGTTATTGAAGATGGTCCAATCATTATCATGATGGACAATGAAGCCCACATAGTTGATCTCAATCAACCAGCCAGGATCCCAAAGCCAACTAATCTTCTCACAAGTGAAGAGAAGAAGTTGAAGAATCTAGAGTTTGTTGCTCATGCTGCACTATTTCAAACTCTAGATGAAGACAGAATGAAGGACACAAAGAACTGCACAACTGCCAAGAAGATATTGGACTTACTAGCAGATCTATGCCAAGAGTCCGAAGCCATTAAAGGAAACAAGCTCCAACTAGCAGTCGACAGATATGAGTCCTTCAAAATGCAGTCAGAAGAGTCCATCTCAAGCCTTGAAACCAGATTTCTAGGCATCATAAGTGAGATGACCAACCTGGGAAGAAGTTATCCCAATTCTGAGATGAACTCCAAAATTTTGGATAATCTCACCGAAGAATGGGACATGAAAGTGATAGCTACAAAAGAATCAAGAAATCTGAACAGCATCACTCCCAGAGAATTGTTTGGTTCTCTCAAAGCTCATGAGTACAACCTAAACCGGAAGAAGGAAGCATCAACATCATCAGCTCAAGATGCAGCCTTCTATGGTGAAAGGAACCGGTTTAGAGATACTCGAGGAAGGAACAACTTCCGGCCCAGAAGCTCACCAGCCAGAGAGAATCAAGGCGGATCTTCGTCCGAACGAAGAAGAGACACAACCGAAAAGAAAGAAAACCTGACTGAGGACATCAATGATCAAATTCAGTCAGTTACCAGGTTGTTAGAAAAGCTGAAGAAAGTCAGGGATAAACAATCAGTTCCACTTCAAACTGATGAAGTCCCAAAAGTTGAGAGAACTCATCAACCGGCTGAACGACCAGCTGAACCATTCAGAGGTGGCAATCGAAATCTAGGAGAATGCTTTCACTGCCACAAACAAGGACATTATAGATATGAATGTCCAGAACTTCCTGAAGACAAGAAGGCCAAAGTGAGGAGAAGCTTCTTCAAAAGGAAAGCAATGATTGCAAACTTCGAGAATGTTGTGCTAGACGATTCAGACTATCCATCTGGAATTGATTCTGACGGCTACAGCTCCGATGATGAAGCGTTATTTTGCCTCATGGCTGACAATGATGAAGAGGTTAGTACAGCTGACTCTCAAACCTCTTTCTATCATATTAATGAAGCAACTATCTCTAGCAATGAACTTGACATGAAACTTATGATGCTAGAAGATCAATTAGCTTCAATATCCTACTTGCATGTTGAATTGAGAGATGAAAACAATGAACTGAGAAATAGAGTTAGAAAACTGAGCATTGATCATGAAAGAATGAATTATCTTGAATCTCAGTTTGTGGAATTTGAAAAGTTGAAATTGAGAACTGTTGATCTAGAAGCTGAGAATCAAAAACTCAAGCAAGAGATCCATGAGACAGAAAAAGTAACTCTCAAGTTCAAAAAGGGATCTCAAACTCTAGATGAGATATTGAATCATCAGAGAACTGAAACGAGCAGCACAGGGCTGGGATTCAGCAAGTTCACTACCTTAGAGAAAGAAAAGGCAGTTGCTCAACCCAGTGATAAAGGAATCCTAAAAGGATTCACCAGATCAACTCATGATCAGCCAGCTGAGACATCCAAAGGCAAAGGAATATTGAGAAATCCTCAAACTCAGCCCAGACAATTCAAACAGTTCTCCCAACCAAAAACACCAGGTCCACTGAAGCCAAAATTCCAGTCAAGACCATCAGTTCATCCAAACCAATCCTTTCATTCAAGGTCTTCAGTTCAACAGAGACCATCAGCTCACAAAAAACCACCAGCTCAACACAGAATGTCCCAAGGCAAACTGATAGATCAGTCCACTTCAGAAAGAAAAACCAGTTTAGATCTCAAGCCTATCCTACCAAGAAGTTCAATCAAAACACCTTTAGGAGAGATCAAAGAAACTCGTTTGAACCCTATCATCACTATAACGAGTACCTGGATTCCAGAAATGAACCAAGAGTTGATACAAAAGGGTTCAATCCAGTAAACTGAAAACATACAAGGCATTAGCCTGATCAAAGAGCTCAAAGGTCTCAAGACAAAAGCATTTTAGTTGAATTGTTTTATCCTACTAACTCCCAATGCAGGTACCATTCAACTGATTCAACTCAAAATAGAAGAGTTGAAAGAAAATCTAAACTGATCAAGCGATCCAAATCAGTTAGATCTCTGAATGATAAAAAGCCGAAAGTTTTGCAAGTTTGGATTCCAAAGAGCTTGATTTATCAACAAGGACCCGATATGAAACGGGTCCCTAAATGCTAATCCTCATTTTTGCAGGATAAGAGCATCCTATCTATGAAGAAAACTAAAGATATCTGGTATCTAGATAGCGGGTGCTCCAAGCACATGACCGGAGACAGAGAAGATCTCGATGGTTATGAAGAAGTCAAAGGTCCACTTGTCACATTTGGAGACAACTCCAAAAGTCGAACCATTGGAGAAGGGTTCGTGGTCAAAGGAAAAATTGTAGTAAATGGAGTCTCCCATGTGGATGGACTAAAACACAAACTACTCAGCATCAGCCAGCTGTGCGACAATGGCCACTCAGTTGACTTCAGCAAAAACTCCTGCAACATAAGAGACAAGTCAACTGGAGCAATTCTTCTTACTGGCATAAGGAGAGGAAACATGTATATTGTTGACTGGTCAACCGGCTACTCAGAAGCTTGCTTCCTTTCAAAAGGATCGACTAAAGCAAGCTGGCTATGGCATCGAGGACTGAACCACCTCAACTTCAAAACCATCAACTACCTGGCCAATAAAGAGCTAGTTGAGAGGCTTTCCAAGGAGATATATAAGAAAACAGGCGTGTGTGGACCATACCAAAAAGGAAAGCAAGTGAAGTCATCCTTCAAGAATAGGAGTCATACACCAGGAACAACTGAATGCCTCCAACTGCTGCATATGGATCTGTTTGGTCCAGTCAGACCATAGACCCCAAAAGGCAAAGAATTCACACTCGTAGTAGTTGATGATTTCTCAAGATATACGTGGGTGGAATTGTTGAGGAGCAAAGATGAAACTTATGCCAAGCTAACAGCGCTGCTCAGAAGGCTACAAACTGAAAAAGAGAGATCAGTTCAAAGGATTCGCTCCGACAATGGAACTGAATTTGTGAATAAGCAAATGATCAGTTTTCTCAGCAAACTTGGAATCACTCACGAACACTCAGCTGCAAGAACTCCACAACAAAACAGTGTAGCTGAACGGCGAAACCGGACACTCAAAGAAGCAGCTCGAGCAATGATAGCTGATGCCAACATAGATGAAGGTTACTGGGCTGAAGCAGTCAACACAGCCTGCCACACTCAAACTTGAAGTGCCATCGTCACCGCACATGACAAAACACCTTATGAACTGTATAAGGGTTGTAAGCCTTCTATCTCATACTTTAAAATATTCGGCTGTAAATGTTATATTCACAACAATGGCAAGACTCAACTAAAAGCTTTCAGTGCTAAAGCTGATGAGGGAATATTTCTTGGGTATAATTCACCTCACGCACAAGCTTATAGAGTGTTCAATAAACGAACTCTTGTTGTGGAAATAACATGTCATATGGTATTTGATGAATTTGCTAATGAGTAGAGGAAAAAAGAAACAATAGACACATCTGTTCAAGTACTACCTAGTGAAACTGAAAATTCACAGGACTATATGGATCACATTATTCCAGAGCAGCTTGAAGCTTCACTAGAAGAAGGCAATGAAACTGGCACTAGACCAGTTGAGAACAATCTGGTCAATGACGACACAAATTTTGCTGAGATCATAAACCCCACAACTGAAACAGGGGGAAGAACTGATGAAGATGCCGAACCAACTGATGAAATGACGACTGATGACGTCACCACAGTAGAACCAGCTGAAGCTATCTTACCCAAATGGCTCCGAAGCCATCCAACTGACAAGATAGTTGGTGATCCAAGAAGCCGAGTCCAAACCAGAAGTTCAACTGAGCATGCACTATTCACATGCTTCATATCTCAGACGGAACCAACAAACGTCAAAGAAGCCTTAGAAGATTCAGACTGGATCATGGCCATGCAAGAAGAACTGAATCAATTCACAAGAAATGACGTATGGTTTCTTGTTGATAGACCAAAAATCCAGAAGGTCATTGGCACAAAATGGGTTTTTCGCAACAAGCTGGATGAACAAGGTGTGATCACAAGGAACAAGGCAAGACTGGTAGCCAAGGGATACTCACAAAGTGAAGGGATCGACTTTGATGAGACATTCACACCAGTTGCAAGATTGGAAGCCATCAGACTGTTCCTAGCCTATGCAGCTCACTTCAACTTCACAGTCTATCAAATGGATGTCAAGAGTGCGTTTCTTCAAGGAATGCTCAAGGAGGACGTATATGTCGAGCAACCGCCAGGCTTCGAAATTGGTGATCAAGTCTTCAAGCTGAAGAAAGCTCTCTACGGACTAAAGCAAGCTCCTCGAGCGTGGTATGAAACTCTCACAACCTTCTTGTTGAAGAATGGATTTCAAAAAGGAGTCATTGATCGAACTCTATTCCGGATAGAACAATCAACTGAGATCTTAATGGTTCAAATTTATGTGGATGACATAATTTTTGGATCAAAAAGCAAAGATCTATGCACACGATTCGCTCAACTGATGCAAAGCGAATTCGAGATGAGCATGATGGGAGAAATGACATTCTTCCTAGGACTCCAAGTGAAGCAGCTGAAAGATGGGATCTTTATCAGCCAGGCCAAGTACACTAAGGAGCTAGTCAAGAAGTTTGGAGCTGATAAAGGAAAAACTCTCAAGATTCCTATGAACACATCAGTTCAGCTAACTCTTGATGAAGAAGAAGAATCAGTTAGCCAGACATAATACAGAGGAATCATTGGGTCGCTACTCTACCTAACGGCTAGCCGACCAGACATCTCCTATTCAGTCGGTCTATGCGCGCGATTCCAAGCCAATCTAAAGAAAAGTCATCTTGAAGCGGCAAAGAGGATTATCAAATACCTCAAAGGAACCATAAATCTTGGACTATGGTATCCCAGGACGACAATTTGAGTCTAATTGGCTATTCAGACTCAGACTTTGGAGGATGCAAGATTGACAGAAAAAGCACCAGTGGAACATGTCAGTTTCTTGGAAGCAAACTGATATCCTGGTTCAGCAAGAAGCAGCACTCAGTTGCTACGTCAACAATTGAAGCAGAATATGTAGCTGCAGGAAGCTGCTGTGCTCAGATACTCTGGATGAAGCAACAGTTGAAGGACTACAAAGTCGAAACTGAAAGAGTACCTATATTCTGTGATAACAATAGTGCAATTGCAATATCTCATAATCCAGTTCTACATTCAAGAACTAAGCACATTGACATAAGACACTACTTCATCAGAGATCACATCGAGAAGAAGGACATATGCATCAAATACGTCAACACGGAGAAGCAGATAACTGACATCTTCACCAAACCATTGCCTGAAGCAAGGTTTATGGAGCTATGTATACAACTGGGACTACTTGAACTAGCATCAAAGGATGAAGATAGTCGACTGGAAGAAAAAGGTCAAAAAACTATTCCAGTTGAAAAGAGGAACTGAACCAAAAAGCTTCAACTCATCAGAATGAGTAGTTCACAACTGACAAAGTTGTTGAACTGATCAGTTGGACACATAAGCTATCAATTCGAACTGAAGCGAGAAGCTGTGCAAAGAAAGTAAACTGAAGCTGATCACCCTACCCCATCAGCTCAACTGAATCATCAGTTCATTTGCTCAAGCTGAGGCAAGGAGCAAGGCAGAATCAGCCAAATGATCTCAACTGATGATCCAGCCAGTCAAGCAGAACGTACCAGCTGCAAAATGCTCAAACTGATGGAGAAGTTAAAGGAACTGGAATCAACTCAGCAGGAGACATCAGTTCAAAAATCAGCTGAAGGAGAGCAGCTGAACTGAGAAGCAGCTGAATTAAAATTCCAGCAGGCAAGGCCAGGAAGGAACTGATGAGAAAACATCTCAGTTGGAGCTGATCAACATGGAATCATCAGCTACAGTCGAAGCCAACTGATGACGTAATTAGTTTCAAGGCAGGAGGAAGCCACAAGAGAGAAACAGATAAGTTCTAAATTTTCAATAGTGGGAACAGTAAAAATACGTGTCACTCCAATATTACTGTTGGACTCACTCTCTCTCTCCTCATTAATCCCCAACGGATAGAATCGAAAAGCCAATCGACGGGTCGATTGAATAAATCTGACCGTTGAAATCAGGACACCCGAAATGTCCCAACCATTGGATGAGCTTCACCTCTCTATATAATTAAGTCGGCTGAATCTTCGAGATAAGCTTCACACTTTTTACTGCCGACTTACCTCTCTCTTCTCCAGCCGGAGCTTTTAGCCTTCCAGATTAACTCCCCACGCCAAAATCTCTCCTTCGTAAATCATGTCTCTATTCTCTGCCAATCCTCATCGAAGGAAGTTCAATTTCAAAATCACCGGTGAAGACTCAACAGTCTTCTGCAAGGATCTGTATCATGACAAGATACTCAGCAGAGACAACTTCAAAAAATTCTCCAATATTCCCAGCTATTGTGAAAGAATCATTCAGTCAATTGAAAATTCTGGGTTGAAGACATTCACTGAGGGTATTCCCACTCAGGTATATCCAGAGGCAGTTGCCGAGTTTTTCCTCAACTCAACAAGCACAGAGAACCCTCTGGAATTCAAAACAGAAGTTCAAGGACAAGAGATCATAATCACCCCATCAGTGTTGAAAGGGGTATTTGATCTCCCAGACGAAGGAGATAATGTTGAAGAAGTAGAAGTTGATGCTAAAGACTGCTACGATAGATGGACAACGATTTACTTTAAGGGAAGGTATCACATCAATCATTCTGTGTTCAATTTTGGAAAAGAGTTTCAAGTACTAGCACCGGTGGCTGCAAGAATGATGATGGAATCATGTGAAGATCACTCCAGCATGTGAGAAATAAAGTACAGAATCTGCAATGCAATCTGGGAAGAAAACGAGATCAATTGGTCTCTATACTTCTTTCGACAATTAAAGAAGATTGTAGACAGTGTCGAAACTGGAACCAAAAGCTCAGGGCGCTTTCCACAAAAGATGAATTTTCTCAATAGAGTGAGCTCCATCCTGGAGTACCTGCTTCCTGATGAGATGATAAAGGAGACTCATCCTCAACAGATTGACCTAGACGATTTTATCCCCAGAGTGAATACAACTGCACTACCTCCACTAACGATCAGGGAATCACAACCAAAATTAAGGAAGAAGCTAATCCCATCCACTCCAATGACAAGGGGTAAAGGAAAAGCTATAATGGTGGAGTCAGAAGTTCAATCAAACTCCGACTCAGATGATGTCTTTCGCACCATTCAGAGATACAAGTCATCAAACGCAGGGGATGATGATAAAGAGAACTCTAGAAAGGGTCAAACTGGGCAGAAAGCAGCATCACCGACTCAATCTGAGACAGTTGAGAAACCAGCTGCTAATTACCAAGTTGTAGAGCATCAGCTGGATGCGGATCAAGAGACTGAAGAGCATCAGCCAATGGCAGAAAAGACTCGATGATGTGTCAAACAGGCTAAGAAGCAGCAACCAGGCAAAGCGTCAAAACAGTTCAAGAAATTGATCGAAAACATGAAAGTCCAGGTAAAGCTGCTCTCTGAATTGATCCTACAACTGGAAGCATACTCTGGAACAGAAAGCTCTGAGGAAGACTCCTCTAACAATGAGGACATGCCAGACAGTTCCAGAAAGGCTAAGAGGAGGAAAACTGAGCACAAGAAGGACTAGTGGCTGATCAAGTTCAATTGATTAGAAAGCCCTAAGTTTACTTCTTGTAACTCAGTTTGTCAAAAATTCTATTTGATCTATAAAAAGATTATCCTTTTACTTTCAAATAAATGTCGACTCAGCATTTATTTTGAATATTTTGACCGTTGAAAAACAATGACACGTTTCAAAGTCATTAAATGCCAACGACCAAAATAAAAGAGGCCAGGGCCAGTACCATTCCAACCATCAGATTTATGAGCCTGCCCAATCACTCATAAAAACCCCTCTCTTATAAGCCTCTCAGAAATACCCCTCATACGCTCTCAAAAGCTCTTTCTCTCTCTCAAAGCTCTTGAAATCCCCCAAAATTTCAGCCAACCCCAAAGATGGCCGAATTACCTAGATCTCTAAATTCCTTCAAAGAGCAACTACTGAGAGACAAATTCCTAGAAAGGAAGAAATTTCAGTTGATTCTAAACGAATCAAACAACTCAACCCTTCTGTCAAATCTTCACAAGACAGGAATTCTTCACTACCTGGAAACACCACCAAAGTTCTTCAGACAAAATTTGGTGAGTGAGTTTTTACTTCAAGCAAAACTGTCTACAGATGGAAAGACAGTGTCATCAGTGACTCAAGGAAGGCTACTCCAAATCACTGAAAGAACAATTGCAGAAGTCTTCCAACTTCCACGGAAAGGATCATCCGTTCAAGAATTGAAGGAACCTGCAGAATCATACTGGAGAGAATGGAAAGCTCCCACCTGCAACAAGCAATTCAGTTTTACGATAGCTAAAACTGATCTGAAGCCCGAGTATGGCGTTCTACTCGACATAACGAACAAGATGATGTTTGGGGCAATTGGAAGCCTGAGTCAACTCACCCAAGAGAGATACAAGGTTATGATTCACCTTGCTGAAGGACGACAAACAAACTGGGCAGAATTTGTCTTCCAACAATTCAAGCATCAAGTAGTCAAGGCCTCTGACTCGAAGAAATCTGGCAAATTTGAGTCCAAGGTAGGACTTGTTCTAAGGATGAGCAAAATGATTGAACACCTGCTGAATCTTCCAAGTGATGAAGCACTACTAGTCCTCATCTCTGACTGGATTCCCAAGAAAGGAAATGCCCATCTTCAGTCACTCAGAAAGAAACGAAGAGCCAAGGAAAAAACGAGCAACATCACTTCGAGAAATTCAACTGCCAACGCCGTTCATTCTCCGAAATCAAAGAACGGATCACCAATTGATTTCCAGGTTTGCTCTAATCTAGATGAGCTTATTCCATTCATCGGAATTCCTCATTCAAATTATGGAGCTGATTACTTCAGAAGCACATGCCCTCCCCTCCAGCTGACTGAAGAAAATATTCGCACCTTCTATAGTGGTGAATATGCAGTCAAAAGTGCACAAAAGGAAGTGACTAATCTTCTTCTCACACACTTCGCTTTTGTTGCACAACGTGACCAAGAGTTGTTCAAACAACTCCACCGGTACTTCTATTGGTACAACTAGAGACATTCTATGTCCATCCAGTCTCATTTTCTGCTAACTGCCTTTCATGGCATGAGCTACTGGCAACGTAAAGAAACTTGAAGCATTAAATGGATAGGATCATCAAATCCATTTCCTCCAACCATTGTGCAAGCTCAGCACATCATGAATCACAGACTCACCAACAAAATTCCAGCAGCTGTCTTGTTAGCTGAATTCAAAACCAGCATCATGCCTCAAGGAGCTGTGGTCGCAAATCAATCAGTCGACTGCCCAACTGGCTCCTTCTGCCGAAAACTGAACTTTGATGATTTATCAAGGCAGTCAGATGAGCCATCACGATGAACTCTAACTGCCACAAAGAGGATAGAACCACATCTATCACATACTGAAGTCGTGACTCCTCAGAAGGATCAAAGGCATGATGATGAAAGAGAGAGTGATGATGAGGATACTGCCACATCACCAAGTCTCCTATCCAAGAGCTATGTCACTCCCCTACTCAAATCTAGCTCAAAAGGCGTGCAACTGAGTCTGAACATTGATCAGTTCAGACATTCGCCGAAGGGAATTTCACAATCCCTTAATCAAAGGCTGAAAAACTCATTAGTTGCTATTCAGCAACTTCACCAAGCCGGAAGGACAGCAAGGCCCGAACTGCCAAAGCACGAAACTGGATCTGCATCAATGAGAAAGAGATCAAACTGCTCGAAAGGAAGCAGTGCAGCTAGTCCAGTTCGGCCCTTTAAGAAGAGGAAACTGACTCAAGGAAGGCCAAGCAACTGACCAAATGAACTGATCAATTTAGTTCAGTTAGAGCCTCAAAGTAAGTTCATCAGCGGAAACTGGAAAAGTGATGAAACTGATCATCCAACCGCTGAATTATCAAGCCAATCAGTTGGCCTGTATTCCAACTGACTCAGGATAAGTTTTTCTTAATCCACAAGCTTATCTTAACTTAATTGTTTCCGTTGTGATTATAAAATTCCTTATATTACATCCAACGGTTACAATTTGAAAATGGGGTCCTCTCTCACAAGTTGCCATTAATATCTCTGCGATAATATTAAAACAACTCCACAAAGGTGAACATGAGGGAGTAATTATCTATGAGATATGAATAGCAAAATCTGCAGAAAATCTTTTGCTATTTATGACAACCTCCCCATTTTTAAATTTGCTCTCTCTCAGCCACATGATCATAAAGTTGCTTCACAATCAGACGGCCGGGATGCATGCATTATTTATTCAGCTAATCGTCCATCAAATCAGATAGCTGATCAGCTAAGATAGCAATTGAGTGTCCTCGATCAATGCATGCAGAGCTGAATATATATATACAAGGAGATGAAGGCTCATATCATCTGCAAAATCTCTCTCTCTCCCCTTGCATAGATATCGCCTAACCAGAGCACTTGCAAATCTAACGCAACCATTTCTTCGCAGAAATGAAACCCTCATTTCAGATGGTGAATGTCAAGTCACTGGTAAGCAAGCTGAAGAAAGACAAGACTCTTAATCTAGAGCTTCTTCACGCACGCCTAGGTCCAGAGAAATTCCACAGGATCATTCGGCCATTAGAGGAAACTGGGTTGTTGCCATTCTTGACACTCATGCCAGCCAAGAATCTACCCACTCATGTTGCGGAGTTCTACCACAATGCAACCATATCCGAAAACAACATCATCTCCACCGTTCAGAACCAAGTCATAACGGTGATGAAAGACACTATGATGTCTACACTCCTCCTCCCCGGCAAAGGCCAAAACGTGCTGGATCTAGAGCTTCCGAGCAAATATGCACTATGGAGTCTATGGAAACATCCACACGTGCACCACCACGACTGCTCATACATGGTGAGGGAAAGTCTGCCTAGTGAGATCATCCTACTCCTGGATATCGCAGGTCACATCCTGCACAGAAACTTTGAGACGGTCCAGTTCTCCTAACTCAAAGCTCATCTAATGGCCGCTCTATTCCTCGGATGCAAAGCCGACTAGGCTTCCTTCATCCTTGCTCAACTGCGAAGAAATGTAGACCGAGCAGAATATGATCCGACAACTGGCACATTCCGAGAGAATGTTGGGTTTATGGGTCGCATAAGCCACATCATTTTGAGTCAATTTGACGAGACGATTCCGATCGGAGAGCAAATCGGATGAAGGGATATGCTCCCGACCATCTACTACCATCCAGTCCCGAAGAAATCGCAACAACCGGGAACTGCCGACTTAAGTTGTGGAAAGAAACCGTTGGTCGCAGCTGCCAGCTCCTCAGAAGAAAGGTAGTTGTTGGTTGAGAGTGAGCATCTCTCTAAACTGAGCGATCAGTCTACAATACCCGCCAACTCACAACCTCTCACCTCAGTCCATCACGACTTAATAGAGGATGAGTTCGAGCAAGTTCTAGACCATCAGCTACGAAGCTGTTTCAGTCTAGTTGAGAGCAGCAACCCCTCATTATTCGAGCACTTGAGAAGATACCTCCAGTATCATCTCTAGAGATTTCAAATCGATTAGGCCACTATGTTCCACCTCATCCACACTCGTGGATCCTTCTTCTAGATCAAAGAAGGCCACTAGAGTAGAAATTGGATGAACCATCCACTCAGCTCGCCGCCAACGCCCTCGAAAATAATGGATTCAATGATCAAACGAATTCAGTACAGTGTACCAGCCGACGCTCCTCTTCCAGACAATGAGCCAGCCAACTCCTCCTGCACCCCATTTATTGAAGACCTATCAATCGTCTCAAATGATGAGATCTTCTCCAACCTGGCATCCATGGACTTCAGAAAGCAAGATCTCTCTCACCACTGATCGTGGTCAGTTCATGACGACTGAAGAAGCTTATGCATGGTTCTCTTCGCCCATGCCCATTTCTTCAGTTCCCTCAGTCTGTGATGACAACTTGGCAACTGCATTCACCTTCTTGCCAAATCTATTAATGCCATCATACGATCTACACTAGTTTACCCTTTTGGATGATGCCAAAAAGGGGGAAGATGGAAGGTATGATGATGAAAATTTAACTCTTTGGGAGCAGATCTAAAGAGAAGCATAGCTTGAGGGGGAAGCTTAGCTTCAGAGAGAAGCTTGGAGAACATATGGAGTTAAAGAAAAAGGAGAATCAAGTAGGAAAAGAAGGAGCAGCTGAGGATGTGAACATGTCTCTCAGACGAACATTTGCAGTATTTCCATCATCATTGACAAGGTTTTGACATCATCAAAAAGGGAGAAATTGTTAGGAAAAACTATCAAGGAACCCCTAGATAAGGTTTTGATGAGATGTCAAAACTATTCCTGAAAAACTAATCAAGATCCAAGCTGTAGATCTGAGCTGACCAATCGAGAGCCTCAAGAAGGAACTCAACTGAAGCCAAAGTTAACCCAACTAGAGCATGGTCAACTAGCTGGAAGGATACGACAACCAGTCAAAACTCAATCCAACTGAGGGTTAAAGGAGTCGAACCAGTCAAAACAAACTGATAGCTAAGTCAGCTGAGCTGAGAGAAAAATCAACAAGACTGAAGAAACTGATAAGATATCAGTTTAACTGAAGACTGGAAGTATCCAGCTGATGGCCAAACTTAACTTCAGCCGAACTGAAGTAGACAGACAAATCAATCAAAGGCCAGAACTGAAGTCAGCCAGCTTGTAAGAGAAAACAAGCAAACATCTGACTAGGAAGCTCGGAGAAAGATCAGTCAAACTGACAAGCTAGCCAACAGCTTGTGATCAGTTAAGCTGATAAGAAAGCTCAAGAAAGGCCAGTCGAACTGACAAGCTATTCAATAGCTTGTGATCAGTCGAACTGGAGGAAGAAGATCAGAACTGCCAACTGGAGTGATAGCCAAACTAAGCAGACAAGCTTAGAACTGCCAACTGGAGTGATAGCCGAACTAAGCAGACAAGCTCAGAACTGCCAACTGGAACTCAAACTTGCTAAACTGGAGCTCAGAACTGCCAGCCAGAGAGTCCTGGAGTTAATGCTCCAATAAAGATCTTGGAATAAATGCTCTAGCGGAGATCCTGGAATTAAATATCCAACAGAGATCGATTGGCAAAGCAACGGCTACTGGAATTGAATATCCAACAGAGATCGATTGGCAAAGCAACGACTACTTTAACCAAAAGCTCCAACGATCATAAAGACCATCTGCCAACGGTCACAAAATCATTCCTCTATAAAAGATGAGTGAATCAAAGTTTTCAAATGACTTTTCACGACTTTCATTCTTGAAACCTTCATTCAAGTAACTCACAACTGAGCTTTCTTTCTCCCTCCCACATAGCTCAAGTTCAGCATCTGCTAAACCTGCGAGAGTCCAACTGAGAAGAAGAATCCACAGAATCAAAGCATTCAGCTAGCTGTTGATAATCCAGCCAGAGCAACCTTCTCAGTTCCAGCAATACACCGATCAACTACCCAACTCAATTGAAGGAGCACATCATTTGATATCCCCTGTTCAAGACTAACCTCTTGAAGATCGAAAGAGATCTAAAACCTTGTAAAGACGTCAGTATCACCTACCTCCCTAGCAAGCAGTTAGGGACTGCAAGTGTGAGCCGTCGACCCGCTGAGGTAGCGAGCAGTTACCAGGTTCAGCCAACTGTCCTTCATTGTATAATTTGTAAAGAAACTCAAGTTATATAGTGGAGTTGCCCTTCTGCGGAAGGAAGAGAGGACGTAGAAGTTTGAGACTTCGAACCTCTATAAATCGTCTGTGTGCTGTACTGTTTTGCTTATACTCGCATATGTTTGAACCGCACACAAGCTCACACAATCTGCACCCAAGCTGTCTAAAAAGTGCTCAACTGATCTGTGTATAGATAAGTTACTAAGCGAGTCAAGGGCCCTTATCATTCCGCATTTGAAGTAAAGTTTTTTTATCAGTTTATTCACCCCTCCTCTAAACTGACATCGATTCGCCCGGGACCAACATTATCCTTCCCTTGTGCCCATGGTCCTTTTTTGTAGGTTTCGTGAAAGGAACTTGACCAATGCAAAGATAATTTAAAGGGTGGTTTTATTTGGTCTTGTGGGTTCAGAAAGAAAATTGCCTAAGCATTTTTGTGTATCCCCAAATTCATTGTGACCTCGGAACAGAGCAGAAGCAAATTCTGGTTCTCTTAAATTCAAAGATGCAAAACATCACACAAAAAAGAATTATTGCAGGCATCATGAAGATAGGCTCAATTCCTCACAGGGTACTTTGATCATTCATCATTTAATCAGTGTTACGGGCATGCTGACATGAATATGCAAATAAACAGGCTGCTTAATGGTCACAGGACCTTAGACTCCATGCTTTCAAGTTCAAATATCTATACATGCTTGACTAAACTCTAACCAACAAAAGAAAGTGAAATAACCCTCACCCACACACTTTGCCTCAGGCAAAGTGGGTGTGAAAGAGTTATTTCACGAACCAAAAACTCAACAAAAACTAAGTGGCCATCCCACCCACACACTTTGCCTTAGGCAAAGTGGGTGAATAAGGTGGTCACCGAAACAAACAAAACCAAATAGACTTCAAATGCCCTCGCGCACCCACACACTTTGCTGTAGGAAAAGTGGGTGAACAAGGGCGACTCTAGAAAGATAAAAAAAAAAAACTAAACTAATGGGAAGAGGGAACCAGATCAGAGAGGGCACAGTGTTCGGTAAATCAGGCTTGCTTGAAATGGCGTCGTGAGCATTTGCCAATGCATTCCAGAATGGTAGCCATTTGTTTCCCGTGCCCTGTACTGTAAAAAACACAACTAGAGGAAACCGTAAAATTCATCCTATACACTAGAAAAAAAAACTTAAAAGGAAATAACATAATTAAAATAAATTGCAAGAAAATAAATAAAAAAACTTGGGTTGCCTCCTAGTCAGGACCCTAGTTATTGTCGCGGGCACGACGCTTACTTCTTTCTTCACATGTAGATGGGCTCGACGAGCCTGACAGATCCTAAAACAGGATCCTTATGCCCATAGTAATGCTTCAGTCACTGTCCATTGACCTTGAACCTTCCTCCAGTATTCATGTCTATTAACTCCACGGCTCCATTTGGGCATGAGGTGTGGAACAGAAAAGGACCAGTCCATTTGGACTTGAGGTTCCCTCCTAGCAGCTTGAGTCTGGAATTAAACAGCAGAACCTTTTGCCCATGCTCGAAACTTTTATGTCGAATGATTTGATCATGAGCCTTCTTCATTCTCTCTTTGTGGAGCACTGCATTATCATAGGCTTCAAGCCTAATCTCTTCTAACTCTTGCAACTGAAGCTTTCTTTCATTCCCGGCCTCATCAAATTTCATGTTGAACTTCTGTATTGCCCAAAACGCCTTATGCTCTATCTCAACAGGTAGATGGCAATTCTTTCCAAAAATAAGGTGGAATGGGGACATCCCAATGGGTGTTTTGTAGGTAGTGCGATATGCCCATAATGCATCTTCCAACTTGAAACTCCAATCCTTGCTCTTCGGATTTACCACTTTTTGCAAAATGGATTTGACTTCTCGGTTGGACACTTCGGCCTGCCCATTAGCTTGAGGATGATATGCCGTGGTCACACTATACCTCACTCCATATTTCCTGAGAAGATCCCTTATGACCATATTGCAGAAATGGGTTCCCTGGTCACTGATGAGCGCTTTGGGCACACCGAATCGGCTGAACACATTGGCCTTCAGAAATGCCTTGACCACACGAGCATCATTAGTGGTAGTAGCTTTTGCCTCGACCCACTTTGACACATACTCTACTGCCAAAATGATGTATAAATGCCCATTTGATTTGGTCATTGGACCAATAAAGTCTATTCCCCAAACGTCAAAAACTTCAACTGGCATAATTGGCATCATGGGCATTTCATTCCTCTTCGAGATACTCCCAGTCATTTGGCAGCGTGGGCATCTTCTGCAAACTTCATAGGCATCTTTGTGTAAGGTTGGCCAAAAGAACCCGCAATCCAACACTTTCTTTGCGGTTCTTTTTACTCCAAAATGCCCTTCACATGCTTCTGAATGACAATGATCAAGGATGCTCTCTATTTCCTCGGTGGGCACACATCGTCTGATCACTTGGTCTGCACACCTTCTCCACAGTATGGGCTCGTCCCAGACATAGTACCGACTCTCACTTCGAATTTTGTTCTTCTGATAAGTTGTGAGCCTGTTGGGCAGTTCTCCTGCAATCATGTAATTTACCAAGTCTGCGTACCAAGGCATTGTGCCCATGAAAGAAAACAAGTGTTCATCTGGAAAGGTGTCCACGATGGGCACATCATCTTCTTCATTGATAACCCGGCTCAAATGGTCTGCAACTTGATTTTGGGCACCACTTTTGTCTTTTATTTCCCAATCAAACTCTTGCAAGAGTAAGATCCACTGTATTAGCTTTGGCTTTGATTCCTTTTTTGCGAGCAAATGCTTCAAAGCGGAATGATCGGTGTAGACGACACTCTTGGCTCCAAGCAAATATAAACAAAATTTTTCAAAGGCAAATACTACTGCCAAAAGCTCTTTTTCAGTAGTGGTATAGTTTGCTCGGGCATGATTCAAAGTCTTGGAAGCATAGTAGATTACATAATTTTCTTTTCCTCATTTTTGTCCTAGCACTGCGCCCACGGCATAACCACTGGCATCACACATAATTTCAAACGACATGCCCCAGTCTGGTGGTTGGATGATGGGGGCTGTGACCAACTTATTCTTCAAGGTTCGGAACGCATCTCTACATGCCTCATCAAATACAAAGGGCACATCATTTTGAAGAAGATGTGTGATCGGTTGGGCAATTTTTGCAAAATCTTGGATAAATCACCGGTAAAATCCAGCGTGCCCAAGGAACCCTCATACTTGCTTCACTGAGGTGGGGTATGGCAGCTTCTCAATGATGTCCACCTTCGCTTTGTCCACTTCTATGCCTCGTTCTGAAATGAAGTGCCCAAGAACAATCCCCTCACGAACCATGAAATGACACTTTTCATAGTTCAAAATCAAGCATTTGTCCACGCATCTTTTTAACACTTTTTCAAGGTGCCCAAGGCAAGTATCAAATGAACTCCCATACACTGTAAAGTCGTCTATGAACACTTCAATGCAATTCTCTAAAAGATCCGAAAAAATGCTCATCATGCACCTTTGAAAAGTGCTTGGGGCATTGCAGAGCCCAAAAGGCATTCTTCGACAGGCAAATGTTCCGAATGGGCACGTGAATGTGGTCTTCTCTTGATCTTCTTGATCCACCACAATTTGCATGTAGCCTGAATATCTATCAAGGAAATAAAAGAACTTGTTTCCGGCCAATCGTTCCAACATCTGATCTATGAAAGGAAGTGGGAAGTAATCCTTCCTTGTGACCATGTTGAGTTTCTTGTAGTCTATGCAGACTCTCCATCCAGTTTGTACACAAGCTCATTTTTTTCATTTTTCACCACTTGGATCCCTGACTTCTTGGGCACGACAAGTATTGGGCTGACCCATTTGCTGTCTGAAATGGGGTAGATGATGCCCATGTCTAGCAACTTGAGTATCTCTTTGAGCACGACCTCTTTCATGGCGGGGTTCAACTTGCATTGTGGATCCCGAACTGGCTTTGCATCATCTTCCAAAAGGATTTTATGCATGCACACAGCAGGGCTAATGCCCTTGATGTCGGCTAAAGTCCATCTAATGGCTTCCTTGTATAATCTCAAAAGTCTAAGCAACCGATTTTCTTCAGTGAGGGTCAGACCCTTATTTATGATCACCGGTAAAGTCTCATTCTCTCCTAGATAGGCACACTTCAAGTGTCCGGGAAGATCTTTCAGTTCCAGCTGTGGTGCCCTCTGTATAGAGGGTATCATTTTTTCAGTCTGACTCGTGGTGGGCAACTTGTAATCCCCCACTCCACATGGTATTTTCTCCAGAGAATACAGCATCATGATAGCTTCTCTGATGTTGTCATCTTCATCGATGGCATCGCAATCAGTTAAGCCAGCCTGTAATGCCCATTCCAGTGGTTCTTGATTGTTCATTTTGGAAACCGTGGCTTGGTCATGACATTGGCTCACAAAGTTGACTGACTACGGGTCTTGAGGGTATTTCATTACTTCAAAAATATTGAATACAACAATCTGCCCATCAAATTCACACGTTAGTGTGCCCTCATCGACATCAATCTTGGTACAAGCAGTCTTCATGAATGGTCTTTCGAGTAATAACACTGATGAGGTGAGTGTTGCTGTGCCCATATCGAGCGCGTAAAAATCAGCTGGGAAAATCAATTCCCCCACCTTGACTAGGACATCTTCTATCAGGCCTTCTAGGTAGACATTAGATCTGTCTGTGAGCTGAATGATCACCCTTGTTTGCTTAAGTGGTCCCAATTTTAGTTCCTCATAAATCGTCATGGGCATGATATTTATGGATGCTCCGAGATCTAACATTGCCTTCTCAATCCTTCTATGGCCAATGATGCATGGTATGATAAACATACCAGGATCTTCACACTTATTGGGCATTTTCTTTTGTAAAACTGCCGAAACATTATCTCTCACGAATAGTTTGGTGTCATCTTCACATCGTACCTTTTTGGTGCAGAGTTCCTTGAGGAATCGGGCATATCGAGGTACTTCCCTAACTGCATCCAATAGTGGAATATTGATTTCCACTTTTCAAAAAATCTTGAGAACATCTTTCATTTCTTCCTCCTTTCTGTTGTGGGCAAGACGCCCTGGAAAAGGTGATTTTCCGACAGCCTTTGTTTTTTTCATCTTGGGCTCTGCAACCTTTTCTTTCTCTTTTTGCTCTTCTTCTTTTGTGCCCTCAGTGTTTTCTGTCTTCTCAGCTTCTGGTTCTGCAACAGCTTCTTGTAGCTCTTTCCTACTTCTCAAGGTCACAACATTCACTTGCTCTTGGGGGTTTACCACTTGAGATGGTAATTGCCTATTTTTCTCTTCAAGTTGCTTGATGGCTTAGGTAAGCTGTGAAAGTTGTTCGCCAACATAGTGCTTGAATTGTTCAGTTTCTTGTTGTGCCCTCAACATTTGTTGATGTGCTTTCAACGTTTCCTGTGCCATGGTTTGAACCAGCTTCTCCAAAGAAGGTCCTTGCCTTCGATTTTGAAAAGGTGGCTGCATAGGAAGGTTTTATGGTTCGGCTTGATCTGACCTTTTCCACTTGAAGTTCTCATGATATGAAGTATTGAATCAGATCATGATCTGGGATCTGATGTTGTGGGCACTTTATCAACATGATCTGAAAGCGACTCCAATAGTCGTAGAAGCTCTCGTTTGTGCCCATCTTCAGACTTCCAATTCTTCTTCTCATCTCTTGCACTCTGGATGCGGGAAAATATTTCTCCAAAAACTTTTGTTGCAGCTGCGCCCATGTGGTCACGCTGACAGTTGACAGAGTGTACAACCAGTCTCGTGCTTCGTCTTGTAGAGTAAATGAAAATGACACCAGTCGTACATATTGATCTTTTTCCCCATCCGCGGTTTGGGTTTGACACACCATCTCAAAATCTTGTATGTGCCTCTGAGGATCTTCTCCAGTCGTCCCATAAAACTTAGGCAAAATTTGGATGAAATTTACCTTTAGTTCCCAATTTCCAGTGATAGTTGGGAGCGTAATGCCCATGGGACAGAGGTTCATGTTAGTCAGAAAGACTAACTGCCTTAGTTTTCGACTCTCTCCAGCCATAGTTGCTCTTCCTTGCTGCTCTTCTCTTACTTCGTGCTCTGGTTGAGAATGTTCTTCTTTCTCCAGGATGGTTTCACGAGCAAGTCTTTCGGCTTGTCGTGCCCTCCGTGCTTCTGCCTTTCTCCTTCGTAAAGTCCTTTCTAGTTCTGGATCGTACTCGTAGAACTCTGTAGAGGAGTTGTGCATCCACTGGCCAGGCTAACAAGTTGGGAAATAGAATTACTTGAATCAGCTCCCCGGCAACGGCGCCAATTCTGACGCGCGGTCGTTTCGCGGTCAAAATAAATCTCAAGAGAGACTTATCCTTGTGCCCACAGCGGGCGTAGCCAGCAATGTGAGTAAAGGGTCGATCCCACGAGGAGCTGCGAATTCTACCTTCCAATGTCACCAATTCCAAAGTTTTGAGAGTTGTTGTGGTCTTCGTACTTTGTATGTAAATACTTTAAAGTAAATCTTGCAAAAAATAGAAATAAAAAGACACAAAGAAAAACAAAGAAAATAATTAGTAGTAAAGTATTCCGGATTAGAACTTCGAATCAAACTTCACAAACATTTTCCCGATCATGGGCACACCGATTTCTTATGTGAATTAAATCATCCAGTTATAGGCACCCGAATTTCTTCATTTGTGCCCAATCTATCCTTTCAGATTAGATTAGAGGTGATTTCTCGTCCCCTAAACCCTAACTTGTGACCCAACCCCGATTTTTCATTTGATTGTAAGCAACAAGCAGCTTTATGCTCTAGACAGACCCAGATCTATTGCAAACACTGATTTCTCGTGTGCCCACAATACCCCGTGATGTACCCAGTCCCTTTATGATCAACACACAGTTACGATTCATTGACCATGTATAGATTTAGCGTGCCCAATTCTAATTAACGAGTGGCCAGCCACATTAACCAGCTTAACATGCTTTAGTGCAATAAAGAAAATAATACACGACGGAAACCAAATTCACACAGTGTTATGCCCAAACTGCCTCACGCTTTTTACATGTTTGTTAAGTTATCATCTCCATTCAATCCGGAATAAAAGATCTAGCCACGCATGCTAGACATAAACATAAAGACAATATTTAAAGACATGAAATTAAATAAAAACTTACTGAAATAAATAAGATACGAGTCTTGACTTCAACGTCAAACTTAACAACATAAACTGGAAATTAATAAATACAAGTAAAAAGTAAAATAATAATGTATATGGCGTCTATCAATGATCCTCTCTAGTGGTATTTATATAGGTAGGACGAATCCCTAGCATCCTTGGGCCACAAGTAAGTTTGAAACTCAAATCGGCCCATGAAAGACTTAATTCTGGACTGTCTGTCGGCGTGCCCATTCTTTCCTTTTCTGGCAGCTGCACTTTCCTTGTATGGATAGATCAACTTTCCTTGTAGAGACATGTCAACTTTCCTTGCAGAGTAGATTCTGATTCTATCTCTTCAGCTCGCGCCCATAGGAGGACGCTTTCCTTGTGGAGAAGATTGATCTTCTAGAAGCTTCAAGATATCATCTCCAGATTTGGTAATATCCTCTTTGATATGATCTTCTTTCCTTATTGAACGAAATCTGGAATATCTTGGATAACTTCTGCCGAACTTCTCGCGTTGTGCCCATAACAAGTCTGCCAAGTTTAGAATCTCTTCGAGCCTTGTGGGCAAACGGACATTTCTCAGCAACATTGAAATGCGATGAACTCTACAAGCTGGCACCTTTCATGTAGATTAGTGCTATGAAAATCTCATCGAGCTTGCATCATCGTATTTCAGCTCCAAAATGCCCATAGTGCGTGATTTTGCTCTCTTCATGCCCCTGCTCATATTTCTGGCTCTTTCCGACTCTAAAGAACAAAAATAAGGACAAAAGAACGAGAAAAAGACTCTAGAAATAAGAGAGAAATTGGACTTGTCAGTGACTCCCCACACCATATCATCTACAATGTAAGTATATGGAACATTACATAGAACAATTATATAACATAATCTAAATGCAAACAGTGACTGCAATAACTTTCATTTCATATCATCATAACATTAGAAAAGTATACAAAGATATGTCTTCCCAGTATACAAAACTAACAATCTCCCACTTATACTTGAAGCATGTCTTTCAAGCATAAAAACTAACTGGCCAACTCTCCAATCTAAACTATCAACTCAAACTGCGCCTCCAGGTCTGCATCTCACTCCCATTTTCTCCACGTGACCATGGCCAACTCTCCAATCTAAACTATCAACTCAAACTGCGCCTCCAGGTCTGCATCTCACTCCCATTTTCTCCACGTGACCATCAAAGGTCTTAGCCGACAAGCTCTTCGTGAATGGATCAGCCAGGTTGTCTTCCAATGCAATCTTGACCACTAGGAACCCACGGAGCCAGACAGCTTCTTTTACAGCCTCAGAGGTAGCCACATACTTAGCTTCCATGGTGGAATCAGAAATGCATTTCTGCTTTATGGTCCTCCATACGATGGCTCCACCTCCTAATGTAAACACATAGCCTGAGGTAGATTTATTTTGATCTTTGTCTGATTGAAAATCTGAGTCTGTGTAACCCAAAGGCACTAGACTATCAGAGCGGAATACCAACATGTAACCTCGAGTCCTTTTAAGGTACTTGAGAATGTTTTTGACCGCAGTCCAGTGACCTTATCCAGGGTTAGACTGATATCTGCTTACCATGCCTACGGCATAGTATATATCAGGCCTAGTGCATAGCATAGCATACATCAAACTTCCCACAGCCGAAGCATATGGTACTTTCTTCATTTCCTCTATCTCAGACTGTGTTTAAGGACACATTTCCTTGGATAGATGAATTCCATGCCTGTAAGTTATAAAACCTTTCTTGGAATCTTGCATGCCAAACCTAGCTAGCACTGTATCTATATAAGTCATCTGGGACAGACATAACATCCTTTTCTGGTGATCTCGAATGATCTTGATGCTAAGAACATGTCCGGCTTCTCCCAAATCCTTCATATCGAACTGCTCAGACAACCACACCCTAATGTTTGACAACGCCTTCTTACTGTTTTCAATAAGCAAGATGTCATCAACATAAAGTACGAGGAATACCACCACATTTCATCACGTTTCTTGTACATACAGCTCTCATCCGGACTTTGTACGAATCCATATGATTGAATAACCTCATCAAATCGGATGTTCCAAGATCTCGATGCTTGCTTAAGTCCATAAATGGATCTCTTAAGCTTACACACCAAGTGCTCTTGGCCCTTAGCAATGAATCCCTCTGATTGCTTCATGTGAATGTTTTCTTCAAGACTTCCATTTAGGAAAGCTGTCTTGACATCCATCTGCCAGATCTCATAATCCAAATTAGCGGCAATTGACAAGAGAATCCGGATTGACTTAAGCATGGCTACCAGTGAAAAGGTTTCCTCATAATCGATCCCCTCTTTTTGAGTGTACCCTTTCACCACCAATCTAGCCTTGAAGGTTTCAACCTTCCCGTCAGCTCCTCTTTTGCGCTTATTGATCTACTTAAAGCCAATGGGTTTTACCCCATCAAGTGGTTCTATGAGCTCCCAGACTTGATTGCCATCCATAGATCCAATCTCAGACTCCATTGCAGTTTTCCAAGAATCTGCATCTTTATCTTGAATTGCCTCATCATAGGTCCTGGGATCCAATTCATTTAGTCCCTCTAGGAAATCTGAAGCCTCTCCCAGACCAATGAATCTATCAGGTTGGCGTACAACCCTCCCACTGCGACGAGGCAGTTCCTGTACTTCTGTGACACATTGTATAGTGTCTGGTGGTACCTCTTCTTGTACAACTGGTGTAGGACTCGATCCTTCTCCTCGTAACTCTTCAAGGATGATTTGACTCCTTGATTTGTGGTTTATAACATAGTCTTCTTCTAAGAATTGAGCATTGGTGCTGACAATGATCTTCTAATCCTTAGGACTATAAAATAAACCACCTTTCGTTTCCCTAGGATATCCAACGAACAGCCTCACATTAGTACGAGGAGCCAGCTTATCAGCTTGCTTATCCAACATGTGTGCTGGGCTACCCCAAATCTGAATATGGTTCAAACTGGGCTTTCGTCCAGTCCATAATTCTGTGGGCATAGAAGAAACTGATTTTGATGGAACCAAGTTGAGAATATAGGCCGCTATTTTTAGGGAATATCCCCAGAATGAAATAAGCAACTCAGAATAACTCATCATCGATCTGACCATCTCTAACAGAGTTCTATTCCTTCTTTCCGCCACGCCATTCTGCTGTGGCGTTCTAGGCGCAGTCAACTGGGAGGTAATCCTATTCTCTACCATGTAATCCCTAAATTAGCTTGAGAGGTACTCGCCACCACGATCAGAACATAGTGACTTGATACTTCTTCCTGTTCGTTTCTCCACTTCCGCCTTAAACTCTTTAAATTTCTCAAAGCATTCAGACTTGTGACGCAATAGGTAGTTATAACCGTATCTAGAGTAATCATCAATGAGAGTGATGAAATACTCGAACCCTCCTCGAGCTTGAACTGACATAGGGCCGCACAGGTCAGAGTGAATCAAATCTAATATCCCTTCGGATCTATTTCCTTTTGACTGGAAAGGACGCTTGGTTATTTTACCTTCCAAACAGGATTCACACAAAGGAAACGATCCCAGTACCAAAGAAGACAATGGTCCATTGTTTACAAGCTTTTGTATCCTCTTAAGGTTAATATGACCTGGCCTTAGATGCCAAAGATAGGTTTGATTCAGCTCTCCATCCAAGGTCTCGATCTCAGCCAGATACCCTATCATCATGAGAACGTGATCCCTGACAGGTGTGGAGTCAGCCATTCTCGCATCCATTAACTTCTTCATTGCCAAATGGCGTGCTGAGCAGTTCTGATGACCGAAGAGCTGTCTAAGGTTGTACATGATATCATAAGCGGTTTTCATAGGCTCATGCTGATGTTGCAACACATTCGACATGGATGCCAGAATGTAACAACGCGCTATCTCATTAGACCTAACCCATTTATCATATGCAACCTTTTAGGCTTCGTCAGAACCCTCATCTGGCTTCTGAGGACAAACCTCTTCAAGTACAAACTTGTGTCCCTCAGCAACTAGAATGAGGTTAAGGTTACGAATCCAATCATTGTAGTTTTCACCGACGAGTTTGTTTTCTTTAAGGATTGAGGACAGATTGGAGAGTGTCATTGATAATATGAAATAACTGAAATTAAAACATGTAGTATAGTCACAAACTTTAGGATAAACAGTATATAATCGAAAGCCTCATAAAAATTATATAATTTTCCACCGACACTTTAAAAACGTCTTCTATAAGCCACGATAGTGTGGACGTTTATAAAATCCATTTTTAAATAGGTTATAAACCTTTAACTTGCCTCCAGTTCAGTGGACGGATAATGAACACGGTCATGTAATCATCTAACTGATAAGCCACGATCGTGTGGACGTTTATCAATAAATTATATCTAGGTGTGCACACCATTATCTTCGCACCAAGATCACTATTCGAATTTAACTACTCCAGATGGAGGAGTCAGTTAGTTCTAATAGTGTTCTACAGCTATCCATTGAGGAGATTTAATTTCTAGAGAAATCTGTGATATGACACATCCGATATGGAGGAAGACCGATGTCAACGCGCATGCCCATCACTTCTCAATTAAATCAGATTTAATGGAGACCGTATGAGATTTCTACATACTTTGGTATGAATCTCTTCCACTTAGTTATTTATGCTTGAGGTTTCATTTTATCCCATTATTAAGAACATGCAAACATCATCACATAAAATGATAAACAACCATTGCATGCTTCACAACAACATAATAAGCAACAGTAATATTCCAACTATCATGGCTTATATCTCATGTTGATTGATGAGATAAAACAGGAAAGTCAGCTCCGGAAACAGGGCTATGGCCGCCCCCCTTCACAGCACCTCGCCGAAATCCTAGCTCCATTTAGGGTTTCGGAACGTGAACTGGTGAACCTTCCTTCTTGGTTGTACTACTTTCCTTCTTTGAGTTGATCTCCGATCTTTATTCAATACAGACTATCTATTCCAACAGGAAAAATCTAATATTGCTAGAATAAAAAATACAACTTAAAAACTCGGTCTAACAGCTTTATATCTATTACATTAAAACAATGTAAAATAAAACCTAGACCTAATCCATGAATTTTCTCATGGATTAAAATCACGTAGCTAAACCGGCATACGGCCAACATCTATTCAACATAAACATACATCTCATAAAATAAAGGAGCCATCATAGTTGGTAAACCTGCAAACAAACACAGTCTACAAATCCAACAATCATATTATATGATTCACATAAAATAACATATGATATCTATGCATGAATAATAATATTCGAATTTTACAATTAATTAAATTAATTAATTCGATATTATCCACAAGATAAAAATTGGAAATTAAAATAATTATCCACCAATTTTAAACTTGTAATTTTTGAAAATAATTCTAAAATAAATCTAGAAATTAATTAAAATTATCCACCAAATTTATTTAATATTTTCGAACCACCCTAATTAAATAATATTTGGATATCTTGATATAAATAAAAAATCCAATCCAAATATTACCCATAGGGATCGAAATCTTTCAAGGATAGGCTTTGGAGATTTGATCCACTTCAAAATCTTATCCTAATTTAAATCCTTATCACAATTGCATTTTGATAATTATTTATATATATCCAAAATTACCTTATTTAATTTTAATTACATAGATTTTCGAAAATCCCAAATAATAGATTTGGAAATTTGATCCACTTCAAATTCTTCCAAATCTAAAATTCTATTTTCAAATTTATCTAGATTAAAATTAGGTAAATTGAGATATACATCAAACAATATCAAATCTTAATCCAAAACATGTAATTTTCGATCCACTTCAATAGATAAATCTCGAAATTTGATTTTGATCAAAATCTACTCCAAATTTATTCATCAAAATCGAAAATAACATAACTTACACATATTTGGAAATTTTGACATTAATCAAAAAACTATTCCAAATAAAATACCATAGATTTCGAAAATAACTAGAATAATAAATCTGAAAATTTTGATCCACTTGAAATTCTTCCAAATTTAAAATTCTATTTTCAAATCTATTTGGATTAGAATTAGGTAACTTTTGATATACATCAAAAATTACATAATCTCATTCTAATCATTCAAAATTTTCGAACCACACTAAAATAAATCTGAAAATTTTTATGTTGATCAAAAACCATCCAAATTTAATTTCCATAGTGCCGAAAATTTTAAGACAAAATTAGGGAATTTTACAACATTAATTTTTCAAAAAATTGAACTCAAAATTTCGAACACCATCAACATTAAATCTGGAAATTTGATGAACATCAAATATCAATCCAAATAATAATTTAATGATGGTCGAAATTCTTAGCAACATCAAAACTATGATTTTCGAACCAAATCAAAAATCCATCCAAGTTTTGAACACATAAAAATCGACACACGTGCATATTTAAATCTAAAAATTTAATAACATTAAATTTAACATCATATTTAAATATATGTGTCAAATTTATGTATGGATTAAAACAAGAACAGTGCCAAAATTCGCTCTGATACCAATTGTTGGGGTTTTTTCGAATTAAATCACCGCAAGATCATTTGGATGTTCATTAATCCACGTTAATGAAAATCATATTTTTATGTCACATGCATGTTTATCATAGTCTAGCACAATTAACAAGTATAGCAAAACGAATCTAATAAAGCGGAAAGATATATTCGAATTACTTACAAATCGGTAGACGATCTGAGGACAAGATTACAGGACTAATCTTGCTGTTGAATGAACTGGAACAGGCGTCCCTTTCTTCTCAAAAATCGGCAACCATAGATATTCTACTCCAAGATCTTCTGTTATATTCTTGGACTGTATCTAGATTCAGGGTGGGCTGAAAGCTACTAGATAGGTATAGAATCTGTGGAGATAAAGAGAACACAAGAGGGGCTGATTACACAGTACTGAATTTCGAACTCCCCACCCTCTTATTTATAAGGGGGTGGTCAAAAATCAGTGTCCCAACCCTACTGGGTTTGTGCCTCTATCTCTTTTTCTATCTCCAGTCCATTAAAGTCATATTGGGCTACAACAGGGATCTAGAAGAATATTAAATTGGCCCACTAATTTATTTAATATCCAATATCTAATAAATTTAGGATATAATTAAATAAATTAAGTATTACTTTTATTCCACTAAAGAAGTAATACTGACCTACCAATTTAATACATATTTCCGAATATGCTTTCTCCTTTTGTTCAGCCATTTCCCGTGTTTAAGATATAATGTTCATTAATTAATTATGTTAGCCTCTGACAGCTATAATTAATTAATATCTAAAATGTTGAGTAGTACCATACAAGCTTTACTCATGTACGGAATAAATTCCACATGCAGGGTTTCAACATGAACTTGTGTTTCCTCAAGAGAACATCATCAACCTGGCGCACCAGGACACGGTGCTCATGCATACTGCTTGACAAATCATGCATACACTGTTATTACCCAAGATATCGAGTTTATTGATCTATGGAAAGATCTCACCCATCGATAAATCAAAGTAACAAACAACGTACACATATGCTCGCCAATATCACATGAGTTCAGAACCCGAATTCTGTGGATCTTGATTCTCTCACTAACTGGGTCAGAGACAGAGAATAGTATCCTATTGTGATCTTCCTCAATACACTAACAAGTGTACTAGAATAATCAGTGAGTCAAGATAAACTAACTTATCAGATTATTCTACGGTGTACCGATGGTGTGTTCAGGACCATCTAAGCCGTGAACTCTTTAATACAATACAAGGTTATAATGATATGATCTTACCGTGTGACTCCCCACACCATATCATCTACAATGTAAGTATATGGAACATTGCACAGAACAATTATATAACATAATCTAAATGCAAACAGTGACTGTAATAACTTTCATTTCATATCATCATACCATTAGAAAAGTATACAAAGACATGTCTTTCTAGTATACAAAACTAACAGTGGGGAGGTAGAAAGAAGAACTCAATATCTGCAAGATAACAAAAGTTAGATTGGCGAAAGTCTTAATCAAAATTGTGTTTACTCTCTTTTTATAGATGAGTGACATTTTGACCATTGTGATTGGTGAATTTGTTGAATCCACCGGCGGCAGTTTAATGTCTGTAGCCATTTGAAGCTTTAAATGAACTATTTGTTTGGCTTTAATGACTTCTGCTCAAAGATGTAACATCCCAGAATTTCAGAGAGTTCTCTAAATTTATTTAGAAGACTAAAGAAAATAATTGGAGTTAAAATAAAGTAAAACAGATGTAAGTCGCGACCTTTTCGTGTATTTTATGTGAAAATTGATTATGAGATTTTGCGTTTGCCGTCGGAAGATAGTCAATATTGGTCTTTTCTGGAATGTAACAACCTAAAGGAAGCTGTTGATGCTTTTAGAATTTTATTCTGACCTCTACAGGAGTCCCGTAATTGAAAATCGTAAAGGGAAAACCTGTGAATAGTAATTTATGCGAGCGTTCGTGATTTGAAAAATTTATGAAATCATCATCATTGATCTGAGACTTGTTCTATCAATCCTATTTTATAGGAAATGACCCAAGGAATCCGTTCGCGTTCACGGATTGCCAATCCGAGGTCAATCGAACGCTCGGGAGCAAAATCTGGCAATCGAAATGAATAGTAAAAGTAATTTTTGAAAGGGAATCTTTCTTCGATTTCCCTCAGACGACTTCCTCGTCATCCCGAGTCGGGTTAGTTCAATAGTACTCGAGCCAATGAGTCTCCCGATATTTTCAGATTTTGTGTCAGAGGTCATTTGGAGCTCGCTATTGAATAAAGTAGCTTTAATTGAATCCGAAAATCACTTTATCAGTATTTTATATCCGAAAAAGTTATACCCGCCCTGAAGTCCCTTTTCCTATAAATAGGGGAGGGGGGAGCTCATTTCTCCTTGCTCATTCTCTCTCTTCTCTCTTTTTCTCTCTCGTTCGTGTTGACGAACGAGAGAAACCCGGGCCTGCGCCGAGTAAATCGCGCATGCGGACCCAGGTTATGTTTTATTTGGGGGGAGGGGTGCTGCTGCTGCGGGAGCAGCTATCGAGCGCCGGAAGGCTGCCAGAGAGCCGCCGCCGCCGCTGCCGTGGATGGCCGGAATCGCCGTCGCCGTGCCGCTGTCGCGCCGCCGCTTCGGATGTCTCGTTTCGGTCCATTTCTCATCCTTTATAGTTGAAATTTAAATATGTTGTGTGTTTTAAATAGTGCTTCATTTCGTATGTTGAGTGCGTTGTCGTCCGGTGGCCGGAAACCGGCGAAAACGCCGGAAAATGTGAGAAATAAAGAGGGCCGATCAGATCACATTTTTGCCCCATGTCGCCCATTTGGGATCATCAAATCGAAAAAGTTTCCTCTGTAAAGTTGCTCGAAAAATTATTTCCTATAGGACTGCCAAGTTTTGTAATTTTCCGATAAGTTTTGATTAAAGTCGATTATTTTAATCAGGCGGTTATTTTTATAATTAAAGCATGTGATTTTAGAAAATTCCAAAAATTGTACAGTTTAATAAAGATATATGTGGGGTCATGTCTGATTATTTTCATAATTTTTGGATAAGTGAAAAGTGCAATCGAGGTTTGCTGTGTAAAATTTGATTAAAAAGGCAAGTTACGGAAAGTGATCTCTGTCAAATCTTTTGGTCCCATTAAATCGAAAATTATATTTTGGAATTTATTTCCTTCTATGTGGAAGTTGTACGAGGTCTCTAGAGTCGCGCATTCTTAGTTGAAATATAATTAAAGTGAATAAAAGCTCCAATTAAATTAAAGTCGAGTTCTGAAAATTAGAGTAGCAGTCCTAAAATAAGGTTTGACCTTGTAGCACTTGTTGAGCCGGTCAGAGAAGCTGACAGATGAGTATCGAGAAGTTTGATCACCTGAGTTGGTCTAATCGAGGTGGGTTTATTTGCAAAACCTATCTATATTTGAGTTATTAACTCGTAAATATGATAGTCATAGTTGGAATATCCAAATAAAATATTTGAGGAATTATCTGCTCAAGTCTCTGCTAGAGTAATAGTATTATACTGTTATATAATTAAAGAGAACGTAGTATTATACTGTTATATAATTATCGAGAATATAGATTATGCTTTGCCATAATTATTGAGAACATAGATTATGCTTTGCCATAATTATCGAGAACATAGATTATGCTTCATCATGATTATTGAGAATATAGATTATAATTTATCACAATAAGCGAATATAGATTATGCTTCGACATAATTAAATAGAATAGATTATGCCTTGTCATAACTAAAGTCTATGGGTTAAAAGTTAAGGTTATAGTTTAAAGTTCATAGTATATAGATTAAGGTTAGAATTTATATTTAAAGTCTAAAAGTCATAGTTTAAAGTTACAGTATATTAAATGTTATTGTGTATTGATTATACTTGTGTATAATGAGTTGTACTTTTTAGCTTGTGCTTTTAGTATTAAACTCAAGTTATAGAATGTTTTCCATTTAAAGAATATGAAGCATAATTGAATTAAGTTGCTAGAGTAATTAGAGGATGACATAGTTTTATGCTGATGTCATATTACGTGCTTTATAGAGAGAACATAGAACAAAGGATAAGCAGGAACTGTGATTCTTGCAGTTGTGATGTTAATCACTAAAGGTGTCACTGTGAGGTAACCCCTGCACATACACGTGATCTGGGCATCACTATAGGAGTCAACGCTAGGTAACCCCTGGTATACTCAGGGTCAATGCTAGGTGATCCCTGGTACACTCTTCTCGGATTAGCGAGGTAACCCCTCCATTTTCCTATCAGCGGCATGTCATAGAGTGCAGTAGACGACAGAAGGAGCTACAGGGTACCAAAGAGAAGTAAAGGTTTGTAAAAATGGAAAGGGCTTTCGCGTTTTGCTTTCCATTATCTGTATTTATATTTTGGATATTCTGTTACAGATTTTATTAAAGATTGAGTTAAAAGTTTAACCCACTGAGTGCTTTAGTACTCACGCCCAAAATATTTTCAAAATGTTTTTCACAGGTTGAGATGCTGGAGGTGATGGCTCAATGTACTGTTGTTGGTTGTTCATGCCTTCCCGTCTCGTTCAGGCTAAATTATTGCGTATGAGTATGTTGTTATGTGATACAATATTGCTCCATTGTTTTCCGCTTAAAATCTGATACAGTTGCCCCATAGTATGATTGCATACTATGTTTTATTTTTGGGCTTATCTGAATTGTATTCTTTATTGAATCATGATAAATAAAGTCCCATTTCTTTTTCTTAGATCCAAGCATGTCTCTTTACAGTTTTCGACCTATGGATAGGTCATATTTGGTTGAGTCTTGGATTCTGTTTATTTTCCAGTTGACCTATGAATGGGTCTTATCTTGATTAATTCTTCTGTCCTATGAATGGGACATAAAATAGTTTATTTGCCTCTGACCTATTGATGGGTCTTAGTTGTTGTGACCTATGGAGAGGTCTTGTTTATTAAAGAGTCAGAATCTTATCTATTAATTGTTGAATTATGTTTGAATTTGATTGGCCTATGATTAGGTATTCTTTTGACTTGATTGAATCATTTGACTTCGTTGATACGTTGAAAGACGTGGATTTCTTCCAGTTATAGAGGTTATGCTGCCCAAATTTCTGGGGAATATGACCTATTCTTGTTCTAAAGTCATTTCATCTGATTATTCTGAATAGTACTTCCTTTTTTAGTAACACCCCCGACCCTCATTATTTTCCTTTCGGGACCGGGACATTACAGAGGACCCCCTGAATTTTGGATTATGTTACCTTTTTCCTTCTATTTTTCCCGTAGTGTCCCCGTCCTAATCCTCGGGACCAGGGCTTTACAGAATGGTATCAGAGCAGGCTGCAACTCTGCGACCTGTCTCTTATGTTTGTTTGCTTAAAGTGATTATGTGAATTCGAATTACATTCTTAAAGGATTTCTACAGAGCAACCCACAGTACATCATCACCCCACATTTTCAACAAAGTTCAAAGGTATGGAAAATTTTAAAAGCTTTGGTTATATTGTATTATAACTTTTTAAAGTACAAGTGAATGGTAAGTCATTCATAAGTGAGCTTTGAGCAAGGCAAGGAAACTTAAAGGATGTGTTTTCTAGTAAGTCATACATCTAAAAGTTTAAAGGGTAAAAGTAATTTTGGATGAATCCAAAATATAGTCTAAAGTTGTTTTAAAAGACAAAAGTTAATTTATAGTTATTCTTTTCAAAAAGGATTTTAAAGATATAATCATTTTGATATCAAAATCTTCTAGTCATTATTGAAACCTGCATTTTGATTTGAAAGTCTTCTCTTTGGGAAAAAGGACTATCTACTGCTAGAAAGTATTGTGATTCTAAGGATAGAGAATGACTAAGGTAAAGGATCAAGGATAGATAATCTAAAGATAGAGTTTAGTCGAGAACATAGACTATAGATGCTTGAACTTAGAAGAACTCTAAGTTTTTTCTGCATGATTAAAGAGGCTTTATGAATTAAGTTCCATAGCTAGAGAGTTTAAGAGGCGTGTGGTTGGGTGAGCCCTTCACACTGTGTGGGAATCATGGTAGAGAGAAGAAGCTTCGTTGTTTGAAAAAAATCCTACAAATTGTAAAGATTGATCGCAAGAGTTCAACCTATCAGACCAGAAGAGTATAGTTATCTCAGGCAAGCCGGTACAATGAAGAAAGCAACCATCAAGGGTGCATCATTGCAATTTCAGGGCCTCTGGGCATGTTGATACAATGCGAGTGTTGTGCAACCCGAAAGAAAAGAAAGAGTTCCACTACAGACAAGTACATAGAGCTAAAGAAGTTCCAAGCGGCGGGAGAATGCTCGGAAAAATTGTGAATCATCAAAGAAGCGTTATAGAAGTCAAGACGTCACAACCAGCCGATGAATGTATGACAGAATTTCGAAAAACCCAAGGAAGCGTTATAGAAGTTAAATGCATTTCTAGGCTTTGAACTTAGAAAGAACATAGATAACAGAAGCTTTAACATAGGGTGAACTTTAAGTTATTCTTTGATAAGAATCACTTTGAACTTAGACTGAATAAGTTATCCCCTTTCTTAAAGTTGCGAGTCGTTCGAGCAGCGATGAAGCACGAGTTTCAAAAGATGTGACAAGGAGTCTCATGCGATAGTTAAAGTGTAGAAGTACGAGATAAAGCTAGTACTAGAAAAGCTGAGAGCTACCGATCAATCAAGGCATAGACAAAGTTCGATCAAGGCGGATAAAGACTCGGAACGTATAGTATGCGGGTAAAAGACGGTTATATATACGATTGCAAGTAAAGAAAGTTGAGCCAAGATAAAGGATCGACCAAAGTTCACCAAGATAGCTGAGCTACCAAGAAAAAGCTTGAAAGACCGAAGGAATGATTAGCAGTTCCAGGTGGAAGACATGGTCTTCTCAAAGGTATCTTCAACCAATGGAAGAGTTCATATCGCTAAGAGATTAAAGCTAAAGGTTCGATGAACCTATTGGAAATCCTCGAAGAGGATAAAGACATAGACCAGAGGTAGGCTTTGACGCCTGACCTTATTGTTGTGCATGACGTGTCTCACGTCCTAATGCTATGGAAATATGTGTTTGAGATAAATACATCTTACCAAAGGAAAGAGATAGTTCTGAATGAGAACTAATCCCTAAAGAAAGGCCTCAAGCTATTCTTGGCTGTAAGGTCTAGAGTTGTAAACCTGGTAAAGGTTTTGAACCAATATGGTTCCAGTAAGGCTGTGGATTCTTGAAAAAGTATCCAGACCTCCGTTTGAGGGGAAGTAAATTTCGGGACGAAATTTTTTTTAAGGGGTGTAGTCTGTAACATCCCAGAATTTCAGAAAGTTCTCTAAATTTATTTAGAAGACTAAAGAAAATAATTGGAGTTAAAATAAAGTAAAACAGATGTAAGTCGCGACCTTTTCGTGTATTTTATGTGAAAATCGATTATGAGATTTTGCGTTTGCCGTCTGAAGATAGTCAATATTGGTCTTTTCTGGAATGTAACGACCTAAAGGAAGTTGTTGATGCTTTTAGAATTTTATTCTGACCTCCACAGGAGTCCCGTAATTGAAAATCGTAAAGGGAAAACCTGTGAATAGTAATTTATGCGAGCGTTCGTGATTTGAAAAATTTATGAAATCCTCATCATTGATCTGAGACTTGTTCTATCAAGCTTATTTTATAGGAAATGACCCAAGGAATCCGTTCGCGTTCACGGATTGCCAATCCGAGGTCAATCGAACGCTCGGGAGCAAAATCTGGCAATCGAAATGAATAGTAAAAGTAATTTTTGAAAGGGAATCTTTCTTCGATTTTCCTCAGACGACTTCCTCGTCATCCCGAGTCGTGTTGGTTCAATAGTACTCGAGCCAATGAGTCTCCCGGTATTTTCAGATTTTGTGTCAGAGGTTATTTGGACCTCGCCATTGAATAAAGCAGCTTTAATTGAATCCGAAAATCAATTTATCAGTATTTTATATCCGAAAAAGTTATACCCGCCATGAAATCCCTTTTCCTATAAATAGAGGAGGGGGGAGCTCATTTCTCCTTGCTCATTCTCTCTCTTCTCTCTTTTTCTCTCTCGTTCGTGTTGACGAACGAGAGAAACCCGGGCCTGCGCCGAGTAAATCGCGCATGCGGGCCCAGGTTAAGTTTTATTTGGGGGGAGGGGTGCTGCTGCTGCGGGAGCAGCTATCGAGCGCCGGAAGTCTCCCAGAGAGCCGCCGCCGTCGCTGCCGCTGCCGTGGATGGCCGGAATCGCCGTCGCCGTGCCGCCGTCGCGCCGCTGCTTCGGATGTCTTGTCTCGGTACATTTCTCATCCTTTATAGTTGAAATTTTAATATGTTGTGTGTTTTAAATAGTGCTTCATTTCGTATGTTGAGTGCGTTGTCGTCCGGTGGCCGGAAACCGGCGAAAACGCCGGAAAATGTGAGAAATAAAGGGGGCCGATCAGATCACGTTTTTGCCCCATTTCGCCCATTTCGGATAATCAAATCGAAAAAGTTTCTTCTGTAAAGTTGCTCGAAAAATTATTTCCTATAGGACTGCCAAGTTTCATAATTTTCCGATAAGTTTTGATTAAAGTCGATTATTTTAATCAGGCGGTTATTTTTATAATTAAAGCATGTGATTTCAGAAAATTCCAAAAATTGTATAGTTTAATAAAGATATATGTGGGGTCATGTCTGATTATTTTCATAATTTTTGGATAAGTGAAAAGTGCAATCGAGGTTTGCTGTGTAAAATTTGATTAAAAAGGCAAGTTACGGAAAGTGACCTCTGTCAAATCTTTTGTTCCGTTAAATCGAAAATTATATTTTGGAATTTATTTCCTTCTATGTGGAAGTTGTACGAGGTCTCTAGAGTCGCGCATTCTTAGTTGAAATATAATTAAAGTGAATAAAAGCTCCAATTAAATTAAAGTCGAGTTCTGAAAATTAGAGTAGCAGTTGTAAAATAAGGTTTGACCTTGTAGGACTTGTTGAGCCGGTCAGAGAAGCTGACAGATGAGTATCGAGAAGTTTGATCACCAGAGTTGGTCTAATCGAGGTGGGTTTATTTACAAAACCTATCTATATTTGAGTTATTAACTCGTAAATATGATAGTCATAGTTGGAATATCCAAATAAAATATTTGAGGAATTATCTGCTCAAGTCTCTGCTGGAGTAATAGTATTATACTGTTATATAATTAAAGAGAACATATTATTATACTGTTGTATAATTATCGAGAACATAGATTATGCTTTGTCGTAATTATTGAGAACATAGATTATGCTTTGTCATAATTATCGAGAACATAGATTATGCTTCATCATGATTATTGAGAATATAGATTATGATTTATCATAATAAGCGAATATAGATTATGCTTCGACATAATTAAATAGAATAGATTATGCCTTGTCATAACTAAAGTCTATGGGTTAAAAGTAAAGGTTATAGTTTAAAGTTCATAGTATATAGATTAAGGTTAGAGTTATATTTAAAGTCTAAAAGTCATAGTTTAAAGTTACAGTATATTAAATGTTATTGTGTATTGATTATACTTGTGTATAATGAGTTGTACTTTTTAGCTTGTGCTTTTAGTATTAAACTCAAGTTATAGAATGTTTTCCATTTAAGGAATATGAAGCATAATTGAACTAAGTTGCTAGAGTAATTAAAGGTTAGCATAGTTGCTATATTAAGAGGATGACATAGTTTTATGCTGATGTCATATTACGTGCTTTATAGAGAGAACATAGAACAAAGAATAGGCAGGAACTGTGATTCTTGCAGTTGTGATGTTAATCACTAAAGGTGTCACTGTGAGGTAACCCCTACACATACACGTGATCTGGGCATCACTATAGGAGTCAATGCTAGGTAACCCCTGGTATACTCAGGGTCAATGCTAGGTGATCCCTGGTACACTCTTCTCGGATTAGCGAGGTAACCCCTCCCTTTTCCTATCAGCGACATGTCATAGAGTGCAGTAGACGACAGAAGGAGCTACAGGGTACCAAAGAGAAGTAAAGGTTTGCAGAAATGGGAAGGGCTTTCGAGTTTTGCTTTCCATTATCTGTATTTATATTTTGGATATTCTGTTACAGATTTTATTAAAGATTGAGTTAAAAGTTTAACCCACTGAGTGCTTTAGTACTCACGCCCAAAATATTTTCAAAATGTTTTTCACAGGTTGAGATGCTGGAGGTTATGGCTCGATGTACTGTTGTGGGTTGATCATGCCTTGCCGTCTCGTTCAGGCTAAATTATTGCGTATGAGTATGTTGTTATGTGATACAATATTACTCCATTGTTTTCCGCTTAAACTTTAATACAGTTGCCCCATAGTATGATTGCATGCTATGTTTTATTTTTGAGCTTATATGAATTGTATTCTTTATTGAATCATGATAAATAAAGTCCCATTTCTTTTTCTTAGATCCAAGCATGTCTCTTTACAGTTTTCGACCTATGGGTAGGTCATATTTGGTTGAGTCTTGGATTCTGTTTATTTTCCAGTTGACCTATGAATGAGTCTTATCTTGATTAATTCTTCTGTCCTATGAATGGGACATAAAATAGTTTATTTACCTCTGACCTATTGATGGGTCTTAGTTGTTGTGACCTATGGAGAGGTCTTGTTTATTGAAGAGTCAGAATCTTATCTATTAATTGTTGAATTCTGTTTGAATTTGATTGGCCTATGATTAGGTATTCTTTTGACTTGATTGAATCATTTGACTTCGTTGATACGTTGAAAGACGTGGATTTCTTCCAGTTATAGAGGTTATGCTGCCCAAATTTCTGGGGAATATGACCTATTCTTGTTCTAAAGTCATTTCATCTGATTATTCTGAATAGTACTTCCTTTTTTAGTAACACCCCCGACCCTCATTATTTTCCTTTCGGGACCGGGACATTACAGAGGATCCCCTGAATTTTGGATTATGCTACCTTTTTCCTTCTATTTTTCTCGTAGTGTCCCCGTCCTAATCCTCGGGACCGGGGCGTTACAAAAGATCATCACGATCTTTTCAAGATTTCCTGTCAAGATCTTCATTCACTGCTTATCAGAGAGAGCAGGTATTTCGGCTATCGGTTTTGGACATTCAGCTGATGGGCTTTCAGCTATCTCGGCTTTCAACTCTGAGATTGTCTAGTTGGCAGTTCCTTAGCTGCCTTAAGCTTCAGTTCTGGATCAGTCTAGTAAAGCTGCCTTGGCAACTTAGCTTTAAAAGCTTTCAGTTTTGCACTGCCAATTGGCTGATCATTTGAGCTTCTCTTTCATTAAACTGAGCATCGGTCAGTTCAGTATTGGCTCAATGCTTCTTTGAGCTTTCTCCCAATCAAACTGATCTTTGATCAGTTTTAGGATTGTCTGACTGATTCTTGATCAGTTTAGCTTCAGTTTTTCAAGCTGGCTATGCTCTCATCAACCTTTCTTGGCTTTCAGCTAGACTGATGGTTACTCATCTGTGGATGCCTTCCAGTCTCCAGAGTTCTCTTCCCCCTCTAGCTTTTTAAGCTTTGAAGAGTTGACTCTTACTGGTCTGATCAAGGCAACCTTTAAGCTGGTTGATCATGCTTCAGTACAACTGACTCTCTTTTCAGCTTAACTTTGTCTGAAGTCTTACTTGATCATTACCTCTGATTTCCAGCTTTAAATAATCTACAGTTTTTCATAAGATCATCAAATATGTTTTGATATTTCATCAAAACCATCAGTTGGATCTTTCCAACAATTTTCCCAACAATTTCCCCCTTTTTGATGATGTCAAAACTAGTTGGTTTGATGATGGAAAACTGTATGAGGTTATTTTTCATGAATGACCATCTGAGCTTGTACCAGTATTTGGTATCAAAGCTAATATCAGACCCTGTTCCTAAGAACAGTCTTAGATGCTTATAGCTTTTAAAAGCTTATAAGTATTGACATTCATGAATATCAAGGCTTTGACATAAGTATCAAAGCCCCTAAAAAAATAGATGAGTATTAGAGCTTTAAGCATAATTAACATTTGAGCTTAACGAGTTTTATCTTTCAGGCATCAGGGTTTTTGCTGTCAAAAGTTGCAGCTAAAGTGGCCTTAAGATATTTTAATACTCGTTTGCACAACTTTGAAGAAGCTTTAAATATTTCAGTTCTAAAGCAGCTCAGTTCTAAAGCACATTGAAAGCACTAAGCTATTCAGAAGAATATCAGCAAGATCAGAATGTATTTGTATTATTAACAAGGAGCATGTTTAGAAACTGATTGAGCAAAGAAGATGAAGAATTTTAAGGAAGTAACAGAGAGAGAGAATATCAAGAACTGATATTTTAACTTCCTTCTTCAGTTGGAACTGTTCACCATTCAGTTCCTTCTTCTTTTGCTCGATTCTCCCTTCTCCCACTTGCAGGAAGAGATGCCCGGTATACTGTGGATACCCCAAAGTTGCTGTTGTTCCAGCTGGGCATTCTCCCATGTCCAAATACCACTTTGAGCTTGCGATTGCTCAATTTGGACTTCCCCCTGATGAATAGCTTCCCCCTGAAAGATAGCTATTGCTTCCCTTTGAAAGGTAGCTTTCCTCTGAAGTTGTACCTCTCTTTGTACTTCTCTTTAGATACCTTCCCCCTTTTTGGCATCATCCAAAAGGACAAGCTGATGGAAATCATGGTTTGGCAGTGACAACTGTGGCAGAAAAGAGAAAGAAGTGGCCAGCAAGTTGTCGGTAATGTGGGGAGCTTGGGGTGCATGCATGGGAGTGGACAGCCACGCACAAGATTCCTCAATCGGCATCATTTGGTCAAGATCAGGTAGAAAGAAGAGATCTTGGCCGGTGGTAGAAGCTGATGCGAGTTCGAGAAGTGGCTCGTTCGGGAGGGTGAATGGGGGATCTTCTTGAAGAGGCGTTGTAGATGAATTCGAGGGCTCATGGTTTGGATGGGGTGCATCATGAGGCACCGAGGTTTGAAACCTCTTAATCATGGAATCCATGATTTCAGGAAGAGATGGAGGTGAATTGAGTGGATAGTTCATCCAGCTCCAACTCCATTGTCCCTCTTCTATCCAATATGAGTAACCTCGCTTGTCCGCCATGTGCAACATGATGGCATCATCCACTTGGAATCTCCATAAGTGATACTGGAGATATCTTCGAAGATGCTCGAAGAGAAAGGGACTGAGATCCCTAATTTGACCAAAATAGCTCTGCAGCTGATGGTCAAGGCTTGTATTGAAGCCTTCTTCCAGAAGTTCTGGGGCAGCGATGTAGGGAGGCTCAATTATTGAAGCAATATCAGCACATACGTTACCGTAATTAATTAAAATTACAACCTAACATAACCAATTCATGATTGATCTCGATCTGTGTGAAAACATTATAAGCAATTCTTAATATAAAGAAATCAATTCACGCAATCAAATAACCAATAATCGAACCATCTGAATTTCATGATTTCGCAAATTAACAAAATTCTCATATATGAATCCAAAGCTAAAAACGAGATTCACCAAAAAACCAAAATTCAAGATTTATCAATCTTTATTCATAGATCTCAGAGAATCATACATAGAGTGACTCTGATACCACCTGTTAGAAAAATAAACTACATAGGGTATGCAATAATCCAGATTCACACCCTAAATACATTAACTCTATGATGATAAACCGAGATATAATCTATGGCGGAAGCGTACCTGAATCCATAGTTCTTGAATCTCGAATTCTTGATGTGGTATGGATCTTCCAAATGATCGACACTGTTAGGAAAAACTATCAAGGAACCCCTAGATGAGGCTTTGATGAGATGTCAAAACTATTCTTGAAAAACTGATCAAGATCTAAGCTGTAGATCTGAGCTGACCAATCCCTTGCCTCAAAAAGGAATTCAACTGAAACCAGAGTCAACCCAACTAGAGCATGGTCTACCAGCTGAGAGTATACACCAACCAGTCAGAACTCAATCCAACTGAGGGTTAATGGAGTCAAACCAGTCAAAACAAACTGACAGCTAAGTCAGCAGAGCTGAAAGAAAAATCAACAAGACTGAAAAAACTGATAAGAGATCAGTTTAACTAAAGACTGGAAGTATCCAGCTGATGGTCAAACTTAACTTCAGCCAAACTGAAGAGACGAATCAATCAAAGGCCAGAACTGAAGTCAGCCAGCTTGTAGGAGAAAACAAGCAAAACATCTGACAAGAAAGCTCAAGAAAGACCAGTCGAACTGACAAGCTATTCAACAGCTTGTGATCAGTCGAACTGGAGGAAGAAACTCAGAACTGCCAACTGGAGTGATAGCTGAACTGAGCAAACAAGCTCAGAACTGCCAACTGGAAGTGATAGCCGAACTGAGCAGACAAGCTCAGATCTGCCAACTGGAACTCAAACTTGATAAACTGGAGCTCAGAACTGTCAGTCAGAGAGTCCTGGAGTTAATGCTCAAATGAAGATCTTGGAATAAATGCTTCAGCAGAGATCCTGGAATTAAATATCCAACAGAGATCGATTGACAAAGCAACGGCTACTTCAACCAAAAGCTCTAATGATCATAAAGACCATCTGCCATTGATGAGCCAACAGAGCCACCGATCAATGGAACTCAACAGTCACAAAATCACTCCTCTATAAAAGAAGAGTGAATTAAAGTTTTCAAATGACTTTTCGCGACTTTTATTCTTGAAACCTTCATTCAAGCTACTTACAACTGAGCTTTCTTTCTCCCTCCCACACAGCTCAAGTTCAGCATTTACTAAATCTGCGAGAGTCTAACTGAGAAGAAGAATCCACAAAATCAAAGCATTCAGCTAGCTGTTGATAATCCAGCGAGAGCAACCTTCTCAGTTCCAGCAATACACCGATCAACTACCCAGCTCAATTGAAGGAGCACATCAGTTGATATCCCCTGTTCAAGACTAACCTCTTGAAGATTGAAAGAGATCTAAAACCTTGTAAAGACGTCAATAGCACCTACCTCCCTAGCGAGTAGTTAGGGACTGCAAGTGTGAGCCGTCGACCAGCTGAGGTAGCGAGCAGTTACCAGGTTCAGCCAACTGTCCTTCATTGTATAATTTATAAAGAAACTCAAGTTATATAGTGGAGTTACCCTTCTGCGGAAGGAAGAGAGGACGTAGAAGTTTGAGACTTCGAACCTCTATAAATCATCTGTGTGCTGTACTGTTTTGCTTATACTCGCATATCTTTGAACTGTACACAAGCTCACACAATCTGCACTCAAGCTATCTAAAAGTGCTCAACTGATCTGTACATAGATAAGTTACTAAGTGAGTCAAAGGGCCCCTATCATTCCGCATTTGAAGTGAAAGTTTTTATATCAGTTTATTCACCCCCCCTCTAAACTGACATCGACTCGTCCGGGACCAACAAGTGGTATCAGAGCGGTTGATTCTAAGGATCAGCCGTTTTTGCAGATCAACTGAATCAGATCTACTTATCTGTGCTAACATCTCAAGCTATGGGAAACCATAAGCTACCTTTGTTTTCAGTTGAGAATTATGATAATTGGAGCAGGAGAATGAAGGCGCATCTCTGCTCGATCCATGAGAACATGTGGAAAGTTATTGAAGAAGGTCCAATCATTATCATGATGGACAATGAAGCCCACATAGTTGATATCAATCAACCAGCAAGGATCCTAAAGCCAACTAATCTTCTCACAAGTGAAGAGAAGAAGTTGAAGAATCTAGAGTTTGTTGCTCAGGCTGCACTATTTCAAACTCTAGATGAAGACAGAATGAAGGACACAAAGAATTGCACAACTGCCAAGGAGATATGAGACTTACTAGCAGATCTATGCCAAGAGTCCGAAGCCATCAAAGGAAACAAGCTCCAACTAGCAGTCGACAGATAGGAGTCCTTCAAAATACAGCCAGAAGAGTCCATCTCAAGTCTTGAAACCAGATTTCTAGGCATCATCAGTGAGATGACCAACCTGGGAAGAAGCTATCCCAATTCTGAGATGAACTCCAAAATTTTGGATAATCTCACCGAAGAATGGGACATGAAAGTGATAGCAACAAAAGAATCAAGAAATCTGAACAGCATCACTCCCAGAGAATTGTTTGGTTCTCTCAAAGCTCATGAGTACAGCCTAAACTGGAAGAAGGAAGCATCAACATCGTCAGCTCAAGATGCGGCCTTCTATGGTGAAAGGAACCGGTTTAGAGATACTCGAGAAAGGAACAACTTCCGGCCTAGAAGCTCACCAGCCAAAGAAAATCAAGGTGGATCTTCATCAGAACAAAGAAGAGACACAACCAAAAAGAAGGAAAATCTGACTGAAGACATCAATGATCAAATTCAGACAGTTACCAGGTTGTTAGAAAAGCTGAAGAAAGTCAGGGATAAACAATCAGTTCCACTTAAAATTGATGAAGTCCCAAAAGATGAGAAAACTCATCAACCAGCTGAACCATTCAGGGGTGGCAATCGAAATCTAGGAGAATGTTTTCACTGCCACAAACAATGACATTACAGATATGAATGTCCAGAACTTCCTGAACACAAGAAGGCCAAAGTGATGAGAAGCTTCTTTAAAAGAAAAGCAATGATGGCAAACTTTGAGAATGTCGTGCTAGACGATTCAGACTATCCATCTGGAATTGATTCTGACGGCTACAGCTCAGATGATGAAGCGTTATTCTGCCTCATGGATGACAATGATAAAGAGGTTAGTACAGCTGACTCTCAAACCTCTTTCTATCATATTAATGAAGCAACTATCTCTAGCAATGAACTTGACATGAAACTTATGATGCTAGAAGATCAATTAGCTTCAATATCCTGCTTGCATGTTGAATTGAGAGATGAAAACAATGAACTGAGAAATAGAGTTAGAAAACTGAGCATTGATCATGAAAGAATGAATTATCTTGAATCTCAGTTTGTGGAATTTGAAAAGTTGAAATTGAGAACTGTTGATCTAGAAGCTGAGAATCAAAAACTCAAGCAAGAGATCCATAAGAGAGAAAAAGTAACTCTCAAGTTCAAAAAGGGATCTCAAATTCTAGATGAGATATTGAATCATCAAAGAACCGGAACCAGCAGCACAGGGCTGGGATACAGCAAGTTCACTGCCTTAGAGAAAGGAAAGGCAGTTGCTCAATCCAGTGATAAAGGAATCCTAAAAGGATTCACCAGATCAACTCATGATCAGCCAGCTGAGACACCCAAAGGCAAAGGAATATTGAGAAATCCTCAAACTCAGCCCAGACAGTTTAGACAGTTCTCCTAACCAAAAACACCAGGTCAACTGAAGCCAAAATTCCAGTCAAGACCATCAATTCATCCAAACCAATCCTTTCATTCAAGGCCTTCAGTTCAACAAAGACCACCAGCTCAACACAGAATGCCCCCAAGGCAAACTGATAGATCAACCCACTTTAGAAAAAAAAACCAGTTTAGATCTCAAGCCTAACTTACCAAGAAGTTCAACCAGAATATCTATAAGACAGATCAAAGAAACTCGTTTGAACCCTATCATCACTATAACGAGTACCTGGATTCCAAGAATGAACCAAAAGGGTTCAATCCAATAAACTGGAAACATACAAGGCACTGGCCTGATCAAAGAGCTCAAAGGTCTCAAGACCAAAGCATTTTAGTTGAATTGTTTTATCCTACTAATTCTCAACGCAGGTACCATTCAACTGATTCAACTCAAAATAGAAGAGTTGAAAGAAAATCTAAACTTATCAAACGATCCAAATCAGTTGGATCTTTGAATGATAAAAAGCTGAAAGTTTGGATTCCAAAGAACTTGATGTATCAACAAGGACCCGATATGAAACGGGTCCCTAAATGCTAATCCTTGTTTTTGCAGGATAAGAGCATCCTATCTATGAAGAAAACCAAAGATATCTGGTATCTAGATAGCGGGTGCTCCAAGCACATGACCGGAGACAGAGAAGATCTCGACGGTTATGAAGAAGTCAAAGGTCCACTTGTCATATTTGGAGACAACTCCAAAAGCCGAACCATTGGAGAAGGGTTCGTGGTTAAAGGAAAAGTTGTAGTAAATGGAGTCTCCCATGTGGATGGACTAAAACACAAACTACTTAGCATCAGCCAGCTGTGCGACAATGGCCACTCAGTTGACTTCAGCAAAAACTCCTGTAACATAAGAGACAAGTCAACTGGAGCAATTCTCCTTACAGGCATAAGGAGAGGCAATATGTATATTGTTGACTGGTCAACCGGCTACTCAGAAGCTTGTTTTCTTTCAAAAGGATCGACTGAAATAAGCTGGCTATGGCATCGACGACTGAACCACCTCAATTTCAAAACCATCAACTACCTGGCTAAGAAAGAGCTAGTTGAGGGGCTTCCCAAGGAGATATATAAAAAAACAGACGTGTATGGACCATGCCAAAAAGGGAAGCAAGTGAAGTCATCCTTCATAAATAGGAGTTATCCACCAGGAACAACTAAAAGCCTCCAACTGCTATATATGGATCTGTTTGGACCAGTCAGACACAGACACCAAAAGGCAAAAGATTCACACTCGTAGTAGTTGATGATTTCTCAAAATACACGTGGGTGGAATTCTTGAGGAGCAAAGATGAAACTTACGCCAAGCTAACAGCGCTGATCAGAAGGCTGCAAACTGAAAAAGAAAGATCAGTTCAAAGAATTCACTCCGACAACGGAACTGAATTTGTGAATCAGCAAATGATCAGTTTCCTCAGAGAACTTGGAATCACTCACGAACACTCAGCTGCAAGAACTCCACAACAAAATGGTGTAGTTGAACGGTGAAACTGGACACTCAAAGAAGCATCTCGAGCAATAATAGCTGATGCCAACATAGCTGAAGGTTACTGGGCTGAAGCAGTCAACACAGTCTGCCACACTTAAAATCGAAGTGCCATCGTCAACGCAGATGACGAAACACCTTATGAACTGTATAAGGGTCGTAAGCCTTCTATCTCATACTTTAAAATATTTAGCTGTAAATGTTATATTCACAACAATGGCAAGACTCAACTGAAAACTTTCAGTGCAAAAGCTGATGAGGGAATATTTCTTGGGTATAATTCGCCTCACGCACAAGCTTACAGAGTGTTCAATAAATGAACTCTTGTTGTGGAAATAACATGTCATGTGGTATTTGATGAATTTGCTAATGAGTACAGGAACAAAGAAATAATAGACACATCAGTTCAAGTACTACTTAGTGAAACTGAAAACTCGCAGGACTATGTGGATCACATTGTTCCAGAGCAGTTTGAAGCTTCACTAGAAGAAAGCAATGAAACTGGCACTAAACCAGTTGAGAACAATCTGGTCAATGAGGACACAAATCGTGCTGAGATCATAAACCCCACAACTAAAACAAGGGGAAGAACTAATGAAGATGTCGAACTAACTGATGAAAGCACGGCTGATAACGTCACCACGGTAGAACCAACTGAAGACCCAGCTGAAGCTATCTTGCCCAAATGGCTCCGAAGCCATCCAACTGACAAGATAGTTGGAGATCCAAGAAGCCAAGTTCAAACCAGAAGTTCAACAGGACATGCACTATTCACATGCTTCATATCCCAGACGGAACCAGCAAACTTCAAAGAAGCCTTAGAAGATTCAGACTGGATCATGGCCATGCAAGAAGAACTGAATCAATTCACAAAAAATGACGTATGGTTTCTTGTTGATAGACCAAAAACCCAGAAAGTCATTGGCACAAAATGGGTTTTCCGCAACAAGCTGGACGAACAAGGTGTGATCACAAGGAACAAAGCAAGACTGGTAGCCAAAGGATACTCACAAAGTGAAGGGATCGACTTTGATGAGACATTCGCACCAGTTGCAAGATTGGAAGCCATCAGACTCTTCCTAGCCTATGCAGCTCACTTCAACTTCACAGTCTATCAAATGGATGTCAAGAGTGCGTTTCTTCAAGGAATGCTCAAGGAAGACGTGTATGTCGAGCAACCGCCAGGCTTCGAAATTCGTGATCAAGTTTTCTAGCTGAAGAAAGCTCTCTACGGACTGAAGCAAGCTACTCAAGCGTGGTATGAAACTCTCACAACTTTCTTGCTGAAGAATGGATTTCAAAAGGGAGTCATTGATCGAACTCTATTACGGATAGAACGATCAACTGAGATCTTAATGGTTCAAATTTATGTGGATGACATAATTTTTGGATCACAAAGCAAAGATCTATGCACAAGATTCGCTCAACTAATGCAAAGCGAATTTAAGATGAGCATGATGTGAGAAATGACATTTTTCCTAGGACTCCAAGTGAAGCAGCTGAAAGATGGGATCTTTATCAGCCAGGCCAAGTACACTAAGGAGCTAGTCAAGAAGTTTGGAGCTGATAAAGGAAAAACTCTCAAGATTCCTATGAACACATCAGTTCAGCTAACTCTTGATGAAGAAGGAGAATCAGTTAGCCAGACGTACTACAGAGGAATCATTGGGTCGCTACTCAACCTAACAGCTAGTCGACCAGACATCTCCTATTCAGTCGGTCTATGCGTGCGGTTCCAAGCCAACCCGAAGAAAAATCATTTTGAATCGGCAAAGAGGATTATCAAATACCTCAAAGGAACCATAAATCTTGGACTATGGTATCCTAGAGACGACAGTTTGAGTCTAATTGGCTATTCAGACTCAGACTTTGGAGGATGCAAGATTGACAGAAAAAGCACCAGTGGAACATGTCAGTTTCTTGGAAGCAAACTGATATCCTGGTTCAGCAAGAAGCAGCACTCAGTTGCCACGTCAACAACTGAAGCAGAATATGTAGCTGCAGGAAGCTGCTATGCTCAGATACTCTGGATGAAGCAACAGTTGAAGGATTACAAAGTCGAAACTGAAGAAGTGCCTATATTCTGTGATAACAATAGTGCAATTGCAATATCTCAGAATCCAGTTCTGCATTCAAGAACTAAACACATTGACATAAGGCACCACTTCATCAAAGATCACATAGAGAAGAAGGACATATGCATCAAATATGTCAACACGGAGAAGTAGATAGCTGACATCTTCACCAAACCATTGCCTGAAGCAAGGTTTGTGGAGCTATGCATACAATTGGGATTTCTTGAACTAGCACCAAAGGATGAAAATAGTCGACTGGAAGAAAAAGGTCAGAAAACTGTTCCAGCTGAAGAGAGGAACTGAACCGAAAGGCTTCAACTCATCAAAATGAGTAGTTCACAACTGAGAAAGTTGTTGAACTAACCATTTGGACATTTAAGCTATCAGTTCGAACTGAAGCAAGAAGCTGTGCAAAGAAAGTAAACTAAAGTTGATCATTTTACCCCATCAGCTCAACTGAATCATTAGTTCATTTGCTCAAACTGAGGCAAGGAGCAAGGCAGAGTCAGCCAAATGGTCTCAACTGATGATCCAGCTAGTTAAGCAGAACGTACCAGCTGCAAAATGATCAAGCTGAAGGAGAAAATAAAGGAACTGGAGTCAACTCAACAGGAGACATCAGTTCAAGAATCAGCTGAAGGAGAGCAGCTGAACTGAGAAGCAGCTGAATCTAAATTCCAGCAAGCAAGGCCAGGAAGGAACTGATGAGAAAACATCTCAGTTGGAGCTGATCAATCTGGAAATCATCAGCTACAGTCAAAGCCAACTGATGACGTAATTAGTTTCAAGCCAAGAGGAAGCCACAAGAGAGAAACAGATAAGTTCAAAACTTTCAATAGTGGGAACGGTAAAAATACGTGTCACTCCAATATTACCGTTGGACTCACTCTCTCTCCTCATTTATCCCTAACGGATAGAATCGTAAGCCAATCAATGGATCGATTGAATGAATCTGACCGTTGAAATCAGGGCATGCGAAATGTCCCAACCGTTGGATGAGCTCTACCTCCTTTTATAAAAAGGATGGCTGAATTCTAGTATCACTTTTACTGACCCAAGACTGATTCCAAAAATTCAAGCCTTTCTCTCCTTCCATTTTTCTCAAAAAGTTCTGCGAAACAGTTGCTAGAATCAAAAACTCAGTCTCAAAACCAGTTCAGTCAAAACCAGATCATATCCTTTTCCTCAAAACGCTCTTCAAGCCTCACAAAAAAAATCATGGCTAAAAGGAGCGTACCAGCTATTCGACGAAAGTTCAACTTCAGAAGAACTGGTGAATCATCTCGAAGATTCCAAATGAATCTATACAGAGACAAATTTCTAGATCAAACGGCGTATAGAAAAAGGTGCTCAAATTCTCCACTCTGCAACTCGTTAATCACGAAGATCGAACAAGCAGGATTGAAGAGATTCACTGAAGTCACTCCGACACAGATCTATCCTGAACCAGTAGTTGAGTTCTATTTGAACTCAAAAGGATATGATGACAGAATCACAACTGAAGTTCGTGGAATAGAACTGAAAATTACTCCAGATCTGCTCGGGAGGATATTTCAACTTCCCACCTCTGGTATAAGACTGCAAGACGTGGAAGTGGATCAAGAACAAGCCTACAATCTCTGGAAGCGAGCAAACTGCAATGATCCCTACAAAAGCAGTACACTTATTTCCTACTTCCAGGAAGAATATAAAATTCTAGCATCAGTTTCAGCTAGAATGATTGTCGGCATAACAGGAAGCCATTCAGAGATGTCTGAGCACAAATACAAAGCATGTGCGGCAATCACCACAAATGTCAAAGTAAACTGGGCTCAGTATTTCTTTGAACAAATCAAGAAGTACGTAGATATTGTGGAAAAACACTGGAACGAAACTGAGTTCCATCAAAAGATGTGCTATGCCTGCAGGATCAGCAGCATACTGGAAAGCACTCTCAACTTCATGGCAGAAGAAACTAAAACACTGATGATTGAGAATCTGGACCTCATACCATCAACTGGCAGAAGACAACCAGCTTCAAACAGCGTAAGCATCAAAAGCTCTCAGCAAACTGATGCTCCCCCAAAGAAAGCAGAGAAGTCTGCTCAAAGAAAAGACAAGGAGATCGCCACAGAGGTATAGCAAGAGGACTCCGACTCTGAAGACAACATCCCAATCAGCCAAATGATGGGAACTCCAATCAGAGCCAAGCCGCTACAGCAAGTTCGATTTAGATCAACGGCTGCCTCATCTAAAGTAGGAACCTCTACCAAACCAATTCAAACTAAGGAAGAAACTGGCAAAGCAAAGAAGAAGTCAGCAAAGAAAAAGCTATCAGGACCTCCATCTCCTCCAAAACTGCCTCCCTTCAACATCAAAGCATTTGATATGGCATCAGTTCAAGGAGATGATATTGTACCATTCAGGAGAGTTCCACCACGAGGCACAGGAGCTGACTACTTCAGAACTGCCTATCCCCCAATGGCAGAAACTGATGAAAACATAAGAGCTCTCTCAAGGGCTGAGGTCATCAAAAGCTGGGCCGATGAACAAGTAACCAAATTCATATCTGAAAACTTTGTTGAGGATGTGGTGGGCACAGCTGCTCTATACAAAGCTCTCTTGAGGTTCGTGTATTGGTACTTGTGGAGACATTGCTTCAATTCTGAAGCCCACTTTCTCCTAACCACCCTTCATGGGATGAGCTTCTGGAGAAGAGAAGAGAGATGGAGCATGCAATGGGCTGGACAAGAAACTCCTTAACAGAATCCAATCATTACTCTAAAAAGAATGCTTGCCATACGAAGAAATCATCCTCACCAGATCAACAAACGCTGTTCGAAGTAATGAATGATCTACTCATTTGGGCAAATATCCAGCTACCACCACTACAAACAGAAGCTGAATGGTAACATTGGCGCAATCCCCAAGTAAAACAACATTGGTTGCTTAGGGAAATACTCATCCTCAGGCAACAACAGCACCAGCAGGTACATGAACAACTTCACAGAGAAGTTCCGAGCAATCAGCAAAGAGCTGAAACTGCAGAAGCATCCAACTCAAGGCAAACTGTCTTAGCATCTGTTGCTAAGCAGTTAATCTTTGAAGAATCCCCTCGACCAGCCGAAGTCATCATTAATCTCCTTGATGACTCTTCAGAAGTAGAAGTAGCTGATGAGCGAATTGCCAATGATCTGGAGTTCGAAGAACTGCTCAAATCACCTACTCTACCAGTTCTGCCGAATGAAGAGCAGTCGGAAGAGCCAACTGAGAAGGCTGAACAGTTTGAGGAGTCCATTCCCCAAGAGCCAACTGCTGATGAAGGAGCTCCCTTCACTATTTTCCCCACTGCTCCAGTTGCAGAGCCAGCTGAATCTGAAGAGCCAGCTGATCAGACAGCTCAAAAGGAAGATCAACCAGCCTACCAAGGTACGCTAGCTATAACTGCGTACTTTGATCCAGTTCAAAGGGCTCTTCATGCTGAAGCCCAAGCTGCTACACCGGAAACTCCACCAGAGCCGAGCCATGATGAATCAATCAGTATGGAGCAGGCTGATCAATCCCACACAGTTCCATGTGAGAAACTGATCGGAACTGCAGCTGGAAAAGAGGTTGACTCGAGAGTAGCTCAGTTTGATGATCAATCAAGCAGCTTATCAGTCCAGCTCTCTGCCTACTATGTGAACTTGATCCACAGCCTGCAGCAACAGGTAAAGCTGAACACAGAGCAAATTCAGAGGCTGCAAGGTCACCCCAGACTCCAGTCCGCAGAAACTGAGTCTTCAAGCAGTGACGAGGATGATGAAGGTGACTCCATCGAACCACTTGCTAAGAGGAGGAAAACTGAGCACAAGAAGGACTAGTGGCTGATCAAGTTCAACTGATTAGAAAGCCCTAAGTTTACTTCTTGTAACTCAGTTTGTCAACATATTTTTGATCTATAAAAAGATTATTTTTTTTCAAATACATGTTGACTCAGCATTGATTTTAAATATTTTGACCGTTGCAACGTCATTAAAATGCCAACGACCAAAATAAAAGAGGGTAGGGCCAGTACCATTCCAACCATCAGATTTATGAGCCTGCCCAAACACTCATAAAAACCCCTCTCTTATAAGCCTCTCAAAAATACTACTTCTACGCTCTCAAAAGCTATCTCTCACTCTCAAAGCTCTTGAAATCCCCCAAAATTTCAGCCAACCCCAAAGATGGCCGAATTACCCAGATCTTTAAATTCCTTCAAAGAGCAACTACTGAGAGACAAATTCCTAGAAAGGAAGAAATTTCAGTTGATTCTGAACGAATCAAACAACCCAACTCTTCTGTCAAATCTCCACAAGACAGAAATTCTTCACTACCTGGAAACACCACCAAAGTTCTTCAGACAAAATTTGGTGAGTGAGTTTTTGCTTCAAGCAAAACTGTCTGCAGATGGAAAGAAAATGTCATCAGTGATTCAAGGACGGCTACTCCAAATGACTGAAAGAACAATTGCGGAAGTCTTCCAACTTCCACGGAAAGGATCATCCGTTCAAGAATTGAAGGAATCTGCAGAATCATACTGGAGAAAATGGAAAGCTCCCACCTGCAACAAGCAATTCAGTTTTACAACAACTAAAACTGATCTGAAGCTCGAGTATGGCGTTCTACTTGACATAACGAACAAGATGATGTTCGGGGCAATTGGAAGCCTGAGTCAGCTCATCCAAGAGCGATACAAGGTTATGATTCACCTTGCTGAAGGACGATAAACAAACTGGGCCGAATTTGTCTTCCAACAATTCAAACATCAAGTCATCAAGGCCTCTGACTCGAAGAAATCTGGCAAATTTGAGTCCAAGGTAGGACTTGTTCTAAGGATGAGCAAAATGATTGAAGACCTGCTGAAACTTCCAAGTGACGAAGCACTACCAGTTCTCATCTCTGACTAGATTCCCAAGAAGGAAAATGCTCATCTTCAGTCACTCAGAAAGAAACGAAGAGCCAAGGCAAAGTCGAGCAACATCACTTCGAGCAATTCAACTGCCAACGCCGTTCATTCTCTGAAATCAAAGAACGGATCACCAGTTGATTTCCAGATTTGCTCTAATCCAGATGAGCATATTCCATTCATCGGAATCCCTCATCCAAATTATGGAGCTGACTACTTCAGGAGCACATGCCCTCCCTTCCAGCTGACTGAAGAAAATATTCGCACTTTCTATAGTGGTGAATATGCAGTCAAAAGTGCACAGAAGGAAGTGACTAATCTTCTTCTCACGCACTTCACTTTTGTTGCACAACGTGACCAAGAGTTGTTCAAACAACTCCACCGATATTTCTATTGGTACAACTGGAGACATTCTATGTCCATCCAGTCTCATTTTCTGCTAACTGCCTTTCATGGCATGAGCTACTGGCAACGTGAAGAAACTTGGAGCATTAAATGGATAGGCTCGTCAAATCCATTCCCTCCAACCATTGTGCAAGTTCAGCACATCATGAACCACAGGCTCGCCAACAAAATTCCAGCAGCTGCCTTGCTAGCTGAATTCAAAACCAGCGTCATGCCTCAAGGAGTTGTGGTCGCAAATCGATCAGTCGACTGCCCAACTGGCTCTCTCTTCCGAAAACTGAACTTTGATGATTTATCAAGTTAGTCAGCTAAGCCATCACGACGAACTTCAACTGCCACAGAGAAGATAGACCCACATCCATCACACACTAAAGTCATGGCTTCTCAGAAGGATCAAAGGCATAATGATGAAAGAGATAGTGATGATGAGGATACTGCCACATCACCCAATCTCTTATCCAAGAGCTATGTCCTCGCCGAAGGGAATTTCACAATCCCTTCATCAAAGGCTGAAACACTCATCAGTTGCCATTCAACAACTTCACCAAACCGGGAGGACAGCAAGGCTCGAACTGCCAAGGCATGAAACTGGATCTGCATCGACAAAAAAGCGATCAAATTGCTCAAAAGGAAGTAGTGCAGCTAGTCCAGTTCGGCCCTTCAAGAAGAGAAAACTGACTCAAAGCAGGATAAGTAACTGACCAACCAACCTGCTTAACTCAGTTTAGTTAGAGCCTCAACATCAGTTCATCAGCGGCAACTGGCAAAGTGCTGAAACCAAGCATCCAACCGCTGAGTCATCAAGCCAATCAGTTGGACTGTATCCCAACTGACGCAGGATAAGTTTTTCTTAATCCTCAAGTTTATCTTAACTTAATTGGCTCCGTTGTGATTATAAAATTTCTTATATTACAGCCAACGGTTACACTTTTAAAATGGGGTCCTCTTTCTCTAGTTGGCATTAATATCTCTGTGATAATATTAAATCGACTCCACAAAAGTGAACAGGAAGAAAAGATTATCTCTGAGATTTAAATAGCCAAATCTGCAGAAGATATCTTGCTATTTATGATAATTACCTCATTTTTGAATTTGCTCTCTCTTAGCCACATGATCATAAAGTTACTCCATCATCAGACGGCTGAGATGTATGCATCATTTATTCAGCTAATTGTCCATCAAATCAGATAGCTGATCAGCTAAGATAGCAATCGAGTGTCCTCGATCAATGCATGCAGAGCTGAATAAATATATGCAAGGAGATGAAGACTCAGATCATCTGCAAAATCTCTCTCTCCCCTTGCATTGACATCACCTAACCAAAGCACTTGCAAATCTAACGCAACCATTTCTTTGCAGAAATAAAACCCTCATTCCAGATGGTGAATGTCGATTCGCTGGTAAGCAAGCTGAAGAAAGATAAGACTCTTAACCTAGAGCTTCTTCATGCATGCCTAGGTCCAGAGAAATTCCACAGGTTCTTTCGGCCATTGGAGGAAACTGGGTTGTTGCCATTCTTGACTATCATGCCAGTCAAGAATCTACCCACTCATGTTGCAGAATTCTACCACAATGCAACAGTCTCCGGCAACAACATCATCTCCACCGTTCAGAACCAAGTTATAATGGTGACGAAAGACACTATGATGTCTACACTCCTCTTCCCCGGCGAATGGCCAAGACGTGCTGGATCTAGAGCTTCCAAGCAAATCTGAACTATGGAGTCTATGGAGACATCCACACGTGCAACACCACGACTGCTCACACAGGTTGAATGAAAGTCTGCCTAGTGAGATCATCCAACTACTGGATATCGCAGGTCACATCCTGCATGGAAACTGTGAGACGGTCCACTTCTCCGAACTCAAAGCTCATCTAATGGCCGCTCTCTTCTTCGGATGCAAAGCTAACTGGGCTTCCTTTATCCTTGCTCAACTGCGAAGAAATATAGACAGAGCAGAATATGATCAGACAACTGGCACATTCCGAGAGAATATTGGGTTCATGAGTCGCATAAGCCACATCATTCGGAGTCAATTTGACGAGGCGATTCCAACCGGAGAACAAATCGGACGACGGGATATGCTACCGACCATCTACTGCCATCCAGTCCCGAAGAAATCGCAACAACCGGAAGCTGCCGACTCAAGTCATGGAAAGAGACCGTTGGTCGCCACTGCCAGCTCCTCAGACGAAAGGCAGCTGTTGATTGAGAGTGAGCATCTCTCCAAACTGAGCGATCAGTCTACCATACCCGCTAGCTCACAACCACTCATCTTAGTCCATCACGACCTAATTGAGGATGAGTTCGAGCAAGTTCTAGATCATTAACTAAGAAGCTGTTTCGGTCTAATTGAGAGCAGCAACCCCTCATTATTCGAGCACTTGAGAAGGTATCTCCAGTATCATCTTTGGAGATTTCAAATCGATGAGGCCACTATGTTCCACCTCATCCACACTCGTGGATCCTTCTTCTGGATCAACGAAGGCCAATGGAGTAGAAATTGGATGAACCATCCACTCAGCTCGCCGCCAACGCTCTCGGAGATAATGGATTCATTGATAAAACGAATCCAGTACAGCGTTCCAGCCAATGTTCCTCTTCTAGACACTGAGCCAGCCAACTCCTCCTGCACTCCATTTATTGACGACCTACCAATCATCTCCAACGATGAGATCTTCTCCAACCTGGCATCCATGGACTTCAGAGAGTAAGATCTTTCTCTCACCGATGATCCTGATCGTGGTCAGTTCATGCCAACTGAAGAAGCTTATGCATGGTTCTCTTCGCCCATGCCCATTCCTTCAGTTCCCTCAGTCTGCAATGACAACTTGGCAACTGCATTCACCTTCTTGCCAAAGCTATCAATGCCATCATACGATCTAAACCCGTTTACCCTTTTGGATGATGCTAAAAAGGGGGAAGATGGAAGGTATGATGATGAAAATCTAACTCCTTGGGAGCAGATCCAAGGAGAAGTACAGCTTGAGGGGGAAGCTCAGCTTCAGGGGGAAGCTTGGAGAACACATGGAGTTAAAGAAAAAGGAGAATCAAGTAGGAAAAGAAGGAGCAGCTGAGGAAGTGAAGTAGTAGTAACTACTATCAAGAGCTGATATGATAGCTATGATATTAAAGCAATATGCTCTGATCTATATGCTCTAATCTATTTGATTGATCTGATCTATATGCTCTGATTTAATCCCTCAATATCATGCTTCAATATCATATCAAGCCTTGCTCATGCTCATGCACATTCTCTGATACCTTGATAATCATGCTCTGATAATTCAAAATGAAAGCATGTTTAAAATGAAAGTATGCTCTGATACTTGAATTCCTGCTCTAACTTGGTGTGATATCAAGTTTTGCCTATAAGCGAACTACAGTACGTCTCTCAGACAAACATTTGCAGTTTTTCCATCATCATTGACAAGGTTTTGACATCATCAAAAAGGGGAAAATTGTTAGGAAAAACTATCAAGGAACCCCTAGATGAGGTTTTGATGAGATGTCAAAACTATTCTTGAAAAACTGATCAAGATCTAAGCTGTAGATCTGAGCTGACCAATCCAGAGCCTCAAAAAGGAATTCAACTGAAACCAGAGTCAACCCAACTAGAGCATGGTCTACCAGCTGGGAGTATACGCCAACCAGTCAGAACTCAATCCAACTGAGGGTTAAAGGAGTCAAACCAGTCAAAACAAACTAACAGCTAAGTCAGCAGAGCTGAAAAAAAAATCAACAAGACTGAAGAAACTGATAAGAGATCAGTTTAACTAAAGACTGGAAGTATCCAGCTGATGGTCAAACTTAACTTCAGCCAAACTGAAGAGACGAATCAATCAAAGGCCAGAACTGAAGTCAGCCAGCTTGTAGGAGAAAACAAGCAAAACATCTGACAGGAAAGCTCAAGAAAGACCAGTCGAACTGACAAGCTATTCAACAGCTTGTGATCAGTCGAACTGGAGGAAGAAACTCAGAACTGCCAACTGGAGTGATAGCCGAACTAAGCAGATAAGCTCAGAACTGCCAACTGGAAGTGATAGCCGAACTGAGCAGACAAGCTCAGAGCTGCCAACTGGAACTCAAACTTGCTAAACTGGAGCTCAGAACTACCAGTCAGAGAGTCCTGGAATTAATGCTCAAATGAAGATCTTGGAATAAATGCTTCAGCAGAGATCCTGGAATTAAATATCCAACAGAGATCGATTGACAAAGCAACGGCTACTTCAACCAAAAGCTCCAATGATCATAAAGACCATCTACCATTGATGAGCCAACAGAGCCACCGATCAATGGAACTCAATGGTCACAAAATCACTCCTCTATAAAAGAAGAGTGAATTAAAGTTTTCAAATAACTTTTCGCGACTTTTATTCTTGAAACCTTCATTCAAGCTACTCACAACTGAGCTTTCTTTCTCCCTCCCACACAGCTCAAGTTCAGCATTTGCTAAATCTGCGAGAGTCCAACAAAGAAGAAGAATCCACAGAATCAAAGCATTCAGCTAGCTGTTGATAATCCAGCTAGAGCAACCTTCTCAGTTCCAGCAATACACCGATCAACTAACCAGCTCAATTGAAGGAGCACATTAGTTGATATCCCCTATTCAAGACTAACCTCTTGAAGATCGAAAGAGATCTAAAACCTTGTAAAGACGTCAATAGCACCTACCTCCCTAGCGAGCAGTTAGGGACTGCAAGTGTAAGCCGTCGACCCGCTGAGGTAGCGAGCAGTTACCAGGTTCAGCCAACTGTCCTTCATTGTATAATTTGTAAAGAAACTCAAGTTATATAGTGGAGTTGCCCTTCTGCGGAAGGAAGAGAGGACGTAGAAGTTTGAGACTTCGAACCTCTATAAATCGTCTGTGTGCTGTACTGTTTTGCTTATACTCGCATATCTTTGAACTATACACAAGCTCACACAATCTGCACTCAAGCTATCTAAAAGTGCTCAACTGATCTGTGCATAGATAAGTTACTAAGCGAGTCAAAGGGCCCCTATCATTCCGCATTTGAAGTGAAAGTTTTTATATCAGTTTATTCACCCCCCCCCCCTCTAAACTGACATCGACTCGCCCGGGACCAACAGACACCTTAGGGTTTGCTGTAGAGAATTCTGTAGAAGGAATACATATTCTATTTTTCTGTCTGCCGTCGTTTGGGGACCATAACCCTAACTTATAATAATAAGTTATCTGGGATTTGCCATTCGGTCCCTCAACAAATTACAAATCTATTAATAGTATCTACACATTAAAATTCCATGACAATATTAATACCTTTTAATCCATAATTATAACCTTAGTAGATCACTTTAATTGGATTACTTCAAGACATCTATACACATTTAATTAACATATATTAGTCCACAAAAAAATATTCCAACATTTTGATCATATTCTTACGAGATTATAAGTGAAATTTTCCCATTATATTTTCATCAGGACTTCTCGTATGTGCATGTTAAGCTGTTTGTTAGAGTATATAATAACAAGTTTAAAACATATCTATTTGGATAAAAAACATTAATATTGGAAGAACATTTTTCTCGTAAATTGTAATCATGCCACGTCGCCACTACACCATTAATAATTACATTTTTTCATTAGGTTGGAAGAAGTGTATGAAGTGATGAATCTCAAATTCAAAATGTCTCTTTTTTTTGTGCAGGGTTCTATCGTGCGATTAATCGGAATTTTATAAGATCATCTTCAATCGGGGCATAAACAAGAAATTTACGTAAGGACTAGTAGCGTCACCGGGTATTTTCCACAGTTTAAAATATTTTTTCAGTATTGAACATGTATTTGGCTTATGACATATAAGACGAAGTATAAAACTTAAACTGAAAAAAAAAATTTGACCAATTTACGCAAGGACTAGTAGCGTCACGTGTATTTTCCACATTTTAAAATATTTTTTTAGTATTGAACATATAGTTGGCACGTGACATATAAGACAGTATATAAAACTTAAAACTGAAAATATATATATATATATATATATATATATTGACCAGATAATATCGCCTATAAAAATGTTTTAGGAAATCAATTCCACTTGAAATTGATTAGGTTTTTTTTTTTTTTTTTCTCCCATCCTTATGAGTAGCTGAAGGTACAGATGTTCTGAAATTGAAATATTGTGATATATCTACTTATGTGATGAATATTGTCTTATGATGCACCAAGTTTAGTTCCAAGTCAAAATAATGTTCAAATTAATTGACACTTCAATTCTATCATTAATCTCACTTAAACACTGAAGTTAAGGAGCTGAATTCCTTCTCCCCCAACTATAGTAAGGTGCAAGTAAACATTCACTTCCGTAAAATTAATTAATGATTTTTTTTTTCTGTTAGTAATTAAATCTAGTGATTCTTGGCAATCAAATTCCGGCTAATTTTGGCAGTGATAATATCATGCATTGTATGTATGGTTAGTTAGAATTGAAAGCTCTTGTGGTGGGCTTTCTGAAAATTAAATATCATTAATGTGTGATTTAGACTGAAAATTCTTGCGTGGAATCAACATCGAATATTGATTAAATCGAATAAGGGGTTGAAACTTTAATTAATGAGTGTGCTATGTAACTGTGGTTTTAATTTGTTCGTTTGATAATTATAGACAATATAATTGAGCATTAATTACTAATTAACAGAAATACTACTCCCTCCATTTGATAATGGTTGTTGTTTTAAGAATTTTATTTTGTGTTAAAATGTTTGTTGTTTTAGATATTTTCACACACTCTCTTTCAAGTTTAACCCTACAAATGTATGGAGAGAGAATTTTTTTTTTCAACTTTTTAGGAAAATATAAGTGAATATGATTTTATATAACAATAATGCTAGCCAGCCAGATTCTGGCTAGCCAGAATCTGATTTTTTAATAATTAATAAAATTATATTATTAATAGATTAATTATGTTAATTATTAAATGTTATGTTTTTACTATATTGCCCTTCTATCATGAAATTAGTGATTGTAATTAATTACTAAAACGGCTGTATCTATAGATCAGTGAGCTTGACTGTGACTGAACAAAATTAATTCTTGATTTTTCCAAATCTTTTCACATTTTTTTTTCTTCCCTTAAACCCATTTAAGCTCAATTAACACGCCTCTTAATTTTAGCAGTAAAGAACCCGTATCAGTAAGTGATTTCATTCCCATACATGAGATAATCTTCATTTAAGATTTCATTCATGGGTGTTATTCAGCAAGGTAGAATTCATTGTCACATTTAAACTGGGAATTAAATCACCTAATTCATTTTGATTTGGCTATTTAGTCTTCATTTTTTTTTTATTTGGGTGTTTGATTTTACCGTTCTTGATTCTGTTTTTTCTTTCCATTTTCAGTTTATGGAGAGCTATCTGCAAGCACTGTTCAAAACAAACATGCTGATCATCATCTCATACAACTACAAAAAAAAATGAATGAATATCAACACCAATCCTTCATATTTCCAATTCTTGCATCTCTAATCTTGTTATGGTCTATTTGCAGATGGAATATTCACGAACGAAATGGAATGAAGAATCCACCACCATCTCTTGCAACGCTACCGATGATCCGAAATCTCCACCAACTCGGCTCATTAGCTCACCAAAATCTTGGAATCTTGGCCAGAAAGCACGGCCTAATCATGCTGCTCCACTTCGGCAGCGTCTCTGTCCTCATGATCTCGTCGGCCAGCCGACGCAGATCATAAGAATGAGTTGCAGGTTTAAGCATGTTGGAAACACTTATTATTATTATTATTATTATTATTATTATTATTATTATTATTATTATTATTTACACAAACTAAAACAAGTGTAAATAATAATAAATAATAAATATATAATTACATATATGTGAGTATGGGACAGGGTGGGCACTAAGTTACCCACACCCGTCCACAAAAAAAATTGTATTAAAGGATTTGATAGGTTTAAGCATGTTGGAAACACTTGTTTTAGTTTGTGTAAATAATAATAATAAGTGTTTCCAACATGCTTAAACCTACAAATCCTTAAGATCTAGCTCTTCGACTATACAAACTCATTTTTATATAGACTTGGAATCTCTCTTTCGTGTAGATTCGGTTCATTCATATACACTTTTACTTAAAGGTCTAATAGGAGCCATTTTTTGTTCATGTCTATGAACCAACGATCACTCCATGCTTCGGTATCAGGCTTCACAATTCATATATTATAAATTTGATTACACATATAATAAATATTGATACCCATACATGTATTACGACGGGTACAAGTATTTTTTTTTGAATGTGGATATGACGATGCGTACTATAGTACCAAACCCATTATCATTCCTAAGTGATAAATTGTGTACAAAAACTGGTGAACTACATTCATGATTGCAAGAAAAAAACCCAAAGAAAATAGGACTGCAATATATGTAGAAATATTTGTGTAGATGAGCTACCATTCTTCCAGAAGGAAGCATCTATACAACAGTTAAATAAAACTACAGACATATACTTATACTCAATTTTAAAAAGTTTTGCCAACTATCATGTGGCTAGGTTTTTTGAAAGGTACAACACTTAAAACTCGCGATATTACAAATTAAACTCTTGTTCTCATGATCGAGTGATGATGCTAAACATTACTTCTAAGACATCTCTTCAAAATGGTAATTAACTATCAAAATTACTTCACAGAACATCTGTCTATGCATAAGAAAAAAACAACACAAACGAAATATCGTCGGACAAAACTTATTTTGGCAACAAAGAATACGGGAGTAAAAGAAAACACATTGGAGTGAAGAAGGATTTCTAGTCTAAAGATGGGCCGTATCTTAATTTATAAAAATGTGTGTCTTTGATTGAAAAGTAATTTGATAATGAGTCATATATATATATAGGGGTGGGGTTATATAAAAACAACCCCTTGTGTGAGAAATGAGAACACATCTCACACCACACATCCATAAAAAATCAAAGGTCCAGATTTGATGAAAAAGGCGGTGACAATTCTGTAAAATCTGAAAAGTTTTTCGCGCGGGGGTATTAACGTAATTTGGTAATTCTTATATAAATAGCGGAGGATTTGATAACAGATCATTATGCTAATGAAGTATTATCATAATGCTAACAAAGCATTATAGTTATGCTAATTAAAGTTTTTAAATATTGTTAGTAAAAAAAATATTCTAAAAATTAATTATAAACCTAATTTGATTTAATAAACCCTAATTAAATGGAAAAAATCATAATTGGATGAAATAAATCTAATTAGATGAAATAAACATTGATTGGATGTGGTAAATCCTAAATGAGTTGGAACAAATCATAATAATAATATATTTGTACTACGTTAGCATTATAGTTTTGCTTCGTCAGCATTGTGAATACACTAATGACAATACCTTGTCAACATACGTTATTAACCATAATTGGATGGGATAAACCATAATAATCAATTAAGAACTATAAATAAAAAATTAAATTTTAAAAAAATAATGATAATTAGATGGAATAAACCATAATCGAGATTAAATAAACCATAATTGAGATTTAATAAACCCTAATAAATTTATACAACACTAGCATTATGATAATTCTTTGTTAGCACAGCGAATACATTATGTTAGCATATGATAAATGCTTCGTTAGCATACGTTATCATATGTTATCATAATGCTGACGAAAAATTATTATATGCTAACGAAAGCATTTACAATCTGGGCACGCGTAAAAAATTTTCTTTTTTTTTTCGTTCATATTTTTTCATCTAAACATAGCCTTTCGAGATCTTAAACGAAAGAGCATGAAGAGAGCTTTAATTTGATATATTTTTTGTGTGTGTTGGATTAATAACGAGCCAGTTATGGTCGGTTAAAGTTTTTAAGATTTTTTTTTAATTGCCGACATCATCATTTTTAATGGGTTTGGATGAAAATAGCCCTCATTTCTTTATTTTTTACCCTATTATTTACGAAATTGTCACCTTAAATCTCAACCATTGGATCATTAAATTGGATGGTGTAAGATGAGTTCTCATTTCTCACACCAACAAAGTGTTCTCATATGATCCATATCATATATATATATATATATATATATATATATATGTATATGATAGAAATCTATTTGAGTCTCAAATAAAATGTACAAATAAAAGAAAAGAGAAAAGAGACCAAATCCTAGAAATTTCAGAAATCAGAACATGATAAAGTTAGCAATAAAAAATAAATTTCCAAAAAACATTATATGTGAAGGCAGTTCTTGTGGTTTTAATGATGACTGTCATATTTTTTTAAGTGACGCTCATGAGAGGGACACGAGCATACGCGAGTTCATTTTTTTCATGAAAGGGACAATTTTTAGTGAGAGAAATTCTATATCATGTGATGATACACAACAGTACTCCTCACACACATTGCACATAATTTAATCATTTTTAAATAATAAGTTCACTTATTTTTTAAAATGTGTGCATTATTTAAAAATTATTGTGATGTTTATAAGAGGTATGGTGTGTGTGTCATCACATGACATGTAATTTACCCTAAAACTATTGAATTTCATAATACACATGTGAATTAAGTGCAAAGGCGACAAACATAATGTGATATCAATGGTACTTTGGTATGGATTTTTGTGAAACCAAGTAAAATTGCCTACGAATTGTGTAAGAATTTGAGAAAATTTCACTTTTGGTCTCATAAGACACGCTTTGCTCCCCTTTTGGTCCCAGCAGTCTCGATTTTGGTCCCAAAAATTACGAACTATCAGTTTTGACCTCGGCGTTACGGTTTCCGTTAAATTTGCTATCAATTTTGGTCCCATTGCACTATAAATTTTGGTCCCAAATGAAAACTTAACCAAATGACAGTAACATTCATTGGAGGGAATTTCATAGCTTTTTGTCATGCTTTTGGAAGGAAAGTTTCACAGATTTTGCTATGACAGTAACCAAAGTTTCACAAATACCCAAGCAAAAAGGTGTAGTTTGAGAATTCTGTATATATGAAAATTGCATTTTCTTGAAGATCAAATCCTCACAAAAGGAGAAACCAATCAATATAGAACAAATTGAAAATATGTCTTTAACAACAAAATACTATTAGGCAAGGGATTCCAATCAAAGCCAGTGCAGTCTACTAGAGAAAAATATGCATCCATCTAAAGAATCATGCATTTTGACTAATCTAATTTCTATGCTCTATTGTATATCTAGCACAGATTCCACCAATAGGAATCATTATTAATTTGACGATGCATCAACCAGAATATTCAAACACACATAAAAAAGAAATTAGCAAGATTTCATAACATATTAGATTTAAAATGGTGTCTAAAATGGCAGGATCGGCACTATCAGAGCTTTTTGATGTTGAAGGTTGTGATGACACCAGAGGTAGGTGCAATAACTTGGAAGAAACTGACAACAATTACTCGGAGTTAAACATTACAGACAGATCAAAATTATAATAAAATTCCATGCAGAACAAGCATAACTACATAATTTCTGTAACAAAACCAGTCAGAGAGAAAGAAAAAAAAAACCAAGAAGAAGACACCTCCCTCCATAAATGTTTTCTTCTTGCAAATGAGACGGCAACTGCATTCAGATCAAATCATAAAAACGAATCAAACACACAAAGATCAAATTTTTACCATGATTGCCACCGTGTTTCTTTTTATATGGAAGCTTCCCAACCAGAAGAAACTTGGTGAACTCACTCCCAGATTCGGAAGCCCGCTCAAATTGGAGTCGAATCTCCCTCATAACTTCAGAATCGGCTTTGAACTCATGCGGATTAAACCCAGCAGCATTGCCCCGATCTTTCGACCTCTCCTCGGCATCAACAACCTTCTTATCCACCATATGCACCTCATACTCAATCAGATCACTCTCCATTCCAACACTAGACCTCGCTCTATACTGTAATTCTGCTTTATTTACGCCTCAGGGCATCTTCTTCCGATACCCTAGGCTTGGGGTAACTGCTGCTTCCACTTTCTGCAAACTTCTGATGGCTGTGAACTTCTTTCACAACCTCATCATCCTCATCCTCCAAATCCAGAATCCCCTCCTCCTCTCTCACCTCCCTCGAGTTGTGGCTAGGAGTATATGCTGTGATGAGATCGAGCAAGGCAAAGAACAAGATGATCCGGAGCTGCAGTTCAATGGTCCTATGACGCGTTTGCGAGCTAAGAAGTTGCAAGCTTATCTACAAGCTTCATTAAGGCGCAAATTCGAATTACATGAAGATGAAGTGAAGAGCAGCTCGAGATTGATCACCATGCTATCCATTGATGATGAAAAAGGAAGCATCAAGACGTGAGAAGAAGAATGACGCCATTTTGACGTGTGCATTAAAAGTTATACGCGTTTGCATGGGAAATTGGGAGTTGCTGTTTTTCATGAAAAGGTGGAAAGGACATAGGCCACGAATTAACCTAATTAATTGCAGCCCATGGTCGAGTATTTTGGATCCAAGATGGCGAGATTTACAAGCCCAAATCTACTTTGGGATTTATCCTTATCTAGTTAGATTTAGATAGATTTTTCTTATCTTATTTTTGGTAACTTTTGATTTTATTCTAGTTTGATTAGGACTAGGTAATTTTCGTCCTTATCATATTCTAAAGGCCCTAGGATTCGATTTCTAGCTATTATAAATAGGAGTATTATGTGACATTCAAAAGTTAGACAATTGCATGAATTCAAGAAGTTATTTCTCTTTTGTCTCCTAGATCTTTTGTTGATCGAAAATTACCCCAACCAATTCTATTGATCTAGCAATTCAATAGTCTTAATCAAGTTCTTCAGGGTACATCGAGTACTTGGGAGAATTGCTATCCGAAGAAGTTAGACGAGTGCGTTCAGGTTGATTCAACACGGGTTCGCCACATAACCAATCCTTCTACCTTCCACCACCGCCGCCAACACCATCACCGCCGCCATCACCACCGTTCGCCACCGAGTTCCAGCCATCATCGAAGTGTTCCAAGTGTCATCCATCGAGTCCTTGTCCGTGTTCAAGTTTTCTAGTAAGTTTTGTCTTTATTTTTGAGTCGGATTGCATCCATTGTTCTAGCTGACGTAGTTCGTTCTTGAAGTCTTCCGCGTGCATAAATCTCGTGTCTTGGATATACTATCTGGGTCACATCATAAATTTGGCATCAGAGCCACGTCAGCTCTGCTGGTCGTGGTTCAATCCGATGTGTCAAATACGTGTCATTTATCTGTCGTACGTGTCATTTAATTTTCGTATTGTTTCGAGTCTTTTGTAATCTGATTTATATTCATTGAAAAAAAAAGGCATCGGCTATACAAAAAAAAATAATAAAAAAATCGCCGATAAAAAAAAATCAGATTGTTATTTAAATTTTCGAATTTCATTCCTTGTTTTTAGATTTGTTTCCATATATTTAGGGATTCTTAGATTGTGTTCACATTGGTCAAACACATCCAAAACTCTCTTTCCTTATCTATTAGATTTCCTACCTTGTTTAGATTCTTTCCATCCTCATCTAAATCTAATCAAGATCCTCCATCCTCATCCACCATAATTTCGATCCTTACACCTTGTAGGATTTAAAATTTTCATTCCACACACACCTACACCCGGTTCACCCTATACACCACATAGTCCATACACCCATATACCCATACACCCGTACACCATACACCCGTGGTCCACATACACCATCTAGCTGAAACATTCATTCCACACGCTTACTTCTACTCTGAGCAACCTTCCGGCTTGATTCTATCCGTTGGAGCTTGAAGAAGACCCAGAGGAGCTAGTCAAGAGAAGCTGCTGATATTTTCAATCCACCCACCCCCATATATTCACTCCACATGTGCACCACATCAATTTGAGAGATATACACGAGTGAAAAAATCAAGAGTGACATACACGAGTGTTTGTGAGGAATTGTGAGGTTCTACTTTGCTTTTTCTTCACGTTTGTTCGTTTTGCAGGTACAATGAAGAAAGGTACCAACAAAGAGGCGTCTACTCTACCTCTTAAGGAGCCTAGATCGCCAAATACACCAGGCGAGCAGTCCTACTCGTCCGAACCTCCCTGGGATGCCAAGTACCAATATGAATCTCTAGTGAAGCATTTTGAGTGACAGAATCGTCTACTGAAAGACGAACTTGGCAACCAAGTAGCTGAATTGCAAGAGGAGCTTGCAAGGCTCAAAACCCAGTCGACCGCGTCCCAAACGGTCCAAGGAGAGCCTGAGAGGCAACCCGAGCCTCAAGACAACACCAAGAGGCAATCTGAGCCTCAAATCCATGCAGCGAGGGAACCTGAGCCTCAAAATAATGCAGAGAGTCATCCCGAGCCTCAAGTGGGGCACCCTGGCCGATGCCAACAGTAGAGGAATGTTCAAAGGCCGCCCTCTGAGCCTGCCTTTGAAGAAGACAATGACTATGGATACGATTCCTATGCAGCCAGTGGTTATGAAGCTGATTACGTACCACAAGGGCGAAGAAACCGCCATGACTGACCCCGAGGTCCTCATAGACGTGCACACCATGATGATTATGAAGATGGTAGGCTCAACAACATCAAAACGAGCATACCCGAGTTTGAAGGCCTTCACGATCCCGATATCTACTTAGATTGGGAACGTAAGGTAGAGAAGATCTTTGCATGCTATAACTTTTCAGAGCAAAAGAAGGTGCAGCTAGCATGTTTAGAGTTTAGAGGCTACGCAGCTTCATGGTGGGAAATGCAACAAGAAAGAAGGTGCAAAAATCACAATCCTCCAATCGACAATTGGGAAGAAATGAAAGGCTTCATGCGCGGCCGTTTCATTCCCATGCACTATAAAAGAGAGCTCGAGAAGAAGCTCAACCGGGTCAAGTAAGGTACTAGATCGATTGAAGAGTACCACAAGGAGTTGGAGACCCTTTTGAACAGAGTCGGGAAGCAGGAGACCTTAAATGCTACCATCATTCGGTACATTGAAGGTATAAATCCTGATATTGCATGTGAAGTCGAGCTCAGAGACTTCACTAGTGTAGAAAGGATGGTGCAGTACGCATCGATCGTGGAAAGGCAGCTAAGAGAGGGCCGCCGTCGATCCCACTTCAATGCAGCCCCTATACGTTCTTCATGGAATAAAGGTACACCTTCCACATCACTTTCTACCCCTTCTACTGATTCTACTTGACCAAGAGGTCCATCCGGGCCACCCGAACGGCGTTTCGACCGTTCTACACCACAGTCCAGCTGTAGACCCGAGTCTACGCCACCAAGTCAGCCACGGCCGACCCCTACACAGCCAAACCAAGGTGCAACACCCCCTAATGCAGCCCCTAATAGAGCTCGTGACATCCAGTGTCATAAGTGTCAAGGTTGGGGTCATTTTCAAGCTCAATGTCCAAACCGGCGAATTCTATACTTAACGGAGTCAAATAAAGTCGAATCAGCCAGTGAGGATGAAAAGGAGCCCGTGGGTGATGCCACACTTGAAGAAGAGGTCGTGAATGATGCACCCCATGCAGTGGTCGATCCGGAAGCTCAACAAGTCAGTTTGGTCACAATCCGGAGTTTAAGCATCATTCGAGAAGAAGAACAAGAACACCAATGGGAGAACATCTTCTACACCTGTGCAGTGATCCAAGGTCACACGTGTTCTATGATTATTGACAGTGGCAGTGTGATCAATTCCATCAGTTAATATGCAGTGGAAAAGCTTGGTCTACCAGTTCAACAACATGCAAAGCCTTACAGATTGTAGTGGCTTACAGATAGAGGCGAGATACGCGTGGTTCACTAGGTAAGTGTCTCATTCTCAATCCATAAGTTTTCTGACACTAATTTGTGTGACGTTATCCCTATGGATGCGGCACACTTGTTGTTAGGCAGACCTTGGCAGTATGATCAACGTGTTGTCCACGATGGACGTTTGAACACTTACACCATCGACTTAGATGGCCGAACCAGCACCCTGAGGCCATTATCACCTAAAGACGTTGTTATGGATCAGCAACACATGCAAGAGAGGTTCAAAGAGGAAAAGACGAAGCAAGCAGCCGCAAAACGGGCTCCGAAGGCCACGGCCGAAACCCCAACCCCCGGACAGCACCTTGTGGTCGCTACTTCCCCTTCCAAACCATCTCATTCGTATTCCTTAACTGTGGAAAAGAAGAAAGAACCGAGTTCAAACAAGCCACACATGCAGAGCTTGTTTATTTCAGTGAAAGGAGTTCAAAAAGCCGTCAAAGCAGGTATGCCCCTTGTCCTACTCACATTTAAGAGCAGTGCTACTAATGATTGTTTACCTAGTGATGTGCAGTTCTTACTTGACGAGTTCAAGGACGTATTTCCCGAGGAGATACCCGGCGGACTTCCACCAGTGCGAGGAATCGAACATCAGATCGATTTCATCCCCGGAGCAGTACTACCCAACCGACCAGCCTATAGGACATCTTCCGATGAGACTAAGGAGATTTATAGGCAAGTCAAAGAGCTGTTGGAGAAGAATCAAATCTGTGAAAGCCTCAGCCCGTGCGCCGTTCCAGTGATCTTAGTGCCAAAGAAGAACAACGAATGGCGTATGTGCATGGATTGTAGAGCAATCAACAAAATCATGATAAAGTATCGTTTTTCCATCCCTAGATTAGATGATATGATTGATGAGTTGTCTGGTTCGCGTGTCTTTTCTAAAATTGATTTGCGTTCTGGTTACTTTCAAGTACGTATGTAAGAAGGTGATGAATGGAAAACTGCATTTAAAACAAAGCATGGTTTGTATGAATGGCTTGTTATGCCTTTTGGTCTCACTAATGCACCAAGCACATTTATGCGTCTGATGAATCATGTTTTGCGTGAAGTGATTGGAAAGTATGTTGTTGTGTATTTTGATGACATTCTGATTTATAGTGACACGACACATACACATATGCAGCACCTTATACATGTTTTTGAGTTACTTAGAGAGTCAAGACTTTATGGTAACTTGTCTAAGTATTCTTTTTGCATGAGTGAAGTCATTTTTCTAGGCTTCGTTGTGAGTATACGTGGTATAGAAGTAAACCGTTCCAAAATCAAGGCGATTGAGGAATGGCCCACTCCTAAGTCTGCGAGTGATGTGAGATCGGGATGTGAGATCTTTCCACGGCCTTGCTAGCTTTTATCGTCACTTTGTGCATGATTTTTCCAGCATAGCTGCGCCGCTTACTGAGTTAAGCAAGAAAGATCGAAAGTTTGAATGAGGTCCTGTTCAAGAGCATGCGTTTAACACTTTAAAGTCTTGTTTATGTAATGCGCTTGTTCTTGCTCTTCTGGACATTAATAAAACTTTTGAGATTGAATGTGATGCCTCGGGCAAAGGGATTGGTGCTGTTTTGATGCAGGAACGGCGTCCAGTCGCCTATTTCAGTGAGAAAATCCATGATGCAGCCCTTCGTTATTCCACCTATGATAAGGAGCTGTACGCACTCAAGAGAGCTTTAGAGACGTGGCAGCACTACTTATGGCCTAAAGAGTTCGTGATTCACACGGATCACGAGAGTTTGAAGCATTTGAAAGGCCAACAAAATCTGAACAAGCGTCATGCACGATGGGTAGAGTTTATCGAGTCCTTTCCGTACATCATCAAGTACAAGAAAGGCGCCGAAAACATGGTAGCTGATGCATTGTCGAGAAGGTACGTTCTCTTGAACCTTATGCATGCTAAGATGTTGGGATTTGATGCAATTAAGGAGTTATATGCATGTGATGAATTTTTCGCACCCATATATGCTGAATGTTGCTCAAAATCTCGTGCTCATGATGGATATTTCGTGTATGAGGGGTTCTTGTTCAAAGGTTCACAGTTGTGTATTCCTAAATCTTCTATGCGTGAGTTGTTAGTTCTAGAATCGCATGCGGGAGGTTTAATGGGTCACTTTGGTGTGTCTAAAACGTTAAACTTGCTGCATGAACATTTCTTTTGGCCACGTATGAAGCATGATGTTGAGAATGTGTGTAGTAGATGCATTACATGTAGGAGATCGAAATCTACTTCACATCTATTCGGTTTGTACACTCCTCTACCAGCCCCGTCTTCCCCGTGGATTGATTTATCTATGGATTTCATACTAGGATTACCACGGTCTAGGTCTGGTCGAGATTCTATATTTTTTTTCGTTGATAGGTTTTCCAAGATGTTTCATTTCATTGCATGTAGGAAAACTGATGATGTTGTACACATTGCCAATCTATTCTTTATACATGTTGTGCGTTTACATGGAATACCTAGAACTATTATTAGTGATAGGGATTCTAAGTTTCTAGCACATTTTTGGCGTGTACTTTGGGGTAAGCTAGGTACCAAGTTGTTATTTTCTACTGCATGTCATCCGTAAACTGATGGACAAACTGAGGTAGTTAATCGCACTCTAGGTACTTTGCTGCGTTCTTTAGTTAAAAACAACTTGAAATCATGGGAAGATTGTTTGCCATATTCTGAATTTGCTTATAATCGCGTTGTGCATTTATCTACCAACATGTCTCCATTTGAAGTTGTTTATGGTTTTAATCCGCTAACGCCCAATGATCTTTTACCTTTACCTGTTGAGCATCTAACAAGTGTTAAAGGTTCAAAAAGAGCGGAACAAGTAAAGGAGATGCATGAGAAAGTACGTGCGCGAATTGAAGCCGTTGGCGCACGCAATGCAGTCCAAAAGAACAAACGGCGCAAACAGTTGATTTTTCAGCCCGGAGATCACGTTTGGATTCATCTGAGTCCTGGACGATTTCCTAACTTGAGAAAATCGAAATTGATGCCTAGAGGAGATGGACCATTCACCGTGTTGAGTCGAGTCAATGACAAGGCATATCGCGTTGATTTACCCGGTGAGTATAAGTGTTCATCTACATTCAGTGTTGCTGATTTATCTCCCTTTTCTGCAAATGATGTGTTCGATGAAAATGAGTCCCCGAATTCGAGGATGAATTCTTTTCAGCAAGGAGGGAATGATGAGATCGAGCAAGGCAAAGAACAAGATGATCCGGAGCTGCAGTTCAAAGGTCCTATGACGCGTTTGCGAGCTAAGAAGTTGCAAGCTTATCTACAAACTTCATTAAGGCGCAAATTCGAATTACATGAAGATGAAGTGAAGAGCAGCTCGAGATTGATCACCATGCTATCCATTGATGATGAAGAAGGAAGCATGAAGACATGAGAAGAAGAATGACGCCATTTGGACGTGTGCATTAAAAGTTATACGCATTTGCATGGGAAATCGGGAGTCGTTATTTTTCATACAAAGGTGGTAAGGACATGGGCCACGAATTAATCTAATTAATTGCAGCCCATGGTCGAGTATTTTGGATCCAAGATGGCGAGATTTACAAGCCCAAATCTACTTTGAAATTTATCCTTATCTAGTTAGATTTAGATAGATTTTTCTTATCTTATTTTTGGTAACTTTTGATTTTATTCTAGTTTGATTAGGACTAGGTAATTTTCGGCCTTATCATGTTCTAAAGGCCCTAGGATTGGATTTCTAGCTATTATAAATGGGAGTATTATGTGACATTCAAAAGTTAGACAATTGCAAGAATTCAAGAAGTTATTTCTCTTTTGTCTCCTAGATCTTTTGTTGATCGAAAATTACCCCAACAAATTCTGTTGATCTAGCAATTCAATAGTCTTAATCAAGTTCTTTAGGGTACATCGAGTACTTGGGAGAATTGCTATCTGGAGAAGTTAGACGAGTGCGTTCGGGTTGATTCAACACGGGTTCGCCGCATAACCAATCCTTCTACCTTCCACCGCCGCCGCCAACACCATCACTGCCGCCATCACCACCATTCACCACTGAGTTCCAGCCATCATCGAAGTGTTCCAAGTGTCATCCATTGAGTCCTTATCCGTGTTCGAGTTTTCTAGTAAGTTTTGTCTTTATTTTTTAGTCGGATTGCATCCATTGTTCTAGCTGACGTAGTTCATTCTTGAAGTCTTCCACGTGCATAAATCTCGTGTCTTGGATATACTGTCCGGGTCACATCATGCTGGATAAAATTTATCATAGCTCTCGAAAGGGTTCAAGAAATCCCATGCAGACGAACCCGGCGGTGAAGGCGGAGGTGGCGGTGGTTTAGAAGTCGAAGCCACCGCGGGAGGCGATGAATAGCCGCCGCCACCGTACGGTACTGGTGGTGAAGAACCACCATAATACCCACCTCTAGCGCCGCCGTCTCATGATGGGTTTGATTTGGGTGCAAATTGAAAGTGATAATCGAATTGCGTGGGAATTTAAGGCGAAATGAAGGATCCGAATCGGGTGGAATTTGTGATTTTCTTCAGAAATTTGAGTGTGAATTGTGAAATTAGGGATTTGGCTCGAATCCGACTCAAAAGGGGCACACGTGCGACCCCTATGTTAATTCGTCTAACTGGCGTTAAATATCCAAGGACCAAAATTGATACAGTCAAACCAATGGGACTAAAACTGAGCAATTTTTTTGAAAAATGACCACAATAGATATCAATGGGACCAAAAGGGGAGCAAGGTGTGTCCTATGGGACCAAAAGTGAAATTTTCTCGTAAGAATTTACACTGAATTATTGTAATTGTTGAATTTCCATAATAAAGTGGATAATATTAGGAGTATATATATATATATATATATATATAGGATATGGATCATATGAGAACACTTTGTTGGTGTGAGAAATGAGAACCCATCTTACACCATCCAATTTAATGATCCAATGGTTGAGATTTAAGATTGCAATTTCGTAAATAATAGGGCAAAAAATAAAGGAAGGAAGGTTATTTTCGTCCAAACCCATTAAAAATGATGATGTCAGCAATTAAAAAAATCTTAAAAACTTTAATCGACTATAACTTGCTCATTTTTAATCCAATGCACACAAAAAATATATCAAATTAAAGCTCTCTTCATGCTATTTCATTTAAAATGTCGAAAGACTATGTTTAGATGAAAAAATATAAACGAAAAATAAAAAAGAAAATTTTTTACGCGTGCCTAGGTTGTAAATGCTTTCGTTAGCATATAATAATTCTTCGTCAGCATTATGATAACATATGATAACGTATGCTAACGAAGCATTTGTCATATGCTAACATAATGTAGTCGCTGTCCTAACAAAGAATTATCATAATGCTAGCGTAATATAAATTTATTAGTGTTTATTAAATCTCAATTATGATTTATTTAATCTCGATTATGGTTTATTCCATCTAATTATCATTATTTTTTTTAAATTTAATTTTTTGTTTACAGTTCTTAATTGATTATTATAGTTTATCCCATCCAATTATGATTTATAACGTATGTTGACAGAGTATTGTTATATGCTAACATAGTGTATTCACAATGCTAACCAAGCAAAACCATAATGCTAACGTAGTACAAATATATTATTATTATGATTTGTTCCAACTCATTTAGGCTTTACCACATCCAATCAATATTTATTTCATCTAATTAGATTTATTTCATCCAATTATGATTTTTTCCATTTAATTAAGATTTATTAAATCAAATTAGGTTTATAATTAATTTTTAGAATATTTTTTTCGCTAACAATATTTAAAAACTTAATTAGCATAACTATAATGCTTGAAATAAACCTAATTAGATGAAATAAACATTGATTGGATGTGGTAAACCCTAAATGAGTTGGAACAAATCATAATAATAATATATTTGTACTACGTTAGCATTATGGTTTTGCTTCGTCAGCATTGCGAATACACTATGTTAGCATATGACAATATTTTGTCAACATACGTTATAAACCATAATTGGATGGGATAAACCATAATAATCAATTAAGAACTATAAATAAAAAATTAAATTTTAAAAAAATAATGATAATTAGATGAAATAAACCATAATCGAGATTAAATAAACCATAATTGAGATTTAATAAACCCTAATAAATTTATACTACACTAGCATTATGATAATTCTTTGTTAGCACAACGAATACATTATGTTAGCATATGACAAATGCTTCGTTAGCATACGTTATCATATGTTATCATAATACTAACTAAGAATTAATATATGCTAACGAAAGCATTTACAACCTGGGCACGCGTAAAAAATTTTCTTTTTTATTTTTCGTTCATATTTTTTCATCTAAACATAGCCTTTCGAGATCTTAAATGAAAGAGCATGAAGAGAGCTTTAATTTGATATATTTTTTGTGTACATTGGATTAAAAACGAGCAAGTTATGGTCGGTTAAAGTTTTTAAGATTTTTTTTTAATTGCTGGCATCATCATTTTTAATGGGGTTGGACGAAAATAGCCCTCCTTCCTTTATTTTTTGACCTATTATTTACGAAATTACCACCTTAAATCTCAACCATTGGATCATTAAATTGGATGGTGTAAGATGGGTTCTCATTTCTCACACCAACAAAGTGTTCTCATATGATCCATATCCTATATATATATATATATATAGGGGTGAGGTTATATAAAACAATCCCTTGTGTGGGAAATGAGAACACATCTCACACCACACATCCATCAAAAATCAAAGGTCCAGATTTGATGAAAAAGGCGGTGGCAATTCTGTAATATCTGAAAAGTTTTTCGCGCGGGGTATTAACGTAATTGGGTAATTCTTATAAAAATCGCGGAGGATTTGATTACAGATCATTATGCTAACGAAGTATTATCATAATGCTAACGAAGCATTATAGTTATGCTAATTAAAGTTTTCAAATATTGTTAGTGAAAAAAATATTCTAAAAATTAATTATAAACCTAATTTGATTTAATAAACCCTAATTAAATGGAAAAAATCATAATTGGATTAAATAAACCTAATTAGATGAAATAAACATTGATTGGATGTGGTAAACCCTAAATAAGTTGGAACAAATCATAATAATAATATATTTGTACTACGTTAGCATTATGATTTTGCTTCGTCAGCATTGCGAATACACTATGTTAGCATGTGACAATACTCTGTCAACATACGTTATAAACCATAATAATCAATTAAGAACTATAAACAAAAAATTAAATTTTAAAAAAATAATGATAATTAGATAGAATAAACCATAATCGAGATTAAATAAACCATAATTGAGATTTAATAAACCCTAATAAATTTATACTACGCTAGCATTATGATAATTCTCTGTTAGCACATCGAATACATTATGTTAGCATATAATAAATGTTTCGTTAGCATACGTTATCATATGTTATCATAATGCTGACGAAGAATTATTATATGATAACGAAAATATTTACAACCTGGGCACGCGTAAAAAAATTTCTTTTTTATTTTTTGTTCATATTTTTTCATCTAAACATAGCCTTTTGACATCTTAAATGAAAGAGCATGAAGAGAGCTTTAATTTGATATATTTTTTGTGTGCATTGGATTAAAAACGAGGAAGTTATGATCGGTTAAAGTTTTTAAGATTTTTTTTAATTTCTGACATCATCATTTTTAATGGGTTTGGACGAAAATAGCCCTCCTTCCTTTATTTTTTGCCCTATTATTTACCAAATTGCCACCTTAAATCTCAACCATTGGATCATTAAATTGGATGGTGTAAGATGGGTTATCATTTCTCACACCAACAAAGTATTCTCATATGATCCATATTCTATATATATATATATATATATATATATATATATATATATGTTTCATCCTCTACCATTTTTATCGGAGTTCTTCAATTTTTTTTATTTCATCCTCCCATTGTTTAATTAACAAGAATAGATTTTCTTGGTTTTCATGATTTCTAAAACATGTTTGACAATATACATTAAATACATGAAGAACATTTGTATGAATTATTTATTAATTTCTGCAAAACCAACAATGAATTATTTGAACTTACTAAATTCCTAATTTGCAGGGTGATCGATATGATTTTAGCAATGATTTGATATTCTGTAAGCAATGTTTTGATTTTAAATAAGCAATGATTTGATGTCCAAGTAATATGGTTTTTTAAAAAATATATTGATAAGTAAATATTTTCTCATAAATAAGTAACAAATAACACTTAACAAAGCATGAATTTTCATCATATATATTTTTTTTTAAAAATCAAAATGTTACGCATTATGCAATGAAATAATATTTGAGAAGCAATGAATATTTCTGATTTAAAAAATCTTAATTCTTAGGTTGATCAACATGAATTTAGCAATGATTTAGTGTTTTGCAAGCAAGGTATTAATTCTACATAAACAATGATTTGATAACCAGTAATTATAATTTTTTTATAATTTAATTTGTAAGCGATAATTTTCTCATAAATAAGCAACAAACAACACTCAACAAAACATCAATTGTCATCATATATATTATTATTTTTTAAATCGAAATGTTCAACATCATGCAATGAAATCGTATTGGAGAAACAATAAAACGTTACAATAGAAGTAATGAATTAATTCCGACTAAAATTCAAAAAATTATAATATTAGAATCATTGAAATGGTACATCTCGATCAATTTATACCATGAATTTCGAATGTTCAAACAAGTAATGAGGAGTTTGTTGCTTATATTGTTAGATTTTATTGCTTAGAATGTTTGAATTGATATTATTTTAATTTCGTTGCTTAGATGGTAATTTGTCATGGTTCGACCCTGATGGACCATTGAGAGAGAAAGAAGAGGGGGTGGGAACATGTGTGTGTGTGAGAGAGAGAGAAATAGAGAGAGAGAGAGAGAGAGAGAGAGAGAGAGAGAGAGAGGAGAGACGTGAGGGAGGTGCGTGCGTGTGTGTGTGTGTGTGTGTGAGAGAGAGAGAGAGAGAGAGAGAGAGAGAGAGAGAGAGAGAGAGAGAGAGAGAGAGAGAGAGAGGGGGAGAGAGGGGATATGTGGAAGGTGAGAGAAAATGGGATATGAGATTTAATTGGGTGATTACATATCACAAATTATACTAATATCTTTATATTTATGATTTATATATTAAATCTATAATTGTAATATCTTTTTCAATTTTAATCTCAACCATCAATCAACATAAATTAAAAAGTTATGATTTGTTCCTAGTTCTCACATGGAGAATAGTACTCATTATAACCCATCCCTTATCTATATATATATATAGAGAGGAAAGATCAAATGTAAACATTGCTCTACTGTATAGTTCAATTAAGAGTGGCCAAATACCTAACCTTACTATTATCATGTCATCTTTCTGCCCAGAATGAAGTTGGGAATCAATGCAAGATAAATTAAGAACAATTAGCCTCGTGCATACCTTCTACCTTAATCCTATTCACATTCGATTTGAACAGTGATTATTACTTAGCCAGAAAACATATTAAATAACAAAGCAAAATTAAATAAACAACACATGATGAAAAAAATATAGATTAAAATCTGGACCAAACTCCAGATTTAGGCAAAACAGGTACGGGTATCAACCGAGGGCAAACTGCCGACTGCTATGCAGAATATTCAAGAACTACAAAAACAGAAAAACTAAGTGCGGAAATGAAAGTAATATCCAATGTGTCTAAACTGAAAATGATGACTAGTATTTATAGTTGTTAATCGGCCACAACTTGGCCCAGCCCAGCCCACGTAGAGGTGTGCTTTAGTTGGAGAGATCCACTTCAATCATGCTCCCTAAATTATAGGGATGAGTTGTTCTATCTCTTCTCTCTATTTTATCTCTTCTCTTCTCTCTCCTCCACGTCTTCTCTCTCCTCTAGCTGAACTTCCCCAAGCTTCGGAACTGCTGTGCACGTGGGTCTACGCCAATTTGGAAGGAGTCGCTGTTCAACTTCCGCACTAAATCCGCAACAGACTATCAAAGCTTCAGCGGTTGATCCCCTTTATGCCCTCAATCAAATTGGCACTTGGTTATGCCCATAATGAGTACAAACGTGCTTCTTCTCTCCCCTGTTACACTTTTTCCTAACAAGACTCTAGACACTACTAAAATTACTACAAACGAGTAAAAAGATAAAGTAAAAAGATGCGAAATTGAGTCTGTATCAGCGCGCATGCGCACACAAGGCATGCGCGAGCGAAGATGGCTATGCATACAACAATAAACATAGACAGACATCGGCAGACATCGATAAGACATCGGCAGAACATCGACTTATAATTTGGCACGCACAAGATGGTTCCGCACACAACAACAAACATCGACATACATTAGGTAACAATTTGAGCTCGGATAAGGCATGCACACAACTACAAATATCGGCATATGTCGATGCATGCACATTGACTTCATAGTAGTAATTGCGCACTAGGCTCCATGCGCAGTTAAGAACTTCATTTTTCTAGATTTTTTGAAGGTTGCAGAAATACTTCATTTTTTTCCAGATTTTAAAAAATGAACTATATTAGGGATAATTTTTAAATACTTCAAAGCATGTTTATTATGTTTAGAAAATTCTTCTACTCAATTTTTCTCCCAAATCAAACTTAAAAAACAAACCATACCAAACAATCTAACAATATTATTAATAATTAGATCTGAAAGCACATAGGGAGAACTTTTGTCAAAATTTTCGACAGATATTGGGTAACAATTTCCAGAGTGCTTGACGGGCTGGGAAAGGATTTTCTATTTCTTCTCTTGAATTTTCGGTGGTCGACGGAGGCTGTAGATTGTGTAGATCGACGACATGAGAAGAATTCTTGACAAAATCCATTACTGCTGCAGATTATGTAGATCGATGATGTGAGATTGTAGAGGAGAGGGAAAAATTTCAAAATTTGTTTTTTGAAATGTGATGTGGGCGGTGGTGGGAAGGGGATATAAAGTAGGGTTTATTTTTAAAAATAAATATAAAGGTATTTTAATAATTATGGCTAAAAAAATATATTTAAAAATTAGTGACTAAAATAATTTTTTAAAAAATTTAAGTGGCTACTTTAATCCATTGCCCGAAGATATATTAATGCTTAGGGAACAAAAATGAACCACAACTTAAATATGCATGCCACAAGAACTACTTTTCTTGACAAGACTACTCAAAGTTGGTATTTATGGTTTCTTTTGAAAATCTAATAATCCCTTTCCTCTCTCTTACGACAACGAAGCAGCAAAATAAAATGGGACTTCATATATCTATTTTTTTTTTCTCTACTCTTCGGGGAACAGAAACAACAAGATCCTACTCCTCTCCCTCTCCAACAGCTTAGTTCAAATTTATGCAGCAGCAAGGAGTAGTGGAAACTCCATACCTTTCGAAAATATTTCTTGAAAACTCTAAACTCTTGTTCTTTTTTTTTTTTTTTTTTTCTTTTCTTTGGTGTGAGAAAATATAGAGGTGGTGAGATCGTCTATTTATGCTAGTTTTTAGGGTTAGATGTCATAGAGAAGGGATTTTATTACATAGCGCTATCGAAAGCACATCGAGTAAATTACACTTTTAGTCCCGTAAGAATAGGGTCCAAACACTTTTAGTCCCATAATGTACAATTTTGGTCCCAAGTTTGATTTTTTCGACACTTTTGGTCCCGCAGTTTATATTTGGACACTTTTAGTCCCAAAAACTAACAAATTACTTAACGGATCTTAACATCCGTTAAGTCCTTATTTTGGAGGAAATTTTTCACTATATTCCCTCTATTTTTCACCAACTATTATATATACAAGCACACAAAAGACATTTTACCTTCATTTTAACCTTATTTTTTACCCTAGTTTACGGTTGCCTAATCATTTCACTGAGTTCAAAATATTTGTGGTTGTCTAACATCCTCAGTATCAACAAAAAATGAAATGCGAAAAAAAAAAAGAATGAGGGATGTAGGTTAATTACGTAAGAAAATGAAACACATATATAATGTTCTTTAATTTTTTACCCGCATCATTCCCAAACATTTTCCTTGATTTTGGATTTTGAGTTTAGGGATTTGATTTACCTTAGATTTTTGGCAGATAGATTTTAGGGAATTTTTTTTAAAGTAATTTGTTAGTTTTTGGGACTAAAAGTGTCCAAATATAAACTGCGGGATCAAAAGTGTCGAAAAAATTAAACCTGGAACCAAAATTGTACATTGTGGGACTAAAAGTGTTTGGACCCTATTCTTGCGGGACCAAAAATGTAATTTACTCAAAGCACATCTGATAAAGTCGAAAGATTATAAACTTTGAGATTTTGAGAGATATCTGCTATTCAATTTCGTGAAGAAGAAGAAGAAAGGAAAAAAGTTCTATAATTCTGGCCTTCATAACATTGGGCTTGAAGACTTGGGCTCTAAATAAAAAAATATTATTTCAATTAGGCTATAATAACTTGGCTAAAGATAATTCAAGTGTCTCTAATTAAATAAATAAATAAAACATATGCTCAGAAAATAACAATATACTATAATTAATTCATGCTATATTTAATAAACTTATCAAGATGCAACTTATTAGACTTAAGCAATTAATATCACATATAGATAAATATAAAATAAAATATGTGAAGGAATTGATCATGCTATTTGTGCACGTGTGTATGATATTTTGTTATTTCTAGATCCTTCCAGCTGTGTGTAGTAGCTGATCATATATGTGTATTTTCTCCTTTCCCTTTGTATAAGTAGCAGAAATACAGTTTGTAGAACTATTTTTCTCTAGATTGCATGAACTTTAACAAAATCTTGTGCGAAATGAAATATTCCAAGCCGAAGTAATATATGATCATATATATTATTGTTTACACTGTCATGATGAATACAAGGTCTTCTTATTTTTTGGCCGAGATGATTAATTCCTTGATATAGTTATTTAGTTTTGAGTTGGGGCCACTAAGACAATGAGGAAGAACATGTGATCTCTTACAACCATTGCTCGAACAAGATGTCTGTCATCTGTTGATGTATTTGAGGGTTTTGTATGCCATGTCCATCTCCATTGTGGTACATAAATTGTGCCATTCTTCCCATATCAGCTGCACATGCGATGAAATCTTTGCAAAATGGAGAATCCACAGACCACACTTCCTCATTAATCTTTTTCCATGTCTCTGCTATAAGCCATCTGATGTGGCGTCGCGCCTCTTCTTCCGAAGCATTGTTGTCATTCATGTAGCACTGAATTGATTTCGGCACATCGCCTCGACTCACCTCCTCCTATATATATATATATATATATATATATATATGTATGTATATTTTTTTTAAAATAATTTGTACGTGAATAAATTAATTAAATGCATGCATGCATGAATGTTTAATTTAATTAATTACCAGCGAGGTTCCCAAATCATCAGCAAGCCGCAAAATGGTTGATGAATAACGAATTAAATCGTGGTATTTGAATAAACTCTCAACAGTCTCCCTCGTAATCGAATCTGTTACTCGGAAAAAAACATGGCAAAGCATTACAGGGCCGCTAATTGAAATCCAAGCGTTGTTGAGATACTCTTCCAAATTTGGTTTATGTCCGCTGTAGAACCATTTTGCCTCTACCAGATATGTCTCAGCCAAATCCAACCACTGCAAGTATATTTATTTACTCAAAATTTTGTTAAATAAATAAATTAGTAATTAATCTGCTATATAGTCTGACCCAGTTAAGTGTAGTTACCGATTTGCGTAGATACGGGATGATGTTAATATCTTTCTCTTTCATGACATCATAAGCTGTGTCGTCCACGAAATTGTTGAGTGCAAGAAAACAGAGTTGCATGTAATTAGGAAGATGGTCAATTGAACTAACATCCCATCTGCAAAAAAATAAATAAATTAATTCATTCCACATTAATGCTCCGTCTCATTTTAATTTGATAGGCTGATTGAGATTTTTCACGAGATTAAGATAAAGATTGGGAAATACAATTAATCAAGAAACTTCCAAATATACCCCTATTTATTTATGTGACAGTGAATTAATGCTTAATGTAAACATATTAAATAGAATATATACTAGTAAATTAGCTAAATATATATAAAAACATGCCCCGGGACATTGCAAAACGACAAACAAGCCTATCAAAATGGGACGGAGGGAGTATATGTATAAGTATAGACACATTAGCATGATATTAATTACCTCCGAATCGCCTCGGTGAATAGCTCGAGTTCTTCTAAGGTACCATAGACATCGTAAATATCATCTAACGTGGTTATTAGAGCGTTAACTTTGGCCAGCGTTACCCTTGCATTTTCATGTTGAAGAGGCTGAATGATCCCAGTACACCAAAAGTAGCATTCCACAAGCCTATCCCTTACAAAGGGGAGCTTCTCAGCAAGGCATGTATTTTTCCACCACCTATATACACATACATACATACATACATACATACATATATAACATGAGATAATTAATTAGAAGAACAATAAATATATATATATATATATATATACACAATATTTTCACTTGGATATATCATACCCTAAGTCTTGTTTGAGTTCTTGTTGAAACTGTGCTTGAAAAATATTTAAGTCGAGTTTGGCAAGCTCCAACACTAGTGGATTCATGTGACTTCTCCTCTTATAGGCATCAATCCACCAGCTTGCATTTGGCCTTTGAATCCTCCAATGAATTGGGATGTCCAAAGAGTGGCGCACACACGATATAAGATTAGTGTCTGCATCATCATCATCATCGATTGTTTTCTCATTGAGTTTTTCCTGCAGAGATTTGGTGGCGAATTCCCTTGCTAGCTCGAGTGTCATTTCGCCTTCTGTCAGTAGGAAGGAAGCTTCGTACAGTTGCAACAATCCTTTGGTGTCGCTGCTGAGGCTTCTTTTGAACTCACCATTGTCGTTCTTGAAACAGTCGAAAACCTCTGCCAATATATAATTTAAGGCAAAGTATTCGGTACTTCCGATGTACTGAGTTACTCAGTACAATGGGTCAAAATTTGATCAATTTCGCGGGTCAACCCGCCACAGTTCAAGTGTTGACTAGCCTTATTCCAAAAAGGTTGCCAAAACAAGCAATATCACATGACGTCCAAAAGTATATATCACTCGAATCCTTAAAAGTATCAGATGCTACTTGTCTTTAATAAGTTTTATTTAATCCAAATTAGATTTTATTCCATCACAATTACCGACGGCAAGTTTTCGGGTTGTATTTACCGACAGACTTGCGACAGACATTCTGTCGGCAGTTTTAACGACGGAATACAGACGGAAATTCAGTCGGTAAAGCTTACGACGGACAATTTCCGTCGTTAATAATAGGATTTTTGAATTATATAAATTCCAGAAAATTTAACGACGGACATTTTAGTCGTTAAAATTTAAATTTTTGAATTATTTAAATTCCAGAAAATTTAACGACGGAACTATCCGTCGTTAATATTAGGATTTTCGAATTAATTAATTTCCAGAAACGTTAACGACGGAAGTGATCCATCGTTAATATTAAAATTTTGAATTATATAAATTCCAGAAAAGTTAACGACGGAAGTGATCCGTCGTTAATATTAAAATTTTGAATTATATAAATTTCAGAAAATTTAACGACGGCATTTTTCGTCGTTAATATTAGGATTTTTGAATTATATAAATTCCAGAAAATTTAACGACGGTAATTTCCGTCGTTAATATTAGATTTTTCGAATTATTTAAATTCTGGAAAAGCTAACGACGGACAGGTCCATCGTTAATATTATGATTTTTTAAATTATTTAAATTCTAGAAAATTTAACGACAGCACGGGCCGTCGTTAATCCGTCGTAAATTCCCGATATAGAAAAAAAATTCAGCCTTCTTCTTCATTTTTCCCCAAATCGCACGGAGCCCTAGCCCTCACCACCGCCGTGCGCCACCTCTTCCGGCCACCCCCGCATCTCTCTCCGTCCGTCCCCCCACTCTCTCTCTCTCTCTCTCACCACCGCCCCCAACCCCTGCCGTCCACCGCCGTCGCAGCCCTGCCGCCTGACGCCTGCCTCCGCCGTCGCCGCCCTGCCGCCAACGTCGTCGACCGCCGACGTGTAGAAGGTAAGTCTGCCATTTTTTTTTTTTTAAATTTTCAGTAATAGGTATAATTTTTGAATTCATATATGTTAATTGATATGCTAAAATGCAAAGTTTGCAAAAGCTTAAATTTCAGTTACATATATTTTCATATTCTATGCTAAAAAGTGACGAGAAAACAAAGTTTATAAATTTATATACTTTTTTTTGGGTAAGGTTTCTCACTCTAACACTAATTAATTAGATGTTCATATGAGACTCTATTTAATGTAGAGATAAATCTGTGAAAGATAAGTTTTTGTATGCCTAAAGGGACATAAATTGTATTTCTCCATAGTTGCAAGATTGTGTGTGTGTGTGTGTGAGAGAGAGAGAGAGAGAGAGAGAGAGAGAGAGAGAGAGAGAGAGAGTAATTTGATCTTATATTTACATATGGATTGAGTGGTGATGTGGGCTAATATTCAAGAGAAGATCATGCAAAACGATCATATGAAATGATAGAGAATTAACTAGAAAAATGCGAATTAAATTTCCTATTAGGATTTAGAAGAAAATTTTATGCCATAACTGATGTAAAATAATTTAATGATGAAGTAGGAACGAAATGATGATGTACAAAGAATGGGATTGTATTTTATTTTATATTTTGTTCAAAAAAACTTTCTTTAATTTGAATCAAATTGTTTATATAATTCTATGATTACGTTTGCTAAAATGTTTCACCTATTTTTTTTTCCATTTTTATTGATCATCAATTAAATCGTTACCTAAGAGCTAAAATGTGTAGTAATAAGTAATTGCTTGAAAAATGAAAATTTGGGTGAAAAACATTTCCTTCCAAACACAAATATTTTAATTAGTTGTCCCGAACTAAAATAAATGAGCAAAAATCCTTCACAAAATATCCTACTTTTTTCTAAAAAAAAATCCATAAATTTGCATATCATTTACAAATCATTAATGCCACCGTCAATTAAATATCCTACTTTTTTTATGCATTTATATGTCAATTAATTATGTTAAATTTATTTGGGCAATTTAGGCTAATTAAGCTTGTTATTTAGGCAATTATCATTCTAAGTATGTTATTTATGGATTTATTATGCTAAGTATGTCAATTATGTTAAATGGGATGAGCGCCCTTGGATCCCTCTTTATTGAATTGTTGATTTTTATTTGGAATGAGGGCCCCTGGATCCCTCTTTATTGAATTGTTAGCTTTTGTTGGTATTACTGTTTTGAATCGATTAGAAGAACATAGATCAATTAGCGTAGAGTCGAGAAGGGTATGCAGCCCAATGACGTGGCGTGAGAGACATTCAGGAGGCTGCACGACAATCCTGATGGATCCCACACAGATGGGAAGTCTGCTCGTATAGCTGTAAGTTAATTTATCAATATTTATAAATTTATTAATAACATAGAAATTTAATATTTAATCATTCTTATTTGATTTTGTGAATAGGCTGATGTATTGGCTTGGGTTGAGGAGTTGAGCCAGCCGATTCCTGGCACAGATGAGGCGCCACCACCAGTGGATATGAGGGTTGTATATGTCGATGCTGCCCTCCGACACTCGAAGAAGAATCGAGTGTTTGGGCTCGGCAGTCGATCACGGAGTTATTCAACTCCTAGCGTCTCATCTGCAGCTCCTCCATAGCCCGACACTCAGGCTGCCATCAGGGCTCTCCAGGAGAAGATGGACGCCCAGCAGGAGGCTCTCCAGGAGAAGATGGACGCACAGGCAGCGCTTCCCCAAGCCCAGCAGGAGAAGATCCATCAGCAGCAGGAGATGCTACGCCAGCAGGCCGAGATGTTCAAGCTGATGCGGGCGCAGTTTAGGGGCCCTCCTCCATCTTCATCTTGACATTACTATTATTATTTGTATTTTATACACTCTTTATTATATTTTATGACATTTTATGTATTTTATTGGAGATTTATATATGTTATTTTACGTGTTTATTAAAGTTCTTCCATAATTTATTTACAAACAATAATCAAAATTACAAAAAAAAATAAAAATAAAAATAAATACAAATAAATAAAAATAAATAAAATCTTAACGACGGACTTTGGCCGTCGTTAAATTTTTTCGATTTTTATTTTTTATTTATTTTTATTTATTAACGACGGACATATGCCGTCGTTAAATTAATCCGATTTTTATTTTTTATTTATTTTTAATTATTAACGACGGACATAGTCCGTTGTTATTTTTTTGGGAATTTTATTTTTTTTATTTTTAATTATTAACGACGGACTATATCCGTCGTTAGTTCCGTCGTAAGACTTAACGACTGTAGACGATACAAGACTTAACGACGGCCACATTCCGTCATTATGGCCGTCGTTAAGGTCAACGACTGACATTATCCGTCGTAAACTTGGTTTGCCGACTAAAGAGCTAACGACGGCCACAGTTCGTCGTTAATCCGTCGGTAGTTAAAAATAACGACGGAAAATGTGGGTATACAGACGGAATATTCCGTCGCGAATCAGCGAATTTTTTGTAGTGATTAGGTTTTTAGGTGTTAGATTTTGTAGGGTTTATTAATCTCAATTAGGGTTTATATTTAATTAGAAAATATTAATTATCGAGTGCAGTGTACGAGCCCAAGCATTAGCAGGCTAGTGCACTGCACGAGACGCTAGATAATTAAAAAATTAAATTAATTTACTTTTATTTTAGGGTTCACTAATTTCATTTTATGAAACATATTTATTTCAAAAAATTAATTATCGAGCACAGTGCACGAGCCACACGTTAGCGTCGGGCGAGAGTGCACTGTGCGAGTCATTGAATTTAATTTAATAGTATTTATTTTTGTGGAAAAAAAAAACAAAAAAATACGGGCGCGTGTTTCTGACACACCGTCTGACCGCTAGTGCACAGAATACCCACCCATAATATAAATATGTATCTACCAGGATTTAATTTAGATTTCTATGATATTTAGATATATATAATTACAGTTGTATATATTAATGAATTATTATTATTATTATTACCTTGAGGAACTTTAAAACCGTATTGTCTTAGGAGTCTGAATGCAAGAGCTCTCGAGTACAAATCCCTCTCCACCATGATCTTGTGATCATATGTACTGATTTTGAATAATATTTCTTTGATTTCTTTCTCGAAATGGTGAGAGACAGCGAGCTTCTGAAGGTCATCAATCAACTCAAGTTGTACAACGGGATCTGTTTCTTTCCCCATCACCATCTTCACTTGCACAATCAGCTCACCAGCCCGTTTCATGTGACTTTTGTCCTACACAAGTATAATACAGTTAAACATGCATATATCATATATTATACATATTGCACACCCATTAATTAACTATTCTCGCTCTAAATTAAGTGTATAATAAGAAAGAAAGAAAAAAAAATAGTAGATTAAATTTTGCGGGCTATGAATAGAAATATTGGAATTTTTTTTCTTAAGAAAAAGAACGATTTAATTATAACAGAGACCGTTCAAAAGACGGAACGTCAGACATGATAATATCCAGAACAACATCGGTATAAAAAAAACGTGGGATTACTAATAGCCAGCATTGCTAAATTGTGAGCCAAAATATTGGAGTTGTGAATAGAATCCACCATTTAATTAATTCACATTTATTATGATGGAATATAATGTAGTCTTTATTTAATTTGTTAGGCTTTAGAAATATTGTGGCTATAATGAATTAAGGATAAAAAAAGTTTAACTATTGGACCGTGAATATAGCACCATACTTTAGTGAATTCATTTATTATGATAGAGTATATATAATCTTTAGGAGAAATATCAATTCAAGGTCCGAAAGATGATTTATGTATCGATATAGAGCCCAAAAGATAGATTTTATCGATTCAAGGCTTGAAAGATCTAAAATTATCGATTTAAGGCTTAGAGATTCAACGGTGTTAAAACTCCATCCAACAGAAGGTGATATGGCTGTTAAATATTCACATCATTTTGACACATCATTTTTATCCTAAATTAAATTTAAAAAAATAACTTTACACTAATTAAATTTAATAGAGGGTTTTATTATATTATGTAAATTCAATCTCTACTTAATTCAATCGGAGATCCTTATAAGTTTAAATTAAATTCAATGTTTAATTAAATTTAGTATGTAATTGTAATACCTTTTTTCGATCACAATAATAAATTGATATAGTTATTTTTATTTTTATTTTCAATTTTGATGGAGAAATGATTATTTTAAAAAAGAGATATGGAGAGAGAATAAAATTAAAAATAATTAATTTATTAAATATTTCAATAACATTTAATAGTTTGCGATGTAATTAAAATCATAATAATTAATTATAAATATATTAAATTTTAATTAATCAAACAAATATAGATGAATTTCAAACTATAAAATAATGAAACTCGAATGACAAAAAGTGATGATTTTTATTTGACGAAATTTAATAAAATCCTATGTTTAATTTAATTAAAATAATTAATGTAAATTTATGTTTTTTTGTTTAATTTAATATATGAAATGATGTGCATATTTAACGGCCACATCACCTTTTATTGGATGGATTTTTAACACCATTAAATCTACAAGCCTTAAATTGATAGTTTTAGATCTTTCAAGTCTTGAATCGATAGAATCTGTCTTTCGAGCTTTATATTGATAGATAAACCATCTTTCGCGCTTTGAATTGATAATTCTCCTAAATGAATTCATTATAGGGTCATTCTATATATTCATCACCCAAAATTTTCTATTCATATCCCCAAAAATTAATTAAAACACAAATATTATTTTGTTATATTTTTTTTTTGTCCAAATAGCCCCAATATTTCTAAAACATATTTTCTAATAAAGAATATGAGAAATATCAATCCAAGGTCTGAAAAATAATTTATCTATCGATATAAAGCCTAAAAGATAGATTCTATTGATTCAAGGCTTGAAATATCTAAAACTATCGATTTAAGGCTTGAAGATTTAACGGTGTTAAAACTCCATCCAACAGAAGGTGATGTGGCTGTTAAATATTCATATCATATTTTGACACATCAATTTTTTCCTAAATTAAATTAAAAAAAAAAACATAACTTTACAATAATTAAATTAAATAGAGGGTTTTATTATATTATGTAAATTCAATCTCTACATAATTCAATCAGAGATCCTTATAACTTTAAATTAAATTCAATATTTAATTAAATTCAGCATGCAATTGTAATACCTTTTTTTTTCAATCACAATAATAAATTGATATAGTTATTTTTATTTTTATTTTCAATTTTGATGGAGAAATGATTATTTTATAAAGAGATCTGGAGAGAGAATAAAATTAACATTAATTAATTTAATTTATTAAATATTTCAATAACATTTAATAGTTTGCGATGTAATTAAAATCATAATAATTAATTATAAATATAATAAATTTTAATTAATCAAACAAACAGAGACGAATTTCAAACTAAAAAATAATGAGACCCGAACGACAAAAAGTGATGGTTTTTATTTGACAAAATTTAATAAAACCCCATGTTTAATTTAATTAAAATAATTAATGTAAATTTGTTTTTTTGTTTAATTTAATATATGAAATTATGTGGATATTTAACGGCCACATCACCTTTTATTGGATGGAGTTTTAACACCGTTAAATCTACAAACCTTAGATTGATAGTTTTAGATCTTTCAAGTGTTAAATCGATAGAATCCATCTTTCGAGCTCTATATTGATAGATAAACCATCTTTTAGGCTTTGAATTGATAATTCTCCGTTAATTTATTATAACATGCTATCTTTCTTTTCTTTCGTTGGGTTCTAAAAGTAATGCGGGCTATAAGGACAAATGAGTTTAGCAAACTAATATTTATGTTTTAAGTAATTTAGGATATGAAGAATAAAATAGAGGTCAATCAATTTATTTGTTTTTAGTTTTATACTTTTATTCGTGATAATGTCTTTTCTTATGCTTACTATAATTTTCGAATTAGTTCTCTGTTTCACTATCAAATTGTTTAGTTTCTTCTTCATTTTTTTTTCTTAAATTTCAATTTCTTATGTTTTAGTTAAATTTTACACTTATTATTTAGTGTTCATCTTACCCAATTAGGGATTGTTATAATTTTTTAATACTTAATTTTATTTTTTTAGTTATTAATTAATTATTTGAAAAATCAATTTGGCTTAATGAAATACCCCTCAATTTTTATTTTTAATATTTTATTTGGTATATTTTGAAAAAAATAAAAAATAAAACACCAAAATAAATTAAATGATTAAAAATCATAATAAATTTTAATTGGGTATGATGAACCTTAAATAACAAGTAGAAAATTATAGTAAGCACAAGAAATTGAAATTGAAGAAAAACTTTAAAAATTTGATATGTTCAGTTTTTGTTCCAACCGTAACCTTTTTTGTCCCAGATTTAATTTTATTATATTTTTTTTATCCAAAATGATATGTTTCGACATTTTTAGTCCCAAAAAATTAACAACAGTTAAGTGTCCGGTTAGTTTTGGAACTAAAAGTGGGACCAAAAGTGAAATTAAATTTGGGACTAAAAGTTTTGACCATATTCTAATGGGATCAAAAGTGAAATTTACTATAAATTTAAAGTCACATCCGTAGATTAATTTTAGTATCACAACTTATAATTAGTAAACAAAATACATGAATTTACCTATTTTATTTTTAAATAACAAATTAAATTAATCTTCAAGAGATATTGTTATATTTTAAAAACATAATATTGAATATTATGCCATTATTACTTTATTCATATTTGTGAAAAAAATCAAGTATATCCTCCTAGTAAGTATTACACCAATGATCAGTGAGTTTTTTTTTCATGTATAGTTTTCATAATCTTTTTAATTTTTTACAAATAATTGATGACTATGGAATTGAGAATGGACGTGGGAATCGTGATTCAATTCTTGCATACCAACCAATGCTCGAAAAACAAAGATAGCGGTGCCGAACGATAATTTTAATATATCAATCAATACATATGTAGTACGATGGAGAATGCTAATTAAGCAATAGACTCATTAATTACGTGAGAAAGAAAAACGTGTCCAAAATCGTAACCAACTCGTACCTATATAAATGGCAGTTACTCACCATGAAACATAACAATTAAAAACAAAGATTAGTTGAATACAAAGATGTGTAGCATTATAATGCAAGTGCCCATTCCTAAGCCAATTCACAACTTCGATTCAAAACAATCTCGTGTATTAGCAATTGCTGCAACTACCAGCCGGCTCTTTGGAATTTCGACTATATTCAAATGCTCAACAGTGAGTATAAGGTAAAAATATATCATAAATACACACACACACACACAGAGACATACAGCATGCCAGTGTGTGGATGTGGGTACGTAATTTCTAACTTCTTGTTTGGTATATCTTGTTTTTTCGAGAGCAAAATCATTCAGATCTTAAATTCCATATATCTTAACTATGTCTATGAGACAGATCAAAAGGATTTGTACTCAACATCACTAGGATTCAGACTCCTCAGACAACACGGCTTTAGCATCTCTCCGGGTTCTGAAGCTATCTAGCTAACCCATCCAATTTTAATTTAAATAATATTGTTAATTTTGGGGGTTTCAATTTCTCTTGAATTATCACTTCAAAAAAAAAGGAGAGAAAAACGATGATGGGGCTATGTTCTCAATTGCACAATGTGCGTGATAGAGCCTGCACGACCGTGTTAGTCACAAAACGGGCCCTCCGTGCCCGTGTCCACATGCACGCTTGGGCTTTCCCGCATGATGGGGCCTAGGCGCAGGGGTCCGCTCTCACGCAAGTACCTACGTGCCTAGTGCGAGAATTATCTTTTTAGTGTAAATTTTAAAAAACAACACATTAATATTAATATTAAAATATTTATTGAGCGCTATTTTGGTAAAGTGACGACTAAAATAAATAATATAATAATTGATGGCTAAAAAAATGTCTTAACCTTCTAGTGGGTAGTTTTACATATTAACACTTTAATTAATTAATCAAAACTATGTACGTACGTAAGTACTCATGCGTTTTAATTGACTGTAGAAGTATTTGACTGTTTCAAGAATGATGAAGGTACTGATTTCAAGGCAAGTCTTTTACATTATATAAAAGGATTGTTACAATTGTATGAAGCTTCATTCCTTTTTTTTTTATGTCGAGGATAATCTGCAATTACTATCGAGGGAGTGCAAGATTTGATAATGACAGTCTTTTATCATCATCAATTAGTAGTGCGTTGGAGTTCCCTGGTCACTGGAGAGTTCGAATGCCAAATGCGTGATCATTCACTGATGATTATAAGAGGAAAGCCCAAATCGAACATGTATCCAATTGTGCTAGAGCTAGCCAAACTGGAAATTAATATGATTCAAGCACAATTTCAAGAAGAACTAATTAAAAAGAGACCTCTAGGTGATGAATCTGATTTAATATTGTTACATAAAGAGACCTTCGTGTATCTACAATTTTCATCATGTTGTATATATGTAGGTGGTGGGACAGTACCATGCCTTGTTCAACACCTTCCATTTGTGAGATATATATATATATATATATATATGGTACCTTGGAAGAGCTGCAGCCATTAACAACCGCGATTCAAAGGTTAGTAGCATGGATCATATTCATCGACAATATTGTTAGGGTGAATGCGAACTACTAGCTAGCTAGTTCGACTTGATTAATTTTGTGTGTGCACGATTTACTGATTAAATGAGTAAATTTTTGGCAGATTTTGTTGAGGCAAATATGATAGAGGCAACTTGGTACTACAATGGACATACACCTAGTCTCGAAGAATATATGAACAATGCATAGATATCAATCAGAGGCGTGCCGATATTATCCCATATTTTTTTCTGGTTAATAGATTCGATGGAGAAGGGTGTTGAGAGCATGCATAAAACTCGAGATATCTTCCTCTTACATAGGAGACATTCACACACACAGACACACACACACTCACATATAGACAAACACTCCCATACACCTCTGAGACCCAAAATCAAGCTCATTAGACCTTCAGACGATGGGCCATGGGTGGGACGGGTCGGGTCGACCTTCCCCTTTAGGAATAAAATAAAATTTGTGCATGAAAAAATATCACTCATTACACTAAAGAGTATCAGTCGTAACCTTAAAAGTGTCACCTGCTACTTTAATTATATGAGTTTATTATGTCTCAATTATGGTTTAATACATCTAAATTAGGGTTTATTATTCCTAATTAGGGTTTATATTTATTTCATAAAAATTAATTGACGAGCGCAGTGCACGAGCCCATGCGTTACCTTCGAACGAGTGCATTGCGTGAGTCGTCGGATCGGAAAAATTAAATTAATGTACTTTAATTTTAAGGTTCACTAATTTCATTTAGGGTATATATTTTTATTTGAAAAAATTAATTGACGAGAGCAATATATGAGCCCACACACATTAGCGTCGAGCGAGTGTAATGCACTAGTCACCAGATCAAAAAAATTAAATTAATTCTCTTTAATTTTAAAGATCACTAATTTCATTTTAGAGTATATAAATTTATTTCAAAAAAATTAAATTAATTCACTTCAGTTTTAAGTTCACTAATTCTCTAAACTACAAAAAAAATGCTTAATATCGAAAATTTAAATAAAAAAAAATGACTGGCGAGTGGGCGCTTGTGGCCCACATGCCATTTTTTTTGCCCTTTCTTATTAATGGGTATGGTGCACCCAAGTCATTTTCTATAACATCTCTTGTGCCAATCATTTATTTTTATTTTTTTTTAATTCTTTTATTTTTAATTTATTATATTTTAATTTAATTTAATTCTTTTGTATAGGGTTCGTCATTCTCCATTTAGGGTATATTAAAAAAATTATAAAAAAATAGTTATGGCACACGAAATATAATAAGGGAGGCACGCGGGAATCCTTTATCTAAACGAATTATTAAAACAATACCTTGGATGAGGTTAAGAAAGGTGACTTACCAAAACCAAGAAGGATCAGATGGCTTCGGCATGCAACATTCCAAGGTAAATAAATTTCTTACCACGGTGGTATAGGAGGAGGAGGAGAAGAATATTTGACTGTTCTCTTGAAGAAGATATTCTTACAGCATTGGTGTATATCCACTGTAGTACGAATTTGTCTCTTGTAAATATCCTTCAACCAAATCTACCCACTGCATGCCAATAATTTATATCGATTGCCCTACTAAAATATATACGATACATCCTAGTCTACACATTTGCCGTGAGCACTTACTGTATTTTCATTTTGAAGCCATAATTCAAGTGACATCAAACATATATACTATATATAAATGGGATGCTGACGAAACATGATTGAAATTTCATGTTGCACTTTTTCATGTTTAACTATTAAATTTATGATTTTAATAATATTTATTAATTGAATTAAAAAATTATAAAACATAATTTTGAATAAATCAACCGTAAATTATTAATTGAAAAGTGAAAATTAATTATTTAAAAAATAATTATAAACCCATATTCGTTGGGGTGAACCCTGAGAAACAAGCATAAAATTAAACTAAATCAGGAAAAAAAAAATTGAAAAAAAAATACAAGAAAAATTCGTAAGGGCTTCTAAAATTTATTTAGCAATCTCCTTGGCTAAGAGCTTCAATAACTTGGGTATAACTACATTGACTATTTGAGTAGTTATCATAGGGTCGAATTATATCTCCTCTTTCTTAATTTTTCTCCATATCCTGTAGATTCTCACACTACAAGAAAACTTGTTTTGGGCGACGGAATTGGCGACGGAACACATTCCGTCAACACGGGCGACGGAAAGGCGACGGATGTAGCGGTCGCCACGTGGGGCGACGGAATTAGCGACGGACTGTTCGTCGGACAGTTTCCGTCGCCCTATTTTTTATTTTTTATTTTAATTCTGCAGAAATGAGGCGACAAAACTATTTCGTCGCCTATTTTTTTTAATTTTTTTTACGGAATAATAGGGTGTAGCGCCCCAATAAATATAGTGGAGACTGACCCTAATGTAATCACATATAAACTATAACATATTCATAACATGAATATATTCATAAGTAATTGCACCGGAGTGCCATATTCGGAATTCCTCATATCATGAGTCGTGTCAATCCACATTGAGCAACATAAGCATAAATAATTTTTCATAGCAGACGAAAGTTTAAATATATTTTCGAAAGTATTTTAGTAAGTAAACCCACCTTATAGCTAAATTAGCTGAAGCTTTAATCACGACTTCTCATCCGAAGCTAGCTATCGGATTAAGACCTTATGCTTAAATATAGGAATAACCTTAATGGTCGTCCTAAACGGGTCTCGGGTTAGGACCTATACATCAGAACTATATCTTAATAACATATTAATCTTCTAAACATATACTATAATGTAAATAAGGATCTAGGGAACGAGTCCCTAAAATAAGAGCGTAACCTGACGTCGCTTAAAGGTCGAATGGTTGATCCTAGCTTAAAAAAAATGTAACAGAGTCCTCGATCGTGCAAATAAATGCCTTAAATACATAAAGAAAAATTATCATACTTAATGTATGATTTAAAGAATCATATAATAAAATGGATAATTGATTTATTATATCATACACTTAATTTTCAAACTTAATTTCAATTAAGCAAAATGACAAAATAAAAATAAGATAAAATGATAATAATTTTGGTAGCCAAGAGGGTTTGAACACATAACCAATAACATAAAATAAATCAATAAAAGAATAATCACTAGGTTAGAAGAATTTATACAACATTAATTAAACTGTTTTAATTAAATACACTCATAAATGCTTAAGTAAAAAAAAAAGATTATAAAATGTATCAAGAGGGGTCGAACCCTTGACCTATGGTTATTAAAACAAAACATTAGCCATTAGACTATATGGCATTTTCAAAATTTAAAGCATGGTGTTAGTTAGGTAAAGGTGGTAATGCATGCATTAATTAAAGTAAAATAAAAATAACTGTTTCCAAGAAGAATTGAACCCTAGACCTTAAAATATTAATATCGTACTTTAACCATTAAGCTAAAGATCATTTTCATTAATTTTGTTAAGCTTTTACTTAAATATAGCTCATAATGATTTTGGAATAAATGCATAAATAAAAAGATCTATAAAGATTTCGAACCCTTGCCCCTTTAATTAATTGTTTTAGAACTTATCCATTAAACCATATCAAATTTCAAAATTTATAACATACTTTTAGTTAAATAAGGTATAAATTAATTGGAAATAAATGGTTTAACAAAATGTTTACAAAGGTTTCGAACACTTGACCCCTAAAATTAAATTTGAACACTAACCATCAAACCACATCTAATTTTCAAAAATTAAAGCATGTTTTTAATTAAATAAGACTGTTTAACATTAAATACGAGGTCCTAAAAATGTATTTTATAAGATTCGAACACTAGACCTATCATTATTAAATCAAAACTCCAACCATTAAGCAAGATATCATTTCCGAAAATTATATCATTTTATTTTATTTAATAACTTAGAAAATACATAAAATAATTTAAAATACATGAATTAATTAAAATAATAAACTGCTTCAAGCATATTTGAACCTTAGACATTTGCATATAAAATTAAATGATTATCCATTAGGCTATAATTGAATCTTTGAAATATATACCAAAATTTATAATTAATATGTGTCAAAAACATATGCCTAAATAAAAAAAAAAATGCTACTAGCAAAGATTAATCCATAGCTCATGTAATTTAATTGATAGAGATTTAATCATTGGATTAAGATCAATTTTTTATAAGTATTTCTAAGCTTTTTAGTTATACTTATCTACATTATAATATCATAAAATATAAAATAAATAAATAAAAGAAAATAAAAATTAAAACTCCCGCACACATACAACCTGTAACAGCCCGGTCTTGAAAAAGGGATTAACGAATGGGGACGGGGTGTTATTGAGGGATTAATACGAAACATGCAGAAGATTTTCAAAAAGGGTTTACAGATAGAGATACACTTTCGAAAGATAGACGATGATACTCGAAATTACTTGAATTAGAAAGAAACATACTTTGCAGAATATGATGAATGAGAAACTCTAACTAATCAGATACCAACAAGCATAGATCCATTCATAGGTCAAAGCGAATAAACAGATACCAATATACTCAAGCCTCTCCATAGGCGAAAGGAAAATATGCTCGAGAAGCAGGAATAGAACTTAATATGCATCATTATATAAATAAGATCATGTTTGGGCATTTGTTCATAGAAACTTGAATAGAGTGACATGTCTTAGAATCAGATAATATTTATCAGAGTAGCATAATCATAGTGGAATTTAAGCACTTATACTATAGAAAAAACTTGGCAACCAACCCACATCCACAGCCACCATCATCCTCAGCATCTCAACCTGAAAACATTTAAAAAAGAGGGCGTGATCACTAATGTACTCAGTGGATTTTGACAAAAGCTTCTTTAATAACTTGAGAAATATCCAATAATCAACTGGCGGTATATGGAGAGCAAAACGCAAAAGCCCTCTCCATATCCGCAAAACCTTTTCTTTACTTTTGGGCCCAACATTGGCTCAAACTTGATGTCAACTGCACCCTTAGGCATGCCATAGGATAGAAGAGGGGTTATCTCAAATAGCTAAATGAGTTTGCGAGGGCATTAACCTAGCAGTGACTCACTTAAATGATCAAAGATTATTAATCCTGAGCTCGATCCTGGCTATAAAAGCTATATTCTTCCTTGCTTAACTTCCTTCCTTTCTTAACTTAGCTTCCTTTCCTTAACTTAGCTAGAATTATTGAGCCTAGATGTTAGGAAAATTGTTGGGAAAATCTCAAATGACGGTTTTGATGAAATGTCAAAACATGAGTGATCATTTAATGAAAAACTGCAGGTTATGATAAGCTGGAAATCTAGGGTAATGACCAAATAAGAGTTCGAGCTGAGATGAGAGACAACTATTCAGAAGCATGGTCAACCAGCTTGCAGGTTGCCTTGATCAGACCAGTCAAAGTAAACTTTTCAAGCTTGGGATAAGCTGTAAAGGGGGAAGAGAACCTTGGAGACTGGTAGGCACCAAGAGATGAGTTGATCATCAGTCTTAGTAAAAAGCCAGGATAGACTGATGAACAGAGTCAGCTTGAAAGCTGAAACTGATCTGATCAAAGATCAGTCAGAGCCAATCCTAAACTGATCAAAGATCAGTTTACTGATAAAATTGCTCTGAATGCTTTGAGCCTTCACTCAACTGACCATAGATCAGTTCAGAGAAAGAAAAGGTAAAAGCTTAATCAGTAGCCAACTGATTAGTCTAGAGTTGGAAGCTGATAAGTCAGCTTAACTAGACTACATCATGATGAAAGCTCAAGATAGCTGAAGATCTGCCAATTGAACAATCTCAGAGCCGAAAGCTGAAATAGCTGAGAGCCTATCAGCTGAATCACCCGCTCCTACTGACAAGCAGTTAATGAAGATCTTATCAAGAAATCTTTATAAGATCCTGATGATCTGAGAGCAGTGAATATTAAAGTCAAAACGGCTAGTTCATTAAAAAGAGCTTCAAAACGGCTACAAGCATTAAATTGTTGTCGGTGATTTCTAAACATCACCGTTCATAACGGTCAAAATTCACTCATCTTTTTAAAGAGGGTGAAATCAATTTTGGCTAAGACTTTCGCCAATCTAATTTTGCTATTTTGCAGAACGAGCTATTTCTTTTCTCTCTCTACAGCTCAAAGCTCATATCTCTCAAAGTGCGAAAAGTCTCATACTGAGAAGGCGTGCTTCAAGTCAAGCAAGCTGCTAAGCTGACGCAGAATTCCAGCAAGAGCAAAACTTCTCAGTACAGCCCTCAAAGATCAACCACCCAGCTCAAGAGAAAGGAGCATTCCAGGTTGATAACAGATTCAAGACTGTTCTCTTGAAGATCGAGCGAGATCTAAAATCGTGTAAAGACGGGCAATAGAACCTAAAGTCTCAGTGAGTAGTTGGGATCGGTAAGTGTGAGCTGTCGACCCAGAAACTGGTTGAGGAGGAGCGTGTACCAACGGGTCCGTTCCTCCGGGACAGTAACAGTTGGAAAGGAGGCCGCGCTCGGGTTGAAGGGTGCCGTTTTCATGTCCAACAGGAATTCTTCACTGTGTAATTGTAATAAAGAAACTTTAATCTTGCATAGTGGATTGCCATTCTGCGGAAGGAAGAGAGGACGTAGAAGCAGGAAGCTTCGAACCTCTATAAATCTCTGTGTGTGCTGTTCTTATTGTTCTTCAGTTTTTGCAAGTTCTTTAATTGCACACATTCACACACAGATTAAACTGACAAGCTTTAGCTACGTCTTCCAGCTATTAGTTGAAAACTGATTAGCTCACCAGCTAAGCTTCTGTATACTTCACTCAACTGATCAGTTAGCACAGATAAATCTTAAAAGCGAGTCAGGGCCCTATCTATTCCGCATCTGTTCAAAGTTTTTGAAGTCAGTTTATTCACCCCCCTCTAAACTGATAAAGGCTCGCACTGGGACCAACAAGTGGTATCAGAGCGGTTGATTCTAAGGATCAGCCGTTTCTGCAGATCATTTGAATCAGATCTGTTTATCTGTGCTAATCTCTTAAGCTATGGAAAACCATAAGCTACCTCTCTTTTCAGTTGAGAACTATGACAATTGGAGTAGGAGGATGAAAGCTCATCTATGCTCCATCCATGAAAATATGTGGGAGGTGATCGAAGACGGTCCAATCATCATAATGATGGACAATGAAGCCCACATCATGGATGTCAACCAACCAGCCAAGATCCCGAAACCAACTCATCTTCTCACGGGTGAAGAGAAGAAGTTGAAAAATCTAGAGTTTGGTTCTCAAGCAGCACTCTTCCAGACTCTAGATGAGGATCGCATGAAGGACACGAAAAACTGCAGAACAGCAAAGGAGATTTGGGATCTTCTTGCAGATTTGTGCAGAGAGTCCGAAGCCATCAAAGGAAACAAGATCCAGCTGGCAGTTGATAAATATGAGTCCTTCATATTGCAGTCGGAAGAAAGCATCTCGAGCCTAGAAACAAGATTTCTTAGAATCATAAGCGAGATGAACAATCTGGGAAAAAACTATCCCAACAGTGAGATGAACTTGAAAATTCTTGATAATCTCACTGATGAATGGGATATGAAAGTAATTGCTACTAAAGAGTCGAGAGACTTGAATAACATTACTCCCAGAGAGTTATTTGGATCTCTCAAAGCTCATGAGTACACCCTAAATCGAAAGAGAGAAGCATCCACTTCCTCTTCTCATGATGCTTCTTTCTATGCGGAAAGAAATCGATTCAGAGAAGCCCGCGGAAGAAACAACTTCCAACCAAGAGGCTCGCCTATCAGAGAGAATCTTGGAGGATCGGTGACAGATCGAAGAAGAGAGTCATCCGATAAAAAGGAGATCCTGACTGAGAATTTGAATGAGCAAATCCAGTCAATGATAAGATTGCTGGAGAAACTAAGAAAAGTCAGAGATCAACAATCAGCTCAACCCCAAGCTGATGAAGCTGCAAAAGGTGAGAGGAACCAGCAGCCAGCTGATCGTCCAGCTGAACAATTCAGGTTGGCAAACAGGAACATAGAGGAATGTTTCCACTGCCACAAGTAAGGACATTATAGATACGAGTGTCCAGAGCTTCCTGAAGATAAAAAGGCCAAAGTGAGGAGAAGCTTCTTCAAAAGGAAAGCAATTATCGCAAATTCTGAGAATGCTATACTGGACGATTCGGACTACCCATCTGGAATCGACTCAGACGGCTACAGCTCCGATGATGAAGCTCTACTATGCCTCATGGCTGACAATGATGAAGAGGTTAGTCAAGCTGACTCAATAACCTCATTTTATCATATACATGAAGCATCGATCTCTAGGAACGAACTGGATGAACAGTTACGAATTCTAGAAGATCAATTAGCTTATGTATCAAGTATGCATGTTGAAATGAAGAGTGAGAATGATGAGCTAAGAAGAAAAGTTGATGAGCTAAGCGCTGAAAATCAACGACTAAAAGGTCTTGATGTTCAGACAATAGAAATGGATCAGCTGAAGTTGAGAAATGCAGAACTGGAAGCTGAGAATAAGAAGCTCAAGCAAGAAATTCTTGAAAGGGATGAATTATCTCTCAAATTCAAGAAGAGATCCCAGACTCTTGATGAAATCTTAAGTCATCAGAGAACTGAATCTGGGAGTCCAGGGCTAGGATATAGTAAGTACACTGCCGCTGAGAAGGGTAAGGCAGTTGTACAGAGCTGTGAATCTGGAATCCTGAAAGGATTCACAAGACCAGCTCAGTTCCCTCCAGTTGAGGAGTCAAGAGACAAAGGCATCTTAAAAACTCCTCAACCTCAGCCCAGAGACCAGACTGATCTATCGAGAAGGGCAACTCGAAGACAGTCAGTCTTTCAAAGGCTTGGTTCTCAGTCAAAGCCACCAGTTCAACAAAGATCAGCTCAGTAGTCCAGATCTACTGCTCGATCAAAAGCTCGTCCAGAGCCAAACTTCCAGCAAAAGCCCTCATCTCACTCAAGATATTCAAATCAATCGAAATTTGAAGATCAACTAAGATCATTCTTTCAGAGAAGATCATCAGTTCAAAACATGCCATCAATGGCTCAACCAAGAGCTGTAACCTCTTCCAGGCAAGCCTATCCTCAAAGGCCACTTGTGTATCAACCTGGGAATGCCTCAAATCCCAAGAGAAATATACACACGAGATTGTACTATGCAAAATAGCATAAATCAATCTCCCTGGAAGAATTTACTCCAAATGACTTTGCAACCCAGTATGATGAGTACTTGAACTCAAGTGATCAACCAACAATTAATCCCGCTCATAACTGGCTTGGAAAAAGGCCATTTCACGAAGGCCAAACAGCTCAAAGTCAAAGGTCTATTACAAACTGGCCAAGACAAAGAGCAACAAAGTCACAAGATGAGAGGATATTAGTTGAGGTCTTTTATCCTAACACTCATCGGAGATACAGATCAATGGACTCAACTCTCAATCGAAGAGTTATAAGAAGTCCAGAGTTGATCAGGAGATCAAATTCTGAAGGATCTCTCAATCAACAAGATCCAAAAGTGTGGCGAATGTGGATTCCTAAATATCTGTTTAACCTCCCAGGACACGATATTACACGGGTACCTAAAACCTGATCTCTGTCTTGTAGGAAAAGAGCATCCTATCCAAGAAAAAGGTCAAAGATACATGGTATCTGGATAGCAGGTGCTCAAAACACATGACCGGAGACAAGAATGATCTTGATGGTTATAAAGAGGTTAAGGGACCACTAGTCACTTTTGGAGACAACTCAAAGAGCCGAACCATTGGAGAAGGGTTCGTGGTCAAAGAAAAAGTTGTCGTGAATGGCGTGTCACATGTCGAAGGACTGAGGCACAAACTGCTGAGCATCAGCTAGCTTTGTGACAATGGGTACTCAGTTGACTTCAGCAATAGCTCATGTGACATCAGGAACAAGTCAATTGGAGCCATACTCCTGACTGGAGTAAGAAAAGGTAACATGTATGTAGTTGATTGGTCAACCGGTTATTCAGAAGCTTGCTTTCTCTCCAAAGGTTCAACTGAAGCAAGCTGGCTGTGGCATCGATGATTGAATCATCTCAACTTCAAAACTATCAACTACCCTGCCAAGAAGGAGCTAGTTGATGGGCTTCCCAAGGAGATCTACAAGAAAACTGGTGTCTGCGGACCATGCCAGAAAGAGAAGCAGATGAAGTCGTCGTTTAAAAACAAAAGTCATCCTCAAGGAACAACTGACATTCTTCAGTTACTTCACATGGACTTATTTGGGCCTGTGAGACCACCAACCCCCAGAGGCAAAAGGTTTACACTTGTAGTAGTAGATGACTACTCAAGATATACCTGGGTGGAGTTCCTAAGAAGTAAGGATGAGACTTTTGAGAAGCTATCAACATTGATCAGGAGATTGCAGACTGACAAGGGAAAATCAGTTCAAAGGATAAGATCCGACAATGGAACTGAATTTGTCAATCAGCAAATGATCAAGTTCCTGAGTGAACTAGGAATCACTCATGAACATTCTGCTGTAAGAAATCCTCAACAAAACGGCGTAGCTGAAAGAAGGAATCGCACGCTAAAGGAGGCGACAAGAGCAGTGATAACAGATGCCAACATAGCTGAATGTTATTGGGTAGAAGCAGCTTACACAATCTGCTACACCCAGAATAGAAGTGCCATCGTTATCAACCATGACAAAACACCCTACGAGCTATTCAAGGGTCGTAAGCCTTCTATCTCTTATTTTAAGATATTTGGCTGCAAATGTTATATCCACAATAATGGCAAATCCCAGCTGAAAGCTTCAGTGCCAAAGCTGATGAGGGAATATTTCTCGGCTATAATGCCCCTCATTCTCAAGCTTACAGAGTGTTCAACAAAAGGACACTAGTTGTGGAAGTAACATGTCATGTGTTGTTTGATGAGCTTGCCAATGAGTACAGAAACAAAAAGGAGAACTGTACATCGGAGCAAGCATTGCCTAGTGAAAGCCTGCTGGACTATGTTGATCACATTGTCCCAGAGCAGTTTGAAGTTTCGCTAGAAAATGGCATAGAAACTGATTCTAGACCTGTTAAAGATAACTTGGTCACTGACGATATAAATCGTCATGAAACCCAAAACCCCTTAACTAGGACAGGGGAAAGAATCAGTGAAAATGAAGAACAAGCTAAGGCCAATACAGAGGCCGAAGAAGAAGCCAAAGAATCAGCTGACAAAGAAGCAGAAAGATCGGTTGCTGGAACAACTGATGAAGCAGCTGAAGGCGCAAAAGAGACAATCATTCCAAAATGGCTTCGAAGTCATCCAGTCGACAAAATCGTTGGGGATCCAAGAAGTAAAGTTCAGACCAGAGGGTCAACAGAGCATGCACTCTTCACATGCTTCATCTCACAGATGGAACCAGCCAACATCAAAGAAGCACTTGAAGATTCAGACTGGATTATAGCTATGCAAGAAGAGCTGAACCAGTTCACAAGAAATGACGTATGGTTTCTTGTTGATAGGCTGAAAACTCAAAAAGTCATTGGGACTAAATGGGTCTTTCGCAACAAACTGGATGAACAAGGCGTGATCACAAGGAACAATGCCAGACTAGTAGTCAAGGGTTACTCACAAAGTGAAGGGATCGACTTTGATGAGACATTCGCACTAGTTGCAAGATTAGAGGCCATCAGATTGTTCCTCGCCTATGCAGCTCACAACAATTTCATGGTCTATCAAATGGACGTGAAAAGTGCATTCTTGCAAGGAATGCTCAAGGAGAACGTGTATGTAGAGCAACCTCCAGGCTTCGAAATTGGAGACCAAGTCTACAAGCTGAAGAAAGCTCTATATGGTCTGAAGCAGGCCTCAAGAGCTTGGTATGAAACCCTCACAACGTTCTTGCTAAAGAATGGGTTTCAGAAAGGAGTTGTTGATCGTACTCTATTCAGAATAGAACGATCAGTTGAGATCTTGATGGTTCAAATTTATGTGGATGACATAATATTTGGATCTAAGAGCAAAGATCTCTGCAATCGATTCGCACAACTAATGCAAAGCGAATTCGAGATGAGCATGATGGAAGAAATGACATTCTTCGTCGGACTCCAAGTATAGCAGCTCAAGGATGGAATCTTCATCAGCCAAGCCAAATATACCAAGGAGCTTGTCAAGAAGTTTGGAACCAACAAGGGAAAAGCTCTCAAAATTCCAATGAATACGTCAGTGCAGCTGACTCTCGATGAAGAAGGAGAATCAGTCAGTCAAACGTACTACAGAAGAATCATTGGATCCCTTCTTTACCTGACCGCCAGCCGACCAGATATCTCCTACTCAGTCGAACTATGTGCAAGGTTCCAAGCCAATCCGAAGAAAAGTCATCTTGAAGTAGCAAAAAGGATTATGAAGTATCTCAAGGGAACTATAAATCTTGGATTATGGTATCCCAGATATGACAGCTTGAGTCTAATCGGCTATTCAGACTCAAACTTCGGCGGATGCAAAATTGATCGAAAAAGCACCAGCGGAACATGTCAGTTTCTTGGAAACAAACTGATATCCTGGTTTAGCAAGAAGCAGCACTTAGTTGCCACGTCAACAACTGAAACGGAATATGTAGCTGCTGGAAGCTGTTGTGTTCAAATCTTATGGATGAAGCAACAGCTCAAGGATTACAAGGTGGAGACTAAAGAAGTGCTAATCTACTGTGACAACAATAGTGCTATTGCAATATCTCAAAATCCAGTATTTCATTCAAGGACAAAGCACATTGATATCAGGCACCACTTCATCAGAGATCATATTGAAAAGAAAGACATATGCATCAAATATGTCAACACGGAGAAACAAATAGCCGACATCTTCACCAAGCCATTGCCAGAAGCTAGATTCGTTGAGCTATGCATCCAATTGGGATTGCTTGAACTAGCTTCAAAAGAGGATGATGATCATCCAACAGAAGGAGTGAAGAGGAGCACTCCTACTAATGATGAGAACTGACTTAAGAGGGCATCAGTATTCTGAGCTTTGGAGCTTAAACTGATACAGCCTACGACAGTTCTAAAAAGAGTGGCAAAAGGCTGCAAGAAAGCTGTTGAAAATAAGTAAAACTGATTGCAAAAGGCATCAGTTCTCAACCAGTCATATTCAACTAATGAGAACAGTTGAATTCAAAACTGACTGATAAAGACAAAGCTACAGCTGAAGGAAGCAGCTGACAAGCTTAGGCTGAGCAAAGCTGAAGAGGACAGCTTAAGCTGACAAAGGAGTCAAAGCTGAAAAGACTCCAGCTGGAATTGATCACTCCAAGCCAAGAGGATCATCAGTCGAGAAGGCAACTGATGACGTCAGCAGCTCAAACGCCACGTGGAGACTATAGGAGAGCAACAATCAGATAAGCTCAAATTGAATTTATTACTGAACGGTAAAATGACGTGTCTCCTAAATGTTACCATTGGACCCACTCTCTCTCCTCTCATTAATCTCAACGGATAAATCTGAAATAAAAATCGACAGATTAATCAGAACCGTTTGATTTTAATCCCTTTATACCGTTGGATTTATCAATTGCTTGAATCTATAAATAGGTCAGCAGCCTCTTCAACCCTTCACATAGCTGATCATAAAAATTTAAGCATCTAGTCTCTCAAAATTCATTCAGAGTCCCACCTCCATCTCAAATCCCTACAAACAATTTTGAATTACTACTTTGAAATGGCCCAATATTCTTCCAACCCTGTTAGAAGACCTCTCAACTTCAGAATCTCTGGAGATGAGTCAAGAGCATTTTCTGAAGACATAGGTCATGACAAAATACTAAGCCCAACCAACACCAGACGATTCACTAACTTCTCTCAGTTGAGGGAAGTAATCCTTACCCTAATTGGAAATGCACATCTGAAGAAGTACACTGAATGCGCTCCCACAAGAGTATATCCAGAGGCGGTAGCAGAATTCTTTCTCAACTCCTTCAGCGAGGAAGATTCGTGGATAATCACGAGTGAAATAAGGGGGATACAGGTTCTGATTACTCCTTCCGTTCTAAGAAACATCTTTGGGCTTCCAGAAGGAAGGGAAAAGGTGGAGGAAACAACTGTGAATATAAGATACTGCTACAATAGATGGGCCACTTCTCCATCCACAGAAGACTTTCAAAGTACTCATTCAAAATCCAGATTCCAAAAGGAATTTCAAGTCCTTGCAGCAGTAGCCACACAGATGATGCTAGGATCATGTGAAGGACAAGATGAAATGTCTGAATTAAAGTACAAAATCTGCAATGCCATCTGGGAAGTAAAAGGAATAGATTGGGCATCATTCCTCTTCAAGAGCTAAAGAGACTTGTAGACATAGTGGAAAAAGAAACGAGAAGCAGCCTGTGCTTCCCACAAAAGATGTACTACATCAACCGAATCAGCTTCATTCTTGAAAAACTACTTCCTGACTCAATGGCGGAGGAAACAAATTATCAGTCGGTGGATCCTGATGATTTTGTTCCAAGAGTAGCAGAAGGAGCACTACCTCCACTGACAATTAGAGAGCCATAGTCACGATTGAGGCAGAAATTCATACCCTTTTGTCAAGAAGACAAAGGAAAAGGAAAGGCCAAGGTCATCAGATCAATAGTTCAGTCATCTCATGACTTTGATGACGTCCTAAATGCCGTTGATAGATATCAATCCTCAGGAGAGGAGGATAAAAAGGAAAGGGACTCTAGGCGAAGTCCATTTGAATGGAAGACTATCTCCCCAACACAGTCTGAAATAGTTGACAAGCCAACTGAAGGACGCCAAAATGTCATGCATCAGCTGAGGATTCATCGCTCAACTGGTGGTCTGAGGACAAGATTAAAGGTCTAATCTTGCTATTGAATGAATACAGTAAATGGCGTCACCTATCTCACAAAATTCGACCACCATAGTATTCTACTCCAAGATCTTCTGTTGTATTCCCGGACTGTATCTAGATTCAGAGTGGGCTGAAATCTACTAGATAGAGTTGTGAAATCTGTGGATAACTTTGAGAGACAAAGAGGGGCTGATTTCTTATGCTTAAAATTTTCGAACCCACCTCCTCTATTTATAGGGGAGGTGGCCGAAAATTCAACTCCCAACCCTACTAGGTTTGGGCCTCTATCTCAAGTTCAATATCCAGTCCACTTTCAGTCAATTGGGCTACAACAGGGATCTAGAAGAATATTAAATTGGCCTACTAATTTATTTAATATCCAATATCCAATAAAATTAGGATATAATTAAATAAATTAAGTTTTACTTTTATTCCACTAAAGAAGTAAAACTAACCTACCAATTTAATACATATTTATGAATATGCTTTCTCCTTTAGTCCAGCCATTCCCCGTGTTTAAGATATAATGTTCATTAATTAATTATGTCAGCCTCTGACAGCTATAATTAATGAACATCTAAAACTTTGAGTAGTACCACACAAGCTTTATTCATGTACGGAAAAAATTCCACCTGCAGGGTTTCAATATGAACTTATGTTTCCTCAAGAGAACATCATCAACATGGCGCACCAGGACATGGTGCTCATGCATACTGCTCGAGACATCATGTATACATTGTTATTACCCAAGATATCAAATTCGATCTACGAAAAGATCTCACACATTGATAAATCAAAGTAATAAACAACGCACACATATGCTCACCAATATCACATGAGTTCAGAACCCGAACTCTGTGGATCTTTATTCTCTCAGTAACTGGGTCAGAGCCAGAGAATAGTATCCTATCGTGATCCTCCTCAATACACTAATGAGTGTACTAGAATAATCAGTTAGTCAAGATAAACTAACTTGTCAGATTATTCTACGATGTAACGATGGTGTGTTCAGGACCATCTAAGCCGTGAGCTCTTTCATACATTACAAGGTTCTAATGATATGATCTTACCGTGTGACTACCCACACCATATCATCTACAAATGTAAGTATATGGAACATTGCATAGTGATGTGTGAAATTTTAGTTTTAAAACTCGAATCAACTTGCAAGTGAACAAGTAAATGTAGAACAGGATGAAACGAGGTCGAATCCACAGGGAAAAAGAAAATTAAATAAGCACGTACTATGACATCGGCTCCTATTTGTTATCTAGACGACGAAATGGATAATTGTTTGATTTAAAACTAACTAAACAATAAAGCAAAGTAAATAATTGTAATTAACAAACAAATTGGGCAATTAAGGAAAGGAACACTTTCGGGGTTGGTTTTATTGGATTAATTAACACAAAATCTAATTATAATGGATGTTTAATTTCCAATTCAAGATTACCAAGGCGATCTCAAATTTATTCTATATCTCCTCTCGAAGCATATAGAATATGGGGCACATGCATAGGATTATTGTCTCCAACTAATACCTAAGTGTGCTTACCAAGAGCACCAAGGATCTATGCCTCAACAACTATCTCAAACCTCTCGATTTTATTTATAATTGCTCTTTGAATTCTAGGATCCTATGTTGAAGCTCATCTCTCGAATTTTGAATCAACATACATAATCATGCTAATTAATTATCAATTAGTTCTCACCAATCAACAATACATAACACTCATACATAACAAGAATCCAAAGCATAATCAAGAACCATTAAACATCCAAAATAAACATCATTTATATCTCATAATCCAAATAAAACTAACACCCAAGAGTATCAAAGATTTAGCTTCTCATAATTACATGGGTAACCAAAATTTCTACAAGAAGGAACATGATTTTAACAAAATTAAAGAACAAAAGAACCCGGATGGATGTTTTGGCCTTCAAATCTTGCTTCAACTTTGTTCTTCTTGCCCAATCTTCAATTCCCTTTCTTCTGTCTTCTTCTCCAAGTATTTCTCTCTCTAAAAGTGGCTAAGGGTAGAATGGAATGACCTAATTTTGTATTGGGGTGAGTTTATATAGTGGAGGAATAAAAGAATTAAAAGAAAATCAAAAATGGGGGAAAAAAGATGAAAAATCTGAAAACGTGACACAAGGGCGCGACACGGGGCCCGTCGCGCCTCTTCGGCTCGCGTCGTGCCAGGATGGCGTGACCTGCACGGAGGATGCTGGCTCGGGTCGCGTTGTAGGTAGTGGAAAATCAGCCGCGGACACGGAGCAGCAGTCGCGGTGCTGGGCTGGCTCGGGTTGCGCCTACAGCCCTGCTCCGATACCTTTCACGGTTTTACTTCGTTCTCTCTTGTTTCTTATCCGATTGAGATGATTTAACTTGCACCGTGCTTCCAATTCGATCCTCTATCTTCCCATGGCATTGAATCACTCAAAAATTCATTTATTCATCCACAATTTTCTGCAAAACTCAAATAAAAAACAAAACTCTCAAGTAGGAAGGTTAAGAGCGCAATTTGGGTTAAAACACATGCAAAACTCTTCAATTCACTTCATTTAAACCTCAAAATATTGTGCCAAAATACCACTCATCACATAGAACAATTATAGAACATAATCTAAATGCAAACAATGACTGCAATAACTTTCATTTCATATCATCATATCATCAGAAAAGTATACAAAGACAAGTCTTCCAGTACACAAAACTAACAATCTCCCACTTATACTTGAAGCATATCTTTCTAGCATAATAACTAACTGGCTAACTCTCCAATCAAAACTATCAACTCAAACTGTGCCACCAGGTCTGCATCTCACTCCCATTTTCTCCACGTGACCATCAAAGGTCTTAGCCGGCAGGCTCTTCGTGAATGGATCAGCCAGGTTGTCCTCTGATGCAATATTGACCACCGCCACGTCTCCTCTCTTAACGATTTCTCATATAAGATGGTACTTTCTCTCTATGTGTTTACTTGCCTTGTGGGCTCTAGGTTCCTTCGAATTTGCCCAAGCCCACTAGGAACCCGCGGAGCCAGACAGCCTCTTTTGCAGCCTCAGAGATAGCTACATACTCGGCTTTTATGGTGGAATCCGTAATGCATTTCTGTTTAATGCTCCTCTATGCGATGGCTCCACCTCCTAATGTAAACACATAGCCTGAGGTAGACTTACTCTGATCTTTGTCGGATTGAAAATCTGAGTCCGTGTAACCTAAAGGTACTAGACTATCAGAGCGGAAAACCAACATGTAATCTCGAGTCCTTTTAAGGTACTTCAGAATGTTTTTTACTGCAGTCCAATGACCTTGTCCAGGGTAAGACTGATATCTGCTTACCATGCCAACGGCATAACATATATCAGGCCTAGTGCATAGCATAGCATACATCAAACTTCCCACAGCCGAAGCATATGGTACTTTCTTCATTTCCTCTATCTCAGACTGTGTTTGGGGACACATTTCCTTGGATAGATGAATTCCATGCCTGTAAGGTATAAAACCTTTCTTGGAATCTTGCATGCCAAATCTAGCTAGCACTATATCGATATAAGTCGCCTGGGACATACATAACGTCCTTTTCTGGCGATCTCGAATGATCTTGATACCAAGGACATGTCCGGCTTCACCCAGATCTTTCATATCGAACTGCTCGGACAACCACACCCTAATGTTTGACAATGCCTTCTTACTATTTCTAATAAGCAAGATGTCATCAACATAAAGTACGAGGAATGCCACCACGTTTCCGTCATATTTCTTGTACACACAGCTCTCATCCGGACTTTGCACGAATCCATATGACTGGATAACCTCGTCAAATCGGATGTTCCAAGATCTTGATGCCTGCTTAAGTCCATAAATGGATCTCTTAAGCTTACACACCAAGTACTCTTGGCCCTTAGCAATGAATCCCTCTGGTTGCTTCATGTGGATGTTTTCCTCAAGACTTCCGTTTAGGAAAGCTGTCTTGACATCCATCTGCCAGATCTCATAATCCAAATGAGCGGAAATAGACAAGAGAATCCGGATTGACTTAAGCATGGCTACCGGTGAAAAGGTTTCCTCATAATCGATCCCTTCTTTCTGAGTATACCCTTTTTCCACCAATCTTGCCTTGAAGGTTTCAACCTTCCCATCAGATCCTCTCTTGTGTTTGTAGACCCACTTACATCTAATGGGTTTTACCCCATCTTGTGGTTCTACAAGTTCCCAGACTTGATTGCGATCCATAGATCCAATCTCAGACTCCATTGTAGTTTTCCAAGAATCTGCATCTTTATCTCGAATTGCCTCATCATAGGTCCTGGGATCCAATTCATTGAGATCTTCTGGGAAATCTGAAGCCTCTCCCAGACCAATGAATCTATCAGATTGGTGTACAACCCTCCCACTGCGACGAGGCAGTTCCTGTACTTCTGTGACACGTTGTTCAGTGTTTGGTGGTTCCTCTTCTTGTACAACCGGTGTAGGATTCGATCCTCCCCTTAACTCCTCAAGGATGATTTGACTCTTTGGTTTGTAGTTTATAACATAGTCTTCTTCTAAGAATCGAGCATTGGTGCTAACAATGATCTTCTGATCCTTAGGACTATAAAACAAACCACCTTTCGTTCCTCTAGGATATCCAACAAACAACCTTACATCAGTACGAGGAGCCATCTTATCAGCTTCCTTGTCCAACACGTGTGCTGGGCTACCCCAAATCTGAATATGGTTCAAACTGGGCTTTCGTCCAGTCTATAGTTCGGTGGGTGTAGAAGGAACTGATTTCGATGGAACCAAGTTGAGAATATAAGCTGCCGTTTCCAGAGCATATCCCCAGAATGAAATGGGCAACTCAGAATAACTCATCATCGATCTAACCATCTCTAATAGTGTTCAATTCCTTCTTTCCGCCACACCATTCTGCTGTGGCGTTTCAGGCGCAGTCAACTGGGACATAATCCCATTCTCTGCCATGTAATCCCTAAATTCGCTTGAGAGGTACTCACCACCATGATCAGAACATAGTGACTTGATACTTCTGCCTGTTCGTTTCTCCGCTTCCGCCTTAAACTCTTTGAATTTCTCAAAGCATTCAGACTTGTGACGCAATAGGTAGATATAACCGTATCTAGAGTAATCATCAATGAGAGTGATGAAATACTCGAACCCTCCTCGAGCTTGAACTGACATAGGGCCGCACAGGTCAGAGTGAATCAAATCTAATATCCCTTCGGATCTATTTTCTTTTGACTGGAAAGGACGCTTGGTCATTTTACCTTCCAAACAGGATTCACACAAAGGAAACGATCCCAGTACCAAAGAAGATAATGGTCCATTGTTTACAAGCCTTTGTATCCTCTTAAGGTTAATATGACCTGGCCTTAGATGCCAAAGATAGGTTTGATTCAGTTCCGAAGGTTCTTTTCTCTTGTTAGGGTTTATGATTGATGTATTCAACAGTTGTCTTTGCGTAGTGTTTTCAGTTGGTTTAAGAAAGTATAAGTGTTCATCCAATGTACCAGAATAGATAAAATGTTTACCACTAAAGATAACTACTTTGTTATCAAAAGAAACATAATATCCATCCATAATCAATTTAGAAACTGAAACCAAGTTTCGCCTAAAACCAGGCACATAAAGACAATCTTTCAAAACTAAAATTCTATCACTACTGAAAGGTAAAACAACGTTTCCCACTGCAATAGCCGCCACTCTCGTAGCATTGCCCATGTAGACGGTGATCTCATCCTCACTCAACTGTCTTTTTACCAGGAACCCCTGTAAAGACATGCAAACATGATCAGTAGCTCCAGTATCTACTACCCATGACTGAGTAGAACAAGTTGCTAAACATGTTTCCACAACCAGAGTGTGAGATGTACCTCTCTTCTTCTTCTTGTTGGGACACGCCGCCTGTTAGAAGGAAATTAGAATCATGTTAGAAGGAAATTAGAATCAAATTGATTGTACCAAAAATAGTTTTATTTCTTTCCTTGTAATGGTACAAAGACTCTCAATAAGAGAGGATGTAATCATCATTGTTTGATATACAAAATAATCGATCTATTCTATTTCCTATCTTTCTCTCTAATGGTTCTTATACCATTCAACATGGTATCAAAGCAAGATCGAATTCAAGAGACTCAGAAAAACTTCATCATCGTCTTTTAAACCTTTCCCGACCCTCTGGTCAGATCTGCAGCAAGAAATCATGGCAGAGATCAGTGAAACCGAAAATACAACAAACATAACTAATACCCTAGATGACATAACCATTCAGCTTGCCAATCTACTCAAACACAGCCTCAGCATGCAATCCATCCAGAACAACAACACTACGGAATCCTTATCAATCGGATTCAAATTGAACAGAGATAACTATCCGTTATGGGCAATCCTCATGAGAAAAGCAATTGGCGGACGAGGAAAATCATCATATCTCACCAAGGAGCCACCAGCCACCACAGAGTCAACATACAAAACATGGGAACAAGAAGATCAGTGTGTATTCACATGGCTAATACAGAACGTAGAAACACATATAATCAATAGTGTGTCAAAGTATCCCACGGCTAAGGCCGTTTGGGATGGATTAGTGATTACCTATGGCAGCGGCACCGATTCCCTACAAGTATTTGATTTGCACAGAAAAGCCAACACGTTGAAGCAAGAAGAATATACTATAGAGGAGACATGGGCAAAATTCCAAGAGATTTGGATGACAATTGACAAGAGAGAACCAAATCCCATGATATGCTCTAAAGATATAGACACATTCAACCAAATTGTGCAAAATCAACGACTATTCCAGTTTCTCACCGCATTAAACGAAAGTTACGAACCTGTGAAGAAGGAGCTGTTGAAGAGGGACCCCTTGCCCTCAGTCGATTTCGCTTATGCCATGGTTCGACGCGAGACTGCCAGGGACAGAATACTCTGACCGGTAGTCAACGACGATGGCGGTGCATCATCGGGCATAGGGGCTGGACTCGCGGCGAGGGACAGGGACAGAAATCGAAAGGGGAATTGGCCGCGGAAACCAGAGGACGACAAGAGCAAGTTGATCTGCTCTCACTGTGGGATGAAAAAGCACACGAGAGAGACGTATTTTCAGTTGGTTGGATACCCCGATTGGTGGGATGAAACGAAGAAGACGAAGCTCCCGGGTAAAAATAGGGGAGGCATCGTAGCGGCGGCGACCACCGCCAACCGAGCTACCGGCGTCGGAGCGGGCAACATCGGCGGCGGACAATCAGAGGCAGTAGCCATGGAGGTTAGGGTTCCATCTGGAGAAGGTAAAAACGGGAACAGCCGATCCCCAATTAAAGAGAGGCGAAATTTTAGAAATTGCAGTTTGGTCCCTATAAAAACCTCTAACCAATTTCAGGCCCTAGAAGAATTATCTAGTGCTTGTACTGTCCCTCTAAATAATACAGATAAAAATGCTCAGTGGATATTCGACTGTGGTGCAACCGATACCATGACATTTGATAAATTGGATATTGTTCAGCCTACACATTCCCGGAGAACTCATGTTCAGACGGCTAATGGAGAATTAGCTCCAGTGATGGGAGCCGGCACCATTAATCTGTCCCCTACTCTGCAGCTGCCAAACTGTTTATTTGTCCCTACATTGTCTCATAAACTCTTGTCTATTAGTCATGTTACAAAGGAACTCAACTGTACCCTTCTGATGCATCCGGATTTTTGCATTTTACAGGATATTCGGACAGGGGAGATTATTGGGCGTGGCATTGAGCGTAATGAACTATACTATGTGGATGAGATTGTTCAAAAAGGTGCTGTGATGCTGACTCATGGACTTGGAAACCGGACTGCTTGGCTTTGGCATTGTCGGTTAGGACACCCCTCCACAGGATACTTGAAATTACTGTTTCCAAATTTAATAAATTCCTAAACTCTGCATTGTGATACTTGTGTTTTGGCCAAAAGCCGTAGACATTCCTACAAGTTTAATGATACTAGGGTTGACAGTATATTTTCACTTGTTCATTGTGATGTGTGGGGTCCTGCTCCGGTCATTGGGGGTTCTGGTTTTCAGTATTTTTTACTGTTTGTTGATGATTGCTCTCGGATGACCTGGATATATTTTCTCAAACATAAGTCTGAGGTTTTCGAGAAATTTACGCATTTTTATGCTCTTGTTAACACTCAGTTCAAGAAAAAAATCCAAATTCTTAGGTCTGATAATGGGGGGGAGTTTGTTAACAATCGCATGAAACAATTCTGTGTTACCACCGGCACAATTCATCAAACCACATGTCCTCACACACCTGAACAAAATGGGGTTGTTGAACGTAAAAATAGAATTCTTTTAGAAATGGCTCGAGCCATGTTAATTGAATCACATACTCCTACTGTTTTTTGGCCGGAAGTCCTAGCTACCTCTGTTTACCTATTGAATCGTCTTCCCACCAAAGCTCTGAAACTCCAAACTCCTTTACAGGTTCTTTCCACTCAAGCTCAGGTCCCAGTCACTCTTACTCTTCCCCCCCGGGTCTTTGGGTGTTCTGTCTATATCCATATTCCCAAACATGACCGCCACAAGTTCTCTCCTTGTGCGGTAAAGTGTGTCTTTGTCGGCTATGGGGTCAATAAAAAAGGATATCGTTGTTACAATCCTAAAACTCATCACATGTTCACCACGATGAACTGTGACTTTCTTGAAACTGAATATTTTTATCACTACCATCTTAAGAGTCAGGGGGAGAATCGGGATAGTTGTGACTCTATAAGCTGGTTGTCGATGCCAACACCAAGTTCTGTCCCGGAAACCGGTCCAACAGACGAAGTTAATAGCACCGCTGAACTGATTTCTGAAACTGTACCGTCCACTGACGCTGGTGCTATTACCAAGACATCTGCTCCCAACCTAATATCTGAGGTATTGAGTCCTGACTCAAATGAAACTAGCCCTATTATTGAGACTAATAATGACAGGACGGATGCTCTAGAAACTGATAATGAAGATGAAGGAAAAACTCCAAGAGACCCAGAGACAGGAAGATATGTGTTGCCACCTAGAAGCACAAGGGGAATTCCATCCAAGAGATACTCTCCAGAGCATACTGGATGTCGGACAAGATATCCAGTTGGAAATTTGGCTAGGGGCAACCTCACTGAGTCAGCACAAACTTTTGAGACCGCTCTTTTAAGTGAAGAAGAAACTCCTCGATCAGTTGAGGAAGCTTTGCAACATAGTCAGTGGAGAGAGGCAATGAAGAAAGAAATGGATGCATTGGCCAGGAATCACACTTGGGATAAGTGCAGACTTCTAGAGAACAAGAAGCCAGTCGGGTGCAGATGGGTTTTTACCATCAAACGACGGCCGGATGGCACAATCGAGAGGTACAAAGCACGACTAGTGGCCAAAGGATATACACAGATCTATGGAGTGGATTACTCAGAAACTTTTTCTCCAGTTGCAAAAATGAATACTGTGAGAGTTCTGTTATCAATTGCGGCTAATCGTGATTGGTCACTTCATCAATTTGATGTGACCAATGCTTTTCTACACGGAGAACTAAAAAAGGAAGTTTATATGGAAGCACCCCCTGGTTTTCCAGGTGAGTTTGGAAAAGGTGAGGGATTTCGACTGAAGAAGACTCTGTATGGTCTAAAACAATCACCAAGGGCCTGGTTTGGAAGATTTACAGAAGCTATGGTTCGATACGGGTACAGACAAAGTAATTCAGATCACACTCTATTTCTAAAAAGGAAAGACAACCGAGTTACTTGTCTTATCATATATGTGGACGACATGATTATCATGGGGGATGATAATGAAGAAATTGACTGCCTTAAAATCAACCTTTTCAAGGAGTTTGAGATGAAAGATCTCGGATATCTGAAATACTTTCTAGGAGTTGAGGTGTTGAGATCGAGAAATGGCATTTTTCTGCGACAAAGAAAGTATACGTTGGATCTTTTGGCTGAGACTGGCTTACTTGACTGCAAACCAGCAAGTACCCCAATCATCCTGAATCATGGATTGCAGATTATAGATGGTGTTGAGTCAGTGGAACAGGGAAAATACCAGCGTCTAGTAGGGAGACTGATTTACTTGTCCCATACTCGACCTGATATTGCATATGTTGTTGGTGTTGTGAGCCAGTTCATGCATCAACCTCAGAAGGAACATATGGAGGCTGCAGTGCGGATTGTTCGGTACCTGAAGGGCACAATAGGGTATGGAGTTCTACTCAAGAAGCATGGGCATTTGGATATCCATGGCTATAATGATGCAGATTGGGTAGGAAGCCTAATGGATAGGAAGTCCACCGGAGGATATTTTACCTTTGTGGGAGGCAATCTGGTCACATGGAGAAGTAAGAAACAGAAGGTAGTTGCATTGTCTAGTGCTGAGGCTGAGTTTCGGGGGATCAAGAGTGGACTTACTGAAGTGCTTTGGCTACGAAAGTTGTTGACCGAGATAGGTTTTCCTCCAAAGCAGAAGTGCAAACTGTTCTGTGATAACAAGGCAGCAATTAGCATATCCGAGAATCCAGTTTAACATGATAGAACCAAGCACGTAGAAGTGGATCGACATTTCATCAAAGAAAAGATTGAGGGAGGTATTGTGGAGTTACCATTTGTTAGATCCGAAGAACAATTAGCGGATATCTTGACTAAAGCAGTCAACACCACTAGCTTCACCAGTGTTCTTGGCAAGTTAAGTATCGGTGACCCCGTTACTAAACTTGAGGGGGAGTGTTAGAAGGAAATTAGAATCATGTTAGAAGGAAATTAGAATCAAATTGATTGTACCAAAAATAGTTTTAATTCTTTCCTTGTAATGGTACAAAGACTCTCAATAAGAGAGGATGTAATCATCATTGTTTGATATACAAAATAATCGATCTATTCTATTTCCTATCTTTCTCTCTAATGGTTCTTATACCATTCAACACCGCCTTCCAGTGACCTGGTTGGCCGCACTTGAAGCACTTAGTCTTCGACTTGAACTCCTCAGGAGGAATCTTTGCCTTTGGCTTCTTTGCCTTAGGCGCCTCATCTGCAGCCTTCTTAGGTGCGTTTCTCTTCTTCCTTTTTCCACTAGAAGAAGACTCTCCTTTTTCAGCTATGTGGGCCTCAGGATTGCTCTTTTGGAGCAATTCAATCGCCTGGAGGTCTATGAGCAATTCAGTCAGGCTGACGTCCCTTTTAATCATGTTAAAATTCAGCCTGAACTGCTCAAACTTCGAGGACAAGCTATGAAGAACAATGTCGATTTGAGAATCGCCATCTAGCTCTCCACCCAAGGTCTCGATCTCAGTAAATACCCCATCATCATGAGAACGCGATCCCTAACAGGTGTGGAGTCAGACATTCTCGCATCCATTAGCTTCTTCATTGCCGAATTATTTGATCTTAAAGGAGATCTTCTATAATTTCGCATGTGAGGGGTGATTTCTTGATTTCGTAGGTGGTAAGATGATATCTCGAGCAGTTACATATCCAGGACCCCTAACATAAATAGACGCGTCACAAGTTCTATATAGATTACTTTTTAATACAGTGGGCACGATAACTGGTACACCAGAGGTGCGTCCTTCCCGGCCCTCTCGTACTAGGGAAAGGTCCTCTCAATGCGGCGTGCCGAGCGGTTCTAATGACCGAATAGCTGCCTAAGGTTGTACATGATATCATAAGCGGTTTTCATAGGCTCATGCTGATGTTGCAACACACTTGACATAGATGCCAAGATGTAACAGCGCGCTATCTCATTAGACCTAACCCACTTATTATATGCAACCTTTTGGGCTTCGTCAGAACCCTCATCTGGCTGTGGAGGACAAACCTCATCAAGCACAAACTTGTGTCCCTCAGCAAGAAGAACTAAGTTAAGGTTACGAAGCCAGTCATTGTAGTTTTCACCGATAAGTTTGATTTCTTTGAGGATTGAGGACAGATTGGAGAGTGTCATTAATTATATGAAATAACTGAAATTAAAACATGCAGTACAGTCACAAAACACGTTTAGGATAAACAGTATATAATCAAAAACCTCATAAAAATTATATACTTTTCCACCGACACTTCAAAAACGTTTTTATAAGCCACGATAGTGTGGACGTTTATAAAATTCATTTTTAAATAGGATAAACCTTTAATTTACCTCCAGTTGATTCTCCTTACAACAAGCAAATTAATAGCCGGATAATAAACACGGTCATGTAATCGTCTAACTGATAAGCCACGATCGTGTGGATGTTTATCAATAAATTACATCTAAGTGTGCACACCATTATCTTCGCACCAAGATCACTACTCGAATTTAACCGCTCCAGATGGAGGAGTCAGTTAGTCCTAATAGTGTTCTACAGCTATCCATTTAGGAGATTTAATTTCTAGAGAAATCTGTGATATGACACATCTGATATGGAGGAAGACCGATGTCAACGCGCATGCCCATCACTTCTCAATTAAACCAGATTTTAATGGAGACCGTATGAGATTTCTACATACTTTGGAATGAATCTCTCCCACTTAGTTATTTATGTTTGAGGTTTCATTTTATCCCATTATCGAACATGCAAACATCACATAAAATGATAAACATCCATTGCATGCTTCAACATAATAAGCAACAGTAATATTCCAACTATCATGGCTTATATCTCATGTTGATTGATGAGATAAAACAGGAAAGTCAGCTCCGGAAATAGGCTTGGCCGCCGCCCCCTTCACCGCGCCTCGCCGAAAACCCTAGCTCCATTTTAGGGTTTCGGGATGTGAACCGGTGAACCTTCCCTTTTTGGTGCTGAACCACTTTCCTTCATTGAGTTGATCTTCGATCTTTATTCAATACAGACTATCTATTCCAAAAGAAAAAATCTAATATTGCTAGAATAAAAATTACAACTCAAAAACTCGGTCTAACAGCTTTATATCTATTACATTAAAACAACGTAAAATAAAACCTAGACCTAATCCATGGATTTTCTCATGGATTAAAATCACGTAGCCAAACCAGCATACGGCCAACATTCATTCAACATAAACATACATCACATAAAATAAAGGAGCCATGATAGTTGGTAAACCTGCAAACAAACACAGTCTACAAATCCAACAATCATATATTATATGATCCACATAAAATAACATATGATATCTATGCATGAATATTAAATATCGAATGTAACAATTAATTAAATTAATTAATTCGATATTATCCACAAGATAAAAATTAGAAATTAAAATAATTATCCGCCAATTTATAACTTGTTGTTTTCGAAAAGATGCTTAAAATAAATCTGGAAATTAATTATAATTATCCACCAAATTTATTTAATATTTTCAAACCACCCTAATTAAATAATAATTGGATATATTGATATAAATCAAAAATCTAATCTAAATATTATCTATAAGAATCTAAATCTTTTAAGGATAAGGTTTGAAGATTTGATCCACTTCAAAATCTTCCAAAACCTATCCAAAATTAAATTCTTGTCACAATTGGATTTTGATAATTATTTGTATATATCCAAAATCACCTTATCCAATTTTTTAATCAAGATTTTTGAAATATATCAAATAAAATAATCTGGAAATTTGATCCACTTCAAATTCTTCCAAATTTAATATTCTATTTTCAAATCTATCTAGATTAAGATTAGGTAAATTAAGATATACACCAAATAATATCAAATCTTAATCCAAACCCTATAATTTTCGAAACACCGTATTAAATAAATCTGGAATTTTAATTTTCATTAAAATTTCCTCCAAATTAACTTAATAAAATCGAAAATTACATAAAATAATATATTTGGAAATTTTGACATTAATCAAAAAACTATTCCAAATAAAATACCATAAGTTTCGAAAATAACAAGAACAATAAATTTGGAAATTTTGATCCACTTCAAAAATTATCAAATTTAAAATCCTATTTTCAAACTTATCTATATTAGAATTTTGTAACTTTTGATAAACATCAAAAATCACCAAATTCAATTCTAATCACCAAAAATTTCGAACCCTATCCAAATTGAATCTGGAAATTTTGATGTTGATCAAAAATCCATCCAAATTTAATTATAGTGTTCGAAAATTTTAACACAAAATTAGGGAATTTTATAACATCAATTTTCGAAAAAATTGATAACCAAAATTTTGATCCCCCCATCAAATAAAATCTGGAAATTTGAAGAACATCAAATATCATTCCAAATCTTAATTACATGATGACCGAAAATTCATGTACCTCAAAACTAGAATTCTCGATTTTTACATCTCAAATTCTTCCAAGTTTTGAATACCATAAAATCGAAATACATAGCCAATTAAATCTGAAAATTTAAACACCATAAATTCATCATCAAATTTAATATGCAATTTGAATTTATGCCCGGATTAATCCTAGAACAGTGCCAAACCCCGCTCTGATACCAGTTGTTGGGGTTTTTTCGAATTAAACCACCGCATGATCATTTGGTTGTTCATTAATCCATGTTCATGCAAATCATATTTTTATGTCACATGCATGTTTATCACGTCACGCACAAAATTATGTAAAATGAATCTAATAAAGCGGAAGACATAGATCCGAATTACTTACAATTGTCAGACGGTCTAAGGACAAGATTAAAGGTCTAATCTTGTTGTTGAATGAATACAGTAAATGGCGCCACCTATCTCACAAAATTCGACCACCACAGTATTCTACTCTAAGATCTTCTGTTGTATTCCCGGACTGTATCTAGATTCAGAGTGGGCTGAAATCTACTAGATAGAGTTGTGAAATCTGTGGATAACTTTGAGAGATAAAAAGGGGCTGATTTCTTATGCTTGAAATTTTCGAACCCACCTCCTCTATTTATAGGGGAGGTGGCCGAAAATTCAACTCCCAACCCTACTGGGTTTGGGCCTCTATCTCAAGTTCAATATCCAGTCCACTTTCAGTCAATTGGGCTACAATAGGGATCTAGAAGAATATTAAATTGGCCCACTAATTTTTTTAATATCCAATATCCAATAAACTTAGGATATAATTAAATAAATTAAGTTTTACTTTTAATCCACTAAAGAAGTAAAACTGACCTACCAATTTAATACATATTTATGAATATGCTTTCTCCTTTAGTCCAGCCATTCCCCGTGTTTAAGATATAATGTTCATTAATTAATTATGTCAGCCTCTGACAGCTATAATTAATTAACATCTAAAACCTTGAGTAGTACCACACAAGCTTTATTCATGTACGGAATAAATTCCACCTGCAGGGTTTCAACATGAACTTGTGTTTCCTCAAGAGAACATCATCAACCTGGCACACCAGGTTACGGTGCTCATGCATACTGCTCGAGACATCATGTATACATTGTTATTACCCAAGATATCGAATTCGATCTACGAAAAGATCTCACACATTGATAAATCAAAGTAATAAACAACGCACACATATGCTCGCCAATATCAAATGAGTTCAGAACCCGAACTCTATGGATCTTTATTCTCTTAGTAACTGGGTCAGAGACAGAGAATAGTATCCTATCGTGATCCTCCTCAATACACTAACGAGTGTACTAGAATAATCAGTTAGTCAAGATAAACTAACTTGTCAGATTATTCTACGGTGTACCGATGGTGTGTTCAGGACCATCTAAGCTGTGAGCTCTTTAATGCATTACAAGGTTCTAATGATATGATCTTACCGTGTGACTACCCACACCATATCATCTACAATGTAAGTATATGGAACATTGCATAGAACAATTATAGAACATAATCTAAATGCAAACAGTGACTACAATAACTTTCATTTCATATCATCATATCATCAGAAAAGTATACAAAGACAAGTCTTCTAGTATACAAAACTAACATCTTGATCCAATTCAGTCAGAAAAGGAACATCTACAAGCTGTGGGTACCACTGAAGAGATAGAAAAAGATCTCTCTCATACTCAAGTAGTGGAAACCCCATGGAGTCAACATCCTGGACAGAGTGGAGTCAAAGATAATAAAGATACTGCTACGTCTCCAAATCTCTTATCCAGAGGTTATGTTACTTCGCTTATCAAGTCTTGCTCAAGAGCTGCAACGCTGACAATAAATCAGCCCAGCTCATCCTGTAGAGGAATTAAGGAGTTGACCTCCTTGAAGCTTACTACCTCAGCAGTTGCTCTTCAGCAACTTCAGCATGCTGAGACCCAAGTAGGAAATGATTCTCCCCAGAACATTTCCAGTTCAGCTTCCAAAAGGAAACGGTCTAATAGCTCTAAAGAAAGTAGTGAAGCTAGCCCCATACGGCCACTCAAGAAGAGAAATTTGACAACGAGTCGATCAGCAACTGCTCAACAAAACTGATTTCATCAGTTAAAGGCAACATCATCAGTTCAGCACGAAACTGACACCTTGAGCTCCAATACCATTTTCTCATCAGCTACCTGATCAATCCACTTCGATAAGCTTCCCTACTCTCTATTCATCTCAGCTTATTTTTGAAAAAGTTATTGCTATCATTTCAAAATAAGCTTACTGTTCATCTGAGTTGCCATTTAAGTCTCTATACTTAGCATTAAAGTATATCGAGATGAATTTTTTTTCTGAGGTAAATAAATAGCAAATCTTCTGGCAAAATATTGTGCTATTTATGGCAACTACTCAGATTTTCAAACCCTCAGATCTCAGCCGCTTGATCATAAAGCATTAATCCAAGTGGACGGCTGAGATGCATGTACAGAGATCAATCAGGCAGAGCAAAAATATTTTATTGCATATCTCATTTGCCCTAACATGCTTCTAGAGCTTATTAGCTCAAACTTTAGATAAGTATAGATTTACCCACCTCGACTACTGGACAGAAGATGAAGCAATGAGCTGACAATTTTTCTCCGGGTTTTCACAGGGCTCACTTCCTCCTACAAAAGTCGAATCATCGACTTAGCAGCCTCTTTCGAAGAATTCTAACATCTAACACAAAATCAAACAACATCAAACTATACTACCCATAAATAGGACTTAAACATAGATTGCACGACTTTAGAACCTTTAGAAAATATGAGGGTTTGAAATACTCGAGAATCGAACACACTTGGAGCAAGAACTTGGAGGAAGAAGCCTTGCACAGGCCGTGCTAGGCCTTGAGGTGAGAACCAGTCACCCAGAAAGTCCGACACGGTCCGTGCAATGGCTTGCATGGTCGGTGCGGCACCTAGCACAGTCCGTGCTAACCTTTCACGGGCCATGCTAGCTCTCCAGAAACATTCTGAGAGCTCTGCACTCCTTGCACGGTCCATGCACTCTCACATACTTCAAAATCTTTCGATCGAAGTGTTGGTCGAGGCGTTACTCGGCCGCCTCTCCCTTTCCTCGACATTTTAAACTTAATAACAAGACTTAATACATTGCGAAAACATAGAAACGAACATGCTTTAATCTTGAAAAGAAATCGATATTATAACGGAATAACACGATAATTCTCCTCAAACACTTTGAAATAACGACGAAATCTTAAATATAAACTTGAACGGAACTTCAACGAAATAAACAAGACTAATTCCCAGAAATAATGACGAGAACATAATAATGAGAATAACAACAAGCAATATAACGGAAATGCTATTAACTTGAAACTTCAACAAGAATCGGAATACTAAACTTTAGACTGAAAGTAAATGAATAATAACGAAGAATATGAAGAACACGAAGAACGGAAAGTAAATGCGGAAACTTAAAGACAAGAAAGAAAATGGATTTGAGACCGATGAATAAGAATGGACGGAGTCGGGTGCGTCGAAGAAAGGTGGCTAGCTCGGCATCTCATCGAGTCGCAATGGCGGCAGAGCCGCCTGCTACAACCCAACGGCGCTCCTAGCACCTTCCCTCACCGCATCCCTTCCACGCCACTCCGCTTGTCGTCTCGGAGGTGAACTCACGAAGAGACTCTTCGCTCGACTAGAACTTCAACTCTCTCAAGCTCTCAAGCTTTCCCACTCTCTAGATTTGTGAAATGAGAGGATTTGGTGCAAAAATAAGTGAAGGGGTGGAGTCCTATTTATAGGAAAATCTTTGGTTTCCAAGGGAAGCCACTTCAGTGCAAGAATACTGTAAAAGTTACCCCGTGTTCAGTTAAAAGCTGCTTTATTTGATGTTGAGGTCCAAATGACCTCAGACATGAAATTCAAAAATACCGGGAGACTCGTTGGTTGAATACTAGTGAACCAACCTGACTCGTGATGAAGATGAGGTCGTCAAAAGATAGACGAGCCAAGATTCTTTTTTCATAATTACTTTTTACTATTCACTCATACTGATAGATTTTGCTCTCGAGCGTTCGATTGACCTCAGAATGGAAATCCGTGAACGCGAACGAATTGCTTGAGTCATTTCCCATAAGCGGCGCTTGACAGAACAAGACTTAGATCAACGAGGAGGATTTCGTAAATTTTTCAAATCACGAACGCACGCAAAAGTTACTATTCATTCATCCTTTAAATACGTTTTTCATCACCGGGGACTCAAACGACTTCAGATTTAAAATCTGAAAATACCGGCATACTCCTTGAGTTAATACCTTTCTAAAAAGATCAAAATGGGCCATAACTGAGTTAAGATCGAATTTTCGAAAAAGAGGACTTTACGAAAAATGACCCCTAAAGTCGTGACTGGCATCTGACCTCACTTAATCGTTAACTAAAGTTCTTCCTTAACTTATTAATTACTCTTAATAATCCTCTAAACCTTATCTGAAATTCTGGGATGTTACACAACTACATCCACAACAGACACAAACTGTTCACGCACACAAACATATATATATATATATATATAAATTGCAAAAATTCTACTAATTTCAATAACATTTCCACCAACACTAACAATGAACATTCATAGTTTCTCTTCTTATCTCTCACCCATTCCACTTTTAATGTGTTCAAGAACATCAAAATAATAAGAACATTAGATAAAAATATTCTTTAAAATGGGTAACCAAAACAGCCCACGAATCCACATCTATTACCATAAAAAAAATCGAAATAGAAATCGAAAAATAAAGAAAGAAATAAGATTTTAAAAGGCTAGGGTTTAACCCACTCTTAGATCCAAAAATCGGATGTCTAAGCCTCAAAATCTTTTAAAAATAATCAAAGAAATGGAAAGAGGAAAGAAAGGGGAATCTAAAAATGGTATTGCATGTTAAAATTCCGCTGGAAAATTTTTCCAGCGGTGGAGGGGGCGGCGACGACGGGCGGCGGTGGTGGCCGGCGGCGGAGGTGGTGGTGGAGAGGGGAGGAGTAGACAGAGTGGGAAGAGGGGGCTGATCCCCTTTGAATGAAGTGAAATGAGACAAAGGAGGCTTAAGTGGTAATGAGTGGATATTTATACATTTCAATCAAAACCCTAATTTAGAAAATAAATTTGAAATTAATTCATAACTCAATCATTTGGACTCCTATTTGGGTGAAATCAAGTTCTTTGAGTTCGTATCGATGAGCACTATCGTATATTGTATTCGTTCATCTCGTCTCGATAATAGCTGGGCCGAAAAATAATTAAAATCGTAATTGGGCTAGAAAGTCCATCATTTGGGCCTTTATTAAAAATGGAATACAACTTAAGCATTTGGGCTCTATAAAATTCATTGGGCCTCTATTATTAGATTTGGGGTATTACATAAGGTGACGAACACATTCTGTCGCCTTATTTCATTTTTTTTATTTCTTGAATAATAAGGCGACAGACATATTCCGTCGCCTTATTTTTTTAATATTTTTTTTAAAATAATTTAATCGGGCGACGGTCATTTCCGTCGTCCGGTCTTGTGATAATTGGGCTCCAGCCCTTTCTTCCCCATTTTCCCCCAATTCAAAAAAAACCCTAAATCCCTCCCTCTCCGTCGCGATGCCACCCCTCTGCCTGAGACGCCGACCGCCGGACACCCCCGGTGCCCCGAGACGCCAACCACCCCCCCCCCCCCTCTCTCTCTCTATCTACGTAAATTAAAAGACTCCGCCTGCACCTGCGCGGACACCGCCACTCGCCTGCCGCCTACGACCGCCTGTCGCTGCTCGCCCCCGCCGCCCGTCGCCGCCACCTGCTGCCGCCAGTAAGTCTTCTCATCTTTTTTTTCTTTTTTTTTTAATTCTGATTGTAAATTGTAAAATATTATGTTTTTTCAGTCAATATTTGATCTAAAACAAGATGGGATTATGCTTATACAATTGATATGTTACTGTTTGAATTGTAGTGGAAGAAAATGAAATCGTTTGACAAAAGTGATTTGATATAGATTTATTTATCTATACATATATTAAGGCAAAATCGTAGGGGTAAAATTGTCATAAAAAAGATAAAAAAAAAACACTTTTTATAAATTTCATGTTAAAAGTAGGATCAAATCAGCGTGGTGGTGTAGTGGTTGCCGTACCTTGAAATTTTGTTCTTTTTTTTATCGGGGCAGGTTCGACTCTTGCTTGTGGTGACAGCATTTAATTTATTTCTGGTTTCAAATTTAATATTTAGTTTTTCTTTTTAGTTACTTTTAGAACCAAAAGTAAGTAATAGCAACTGTTCACGTCCGCATTCAATTTATTTTCAGTTTCAAATTAAATTAATATTTTTTCTTTTTAATTGCTTTTAAACCCAAGAATAATTGCATACTTAATTAAAACACTTAATTGATTGTTTGTATTCTGTAGTTATTATTATTGGCTTGACCATTGATATTCTGCAACTTATTTTTTCAATTTTTTTTATAAAAGAAAATTATAATTACAATGCCTATAAATTGTTTCTAGAGTTAAATTCATGTTTACGTTCTCAACTTCTAATATCAAATTTTGCAGAGAAATAATGTGTAATTGTACTTTGTCTCAAGTTCATTCTCAATTTAATTACAACATATTTAAGCTAGGTTTTTTTTATTCATGATATAGACACGTTTTGGTTTCCCGATTCTTACAGAACCAGTTGGAGAATTGCCAAACATAGCTCCAATGTCATCTTTGTTACATTAAAAAGGTTTGGAAAAATCTCAAAGAAGAAGATAAAGAGTTGGATAAATCCTGGATGAATTCGGTGAGGGACATACTGTTGAAGATTTTGTTGCTTCTCCGGGGGAAGAAGAAGAAATAGGAGAAAGAGAGAGAAAGACATCTTCATTTGCATTGCAGTGGGAGAAATCTAAAGCAAGCTGCTAGCTAGGGCAAAATCATGATCCCCTCACTGAAAAAATAATAGTCAAATTCTCTTTATTAATAATAGTTGCACACTACAGTTTCGTCCATATAAATTATTAATGGTATTGGTGACTTCTTATATATTATGTAGATATATTTCAATTTTGTCTATTTGTGTTTCTGTTTTTTTTATTTATTTTTTAAAATCATTTTTCATGTATATTGATATAGTATTGTTTATTGTAGATTAATATTCAATTATTTATATAATTTTACAAAAAAGTAATTTAACTTATAAATTAATCTAAGAGAGGACTAATTTATATACATTACTGAAAAAAAAAAGCTTCATAATATACACAAATATAAATATATCATATATGTGTTATGCACACCCATGTTATGGGGGAATAAAAAAGTATTATTGAAACAATTAATTATTCTATACGTAATTAAAAGGGAAAATGATATTACGTTATCTTTTATTTTAATAGTTCAAAAGATAAAATATGAGGAAATTTATTATATTATTCATTAATATATATAGTCAATAATATTTTACCAAATTATGAAAGAATGAGCAGTTTTGATGATAGGTCAAAACTTTATACATTAGAGAGATGTATTAACACCGATGGGCAACATTATAATATATGGCTTGATATATTTCATATATTATTTCCTAAAAAAGATATGCATATATACATATATATATGAGCATGATAAATATTTCCTAAAAAAGTGTGTGTATGTGGTGTTCTTAATTTACTATAAAATGCAATATTTATATAGTTAAATTTGTATATTATATAATGTCTGCGTGTGTATGTATTATTGTATGTAAATTTCTACAAACTTGATATATTGTTACTTATATCTATCATATATTAGAGCTAGAGTTTTTTTAAGGACAACAATTTAGGCCGATTTGGAAAAGATGACAAATTTATTGCGAGCCGAAATTTAAGGACATTAACATTTAAGTATTGTGTCCGTAGGACAATTTTCAGCCTGAATGGGCTACGGACGCTATACTTAAATGTTAATGTCCTTAAATTTTGGCCCGTAATAAATTTGTCCACTTTTCCAAATCGGCCTAAGTTGTTGTCCTTAAAAAAAGGCAGTCTATTGTTTCTCCTTAAAGATCTCTGTTTATATAGGTGATTGTGATATTTTCTTAATTAGGTCGATTTGGAAAAGCGGACAAATTTATTGCGGGCCGAAATTTAAGGACATTAACATTTAAGTGTGCGTCGGTAGGCCAATTTTCAGCCCGAACGGGCTACGGACGCAACACTTAAATGTTAATGTCCTTAAATTTCGGCCCGCAATAAATTTGTCCTTTTTTCAAATCGGCCTAAGTTGTGGTCCTTAAAAAAACTCTAACTCTCATATATTATGTTAACTAAAAATTTAATAAAAATTTGACTAAAAAAAAAATTAATAAAAACTTTATCTTTAAGATTTTGGAATCTGAGTACCTAATACATCCAGCCCTATTAGATTTCTACCCAAAACAAATGTTATGTCATGCATGTTGTTATGCATGTATGCAAGCACATACTACCTCCGTTTCAAAATGTTTGTTGTTTTATTTTTTTTATCTGAAATTAAGAATTAATTTTGTTGTCAAATATACCCATCCCTCATATATGCCATAAAATCTAATTCATCTATATTTTCCTAAAAAATAACAATATTTTCTCTTTCCATATATTTTTCTCTCTTCATATATTATAGGTAAGTTAGATACAAGAAATCTTGTAGGATTTGAGAGGGTTAAAATTGGTAGAAAGAATGTCAAACTATAGAAAACAACAAACATTTTGAAACAAAAAAAAAACTTAAAACAAACATTTTGAAACGGAGGTAGTATATTTTACAATGTGTGTATAATCGTCGTAAAAAAAATCCTACAACAAACAATACAGATTTGTTTAATATGCTCACTTCTTTAAACTATTCTCTTGCCAAAAAAAAAATTCAAATAAAACTTAAATATCTATATTAATAATTTTTTTATTTGTTTTTTCATCTTGTGATGAATATTGTGTTATTTTAATAGTTGGAAGTAGTAATGACTTGACAATTTTCAAGTATACAAGGTAACTTAGAAAGGGGCTTTTCTACCCTACCCATGAGGGTAGTACCCAAAGTGTCCCGATAGACCTATTGAGACACTTTAAAGTGTCCTAATAGATCTATTAGGAAACTTTGAAGTGTCCCAATAGGTCAATCGGGACACTTCGAGTACTACCCTCATGGGTAGGGTAGAATTTCCCCTTTGAAAGTAAATGATTGATTTAATTAACTATTAATATCAATCATGGAGAGATTATAAAAATTATATTATTATTATATAGCTCAATTATTGTCCTTTCGTGCATCCCACGAGAGAAATACTAGTTTAAAATAAAATTTGTGCATCAATTAAGTAGAAATTATTCTGCATACTCATGAACTATATCCCTGCTAATTTTATAAGTAGAAATGATAATGCAATGCATTTAATAAAATATATATATATATACCTTATGATACGAACCCGAAAAGCATAAAAGAATCAAATCCAAAGATACTATTGAGAGCTTCAAAGTTAATCATGTTGTTCAAGGTTAAAGATTGGAGATCAAGATTTGAAGAACAAGACATGAATAAATTCGAATATGATGAGCAGCCCATGGAGTTAATTAATTCAGCCCATGTTTGAATTATTAGAGCCCAAGTTTGAAGGCCCAAAGTGTTGGGATTTTATCTAGATTATTTTAGATTTTATTATCTTATTTTTAGTCTTTTTGATTTTTTGGTCTTTTTGATTATTAGTCTTTTTGATTTTTGGTCTTTTTTATTTTACCTTAATTAGGGACTTCTAGTCAAAATAGGATTCCTAGTTGATCTACTTAGGATTTTCGAAATCCTTTAGCTATTAGGTTTAGGTTTTCAGTTTTATGCTCCTATAAATAGGAGTACCATGTGACATTCATAATTCAGACGTTGCATGAAATAAAGAGTTAATTTCCCAATTGTCTCACCGATCCTTTGGTTGATCACATTTATCGATCCTTTGGTTGATCAAACACAATTCTATTGATCTAGCAATTCAATAGTCTTATTCAAGTTCTTCAGGGTACAACGAGTACTTGGGAGAATTGCTAACAAATCGGAGAAGATCGAAGGAGCTGCGTTTCGTCTCTAGAAGCCGGGGTTCAGCTGAAGTTCCAATCCATTCTACCTATCATCTACATCTCGACGCCACTACCTTCATCCACAAGACACTACTCGTCCGCCTCCTATCTTCCACAAATTATCCTAGTAAGTTCTAGTTTAATCGAGTCTTTTATTCTTATTTTAGTTGAGTTTTAGTCTAGTTAGTCGGATTGAATCCTTCTTAATCTGACGTGTTTAAAGTCCTTAAGTCTTCCGCTACGTGTTCTGTTGATTTGGCTTAGATATCTTGTATGGGTCACATCATAAATTTGGCATCAGAGCCACGTCAGCTCTGCTGGTCGTGGTTCAATCCGACGTGTCAAATACGTGTTAGTTATCTGTCATACGTGTCATTTAACTTTCATATTATTTCGAGTCTATTGTAATCTGATTGTTATTCATTGAAAAAAAAGGAGCAAAAGACATCGGATAAGTAAAAAAAAAAACGAAAAAAAAAAAAGTCGCCGAAAAAAAAAAAAAATGAAAATCAGATTTTATTTCTTGTTTATTTCGATTTTCTTGTTGTTTTCTAGTCTAGATAGGCTTGAATCCATCTTAGATAGATATTTTGGGATTTGTTAGATTGTGTTCACACTTGGTCAAACTTATACAAAAATATTCTATCTTATCCACTAGATTTCCTACCTTGTTTAGATATCTTCCATCCTCATCCATATCTAATCAAGATCTTCCATTCCTATCCACCTAAAATTCGATCCCCACTCTATCTAGGCTTCGAATTTTGCAGTCCATATATACATACACCCGGTTCACCTTATACACCACATAGTCCATACACCTATACACCCATACACCCGTACACCTATACACCTGTGGTCCACATACACCAATTAGCAGGTTTACCTACACCGTTAAGATGGATCCGGTTCGAGCACGCCCGAATCGATTCAGAGATGCCGATGGTCTACACCGCAACAAGATAACCATCCCAGAGTTTGAGGGTCTATACGATCCAGAAGTGTACCTAGATTGGGAACGCATAGTTGATAAGATTTTTAAGTACTACTACTTCCCCGAGCCAAAGAAGGTGCAATTAGCCACATTGGAGTTTAAAGACTACGCAGCAACATGGTGGGAATTCCAGCAAAATCGATGCCACCGAGATCACCTTCCACCTATCGACACATGGCGTGAGTTGAAAGATTTGATGCGGAAACGCTTCATTCCAGACCATTACCAATGGGAATTGGAGGAAAAGCTATACAAGCTTAGGCAAAGAGATCGAAGTGTAAATGACTACTACTACAAAATGATTGAAGCCATGAGACAAGCTGATATAGAGGAGTATCTAGAAGATACCATGGATAGATTCCTAGCTGGTCTACGAAGGGAAATCCGAGAAAAGGTAGCATTGTATCACTTTGACAAGTTGAAAGACATGGTGCAATATGCCATTGAGATAGAGAAGTGGTTGGAGAGTCTAGAGATAAGGCAAAATGAAGTGGTTCAAGTAGAGTCAAATGTAGAGTTGTCACCTAGAGCTCATCGCCAAACAATCCCGTTTTGTTGGAACGAACCTGAGTCATTCGAGGAGTTTCTACGTACCTATGTACCACCTACATGGCCTGCATCACCAGTTCAGTTGGTCATAGATGTGCCAAGCCAAGCCAGCAACATTCAAGAGGAGATCCACGTTGAGTTACCATCTGAGATTGTTGCCATCAAAGAAGATTCTACTTTTGAGGTAACAATTTCAGTTGAAGCATCCCTTGATGAATTGATAGATGTTGCTACTTGTAAAGATGTTGGAGTAGTCGAGAGAGAACAAATGGAGATTGTTGCCGCCGTTGAAGAATCCGAAAAAGTTGAGAAGTTGATGGAGATACAACCTTGTTCTAAAAAGGAGATTGACATCAGTGGAGCAATGGTTGAAGATCACAAAGAATTCGGTCAAGCAAGCATAGAGGAGCTGTCGAATTCTAACATCATTTGTCAACCATTTTCTTGTGATATCTTTATTTTACAGGTTGCTAAAGATGTGCCCCATGTTATTGATCTTGTGCAAAAAGAGATTGATGTTCATTTCCTGTTCATCTTTGATCCTGGAGATTTGAATTCGAGGACGAATTCTTTTCAAGAGGAGGGGAATGATACGAACCCGAAAAGCATAAAAGAATCAAATCCAAAGATACTATTGAGAGCTTCAAAGTTAATCATGTTGTTCAAGGTTAAAGATTGGAGATCAAGATTTGAAGAATAAGACATGAATAAATTCGAATATGATGAGCAGCCCATGGAGTTAATTAATTCAGCCCATGTTTGAATTATTAGAGCCCAAGTTTGAAGGCCCAAAGTGTTGGGATTTTATCTAGATTATTTTAGATTTTATTATCTTATTTTTAGTCTTTTTGATTTTTTGGTCTTTTTGATTATTAGTCTTTTTGATTTTTGGTCTTTTTTATTTTACCTTAATTAGGGACTTCTAGTCAAAATAGGATTCCTAGTTGATCTACTTAGGATTTTCGAAATCCTTTAGCTATTAGGTTTAGGTTTTCAGTTTTATGCTCCTATAAATAGGAGTACCATGTGACATTCATAATTCAGACGTTGCATGAAATAAAGAGTTAATTTCTCAATTGTCTCACCGATCCTTTGGTTGATCACATTTATCGATCCTTTGGTTGATCAAACACAATTCTATTGATCTAGCAATTCAATAGTCTTATTCAAGTTCTTCAGGGTACAACGAGTACTTGGGAGAATTGCTAACAAATCGGAGAAGATCGAAGGAGCTGCGTTTCATCTCTAGAAGCCGGGGTTCAGCTGAAGTTCCAATCCATTCTACCTATCATCTACATCTCGACGCCACTGCCTTCATCCACAAGACACTACTCGTCCGCCTCCTATCTTCCACAAATTATCCTAGTAAGTTCTAGTTTAATCGAGTCTTTTATTCTTATTTTAGTTGAGTTTTAGTCTAGTTAGTCGGATTGAATCCTTCTTAATCTGACGTGTTTCGAGTCCTTAAGTCTTCCGCTACGTGTTCTGTTGATTTGGCTTAGATATCTTGTCTGGGTCACATCACCTTATTAAGTCGAAATGATTTTAAGAAAAATATGAAAAATATATATATATACCTTTCTGACCTGTACAAAAAGTTATGGCAATTCAAAAATTTAACAACAATTTATTTAAAATAGCACTTGTTACATTATTTTTGTGATGAGTAAAAAATTTATGGCAATTAAATAAAATTCAACTAAAATCTTAGGAAAAAATAACACTTACTATATTATTTTCAACAAGATGAGAGGGAACTACGTACTATAGTTTGAATAAAAGTGGTGCATAAATTTTAACAACAATTTGATTGAACTACAATAAAGTTCTTGAAACTCCCTAGTTTCAAATTTAAACTTTGGTTTGAATAAAATATAAGAGAATTTGAATAAAATGAAAAAGAATAAACAACAAGAAGAAAAAAAGAACGAAAGGGGAAAAAATACAATTATCATTGTTCAGATAAAAATTAATAACCCTAACTATTAAATTAAAGAAAGAAAGCAAAAAAAATCAAAAAAAAATCATAAGGTAACTTTCCAGTAGCATTTTCTAACAATAAATGAGTAAGGGTGGACCACGTTCCCTCTTCTTTAATTTCCTATTAAAAAAATGAACATAAGGTAAAATAAATGATAAAAATATTCCGTATTAGTCATTATTAATAAAAATAAATGTGTTCAAAGAGAATGCAAATTTCTCATTATCATGTTAGTTGAATTTATGAAAGCATGTTAGTTGAATTTATTTAAGCATATTTGTTGAATATTTATTTAAGCATGTTAACTTGAATTTATGAAAGCATGTTAGTTGAATTTATTGAAGCATGTTAGTTGAATTTATTAAAGCATGTTAATTTGAATTTATGAAAGCATGTTAGTTAAATGGGACGAGGGCCCCTGGATCCCTCTATATTAATTGTACGTAGTTAGATTGGGACGAGAGCCCCTGGATCCCCCTATTTTAATTGTACGTAGTTATATTGGGACGAGGGCCTCTGGATCCCTCTGGTGTTTGATTTTTGCTAGTTAATCCCAGAACCTAGTTAAGTTACGTCGATGACTTGGTCAAAATATAGGTTTCACATCGTTATACTGCCGAAATTTTTTTCGTAATTAATTTTATAATTTAGGCAAGTATGAATCGAGTTCCTAGTCGAGCTTGGATGTATCAACGGGGTCGCGATGGATCTGATTTGTTAGAATTTACAAATATGATCGAAAGTTTTATAGACTTTGCCACTGGCCATCCAGAGTTTTTAGATGGGGAAAATATGAAGTGTCCATGTACAAAGTGTAAGAATCGGTCTTATAGAAATCCATTTGAGGTCCGAATGCACATTTATCAGCACGTTTGAATTTTATGTTTTTGTTTAAGATCATGTGTATATATATCTTTATGAGTTGCTTTGTCAGATGACTAGAGGTGGTGGATCTCAAGGGACTAGGTCCCGAGCGATGTCATCTATGGGATCCGCTGGTGGTATCGTTGATGATAGCATCGGTCAGGATGGGACCGATGCTACGGGAGAGGAGTCTCGTACAGTTGACTCGAGACAAGAGGTTGGTCTCGAGACCGTGGGTAGGGAAAGGTATGTTGAGATATATATATTGATATATATTCAATTAATTTACTTGTTGTATATTATAATTCAATGTAATTTGCATTTTTCAGAGTCATGGTGCCCTCGAACGTGACTTCGAGGGCAATTATAGCGATCTTCAAGAGGTATCTTCATCCTACGGGCTTTGCTTGAAAGAAGGTGCACTTGGATAGGAGGATGTTGTATTGGGCTGAGTTCAAGGTATTTGTTGATTTATATGTATTTGTGTTATCTAATATTGTTACTAACGTCGTTGTTTATTTATTTGTTAATACAAAAGGAGTTTAGGTGGACTCACTCTGACGATGAGGTGCTTCCGCTCTTCTGAAAGAAGTGCCAGGACCGGTACATAGATATGGTGTACCATATGAAGAAGGATGACTACCTTGCGGGTAAGAAGCCCGATTTTGTGTGACTTGAGGATTGGCCTGCATGGGTAGCGTACTGGCAGGTGGAGGAGACTCAGGAGAAGGCTCGCTTAGCCAAGAGGAACCGCCTGACAGAGACCGATGGCCCAGGATCCTCCAGCCAAATCCATCACCGAGGCGCCAGATGTGTCGTGGATCATATGAGCGATCTGGTACGAGTTATAATAATTATTCAAGTTTATAGCATTAAAAATTAACACTTTCTAATGGATTTCGTTTTATTTTGTTTAATCAGGATAGAGAGCAGCATCTGTCCGAGTGGGAGGTGCGCTACCAGACCTACCTCAGGCTTCATTGCCCGGACAGCCGCCATTGGACCACAGCCAAGGCGAGGGAGAACAAGGTAAGTTCTTACGTACTAATATTTTAATATATATACGTATATATAAATAATTTATATATATTGAAAAATGAATTACATTTATCCTAATAAATACAGGATAAGTGTGACGCATTGGCTGCGGAGTGGATAGCTGAGGGTAGGGAGCCGGACATGGGTGATATTTTTGGCCAGGTGCTGACGCTTGACAAGAAGTGGCGCGCTATCGGGCTGGGGAACATGGCCTCTGTCTTTCGTCGCCCTACAGCAGATGGAGGATCCTCATCGTCATCGAGCCAGGGCTCCGGATCGTTGTACACCCAGGCAGAGCTCGATGTGAGATTGGCTGAGATGCAGGCACAGACAGGCACAGATGGATGAAGCTGAGTGCCCAGCAGACGTCTGTGCAGCAGGTGCTGGAGAAGCAGGCCAGGATGGAGTCGCTGCTTGAGCGCCTTCTAAGACAGGAGTCGGGTGGTACTAGTGACGAATCCGGAGGGTCTGGTAGCGGGGTCTGGAGGGCATGATGGTGGGTTGGACTCTTAGTTGTATGTATTACTATTATTATGTTATAGTTTTTGTATTTATATATATGTATTATACATTTGTATTAAATTATGTACAATTATATGTGTGTATATATATATATTAGTTTTATGATCTTTTATTATATTTTGGTACCGATAAATATTTAAAAAGAAAAAAGAAATAAAAAAATGAATTAAAAATAAAAAAAATAATACAAAAAAACTAAATTAAAAAAAAAAGCGACGGAAATGTTCCGTCACCCGATTTTTTTAATTTTTAAATTAAAATATATTTTAATTTGGCGACGGAATAATTCCATCGCTTAGTCCGTCGCCATAAAAAGGTGACGGACCAAGTCCGTCGCCTTAAATTGGCGACCATTTTACATGACACTTTATGGCGACGGAATAATCCGTCACTAAATCCTTCGCCATGATTTTCCGTCGCCTTCTTTTTTTAGCGACCAAATTTACGAGACTGACATTTTCCGTTGCCATTCCGTCGCCCGTTCAATTGGCGATGAAAATCGGGGTCGACGGAAAATTCCGTCGCCATTTCGTGATATTTTTGTAGTGTCATCAATTGTCACTATTTGAGTAGCTATCATAAGGTCGAATTCTATCTCATTTTTCTTAATTTTCCTCCATATGCTGTAGATTCTCATCAATTTTCTTTCTACTCCTATTGTTTCAATCCACAAAAATTCCCATAAATCATCAATAGGTCTAGCTTTGCGGGTTCTAATACGTTCTTCTACCGACAAAGCTGGTTGGTGAATTAAAGTAACACACTACACGTATAACTATTTTTCTGAAAAAGTATTATTAATTCATATATTAATAAGCGGTAAATTACAATTTAATTCCCAACGTTTGAAGATTTAACAAAAATAACTCAACATTTTAATAATTACAATTTAATTGCCAACGTTTGAATATTCTAACAGAAATAATCCAACGTTTAATATTAACAATTTAATTCCCAACGTTTGAACATTTTAACATAAATGATGATGAGATCGTGCATAGCAATGAACAAGATGATCCGGAGCTGCAATTCAAAGGTCCTATGACGCATTTGCGAGCTAAGAAGTTGCAAGCTTATTTACAAGCTTCAATAAGGCGTAAATTTGAACTTGGTGAAGAAGACATGAAGAGCAGCCCGAGATGGATCACCATGTTGTCCGTTGATGAAGAAGAAGGAAGGCATGAAGACAGTCGGTATGGGCATACTGACCAGATTGCATGAAGACGGTCGGTATGGGCATACTGACTGGGTTGATGTTGAAGATAAGGTGTGGATTCATACAATAATAGTCCAACACGTTAATTAAGAGGCCCAAGTCCAAGATAGGCGCCAATTTCAAAGCCCAAATCTACTTTGGGATTTATCCTTATCCAGTTAGATTTAGATAGATTTTCTTATCTTATTTTTTGGTAACTTTTGATTTTATCCTAGTTTGACTAGGACTCTTAGTATTTTCGATTTCTCCTAGATTTAGGGTTATATTTTCGTTCATAATCACTCCTATATATAGGAGTACCATGTGACACTTTAAAAGTTAGACAATGGCATGAGTTTGAGATTTATTCCTCCTTTTGTCTCCGATCCTTTGGTTGATCACATTTATACAAACAATTCTATTGATTTAGCAATTCAATAGTCTTATTCAAGTTCTTCAGGGTACATCGAGTACTTGGGAGAATTTCTATCCGGAGAAGTTAGACATGCGCGTTCGAGTTTTCAACACAGGTTCGCCGAATCTATCCAATCCACAACAAACATCACCGCCGCCTTCCACATCATTGCCGCCGACTTCCGCCGCCACCACCGCCATGTTTCCAGCCATCCTCGAGTGTTCCAAGTGTTATCATCATCGTTCAAATCATTGTTCGTATTTCTAGTAAGTTTTGTTTTAATTTGAGTCGGATTGTTTCCCTTCATTCGCTGACGTTGTTCGAGTCCTTAAAGTCTTCTGCCTGCGTTTCATTCGTGTCTTGGATTCATTGTCCGGGTCACATCATAAATTTTGGCATCAGAGCCACGTCAGCTCTGCTGGTCGTGGTTCAATCCGACGTGTCAAATATATGTCATTTATTTGTCATACGTGTTATTTAATTTTCGTATCGAGTCTTTTATAATCTGATTGTTATTCATTGAAAAAAAGGGCGAAAAGAGCAAAGGGATCGAAATCCCTACAGCAAAAAAAAAATCAGATTTGTTTCTTTAATTTTTGATTTTTTAATTCCTTGTTTTTAGATTTGTTTCCTTATATTTAGGGATTTTTAGATTGTGTTCACATTGGTCAAACACATCCAAAAATATCCTACCTAATCCATTAGATTTCTTACCTTGTTTAGATTCCTTCCATCCTCATCCATATCTATTGAAGATCCTCTACACTTATCCACCATATTATCGAATTCTATACCCTATAGTGTTCAAAATTTTCATCTCTTTCTTATCTACACCTGGTTCACCTTATACACCACATTGTCCATACACCCGTACACCCATACACTCATACACCATACACCCGTGGTCCACATATACCAACCCATTGAGAAACTCATCCACATGCCTACTTCTACTCTTAGCAACCTTCCGGCTTGATTCTATCCGTTGGAGCTTGAAGAAGACCCAGAGGAGCTAGTCAAGAGAAGATTGTTCGATCAACCCACCCCCAAAATCACTCTACACGTGCACCATATCTTTTGAGCGATATACACGAGTGGAAAAATCAAGAGTGACATACACGAGCGTTTGTGAGGAATTGTGAGGTTCTACTTTGCTTTTTCTTCACGTTTGTTCATTTTGCAGGTATAATGAAGAAAGGAACCAACAAAGAGGCGTCTACTCCACCTCTTAAGGAGCCTAGATCGCCAAATACACCAGGCGAGCAGTCCTACTCGTCCGAACCACAATGGGATGGAAAGTTCCAATATGAAACTTTAGTAAAACATTTTGAGCGACAGAATCATCTACTGAGAGACGAGCTTGGCAACCAAGTAGCTGAATTGCAAGAGGAGCTTGCAAAGTTCAGAACCCAGTCAATCACATCTCAAACGGTCCAAGGAGAGTCTGAGAGGCAACTCGAGCCTCAAGACAACACAAAGAGGCCAACTGAGCCTCAAATCGATGCAGCGAGGTAACCTGAGCCTCAAGATGATGCAGAGAGGTGACCCGAGCCTCAATTGGAGCCTACTGGCCGACGCCAGCAGCAGAGGAATATCAACAGGTCGCCGCCTGTACAGCAAGACATTCAGAGGCCGCCACCTGCCTTTGAAGAAGACTTTGACTACAGATACGACTCCTATGCAGCTAGTGGTTATGAAGCTGATTACACACCACAAGGGCAAAGAGGACGCCATGGACGACCCCGGGGTCCCCATAGGCATGCGAACTATCATGATGATGATGATGGTAGGCTCAACATCATCAAGACGAGCATACCCAAGTTTGAAGGCCTTCACGATCCTGATATCTACTTAGATTGGGAACGTAAGGTAGAGAAGATCTTTGCATGCTACAACTTTTCAGAGCAAAAGAAGGTGCAGCTTGCATGCTTAGAGTTTAGAGGCTACGCAGCCTCATGGTGGGAAATGCAACAAGAGAGAAGACGCAGAAACCACAATCCACCAATCGACAATTGGGAAGAAATGAAAAGTTTCATGCGCGGCCGTTTCATTCCCATTCACTATGAAAGAGAGCTTGAGAAGAAGCTCAATCGGGTCAAGCAAGGTACTAGATCGATTGAAGAGTACCACAAGGATTTGGAGACCCTTTTGAACAGAGTCGGGAAGCAGGTTACCTTAAATGCTACCATCATTCGGTACATTGAAGGTATGAATCCTGATATTGCATGTGAATTCGAGCTCAGAGACTTCACCAGTGTAGAAAGAATGGTGCAGTACGCATCGATTGTGGAAAGGCAGTTGAGAGAAGGGCGTCGTCGATCCCACTACAGTGCAGCCCCTACACGGTCTACATGGAATAAAGGTAAACCTTCCACATCACTTTCTACACCTTCTACTGATCCTACTCGACCAAGAGGTCAATCCGGACCATTCGAACGGCGTTTCGACCGTTCTACACAGCAGTCCAGCCGTAGACCCGAGTCTACGCCACCCATCCAGCCTCGGCCGACCCTTACACAGCCAAACCAAGGTGAAACGCCCCCTAATACAGCCCCTAATCGAGCTCGTGACATTCAGTGTCATAAGTGTCAAGGTTGGGGCCATTTCCAAGCTCAATGTCCAAACCGGTGAGTTCTATACTTAACGGAGTCAAATGAAGTCGAATCAGCCACTGAGGATAAAAAGGAGCCCGTGGGCGATGCCACACTTGAAGAAGAGATCGAGAATGATGCACCCCATGTAGTGGTCGATCCGGAAGTTCAACTCAATTTGGTTACAATCCGGAGTTTAAACATCATTCGAGAAGAGGAACAAGAACACCAACGGGAGAACATCTTCTACACCCGTGCAATGATCCAAGGTCACATGTGTTCTATGATTGTTGACAGTGGTAGTGTGATCAATGCCATCAGTCAATATGCAGTGGAAAAGCTTGGTCTACCCGTTCAACAACATGCAAAGCCTTACAGATTGCAGTGGCTTACAGATAGAGGCGAGATACGCGTGGTTCACCAGGTAAGTGTCTCATTCTCAATCCATAAGTTTTCTGACACTGTTTTGTGCGACGTTATCCCTATGGATGCGGCACATTTGTTGTTAGGCAGACCTTGGCAGTATGATCGACGTGTTGTCCACGATGGACGTTTGAACACTTATACCGTCGACTTAGATGGCCGAACCAACACCCTGAGGCCATTATCACCTAAAGACGTTGCTATGGATCAGCAACGCATGCAAGAGAGGTTCAAAGAGGAAAAGGCAAAGTAAGCAGCCGCAAAACGGGCCCCGAAGGCCACGGCCGAAACCTCAGCCCCCGGACAGCCCCTTGCCGTCATCACTTCACCTTCCAAAACACCTCATTCGGACTCCTTAGCTGTGGAAAAGAAGAAAGAATCAAGTTCAAACAAGCCACACATGCAGAGCTTGTTTATTTCAGTGAAAGGAGTTCAGAAAGCAGTGAAAGCAGGTATGCCCCTTGTCCTACTCACATTTAAGAGCAGTACTACTAATGATTGTTTGCCTAGTGATGTGCAGCCCTTACTTGATGAGTTCAAGGATGTTTTTCCTGAGGAGATACCCGGAGGACTTCCACCAGTGTGAGGAATCGAGCATCAGATCGATTTCATCCCCGGAGCTGTACTACCCAACCGACCAGCCTATAGAATGTCTCCCGACGAGATTAAGGAGATAGATAGGCAAGTCAAGGAGCTGTTGGAGAAGAAGCAAATCTGTGAAAGTTTGAGCCCGTGCGCCGTTCCAGTGATTCTAGTGCCAAAGAAGAACAACGAATGGCGTATGTGCATGGATTGCCGTGCAGTAAACAAAATCACGATAAAGTATCATTTTCCCATCCCTAGATTAGATGATATGCTTGACGAGTTATCTGGTTCGCGTGTCTTTTCTAAAATTGATTTGCGTTCTGGTTATTTTCAAGTACGTATGCAAGAAGGTGATGAATGGAAAACTGCATTTAAAATAAAGCATAGTTTGTATGAATGGCTTGTTATGCCTTTTGGTTTCACTAATGCACCAAGCACATTTATGCGTTTGATGAATCATGTTTTGCGTGAAGTGATTGGAAAATATGTTGTTGTGTATTTTGATGACATTCTGATCTATAATGACACAATACACACACATATGTAGCACCTTAAACATGTGTTCGAATTGCTTAGAGAATCAAAATTGTATGGTAACTTGTCTAAGTGTTCTTTTTGCATGAGTAAAGTCATTTTTCTCGGCTTCGTTGTTAGTACACGTGGTATAGAAGTAGACCGTTCCAAAATCAAAGTGATTGAGGAATGGCCCACTCCTAAGTCTGCGAGTGATGTACGATCTTTCCACGGCCTTGCTGGCTTTTATTGTCACTTTGTGCGCGATTTTTCCAGCATAGCTGTGCCGCTTACTGAGTTAAGCAAGAAAGATCGAAAGTTTGAATGGGGTCCTGTTCAAGAGCATGCGTTTAACACTTTGAAATCATGTTTATGTAATGCGCCTGTTCTTGCTCTTCCGGACTTTAATAAAACTTTTGAGATTGAATGTGATGCCTCGGGCAAAGGGATTGGTGCTGTTTTGATGCAGGAACGGCATCCAGTCGCCTATTTCAGTGAAAAGCTCCATGATGCAGCCCTTCGTTATTCCACCTATGACAAAGAGCTGTACGCACTCAAGAGAGCTTTAGAAACGTGGCAGCACTATTTATGGCCTAAGAAGTTCGTGATTCACACAGATCACGAGAGTTTGAAGCATTTGAAAGGCCAACAAAATCTGAACAAGCGTCATGCACGATGGGTCGAGTTTATCGAGTCCTTTCCATACGTCATCAAGTACAAGAAAGGCGCCGAAAACATTATTGCTGATGCATTGTCAAGAAGGTACGTTCTCTTGAACCTTATGCATGCTAAGATGTTGGGATTTGATGCAATTAAGGAGTTATATGCATGTGATGAATTTTTCACACCTATATATGCTGAATGTTGCTCAAAATCTCGATCTTTTGATGGTTATTTCGTGCATGAGGGATTCTTGTTCAAGGGTTCGCAGTTATGTATTCCTAAGTTTTCTATGCGTGAGTTGTTAGTTCTAGAATCGCATGCGGGAGGTTTAATGGGTCACTTTGGTGTGTCTAAGACGTTAAACTTGCTGCATGAACATTTCTTTTGGCCACGTATGAAGCATGATGTTGAGAATGTGTGTAGTAGATACATTACATGTAGAAAGTCGAAGTCTACTTCACATCCATTTGGTTTATTTATAAACTCATATTTTACACCATTTTCGAGTTTGTTTCCGTGCGTTTTTACTTAGTTTTTCGGGCTTAGTTTAGGCGTTTCGGTTCGTTTCTCGTCTATATGTGGATTTCACGAGTTTGTCTTGTTTTGAGTATATTTCAGTGCTTAATTCGTGCATTTGGAGGAGTTGGGTGAATTGGAGATCAACTGGGTCGAAGAAGGGAGAAAACGGCCGAAACAGAGCTCAGGCTCGACCGAGCTTGGGAGTGAGCCAGCGGAAGCTCAACCGAGCTTGCCTTACGGGAGTTGTTTTAGAAATTTTCTTTATTTTTGTTTTTACCTAGTTTGTACCCCAATCTTTCCCAAACTTTTCCCACCTATAAATAAGAACTATAGGGCACGAAACTAGGGGGGCGACATATTATTTCACTTTTATTTTACATTTTACTATTATTCGACTTTGGAGATTCAAGGATTCAATACAAGTTCAATTTTCCTTTAGTCTTCAATACGGTTTTACCTTTAATTTCTTGTATTTCAATTATATTTTCTCTTTTCAATCTCTCTATGTTTGATTTACTTTTCGTCATGAGTGAGTAGTCGTTTATTAATTCTAGGGTTTATGAGCTTTACATGAAAATATATTCAACGCATGTTTAGATCAATTTTCCCTCCATCTATGTGTTCAAATACTTGAAGTTGATATTTCTCATGCATGATTAGGGCCCGAATCATTGTATGCAAGCACGTTAAGTTGAGACCTTAGGAAGAAATTAACGTAGCAGGATACTCAAGTAGTTTGATACGTGTTTGTCTATGTCTACGTGATAATAGAATTCATGATAGGAGGCTAGTCCGATGATTTAAGGAGTTAGTAATTGCAATCTTGAGGTCATCGACAATATAGATGAATTGCTAATCCACGTCGACCTAAGTCTGGTAAGAGAGGGTTCGATAGTTTTCAGATTCTCCACACATAACTTGAATTAAATTGGGATTTGACTTGCATGCTAGAATATATTAGATTGTGAATGTTCTTGCCCTAGAATTAATAGTTTTAAATATTTGATTCCATCCTTGTGCTTATTGATCGTTGTGTTATTTGCATTGCTTTTGATCTTGTTTTACTTAATTTGTCTAGTTTATAAAATCATTTGATTTCATTACCTGTCTAGTAGAGAATTGATTAGGTTAGTAATTAGTGTTCTTTCGCTATAGCAATCTCTGTGGATACGATATTCGGTATACTTGCCTATTATTGCATTGTCTCGTGTAGTTGCGATTTTTGCATTAATAAAATAGTGTATCAACTTTTTGGCGCCGTTGCAGGGAATTGTTTGATTGATACTAATATTGAACTAATCAACGTGTTTACTATTTCAGGTAGTTCATAGTACATGAACTTACGTTCTAGTGGGCAACCATTAGAACCAGTTCCTAATTCTCCCGATCGACTCACTCGTACTCGGAGAAGAGAAGAGAGAATGGCAGCTCGGCATCCACCCCGTAACGAGCCTCCTCATGATGAGGAGTCGGACGGGGAGGTTGAGGAGCAGCCACCTCCCGCGCTTACAATGGAAGAGTTGACTACTCAATTGCTAGCTTTGCAAAAGAAAATGGCCGACGCTGACGAGACCGGCCCCATTATTAATCAGTTATATGCGCCGCCGGTGACCAATCCCCGTGATCGTGCTTGGGAAGGTCGGATAGCTCCGAACAACTTTGAGCTTAAACCATCCCTCATCAGTTTGGTGCAAGCGGAACAATTTGGAGGAAGAGCAGCTGAAGATGCCAATGCTCACTTAGCAACGTTCTTGGACACGTGTGATACTATAAAGGTGAATGGGGTTAGTGACGATGTTATTCGGCTCCGTTTGTTTAGATTTTCACTCCGGGACCGAGCTAAAGATTGGTATAAGGCGCTGGACCGTTTAAAGATTACTACTTGGCAGAGCATGAGCAGCACATTCTTGGCCAAGTATTTTCCACCCTTGAAGGCACAAAAGATTATTTCAGAGATCACACATTTTTCTCAATCTCCGGATGAGAATATTTCAGATGCATGGGAGAGGTTCAAGGACTTATTAAGAAAATGTCCACAATATGGTTTTAGCTTGGAGCAACAAGTGACGACGTTCTATAGTGGCCTTCATCAAGGGACTAAGAGGATGGTCGATGCATCCGCCGGTGGATGTTTGGTGAACCGCACCGCCCAAGTAGCTATAAGGATTTTTGAAGAAATGGCTGATACAAGCTCTCAATGGCACACCGATAGACAAGCACTTTCTCATTCTACAGCAGTGGTTGACACTCGTGTTGATGATTTAGTAGCGGAGGTAGCTTTGTTAAAGAAACGAGCCGTGGAAGAGAAGCGAAGAGAATTAAATGTAGTGCAACAATATAGTGATGGGGAGTTCACCGAGGATGTGAACTTTGTGCAGAACCGAAATTTCGGCAGTGGAAACTTTGCTAGAGGGCCCGAAAACCCGGGTTATTCGGCAAACAATAGAAATCATCCTAATTTCTCATATGCCAACCCGAACAATGCACTTAATCCACCGGAAGAGCAAAGGGAGCCATCTATGAAGGAGTTGTTGGCTCAAGTAGTGAAGGGCCAAGCATCAATGGCGGAAGGCCAAAAGAAAATGGCCGAGGAACAAAAGAGTTTCATGACCCACACCACATCAAAGATCAACCATATGGAGGTTAACTTCAATGCTATGCAAAAACAAATTAACATGTTGGAAACCCAAGTTGGGCAAATGGCTAATCAATCCGCCGCACAACATGTTCCGGGAAGATTTCCGAGCAACACAATCGTTAATCCGAAGGCAAATATATCGGCAATTCATTTGAGGAGTGGCACACAATACACCAACCACAAACACTTGATTGATGATGATGATGATGAGGATCGGGGTGTAGAGATCATCTATGAAGACCCAGAGCCCGAAAAAGGTGAAAAGGACGCAACCCCGGAGCACAGAGCTCAAGCTCGGCCGAGCTTGGGTCAGGACACCTCAGGCTCGACCGACCCGACACCTCTGGGCATATTTTCGCAAGCTCGGTCAAGCTTGGGGGTGCACACCTCAGGCTCGATCGAGCCTGAGCTCTGCCGGCATCCGACATCGAAAAATGCCCCGTCATGTCCCGTACCATCTTCCGCTAAGGTCTTAACCCCTTCTACTGTTCTTAGAGCTCCTTTTCCTTCCAGATTAGCAAAGCCAAAGCATGACGCTAAGATGGACAAGTTCATGGAGATTTTCACCAAGGTGAATATCAACATTCCTCTCCTCGATGCATTGAGGGACATGCCCGGATATGCTAAATTTCTTAAAGAAGCGGTATCTAACAAAAGGAGGACGAGGAAGAATGAAATGGTGAGTCTATCTGAGGAGGTTAGTGTCGTGATCTAACAAAAGCTACCAACAAAGGAAAAGGATCCAGGGAGTTTCTCCATTGATATTGTTATTGGCCGACGAACCTTTGGGAAAGTACTTTGTGATCTCGGGGCTAGTATCAACTTGATGCCATTATCTATCTTCAAGCGTTTGGAAATTGGAGCCATTCATGATATGTCTATTGCCTTGCAAATGGCTGATAGAACGGTGAGACACCCAAAGGGGATTGTGGAAGATGTGCTAGTCAAGGTGGCGGATTTCATCTTTCCGGCTGATTTTGTTGTTCTTGATATGCCGGAGGACACAAACATCCCGTTGATTCTTGGGAGACCTTTCCTAGCTACGAGACGTGCATTTGATTGATGTGCATGTGGGGAGGCTCACATTCCACATGTTTGAGAAGAGCATCACGTTCTCTATCTTTCATGTTATGAAAAAACCAAGAGAACTCGCTTTTGAGGAATGTAACATGATGGAATTTGAGGAGAATGATGCAGTGGAGGCCGAGATTGCTACATCCATTAATGATCCATTGTTGAATTGTATCCAAAACTCCGTTACTTCTTTGTCTTTTGATTTTGATGCGTTTGATGATGCTTGTGATTAAATTCTCGATTATATTGCTATATTAGATTCTTCACAGGAGGAAGCATCCATGGCGCAAGTGCCGTATTTGGCACTTCATGAAGCCGAAGTGGACGATCGAGAGGAGAAATCGGTGCCAACACCGCCCATGCTTGACTTGAAGCCGCTACCCGATCACTTGAGGTATGCATTCCTAGGTGAGAATGAGACCTATCCGGTAATTGTTTCTTCTACCTTGTCTCTTTCTGAGTTTGATAAATTATTGAGAGTGTTGAGAAAGTTTAAGTCAGCGATAGGTTGGCAAATTTCTGACATTAAGGGGATTAGCCCTTCTATTTATATGCACCGTATTCTTCTCGAGCAGGACATAAAGCCAAAAGTGCAAGGACAAAGAAGGTTAAACCCGGCCATGCAAGAGGTCGTAAGGAAGGAAGTGTTGAAGCTTCTCGATGCGGGCATGATTTATGCAATTTCTGATAGTGAGTGGGTGAGCCCAACTCAGTGTGTTGCAAAGAAAGGGGGCATGACTGTTGTGAAGGATGATAGAGATGAAATGATAGCCACGCGTCTTGTCACTGGATGGCGGATGTGCATTGACTATAGAGCCTTGAACACGGCCACTCGTAAGGATCATTTCCCTCTCCCTTTCATTGATCAAATGCTAGATTGTCTTGCAGGGTATGAGTATTATTGCTTCTTGGACGGTTATTCGGGGTACAACCAAATCATGATAGCCCCGGAAGACCAACACAAGGCGGCATTTACTTGCCCTTATGGGATTTTCACCCCTCGCCGCATGACATTCGGACTTTGCAATGCTCCCGCCACCTTTCAAAGATGCATGATGGCAATTTTTCATGGTTTGGTGGAGAATATTATGGAGGTATTTATGGATGACTTCTCCGTTTTTGGTTGTTTTTATGATATTTGCTTGGAAAATTTATCTAAAGTTTTGCAGCGGTGTGAGGACACCAACCTTGTTCTTAATTGGGAGAAGTGCCATTTTATGGTGTGTGAAGGCGTGGTTCTAGGCCACAAGGTTTCCACTGCGGGTTTATAAGTGGATCGAGTCAAGATTGTGGCTATCGAGAAGTTGCCACCTCCCCTTTCCGTAAAAGCCGTGCGTAGTTTTCTTGGCCATGCCGAATTCTATAGGAGGTTCATTAAGGATTTCTCCAAGATTTCCAAGCTTTTGTGCTCTTTGCTTGAGAAAGATGTGAAGTTTGACTTTGATGAAGCTTGCATGGAGGCCTTTGAGATCTTGAAGAAGGCACTGATTTCGGCGCCTATTCTTGTCCAACCCATTTGGACCGAGCCTTTCACCTTGATGTGTGATGCTAGTGATCTTGCCGTTGGAGCAGTGCTTGGGAAAAAGAGAGACAAGTTCTTTCGCGTCATTTACTATGCAAGCAAGACACTTGATCCGGCTCAACAAAACTATACCACCACTGAGAAGGAACTTCTAGCTGTTGTGTATGCTTTCGATAAATTTCGTTCTTATTTGATTGGTATGCATACTGTTGTTTACACTGACCATGCAGCTATTAGATTCCTCTTTACGAAGAAGGATGCAAAACCTAGGTTGATCCGGTGGATTCTTTTGCTCCAAGAGTTTGATATGGAGATCAAAGACCGCAAGGGATGTGAGAATGCAGTGGCCGACCACCTGTCTCGTCTTGAGCACCCGGTGGAGGGAGATGACCCGAAGCTCAGAATCAATGAGAGTTTTCCCGACGAGCAAGTCTTGTTGGTGAGCGTGAGGAAGACTGCGGAGAAGAATCGACCCCTACGGTCCCTCATCCCATGGTATGCCGACATGGTGAATTTTTTGGTGCTCCATGTGTTCCCTCCCAATCAAACCTCCTATGAGAAGAAGAAGTTCATTCATGAGTCCAAATTCTACTATTGGGAGGACCCAATCTTATGGAGAAGGTGTCCGGATGCCGTCATTCGAAAATGTGTGAGGGAAGATGAGGTTCCCGCCATCATTGAGCAATTCCATAGTACACCTAGTGGAGGACATTTCGCTACGAATCGGACCGCTATGAAGATCCAACAATGTGAATTTTATTGGCCTACTATGTACCGTGATTGTCGTGAATTCATTGCGGCATGTGATCGGTGTCAAAGGATAGGAAACATCACCAAATGAGATGAGATGCCACAAAAGCCAATGATAGTGGTGGAGATGTTCGATGTTTGAGGGATTGACTTCATGGGTCCATTCCCTAAATCTAACGGTTTCCTCTATATATTGTTTGCCGTTGAGTATGTTTCTAGGTGGGTGGAAGCCATTCCTACCTTGACAAATGATTCCAAGGTGGTGATGAAGTTTTTGAGGAAGAATATCTTGACTCGGTTCGGAGCTCCAAAAGCTTTGCTAAGTGATGGGGGATCGCACTTCAACAACAAATGGCTAGCTTCCTTGCTAGCCAAATATGGAGTGACACACAAAGTGACATCTCCATATCATCCTCAAGCAAATGGCCAAGCCGAGCTAGCCAACCGTGAGATCAAGCTCATTTTGGAGAAAACCGTGGTACACCGCAAGGATTGGGCAACTCATCTTGATGATGCTCTTTGGGCATATCGCACGGCGTACAAAACCCCTATTAGTATGTCTCCTTACCAACTTGTTTTTGGTAAATCTTGTCACTTACCCATTGAATTAGAACACAAAGCATATTAGGCGGTGAGGAAGATCAATTTTGAGTTCAAGAAAGCCGGAATTGGGAGAGCACATGAGTTGATCGAGCTAGAAGAATGGAGGAATCAAGCATATGAGAATTATTGCATTTACAAGGAGAGAGCGGCAAAATTTCATGATCGAGTTCTCAAGGGCAAGGAATTCCGACCCGGTGATGAGGTGTTTGTTTTTTAGTCTCGTTTGCGGTTATTTCCTGGAAAGCTCAAATCCAAATGGACGGGTCCATACATTGTCTACAAGAGTTTGTGGAATGGCACGTGTGAGCTACTTCGTGAAGATGGGAGCACATTCACGGTGAATGAACATCGGCTTAAGCATTATCTCAAATACGAGCCGAACAAATATTTGAAGGATAGGAGTATCACTCTCCTCGATGATCCATGAGCTCATACGAGGTATCGTCTTGCCAAGACGTTAAATAAGGCATTTGATGGGAGGTAACCCATCGTTTCATTGCTTTCATTTTATTCTTCGTCTCTTTAATTTTTCGTCTAGTTAATATTTATTTATTTTTGTTTTTATACTTTCAAAAAAAAAAAATCCGGCAGGGCCAGAGCTCGGCCAAGCTCGAGTTGGGTGCACTCGAGGCTCGACTGAGCCGGGGCAAGAATGGGCGCGGAATGGGCGAGCTTTCCCACCGCCGCCCCGCTATTCGCCACCTCAGGAGGATTGAGGTACCTCGAATTCCACCTTCTTTTCAAACTTATTCCTTCCTTTGGATGGTAATAAGTTTGGGGGATGTTAGTTGGGATTCGAGAGTGTTTATCTTTTATATTGCTTTTGCATGCCTTTATTTTTGTTTTGTGTGTTTTGGTGCTTTTAGAAGCATGTCTAGGATTTCCCGTTTTTATTATTTTTGTTTGATGGATATTTTGTTTGTCCTTGTACGTTTTGTCATGCTCACATCTTTGGGGAATATGATATGTGCCTATGATGTTGAGAATTTTTTTTAAAAAAAAACCTTGATATACTTGTTCTTAGACTTGGGATGATTTGCACTACACTGAATTGCTTGTTTGCTTTGATCATTGATTATGCAACCCGGTGAGGTTTGAGCCTTTGAATTCTCTTGTGTGCGATTGTGATCATATGTATTGTAAGGTGTCTAGAACTTGCTCCTAGTCTATTTGAATCTACATGTTGAATTGAGGGATGAGAAATGATCTTAGGCCATGTTTCTTAAGCTTATTAATCTCATACACTTACCCTCTACATATTCTCACTAGTTGAGCCCCCTTGAGCTTTTTACCTTTTTATTTGTTAGCCACTATATTGTTCAATCTTGAAAAAGAAAAAAAAATCATCTTGTGATTCATGTTGGATTATTTGTTGAAAAAGATGAATTATGTGGTGGAGATAAGGGGATGAAATTGATTAAGTTTGAGATGGTGTAAATTTGTGTTGGAAAAGTGAAACATGAAGGGCAAAAATTTAAAAAAAAAAAAAAAGAGGAGTCCTCTTTGAAAAAAAAAAGCCCTATAAGTAATTCTGGTGATTTATTTGAAGTGGTGGATTTATTGGTGTTTGATCTTAGTTGATTATGAGTTAAGGTTGTTGTGATGGTTCTTGATTGCATGATGATTTGAGTCACTTAGCCTAAACTTCCGTACCTTTAATCTCGAGCCTGCATTACAGCCTAATTATAAAGACCTTTGTGATCTTTGAACTTAATTCATAGGTAGTGGAGGAGAGATCAGATTTGGAGCAAGCCTATGGTTAATCCTTGCATTGCATCTTTGATTTGAGTGATATTTTTCCTAGCTTATACACTTGAGAGGCGAGTGAATTTCGTGCTATCTTCGTGAGTTCAATGATTCAAAGTGATTAACGAGGTAGTAGGTGTGGTGCAATGTTCCTCTTGTTTATTTGCTCATTTATCTTGTGAGCTACAATGTTATGTTTTCTCTGAGGCATGTTTGATATCTCTTCCTCCATGGTGTTTGAGTTTATTTGTTGTTTATCTTTCTTTTCGTTGTTTGAGGACAAACAAATGTTCATGTTTGGGGGAGTTGATAAACTCATATTTTACACCATTTTCGAGTTTGTTTCCGTGCATTTTTACTTAGTTTTTCGGGCTTAGTTTAGGCGTTTCGGTTCTTTTCTCGTCTATATGTGGATTTCACGAGTTTGTCTTGTTTTGAGTATATTTCAGTGCTTAATTCGTGCATTTGGAGGAGTTGGGTGAATTGGAGATCAACTGGGTCGAAGAAGGGAGAAAAGGGCCGAAACAGAGCTTAGGCTCGACCGAGCTTGGGAGTGAGCCAGCGGAAGCTCGACCGAGCTTGCCTTACGGGAGCTGTTTTGGAAATTTTCTTTATTTTTGTTTTTACCTAGTTTGTACCCCAATCTTTCCCAAACTTTTCCCACCTATAAATAAGAACTATAGGGCACGAAACTAGGGGGCGACACATTATTTTACTTTTATTTTACGTTTTACTATTGTTCGACTTTGGAGATTCAAGGATTCAATACAAGTTCAATTTTCCTTTAGTCTTCAATACGATTTTACCTTTAATTTCTTGTATTTCAATTATGTTTTCTCTTCTCAATCTCTCTATGTTTGATTTACTTTTCATCATGAGTGAGTAGTCGTTTATTAATTCTAGGGTTTATGAGCTTTACATGAAAATATATTCAACGCATGTTTAGATCAATTTCCCCTCCATCTATGTGTTCAAATACTTGAAGTTGATATTTCTCATGCATGATTAGGGCCCGAATCATTGTATGCAAGCACGCTAAGTTGAGACCTTAGGAAGAAATTAACGTAGCGGGATACTCAAGTAGTTTGATACGTGTTTGTCTATGTCTACGTGATAATAGAATTCATGATAGGAGGCTAGTCCGATGATTTAAGGAGTTAGTAATTGCAATCTTGAGGTCGCCGACAATATAGATGAATTGCTAATCCACGTCGACCTAAGTCTGGTAAGAGAGGGTTCGATAGTTTTCAGATTCTCTACACATAACTTGGATTAAATTGGGATTTGACTTGCATGCTAGAATATATTGGATTGTGAATGTTCTTGCCCTAGAATTAATAGTTTTAAATATTTGATTCCATCCTTGTGCTTATTGATCGTTGTGTTATTTGCATTGCTTTTGATCTTGTTTTACTTAATTTGTCTAGTTTATAAAATCATTTGATTTCATTACCTGTCTAGTAGAGAATTAATTAGGTTAGTAATTAGTGTTCTTTCGCTATAGCAATCTCTGTGGATACGATATTCGGTATACTTACCTATTATTGCATTGTCTCGTGTAGTTGTGATTTTTGCATTAATAAAATAGTGTATCAACTTTTTTATACACTCCTCTACCAATCCCGTCTTCACCGTGGATTGATTTATCTATGGATTTTATACTTGGTTTACCACGGTCTAGGTCTGGTCGAGATTCTATTTTCATTGTCGTTGATAGGTTTTCCAAGATGTCTCATTTCATTGCATGTAGGAAAACCGATGATGCTGTACACATCGCCAATATGTTCTTTATTCATGTTGTGCGTTTACATGGAATACCTAGAACTATTGTTAGTGATAGGGATTCTAAGTTTTTAGCACATTTCTGGCGTGTACTTTGGGGTAAGCTAGGTACCAAGTTTTTATTTTCTACTGCATGTCATCCACAAACTGATGGACAAACTGAAGTAGTTAATCGCACTCTAGGTACTTTGCTGCGTTCTTTAGTTAAAAACAACTTGAAATCATGGGAAGATTGTTTGCCATATGCTGAATTTGCTTATAATCGCGTTGTGCATTCATCTACCAATATGTCTCCGTTTGAAGTTGTCTATGGTTTTAATCCGCTAACGCCTAATGATCTGTTGCCTTTACCTGTTGAGCATCTAACAAGTGTTAAAGGTACAAGAAAAGCAGAACAAGTTAAGGAGATGCATGAAAAAGTACGTGCGCGTATTGAAGCCGTTGGCGCACGTAATGTTGTTCAAAAGAATAAACGGCGCAAGCAAGTGATTTTCCAGCCCGGAGATCGCGTTTAGATTCATCTGAGTCCTGGACGGTTTTCTAACCTGAGAAAGTCAAAACTTATGCATAGAGGAGATGGACCGTTCACCGTGTTGAGTCGAGTCAATGACAATGCATATCGCATTGATTTACCCGGTGAGTATAAGTGTTCATCTACATTCAATGTTGCTGACTTATCTTCCTTTTCTGCAGATGATGAGTTCGAAGATGATGAGTCCTTGAATTCGAGGATGAATTCTTTTCAGTAGGGGGGGAATGATGAGATCGTGCATAGCAATGAACAAGATGATCCGGAGCTGCAATTCAAAGGTCCTATGACGCGTTTGCGAGCTAAGAAGTTGCAAGCTTATTTACAAGTTTCAATAAGGCGTAAATTCGAACTTGGTGAAGAAGACATGAAGAGCAGCCCGAGATGGATCACCATGTTGTCCGTTGATGAAGAAGAAGGAAGGCATGAAGACAGTCGGTATGGGCATACTGACCAGATTACATAAAGACAGTCGGTATGGGCATACTGACTGGGTTGACGTTGAAGATAACGTGTGGATTCATACAATAATAGTCCAACACGTTAATTAAGAGGCCTAAGTCCAAGGTAGGCGCCAATTTCAAAGCCCAAATCCACTTTGGGATTTATCCTTATCTAGTTAGATTTAGATAGATTTTCTTATCTTATTTTTTGGTAACTTTTGATTTTATCCTAGTTTGACTAGGACTCTTAGTATTTTCGATTTCTCCTAGATTTAGGGTTAGATTTTCGTTCATAATCACTCCTATATATAGGAGTACCATGTGACACTTTAAAAGTTAGACAATTGCATGAGTTTGAGATTTATTCCTCCATTTGTCTCCGATCCTTTGGTTGATCACATTTATACAAACAATTCTATTGATTTAGCAATTCAATAGTCTTATTCAAGTTCTTCAGGGTACATCGAGTACTTGGGAGAATTGCTATCCGGAGAAGTTAGACGTGCGCGTTCGAGTTTTCAACACGGGTTCGCCGAATCTATCCAATCCACAACAAACATCACCGCCGCCTTCCACATCATTGCCACCGACTTCCGCCGCCACCACCGCCGTGTTTCCAGTCATCCTCGAGTGTTCCAAGTGTTATCATCGTCGTTCAAATCATTGTTCGTATTTCTAGTAAATTTTGTTTTAATTGGAGTCGGATTGTTTCCCTTCATTCGCTGACGTTGTTCGAGTCCTTAAAGTCTTCCGCCTGCATTTCATTCGTGTCTTAGATTCATTGTCCGGGTCACATCAAATGACCCGATAATTTAGGCGAAAAAAATCATTTTGGTCATTTTTTCGGCAAAAATGTTAGTCCGTTATATAGGTCTCTAGCTCACTTGAGAGTAAATGTGATTGAAATCGACCAAAATGATTTTTTTCGCCTAATTTATCGGGTCATTTATGTTAAAATGTTCAAATATTGAGAATTAAATTTTTTAATATTAAAGGTTGGGTTATTTTTGTCAAAATATCCAAACGTTAGGAATTAAATTATAATTATTAAAATGTTAGATTATTTTTATTAAAACCTTCAAATGTTGGGAATTAAATTATAATTTGACCTATTAATAATATTAGAAAATGAGATAATATTTTATACACGAGTATAAGAGTAGTTCCTGTAATATGTTCATGAAACAGGTCAAAAATGAGTTGTTACACGAGAGTTTTAGTGAGGACTGAGGTCTATCGATCTATTAAGCCAATTTTTCTTTTTCTGGCCTGGTTACGATCATCAGGCATTGTAGATTCTTATATATGCTTCAACTAAATTTCAATGATGAAATAACCGAATCTTCTATGAACTAAAAATAATAAATAACATTTATAAACTTGACTTATGGAGTATATACAAAAGCCAATACTATATATTTTAAGATTAATTATGAAAAATATATGAATTTTGACATGATTTCAATTCAGACCTTAACTTTGAAACTTTGCCATAACAACACATTTTTTTTATTTATTGGTTATGAAGGAGTGCGTCTCGTTTGACCCTTTACTGCTAGTGTTGGTTAATAAAATACCAAAGCCCAAAAATGAGGACTGAACTGGGCCAAAAAAAAAAGGGCGATTAACTAGTTAGTCGACGTCATGGTTTCTCAGATTCCAAAATTCGTGTAATAATTTTATTTTATTTTTGAGAAAGGTCAACCTGAAATATAACAGTTAATAAGCTTTTTATTTCATTTTTTTCCTCACAGGATCTCAATATTATATTGTTCACATGCTACTTGTTAAACGGATTTGTTATCAGTAGATTTGATCATAATTTAGCCCACGGTCGGACTTAGACAAATTCCAACAATTATACGTACCATATAATGTGGATTATGATTGGAAAATTGTCAGTTTGATTTTTTCACATTTTGCTTACAATCGATATCGAATATTAAAATTGAAGGAGTTTGAATTCCAAAGGGTAACGAAGGGTTTAATTAGTTGGATCATTTTCAAAAGTTTGAATGCCTATTTGGATCAAACAAGAGTTTGAGGGCCCACCTAATTAATATCCCTGGTCCTCAAATAATTAATAAAAAAAAACTATAATAATTATTTAATTATCATATTGATGCATCTCTTACTACAAAAGGAGATATTATAAAGAACGAAAGGATAATAAAAAGAGAAGAGAAAAAAGCTAGAAAATCTTAAATTGCATAGGAGATCACTGTATCAAAACAAAACACAAAAGAAGGGCCTCATCAAAACCTATATATCAAAGTAAGCCGCGTGGGAAAATCGCTGAATAGGAAAAAGAGTACCCGTTGTCTCTAAATTTATTATACTATATCAATTCTCAAATTAGTGATTCATCAACACTATGTAGCCTGATTGGCAACTGCAAGAAGAGGAGTAGCTCTATGAACTGTAATCCCAAGGCACTCACTCATGTCCAACTCTTTTCCCTCAGTTCCATCAGGCAATTTCCAGTCAAATTTCTCCACAAGATTTGCTATCATCAATTCAATCAACAACATGGAAAATCCAATCCCCGGACAACCCCTTCTTCCAGCCCCAAACGGAATCAACTCGAAATCTTGACCCTTAACGTCTACTGAAGAGTTCAAGAATCTCTCCGGCTCAAACTTTTCCGGTTCCTCCCATGATATAGGGTCTCTGCCGATGGCCCAAGCATTAGTCATCACTATCGTCCCTGCTACGACGTCGTAGCCCATTATATTCACATCTCCGCGTGCTATTCGTAGTTGCAGAGGGACTGGTGGGTGTAATCGAAAAGTTTCTTTGATCACTGCTTTCAAGTATTGCATTTTTTCTAAGTCCTCGTCTGTTATGTCATGTTTGTGTTGAATGATTCCTCTAACTTCACTTTGCAGCTTCTCCATCATTTTGGGGTGTCGTAGTAGTTCTGCCATCGCCCATTCTAGAGTTATCGACGTCGAATCACTCCCTGCTGCAAACACGTCCTATAAAATTTACAACATATATAGAGTTAGGTTAATTAGTAGAAGTAGGCTATGAGAGAGAACACCTTCTAGAAAATTATTTCATCTTGCTATATAATAAATATTAAATGTGTCTTTTCAATACGTATTAAATGCGTTTTCTTTATCTGAATGAAAATGGGAAGGAAACCGCAATTATGGGACGGGGGAATATATTTTTTTTATTCATAATTAACCGGATTAATTATTAATTAATAACTGAAAGTTAATTCTGTAAAATAATTATAAATGCTAATTAAGTGGGATCAATACCAATTAACAATTAGAAACTTAAACTAAAACATGCGCAATGAAATTGAAGGAAAAAATAGAAGAGAAACTCATAATTTGAAAACGGGGGATTTTATTCTTTCTAGTCCGACTTTATTTGAAATTTTATCTCATTGTTGCATATATTGCCTCATTGATCACCATTTATATCATGTCACATCAACAATCCTTACTTATAATTTTATTAAAGTATTTGTTTATTTTTTAAAGTGTTGATATAGCAAGATATTAATTAACTGTGATCAAGTGTGCATGTAATAAACTGATTGAAATTCTCGAGACATCCTCTGACGAATTCATACCACACAGCAGATATGGCGTATAGAATAATGAGGTGTGAGCATTTGATAATAGTGATTGTATTTGAAGTCATAATGTTAAAAAATAACCCTTCGAACCTAGCAAAATATGTTTCTATATATCACTAAAAACAAATATTATTTCTAACCACTTTGTTGGATGCATATAAAGGGGCTAATATATATACTCATAATTAATGTTTTAAACTCGGATCTATAATTTTTGAAATCTATTTAATTTCTTGATGTCTTAAACTCAATCTATAATTTGGACATGAAACTTGTTATATATATATATATATATATAAGGTTCATGTTTAATTTACAGGGGTGTTTATATCTTAGCACGATATTACAAGTTTATATTGTTGCACGACCGAATGCGTTACAATCAATTGTGATGCAACAGTTCATTTTTCTACTGTTGACTATTGCACGGGTTCACGCTTGAACTAGTGCATGTACATATGGTTGTTCAAATTTCATGTTCCACTTCTATGTATTTCACTATTAAATTTATAATTTGAATAATATTTATTATAAAATAAAAATTAATTATAACATAAATAAACATAGTCAACATTTATCAACAAAAAAGTGAATTAAAAATTATAAAATTTAATTTTGAAATAATCCACCATATTGATGAAATTAAATACTAAAAAAATCATTATAAGTGTTAATTGTGCGGTATAAACCCTAATAAACAAGCGTAAAATTAAACTAAATCACAAAAAATAAAATTAAAAAAATAATACAATAAAATCTCATAATTTGAAAGTGCAACACGGAGTTTAAAAACAAAAAATCTCATGTGCAAGGTCGGATTCAATCTGGCAATCGTGCATCTATTCATTTTTGAACTACCGTCTACAGCTGAACTTTGGTGCATTATTGTCCAAATGGGAAAAAATTATATTTTTTCAAATGAGAGAATTCATTATTTTAATAATATTTATTATAAAATAAAAAATAATTATCACATAAATAATCATAGTCAACATTTATCAATAAAAAAATGAATTAAAAGTTAAAAAAGAGTAACACATATAGTGCAGCAGGAAATCTCATGTAAATGATCGGGTTCATTCTTGCAATCATGCTTTTATTCGTTTTTGAACTACAGCTAGAGGTAGCAGTTTTGGATCGGCCTGAAGGGCCAACCCGACCTGGTGGGCTGGGCCAAAAAGTTTTAGGCCCGAAATAAATAGTGGCCCTAAAATCTGGAAAATACACTACGACCCGCGGGCGCGGCCGCGGGCGGGACTTCTAAAATATTTTTGATCTTAAGTTAGTATTTTAAAATAATTTTTACTAAGTTAAAATGACTATTCAAATGAGTAGTATTAACTATTAAACTACGTATGAAGCTAGGTAACAGCTTACCAGAAGCAAAGCTTTGATACTATCTTTCTCAACGGGGACATCATTAGTCTCGTCCACATAAATCTCGAGCAAAATGTCAAGAAAATTCTCCTGAAAATCAGACTGCACCTTCAGATTTCGGAGGCGCTCCTCCATCACACTCTCCAGCATATCATCCAGCCCTCTCGCAACCCGATCGACTTTCCCCTCGAAACCGCTTACACGATCGATCCAACTCAGCCACGGCACGAAATCTCCGACGCAAACTCCGGCCCCCATCACCTCCGACAGCTCCCCCACCAGCTTCACGAACTTCTTCCCGTTCTCGGACTCGCTGTACTTCCCGCCAAAAGCAGACCGGCAAACGACGTCGCTGCTGAACTCCGAGAACATCTCACTCAGATTACTCACCGGGGAAGAAGTAACTTTCTTCACGAAAAGGGAGGTTTCTTCTTCCATGATGCGGCGCGAGGATTGAACCCTTTTGTTGCCGAGCAGTTTCAGAACGAAAACGCTCTTCATTTGGCGCCAGAAATCGCCGTAGGGCCCGAATATCAAACCCTTGCCGTCGTAGATGACCCTCTTGTGAGCCTTGTAGAGGGGCCGATCGGAGAAGGTGAGGTCGTGGGTTTTCATGATCTCACGCGCCGCCTCGGCCGTGGAGACGATCAAAGTCGGGAGGCGGCCGAGGCGGAGGAGCATGAGGGGGCCGTGTTTCTTGGCCAAGAGCTGGAGATTCCGGTGAGGGAATGATCCGAGTTGGTGGAGGTTTCCGATTATCGGAAGCTTTGGTGGAGATGGTGGTGGATTCTTTATTCCATTTCGTTTTTCATTCCATCGCCTGATGCACCATAGCAAGATTAGAGATGCAAGAGCTGGAAATATGATGGAATATTGGATTTGAATTTCATCCATTTTGTATGTGTTCATTGTAAATATTTTTTTACAACGATTGATGATTTTTTAGCTTGTGATGAAAGAAGCCTAGCTCTCGATTTATTATTTATACTGAGTGATTTGATATGTATTTTTCATTTTACGGTTAATTTCAATTTAATTCTCAACATTTAAAAGTATTAATAAAAATAATTCAATATTTTAATAATTACAACTTAATTCTCAATGTTTGAATATTTTAATAGAAATAACTCAACGTTTAATAATAATAACAATTTAATTACTAACATATATTTGAACATTTTTACAGAAATGACCCAATATTTTAGAAGAAAAAGAACATTTTGGTCGTTTTTCCTGCAAAAATGTAAGCACGTTATATAAGTTTCCTAGCTCACCTAAGAGTAAATGTGATCGAAATCGACCAAAATAGTATTTTCATCGAAGATATCCAAACAGTGGGAATTAAATTCTAATTAAAAAACTGTATTATTTTTATATTATAATTAACCATTATTTTAATATCACCCCACCTTAACTCCCATATTTTGTATAATGAGACCCTCGAGTACACATGTTCCCATTTGAATTTTATTAGTTTCGTGTTTTCATTAAGTGTTTGAAATTTTCTTCAATTTTAAATTCTTGTTATTAAGTATAATTTTAAAATTATTAATTAGAATTTATTCTATCCAATTGTTTATGTGTTAATACTCACCTCAACTCCCATATCTTGTATAATGTATAATGAGATCCTCGAGTACACATGTATCCCATTTGAATTTTAATTTGTGCTTTCATCAAGTGTTTGAAGTTTTCTTCAATTTTAAATTCTTGTGATTTTTTAAAATTATTATTTAAGAATTATTCCACCCAATTATTGTTTATAATTGTAACGATGACCTAACTCCCAACTGACGATTATCCCCTACAAACCCAAACAAGCAAGTTTTTTCGAGTGTGTTTTGTCCTCACACGCACGCTCCCTGAGAAACGCTTTGTCCTCACTCACATAAACCAAACACAAGCACTTCTTTGTTGTTGTTGTTATTGTTTTTTTTTCTTTTTCTCTTTTTTTTTTCCCGGCGTGCTCTGTCCTAATACGCACACTCCTTGAGAAACTTTCCGGGGATCATCCATATGTTCTACTATTAACTTTAGTGTTTTGATGGTATGATCAGCAAAGAAGAATTATATATATATATAGAGAGAGAGAGAGATGGGATCATGTGAGAACCACACACCCATGTGAGAACTGAGAACCAATCTCAGCCACAGATTGCTCTTATATTGACGGCCAAGATCTGTCCCAAGATTGAAAAAAATGCGGTGGCATATTTGTAATATTAGCGACTTTTTAATGAACTAAGGGTATTTTTATAATTTAGGAATTTTGCTAAAATAAGTCATGATAATGCTAAAAAAAGGTCATGACAGTGCTGAAAAAGGCCATGACAGTGCTAAAATAGGAAATGACAGTGCTAAAACTCTAAATTGAAAAATATACACGTAAATTTTGAGTATTCATATATTGATAATTCAACATGTAACAGTGTTTGTTCGTGGTTTTTTTACAATGTCGATGACATTTTTTTATGCTAATGCTAAAAAAAATTCATGCTAAAATAAGTCATGACAATGCTACAAAAGGCCATGATAGTGCTAAAAAAGGTCATGACAGTGCTAAAATAGGAAATGACAGTGCTAAAACCCTAAATTGAAAAATATACACGTAAATTCTGAGTATTTATATATTGATAATTCAACATGTAACAGTGTTTGTTCGTGGTTTTTTTACAATGTCAATGATATTTTTTTATGTTAATGCTAAAAAAAAAGTCATGCTAAAATAAGTCATGACAATGTTAAAAAAAGCCATGACAGTGCTAAAATTAGGGCTGGCAATTTTTGACACGACACGATAGCACGACACGAACACGCACGAAATTAATGGGTTAGTGTTTAGTCTTATCGTGTTCGTGTCCTTATGGTGTCGACCCGATAAGGACACGAAAATTTCGTGTCGGGTTCGTGTCGGATTCGTGTAACCTGTTAATATTATATAAATACATAAATAAATATATTAATTATATATAATAATTTAAAATATTTATTTAATCTAAAATTTTAGTTAAAACTAAATTATTTAATTTAAAATTTATTTATTTGAATTAAAATTTATTTATTTAAATTATAATTTTAATTTAATATGTACTATTAGTTATTTTATACCGTGTCATTGTCGTGTTCGTGTTCTTCTCGTGTCTCTATCGTGTCGTGTTGGCACGATAAGAAATCGTGTTTTTCGTGTTCGTGTCGTGTCCATGTTTATACATAATGGATCGTGTTCGTGTTCGTGTCGAGCAGATTCTTAACGGATCGTGTTCGTGTTTGACCTTATCGTGTCGTGTCGTTATCATGTCGACCCGTTAACGACCCGACACGCACGAATTGCCACCCCTAGCTAAAATAGGAAATAACAGTACTAAAATAGGAAATGACAGTGCTAAAATTCTAAATTGAAAAATATACATGTAAATTCTGAGTATTCATATATTGATAATTCAACATGTAACAGTGTTTGTTCGTGGTTTTTTTACAATGTCGATGACATTTTTTTATGCTAATGCTAAAAAAGAGTCATGCTAAAATAAGTCATGACAATGCTAAAAAAGGCCATGACAGTGCTAAAAAAGGTCATGACAGTGCTAAAATAAGAAATGACAATGCTAAAATCCTAAATTGAAAAATATACACGTAAATTCTGAGTATTCATATATTTTCCGATTTTACCCTTACTAAGCTTCAGGGGCAGCGAAGTTGGACGTTATTACGAGATTGCCACCGCGTTTTTTAAAATCTGGAGCAGATCTAGGCCGTCCAAATATATCGGATCTATGACTCAGATTGGTTCTCGGTTCTCACCTAGGGTGTGGTTCCTTCTGGAACCCAACCCTATATATATATATATTTGTGGTGAATTAACATATATTAGATTATATAGATGAGTTAGAATTGATGCATGCATGAGTTTTTTAATCTTTGATTTGGATTGTGGAGTTATCGATTTTATTTTGACATTGTGCCTATATTTTTAATTTGTTTGTGAATGTTAATGTATTAGATTATATTTAATAATAGTAAGAATTGTATTAATATTTTATAATAATATATTTTATATTATATGATATCAATTCTCAGGTTAAGTTAGAATTGTAATATTAATATAATAATATGTTAGATTATGTAAATTTGTTAGAATATATTGTAACAATATTATTATAATATATTAGATGATTGCATTATTATTTTTAGATAAATTATAAAATAAGATTATATATAATAGTTAAGTTTAAATTTATAAGATAAGTCACTCTCTATAATACACTGTATTAAGAAATTTCTTAATAGATAGACAAAATGAAACGTGCACGCATGGGTACGTACGAAAAAAATCTAGAATTGAAAACTCAAAAAATTCAATTTTATTGACTATTAGACAAAGTGAACTCCAAAAATTTCAATTTTATTGACTATTAGACAAGTCAACTCCCAAAAAAATCCAATTTCCTTATCCTGCAATCAAAGGAGGGCAGCAATAATGTGACATGACGGCAACAGTATTACTATTCCTTCATATAATACATCTAGGGCTTGTTTGCTAGGTAGGATAAGGGTGGGATAAATACCTATAACATCCTAATACTTTGTTTGTTAGCAATATTGAAGCCCATGATTATGCAAGGATTCGATATGTGTTAACCATTTATATGGTATAACATATCACACCCTGCTGGTGGGATATTTAATACCATACAGAATTATTAAAAATTATAGACTAAAATAACCTTGCAGATATTAATTAAAAATGTTATTATAGAATATTCACACAATATATGGTAATTAATTAAAGGATATTTTAGGAATTGAAATTTTATAGAGAATCTAATACATCTTAGCAAACAATATATTATTAATACATATATTTGAATACACCAAAACAAACATGATATTGATATCTTATACGGTAAAACACATCCCATGTCAAACACATCCAACCTTATACCATACAACCTAGCAAACGAGCCCTAGAATGTCCAAGCAACACATTAAGTTTTTATTAACATATATAATTGTGACAATATCTGTTTGTAACCAATATCAACTTTAAACATTCTTTTCTAATCAATAATGACAAAATACTCTTTTTTAACCAAACTCTTTTTATTTGTCTCAAATACCCTCAATGTGGGGTCACACATTCAATATTTAATTGTCCATGGTCCCACACACTATCTCTCTCACTCTCCTTCAAGTAAAAAAAAACGGCTCTCTCATTTCCTCTCACTCCTCTCTCCTCACATGTTCTTTGTTTTTGTTATTTTTTATTTGGCCAAATTATGTTTTTTTTAGTTGAAGTTATAAATTATTATTTGAAAAGTTTTGGACAAATTCAATTGTTCAACATTTTTAAATTCGTATACTTTCACATTTTTTTTTTGCATTGAGTTAAAACTATGAAACAGTAAGTAAAACGTAATTATGTTTATTATTACAAATAATTAGGCAAGTTTATTTATTAAATATTTATTTACTTAATATTTGAATGTTATCTGAATTTAATTATATTTGAGTGTTATCTGAATTTAGTTATTTAGATTTAATTTGGATCTATTTTGAATGTTATTTGAATTTAATTATATTTGAGTGTTATTTGAATTTATTTATAATGTATAGATAAGTGAGATCCAAAATTAAATCCTAAAAATAAATAACCACACGCACAAATAAATACACGGGGCACGCATAGACATACTTAATGATAACTGCTAATTAAATTCAAATAGCTAATAACTGCTAATTAAATTCAAATAGCTAATAATTAAATCTAAATATCATTCAAAGAAAGCCAAACAGCTGCTAATTAAGTCTAAATATCATTCAAATAAATTCAAATACTTCAGAAAACTAAAATAAATTCAAATCATTACTAATTTTATTTAAATGTCAATTTTCACTAGCTCTCAACGGGCAAGTTCTCCTGGAGTGACCTTGTAACGTCCCGGTCCCGAGAATTAGGACGGGGACACTACGGGAAAAATAGAAGGAAAAAGGTAGCATAATCAAAAATTCAGAGGGTCCTCTGTAATGTCCCGGTCCCAAAAGGAATAATAAATGAGGGTCGGGGTGTGACTAAAAAAGGAAGTACTATTTATGATAATGAAATGAAATGGCTTTAGAACAAGAATAGGTTATATGCCGCAGAAATTTGGGCAGCATAACCTCTGTAACTGAAAGAAATCCACGTCTTTCAACGTATCAACGAAGTCAAATGATTCAATCAAGTCAAAAGAATGCCTATTCATAGGCCAATCAAATTCAAACAGAATCCAACAATTTATAAATAGGATTCTGACTCTTCAAATAAACAGGACCTCTTCATAGATCACAACAACTAAGACCCATCAATAGGTCAGAGGCAAATAAACTATTTTATGTCCCATTCATAGGACATAAGCAATTAATCAAGATAAGACCCATTCATAGGTCAACTGAAAAGTAAACAGAATCCAAGACTCAACCAAATATGACCAACTCATAGGTCGAAAACTGTAATGAAATATGCTTGGATTTATGAAAAGAAATGGGGCTTTATTTATCATGACTCAATTAAGGTATATAATTCAAATAAGCCCAAAAATAAAACATAGCATACAATCATACTATAGGGCAACTGTATCAGAGTTTAAGCGGAAAACAATGGAGTAATATTGTATCACATAACAACATACTCATGAGCAATACATTAGTCTGAACGAGACAGCAAGGCACGATCAACCCACAACAGTACATCGAGTCATCACCTCTAGCATCTCAACCTGTGAAAAATATTTTGAAAATATTTTGGGCGTGAGTACTAAAGCACTCAGTGGGTTAAACTTTTAACTCAAACTTTAATAAAAACTGTAACAGAATATCCAAAATATAAATACAGATAATGGAAAGCAAAACGCGAAAGCCCTTCCCATTTCTGCAAACCTTTACTTCTCTTTGGTACCCTGTAGCTCCTTCTGTTGTCTACTGCACTCTATGACATGTCGCTGATAGGAAAAGGGAGGGGTTACCTCGCTAATCCGAGGAGAGTGTACCAGGGATCACCTAGCATTGACCCTGAGTATACCAGGGGTTACCTAGCATTGACTCCTTATAGTGATGCTCAGATCACGTGTATGTGCAGGGGTTACCTCACAGTAACACCTTTAGTGATTAACATCACAACTGCAAGAATCACAGTTCCTGCCTATCCTTTGTTCTATGTTCTCTCTATAAAGCGCATAATATGACATAAGCACATAAACTATGTCATCCTCTTAATATAGCAACTATGCTAACCTTTAATTACTCTAGCAACTTAGTTCAATTATGCTTCTTATTCCTTAAACGGAAATCATTCTTTAGCTTGAGTTTAATACTAAAAGCACAAGCTAAAATTATAACTCATTATACACAAGTATAATCAATACACAATAAACATTTAATATACTGTAACTTTAAGCTATGACTTTTAGACTTTAAATATAACCTCTAACCTTAATCTATATACTATGAACTTTAAACTCTACACCTTAACTTTTAACCCATAGACTTTAGTTATGATAAGGCATAATCTATTTTATTTAATTATGTCGAAGCATAATCTATATTCGTTTATTGTGATAAATCATAATCTATATTCTCAATAATTATGATGAAGCATAATCTATGTTCTCAGTAATTATGGCAAAGCATAATCTATGTTCTCAATAATTATGGCACATCATAATCTATGTTCTCAATAATTATGGCACATCATAATTTATGTTCTCAATAATTATACAACAGTATAATACTATTACTCTAGCAGAGACTTGAGCATATAATTTCTCAAATATTTTATTTGGATATTCTAACTATGACTATCACATTTATGAGTTAATAACTCAAATATAGATAGGTTTTGCAAATAAACTCACCTCGATTAGATCAACTCGGGTGATCAAACTTCTCAATACTCATCCGTCAGCTCCTCTGACTGGCTCAACAAGTCCTACAAGGTCAAACCTTATTTTAGGACTGTTGCTCTAATTTTCAGAACTCGACTTTAATTTAATTGGAGCTTTTATTCACTTTAATTATATTTCAACTAAGAATGCGCGACTCTAGAGACCTCGTACAACTTTCACACAGAAGGAAATAAATTCCAAAATATAATTTTCAATTTAATGGTATCAAAAAATTTGATAGAGGTCACTTTCCGTAACTTGTCATTTTAATCGAATTTTACACAGCAAACCTCGATTGCACTTTTCACTTATCCAAAAATTATGAAAATAATCAGGCATGACCCCACATATATCTTTATTAAACTACATAAATTTCGGAATTTTCTGAAATCACATGCTTTAATTATAAAAATAACCGCCTGATTAAAATAATCGACTTTAATCAAAACTTATCGGGAAATTATGAAATTTGGCAGTCCTATAGGAAATAATTTTTCGAGCAACTGTACAAAAGAAACTTTTTCGATTTGACGACCCAAAATGGGAGAAATGGGGCAAAAACGTGATCTGATCGGCCCCCTTTATTTCTCACGTTTTCCGGCGTTTTCGCCGGTTTCCGGCCACCGGACGACGACGCACTCAACATACGAAATGAAGCACTATTTAAAACACACAACATATTAAAATTTCAACTATAAAGGATAAGAAATAGACCGAAACGAGACATTCGAAGTGGCGGCGCGACGGCGGCACGTCGACGGTGATTTCCGGCCATCCACGGCAGCGGCGGCGGCGGCGGCTCTCCGGCAGCCTTCCGGCGCTCGACAGCTGCTCCCGCAACAGCACCCTTCCTCCCAAATAAAACTTAACTTGGGCCCGCATGCGCGATTTACTCAGCGCAGGCCCGGGTTTCTCTCGTTCGTCAACACGAACGAGAGAGAAAGAGAGAGAAAAGTGAGAAATGAGCAAGTTGGAATGAATCCAACCCTTCCTATTTATAGGAAAACCAAGGCTTGGGCGGGTATAACTTTTTCAGATATAAAATACTGATAAAGTAATTTTCGGATTCAATTAAAGTTGCTTTATTTGATGTCGAGGTCCAAACGACCTCAGACACAAAATCTGAAAATACTGGAAGACTCGTTGGCTCGAGTACTATTGAACCAACCCAACTCGGGATGACGAGGGAGTCGTCTGAAGAGAAACGAGAAAAGATTCTCTTTCAAAAATTACTTTTACTATTCATTTCGACTGACAGATTTTGCTCCCGAGCGCTCGATTGACCTCAGATTGGCAATCCGTGAACGCGAATGGATTCCTTGGGTCATTTCCTATGAGATAGGCTTGATAGAACAAGTCTCAGATCAATGAGAAGGATTTCGTGAATTTTTCGAATCACTAACGCACGCAAAAATTACTATTCACAGGTTTTCTCTTTACGATTTTCAATTCCGGGACTCCTGTAGAGGTCAGAATAATTCTGAAAGTGCCAACAGCTTCCTTTAGGTCATTACGTTCCAGAAAAGACCAATATTTACTATCTTTCGGAGACAAACTCAAAATCTCATAATTGATTTTCACATAAAATACACGAAAAGGTCGCGACTTACATCTGTTTTACTTTATTTTAACTCCAATTATTTTCTTTAGTCTTCTAAATAAATTTAGAGAACTCTCTGAAATTATGGGATGTTACAGACCTATACCTCCACAAATTCCACATCTTCTCGTTTGATGTTGTCCTTGGGATGTATTTGGTTGAGAGGATCGAATGGCTGGTGGAAATGTACATTTTGACTTGTTGTGTTCAATACCACCACATCTTGAACATGCTTGTTGTTTTCTGGTCTTCGAGCTTGAACCTTCAATTGATGAACGATATCGTTGTTCTTTTGGTCGGCCTGCTTGGGGAACCGATATAGGAGGAATGATCTTGAAAGATGCTTGTTGGAATGGCACAGTCCATTCATCATGGTGAGGCACAGAACACACACGATCATGATATGTAAGACACACATTGACCTGTTTATAATAGTACTCAACATAATCATAAATGTTCTGTCCTGCACTCCTGTTACAATAGTTAAATTTAGTAATCATAAAAAAGAATTACAAACTATGCTGAAACATTAAAGTGTTTTAAAGGTACCGTATAGCTGCTGTTGCATGAGAGCAAAGCATCTGGTCCAGTTGAAATTCTGCACAATCACACGTATGATGTTGAAGGTCCACCATAAAACTCCTATCACCATCTACTACTTTATGAAGATATGCAGTGGTTTGACGAACAATAAAGTGACGACCCTTCTCGACTTGTTTGGAGAGCTTTTTGTAAGCCTCTTCTGTGATCATGTGATCTCTTGACACTGCCAACTCCCTTCTCTGATCAAACCACCTCTCGATCACACTCCTCACGACCTTAATAAGTGAACATATGGGCAATCTTCTTGCCCATAACAATCGTGCATTGAAAGATTCAGCCACATTAGAAGTCATGAAACCATAACGACAAACGGAAGAGTGAGATCTTGCCCAATGATCAACTCCTATACTCAATAGGCTCCTATACGCAGTCTCATTATTGGCAATCATTGACATATACTTTAGAAATGTCTCATGTCTGTATGCATATGCAGCGGCTTTGAACATAGAAATCAGATGCTTGCCGTGTCTGGCATGATTCTTTGCCATGTGGTAATAGCAAAATCCGTGGTGGGCATCCGGGTATACTCTGGCAACAGCATTCTTTATGCTTTGATGCTGGTCTGATATAATCACCAAATCATCTCTTGTTCCGAAGCCCATTCTGAAGTGCTCCAAAAACCATGTCCAGGCTTGGTCGTTCTCAACAGGACCCACACCAACAGCAAGTGGAAAACACCTCTCATTTTTGTCCTTTGTGACAGCAACGAACAAACCACTCTTACTTTTACCCTTCAAATGGGTACCATCAATAACGACAACTGGCCGCAAACACTGTCTGAATGCTGATATGCAAACTCCTAGGGCGACAAACATGAATTTGAAACGATGATCATTGGTCGTCTGCACATCACATACTGTTCCTGGGTTGTTTGTCCTCAACGTGTATAGATATGCAGGGGGCATCTCAAAAGATTTGTCATAACTGCCGTAAACCATCTCTATGGCAAGATTCCTAGCACGTAGAGCAACACTGTACTCAATCTCAATGCCATGCTCCCTCAACAACTGAGTAATAATTTCTCTAGGCTTCAATACAGCACCCTCGTATCGTATTTTCTTCACAAAGTAATCAGCCACCACCTTTGAAGACATTTTTTGCGGAGCATTACGTGTAAGGTCGAGCTGACACGTATGATTATCTTGGAATTTTTTCACTCTCCACAACCCATCTTTTTCTTTTGCATATAACCTAAATGAGCATATATCTTTCTTTTTACAAATAAATTCCAGTCGACTCTTGGTTGAACGTGAAACATAATACTCCACTTGACGCTACATGTGCCAGTTTTCCACAGCAATTGTCAGATCATCTTTCTTCAGGAATGTCTTTCCAACGACAAGCGTCTCACTGTCCAACTCAGATGCATCATCGTGCACGATTGGGTTGTCATCATCAATATGACCCACTGGAATCAACCAACGATTGACACGAAGACCCTCTACACTTGGACCTTCAAGATCAGAAACAACATGCTCAGATGGCATGTTATGAGGATCACCATGCTCGAGGATAGACACAAATTCATCAAGATTCCCTGGCTCACGAATCCATTCACAGAACTCAGCAATTTGATTGCGTCATAGTTCACTCTCATAATCCTCATCAGCATCTTCATTTTCATCCTCTTCAGCAGATGACTCATTAAATGGAGGCACTTCACTTGTCAATGGAGTTTCTCCAATAGTCTTCTGTGTAACATACACAGTGGGCTCAACTTGCTCTTGAACTAAGCGAATTAAATCAACATCTATTTTTATAAGCCCCTTCAACTTTCTTCCATCATCTGCCCCCATCAAATAATTCAATGTATATGCAATATTGGTCGGAGATGTCTCCATAAAATCATGAATTTCTTGTATCAAACCATCACGGGATAACTGATTGAATGGAAGATGCACACGTGCATCCTCACCATCTAAGTAGTCTAATTTCTCCCATCTACCACTGTGAATTACTACCACGCGTTGCCAAGACATCTGCACATGAATCAAAATAATCTTGTGAAATCCATATTATGGTATAATGTTAACATCCAAAAATCAAGTGTACAGTGGATGATTTTAGTTGACCCGTATTTTTATTCATCGTTGATTAGCTAACATTACTATACATAAGGTACGTGGGGTGGGGGGAATTAAATGAGATCAATTATCTAGTAAGTAACAAAATTAACAAATACATATAAGAATAACAAAATTAATAAATACATTATATTTCCATGAAATTACAGATCCATAAGTAACAAAAAAAAAGTAGTGACACATTTCATGGTTGTGACTTGTAAACTCACATGCACACACAAATAAATTTTATTCTAATCGATCATTAAAATGAATTATCCTCGTTAATTTATATCTCATCTCTAGCTACTTCTAGGTAATATTACATCAATCAACTGCAAAAAGAATTTTCTAGCTCCAAATCGAAAGAGACATATAAATCGGTAATTACTACAATCTTTTATGTATATAAAGTAAAAAATAAAAATGCACCGGCAATTACTAAATAAAAATGCATTAATAAATAATAAATAAAAATAAATATGACAAACTTATATGAAATCATATAGCCTAAAAAAATGACATTCAATATTCTAAAACCTAAAAACGTTCATAAAAATTCAAATCTATAGAGAACAAAATTACTAAATGAAAATTCACAAATAATTAATATATAAAAATAAATATGACAAACTTAGGAAATCATAACCTAAAAAATAACATTCAATATTATATAACCTAAAAACGTTGATAAAAATTTAAATATGTATAGAACAAAATTATGAGATGATACACTTTCAAAAATCATAATATTAAAATACTTCAAAACACAAATAAAGTAAAAATAACATACCGTATAAGATTTTTTATTTTTCTCCTTCTAGTTCATTAAATCAACTCCATTTTACCAGCGGAAGAATGAATTTGCAGAACTGACCGAAAATGTGTGTGTCTGTTGTGTTTGGTTGACTTTGTTGGGTGACATTTGATACATCTATTTAAAACACACACCTGCCAATTAATAAAAATAAATGGAAGTGGTTGTGAGTTGGCGTGTGGGGGAGTGATTCTACTTTTGCAGTGATTCTACTTTTTGCAGCTGAGGATTGACTTTGAATTTTAAATTTTCATGCAAGGGTAAACATGACATTTCCATTTAACTCTGGTTAAAAAAGAATAATTTCAGATTCTTGGTTAGAAAAGAATTTTTACTTTTACTTTTGGTTATTTTAATTTTTCTCTCTATATAATTTATGAGTACATTTTTTTAATTTGATCAAGCTGTTGGAATTAATCACATAAACATATAGATTATATATTGTAACGACCCATTTTTCAAAAAATTTCATTTTTAAATATAGTCTTTTGATGTAGTCGTTACGACTGATTTAATATTTGATATATTGTATTTATTTTAGTCGTCCCGTTTGCAGAGAAAATTAAATGATAATATCAAGGATTTAACATATGATTAAAGTATGAAAATATATAATTTATGTTGCCAAAATTCCATAACTAATCCAATAATAATAATAATAATAATAATAATAATAATAATAATAATAATAATAATAATAATCCAAAAAGAAGTTAATTTCTTTAAATCTTCCCTCAACTCATTTTTCCTCCAACTGCAAAACCGTTCCTCATTTTCTTCTCAACTCACATCCAAGAACCAATTGATTTCTTTTGAATCAGGTCATTCAAAAAAAAAAAAACTTCTCTCTGAAATATTTGTCTTCTCACTCCAATCTACCAAATGAAAATCATCTCCTCACTTTTGAAGCAAGAAGAATGTCTACACATTTATTTAAGGTAAATAATTCATACATCAATTTCTTTCGAACACCGGTATATTTTCACCATACTAACAATTAATATGTTTATCACTTCATCATTTCTACAGAAATATATGGACGAACCAAAATAACAAATTTCAAATCAATAATCCAGAAGCAGGTATTTAATCAATGAAAATCTCCATATAGTTTATTAATTTCATGTTTTCCAAATCGATAGCTTTGTTCGAAATCCCAAATTTGAACAAAACCCAATTTTTGTAAATCGCTATCAAATTCTCATCGTCTTCTCTGTTTATATGTTAGTAGTGATAAAATGTTAAAAAGTATCATAGAAGTGTGTGGAGTTTATTTATCAAATGGGATTAAGAGAGAGAATGAAAGAAAGATCGTCTAACTAATTAAGGATTTAGTAAATGAAATGGTTTGGAAATTCTATTCTTGAAACATAATTGTTTTTGTTAAAATCGTACACAAATTATTCCTCAGATTCTTTGGTTATTAATAGTCAGCCCAAAAACCTTTAATTAACATTTAAATAATAAAGTTATTGTATCCCATTAATTATTCAAGAGACGAATGTTATTTGGAATTTGTATATAATTGAGTAAATATGAGATATTTCCACAACTCTAATTCTTCCTAACACATTTATAATACTTTATCTATATAAAATCAAAGTTTCAGATCTTTAACCTTTTAATAAAATTAAGCATTTAATATCTTAATAAATATAATCTTTAATATGATTAATTATATTCTCTGCTAGGTGAAGGCGAGTTACTTCCTGCAAATCGTTATCATTTTGTATTGAGAACTCGAGTCAAAAGTCTTCAAAGTAAAGGTGGGGAATTTTATACGCACGTGGTTATTTATTATCCATTATATATTATGCTTGTGATTTATTGTTCGACTGAGTGTTTATGTGAAAGTGAAAGTTAAAGTATGCTAGGGACCATTCATAGGTCCGGGACCGTAAAAGTTGTCCTTGGGTCGCCCACCGTGCATGTGTATATGCATATACTTGTTCAGAGACCGTTAATAGGTCTGAGACCGTGATAAGTTGCCTTTGGGCTGACTCCCCACTGTTCAAACAATTATTATTATGTGACATGACATGAATGTCTGAATATGAGTTACTCGTTTAATATGTTTTGGATAATGCGTATTCTCCACTGAGTGTATTCGTTATACTCATCCCTTCATTATAACATTTCAGATTGAGGAGTTCGGTGATGGCAGTGAGGAGATGGATGATAGTTAAGTTTTATTTAAATATTTAAGTTATTAAACTCATTTGACTACTAAACTTAGGTTGATATTTCAGTTGGAGTGTGTGTTTCTTACTTTAAAATATTTAGGAGTTTGAACTATTTAAAATCGCTTCCGCTCTATGTTATTTGAATTATTATGGTATTATGGTATTTTCCTAAGTAGAAGTTTATTTATGCATTTTTATGCTTTTCTAGTATTAGTTTTATTACATTTTTGAGAAAATATTTTAAACTCTCTTTCATGCGTTATTTTACATATTAGGTTTTTATAAAATAAATAGCATTCTAGGTTTATAAAATTAGGGTGTTACATATATTTATTAATACGAATGAAATTCATAATAATGAAATTTCTACGTCATCACAGAAACATAAAATAATAAAATTGAATGAGGAAGTGTACCCGAACCACCTTTGTTTATGTAGAAAGAATATTACAGATTGCAGGAAGTGAATTACCGTCGTTTAGGGACCATAACCCTAATATATAATTATGTATTTTTGTGATTTTTAATTTGGTCCATCAACAAATTAATTGTATATCCTTTTGTTATATCTACACATTAATGCCCTGGCTATTTGATATATTCAATAATTCAAAATTAATTTTTTGTAAATCACTTTAATTGAACTTTCCATAAAATAACACATTTTATTTTATATATGTAGGTCCATATATTAGAATTTTTTCAATATCAACAATTTGGGACAACTCATTCGCCATTTTCTATAGATGACATGTGGTGTACTCATCATGTTATCTCATTTTCAAGGTAGCAAGTGAATCCCAACATTATAATTTAGTGAATATATATACCACAAAGAAAAATGTAATTGTATCCCATCCACATACTCTTACATTTAGTTAGCTCCCTAACTTACAAGTTACCCTCCTACGTATGTGCTTCTTTACTTCACTTTGGTGTTTCATTTTGTATTTAATAATTGGATTTATGTCATATGTATTTAAAATAAATAAATTATTATCCACAAAAAAAAAATACACATGGTATGATCTAATAATTGGAATACAAGATGAAACACCAAATTAAAATAAAGGATCTCGTCTGCCTTTTTAGTCAGTGTAACGGGTTAAGCAAATTCCAGAAAGAGTCTTTTTTGTTTTTTTTTTTAGAAGAGGGAGAGAGAAAGTTGCGAAGGACCGACTGAACCAGATTATTTATTCTAGGGCAAATTACAATTTAATTCCCAACCTTTGAAAGTTTTAACAAAAATAACCCAACGTTTTAATAATTACAATTTAATTTCCAACGTTTTGATATTTTAACATAAATAACCCAACGTTTAATATTAACAATTTAATTCTCAACGTTTGAAAATTTTAACAGAAATGGCCCGATATTTTAGGCGAAAAAAACCATTTCGGTCGATTTTAATCACATTTACTCACAAGTGAGCTAGAGACCCATATACCGGACTAACATTTTTGCCGAAAAAATGACCAAAATAGTTTTTTTTTTGCCTAAATTATCGGGTCATTTATGTTAAAATGTTCAAACGTTGGGAATTAAATTATTAATATTAAACATTGGCTTATTTCTGTTATGTAACACCCTAATTTTTATAAATACAGAATGCTATTTATTTTTATAAAAACTACATGTAAAATAATGTAAGAAAGAGAGTTTAAAACATTTTCACAAATATGGAATAAAACTAATGCTAGAAAATCATAATAATACATAAACAAACTTCTATTTAAGAAACTTACATAATAACATATAACATAGTGCGGAAGCGATTTTAATAAGTTCAATCATCTAAGCATATTTAAAATTAGAAACACACAGTCCAACTGAAAAATCAAGTAAAGTTTAGAGTGAAATGAGTTTAGTAACTTAAATATTTAAATAAAAACTTAATTATCATCCATCTCCTTACTGCCATCACCGAACTCCTCAATCTGAAATGTTATAATATAGGGATGAGTATAACAAATACACTCAGTGGAGAGTACGCATTATCCAAAACATATTAAACGAGTAATTCATATTCAGACATTCATGCCATGTCAATATAATAATAAATGTTTGAACAGTAGGGAGTCAGCCAAAGGCAACTTATCACGGCCTCAGACCTATTAACGGTCTCTGAACAAGTATATGCATATACACATGCATGGTGGGCAACCCAAGGACAACTTTTACGGTCCCCGACCTATGAACAGTCCCTGGCATACTTTAACTTTCACTTTTCACATACACACTCAGTCGAACAATAAATCACAAGATCAATATATAATGGATAATAAATAATCACGTGCGTATAAATTCCCCACCTTTACTTTGCAGACTTTTGATTCGACTTTTCAATACAAACTGCTAAAAACTTGTAGGAATTAACGCGCCTTCACCTAGCAGAGATAATATTTACAGTAATTTAGTAAGTGAAAGTATTATAAATTTAAATATTTGAACTGTAAGTTTCTGAATATATTCTCATGTGTAATTGTCGGAGAATTTCTATATCTTCAATATAATTAGCTAGACAATTTTCATTAATCATTTTTTTTAGCGAAAAGATTATATAAATCTTATGGGAATGATTAAAGCATTAAACTTTATTAATATAAAAGGACTTGGCAGTACACTACAAGTTATTTTTCCACATTAACATGTTAAAATAATTCTCTTAAACTAATTCTTCTTCCTACACAATTTCAAGAATTACTCTAATTGAGACACCTATTCCATTACCACACCACTTATTACTTTGAAAAATAAATGAGATAAACGAAAAGAGAAAAAATAGTTATCACAAGAATTAAAACTCATTTCATTTCCTTTTGGCTTTCGGTTTTTGGGTATCGATTCTCATACTCAGATTATGAATTATTGGTTATAATTTTAGAAGAAAGAGAATATGAAGAAATAAAGTTAAACAAAACTTCAAAGATAAAGAGATTCAACAGAGTGCTTGAAGAATCCAATTTCGCGGTCTCAGACTCAAGCATTATTCTCCTTTCTAGTTAACTTTAATTTACGATAATTATTTTCCTTTTAATTTACGTTTTATGTAAATTATCATAATGAATTAAGAAATTTGCCATTAAATTTGATAGTTGATGTATATTTATGAATTAAGATTTTGGGAGGAGTGAGATCACCTGGATTTGAATTTCGGGTTAAAATTATAGATGTTGGGTCAATGGATTTGTTGCCATTGCAACCTACTGTAAAAGATGACATGGAAGATGATTATTAATATGAGATTAGTATTGAACTTAATGAAATTTAGAATCTGAATTATTTACCTTCTTCGAACTACAACAGTACCTTTTTGCTTCAATATAGTAATAATTGATTTGAGTTTGACATATATTTGTGAAGAGAGAATTATTTAATGTTTGAATGGTGGGTGGTTTTGATGAGTGTTTGAGAGAGGAAATAAACTGCAGCAGTTCATCAATTCACGTTTGTGAATTGAGGGATTATTAAGTGGGAAATAACTGTTTCTTTATTATTATTATTATTATTATTATTATTATTATTATTATTATTATTATTATTATTATTATTATTATTTCCTGAACTTTTGGATTAGTTATAGAATTTTGGGAACATAAATTATTGTATTTTTTTATACTTTTATTAATACTATTTTTCTTGATATTATTCTTTAATTTTCTCTGCAGGCGGGACGACTAAAACATAAATTATTTATTTTGAGCTCATCGTAACGACGAGACTAAAAATACTATATTCATAAATGAAAATTTTGAGAAACGGGTCGTTACATGTTAAAATATTGAAACGTTGGGAATTAAATTGTAATTATTAAAATGTTGGGTTATTTTTGTTAAAATATTCAAAGGTTGAGAATTAAATTGTAATTTGCCCTTTATTCTAATGCTAACCTTGTATATTTCATTGCATATTTCAATTATCGTTTTTCTTTAATATTTATTTTTTCGTAAATTCTCCTGTACATAAGATGTACATCAGACGGTCAACGCGTTGACCCGGTCAATGTGTTAACCAAAAAATCGTCAAAATAGGTGATACTTTTTAGAGATACAAGTGATACTTTTTGAATTTTGAGTGATATTTTTAAGTGTTACGATTGATACTGATTTTGACAGCTGTTTTTTTTTCTAGCTGATACTATTTTCTGAAACAAATGATATTTTTGGGCTTTTGATTGATACTTTTTAATGTTACTATTTTTTTCTAGCTGATACTATTTTTTGGTCAATACATTGACTGGGTCAACGCACGTTGACTCGATCAACTTATTGACCGTCTGATTTTCACCTAGTGCACACAAGACCTGCCCTTATTTTTTAAGTAGGCAGATATTAAACAAAATTATTTACACATAATGAAAAATTCACTAATTGTAATATGAAATGAAATATAACTTTAAAATAGATGATCTCATTTGAGGACCACGGGCTATATATTTACTATTAAGCCCAAGTTTCCTTTGTGGTTATGATCATCGATATGTTTAAATTAAATTTCGATAATCCATGAAATAACATAATCTTTCAATGGTCGTTGAAATATCAGATGAAATTTCTAAATTTCCAAGCCAGATGAATCCCTACTAAGTAATAACCAAAAACGATCGAGGTTTCAAAACCAACTAGAAAACTAGAAATTAATATGCCTAAAAGCATCTAAAACCAACTAGCTAGGAAACTACAATACGTAAATATCAAAGTTCCATGCAAAACACAACTAAAAGTCATAAACAAGAATTATGTCAATATATTTATTTGTAGAATTGTTCAAAAACAAGTGTTGATCCGCAGTCTTGAAGGAGGAATACAGTTGTTGGAAGAAATTGACGAAGTGTTCGTAGCTAGAACTGTTTCGGACAATGTTCCACCCCGCAAATTTTTGACAGTTTTTTTTCTATATGCTGATTTGCATCCATACACGATTTTGATCAAGAAGGAATGTCTTGCTGCATATTCTTGAAGAAATTGTACTAAATATTTATCCTCAAATCAATATGAAAGATCACTCTATAAACAGGAGAAGTTTTATTGCCGATGGACAGGAGAAGTTTTATTGCCTATAAAAAATGACCTATATGTGCATTATGAAGAGGTGTGACTTAAGATGTGACTCCTATAATTTATTGATGTTATATTTTCGTGAGGTTTTATGGGCATAGAGATCAGCTAGCGTTGTTCTACATTTTCTTCAACGTAATAATGTAACATAGTTTAGTGTTTTATCAACAAACACATAGAGAGAACAGCAGTAATTAATTATTACCAACACTTGGACGTTTAATTAGTTGGGAAAAAATTGATTGAATTAGCAACGTTGGACGTTTTATCATAAATAATTGTACTCTTAAATAATTACAAAAATGATTTCCTATTTTTGTCCTTTTCTAACAAAATTACTGTTAGAACGCAGAATTTCTCATGCAAAATGGCGAGAGAAAAGAAGGAGAAAATAGGGTTTCTTATTTTTATTTTCCGCTAAATCAGTTAAGACTATAGAAAACACAATGTTTATATACTAATCTAATAAGCCGCCTACAATCAACGGCTGTAGATACAACTGGAAATCTACTATCCACGGCTAGAGTCCATAATGATCCTTGTTAATGAGGATCATGCATGGAGTATTTGCCACGTCAGATTGTCCCATGCAAGGGAAGAGATCAGCTGCATGTCTGCCCATCGTAATACAGCTTGGGAAGGTTGCTGCATGGCTATATTGTGCTGATCAAGGCATATCTACATGACTGCATGGCTTCAACACCCCCCTGCAAACTGGATTTGGTGCAAGCTAAGTCACCAAGATTCAGCTTGGAAAGGAGCTCGCAAAAACGTGGACCAAGAAGCCCTTTGGTGAAAAGATTAGCCACCTATAGAGCTGTAGGAACATAACACGATTTAATAAAACCACGACGATAATGTAATCTGGAGAAATGGCAATCCATATCAAGATGTTTGGTGCGTTCATGATAAACTTGGTGTTGAGTGATTTGTATAGCGGCTTGATTGTCACAAAATACATTAATAGGAGTAGGATAAGAGACGGAGAAGACATCCAACATAAAGGAAATCCATAACAACTCACGAACAACATAGCTCAGACTACGGTATTCGGCCTCGGCGGTTGAAAGAGAAACTGTTGTTTGCTTCTTGCACTTCCAAGAAATCAAACAAGGACCAAGAAACACACAATACCTTGATAAAGAGCGTCGTGTGTTGATGAAGTCATGTAAGGCATTGACGGCCTTGAACCCGAGCTGCAATTCAAAGGTCCAATGACGCGACTTCGAGCGAAGAAATTACAAGGATATTTCCAAGTGTTGATTCGCAAGAAGTTCGAGGAATTAGAAGATACAAAGTGCATCCATATTTTAGTTAATTTATTAACTAATGAAGATCAAGATAATACCATGGAGAATATAACTTGAAGAGTCGAAGATGAAGATCCAAAGTGGACGTGTGCAAGTGTGAAGAAAGCGGCCCTTGATTTATTTAATTAGGGGTTGGATTTTATCTAGACTATAGTATTTATTTTATTTAATTTAAGACTATAGTGGATCAGATTTATTTAATATTTTGATGATAATTTTCGTTCATAATAGTATAGGTTTGACTAGAATTGTATTTAAGGCAATTTCCAACCTTGAATAGAATTCTAGTTTAGGTATTTTTATAGTATAGTTAGAGATCCTTTTGGATCAGATTTTTAGGGCTTTTTACACTTAATTTTCGTGCACCTCATGCGCTATAAATAGGGGAACCATGTTACTTTGATATTTTAGACATTATTGATTAAAATTGCTTTTGCATTCAATTTGTGTCTCAACCGTTTAAAGCTTTTGATTGTTTTCTTCGAAAATTATCATTCTTGAAGCCTAGCAAACTCTGAGTCTTAATTCCAAGGGAACATTCTAATTCATACGAAGAATTAGGGTGAACTCGCTACGAAGAACAACTTAGAGATTCGTTTTTATCGTACAAGATACGCCGAGGATTAATCGGGTAGTAATTCACAACACCTTCACCGTCCAGCCTTCATCTTCGACGTCCTACACTCCATCCATGTTCGTGACATCCTTCAACACCCCAAGATCGATCGAGAACTGTCCAACAAGAGATCGAGGTCAATTCCATAGCCGTAACCGCGTTCTATACCTTACGCCGTAAGTTTTCCTTTTCTTTAACATATCCTATCTTCTCTAGCCATTCTTAACCCTTAATTCTCATCCCAAATACATCCAATTCCCAGCCATAATTCTCGCCCAAAACAACCCTCTTTTGTTGGATTTTGTGTGTCGTTTTTGTGTCGTAGTCTAGGTATCGTAATTAGGTCTAGTTCGTCTTCTATTCTGTTTTTGAGTTGTATTTCGTTTAATCAGGTTATTCTCGTTATCATAGTCTTTAGAGTAGGATTGAGTCCTTCCATAGTTGACGTGTTCTTTCCTAGAAGTCTTCCGCGCGTTCTCGTATCCTATACAAATTGTCCGGGTTACATCATAAATTTGGTATCAAAGCCACGTCAGCTCTGCTGGTCGTGGTTCAACCCTACGTGTCACTTTATTGCTTATGTGTTAGTTGACGTGTCTATCGAGTTGTAATAGTTAGTGTTCATTGAAAAAAAAAGATCGGTTAAAAAAAAAACCGAAAGTTTAAAAAAAAAAAGGTTACGGTAAAAAAAACGAGAGACCGAATAAAAAAAACAAAGAAAAAAAAATCGGATAAAAAAAAGAGAAAATCCGAAACAAAAAAAAAAGAGAAAATTCAATTTGATTTTTGATTTACTTTTTGAGTTCGATTTTATTTTTAGTTCTTTCCTTTTAGTTCTAGTCATAGTTGGTAACTCCCTTGTGAGCCTTATTGTAGTTTTGGGAACTTTCCTTATAGTATAGTTCTTTAGTTGGTAATTTCCAATTGAGTTGCATTTTAATTTGGTATCTTCCATTTAGAGTCTAGTCTAATTAAGGTATTTAGATTGTGTCACACTAGTGGTACACATATCCAAATTCTTTTCTTTCCTTCTTTCTTCTTTTCTTTCCTTCATTTCCTTCCTTTTACTCTAACACACCCGTTTTCCGGTTTTCCATCTTCTCCCTACTATTTCTGCTCCCGAGCTCCGATTTTTCTCCACCATACCATTCCGAAAACGTCTCGACGAGACGAACCAAACACACTACTTTGCTGTGACATAAGTACTTTTTTGGCTAAATTCCATCAGCTTCAAGGTGAAATCGCCTCCAGAAGTTCAAGAGAAGCCGATCTCAAGCAACGGAAGAGTCGATTAACACCCCTATATACACACTTATCACACGAGAACCACTACATACTTGAGAGTATACACGAGGGGTAAAATACAGAGAGAAAATATGAGTGATTGTGAGGAATTGTGAGGTCCTACACCTTGTTTTTCTTTCACGTTTGTTCATTGTTTGCAGGTACACATGGAATCCAGAGACGATTATAATAAGACGCATGATAAGGCACCCGCTTCATCTAGTTCTCATACAGACGCGGCTTCATTGATGCCACAGCCATGGGATGCCCAGTACCACCATCAAGAACTGGAGCATAAGTGTAATGCCCCAAAATTTTACTATCTACATTTGAGTAGGAATATAAATCTAATAGTTAGAATAAGTGTAATATCCAAACATTTTCAGTATAAAAGAATAGTCTATGCTAATTTTATCAGTAAGCTAGGAAGAAAATGGACCGTTGTAGATTCCTTTCTAAGTGAAGTGTGTCGTTTAGTAGGTTAGAGGTACCCGATACATTCTCATATTCTTATTCCAAACCTTAGATTCAAACTTAATTAGATTAATTAGAAATTTATTTATTAAGTGCAAATTGATTTAGTATGATTTTTATATATAAATACAAACATATACATTATATATATACATATCATTTATTTATGAAAAAAAAAACGATATATATATATACTCACCATAACCTTAGTTTTTTAATTAATGTTGCAATCATGACTTGTGCATATCTATATATATAGTAGAGTACATACGTGCATGGTTGATATAATAGTAATAATGAATAATGAAAATAATAATAAAGAAATAGTTAGTGATAGCAATGAAAGAAGCAATATGGCAAACATGCACACAACTTTAACCTTATAATTACACGTGTAAATTAATTATAATGATAGATTGAGGGCTTATTGTTAAAAGGGCTAAGAACATGCATTAACAAATTATACGAAATCAAGAAAGTTCTGCACTCACATAATTTCATTGACGAAGAAGGTAAGAGTTTTTTTTTCTTTCTTTTCTAATTAATTCAAATTCGATTAATTTGATTACCATAAAAAAATGTGTGGCTATTAAAATATTTACTCATTGTGCATATCAAATACTACTATTTTAAATAATAGAAATATCAAGAAAGATTAGGTTTTAGAATTTATATTCATGTATATCAAACTTTAATAAATTTCAGGATTTATTGATAATGAAGTTTTAAAATAAAATAAATAAAATAGAGTTTAAGGGTTGGATTTTTTTTTTTTTTTTATATAGGGGCCTTTGTCTAATTAAGATAAGACTGGTTGTTGTAGGGCTAGAAGAAGTAGCAGAATTTGAGCAGAACAAATCCGGAATTTGAGAGTTTATCTTCTATCCAGGTGGGCTATTATATCTTTGCAAATTGTATCTTTCGAGCTAATAAGCTCTGCTTTGTTAAAATTGCATATGTGACTATCTGTGTTAAATATTTACGTGCTACTGTATGTTGTCGGAGTCTCATAAACCAGCGCTGTGTCAATGTGAGTAGCTACAGTATGCATGCATTATTCGTCATTCCCTACTCCTTGTCGGTGAGACTAAAATGAAACACTTATTAGTTACACTCATTGGGTATACTTTGGCCATACTCAACTTTACGCGTTGGTGATGTAGTACAGGTTGCGGGCAGTAATTGGTTATACTCTTAAGCGCTTCACGATAAAATATTTTGATGAACTTAGGTAGCTTTCAATTTTAAAACCTCCTAAGCTTCACTACCTGCATGGACACAGATAGATTACTTTAACAAAATGATTTGCATAACTTGAATTGTGAAAACTTGCCCACTGAGTGCATTAGTACTCAGCCCAAATATTTCTAAACATTTTCAGGTCAGTAGGCTGGCGCGTGGACGTGACGATGCTGAGACATGTGCTTTTGTTATTTACCTATTTCTCACTATCTCTTTTTGTTAAGTATCCTGTTAATAATGGAGCTTCCGCATTTGTAATATCCTTTTGTTAAACACTAAGAACTCTGATCTTGGTGTTATGAATAAGTATATATTATTATAAAGTATGTTTGAATATTCTGAGTCTTCTGTTGAGATTTTGTTAATCAGATTACCCCCTTTCTTTCCCGCTTCTTAATTCCCACCCCCGTGGCGTCCATTTCCACGGTCTTTCGGGATCGGGGCGCTACAGCGTGGTATCAGAGCAGGTTTTGCAACTCTGCAGACCTGCTGGGTCATCTTTCATTTGTGAGTCATAAATTCTTGTGTGATATTATATAAGCCCTCAACTCGTCACTCACGCAACAACCTAAAAGGTACGCATGTTTTTATGCGGATATTAATTTTAAAAGTTACATTAATGTTGAATGTTATGTTTCTCTGAAAATGAAAGATTAGGATTCTCCATGTTGATGGAAATTCCTCGAAAGATTGATTTTTATGCTGATCGCATACTCTGATTAACTACGCTGATTGCGTACTCTGTTGCTATGTTGATAGCATACTGGTTTTGAAATATCCTTGTGAGCATACCGGTTTCTGTCTAAGAACTATGTTGATTACATATATGTATGAATTTGTTTATCTATGCCTTATGCATACTTGTGACGTTTGGAATATGCAAAATGTATACCGTAAACTGTGATAGCCGGAAAGTGTTTGTTGTTTATACTCTAGAATGAGTACGAGAACTTGAAAGCTTGATAACGTAAGATTAACTTAGCCTATAGTTGCTGAGCTTAGGCTGAATTGGTAAATACCTATAAGATTGCTAAGAATGTAGTTTGACTGAGGAAACATTTTATTGTGAACATAAACTTATGGATTAAAAGAACTGCCACATATATATTGTGATTAATGAGTGGATTACGAGATTTCGTACATATACTAAGAAAGAGATCGATTCGGTGTTTGAGTTTATTGGGAAAATAACTTACTTAATGTTGGTAAACATCTGGTTAGAAGAAGTCTTTGAGGTTGAGGTTGTGTTAAGGTTGATCAAGAGTTTGCCCTGGTGCTAGAAAGATGGACACATTAAGCATCAAAATATTTAAAATAAACGTACCTCAATAATCGATGTGGAGATTGGGAATTTTCGTGGGTAGATATGTTAAACAATGATGGCTGCTACCAATAAGATTCAACATCAGAACTATCACCTGAGTGAAATATCGAGGTAGACCGATCATCATCTTTTAAACCTACCTGTGGAGATAAGGTCATAAAGTTTACTCAATAAATGATAACGTATTCGTACTTTGGCGCCATCATTTGAAGTTGTTACTGATGCCTTTTGCATGCATTATGTTCGAACTTTATCATTGGAAGTCACTGAATAATGAGTAGATGGACGATGCTAAATGTACGATGGCCATAGACGATTGTTCGATGTTGTCGGGTCAAGTTTGGAAATTTGTTGTTAGATCAACTTGACACCTTTTGTAGATCTGGAATATTGTCTTCTCTTGATATGTTTATCCCAATTTCACCTGCAAGAAGAGATCAGAATCTACCACCCTGGAGAGATAAGGAGATAGCATATGCTATGAGTAGAAAAAAAGCAATAAATACTCGAATGCTCTATAGTAGAACAAGAGACTTTCAGGGCAACAATATATGACACCAATCAAGATAGAGATAGAATCGAACAAGCTAGCTTAGCTATACGTGCGAGTTATGGTAAATCTATGTGAAATTCTTATCTCAATCACGTCAGATCGAGAAACGTGATTCACATCGACATTCAGTCAGAAAACTATGGATACAAAATTGAGCTTCACACGTAAACAAATGGCTAAATCGAACGAATGATACAAAATAAGAGATACATGCTTCAAGGAGTCATCTTAGATGAGAACACAAGCTGGAAAATGTTCTACAATTATCTATAGACAATGAGAAAAGCGCAGTGAAAATAAGGGATGCATGATGTGTTAAATGTATCGATCCTAATGAAGTATGTGTTTGTCCCGGACCATATTCTCAAGAATGGCGAGTTGATCTTGTGTGTCCATGTAACATACGATAGGAGCCTCGCTAGATAGAACCGTCGAGATCAAGCAACATAGGAACTTGGAAACAAGGTGTGATGATGTCTTGATATTATGGGTTGACATAATACTTTCACGATATAAGTCATTCTGATAGGTTCTCTAAGTGTATTATTTTTACTTGTTTACCTACCTTCTGTGCATCCCTGCACACTTTGATCAAGTATTTTGATTGAGCTTTGTTTCTTTGATAGTTAAGGGGATGAATCCCTGCTTCTTTTGAGATATTCTCCATTACCTTAAATCTCAATCTATGGATAGGTCTTATTTGTTTATCTGTTCATTTCTATAACTTTCAATCGTCCTATGAAGGAGTCTAGTTGTTATTTGTTTGTTCCGTCCTATGAAGAGGACTTAGTTGGTTTTCTTTTGGCCTATGAAGAGGTCCATTTTCTTGTTGATATCAGTTTACTTCTTTCTTTGTCTATGAATGAGAATCTTGATTCATTCTAGGTTCCATTTCCTTCTTATAAGCCATTATTAGATGGAGATTTGCTCTAACTACAGAATTTATGCTGCTTGATTTTCCGAAAGGCATAACCTACTCTTGGATCTATAGACTTTCTATCATACTATTATTGATGCCTTTCCATTGATTTATGTCCCCGAATTCATTTTTCTTTTTAATTAACACCCTATCCCTTGTTTATTGCCTATTTTCGGGATCAGGTCATTACACCAAACAAAGTCGAAGCCATTAATAATTGGTCTGAACCAACAAATCCTTTAGAAGTGCATAGTTTTCTCGACCTTACAGGAGACTATCATAGATTTGTTGAAGAATTCTCAAAGATAGCCTCTCCTATGATACACTATTTAGGAAGACGTAGTCTTTAAGTGCACATAAGCTAGTAAACAGAGTTTTCAAGAGTGTAAGAAGAAGTTGACAATGACTCCCGATATAGACTCAATTCTACTCTTAAAATCATGTCGTCTTCTAAATCTCTCTCGATCACCTATCTTGCTTCTCGTGACTAGACATTTCTATGAATCTTTTCCATTCATCATTGGGACGTTTATTGAATCTTGTGCGTCCTAATTATTGAAAGACCATCTTCTCATCCTTAAAATTCTACCATTTTATTCTAAACTCTGAAGTTGATTTCATTTTTGACTAGGAGTCACAAATCTTTTCATAATTGTGTGGTCACTGATTTCATTAAAAACGGAGTTTGCTTGACCTTCTAACAGAATTCTATTCATTCTCTATTTCAACCCAATATCATATATTAAAATACATCATAAATTGATTGTCACCACTCAACCTTATCTTGCTTCTTATGTCACCACACATGTCAAGGGTGGGCAGCTGAACATCGTCAACCATAAAAATAATAAACAAGCATAATGAAGCATCACTCATTTATCCACTCTCTATCATCTCAGCCCTCTCCTCCCCAAGCAGCCATCTTTCTTTCAATCTTTTAGGAATGAAATCTGTTGAGAAAATTTTGAAACTTTATACATACATTTCTTTGTCATAATAGAACAAAATTTGTTTTGATGTTGTTTTCAACTGGTGCCCGAAAAGTTGAGAAAATGGGCCTAGAACCTCAATGATGTTACCAGTCATCGAGTTGTGTCACAGTCCCACTGCGACATCTTTTCCCGTTGATCCAGTCATTTTCTTTGCTCGAGGTTTACGTCATTGTAAACCTAGCACTTCAAGGTTTTCATAACAAGTCTCGGATCATCAATTTGATATCATTCTGTCTATCAAAGACACGTCACAAATTGACCCATCAAAATTTTCCACAGAAATCATTGTTTTGCGAATGCAACTTCAGAGGTTGTTTTCTGTTGTTTCCTCCATTGTATGGACTTGGTTTTTGGTCTATAGAAAGTCCTCTTTGCATTCTTTGCATTTCTCTATCTGTAAGTTTCTAGAAAACCACACTCTTTTATGGCAGATTTCATTTATATTCAAAATGATATATTCCTTGATCATTTCCAGTTGTTGTAGCAATTGTATTATAGAAGCATTTATTTCATCAAAATTCTTGTCTTCCATACTATGAAAAATTCTACTTTTGATTGAAAATCAATTGAGTGTTGAGCTCGATCGAGCCCCAAACTTCTTGTTGATCAATATATTCGGTAAACAACAACAGTTGCCTTTCCAGCCAAATTTAGGCTAGGGTGATCGGAATCTTTCTCTGACTCTTTCTGACCATTTGTAGGCTTCTTGACGATTAATGCGTGGCTATTGTGTCTTTGATCAAATTTGAATTGAATTTTCTATGATTTTTCAAAGTTACTTCTATGTTTGAAGCCGTTAAATTTTTCGTTGGATTAATTTCAAGTTAATTGAAAAGTATTTAAGAACCTATTATCAAGTCATGTTGGGTTTAAAACCCTAGTATTACGTTTTCCTAGTCGAAGTAAAATGAATTAAGCTCCCATTAAATTAAAGTAAATATTAGATTAATTCTGAAAGTGGTTATATCAATCCTGAATCAAGGATTGATCCTTGTAGGACTTGAAAATATATTTCTAGTAGAATAATATGAAAAGAGAGATAGTAGCGTTTGTATAGAGATGTGTGGCATGTCATCAAGTGAAAGTCATATATCAATAACCTTCAGGATTATTGCAGCCGTTGGAAATTCCAGAGTGGAAATGAGAGCATATAACGATGGATTTTATGGTAGGCGTACCGCGATCAATGAAAGGAAACTCAACAGTTTGGGTCATTATAGATCGATTGACCAAATCAGCACACTACGTGCCAATCAAAACGACAACAAAAAAAAGTTAAGCAAATTAGCACATATTTATGTAAAAGAAATTGTTCGTTTGCATGGAATTCCAATTTCTATCACGTCAGATCGTGATACTTATTTTACATCAAGGTTCTAGAGAAGTTTCCAGGAAGCAAATAGGACGAATCTAAGCTTAAGTACCACTTTCCATTTCCAAACAGATGGCCAGTCAGAGAGAGAATGATACAAATTTTGGAAGTTATGCTCTGTGGAGTTGTGTTGGACGAAAATACCAGCTGGGAAGATGTTTTACCCTCGGTGGAGTTTGCTTATAATAACAACTACCAATCAACTATAAAAATGGCACCATATGAAGGCTTGTATGGTCGCAAATGCAGATCACCCCTGTACCGGGATGAAGTTGGAGAAAAGAAAATATTGGGTCCAGAGATTGTACAGACCACTGTCGAGATAATTGACTGAATTCGAACGAGAATGAAAGAAGCACAAGACAGACAAAAGGCTTATGTAGATAAGCGCATAACATACCTACAATTTCAAGTCATCGAAAAAGTCCTCTTAAAGGTGTCTCCCACACGAGGTGTTGTGAGATTCGAAAAAATGAGGCAAGTTGAAATCAAGAATTATTGGGCCATTCGAGATACTAGAAAGAATTGGTGAGGTTGCTTACTAATTAGCTCTACCATTGGACCTATCACAAGTTCACAATGTATATCAGGTTTCAATGTTCAGGAAATACATATTTGTTGACCAAGAGCATATTGTAAAAAAAAAGGTGAGTTAGTTCTACGTTCTGATATGACGTACGAGGAAAAACTCCACGAAATTCTTGATAGAAAAGTTCAAGTCCTAAGAAACAAGCAAATTTTATTGGTGCTTGTGCAATGGAATCACAATGATCAAACTGAAACAACGTGGGAACTAGAAAGCAAGATGAGACATTAATATCCTGAGTTATTCAAAGGTACGTGAATTTCAGGACGAAATTTTTTTAAGGGGGGAGGAGTGTAATGCCCCAAAATTTTACTATCTACATTTGAGTAGGAATATAAATCTAATAGTTAGAATAAGTGTAATATCCAAATTAAACATTTTCAGTATAAAAGAATAGTCTATGCTAATTTTATCAGTAAGCTAGGAAGAAAATGGACCGTTGTACACTACAAGAAAAAACGTCATACACCACGGAGAATATCCGTTGTCTATTCATTTTTGCTACCGTCGTATATAGTGGTGTTGTCTATGCTCCCACTTTATACGACGGAAAATCACCGTTGTGCATTCTCATGATACAAAACGGTAATATACTGTTATGTATTTCATTATTGCCGTTGTATATGAGCAATATAGGTAACGGTTTTTCATATTACCGTTGTATATATATACTTTAGATAACGGTATAATTTCTTTTACCGTTATCTAAAATCATCATATACAACGGTATTTGCCGTTATAAATATGAAATTTACCGTTATATATTTGTATTATACGTAACAGTTTTTTATACTACCGCTGTGTATTTATACCTTAGATAACGATATAATTTCTTTTACCGTTGTATAAAATCATCATATACAACGGTATTTGTTGTTGTAAACATGAAATTTACCGTTGTATATTAATAGTATACGTAACAGTTTTTTTCATTACCGTTGTATACAATCATTATATATAAAGGTTGGTTCTATTATAACCGTTGTATAATACAATCATACACAACGGTAACTACCATCATGTTCACATAATATACCGTTGTATATTATTTTTCATTGTTTTATTTTTCCAGCTGTACAACATAATATAATAATTAAAATTATAATAAAGAATAATCCAAAACATGACTAAATATTATCCAAAAATACAATATATTCATAGATCATCCAAAAATACAATATGATGAAATATTATCCAAAAACCTGTTAACATGTCCTAAAACATTAAAATTCAAAGTCATTACTAATATCTAATACAAAAGAAGCTAGTTGAAAAAGAGCTATAATCAAAATCTAAAAAATGACAATCGCAAGTAATTGCAATATCTGCTCCAACAGAACTAGTTGTAGATAGTTATCCAAAATACCTTGATCCTAAAAATGATTGCTCACACAATTCGCCCATTCCTTATTCCACCCGAACTTCATCGATATCATCTCATATTCCTCTGGCTCTAATGTGGCATCAACTTTATCAAATTTCTGACCTCTTAGCAAACCAACCTTACAAAATCAAGAGTTAAAATAGAGACATTAGCGGGGAAGTGCATTGATACTATATAGGCAATTTATTATTAAATTCAAATAACATCTGAAATTGTTCCTCTATTTTTCGGCTACTAACACGATGCACAAACTAAAAAGAAAAACATAAAGCTGACAAAAATAAAATAATTAACATCATAGTTTAATTCTAAGTTAACATCCATTTAAAAAAATACACGCACATTAATATTAGATTTCAATATTAGGGGAGCAGTACTTAATAATATAGTGAACTCTATTTTTTAATGCATATACTTGTTGTTTGGCAGGCATATTTGAACAAGAGAGAAATGGTAAGTTTCTCCATATTATATACATGAGCAGCATTGTTTAAGGGTTGAAGTCCGTACCAACAATTCAGGTACTTGAATGGAGCAGCATTGCCGCCATTAACCTCAACCTGCACAACATATACTTCTAGATTATCCCACAAAAAATAAAAATAAAAATCACCTTTTGAATGCAACCACATTTTAGGCAAGTTTAGAGCCCAAACAAATCTTAAACATATTATTTGTACCTGTTCAGGTATAGAAGAACTTGCTGCAATAAGATTGTGTATGCAGGATCAGAAGAAAAAAAGCCTTTTATACACTAAGTAATTGCATCGATGGAAACAGACCGCACACTACAAGTTTCTGGAAACAATTCATTTAAAAACTCATTCATTTTAGTTCCCATTTTCAAGAGTCACGGGGTTAGTTGCATTGAAGAGCAGGCCATTGGCTATAGTATTAACTGAATAAAAGGACTCTAATCAAATTATGATCAGTTGAGTAAAGGCTAGAAGATAGTAGAGTTTAGTAGTAGTAACAAACAACATATATTATCTTTAACATGCCAACATAGACATTCCTGACAGTATTATATTATTATTACGTACATAGTTTCATGTTTTATGACAAAAAGTTAAATTGTACAGTGCAACACTTATGAAAAAAGCCATTGTAACTAGTATATCTGCATTGCTATAATACCTCCACTATAAATCATTTTCATTTCCTATAATCATGCATGTCTGGTCCACTAATAGCTAGTTTTTAAGGTAAAAGGTGAATCTGGCAGGTAAGAAAAATAAAAAAATTATGAGCAAAAACAAAAGAAGCAAAAAAAAATTCAAGTAGATTTGTATAGCACCATCATAGCCTGCGGGTAGACATGGATTGCCAGATTCTTGATCAATTTTTAATATCTCAGCTCGAGCAGCCAGTAAACCATAGTGTAGGTAACTGCAAGAAGGAAATATTAACCGCATCAGAAAGAAAAAAGTATTGAGATCATTTAGTACTTCTACAGGCTTTTAATCATAACTAGAAGACAAAAACCTTGCTAATGCAAGATGGCAACTATTTGAATTTTACATATTCTAGTGGCGCTCCACAGTACCCTTTGTTATCGGCAATAATCATGGGAAGCTGAGGATTATTAGCTTCAGGCTGATGGCCCAATTCATAGGTGGAAATTGTAGAAGTCAACTGCATCAGAGATTCATTAATAAGTAGCTTATAAAGTTCCCAATATCTTGTATACAAAATAAAATTCTGAAATCAAGTAGAAGAATCTGTTGAAAGTAATTTGCACATAATTATCCTAGCATCCGCACAACTTCACTCCCACTTTTAGTAAACCTGTATCAAGCAAGATGTCCACTTCATTCAGAACATTTAAAATTGTGTTTGCCGCAGTCAGACGCCTATTTTCTGATGCAACATCACAATTTTCTTTCTTCTGCTTTTCACGACATCTGACACAAACAAATTAAATAAAGGTTTTTAATTCTGTCAAGTTAGTTATCAACTGAGACTGTAGAGAATCACAATTCATTCCTTTAAATGAAACTTTGCAGCTGATGGCCCTACTGTAATCAATATCCATCTGTTACCAATTAAAAACTAGGTCAGATGTATACTTGAATTGAGTTCAAAATAGATTTCAATAATTGAACTAACGACACGTTTCAAATTTTTTAATGTTGCTTTTCTAAAGGCAGGTTATAAATGCAGATGGCTATGTAACGTACTTGATCAGCATCCATAAATGTTTTTGGCTCCAGCGAGTTGATCATTGAATGATGAAGCTAGATTTTATTGTCAAACCGGGAACTTTGTGGTTTGATCCGACAATATTTCCATGTAGGTGATTTTCTGAAAAAAATGTGTGTGGCAATATTCAAAATGACCTAGTAGACTAACAAGAACTGCAGAATTTATCTGATGACTGATAAAGGTAGTTAACCATGACATAAATGTGTTACGGAAATTTAAGACTAATTACCAAGTACCAACATTTAAGGTTCGCATCTGAATCAGCACAACCAACTGACTACTGCTCTAAAATCATCAAACCTATCAAAGGCATAGATAAAGCACAACAATAGACAGCCCATAAATGAGATGGAAAAGGAGATAGAAAAAAAATCAGTAAATTATTTACCCAGTGAAAGATGAAAAAACAGACAAGAAAATATATTTCACCTGCGGTTTTGGAACCAGACTTTAGTTGTGTGTGGTCTATGCCCCTCAGAGCAGGTTGATCACACATAATCTGCCGGTGCTAGAAATGGCATGGATTTGAGGACACTGCATGAGCTTTCTCAAGAAACCTCAATCTGCTCTTCCGAGTATCAAGCATACTTTCCTCCCTCTTCGCGTTCCTCACACCCTTGCCTCTTTGGCTACTCTCACCAACTATTACTTCTGTTCTTGCCATTTTCACAACCAAAATTCCAGCACTGGAACTTAGCATTGAAATGTTTCTACTACTACTAGACCAGGTTTCGGACTCAAAAACTATAATTTGTGAGATCCAGCTATAATATTGATGAAAAGTATATAATGATAAGTAATAAAAAGCTATTAACCTCTCAGTTACAATAAACGCGGAAAATGCTCTAAACCACTGTAATAGTTGCTTTTTATAGCAAAAAAGTTCCAAACTCCTTTGCTAGCAAAATATTCAAATGATTCTAAACAACCCGGCATTACTTTTTAATAATCCAATTCAAAATGTATTGGACAAGGTGAAAGAGGTCCTGGAACCCCCTAATCTCCAGCAGGGATGTATAAGAATAGCAGAGGATTTTTTGAGTCTGAACAAACTCATTTAAAACCATTTCACACTCAAGCCATCAAAGCATAACTTGCACACACCAAACCCTTCATAACAAATGCTAGTCTAAACACAAACATGCATTTCTTAGAAATCACTAAATGTTAGATTTTTTTTCTTTTAAACACACACACAACTTGGAAACTAATTTAGTCAAATTTAATTCAAATCCTAAATATGATACATTCCCTCTTTGCCTGCATTTCTGCTACATTTGACTTATCATAATCACTTCATTCAATCCACAATCAAAAAATCCTCAAATATAAGATTAATATCAGCGGTTAATCACCTACCAAACCCTTTCTCCATAACATAATTGTGAGGAAAACCCAAAAAAATCAAAGAAACAAAGAAAGACGTAACTGAACACTCAACACTGCACCACTCACAACCTTAGAGAGAGAGAGAGAGACCTGCATTTAACGATCCGACAGCCCTCCAGTAGTTCGATGAAATGCCTACAGCGGGGGCACCTCATCCACTTCTTCTGCTCGACAAGCCTCCCAAAAGCGACGTCGTTGCGGTCCCGGGCTCCCCGCTCTCCTCGCAGCCAAACCCCTCGTGCCAAACCCTCTTACACTGGAAGCAAAATAATCTCTTACAACTCGGGCACTTCGATTTTCCCACAATTCCACCGCACTCGTTCACGATCAGCACGTTGCAGTTCCTATACGGGCAGTAGCACCTCTTCCTCCCTAAAATTACCACCTCGCACAGCGCGTCGCAACACTGCACGAACAGCTCCAGCCCCACTACCTCCGCGCACGCCACCGGTTCGAGTGAGTGTCCACACCCGACAGCGGGGTACTTTATGTCTCCGGCGCCGCCGTCTTCAAGTTTGGCGCGTATGTACTTGACCGCACAGTCGGTGCTGAAAGGGTGGGAGCATTTGTTCATCCAGGGCATAGGATTGAGTGAGAGAAATAGAGAGAAAAAAGGTTAGGGCATAGTTGAATAAAAGAAGACAAGGAGAAGACTTTCTTCGTCACCGATAAGGTCAGATCCCGCGAAACCGTCGGCGGTTGGGACTGAGAGAACTGAGATAAATAAGATGATTTGGGGAATTTCTAGTCTAATGGGAGAAGGAAGTGAGCGGGAATAGAATTAAGGTCCAAAATCCAAATCTTTTCATTTTATCGTAATGATAATTAAATTAATTTTTATTTTTTAATATGTATATACAACAGTAACATTAATCAGTGTTGCGTATTGTGAATGTATATACAATGGTATATATATTACTGTTATGTTTAGTAGAAGGTGCACGCATATACGTAACGGTTTTTTCAAAAACCGTTGTATTTTTCACATACGTAACGGTAATTCAAAATTACCGTTATATATTTAGTGTTGTGTATGATCTTTTTTCTTGTAGTGGTAGATTCCTTTCTAAGTGAAGTGTGTCGTTTAGTAGGTTAGAGGTACCCGATACATTCTCATATTCTTATTCCAAACCTTAGATTCAAACTTAATTAGATTAATTAGAAATTTATTTATTAAGTGCAAATTGATTTAGTATGATTTTTATATATAAATAGACACATATACATTATATATATACATATCATTTATTTATGAAAAAACAAAACAAAACGATATATATATATATATACTCACTATAACCTTAGTTTTTTAATTAATGTTGCAATCATGACTTGTGTATATCTATATATATAGTAGAGTACATACGTGCATGGTTGATATAATAGTAATAATGAATAATGAAAATAATAATAAAGAAATAGTTAGTGATAGCTATGAAATAAGCAATATGGCAAACATGCACAAAACTTTAACCTTATAATTACACGTGTAAATTAATTATAATGATAGATTGATGGCTTATTGTTAAAAGGGCTAAGAACGTGCATTAACAAATTATACGAAATCAAGAAAGTTCTGCACTCACATAATTTCATTGACGAAGAAGGTAAGAGTTTTTTTTTCTTTCTTTTCTAATTAATTCAAATTCGATTAATTTGATTACCATAAAAAAAAATGTGTGGCTATTAAAATATTTACTCATTGTGCATATCAAATACTACTATTTTAAAGAATAGAAATATCAAGAAAGATTAGGTTTTAGAATTTATATTCATGTATATCAAACTTTAATAAATTTCAGGATTTATTAATAATGAAGTTTTAAAATAAAATAAATAAAATAGAGTTTAAGGGTTGGATTTTTTTTTTTATATAGGGGCCTTTGTCTAATTAAGATAAGACTGGTTGTTGTAGGGCTAGAAGAAGTAGCAGAATTTGAGCAGAACAAACCCGGAATTTGAGAGTTTATCTTCTATCCTGGTGGGCTATTATATCTTTGCAAATTGTATCTTTCGAGCTAATAAGCTCTGCTTTGTTAAAATTACATATGTGACTATCTGTGTTAAATATTTACGTGCTGCTATATGTTGTCGGAGTCTCATAAACCAGCGCTGTGTCAATGTGAGTAGCTACAGTATGCATGCATTATTCGTCATGCCCTACTCATTGTCGGTGAGACTAAAATGAAACACTTATTAGTTACACTCATTGGGTATACTTTGGCCATACTCAACTTTACGCGTTGGTGATGTAGTACAGGTTGCGGGCAGTGACTGGTTATACTCTTAAGCGCTTCACAATAAAATATTTTGGTGAACTTAGGTTGCTTTCAATTTTAAAACCTCCTAAGCTTCACTACCTGCATGGACACAGATAGATTACTTTAACAAAATAATTTGCATAACTTGAATTGTGAAAACTTGCCCACTGAGTGCATTAGTACTCAGCCCAAATATTTCTAAACATTTTCAGGTCAGTAGGCTGGTGCGTGGACGTGACGATGCTGAGATATGGGCTTTTTTTTTATTTACCTATTTCTCACTATCTCTTTTTGTTAAGTATCCTGTTAATAATGGAGCTTCCGCATTTGTAATATCCTTTTGTTAAACACTAAGAACTCTGATCTTGGTGTTATGAATAAGTATATATTATTATAAAGCATGTTTGAATATTCTGAGTCTTCTGTTGAGATTTTGTTAATCAGATTACCCCCTTTCTTTCCCGCTTCTTAATTGCCACCTCTGTGGCGTCCATTTCCACGGTCTTTCGGGATCGGGGCGCTACAATAAGCTAGATAGTTCATTGGCCAAGGTGATGGCGCAACTCAAGCTTATTGCTGCTCGAATTCCTGTACCACCACCAGTTCAAGTCCAACCTGTCCAGCTAGAAGGAGCAGCTCACCAACCTGACCTGAAGTAGCTCGTCAGCTAGAAGTTCATGTAGCCGAGCCAACCAGGGCGAATGCTAGAGCACCACAAGCTCAGCGTCGCCAACTCCAAGTGCAGTTTAATGATCCCTATGATCGTGATGCTGAAGAAGACTATGGTTACTATGCAGAGGAGTTAGAGGCTGAGTACGATCCATATCAGAGACGTGACTGACCACATCTGCCCTACAGACAAGCACCCCGACGTGCAGATCCTGACAGCTTGTTGAACAACATCAAAACAAGCATCCCAGAGTTTGAAGGCTTTCACGATCCTGATCTGTATTTGGATTGGGAACGTAAGGTTGAGAAGATTTTCGACTGCTATGACTTTCCTGAGCAGAAGAAGGTCAAGTTAGCATCATTAGAGTTTAGAGGCTACGCAGCCTCATGGTGGGAGATGCAGCAGGAGCGACGCCAACGTGAGAGATATCCACCCATCGATACTTGGGAAGAGATGAAAGGATTGTTGCGTGGCAGATTCATTCCTGTACACTATGAGAGAGAGATCGAGAAGAAGCTCACCCGGATCAAGCAAGGTACACGATCAGTTGAAGAGTACCACAAGGAGCTTGAGACCGCCCTGAACCGAGTTAGGAAATAAGAGACCTTAAATGCTACCATCATCCGGTACATTGAAGGCATGAATCCCAACATCGCATGTGAAGTTGAACTCAAGAACTTCACAAGTATAGAAGAGATGGTGCATTACGCATCAATTGTGGAGAGACAGCTCAGAGAGGGCCGACGGAGATCATACCACAGTTCAGCCCCTGTTTGACCCCCATGGAACAAAGGTACGAATTCCACATCATCTTCTACCCCTTCTACTGAGCCGACTCGACCCCGAGGTCAAACCGGACCGCCCGAGTGGTGTTTCGATCGTTCTATACAGCAGACCAGCCGTAGACCCGAGTCTACACCTACACCACCAGCACGGCTAGCCTATATACGGCCCAATCTACCCAGCCCAGCACCTAGTGCCAACCAGAATCGTGCTAGAGACATCTAGTGCCATAAGTGCCAAGGTTGGGGCCACTTTCAGAACTAGTGTCCGAACCGGCGTGTTCTGTTCATCACCGAACAGAATGAGATCGAGTTAGCCAATGAGGATGAAGATCAGCCCGCAGTTGATGCCAAGAAGGAGCTAGAGATGCCTCCAGTCGACTCGGATGAAGAGAAACCCGAGCTTCCTCATGTTAGTCTCTTGTCTATACGCAGTCTGAGCATCAATCGTGAAGAAGAGCAGTCGGATCAACGTGAGAACATTTTTTTCACACGTGTTACTATCAAAGACTAGACCTGCTCTATGATAATAGATAGTGGGAGTGTGATCAACGCCATGAGCCAGTATGCAGTTGACAAATTGGTGCTGACCACCATCAAGCATCCGAAGCCATACAAGTTACAGTGGCTTACGGATTGAGGAGAGATCAAAGTAACGGCTCAGGTAAGTGTCTCATTCTCTATTGGTCGATTTTCTGACTCTGTTGTTTGCGATGTTATTCCTATGGATGCAGCACACATATTGTTAGGTAGACCATGGCAGTTTGACAGACAGACGGTTCATGATGGCTTTGCAAACACGTACATCATGAAGAGAGATGGACGGACTACTACACTAAATCTGTTGTCCCCTAAAGCCGTTGCAGAGGATCAGAGAATTATGCAAAAGAGGTTTAGAGCTGAGAGAGCAAAAGAGGCCGCCGCCGCAGCCCGAATTGCTGCCAACGGTACCCAATCGACTGAGACCCCCAAGAAGGCCGCCACTCCTACTTCTTAAGCCCCTAAACCATCTTCCAATGATTCCCTTGTGCATGGGAATTCTTCTGGATCAGCTGCAAAGAAAGATAAAAACCGCAGCTTGTTTATTTCAGTGAAAGGCGTAGAAAAAGCATTAAAAGCAGGTTTACCTTTTGTTCTTCTATCTTATAAGAGCAGTGCTATTAATGATGCTTCTTTGCCTAGTGTTGTGCAACCACTTATGGAGGAGTTCACGGATGTGTTCCCGGAAGAGATTCCAAGTGGATTACCTCCAGTTCGTGGGATCGAGTACCAGATCGATTTCCAGCCCGACGCCGTCTTGCCAAATCGGCCAGCATACCGGAAGTCCCCTGAAGAGACCAAGGAAATTGATAGACAAGTGAAAGAGCTGCTTGAGAAGAAGCAGATTCGAGAGTCGATGAGCCCCTGCGCAGTTCCAGTCATTCTAGTGCCGAAGAAGAACAACGAGTGGAGAATGTGCATGGACTGCCGCACCATCAACAAAATAACAGTGAAGTATCGATTCCCTATCCCTAGATTAGATGATATGCTTGATGAATTATCCGGTTCTAAAGTCTTTTCTAAAATTGATTTACGTTCTGGTTATTTCCAAGTTAGAATGCATGAAGGGGATGAGTGGAAAACAACTTTTAAGACTAAGCATGGTTTATATAAGTGGTTAGTTATGCCTTTTGGTCTCACTAATGCACCGAGCACTTTTATGAGATTAATGAACCATGTTTTGCGTGATGTGATTGGGAAATTTGTAGTTGTGTACTTTGATGATATCCTGATTTACAGTCACGATGCACAGGCGCACCTAGCACACCTTAGGCGCATTTTTGGTATTTCTTAGTTTTTGGTATTGAGGTTGACCGTTCTAAAATCAAAGCGATTGAAGAATGGCCAATGCCCAAGTCTGCCACGGAGGTTCGATCCTTTCACGGCCTTGCCGGATTTTATCATCGCTTTGTGCACAATTTTTCTAGCATTGTCGTGCCTCTTACTGAGCTAAGTAAGAAGGATCGTAAGTTTGAATGGGGTAAAGCACAGCATGAAGCATTTACACGTTTGAAGTATCTTTTATGTCATGCACCTGTTTTGTGTTTACCTGATTTTGATAAGGTTTTCAAGATTGAATGTGATGCCTCCGGGATAGGTATTGGTGCTGTTTTGATGCAGGAACGGCATCCAGTCGCCTACTTCAGTGAGAAATTAAATGGTGCAGCTCTGCGTTATTCCACCTATGACAAAGAGTTGTACGCATTGAAGTGATCATTGGAGACATGACAGCATTATCTGTGGCCCAAGGAGTTCATGATTAACACGGACCATGAGAGTTTAAAGCATTTGAGAGGGCAGCAAAATCTGAACAAGAGGCATGCGAGATGGGTCAAGTTCATCGAGTCCTTCCCGTACATCATCAAATACAAGAAAGGAGAAGAGAACGTTGTAGCCGATGCACTGTCTAGACGGTACACGTTGCTGAACTTGATGCATGCTAGAATGCTTGGTTTTGAGTCGATTAAGAGTCTATATGCATGTGATCCATTCTTTGCTTTGATTTTTGATGAGTGTTCGAAAAAGTCTAAGTCTTTTGATGGGTTTTATGTGCATGATGGATTTTTATTTCGTGGATCTTAGTTATGCATTTCTAGTTGTTCTATGCGTGAGCTACTTGTGTTGGAATCGCATGCGGGAGGTTTAATGGATCACTTTGGTGTGAATAAAACATTAAGCATGCTGCATGAGCATTTTTATTGGCCACATATGAGAAGAGATGTTGAGCATGTGTGTAGTAGATGTGTTACTTGCCATAGGTTTAAGTCTACTTCACATCCGTTTGGTTTATACATGCCTCTGCCCGCCCCTAGTTCACCTTGGATTGATTTGTCTATGGATTTTATCTTAGGTTTACCTAGGTCTAGATCGGGTAAGGATTCTGTTTTTGTGGTTGTTGATCATTTTTCTAAAATGGCGCATTTCATTGCATGTAGAAAAACTAATGATGCTGTGCATATTGCCAATCTGTTCTTTGTGCATATAGTCAGATTGCATGGTATTCCTAAAACTATTGTTAGTGATAGGGATTCCAAGTTCTTAGCACATTTTTGGAGAGTTTTGTGGGGAAAATTAGGGACTAAGCTATTGTTTTCTACTGCATGTCATCCACAAACCGATGGTCAAACTGAGGTTGTGAATCGTACTTTAGGCACACTGCTTAGATCTTTAATTAAAAATAATCTGAAGTCTTGGGAAGAGTGTTTACCTTACGCTGAATTTGCATATAATCGTGTGGTACATTCTTCTACTAATATGTCTCCATTTGAGGTTGTTTATAGATTTAATCCGTTAACGCCTACTGATTTGCTACCTTTACCTGTTGAGCATCTAACAAGTGTTAAAGGTTTGAGAAGAGCTGAGCAAGTTAAGGAGATGCATGAGAGAGTACGTGCTCGAATTGAGAACAAAGGAAAGCACATGGCCGAATCCAGAAACGTGCGACGCAAGCAAGTGATATTTTCATCCCGGAGATCCCGTTTGGATTCATCTGAGTCCTGGACGGTTTCAAATCTGAGAAAGTCCAAGTTGTCACCACGTGGAGACGGTCCTTTCACAGTTCTGAGTCGTGTAAACGACAATGCTTACCGCATTGATCTTCCCGGTGAGTATAAATGTTCTTCAACTTTCAATGTTGCTGATTTATCTCCGTTTGTTGCAAAGGAGTTCGATTAAGACGATGATCCAAATTCGAGGACGAATTCTCTTCAGCAAGGGGGAATGATGAAGCCATGCAAGACATTGATGGCCTTGAACCCGAGCTGCAATTCAAAGGTCCAATGACGCGACTTTGAGTGAAGAAATTACAAGGATATTTCCAAGTGTTGATTCGCAGGAAGTTCGAGGAATTAGAAGATGCAAAGTGCAGCCATATTTTAGTTAATTTATTAACTAATGAAGATCAAGATAATACCATGGAGAATATAACTTGAAGAGTTGAAGATGAAGATCCAAAGTGGACGTGTGCAAGTGTGAAGAAATCGGCCCTTGATTTATTTAATTAGGGGTTGAATTTTATCTAGACTATATTATTTATTTTATTTAATTATAGACTATAGTGGATCAGATTTATTTAATATTTTGATGATAATTTTCGTTCATAATAGTATAGGTTTGACTAGAATTGTATTTAAGGTAATTTCCAACCTTGAATAGAATTCTAGTTTAGGTATTTTTATAGTATAGTTAGAGATCCTTTTGGATCAGATTTTTAGGGCTTTTTACACTTAATTTTCGTGCACCTCATTCCCTATAAATAGGGGAACCATGTTACTTTGATATTTTAGATATTATTGATTAAAATTGCTTTTGCATTCAATTTGTGTCTCAACCGTTTAAAACTTTTGATTGTTTTCCTCAAAAATTATCATTCTTGAAGCCTAGAAAACTTTGAGTCTTAATTCTAAGGGAACGTTCTAATTCATATGAAGAATTAGGGTGAACTCGCTACGAAGAACAACTTAGAGATTCATTTTCGTCGTACAAGATACACCGGGGATTAATTAGGTTGTAATTCACAACACCTTCACCGTCCAGCCTTCATCTTCGACGTCCTACACTCTATCCACGTTCGTGACATCCTTCAACACCCCAAGATCGATCAAGAGTTGTCCAACAAGAGATCGAGGTCGATTCCATAGCCGTAACCGCGTTCTATACCTTACGCCGTAAGTTTTCCTTTTCTTTAACATATCCTATCTTCCCTAGCCATTCTTAACCCTTAATTCTCATCCCAAATACATCCAATTCCCAGCCATAATTCTCGCCCAAAACAGCCCTCTTTTGTTGGATTTTGTGTGTCATTTTTGTGTCGTAGTCTAGGTATCGTAATTAGGTCTAGTTCGTCTTCTATTCTGTTTTTGAGTTGTTTTTCATTTAATTCAGGTTATTCTCATTATCATAGTCTTTAGAGTAGGATTGAGTCCTTCCATAGTTGACGTGTTCTTTCCTAGAAGTCTTCTGCGCGTTCTCGTATCCTGTACAAATTGTCCGGGTTACATCATGTGTCTAAGCAAGCACCCCAGTCGACATCGCAATAATCCTTGAGGGGAATATCAGAAAAAGCTTTGTAGAAAAGGCCAAGGGAATGGCAGCCTTTGAGGTAGTTAACAACATGAAGGGTTGCTGTCCAATGAATCTCAGAAAGAGAATTGATGAACTGACTAAGTTGCTGAATAGCATAGGCAAGATCCGGACGAGTAAGGTTGAGATATAGAAGCATGCCAACAAGGCGCCTATAAGAAGCAGCTTGAGGGAAAGCCTCTGCACTCTGAGTGAGAGAAACACCAGAAGGAAGAGGTGTTGTAGCTGGTTTACAACTAAAGAACCCAACTGAATCAACTATATCCAAAATATACTTTCGTTGGCATAGAAAAGTGCCAGATTCAGACCGAGCTATTTTCATTAAGTATTTAGCCTCACCAAGATCTTTAATGGTAAAGGTTGTATGTAGAGCATCCTTAAAAAATTGAATTTGAGAAAGAGATGGACTAAGGAAAATGATATCATCTACATACACTAATAAGGCAATGAAACAATCTCCAGAACCCTTAGTGAACAAACATGTATCTGATTCACTCTGAACAAACTGCAGAGAGAATAAACACTTACAAAACTCCAGGTTCCACTCCCTGGAAGCTTGCTTGAGGCCATATAAGTTCTTAGTTAATCTGCAGATATCCCCAGGCTTGCCTTCGTTATAACCTTGAGGTAGCTGCATATAAATCTCATCAAAGAGATTCCCATGAAGAAAGGCATTGTTAATGTCTATTTGATGCAAAAACCAAGAATGTTGAGTGACTAAAGCTATGAGTAATCTTATTGAAGCAAGCTTGGTAACTGGAGCAAAAACTTCCTGATAGTTGACACAAAACTCTTGGTTGTACCCTTTAGCAACTAAACGTGCCTTATAACGTTCAATGCTTCTCCATCTGAGTTGAGTTTAACCTTATAAACCCATTTACAACTAATAGCTTTCTTGCCTTCTGGAAGAGGGATGACTATCCAAGTGGAATTATCTTCCAGGGCTTGCAACTCCTTGGCCATAGCCTCTATCCATTCGTTCTATTGACAAACATGCTTATAAGAAGTTGGTTCCTTAACAGATTGCACATTAAACAAGTAAGACTTGTAAGTATCAGTAAGGCTGTCAGAAATGTGATAAGGAAGTGTGGGTGGTGTCTGAGTTTCTGCAGAAAAACTCAGAGTAGGAGGATGAACAAAAGTACAAATATAATCCTGAAGATAAGCAGGAGGTCTGGATATCCTGCTACTTACTCATTTGGAGATAAGCTGTGAAGGTAAAGGATTAGCAACATGGGGAGATATAGTAGGAGAATCAACTAAAGAAGAAGATAGTGGTGAAAGTAAGGAATCAGATGTTTGTAAGGAATAAGATGAAGGATTAATCCCAAGTGTAGAATGAGGCTGAAGAAGGTCATTAGAAAAAGAAGTAAAAGGAAGGGGTATATGTACAGAAGCACTTTGAAGAGGAAAGATAGAGGGACAAAACTCAACATCCCTGGCCACAACAATCTTCTGTGAAGCAATTTCATAGAGTAAAACACCCTTGTTATGAGCCGCAGGACCAAGGTAAACACATTAAACACTTCTGGTACAAAATTTTATTTTGGAAAGCAGAAGGTTTACCTTGTAAACTAGGCAACCAAATGGCTTCAGATCTTGAAGAATAACTGGTTTATGGAAAAGAATCTCATAAGGGGTCTGCCATTTTAGAACAACGAAAGGAAGCCTGTTAATGATAAAGGTAGCATATAGAATAGCATAAGGCCAAAAATGTGAAGACATCTTACTCTGAAACATTAGAGATCTAGCAACTCGGAGCAGATGTCTATGCTTTCTTTCAACAATACCATTCTGTTGAGGTGAGTAGACACAAGTTTTCTGGTGAACAATACCATGAGATCCCAGTAATTTCTCCATTCTCTTATTAACAAACTCAGTCCCATTGTCTGAACGCATGGTAAGAATATTGTGATTAAACTGTGTCTTCACGAGCTGGATGAACCTTTGCAAGATACTGCACACCTACCCCTTACTACTAAACAAGAATGTCCAAGTAACCCTTGAAAAATCATCAACAATAGTTAGGAAATAGAGAGTGTGAGTAACAGAATCTCCTGCATATGGCCCCCACACATCCACATGTATAATCTAAAAAGACATTTCACTTCTCCTACACAAGGTAGGAAAGGGAGTACTCTGTTGTTTGGCTCTATGACAGACATCACATCTTTCCAACACACTATAATCTGCAGGCTTGTATCTTTTCTTGAACAATTCTATGTGCTACATAGTTGTAATAGAAGGATGACCAATCAGAGAATGGAATTCCTCTAAGGAAGGTGACACTGCAGCATTGACACAGGTTGTTGACTGTGATTCTTGCTGAAAGACATAGAGAGTACCCTTCATGGTACCAATCCCAAGTACAGCATTTGTGCCCATTAGCTGAACTAAACAATGTGTTTCTAAAAACACTACTCTGTCATTAATACTCTTGGTAAGTTACCCTACAAACAATAAGTTGTGGGTAAACTCTGGAGCATATAACACATTTATGAGTGTGATCTTGGATGTAATATGAGCATCTCCTGCTAGAATGCCCAGAGGCTTGTCCCATCTAGAAGAACATTTTGAGTGGAGTTCTTAACTTTTTCAATTTATTAACAGGCTTGCTTGGCAACACATGTGGTTGCTAGCACCTGAGTCTACAATCCACTCACACTTATTTATATCTTTTGCCATTCCAAAAGCATCGTGTCCTGAAATATCCAAAGATTCATTTCCAAAATCTATTTCTGTAACATTTTCCACTTCTGAAGGACCTGCACCAGATCTGTTCTCTCCAGAAGCCTTATTTTGATACATATAAGAGGCAAAATGCTTGGCAATTTCTACTTGAATTACCTTGTCAATATCAGTAGGCATAGTTTGCATAGACATATCCACACCAAGTAGCTTACTACCATCTGTATGATCAACATGATGAGCCCTAGTCTTGCCTTTTTCTTTCTTAAATCTTTTGTACCAGTCAGGTACTCCATTAATCTCAAAGCAATCAACCTTCAAATGTCCAGTTCTCCTATATTGATCACATTTCAGCTTTGATTTTTCTCCCTTGATCAATTTCTTCATAAAACCTTCTTTCTTAAATTGTGGTTTCTGCCCTGAAAATAGAGCACTTTGATCTGCATTTTTAGAGAAATGAGAGGATATTTGAACATGATCCTCTACCTGGAGCACCATAGAATATGTCTGGCTAGTGGTAGGTAGGGGGTTCATTATCAGAATTTGTTTTCTAATATGTTCATACATATCATTCAACCCCATCAAGAACTGCATCATATGCTTTTCTTCGAGGTTTGCCTTAGCATCTGCTGCTGCTGCACAAGTGCAATTCCTGGATATTTTAAGCAAGGCAAGTTCATCCCAAAGTACACTAAGGTTATTGAAATACAATAGCACAGACTGTGTTCCTTGTGAATAAGAAGCGATCTCTCTGCACAACTTATATATAACCGTAGACCATTCCTCTTACCAAACCTATTGTTTAACTCATCCCATAACTCTTGTGAAGTATTCAAATTCTGCAATCCCCTAGACAACTCTTTCACAACAGAATTGCACAACCAATTGAAAATAAGATAGTTGGCTTTTACCCATTGCATATGGTCAATGGAGTCAGTTCTAGGCTCAGGCATACTACCGTCAATGAAGCCTAATTTATTCCTAGCAAACAGAGCTCGTTTAATAGATCTACTCCAAGTATGAAAATTCTTGCCATTGAACAAATCACTCGTTAAAAGCATGCCAGGATGTTCGTGTGGTGCTAAATGTAACTCATCATTTGCAAGAATACGATTTTGATTAATTTTTTTTCTAGCGGGATTAAGAACTTACATATCTCTCATTATTTGATTAGGTGCAGCAGATTGTTCATTTGGAGATTCCACGTCTTGCTGCGCGCTGCTACTAGTACCATGCTGGAGATTAAACCCAATTTCATCATCCCGAGCATTCCTCTATGAAAACTTTCGGTTTGGCTTTGTCATCGTTCTCTAATCGATCGATCAATCGATGAAAATCGAAGAGTAATCAAACAATCAATGATATCCAGCTTTAGATACTATGTTAGAACGCAGAATTTCTCATGCAAAATGGCGAGAGAAAATAGGGAGAAAAAGGGTTTCTTATTTTTATTTTCTGCTAAATCGGTTAAGACTATAGAAAACACAATGTTTATATACTAATCTAATAAGCGGCCTACAATTAACGGCTGTAGATACAACTAGAAATCTACTATCTATGGCAAGAGAGCATGATCCTTGTTAATAAGGATCATGCATGGAGTATTTGCCACGTCAGAAGGTCCCGTGCAAGGAAAGAGATCAGCTGCATGTCTGCCCATCGTAATACAACTTGAGAAGGTTGCTGCATAGCTATATTGTGCTGATCAAGGCATATCTACATGACTGTATGGCTTCAACAATTACACTATGGTCAATTTACCTACAATTTCATTATAACAGGACTGCCGGAGTCTTACATTCATTTTTTTTAATAAATAATCTCATCATTTTCTCTAGAAACTTCAAAGTTGCCCGTGGCATAGTGCCCCAATTATAATTAATTCTAGGGTTTGCAAGCATGTTGAAGCTATGTTGTTAATTTAATCCTGTTATTTTTTCCATCTGTTTATTGTGTTCAATTGTTCAAGTGCTTTTGTCTCATGCATAGATTAGTGGCCATAATTAATGCATGCTAGCTAGTTAATTTGAGACCTGGCAGAGATAATTAACTGGTGGGATTAATTGAACATTTTGATACACGTTCTAAGGAATCTGTAGGAGATTTAATCTGATGCTTTAAGGATTTGATAAATTTACCTAGAGACGAAAGTGATAGGTAATTTATTAATCTACGACTACCTTGAGACCTGGCTGAGATAGGTAGCAGCTTTTCTAATTCTTCACCAATAATTGGATTAAAGTGGGAATTATTAGGATTAAATTAATATTAAAGTCGATACTGAAAAACTACAATCCGTGCTAAGTGTGTTTTAATGATACTGCATGCTAGTGTTCTTCGATATGTTGGGAATAGACGTAAGAATAATAAATACAAAGTAGTAAAAGAACGCACGAGATTGGTAACCCAGTTCGGTTAATCAACCTACTCTGGGGGACTTCACCCAAACTTGAAGTTTCGTTCACTACTCTTTCATGAAGTGTATTGAGGAACTTACACATACAGGACTCCCTCCTTATGTCGTCCGTTCTTCTTCATGAACTCTTTAACTGAACGAAAGCTATGAGATCCCCTCACAACCGTGACACTAGACTTTCTCTAGCTACCCACGACTTCAACTTACAGTCTCTCCTGAGATTGCGGACAAAACGGATTAACAGTTTCACTCAAAACACTCAAATGCTAGACTATCACGTTGAACAGTTTCGGGAACAACTTCTAGCTATTACATGAAATCACAAACCAACGACTCTCAAACACTCAATATAGAGAATCAAATATGTTGGGGGCGAACCACCGATTATTGAAGTAATCGGCCTTCTTATACTTCACGTTTCCTTTGTTGACTTGATCGCCAATCTTCATCAACAAGGTAAGTGATTTAGGTTTGTGATTCTTTCCATATTGGTGTAGATGCCTTTCATGATATTGAGGGTCTATTTTAGCATGCCATCTACTCCAGAAAGGCAGTCAAGCGATCAGATATTGACTTCCCAAACTCGTCCGCACAAGATCTTCCAAACATGGAAACTGCCATAATTAAACTGTTCCTAGGTATGTCTGGAACATCAGAGGGAACAGTTCACCAACTGTTCTTCATTACTTGCATAATAGAACTTATATCTTCAGGAACATACCCACAAACACATTGTCGAACATATCTCGCCAAAACAAACTTTAGTGCATAAAGATGGCACTAACAGATACATGTGTACTGCATTCCCTAAGATTAATCTTTTATTAATTTATCGAGTTTGTTGAATTGATTTAATTGCTTTGATCGTGTCTATTTGTTTCTATTTCTATTTAATTGTTCTAGTTTTATTTTTAATTCATGTCTAGAATTAGTAAACCCAAAAAATTAGGTAACCTGGATAATAGAGAGTTGTTAGCTTAGTACTCAGTGTAGTCAAACATTCAGTCTCTGTGGATACAATACTTGATTCACCGACTATATTGCATGTCCTGTGTTAGTTGCAGAATTGTGTATAAAAATTAGTGCATCAACTTTTTGGCGCCGTTGTTGGGGACTATATTTAATTTTTACATTGATATTATTACTGACATCAATCTATTACTTCAGGTAGTGTATGAAAACAAGGTTTACACAGCCACACATAGATCTTGTTCCAAGTTCCCCTGATCGAGCTCATAGACAGAGGAATAAAGAGCGCAAATGACAATAAGCAAAAATGGCAGCCCATAATGAGAATGTGGATGTAGAAGCACTGGCTAGAAGGCTCTAAGAAAAGGAGCAGAGATTGGCTAGATAGGCTGTACCCGAACATGAAGCAGCACCTCTAAACCAGTTGTATTGAGCTCTGACTGACAGATACTTGGGTGCCGGATAGGGTGGCGGCATCACCGCAAACAACTTCGAACTCCATCCAGCATTAATCAACATGGTAGCCGCAGAGCAGTTCAGCGGAAAGGCTACGGAGAATCCAAATACTCATCTGGATACATTTTTAGATATTTGTGACACCATCAAGATGAACAGTTGGAGATTTTTTAAGGACAATAACTTAGGCCGATTTGGAAAAGAGGACAAATTTATTGCGGACCGAAATTTAAGGACATTAACATTTAAGTGTTGCGTCCGTAGGCCAATTTTCAGTCCGAACGGGCTGCACCTCACGTGAGATGCACGTGATATCCTACGTGGAGCCCGTTCGCTGATTTGGATGCCACATCGCACTCCTCTCTACTTAAAAAATAGCGTGCGCAAACAGAAATCAAAATTTCCCCAAATTGCAGAAACCTAATTTCTGAAAGAACACAAATCACTCATTTAGGACCATGAATGGGCAAGTAAATCTGAACGTGCTTTGTAGGTGTGAAGTCAGAGCTGCACTTCGCACATCATGGACTCCTGATAATCCGGGGAGGAGGTTTCTTTGTTGCCTGAGATCTGGCGTAAGAATTCTCTAATTCTTTTTTTTAGTTTAATCACTGTCTTTGTTTCCATTTTTGTTGAGATGGATGTTATTAGAAGCAATTATTTTGACAAAAAACTTGTTTTTGGACACTATTTCACACAGTAAAAGCTTACTTTTTTTAAGATTGATAGTTGCAGCTTTTAGACTTGGTACGATCCTGTGAAGTGTGCCCGTACAAGAGCAATTATTCCCGGATTGCTAAGGAGGATTAATGGTGCAGAAGCAGAGGTTGTAGTGTTGAAGAAGACCAAGAAAAAATTGTGGTTGTTTAACATCCTACTGTGCATCATTCTACTATGGAAGCTAATGTATTAGTATATTGAAAAGATTATTAGGGTATTATTTTGCTGTGAAAAAGCTTATGTTAATCTATTTTTGTGAAGTTTATGTTGGGAAGAACTCTGTTGGAAGCTTATGAATTAAGCAGCTGATGTATTAGTGTATTGGAAAGATTATGATATCATTTTGTTGTGAAGAAGCTTATGTTGTGAAGAAGATTATGAATTAGGCACTGTAATGTTTGGATAATCGTTGAAATCCAAATTAATGAAGCTATTTCAGCGTTTATGTTTGATTAGTTTGCATTATTTCTATAATTTTGCTCCTTCTTACTATTTTCTAACTGCTATTGTGGTTGCTTCCTCATTATAAGAATTATAATAAAGAAAAGAAAGGGGCTAATTTTTATAGTGTTATTTTTTTGTAGATCACATGTTCATATGAGTGGGCTAATTTGAATAAAGACAAGGCTGCATTAAACAGATATTACACACAAATTACAACATTGTTTAGTGCAATATATTACAACAAAAGTAATGGCCAATAATGTTTAACAAAAAGTGCACAAATTACAATATTGTCTAGTGCAATATATTCCAGCAAAAGTAATGGCCAATGTTTAACAAAATAAGTAGACCTTGTCCCTTGAATTTTCCTTGATGGAGCTGCTGTAACATAGAAGGTCCTGGCACACGGGCAGGTTTAGATTGTGAAGCTTGTGTAAGAATTTGACTTGGCTCCTCTAGCCCTTCATGTTCATCAGAAATTTCAGTGGAAGGTGGGAGAATTATAGGAGCTTCAGTGAGTATGCTGCCACTTGATGAACAACTTGCATTTCCACTTGAAGTATTTTGCATCACCTAACAATTTAATAACAAAAAATTAAGTTGTTGTAACATAAAAAGTGAAATCAGATTAGGGAAAGAATCTTACCTTGTTCCTACCACATGTCACAGAATTGTGACCTTCACCTCCACAGCCACTGCACCTAATTGTGCTTTGCTTTCTTCTGAGTTTGGTTTTGTTCTTGTGTAACTTTTCTGCTTTCTCATCTGATGCCTTTCTCCTTGCATTTGCTTGCTTACCTTTTCCTTTGATCATCTGTGGAGGTAGTGGTGGAATGTACATGCTCTCACCCCACAAGACTGCACCATTCATAACCCTTATGGTTGCTACATATGATTTCTTGAAGGTTTCAACTGTTAGGAAGTCATGTACATAGTCATCCCTATTTAGTTTTTGATGATTTAATGCACAAATGGCATGTGTGCAAGGTATGCCGCTTAGATTTCAGAATCTGCAGCTGCAAATTCTAAGATCTAAGTCAACCAAATACTGATCTCCAGTTGCACATTTAATCTCATAATGAGTGTTATTTCCTTTGATTGGAATGCACTCATGGACCTTCTCAGCATTCATTTCAAGTAATTTCTTAATCCTAGGGCAGATTCTCCATTTCCACTTCAAGCTTGCTATTTCTCTATTCTTTTGGAATCTCACCATTAACTATTCTCTGATCCACTCCAACATGGTTAAGATGGTCATTTCCCTAGCATCTAGGATTGTAGCATTAAAAACCTCACAAACGTTGTTCAGAAGCATATCACATTTGGAGTTTTCAGTAAAGTGAGACCTGCTCGATTGCTCTGGAGGCTTTGAATCCAACCATTTCCAGGCATCTTCACTCAATTGTTTCATCTGTTCCATCCTGAATTTGAATGCTCCAACTGTGGTAGCCTGTGCACATCTCCAGAGTACATCTTTGAACCTTTGTCCCCTAAAGCCGGCCAGTTTAAAATTCTCATGCAAATGCCTAACACAATGTCTATGTTCAGCAGTTGGAAATATTGCACTCATTGCTTGAATTAAGCCCTTCTGTTTGTCAAACATGAAAGTATAGGAACTGTCATTAGTCATCTCCAAGTCTAGTTTCAAAACAGCTAAAAACCATTCCCAAACCTCTCTTGATTCCCTACTGACCAAGCCCAAGCTATAGGGTATATGCTATTGTCTGCATCCACCCCAACAGCTGTAAGTAGAACTCCCTTATAATCTGTTTTCAAGTGGCATCCATCTATGCCAATTACAGGTCTACACCCTCCCTTGAAACCTTTTTTCACTGCATCAAGACAGACATAGAATCTGTCAAATCTAGAATCACCATTCTCATCATCTACTGCTCCTATGATGACAGTGGACCCTGGGTTCTCCCTTTTCAATTTCTCTGAATATTCCCATAGCTTTGAATACTGCTGTTCAGGATCACCCTCTAATTTTTTCAGAGCTAATTTCTTAGCTCTATAAGCCTGGTCTCTTGATATCTCACAACCCAGTTCTTCCATTGCATCTCTCCTAAAAGCTGAAACCTTTCTTGCCCTATCTGAGACAAACTTCCCGGTGAATCTATCACATAACCATGAGGATTTCATGTTCTTAACATGAAAAGTAGTATCACATTCATGAGTGCCCACAAACTCCCTAATATGAAATGTATCTTCATCCTTCATTTTGGTCAGGTTAATTTTCCATGGACAATCTTCATCTACACATCTTGCATAACATCTATCAGGTGCATTCTTTGTAAACTTTACAGATCTTTTATTATTAATTGCATGAGACTGCACATCCTTCTTAAATTGATACTTAGAGCTAAAAATCATGCCAAGTGAGAAATCTGGATGAAAGATAGCCACAGAATTGAAAACAGGTGGTGGCCTCTCATACTCACCATCAGAGTCCTTATATTCATGAAATTCTATCTCTACAACATCAGCATCTACTTCACTGTCATCCTCACACTACAAAAAAAAACAGCTTCTTGTGACGATATTTTGTCACTATATGTACTAAAATTGTCACTAAAACTACCTAGTGACAACTTTATTGTTTGTGGCTATAGAAACCGACACTATAAATTATAGTGACAACATAAAATAATCATCACTATAACTTAAACTATAGTGACAGACATTCTCGTTAGTAAAAACAGATGTTTTAGTCACAAAAAATATTTGTCACTATAATTGAAGTTTATAGTGATAATATAATATTTGTCACTGTAATTGAAGACTTCAGTGACAATAAATATTTGTCACTAAAAATCTATAATATAGTGACATTAAATAATAGTCACTAAAACTATTTAATTTAGTCACATGCTATTATCATCACTAAAATATATTTTTATAGTCACTTATAATGCTCGTCACTAAATCTTAGTTTAGTCACATTCAATTGTCGTCAATAAAACAAAATTCTATAGTCACAAATATATGTCATCACTAAAACCTGTTAATTCAGTCACTAAAATATTAAATTTTAGTGACATGGTTTCTTGTCACTATACTATCACTATTTGTTAATTTATAGTCACAGAAATAAAATTTATAAATCATCACAATACTAATATAATAACAAGAATTATATTATCACTAAAGCTACAACTTTTGTCACTATAATATTCGTATATCATTTTTTAAAAATTAGAATAGCCTCAATTGATTTATTGTTTAATCCATTGATGTGATAATAATTTGTGTACACTTTTATTCATAATAATATATATAAATATATATTATTGGGAGAAAAAAATATAAAAAATTAATCATCATTTAACTAACAAGATAAGATTCATATCAAAGCAAAATAACATTCATTAGTATAAATAACTAAACATGACATAACGAGTTCAAAAGTAACTTACTGTTTACAAACTGAAATCAAATAACTAAAAAAAACAATGTACAATTAAATAAGAATTATAAATCAAACTAATTAAACTATTATAAAATCCATTCATGAATTCGAACTTATGCACTTTGTGGATATGAAACCTGTAATTTGATCAAGAGAAAATAGAAATGACTAATATATAATAAGTGATGTAATAATTCATAAAAAAGGGTTAACTTATAATTATAAAGCATGTATATAGATACTAAATATATATATAAACATACTCACACTTGATAGAATTCGGATTTTGGCTATTTTGACTGAAGCTATGAAGTAGAGCAGGGAGTTGAACTTTCAAAAGAGCTTCAACTTGAGCTTGTATATTCATTTCTTAGTTGCTAACTTGAGCTGCTATGGACTCTAATTGGGAGGTTATGACTTCATTTTGTTTTCTTAACTCTTCATTCTCTTTTTGTAGTTCAACATTAATTCTTTCTCCTCTTTTAGAAGCTGGTTTCAAGCAATCTCCATAAGCACGTAGTCGGCTAGATTTTTCTTCCCCAAGAACTTTCACAAAAGCTTCATCCTCAGACATGGGATATTCACCATTCTCAATTGGTTCAGATTGTAATCTAAGGAGTTCTTCCTGAATAATTCAATTTATATTAATATGTATCATTTCATAATTATGTGGATGCAATCACAATTGACGAGTGTACTTACATAAACTTCTTTTGAATCTTCATCAGTCCATTATTTTTTGTCATTATTATATCAACTCATTCTCCATGCAGTTGTTCGATTGGGCTCCTCTCCAGTTTCAGCATCATGCTATCATTTAAAATAGTTAGAATCGTAAGTATTTCAAAGCTATTTCCATTATTAGATAACTCTATTTCGATTACTAAGTTTCTACAAGTAAGAAATAATAAACATTAGCATTTAATATTTAGATTTTTGCAACAAAGAAAAAAATTAATAAAGTCAACTAACATAACGTGAATTTCAAATATCATGATTAAAAATGAAAATATTTCATGAATATCATGAACACATTGAGTTGGCCTACATGGATGGAGCTAAATCTATCTAGCTATGTTATTTCATACCGCAAGAGTTCCGGAGGTATTTTGCTAATGGTTGTGACCATATCCATTTTAGAATTCTTTATGTTGAAATCTTAAATTAAAACAAAAGACTATTGTAAAATGAGCATGAGCACGCCTATTCTTGAATAAGGTCTAGATGAAGGAATTTCACAGTGGACATGATCATGCCCATCACCGAAACTATTTACCACTCGTTCTGGAGATATTTTTATAATGGGCGTGATCATGTATTTTTGAATTCTTTCTGCTGAAGTCTTAAAATAAAACAGAAGACTATTGTAAAATAAATATGATCACGCCTATTCTAAAAATAAGATCTAGTTGAAGCAATTCACAATTGACGTGATCACGCCCATCACCGAAACTATTTATCACTCGTTCTGGAGATATTTTGGTAATGGGTATGATCATGTCCATTTTTGAATTCTTTCTATTGAAGTCTTGGAATAAAATAGAAGACTATTGTAAAATATATATGATCACGAGGTCTAGTTGAAGCAATTTCACAATTGACGTGATCACACCCATCACCGAAACTATTTACCACTCTTGTGCCATGGACTAAGAATTCAAAATTATGAAACAAACAACTCCAAAAATAAAATTATCAACTAAAAATACACTTCTATGTTCTAAATACTCAACAATATACACATATTCAATCCCAATTTTTCTAGCAAAATTTAAGTCATCCATCATCAAACGTACCTTCATTCCCATCCACATTTTCCTCTTTCCATCGATCGGAATATCCCTCCAGCAAGCATGTTGAAGATGTGTATGTTGTTTGACTATCACACATGCCTCGGTTCTGAAATCTTTAGCATTTTCTCCCACAATTTGATTTCTTATAGGATGAATAACAATATCTAATTTTTGTGTCTCACCCCTTTTCTTTTGAACTGAGAGACCTCTGGTCACGCCTCATACATTCCGTTTGGATAACCCTATAAGAAACCAAACCATTAGTTAGGAATCCCAAATAAAAAAAAATATTGAAACCATGAAGCAATTAAAACCAATTATAATTTATTCTTGGGTTTGTGCTTGCTCTGAAGACTCTTCTCCTATATATTCTTCCATCACTGGAAGAGGAAACAAATTGTGTTAATCACGGAATATATACAAAACTTGGGCTCTAAATTGTGATTGCACATGAAATACAAATAAATTGTAATTGCACGTGAAATACAAATTCTGAAAAAAGAAAAGAACAGAAAAAATAAAACCGTACCTCTGAAATTTTCTTTGGTGCTTGCCACATTATTTAAAACTACATAAATTAAATTTCATGCCTTTACTTTTGAGGTTGCTAGAGATTAGGACTTGAGATAATGGAAGTTAATTAGTGGAAGAGAAGAACGTGTCGATGGAATCGCTATTGCTGAAAATGAAAGGCGTCATACATTGGCGGTAATTGAATTATTTCACTCCGTGAGAATTCTATTTGTTGAAGAAAATATATTTGAGTATATCTATTTGATTATATTTAAATTTTTTTATTATTTTTGGGTTTATTAATTTGATTTTTAAAATTAAAATTAGTTTTCTAGATATGGCAAAGAGAAATCAAAGATATGATTCATTGAATAATTATAAGTGAACCGATCATTTATTTAATTCAATTTAATATAATTTATCAATTAGTAACAATCAATTTAACAAACATTTTTATTAAGTAAATTCATTATCCATTATGTAGTAATAATAATAATAATAATAATAATAATAATAATAATAATAATAATAATAATAATAATAATAATAGTGTAAATGACTATTTGAAACTTTTATTGATAGATTATAGGATGCATCTCTAGATCATTCAATTCATAGATTTTTCTAATGATTGCATGTTAGTCGAGGAATTGAATTAATCATAATAATGGTACATCCAATAAATAATTAATGTTTACAAATAGAATATCCAACCCATATGAAATTTTGGTACTATATCTACATGTTGCACTTTTAAATTATAATTTTTTTTCATGTTTTGTTTTAAATTTAGTTTAATTAGTATTTCTCCCGTACGTTACACGGATTTAAATATTTATAAATTAATATTTTAACTTTGAATGTGGCCAAAATGTAAATGACTCAGAAAATATTGTGGGTCTTAATTATACTCAACATACTTCTATGTGATTATATAAATATTACATTGTTGGTTAGAGACCTCCATATATATTAATAATTACATTTAACATTTGAAAACATATAATTATATACATAATTTTACCAAATATCACAACATTAGTTAAATAAAAAATTGAAAATTAGTAACCATGATTATCAATATAGTTTATTAATTTTTCAAAGTACATAAATAAATATACTATGGTTGATGTAAATCACCAATCCATTTATCTCCACCTCTTACACAAATGCACACCGAGATAGAAAGCTTTAAAACACTAAAGATAATTGTGAACCATAATAAATGTTTAATTAGAAAAATATTATATAAAGTAATTAATTTGAAGTGTTTTGAGGAAAATTTTATTTATAAATGCAAAACAACTATGATTTGAAGGATCATAATTTTCATGAGGAAATATAGTCACTGGGAGTGAATAATTCTTTTAATATTATAATATGGAAGTGAATAAGTGACAAATTCCAAAAGCATATAAATAAGTTCAGAATACATAAGGATGCTATCAATTACAATATTAAATAACCTACACTTACAATATTATATAAGTAGAAATAATGTTAAAATTAATAAAATAAATAGTGAACTTGACTATAGCTAAATGTTAAAAAGAAATAAAAGAAAGAAATAAGAAAGTTACAATATTAAATTAATAGAACTAATGCTAATTATCAAAATATATGGCGGACTTGATATGTACCTAAAAAATATTATGTACTAAAATATAAAAATTAGAAATGGTATAAATAAAAGAAAAGAATGGAAAGGGAATTGAAAAAGAAAAAGAAAAAGAAGAAGAAGAAAAAAAATTAATGTTAATTATCAAAATATATGATGTCCTTGATTATGTACATAGAAAATATTAATTACTACAAGAAAAAAAATGAAAATGTGTAGATATAAAAGAAAAATTGAAAACAAAAAAAAATGAAAAGGAGAAAAAAGAGAAAAATCCAAAGGAAAAATTGAAAAAGAAAAGGAAATTCATGTTAATTATCTAAATAAATATTGATCACGTACCTAATAAATATTAATAATAAAATTGGAAAGAGTAAAAGTAAAAGAAAATACGGGAAAGGAACATAAAGAAAAATAAAAATGAAAAAGAAAAAGAATCAATGTTAATTATTAGAAAAATGTGGGTTCATCAAGAAAAAAAATATAGAAAATGATAAAAATAAAAGAATAGATTCAAAAGAAAAAAATAGAAAAAAAAAACAAAAAGGGATAGATTGAAAAAAGAATTTTTTTTAAAAGAACGAAATAAATAAATAAATAAAAATCTAAAGGAAAAAGAATTTAAGAGAAAAAACAGTTGACATGATTCAAACCCTGCCCAAGGTAAATGTAAACATGCCATATGATGATGATGATGATGACGATGACGACGATGATGACAAGGAAGAAGATAATCTAAATGAAAGTGAAGATGATTTTTATTTTTATTAATGGATCTATAGTTTTATGTTTGCTACATCAATTTCTTATATTAATTTTATGATAAGGATTTTTAAGATCATATTTTTATTTATTTTGTAACAAAATTATCTCATCCATAAAAACATTTAATCATTTAGTGACAATGATATGTTGACATTTAAAATAAAGTATTACATAATAGTGATGATACAATTTGTCATCAGTATTTTGCATTACATTAGTGACAACGATTATTTTCGTCTCTCATTAAAAAAATATAAAAATCTTAGTGGCGATAAATGACACATAAACTACATTTTATTTTGTGAAAAAACATAATTATCATTAATGTAGAGGTGTTTTTAGTGACAAAAATAAAATTGTCACTCACTCCCCCACTAACATAATAAATCGGTGCAAAATATATAGTGACAATATATATTGACAATAAATAAATTTGTCATAAATTCTATTTTTTGTGACGGGAAGAATTATCGTCACTACATAGTACTTTTCAGTCTCAAAATTTAATCGTCACTAGCTTCCCGCCAACTATATAGTGATAATAAATACTACAACATATTAAATTGACACTATTGATCACTTATTTTATTTTTTTTGTGTCGAGAGTAATTATTGTTACTATAGAAGTATTTTTAGTGACAAAATCACGATTGTCACTGATATAGTCATCACAAATGACTTATTTTGTGACGAGAATAAATACTATCACTGTAGAGACATTTTTAGTGACAAAATCACGATTGTCACTGACAAAGTCATCACTAATATTTATTTTGTGACGAGAATAATTGTTGTCACTGTAAAGGCATTTTTAGTGACAAAATTACATTTGTCACTAGCATTGTCGTCACAAGAAGCTGTTTTTTTTTTTTTTGTAGTGTCACTCTCATCATCAACATCAACAAACTTGTCAAATAACATATCATCATCAGACTCAGTCTCTTCAACCATATTATAATCACTGTCATCCTCACTCTCATCATCTTCCTCACTCTCCCCTTTCAATTCCTGAAAAACTTCATCTATCACAACATCATAATCCACATCACACTCCCCAGCCCTGTTTCAATACCCCCTTCTTCTATATAAAAGATAACTTGTCTTACCCCCAGTGCGCTTACACAAGCCTCTCTAACTTTATCATCAGAAGAACGCAACTTAAACTTGTTATCTTCTAAGACATGAATCCTTACATCCCCATCAATTAATAACCAATCAACAAGACTATTTTTTAGAGATGTTGAGGTCAATTGTCTAGCAACAACTCTGTCTATTATCATTTTTGACCCACTCACATACTTAGCAACAGGGGATAAGATAAACTTCCCACTGTAATGCAAGACAACAGACAAATACATATTCGGGGTTCAGCAGCCAACAAAAAAATAAAAAAATAAGCCCTAAAAAATAAAAAACACCCAAAATACCAAAAGCAGACAAAGTATAAACATATTCATGGCCTACAAACCCCACATTCTACAATATTTCACAAAAAGAGCAAAGGGCAATTTTTTCATTAAAATAAATGCAAATGGACCACCCTCATTCATTCATTACAATATTCAATGCTTCAACTGCATAAAAAAAATCCACCACCAAACATAAAGTAAACTACATTTTCAGTATAAACAAAACTATTTGGGACCACACCTAAACCCTAAACCCCAAAAACATAAGATAAAAGAGAGAAATAGAGAGAGTGGGAGATAGTTACTTACTGTACATATGAGGCAATCGATTAAGATACCGAATCTCCCTCACGTTCACCATCATCGCCGAGCTTCAATTTTACCAGTCGTGCAAGAGATCTAATGTTTCACTGTTGCGCTTCTATGAATTTGGGATGAGCGATTTGTGTTCTTTCAGAAATTAGGGTTCTACAATTTGGGGAAATTTTGATTTCTCTTTTCGCACGCTATTTTTTAAGTAGAGAGGAGTGCTTGGCATCCAACTCAGTGAACGGGCTCCACATAGGACATCACGTGCATCTCACAGTGAGGTTTAGCCCGTTCGGGCTGAAAATTAGCCTACGGACGCAACACTTAAATGTTAATATCCTTAAATTTTGGCCCGCAATAAATTTGTCCTCTTTTCCAAATCGGCCTAAGTTGTTGTCCTAAAAAACCTCCAACTCTCAAGATAAATGGTGTAAGTGACAACATCATTCGGATGAGAATGTTTGTTTTCTCCTTGAGGGATCGAGCCAAGGAGTGGTTCAAAAGCCTAGACAAAGAATCCATCATGACTTGGGATCAGATGTGCCAAGCATTCCTCGCCAAGTACTTCCCTCCATCGAAAGCTCATAAAATCATTGCTGAGATTACTCATTTTTCTTAGATGGGAGATGAATCCACTTATGAAGCCTAGGAGAGGTACAGAGATTTGTTACGGTCTTGTCCACAACACGGATTCAGTGCTGACCAACAAATCATGCATTTCTACAGTGGTTTGACCAACAACACTAAGAGATTGGTGGACACCTCAGTTGGAGGATATCTGGTGAATAGAGCCGCGACTGAAGCGCTGTGGATTATTAAGGAGATAGCGGCCACCAGTTACCAATGGCCGATGGAGAGACGGCCAACTAGGCCAGCAGCTCCAGTATCTGATTCAGGAATGGAAGATTTGAGGGCCGAGATTGAACTTTTGAAGAAGCAAGTTCTTAAGGAGCGACGTGCGAACATAGATGTGAATGTCGTGCAACAACAAAGTTCTGAGTCCTCTGCAGTTGATGGCGTAAATTTTGTCAACCAGAGAAACTACAATAGTGGGAACTACAACAGAGGCCAGCAAGGATTCCAGAGCAATAACATGGTGTACCATTCAAATAATAGAAATCACCCAAATTTTTCCTATGCAAATCCCAACAACGCCTTGCAACCTCCGAGTTTTGCTGCTCCCACTGTAGGTTCATCTGAGCTAAAAAATCCTTCACTAGAAGAGATGATGAGTCAGCTGATTGCCAATCAGAATAGTTTCATCGGGGCCATAGGTACGGAGATTATGCAGATCAAGGGGACAGTGAGTGCTCTGTCTAAGCAGTTGAACATGCTTGAGGTGCAAGTTGGACAGATAGTGAATAATTCATCTACTCAGCACAAGTCGGGTCAGTTTTCAAGCCAGTCTGTGATCAATCCCAATGATCAATGTAATGCCATTCAACTGAGGAGTGGAAAGAAGTATACAAATCACAAGCATCTAATTCAGGATGAGGGAGATGAAGATGTGATAGACATAGTGGATGATGAAGCAGTTCCAGCTACAGAGGTTCCATCCAATCTTGCACCAGAAGTGATGCCTGCCACCACTACACCACAGACTGTGCCCATCAGTTCCACTGCCCCGTTTCCTACTAGGCTAGCTAAGACAAAGACTGAGCAGAAGCTGGAGAAATTTATGGAGATCTTCAAAAAGGTAAACATCAACATTCCTCTGTTAGATTCTTTACAAGATATGTCTGGCTATGCTAAATTTCCGAAGGATGCTGTTTCTTAAAAAAAGAAGTTGGAAAAGTTTGAGACAGTGAATCTGTCTGAGGAATGTAGTGTAGTCTTGCAACGGAAGTTTCCGCTGAAGCAAAAAGACCCGAGTAGCTTTATTATTACCTGTGTGATTGGTGGACGTACTTTTGGTAAAGTGTTGTATGACTTGGGGGCTAGCATCAATTTGATGCCGTTGTCAATTTTCAAGAGGTTGGAAATTAGTGACATTAAGCCGACATTTATCGTATTGCAAATGGTGGATAGGTCCGTTACCTATCCTAGAAGAGTTGTGGAAGATGTGTTGGTAGGTGGAAGAGTTTATCTTTCCTGCTGATTTCGTGGTCCTCGACATGCCGAAAGACAAGAATATTCCATTCATTCTTAGAAGACCATTTCTAGCTACAGGTCGTGCTTTGATTGATGTACAAGATGGCCAACTGACATTCCTGATGAACGATGAGAAGATTACGTTTTCTTTGTATGATGCTATGAAGAGGCCACATGAGAGTGAGTTTGAGGACTGCAAGTTGATAGAGTTAGTGGAAGATGAGTTTGCATGCAGCGATGTGCCGGTTGCATTGGAGGATCCTTTGCAGCACTGTATCCAACACTCTATTTATTTTTTTGATTCCTATGACTCTCTTGATTTTGCTTGTGATGAGATTTTGGAATATCTTGTTGTTCTAGATTCTATGCAGGGACTACCGCAAGAACCAATACAATACTTGGATATTCGGGATCCGAAGCAAGAGGGCGCCGCAAAGAAAGAAACTTCTACAGCCAAATCGGCACCTCCACCACCAGTTTTGGAGATGAAACCACTCTCTGATCATTTGAGGTATGCTTTTCTGAGTGAAAATGATACATATCCTGTGATTGTATCTACTTTTCTATCTAATGTGGAGTTGGATAAGTTGTTGAGAGTGCTGAGAAAATACAAGTCTGCTATATGTTGGCAAATTTCTGATATAAAGGGGATTACCCGTCTATTTATATGTATCGTATTTTACTTGAGCAGGATTACAAGCTAAAAGTACAAGCTCAAAGAAGATTGAACCCGGTGATGCAAGAGGTGGTGAGAAAAAAAGTGTTGAAGCTTCTGGATACCGGGATGATTTATGCCATATATCTGATAGCGAGTGGATGAACCCGACTCAATGTGTTGTGAAGAAAGGAGGCATGACAGTTGTGAAGGATGAGAGAAATGAGATGATCGCTATTCGGCTCATTACGGGATGACGAGTTTGCATTGACTACCGCGTTCTAAATGTGGCTACACGTAAGGATCACTTTCCCCTTCCTTTCATTGACTAAATGTTGGATGGACTTGCAGGGTACAAGTATTACTGCTTTTTGGATGGCTATTCGAGTTACAATCAAATTATGATTGCCCCGGAGGACCAACACAAGTCGGTGTTTACTTGTACCTATGGTGTTTTTGCGTATCGACGTGTACCATTTGGTCTGTGCAATGCTCTAGCTACATTCCAGAGGTGCATGATGGCCATTTTCCATGGCTTTATTGAGAACATAATGGAGGTATCTATGGATGATTTCTCTGTCTTTGGTTCCTCTTTTGATAATTGTTTGGAGAATCTGTCTCAAGTTTTGCAACGTTGTGATGAGACGAATTTAGTGTTGAATTGGGAGAAGTGCAATTTTATGTTACGTGAAGGTGTGGTTCTTGGCCATAAAGTCTCTGCTGTCGGCTTGGAGGTTGATCAAGCCAAGGTCGTAGATATCGAGAAACTATCCCCTCGTACATCTGTTAAGGCGGTTCGTTATTTCCTTGGCCATGCTGGATTTTATCGGAGATTTATCAAGGACTTTTCAAAAATCTCCAAGCCACTGTGTTCTTTGTTGGAAAAATACGTGAAGTTTGTATTTGATGACGAGTGCATGGAGGCATTCGAGAAACTGAAGTTGGCTCTGGTAAGTACTCCAATTTTAATACAATCTATTTGGACTGAGCCTTTTATTTTAATCTGTGATGCTAGTGATCTCGCCGTTGGAGCCGTGTTGGGGCAAAAGCATGACAAATTCTTCCAAGTAATTCTCGCCATTGCTAGCAGTGGTGTTTTCTTTTGACAAATTTTGAGCATATTTGATTGGGGTGCAAGCAATTATCTACACTGACCATGCAACCATCCGGTATTTGTTTTCCAAGAAAGATGCCAAGCCGAGGTTGATTAGATGGATCCTGTTACTGCAAGAGTTCGATATGGAGATCAAGGATCGAAAGGGCTGTGAGAATGTCGTGGTGGACCATCTGTCCCATTTGGAGAATCCGGTGGAAGGTGAGGATCCAAAATTGCTCACAAATGAGAGTTTTTCGGATGAACAAGTGCTTGAGATGAAATTTGTTGATAAAACCCCATGGTACGCCGACATTGTGAATTACATAGTGATTCATGTCATTCCCAAGGATCTCAGCTCCTACCAATGCAAGAAGTTCCTCCATGATGTCCAATTTTATTATTGGGAGGATCCAATCCTCTATAAGAGACGTGTTGATGCCGTGATTTGGAGATGTGTTAGAGATGAGGAAATTCATGGCATTATTGAGCAGTGCCACAGTTCTCCCAGTGGAGGCCATTTTGCAACCAATAGAACCGCCATGAAAGTTCAACAAAGTGGGTTTTATTGGCCTCACATTTATAGAGATTTCCATGCCTTCAGCTCCAAGTGTGATCGGTGTCAACGGGTTGGAAATATTACCAAGAGAGATGAAATACCGCAGAAAGCTATGATGGGGGTGGAGCTATTTGATGTGTGGGGGATAGATTTTATAGGACCCTTCCCTAAATCTTGAGGATTTCTCTATATTTTGCTTGCTGTGGAGTATGTGTCTCGGTAGGTGGAAGCCATTCCCACCACCACCAATGATTCTAAAGTGGTGTTGAAGTTCTTGCGGAAAAATATTTTGACTCAGTTCGGAGCCCCGAGAGCTTTGCTTAGTGATGGGGGTTGCACTTCAACAACAAATGGCTAGGAAGTTTGCTAGCCAAATATGGTGTGAAGCACAAAGTGACGTCTCCATATCATCCTCAAGCCAATGGACAAGCCGAGCTTGCCAATAGGGAGATCAAGCAAATTCTTTAGAAAACCGTGGTGCACTGAAAAGATTGGACGGATCATCTTGATGATGCTCCGTGGGCTTATCGCACTGCGTACAAAACTCCTATAGGTATGTCTCCCTACAGCTCGTTTTTGGCAAATCTTGTCACTTACCTGTAGAAATCGAGCACAAGGCATATTGGGCTGTGAGAAAGATTAATTTTGAGTTTCAAGAAGCCAGAGTTAAGAGAGCTCATCAGTTGTTGGAGTTGGAGGAATGGAGAAACGAGGCCTATGAGAATTCTTGCATCTACAAGGAACGGGCTAGCAAATTCCATGATCGAGTAATCAAGTAAAAGGAGTTTTCTCCGGGAGATGAGGTACTTGTGTATGATTTGAGATTGAGATTGTTTCCGGGCAAGCTAAAGTCAAGGTGGACGGGCTCATTCGTGGTGTATAAAACCAATTGGAATGGCACGTGTGATTTATTGCGAGCCGATGGAAGCATGTTTGCAGTAAATGGGCACCGTCTCAAGCATTATTTCAAGCATCCAACTAAGGAGCGGAATTTGCGGGTCACGCTTTTAAATGATCCATGAACCTAAATGAGATATCGGCTAGTTAAAGATGTTAAATGAAGTACTTGGTCGGAGGTAACCCACTATTTCAGTTTGTTATTTATTTTAATTTTAGCTTTAGTCTTGTTTTTTTTTCTTTTATTTTTGTATTTTAATTTTATCTCGCAAAAAAAAACGGATCGTCCAGAAAGATCCGTCAATGAAGCCGTCGGTCGGCGGATCTTCAGCCCCCGTCGGTGGATCGGTAAGTTTTTTTTTATTTTTATTTTTTTCATTTTTTCAGTTTTCTTTTTTATAAAAAAACGCAAATAGAAAAGAAGAAGTGGCTTTTTAATTCCAAACTTGTTCCTCTTTTTCTATCTAAACCGCCGACCCCCCCTTAAAATTTAATTCTCTTCTTCTCTTCCCCTTTCTCTCATATCACATGACACACACACACTTTTGGGGGAGAATTCTTGCACTTTCCTTTGGTTTTGAAGGATTTGGGTTGAAACATTCCAAGTTCATAAGCTAAGGATTCAAGTTTTTAGGCATAATTGTGAATTTGAGCAAACCTTCACTCCAAGATGGCACCGAAGAAGAAGCAAGCTATGAGAATAAGTACGGTGTCTAGGCGGCCCACCACCTCAACTATCCTTCCACCGATTACCACCGCACCTCAGGAGGTCAGGATCGGGTATGCCGCATTTCGTGACAAGTACGCTGTGATGGTCAAAAGAGTGGCCGAGCCGACTAGATTTGTATAATAGCTGTTATTGGACCAGTTAGGCCTCTGAGATGATATCAAGATGCTATTCGACAACATTGACTGGTGAATACTGCTTACTATGGGCGGTCCGATATTCGAGCGAGCCACGTTTGAGGTGTTGGGCACGTGCGCACCAATCTTCAAGGTTCCGAACTCTATCGAGGCCCTGTCCATGAGTTTTCAGTTTCTAAACCACACATATGACATGTCTGTGGGCCAGATTAATGAAGTTTTCCAATGCCCACCCGGAGGGATCATCAAGAAGCCATGGCAATTTAAAAAACATGAGTTTTGGAAGCTCATCACCCTCGAGATGACCAAATTTGCATCAGAGAAGTGCCGAGTGACCAGCATCAGAAATCCAATCTTTCGTGTGATCCAGTGCATCCTTGCCTACACCATCCTGGCTCGTAAGGACAATAGTAATCTGAGATTGGACGAGCTTTTTATTCTCTGGGCCATGCTTAATCGTCAGCCCCTGGATTTGGCACGGTTGCTCGTGCTGCAGCTTGCTCATATCACGCAGATGGGTCATGGTATCATATGCATAGGGGGATTGCTCACTCCCCTACTTGAGAATGTGATAGGAGGCCCAATCACCCAGTTGCAGCCTATGGAGGGAAAAATGAGTTTGTCCATGCGCCAATTTACTGATATGAGGATCCTGACCAGTGTGATCCCGCCGCTTGCATTCCGTCAAAACGCCAAGGATCATTTTCCACTACCATTGCCACAGCTGACTATAGTGTCTGACTATTTTGAGAGAAGTAACTGGTGTATGGATACACCCGCTGATGCGAGATTTACTCTCCACAATGGTTTCAATATTTATAAAACTCGTATCATGCCTACAAGTGTATAAGCATATGATTGTAGATATGATGATACGAGGTCGATCCACAGGGAAAAGGAATTAAATGTGAAAATGCAAGTACCACGACGATAGATTGATGAAATATCTAGACTATAAATAGATGAGGGGTGATTATCATAACACAAAACCAACACATAAACTAAATAATGCAATACCAAACAACAACAATAAACAATCTAAATAGAATGCAAGAAACAAGATCAACAAAAGGAGATTTGAAGAAGACAAATTAAGGCAAGACTCTAGGACATGGATTCACAACATTCCTCTTGATCAAACAACAAGGGTTAAACACACAATCATGCTAAGTTCATAGATAAGAAGACCACGAATATAGAAAGAGCATCTCTCGAATATCTCTTTAATTGCGAGTGTGACAAGGATGGCTATCTCTAACACATTCCAAGGTCGCACCTACCAAAGGCTCTAATGGGTCACATTTCCTTCCACATAATCGACATTCGACAAAGAAGACAACTATGTAGATTTAATCCAAGCATGCTTATGATCACGGGATGGACTAGATGCAAGTGATTCATACATTTGATGTTAAATGAATGCCACTCCAAACAATACCATTCAAGAACTAGCATGGATTACAACCTTGACAAAGCATAACCATAGATAAAACCCTAGTTAAGAACAACATTCACATTGTTTCTCCACATCTTAGAGCCCTAAGGCTCTAGCCAACCATAGTTACAACAATATCAAGAATACAAGAAAAGAATCCAAAACCCATTCTAGATACAAGAATAAAAAGAGTGAAAGAGAAGATAAAACCCAATGTAGAACAATCTTCTTCAATCCCTTGACTTGAATCTTTAAATGGATGGTTGAATCTTCCTCCTTCTTCTTGATGTTCTTGATCTTCAAAAATCCCAAATGGAGAGTATTTTCTTGCCAAAATCGAGTTCTAAGAAGTGAAGAAGTGTTCTTTGAACTCCCCTATAGATATATTATAAATTGGACCAATAATTGGATGCCAAAAGTCAACATTAATTTTTACCTGTGCGGAACTCGACCCTAGGAGGTCGCGTTTGAGGGTTGAGTTTGGATCAAAAGAAAACACGTCCCTAAAGGCTCTGCAACACGGGCTTTTGGTCGTGTTTGAGGGTCGAGTTTCGGCCTTCAGTCAACACTCGACCCAAGGGGGTCGTGTTTGACACTCGTGTTTCGGCCAAAGGATTTCAGCTCTCTGAAGGCTCTGCAACACGGGCTCTGGGTCGATTTTGGAGGTCGAGTTTGAAGGCCTCTGAAACTCGACCCCTAGGAGGTCGCGTTCGGCGCGAGTCTCCGGTAGCTTCCACGGTTTTACTTCGTTCTCGCTCGTTTCTTGGCCGATTGACCCGATTCAACTTGCAGTGCGCTCCTTATTCAATTATCTATCTATGTATGGTCTTGAATCCTTCAAATTTGAAGTAATTGATCCTCAATTTCCTGTAAAACTCAAACAAGAAACAAAACATCCAAACCGGGAGGTTAAGAGCTCAAATTGGGTTAAAGCACACATTTAACTCACCAAAACTCATCATTTCAACCTCAATAAATGGTGAAAAAACCACACTTATAAGCTCCCCCAAACTTAAATATTTGTTTGTCCTCAAATAAAAACAAGAGTATAAAAGCAAGCAATTTGAGTAAATTGGAATCAAGATGGCAATTTGCTTCAAAAATCAAAAGATAAACAATGCATTGATAATATTGGCAATCAAACATAAAAAAGTGCATCAAAATCATCATGATACAATTATCGAAGTTCAAGCTCTAACAAGGATCAATGAACGCTCACTCTCGAGTGTATAGGTTAAACTTGTATCTGCTCAAGGTAAAGTGTGCACTAGAATCCTACCATATGCTTGCAAAGTGACTACAATCTCCACTACTCCATGTGTGTTCTCAAACAAGAATCATTAAGGGCTTTTCGGGTTATAGTGAAGGCTTTTCGGAAGGGTAGGAAAAATATTTGGCAAAGTGGCATCCCAAAATACCAAATCAAAACATTATCAACCAAGTAGAACCACACAAGTTCTCTTCTACCCTTTTTGTTTCACAACCCAATCTCTTTGAGATTTTTCCAAATTTTTCATCATTTCTTACTCTTTTTGTTTGTGATCACAATGTGAACATCTCTCTTCTTTTCTTTAATTAAGGATTTTCAATTCAAATCAAGATAATTCACTTCTTTTTTATCTTTTCATCCCAAGAGTATTTCAACATTTTACCTTTTTCCAATTACAAGATTTCTCAAAAGTTCCAATTGAAAGAATATACACAACTTGTCATTTATTTCATTCCCAACCCAACAAAATCAAGAAAACATTTCAAGGCTCAAAAAGGGCTTGCAAGGGATTCAATTTGTATTGGAAAGAAAAATATTTGGATTATCATGAGTTAAACAACAAATGGCCTTAAATCCTTTTCAAGAAATCAAACACACAATTGTAACCTCAATTAAGTCACCAAGCAAGTTCTAGAGAAAGACTAGTGCACCAAGAAGACCATCAATCACTCATCAAAGAATTTTCCTAAGGTAAGCTTTTCCTTCAATAATTGTACTTTTGAGACACTAAAAGAACCTTGTTTACATTATCATGCTATAAAATTTTGCCTTTTATCAACATTTTTCAAAAATTTTGAACATAAGCTCATGCTCATCAATGATTCCAATTTCATCAAAAATATGCTCTCATAACTCCTATCATGTTATAAGAACATACACCTATTTAAATCAAAATATCCCCAAGCCACAAATCATAAGACAATTGAACAAAAACATAGATAAAGCATACATGCTCATGAAATAAAACGGCATGTAATCAAATATCCATCAATGCCTCCATCCAATCAATCCAACATAAAAACTTAAAAATTCAAGCATAATCCAAAGCATAAATAAAATAAGCATGCTCAAACATCCGAACATGCTCCAATATCCGAAAACATAAATAAACTAACTAGACAATTGTTTAAATAAAGCAGTAAAATGAGCAGAAAAGACCTTTGCCACCATGACTCTCTCCCTCTCCCCCAAACTTATTTTGATCTAAGAGAGGAAATAAGTTTGGAGGCAAAAAGATGGTGGCAAGGCTCACTAACGACTCAGTGAGGTGGATGGCGCGGAGGCTAGTGTGGAAATGGTTGAGAAGATGATGGCAACATGAACTGGGATTAGTTTTTGATCTTGGGAATGAGGTCGGGCTCGGGTCGCAACCTTTGTTTCTTGAGTTTTGAGCTCCGTGTTTTTAGCTTTTGAGCCTTTTCCATGCTTCTTTTGACATCTATTTTTGAACACTTATGCTCTTCGTCATTCAACATAACTCCCTGCATTCATTCCACTCCACAAACATAAACACTAATCATCAACTTCCAATCAAAAGACCACCCTTATAAACAAATCTAAACTAAACAAGATAAACAAAATAAGACAACAAATCAAAACAACATAAAAATCATTGGGTTGCCTCCCAACAAGCGCTTAATTTAACGTCATGAGCTCGATGGGATATCAATGGCCAATAGTCAACCAAGAAGATATGGTGGCTTCCTATGCCACACAAGAGCACCTTCTTGAATTCTCCAAGGCATTGCAATCAAGTCCGGTTCAAAGATTCTAAAATACTCCTCGGGAATATCTTCTTCACTCTTTTCTTGACAAATCATCTTGCCCGGTTTGACTTTTCGAATCACCTTGCACTCCTCCTTATCCTTAGACCCATCTTCTTTAGGAACTTCTCTTCTCTCCTTTAATTGATACATGATCGACAAGTTATGAACCCTGAGAGTAAGTTCACCTTTTCCCATATCAATTAGGGCCCTTGCGGTACTCAAGAATGGTCTTCCTAGGATGAGTGGTATCTCTTCATTCTCCTCCATATCGAGTAACAAGAAATCAACCGGAAAAATGAATTCGCCTACTCACACAAGAACATTCTCAATGATCCCCTTAGGATGAGTAATAGAATGGTCTGCTAATTGCAAGCAAACATTTGTCGACTTCAACTTCCCAACTTTTAGCTTATGAAAGAAAGAAATGGGCATAAGGTTTACACTTGCTCCAAGATCACAAAGTGCATTCGCAATCAACTTTTCACCAATATCACATGGGATAACAAAACTCCCCGGATCTTTTAACTTTGGTGGCAACTTCTGTTGAAGGAAGATACTACACTCACCCATGAGGCTCAATACTTCACATTTCCTCAACTTTTTCTTTTTTGAAAATATTTTCTTAAAGAATCTTGCGTAGTTTGGCATTCTTTGCAACAAATTCAATGAGGGAGGTTGATGTGGACTTTTTGAAACACCTCCAAGAATTTCTTGAATTGTTCATCTTGCTCATTCTTTTGCAATCTTTCAGGATATGAAACAACAACAGGGAAGGGAGGCAAAGTTGGGAAGGGAGGCAAAGTTGATGATAGTGACTTACTTGAAGTTTTCTCCATTGATTTCTTCTCAATTCCAACTTCACCCTTCTTGTCTTTCAATCCATTTTCAACTTCTCATTCATCAAGATTTACATGAGAAATCTCCGATTTTTCCACTAACCCAACATTTAACACATGTATAGCCTTACATTGCTCTTTTAGATTGATTGTTGTATTGCTCGGGAACTTGCCTTGTTGGTGTTGATTCCCTATGATTGTAGCAAGTTGGCTCATTTACTTCTCTAGCATATTCACTTGGGTGACAATCGCTCCCACATGATTCTCCAATATTTCAAAACGAATTTGTGTCTCACCCATATATTTTTCCATCTTTTCCATGAATGCCATCAAGAGATCATCCATTTTAGGTTTCTTCTCTTCATCAATTATGCCATTGGTAATCGAGAAATCGGGAGGTGGTTGGATGGCATTATTCGGGTTACCATAGGACAAATTTAGATGGTGTGCCCTATTTTGGTAACCTTGGTTTCCACCATATTCACCTCCGTATTGGGGCTTGTACCCCGGATTGAATGGCCTTTGTTGATTCGAATAGCCTTCTTGGGTCACATAGTTAACCTCCTCAAATTAGCTTTGAGAGGTCTCGGCTTTTGGATTGGTGAAAGCTTGAATCATTGAATTTAAAGTCGCCATTTGAGCCGCCAAAAGCCCAAATGCATCCGAACTTGAAGTAGATGCAACTTTCTTTAAAATTTGGACTCCCTCTCTTGCCACCGGCCATTGAAATGAATTTGAGGACATTTTCTCAATTATTCTCAAGGCTTCTTCCGGTGCTCTTGCTAAAAGTGATCCTCCCGCGGCCGCATCCATGAGCGTCCTCACATCGTTCTTATTTCCACCATAGAATATGCACACTTGATGATCGGTGCCAAACCCATGCCCGGGACACTTTCTTAGCATCTCTCTAAAACGTTCCCACGCCTCATACATACTTTCGTCATCCCATTGCTTGAAAACAGTGATTTCACCCTTGAGCTTGAGAGTTTTTCCGGGTGGGAAAAACTTGTGTAAAAATTTCATCACCAATTGGTCCCAAGTTTGGAATGACCCTTGGGTTTGGCTCAACCACCATATTTCCGCCTTGTTGGTCAAGGAGAACGGGAAGAGTCGAATCCAGATTGCATCATCCGGAGCTCCATTTGCCTTCATCGTCCCGGTATACTTAAGAAACTTTTGTATGTGCTCATTTGGATCCTCCATTGGCATTCCTCGGAACTTATTTTGTTGGATCATGAGTATAAGGGACGTCTTGACCTCAAAGTTGTTGGCTTGAATAGGAGGTCCATTGATCACTCCTTGATTAATGACGGGTTGGAAAAGGTTTCAAATTGGTGCCTCCACATTTCTATTATGAGCCTCCTCTTGGGCTCTCAATTGTTCTTGCATTACCTCTAATTGCCTTTGCATTTGGGCAATCATAGGGTCTTGAACCGGTGGAGGATTATCCACAATTCTCCTCTGTCTACGTGCGTTGTTGTGGTGAACCATTGCTTCAATTTCCAAGTCCAATATGATAGGGGGTTCTCCTTAAGACTGAGTATGCATACACTACCTATCAAAAAGACAAAACAATCAATGCAAATTTTTTAAGTAAAACAAAATAAAATGTCTAAACTAATCCACACAATCGTTATCACAATATTGCATATATCAAATTAAGTCTGATTCCCTGGCAACGGCGCCAAAAACTTGATGCGAGATTTACTCTCCACAATGGTTTCAATATTTATAAAACTCGTGTCATGCCTACAAGTGTATAAACATATGATTGTAGATATGATGATACGAGGTCGATCCACAGGGAAAAGGAATTAAACGTGAAAATGCAAGTACCACGATGATAGATTGATGAAATATCTAGACTATGAATAGATGAGGGGTGATTATCATAACACAAAACCAACACATAAACTAAATAATGCAATACCAAACAACAACAATAAACAATCTAAATAGAATGCAAGAAACAAGATCAACAAACGGAGATTTGAAGAAGACAAATTAAGGTAGGACTCTAGGACATGGATTCACAACATTCCTCTTGATCAAACAACAAGGGTTAAACACACAATCATGCTAAGTTCATAGATAGGAAGACCACGAATATAGAAAGAGCATCTCTCGAATATCTCTTTAATTGTGAATGCGACAAGGATGGCTATCTCTAACACATTCCAAGGTCGCACCTACCAAAGGCTCTAATGGGTCACATTTCCTTCCACATAATCGACATTCGACAAAGAAGACAACTATGTAGATTTAATTCAAGCATGCTTATGATCACGGAATGGACTAGATGCAAGTGATTAATACATTTGATGTTAAATGAATGCCACTCCAAACAATACCATTCAAGAACTAGCATGGATTAAAACCTTGACAAAGCATAACCATAGATAAAACCCTAGTTAAGAACAACATTCACATTGTTTCTCCACATCTTAGAGCCCTAAGGCTCTAGCCAACCATAGTTACAACAATATCAAGAATACAAGAAAAAAATCCAAAACCCATTCTAGATACAAGAATAAAAAGAGTGAAAGAGAAGATAAAACCCAATGTAGAACAATCTCCTTCAATCCCTTGACTTCAATCTTCAAATGGATGGTTGAATCTTCCTCCTTCTTCTTGAAGTTCTTGATCTTCAAAAATTCCAAATGGAGAGTATTTTCTTGCCAAAATCGAGTTCTAAGAAGTGAAGAAGTGTTCTTCGAACTCCCCTATAGATATATTATAAATTGGACCAATAATTGGATGCCAAAAGTCAACATTAATTTTTACCTGTGCGGAACTCGACCCTAGGAGGTCGCGTTTGAGGGTTGAGTTTGGATCAAAAGAAAACACGTCCCTGAAGGCTCTGCAACACGGGCTTTTGGTCGCGTTTGAGGGTCGAGTTTCGGCCTTCAGTCAACACTCGACCCAAGGGGGTCGCGTTTGAGACTCGTGTTTCGGCCAAAGGATTTCAGCTCTCTGAAGGCTCTGCAACACGGGCTCTGGGTCAATTTTGGAGGTCGAGTTTGAAGGCTTCTGAAACTCGACCCCTAGGAGGTCGCGTTTAGGGGTCGCGTTCGGAGCGAGTCTCCGGTAGTTTCCACGGTTTTACTTCGTTCTCGCTCGTTTCTTGGCTGATTGACCCGATTCAACTTGCAGTGCGCTCCTTATTCAATTATCTATCTATATATGGTCGTGAATCCTTCAAATTTGAAGTAATTGATCCTCAATTTCCTATAAAACTCAAACAAGAAACAAAACATCCAAACCGATTTTGATAAGAAGTTAAAACTATCAAGGAACCTCTAGATTAGATTTTGATGAGATGTCAAAATTATTTATGAAAAACTGACTAAAATTCAAGTTGTAGATCGGAGCTGACCAATCCAGGGCATCAAAAAGGAACTCAAGTAAAGTCAAAGTAAACCAATCTGAAGTATGGTCTACAAGCTGAACGATATGTCATCCAGTCAAAATTCAACTCAACTGAGAAGTCGAACCAGTCGAAACAAACTAACATCTAAGTCAGTTGAGCTGAGGGAGAAAAGAATTGACTAAAGACTGAAGAAACTGATAAAACATCAGTTTAAGCAAGAGACTGGAAGTATCCAACTGATGGTCAAACTGAAGTAAACAAGATAGATTAGCTGAAGGCCAGAACTGTAGTCAGCCAGCTTATGATTAGTCAAGCTGATAAGAAAGCTCAAGAGAAATCAGTCAAGCTGACAAGATAGCCAAGAACTTGAGATCAGTCGAACTGAAGAAATAAAAGCTCAGAACTGCCAACTAGAGCAATAGCCAAACTGAGCTGACAAGCTCAGCTGACGAGCTCAGAACTGCCAACTGGAGCAATAGTCAAACTCAGCTGACGAGCTCAAAACTGCCAACTGGAGCAATAACTAAACTGAGCTGACAAGTCCAGAATTGCCAATTGGAACTCGAAACTGCCAAGAAAGCTGAAGCCAGAGAACCCTGGAGTTTATTGCTCAAACCGCCGAATCTTGGAATAAATGCTTCAACAAAGATCCTGGAATTAAATATCCAATGAAGATCGATAGGCAGAGTAACGGCTACTTCAACCAAAAGCTCCAAGCAATCATTAAAGACCATCTTTCATTGATGAGCCAACAGAGCCACCGATCAATGGACAATGGAACTCAACGGTCATAAAATCACTCATCTATAAAAGACGAGTGAATCAGAGTTTAAAAAGGAGAGAGCCGAAAAGAATCATTCGCCTACACAACTTTCGCATATACAAGCAAGAGCTTTTCTTTCTCCCTCCCACCTAAGCTCAAGTTCAGCATTTGGTAAAAACTGCGAGAGTTCAACTGAGAAGAAAAATTCAAAGAGTCAAAACATTCAGCCAGCTGTTGACAATCTAGCCAGGGCAGCCTTCTCAGTTTCAGCAATACAACGATCAACTACTCAGCTCAATTGAAGGAGCACATCAGTTGATAACCCCTGTTCAAGACTCACCTCTTGAAGATCGAAAGAGATCTAAAATCTTGTAAAGATGACAATAGCACCTACCTTCCTAGCGAGCAGTTAGGGACTTCAAGTATGAGCCGTCGACCAGCTGAGGTAGCGAGCAGTTACCAGGTTCAGCCAACTGTCCTTCATTGTGTAATTTGTAAAGAAACTCAAGTTATATAGTGAAGTTGCCCTTCTGCGGAAGGAAGAGAGGACGTAGAAGTTTGAGACTTCAAACCTCTATAAATCGCTTGTGTGCTGTACTATTTTGGTTATTGCATATCTTTGAACTGCACACAATATCACACAAGCTGCACTCAAACTGTCTTAACTGATCAATAAGTTTGTGCATAGATAAGTTTTACTAAGCGAGTCAAAGGGCCCTGTTATTCCGCATTTGAAGCAAAAAGTTTTAATCAGTTTATTCACCCCCCCTCTAAACTTATATCGACTCGCCCGGGACCAATAAGTGGTATCAAAGCGGTTGATTCTAAGGATCAGCCGTTTCTGCAGATCAACTGAATCAGATCTACTTATCTGTGCTAACATTCCAGCTATGGGAAACTATAAGCTACCTTTGTTTTCAGTTGAGAATTATGATAACTGGAGCAGGAGAATGAAGACTCATCTCTGCTCAATTCATGAGAATATGTGAGAAGTCATCGAAGATGGTCCAATCATCATCATGATGGACAATGATGCTCACATAGTTGATATCAATCAACCGGAAAGGATTCCAAAGCCAACTAATCTTCTCACCAGCAAAGAGAAGAAACTAAAAAATCTAGAGTTCGTTGCTCAAGCTGCATTATTCCAAACTCTAGATGAAGACAGAATGAAGGACACAAAGAACTGCATAACTGCCAAGGAGATATGGGACCTACTAGCAGATCTATGCAAAGAGTCCAAAGCCATCAAAGGAAACAAGCTCCAACTGGCAGTCGACAGATATGAATCCTTCAAAATGCAGCCAGAGGAGTCCATCTGAAGCCTTGAAACCAGATTTCTGGGCATCATCAGTGAGATGAACAACCTCGGGAGGAGTTATCCCAATTCTGAGATGAATTCCAAGATATTGGATAATCTTACTGAAGAATGGGATATGAAAGTGATAGCTACAAAGGAATCAAGAAATCTAAATAGCATCACTCCAAGGGAACTATTTGGTTCTCTCAAAGCTCATGAGTACAGTCTAAACCGAAAGAAGGAAGCATCAACATCGTCAGCTCAAGATGCAGCTTTCTACGGTGAAAGGAACCGGTTTAGAGACACTCGAGGAAGGAACAACTTCCGACCTAGGAGCTCACCAGCCAAAGAAAATCAAGGCGGATCTTCAACTGAACGAAAAAGAGAAGCAACTGAAAAGAAGGAGAATCTAACTGATGACATCAATGATCAAATCCAATCAGTTACCAGGTTGCTAGAAAAGTTGAAGAGAGTTCGGGATAAGCAATCAGTTCCACTTCATACTGATGAAATCCCAAAAGATGAGAGAACTCATCAACCAGCTGAACGGTCAGCTGAACCATTCAGGGGTGGCAACCGAAATCTTGGAGAATGCTTTCACTGCCACAAACAAGGACATTATAGATTTGAATGTCCAGAACTCCCTGAAGACAAGAAAGCCAAGGTGAGGAGAAGCTTCTTCAAAAGGAAAGCAATGGTTGCAAACTTTGAGAATGCCGTGCTAGATGATTCAGACTATCCTTCTGGAATTGATTCTGACAGCTACAGCTCAGATGATGAAGCGCTATTCTGCCTCATGGCTGACAATGATGAAGAGGTTAGTACAGCTGATTCTCAAACCTCTTTTTATCACATAAATGAAGCAACTGTCTCTAGTAATGAACTTGACATGAAACTTATGATGCTAGAAGATCAATTAGCTTCAATATCTTGCTTGCATATTGAACTGAAAGATGAAAATGATGAACTGAGAAATAAAGTTAGAAAACTAAGCATTGATCATGAAAGAATGAATTATCTTGAGTCTCAGTTTATAGAATTTGAAGAATTGAAATTGAGAACTGCTGATCTAGAGGCTGAAAATCAAAAACTCAAGCAAGAGATCCATGAGAGGGAAAAAGTAACTCTGAAGTTCAAAAAGGGATCTCAAACTTTAGATGAGATATTAAATCATCAAAGAACTGGAACTAGCAGCTCAGGGCTAGGATATAGCAAGTTCACTGCCTTAGAGAAAGGAAAAGCAGTTGCTCAACCTAGTGATAAAGGAATTCTAAAAGGATTCACTAGATCTCATGATTAGCTAGCTGAGCCAACCAAAGGCAAAAGAATATTGAAAAATCCTCAAACACAGTCCAGACAATTTAGTCAGTTCTGTCAAACAAAAACACCAGGTCAACTGAAACCCAACTTCCAGCCAAGACCATCAGTTCAATCAAATCAATTTACTCGTTCAAAGCCTCCAGTTCAACAAAGATCACTAGCTCAACAAGAATGCCCCCAAGGCAAACTAATAGATCAGCCCTCTTTAGAAAGAAAAATCAGTTTAGATGTCAAGCCTATCCTACCAAGAAGTTCAATCAGAACACCTATAGGAGAGATCTAAGAAACTCGTTTGAACCCTACCATCACTATAATGAGTACCTGGATTCCAGAAATGAACAAAAAAGGTTCAATCAAATAAACTGGAAATATACAAAGCACTGGTCTAATCACAGAACTCAAAGGTCTCAAGACCAAAGCATTTTAGTTGAATTGTTTTATCCAACTAACTCTCAACGCAGGTATCACTCAACTGATTCAAATCAGAATAGAAGAGTTGAGAGAAAATCTAAACTGATCAGGCGATCCAAGTCAGTTGGATCTCTGAATGATAAAAAGCCAAAAGTTTGGCAAGTATGGATTCCAAAGAACTTGATGTATCAACAAGGACCCGATATGAAACGGGTCCCTAAATGCTAATCCTTGTTTTTGCAGGACAAGAGCATCCTATCTATGAAGAAAACCAAAGACATTTGGTATCTAGATAGCGGGTGCTCCAAACACATGACCGGAGACAGAGAAGATCTCGATGGTTATGAAGAAGTCAAAGGTCTACTTGTCACATTTGGAGACAACTCCAAAAACCGAACCATTGGAGAAGGGTTCATAGTCAAGGGAAAAGTAGTAGTAAATGGAATCTCCCACGTGGATGGACTGAAGCACAAACTACTCAGCATCAGCCAGCTGTGCGACAATGGCTACTCAGTTGACTTCACCAAAAACTTCTGCAACATAAGAGACAAGTCAACTGGAATAATTCTTCTCACTAGCATAAGAAGAGGCAACATGTATATTGTTGACTGGTCAACCGGCTACTCAGAAGCTTGTTTTCTTTCAAAAGGATCAACTGAGGCAAGCTGGCTATTGCATCGATGACTGAACCACCTCAACTTCAAAACAATCAACTACCTAGCCAAGAAAGAGTTAGTTGAGGGGCTTCCCAAGGAGATATACAAGAAAACAGGTGTATGTGGACCATGCCAAAAAGGGAAGCAAGTGAAGTCATTCTTCAAGAATAGAAGTCATCCACCAGGCACATCTGATTGCCTCCAACTACTACATATGGATCTGTTTGGTCCAGTCAGACCACAGACACCAAAAGGTAAAAGATTCACTCTTGTAGTAGTGGATGATTTCTCAAGATAGTTGGTGACCCAAGAAGTCGAGTTCAAATCAGAAGTTCAACTGAGCATGCATTGTTCACATGCTTCATATCTCAAACTGAACCAGCAAACGTCAAAGAAGCCTTAGAAGATTCAGACTGGATCATGGCCATGCAAGAAGAACTGAATCAGTTCACAAGAAATGGCGTATGGTTTCTTGTTGATAGACCAAAAACCCAGAAGGTCATTGGTACAAAATGGGTTTTTCGCAACAAACTGGATGAACAAGGAGTGATCACAAGGAACAAGGCTAGACTGGTAGCCAAAGGATACTCACAAAGTGAAGGGATTGACTTTGATGAGACATTCGCACCAGTTGCAAGATTGGAAGCCATCAGACTGTTCCTAGCCTATGCAGCTCACTTCAATTTCACAGTCTACCAAATGGATGTCAAGAGTGCTTTTCTTCAAGGAATGCTCAAGGAGGACGTGTATGTCGAGCAACCGCCAGGCTTTGAAATTGGTGATCAAGTCTTCAAACTGAAGAAAGCCCTCTATGGATTGAAACAAGCTCCTAGAGCGTGGTATGAAACTCTCACAACATTTTTGCTGAAAAATGGGTTTCAAAAGGGAGTCATTGATTGAACTCTATTCCGAATAGAACAATCAACCGAGATCTTAATGGTTCAAATTTATGTGGATGACATAATTTTTGGATCAAAAAGCAAAGATCTGTGCACACGATTCGCTCAACTAATGCAAAGCGAATTTGAGATGAGTATGATGGGAGAAATAACATTCTTCCTAGGACTCCAAGTAAAGCAGCTGAAAGATGGGATCTTTATCAGCCAGGCCAAATACACCAAGGAGCTAGTCAAGAAGTTTTGTGTTAGTAAAGGAAAAACTCTCAAGATTCCTATGAATACATCAGTTCAGCTAACTCTGGACGAAGAAGGAGAATCAGTTAGCCAAACATATTACAGAAGAATCATTGGGTCGCTACTTTACTTAACAGCTAGCCAGCCAGACATCTCTTATTCAGTCGGTCTATGCGCACGGTTTCAAGCCAACCCGAAGAAAAGTGACCTTGAAGCAGTAAAAAAGATTATCAAATATCTCAAAGGAACCATAAATCTTGGAATATGGTATCCCAGAGATGACAGTTTGAGTCTAATTGGTTATTCAGATTCAGACTTTGGTGGATGCAAGATCGATAGAAAAAGTACCAGTGGAACATGTCAGTTTCTGGGAAGCAAACTGATATCCTGGTTTAGCAAGAAGCAGCACTCAGTTGCCACGTCAACAATGAAGCAGAATATGTAGCTACGGGAAGCTGCTGTGCTCAGATACTCTGGATGAAGCAACAGTTGAAGGACTACAAAGTTGAAACTGTAGAAGTCCCTATCTTCTGTGACAACAACAGTGCAATTGCAATATCTCAAAATCCAGTTCTACATTCAAGAACCAAGCACATTGATATAAGACATCACTTCATTAGAGATCACATCGAGAAGAAGGACATATGCATCAGATATGTCAACACTGAGAAGCAGATAGCTGACATCTTCACCAAACCATTACCTGAAGCAAGGTTTATGGAGCTATGCATACAGTTGGGACTACTTGAGCTAGCATCACAGGATGAAGATGATCAACTGGAAGAAAAAGGTCATGAATCCATTCCAGTTGAAGAGAGGAACTGAACCAAAAAGGCGAGAAACTGATCAGTTGGACACATGAGCCATCAGTTTGAAGTAAAAGCAAGAAGCTGTGGAGAGAAAAGTAAACTGGAGATGATCAGTTTACCCCATGAGCTCAACTAAATCATCAGTTCAATCGCTCAAACTGATGATCCAGTCAACTGTGCAGAACATACCAGCTGCAAATTGATCAAACTGATGAAGGAATCATAGAAACTGGAATCAACTTAAAAGGAGATATCAGTTCAAAAGACCAGCTGAATGAGAACAGCTGAACTGAGAAACAGCTGAATGAAGGTCCATGCAGTCAAGACCAGTTCGAAACTGATGAGAAGACATCTCAGTTGGAACTAATCAACAGAAAGATCATCAGTTATAGTCGAAGCCAACTGATGACGTAATCAGTTTCAAGTTTCAAGCCAAGAAGAAACTGCTAGAGAGAAAAGATAAGTTCAAAAAGTTTCAATAGTGAAAACGGTAAAAACACGTGTCACTCAAATATTACCGTTGAACTTTCTCTCTCCTCCTTCAATTTATCCCCAACGGATAGAAATGAAAAGCCAATCAACGGGTCGATTGAATTAATCCGACCGTTGAAATTGGGCATATGAAGCGACACAACCGTTGGATGAGCCCAATCTCTCTATATAAATAAGGCGGTTGAATACTCGAGATAAGCTTCCCGATTTTTAATGTAAACTTATCTTTTCCTATCTATCTCTCGTAAAAAAAAAAAACTCTTCAGCCCTAAAAGATCAATTCCTCAGCCTCTCAAATTAATCTCTCTTCGAAGAATTATGGCTCAAAACCCAACTCGCAGAAGATTCAATTTTCGTCAGTCTGGAGAAGATTCTAAAGTATTCTGTGAAAAACTCGACAGAGACAAGTTTTTCAACCCAGCCGGATTCCTTCAAGCCTGCAAAGCTTCTCCTCTAAGTGGAATGATCATAGAAAAGCTTTATTATGCCAAGCTAAAGACATTCCTGGAGGTATTTCCAGAACGCATTTACCCAGAACCGGTTGCTGATTTTTTCTTAAATTCGGATGGTTCTTCAAATCCCAAAGAGATCAGATCTGAAGTAAGAGGACATGAGATCATCGTGACTGCTGAATCACTAAGCAACATGTTCAATCTACCCAGCAATGGACTCAAGCTGGAAGAAGTTCAAATCAATTTCCGGGAAGCGTATGATTTCTGGAAAAAGGAATGCGAAGCTCAACCTTATAAAAGCAATCACCTCATATCAAAATTTCAAGATGAATACCATGTGCTTGCTGCCATCGCATCAAAGATTATGGTTAGGACAACTGGCAGTCAATCTGAAATATCAGAAACAAAATACAAGATTTGCGCCGCCATCTACAACCGAATGGAGATCAACTGGGCACAATATTTCTTTGAACAGTTGAAGAGATATGTTGACATCATTGAAAGAGGCTGGGATGACAAGAAATTCCCCCAGAGAATTGGATACATCATTCGAGTGAGCATTATTCTGGAGAAACATTTTTTCTGGATGACTGAGGAAACAGAGTTCAAAACCATAGTGAGCAATGACTTTATTTCAAAGCCACTCAAAATTGTGGAAATTAATCCTGACCAAACTGACCAGCCAAAAAGAAAGAAGCCTACAGCCGAAGGCAAGGGAAAGAAGCAAGTTACTGATGACTCTGATGATGATATCTCTATAGCCCAAAGATTCAGGCAACAAAGCTCACTCGCCATCAGAGCTGACATCATTGGACAATCAGTTAGACGAACAGCTGTCAGATCAGCTCCAAAGAAAAAGCAAGCTGGTCCAACTCAAAGGAGAAAAATCCTGCTTCCTCAATCCAAGAAGAGAAAGGAATCAAGTCCTATACCAGATCCAACAATTCCACCGAATCTAATTGTTGAGGATATGGCTCCGTGCGAGAATTTAGAAGATATCATCCCTGCAAGAGGGATTCCTCAAAATGGAGCTGGAGCAGATTACTTCCAAATGACGTGCCCACCAATGGCACAAGTGGAAGGAAATATAAAAGCCTATTCACAAGGAGAGTCAGTGAAGAAATGGGCTGATGAAACCACACAAAAACATATGGCTCAACACTATGCCCATGAATTAACTGGCTATGAGGAGCTCTTCCACACATTGACCAGATACATCTACTAGTTTTTGTGGAGACATGTATATCCGTCAGAGCCCTTCCTCTCATTACTTGAATTCCATGGAATGAGCTTCTGGAGGCGAGAAAAAGAATGGAGCCTATGGTGGACGGACAATGAGAATGCCAGTATCACTAAGGGCAAACATCTCATGAGACAGCTACAACTGAGGAAAAAAATGCTCAAATCCATCTGAAGGATCAATGAAAGATGTGTTTGATGAACTGTGCAAGCTTCAAGGCTTAAAACTGCCAGTCATCACTACAGAAAGGGAACGAGAAAGATGGACACACACCTATGTTCAACACAAATTGCTATTCAATGAGTTATTGAAGAAATCACAAAGTCATTAGTCTGAACAGCCATCAACTGCAGTAAGAGATCAAACATACAACACAGTGGATGATATCATTGATGAGGTGGTAAGAGAACTTCACTCTGAGAAATCTCCTCACGAAGCTGAAGTTGAAATCAACATTATTCCAGAAGAGTCAGAAGAATCAACTAAGAAGACTCATCAGTTTGAGAAGGCAGCTGAGCCTCAGACAGCTCCCTCACAAGATCCAACTGCTGAGAAAGGAAACACCTCATCTATCCCTCCAGCTGATCCAGAGCAAGCTCATACTGACAAGGCAGCTGATCAGTCAAGTCAAAGAGATGGTCAACTTGCCTACCAAATTATTATGGAGACGGATGAGATATCGCACACAGTTCCTTGTGAGGAACTGATTGGAATTGAAGCAGGAGAGGAAGCTGACTCAAGAACAGTTCAGTTTGATGATCAACCAAGCAGTTCAATAATCCAGCTCCCTCCTTATTATGAAGAACTGATCCACACCCTGCAGCAACAGGTTAAACTGCACACTGAGCAGATCCAGCGGTTGCAAGCTCATCCAAGACTCAAGTTAGCTGAAACTGAGTCATCAAGCAGCGATGAGGATGAAGAAGATGACATCACCGAACCGCTTGCCAAAAGGAGGAAAACTGATCACAAGAAGGACTAAGTGGCTGATCAAGTTAAGACTAATTAGAAAGCCCTAAGCTTATTTCTTGTTAATCAGTTCGTAATTATTTATTGATATATATATAAAAAGATTATCCTTTTGTTTTCAAATAAATGTCGAACTTCACATTTATTTTGAAAATTTTGACCGTTGCAAAACAATGACACGTTTCAAAGTCATTAAATGCCAACGACCAAAAGAGGCCAGGGGCCGGTACCATTTCAACCATTAGATCTATGAGCCTATCCAAACACTCATAAAAAGCCCTTTTTTTCAAGCCTTTTAGAAATACTTCTCCTTCACTTTCAAAAATTCTCTCTCTCCCCCAAAGATCTTGAAATTTCCAAAATCTCAGCCAACCCCAAAGATGGCCGAATTATCCAGATCTTCAAATTCTTTCAAAGAACAACTTATGAGAGATAAATTTCTTGATAGGAAGAAATTTCAATTGATTCTAGATGAATCAAACAATCTAATCCTTCTGTTAAATCTTCACAAAACAGAAATTCTTTACTACCTTGAAACACCACCAAAGTTCTTTAGACAAAATTTGGTGAGTGAATTTTTGCTTCAAGCAAAACTATCTGCAGATGGAAAGACAGTATCATCAGTGATTGAAGGACAGCCACTTCAAATCACTGAAAGAATAATTGCAGAAGTGTTCCAACTTCCACAAGAAGGTTCATCCGTTCAAGAACTAAAGGAATCTGCAGAGTCATACTGGAGAGAATGGAAAGCTTCCACCTGTAACAAGCAATTCAGTTTTACAACAGCTAAAACTGATCTAAAGCCCGAGTATGGTGTTCTACTTGACATAACGAACAAAATGTTGTTCGGGGCCATTAGAAGCCTGAGTCAACTCACCCAAGAGAGATACAAGGTTATGATTCACCTTGCTAAAGGGCGACAAATAAACTGGGCAGAATTTGTCTTTCAACAATTCAAGCATTAAGCCATCAAGGCCTCTGACTCAAAGAAATCTGGCAAATTTGAGTCCAAGGTAGGACTTGTTCTAAGAATGAGTAAAATGCTTGAAGACCTGCTGAAACTTCCAAGTGATGAAACACTACCAGTTCTTATCTCTGACTGGATTCTCAAGAAAGGAACTGCCCATCTTCAGTCACTAAGGAAAAAGAGAAAAGCCAAGGCCAATACAAGCAACCACTCTTCGAGCAACTCAATTGCCAACGCCGTTCATTCTCCAAAATCAAAGAACGGATCACCAGTTGATTTCCAGGTTTGTTCTGATCCAGATGAGCTTATTCCATCCATTGGAATCCCTCATCCAAACTATGGCGCGGACTACTTCAGAAGCACTAGCCCTCCTCTCCAGCTGACTGTAGAAAATATTCACACTTTCTACAGTGGTGAATATGCAGTCAAAGGTACACATAAGGAAGTGACCAATCTACTTCTCACTCACTTTGCTTTTGTTGCACAACGTGACCAAGAGCTGTTTAAACAACTCCACCGGTATTTCTATTGGTATAACTGGAGACATTCTATGTCTATCCAGTCTCACTTTTTGCTAACTGCCTTTCATGGCATGAGCTACTGGCAACGTGAAGAAACTTGGAGCATCAAATGGATAGGATCGTCAAATCCATTTCCTCCAACCATTGTGCAAGTCCAGCACATCATGAATCACCGGCTTGTCAACAAAATTCCAGCAACTGCCTTGTTAGCTGAATTCAAAACCAGCATCATGCCTCAAGGAGCTGTGGTTCCAAATCAATTAGTTAACTGCCCAACTGGCTCGCTTTGCCGTAAACTGAACTTTGATAATTTATCAAGTCAGTCAGCTGAGCCATCACGACGAACTCCAACTGCCACAGCAAGGATAGAGCCACATCTATCAAATACTGAAGTCATGGCTCCTCAGAAGAATCCAAGGCATGAAGAGAGTGACAGTGATGATGAGGATAATGCCACATCACCAAGTCTTCTATCCAAGAGCTATGTCACTCCCCTACTCACATCCAACTCACAAGGAGTGCAGTTGATTATGAAGAATGATCAGTTTAGATCGTCACCAAAGGAAACTTCACAATCCCTCCACCAAAGAATGAAAAACTCATCAGTTGCCATTCAGCAGTTTCACCAAGCCCGGAGAACAGTCAGGCCCTCACCGTCAAAGAACAGAACTGGATCTGTATCTACGTCAAAACAATCAAACTGCTCGAAAGGAAGCAGTGAAACTAGTCCAGCGCGGCCTTTTAAAAAGAGGAAACTAACTCAAGCAAGTCTAGCAGCTGACCAAACGAACTGATCAGTTCAGATCAGTTAGAGATTCAGGCAGCTCATCAGCAACAACTGGCATCAAGATGAAACTGATCATCCAACTGCTGAAGCGTCAAACCAATCAGTTGAACTATATCTCAACTGACTCCGAATAAGTTTTTCTAATCATCTAAAGCTTATCATAATTAAATTGTTACCATTATGATTATAAAATTTCATACATTATATTCAACGACTGCAATTTGAAAATAGGCTTCTCTCTCAAAAGTTGCCATTAATATCTCTGCATCACTATTACGCAATCTCTTCAAAGAAACAAACAGAAATACATTTTTCTAATGAGATATAAATAGCAAAATCTGCAGAAAATATTTGGCTATTTATGGCAACTACCTCATTTTCAAAATGACTCTATCTCAGCCACATGATCATAAAGCTGAATCACAATCGAACGGCTGGGATGCATGTATCATTAATTCAACTAATCATCCATCAAATCGGACAGCTGATCAGCTAAGAGAAGCACTCAAGTGTCCTCGATCAATGCATGCTATGCTGAATATATTTATGCAAGGAGATGGAGACTCGGATCATCTGCAAACTCAATCTCATCCTTGCTTCGATTACTTGCAAACTCTCTCTTCACACTTGCATATCTAACAACACCATCTTTTTGCAGAAATGAAGCCTTCATTTCAGATGGTAGATACCAATCTACTTATTAAGAAGCTGAAGAAAGATAAGACTCTAAATCTAGAGTATCTTAATACACGTCTTGGCTCAGACAAATTTCAAAGAATTTATAGGCTATTGGAGGCAACTGGCCTGCTGCCATTTTTGACGATCGTGCCACTAAAGAATTTACCTTCCCATGTTGCGGAGTTCTACTACAACGCAACCATCTCCGGTGACAACATCATCTCTACCGTCCAGAGCAAAGCGATCTCAGTGACAAAAGAGACGATGATGTCTACCCTTCACCTTCCAGGCAACGGCCCAGACGTCGTGGCCCTGCCACTACCATGCAAATACGCACTGTGGGGTATTTGGAAACATCCTCACGTGCACCATCATGACTATTCACACAGGCTAAAGGAGAGCATGACCAGCAAGATCATCCAACTCTTGGACATCACCAGTCATATCTTACATGGCAACTTTGAGACGGTCCAGTTCTCTGAGCTCAAAGCACATCTCACGGCCGCTCTATATTTCGGTTGTAAAGCCGATTGGGCCTCTTTCATTCTTGCTCAACTGCGAGCAAATGTAGAGCGACCTGAATATGATCCCTCCACTGGCTCGTTCCGAGCAAAAATTGGGTTTATGAGTCGCATAAGCCACATCATTCAAAGCCAGTTTGATGAGATCATTCTAACTGGCGAACCGATCAAACGAAGGGACATACTCCCTACCATCTACTGCCATCAGCTCCCAAAGAGATCACGTCAACAAGGACCTTCCAACTCAAGTCGTGGAAAGGCACCTTTGGAAGCACCCGTCAGCTCATCTGACGAAAGACAGCTGCTGATTGAGAGCGAATCTCTCTCCAGGCTACATGATCAGCCTACAATATCAGCCAGCTCCCAACCTCTAGCCTTAGTCCATCGCGACTCCATTGAGGCTGAGTTTACAAAAGTTTTAGACTATCAGCTTAGCAGCTGCTTCGGTCTCATTGAGGGCACCGACCCCTCTCTATTCGAGCAACTAAGACGGTACCTTTAGTACCATATATGGCGATTCCAACTGGATAAGACAACAATGTTCCACCTCATCCACACTCGTGGATCCATCTTCTGGATCAACGAAGAACATTGGAGTAGAACCTGGATGAATCATCCACTCTCCTCGCCACCAACGCTCTCGGAGATAATGGATTTGATGATCAAGCGAATCCAGCTCAGTATACCAGCCGATGCTCCTCTCCCCGACAACGAACCGGCCAACTCCTCATGCACACCTTTTGTTGATGATCCACCCATCCCTTCAACCGATGAGATATTCAACAACTTGGCCTCGATGAACTTCAGAGAGCAAGAAGTCTCTCTCACCTCTGATCAAGGTCAGTTCATGACAACTGAAGAAGCCTATGCATGGCTCTCCTCACCCATGCAAATTCCTTCAGTTCCCTCAGTTCATGATGACATTTTGGCAACTGTCTTCACCTTCCTGCCAAACTTGTCACTACCATCATGCGATCCATTCCACCTTTTGGATGATGCCAAAAAGGGGGAAGATGGACAGAAAGATGATGGATGCTTAACTCTTTGGGATCAGATTCAAAGAGAAATTCATCATGAGGGGGAAGATCAGCTTCAGGGGGAAGCACGGAGAATACAAGGAGTCCAAGAAAGAGGAGAATCGAGCAGAAAGAAAAGGAGCAATTCAGAAAGAAAATGAGCAATTTTCAGGAAGTAGATTAGTAGTTTTAACTACTCTTGAAAATATAATATACTTTAAAGTGAATATATAATACACATTTCGATCATGCTTATAATGCTCATGCTCTAATACTTCAAGTTTAATCAAGTTGAATGCTCTGATACTTGAATGAAAAATGCTCTAATACTGGAATGAAAGAATGCTCTGAAACTTGAAGTCTAATTGCTCTAATACTTGAATTTCATGCATATCTTGAATGCTTTAATACTTGAATGATAGCATGAATGACAAATGCTCTGATACTTGAATGAAAATCATGAATCAAATTTTCTCTCAAACTTGCTCTGAATTTGCTCTGATTTTAAGAATCTGCTTAAGCAAACTTGCTACACTTGCAGTTTTCCATCATCATCAACAAAGTTTTGACATCATCAAAAAGGGAGAAATTGTTAGGAAAAACTATCAAGGAACCCCTAGATTAGGTTTTGATGAGATGTCAAAATTATTTATAAAAAACTGACTAAAATTCAAGTTGTAGATCGGAGCTAACCAATCCTGGGCATCAAAAAGGAACTCAAGTAAAGTCAAAGTCAACCAATCTGAAGTATGGTCTACAAGCTGAAGGATACGTCATCCAGTCAAAATTCAACTCAACTAAGAAGTCGAACCAGTCGAAACAAACTAACATCTAAGTCAGTTGAGCTGAGGGAGAAAAGAATTGACTAAAGACTGAAGAAACTGATAAAACATCAGATTAAGCAAGAGACTGGAAGTATCCAACTGATGGCCAAACTGAAGTAAACAAGACAGATCAGCTGAAGGCCAGAACTGTAGTCAGCCAGCTTATGATTAGTCAAGCTGACAAGAAAGCTCAATAGAAATCAGTCAAGCTGACAAGATAGCCAAGAACTTGAGATCAGTCGAACTGCCAACTGGAGCAATAGCTAAACTCAGCTGACGAGCTCAGAACTGCCAATTGGAGCAATAGTCAAACTCAGCTGACAAGCTCAGCTGACGAGCTCAAAACTGCCAACTGGAGCAACAACTAAACTGAGCTGACAAGTCCAGAACTGCCAACTGGAACTCAAAACTGCCAAGAAAGCTGAAGCCAGAGAACCCTGGAGTTTATTGCTCAAACCGCCGAATCTTGGAATAAATGCTTCAACAATGATCCTGGAATTAAATATCCAATGAAGATCGATTGGCAGAGTAACGACTACTTCAACCAAAAGCTCCAAGCGATCATTAAAGACCATCTTTCATTGATGAGCCAACAGAGCCACCGATCAATGGACAATGGAACTCAACGGTCATAAAATCACTCCTCTATAAAAGACGAGTGAATCAGAGTTTAAAAAGGAGAGAGCCGAAAAGAATCCTTCGCCTACACAACTTTCACATATACAATCAAGAGCTTTTCTTTCTCCCTCCCACCTAAGCTCAAGTTCAGCATTTGGTAAAAACTGCGAGAGTTCAACTGAGAAGAAGAATTCAAAGAGTCAAAACATTCAGCCAGCTGTTGACAATCCAGCCAGGGCAGCCTTCTCAGTTTCAGCAATATAACGATCAACTACTCAGCTCAATTGAAGGAGCACATCAGTTGATAACCCCTGTTCAAGACTCACCTCTTGAAGATCGAAAGAGATCTAAAATCTTGTAAAGACGACAATAGCACCTACCTTCCTAGCGAGCAGTTAGGGACTTCAAGTGTGAGCCGTCGACCAGCTGTGGTAGCGAGCAGTTACCAGGTTCAGCCAACTGTCCTTCATTGTGTAATTTGTAAAGAAACTCAAGTTATATAGTGAAGTTTCCCTTCTGCGGAAGGAAGAGAGGACGTAGAAGTTTGAGACTTCGAACCTCTATAAATCGCTTGTGTGTTGTACTATTTTAGTTATTGCATATCTTTGAACTGCACACAATATCACACAAGCTACACTCAAACTGTCTTAACTGATCAATAATTTTGTGCATAGATAAGTTTTACTAAGTGAGTCAAAGGCCCCTGTTATTCCGCATTTGAAGTAAAAAGTTTTAATCAGTTTATTCACCCCCCTCTAAACTGATATCGACTCACTCGGGACCAACACTCCTAAGGATCCAAGTGAAGAGGAAGGCCCCACTGATCACGAGGGCACTTCACAAAGCCGCTGATGATAGTGCGGTTCTGGTGTAGAAGAAAACATGGAGCAACTTCAAGAGCAGCTCTGGGAGTTGTAGAGCCAGTTTTCAGTGACACGAGGTGATATCTCGATGATCCGCCATACTCAACTAGAGATGAGAGCTGAGCAGAGAGCTTTCCAGACTGATATGCAGACCCATTTTGAGGCTGCTGAGAGACGGGATGAGCAGATGTTAGACATGAATGCGCTGATTTGAGGCCTACCAGATGAGTCAGGGCCATCATTGGCCACCGGCACCCCCGTCTTAGTTGGTATTGTAAGTGAAGCCCCGTCCACATTTATTCTCTGTTTTTCCCACCATACTTATTCTTTTTGCTGTTGAATAAGTTTGGGGAAGGGGGATGATGGAGTAAGATGTGTACGCCGGCTTCGTTCTATCCTTTTTATTAGTTTCTAGTTATTTTCTTTGTTTTTCATTTTTTTATTGTTGTGTCAGCTGTGTCGTCCTGTTTAGAATCATGTTTTGGTGAACTCATGAAATGCTAATGATGAAAATGAACATTATTGTGAAAATATTGCGTGAATTTGACTGATGTTGACTTATTTAAATTGATGTATTCTTAATTGAAGTAAATGGAGCATGAATAGTTTTGTGAGCATTTTGAGCCTTAAATGTATATCATTGCACAGTTTGATTTCTTTCATGAGTGTTTGTCGTGCATGCATTGGTGTGTCTAGAACTTGCCGTGGTTTCTAATCGAGTAGCTTGATTATGTGAAGAATTTAGAAGTGATGTGAGGCCATCTTATTATAGCCACATTGATTCCTAAACACTAACATGAAAAAAATCGACCCTTGATAGCCAATTTTAAGTCATAATTGCCTTTTGTTCATGAACTTGGATAATAGGAGGTTTGGAAGGTGAATAAGGGTATCCAATTTTGAAGAATATTGATTTTGTGGGAAATGAAGGAGATGTTTTAAAGAGGGATGAAAAAAATTCTCATAAGCTCAATATGAAAGAAGAAAAAAATAAAAGAAAAAAAAATGGAAAAGAAAAGAAAAAATTGTGTGAAAAATAAATAGAAAAGTCAAATGTTAAAAGGTAGCAATTGAGAATGTTTGCTATTTGTTAACTTATTTGTATAATTGTTGTCTGAGGCGAGCATAAGAGAATATAAATTGGTGCACGAAAAAGAATTGGAAGTGCAAGGGAGTTGGAAAGAGTTAGAAGATGGATTATATATGTACCCATACTCGGGTTTAGAGTAGAAAGAAGGTTGTTAGTGGGTTGAAATTTTTGAGTCACTAAGCCAAATTTCCTAACCTTGACCAATGTCCCGACATTACATCCCAAATCAAAGACCTTATTGATCTTTATTCTTTCATGTTTGAGTATGAGTGTATTAGATGATTGTCAAGCTTATGGTTAACACTTTTGCAATGTATTTGATTCGATTAGCGTGATTTAGTACACTTGTGAGATGAGTGATACACATACCGATGAGCTTCATGCTTTTGTTTATGGATATTATTTGTGTAGAAAATCTGGATGAGTTCGTGGATGTTGATTTTGCACAATTAAAAATTTGTTTTGAGCTTATTTGTGAAGCATTAATGATCGAGTTTACCATTCTCCTCCATGTTTATATTTTCTTAGTGTTCTCCTCATTGTTCGAGGACGAACAATGACTTAAGTTTGGGAGATTGATAAACATGGCTTTTGCATAGTGTTTAGGTATTTATTTGAATGATATTTGAAGTTTAATGCATGCTTAAGTTTAGTTTAGTTCGTGTTTTGGTTTTTCTCGTGCTCTTCCACGATTTGCTATTTTTGTGGAAGTTTGAGCTGAAAAGAGGAGTTGTTCGAGATCCAATTCACAGAAGAAAGAAGCTAGAAAGATAGAGAATCAAGTGAGGGTTGTGCTCCAACTTGAATCGGGTCAATCGAACGAGAAACGAGCAAAAACAGTGCGAAACAGTGAAAGGAGGCAGAACCGCTGAGCCAGCCGCGGCTAGGCGGGAAAGGTCGTCGGTCAGGGGAACCAACCAGAGGAATCCACTGACCTAGCCGCCGGTCGGCGGGTACAGGCCGCTGGTCAGCGGGTTTTTACTAGTGGGTCGGCGGATTGTCTGTTTTTTCTCTTGGGATCCGTTTTCGGCCCACGAACTCACCTTTTGGGCCGGGTTTTCGATACCTAGTATATATAGGTTTAGTATGGACGAAAAAGACACTATTTTATTCATTATTTTAAAATTCTCTTTTCAATTTTCAATTGAGATCCACCTGTGAATTTCAACATTGAAGACTTTGAAGTTTTATTCAGTGCAATATCATTACGGTTCTTTTAATCTATTGCAAATTTATATTATGTCAATGATTATTATTATAATTGTTCTTTTTCTCATTTTTGTCATGAGTGAGTAGTTTTATAATTTATTCTAGGGTTTGCAAGCATGTAGAAGCTATGTTGTTAATTGAATCCTGTTGTTTTTCCCGTCTGTTTATTGTGTTCAATTGTTCAAGTGCTGTTGTCTTATGCATAGATTAGTGGCCATAATTGATGCATGCTAGCTAGTTAATTTGAGACCTGGCGGAGATAATTAACTGGTGGGATTAATTGAATATTTTGATACACGTTATAAGGAATCTGTAGGAGATTTAATCTGATACTTTAAGGAGTTGATAAATTCACCTAGAGATGAAAGTGATAGGTAATTTATTAATCTACGACTACCTCGAGACCTGGCGGAGATAGGTAGCAGTTTTTCTGATTCTTCACTAATAATCGGATTAAAGTGGGAATTATTAGGATTGAATTAATACAAATTCGATACATGTGTACTGCATTCCCTAGGATTAATCTTTTATTAATTTATCGAGTTTGTTGAATTAATTTAATTGCTTTGATCGTGTCTATTTGTTTTTATTTCTATTTAATTGTTCTAGTTTAGTTTTTAATTCGTGTCTAGAATTAGTAAACCCAAAAAATTAGGTAACATGGATAATAGAGAGTTGTTAGCTTAGTACTCAGTGTAGTCAAACATTCAGTCTCTGTGGATACGATGCTTGATTCACCGACTATATTGCATGTCCTGTGTTAGTTGCAGAATTGTGCATAAAAATTAGTGCATCATACATATCGTGTGGAAAATAGACACAACATTGTCGATTATATAGCAGAAGACGAAAAAAAATCAGGACCAACATAATTAATACCTGCTTACGAAATAAGATGTGTTCCCAAAATATTTTCGACAAAACTATTTTAAAAACTAAAATGCAAAATCTGGGCTTCGGATCTGAGTAAAAGAGCATCTTGGCGTATAGGGTTGTTCAATTAATACTCAGTCATGGAATTCTCAAATTCCAAGAATAATAATAAAATTGTAACAAGAGAGAGGTGGAAAGTTCGATGCCAACCGCACGGACACCGCCGGTAATATGAATAGAATGTGATGTAGTCTAGAAAAGCCAAGACTAAAAGTGATAGAATCTGGGTTCGAATTACGACAAATTCGTGTGATGATATCACATGGCGTGACCAGTGATGGAGCCACGCTGGGCTCAGGGGATCACTGGACCTCCTGAAATTTTAGAAAATAGTAGGAGTACTTTAGTAATTTTGTATTTTAATATTGAAAAAATTAAAAGAAAAACCTATGTTTTCTTCCTTTCAATTCCAAGTAGTAGAGACGGGCAAGTCCTGCATTTCAATCTCTTTTATCATTCTTCATCCCCATTTTATTCTTATTCTTTATGTTGTCAAATTTCTCCAATTTTTTTTTATCAAGTTTAAATTTATTACCATTATTTGATGAGTTTTTTTCCCCTTAACTCTATACTGAGTGTGGTTTCATTGCACCAATGTTGAATTTATGGTTTATAATACTAGCTGTCATATTAAGAAAAACATTCTTTTTATTGTTTAAAGGTGAAATTATTTCCTCCACTTATATAATTTATGTTTTATGTTGATTTTTTTTACTCTTATGAATTGCTTTTTTTTAATTGTATTTGTCAATTATAATTCTTTTTTATTATCTGAATCATTTTATGTTAGAATGTAATTAATATAGTATTATGACTTTAATAAAAATATTATCACTTATCAACTTCTAATTTTATGTTTGTATATTATTATTTGGGCTCCCTTGAACAAAAATCATGGCTCCGTCACTGCTTGTGGGTATGGTTGAATAATATCTCATTTTAAACATTTAGATGGTACCACCCTCAGTTCATGGAATCTCAGACGACAAAACGAAGCATTTCTCAGGTAATGGTTTGTATTCTTGGCTTAGATTTAAAATTTATGAGAAAATTACACTTTTGATCGCACAGGACACGCCTCCGTTACAAAATGATCTTAATAATTTCATTTTTTTATCCAAACGATAAACAATCATGCATGAGTGATCATATCGTCCATTTTTTTGTAATTTTTTTTAGTCCCACAAGCTTTTTGTGCACTTATAGTCCCGCAGAAAGTTAATGTGGCATAAAGCATTTTTACATATCAAAAGTAATTGTTTAAGAATCATCAAATGAATTGAATATTATTACTCTAACAAAGAAAATAAAACCAAATTACACCACCAAAAAGAAAACCCATCATACACAGATGATGTATCGAAAAACCCAAAATTATTAAAAAATTTAAAAGAAAAATAAAAAATACAAAATCAATCTTTATCACACAACTAAAAATAACCCCGACCAAAGAAATCTGACTTAACCAAAGCCCTGACTTCTGGACGAGCATATTGCCACCAACCCGATGTGAAAGAGTTACTTGCCAATTTATCCGCAACCTGATTGCCTTCTCGATAAATATGCGAAACTCTAAAGTGCACTCCTTGAAGCAATCCCAGCACTCTCAACCACCTTACTTTGAGTCTCCATGGAATTAATAATGGCTCTTTAGCAAACATACCCACCACAAAAGTCGAATCCACCTCAAGCCAAATATATCTCAGTCCTCTAGTGATAGCGAATTCCAAGCCAAGAATTGCCCCCCATAATTCTGCTTCAAAAGCAAACCCGATGCCCAAATTCTCATGGAAGCACACAATAGCCGACCCCATATGATTTCTGATAATTCCTCTGCATGCCAAAGTACCCGGTGCTCCCAACGCCGCACCATCTGAATGAATCTTCACCCACCCACGCGGAGGAGGATACCAAATCACCGTTCTAACCACTTTCGGCCCCCGAACACAACCTTTGACAGCAGCTGCCCTTAGAATGTAAAGATCTTCCATATTGTTATTCATGAACCCAATCTTAGCTTTAATGCAAACTGATTCCCGAAGAGCAACTCTGACCGAAGCAACCAAGCTATAATATGAGGGATTGAAATTTTCAAAAGTTGCTCGATTTCTCATGTGCCAAATACTCCACACAGGAGTAATGACACCAATCCTCTAAATAATCGAGACTTGAGAGCTGAAGTTACTTTTAACACAAAACCCAATCAGCTCGAAAAAAGAATGAAATTCCCGAACCTCCAACTAGAAAAGATTAAACAACCATTGCCAAGCTTTTTGCATGACCGAGCAGCCAAGGAAAAGATGATCGAAAGTTTCCTCCTTCTCACGACATAAACTGCAAAATAAAGGGCCAATAAATCCAAGACGACGAGACTTTTCCATAGTAGGTAGTCTGCCAAGAATGGCTCTCCAACAAGTGATTGATCGATGAACTGGTATGGAGCGATGCCATAGCCAAGACCCCTAACTCACTGCTGCAAAATGCGACCTATTACAAAGCTTAGCAACCTTCATCGTCACCACTCCATGCACCGAACGCATCCAAACCCTCTCATCCTCTCTATGTGTAATCGGAGTCCGTAGAATATCCTAGACCACCTCAGGAAAAGCAAGGATGAAATCTGCAGTGAAATTCCACACTCCTTCATGCAGGAAATCTACCACCGAATCATGCAGATAATGATGGAACGTAGCTGGGATTTGAAGTTTATCTACAAGCCGATAACCTAACCAATTATCCAGCTAAAAAGGAATGGATTGACCATTCCCAAGAATGAGTAACGATCCCTCCACTAAAACTGCCATCTCTCTTCTAACATTATTCCAAATCGAGGAGCCCGACTTTTGCTTGATCACATGACAAGAATGATTGAGATATCGACATCTAAATAAAGATTATGCTTTCCCTGAACTTGTGAGAACCTTCCAAGCCAATCTCATACCAAAACTCTTGCTTAACTGAGCTAAAGGCGTAACACCGAAACCACCATCGTCTTTTAAAGCACAAACACACTCCCATGCAACTGCTGAACGAGAAATAATATTAATATCTCCCGTCCAAATAAAATTCCTGCATGCTTTCTCAATGGAATTTATCAACGACGAAGGCCATTTATAGATGAGCATCGAGTGAAGGGCCGAGCTTGCAATAACTGAGTTAACCAAACACACTCGTCCCGCAATCGATAAGAGTCGACCCTCCCATTTAGAGAACTTCGCTAAGACAGAATTAGCCGCCTCTTGGAACACCCCCACTTTAGGAGAATGTTCAAAAATTTGCATACCAAGATATTTGAAAGGCAAGGAGCCATTAACAAACCCTAACTCTCGGGCCACCCTAGCTTTGACCACACGAGCAACACCCTTGCCAAAAAAAGACCGAGACTAGGCAAGATTACAAAATTGACCAGCACATCTAACATATTTATTCAACAGATCAGAGATCAATTTGATATTCCCCCTCGTTGCCTTGTAGAAAATAAGAACATCATCAACGTAGAGAATATGAGCGGGGAACATCATATCCCGACCATAGCACATGGGAATGAGCTGCTTCCTCGACACCGCTAGTTGCAAAGATCTACTGAGAGCCTCTTCCGCGATTCCAAAGAGCAAAGGTGAGAGGGGATCACCCTGCCTAACACCACAAGTACAACCAAAATAACCTTTCGGTGAGCCATTAATAAGAATTGACAACCTCGCAGATTTAAGAATGTGATTAATCCATTGTCTAAATTGCAAAGGGAAACCAAATAACTCCAACACCTTATCCAAAAAATCCCAGCGCAAGGTATCAAATGCCTTTCGAATATCTACCTTAAGGGCCAAATTATTTACCTTTCCCGTTCTATTCAAACTGTTAACTCCCTCCGAAGCCAAAAGGATTGCGTCATGGATTTGTCTACCCTCAATAAACCCAAACTGTTGATTGGAAACAATCTTTGCTGCCACATGATTCAATCTTTTGGCTAAACTTTTTGAAAGAATTTTGTAGAGAAAATTTCCCAAAACAATAGGCCTGAAGTCTTGCACTCTGCTCGCATTCTTCTCCTTTTGGAATTAAAACCACAAAGTTAGAGTTTAATCCCCCCGGAAAGTAGTTATACTTAAAAAATTCGACCACTGCATTATAAATATCCAGCCCAATAATTTCCCACGAGGCCTGAAAAAATTTAGCATTATATCCGTCCAGCCCAGCCGCACTATTAATCTCCATAGAAAAAACCACACCTTTCACTTCTTCGAAAGATGGAGGCTTGAGCAAATCATCTGATTACTCCTAAGTGACTAGTCTTAGGATCACCTCCCTCAACCAATCATTCTCCTCAGACTGCAAATTAGACACATTAAACAAGCCTCTAAAATAATCCACCACATGCCCAGAAACAATCTCCATATCAGCCACCAACGAATCGTCAATGAAAAGGGAACACATTCTCTTTTTGGCCTGAGAACTTTGCAAAGCTTTGTGAAAATATGCAGTACTTCTGTATCCGTCATTAAGCCAACCGATCCTACTCTTCTGCTTCAGGAGACTTGACTGAGCAGTAAGTTTTTCATTAACCTGCAGCTGAATGTTAACTTCCTTCTCCATCAGCGTCTCCGAATATCCGTCCTTCGAAATCTGCTCTTGAATCCATTGCAGCTCCATTTGCAAAGCTGATAAATCATTATTCACATGACCAAAAGATTGTAGATTCCACTCTTTTAGTCTCAGCTTTAAACGCGCTTAAGCTTGTTCATGACAATACGGATCTTACTTCTAAGCCCCTCCAGCTCCTTCCAAGATTCCTGAACCACACTCAGAAATTGCTCATGTTTCGTCCACATGGATAAAAACCTGAAAGGCCTTGGCCCTTTCCATTCCACTAACTCACATTTCACAACAAGCGGTGAGTGATCTGATGAAATTCGTGGCAGTAAAGTCACTGAAACCGAATCCCAACCTTCTCTGAATTCATGCGTAATCAAAGCTCTGTCCAATCTGCTTTTCACATAATCTGGAAGGATACACCTGCGAGTCCAAGAATAAAAAAGTCCCGAAGAAGGCACATTAATCAGCTCTTGATCATCAATGAAAGATTGGAAATCGAGACAAGCACTTCTATTTCTCATCTTGGTACTCGTAGTCTCATGCGCTCCTCGGAGAGCATTGAAATCCCCCAGACAAATAAATTTTCCCTGATACTTAGCCAAGTCTGCCCATAGCTGACGTCGAGCAATATATGAGTTACTACCATGAACAAACGCCACCATCCCCACGCGCTCATTTTTAGTATAAGAAATCACCACACATTGGTCCGATGAAAAAACCACATCTGCAGTGACATTAATTGACATAAAAATCCAAATATTGGAGGACTTATCCGGCCTGACATTTTCAAAGCAAGGTAGCAGCTACAATTGTTTCCAAAATGAATCAAATCGATTAGTAAAACGAGTTTTTAGTTCCAGAATACCCAAAATATCTGGATGAAAAGATTTACATTGGTTCATTAACATATCTCTAGAGAGCTCATTCGAGATCCCGCATATGTTCCATGAGATCAAATTCATCAATTAAAAAGATAGAGAAGGGGTATCATCATCCCCTGATTTTGAAATAACCGAATTATCCACATCTTGGTCAACTAGGCCCCATTATGTTGTAATTTTTGCCATATTTTTTAGCGCCTCTGTATCCGTATAAGACACTTCAAAATTTGCAACATGTTTACCCGATGCTCTTACTGCCTCTGCTCTGGAACGAAGTTCCTCAATTTTGTCATCAATTAGAGATTTAAGCTAGTCTTCTCCCACTGTTGCAGCTGAAGAACTTTCCCTATTAGGAATAGGCAAAGTACCCCTGTCCTTTCCTACCAAACGAGATGATTTTCTCACAGGAGGAATCGAATTCATTTTATTAGTTTTGATTTTTCTTTTCTGTAGAGTAGAAGAAGCCTCAATACTATCCTTCTTCTCTCTCATCAACCCAGCTTGCTCCAACACCAACTCCTTCCTCGCATCCACCATCTCCTTGCCACCCCCGTCCTCGCCTTCCACATAAGACCCTTGATTACTATCCGATGCCTCCTCAACCAACACCGTATTTTCATCTACTGCCCTATTCTCCTTCTCGACTTCCACTGATTGCAAAAGATCAAATTTACTATCAATCTCCACTGGAGATGCTTCCAAGGACACCCCAGCCCTAGCATGAACATGCACCTTCTCCTTATCCCTAATTAATCCTCCCTTTTCAACCAATCCCTCCTCCGCAACTTCTTCCGGTTCCTTCTCCATAGCAGACCCCTTCTCTGTAAGAGCCCCCCCTTTTTGAATCCTTACCTCCTTAGGCATCTCCTCCTCCAGTCCCTTTTCCATGGCAGATCCCCTTCTCCGTAAAAGGCCTCCCTTTTTGAATCCATACCTCCTTAGGCATATCCTCCCTGACCAATGGAGAAGGCTTAGAAAAAATTACTCGTTCCTCTCCTTCTAAGCGGTTAATTTTTCTGCATTTAGACACCAAATGTCCTACCACCTGACATGCACTACAGAACAGGGGCATGTTCTTAAAGTCAAGATCCACAAAGAAAGAAGCTTCTCCACGATCTATCATAACTGAGTTTTAAGGCTGTTGAGACAAATCAATCTCAATCAAAATTCTAGCAAAATGGCCGACTCCTCCATAAACCGAATTGCCGTCAATTTTTTAGGGTATGCAGGCTGATTTTCTAAGTTTCGTGAGGATAACTTAGAGTTCTGATCCAGCGCTCGAGAGGAGTCATTAGATGGTTTTCCTACGTTCGTGTGTGAGACATGATCGCAGGTATTGAGAATGTTCAACGGCGGTGGCTCCTCCATGAATCACGATGAAGAAAACCAGGAGAGAGAAGAGAGCATATATTTCTTAAAAAAATTAAAGCAAGAAAATATCAAAAAAAGTCAAAAACTTAATAACATTGAAAATCATTGTTCAAGAATCATAATTAACCGACTCCGTGAATTACTTTTTATACTAATCCCTTATCGAGATCATATAATAATCATCAACTAGTTTATAAAAAAATATAACAACTCTTTATTACAAATTATTAATAAAAATGTAATCCCTTATCGAGATCATATAGCAAAGATGAGTTCCAAAATACCATGTTACTAATCCCTTATCGAGAACATATAATAATCAACTAGTTTTTCAGAATACTAACTAATTTGCCAACAATATTGACTCAGCAATGTTAATCAGAAATACAAATGAAATCATCAATCCCATTTTTCTGTATTTCATTTGGTGTCCCATTTTGATTTTTATTCAATTTTCATCAATTTTTTTCTTCAATTTCAATTTGTTATGGCTTAGTTTAATTTTATAATTATTATTTAGGGTTCATTCCACCCAATTAGGGTTTATATATTTTTTTAATATTTATTTCTTATTTTTTTAATATAATTGATTAATATGGTTGATTATTACAAAAGTAGGGTATATAATTTTTAAAAATTTTAATTTTTAGCAATAAATGTTGATTATGATTTGTAATATTATAATAAAATTTATTTTTGTAATAAATATTTTAAAATATTAAATTTTATAGTCGGAGACAATGGTGAGACATGAAGTGGACTAGAGGATTTTATCCCATCAGAAATAAGCCATACTAAACAAATTTCACTTTTTTATTTTTTTAAAAATCCAACAAACACATTAGAAGCTATCTGAACATCAAAACCCTAAGATAAGATTTAAAAGAAATGACAAATCAAAATAATTATCCACTCGAATCACTCGATAAACACAATCACCAAAATTGGACTCTAACAACGTACACCATTAAGCAAAAATAAAAATAAAAAATCGATCTCTTCAAACTAAAAAACTAACCATTGGGACTGAATAAATTGTAATTAAACAGATAAATCTAAAGCAATTAAAAAGGAAAAAGGAGAATAAAAGGAGTACAAAAACTAGAAAATATAATCATAAAGTCCAGAGGGATTGCACGCAGACAAAAACTCAAAGGACCGGGCCTCATCAAAACCTAATATGAGAGTACCGCACAGGAGAACTTCTCAATAGGAAAAAGAGTACCCTTTACAGAAAATTATTGGTAAATATGTTGTATTCAAAACTATTATACTATATCATTCATCAAATTATTGGTCTCTCTCTCTATATATATAGATATATTTCTACCTATTCAACAATTATGTAGCCTGAGTGGCAACTGCAAGAAGAGGAGTAACTCTATGAACTGTAACCCCAAGGCTCTCAGTCATATCCAAATCTTTTCCCTCAGCTCCATCAGGCAATTTCCAGTTAAATTTCTGCACAAGATTTGCTAACAACAACTCAATCTTCAACATGGCAAAACTGATCCCCGGGCAGCCCCTTCTTCCAGCCCCGAACGGGATCAACTCGAAATCCTGACCCTTAACGTCAATTGAAGAGTTCAAAAACCTCTCCGGCTCAAACTTTTCTGGTTCGTCCCACGACACAGGGTCTCTGCCGATGGCCCAGGTATTAGTCATCACTACTGTCCCTTCTGCGACGTCGTATCCCATTATATTCACGTCTCCTCGTGCCATTCGTACCTGCAGTGGTATTGGTGGATGAAAACGAAAAGTTTCTTTGATCACAGCTTTCAAGTAATGCATTTTTTCTATGTCATCGTCTGTTATATCGTGTTTGTGCTGCACGATTCCTCGAACTTCGCTTTGCAGCTTCTCCATCACTTTGGGGTGTCGTAGTAGTTCTGCCATCGCCCATTCGAGAACTACAGATGTTGTATCAGTCCCTGCTGCAAATACGTTCTGTGAAGTTTGCAAAATAGGTATTAGGTTAATCGAATTGAGCTATGAAAGAGAAGGACTCGTGTGTAAGAATATGAAAAAAGAGTTTATTAAATAGAATATAAAATGTGTAATTTAAAAAGGTTAATTACACTCTAGCACCTGACCTATTTTCTCACCAATACTTAATTTTGTCCCAATATTTCAAAAAATCACATATTGATACCCAAAATTCGTATACTATAACAAATCGAGCAGGGTTACATATATCAACCTCCTAGATTGCAATAACCTGGGGCAGATTTAAAATGTCAGAAATTTATTCTTGTGCTAGATTTGATAGTTGATGCAAAAATTAATACCAATATATAATTTTGAAACTTTTAAATAATAGTATTAGCAATATGAAATGTTGGGTATTAAAGTGTAGTAATCAACCATAGTTACAAATCACACGTGTGTCGTCAATTTCTCGGTAATGGATCAGAATAGAAGATGAAACACCATTTGAAAACAAAGAATTTCATTCAATCCGACGAATTCGAATCAAATGTTGTCATATATAGCAATAGAATCATGAGATGTAAACATGCATGCAATTAATTAATAATCGTGCGTGGATTGTATAAAACTAAATTAAAGCTTATTACCAGAAGCAATCCCTTGATACTATCTTTTTCAATGGCGACATCACCACTCTCATCCAAATAAATCTCGAGCAAAATATCAAGAAAATTCTCCTTAAAAGATTCCACCTTTAGATTCTCCAATCTCTCCTCGATCACACCCTCCAGCAAATCATCCAGCCCTCTCGCAACCCTATCAACTTTCGCGTCGAAACCGCTAACACGATCGATCCAGCTCAGCCACGGCACGAACTCTCCGACAGGGAGGGCCCCCATCGCCTCCGACAGCTCCGCCACCAGTGCAAGGAACTTCCTCCCATTCTCCGACTCGCTGTATTTCCCGCCAAAAGCCGACCGGCAGACGACGTCGTAGCTGAAGTTGGAGAAGAGCTCACTCAGATTCACGGCGGAGGAGGAGGAGGGAGAAGAAGAGGATTCGTCGATTTTCTTCACGAGAAGGGATGTTTCTTCTTCCCTGATGCAGCGGTAGGATTGGACCCTCCTGTTGCTCAGCAGGTTGTGAACAAATACGCTCCTCATCCGCCGCCAGAACTCGCCGTAGGGGCCGAACGCCACGTCTTTGCCGTCGTAGATGGCTTTCTTGTGAACCTTGTAGAGGGGCCGGTTTGAGAAGGTGAGGTCGTGGGTTTTCATGATCTCGCGTGCCGCGGCGGCCGTGGAGGCGACGAGGACTGGGAGGCGGCCGAGGCGGAGGAGCATGAGGGGGCCGTGCTTCTTGGCCAAGAGATGGAGATTCCGGTGAGGGAATGATCCGAGCTGGTGGAGGTTTCCGATTATCGGCAGCTTTGGTGGGGATGGTGGTGGATTCTTCATTTCATTTCGTTTTTCATTCCGTCTACTCATGCACCATAGCAAGATTAGAGATGCAAGAGCTGGAAATATGATGGAATATTGGATTTGAATTTCATCCATTTTTTTTAATATTGTTAGAATTTAATGAAGGAAGAAGGTAAATGTAGGAGGAGACAACTTTTTATTTCAATAAAAAATTTGATTTGTGTAGTGCTCTTATTTTTCACCTTTGTTAGTGCATGAGGTATATATAGTGGCACAATACAAACATCCCATCTAATTAGTTTAATTAAGAATACAAACACTAACACACTTTCACCACCAACACAGCCGGACCCCACTAACACACCATATTATTATATGTATTAATTCATTCACACTATATCTAATACAATTAATATAATATAGAACAATGTATAAAATTAAATTATATTTTATCTGTATCAAAGTATAAGTTGTTTTAGAATTTTTAGTTAGAATTAAGATGTAAATATTTTGACTAAGATGTGAGTATTTTGACTGATATATACTTCTCTATCTTCACCTCAGACGAAATCATATTAAGATATATATTTTTCCTAATAAATGCAGATTTTCTCTCTTGGTAATAAATGTAGGGTTAATAATTATGAGAAAGAGTGTTAAAATTTATTAAACTACAAACAATTATTTTTTTTGGAGGAAACTACGAACACTTTATCATTATTTTTTTTGGAGGAAACTACGAACACTTTATCATAAACCAAAAATTCTAAAATAACATATATTTTAAAATGGTGGGGTATATTATATTATTATCTCAACATCTAACATTTATCTCACGCCATCCAAAAATATAAATTTACATATAGAAAATTGACTGTATAGTAACTCATCCAAATATGACCAATGTATGAGTAGTGATTGAGGTTCGATCCACAACCCCCTCTCTCTTTTTTCTAAAGGAGGAACCAAAATCAGTGTGTACGAAGCATATATTTCTTGTTTATACAACAATTAAAAATACTAAGAAAAATTACATTTGGTATAGAAGTTCTCGATTAATTTGACTCGAGGTTAAATTTCTAAACATTATAATTTACATTAAATTAAATTGGTTGAATTCACTGAGATAGTTTTCAATCCTAGACAACGCCCAGATCAACTTGAAATAAAAAAATTTAACTCAAATTAAAACTTTATTGTTCTTCACAGTATAATGTCAATAAAAAATATTTGAATAGCTAGCTTAAATACCTAGACAAATTGAACATCATGACTACATTTCAAATTGATGATCACTTTAGTTAGTTTTATATGATTCTTGCACCAATGATCAAATCTTAGTCATTTTCATCCCTATTAATCAATACATAACTTTACGATATTAATTCATGGAGTACTTGCTTGGTCGTATTAAGAACTCTAAACTTTATATAGTGCTACCAAATCATCTCCTAGCAATCGTCAAATAAAGGATGTCCATTAATTTATAATAAAGAAACACGAAACGTAACAGAAGAAGAAGTTATTGTTGGGATTTTGGACTAGTACCTATTTTATGAGAGTGAAGACATATAGCCTTAAGAGGAGAAGGGGATTTAGTCTCTTTACAAGGAGGGAAAACCCTTATCCATGAAAAAGGGATTCAATATCTATTTGTCATGAAAAATTTATATATACTACTTTTACGTTTTAGAAGGCTTAAATTGTGATTTCGTAATGTTTTTTTCACATATAAGATTTTTAATTTAATAGTGTACGGTTTTGAAATTTGGGAGAATGATGATATAATATATTATTATGCCATTTTTACATTTCAAAATGCTGAATTTGTTATTTCTTAATGTTTTTTTTAACATTGAAGATGTTCTAAATTATGAACACATCCATTTATTTGTTAAGATAAATTAGCATTAGCTTACTTTATTGTATTTTACTACGATCCTATATATATGTGTGTGTGTGTGTGTGTGATTTGGTTCAAATAGGTATTAGGAAAGGTGCTTATTTACCAATGTGGCTCTGCTATATATATATATATATATATATATAGGTACTAGGAATAGTGCTTATTTATTATGATCTTATAGCTTACTTTATTGTATTTTAGTACTAATTTTTTTTTAAATATAGCTTATTTTGTTGTATTTTAATTCAGTGCTAGTGATAATAGGTACAAATGTATACTTTGCACACCTTTTAGATATGAATTGATGATAATTAAGTTGATAAGTTGTGTGATTTTCACAGCTTTTGTGCTTATTATGTTATCATTTGGGATGTTTGATGTATTTCTGAGTTTTGCAGTAATAGTGGTGTTTCGTAATTATTTGATGCAAAATGATCAAGTATGTGCTTACAGAGTTAAAGGAGGGACTAATTAGTTCTTGGACCGTATTTAAAGAGCAAAGCACATGAGAATTGATGTAAACAATTCAAAATGATCCAAATGGGTGGTTGAAGAACTTAGAAAAAATCATAATCGAGTTAGGAGAGTTGTGCAAGTTGATTCGGCTCAATTGGATGAGAAATGAGTGAGAACGAGTCGTTTTAGTGAAGTCCGGAGGCACAGGGTTAGCCCAAGGGTTGACCCGATCCTCCAGTAGACCCAGAAGTCCTTTTTTGCACATGGTCTGGTCGACCTGGGGGGTCTACTGAAACCACTCAACCCTCCTGTTGACCCAAACGGATCCAGTTCGGGATATTTAAGGCTTTTCTCAACTTTGGACTTGATTTAATCATGGGGTTCCCTCCAACACTATATGTACCCCCTCTACTCATTAGAAAAAACATGTAGTTTAGAACAGGACAGTTCAATTCAATACCGTGCGACATAATATGTGTAGAGATGAATACAATTTTTAGAGGCACAACGAAGACTTTGGAGAGGCGGAGATCTGGCTACAACAAGATTGAAGACTCCGGGTTCTTGATTATGTTGAGCATATATATATTGTTTTATTTAACATGTTCATGTTTTATTCTTTTATTTAATTATGTTTATGTAATTGTTTTGTTGGATTCTTGGGTTTGTACGTAGATTAGATTTCATGGTTTGATTATTGAGATATATTTTCTGGTTATCATTGGGTATTTTGTTTCCTAGCTTGGATTTCTTATGTGTATGCTAACTGTAGATGTATGTGTATGCAAGCTAATTAATTGAAAATTTCTTATCTGTGACTGATTAATTTAGTGGGATAAAATATGATAATCAATTTATGTGATGCTTGGAAGAACTAACCAAGTGAAAAAGTATTGTATGAGAATTATAGTCCATTAATGTACTTGATTGTGAGTAATGATATGTGTAAAGAGCGCACCTAGTAAAATGCATGTTTATTATTTATATGTTATGACATATGTTCTTGAGAACAGTATAATAGCAGTTAAGTGATTATCCACCATTGATAAATTAAAGGTTAAGTAGTCGATTAATCACTCCTAAAAGTCACTGTATGAACTCTCTTCTAAAATTCATTATTTTCATTAATTATTTTATTTAAGTTAATTGCTAGGAGTGAGCAAAAAGTCCTGAAACCCGAGAACCGAACCGAACTGAATTAATTCGGTTTTTTCAGTTCGGTTCTTTTCAAAATTCGGTTCTGTTCAATTCATTTTCTAGTAAAAATTTAGTTTTCGATTTCAGTTCGGTCCAGAGGAAAAATACCCGAACCGAACTGAAAAACCAAATTTTCTATATATTAGTGACGCGCGGTCGTTTCGCGCTCAAAATGAATTTATATGCTCCTGTGCCCACAGCGAGCGTAGCTAGCTATGAGTAAGGGTCGATCCCACAGAGAGCTGATGTGATCTTACTTTCGAGTCACCAATCACAAAGGGGGTTTTGGTATCGTGGTCACAACAATGGAAATTAAATCTGCAAAAATAAACTAGAGAAATATCAAATAATAAAAGGTTCCGGAACTTGAACTAGAATCCAATTTAACTCACACTCACTCGATCATGGGCACAACAATTTTCCTACACAATTAAGTCACCTAGTTATGGAGACCGGATTCCTCGCTACGTCTCATTATTCATCCATTCAAAGTAGGTTTAAAAGTGATTCCTCGTCTAATAAACCTCTAACCTATCACCCACCCCCTGGTTCTCCAAAGAGATGTAAATGAAAAGAAAGCAATGTGCCCTAGACGAACCCAAGTTTACTGTGTTTACTGATTCCTCGTGTGCCCACAGTAACCCACCGATTTCCCAGTTACCGTTTGAATTAACACATAGTAACGATTTGCTAATCTAATTAACCCTGGTGTGCCCTCTACAACTAAAGAATGATCAGCCACATTAGTTATATTAATCTCACGCTCACTTGGAACAAGAACAAAAATCGGCAGAAACCTAATCTTGCAGTAATGTGCCCACACGGCCTCACGAGTATTTAACTGTTTGGTTAAACTTTCATCCTTAGTTCAAATTCCAAAATATAGATCTAGCTACTCATACTATAAAGAACTGTAAATACATAAAATAAAGACATGATAAATAGGAAAAACTTACTGGAATTAAATAAGAACTCGTACAACACCAACGATGAACAGCAACAACATTAAATATAAATCCTAACCTCTGTGGGCATAAGGCCCCAGATTGTCTTGCTGCCGGAGCAGCGTTAAAACTAAACTAATTGCGAAAATAAAAGTGCAGAAAAAAAATATGGTACGAAGTGTTTTTGCGTATGTCTTTTCTAACAATCAAAACTAGTATTTAAAAGAGTACAAAGATCAATTAAAATCCCCAAAAAATGGGGGTCTTCAATATCTGCCGGATTCGCTATGCCCCACTGGAATCTGCCTGGATAAGGAAACTTCCTTATCTGCTGGATCTCTGTGCCCGTTGGAATCTGCCTGTATAAGGAAACTTCCTTAGATGGTGGAATGAATCCCGATATTTTAGGGATGTCATCCTTATCTTCCAAATTGCTTCCCAAAAGTCCACCTATGAACAATCTTCCCAACTTCTATTCAGATTTCGAAATCAATCAAGTTTCCACGCCAAATTTATCTTCTTTCAACAGAATCCCGCTTTTTCGGTGAATGCCCTCTTCACTGCCTCCTCTAAATCTGCGCGAGTACTGTGGGCATAACATCTTCTGCTTAGGTCAATTTTCATCTGATATGCCCATTTCATCCATTTCATTTAAATTGAAGGCCAAAATGCCTCTTTCGCCAGATTTCACTCCTGTCATGCCCAAACCACTTTCCTGTTTCTTTTCCGACACAAAAGACACTAAAAAGGACATTTAGAGCGACTAAAATGCCCAGAAAAATACGAAATAAATGGACTTATCACACCCACACACTTTAGTCATGATTGTTCTCAAGCATGGGGTATGAAGAACCCAGAAAAAGAAAAACAAAAGGGAAAGGAAAAGAAACAGACATGAAAGAAACAAAACATGCAACCTGTTAATCCGTGTGGGTACAGCGTTTCAACAACCAACTTTTCCAATTAATTGCGTAATCAACATACACTAGCAAGTCAAAATTGAGTTAAGCATATAGGTCCTTCCACACTCTCTTCACACAGTGTTTAGGCTTAGTGTTTATACTCAAATTGATCACTCCATACTTATTCATTCCATAAGCTTGCTAGTGCTCTTTCTTCAAATTCATTAAGTGGAAAAATGTATAAGTATCAAAAGGGCTTTTATGGGCTGTAATGGGGCTCTTTAGGTAAGGTGGGGTTCTTTAGGTACTGAGCTAAAACTCTCAGGAGCGTTCACTGGACATACCACCCTTTACTTTCAACTTACTTCCTCATGCCCTCACTCATCATTCAAATTACAAAAAATTTCATCATGGGCATTCTGAACATTCAGACTAGGGGGGAATTTATTCTCTTTTTTTTGTATAAATTTTTTCTTTTTTTTTTTTTCTTTTTCCCTTTTTTTTTGTTCCCCCTATCTTTCTTCTTGCATTTTCAATTCTTTAAAACCGTCCAGAGACTCCTTCTACTTCTGGTTTTTGTAATGCCCTGGCTTTATATAGTGAGGTATATCAACAAAACTGCCAGGGCATTTTATTGGCTCAAAAGGGCTGCAAAGTTGTGTCAAAGGTTGGTTTTTATTTGGCTTAGTGGGCTCAAGCAAGAAAATGCCTAAATCATCTACGCATGCATTTTAAACTTTCTGATTTTAAAGTAGAGCAAAAGCAAGTTCTAGAAATTCTAAGCATCAGGCTCAAATCTCACCAGGTTAATGCTCAACTCATTCATCATTCCTGCTTTTAGTGTGGGCATGCTGACTCGATTAGCAATTTCATCAACATTCATAAACTAGAAACTAGTGCTCCCCAAATCTTAACAGATAGCATGCTGACTCAAACGACCCCACCAACACACTTTGCACAAGGCAAAGTGTTCAAACAGACTCAACAATAAAAGATAACAACCCAAATGCCCCCACCCACACACTTTGCTTGAGGCAAAGTGGGTAAAATAAGGACGACACTTAAAAAAAATTGAAAATCAAAAGAGCATAAAAAAATAAAAAGAAAAGGAATTGAACTAGGTTAGTTCGGGGCGGATGTCGGGTAAGTGAACCCAACATATTTGAAATGTGTGGTACATGCTTGCTCAATCTTCCTTAAGAGGGTATCAACAGTCTAATACAGGGCATTCTCAATGCTATCCAGCCTCTTTATGGTCATTCCAGAAGCATTTTCTTCTTGCTGTGCCCTTCCGCTCGGTGTCTTCCTGTTTGTCCCTATAGAAAATGAAAACAGAATGCTCGAAGGATCTTCCATCGGCATAAAAGAAATAGGGTGGCCCTCTCCATCCTCAACTACTTCTTGCATTTTTTTTTCGGACAGATACTAGAAAACTCTCCAAGTCTAGTTTGATAAATCAGAAAAACACTTATTAAAATTACTAAAAAAGAAATAAATTAAAAACTTGGGTTCCAATTCAGATATAGATGGGCTCCACAAGCCAGACCACTCTGACATCATGGTCTGCGTACCCCAGGTAAGGTTTCAGTCTGTGGCCATTAATCTTGAAACGCCCTCCAGTATCTGGATTCTTCAGCTCAACTGCTCCATTGGGGCATTCCACGTATACTTCAAATGGACCAACCCACTTGGTTTTCAGATTCCCTCCCATGAGTTTGAACCTTGAATGGTACAAAAGAACTTGCTGCCCCGGAGAGAATCTCTTCCTTCTAATCACTTGATCATGGAGCCTCTTCATTTTTTCCTTGTAAAGAACAGCATTGTCATAGGCCTCCATCCTCATCTCTTCCAGTTCTTGAATCTGAAATTTTCTGGCATGCCCTGCTGCATCCTTATCCATGTTCAGTCTCTGGAGTGTCCATCGTGCCTTGTGTTCCAGCTCTACTGGCAGATGACAACATTTCCCAAACAACATCCTATATGGGGACATCCCGATCGGAGTCTTGAAAGTAGTTCGGTATGCCCACAGGGCATCATCCAGATGTTGACTCCAATCCTTTCGACTTGGATTAACTATCTTCCCAAGAATGGCTTTAATTTCTCGATTTGAGACTTCAGCTTGGCCATTCGCTTGTGGGTGATAGGTTGTTGTCACATGGTGATTCACCCCATATTTCTTCAATAATTTTTCTAGAGTTTGGTTGCAAAAATGTGTTCCTTGATCGCTGATGATGGACCTGGGCACACCAAACCGACCGAAAATATGAGATTTCAGAAATGCGGCTACTACTCTTGCATCATTGGTAGAAGTAGCATTTGCTTTCACCCATTTGGACACATAATATATATCAAGATGATGTAGTGGTTCCCCCTAGAGTTTGCGAGGGGACCCATGAAATCCATTCCCCAAACATCAAAAATCTCCACTGGCATGATGGGTGTCATGGGCATTTCGTTCCTCCTTGTGATGTTCCCAACTCTCTGGCACTGATCACATCTCCTGCATATGTGGTGGGCATCCTTGAAAATCATGGGCCAAAAGAACCCACAATCCAAAATTCTTCTTGCAGTTCGGTTTGGTCCGAAATGCCCTCCGCAAGCAAAGTTGTGGCAATGCTTCAAAATATCCTCAATTTCACTGTCAGGGACACATCTTCTTATGATCTGATCAGCACATCTCCTCCATAGAATAGGACTATCCCATGCATAAAACTTGCTCTCGTGCCTTAATTTATTCTTTTGGTACCTCGAGTACCCAATTGACAGCTCTCCTGACTCCAAATAGTTCACTATATCTGCATATCAGGGCTCTCGTGTGCCCCGTGCTGAGTATAGATACTCATCAGGGAAATGATCCATAATGGGCATTTCATCATCTGCATAACAGCGGTCGTTTCGTGCTCAAAATGAATTTATATGCTCCTGTGCCCACAGCGAGCGTAGCTAGCTATGAGTAAGGGTCGATCCCACAGAGAGCTGATGTGATCTTACTTTCGAGTCACCAATCACAAAAGAGGGTTTGGTATCGTGGTCACAACAATGGAAATTAAATTTGCAAAAATAAACTAGAGAAATATCAAATAATAAAAGGTTCCGGAACTTGAACTAGAATCCAGTTTAACTCACACTCACTCGATCATGGGCACAGCGATTTTCCTACACAATTAAGTCACCTAGTTATGGAGACCGGATTCCTCGCTACGTCTCCTTATTCATCCTTTCAGAGTAGGTTTAAAAGTGATTCCTCGTCTAATAAACCCCTAACCTATCACCCACCCCCCGGTTCCCTAAAGAGATGTAAATGAAATGGAAGCAGTGTGCCCTAGACGAACCTAAGTTTACTGTGTTTACTGATTTCTCGTGTGCCCACAGTAACCCACCGATTTCCCAGTTACCGTTTGAATTAACACACAGTCACGATTCGCTAATCCAATTAACCCTGGTGTGCCCTCTACAACTAAAGAGTGATCAGCCACATTAGTTATAATAAACTCATGCTCACTTGGAACAACAACAAAAATCGGCAGAAACCTAATCGTGCAGTAATGTGCCAACACGGCCTCACGAGTATTTAAGTGTTTTGTTAAACTTTCATCCTTAGTTCAAATTCCAAAATATAGATCTAGCTACTCATACTATAAATAACTGTAAATACATAAAATAAAGACATGATAAATAGGAAAAACTTACTGGAATTAAATAAGAACTCGTCCAACACCAACGATGAACATCAACAACATTAAATATAAATCCTAACCTCTGTGGGCATAAGGCCCCAGATTGTCTTGCTGCTGGAGCAGCGTTAAGACTAAACTAATTGCGAAAATAAAAGTGCAGAAAAAAAATATGGTACGAAGTGTTTTTGCGTATGTCTTTTCTAACAATCAAAACTAGTATTTAAAAGAGTACAAAGATCAATTAAAATCCCTAAAAAATGGGGGTCTTCAATATCTGCCGGATTTGCTATGCCCCGCTGGAATCTGCCTGGATAAGGAAACTTCCTTATCTGCTGGATCTCTGTGCCCGTTGGAATCTGCCTGTATAAGGAAACTTCCTTAGGTGGTGGAATGAATCCTGATATTTTAGGGATGTCATCTTTATCTTCCAAATTGCTTTCCAAGAGTCCACCTATGAACAATCTTTCCAACTTCTATTCAGAATTCGAAATCAATCAAGTTTCCATGCTAAATTTATCTTCTTTCAACAGAATCCCGCTTTTTCCGCATACCTATGAACAATCTTTCCAACTTCTATTCAGAATTCGAAATCAATCAAGTTTCCACGCTAAATTTATCTTCTTTCAACAGAATCCCGCTTTTTCCGCGAATGCCCTCTTAACTGCCTCCTCTGAATCTGCGCGAGTACTGTGGGAATAACATCTTCTGCTTAGGTCGATTTTCATCTGATATGCCCATTTCATCCATTTCATTGAAATTGAAGGCCGAAATGTCTCTTTCACCAGATTTCACTCCTATCATGCCCAAACCACTTTTCTAGTTCTTTTTCGACACAAAAGACACTAAAAAGGACATTTAGAGCGACTAAAATGCCCAGAAAATATGAAATAAATGGACTTATCAATTAGTAATAAAAATACTCGACTTTGTTGGACTTTATAGTTAATTCGGCTTTGCTTTGTTGGAGTTTTCAGTTTTTTGGACTTTATTCAATTGTTTATTGATATTTTTTGAACTTAAAATCTTGATAATTAACTAATTTATACTTGTACATATTTAATTATATCGAATGAGGAAAATTTAAAGTAAAAATAAATAAATCAGAAAATTTAAAAAAATTCGGTTCAAAACCGAACCGAACCGAAATATTTCAGTCCGGTTCGGTTCGGTTCCGATCAGAAATTCAGTTCGTGTTCGTTTCAGTCCTGTTTTTAAAAAATTCAATTTTCTTCAGTTTTAACATTTTCAGGACCGAACTGAACCGAAAAATCAAATGCTCACCCCTATTAATTGCGTTTTTGCTTTTGAAGTATTTATTTATATGTTCTCTATTCAATTATCTATGTATCTAGATATTAATCAAGTGTCTATGTTTTAGTACTCACATTGTTATTTTTTTGTCATTACAATACATATGGATACGATACTTGTGCTCACTATTGTCTATCATTACACCGTATATTTGCGAATGTTTTTACTGCTAAGAAAATAATGGTGATAAACATGGTTTTTGTATGTCATTTATGTGTTTACTTAAATGATATTTAATGGTTAATGCATGCATAAGTTGGTGTTTGGTCATAGTTTCGTATTTTCTTGTGCAATCTCATGTTTTGCTCTTTTTGTTGAAGTTTGAGCTATAAAAGGAATATTTTTTAGACTCTATTCAATTGAAAAAAAAGCTAGAAAGATAGAGGATCGAGTTAGGGTCATTCTTCAACTTGAATCGGGTCAATCGGACAAGAAACAAACAAGAACATAGAAAAACAGTAAAGTGCCGGAAAACCGGCAGCCCGATCGGCATATCTTCTAGTTTTACGGCTAAATTCGGTGACCAAGTTGTCGGACATTCGATCGGTGAGTGCCATCAGAGGAATCTGGCGACTGAACCACTGATCGGTAGTTGTGTGATTTTTTCAGGCCAAAAACTGGCGATCGCCGAGTTGTCTGAGAATTGTTATTTTTTGTATTTTTGGCTCGTGAACTTACCTTTTGGGCTAGGTTTTTAGTACTTACTATAAATAGGGTTGTTTGGAACAAAATTTGGGAGACTCTTTTCATGATTTAGATTTTACAGCTGCGGAATGGATGTTTTCTCTGCAACTTTGAAGATTGAAGTTTTATTTTACATAATTCCACTATGGTTCTTTTAATATATTGCAATTTTAATTATTTTTTTAATTTCTTTTCTTCTTCCTTTATTTTAGATTTTATTATGTGTGAATAGTTTTTATAATTAATTCTAGGGTTTGTATTATGTATGAAATTATGTATATTGATTTAATTCTTTATCAATTTCCCTTCCAATTATATGGTTTAAACATTCAAATTTAGCTTTTTTATGCATGATTAAGGCCATAGTCATTGTATGCTACCTAATTAATTTGAGTCCTGGTGGAGATAATTAATTAGTGGGATAAAATTGAATGATTTGATACACGCACTTATGATCTGTAAGAGATTTTAAATCTGTTGATCTATTTAGAGTTAATACTTAATCTAGAGACAAAAGTAATAGATAAATTGTTAATATACTTTTACCTTGAAACCTAACAGATATAGGTAATTATAATTCTGATCCTCCACCGATAATTGGATTAAACAGGAAGTTGATGTAATTAGATTAATATAGAATGGATTTATGTGTTTGCATTCCCTAGGATTAATTAGTTTTGTTATTTAATAGTTAACTAGTATTTATCCTGTACGATGCACAAATAATTATTATTTTTTTAGATTTGTAATAGTATGATTATTTTTTAATTATATATGTTGTGTTCAATTTTTAAAAATTAATAAAATCATATTCACATGCATTGATTAATTAGATAATAATATCAATTTTGTGTAGTTACGACAAACAAAAAATTAAATTAAATTTAGGAACTAAATGAAAATCCATATTAGAAAGACCGAATTGGAATATTTCAAACAACACGATTTTATAAATAACATTGTATAATTATCTATGATTAAAGAATATTTGATTTCTATGAATATATGACAAATATAAAAAATATAATTATTTAATTATTTTAAATGATGAAATTGAAATAGAAAAATAATAAATTATTGCAAATTATGTTATACTTATATGTTATTATTATTATTATTATTATTATTATTATTATTATTATTATTATTATTATTATTATTATAGTGTAACACAAATGAAACTATTTTTTCAGACAACAAATGTAGAATATAGTATAAATCATCCACCTATGCATAAAAAAATAAAATAAAAAATGTTACAAATCTCAAATTTTCAAGTAAAAAATAATAAATAAGATTGTAAAAATTTGTTATAATACAACGTTTATAATCTAAACCATCATGGAAAATGCAAAATAAAAATAAAGAAAATTTACAATAATAAGTGTCACCACTGTTGTCTATTAGCTCAAAACTATTGTCTATCATACAAAAACTGTTGTCTAAAATATAATTGTTATATCGTGTGATATACAACGGTTTATACCACAACTGTTGTCTATCACACGATTTTACCTTAATATATGTATAGATGTTTTTAGTCTTGTTTAATTTGTATTTGATTTGATAATTGAATCTAGTAGTTTAATGTTGAATATTTTTCTAGGATTAGTTTAACTCAAAATTAGGTAGACTGGATAATAGAAGTCTATTAGCTAGCTTAGTACTAGTGTTAATTCTTATTATAGTTCATATGGTACTCAATTTACTAGCTTTATTGCATTGATCTGTGTTCATTACAGTTAATTGCCTAAAAAATAGTGCATCAAGTTGTCACTGTTGGTCCCGGGCGAGTCGATGTCAGTTTAGAGGGAGGGTGAATAAACTGATATAAAACTCACTTCAAATGCGGAATGATAAGGGCCCTTGACTCGCTTAGTAACTTATCTATGCACAGATCAGTTGAGCACTTTTAGATAGCTTGAGTGCAGATTGTGTGAGCTTGTGTACAGTTCAAAGATATGCGAGTATAAGCAAAACAGTACAGCACATAGACGATTTATAGAGGTTCGAAGTCTCAAACTTCTACGTCCTCTCTTCCTTCCGCAGAAGGGCAACTCCACTATATAACTTGAGTTCCTTTACAAATTATACAATGAAGGACAGTTGGCTGAACCTGGTAACTGCTCGCTACCTCAGCGGGTCGACGACTCACACTTGCAGTCCCTAACTGCTCGCTAGGGAGGTAGGTGCTATTGACGTCTTTACAAGATTTTAGATCTCTTTCGATCTTCAAGAGATTAGTCTTAAACAGGGGATATCAACTGATGTGCTCCTTCAATTGAGCTGGGTAGTTGATCGGTGTATTGCTGAAACTGAGAAGGTTGCTCTGGCTGGATTATCAACAGCTAGCTGAATGCTTTGATTCTGTGGATTCTTCTTTTCAGTTGGACTCTCGCAGATTTAGCAAATGCTGAACTTGAGCTGTGTGGGAGGGAGAAAGAAAGCTCAGTTGTAAGTAGCTTGAATAAAGGTTTCAAGAATGAAAGTCGCGAAAAGTCATTTGAAAACTTTGATTCACTCTTCTTTTATAGAAGAGTGATTTTGTGACCGTTGAGTTCCATTGATCGGTGGCTCTGTTGGCTTATCAATGGCAGATGGTCTTTATGATCGTTGGAGCTTTTGGTTGAAGTAGTCGTTGCTTTGCCAATCGATCTCTGTTGGATATTTAATTCCAGTAGCCGTTGCTTTGCCAATCGATCTCTGTTGGATATTTAATCTAGGATCTCTGCTGAAGCATTTATTCCAAGATCTTCATTTGAGCATTAACTCCAGGACTCTCTGGCTGGCAGTTCTGAGCTCCATTTTAGGAAGTTTGAGTTCCAGTTGGCAGCTCTGAGCTTGTCTGCTTAGTTCGGCTATTACTCCAGTTGGCAGTTCTGAGCTTGTCTGCTCAGTTCAGCTATCACTCCAGTTGGCAGTTCTGAGTTTCTTCCTCCAGTTCGACTGATCACAAGCTGTTGAATAGCTTGTCAGTTCGACTGGTCTTTCTTGAGCTTTCCTGTCAGATGTTTTGCTTGTTTTCTCCTACAAGCTGGCTGACTTCAGTTCTGGCCTTTGATTGATTCGTCTGTTTACTTCAGTTTGGCTGAAGTTAAGTTTGGCCATCAGCTGGATACTTCCAGTCTTCAGTTAAACTGATCTTTTATCAGTTTCTTCAGTCTTGTTGATTTTTCTCTCAGCTCTGCTGACTTAGCTGTCAGTTTGTTTTGACTGGTTCGACTCCTTTAACCCTCAGTTGGATTGAGTTCTGACTGGTTGGTGTATACTTCCAGCTAGTAGACCATGCTCCAGTTGGGTTGACTCTGATTTCAGTTGAGTTCCTCTTTGAGGCTCTGGATTGGTCAGTTTTTCAGGAATAGTTTTGACATCTCATCAAAACCTCATCTAGGGGTTCCTTGATAGTTTTTCCTAACAATTTCTCCCTTTTTGATGATGTCAAAACCTTGTCAATGATGATGGAAAAACTACAAAATGTTTGTCTGAGAGACGTACTGTAGTTCGCTTATAGGCAAAGCTTGATATCAGAGCAGGTTAGAGCAGGAATTCAAGTATCAGAGCATACCTTCATTTTAAACATGCTTTCATTTTGAAATATCAGAGCATGATTATCAAGGTATCAGAGAATGTGCATAAGCATGAGCAAGGCTTCATATGATATTGAAGTATGATATTGAGGGATTAAATCAGAGCATATAGATCAGATCAAGAAAATAGATTAGAGCATATAGATCAGAGCATATTGCTTTAATATCATAGCTATCATATCATCTCTTGATAGTAGTTACTACTACTTCACTTCCTCAGCTGCTCTTTTTTTTCCTGCTTGATTCTCCTTTTTCTTTAACTCCATGTGTTTTCCAAGCTTCTCCCTGAAGCTGAGCTTCCCCCTCAAGCTGTACTTCTCCTTGGATCTGTTCCCAAAGAGTTAGATTTTCATCATCATACCTTCCATCTTCCCCCTTTTTGACATCATCCAAAAGGGTAAACTGGTGTAGATCGTATGATGGCATTGATAGATTTGGCAAGAAGGTGAATGCAGTTGCCAAGTTGTCATTGCAGACTGAGGGAACTGAAGGAATGGGCATGGGTGAAGAGAACCATGCATAAGCTTCTTCAGTTGTCATGAACTAACCACGATCAGCGGTGAGAGAGAGATCTTGCTCTCTGAAGTCCATGGATGCCAGGTTGGAGAAGATCTCATCATTTGAGGCGATTGGTAGGTCTTCAATAAATGGAGTGCAGGAGGAGTTGGCTGGCTCATTGTCTGGAAAAGGAGCGTCGGCTGGTACACTGTACTGGATTCATTTTATCAATGAATCCATTATTTCTGAGAGCGTTGGTGGCGACCTGAGTGGATGGTTCATCCAATTTCTACTCCAGTGGCCTTCGTTGATCCAGAAGAAGGATCCACGAGTGTGGATGAGGTGGAACATAGTGGCCTCATCGATTTGAAATCTCCAGAGATGATACTGGAGGTACCTTCTCAAGTGCTCGAATAATGAGGGGTTGCTGCCCTCAATTAGACCGAAACAGCTTCTTAGCTGATGATCTAGAACTTGCTCGAACTCATCCTCAATTAGGTCGTGATGGACTAAGATGAGAGGTTGTGAGCTGGCGGGTATGGTAGACTGATCGCTCAGTTTAAAGAGATGCTCACTCTCAATCAACAACTGCCTTTCATCTGAGGAGCTGGCAGTTGCGACCAACGGTCTCTTTCCATGACTTGAGTCGGCAGCTTCCAGTTGTTGCGATTTCTTTGAGACTGGATGGTAGTAGATGGTCGGGAGCATATCCCTTCATCCGATTTGTTCTCCGGTTGGAATCTCTTCGTCAAATTGACTCCTAATGATGTGGCTTATGCGATTCATAAACCCAACATTCTCTCGGAATGTGCCAGTTGTCTGATCATATTCTGCTCTGTCTACATTTCTTCGCAGTTGAGCAAGGATGAAGGAAGCCCAGTTGGCTTTGCATCCGAAGAAGAGAGCGGCCATTAGATGAGCTTTGAGTTCGGAGAATTGGACCGTCTCACAGTTTTCATGCAGGATGTGACCTACGATATCCAGGAGTTGGATGATCTCACTAGGCAGACTTTCCTTCAACCTGTGTGAGCAGTCGTGGTGTTGCACGTGTAGATATTTCCATAGACTCCACAGTACAGATTTGCTTGGAAGCTCTAGATCCAGCACGTCTTGGCCTTCATCGGGGAGGAGGAGTGTAGACATCATAGTGTCTTTCATCACCGTTATGACTTGGTTCTGAACGGTGGAGATGATGTTGTTGCCGGAGACGGTTGCATTGTGGTAGAACTCTGCAACATGAGTGGGTAGATTATTGACTGACATGATAGTCAAGAATGGCAACAACCCAGTTTCCTCCAATGGCCGAAAGATCCTGTGGAATTTCTCTGGACCTAGGCGTGCGTGAAGAAGCTCTAAGTTAAGAGTCTTAACTTTCTTCAGCTTGCTTACCAGTGACTCGATATTCACCATCTGAAATGAGGGTTTCATTTCTGCAAAGGAATGGTTGCGTTAGATTTGCAAGTGCTTTGGTTAGGTGATGTCAATGCAAGGGGAGAGAGAGATTTTGCAGATGATCTGAGCCTTCATCTCCTTGCATATATTTATTCAGCTCTGCATGCATTGATCGAGGACACTCAATTGCTATCTTAGCTGATCAGCTATCTGATTTGATGGACGATTAGCTGAATAAATGATGCATGCATCTCAGCTGTTTGATTATGAAGCAACTTTATGATCATGTGGCTGAGAGAGAGCAAATTTAAAAATGGGGTAATTATCATAAATAGCAAGATATCTTCTGCAGATTTGGCTATTTATATCTCATAGATAATCATTTCCTCCTGTTCACTTTTGTGGAGTCGATTTAATATTATCATAGAGATATTAATACCAACTTGTGAAAGAGGACCCCATTTTCAATGTGTAACCGTTGGATGTAATATAAGAAATTTTATAATCACAATGGAGACAATTAAGTTAAGATAAACTTGAGGATTGAGAGAAACTTATCCTGAGTCAGTTGGGATACAGTCCAACTGATTGGCTTGATGAGTCAGCAGTTGGATGCTCGGTTTTAGCACTTTGCCAGTTGCCGCTGATGAACTGACTTTGAGGCTCTAACTGAACTGAGTTAAGCAGGTCGATTAGTCAGTTGCTTGGCCTTCTTTGAGTCAGTTTCCTCTTCTTGAAGGGCCGAACTGGACTGGCTGCACTACTTCCTTTCGAGCAGTTTGATCGCTTTCTCGTCAATGCAGATCCAGTTTCATGCTTTGGCAGTTCAAGCCTTGCTGTCCTCCCAGTTTGGTGAAGTTGCTGAATGGCAACTGATGAGTGTTTCAGCCTTTGATTAAGGGATTGTGAAATTCTCTTCGGCGACTGTCTGAACTGATCAATGTTCAGAGTCGGTTGCACGTCTTTTGAGCTGGATTTGAGTAGGGGAGTGACATAGCTCTTGGACAAGAGACTAGGTGATGTGGCAGTATCCTCATCATCACTATCTCTTTTATTATTATGCCTTTGATCCTTCTGAGAAGCCACAACTTCAGTGTGTGATGGATGTGGTTCTATCCTCTCTGTGGCAGTTGAAGTTCGTCGTGATGGCTCAGCTGACTGACTTGATAAATCATCAAAGTTCAGTTTTCGGAAGAGAGAGCCAGTTGGGCAGTCGACTGATTGATTTGCGACCACAACTCCTTGAGGCATGACGCTGGTTTTGAATTCAGCTAACAAGGTAGCTGCTGGAATTTTGTTGGCGAGCCTGTGATTCATGATTTGCTGAACTTGCACAATGGTTGGAGGGAATGGATTTGACGAGCCTATCCATTTAATGCTCCAAGTTTCTTCACGTTGCCAGTAGCTCATGCCATGAAAGGCAGTTAGCAGAAAATGAGACTGGATGGACATAGAATGTCTCTAGTTGTACTAATAGAAATATCGGTGGAGTTGTTTGAACAACTCTTAGTCACGTTGTGCAACAAAAGCGAAGTGCGTGAGAAGAAGATTAGTCACTTTCTTCTGTGGACTTTTGACTGCATATTCACCACTATAGAAGGTGCGAATATTTTCTTCAGTCAGCTGGAAGGGAGGGCATGTGCTTCTGAAGTAGTCAGCTCCATAATTTGGATGAGGGATTCCGATGAATGGAATAAGCTCATCTGGATTAGAGCAAACCTGGAAATCAACTGGTGATCCGTTTTTTGATTTCGGAGAATGAACGGCATTGGCAGTTGAATTGCTCGAAGTGATGTTGCTCCTCTTTGCCTTGGCTCTTCGTTCCTTTCTGAGTGACTGAAGATGAGCATTTCCCTTCTTGGGAATCCAGTCAGAGATGAGGACTGGTAGTGCTTCGTCACTTGGAAGTTTTAGCAGGTCTTCAATCATTTTGCTCATCCTTAGAACAAGTCCTACCATGGACTCAAATTTGCCAGATTTCTTTGAGTCAGAGGCCTTGATGACTTGATGTTTAAATTGTTGGAAGACAAATTCTGCCCATTTTGTTTGTCGTCCTTCAGCAAGGTGAATCATAACCTTGTATCGCTCTTGGATGAGCTGACTCAGGCTTCCAATTGCCCCGAACATCATCTTGTTCGTTATGTCGAGTAGAACGCCATACTCGGGCTTCAGATCAATTTTAGCTGTCATAAAACTGAATTGCTTGTTGCAGTTGGGAGCTTTCCATTTTCTCCAGTATGATTCTGCAGATTCCTTCAATTCTTGAACGGATGATCCTTTCCGTGGAAGTTGGAAGACTTCCGCAATTGTTCTTTCAGTGATTTGGAGTAACCGTCCTTGAATCACTGATGACACGGTCTTTCCATCTGTAGACAGTTTTGCTTGAAGCAAAAACTCACTCACCAAATTTTGTCTGAAGAACTTTGGTGGTGTTTCCAGGTAGTGAAGAATTCCTGTCTTATGAAGATTTGACAGAAGGGTTGGGTTGTTTGATTCGTTTAGAATTAACTGAAATTTCTTCCTTTCTAGGAATTTGTCTCTCAGTAGCTGCTCTTTGAAGGAATTTAAAGATCTGGGTAATTCAGCCATCTTTGGGGTTGGCTGAAATTTTGGGGAATTTCAAGAGCTTTGAGAGTGAGAGATAGCTTTTGAGAGTGTAGGAGGGATATTTTTTAGAGGTTTATAAGAGAGGGGTTTTTATGAGTGTTTGGGCAGGCTCATAAATCTGATGGTTGGAATGGTACTGGCCCTACCCTCTTTTATTTTGGTCATTGGCATTTAATGACTTTGAGACGTGTCATTGTGTTGCAACGGTCAAAATATTCAAAATCAATGCTGAGTCAACATATATTTGAAAAAAAAATAATCTTTTTATAGATCAAAAAATATGTTGACAAACTGAGTTACAAGAAGTAAACTTAGGGCTTTCTAATCAGTTGAACTTGATCAGCCACTAGTCCTTCTTGTGCTCAGTTTTCCTGCTCTTAGCAAGTGGTTCGACGGAGTCACCTTCACCATCCTCGTCACTGCTTGAAGACTCAGTTTCTGCAGACTAGAGTCTGGGGTGAGCTTGCAGCCTCTGAATTTGCTCTGTGTTTAGTTTTACCTGTTGCTGCAGGCTGTGGATCAAGTTCACATAGTAGGCAGATAGCTGGACTGATAAGCTTCTTGATTGATCATCAAACTGAGCTACTCTCGAGTCAACCTCTTCTCCAGCTTCAGTTCCGATCAGTTCCTCACATGGAACTGTGTGGGATTGCTCAGCCTTCTCCATACTGATTGATTCATCATGGCTCGGCTCTGGTGGAGTTTCCGGTACAGCAGCTTGGGCTTCAGCTTGAAGAGCCCTTTGAACTGGATCAAAGTACGCAGTTATAGCTAGCGTACCTTGGTAGGCTGGTTGATCTTCCTTTTGAGCTGTCTGATCAGCTGGCTCTGCTACTGGAGCAATGGAAGGAATAGTTGAGGGAGCTCCTTCATCATCAGTTGGCTCTTGGGGAGTGGAGATTTGGGATTCAGTTGACTCCTCGAATTTTTGAGCCTTCTTAGCTGTCTCTTCCGACTGCTCTTCATTCGGCAGAACTGGTAGAGTGGGTGATTTGAGCAGTTCTTCGAACTCCAGATCACTGGGAGTTTGCTCATCAGCTACTTCTACTTCTGGAGAGTCATCAAGGAGATTAATGATGACTTCGGCTGGTCGAGGGGATTCTTCAAAAGTTAACTGCTTAGCAACAGACGCTAAGACAGTTTGCCTTGAGTTGGATGCTTCTGCAGTTTCAGCTCCTTGGTGACTGCTCGGAGCTTTTCTGTGAAGTTGCTCATGTACCTTCTAGTGCTGTCGTTGCCTGAGGATGAGTATTTTCCTAAGCAACCAATGCTGTTTTACTTGGGGATTGCGCTAATGTTGTCGTTCAGCTTCTGTTTGTAATGGTGGTTGTTGGATATTTGCCCAATTGAGTAGATCGTTCATTACTTCGAACAGCATTTGTTGATCTGGGTGAGGATGATTTCTTCGTATGGCAAGCATTCTTTTTAGAGTAATGATTGGATTCTGTTCAGGAGTTTCTTGTCCAGCCCATTGCATGCTCCATCTCTCTTCTCTTCTCCAGAAGCTCATCCCATGAAGGGTGGTTAGGAAAAAGTGGGCTTCAGAATTGAAGCAATGTCTCCACAAGTACCAATACACGTACCTCGAGAGAGCTTTGTATAGAGCAGCTGTGCCTATCACATCCTCAACAAAATTCTCTGATATGAATTTGGTTACTTGTTCATCGGCCCAGCTTTTGATGACCTCAGCCCTTGAGAGGGCTCTTATGTTTTCATCAGTTTCTGCCATTGGGGGACAGGCAGTTTTGAAGTAGTCAGCTCCTATGCCTTGTGGTGGAACTCCCCTGAATGGTACAATATCATCTCCCTGAACTGATGCCATATCAAATGCTTTGATGTTGAAGGGAGGCAGTTTTGGAGGAGATGGAGGTCCTGATTGCTTCTTCTTTGCTGACTTCTTCTTTGCTTTGCTAGTTTCTTCCTTGGTTTGAATTGGTTTGGTAGAGGTTCCTGCTTTAGATGAGATAGCCGTTGATCTAAATCGAACTTGCTGTAGCGGCTTGGCTCTGATTGGAGTTTCCATCATTTGGCTGATTGGGATGCTGTCTTCAGAGTCGGAGTCCTCTTGCTGTACCTCTGTGGCAATCTCCTTATCTTTTCTTTGAGCAGACTTCTCTGCTTTCTTTGGGGGAGCATCAGTTTGCTGAGAGCTTTTGATGCTTACAGTGTTTGAAGCTGGTTGTCTTCTGCCAGTTGATGGTATGAAGTCCAGATTCTCAATCATCAGTATTTCAGTTTCTTCTGCCATGAAGTTGAGAGTGCTTTCCAGTATGCTGCTAATCCTGCAGGCATAGCACATCTTTTGATGGAACTCAGTTTCGTTCCAGTGTTTTTCCACAATATCTACGTACTTCTTGATTTGTTCAAAGAAATACTGAGCCCAGTTTACTTTGACATTTGTGGTGATTGCCGCACATGCTTTGTATTTGTGCTCAGACATCTCTGAATGGCTTCCTGTTGTGCCGACAATCATTCTCGCTGAGACTGATGCTAGAATTCTATATTCTTCCTGGAAGCAGGAAATAAGTGTACTGCTTTTGTAGGGATCATCACAGTTTGCTCACTTCCAGAGATTGTAGGCTTGTTCTTGATCCACTTCCACATCTTGAGTCTTATACCAGAGGTGGGAAGTTGAAATATCCTTCCGAGCAGATCTGGAGTAATTTCCAGTTCTATTCCATGAACTTCAGTTGTGATTCTGTCATCATATCCTTTTGAGTTCAAATAGAACTCAACTACTGGTTCAGGATAGATATGTGTCGGAGTGACTTCAGTGAATCTCTTCAATCCTGATTGTTCGATTTTTGAGATTAACGAGTTGCATAGTGGAGAATTTGAGCACCTTTTTCTATACGCAGTTTGATCTAGAAATTTGTCTCTGTATAGATTCATTTGGAATCTTCGAGATGATTCACCAGTTCTTCTGAAGTTGAACTTTCATCGAACAGCTGGTGCGCTCCTTTTAGCCATGGAGTTTTTGTGAAGCTTGGAGAGCGATTTGAAGAAAGGATATGATCTGGTTTTGACTGAACTGGATTTGAAACTGAATTTTTGATTCTTGCAACTGTTTTGCAGAACTTTTGAGAAAACGGAGGGAGAAAGGCTTGAATTTATTTTGACTAAGTCTTGGAACGGTAAAAGTGATACTAGAATTCAGCCATCCTTTTTATAACGGGAAGGGAGCTCATCCAACGGTTGGGACATTTCGTATGCCCTGATTTCAACGGTCAGATTTATTCAATCGACCCGTCGATTGGCTTTCGATTCTATCCGTTGGGGATTAATGAGGAGAGAGAGTGAGTCCAACGGTAATATTGGAGTGACACGTATTTTTACCGTTCCCACTATTGAAAGTTTTGAACTTATCTGTTTCTCTCTTGTGACTTCCTCTTGGCTTGAACCTGATTACGTCATCAGTTAGCTTTGACTGTGGCTGATGATTTTCAGATTGATCAGCTCCAACTGAGATGTTTTCTCATCAGTTCCTTCCTGGCCTTGCTTGCTGTAGTTTAGATTCAGCTGCTTCTTAGTTCAGCTGCTCTCCTTCAGCTGATTCTTGAACTGATGTCTCCTATTGAGTTGACTCTAGTTCCTTTGTTTTCTCCATCAGCTTGATCATTTTGCAGCTGGTACGTTCTGCTTAACTGGCTGGATCATCAATTGAGACCATTTGGCTGACTCTGCCTTGCTCATTGCCTCAGTTTGAGCAAATAAACTTATGATTCAGTTGAGCTGATGGGGTAGAATGATCAGCTTCAGTTTACTTTCTTTGCACAGCTTCTTGCTTTAGTTCGAACTGACAGCTTATGTATCCAACTGATCAGTTCAACAACTTTCTTAGTTGTGAACTACTCATTTTGATAAGTTGAAGCCTTCCGGTTCAGTTCCTCTCTTTAGCTGGAATAGTTTTCTGACCTTTTTCTTCCAGTTCATGACTATCTTCATCCTTTGATGCTAATTCAAGTAATCTCAGTTGTATGCATAGCTCTATAAACCTTGCTTCAGGCAATGGTTTGGTGAAGACGTCAGCTATCTGCTTCTCTGTGTTGACGTATTTGATGCATATATCCTTCTTCTCGATGTGATCTCTGATGAAGTGGTGCCTTATGTCAATGTGCTTAGTTCTTGAATGCAGAACTGGATTCTGAGATATTGCAATTGCACTATTGTTGTCACAGAATATAGGTACTTCTTCAGTTTCAACTTTGTAGTCCTTTAACTGTTGCTTCATCCAGAGTATCTAGGCACAGCAGCTTCCTGAAGCTACATATTCTGCTTCAGTTGTTGACGTGGCAACTGAGTGCTGCTTCTTGCTGAACCAGGATACCAGTTTGCTTTCAAGAAACTGACATGTTCCACTGGTGCCTTTTCTGTCAATCTTGTATCCTCCAAAGTCTGAGTCTGAATAGCCAATTAGACTCAAACTTTCGTCTCTGGGGTACCATAGTCCAAGATTTATGGTTCCTTTGAGGTATTTGATAATCCTCTTTGCCGCTTCAAGATGACTTTTCTTCGGGTTGGCTTGAAACCGCGCGCATAGACCGACTGAATAGGAGATATCTGGTCGACTAGCCGTTAGATAGAGTAGCGACCCAATGATTCCTCTGTAGTACGTCTGGCTAACTGATTCTCCTTCTTAATCATGAGTTAGCTAAACTGATGTGTTCATAGGAATCTTGAGAGTTTTTCCTTTATCAGCTCCAAACTTCTTGACTAGCTCCTTAGTGTACTTCGCCTGGCTGATAAAGATCCCATCTTTCAGCTGCTTCACTTGGAGTCCTAGGAAGAATGTCATTTCTCCCATCATGCTCATCTCGAATTCGCTTTGCATTAGTTGAGCGAATCTTGTGCATAGATCTTTGCTTTTTGATCCAAAAATTATGTCATCCACATAAATTTGAACCATTAAGATCTTAGTTGATCGTTCTATCCGGAATAGAGTTCGATCAATGACTCCCTTTTGAAATCCATTCTTCAGCAAGAAAGTTGTGAGAGTTTCATACCACGCTCGAGGAGCTTGCTTCAGTCCGTAGAGAGCTTTTTTCAGCTTGAAAACTTGATCACCAATTTCAAAGCCTGGCGGTTGCTCGACATACACGTCCTCCTTGAGCATTCCTTGAAGAAACGCACTCTTGACATCCATTTGATAGACTGTGAAGTTGAAGTGAGCTGCATAGGCTAGGAATAGTCTGATGGTTTCCAATCTTGCAACTGGTGCGAATGTCTCATCAAAGTCGATCTCTTCACTTTGTGAGTATCCTTTGGCTACCAGTCTTGCCTTGTTCCTTGTGATCACACCTTGTTCATCCAACTTGTTGCGAAAAACCCATTTTGTGCCAATTACCTTCTAGTTTTTTGGTCTATCAACAAGAAACCATACATCATTTCTTGTGAATTGATTCAGTTCTTCTTGCATGGCCATGATCCAGTCTGAATCTTCTAAGGCTTCTTTGACGTTTGCTGGTTCCGTCTGAGATATGAAGCATGTGAATAGTGCATGCTCAGTTGAACTTCTGGTTTGAACTCGGCTTCTTGGATCACCAACTATCTTGTCAGTTGGATGACTTCGGAGCCATTTGGGCAAGATAGCTTCAGCTGGATCTTCAGCTGGTTCTACTGTGGTGACGTCATCAGCCGTCCTTTCATCAGTTGGTTCGGCATCTTCATTAGTTCTCAACTGGTCTAGTGCCAGTTTCATTGCTTTCTTCTAGTGAAGCTTCAAGCTGCTCTGGAACAATGTGATCCATATAGTCCTGCGAGTTTTCAGTTTCACTAGGCAGTACTTGAACTGATGTGTCTATTGTTTCTTTGTTCCTGTACTCATTAGCAAATTCATCAAATACCACATGACATGTTATTTCCACAATAAGAGTTCATTTATTGAACACTCTGTAAGCTTGTGCGTGAGGCGAATTATACCCAAGAAATATTCCCTCATCAGCTTTTGCACTGAAAGCTTTCAGTTGAGTCTTGCCATTGTTGTGAATATAACATTTACAGCCAAATATTTTAAAGTATGAGATAGAAGGCTTATGACCCTTATACAGTTCATAAGGTGTTTTGTCATGTGTGGTGACGATGGCACTTTGATTTTGAGTGTGGCAGGCTGTGTTGACTGCTTCGGCCCAGTAACCTTTAGCTATGTTGGCATCAGCTATCATTGCTCGAGCTACTTCTTTGAGTGTCCGGTTTCACCGTTCAGCTACACCGTTTTGTTGTGGAGTTCTTGTAGCTGAGTGTTCGTGAGTGATTCCAAGTTCTCTGAGGAAACTGATCATTTGCTCATTCACAAATTCAGTTCCATTGTTGGAGCGAATTCTTTGAACTGATCTTTCTTTTTCAGTTTGCAGCCTTCTGATCAGCGCTGTTAGCTTGGCATAAGTTTCATCTTTGCTCCTCAAGAATTCCACCCACGTGTATTTTGAGAAATCATCAACTACTACGAGTGTGAATCTTTTGCCTTTTGGTGTCTGTGGTCTGACTGGTCCAAATAGATCCATATGTAGCAGTTGGAGGCATTCAGTTGTTCCTGGTGGATGACTCCTATTTTTGAAGGATGACTTCACTTGCTTCCCTTTTTGGCATGGTCCACACACGCCTGTTTTCTTATATATCTCCTTGGAAAGCCCGTCAACTAGCTCTTTCTTAGCCAGGTAGTTGATGGTTTTGAAGTTGAGGTGGTTCAGTCGTCGATGCCATAGCCAGCTTGCTTCAGTCGATCCTTTTGAAAGGAAGTAAGCTTCGGAGTAGCCGGTTGACCAGTCAACAATATACATGTTGCCTCTCCTTATGCCAGTAAGAAGAATTGCTCCAGTTGACTTGTCTCTTATGTTGCAGGAGTTTGTGCTGAAGTCAACTGAGTGGCCATTGTCGCACAGCTGGCTGATACTGAGTAGTTTGTGTTTTAGTCCATCCACATGGGAGACTCCATTTACTATAACTTTTCTCTTGATCACGAACCCTTCTCCAATGGTTCAGCTTTTGGAGTTGTCTCCAAATGTGACAAGTGGACCTTTGACTTCTTCATAACCGTCGAGATCTTCTCTGTCTCCGGTCATGTGCTTGGAGCACCCGCTATCTAGATACCAGATATCTTTAGTTTTCTTCATAGATAGGATGCTCTTATCCTGAAAAAATAACGATTAGCATTTAGGGACCCGTTTCATATCGGGTCCTTGTTGATACATCAAGTTCTTTGGAATCCAAACTTGCCAAACTTTCGGCTTTTTATCATTCAGGGATCCAACTGATTTGGATCACTTGATCAGTTTAGATTTTCTTTCAACTCTTCTATTTTGAGTTGAATCAGTTGAATGGTACCTGCGCTGAGAGTTAGTAGGATAAAACAATTCAACTAAGATGCTTTGGTCTTGAGACCTTTGAGCTCTTTGATCAGGCCAGTGCCTTGTATGTTTCCAGTTTACTGGATTGAACCCTTTTGGTTCATTTCTGGAATCCAGGTACTCGTTATAGTGATGGTAGGGTTCAAACGAGTTGCTTTGATCTCTCTTATAGATGTTCTGATTGAACTTCTTGGTAGGATATGCTTGAGATCTAAACTGATTTTTCTTTCTGAAGTGGACTGATCTGTCAGTTTGCCTTGAGGGCATTTTGTGTTGAGCTGGTGCTCTTTGTTGAACTAAAAACCTTGAATGAAATGATTGATTTGGATGAATTGATGGTCTTGACTGGAATTTTGGCTTTAGTTGACCTGGTGTTTTTGGTTGGGAGAACTGTTTGAATTGTCTGGGCTGAGTTTGAGGATTTCTCAATATTCCTTTCCTTTTAGATGTCTCAGCTGGCTGATCATGAGTTGATCTGGTGAATCCTTTTAGGATTCCTTTATCACTGGGTTGAGCAACTGCCTTTCCTTTCTCTAAGGCAGTGAACTTGCTGTATCCCAGCCCTGTGCCGCTGATTCCAGTTCTCTGATGATTTAATATCTCATCTAGAATTTGAGATCCTTTTTTAAACTTGAGAGTTACTTTTTCTCTCTCATGGATCTCTTGCTTGATTTTTTGATTCTCAGCTTCTAGATCAACAGTTCTCAATTTCAACTTTTCAAATTCCACAAATTGAGATTCAAGATAATTCATTCTTTCATGATCAATGCTCAGTTTTCTAACTCTATTTCTCAGTTCATTGTTTTCATCTCTCAATTCAACATGCAGGCAGGATATTGAAGCTAATTGATCTTCTAGCATCATAATTTTCATGTCAAGTTCATTGCTAGAGATAGTTGCTTCATTAATATGATAGAAAGAGGCTTGAGAGTCAGCTGTACTAACCTCTTCATCATTGTCAGCCATGAGGTAGAATAACGCTTCATTATCTGAGCTGTAGCCGTCAGAATCAATTCCAGATGGATAGTCTGAATCGTCTAGCATGGCATTCTCAAAGTTTGCAATCATTGCTTTCCTTTTGAAGAAGCTTCTCCTCACTTTGGCCTTCTTGTCTTCAGGGAGTTCTTGACATTCATATCTGTAATGTCCTTGTTTGTGGCAGTGAAAACATTCTCCTAGATTTCGATTGCCACCCCTGAATGGTTCAGCTGGTCGTTCAGCTGGTTGATGAGTTTTCTCATCTTTTGGGACTTCACCAGTTTGAAGTGGAACTGATTGTTTATCCCTGACTTTCTTCAGCTTTTCTAACAACCTGGTAACTGTCTAAATTTGATCATTGATGTCCTCAGTCAGATTTTCCTTCTTTTCGGTTGTGTCTCTTCTTCGTTCGAATGAAGATCCACCTTGATTTTCTCTGGCTGGTGAGCTTCTGGGCCGGAAGTTGTTCCTTCCTCGAGTATCTCTAAACTGGTTCCTTTCACCATAGAAGGCTGCATCTTGAGCTGACGATGTTGATGCTTCCTTTTTCTGATTTAGGCTGTACTCATGAGCTTTGAGAGAACCAAATAGTTCTCTGGGAGTGATGCTGTTCAGATTTCTTGATTCTTTTGTTGCTATCACTTTCATGTCCCATTCTTCGGTGAGATTATCCAAAATTTTAGAGTTCATCTCAGAGTTGGGATAGCTTCTTCCCAGGTTGGTCATCTCACTGATGATGCCTAGATATCTGGTTTCAAGATTTGAGATGGACTTTTCTGGCTGCATTTTGAAGGACTCGTATCTGTCGACTGCTAGTTGGAGCTTGTTTCCTTTGATGGCTTTGGACTCTTGGCATAGATCTGCTAGTAAGTCCCATATCTCCTTGGCAGTTGTGTAGTTCTTTGTGTCCTTCATTCTGTCTTCATCTAGAGTTTGAAATAGTGCAGCCTGAGCAACAAACTCTAGATTCTTCAACTGCTTCTCTTCACTTGTGAGAAGATTAGTTGGCTTTGGGATCCTTGCTGGTTGATTGATATCAACTATGTGGGCTTCATTGTCCATCATGATAATGATTGGACCTTCTTCAATAACTTCCCACATGTTCTTATGGATCGAGCAGAGATTCGCCTTCATTCTCCTGCTCCAATTATCATAATTCTCAACTGAAAACAAAGGTAGCTTATGGTTTCCCATAGCTTGGAATGTTAGCACAGATAAGTAGATCTGATTCAGTTGATCTGCAGAAACGGCTGATCCTTAGAATCAACCGCTCTGATACCACTTGTTGGTCCCGGGCGAGTCGATGTCAGTTCAGAAGGGGGGTAAATAAACTGATATAAAACTTTCACTTCAAATGCGGAATGATAAGGGCCCTTGACTCGCTTAGTAACTTATCTATGCACAGATCAGTTGAGCACTTTTAGATAGCTTGAGTGCAGATTGTGTGAGCTTGTGTACAGTTCAAAGATATGCGAGTATAAGCAAAGCAGTACAGCACACAGACGATTTATAGAGGTTCGAAGTCTCAAACTTCTACGTCCTCTCTTCCTTCCGCAGAAGGGCAACTCCACTATATAACTTGAGTTTCTTTACAAATTATACAATGAAGGACAATTGGCTGAACCTGGTAACTGCTCGCTACCTTAGCGGATCGACGACTCACACTTACAGTCCCTAACTGCTCGCTAGGAAGGTAGGTGCTATTGAAGTCTTTACAAGGTTTTAGATCTCTTTCGATCTTCAAGAGATTAGTCTTGAACAGGGGATATCAACTGATATGCTCCTTCAATTGAGCTGGGTAGTTGATCGGTGTATTGCTGAAACTGAGAAGATTGCTCTGGCTGGATTATCAACAGCTAGCTGAATGCTTTGATTCTGTGGATTCTTCTTCTCAGTTGAACTCTCGCAGATTTAGAAAATGCTGAACTTGAGCTGTGTGGGAGGGAGAAAGAAAGCTCAATTGTAAGTAGCTTGAATGAAGGTTTCAAGAATGAAAGTCGCGAAAAGTCATTTGAAAACTTTGATTCACTCTTCTTTTATAGAGGAGTGATTTTGTGACCGTTGAGTTCCATTGATCGGTGGCTCTGTTGGCTTATCAATGGCAGATGGTCTTTATGATCGTTGGAGCTTTTGGTTGAAGTAGTTGTTGCTTTGCCAATCGATCTCTGTTGGATATTTAATTCCAGTAGCCGTTGCTTTGCCAATCGATCTCTGTTGGATATTTAATTCCAGGATCTCTGCTGAAGCATTTATTCCAATATCTTCATTTGAGCATTAACTCCAGGACTCTCTGGCTGGCAGTTCTGAGCTCCAGTTTAGCAAGTTTGAGTTCCAGTTGGCAGCTCTAAGCTTGTCTGCTTAGTTCGGCTATTACTCCAGTTGGCAGTTCTGAGCTTGTCTGCTCAGTTCGGCTATCACTCCAGTTGGCAGTTCTGAGTTTCTTCCTCCAGTTCGACTGATCACAAGCTGTTGAATAGCTTGTCAGTTCGACTGGTCTTTCTTGAGCTTTCCTGTCAGATGTTTTGCTTGTTTTCTCCTACAAGCTGGCTGACTTCAGTTCTGGCCTTTGATTGATTCGTCTGTTTACTTCAGTTTGGCTGAAGTTAAGTTTGGCCATCAGCTGGATACTTCCAGTCTTCAGTTAAACTGATCTCTTATCAGTTTCTTCAGTCTTGTTGATTTTTCTCTCAGCTCTGCTGACTTAGCTGTCAGTTTGTTTTGACTGGTTCAACTCCTTTAACCCTCAGTTGGATTGAGTTCTGACTGGTTGGCGTATACTTCCAGCTGGTAGACCATGCTCCAGTTGGGTTGACTCTGATTTCAGTTGAGTTCCTCTTTGAGGCTCTGGATTGGTCAGCTCAGATCTACAGCTTGGATCTTGATTAATTTTTCAGGAATAGTTTTGACATCTCATCAAAACCTCATCTAGGGGTTCCTTGATAGTTTTTCCTAACAGTCACTAATAAGCACTAAAATATAATAAGGTAGAATCGAATGAAGAATGTTGAAGATGGTTGTTGTCTGCTCTTCAAGGGTTGGGGTGGACTTTGGAGAAGAAGTGTTGGGAGTAGGGGAAGTGAACTAAATATGACCCCCACTCCCCCAAAAAAAATTAAATATAAAGAATTAATATATCTCTCCTCACTACTTTTTGTTTAGAATTTGAATGCAGTTTTAAAATATGTTAGGAGAAATATACGGTTTTTTGGTCTTGAAGTATAAATTTTTATTTTTTAAAATAATAAGAAAATTCCAAAAATGATGACATTCCAAATTTTTTTTTTTTGCAAGAAGTATAGGCTTTTATTTTATTTTCCGTACACTTAAAACAATTTTACTTCACCAAAGTATTTTTTTTCTTCAATTTCAATACGTATTCTTAGATTATTATTAATGATTATTTGATATATATTTGTATTATATATAGGGGTTGGTTATAATAGAGACTACTCTCTATGTGAGAAATAGGGACAAATTTGAACCCTACATACATACAAGATTAATGGTTGAGATTAAATGTTTGAAATTTGGATAAATCTATTATAATCTATAATTAATTCAAATAGGGGTAAACATGTAATTTTAATAAATGATTTATATGGAATAATCTACTAAATTTGGATGCAAATCTGTATCTTCATGGAAATACATTACATATATCCATATTTCAAATTCATTGCAATTCCATATCATTAATCGAAATCGAAAAACAAGTGAGAATCTCCTAAACTAATCACGACGACTGATGATGTAGAAGAAGACGGGCGTCGTGCTAAATTCCGACGAGTTGGACATCACGCCGTGAAGATTTAGAAGCACCATCCAAAAATCGAACGAAGCTTGTCGATTAAATGAAAATCAAATAGAGACTGTCGAGGGTTGAATGAATCCCGTTGGTGCTACTGTGGAAGGATTTCTACGAAGGGAGGTTGTCTATTAAGTGACATCGGTGAATTGAAGATTAAGAAAAATATCTCGAGAGCAAAAAAGGTAATTATATGGGTTGAATTTGTAAATTGTTAAAATTATTTCATATGATTTTCTGGGTGTTTATTATCTAGTTATATATACAGATTGATTATTTGTGTTGCTCCAATTTTTTTCCCAATCTTTCTTCTCGATTTTGAAGAATAATATAAAACAATATGGTGTTTCGATTTTGGATGTCGATGGAATCATGTTACTATTTATTAAAGTTTGAGATTGCACGAACAAAGGGTTTTGCCTTATTGGGGTTTCTTTAATGTAACTGAATTTTGTTGGTGCTATAGAGTCGAGAAAAATTGGGTACTTTACTGTATAATATCAAAATTTTATTATTAAACTTGATGGTGCTTTCGATGGTTTGATGTAATGCTTTTGTTTAATAGATATAACGAATCAGTCAATAATGATGGGGGAGGCATCTGATTTTGAGGATGAAATACCCTTACTGATAAAGGAGAAACAAATAGATATACAATCAGAGGAGTTGAGGTCGAAATTCAAGAATGATAAAGCTAGAAGTGTACACACACACACACACACATGTAGCACTCTAGTAATTCTTAATTTTTGTTATTCAACATGTTAATGCTTTGTATGATTATATGTATTTTGATTTAATGTTTCAGTAATGAGTAAAATGGCAAGGATGTTAAGAAGTTGTTTATTGATGCTATCTAATATTTATGGTCTTAATATAAGACCTTATGTGAACAACATTGTTAATGATGTTATTATGTGAATATTTCATTTGGTGCTTTGTAATATAATTATTGGTGCTTTACATAACAATGCGAGATGATTCTGGTAAAGTTTTGGTAGCCTAAAAATACATATTAATATGGAAAAAATTGAAAAGTTATTTAATGCTTCTTTACAATACTGAAGGTGCAAAATAACGTTATTACAATATTTGAAGATCATGTTAATGTGGAGGACAGATTGTATTTGATGTAAGATAACTTGGATTTTGGTGCGTGGTACAATCAATTTCAGAAAATATTACTAAAAATGTTAGTTTATTTCATTGTAAAATGCTTCATTGTAATACTGTTAGTGCATAGTAACGTATTAATTTTACTTTAATATTCAAAAACTTTTTAATACTTATTTACAATACTTATAGTGTTGTATAAAGTTATAAAAAATGTTTATAGAGCAAACTATTCTTCTAATAGATTGTGTTTGATGCTAAATAATATGGATATTGGTGCTATATATCATTATTAGAAAAATATTAATAAAACTTTTTATTTTATTAGTTTGTAATGCTTCGTTTTAATATTGTTAGTGCTAAGAAATATAATTAGTAATGTATGTAAAACATAATATTTATCTTTATACACAATACATTAAGAAATGGGGAAAAATATATTAATAGTCGAAAACAGAACTAATTTGAATAACAAACAACTTGAAAACCACTTGAGCCTTGTAATCAACACGATTGAACATACTACGTCTTTTCTTTAATGTACTGGATATATCATCACTTGTTTCATGCTTCACATCTTCTCTGTTACAATATATATATCAGCACTGGATATATCAACACTCTAAATCATAAGACTTTCTTGTTGAACCACACCATATTTCGAACCGAGAAGAAAAAAGCATAATTTTTATAAAACTCAATGTCATCATCTTGAGTATGAAATTTCTGATTCACAAAGGATTTTAGGAAATGATTACATTGGGGAATATAGAATTTAGTCATACTACCAGTTGAGAATTCAACCACGCAGTCGCTTGAATCAATGTAATCTACACATACATACACTACAAAAAAAATCGCTCATACACTACCGGTAATAACCGTGGTGTATGACAAATCCCAACCGTGGTCTAGGTGGGTGTCGTCTATCCACACGCTCATACACCACAGGTAATCACCGTGGTAATTTTACCACATCTTTGAAAAAACCGTGGTTAATTTACGACGGTGGCATACACCACGGTTATTCACCGTGGTAATTTTACCACGATTTTTAAAAAATCGTGGTTAATTTATGAAAAACCGTGGTAAATTTACGACGGTTACAAAAAACCGTAATAATTTTACCACAGTTTAAGTATAATCGTGGTAAGTTTACCACGGATTTATTAAAACAGTGGTAAAATTACCACGATTTTCTTAAAAAACCGTGGTAAAATTACCACGGTTTTGATAAAACCGTGGTAAATTTACCACGGTTCACCATTAAAACCGTGGTATATTTTTATTTTTTTATCTAATTTTATTATTTTATTTTTAAATCCCTTGATAAATTATTGTCTAGCATGTATAATCCCAAACTAAAAAATATTTTATAGAAATGATAATCATCCAAAATATAAAATCTCATTCAAAATATAAAATCTCATCTAAAATATAATATCTTATCCAAAATATAAAATTCATTGCAAAGAAATATCTCTATTTCTTGTTAAAAAAACTACTAAACAAATCCAAAGTTCTATTACAAAGATCTTACTAGTTCCATTAGCTAGCTCCAATAATATATTAAAAAAATAAAGGAGAGATGATTAGCTCACAATAACCTACAACATGTCAAAAGAGAAGTAATTAATTACAAGGCCTTAAAATCATAAAATAATTACGGGATATATTAACCAAAAGCACGATACACAATTACATATACCATATCAATAAAATCACAAAACAACAATGTCATGAGATATTTCGATGTACATAAAATAGGTCCTTGTAACATACGATGCACAATACAGAATTTTATAGAACTATTCATATCGATATGTATTAGACTTAGTCAGATACAACTCAAGACTAGCCTACATGTTCATAAAATTATTCATATATAATTCAGTAATTAATGCAATTAAATTTGAAGTAAGAACATGAACATATTCTCAGAACCATTAATGAATAAAAAAATTAAAAGATGCTAAGATAAAATTATTATACCAATTCAAGAATCCCAACATATCAAGTATATAAAATAGAGCACCAAATCAAAATTGTTAAACAATTCAATTCAAATGATTTTGTATCAAGAACTTTATTTATTGATTAGCAGAGAGCCTGAGATTAGGAGGAGTTAGAGCTTACTAGTTCATGAAACCTAACAAACCTGAAGTTCTTGAAAGCTTGATTTTAGTCTTCTTCAAGTTCTCTCCCATAATGCAAGGCCAAAATTAAAAAACTGAACCAAAACAAGAATCAACTAATGATTTTATAAACTTTCATTATGTAAGTATATAGCCAAACTAATTAACACAAATATTCAAATACCTTAACAACCAAAAAGTAAATATATATTTTCTCTAAAGAAACATGTGATCCTTTTGTGAGAATCATCATTGTTTGCCAGATGTAACTGATTGTCACCATGAATATTATTATCAGAGAAAGATTTAAATCCTTCAAAGACCAACTTCTAATCAGCAGCAACTACTGCTTGTGGGGCACCGTTAGACTGTGACAGCACAAATCAACTTTCTCTTCAATTCTAAGCCAATTAAATCTAACATATTGTTGTAATCCATACCTAATACGTTACTACAATTCTTTGAAAGGACAAAAAATTGAAACCAAAAAGTTAAAGAGGGATTAAAGTTAAAGAATTTTAGTGCAAGAAATTAACATACAAGGCAAGCAGAAGCCTCATCTGCAGAGAAAATTATTCATATATACTATACACAGTATTCTTTTTTACCACTCTTTGTCAATGAATTATGAATAGTTAAGAAATATTAAGATAGTTTATGTTTTTGTTATGGCTTTGTTCACTTATTTTCTGGTGCCATGTTTCATACACGAGAGCAAAAAATTGCAACAACACTAAACATCTTGATCAAACATCATAGATCCACAATCACAATCAAATAGCTAGACTACTCAATCACGACGGATCAATTTGTAATTTGCAATATGCATACAATCAACAATCATTAGTAGAAGCAAATTTGTGTATGTGTTAAGTCTAAAGCAATTGCAAATGGGTGTATAAGGATAGTTGAATAATCCAGCAAGCATAAGTAATTTTAAATTCAAAGAAAACATCACAACTAAAATTTTTACGAATATAAACCTTATGTAGTGGCAAGTTGTGAACACCATCCAATGACAAGTTTTCTAGCTGCAAAAGAAAAGATACAAAATAAAACATAAATGAGACTTTTGCTTGCAAAATCAAATATTGATGAAATAATTTTAGAATAAATTTCATTCATCAATCAGATTAAATGTATTACTAGAATTTCGTTCACCACTCCACACGAACTTCATGAATCTCTCCTAACAAATACTTCTGTTTTTTGAACTAGTAACAATAAAAAGAATAGAATATATTAAATGGTACATAGATATGAAAAATATAGCATCAAAGAAAATAATTAGTAATCCAAATCACACTAAGAAAACTACTTACTCGTAGCAAACAAAAAAGTCAGTGTCAGAAATAATTGCAAAATCAAAAGCATCAACAAATCAAGAAGATGCGCTTACTTTAAGCCGGGGGTGGCAGGTGTTGGTTTCTTTGCTACAATTACTCTCATCTTCCTTGATAACTGAAGATTCATCTTACTTCTTGGACTTAGCCAGACTGCAGGTGTTGGTTTCTTCGCTACAACTACTCTCATCTTCTTCGAAGTCTCAAGATTCATCTTTCTTCTTATAGCAGCAACTGTAGGGACCTTTTTAGCTACATCAACTTGTAGCAACCTCCTCATTAGAACATCTTTTATCTTCAGATGAAGAATAATTTGTATACACATAAAAAATGAAACTAGTACACTAAATGTCAGGCCTTTAAAATTTCTTCAAAAATTTTCAGGATATGAATGACTGCATAAGTAAAAATAAAATTTGAGACAAGTAACAAAATATGAGAGAATAAACATGCAACAATTTCTTAAAAGATACTAATCCATATCAATTCCATTGTATATAATATATATATATATATATATAATATATATATATATTAGGTAGATCAACAATACAATGGCCAATCACTTAGTTCTTAACACTCCCTAATCTGGATATTATAAGCAAACAAAACTACTTCAATCACAAGCATATAAAAAAAATCAGCATTATAGTAGATGATATTTACCTCTATAAACAAGTGGTCTAGACTTTGAGGTAGCTCCTTTGACTTAGCACCTGTGTGTTGAGGACATATTGAAGTCCTAGCAACTCTAAGAAAGCTACTATTTGAGGGCTCCAGCATTGAACCCGAAAAACCATTTTTTCCAAGATCAAATACTCTAAGAACCCCACATTTGGTTACACTCTCCGGAACCCCACCAGTTAATGAGTTGTTCCCAACTCTAAATTTCTCAAAATCACCAAATTCCCAACATTTTTCGGCAACAATCCAGATATCAAATTTCCAGAAATATCTAGAACCCTTATTGTAGAGAAATTCATTAGAAAATTAGAAAACATACCAATTATCTGATTCTCGTGAAGATCTAAAACTTGCAGCACACTTTGACACATTTTGCCATCATTTTTCTCAATACCCGTGAGCGAATTAAAACTCAAGTTAAGAATTCTAATTGTAGCATTCAATGCTGAAATGTTACATAGCAATGATTGTGAAACGACGTTGGTAAGCTGATTATGTGGCAACGAGATAACCTGAAGGCTCCTAAGTGAGCCTATAGTCGACGGAACAACGCCGGATAGCATATTATCACCGGCACTGATATGGATGAGAGACGAGCAGTTGGATATAGCTGAATGAATTGTTCATAGACTTTATTAGCGTCGATACACAAATACTGCAGGCTCTGCAACGCTCCAATGGATGCCGGTATCTCGCCGGAGAAACGGTTGTATGACAAATTGATAAAATTCAAAATGAATTCTTACAAAAAAAAAAGCAATCAAACTTCTATAGATAGATGTACAATTTTCATAAACAAAATTCTCGGCTTCTCGATGTTCAGAAAATTAGGGATTGAGAATGATAGTGGAATCGAAAAGAGGGGAAAATGAGAAAAGTTTAAATTTAAAAGGGGGATTGAATTTAAGAAAAGAAATACAAAGTATTTCTAGCATGAGTTTTGGATGACGGGATGAGTTTAGGGTTAAGGAGAGGATGGTGAATGCAAATTTCTAGCGGGATGAGTTCACGCTGAATGAGATAGCTATGGGGGTGAAGGAGAATTCACTCTAGGTAGAATGGTGCGCGGGCTAGGGATTTTGATTTTTTAGATTCCCTCTTTTATCCTTTTGTTGTAACTTTAATATTAAAAAAATATTAAAAAGTGTATTTATGTTACGACAGTTTATGTTCAAGCCGTTGTGAACCTCAATTTTGAACAAAAGACTATTGTTTTTACAATGCCGTGGTGGATAAAAAAATGCACATATACCACTGTTACAAATTACCAGTGGTGTATTTATGAATATACACCACCAGAGTATTTGAAATCGTAGTGATTCTTCTGGGAAAGTACGCTCATACACCACGATTTTCGTGAAAACCGTGGTTATTATCTAAATCACCACGGTTTCTTGCAAAAATCGTGGTAAATGAAGAGTGGTGTATGAGATTTTTTTCTTGTAGTGATATAAAATATATAGTGCTGAACAAGGGCATTTTCTATGCTTGATAACCAACCAGTAAATGTTTCTGATGCAAATATGCGATACACAACCTTCACATACAAATTTATGGCGACTACGTATATTGCAATGCTTAATTACAAAGTTTCCACTGCTTGCATATTACAACCATAAACATTTCATCATTCTCGGTATTTTGCGAATAGTAATGCTTATTAAATTAAATTACTGCAAAATTATTCATACATCCAAATATATACTTGTCAAATTCTACAAAACTAACAACAAATCATTTAAACTACAAACATAAACACATAAATGAGATGAACAACATAAAAACCTAAATATTCCATTCGCGATGACCCTACAAGCATAATTTCTTGTGACCAACACCCAACTTAGAATTCATCTTCATGAAATACTTGTATGCTTCAGACAGTAATGTATGAGAATGACTCTAAATAAATTTTGTAACAACATAACCCTCCAAACCAGAAAACTTTAAAACCATCCGACCCTTGCAATCAACACGATTCCACACGGTATGACTTTTCTTTTATGTACCGGATATGTTAACATTTGTTGCATGCTTCACACCTTCCATGTTGCAATATATATATTTTCACGTGAAACACCCTCTATCATATGAATTTCCTGTTGTACCATGTCGTAACTTAATTCCTTCATTAAGAGTTGGAAATTTTTGATTGACAAATGGTTTTGTTGAAGGGTCGCACTGGGGAATATATAATTTGATTGTGCCACCAGGTGACAATTCAACAATGCCTTCACTAATTAATGATACATACGCATCCAACTACATTATGCAGTGCTAGATAAACCTATTTTACAATACTTTTTTAAAACGCCCCTAAGTGCTTTGCAGATCTCAAACAACATTAACACGCAATTAAAATGGCGACTCACATCCACTACAATGTTTAATTACAAATTTCTTAGTGTTTGCATATTACACACATAAGTCCATCATGATTGATGATATTGTACGAATATTAAGATTTATAAAAATTGAATTAATGCGTATGGGCCAAATAAATTCTGTTGAGTATGACGTGTTCCAGATGATGTTACCACTTCGTTTCATAATATCGCAATCAATGTTGTATCTAATGTTGTTCCGTCATTCTCGTCACATCGAGTATAACACTCGGAACATTAATCTTATCATTTCCTAGTATTTTGGATTAATTTATTTTAAATTAATCTGAATAAATTGTGATTTTTGTCACATGATTTTTCACATTTTTAGGGATTTATTAGATATTTTATTTTGATTTAAAACGTGGATAATGTTTGATTTTGACTTGTTCAAAATCTGTTCCGGATTTATAGGGGACATGATGTTCCCACTCTCCATTGGACACTAACCGTTGCAGGTGAACGTGGGTCACTGGAGTAACCGCTACTATTGCACGATGTTGAAGAACATGTGCCACGCAATGCAGAAGACGATTATCTCAAGTCCACTTCAGTAATAGATAGTGGAAGGTGGTTGATTCAAGTCCAAGTCATCTAGGATCGTGAGGTAACTGCCAAGACAATATGGAGGAAGTATTTAAGGTCTCCTTAGACCTTAAAATCATTTATACAAGCAGGTTATCACCGTGGTTTGTGAGAAGCTCTGAATCTTGTATCTAGTGTCATCTCTGAAATCCAAGACATCTTCTCAGACATCTGCCTAGCGTCTCAATCAGCTGGAGACTTTCATTCCAATTGTGTGTGTAAGTTAGATAGTTAACTTTCAGAAGTCTAGGATTTAGAGTGACTTGTTGTAATCTATCTATGTGTTTAGATAGGTTTGTTTTGAGTGATTATTCGAGTGAGTGAAGCTAGGATAGTCCTCTGTATGTTTTATGTAGTGTTGTCAAGGGAGTGAACCGAGACAACATCAGCATTGTTTTTGTTTTATCACTTGTGTTAGTGAATTTCGCCTTGAGGCAATCACACACCGTAAGGAGTGTGATTTAAAATTTATTTTGTGCAAAGTTCTGTTTATGTTTCCGCTGCATGTTGAAGGTAATGTGGTAACACTAGCTTCAACATTTCATTTAACTTTGCAATTTACATCCGTAATTCACATTGTTTCAGGCAACAAATTCTAACAAGTGGTATCAGAGCCAGTACTTGACACACTAAGCACTCGATCCGGTGTTGCTTGAAATCTGTGATGGATATTCAGATTAATCAATGTCGTCCTCCTGCTCTAGATAGCAATGGTGGTAACTATGTCATGTGGAAATCTCGAATGAAGATTTACATTAAATCTATCGATGAAAGAGCATGGATGGCAGTCATTGAAGAATGGAGTCCTCCTAGGATGGAAGGTCAAAATGGTGATTTTGTGTTAACACCAGAATCCCAATGGACAAATGATGAGAGAACAATCTCAAATTTTATTGCTCGCGCTCTGAATGCGATTTTTGTTTCAGTTGATGTTCCATGCTTCAAGATCATTTGAAACTGTGTTACTGCATATCAAGCATGGACCATTCTTCAGGAACATTATGAAGGGTCTGCCAGTGTGAGGAAGACCAAACTAAGGCTGCTCACATCCAAGTTTGAAAACCTACGCATGCTTGAAGATGAAACTATTTCATCTTATGCTGAAAAATTGTGTGAGATCTCAAATTAATCGACCGCTCTTGGGAGTCCAATTTCCAATGAGAACATGGTTAGCAAGCTGCTTCGAACTCTCCCAGAAAGATTCAATATGAAAATTTCTGCAATTGAGGAAGCACATGATGTGGGAACCATGAACATGAGTGAAGCGGTCAGCATCCTGCTAACATTTGAGATGAACCTGCAAAACTAGAAAGCAAACTCAACTTCAAGGGAAATTGCTCTCCAAACAACAACTGTATCATCTGATGTTCATGATGATGTTGACGGTCTTCAGAAAATCAACAAGGAAGAAAAACTGAGTGTCGCACTCTTAACAAGGAAATTCATCTCACTTGTCCAGTCCATGAAGAAAAGCCCCCCAAATGTCAAAACTCGGCGGCTGTTTGACTCTTCATCCTCATCAACATCAAATTCTGGAAGATCAAATGTCAAGAAGGAAGTTGCTCACACTGGGACAGACATTGATTCAGTTCAATGTAGAGCATGCTCTGGGTACGGACATTACTCAAATGAATGTCCAACAACACGAAGAAGACAAAGAAATAATTTTAATGTTGTTCTCAGTGATGATTCTGATGCTGAAAATGATTCAGATCAGAGAGTGTTGTTTATCAATGTCATGGAAGAAGACGATCAGATTATTGATGCTCTGAATGATATTGATGAACTTGATGAACTTGACATTGAAAAATGTGAAGTTGAAGATGAAGTTCTTCCAGATGTTGAAGCAGAAGCTACTGAGATTTCACCTAATACTACGAATTGGTATGAAATGACTCTTCTGGATGAGTTCAATCATGCTTCCGAAATCAGAGAGGATGATCCAAATGAAGAACGACCCACTGTCTCCCTTCAAGAGCTCAACAATGTTGTGAATGAAGTCTGCACTCAATGGACAGCTCAATCAAAAGAGCTGAGATTTCTCATGGAAGAAAATCAACTTCTGAGAGGAAAGGTTGTAAGTCTGGAAATTAGACTTACCAGGAATGATGCTGAAATCAGTAAACTAAAGAAGGAAGTGGAGGACACCTCAAGAACATTTCAGAAGTGGAATCAAGGAACGAATGTCTTAAATGAAGCCTTAACATTGGGACAGACAGACAGAGCTGAACTGGGATTCTCTAATAAATCTTCCATATCTTTCTCAAACAACAATGTTGTTCAATTTGTGAAAGGTAACAACTCAAGCACAACGACAAGGAACAATGTTGAAGATGATGATCAGAAGCAATGTAAAGGCTCAAAGGTACGAAAGTATGTTTGTTATTATTGTCAAGAGCCTAGACATATCAAACCACATTGCTTCAAATTTTCGATGATGTTGCAACTGAGAGAACAATATCAGGGACCACATCAAAGAACAAAAATCCTAAGAAGTCTAAAAAGATGAAGTACACCTGTAATGTTGTGTACACATCATTGAAGGCTAACATTGTCGGAACATGGTACTTTGACAGTGGATGTTCTCGACATATGACAGGAAACAATGAATTTCTTGAAGAATACACCACTACCAATAAAGGCAAGGTCAGCTACAGAGGAGGAGCTCAAGGAAACATTGTCGGAAAAGGTACCTTGAATGTCAAACATTTTCCTAAGCTCCAGAATATCCTACATGTTGAGGGATTGACGGCCAATTTGATTAGTATTAGTCAACTGTGTGACGATGGTATGCATGTCAAGTTTGATAAAAACACTTGTGAAGTGTTTGATAATCACGACAAATGCATAATGTTTGGTAGTCGTGCATCTGAAAATTGCTACAGTGCTGACAAAGATGAAACTTGCAACATGACTGTAAATGATGAAACAAAGTTAATTCATCCAAAACTCGGTCATATGAGCATGGTAAATTTGAAAAAGCTGATTGTGTCGGATGTTGTTCGTGGCCTACCAAAGCTGAATGTTGATCACGATGTTGTATGTGGTGCCTGCCAAAAGGGAAAACAAACCAAAATCCCTCACACAAGCCTGGGTGATTGTCAAACAACAAGATGTTTTCAACTCTTACACATGGACATCATGGGACCAATCGATACAAAGAGTATGAGTGGTAAGAGTTTCATCCTTGTCATTGTTGATGATTTCTCAAGGTATACTTGGGTTGAATTTCTACAGGAAAAATCTGAAACTTTCAAAGTTTTCAAAAGATTCTGCCGCACAATGTGTCTGCAATTTGACTCCAACATTGCATGCGTAAGAACAGATCATGGAAGAGAATTTGAGAATGCTGCATTTGATGATTTTTGTGAAAGGAAATGAATACTCCATGAGTATTCAGCTCCCAAAACTCCACAACAAAACGGAGTAGTAGAGAGAAAAAATGGAACTCTGCAGGAAATATCATGTGCAATGTTACAGGCCAAAGGGCTTTCAAAGAAGCTATGGGCTGAAGCTGTTAACACAGCTTGTCACATCGGGAACAGAGTCTATCTTCGAACAGGAAGAAAGGAGACTCCGTATGAACTTCTAAAAGACAGAAAGCCAAATCTAAAATACTTTCATGTGTTTGGATGTGTCTGTTACATCTTGAATGACAGAGAACACCTTGGAAACTTTGACTCTAAGAGTGACAAAGGATTGTTCTTGAGATATGCTCAAAACAGTAGAGCATATCGGGTTCTTAATTTAAGAACTAAGGTCGTACAAGAGTCTGTCAATATTGTGTTTGATGATCTTGCAGGCCTGGCAATAAGAACTGAGGAAGATGATGTGTCATTTCTCCTACATGAACCAGATGTTGCCGAAAAGGAGTCCAGTTGCACTGACAAAAGTCCTATGAAAAGTCCTGATGTCAAATCCAATGTTTCTTCTCCCTAAGTAAAGGAATCAACATCACCTCAGACACCAGACTCAGACTCCTCATCTGAAAGCGATGATGAACAACTCCCATTGGCTCAGTATGAACTAAGACGTGATCCTCCAAGGAGAATCAAAAGACATCACCCAAATTCCCAAATCATCGATGATGGATCTCAAGGAGTCAAAACCAGAACAAAGAGCTCAACTGATGTTGCTGAATTGGTCAAACAGGTTTGCATGTCAACAGTTATTAACCTTGTGTCCATATCATGCTTTCTATCGAATGTTGAACCTAAAAATGTCAAGGAAGCACTAAAAGATGAATTTTGGATAGAAGCAATGCATGATGAGCTGATTCAGTTTGTTCGAAATAATGTATGGGAATTGGTTCCAAGGCCTGAAAATAAAAATATAATTGGAACAAAATGGATTTTTAAGAACAAGACTGATGAGTCTGGTAATGTGGTCAGAAACAAAGCCAGGCTAGTGGCTCAAGGTTATACACAAGTGGAATGAATAGACTATGATGAAATATTCACTCCTGTTGCTAGAATAGAGTCTATCCGTCTCCCGCTTGCCATTGCTTGCCACATTGGGTTTACATTGCATCAAATGGATGTCAAAAGCGCCTTTCTGAATGGCATTTTGAATGAGGAAGTCTATGTTGAACAACCAAAAGGCTTTGAATGTCATGAAAAACCAAACCATGTGTTGAAATTACACAAGGCTTTGTATGCGCTTAAACAAGCTCCTAGAGCTTGGTATGCTCGACTTACGGAGTTTTTAATTGACTTTGGTTTTTCAAGAGGCGTGGTTGATAAAACATTGTTTATCAAAAGAATTCACAAACACATCACTGTTGCACAAATCTACATTGATGATATTGTGTTTGGATCCACTTATCCTAACCTCCTTAGTGAGTTTATTTGTAACATCCCAGAATTTCAGAGAGTTCTCTAAATTTATTTAGAAGACTAAAGAAAATAATTGGAGTTAAAATAAAGTAAAACAGATGTAAGTCGCGACCTTTTCGTGTATTTTATGTGAAAATCGATTCATGAGAGTTTGCATTTGTCTCCTGAAGATAGTCAATATTGGTCTTTTCTGGAATATAACGACCTAAAGGAAACTATTGGTGCTTTCAGAATTTTATTCTGACCTTTACAGGAGTCCCGTAATTCAAAATTGTAAAGGGAAAACCTGTGAATAGTAATTTCTGTGAGCGTTCGTGATTCGAAAAATTCACGAAATCCTCCTCATTGATCTGAGACTTGTTCTAACAAGCCTATCTTATAGGAAATGACCCAAGGAATCCGTTCGCGTTCACGGATTGCCAATCTGAGGTCAATCGAGCGCTCGGGAGCAAAATCTGTCAGTCAAAATGAATAGTGAAAGTACTTTTTGAAAGGGAATCTTTTCTCGTTTCTCTTCAGATGACTTCCTCGTCATCCCAAGTCAGGTTGGTTCAATAGTACGCGAGCCAACGAGTCTCCTGGTACTTTCAGATTTTGTGACGGAGGTCATTTAGACCTCGACACTGAATAAAGCAACTTTTATTGAATCCAGAAATCACTTTATCAATATTTTATATCCGAAAAAGTTATACCCGCCCAAGCCTTGGTTTTCCTATAAATAGGGGAGGGGGGCTTCACTTTTTCCTTGCTCATTCTCTCCTCTCTCTCTTTCTCTCTCGTTCGTGTTGACGAACGAGAGAAACCCGGGCCTGCGCTGAGTAAATCGCGCATGCGGGCCCAGGTTAAGTTATTTTTTTTAGGGGGGTGCTGCTGCTGCGGAAGCAGCTATCGAGCGCCGGAACACTGCCGGAGAGCCGCCGCCGCCGCCGCCGTGGATGGCCGGAATTGCCGTCGTCGTGCCGCCGTCGCGCCCCCGCTTCAAATGTCTTGTTTCGGTCCATTTCTCATCCTTTATAGTTGAAATTTTAATATGTTGTGTGTTTTAAATAGTGCTTCATTTCGTATGTTGAGTGCGTTGTCGTCCGGTGGCCGGAAACCGGCGAAATCGCCGGAAAACGTGAAAAATAAAGGGGCGCCGATCAGTTTCGGTTTTTGCCCGTTTTCGCCCATTTCGGGTCGTCAAATCGAAAAAGTTTCTTCCATAAAGTTGCTCGAAAAATTATTTCCTATAGGACTGCCAAGTTTCATAATTTTTCGATAAGTTTTGATTAAAGTCGATTATTTTAATCAGGCGGTTATTTTTATAATTAAAGCATGTGATTTCAGAAAATTCCAAAAATTGTATAGTTTAATAAAGATATATGTGGGGTCATGTCTGATTATTTTCATAATTTTTGGACAAGTGAAAAGTGCAATCGAGGTTTGCTGTGTAAAATTTGATTAAAATGGCAAGTTACGGAAAGTGACCTCTGTCAAATCTTTTGGTCCCATTAAATCGGAAATTATATTTTGGAATTTATTTCCTTCTGTGTGGAAGTTGTACGAGGTCTCTAGAGTCGCGCATTCTTAATTGAAATATAATTAAAGTAAATAAAAGCTCCAATTAAATTAAAGTCGAGTTCTGAAAATTAGAGTAGCAGTCCTAAAATAAGGTTTGACCTTGTAGGACTTGTTGAGCCGGTCAGAGAAGCTGACGGATGAGTATCGAGAAGTTTGATCACCTGAGTTGATCTAATCGAGGTGGGTTTATTTGCAAAACCTATCTATATTTGAGTTATTAACTCATAAATTTGATAGTCATAGTTAGAATATCCAAATAAAATATTTAAGGAATTATCTGCTCAAGTCTCTGCTAAAGTAATAGCATTATACTGTTGTATAATTAATGAGAACATAGTATTATACTGATGTATTATTATTGAGAACATAGATTATGCTGTGCCATAATTATTGAGAACATAGATTATGCTTTGCCATAATTAATGAGAACATAGATTATGCTTCATCATAATTATTGAGAATATAGATTATGATTTATCACAATAAGCGAATATAGATTATGCTTCGACATAATTTAATAGAATAGATTATACCTTGTCATAACTAAAGTCTATGGGTTAAGAGTTAAGGTTAGAGTTTAAAGTTCATAGTATATAGATTAAGGTTAGAGTTTATATTTAAAGTCTAAAAGTCATAGTTTAAAGTTACAATATATTAAATGTTTATTGTGTATTGAATATGCTTGTGTATAACGAGTTGTACTTTTTAGCTTGTGCTTTTAGTATTAAACTCAAGTTATAGAATGATTTCCGTTTAAGGAATAAGAAGCATAATTGAACTAAGTTGTTAGAGTAATTAAAGGTTAGCATAGTTGCTATATTAAGAGGATGACATAGTTTATGTGCTTATATCATATTACGCGCTTATTAGAGAACATAGATCAAAGGATAGGCAGGAACTGTGATTCTTGCAGTTGTGATGTTAATCACTAAAGGTGTCACTGTGAGGTAACCCCTGCACATACACGTGATCCGGGCATCACTATAGGAGTCAATGCTAGGTAACCCCTGGTATACTCAAGGGTCAATGCTAGGTGATCCCTGGTACACTCTTCTCGGATTAGCGAGGTAACCCCTCCCTTTTCCTATCAGCGACATGTCATAGAGTGCAGTAGACGACAGAAGGAGTTACAGGGTACCAAAGAGAAGTAAAGGTTTGCAGAAATGGGAAGGGCTTTCGCGTTTTGCTTTCCATTATCTGTATTTGTATTTTGGATATTCTGTTACATTTTTTTTATTAAAGATTGAGTTAAAAGTTTAACCCACTGAGTGCTTTAGTACTCACGCCCAAAATATTTTTCAAAATGTTTTTCACAGGTTGAGATGCTGGAGGTGATGGCTCGATGTACTGTTGTGGGTTGATCGTGCCTTGCTGTCTCGTTCAGACTAATGTATTGCTCATGAGTATGTTGTTATGTGATACAATATTACTCCATTGTTTTCCGCTTAAACTCTGATACAGTTGCCCCATAGTATGATTGCATGCTATGTTTTATTTTTGGGCGTATCTGAATTGTATTCTTTATTGAATCGTGATAAATAAAGTCCCACTTCTTTTTATAAATCCAAGCATGTTTCATTACAGTTTTCGACCTATGAGTTGGTCATATTTGGTTAAGTCTTGGATTCTGTTTATTTTCCAGTTGACCTATGAATGGGTCTTATCTTGATTAATTGCTTCTGTCCTATGAATGGGACATAAAATTGTTTATTTGCATCTGACCTATTGATGGGTCTTAGTTGTTGTGGCCTTGTTTATTTGAAGAGTTAGAATCCTATCTATTAATTGTTGGATTCTGTTTGAATTTGACTAGCCTATGAATAGGCATTCTTTTGACTTGATTGAATCATTTGACTTCGTTGATACGTTGAAAGACGTGGATTTCTTTCAGTTACAGAGGTTATGCTGCCCAATTTCTGCGGCATATAACTTATTTTTGTTCTAAAGCCATTTCATTTGATTATCCTAAATTAGTACTTCCTTTTTTAGTAACACCCCGACCCTCATTTATTATTCCTTTTGGGACCGGGACATTACAGAGGACCCCCTGGATTTAGGATTATGCTACCTTTTTCCTTCTATTATTCCCGTAATATCCCCGTCCTAATCCTCGGGACCGGGGCGTTACATTATTGATGCAATGTGCAGCACATTTGAAATGAGCATGGTCGGTGAATTGGCCTACTTTCTTGGTCTCCAAATCAAGCAAGATAAAGATGGGATTTTCATATCCCAAAGCAAGTATGCCAAAAATCTGATCAAGCGCTTCGGACTTGAAGCCGCAAAGCCTATGAAGACACCAATAGGATCCTCTGAAAAACTGAGCAAAGACGATGTTGGAGTCAATATTGACCCAACAATGTATAGAGGAATGATTGGAAGCTTGCTCTACTTGACCGCCAGCAGACCTGATATCATGTTCAGTGTTGGAGTATGTGCTAGATACCAAGCTCAACCTAAGGAGTCTCACTTGAAAGCTGTCAAAAGAATAATTCGATATATTGCTGGCACAGTCGACTTTGGAATCAGATATTGCAAAGACACCAACACCAGCCTTATTGAATACAGTGATTCAGACTGGGCAGGTGATGTTGATGATAGGAAAAGCACAAATGGTGGCTGCTTCTTTTTGGGGAGCAATATGATTTCTTGGTCAAGCAAGAAAGAAAATTGTATCTCCTTGTCAATAGTGAATCCGAATATATTGCAGCTGCTAGTTGTTGTGCTCAGTTGGTGTGGCTGAACCAAATGATGAAGGACTATGGAATGACAAGCTCATCACTTACCCTGCTGTGTGATAATACAAGTGCTATTGAAATTTCTAAGAACCATGTTCAACATTCATGCACTAAGCATATCGACATTCGGCATCATTTCATCAGAGACTTGGTGGAAAAGGAGATCATAAACATCAAGTACATATCCGTTGAGAATCAAACAGCGGATATTTTTACCAAGCCTCTTGATTTCGAGAGATTTTCTGCCTTGAGAAAGTCTCTTGGAATGTGCTATGTTTAAATAGTTCTTTCTGTTTACTGATGTTGAATTCGGTGTGTGTTTGTTTTTCTATCAACATCAGTTGTTTCTTTTATGTTTGTTTCTTCTTTCATTATTTTTTTTTAAAGTATAATTCAAGGTTTACTTAATGAAATTATGGCTTATCTACTCGTAATTTAACAAAATCAGCTACTTGAAATTATGTATCTGTGTTTGTGAATGAAATGTCCTTGACCTTAAAAAGGTAAATTATAAAAAATTTGGGTTTATTTCATTCATTGTTTGTCAATGTTGTAGCTGATGTTGTGGGCAAGATTGCAGAGAAACCATATTCTTCAGAAAATATATGCCTAGAATTATATTATTTTTGTGTGTGGTTTTCGTCTTTTTATTCATTAAGTGAAAAAAAAACGGAAAATATTTTGGGGCCCATAATGATACACTTTCTTTTAATATTTGTGATAAGTACTCGAATTGATAAGATGCATCCCCATCCACTTATTTCAAAATATTTAAATATTTTTAAATCAAAAGTGGGTGATGTGACATTTGGCTGTTCCGATTTTTGAGGGTGAGAGTGTATATCAATTCAATTTGAGATCTTTGGTTTTTATTTCTCTCACTCCTTCCTTTCGAAAGCCTTTTCATCTCCCACTTCTGCTTTTCTCTTCTCAAAGCTTTTTCAGTTCATCAATGGCGGATCCCAAAGAGTTATCCGTAATTTATGAGATGATGAAGCAATTGTTCGAGAAAACCATGGGCACACCATCCTCTGCCTCTGGTCCTGCTGGAACATCAGCTGTCACTCCTTCTGCCACATCCACTCTTGCAGTAACTGCAACAACCGAACTCACTCCAGAAGGACCCAAATCGGAGTCTGAAAAACTCTCATCTCCTCCCGCTGAGCATATAGATACTATAATGGAGGAAATAGACGCTCCTGACTCCACATTGGTGCTAAACCCCACTCCTCTTCAGCACATAAGTCCTGGTACTGAGGAAAACCCTATCGATCCAGATCTAGAGCTACACACTCAAGCTCTTGCCGAGAAGAAGAAGAGCGGCCCTACTCGTAAGTCGAAGCGACTTCATGGCCAACAAGGGTCTATCAAGGAAGAGGCCGGTGAGGGTTCGAGCAAAAAGGCAAGAAGAACGCTGAAAATGGAAGAGAAACCAGCAAGGTCATTGAAAGATGAGTCCGAGGATGAAGAGAATCCCCTTGAAAATTCTCCAGACAAAGTTGTTGAGGATGTGGAAGTTGATGTTGAACAACAAGAGGAGTCTCTTTCTGTGATGCCAGAGGACGATGTTCCTGCCAAGCCTGCGACTTCAGGACAAACATTGAAAGTGAAAGGGAAAAAGGGCACTACATCTGGCCCTAAGAAGAAGGATATCTCCCTCACTTCTTCACAAGAAATGGTCTCCTCCGGCACAGCCAAAGAGATAGTCTCTCCATCCCCCACTGATTCAGCCGATGACAAAGACGATGTTGATTCTGCAGACTCTAAACCCGTCTATCCTCCAGGTTCCTCTCATGATATTTCCTCTGTATTCAGTAAGACATTCTACTCTCAGCATGCTAAATCAATTCATAAAACTATTATTCTTTGTCCCACACGTGTTGAAAAACAAATAGATGTGCTTAGTTTTAAGAAGTACGGGATGGATGTTTTCTTGAAATAGAGGGGTCTCTGAAAATCCGTCACTGCATTCTCTTCTTTTGAGCCTGATGTTGTAGCTAAATTTTATGCAAACATGTCCCCTGAGATGGGTGATAAAAATAAGAGCAAGTATGGGGAGGTTTATATGAGAGATAAGATCTATTCGCTTAACCCCTTGATCATTAACAAGTTTTTAGGTCTGGGCAATGATTCTGATGTTGTTAGCCTTGACTTAATTGATGATGTGGTGTCGACTGTCACTGGTGGTTTGGTAACAAAGTGGACTAACAAGCTCTCCACTTCTAAGCTTACTTTCTTCTATTCTGTTTTACACAAAATAACTATGTGTAATTGGTTACCTACCACTAACTCTTCCGTATTTACTGTGGATCAAGCATTCCTGCTCTTAAAGCTTGGAACAAAAATCCCCTTCAACCTCGGAGACTATATTTTTGATTGTATGCTAAAGGCTGCTGCAAAATCGAACACCACCGGCATCTTACCTTTTCCCTACCTCATTTATGCCATCCTGGTTGACCAAGGTGTGAAGCTGAACAAGAAAAAGATAGTTACTGAAACCTCAACTATATCTATCATCAAGCCTAAAGGGAATGAAGATCGTGTGATCGATCTTCCTTACATCTTTGGTCGAAGTTCCACTGCTGCATCAAGGGATGTTGGGCAAGATGTTGCTGCAGATTGTACACTCTCTTCTCCTCTTTCAGAAAGTGATATAGCAAGTGCTTCCTCGCACTTGATGACAATTTCTGTGCAGGTTTTAAACTCCTATATATCACAGATGGATTCAATGATTCATCAAAGCACAGTGCTCACCAATGCAATGGTTGAGTTTCACCAAGCACTTCGAGGAACTCTTTCTACACAAAAAGGGGAAGTAGATGTAGCTGCTGCTAGTGCTGGTGTTGGTGAAGATGTTGGGGTGGTTGAAGCTGAGAAGGCTGTGAAGTCCGTGGCCAAGGCGAAGGGCAAAAAGAAAATTTCAAATTTTCTTTATCAAAAACAATTTAATTTCATGATTATGTATTGTGCTGGACACAAGTTTATTTTGGATGTGTTTACATTCTTGTTGGTTTTTTTGATGTGCTAGACACATATATTTTTTTGTTGGGTATCCACGGTTGGATATCCTTGGATAATTTAGTTTTAATCATCTACATTGGTTGATGATTTTGCTATATATATTTCTGTTCGCATGTGTTATATTTTTGTTGAGGATGCTCTCAAGATTGATATTTTGTTGCTCACATAATGTATAGTATGTGATGTTTTGTGTTGAAAATGATTTCAACATCGTGATTGTGTTCATATATTCTTAATATGTGATGATTGATATGTTGAGTATGCTCTCAACATTGTCTATTTTTTCCTGTATAGGGGATAATTACCCATTTTTTTCTGTACAGGGGTAAATACCCAACTTGTTGTATACTACTGTATAGGGGATTATACCCACTAACTTTGTATATTTCTTTATAGATAATAACTTAAGGGGGAGCAGACCTTAAGGGGGAGTTTTTAAACTCCAAAAATTTTGATCGTATTCTGCTGCGGCTCTAATCATGTATATATTGAGCTTTATGTTTTGTGCAGAAAAGATAAGCTTAAGGGGGAGATTGTTGAGTATGACGTGTTCCAGATGATGTTATCACTTCGTTTGATAACATCACAATCAATGTCGTATCTAATATTGCTTCGTCATTCTCGTCACATTGAGTATAACACTCGGAACATTAATCTTATTCTTTCCTAGTATTTTGGATTAATTTATTTTAAATTAATCTGAATAAATTGTGATTTTTGTCACATATGATTTTCCACGTTTTTAGGGATTTATTAGATATTTTATTTTGATTTAAAACGTGGATAATGTTTGATTTTGACTTGTTCAAAATATGTTCTGGATTTGTAGGGGACGTGATGTTCCCACTCTCCATTGGACACTAACCGTTGCAGGTGAACGTGCAGTGGGTCACTAGAGTAACCGCTACTATTGCACGATGTTGAAGAACGTGTGTCACGCAATGCAGAAGACGGTTATCTCAAGCCCACTTCAGCAATAGGTAGTGGAAGGCGGTTGATTCAAGTCCAAGTCATCTAGGATCGTGAGGCAACTGCCAAGACAATATGGAGGAAGTATTTAAGGTCTCCTTAGACCTTAAAATCATTTATGCAAGAAGGTTATCACCGAGGTTTGTGAGAAGCTCTGAATCTTGTATCTAGTGTCATCTCTGAAATCCAAGACATCTTCCCAGACATCTGTCTAGTGTCCCAATCAGCTGGAGACTTTCATTCCAATTGTGTGTGTAGGTTAGATAGTCAACTTTGAGAAGTCTAGGATTTAGAGTGACTTGTTGTAATCTATCTATGTGTTTAGATAGGTTCGTTTTGAGTGATTATTCGAGTGAGTGAAGCTAGGATAGTCCTCTGTATGTTTTATGCAGTGTTGTCAAGGGAGTGAACTGAGACAACATCAGCATTGTTTTTGTTTTATCACTTGTGTTAGTGAATTTCGCCTTGAGGCAATCACACACTGTAATTTAAAATTTATTTTGTGCAAAGTTCTGTTTATGTTTCCGCTGCATGTTGAAGGCAATGTGGTAACACTAGCTTCAACATTTCATTTAACTTTGCAATTTACATCCGTAATTCACATTATTTCAGGCAACAAATTCTAACAAATTCCATATGCCAAAACAAAAAAAAAATGACAAATTTTACGAAAAATAAGAACAATCATACTAATTTCACTGCAATGTCATATGAATAAATAATTGTAAACACAATCTGAAAGAATAACGAAAAAACCTGATTCTTCCACTATCGATGCCCCGGATAATATACAGAAATTGAACGACTTTCTCTAACAATCGGCTTCAACACCGGTACACTGGTATAGAAACGTCAATCTTTAACTTTCTTCATCGACTGTATGTTACTTTTTTTTAAAGAAAAAGACTATTGTATACTGTAAAAGGCGTGTAGAGATCGGTTTCGCCAAATAAAACCGACCCAAAAATTGTGTGAGTAGTTGATTAGTGGTTAATTCCTTAATTAAAAATAAATTAAAACGGAAGTTAAGATATGCATATCAATGCAAATCTCCAGATTTTGTTACAATTACTCCATTGCCCTCATCCCTTTAGAATAGTCAAAACTACCAAAAATACATGGGGGATAAATATTGAATCTCATCCATCGATTCATCAAAATCTAAGGGCTGAAATTAATCCCTATTTCTCACACCAATATAAATTCCTATTTGAACCATATCCATGCGTTAGTTATCTTATTATTTGAGATTATTTGTTAAATATTTGATTATGATTTTACTAATTATAACGAAAGTGAAAAATTAGGAGTTTTCCATTTATTTTGTGATTTATGAATGTTGCATATTATTATAAATGTATTAAGTTAAGTTTCTGAATGTTAATTTAGATTATTAAAAATTAAGAGAAAGAAAGAAGAGAAGAAATGGAGCAATGTCATTAACTTAATTAGTTCGTTAGTAAAAATAACATTGTTTCGTTTATACACATCGAACTTAATTAAATACAAATAAGTTACAATCACCCTCCCCCTATTATTTCTATATCATACAAGTAAACTCGAAATTAAGCACAACAATGATGGCTAGCCGCCCCCCAAAAAAGTTCCTAGATCTGTCACTACACACACACACACACACACACACACACACATATATAGGGAGTGGATCAAAAATACACTTGCTCCTGCTGTAGGAACTAGGAACCTATCTTACACCTTCTAACTAGATGATCATTGGTTGAGATTTAATGTCAAAGTCAAGGCAAAAAAGAAGGAGGCGGAGGTACAGTTGTCCAATCCTTATAAAAAAGCTGATGTCATCACTTTTAAAAAAAAATCTTAAAATTTTTAAACGATCATATCTCACTTGTCTCTAATCGGATCAACGCAAATAATATATCAAATTAAAGCTCTTTTCATGCTCGTTAATTTAAGATCAGTCATGGATATGTTTGTGCAAATAATATAGACGAAAAATACAAAATATACATTTTTTACTCGTGTTCAGTGCGAAAATGTCTTCGTTAGCTTTTAATAATGGTTCGTTAGCTATAACGTATGCTAACAAAGCATTTGTTATATGCTAACGAAGTAGTATTCATTGTGCTAACGAAGGATTATCATAATGTTAACGTAGTACATGTACTTATATTGTTACTATGATTATTTTTTTATTTAATTTTTATATTTTAGTTACTAATTGATTATTATATATTATTTATTTCATCAAATGAGAATATATTAATTAGGATTTTCTTCATCAATTTATGGTTTATACCTTATGCTAACGATGAATTGTCATATGCTAACATAGTTTATCCGTCGTGCTGATAAAACAATATCATAATGCCTTTTAATATATGGAGAAAGAGAAATGTGCCTTTTAATATATATATATATATATATATATATATAAGTGAATAAGATTTGAGGTCACGTGGGAGGGAATGATATATTAATGAAAAAAATTACATATTAATTCTAGTTAAAACTCCTAAAGGACGTCATTGTATATTTATTTTGCTATTATGATCTATTCATCCAATTAGGTCTTATAATTATTTTTTAAAATGTAATTCTATTTTTTAGATCATTGGAGTTTATTACATCTGAATTATGATTTATTCCATCAAATTAGGATTTATAATTACTTTTTAGAATTTAATTTTTCATTAACAATATGAGAAAACTTTTATTAGCATTATGATAATGTTTCGTTAACATGATAGTAACGCTTCGGTAGCATGACGATACTGTTATCAACTACCCAGCGTCTTTTTATAAACATTACCGAATTACATTAATACCCTCACTTAGAAAATTTATCAAATATTACACAATTGCCACCACCCCTTTTAAGTAAATCTAGGCCTTAGATTTTTAAGAATTTTATGGTGTAAGATGGGTTCCTAATTCTTACACTAGGATTAGTTTGCATTATAAGCGCCCCATATATATATATATGTACACTTCAAGTCCAACATTTTATTAATTTTTCTTTTGAGGAGCAATATTTTTTATTAATTAGACCTTAGACTTATCTAGAATATCGAGAAATATCTTTGGAGATTGTCAAACTGAAAAACGTACGTACTCAATGATGTGCAAGGAAAAAAAATTTATTCCCGTGCTCTCGCCGAATATTAGACCATGTGACTCCAAAAAATCAAATGTTAATATCATAAAGTCATTGAAAGAGGAAACAAATGATGGATAGATGCGTCAAGTTATCAATTTTCCTTAAGATTAAGTGCACCTAAAATTAAAGTCCAAACATGACATGAAGTTTTTATTGATTAATGGATAACCCATATGATTCGAGTATTTGTGTACATCAGATGTACATGTCCCAGACCCGTCGACCTGATCAAAAGAAAAGTATTATTTCTAATACTGAAAAATATTACGTCTATTGAAATCATCGATGTGCTTCGAAGTAGATTAATTATAAATTACAATTTCATTAGTGGTTTTATGTACTTTGCATTGATATATCAAATATCTAGCTATTAAAAATTATTTTTATTTTTATATGTACTATTTATTTTAAGTTTTTTTTTCAAATAATTATGCTTAGGGGATGTGGAAAATGTATTAAGTGATTCATTTGAAATAGTACTTACGTCTTTCTAATGTGTAGATATTCATTTATTTTCTCTAATTTATTTGTCTTAGTTTGCCCTATGTACAATTTATTTTCTTATTGTCTATTTAAATATCTATATTATTTTCACCATTACAAAAGAAGAGTAGATGTTGCATTACATAATTTATATAAATTAATATTATTATTTGAAAAAATAAAATAAAAATTCATGCAAGGCACCTGAGAAACACTAGTACAATATAAGTGTTGTTTAATTCTCATAAAATTGGATTGTTTATTATATTGTTATTATTATACACTTAATATAAGGGTAATATTATAATATAATAAATTATATGCATGATGAAAATTAAATTTAATTATCTATTATACTATTTACATTTTTATGTTTTAATTATTTCTATAAGAGTTCTTCATCTACCCAAATTCCTAATATCAACAATATAATAATCAACAACGAGAGAGAAAATTTAACCCTGCAATTTTCTTTGTTGATTTAACCTTGGAAAGAGACTTTATAACCATAAACAGGAAATAAACCCCTGCAATTTTCTTTCTTGATTTTCTCTTGGAAATTTTCCTAATTAATGACCATATTCAAATCAAGGGTGCTCAGATTCGATTTGTCTTACTTTACCATTATTCAATTTTCAATCAACTAATATTGCGTACATGTTTGGTTTCCAAATTTGTCTTAATTAACCTTCATCATTTCTTTGCTAAAGTGGAGATGTTGGTACGTTATGGTCTCAATGGAATTTAATTGGGTGATTAAAGATAAGATTTTTAATTAATCCTAATTAAATTCAAAGAAAAACTTACGTACAGTTGATTAATATTTTATTATCCCGTTAAAATTTCATGAGCTGTTATTACTGTGATCAAAGCCGACCATTGAGTTCGGATGCCACTGAACCGAAAATGAAGTTGTCGGTTTGGTTCGTTTTGTTTTTGTAATAACATAATTTTCATGAAAAATCCCTAAAATACACCAATATATACTATAGTAATTGATATACGTTGGAGAGAGATAAGAGTTTAGGAATTTTTTCTTTCCTTCTTGTATTTAAGAGAGAGAGAGAGAGATGAAAAAAGATAAGGTTTGTGGGACAAGGATGACTTGCATGGTGTAGACAACGAAAATTTTAATATTATATATAATATTTTTATTAGTTTTATATATTTATTTAGTTTTGAAATCTTATCAAATCTAAAATTAGATAAAATATTTAAATAATAAAGATATTATTATATGATAAACATTAAGTTTCTTTGGTAACAAGTAAATATCTTTTAGGAGATATATATCACTATTATTCAAGAGCCAATAAGATTGCGCCACGTCAGCCCTAGATCTCCCTCCCTACAACTACAAATAGAGACCTCTATATCAGTTGAAAATCACACCGGAAGTCAGAATTGAAGAGCTCAAGAAGTTGGAGAAAAAATCTCTAAAAATTCTCTCCAATATTCAAACCGTTCTTCGTCGGAGTCATTTCAAATCCAACATCCGATCCGAAATCATGGTTCTTAAATCCTCTAGACAATGTTATATCATGGTTCTTAAATGCTCTAGACAATGTTATAACATCCCAAGATGCAAGTTGTTATAGCAAGATTCAAGTCGTTCTTCATCAGAATCATCTCAAATCCAATGTTCAATTCAGAATCAAGTTCGTCGGCCCTCCGGTTAACGTTATCAAGTCCAAACACCAAGTCAAAGAAGATGGAGGATACAAATCTTCCCCAAAAACTTCTAAGACAGTTTGAAAATCAAGTTTCGAAGAGAAAAATCAAAGAAAAAATAGAGATTGGATCCATATGAATATATTTTGATTCAAAAATCATCTGAATTGTACACATTTTGTGTTTTACTAAATTAAATACAAAATTTTGTGTTACACATGGATTTACAAGAATAGTTCTAAAGGGAACCGACCAACTATGTCTTGTTTGTCTGAAAAAATACAGTAACATTAATGTAAATAAAAGAAACTTAAAAAAAATACGGTGGGCATTTTAAAAATTTTGAGTCAATGTCGTCAAAATTAATTTAAAAAAACAGACCTCCAAAATACATACTAACGGAAATACAATCATTTGCTAACGAATATATAATTGAATCATATGCTAACAAAGCAGCATTGATGAATGCCCAACACTTAACTTTGCATGCAAACTGATTTTGTTAGTAAATAATTGAATGGCAAGTCTTATCTATACATATATTAAGGCAAAATCGTGTGATAGACAATGGTTCTGATATAAACCTTAGTTTATCACATTATTTAACAAATGGATTTTAGATAAGAGTTTTGATTTAACAGACAACAATAATGGCATGTATTGTTGTGAATTTTCTTCTTATTTTTATTTTTTTGCATTTTCCACGGCGGTTTAGATTACAGCAATTGTATTTTAATAAATATTTGTAATCTTATTTATTATTTTTTTTTACTTGGAAATTGAGATTATTATCATTTTTTATTTAATTTTTTTATGCATAGGTGGATGATTTGTAGTACTCTACATTTGTCGCCTAAAAATAATTTTCATTTGTGTTGCATATAATAATAATAATAATAATAATAATAATAATAATAATAATAATAATAATAATAAGTAACATAATTTTCAATAATTTATTATTTTTCTATTTCAATTTCATCATTTAAAATAATTAAATAATTATATTTTTTATACATGTCATGTATTAAAAGAAATCAAATGTTCTTTAATCATGGACAACTATATATTGTTATTTATAAAACGTGATGTTTAAAATATTTCAATTGAATCTTTCTAACATGGATTTTCATTTAGTTCTAAAATTTAATTTTCTTTCTATTTGTCGTAACTAAACAAAATTAATTTTATTATCTAATTAATTAACGCACGTGCATATCATTTTATTAATTTTTAAAATTTGAACACAATATATAAAATTCAAAAATAATCATAATATTACATATTTAAAAAATAATAATTATTTGTGCACCGCACATGAGAAATACTAGTATGGATAAAAGCTAATCAATCCTACTTTTTAATTAAAAAAAGATTTAAAAAATTATTAATCGTGGATAAAATTATAGTTGTTTGATTAAATGTTATTAGTTGCATTATTTCATTTCAATTTACTACATTATTGCTTAGCATTATGACGATGCTAATAGAAATAATGGATAAAATTCAATAAAATTGAATATTGAACCTTAAAGTTGATACGATAAATGTTTTGTTAGCCTCAATTATATTGCTATAAGATTGTATTCGATCTCAATTATGATATGACTGTTAGTGCCATCATTATGCATTAAAGTATGTTTTGGCGAAATATGTTCGACAATATGTACTTGGATATGTGCCTGAAGACAAAAATTTCGATGTGCAAGTTTTGAAGAACAGTTGGTGAACTGTTCGCTTTTATGTTCCAGACATACCCAGGAACAGTTTAATTATGGCAGTTTCCATGTTTGAAAGATCTTGCGCCGATCCAATTTGGGAGGTCAAGATATGATCGTTTGACTGCCTTATGGTGTAGATACCATGCTGAAAATAACCGTACTTTGTAAGGAAAGCATCTACACACATTTGGGAAGATCACAAGACATTATTCACTTACCAAATTATCGACGATGGAAGACCAACGGTAACTTTGAAGTGAAGATTATAAGAAGACCGATTCATTGCTGCAATCGGTGGATGACTGAATTAAATTCTCTTAGAATATTATTTGAGAGTCATTTCGTTTGTGATCTATGTATTAGCTAGAAGTTGTTCCCCAAACTGTTCAACGTGATAGTGTAGCTTTTGAGTGAAAGACGTGAGGGATTTTATTAATCCATTTTGTACGCAATCTCGGGAGAGATTGTAAGTTAAAGTCGTGGGTAGCTAGATAGAGTCTAGTGTCACGGTTGTGAGGGGATCCCATAGCTTTAGTTTAGTGAAAGAGTTCGTGAAGAAGAACGGGCAACATAAGGAGGGAGTCCTGTATGTGTAAGATCCTAAATACACTTCATGAAGGAGTAGTGAACGAATCTTCAAGTTTGGGCGAAGTCCCCCCAGAGTAGGTTGATTAACCGAACTGGGTTACCAATCTCGTGCGTTTCTTTACTGCTTTTATTTACTGTTCTTACGTTTGTTCTCAACATATCGTAGAACACTTGATTGCAGTACATTTAAAACACACCTAGCACGGATTGAGTTATTTCAATGACAAATGCTTTGTTAACTTCAATTATATTTCTCTAAGGGATTATTCCACCCCAATTAGAATGTTCTTTGTGAGAATATGACAAATGATTTGTTAGCTTCAGTTATATATATTGCTATACGAGGGTTTATCAAATCTCAATTAGAGTTAATTAATTGTAATTACAAATTATTACATCTCAATTATAACTTGATACCAAATATTGGAAGTTAATATAAAATTATTTGGCAATCAATATAATTGGTTAATTTAAAAATAATAAACATATAATTTTGGGGGTTCATAAATTAGATGGAAACTAACCTATGGAATTATAATATAAGATATAGAGTATATTAAATTACATTATTTACCTTTTAAAAAAATACAATCATTATATTTCTCATATATATATATATATATATATTACATTATATTACAGTTACTAAATGAAGGGTATAGGAATATAATAGTTGGTTAACCAATTTTGTAAAACAAAGCTATGTCATAATAGTATTTAGTAGCTAGATTGTCAAATGTTTTTAAGTTTAAAATACTTTTCTTTTTCGCTGTAAATAATTCTTTACTTTATTTTCTTTTTTATAATTCACTACAAGGAACACAATAAATTAAATTCCAAAATTCAAGGATTTTTTCCATTAAAATTACATTTGATCGAATTATGATTTTTTTTTTTTTTTTGCAATGGGCTGGGTGCATGTGACTCGCTGTTGGTATTTTTCTTGTTAATTAAAAAATTACAACGGGTATTAATATATGTTAATATTTTTTTTTTTAAAATAGATGTATTACTACTGAAGGTTTCCCATGCATGAAACAACCGTAATGAAAATTACTATAATTGCCAATAGCAAAACGATTGAACAAAATATTACTACCTCCGTCCCAATAGCAAGATCCCCCTTCTATTAAAATAGAGAGAGTAAATAATAAAAAGTGGGACCCTGCTATTGGGACGGAGGGAGTACGTAATAACACACACAGACACGCAACTCTGTTATACTTTAATAGAGAAATGAACAAGTTGGCCTGCCAATTACATCCCAATATAATAAAGGCAAAGGGCCAGAAAAATATCCGAATTATATACCCAATTTCACTTAGATGTATTAATTATTTTTTGGCCAAAATATACACTTAAACTATTTAAAAAGTAGAATTGATCTCCTCGATTATTCAAAATTTATAAAATTCACACTTTTAGTTTAACACAGTTAGTTTTTTCCGTTAAATAAAATGTGTATAAATTATTCAATCTAATAGTGATTGATTCGGATGATAATACCATGTCATGTGGTATCGTTAGAAAGCCATCGTCATGGGCTTTCCAATAATACTCTCAATTTGTCAATCGAATGTCAAGCAATAGAATAATTACATGGAGAAATAACGATGACAAATGTTTGTATTACGAATTAGATTTTAAATCTCGATATCAATTCATTATTAGAATTTGAAATTAAAAGAGGGGTTTGAAACTCCATAGTGTGTGCTATTAGGTCGTGGTTTCAATTTGTCCGATCGGCATTCATAGGTGATAGAATTGAGTTTGACACATTTTAATTAACAGAAAAAACTAACGGTATTAACATCAAGTGTCAGTTCGTTCTTTTCTAAATAGTTGAGGAGACCAATCATACTTTTTAAATAGTTTAGGTGTGTATTTGGACCAAAATAGTTCATACATCTAGGTGAGAATTGCACATATAGTTCGGGTATTTTTTTGGCCCTTTGGCCTATAATAAATGTGAATAATCAATTGATATATGAACGTACAACTTTTACGGACACGGAGTGTTATTCTGATATTTTAATTTTATTTCATAAATAGTGTTACTTTATAAAGTTAAGGTGAAAAAATTCAGATTTTTTTGGCCCTTTGCCCTATAATAAATGTGAATAATCAGTTGATATATGAACGTAAAACTTTTACGGACGCGGAGTGTTATTCTGATATTTTAATTTTATTTCATAAATAGTGTTACTTTATAAAGTTAAGGTGAAAAATTCAGATTTTTTTCATATTTTTCATATATTTAAAAAATTATATTTAACTCATTTAATGTATTTATAAAAAAGTGTACGTATAAGATAATTTAATTTTTTTTATTAATATGTGCATCTATATATATATATAATAATAGACTTCTGCATCAAACTTTTTGCCGCCTCTTTACAAAGGGTAATTTAGGGGGGTGTATTGGTTGTGGATTTTGATGGATTTCATTGGACTTTTAAAATCCGGGTGTATTCAATCCAGACTTTTAAAAGTCCAATGAAATTCTGGTGTATTCAATCCAGACTTTTAAAAGTCCAATGAAATCCTGGTGTATTCAATCCAGACTTTTAAAAGTCCTTTAAAATTCTGAGGTATTCAACAATCCACGGACTTTAAAAAGTCATTGACTTCGTTGGATTTCGGCTGGATTTCACGTGAAAATTACGAAGGATGAAATCCGACCTCCAGACACGAGATTTCGATGGATTTGGAAAATTCGGGGAGCGTTGTGTCCCAACGGTGGCTGGGTAGATGAAATTGGCACCCCAGCCGTCACCCGAAGCCGCGGCTGGGTTTAAGGCGGTGGCAATCCAGCGCCCGTTGGAGCATCTAAATCGTTCACATATCACAACTCCAAGATACACAAAAATCGATCAATCCGACATAGCTCTACGAGCTTTTATTTGTTGGAAAATAGGATTTAATAAATTGAGTTTTGACTCATTTTATCCGATTTTTCGTGACTGGGATATTTAATTTTGGAGGAATTAAATACCGTACGATTATTCTATGTTGTGAGTAGATAATCGTAGTATTTTTATTTGCTCAAATCCGATTTTCGATGAGTGAGAAATAAATGGTTGAAGTTGGTCAAACGATTGGGCATTTATGGTGTGTGGGATAATGTGTTTAAGACACATTAAATAATCTCACATTGATTTCTTAACCAAGTTAAGAAGTGTATTTAAGTGTATTAACACTTAAGTGAAGTAATTAAGTGCACATGGGTGTGGGCCATGAGCCCACACGCGCACACACGCGCGCGTCCGCCCGTGCCCGAGCCTGTGCCCGTGCTCGGCTCGTCTCGTCTCGTCCTCGGACTTGGATCTTGGCAATTGGACTTTGGGCGTACGTGGGTTTCCGGGGCTTAGCCGTACCAGTTTTACGGTACAGAAACGGTCGGGTCGTGGAGCGGGTCGGCGGATCGGCTATCCGGGTCTATAACGGCTGTGGACCGGGTCGTGGGTGCACATGGTGCTTGTCCAGCTTGAAGGATGTAACTCCCATGAGTTAAGAGCCTTCAAGTGAGTAACAGCCACCTGGAGCTGGTGGAGCCTTCAGGTAACTGCCATCTGGAGCTGGTGGAGTTAGTGGGCTGGACAGTAACCGAAAGTAACTCCTGTCGGGAGTCAAAGTCTGCAGCTGCCTTGGACACGTGTTGGGATCCGAGCCGACATGGGACACCTGTCGGGATCTGCAGAAGGTAACTCCTGGAAGGCTTAATGGCAGAGCTGTAACTCCAGGGGATTACAACACCTGGTTTGAATGCCCTCAAACCCTAGCTATCCCCTGCAGTGGAGATGTGCCTATAAATAGGACATCCTGCATGGTTCAACATGCTACATTCTGCACAAACATATTGCTTGCATACAAAGTTCTCTTCGAGTCTACAGCCTCTTAGTTCTCGACATTATCTAGTTCACCAGAGCCTTGCCGGACTTGTGGTGCTACTGCCGGAAGGACGAAGCCATTTCATCTTTGAAAGACAACCGCCAAACCGTGAGCACTAGTCGGGGCGTATTTGTCTTGCGGAGAGAGGACCCCTCGACTCGGCTTTCCGGAATCTGAATATCGGTTCCAGTTCCTAATTTGCTTTGTTTAATTTCAGCTTATTGTATTTCTACTCTTTGTTCTACTTCTTCTATTTTCTTGTACTTCAGTTGTAATTCCAGTAAAGTGCAACAAAAGACTACAACATTATTCTGCAGAAACTGATTATTTGTATACAAATAGCATCAAGGAGCCGAGAAATAAAAAAATAAATATCAGCATGATCAAACGTGAAAATTAATCGTAGTACAACATGGTCCACTTAAACCTGCCATAATTGAAATTTCTCCCAGATCTGATTTTCGGGAGAACTATATACTCGGAAGCGAAATTTAATGAATGGCTTGCTTTCTAGTCGGCTCTGGACTGGCCAGCCCGTGAAGACAAAATAATTCCAACGATAAGACCATAGAGCGCCAAAGCTTCAACGAAAATGAGAATAAGGATCATTCCAACAAATAACTTTGGTTGTTGAGCATTAGCCCTGCAAATAAAGTTGCATCTTTACTATGAGAAGGACGAAAGAAGATATAGAGAAACTGTAGAATCCAAGAACCTAATACAAAGTTTGTATAAAAAATGGAAGAAGAAAACAAAATCAAATTATATCTACAAAGGTCCTGCCAAGCAGATTATTTAGCATAATAGCAAGCAATTTCTATATGCAATAGGCTTGTTTTTTTTAGATCAAATTAACCAAATATAAATTTTATTCTGTAGCTCAAAATTTTATGTATCATTTGTTCCTAACACAACTCAGCCACATGAAACCTTGCTCCATGAATTTGATATGACACATAATCTGGAAAATCTTATGTACTGCGACATAACTTGGCTGCAAGGCCAGCTAGGCCACAAACAAGACCAGAAGAGAGATGGGCATAACCATCAAAAAGGTAATAGGACTTGGCTTTAGGGTTAATACCAGTGCTGATAATTACAGCAATAATCAAACCGTAGATACCCAAAACACCAGCCATGACCACTGGCACAATTGATTTCATTACCAGTTCTGACCTCATTACTCCTATTGATGCTACACCTACACCACTCTTAGCTGTCCCATAAGCTGCACCCATACCTATAAAAACAACCTCATTACATCCAGATCCCAAAGAATAACTTAAGAATAAATCCCTGTAAATCATCGTATGGGCATAGGACATCCCATAAGCGTTAATATATACTCAGGAAATGAGAATTTCTAAGAAGACATGAGATTCAGTCGAAGTAGAAACAAAGTGGAATATTGTAGGAAAAGTAAGAAAGTAAGCTAAAAGAGAACAAGATGCATCAAGAATAAAGCAAGCCAAGCCAGAAACGAAAACAAATCCTGACCAATATGATCCAGATGGACTGGATCAGTGTGTAAAATATGAATGAGAATAAGACATTCGTTATGTATTTTTAAAAAATCCCACTATAGCTGAGAAAAAATCAGGCAACAGATAACCAAAATCAGAGCAAAAAACTATATGATCGCACGGGATAAAACTAAATACGCAGGACCTCCAGTCATTAAACTAAAAATCATCATAAAATGAGCTAATATAACATAAATTCCTAGAATTTAGAGGCAATTAGAAAGAAAACAGTGAACTAGATCATGCGATCAAACAAGTTAGAGGAAGCTATGAAATAAACTAATACAACTATCAATCAAGAACCTCTAATCATTAAAAAGAATAATATTTCTAAGAAAACCGAAAAGAAACAAAAATTCCAGAAACACAACAGCAAAATTAGAGCGAAAAGTGTGAAACATAAGATGGGATCGGAAATTTTACATGAGAAGACGAGGGCGGCAGCGGCTTGAGGGGATTGAGGGGTTTTCTACGCTAGCCTCCCAGCGGTCGCTGGGTTCTCTCGACTCAACTTCCCAGCGGCCGCTCAATTCAAGTAGTCGTTGGGTTCAATTTTTTTCCGGATCCACCGATCGTTGAGTTCCATCGAGCGCTGGCTAGAAGGATTTTAAATCAATTGAAATCATTCAAAATCATCCGAAATCCATCCACGAAATCCGCCAGACTCCACATGAAGTTGGGAGACTCCATGTGGAGTCTATGGATTTTATAAATCCATAGACATTTAAAAGTCCAATGAAATCCATCAAAATCCACAACCAATACACCCCCCTTAGTCACTTCACTCAAAAACACAATTTGCCACAATTTATTTATATAAATTTGCATTTATTGAAATATAATTTGACGTGTTTTCATTACACAAATTATGTGAATTCTTTTTCATAAATCCAACTTTACCTATTTCTATTATTTCCGTATAATGGTCTACTGATAACCATAAGTTTAGATGAGAACCAATTCAAGAATCTCAATTAACTGCCAAATTAATGCATTTTAAGATTTTTAGGACATCAATTAAGACCACAATTGTGGCAAGTCCCAAAACAACTCCTCAATTTGTGTTGAAAATCGCCCATTTATAAGAAGCATGATCTATTGGAACTTGACTCATTCGATTTTATTTTTTAAGTTTATATTCAGGATTGAAATTAGTTGAGTTCTTCATTGTAATTTTGCTTTAATTCTGGTACTTTTTTTTTCGACTATCGCACCCCAAGTGTGCGTGATTGAATGGATTTTCAATGTTTCATTGTTAGTAACACTCATGTTCATATTATGAGTATTTATTATCATGTAACTTTATAAAACAATATTAAATTTTTTTATAATAAATAATGCATAATGGAGAAAAATTGGATGGAGTTGTAACTGGGTGGATTGGAGTTGGAAGATCATTTGAAGTGTTTGATGTCAGATTATTAGTTGAGGAAACCATTACTTGATTGGTTATTGGGATAGTGATAACGACGATGATAATGTAAGTGTCATTTCCTGTTGTAAATTCATATTGATGCATCAATATCAATTAGTATTCATGATCTTGGCAACTGATATAGATGCAATTCATATTGGTTGACTACATACCAATTTGGAATGCTATGCTACTTTAAAGTTTATCTTTAATCTATTTGGTTAGTTTGATGGACAATTTATGTTTGGATGAATAATTAAGAAAAATTAAAATTGATGACACATGATTTTCAATATTTTCACATTGAACGTAGATCAAATGATCAAATGGGTGAGAGCTGTTACCTTTTTCTTTAAAAAAATGGTTGCTCATCTTGAATGAGTATTATTACATTAGAATATATGTGATAATTAGGCACAGCCGCACAAATATATATTATTTTTCTGAAAATAACTGGACATAATAGTGTTTCCAAAATATTGATACTGAACAATAATAATTCGGTAACATGTACAAAAAATATTTACAAAAAAATATATATATGTTTAAATTATACTTATTTTTTTCAGCAAGACCCAAAACCCATATAATAATGATTGATAATCTTTATCCGTGCAATGCACGGGAGAAATGCTAGTTTATCTAAAATCACACTTTTTCATAAATGGAGAAAGTAAGATATAACAAATATAATCACGAAACACACATACACACGTACACACACCCCAAATTAACAAATTTGTGTTGGTTATTCAAAGATAAGTTATTCAAAGCGTTGTGTCTACACATGTAAGTCAATTTTAAATAATGCCGCCAATCGTGTCACCCTTTAGAATCACAAAATTATGTATAATATATTCTCATTTCTCATGTACCAAACGTAACACATTTGTGTTGGTTACTTAATCTTTAAATTAAATTGGTTATTCAAAGTGTTGTGTCTACACATGTAAAACAATTTTTTATAATTCCACTTGTATTTCCCTCTAAAAAAAGTAAATAAAAAATCGAGGCTTCCTTTGACTTTTCCCCAGAATATGATAAATTAAAGTCTATAATGAACGTACGGGTACTACCTTCTAACGCCATTTTTTTTAAAATAAAAAGGAACAATATACTGATGTGTCGTGACCTTACCCTTACATGTATTGTAAAATTTCCTGAATAATATATATATATATATATATATATATATACACAAAAAAGACGATAAATTTTGCAGATCGAATTAATGATGGTCAATGTATTTTTTTAATTTTGATTCAACATATTAACAAAGTGGTTGTTGCTTTTAATGGATAAACTGTGCATGTAACACATATACAAGCCATAACAATTTTTACAGGACATTTCAAATTATTGGATAAATTACACTTTGATACGTACATTTTAGATATTGTTTGTTTCCGGTTTGTCCTACGCAAACTACATCCGGACCCGCAAGAGGACGGGATCAATTGTAGGGCGGGGAACTAACTCGGGTCGTGTCTCTCGAGGAAGGCTTCGTGTGGGCGACCACCTTTCTACGCTAAAATTGTTTACAAACACGTGAATTTAAATACAACCTAAACACTCTAAACAAGGGATTGGATGGTTTGGCTAAGCTATCAATCTAAAGCAAGTAAAATTATCTAGAAACACCACAACAACAAAGATTAAGGGAAGGATTAAGAAAATAGCATTAGGGTGTAGATTCTCTCATTGGTTTCTCTCCTAGCTTGAGTCGATTATGTTAATCTTACACGTACAATAGACCCTATTCAAGTGGTTTAACTTCACTTACTGTCATCGTCAATCCATTAAACCCCCATCGGCTATATCATACAAGCAAGACTAACAATTAGACTTACGAAACCCAATTCACCTAACATTGAAGGAACCTAAGTCGGGCTCTAGAATCTCCTCTCGGTCTCATCTAGAGCCTAGCAATGCTAAGTAGTGGCCAATTACTCAACATAAACAAGCACAATTCCAACAACAAGAAATCAACTATCACAAGCATGGATCGAATCCAAATCGATTATCTACCCCCTAATGTAAAGGACTAGCCCCTCATCATGCTCAAGACAACATAAATATCATAAAAGCTTTCCATTTCATACATCAAAAGATAAATAAAATATAGACTTCTACAATATTGTTGTCTTGAAAGTGTTTTGGGACAATTCCCCATAAATAAGCTAAGCTAAGGAAAGAAATACAAAAAAGGAGGATCTCGAGCAAGCCAAGCTTCCGCGGACAGCTTGAAGTTGGATTCCTCTTCTTGTGCCTCTTCCTTGAGCTTGAGCTTCCTTGCCTCTTCTACTTCTCTTGTCTCTCTCTCTGTGACTGTGGTGGTGGTGAATGGTGAAGTATGGAGTGTGGTGTTGGGGAGAAGTTGAGGGGGAAGTTGTCAATTTCCCCCTCTCCTTCCGTCTGTGGAAATAGTATGAAACTGGGAGGAGAAGTGCCCCCCAGAAGCGTAATTTTGAATGAATGGAGATGGTGGATGATTTATTGGTGAAAAGAGAGAAAAAAAAAGGTGGAGTTATTGCTTGGTGTTTCCCCAAACTCCTCCTACTCCTAGCTCCAAGCTAGAACCGTGTGCATTAAATCCTCCAATTGGCCAAGTGGGTGGAGAGCATTAAAGATCAAAACTGATGAACCACAGTTAGAACTGATCGACTGGAGCTCGAACTGATCGAGACTGAACTGATCAAGGGGGCTTGAACTGATCGCCCACGCGCCGGCGAAGTGCTCCGCTCTCGCAGGGCTGGGGTGCCGCGCGCTCGCGGGGTGGCACGTGCTCGCGGGGGCTCTTCACCGTGGGCACTGCCCCGCGGCCGCGGAAGTCTACACGCCGGCGGGGCCCTTCAGCTCCAGCTTCCGGCTTTTCTTCAGTTTGGTGCATCAGTTGGCTTCCAGTTGAGTTTCAGTCGGCTTTCATCAGTTGGTGACTTCAACTGATCCCATCAGTTGTGGTTCAAGTTCAGCTCCAGCTTCTCTTGGCTCAGCTTGAAATCTTCAGTTCTCCTCCAGCTCAGCTCTTTGTTCTTCAACTGTAGCTTCCATCTTTTCTCTTCAGTTTGGAGCATCAGTTTGACTCCAAAATTGATCAGCGAGACCCCCGTCCAGCTCAGCGAAGCAGGTCATTCAAGACATATCAACAAGTTGGAGCTTCAGTTTGGGAGCTTCTTCTCCTAGCCATTTTTAGGCCATAAAATCCTACTTTTTGACACAAAAGCTCAAGTTTTGTACAAACCTGGTCCAACTTACCAAAAGAGCAAAAGTGAAGGAAATAACATAAAACATCACGAAAACAAAGGAAACACACATACAAAAGATACTAAATTCCTATGATAAAATAGGACAGAGATATGAGCCTTTGTCAGTTTAGAGGGGGGGTGAATAAACTGACTTTAAAAACTTTAAACAGATGCGGAATAGATAGGGCCCTGGCTCGCTTTTGAGATTTATCTGTGCTGACTGATCAGTTGAGAGAAGCTGACAGAGGCTTAGCTGGTGACCTGATCAGTTTTCAACTGATAGCTAGAAGACATGGCTGAAGCTTGTCAGTTCAGTCTGTGTGTGTGAATGTGTGCAGTTAAAGAACTTGCAAGACTGAAAAACAGTAAGAACAACACACACAAAGCTTTATAGAGGTTCGAAGCTTCCTGCTTCTACGTCCTCTCTTCCTTCCGCAGAAGGGCAATCCACTATGCAAGAGTAAAGTTTTTTTATTACAATTACACAGTGAAGAATTCCTGTTGGACCTGAAAACGGCACCCTTCAACCTGAGCGCGGCCTCCTTTCTAACTGTTGCTGTCCTGGAAGAACGGACCAATCAGTACACGCTCCTCCTCAGCCGATTTCTAGATCGACAGCTCATACTTACCGGTCCCAACTGCTCGCTGAGACTTTAGGTGCTATTGCCCGTCTTTACACGATTTTAGATCTCGCTTGATCTTCAAGAAGACAGTCTTAAATCTGTTATCAACCTGGAGTGCTCCTTTCTCTTGAGCTGGGTGGTTGATCTTTGAGGGACTGTACTGAGAAGCTTTGCTCTTGCTGGAATTTTGCGTCAGCTTAGCAGCTTGCTTGACTTGAAGCACGCCTTCTCAGTATGAGACTTTTCGCACTTTGAGAGTATTGAGCTTTGAGTTGTAGGGAGAGAAAGAAGATAGCTCGTTCTGCAAAATAGCAAAGTTAGATTGGCGAAAGTCTTGGCCAAAATTGATTTTACCCTCTTTAAAAAGATGAGTGAATTTTGACCGTTATGACTGGTGATGTTTAGAAATCACCGGTAGCATTTTAATGCTTGTAGCCGTTTGAAGCTCTTTTAATGAACTAGCCGTTTTGACTTTAATATTCTCTACTCTAAGATCATCAGGATCTTCTAAAGATTTCCTAATAAGATCTTCATTAACTGCTTGCCAGTAGGAGCAGGTGATTCGACTATCATTTTTGGACATTCAGCTGACGGGTTCTCAGCTATCTCGGCTTTCAGCTCTGAGATTGTCCAGTTGGCAGATCTTCAGCTGCCTAGAGCTTCTATCATGATATAGTCTAGTTCAGCTGACTCATCAGCAAAGCTTAAAAGCTTCCATTTCTAGACTTATCAATTGACTACTGATTGAGCTTTTACCTTTTCTCTCTGAACTGATCTATGGTCAGTTAAGTGAAGGCTCAAAGCATTTAGAGCTATTTTACCAGTAAACTGATCTTTGATCAGTTTAGGATCAGCTATGACTAATCTCTGATCAAATCAGTTTCAGCTTTCAAGCTGACTCTATTCATCAGTCTATCCTGGCTTTTTGCTAAGACTGATGATTAACTCATCTGTGGATGCCTACCAATCTCCAAAGTTCTCTTCCCCCTTTACAGCTTATCTTAAGCTTTGAAGAGTTTACTCTGACTGGTCTGATCAAGGCAACCTGTAAGCTGGTTGACCATGCTTCTGAATAGCTGTCTCTCATCTCAGCTTGAAGTCTTATTTGGTTATTATCCCTGATTTCCAGCTTTTTATAACCTGTAGTTTTTCATTAAATCATCACACATGTTTTGACATTTCATCAAAACTATCATTTGGGATTTTCCCAACAATTTTCCTAACATACACCAAACAGATACCTTTTCAAAAATGACCTACTTTTTCAAAATTAGCAAAATAGTACCCACTTTTTCAAAAAATTTGCAAATCTAACATTAAATCAATTTTACGGCTCGAAAATTGTACGTAAGTGATTGCAATTTAATATTTATTTATTGGATGAATATTTTCTACGTGGCTGGAGAAATAGGAATATTAAAATACAATTAATTACGTACGATTTTTGAGCCGTAAAATCGATTAAATATTAAATTTGCAATTTTTTTGAAAAAGTGTGTACTATGTTGTTAATTTTGAAAAAGTAGATCATTTTTGAAAAAGTGTCTAAAATGTAGGTATCTGTTAGTGCCATTGGAATGCACTAATTGTTCATTTTGTGTTGTTGACAGGATATGTTCGACAATATGTGCTTGGGTATGTCCCCGAAGCTTCTTATTCCGCTGTGCAAGAAAAGAAGAACAGTTGGTGAACTATTCCCTCTGATGTCCCAGACATACTCAGGGACACTTTTATATGGCAGTTTCCATAAATACAAGATCTTGTGCAGATCCATTTTCAGAAGTCAAGATATGTTCGATTGACTGCCTTGTGAGTAGATACCGAGCTGCAAATAACCCTATTATCCAAGGAAAGTATCTACACACATTTGGAAAGATCACAAACCATTATCCACTTACCATATTGCCGGCGGTGAAGATCGACGACAATTCTGAAGTGAAGATTATAAGAAGGCCGATTCATTTATGCAATCGGTACCACTTACACTTATTTAGATTCTCTTAGAAGATTATTTGAGAGTCATTTCGTTTGTGGTCTTTGTATTAGCTAGTAACTGTTCCACAATATGTTCTAGCATTTGAGTGTTTTGAGTGAAACACATGAGGGGTTTTATTAATCCGTTTTGTACGCAATCTCGAAAGAGATTGTGAGTTGAAGTCATGGGTAGCTAGAGAGAGTCTAGTGTCATGGTTGTAAAGGGATCTTACAGCTTTCGTTTAGTGAAAGAGTTCATGGAGAAGAACGGGCGATATAAGGAGGGAGTCCTGTATGTGTAAGATCCCAAATACACTTCATGAAGGAGTAGCGGATGAATCTTCAAGTTTGGGCGAAGTCCTCCCAGAGTAGGTTGGTTAACCGAACTGGGTTATCAATCTCATACGTGCCTTTACTGCTTTTTATTTATTGTTCTTGCGTCTGTTCCCAACATATGGAAGAACACTTGCATACAGTACTCATATAACACAATTTACACGGATTAAGGTTCTTTCAATTGACACCAGAGCGGGTCACCAGTTATACAGGTGTGATCTTGGGTTTGTTAATCTGTGTTTTGTGCTTTTTTTGGCGAGATGGATGCTACAAAAAAAGATGCTTTCACTGTGAAATTCCGGCTACTTAATGGTAGTAATGAAGAAGAGTTTTTTTTGTCAATAATCGCGTTTCTGTTGATGATCCGTTAAAGATAAATGAATGCAGCGATGATTAAGATTTCTCTGAAGAAACTGTTGTTGAGTCATTCAATAAATTACATTCCGGTTGGAAAATGGTGATTCATATAAATGAAAATCTGATTCAACAGAACGATCAACTCATTAAATAACGTGATTCTCTTGTTGCTGAAAATAAAAAACTTCAATCTGAGTTTTTGATTGTCAAGAACAGTGTGCAGGAACAGACCAATGAACTTCAGCAGCTGAAGAAGAATATCAAGATGATGAATTCAGGAACATCTCAACTAGATGAAATTTTGTATGTTGGAAAAAGTTTCGGAGATAAATCTGGTCTGGGATATAACTGTCAGGAACAGTTTGTAGCACAAACATTGGGCACAAAAATTATTCCTGCCCCTACTACAGAAGTTAAAGAGAAAGAACGTGAAATAGATAACTTCTCACGATAAATCACTCGTGGAAATAATGAAAAATGATTTATTCCTATCTGTCATTATTGTGGAAAATCGGGACATATTCGTCCTCATTGCAAGAGTTATATAAATGATTTGCAAAGGATGAGAAGAATAAATTTTATCTCTGAAGAACAGAAGCCTCGCATGAATATTCAAAGGAAGTCAGCTGAAAAAGGCTGAAGAAAAATGCAACTATGCCTCTAAATCTTTCAATTACAAAACAAGTGAGTGTGTTCCAGGGAATGTTTCCTGACAATAAAGTTGATGCTTCCCAGATTAAAGCAACAACAAAGTCTGACCTGGTGGTTCAAGATTCAACAGATGTTCCTACAAAAATTGAACCTGTCGAATGTAGAAAAAAAGTTGTTTCCAGAAGTGTTCCTACTTTACAGGCACAGAAAGCGTGGATTGGTTTTGTGATTTCTTGCCACTTATAGAAATCACAAATGGGACGAAGATGAAAGAAAGAAGACACGCAGAAGGACAATGATCAATGGTCCTTCATATGTTTGATGGTCTGGAAGTGTTATTTGACCATCCTTTGCAGTTGAACTTTTCATTCCAACTGATGTGCCCGAGACTGTTCCTAACTCCCTGTGGCTGACACCATTTCTCAGCCGATTCCAGCTGCTCCTGCTACTGATGCTATTTCCCAGGCTGTTCCTGCAGCTGAAGATGTTGGTGTGCCTCCCGATACATCTCCCGTCTGAGCTTTGTCATTTATGGCAGCCACTAAGGGGGAGAAGACGTAAGAAGTGAAGAGGAGAAGATGTGAAGGGTTTGTTAGGGTATAGAAGAAGACTGCGAAGACAGGGGGAGTGTTCGTAGATACAATGTCTGTGATGTGGTGAAACTCCCAGCGTCGTTCTAGGGGGAGTTCCAAAAACTGTGCCAGACAATTATCTTTTATATATCGCTTTTTGATACATATGTTTGAATTATTGTCTACCATAAATGCCAAAGGGGGAGATTGTTAGTGCCATTAGAATGCATTAATTGTTCATTTTGTGTTGTTGGCGAAATATGTTCGACAATATGTGCTTGGGTATGTCCCCGAAGCTTCTTATTCTGCTGTGCAAGAAAAGAAGAACAGTTGGCGAACTATTCCCTCTGATGTCCCAGACATACCCACGGACACTTTTATATGGCAGTTTCCATAAATACAAGATCTTGTGCAGATCCATTTTCGGAAGTCAAGATATGTTCGATTGACTGCCATGTGAAGTAGATACCGAGCTGCAAATAACCCTCTTATCTAAAGAAAGTATCTACACACATTTGGAAAGATCACAAACCATTATCCACTTACCATATTGCCGGCGGTGAAGATCGACGACAATTCTGAAGTGAAGATTATAAGAAGGCCGATTCATTTATGCAATCGGTACCACTTACACTTATTTAGATTCTCTTAGAAGATTATTTGAGAGTCATTTCGTTTGTGGTCTTTGTATTAGCTAGTAACTGTTCCACAATATGTTCTAGCATTTGAGTGTTTTGAGTGAAACACGTGAGGGGTTTTATTAATCCGTTTTGTACGCAATCTCGGAAGAGATTGTGAGTTGAAGTCGTGGGTAGCTAGAGAGAGTCTAGTGTCATGGTTGTAAAGGGATCTTACAGCTTTCGTTTAGTGAAAGAGTTCATGGAGAAGAACGGGCGACATAAGGAGGGAGTCTTGTATGTGTAAGATCCCAAATACACTTCATGAAGGAGTAGCGGACGAATCTTCATGTTTGGGTGAAGTCCCCCCAGAGTAGGTTGGTTAACCGAACTGGGTTATCAATCTCGTGCGTGCCTTTACTGCTTTTTATTTATTGTTCTTGCGTCTGTTCCCAACATATCGAAGAACACTTGCATGCAGTACTCATATAACACAATTTACACGGATTAAGGTTTTTTCAGTGTCAAAGTGTAATTTACCCCAAATTTAACAAGAGTGGCAACTGCAAGAAGACGAACACCTCTATGAATTGTAACCCCAAAGCTTTCACTCATGTCCAAATCTTCCGCTTCAACTCCATCAAGCAATTTCCAGTCAAATTTCTGCATGAGATTGCTAACACGAGCTCAATGCTAGCAATGGCAAATGCAACCCCTGGACACCCTCTTCTCCCGGCTCCGAACGGAATTAACTCAAAATTGACATCCTAAAGTCTATCGAAATTTCAAGAATCTCCCCAGTTTAAAGTTTTCTAGTTTGTCCCAACTTGCAGGATCTCTCCCAATCGCCCACACATTAAGTATTGCAACTGTTCTAGTTGGAACGTTGTATCCATTTATTTTCACATCTTTTTATGGTATTCATGGTGAGAAAATTACAGTTTTGGTCCCATAGGACATGCTATTCTCCCCTTTTGGACCCATCGATGTCGATTTTGGTTTCAAAGGTTTCAAACTATTAGATTTTGCCACTCCGTGACGTTTTCCGTCAAATTTGGTGTCGATTTTGATCCCATTTTACTATCAGTTTTAGTCCCAAATGAAAATTTTCAAAAATATCTTCAACAATTTTTTCAGATTTTTTCCTATAGAAAAAATTCATTATTATGGTTGATTATTTCATAATTAAATTCTTGTGGAGTAAAAATCAAGGGAAAGTTTTTATTCAGTTTAATTTAACAATATTGTTTATTAGGGTTTACCACATCTAATTAGAGTTTATAATTATTTTTAATATTTAATTTTCAGTTCTCAATTAATAATTCATTATTATGGTTGATTTTTTCATAATTAAATTCTTGTGAAGTAAAAATCGAGGGAAAATTATACTTTGATACCTACATTTTGGACTTTCACTACAAAAAAGTCATGTTTTAGCAATGGAAGGGCGCCAAGCCAAGCCCAAAATATTAAAAAATAATATAAAATAATAAAAAAAATTAAAAAATATAATGTAAAATAAATAAAAATATTAAAAAAACTATATTCGTAATTAATTAGTAATTGAAAAATAAAAAATAAAAAAATATTAAAAAATTAAAAAATAAAATAAATTTTAAAATGTAAAATAATTAAAAAATTAATAATATGAAAAATATTAATTTCAAATTTGTAATTAATTAGTAATTGAAAATTTAAAAATAAAAAATATTAAAAAAATATAAAATATTGAAAAAAATTAAAATAATCCAATAAATCTAAAATAAATAAAAAAATAAAATAAAATAAATTGATTTCAAATTCGTAATTAAGAATTAATTGGAAAATAAAAAAATCCGTCCTTAAACAATCCATCATTTAATTTATCGGTATTTTAACGACGGAATATAATCCGTCGTTAAATCACGTTTTTCTTGTAATGTTTTTTTGAAAAAAAAATAACCCAATTTTTTTTAAAAAAAAAATTAACAGAAAGTACTCTCTTTTTAAAAATCTAACATTTGATCAATTTTCGGCTAAAAAATCATTCATAGCTAATCGCATTTTAAATTTCTATTTTAGAGAAAATTTCACTTTTGATCTCATAGTATATATTTTGGTTCCAAAAATGGCACACGTGACTCACGTGCGAAGCTCTCCGTCACTTCACTTAACTTTCGTTAAAAATCGAGGGACTAAAATTAATACTGTCAAACTTATAGGACTATAAAAGTGAGAGATTTTTTTGAAAAATGACCAAAATCAACATCGATGGGACTAAAAGGGGAGAGTAGCGTGTTCTATGAGACCAAAAGTGATATTTTCTCTATTCATGGTAGAAGTAAGGGAATTGGAGGATGATAACGAAATGTCTCCTTAAACACAGCTTTTAGATAATGCATTTTTTCTATGTCAGCGTGATATCAAATTTTTATCTCTAACGATTTCTCTCACGTCCCTTTGAAATTTTTTCATCACTATGGGAAGTCGATGGTTATATGTTATATTTTTTCATTCAAATATCAATGCTAAAATTATATTTTAGTGATAATTTATTGAGATTTTGTGTAGTATTAATCTCAATTTTGCAATTAGACAATTAATCAACCATTTTTCTCTAAATAAAAACCTGGTACGAAAAAGGCACAAGACTCAATTTTTAATTTTTATCAAAACTGTATAAAGAAAAAAAAATTAAGTTGTATTTAGAACTTTTACTCCCCAAGTATGAGCACCAAAATCCTAACATAAAATATCACAACAAAAAATTAGTTGCTGTCATTTTGAATCATTTTTTTCAATATCATCAATTTCTTTCGTTCGCGAGTATTTAATTAATGAAAGTATTTGTTACTTACAAAATTTACGAATAGAATTTTCTAAATGTTGATTGCACATTTTCATGATTCAGGATGATTAAGATAAAAGGTGAAAGAAACTTCAAGATGCTCGTAAAAAAATAAATCTAAGGCCTTTCTTTTTTTTTCATTTCACCACGGGCCTCTGAAATATCAGGGTCGATCCTGGCCGTGTACCGCCTACCATACACCGTCTAGTAAAAATCGGCAAAGTGAAAGGCCGTCTAGCACCTAGGTGCGCGGACACCTTTTACAACAATGTGAAAATCTGCTTTGCCCAGCGCCTGTGTTTTCTTAGTTGATTTTCCGGTATTGAGGTAGGCCTGCTTGCGGAATTGAGATCGTGAGTCTTAATGATCACCTCTCGGGATGCGTCCGTGGAGGAGACGAACAAGACCATGTCGTGGATGATGTGCGTCAAAGGCCTTTATTTTCCGGCCAATCGTTGGAGATTGTGGCGGTCGAGATGGAGATTTCTGAGTATTGGCAATTTTGGTGGGGATGGTGTTAGATTCTTGTTTACAGATGGTTTGCACAAGTATTTTGTGATGGACCATAGAAAGAAAATTATGAGGGATGGAAATATCAAATAATTTATTTGAATGTCCTCCATTTTTGCAGTTTTATATATGTAGGAGGAGCTAGGTTATTACCTTTTTTTTAGAGATATATTTTGAATTGTACATTTTAGTAAACTCAGGTTTAACTAGTCATATGACGTGTCCCGGTGGGGATGACCCAGTGGTGGAGTGGAGGTTTTTTGGAGACCAAAGACCACGGGATCGAATCTCCTCAATACCACAGCGACAGACACTACAAGAAAATTATTAAATAGCGACGAAAATTTCCATCGCCCGATGGCCAATTTCCGTCGCTAATTTAACGGGCGACGGAATGGTGACGGAGATTGTCCATCTCGTTATTTTAGTCGCTAAAAAAATAAGGCGACAGAATTTTCCGTCACCCCGTGTGGCGACGGAATTAGCGATGGAATATTCCGTCGCCTTCTACTGTCGTCGATTTAGGTCGTGGAATCGAGGCGACAAGTGAGGCGACGAAAACCAGTCCGTCGCCTTTTTTATTTTTTTATGTTTTTTAATTCTGTCTGGTTTTCAGTTTTTTTTTATTATTTGTTTGTACCCAAATATATATAATAAAAGATCATAAAATTAAAATATATATATATAAATATAATTGTACATAATTTAAATACAAATAAATAAATAAATATTCAAAAATGTAATATAATACAAATACAACTACTCCTCGGATCCATCATCATGCCTGTCGGATCCGCTATCAACTCTCCGAATCCTCCAGCACCACCCGACTGCTGGCTGAGGAGGCGCTCAAACAAGGACTCCATCCTAGCCTGCTTCTCCAGCACCTGCTGCACAGTCACCTATTGGGCACTCACTCAGCTTCTCCTCCATCTGTGCCTGTTTCTGCGACTGCATCTCAGCCAGTCTCGTATCGAGCTCTGCCTGGGTGTACAGCGAGCCAGAGCCCAGGCTGGCTGACGAGGAGGATCCTCCAGCTGCAGTGGAAGGGCGACGAATGGCAGGGGTCATATTCCCCAGCCTGATAGCGCGCCCCTTCCTATCAGGCGCCACCACTTGGCGGTAAATCTCACCCATATCCGGCTCCCTACCGTCCGCTATCCACTCAGCAGCCAAGGCGTTACACTTCTCCTGCATTTATTAGAATATTTTAGTAAATTATATTTATATTTATACATATATATATATATATTAAAATATTAGTAAAAACTTACCTTGTTCTCCCTCGCCTTAGCTGAGGTCCTGAGGTAGGTCTGGTAGCGCGCCTCCCACTCGGACAGGTGCTGCTCTCTAGCCTGATTTACCAAAATAAAATGAAATCAATTAGAAAGTGTTAATTTTTTATACTATAAACTTGAATAATTATTATAACTCATACCAGATCGTGCATATGATCCACGGCTGATCTGGCACCTCCATGGTGAGTCTAGGTGGATGATCCTGGTCCATCAGGCTCGGTCAGCCGGTTCTTTCTGGCAACTCGGGCCTTCTCCTAAGTGTCCTCCACCTGCCAGTATGTTATCCAGCCAGGCCAGTCCTCCTGGCGCACAAAATCGGGCCTCTTGTCGGCCACCCGATAGTCATCCTTCTTCATGTGGTACACCATGTCCTTGTACCGGTCCTGGTACTTCTTCCAGAACAGCGGAAGCACCTCCTCATCAGGATAAGACCACCTAAACTCCTTTTGTATTAACACATAAATAAACAACTGCGTTAGTAATAATATTAGACAACACAAAATACATATATATCAATTTTTTACCTTGAACTCCCCCCTAGGACAGCATCCTCCTCTCCACGGGCACCTTCTTCCAAGCGAAGCCCGTAGGATGCATGTACCTCTTGAAGATAGCTGTAATTGCCCTCGAACAGATGTTTGAGGGCCTCGTGACTCTGAAAATGCAAATTATATTAAATTATAATATACATAAAGTGAATTAATTAAATATATTGATATGTAGATCAGCATACCTCTCCCTGCCCCACGATCTCGAGCTCGAGCTCCCGTCTCGAGTCAACAGTGCGGGACTTCTCAACATGAGCATCGGTCTCATCCTGATCGACACTATCATCAACGGGACCGCCAACGGATCCCATAGATGATATAGCTCGGGACCTAGCCCCGTGAGATCCAACACCTCTAGTCATCTGACAAAAACTTACACATTTTCAGTGTACAACTTATACCCTAGCTATAGTAATGAAGACTTATACAAAATACTAAATTATAAAAGTAATCAGGAAAAAATTCGGCAGCATAACAGCGTGAAATCTATATTTTGACCAAGTCATCGACGTAACTTAACTAGGTTCTGAAGTTAACTAGCTAGCAGATACCAAACACCAGGGGGATTCAGGGGCCCTCGTCCCAATATAAGTACGTAAAATTAAAATTGAGGGATCCAGGAGCCCTCGTCCCATTTCCTAACTACGTACAATTATATTTACCATTTTTATTTAATTCTTAGTTAATTCCATGCATGATTAAGAAATTAAGAAGAGGTTTTGTTGGGCTAGGACTAATAGTGCTTGCAGTTAATTCCAAGATGTCAAATATTCTATATCAACAATTTTTAAATTTAGTTCAATTATTTTTAGTTGTCGCAAATTGTAAATTTTAAATTCAGTTCCATTATTTCTAATTGTGACAAATTGTTTCAGAATTTAGATTAGAGTACCTAAAGCATTTCCAACAGAATGAATTGCCTGCTTTTCGGGCCTGTATGCATTTGATTTTTATTTCTCCAACGAGTATTCATATTGCTACAGTTATACGCACTAAGAGGATAAAAAGACCCGTTCTCCAATTAAGATATGCAGCAGGGTATGAGATGCACAATTCTTACAATCAAATCAATACAATTTGTAAGTGAATGCACGTACCAATCAGAATTAGTTAGATATCAAGCTTAAATAAAATTAAAACAATTCCAAGGAAGAATGCACTTAAAATCACCAAGGGAAACTTAATTAAATAAAAGCATACTTAATACGCTCTTCTCGGCAGAAATGATATTGAATCAATTAAAGAACCTACACGGCAGAGTCCAACTTGATTAAGATTCAACAACTGATTTAATTTTGATCAAGAAGCTCAAAAAAATTAATAGAAAATCAAATTTAATAAGAAGTTTGGTTTTGAAATATTTTTTAGACAAAGTCAATAGTTTGGAATATTTAAAATTGAAGACAAATAGTGAAAAAAAAATAAAAAATTAACCTTGGATGGCGGCGGCAGCAGGTGGAGGAGAGGGCGGCGGGGACGGCAAGGCGGCGGGCAGGGCAGCGGTGGCACGCAGTCGGGCGGAGGACGGCAAGGCGGCGGGCGACAAGGCGAAAGAGAGACAGAAGGAGAGGGGGAGAGAGAGAGGAGGTGAGGGAGAGGGCTGCGGGCGGCAGGGGGTTCGCGGCGGCCGGGGGGTCGATCTGAGACAAAGGGAGAGGGGGAGAGAGAGGAGGTGAGGGAGAGGGAGAGGGAGAGGGAGAGGGCGGCGGGCGGCGGGGGGTTTGCGGTGGGGGGAATTAGGGTTCGGAATTGGGGGAAAATGGGGAAGAAGATCGATTTTCCGATTATAATAATGTCGGCGACGGACTTATTTCGTCGCCCGGTTTAAATTAAAAACAATAATATAACGCGGATTAAAAAAATAAAAAAATAAGGCGACAGAATGTGTCCGTCGCCTTATTTTTCAGAAATAAAAAAGAATCAAAAATAAAATAAGCCGAAGAAACTATTTCGTCGCCTTATTTTTCGGATTTTAAAAATTAAAAAATAATTAAAAAAAAACTGAGGCAATGGAATTGGTTCGTCGCCTTATGTGGCGACGGTAATTCCGTTACCATGTCCGTCGCCTTATGTCGTGACGATCATTTCCGTCGCGTTTTCCGTCGCCCGTTCTGACGGACGTATTCCGTCGCGGTATCTATGGTTTCTTGTAGTGAGGTGTGTGAGTAAAAAAAAAAAACACTAGTCATGTGACGTTCATTTTTGGATTATTTTAGAGAAATAGTCAAATGGAACCTCTGCTATGTAACGGCCGGCGGTGGAATGGACCGGCTATTTAGATATTTTCCCAAAATATTAAATAAATGCAGGGTTAAATGCCTTTAAAATATCGAAATTTACACATTTTTGGCGGATGAAATCCTATGCTGCACTTTGTGCAACATTTGGTGTTACACAATTAAATTTATTAATTTTTCTTTAATTTTTTCATTTAATTTTAATTTATTGTACTTTAGTTTAATTTTACACTTATTAATTAGGGTTCATCCTACCCAATTAGGATTTATAATTATTTTTTATGAAATAATAAATTATTAATTAGAAAATAAAATTTAATATTGAAAAATTAATTATATACCCTAATTTGGTAGGATGAAGAGAACAACCCTAATTAATAAGTGTAAAATTAAATTAAAGCACAATAAATTGAAATTAAATGAAAAAAATGAAGAAAAATTAATAAATTTAATTGTGTAGCATCAAGTGTTGCATAAAGTGTAACGGATGATTTCATCCACATTTTTTATTTTTAACTTGAACTTATAATTGTGCCATAAAAATATAATTTTTGAAAATTTCTCATCTATCGATTCCAATTCCGACAAAATCGAAATTGATATTGATGTAAGAGAAACACATGTGGACATATCTTAAAGCAATTAAGCTAAAACAATGTCATTTTTAATGGTCCG